>CM038221.1:95792497-98577497 GCA_021442155.1 Cymbidium sinense
TGGCATCTAGGGGTCATGACCGACCATAGACCTGCTCAATAAGTAGAAGGCATTAGTCACCCGCTCTCCTGGCTGTAGTATGGCCTGAGAAGGGCACCACTCATTCTTAATTCTCAAGACCAAAGAGTCCAAGTGAAAAGGGGGAGAGCTCTTTGTTCTTGGTTCTCCTATAGCTGGAATCTCCAGAACCACAAGAATCCTTAGAATGGTATTCCAACTCAGTACCCTTTGAGAAGATTTGCTCTCTAGAGAGCATAGTATGATGAAAGTTGTAAGGTGTGTTTGGGGGGGAGTTATTGTTTATCATTGGCCTCTATGGTAGAATCAGCCGGAGAGGCCTGAGAGATGGTGGTTTACCTTGCGGATGATGTCGAGTTCGAGTCGCTTATCTCCACCGTGAACTTAGATACTATGATAGCACCCAATTTTTCTAATTCGGCAGTTCGATCTATGATTTCTTATTCATGGACGTTGATAAGATCCTTCCATTTAGCAACACCTTAGGATGGCATAGCCTTCACGTGAATGGCCTTCACGTGAATAGTGAGGTTCAAATGAGGAAAGGCTTACAGTGGATACCTAGGCACTCAGAGATGAGGAAGGGCGTAGCAAGCGATGAAATGCTTTGGGGAGTTGAAAATAAGCATAGATCCGGAGATTCCCGAATAGGTCAACCTTTGAACGAATCCATGGGCGCAAGAGACAACCCGAAAACTGAAACATCTTAGTAGCGTGAGGAAAAGAAAGAAAAGTGATTCCGTAGTAGCGCAAAATGGGAGCAGCCTAAATCGTGAAAATGGGGTTGTGGGAGAGCGATACAAGCGCCATACCGCTAGGTGAAGTGGTGGAGTCGCACCATAGATGGTGAGAGTCCAAGAGAAAAGCATCACTAGCTTATGACCCGAGTATCATGGGGCACGTGAAATCAGGGAACTTGCAAGGCTAAATCCTAGGTGATCGACAGCAAGTAGTACCGTGAGGGAAAGGTGAAAAGAACCCCATCGGGAGTGAAATAGAACATGAAACCATGAGCTCCAATGGGAGGAGAATGTGATCTCGACCACATGCTTGAAGAATGACTCAAAAAGGGCTTGAAGAATCCACCCATACCAGCAGTGAGTCTTCATAGGGTGATTGTCACTACTTATGGACCAAACCGGGTGATCTATCCATGACATGGGGTGAAACTAAGTGGAGGTGGAACCGACCGATGTTGAAGAATCAGCGGATGAGTTATGGTTAGGGGTGAAATGCCACTCGAACCCAGAGCTAACTGGTTCTCCCAGAAATGCGTTGAGACACAGCAGTTGATTGGACATCTAGGGGTAAAGTACTATTTTGATGCGGCTGCGAGAGCGGTACCAAATCAAGGCAAACTCTGAATACTAGATATGACCCCAAATAGGGGTCAAGGTTGGCCAGTGAGATGATGGGGGATAAGCTTCATCATCGAGAGGGAAGTAGCCCGGATCACCAGCTAAGGCCCCTAAATGACCGCTAAGTGATAAAGGAGGTAGTGTGACAAACATGAGGTTTGCAAGCACCACTTGAAAGAGTGCATAATAGCTCATTAATCGTCTCTCGTCAAGATGAATGGGGCTAAGCGACCTGTCGTGGATGTAAAATGCATCGATGGGAGCATTCGCTTAGGGAAGCACCCGTGCAAGTAGGTGTGGACGAAGCGGAAGCGAGAATGTTAACTTAAGTAACGCAAACATTGGTGAGATCCAATGCCCCAAAAACCTAAGGGTTCCTCCATAAGGTTCATCCATGGAGGGTGAGTCAGGGCTTAAGATCAGGCCGAAAGGCGTAGTGGATGGAAAACAGGTGAATATTTTTGTACTACCCCTTGTTGGTCCCGAGGGACAGAGGAAGCTAGGTTAGCCAAAAGATGGTTATTAGTTCAAGGACTCAAGGTCACCTTGATTTTTCAGGGTAAGAAGGGGTAGAGGAAATGCCTCGAGCCAATGTCCAGTACCGACGCCGGTAACCCATGCCATACTCCGTGAAAAGCTCGAACGACCTTCAATAAGAGGGTACCGTACCAAACCGACACTGTGTGGGTAGGTAGAGAATACCTAGGGGCTGAGACAACTCTCTAAGGAACTCGCAAAATAGCTCAGTAACTGGGAGAAGGGTACCTCATAAAGGGTCATAGTGACTGCCCGCAGGACGTTTACCAAAAAACAGGTCTCCAAAGTCATAAGACCATGTATGGGTTTGCAGGCTAAGGTCAAGGAAGTTGGTGACCTGATAATAGGGGAGCCGGCGATCGAAACCCCGGTGAATGGTGGCTATAACTATAACGGTCCTAAGGTAGAGAAATTCCTTAAGTTCGACCCACAAAAAGGCGAACAATCCGGCATTGTCTCGAGAGAGAGGTTCTAGTGAAATAAACATGTCTGAAGATGAGCCTGCACTGGATAAAGACCCTATGAAGCTTTATTGTGGATTGGCTTTGGGCCTTTCGCAGCTTAGGAGGGAGGAAGCATTGAGCCATCAGTGAGATAACACTCTGAAAGAGCTAGAATTCTAACCTTGTGTCAGAACCTATGGGCTAAGGGAAAATCTCAGGTAGACAATTTCTATGGGGCATAGGCCTCCCAAAAGGTAACGGAGGCACGCAAAGTTTTCCTAGGGCCGGACGGAGATTGGCCCTCGAGGGCATAAGGGAGCTTGCAAGACCCACCCGTCGGGATGAAAGTCGACCTTAGTGATCCGACGCAAGTGGAAGGGTCGTCGCTCAATGGATAAAAGTTACTCTAGGGATAACAGGCTGATCTTCCCAAGAGTTCAAATTGACGGAAGGTTTAGCACCTCGATGTCGATTTTCACACCATGTAGTATGTTCAATCGTCGCCCATTAAAGCGATGAGCTGGTGAACATCGAAAGTTTGGTCCATATCCGATGTGGGCATTAGAGCATTGAGAGGACCTTTCACTAGTACGAGAGGACCAGGAAGGACACACCTCTAGTGTATCAGTTATCGTGCCTACGGTAAATGCTGGGTAGCCAAGTACGGAGCGGATAACTGCTGAAAGCATCTAAGTAGTAAGCCCACCCCAAGATGAGTGCTCTCCTATTCTAACTTCCCTAGAGCTTGTGGTAGCACAGCCGAGATAGCGGCGGGTTCTGCTGGGATGGAGCGTAAATATTGAGAATCCAAGATAAGGTCACGACGAGCCGCGTTTATCATTACGATAGGTGTCAAGTGGAAGTGCGATGATGTATGCAGGCATCCTAATAGACCGAGATTTGAACCTTATTCCACACCGATCAATTCGATCGCACTTGCCATCTATTTTCATTATGAAAACCCAAAAGCTCGCCCTTCCATCCGATAGAGAGGAAGGCAGAGGCCTAGCCCTTCCAATCAAGAATCGGGTCTCATGCCTTTCTTCATTCATGGTTCGATATTCTGGTGTCCTAGGTGTAGAGGAACCACACCAATCCATCCCAAACTTGGTGGCTAAACTCTAATATGGTGACGATACTGTAGGGGGGGTCCTGTGGAAAAATAGCTCGATGCCAGAATGATAAAAAGCTTAACACCTCTTATTTGACTTTTTTTATATTTCAAAAGATCAAAATCAAAAATGCAAAGATCGTATTATTCAATAACATCCCTTCTCTCCCACTTCACACCTCGGAATGCATTATTATTCTAGAGAGAAAGATACTTTCACATCTTCTTAACCCGAAATGGCTGAGGAGAGGAAAGGTTCCTTTTTGAAGGTACTCCTGGGAATAGATCTAGTGTAGATGGGGTGAGGCCTGTAGCTTAGAGGATTAGAGCATGTGGCTACGAACCACGGTGTGGGGTTCAGATCCTCCTCGCCACAACCGCCCAAAGGGAAGGGCCTTTCGGGGTAGTAAAATCATGATTAGGATATCGCCGCAAAGCTATTGAACTTGGGTATGGTCCTTTAGTAAACCGGGATCGACATATTTGTGTTTGACTCCTGACAACTCTTCCTCGCCAGGCTTGCGAGAATAGCGAGCAAGTATTAGTAGCATAGCAAAATGTGTTCCTTGTCATTAATATGTTTGCTCAAACAATTGTGACCTATCGGGAGAATCAATGACTGATCATGAGAATTCAATTGTCTATTTATAAGGGTCGGATCTATGCCGAGGTATTGAGGGTGATTCTCAAATATTGTAGAACAAGATGTGATACGATGAGATAGAATGCAATAGAAACAAAGATAGGGAACGAGTTACCTACTCCTAATGGTCAAAGCAAGCCCTTTCATTCAATTCTTCATTCTTTCATGAAGAATGAATCAAATCACCTCAAGTAGGATTCGAACCTATGACCAGTCAGTTAATAGCCAACCACTCTACCACTGAGCTATTGAGGAACAACGGGAGATTCGACCTCATAGAGTTCAACCCCCATTCTCAACCCATGAACAATATGAGTTCGAAGCTTCCTTCGTAACTCCGTGAACTTCTTAGTAGTGGCTTTCCATGCCTCATTTCATAGGGAACCTCAATGTGATCTTTCATTATATTCCATCTATATCCCAATTCCATTCATTTCATATCCCTTTTGTGTCATTGACATAAGAGATGTCATTTATAGTATATCTGTTTATATATAGATATGGAATAGATATGGAAAGTTAAGGAATCATCATATAATAATCGGTAAATTGCAATAGAAAAGAAAAAGGGGAGGTTTGTTATGATTTTGAAATCTTTTATACTAGGTAATCCATTATCCTTATGCATGAAGATAATAAATTTGAACGTTGTGGTCGGGCTCTATTATGGATTTGTGACCACATTCTCCATAGGGCCCTCTTATCTCTTCCTTCTCCGAGCTCGGGTTATGGAAGAGGAACCGAGAAGGAGGTATCGCAACAACCTGGTTTTATTTGGGATAGCTCATGATATTCATATCGATCTATTATGCCGCATCTAGCATTGCAGCCTCATATAATAACTATCCTAATTCTACCGTATCTTTTGTTTCATTTACGGAACAATCATAAAAACTTTTGATTATGGATCTACGAAATTCAATGCGTAATATCAGCATTCAATGTGTATTCTGAATAATCTAATTTTTTAATTATTCAACCATTTCATTTTACCAAGTTCCATGTTAACCAGATTAGTCAACATTTATATGTTTCGATGCAATGACAAGATCTTATTTTTAACAAGTGTTTTGTTGGTTGGTTTATTGGTCACATTTTATTCATAAAATGGGTTGGATTGGCATTATTCTGGATACGGCAAAATCATTCTATTCAATCTAATAAGTATCTTGTGTCAGAATTGAGAAATTCTATGGCTCGAATCTTTAGTATTCTTTTATTTATCACTGTGTTTACTATTTAGCGAATGTCGCCGCCTATTTTCACTAAGAAATTGAAAGAGAAAGAAACCTTAGAACGAAGAAGGGGAGAAAGAAAGGAAGAAAGCGATGTAGAAAAGAACTTATGAAATGAAGGAGATTCAACAGGAACAAGAGGGGATCCATCAAGAAAACCTTCCTTTGTTCTGGAAGAAAAGGAGGATCCGACAAAATAGATGAAACGAAGAGATCCGAGTGAATGGAAAGGAAAACAAAGGATGAATTTCACTTTCAAGAGGCACGCTATCAAGATAGTCCGCTTTACGAAGATTCGACCGAGACCCATCAAGAGAATTGGGAATTGGGAAGACTGAAAGAAGAGAAAAAGAAAAAAATGAATAAAAAAATTGAAACAACTTTTATTAAAAAATTTTTAAATTATAAACGATGGAATCATCCATTACGATATATAAAAAATGATAAATTAGAAAATGCTTTATGCAATGAAATGTCACAATTTTTTTTTTTACATGTACAAGTGATGGTAAACAAATAATTTCCTTTACATATCTACCCAGTTTATCAACTTTTTTGGAAATGGTAGAACAAAGAATCTCTTTGTATATAATAGAGAAACTATATGACGAAGATCTTTATAATTCTTGGATTTATACTAATGAAAAAAAAGTGCAATTTGAACAATGAATTGAGAAGACAAATCTAAATTATAGAAAAAAAATGAGAGATCCTCTAGTCTGGATATGCTTGCAAAAAGAACCATATTATGTGATGATGAAAAAAAATGCTTTCCAAAGGAATATGATCCTTTTTTCAACGGACCATATCTAGGAACTAGAAAAAAATTAGATTCACGTGCAATCATGGATACTTATAAAGATAGAAGATTTAGTAGAATCTTTTTTTTATAAATAAGATTCATTATCTACTTCTTAATGATTCCGTAGAAAAGGAATTGATTCGTAAAGTCAAGAAAATATTTGCAATTTATATTTGATGTAATTACAACATATACAAATGACAAGAAAAAATGAAAAAGAAATATATTGGTATTTGACTAGAAGAAATCAGTAAAAAGGTTTCTCGATGGTCATACAAATTAACCAAGAATTTGGGAGAAGAGGAAGAAGAAAATGAAGAAGAATTAGAGGAAGAATATTATCAAATTCATTCAAGAAGATTCAAACGTGTGATAATTTATAATGATAACGATAATGATCAGAATACCAATTCTATTTCTAGTATTTATAATAGTTCTAGAATTAGTAACAATGATAAAATGATGATCAAATGGAAGAGGGAGAAGTTACTTTGATACGTTACTCACAATAATCGATTTTCGCAATCTAATCGAAGGATTCATGCACTAAAAGACGAAAAGCTTATTTGGGACCTATTTCAAGTAAATGGACATTCCCTTTTTGGATCCTAGACAAAACTTTTTTTTTCCTCTTTTGATATAAACAAAATAAAGAATCTAATTTTTAGGAATTGGATGGACAGAAAACAAGAATCAGAATTCATAATTTCCTATTTTGAAAATGAAGATACAAAAGAAGAAAAGGATAAAGAGGGAAAAAACTATAAAAATGAACATATAGAAATATCAGAAGCTTGGGATACCTTTATATTTACTCAAGTAATAAGAGGTTTGATGTTAGTAACCCAATCTTTACTTAGAAAATACATTATATTGCCTTCATTAATAATAACCAAAAATATTTTTCGTATGTTATTATTCCAAATTCCTGAGTGGAACGAGGATTTTAAGGAATGGAATAGAGAAATGCATATTAAATGTACCTATAATGGGGGTAACTGTTGAATTCTGTGGTGGAGAATTCAATGGAGTCATTTATAGTGATCCTGCTACTATAAAAAAATATGCTAGACATGCCCAATTAGGTGAGATTTTTGAATTAGACTGGGCTACTTTGAAATCTGATGGAGTTTTTCGTTGTAGTCCAACGGGTTGGTTCACTTTTGGGCATGCTACATTTGCTTTTCTTTTCTTTTCTGACACATTTGGCACGGTGCGTAACCTTGTTCAAAGATGTTTTCGGTATTGATCCGATTTGGATGCTCAAGTGGAATTTGGAGCATTCCAAAACTTGGAGATCCAACTACAAGGAGACAAGTAGTATACAAAATTCCTTTGCCATCTTTTGCCTCTATTTTTTCTTTTATTCTAGTATTTAGATATTTAGAGTATTTAAATATCTAAATATTTATTTAGATATTTCATTATATTTCATATACTTATCTTTTTTTCTATATTTTTATGTATAAATAGATATTTTATAAATAGATATTTTTATGTATAAATAGAATAATATAGAAAAATTTGAAATAGAATATAATAAAATAGTAATAAGATATGAATGACTATATCTATATATACATACTATATAGATAGTAATAGTTAGTAATAGTAAATTGTAAATCTCACATTCGAATTTCTTTAGTAAATAATCCAAAATGAATATGTGTGGAAGCTATAATTGTAAACCATGATCAAATCTATGGAAGTATTGGTTTATATATTCCTCTTAGTTTCGACTTTAGGGATAATTTTTTTCGCTATCTTTTTTTGAGAACAACCTAAAGTTCCAACTAAAAAAATGAAATGATTTTTCATTATTTCCATTGAAGTAATGATCCCCCATATTAATATTGGAGCTCATTACTTCAACTGGTCCCCATGTTCTTCGAAGGGATCTCTTAATTTTTGAGAGGGTTGCCCAAAAGCGGTATATAAGGCATACCCAAAAGCTTACAAGTAAACCGGATATGGAGATGGTGACTAGGGTTGCTGTTTCCATTTTTTGATAATTTCAAGATCACAAAGGATCATGATAATGTTGTTTATTTACAACTACAAAGGAATGGTATACAAAGTCAACAGATTTAAACCCATGACGAAAGAGGATTTATGGCTAATAAAACCATTGAGAGTAGTTCTAGATCTAGGGCAAGATCAACTGGCATAGGGAGTTTCTTGAAACCATTGAATTCAGAATATGGAAAAGTAGCTCTAGGGTGGGGGACTACACCACTTATGGGAGTTGCAATGGCTCTATTTGTAATATTTCTATCTATTATTTTAGAAATTTATAATTCATCTATTTTACTGGATGAAATTTCAATTAATTAGTTCATAAAAACTAGTAAGTCCTAGCAAAAAGATTATTTTACTTATACTTACTTAATGCTTAAGATACTTAATATTTCAACTTAATATTACCTAAGACTTGGATTTATAGACCATTATGGTAGTTCGATCATGAAATTTATTTGTTTCGATATTTCATTTTTAGAATATGAGCGTGTGACTTGTTATAATTGATCCTATTGATAATATAGAGAATGGACCTGTCATCTCTATCAAGATGATTCTACCTAGTCAGATATTTATTCTAGTCTTTGGAGCACGGAATAGAATAGATCAAGAAAAGAAATATTTGAACTATGATTCATACCTATTATTCGACCTCAAACCGATTAAAAAAATGGAAATAGGGAAATAGGTCTTTTCTAAATCGAATAATTTTTTCCTTCATACTTCCGAAAGAAACCTCTTTCTCTAGATTTTGTTGAGTTACTATATTCATTGAAGAAGTGATGATCAAATGGTTTTTACTCAGAAATCCTTTGAGTTTAGCTTTGATTTTCTTAAATCATCATGGTTCTAATATGAATCTGAGGTTTCAATTGATTCATAGGGTCTCAACAAGAGAATTCCTATAAAAAAATAGATAGAGAAGAGAAGATTCAAGAGGCCTATCATGATTAACATAAAGAAAGATAGATGAGCCAACTTGATATCATATTTCTTGGCATTATCATCACAAAGAAGAGATTCTAGATCTCAAGGGGGCCAAGTTTGGCTAAGCCACAAGAAGGAAACTCTATTCCATATCCGTTGAAACATTTTGTGTGTTTTAGCTTGAGCGACGAGATGAAATTTTCATATACGGTTCTAAGAGGGAAGTCTTTCTTGGTTTACCTATCTTAAAGTATATGATTGGTTCGAGGTCTCAAGATTCAGCGATTGCAGATGATATAACTAGTAAATATGTTCCTCCTCATGTCAATATATTTTATTATTTAGGGGATTATCGACTTATTTTTTAGTACAAGTAGCTTGTTTTGCTATGACCTTTACTATCGTCAACAGAGGCTTTTTCCTTCAATACATAATGACTGAGGCCAACTTTGGTTGGTTAATTGATCGGTTCATCGATGGTCGCAGTATGATGGTTCCAATGATGATCTTGCACGATTTCGTGTATCTTACTGGGTTTTAAAAAACCCCATGAATTAACTGGGGTTATAGGGGTAGTTCTGGCTATATTGACCGCATCTTTTGGTATAACCGGTTATTCCTTACCTCAAATTGGCTATTGCAAGAAAATTGTAATGCATACGAAGCTATTCCTATAATAGGATCACCTTTGGTAAAATTATTACGTGAAAGTGTTAGTGTGGGCGGTCCCACTTTGACTCATTTTATAGTTTACATACTTTTGTATTGCCTCTTCTTACTGCCATATTTATGTTAATGCACTTTCCAATGATATGTAAGCAAGGTATTTCGGGTCCTTTATAGAGAAGACAGATAATAAATATTTGTAATTTATTATATAGGGGAGGAACAAGAATCTTTTATTGCTACAAATATGTATTATTGAAAAATAAGGCATGTTATTTGGATATTTTTATTCAATTCTGAAGTATTTTTTATTTGATATGAATCTAATAGTTGAAGTATATTTTCCTAAAAGGGGATGGATTATGGGAGTGTGTGGCTTGAACTATTGATTGGTCCATGCAGATATAGGATTTTATCTGCCAAGTTGGAATTCAGAACCCAACATGTCTCCACATCCAACCATCATGTCAGTCCCTTTATGTAACATAGGATAGGCCGATTTTAACTTGAGGAGAATATTTTCTATGATCATACCCGAATCATGTCATACATGAACAGGCTCCGTAAGATCCCTAGAGTAAGAGATGTGGAATGATCAAATGTTCTACTTATTTACTTTGTTTGATTTTTTTAGTAATTTTTTAGTAAATTTATTATATTTATTATTTAAGTTTATTATAATTATATAATATATAATTAATTGATAGTATTAGTATTTCGTATTAATTGGATAGTAATCTTAGTAAATTTTTTATAGTAAGTAGATGCATTCATTTCCTTTGCATCGACCCTGATCTATTATACTATCGGAGTTAAATAAGGGATCTAAGGAAGAACAGGCTACTTTATTAGTAACAAGTAAAAACTTTGTATTTTGTTTATGTAATACAATCGAGATATTGTGAGGATAAATACCAACCAAAAGATATGAGACAATCCAAAAAGCACTTAATCATGATCAAATTTGTAAGCCGACTTGGATATTGAGCATTTCCCTGTTGCCGGAATTGAATTATTTTCAATGAATAATGAATCGTTGAAACTCAGAGAAATGGAATTTGATAAATAGTTTATTACATAGAGTCATTCTACATTATATATGTAGATATGTATAAAATATAAGTTTTCTATAGACCTATTTATGTTCTATGGATCTATTTATGTGATTCTTTTGATTTTTTCTCGAGCCGGATGATAAAAAATTATCATGTCCGGTTCTTTTGGGGGATGGATCCACAAGAGTTAACCTATCCAAATAATAAAGAAACTTGATTTGAATGATCCTGTATATCCTGTATTAAGAGCTAAATTGGCTAAAGGGATGGGACATAATTATTATGGAGAACCCGCATGGCCCAATGATCTTTTATATATTTTTCCAGTAGTAATCCTAGGCACTATTGCATGTAGTGTGGGTTTAGCAGTTCTAGAGCCATCAATGATAGGTGAACTGGCGGATTCGTTTGCAACTCCATTGGAAATATTACCCAAATGGTACTTCTTTCTCGTATTTCAAATACTTCACACAGTGCCCAATAAATTATTGGGTGTTCTTTTAATGGTTTCAATACCAATAGGATTATTGACAGTACCTTTTTTGGAGAATGTCAATAAATTCCAAAATCTATTTCGTCATCCAGTAGCATAAACACATAATATTAGTATCTGCTCTACAATCTCAGTGGTTAATAATGCATGTAAGTATAATGCTCTTGAGCTATGCAGCTCTTTTATGCAAATCGTTATTATCAGTTGCTTTTATAGTGATTACATTTCAAAAAAGAATCAATTTTTTTTTGAAAAATAATAATTTTTTAAGTTTAAGGAAGTCATTTTTCTTTGGTGATATGGAATATTTGAATGAAAAAGGAAGTGTATTAAAAAAGACTTATTTTCCCTCATTTCAAAATTTTTACAAATATCAATTAATTCAGCATTTGGATTATTGGAGTTATCGTGTCATTAGTTTAGGATTTACCTTTTTAACCATAGGAATTCTTTGAGCGGTATAATGAAGCATGGGGTTCATATTGGAATTGGGATCCTAATGAAACTTGGGCATTTATTACTTGGACCATATTTGCAATTTATTTACATACTAGAAAAAATTCAAAATTGCTAGGTCAAGGTACAAATTTGGCATTTGTAGCTTCTATAGGATTTTTGGGATCAATATATTAGGAATCGGGTTCCATAGTTATGGTTCATTCCAATTACTATCTAATTGAATAAAATACTCTACATAAAGAATACATAAAAAAATTGTCTGATACACAATGAAATTTTGTGCAAGTTTTTGAGAACCTTTTAAATAGAGGAATTATTCAAATGGCTCTCAAAAACTAAAAACTTTAGATGTATCTCATTAAAATTTTAATTCACCCTTCCTTTTTTTTTCATTGTAACAATGAAGAATCGTTAAAATATGAAAGTCAAAGAATTCTAAGACTTTCTTTTCAATTAATGAAATTCATTTCATTTAATATGAAATATAAAAAATAATTAGTATCTATAAAAATAATTAGATAATAGAACTTGTACCTTGTCAACCGATAACGGAAGAACGAAATCAGGATAAATACCAATTCCTATTACAGGTAGAAAGATACAGATCGAAACAAATAGTTCTCCTGGTCCAGAATCAAAAAAAATTTGAATTTGGAATATTGAATAACTTGTATCCATAGAAAATCTGACATAACATAGATAATAAAAAAAATAGGAGTTAATATAATTCCAATTGCCATTACAAAAGTGATCAAAATTTTTGGCATGAAAAGATATTTTGGGCTGGTAATTATTCCAAAAAAGACTAAGAATTCTGCAACAAAATCACTCATTCCTAGCAATGCAAGAGAAGCCATCGAGAAACTACTAAATATGGTAAAGATTTTTGGCATTCGGATAGATATCCCCCCCATCTCTTCGAGATAAAAAAAAACATATTCTATCACAACTTGTTCCTGCTAAGAAAAAAAAGTGCAGCACCAATCAATCCATGAGAAAATATTTGTAAAATGGCTCCATTAAGTCTCATGGCAGTTATAGAACCAATTCCTATAATTATAAAACCCATGTGAGATACGGAAGAATAAACAACACATTTTTTTAAATTGCGTTGACCAAGAGAGGTTGAAGCTGCATAAATGATTTGTATTTTTCCTACTATCACTAGCCAGGGAGATAATCTAGAATGAGCATGAGCTAATAATTCCATATTGATCCGAATCAATCCATATGCTCCCATCATTAGTAAGATTCTAGCTAAAACCATACATGTAATGTGCTTCTCTGTGAGTATCTGGTAACCATGTATGTAGGGATATCATCGGCAATTTGATAGCATAAGCAATAAGAAAATCAAAATATAGTATTATTTCTAATGCGAGGATACATTGATTAGCTTTTTCTAAATCTAATGTTGGTTCATTGGAACCATATAAACCTATACCTAAAACTCCTATTAAGAGAAAATGGAACCGAAGTGCACAAAATAAACTTTGTAGCGAGTATAGGCATTTTCCTCCCCACATGGATAAAAGTAAATAAACAGGAATTAATTCTAATTCCCACATGATGAAAAAAAGTAAAAGGTCTCGAGAAGAAAATGATTCTATTTGGCCACTATACATTGCTAACATCAAGAAATAAAAAAATCACGAATTTCGAGTAACTGGCCAAGTTGCTAAAGTAGCTAAAGTAGTGATAAATCGTCAGAAATGGGTCCTATGGAAAGTCCATCGATTCCCTCCGGTGAAAATCAAAAGATTGATCCATTTCAAATCCTCCTTCAATTGGGTTATTAGATCGTCCAATTTGAAATGATAACAAAATACATAGCTCATTAGAAGGAGCTCTAGTATACATACATATAGTAGTACCACCTATACACCTTATTTCCCTATGAGGGAAAAGACAATTGAAGAACCCGTGAATATGGGCAAAACAAGAAGTATTGTTAACTCGATAAAGACAAGATAAAATTAAGAAAAGTGCATGAGAAGAATAGTATATTTTCTTTTCAGACTTTTGTATGAAGAGGAATCAACTGATTCAAGTGGAGTTTTTTTGTCAAATATCAATAGGAATGACCCATGTTGCGGGTTGTTTCATGCCATAAATAAACACGGGCACTCAAAAAATCTGTTGGACAAGCGAATTCACATCTTTTACAACCTACACAATCTTCGGTTCTTGGAGCAGAAGCAATTTGCTTAGCTTTACATCCATCCCAAGGTATCATTTCCAAAACATCCGTGGGACAAGCTCGAACACATTGGGTACATCCTATACATGTATCATAAATCTTTACTGAATGTGACATTGGGTCTATAAATTCCAATTTTGAACACAAAAGATTTTCAATCTGGTAAAATAAGAAAATGAAATAAATCATATATTTTTATTGTAGACACCAGACGAATCAATGATTTATAAAAATCTTAAGAATTAATCTATTTTTTAATCTGCTTATGATAAAGTAATCTGTTTATGATAAAGGGCCAAGTCATAACAAATGGAAGGCTATAAGGCTCAGCTCCAGATTATAACTCTGATATAATTGGCCCTTTTAGGCACTTGAACACTTTCCAAGCATTTTGGTGCATTTACTGTTATTGCTTCTGTGAACATTGTAGCTAAATAATCCCAATGTGTTACATAAGGCAAATATTGTATAATTGTTAGGCTCTCCGCTATTTTTTCCATCCCTCTGTGTAAATATCTCAATATAGGTTCATAGTCAATAACATCTTCACCATTCAGAGTAACGATCAGACGAAGAACACCATGTATTGATGGATGGTGAGGCCCCATATTGACTATTATAAAAAAAATTTTTGTAGCCGGTAAAGTCATCTTTTTTTTTTCCTTAATTCATTATTTCATGAATTTCTTAAAATAAAAAAAAGAAAATAATAATAACTTAACTAAGAAAAAAAGAATTAAAAAATCAAAAGGAACAAGGATAATAATAAGAAACTTAAAGAAGAAATTCAAATTTAATTAACGAGTTTTGGTTCGAATATCTAACCGATCTATTAATTTCTTATAACGATTTTATTTTTCTTTGACAAATAAGTCAATAATCAATGTTTTCCCAATTATTCAGATACCCCTTTACGATAAAAAAATCTCTTTTGTGCAATTGTAAATGTGAAGTAAGTCTCCGTATCTTATTGGTGAAATGGGATACTTGAAATTCAACAAACCCACTATTTTCTTCTTTTTCTTCGTGTAATAACCGAGATCAATGATTTTTGACCATAAATTAAAGTTTCTATTTTTTTCGCGTGAATTTTACCGATCATAAAAAAATAATAATATTTCTTAGGCGTTATTTTTATCTAGTATACATCAAAATTGTATTTTATTCATATACTACTTTATTTTTTATTTATATTTTATGTTTTGTATATTTAATCCAAATATACAAAACATATATGTATTCAGGAACTAGAATAATTTATTTTACTTAAAAGGATTCCGCCTAAAAATTGATACACTATGAAATTAGTATCATGTATTAGATATTACACAATGTTTTGGCTTTTATCTACCTCACATTTCATTGGAATTGAATTTATTCAATTGTGAAAACATATGTATTCTTGACATATGCCATTATTGGTATCAAACCAATAGCAATTCACAACATCTTCTAATCGATAAAGAAAGAAAATTTGAATTTAATGAGATTTTTCTATCTGTATTAATATATTTGTTTCACATCATTGAAAAATCTTGGATTTATCATTAAAATTTGAATTTAAACAAATTTGAATTCAAAAAATTCTCTAATGACGTGGGAGATAGAATATTTTCAGAATAAGTAAATCATAATGATTTTTGTCTCCACTCAAAAATAAGTTGATGCGTGCAATGGATTTTTCAACCTCCTTTTATCAATATATCTTTTGTGTATTTTGGATTTGTTTGGTGTTTCTTAATATCAACCAATGAAGTATCCATAGTTTGATATATAATAGATTTTATGTTCCTTCGTATAGATAGACAAATTGGTTCAATAATAAATATTCCCTTTCTTATCAATTCTGCAAAAACTAGGTCCTTTTAAATCAGCATTTCATCTAGATTTATTTCACCTCTTTGAATCGAAGATATAGCAATATCCTTTGGATTTATCAGTCTAAGTAGGAGACAATATACTCTTATATTTTTCATTATTTTATTATTCAAGGGATCAGACCATCTTAGTTGAAAAAAGAAATATTTTTTCAAAAAAAAATCGTGCTTTCATTGCTCTTATATTATTTTATATCATTTTTAGTTTGAATCTGGTAATCTTCTTCAACCTTGGAATTTCCTAATTTAAGATCTTTTTTAATATGATTTCTTTGGATTTACGTTAATGTTTTTACTTGTTTCGTTTATAGAAAAATGAAAAGAGTGATTTGATTGGGATGATCCAAGGTTGAATTTTATATACATCAAAAGTAGCACAAATTCGGAAGAACTAAGTTTCTAGATTGGATATAGTGTCATGATTTGATGCGTATGATAGAACCTTTTTTGATTGGGAATGAAAAAAAAAAGATCTTTTTTTCATTTTTTTAAATTATTAATTTCAGTCTTAGTATTTTATGAATCTTGATGCCAATATATGCATTGGCCCGATCTCAATATTCTTTATAAAATAAAGATGAAGAATTCTACAATCAAAATATTTTCTATCCAAACTATTTCTATTTCTATCAATAAGATATCCTTTTCTAGATAATCATTACCGGTATACTTACTAATACATAAAATAATTCAGGTTTCAATGTATTGAAATGATATGGAATTTCTTGGTCCCCGTTTCTTTCTAATGTTGATTCAGAAGTGTATAAATTAGGGAGGCTTATGTAGTTATAAGATAAAATATCATATCTGTAATGTTTTTTCCATTTATTTTTTTGACTCATAAATGAATTTACTACATAGTCATTTTTTTTCATGGAATAAATGAATTGATATTTTTTATATAAATCCAATTGGTTTGATTCCTTGTTTTTAATCATACAATGTTTATTTATTCTATTTGTATTTTTTATTAATGGACCTTTTTTTTGAGATAAATCGTATTGATAAGAAACTTTTAACCAATTTTTCTATTCGTTCATTACATATGTATGAATTTTTTATGTCTTGATTTAGAATTAAATATTCGTGGATCATGTTTTTTAAATTATCCTTAAAAAAAGGATAACTCCCTTGATATTGAAGTACAGGTCTCAATTGAGACTTATTAAGTAATTGATTTTGTGATATTTTGTAAAAAATATATGCTTGGGACAGGGAAGATAAGTTCCAATAAGTATTGGAATTTTGATTGCTATTCTTAGTATTATCAGTATTTGAAAACAATTTTTTTATAGTCAAAATAAAATTCATTGTATTTTGATTTATTTCATCAATTCCTTCTTGTTCTTTATTTATTTCATTGTTGTAAATGGGTTTATTAAAGATCTTTTTTGTTGAGTCAAAGAAAAGTTGTGTATTTATCTTAGAAATGGTAATGGTACATAGCAAAATATCTATGTATATTTTTTCAATGAATGATTTAATAAAGTAGTGTGATTTATGCATTAATCGGATATTCTTCTTTTTTAATATTTTCCAAAAATGTTTCGGTGATCCTATCTTTTATTATCATAAATTATAACTATTTCTTTTTTTCTTGGCTTTTGCAGTTCGTTCAATTTGATTCTTGATTTTGATTGTTTTATCAGAAAGATCTTTAATTCTTCTTTCTATTAGTGAATAATTTAACCAATCCATTATTCGATTTATAATGAATGATCTAGGAACTTTGAATAGTTGTTTGAATAGCGAATTATATTTTCGTATCATCAATGCTAATATTGGTATTCTCGGGCCCGCGGAAGAAAGAACTGATTAGTCTTTTTACTCTAGTTTAGAGTTTAGGTATTATTTTTTCCCTTTCCTTCCAAAAGAAAAAAAGAGATACTAATGGGAACCCTTCGAGCTGAAGAAATTAGTAATATTATATGCAAACGTATTGAACAATATAATAGAGAAGTAAAGATTGTGAATACTGGTACCGTACTTCAAGTGGGCGACGATATTGTTCGTATTCATGGTCTTGATGAAGTAATGGCAAGTGAATTAATAGAATTTGAAGAGGGTACCATAGGTATTGCTCTGAATTTGGAATCAAATAATGTTGGTATTGTATTAATGGGTGATGGTTTGATGATAAAAGAGGGAAGCTCGATAAAAGCAGGAAGAATCACTGCATCCCTATGAGCAGGCTTTTTTGGGTCATGTCATAAATGCTCGCTAAACCTATTGATGGGAGAGGTGAAATTTCATCTTCAATCTCATTAATTGAATCTCCGCCCCGGTATTATTTCAAGACGTTCGCATATGAGCCCCTTCAAGCGGGACTTATTGCTATTGATTCAATGATTCCTATAGGATGCGGGTATGAGAATTAATTATTGGAGAGACAGACTGGTAAAACAGAAGAGCCACATAACGATTCTCAATCAAAAGGACAAAATGTGATATGTGTTTATGTAGCTATTGGTCAAAAGCATCTTCGTGGCTCAGTAGTGACTACCTTCCGAAGGAGGAGGGCAATGGAATACACTATTGTGGTAGCCAAAATAGCATTCGCTTGTTACATTACAATATCTCGCTCCTTATATGGGAGAGGCTCTGGATGAATATTTTATGTACCGTGAATGACATACTTCAGTAATTCATGATGATCTCTCCAAGTAGGCACAAGCTTATCATCAAATATCTCTTCTATTAAGAAGACCCCCAGGTCGTGAAGCTTATCCAGGAGATGTTTTTTATTTGCATTCACGAATTTTAGAAAGAGCCGCTAAATCAAGTTCTCGTTTAGGTGAAGGAAGTATGACATCTTTACCAATAGTAGAGACTCAACTGAGACGTTTGGCTTATATTGACTAATTTAATTTCTATTACGTGATGAATAAATATTCTTATCTGGATGTTCAATCGGAATCGCCTGCTATTAATGTAGGTATTTCGCTTTCAAGAGTAGGATCGACAGCTTAATTAAAGCCATGAAACAAGTAGCTGGCAAATCAAAATTGAAACTAGCTCAATTTATAGAATTAGAAGCCTTTGCACAATTTGCTTTTGATCTAGATAAAGCTACTCAGAATCAATTGGCAAGAGGCCAATGATTATATGAGTTGCTTAAACAATCTCAATCAGACCCTCTCGCAGTGAAAGACTAGATAGCTACTATTTACATTGGAACAAATGGATATCTTGATACGTTAGAAATTGGACAGGTAAAGAAATTTCGTTGAGTTACGCATCTACTTAACAAAGAAGAAACCTAAATTCCAAGAAATTCTATCTTCTACCAAGATATTCACCGAAGAGGCTGAAACCCTTTGAAAGAAGCTATTCAGGAATAGATTGAACTCTTTCTACTTCAGGAACAAAGATAAATGTAAATCTATCATTTTTATTATATTCTTAATTCATATAAATTATTGAGAAAGATTTTTGATTCGAATCAAGGTCCTTTATAAAATATAGTTCTTCTTTTTTTTTTCTATTCTCTATCTAGAATAGATATATAGAAATATATTGCGTCCAATAGCATTTGAACCTATACCAAAGGTTTAGAAGACCTCTGTCCTATCCATTAGACAATGGATGCTCTTCATTCTTATTTTCACATTTTTTTCATAAAAAAATGTGACGTATTTAGGGAATACAATAAACAATAAAAAGAAGGATGCATATCAAAAAGGATAAGGCATCTGTATATCCTATGAAGTTAAGGAATAAATAATATATATAGCGGTAGAGGGAATCAAACCCGCATCTTAGGGAAGGCTGGGGTTATAGTCGACGTTGTTTGATTAGTTTTAACATCTCTAATTCAAAACCGAACATGAGATTTTGGTATCATTCGACTACTTTATGGAATATCTATGTATTCCCATCATAGAAAAAATGAGATCCATAACATCTATGTCAGCTTTTTTTATGAATGCATCTAAAGTTACTTGCTTTTTAGATGATCCCTATAGAGGGAGATTCTATCAAATCTTTCTAGTCTCTAGTCTAGTTACTTGCCTATTTCTTTTCTATTCGGGATCCTAAGGAAAATAATTTTGTTTCTACCGAAATAAACAAGAAGAGGGTTCTAGTAAACCAAAACCATCATTTTCTAGCTATTTGGCTTCAATCTTGCCCTTTTTCAGCTCAAAAATTGAAGATTTAGTTATGATCCATAGATCCTTTATTCATACTCATTGAATTGGAAGAATTTAACCAATCAAAAAATTTATGCTTCTCGACTCCATAATCCAATTTTTTTATTAAAATTAAAAATTGATTGACTTTGGATAGAAATCATGAGTATGTATATTCTTTCCTCAAATGTCCTATTGAGGGGTAAAGGATTAAATCTTTTAAGAAATAAAGTTTTTATCGAATGGAATATAAAATATGAAAAAGATGGAAAGACCCCTTAACTATTGAAGTTATTAATAGAACGAATCACACTTTTACCACTAAACTATACCCGCTACATATTAATTATATATTTAATATATATTATATATTTCATATTAATATGAAATATGAATCAAATACTGAACTTCAACTTTCATTTCGAATGAAATTTGTTTTTCATTGATGAATTTCTGAATCTTATACTTAAGAATAAGAAAATAAAGACAAAAAATAGTAGTTTACTATATAATAGAATACAATAAATAGTAGTTTACTATATAATAGAATACAATAGAATACTATTACTAGAACACTTTTACTATAAATTTTAATAAAAAGACTAAATATTCTAATTTATACTCTAATTTCTTATAATTACTATAGAATACATTCTATATAATATAGAATATATAGATAGAATATTCTATATTAATCTAGAATTTTTGAAAGAATTTATAAGAGAATTTCTCCATTAGAATCTTATATAATTTCTAATGATTAGGAATGGCAATGAAAATGAGTCTTCTTGTTTCAATAACAATTTTTATTCGTGAAAAAAGAAGTCGCCCGCCAGACTTATACTTAATCAGGTCGGCTTTTGTACAAAATAAAAGAAGTAAAGTATTCTTTCTATTGGAGAAATCTGTTTTGGATCATTGAAGTGAAGGAAAATAAAGATTGTTCTCAATCTTGACTTCACGTGTGAAATAAAATGATAAATTTACCATTTTGAATGGGGAGAGATGGCTGAGTGGCCTAAAGCGTCGGATTGCTAATCTGTTATACGAATTATTCGTACCGAGGGCACACTCCCTTTCCAAAAAAATCAATACACCTAGCACTACGCTTAGATTTATTGGATTTGTTGCTAAAATATCAGGATTAAATTTGAAACTCTAGATGGCGCCCATGGAAACAAAAGAATCGGTTCTATTTTTCATATGCTCCCTTTATAGATAGGGACTAACAAAGAACGAGTTCTTTTGTATCACTGCTTATTATTCTTAATCTTAATGGAATTTGAGAATTCTTAAATTTATTAGTTATGGTTATGTTTTATTCTTCTTCTTTTTACATTTTATTCTACTTAAACATTAAACAAAAGGATTTACAAATAAAAGAGCTAATGCAACGACCCATAAATGGTTAAAGCTTCCATAAAAGCCGACTTAGCAAAAAAGTACCTCATATTTTACCCTCTACTTGGTTGATACCTTCTATCTTGGCTGAGTGCTTTGACCAACCCCGGTCCGATAGAAGCAAGCCCTATAGCCAATCCAAAGAATAGTAGCAGAAATAAGTGGATTCATGGTAAGTTCGCACCAAAAAAAGAAATGATTAATGATACAACCAACCAATGAATTAGTACTTAATCTACTTCTTTTCTACTTCTCAAGTAACTAAAAGCTCCAAATAGAATTTGAATATTCTAATTGTCAACTACTCGAGATATTGTTTTTCCTTTCTACCTTATGACCTTATGTAAATAGATATGTATATAGTTTTAGTAATTGCATTTCCTTATTTATAAACTATTCTATTCTTTCTCTTTCATTCAATTCACAATCACAGACAAAATAAAAAAAGGACTGATATGGGAATCCATATAAATGCAGTGGACTAGAAAAAAAAGATAGGGGTTATTACTATCTAACTAGTAAATAGCATACACTTTTATTCTTCCATAACATAAATCACCTGCACTTTTTATTCTATTAAATCGTATTCTGGAACCATTATTCAAAACATACACAAAGATTGATACTCATAAGCATTACATATATGTAGTAGGATCCCCAACCCTTCTTTCTTTCTTGATATATACATACATGTAGCTATTTACAATTTATTCTACAACTCAGTGGATTATATGGAACCCCCCGCATTGCTTGATTTTGGATAAGCTTCAAAAAAGACTAGACTATTTCAAAAGTTAGTCAATGATGACCCTCCATGGATTCTATATAAACCAAAGCGCAAAATAAGAGCTTGAATATTGCTTGCAAATAATCCAAGAAACATGACAGTATAGGAACTCAAGGTGCTAAAGAAACAAGAATAACAACCACATCACCAATATATTCCTAAAAGTCAAAACTAAGAGATAAAGAAGGTTTGCGGAAATATTCTATATATTAATCGTAAAAGTATCGAGTTGGTTGAATGTATTTACCAAATATCCCAATCCTTTTTTTACTAAGACCGATAGAAATATGCCACGATGTGGGTAAAGCTAAAGCAATAGTAGTATTTATATCGTCAGCTAACTCTCCATGAGGTAACTTTATGATTTTCCAAAGTAAAAGAAGCGTCGACCAGTTAGAAACAAAAATAAATAGAACATTGTTCTAAAAGGAACCCAAGGACCATACTCCTCTCCAACTGAGTTTTGCTCAAGTGTTGAATAAATTCAAGGACATATTTGAAGAAATTGACGTCTATGGAATGGTTTGTGGATTCAAGCTATGATGACTGAACCTAATAAGATAGCAATTACAACCCAAGAAGTGATAAGTACTTGGGCATGAATTTGTAAACCTCCTATTTTCCAATATAAATGTTGGCCTACTTCTACACCTAATATATCATATAACCCTTTGAGTGTTTTAATGGAACATGGTATAACATATTATCCTCTAACAGAAATCGAACTTCAAAAAAGTAATTATTTTGATTCAACCATTTCTTTCACAATTCATCTATGTTCATTCATGAATTTAAGTTTTCTGAATCATATATTTCAGAAAATAAAATAGAAAGAGATAAAGAAATAATAATTGGTGAATCAAAAATAATTATAAGAAAAAAGAATAATTTATTTTCTTATGGAATATACATATAAATATGCATGGATAATACCCCTTTTTCCTCCCCCAGACTATGTCAATAGATTTGGACTTCTACTTATTCCGACAGCAACAAAAGATCTTCGTCATATGTGGGCTTTCCTAAGTGTTTTACTACTAAGTTTATCTATGTGGTTTTCAGCCAATCTATCTATTCAACAAATAAATGTAAGTTTGACCTATCAATATCTATGGTCTTGGACCATCAATAATGATTTTTTATTAGAGTTCGGACACTTGATTGATCCACTTACTTCTATTATGTCAATACTAATTACTAGTGTTGGGATCCTTATTTTTATTTATAGTGACAATTATATGTCTCACGACCAAGGATATTTGAGATTTTTTGCTTATATGAGTTTTTCCAATATTTCAATGTTGGGATTAGTTACTAGTTCCAATTTGATACAAATTTATATTTTTTGAGAACTAGTGGGAATGTGTTCGTATTTATTGATAGGTTTTTGGTTCACACGTTGCAGCAAGTGCTTGTCAAAATGCTTTTGTAACTAATCGTATAGGAGATTTTGGTTTATTATTAGGAACCTTAGGATTTTATTGGATAACTGGTAGTTTTGAATTTCAGGATTTGTTCCAAATAGTGAATACCTTGATCCATAATAATGGGGTTAATTCTTTATTTGTTACTTTATGTGCCCTTTTATTATTTGTCGGTGCGGTTAAATCGACAATTCTTCCTTCACGTATGGTTACCCATGGAAGGACCCACTCCTATTTTGGTTTATACACGCCGCTACTATGGTAGCCAGAATTTTCTTGTAGCTTCGGTTTTTTTCTCTTTTCATAGTTATACCTTACATAATGAATCTCATTTGTTTAGTAGGTATAATAATGCTTTTAGGAGCTACTTTAGCTCTTGCCCAAAGAGACATTAAAAGAAGTTTAGCCTATTCTACAATGTCTCAATTGGGTTATATTATGTTAGCTCTAGGTATAGGTTCTTATTGAGTTGCTTTATTTCATTTGATCACCCATGCCTATTCTAAAGCTTTATTGTTTTTAGGATTCGGATCCATTATTCATTCAATGGAACCTATTGTTGGATATTCACCAGAGAAAAGTCAGAATATAGTTCTTATGGGAGGTTTAACAAAATATGTTCCAATTACAAAAACTACTTTTTTTCTTAGGTACACTTTCTCTTTGTGGTATTCCTCTTTTTTTTTTGTCCATAGATGAAATTCTTCACGATAGTTGGTTGTACTCACCAATTTTCGCTAATAGCTTGGTTCACAACAGGATTAACCATATTTTATATGTTTAGGATGTACTTACTTACATTTGATGGGTATTTGCGCATTCATTTTCAAGATTATAATAATCTTAGTAATATAAAAAATAGTTCATTTTATTCAATATCTCTATGGGGAAAAGGGACAATCAATAGGAATTTCTTTTTTTCAAAAATGAATAAGAGTAAAGTTTGTGTTTTTTTCAAAAGATATATATATATATATATATATATATATATATATATATATATATATATATATATATATATATATATATATATATATATATATATATATATATATATATATATATATATGTTAGTAACCCAATATAGGAATACAGGAAACTATCGGATCTTAGCTATTACCTAGTGATTCTTCTTCTTTTTTTATTTCATTTATTGATTATTTTGATTATTTAAATTTATTCTCTTTTTTAGTTATATGTTATATATTTTTTGTTATATATTTTAGATTCTATTTAGATATATACTAGATCTAAATAGAAATTCTATTCCATATTCATATGTGTGAAAATAAAATATCAATATATCAATGAAATTCTATTTTTATATTTTGAAATGAAAAAAAAAAAAGGAATGAATATCAACCGTTCCACTACTCCAAGCTGCACTGTAAAAATGAAGGAGGAAAGGCATATATATATGTGGTATATTTCTATCCATATTGAATTGTGGATACATCAATGATAAAATCATTTCGTATTGAAATAAATAAGGTTCATCCAATAGAGATGAAATGATAGAATATAGAATAGAGGGTGGGCAAAAAAAGAAAATAGCAGCATACACTTTTTCGATATAGGAATCATTACCTAATGAATTAAATAGTGTCAAGATAAATGAAAGAGTTGGATGGAATTCCAACTGGATCCTTGTCTCAAAGGAAAGGGGGATATGGCAAAATTGGTAGATGCTACGGACTTGATTGGATTGAGCCTTGGTATGGAAACCGCTAAGTGGTAACTTCTAAATTGAGAAACCGAACTAAAATGGGCAATCTGAGCCAAATCTTTGTTTTGAGAGAAAAAATGATGGAAAATGAGAATAAGAAGGGATAGGTGCAGAGACTCAATGGAAGCTATTCTAACGAATAAAATTGACTACATTACGTTAGTAGCTAAAATCCTTCTATTGAAATGAGAAAGGATAACTTTATATACCAATAATGCATATACATATTGACATAGCAAATGATTAATCATAACCCAAATCTTAAATTGAATCCTATTCTCAGATCTCTATATATGAGATATGAAAATAGAAATCTTATATATATATTTTAATATATTTTAGTATATTTAGTATATATATATATTTATTATATATTCTATATTCTATTTCTATTCTAATAGCTAATAAAATTAATAGAATTGATTTTTGAATTCTATTATTCTAATTATTCTAAAATAGAATAGTAGAACTCTCTTATGAACTTAATGAAATAATATATTCTTTTTTATATTTTTTATTTCTTTCATATTTATATTACTATTAATATGAGTAATAGTATGAGATAAGGATCTATAGAAACCCTCTATTTCTATTATTCTATATAATTAGAATAATAGAGATAAAAAAATATATAAAAAATTGAAGAGTTATTGTGAATCAATTCTAATTGAAGTTGAAAAAAGAATCAAATTCAAATATTCAGTGATCAAATGATTCATTCCAAAGTTTGATAGATCTTTAGAAGATTAATTGGACGAGAATAAAGAGAGAGTCCCATTTTACATGTCAATACCGACTATAATGAAATTTATACTAAGAGGAAAATCCGTCGAATTTTTAAATTGTGAGGGTTCAAGTCCCTTTATCCCTAATAAAAAGCCCATTTTACTTCCTCACTTTTTATTTATCCTCATCCTCTTTCTTTTTTTTTTTCATCAGTGGAACTTAGTTTAAATAAACTGAAATATCTTTCTCATTTCATTCACTCTGTTCTTTCACAAATGGATCCGAATAGAAATCTTCGGATCTTTTTTCAATCCAATCTCATTTGTTTTGTATAATACAATATGAACATATATGTTCAAGGAATCTCCGTTATTGAATTATTCATAGTCCATATTTTTTTACTTACATTTACAAACAAAGAAAGTCTTCTTTTTGAAGATCTAAGAAATTCATTGACATAGATATAAGTATTATGCTAAGATGATGCACGGGAAATGGTCAGGATAGCTCAGTTGGTAGAGTAGAGGACTGAAAATCCTTATATCACCAGTTCAAATCTGGTTCCTGACATGTGAATAATGTATTAGATAGATATTCATACCTCATACAAATGAAATTAATTCATTGAGATGGATCGGAATAGATATTCTTTACTTTCTTTTTCATTTGTATTTTTTTACTCTCTGTTCATACTTTTCTTATTCCAAAAGTATGTTAAATTTTTATATATCTCAAATTTAATAGCTAAAAAAATTAGCTAAAAGAATTCAATCAAAGAGTGGAAGGACAGGATCTGCTCATACGAAATGTATATTATATGATATCCTCCCAATTGGGGAATAGCAATGAGAACCTCTTTTTCTTTTTTTATTTTAGCCCCTCCACAATACGAATGAAAGTCCAGTTACTCTTGTTCATCTAGAAGGGAAATGCCAAGATGCTCATTGAATGATAAAAACTGCTTTTTTACTTATACGATGCGATTCTAGATTTCATTTTAATTTAAATCAATGAGCATCTTGAATCTCAGAGAAATTGGGCGTAATATAGTCTTTACGTAAAAGGCAGCCTATCTAACTTTCAGGCATCAAGATACATTTAAAGGATGATTCTCATAAGAAATTCCCAACATATCATAAGATTCCATTCACGAAAACACTTCTCCAAAAGACGGATTTGAGGATTTGGGAGCAAATACTTTTATGCATACCTCTTCTGGTTTATCTATACCATATCATATTTTTGTAAGGTGATACACACTAGCTAAAAATCTGCCTGGTGCTACATCATAGGCACACTGGGAGCATAAATAATTATAACCATATACATATGAAATGACAACAATGGAATCCCAATCCTCAATTTTTATTTGTAAAGTCTCTATTCCTCGACAATCAAAGCCTAAAGATCTATGAATTAGCTCATGCTTTACTAGCCAATCAGATAAATGAACTTGCATCTTCTTCATCTCTCCCACATTTTTATTTGTATGAATATTTTATATTGATAATAAAATTTTTCATCTTAATGATTGACCCATTGTTTCTTATTCTGCATAAGAAACCCTGCCTTATTCACTAATTCGTAGGAAGATACTAACCTTTTGGATTTGAAATCTTTTTTAAATCCAAAAGGTATCTCTGAAGGAGATGGTGATTGATAGAGTAATTCTTGATCATAATTTCCAGTATGAGTACTGCGTCGAAGGTAAAACTTGTGATTAGTAGTAAAACATCTATTCTCTGTTGATACAGTTTTATCTTCAAATATTTTTTGATATTTTCTTACAAAGTTTCGTTATAGCATCTATAATTGCCTCGCTTAGGTGGACAACCGGAAAATAGACATCCACAGTGAATTAGCTTATCACTCGTGAATAGTACTATAAGAATCGATCAACATCCCTCCTAATAGTACAAGCTCCCATAGTAATGACATATTTTGGTTCGTGCATTTGCTCATATAATCTTACTAAAGAGGAGCCATTATCATTATCATTGTTTGTTGTTAAAATGAGGTCTGCTTGCCTTGGGCTCGATCTTGGCACCAACCCATAACGATCAAAGTCGAACCATGAGCCTATTAATGAAGCAAATTTGATGAAACAACAACTGGTACCATAGAGAAGTGGCCATAAACTGGAAAGTCTTGACCAATTTGAGAGATCATTTGATGTAGTTGAAATAATTGAATTGGGAGTTATTTGGTTAAGTAATGGAAACTTGACCAAATTCATAACTATTTCAATGTCATCCTTTCCTTCCCTTTTCTTTTGATTGTCTAAATATTTAGTTAAGACCATTCCAACACTCCTTTTCGCCATGCATAAACTGAACCCACAATTGGGATAAGCATGAAAATGAAAGCTTCTAGAAAGCTTCTATAAAGACAGATACACCCAATACATCAAAGCTCATTGTCCATGGATAAAGAAAGACCGTTTCAACATCAAAAACAATAAAAACTAGAGCAAACATGTAATAGAGAATTCAGAATTGTACCCAAGCATCTCCCATGGGTTCTATACCTGGTTCATAACTAGAAAGCTTTTTTGGACCATCCCTAATCGGGGCTAAAATCCCCAAAATGACAAATGCCAAGATAGGAATAATGCTTGATATTATTAGGAATGACCAGAAGATATCATATTCGTGAAGCAGAAACATAAAAGTTCTGCTATGAATGTGGAATAGGCCTAATTCTTCCATTTGAATTGGAATTTTCAAATCATCTAGAACTTCTTCGATGAAACAAAAAAATAATTTTGACCAAATAAAGCCGCATAGTTGAGAGTTTGTTTGTTGTAGGACATACCTTGTTTCAAGATTCATCTAATGTCATCCCACTTCTATCTTTTTTTTTTCTCCTTTTGATTCTATTTCTATATGTGAGGTGTAGACATAGCATGCTCTTATACTTAGTTTATACTTATTATCTTATGTATATTTTGTATATTTTTTCTATTTCATATTGTTACTCTTGCTACCATCAGGATAAATCTGACCCCTTCCTCTGTTCCCACCTACATATATGGGATATTTTAAGAAGTAAACGTCTTTTTTTTAGGATGGGGAAAGAATAGGAACGATTTTACTATATTTCGATAAATAGGACCTATCACAAGAATATTTCTTTTATTTGGATGATAACACAAAAGAAAGATTGCCCATCTTTTCTTTCATTTCGGAGAAATATGATCGGGAGCTAATTGAATCCCTCGTAAGAACAGCTCCTACATTCAAAGCTCCTTTTTACTATTAGCAAGAACTTGTTTTTGCATATCATAAGGAATTTGAACAACGCTTCAAATACTGATGTCGAAGTACAAATGGAAACTTCAATATCCACGTGCTTATTAGCTAAATGGAAATTGGCACATACAATTGCCCAGTTGCTTCTGGATTTTCATATCCTGTGCAAAAATGGGATATGCATTTGAAATAGATGATTTATTACATATATCATGATCAATACAAAATGGATCAAGTCATTTGTTCTTTTACCCAAGAATATTCTTTCTATTTTGCATGGTCCAATCATTGATCCCACAATAAATTCGATAAGTAACCAGAATTCCCTATCCACAAGTTTGCCATTGTATATTGATTGTATGAAATAATTGTATTGGTGGAATATAGTATGAATACCTTGAGTTGAAAAGGTAGAAGTATAAAGAATAAGTAAGATGAAAAATGATTTATTTATACACGAAGAAAGATTCTGATTTGATTGATATAAAATAATGAATTATTCATTCTTATTCATTCATTGAATGATAATTTACTACAAGAGAAGGAGATACACAATTTAAAAATGGAAGATCCAATATTTCACAATTGTATCTAGAATCACTAGAAAAGTGGAAACAAGACCAGATATAATCTGATCATTCTGAGCCAATCCAAAATCATTGTAGATCAAACCAATCATTAGTTCCCAACCATGGGTTGAGTGAAACCCGATCCATAAATCAAGAATTCAAAAGATTTGAAAAAGCTTTGATTGTATCACTTAAGTTATAGAGAAATTCCTGAATCCAAGAATTTAGAATGAAAAGTTCTTCATTACCCAGAAAAATAACCACTTAGTATAGCGAAACAGATTAGGTTTGTAGAGAAATAAAAAATTATATGGAAATGTGATTCATTTTGTCTTTGGACCAATTGTATTGTTTTCTTGTACATTCCTATACGAAACCTTTGCATATGTGTCTCCGAGTACTCCTTTATCATTTCGTCCAACAGGAATAGTTCTTCTAATTCAATAAATCTTTCTAGAATATTTTTCTCTTGAATATCATTCAAAAGGATTTCGGATTGCCTGGTATTCCACCAATTAAGAACACAAGTTTCTAGACATTTCTTAAATGAGAGAGAAACCCACTAGGACAAAAAGAGTATAGACACAAGATATGGGAGGGAAGCCAATGCTTTATTTTTTTTCCATTCTGTATCCGTGATGTAAATTGTTAATGAACCTTTTTCATTCGTCGATTCTATCTGAGATTTCTATGAAGCATGAATTATATAACAAGAAGAAGGTATCGAACCTATGGATCTTTTCTTAATTTTGTTTTTGTGTAAGAATTGAGTCTTTAGATCTAGAATAGAACATACAAGAAAGGCCCTTTTCAAATGAAAAAAAGAAGTAAATATTCTTTCCATATTCCAGAGATCGCAAATTAGGCAAAATGTAACCGATTTCCCTTCATTTATTCCTTTGGATGAATACTCCAAAAACCCATTTTGAACTAACGAATATAATTTGGATTTAAAGATGAACTCTACCAAATCATTTAATTCTTTTATTTCTATTTCGAATTCAAAAGATTTCATTGTCTAACTGCAACGCGGAAATAGGGTATCAATTCAAAGGATGAATTATTTTTTATGAAAACAAAAGACATGTTAGGATATTTGATGAATCTACACTACACTTATTAGACCTTTTGATAGTATAAAGAGTGAAGCTGGATGACATGTGTATGCATGTACAAAATAGTTTTTGTGTACAAATCTCCTTAATCTATTTTTTTTCCATATATTTTATTTGATTAATTCTATTAGATTTTTAGATTTTATTAATATTGTTCCCTATACGTTCTCCTGATAGATGTATTAAGTTCCTTTTCTCATGCTTATACTTATTCTTTAGTTTCTTTAGTTCATTTCAAAATACTTCAATGGGTACACGCAAGAAATAAGCCAATTCAGCAGCTTTTTGTTCAATTTCTTGTGGAGTCAAATTCTCATCAGTATGGGTCAACGGAATGGCTCCTTGGCCCCTGATTTCCATATAAAGGGCATGACGAGGAAAAAGACCCTCCCTCACCTCCATTTTGATTGATTGGTTATCTTTCAGAAAGATACGAATGAAGATGCGATGATTTATTCCAGGGAATCCCCAACGAAAAAGGGACATTATCCCTTCTTTTCTATCAAATCGGTCATAACCACTACCCACATTCCATGAAATTATGCACCACAAATAAGAACTAATGAATAGACCTACGATTCCATAGAAAGACATCACGATCCCTTGGGGGAAAAAAAGAATTTGCTGAGACGGAAATACGTATATCAGATTTTTACCAAGATAACTGGAAGTTTCAACCAGTAAGAATCCTAGTGAACCTAAAAAAAGGATACAGGCCCAACAAAAATTACTTATTTTTTGAGACCCCATTATAAGTTTTATCCATATATGTTCTGATCACCAGTTCATACTATACTAGATCCAGTTGCATTCGATTGGAATTGATATTGGAATTGATAGAATAACCTAAATGGATTTGACTCGACTTTTATTGCTTGATCCCTAAGTAACTTTCATTAACTAGCAGATTCCAGGAACCATTAGAAATAATTGGTTATATACATTGAGTTTCTATTTCAAAGATTTTTCAAAAAAGATTTGCGGATCATTTTGAATTGAATCATTTAATTGATTAAGCTATAACTGCATATACATGCATTAATGAGTATATTATCCATCGATATACATAACAATGGTATACATAACAAAACAACTCTTACATTTGTTTTTGGAAAGTCCACATAGCATATATCCTACCCTGTTATATTAAAAAAAAGTATATGTATGATAATCTAGTGTTAAAATAAATTGATGAGATTTGATCCCATCATATTTAGACAATCTTATTTCTTTGAATATAAAGAGATAAAGAAGCGATTGCAATTGCTGGAAAGACTAGGCCCACTAAAGGAACAAAAATAGAGGGAAAGTTCAAATCTATCATAGAATGGGTACCTCGATTTCATATTTCTATTATTTCTATTATAATAAAAATTATAATTATAAAGATATCTTATGATAAGTCTATCTATTAGAAATAACATTCAAATAATATTCATATGAAATATTTCATAATCAATAATGAATGTAGAACTCAATGAAGCATACTTATTCCTCTTTCTACACGAATATGTATGAGAATCCTGCTTTCAGAAATTGGATTCTTCTTCTCCCATCCTTATCTTCATCATCTTTCTATCTTTCCTTTCAAAACACCTTTTTTTTTAAAAGAAAGATAGAAATGAGTTTCTTAGGAGTTTCCAACTTTAACCAATCTTATCCAACAAACATGGATTCATAGTGAAAAATGGGAGTTCTCGCTAAATAGAAAGAACTACTAAATTCTGATTACTTTTTATTTGAATATTTATTTATTTTGAATCTTCATTCAAGGGAAGGAAACCGTGTAGCTGAAATAACTCATTCAGAACACCTTTTAAAAGATTACGTGGTACTATTGGGTCAAATAAGCCCTTATGGAATAAATACTCAGTCGTTTGTGAACCGTCATGTACTGTCTTTTTCAATGTTTATTCAATTACTCTTTTACCTGCAAACGTAATGTAGGCATTAGGTTCAGCAATAATGATATCTCCCAACATACCAAAACTCTGTAACTAGTTGTAGGAGATGTAAGGATTGATACATAGAATAACTTTGTATTTGATTGATAATCATATAAGAAGATATTTTAGCCATTTGCATCAAGCTCAAACTCCTTCTTGCATGCGTTCTCCAGAAGCACACATAATAATGATAGGTAGAGATCGATTAGTAGCATACTCAATCAAACGGGTGATTTTCTCACCTACCGGATCCCATACTACCTCCCATAAACTGAAAATCCATAACTCCCATTGCTATGGGAATACTATTTACCTACACCCGTTTGAACAGCTTCAGTTAAACCCATTTTTATTTGATAAAAAGAGATGCGAGCTATATAAGGTTCCTCCTCTGAATGAAATTCAATGGGATCCATAGAGACCATATCTTCCCATAGGCTCCTGCCGATCAATAAAGAGTTCGATTCTATCTGAACTACTCATTTTCAAATGATATCCACAGTGTTCACAAATATTCATTTTTGAACTAATTTTTTTTATAATTTAATCCATAACAATTCTCACATTGAACCCATAATTGTTTGTATTTTGTATTTATATCAAAATCATTAGATTTTTCTATTATATTGAAAGAACTGCTACTAGTTTTGACACTAGGATTTCCACTTTCAATACTACTTATACTTTCTGCACAAATGAAACTAGAAATGTAACCGTATACCACGTAAATGTCACTATTAAGACTGATTTCAAAATGAAGATAACTGTCAATGCAACTATTAATATGATTATTCCAATTAGATTGAGTATCATACATGGAATAATAATAGTAGTAATTACTACCATTAGACCCACTATTCAAATAACTAGGAAAAAGAATCTCTAGTCCACTCAAAAAAGAACTAGCATTGTCAATATCAAAAATATGATTGTCAATATCAAAATATAGAGAATAAGTGTCACGATTACTATTTCTAACTAAAAAAGTATGATTAGAGATCAAACTCCAAATATTCCTGCTATCAAATAAATAATTTAGATAATGAATATTACTTAAACTATAACTATCCTTACTAGGGATCTTTTTCTCCGCATCATTTAGAATAGTTTCTTCACTTCCACTGGTATGTCCAAGAGCATCAAGACTATCCATTGATTTATTTAGTCCACACCTATGTTCTAACTTCTTGTTAGACAACATCGAATTGAACCAATATTTTTCCATAGATTCTTTCTGCCCCCTATTTTAGGAAAACCTAATACTAATAGATGAATAGTCATTCAATGAAGAAAAAATCATTTTACTATTTCTTTTTTCTTTCTCATCAGAATTCCAATAAAGCATATGATCCAATAATTAAGATTATTAATGAAAAATGAGCGAGTCTTGAAAATAAAGGATTCTCCTTTTGAAGAATCTGGTGAATCATTTCAATATTATGATAATGATTATAATAGAATCTTTTCCTCAAAAAAAAAGATAAAAGATATATAAAGGCAGGTTTCTCTCATGTCAAACTTTCAATTCTCATCAAAAAGATACATAGTTGTTTCTTCCCATAAAGTAAACCCATAAAGTAAAAAGGAATTATCGTCTCGTAGAATCTCGTGTCATATAATCATATAATCAAATAATAAAATGAGTCTCTATTACAACAGGGAATGAAAAAGACAATATACAGGATAGGGGTAGAAGGAATCCTTCTCTTGGCTTGATCTATGGCCTGAAACTAAGGAATATAAAATGATCCACCAATCCAATCCCAAGGATCCATAATTTGGCCTATGGCTCCAACAATAAATAATAGAATAGATAAGTAGATAAGTTGTTTAGTCTTCCTTCGTTCTTATCTTCTTATGTTTAGATTTTGTATATACTTGTATATTGTATCGTATATCATAAGGACTATATATTGTATATATATAAAGATATATACAAATACACAAAGACCCTCATAGTTCATAGTATAGAATTAGTAAAAGATGTTTACTCTTTATTTGATTCGGCCCAATTTTTCAATGAGAACAAACATATTAATACAGATAGAAAAAATCTCATTAAATTCAAATTATTTCTTTGGCCCAATTATCGATTAGAAGATGTAGCTTATATGAATCACTATTGGTTTGATACCAATAATGGTAGTCATTTTAGTATGTCAAGAATACATATGTATTCACAATTCAGAATGAATTCAATTCCAATGAAAAATGAAAAAACTTTATAGTGGATTAATGTATTAGGTAGATAAAAGCTGAAACATATACACTGTGTAATATTCTAATACATGATGCTAATTTCATAGTGTATCAATTTTCACTAGGAAGAGCAGAATCCTTTTAAGTAAAAATAAATTGTTCTAGTTCATGAATACATATATGTTTTGTATATTTAGATCAAATATACAAAACATAAACCACATAAATAAAAAATAAAGTAGTATATGAATAAAATACAATTTTAATGTATACTAGATAAAAATAACTGGCCTAAGAAATATTATTATTTTTCCCGATTAGTAAAATTCACAGAAAAGAAAAATAGAAACTTTAATTTATGGTCAAAAAATCATTGATCTCGTTATTACACAAGAAGAAAAAGAAGAAAATAGGTCTGTTGAATTTCAAGTATCCCATTTCACCAATAAGATACTGAGACTTACTTCACATTTACAATTGCAAAAAGAGATTTTATTGCAAAGTCTACGAATAATTGGGAAAACAATGAATATTGACTTATTTGTCAAAGAAAATAAAATGCGTTATAAGAAATTAATAGATCGCTTAGATATTCGGGAACCAAAACTCGTTAATTAAATTTGAATTTCTTCTTTGAGTTTCTTATTATTATCCTTGTTCCTTTTGATTTTTTAATTCTTTTTTCTTAGTTCATTATTATTTTCTTTTTTTTATTTTAAGAAATTCATGAAATAATAAATTAAGGAAAAAAAAGATGACTTTACTGCAAAAAAATTTTATAATAGTCAGATAGGGGCTTCACCACCCATCAATGGTGTTCTTCTACTGATCATTACTGGATGGTGAAGATGTTATTGATGAACCTATATTGGGCTATTTACACAGAGGGATGGAAAAAATAGCGTAGAACCAAACAATTATACAATATTTGCCTTATGTAACACGTTGGGATTATTTAGCTACTATGTTCATAGAAGTAATAATAGTAAATGCACCAGAATGCTTGGAAAGTGTTCAAGTGCCTAAAAAGGCCAGTTATATCAGAGTTATAATTTGGAGCTGAGCCGTATAGCCTCCCATTTGTTATGGCTTGGCCCTTTATCATAAACAGATTAATAAAGTGGCTTGAAACATCCAAGAAAGGGATCGATTTTGTCATTTCCATTTCTAAAAATATAATATTTGGATTATGTTGACTGAGATTCATATGTTTTTGAATATATCAAAGTCTTCTAAGAGTAAGAAGTCGGTAAGGCCCCACGAAGTTCTTACTCTTTATGTCTACAATATAATTCATATTTCATATGATTATTACAAGATTACGAGATGAACCCAACCCTAATAGGATCCGTAAAAAGAAAATGCCTATTAAACCATTACAGAACACTAGTTATAATACCTATCACCAAAGAGGAATCCTTCCAGTATTGGTCATTTCCCCTTCTTTTCATCAAGTGGTCATGCTAGAGACAAAAATAGTCATGGATAATTATGAGGATAGTATCCTTCGAATGGGATAAGAGAATTCCTACTATTACTCTTTCTTTTCTTAATTGAAGAAATAATTGGAAAATAAAATAGCAAGTACAAAAAATGAGTAATAAACCCTAGTATAGATGTACGATTCAATTCAACATTTTGTTCATTCGGTTTGATCATAGCTCTATAAATTGAATTAGGTTTATCATTGGATGAACTGCATTGATAATATTGACCTAAAAAAGAAACAGGTACATCCATAACACCAACCATCGATAAAAAATTGGATAGATCTATGGTCATTGGGAACCTTCTAAAAGGATTTACTAAATTCATCGAAGTTGTTCCAAAGAATCAAAATGGCTGTATTAATGGAATCCCTTGTCACTCTGAAATATTCATTTGAGGACTTCCAAAAAACATCATAAACTAAATGAATAACCAACCCGCAATGAATAGGGAAGGTATACTAATGCTATGAATGACCTAGATCAATACTAGTAATAATATCGAAAAGAACATTCTCCAGCTTCCGGACATCTGAGCTCCACAAATTCTTGTATGTTCAAAAAAAAAAGAATTAAAGATGGAATCAAGAATCTAAAACTATTGATCGGATCTTTGAGATCGTCAATCTTGTACCAAAGGTGTATTTAGAGTAGATCAATCGATAGCTATCCTTCCTATAGCGAACGCAACCTTGATCATTACAAAAGGAAATGCTATTGCTATATCTTCCTTGTCTATGTATAAATTTATTTTCCTTAGAATATAAGATTAAGTAAGGTTTATATTAGTGGATTCATCATAGTAATAGAAAGTAAAGATCTTGAATGGATGGGCTATAATAATTAATGAGAGATATCATGATTAAAAGATCTCATTATGTTCATAATATTCCATTATATATATATAGTTTTAATTTATCTTAAGTTTTATAATTTTTAATTTCAACTTTGAAAAATAGTTTATAAAAATTTTATTTTCCTAACTTAAATATTTTCAACATCATATTAAATCTTTATGCCATTTTATTAAAAGTATATTTACTCTTGACACAAATTCAATTAGAATAATAGGTTGCACTTGTATGCTTATATTCCTTAATATCATTCATGCATTACACTAGAAACCTGTAATTCATTGTACTATCATAGTAGCACCAAATTTGATTCATTGGTCTAAGCTACTCTTATATACAGTTGATTACATCAATTAAGATTATTTGTGATAAAATTTGTTAACACGTGTTGACTACCTAAATAGGTTTGATAGCTTGGTGGGTAATATATAGTAATCTATGACAAGATAACATAGTCTAATATTTTGAACTATGCTAGTACTTCATATCATAAAAATCATTTACATTGTCTCAACTTTGTGAGCAAACTATAATTTAATATTTCATGCTTTACCTATGCATGCTTGGTCAATTTGTTTACCAAAGTGTTTTAAAATATATTAGCCTATTTCTATTGACTAGTATTTCTTTTATCCCCTTAGTTATAACTATTTGACTAAGATTTGTCCATTGATGTGTCAAACATATAGGACTTAATCTATTCATCATATAGTTACACTCTTAACACTAGATTAATATCTATTTTAAGAATTTGACTATTTTTGGATCAAGTTTAATATGAGTTTGCCAATAACATCTTTGGTGAAACTTTCATTTGACAAAGTCATTCAATAGTTTAGCCACACACTATTATTGAACATCTATGGCTCCAGGAATGCTCTTTTATAAAATTTAATTTTTTTTACTTTTAGATTGATGGTTTCTACACAAAACTTCACATTTTACTTTGGGTATTTTGGATACTTACCCCATATATTTATAATATTCTATCCTTTAGTATTTATACCCCATTTGAAAACTGGAAGCTTAAACGTAATATTTGAAAGCTTCATCTAATCTAATCATATTGATTCATTTTTATGAGAAACGATTATATTGATGTAAGCCTTAAACTTCTAATCTTTCACCTAAAAATCCATTGAGTGGGTTTGCTATAAGAGTAAGCCTTGAACTCGTCATGTTCATTTTATAAAAAAATAACTTAAAATAAGATTGATAAATCTACCAGTGCCAATCAAGAAACTTTTAATTTGATAATTAGTTATTAATATCATGATAATTATTGCATGATAGAAGAGTTTGCTAGTCATCAATCTTTCTCACTCAAAAAAACTAAATAACACAATATTTATAGTAAGTGCTCAAGACATCACAGTCAATTTAACTTATATGACCTTAATTACTTGAGGCTTACTTGGTTTGATTACTCCACATTATATACTCTAAAAATAGATGGGACCATTTCTACAGTATGGATGGCTTTAATAAATATAAGTTCTTTACTTTGATCATTTGTTGTCCTTTTGTATAGTTGCATCTTGGATTTACTAGTATAAAAACCATTTAGCTTTTTAGCTCTAACAAGCCCTTAGCTAGACACTTGGTATTGGCACTTCTTAGTGCCATGTCTCCCCAAGATAGTCTCCTAGGTCTAAGAGACAAGTTATTAACTAAAAGTAGGTGACTTAGTTTGCTAAATTTGTCCTAGCTTCAACAATCTCACTAAAGAGCAAATCAGTCAATTCTAATTTGCCTTGTTCATTGATAGGCAAGATTCCTCGTTGTGTCTAATTTCATGGTTGGTTGAACAAGAGGACCCTTCATATTTTCAAACTTGAAAACTTTATTCGAATTGGCTCCATAGCTCCTTGGATTCAACAATTCATCTACTACAACATTTTCTTATGTCATGATGGGCATGGATAAGGGTTTAAATTGTGATACTTAGTTATAATTTTAATGCATTTAACATGTATTTTTATATTAAAATATGCTTATTTTTAGTATATTTTGTGTTGCAATAGAAAAAATTATAAAAAAAAAAAGAAATTTAGGCCCAATACCAAGGCACTATAAAAGAAAGGCCCCAACACTATATAAAGCCTAAATTGCGATAATTTTACACCAAAGGCAGCAGTTTGGCGCTATATTAGCATCATCACAGTAACACCTTAGACTCATTTTAGGATAATTTTAAGTTAATCTTAGAGGCACTACAACGCTACACCACAGGAAAAATATAAGGAAAAAGCAACAAGCAAAGAGTCACAACACCGAATCAATAGTGTCGTAGCATACATCAATAGCGCTGCAGCACTATGCCCCAATAGAATAAATTTGTGATGGTTTAGTGATGGTTTTAAACAAATTTCAAGACAGTTATGGTTGGAGCATCTGGACAACTAACTAGAGTTATATCTAGGCTATATATATAGCACATTTTCAAGAGAAAGAGGTCTTTTTTCTAGACTTTACTTTCCTATTTTATGTATCTTTGCAAGATGGTGGTTATGTGAGAGTGCAGTGATAGCACTTGGAGAGTGACACTCCAACTGTTATGTATTGTGTGTGTGTGTGTGCACGTGTGTGTGTGTCTCGAGAGTATGGGAAAAATCAAAATTAGAAGATCAAGGAGAATGATACTCCATAAAGGAAGAGAATTTACCAATGCATTACTTCTTTTAACTCTTTTTTTTTCTTGTATTTTTTATTATTTCCTACACATATTTATGTATTACTTTTATTTCTTATTTTCTAAAATAATGAACTAAGTATGTTTACTCTAAATTCATGCAAATTTTTAGGCTATTTGTATTATATTATAATTTTTTATGGATTAATATAAGAAATATGTTTTTGTTTTAAATAAAAATGTTTGTTACATATTTTCATGCTTCATTTACTTGTAATATGGTCAATTACAAAGTTAAAAGGAAGTATGATATAGAGATATCGATAGAATCCTAGAAGAACAAGTAGGAAAAAGGAAAACAAATGTATTAAATAATCATTAATATGCTATATAGTTTTAGATAAATACATTATATATATATATATATATATATATATATATATATATATATATATATATATATATATATATATATATTATTTTTTTGAATTATAATTATTTAAAAAAATATAAGTAAAACAACCAATCAAAATTTCTTGGCACTAGGTAGAAAACTGATTAAAAGATTTTTTTCTCCTAGTTGACACTACAAGCTTTAATTTATTCACCTTTTAGTTTAATATTATTGACCTCACTTTTAGTGAGGTTGAAAACCCTCCTCTTAGACTTAAGATTTGATCTTGTCACTAAATTCTATTAACCTCTAGTGAGGTTAATAAATAAGAGCTTCCTAATTAGGCATTTAGGATATTCAAATTTATAATTAAGTGTACAAATTAAACTAAAGCAAAAATAGAAATAACAAATCAAAATGAAACAAAATAAAGCATCAAAACTAAATTAAAAAAAGTCAACATATTAATGTGAAAACCTAAGTTAGCCTATTGAACCCTATAAGACCTGATCTGACTCAATTGGACAATGTGAGTCCAATCAAATTTAAATGCAACATAATTAATTAAAAACTTAAATTAAGTAAACCTAAATTGGGATCTAAATTCAATTGAGCTTAGGTTGAGTCAATTAGCATAGTCAACCCAATTGACCCTATTTAAGCCCAAAATTATCTAGGTCCTTAATATCCTCCTCTTATACCTAAGATTTGATCTTGTCACAAAGTTCTATTAACCTCTAGTGAGATTAATAAATAAGAGCTTCCTAATTAGGCACTTAGGATATTATAATTTATAACTAAGTGTACAAATTAAACTAAAGTAGAAATAGAAATAACAAATCAAAATGAAATTAAATAAAGAATCAAAACTAAACTAAAAAAGTCAACATATTAAGGTGAAAACCTAAGTTATCCTATTGAATCCTATAGGGCCTGATCTGACCCAATTGGACAATGTGAGTCTAATCAAATTTAAATGCAACATAATTAGTAAAAACTTAAATCAAGTAAACCTAAATTGGGATCTAAATTCAATTGAGCTTAGATTGAGTCAATTAGCATGGTCAACCCAATTGACCTTATTTAAGCCCAAAATCATATAGGCCCTTAAAAATCAAATAAAATCAAAATTAATATAAATTAAATTAAACCAAAAGAACAAAATCAATATATAAACATAAACTAACATAAAACTAAATTCAGATGGGATACAACATGGCTAGCTAGGTCTTTTGACCTAATTTAATTGATATTGCCCTCACTAAGCCTACACAAAATTTAACTAGAACCAAATCAAAATGGACTTGGATAAAGGCTTAAAATTTTTATCTAATCTCATTCAAAATTAATCAAATCTCAATTTAAGTCCCATTTTGGCCCGATTTAGCAATTCAGGCCATTTGACCCAAATTAACCCATGTGGACCCCACTGAACCCAAATCACATTTAAACAAACTTTAATCAAATTAAACTGACCTAAAAGCTTAGAATCATTGAATTAACTCATTCAAAATCATTCTAAGCCTAATTTAGGCCTAAGTTAATCATTGGACCTAATTGAACCCAAAATGACCAATTGGGCCATTTGACCTAATTTTACTTCTTTAACTCAAATTGAGTTAACTTATGATTAAGTTAAATCAAAATAATTAACCATATGTATTTTAAATAATTAATTTAAACTTGATCTTAAATTAATTGGGAAAATGAGACTCACTTGACTCAACGCAACTCCATTTGGGATAAATTGAGTCAACTCAAGTCTTAACCCAAAATAAGTTAACACATCTCCTCACCAAATCCAAAAAAAAATTTAGCTTTAATAAAGAAAATGGCATGAAAAACACAAGAAAATAAAGAAATATGGAGGTGAGCATGAGGAGAAAAAAAATATACATTTCTTTCTATTGATGGGAGGGTATAGAGGAATAAAAGGGAGTGGTTTTCTACAGACCTCTTTTCTTTTCTTCTTAACATATAGAAAACACACACACACCTTCCAACCAAAAAAAGACCTCTCCCAACCTCTTGTGTTCACAAATTCCAAGAGCCACTAATTTTTAGCAACAGGTAGTGGTGTATAGTAGACAGATCATTCTATTGGAAGACAAAGGAGGATATCTAGGGAGATTTTCTAGCATCCACTAAACATGGGCTTTGGTGAGGTAGCTTTTCAAAAATTTATATCAACCATAGGTGTTTGTATTTTGTGAAATTTTTGATTTAATTTAAGATTTTTTTTCCTAGATCCCATTGCACTTTTATTTTAATTCCCTAACATGAAATAAAGAAATTTTTTACTTGGATTATAAGAAATTTGTGAGATCTATTTATGTTGGGATATATCCCATCCATCCAACCATCTTTTTGTCTGCCTTCCACTAGGAAGATGACCTTTGGGCTATCCATCTTACTTGGATTGAATGGATGGTCACAATTAGATCTCATTTTTGATTTATTCCATTAGATTTGACCAGAAACTTCAAAAAAAAAAAAAAAAAGAATAATAACTTAACCAAAATTTTAAATAAAAGCCCTATGAATTTATCTTTTCAAGAGGAATCTAAGAACCCAAAATCCCAAATTTGACTATATATTTTAGGAGTAATTTAAGTTTTAGTGAATATTATATTTCTTTAATTAGTCATAAAATATTAAACTAATTAAGTTAAACATTTTATGAAAGAAACTTAATATTATTACCTAGCTATCATAAAAATGTCAAGTTAAATATCCTTCTGATTAAGAGTTATTAATTTTTGAAGTCAATTGGATAATCTTAAATAAATATTTAATTAAAAATTATTAAAATTATGGAAATTTATCAAAATAATTTAAATTACTTTAATAAACATCAAATATCTTTAAAAAATTAATTATACCTTCTAGATCATAGTAAATCACAAAAAATAATTAAATTAGTGTTTAATTAAGCATTAATTAATGATATTAATTACATAAAATATTAAAATACATAACTAATTGCAAAAAAATCTAAAAAAACTAAATAAACCCTTTATGGAAAGCTTAGATAGAGGAGATCTAAGAAATTAAAATCCCTAAATTTTATCAAGTGTATAGTGATTAATTAAGCTTAAAGTTTTACTTAATTAGTGTATGTTAATCATTTGCAAGATTAGATGGAAATTTGGTGTAACTGTCTTATTTTATGACCTCTGCCTCAAATAATTATTTCAAATTAATTTGTTAAGTAATTTGGGAGATCTAAATTTTCAAACCTAAATTAGTTATTTTATGTATTTAATAAATAATTAAAATTAATAAAATTATGAAATCAATTGTGAAAGTCTAATTATATATTATAATAATAAGGGTGATCAAAGAAATTAATTTGGACCTCTAGTCTTGATTATTTCTCAAAATCACTCTAAAGGACCTTTATTTAGTTACTTAAATTATTAATTACCCTAGAACTTAGAAAATTCATAATAATTAGTGTAAACCGCCTAAAATTTAAAATAAACCCACTTTATGCTCAACTAATAAAATTGTTTTCAATGAAATTTAAATCCCCAATTACCATGGTGTATTTTGACTATAATTAATGATTTTAGGTTTTCCTCATTATTTTAATTAATTATGAATCACAAGCCTAATTGCATCAAGATTTTTAAGACATGTTTATTTCATGTTTATGCATTTTTTTAAAAATTTCATAATTTTCAAGCTTATACTTAGGGTTTAATAGAATTAATGGGTTCTTTTGGCTTTAATTGATCAAATAATTAATTAGACATAATTAATTCATAAAAATAATCTAAATTGCTTTTGAATCACTTAATGAATAGAGATGTTTCAATTGATAACTTTAATAATTTTTTCTCCTCATTTGGATTAAATTATTTAAATTTTAAATATAAACTCTTAATGAATTTCAATAGGCTTAAGGGTGCTTATCTTCATGTGAATAATTTAGGAATTAATAACTCCAAATAGGTTATATGGTGATATTTAATTATTTCACTTCATTCATTCATAAATTTAACTTTCATATATTTCATGCACTCATGTTTCAAAAATAACTAAAAAAGATTTTATTTAATTGCATATTTTGAATTAAATAGTGTTATTATCAATATTACATCTTAAATTATTTTTTTTAATAAAAAAACTATCTATTACTGTAAAAATAAATCAATATCAATAATTAAAATTAAAATTTAAAATTATATATGTATGAACTATAATTTGAAAGGTATATAGTCTAAAAATCTGAGGTTGCAAGGCTATTGGTCCGAATGATGTTTGGATACCTCGTATCTCTTATATAACAATGACACATACCTTAAGATGTATAATAGATTATATATTATGGATAAATTATTTTTACTTATATATATATACATCATCATCTTTGAAAATTTTCATAATTTCATCTTTATGTTGCTCGTCTATGTTTGCATATGTATATGAATTAATAAGTATATAGTTTGGACATTCTCGGAGTGCGAGACCTTAAGTAGCCTCAAGGGAATCTTTGATTACCTCACTTTCCTAGTTCAACAATGGCATGTACTTGTATAAATTCATTATACTAATGTGTGTGTATATGTATAAGGTAAAATTAAGTCAATTTATTCTACAAAATTCATGCATCATGTCTCATATATTAATTATTAATGAAAATATATTAATTCTTTCATGCATTAAGCATGGAATAATCTAATAATAATACATGTATTTATTAAATCTAGTTATTCAATTAAGTATGTTATCTAATTAAATGAATATTATGGGATGGTGAAGTAATGTCAAGAAAATATAATTAAATCAGCTATGATTTGGATTATTAATCTTAAGATGTCTTTCATGTTTAGATAAAATTTCTTAAGCCAAATCCAAACACATAGCTTAATAGAAAAATTTGTGACACTTCATTAACATGATTAAAAGTCATTAAATTCATCTTTAGATTCAACCTAAGGCTAGAAATTTAGGTGGATCTCATTCATAGTTTCTCTCTTTAAAATTCTAAGTTTAAATGAAAAAAAATATAAATATAAAATATAAAAACTATAAAAATAAAAAAATTAAGAGTTAAGTTTAAAATTCATCTTAAACCATGAAAATTTTAAAACATAATTATCATTTAATGAAAAACTTGAACATTTGTCATATGCTTAATTTAGACATCAAAGCCTAACTTTTTCATACCACACTAAGCTATAGTACACACATTAGAATGCTAAGTCATATATCATAATTTTAGGTTAGGCCAGGGCTTTCTCATGGTGGATTGATAATTTTCTTTGTGATGTAATATTTTAAACTAGATGATAAGTTTATTTGCATGTAGTATTGATGTTAGGGTGACATTAAACTAATAATAGTTTCTGTAGGATATTGTGCTTAAGGGATTGCTATAATAAAAATTATAAATGCCTCTTACTTGCAAGTGTTGCTTAAGTCGTTAAGCATAATCCATTAAGACAGGTGGGCATGGCAACCCAGGGTAGGTGCTAAGCCCTAATGTATGAAACATAATTTTTTGGTGTAAGTGTATGTTAAGCTAACCTTTGTTCTGTACGTGTAGTTAGATTTTTTATTTCATAAAAATGTAATTTTTGTAATTTGATTAGGATTAGAGCTATGGGGTTTAGAATGAACAATGGCTAGAAGGCTTAGACCTGGGAGGCACCATGATGCTTAGAATGCCTCATCCATAAAGTCAAGATAAAGTTGAGGAATTGAAGGCCCCCGTAGCTTTATTTTCATTTGTATAATTAATTATAATTCAGGTTGTATAAGGGTAAAGCTCAGCTATCCAATCTTTTTTTTTCTATGGTATACATTGGTACGCAGTCGGTTTGGTTTTTTATTCTTGTAATCAATAATATTTATTTGGCAATTTTAAATTGATTGTATAGAGATGGCATACTTTCATAGGTTTCTTAATGCTTGATTGTTTATTGCATAGCCTTGATACGATTGGCTCTGTAGAAAACTAATTTTTTTTACTCCAACTAAGTAACTTTAACTAAATTTAAATAATTCATAAACTCATCTTAAAGCCCAAGAATTTAACCGAAGAGATAAAATATTTAGTAACCTCGTAGTTGTATGATGTATATTATAATACCATGCATACATCTTGCTTTCTTCCTTGCAAATGGGGGGTCTCCCTTATTGCATGATAAAAGACAAGGCTTGACCTATGAGAGTAGTTCCTTTGTATTGGAGAACACCCATTCTCTTTGATTTAACCCATGACTATTTCATCATGCATGTAGGCATAAGGAATTCCCAAGCTTGAGACCAAAATAATGAATCAAAATAGAATAAAAATTTATAAAATTTTGTTATATAAGGCATGATTTTTATACCAGTCATAATCTAGTCTTTTGAGAAATGAGTTTTGAACTCAAGATTCATTCTTAATAAATAATAACTTAGCCATCTGCACTTACATAAGACCGGCCACAAGATTTTGAATCATAGGAGGTGTTAGCTGGCAGGCACTCCATGTAGTTGTAAGTTTAGAAGAGCCAAGATTAGTTCAATCTTTCCAATAGAAATGAACCAATATATCACAATTCCCAAAGTAAAATTAGGTCTAACTCTTAGCGCACTTTAGATATACATTCATAAGCTATTTATTTATCTTTTTCTACGAGTGTAAATCCTCACATATTTAACATTTCCATAATCTTGAGTTATCGGAATATAAGTCCTAAATTTCTAATAAAATATCAATTTAAATAATCATAAATCTTTGCTTCTAAAATGTAAAGCCCAAAGAAAGGATAGTTGGAATGTTTATTGGGCTTCATAGTATCTAAAGACATTTCTTACTTATTTTATAAGTGGATTCCATTAAGAACTCTTCATAATTAGGTCCTCTTAGTTGATTTCCAAAATTACCAAACCTTTGATATCAAGCTTTTAAATCCATAGAGATGTCAGTAAATCACTTTAATCAAGAGTATTCTTTGGAGATTTATATCCTTTAAGATGTAATTAACTATTGGGGCTTGCCCATATTTCCCATATAAGAAACTTAAGGACCCAGCTTAACATAAACTCTGCTTTGCTTCATCCATATAAAGTAGGAGAAATATCTCTAGTATACGTAGACCCATCAGCCTTATGAGTCCTTAATAGGTGATTGAATCTATTATAGGGTGATATGTCTATCTTTCGATGTAGTATATCATTACTTGATGTCATACTTAATCATTTCAATAAGTACCCCATAAGATCTACATAGTATCCCTTGTTCAATTTTAAACATCACAAATATAATACATATTCTAAAAGATTCTATAAATTTAGAGTACTTATTTTAAAAATAAAAAAAACCTATATATTTTCTATTAAAATATAAAAAATATAAAAAATTATCTTCTTAATATTTTGCAAAATAGTAGATAGCAATTAAATTAAGCACTTGCATTTTGTTGGATAAAACTAGGTTTAATGAAATTAGTATTTATCTTAATATAAAGTAATATATAATTGTGTTCTAATCCTCATCGGAATAATGCTTTACTCATTCTGTATTTTTTATTCGACACATGCACTTGCGTATAAAAGGTAAAAATTATCGATCAAGTGTTTGGTGTCATTGCCACGAATTAAAAGTAAAATAATAATTTCTATTAAGATAATATTAGTCTTACTAAACTATTTTTAATTCAACATCTTTGTTATGTGTATTGGTGTTATGTGTTAAGTGTGAAATATCTTTGTACTTGTTTAATGTAATATTATTATTTTAATTTTTGAACCAAAATTGTGATTTCTAAATATCATTTGCATAGAGACTAAACTATAGAAATAATACCATTGAACTTAGAAATTATTTAACTTTATGAGAAAATGATAAAATAAAAAAAATAGCCTAGTGATCTAAGTGCAACAATGTTTAATTATTTAGCCAATGGATTCAGTGATCATTCTCAAACACATATTATCTAGGTTTGAGGAATCATCCTAACTTCTTATGGAACTTTAATAATTGAAAATTTAATCAAATGAGAATATGAAAATTTGAAGTAACATGTATTTTAATAATGATCAAAATTATATACCTATAGTTCCATTAGAGTATCCTCTTTAAAATGGACTTGAAGACTTATTATTTTAAATGGGAATCAAATTACAAAGTCACACTTCTTCTATTAAAAATTTAGAAATCCAATTGGCTAAAATAGACCTCAAGATAGTCTATCTTGTTATATAGTTTAAAGAGATTAGTACTTAACATAATATAAATTAATATCTAATTTTATTCTAATCCTCATGGAAATAATACTCTACTCATTTTGTATTACTAGATTCAACACGTGTACTTGGGTATAAAAGGTAAAAGTTACCCATCAAGTTTTTGGTGTCATTACTAGGGATTCAAACTAAAATAGTAATTAGTTTTAAGTCAATATTAGTCTTTCTAAACTATTTTTAATTCAACGTCTTTGTTGTGTGTATCAGTGTTTTGTGTTAAGTGTAAAAGATCCTTGTACTTGTTTAGTGTAATTTTGTTATTTCAATTTTTGAACCAAAGTTGGGATTTCTAAACATTGTATGCGTAGAGTCTAAACTATAGAAATAGCATCATTGATCTTAGAAATTGAATGACTCATAAGAAAATAATAAAATAAAAAAGAGCCAAATGAACTAAGTGCAATAATGTTTAATTATTTAGCCAATGGATTCAATGATCATTTCCAAACACATATATTCTAAGTTGGAGGAATCATCCTAACTTCTTATGGAACATTAACAATTCAAACTTTAATCAAATTGAGAATGTAGAAAATAGGAGTAATATGTATTTTAATAATGATCAAAATTATACACCTATAGTTCCATCAGAGTATCCCCCTTAAAATAAACTTGAAGACTTATTATTGTAAATAGGAATCAAAATACAAAGTCCAACTACTTCTATTAAAAATTTAGAAATTAAACTAGAACAATTGGTTAATATTCTTGCAAATAGACCTTAGGATAGTCTATCTTGTGATATAGAAATTAATCCTAAGAAAATGGTTAAAGAGTAAGATAATGCAATTAAATTTAGAAGTGAAAAAGATCTAAAAGAGGTTAGAATTAATGAGGATAAACTTGAAGTTGAAATTCAAAGTTTAGATGATGTTAGTGAGGAAAAGATAACAAAATGAAATTAATGAGAAAAAAGAAGTTGAGAGAGAGACAACCTCCACCTTTCCCTCATGGACTCCAAAAATATTTAGACAATAAATCTCCCAAGCTTAAAAAAGAAAGTGTAATTGACAATTTGGAGATATCACTGATTGAAAATTAATTAGAATAAGTCATAATAGAGGATGAGTAAGAGAATGAGGATAATACATTTCTTAAATTTTCCCTTAGGGAGTTTGAAGAAAAATGTAAGTTCTTAGAAGTGTTTGTTAGCACTCTTAAGTCATCCATCTTAAAGGCAGTAGATGCATTGTAAAAATCATTCTCTAGTAATTTAAAGTATGGCTATTTAAGTGAATCATTATCTTTACTAACCGTAATTTTTAGGAATTTGGATGATATTAAAGAGAAAGAGTGGATGAAAATCTTGAATTGGATTAAGGGCAAAGCTCTTTCCCTTCTTTCTAGTTTATATAATGGTCTCATATAATTGGGCCTACAAACCTTCTCTTCTCCTAAAATAAATAAATAAATAAATAAAAAATGTATATATATATATATATATATTACAAAATTTATAAATAATATATATTTATATAATATATTAAAAAATATTTTATAGGCCCATAGCTATAGTGCTGAGGCATTGTAGAAAAATTAAAAAATGAATGAAATAAAAAAATAAAAAAATAAATGAAATGAAAAAAAAAAAGAATAATAAGAGAGAAAAATGGGTTGACTGGTTAACTATTGCATAGGCACTGCTAATGTAGCATTGCGATACTAGTTAAAAATGTCTCAAAAATCTAGCCAATCGTATAAAAGCATTTAACATAAAACAACAAAAAGTTGACTAGCGATGTGGGGCTATCATAGTGCCTAGACGCTCCATCAATGCCTGACATGCCTTTTTATATGCTATTGGTTACATAATTAATACAATTAATACCATAAATGTACTTTTTAATAGGAATAAGAACCTACTTGACTAGTTGACCAACGCATAGGTGCTAAACGCAGTGTCACGACACTATACCCAACAATTCAAAATAGAGAGGATGGCACCTAGCAACACTATAGTGTTGGATGTAGTCTATAAATAGGAACCCTAGGCGACCAAATTTTTCCTTCCGAAGCCATGTTCTTTCGATTTTCTTGCACCTTTCCTCCTTAACACTTCCTCAAGTCCAGAAAGATGAAATGCTAGTCAAGTACATTAATAAGAACAAGAAAGGTACTAGCATGCTCTTATTCATAAACATCTCATCCCGGTGAAAGGGTTCTATAATCTGGGTGGGAGCATGAAAAAGATTATCAATGAGTGAAGCAAGAAACATTTCACCTATTATAACAATGTTTGTGTCATCCTTGTAGTGTGAAAATTCTTCACCAATGCTATTGAGCATTAGAACAATAAGATCTTAGATAGGAAAAATGGATATATTCGATAGTATTATCATTACTACATCTTATAAATTATAAAATTTTGCATATGATGAATATCTTTCTTATTACAATAATCATCTAGACTTTGATTAAATTTTTAGATTTCTCACTATAAGAAATGTTAATGTTTAATGGAAATGGTAGAAGAAAAAATTATTAATTTTTTAGTAGCAAGAATGACCACCAAAACTAAAGCTTGACACTATTTTATTTCTGCCAAGTTGATTCCCACCAATAATATTAATGAGGTAATTAAGAATATAATCATTTTAAATTATGCAATTCAAAAGGATTTTACTATAAATATAAAAATAATAATTTATAATTTAATTTGTAATATGATTAAAGGTAGTACTATAATAGGTTTTGGTTACCCCTCCCTTATTTATGCTTTATGTATTAAGGCTGGTGCCACAGAAGAGTGAGATGAAGAGGTTCTTATGCAAAGGGCTCCCATAAAAAAAAAAAGATAATTGAAGGATTGGGATTAAAAATGACAATAGGGGAAAGCTCATGCGCTCCTCAATTCAGATCGCAATCCTCTAAAATTTTAAATGAAAGCAGTCGGTGGCAACAAAAATTAGAATTGAAACTTTATCATCATATGGGTCAGTAGCAGTAGTAGTCGGTGGCAACTTGTTCACATGCTTGAAAATTGTAACTTTAATGTTAGCCCAACCTAAGTTCCTTTTTTGGTAGCTCCATAATATCAAACCTATTTTAGCACCCAACTAGACCCAAAAGTAGTGGAAGAAGACGAGGAAGAAGTTTATTAAGATAGTTTTATATTTTTGTGTATTTTTTATGTACTTTTTATGTAATTTTATTTGTAGTAGTTTTAAATTTATGTATTTGTATCTATTTTAATAAAATTAATGTTAAATATTTATTTTTCACATGTGTAGTATTTAAATATGATGTTTACATAAATGTTAGTTAGCAACACCAAACTTTAGTTATTATACCTCTTGAAATTGATATAATTATAATTTAAAATTTGAAGTTAGTTTAAAAAATATAAGAAATTAATGTAAGCTAAAATAAATTAAACAAAATTTCAACACAAAAATAACAAATTATATTTAACATTTTATTTAATTATTGAATTGGTTACAAATTAAATAATAACCAAAAATCCTAGAAAGACAAGTAATTTTTGTTAAGTTAAAAGTTTTCTTAAGCACCCACATCACACATAAGAGATTCTTAATGAATTTAATGAACTGATATTAAAATAAATAGAAATGCATAAAATAAAAAAACAATATAATTTATACTATTATTAATTAAAATTTTTGAAAATATTTTAAGTAAATGAGGTCATGTTGAAAAAGATTGCAACATATTTATTGGGGGTTACAAAGTCAATGTGGTGTACTTCTAAATAAAATAAATATTAGAAGAAAAAGAGAGGAGGAAAATTAATTAGATTGTCTTAGTTGAGGCTGAGTATCATGATTTAATTCTACAATTATTGCAATCTAAACCAACTCAATGAAATTGTGGAATAATAATTATCATAATTTCAATTGAGAACGTGAAAATTATGCTTATATCTATTATAGAAATAACTATTTATTAGAATTCAATTCATTTATCTTCATAAGAATCAACTATGATAATATGCACAAAGAAAACTTTAACTTAAGAAAAATGTTAGCTAATAATAAGAATTTGGGCTATTATAATCTAGAATTATGAAATGAATAAATAAATATTGAAATATAAATTATATTTTTAATTATAAAATTTTATTTAATTATTTTAGACTTCTAAAATTTCTATATTATTAACTAACTCAAGTAGGCATATGAGCAAATGAATCAAATTACTTGAGGAAAAGTAGTAATTTTTGTTTGGGGGTATTTGATAAGTGTTTAAATTATAAAAATTTCTTTTAATTTTAATACCTTTATCATATATTTTATGTTAAAATGCGTTCATTTTTCAGTATATTTTATGTTGTAATAGGAAAATTATCAAAAAAAGAAGAAAAAAGAAAGAAATTTAGGCCCAATGCCTAAGCATCGCAAAAGTAGTGTCATGGCATTGCAAATGACTTAAATTGGAGCAAATTTACAGCAAGGACAATACCTATGTACTATATTATTAGCGTCATGGCACCACCTCAAACTCATTTGGGGATAGTTTTATAGCAAGCTCAACACCTACGCACTGCATAAGCAGTGCCGCGACACTATACCAAAGAAAAAATATGAAGAAGAAGCATCAAGCATAGCACTATAGTGCTAGATCAGCAGTGTTGCAACACTTCTTCCAATGTCATAGCTGTACATCAATAGCGCCATAGCGCTATGACCTAACAAAATACATTTAAGATGATTCAGTGATAATTTCCAGCAGTTTTCGAGGCAGTTATGATAGAAGCATCTAAACAATCGATCAGGGCTATATTTAGGATATATATAGTGCACATTTCCAAGAGAAAGAGTTCTTTTTTTAGATCTTTTTTTCTTAGTTCTTTTTTAGATCATTTTTTCTTATTCTATTTTTCTTTGCAAGAGAGTGTAGTGATAACACTTGTAGAGTGACACTCCATATGTTATGTGTTGTGTGTGTGTGCGGAGAGTGTGAGGGAGATAAATATTAAAAGATGAAGGAAAATAATACTCATCAAATGGAGATAATTTATCAGTGCATTCATTCCATTTACTCTTTTCTTTTTTCTTATTTTTCCTAGTATTTCTTACATATGTTTATGTATTTTGTTTGTATGTTAGTTTCTAAAATGTTGGACAAGTATGTTTAACTCTGAATTTATGTGAACTTTTGGGATGTTTGTATTGTATTAAACTTTATTGTGGATTAATATAAGAAAACTATTTGTACTTTTAATGAAAATGTCGTCTCCTTCTTTCCATGCTTAATTTACTTGTAATTTGCCTAATTACAAAGTTTAAAATAAGTATGACTTAGAAATATCAATGGAATCCTAGAAGAACAAGTAGGAAAAATTTAAACAAATGTACAAAATAATCATTAATGTGCTAGATAGTTTGATGTAGCTAAATAGCCATTAAATATATGATTATTTTTAGGATTTAGAATCATTTAAAGGAAAAATATAGGTAAAGTATCAAATCAAAATTTACTTGGCACTAGGAAGAAAATAGGGTAATATGATTAGTTTGGTTATACTTGTCTAGAGATAAAAAAAAGTATAGCATTTTTGCTCATAGTTGATAGTACAAGCTTTAAATTAATCCACTTTATAATTTAATATAATATGTAGTCTTAAATATTTCATAAATTAAGAGTACTTGCTTTAAAATTAAGAAAAATACCTATATATTTTTTATATAAAAATTTACCTTTTTAATATTTTTTGAAATAGTAGATAGTAATTTTAACTAAACACTTACATTTTGTTAGATAAAAATTAAGTTTAAAGAAATTAATACTTTACTTAATAAAAATTAATATATAATTTTGCTCTATTCCTCATGAGAATGATTTATATTACTTAATTACTTACATATAAAGAGTAAAATGTTATCGATCAGGTACAAAAATATTGAGACAATAAATATTCAATGTTAATTTAGTTATCTGTGGTTGGTTTGTCTACCTCTTGTAGTACTCTTTTTCTTCTCTTTCGTATCTACTCCATGCTTATCATAACTTTTCGGAGCTTGGTGAGACATAAAAAAGTGTAAGAAAGGAGAAAGGGAGAAGGATGTAGGTTACTTGGGCTAGTCAAGATTTTGAGAGGACTATATTAATAACTCACGAGAAATTGAACAAAAATTCTAAGATAGTTTTGAACATCTCATAAAAAGGTTTTGTGAAGAATCCAAAATATGCCTCCTAATCTCTTATTTATAAGATTAAATATTATACCAAAATGTAAATTACAACCTTGATGGACTGCTTTGATATAGGCAAATGTACAATATTCTATAGCATGATGATGAGAGCAGCTTTCCACTGTTCTGCAATCTACATGAGTGGACTCACACAGTCCATGGTAGTGGGTAAGAAACCAACTAATCTTAAAATAGACACAAAAGCTATATGACTTATCATATTAAAAATTTGATCATAATATTTTAAACCAAAATTTTCTCATAAATTTTGGTAAAATAACTGATAAAATTTTAAAACCTTTTTAACGAAATCTGTTTAGCAGGGTATTTTGTCATTTTGAATTAAAAGAATACTTCAGATGTATGCCATGCGAAACTTTCGTAATGTGAAAAAGAAAAATCTGTTTCAGAATGTAATTAAATGAAGTTATCAACGTTTAACATGAAAGATTTAGATAATATAATATAAATTTTATAGTTGCAGTTGTCAGACATCACAGCACTAATAAAATCAATTTCAATCCTATGAGAAATAGACCATTCAATTTTCCAATTGAAGGATTAACTTCTGCCGGCCAAAGTTTAATTCCGAAATAAAATAAATATTTTTGTTGCAATCAGAAAACAGCATGAAATAATAAAGAAAAATTGATAAAATTTGAAATTTTCAAAAATAGAAGGTTCTATGGCTGTAATTAATCATAGTTTCCTTTTCAACGAAGCTGTTTCGGTTACTTCTTGGGGAGCAGACTTGTAATTAATGAGAGATGGTTATTTCTCCCTTTCCACATTAAACAGGGGTCCTTTTTTCCTTAAAAACTCAAATAATAGGAAGTAATGATCACACTACTTTTCCATTATCTCTCAACTTGATGACAAAATCCAGGGCGGAAAAATAGAGGTATGGATGTCAATGTTCCCGATTTTTTTTTTGAAAAATTCGTACAAGGAGTTTCCTATGCATTCTCATAAAAAAGACAGCTACTATTAGTCATAAATTCATAAGAAGTTAAATTACGTTGCCGATATTTATGACGCCGCTGTAATATTTTATATAAATATTTTTAAAATACTATTCTTGTTCAAAATTACCCTTTTTAATATTTTTAGTACTTTAAGTATAAAAATAACTTAATTATATTGATTATTTAATCATTTTGGTTAGTATAATTAATTTCTTCAGCTTAACATGATTTACGGCCGCATTATGTAACCAACCTATTTTGAATCTTGTTGATGTAATTTATTTTTTTGGTGAATGAAAAAACTAATGGAACTAATCTAAAAGCATTGAGGGTATCAGAGTGCTAAAAAATGTCAACTTAACCAAAGCCATCACCAAGTCATGTATCATGGAAGTCGTCACTTGAACCTCTCTCTGTGCCTCCCACGATATCATATGCTATAGACCGCATTTGCAAACATCATGCTCCCTTCCATGCTGCTCATACACTTATGCTTTGAAAAGTCTTGTTGTTCTTGCTTCTTTCTCTAACAAGCTTGGGTATTCCCCACTTATACTCATGCTTCTTTCTTAGCATCATCATCTCCCCAGCTCCTCTAACTAATATAGATGCAAGGTATTATGGTTAGGGAGATGGCGGGAAATGGCTATAATTTAAGATGTGAATATGCATTCAAGAGTTGATGGAGATATGTACTGCTCCCTATATCGATTTAGTTGTGGTGACACCATGACTAGCTCAAAAGTACCCAGTTCGAGTTGCCATGCTTTTAATATTTTGCGAAGGAGATTATGGCCAGAGAAACAATGAGAAAGTGGTATGAAAGTTTAGTTTAGAATGTGAAAGAATGATCAGAAGATAATGGTGAGGTTTCAAGAGATATATGGCACAATAGAAGAAAATAGATCAAGACTATGTGAGAAAGATCTATTCTTGGGTAAAAGCAAGTAAGAGGATTTAAATTATTTCAATTTGCTATGTGTTATATCTAAATTTGTTCAAGTGTAATGCAAGCCTCACTTAGGCATGTATGAAGTAGAGTAAAAGAAAAAAAAGATCAAAAAATATTAAAAGAAAAGAAAATCTTGAAATTTCTCTCTGAGAATCAGTAAAAATTATAAGGGCTAAAGAACAAGTGGTGGCTCTTTTCCCTTAGAAATAATAAAAAAGCTAAAGAAAGTTACCTCACCCTTCAAAATTCTCATTTTTATAAGATCATATAGCAATCACAATAGAAAACTAAATAATAACTGTTGTAAGCTTTATGTCGATTTTCATATGAATAGATTCTCTCGTACCTCTGAGGTTGGACCAATGTTATATGCAAAATGTTAAGCATTCCAAATCCACTTGTCCACTTGTTGCTACTCTTGTGCATTTTGTCAAGCATTTCCTTGAATACTAACTGATTGTTTTTTCAAGCTAGCCAAGCATTCAACATGGCTTCTAAAAGACTTGATGACATTTATCTGGTTGACCTTTAGTAGATTTTAAAAAAAAAAGCTAAGAAACCCCAAGGAAAGTGTATTATGTTGCCTCTAATTGAGATGAGTTCTTCAACTTTTATAGAGCTGATTTTGTCATTAGGGCTTGTACCTAATGATAGAAATGGTGTGGAATCAGTAGTTGAGGTGAGTGTACCTATTCTTCTTAGGTTTAGTGTCATTGGATAGAAGTTGGATTCTTTATGCTTTGTTAGGGAAATTTTGAAGTGCTAAACATCTCTGAAGGGGACGTAGAAAGATGTCGTCCTCTTGTTCAATGAAGAAAGGTCATGGTGAGTAGATTAGCATATACATCGCTTGAGCAAAGCTGGCAGAGGATCCTTCTTCATCTTGTAATCAGATTAGTGTAAATAAGAGATTTAATTGACTTTTTCATTCTTACATTTTAGCATGTTGAGTATTTGCGAGTTCTCTGGGAGGGGTGCAGAAGAAGTGGATGGTGCCATCTCCCTGGTACTTCCCCCCCACCCCAAATTTGAAGTGCTAAACATCTCTGAAGGGATGTAGAAAGATGCCCTCTTGTTTAAAGAAGGAAGGTCATGGTGAGTAGATTAGCATATGCTTCGCTTGAACAAAGCTGGAAGAGGAACCTTCTTCATCTTGTAATCATATTAGTGTAAATAAGAGATTTAATTAACTTTTTCATTATTACATTTTAGCATGTTGAGTATTTGCGAGTTCTTTGGGAGGGGTGCAGAAGAAGTGGATGGTGCCGCCTCCCTGGTACTCCCCAGAACCCCCCACCCCCACCGTAGGTTTTCCCCCTGCTATGTTATTGTTGCAATGTCGTGCTTCTCATGGATGGCCCCTTCTACATCAGTGCCCTCTCCATCAACCTCCCTCCTAATGAGTCTAATGATAAATCTATAAAGCTTATCTTCCTTCAGTACAACCATGATAATTTCTACATTGGTAGTGAGGACAATTTCCTTAAGAAGGCTTGTCAAAAAAAAAAAAAAAAATGGCAAACCAGCCCTCTTTATAAGTGAAACTGAAGCTTCTTTATTGGCTAAACCTCTTAAGTTTACTTCAGTTGGAAAGTTCACCTCTAGACATATTAAGATGGGCATTATTCATAAACATTTTGATGAGCTCAAGCTGATTGGAGAATGGAATGTCGGATTGTTGGATAATAGACACATTGCAATCAGGCTTTGCAGGGAAGAAGATTATGCTAGGATGTTTTCAAAAACACTTTACCATATTGATAAAACTTCCATGAAAAATCCTTAAATAGACTACCACATTTGATTATAGTATTGAACCTACTATTGTCTCATGGCTAATGTTCCCAAACTTAAGACTCCACCTCTTCAACAAGCAAGATTTATACTCCCTTGCTGCATTCTTTGACAAACCCTTAAAGTTGGATTTACCCACCTTCGACCTTTCACGACCCTCTGCTATTTGGGTTTTGGTAAAAATGGACATCACATCCCCTTACTCTAATGAGATTTGGATTGGTACCCCAACTAATGCATATTGGTAGTTGGTCATTATTGAGCAAAAGCCATATTATTGCCCAAGGTGTAGGATGTTTGGACACCATCTTGACAACTACTATATAGCTAACCCTAAGCTTAGAACTAGAAAGACAAAGTTATTTGGAAATGTTGAAGTCAATGGAAAAGATCCCTCTAATAGACCTTATGACACTATCTTTGCACCTCTAGATAAAGTTCACAATTTTATGCTAGCTGAAACTATTTCTGCATCTCATGATCAAGTCAAAAATGCTACATTTGTTGAAAATATAGTGGAGGATACTTTTCAAGTTGGTAATGTAATACATGAAGAAATGGTGCCTCTTCCTTTCCAACAACTATTTACATTGGCAATTGAAACACTAACCTAAGTGCAAGAGCGTCTTGAGCAATTTGTTGAAGAATGTGGCCATCCATTTCAGACCTAACCTGAACATGTTCTCTCCTTACCATTCCAAAAGAAAAAAACCAATGTTGAGAATCTTAATAATATAAATAAAGATATTGAAGAGAAATGGTTGATCTAAAAATCCAAAGGAGTAAGCATAAAGGTATAAGAGAACTCAAACATATAAATCCAAATGTTGCCTCCCACCTAAGCAATACCTTCACAATTGGAATCTTAGCAAATTGGGTTGACTTGCTTAGATAGGATTACTACAAGAGCCTTCTCGGGCTCTAACTATTCTAAATATGATTAGCCTTCTCATTTGAAATATTAGAGGTATTACTGATCAAGAATACTCTAAGAGACTTAATAGTCTCATTAAGACACATAAACTTAACATCTTTGCCATCCTTGAACCTCTCATCCATCCCTATAATTTTGATAAACTCATAAGGAAGTTCAAAAAAGTCCACATTTTACAAAACTGTAATAACAAGATTTTGCTCTTTTGGAAACACCCCTTCCATGTTGATCTTTTGCTAGATGATCCTCAATTTCTCCATACATGTATTACCTATAACAATTACTCAATATATGCAACCTTTGTTTATACAACATGCACTAGAGATTCAAGAAAACATCTTTGGTCTAACATCATTAACATTTGCCAAAGCTGCCTTCATGTCTGGTTGGTTGGTGCTCATTTTAGTATGATTAGTAATGCATTAGAGAAGAAAAGAGGTAGGAAACCTAATGAATCTATTATGAGGATTTGCTAACTAAATTGAAGATGCATCAATTATTGATCAAGGTTACATTGTCTCTCCTTTTACTTAGAACAGAGGTAGAGTATTTGAAAGGCTAGTTAGAATTCTACTTAATTCTCAATGGTATAATATTTATATAATGTTGTTGCAAGGCACCTGAATATAACTAGATCTTATCATGCTTTATTGCTTTTAACCATCCATCAGATTTTGGAACATGAGGACCCAACATGCCTTCAGATTTTGGAACATGAGGACCCAACATAGCCTCTTCAATGACTACCTTTTCGATGCCTATAAGTCTAATGCATCTGATCCATGGATTAGATTATGGACCCTTCATAATATTTAATCAAAGACCTGAAATAGTGGAACTGGACCATGTTTGGTGATATTCACAACCAAATTGGAGAACATGAGCTTAAAGTTTCTCTCCTAGAAATCAACCGCATCAAGGACTCCTCAATTCAAGCTGAAGAAGATCTCAAACTTGCTAGAATCACCTTTAATCAAATTATTAACATGGTAAAGGACTTTCTTAATTAAAAAGATATGTTGACTAATCTAAAATAAGGGGATAGGAATTCTAAATTTTATAATGATTGCATCAAGCAAAAGAGAGAATATGAAGCCATCATAAAAAAGCAACATTTGGCTGCACACTAAGGAGGACAATATTGAAGATGGAATGAATTACTTCAAAGCTCTTTTTCGGGAACAAAGTGTAAATTTAAACTTAATCAATGAGAACTTACTAAATGCCAATGGTATAGGAGCTAGTCATTTGAACCTTACTTAACTTCCAAAGGAGGATGAAATTTTGGATTGCCTTGCTTCCTTCAATGGATCTATAGCGACTAGGCCAGATGGTTTTATAGCTCACTTCTATCAGCATTTCTAGAAATGGATCAAGCAAGACATGATTGCAACCATTCATGCCTTCTTCAATGGAAAGGATATACATATATTTTTTAGTACATCCACTATTACACTCATGCCTAAATCCAATAGCAAACAAAATTAAGAAATTTCCAGACCCATAAGCCTCTCAATTATTATTAGCTAAAATTATAAATAAACTCATTGCCAATAGATTAAAACCATTCTTATGAAACCTCATCCATCCTAACCATACTACCTTTGTTAAGATAAGAACCATTGCTAAAAACATTCTCCTAGCCCAAGAGCTCATACAAGATCTTGATAAGAAGTGTGGAGGTGGGAATCTGATCATCAAATTGGATATTTAAAATGATTTTGACACAATTAATTGGAATTTTTTCATGGAAAATTTAAGGGCTAGGGGTTTCAATGAGTAATTCTGCTCTTTCATCAATAGGCTCTTCTCAAACACTATTACTCCCTCCTCATTAATGAGGAGACACATGGCCTCTTTATAGATTTAAGAGGCATCAAACAAGGTGACCCTTTATCTCCTTATCTTTTCAAGCTAACTTTTGATTAGCTTTCCAGAATGCTAGATGAAGGAAATAAATAAAAAAAGTCTATCAACTATAAGTCCAAAAAAAAATCAATATTTTCCACCTAACTTTTGCTGATGACCTCCTTTTATTTTTTTAATGGTTATGAGATTTCTATTAAGTATATCATGAACATATTTGACTCCTTTGAAATCATATCATTATTGACTTTCAATAAGAAATACAACTTATTTATAATGGGAAAATTCTGTAACATAGATTAGAAGTGGATCATGGATTACGCTGGCTTCAATCAATCTCAACTTCCTCTAAATTACCTTTGAGTAAACTTCACTAAAGAAAGAACCAAAATAATATATTTTGAGACAATTATCAACACCATTCATACCAGAATCAATTCATGGAAAAACACTTTCCTATATAGTCATGTAAGAATTACATTATTACAAAGTATCCTTTGCTCCATACCTCTTTATTCAACCCAAACAATGAATATGCCATGCTAGGTGCAAAAAAAGATTGGGAGAATATTCAATAGATTCTTATGGAATGGACACAAAAACTCAATCATTGGTTTTGTTGAGAAAAATGTGCAAGCCCTAGGTTGAAGGAGGACTGGGCTTTAGATCTCTCTCTGATTCAATCATCATTAATCAGCTCAAACTAGATCAAACTAAGAAAAAATGATTCTTTTTGGGCATAGTTTCTTATTAGTAAGTATTGCAGGCATACTCATCCCTCCAAGGTGCAACCAATGAATACTGACTCCCATCAATGGAAAACTATGCTAAAGCATAAAAATTTTGCTGAAGATCAGATATTTTGGCACTGGGTTGGGGGATACCAATTTTTATAGTGATCACTAGTTTTTTGATGGCTTGATTTCAGATATATCTAATCTTCTTATCCCTAATCATCTTGATGTCTTTGATTTCAAGGCTGACCATAATTGGGATATCCCAAAGCTGAAGTACTATCTCAATAAGCACCTTACAAAAAATAATTAATAATAACAACATCCCAATCAATTAATATATTGCTGATAAATTATTGCTAAAATGCAACATTGGTAAATCATTCTTATCCCAAAGTCTATCCACTATCCTTAAATAGGCCAACATTAATATTAAGAACTAGCCTAACTTTTGGAGTGCTGCTAGCAATCCTTCAGTTTCTTTCTTTTGCTAGAGGTTATGAAATCATCTCCTTTCAACTGATGATATCCTATAACTTAAAGGGCTTATAATCACCTCTATCTACAACCTTTGTGGAATAGATGAGGAGAGATTACAATATTTGTTTTTCAACTACTCCATTAGTACTCAGATTTGGACTGAATTGCACTCCATCTACCAAATTCAAATGCTAAATAATGGGACCATTCAAATTTTTTTTGCAAACATAGAGAAGTTTCATTGCTCATAAAACTGATCACAATTATGTCATTCCCCTTATCACCATTTGCTTTATTTGGATGGCAAAAACATATAAAGCATGAAAATCAAGGGCTTGATCAGAAAAGTATTTTTCTTTATATAAAATTTTTTTTCTCTAAGGTGGAATGGGCAAACCTTTTCATTGTCCCCCTTCATCAAAATATCTAAAATACTAAACTTGTCTATTGGAACAAACCTATTGAAGGATGCATTAAAATTAATTTTGATGGCTATTTTAAGTCTTCCATGGTTACTGCTATTGGAGTAGTTTTCAAAGATTTTCAAGGGCCATTGCATTTTTAACTTTTCCATCCCTTGGTTTGTAAAAAATGTACTCTTTGCTGAAGCAAGGGCCTACCTTAAAACTTTTAGATTTGCAGCCTCCTTTCATCTCTCTAGCATCTGGATTGAATCTGACTCCTTGAATCTTTGTAATTATATTTCAAAGGAAGTATCTCACCTATATTATAACTAGAATTTCTCTTTTGGTACAATTATTTGAGTTTCATATCAATCATATACATAAAGAAGGAAACCAAACAACTAATATTTTGTCAAGGATGGGTTCACTTTTGGAGAAGCCTATCTTTTCCTTTTATCCTATACCTCAAATTGTTACATCAATTAAAGGAGACCTTCTAGACATACCATACATTAGAAGATTGTAATATTTTTGTCTCTTTTGATGGGTTGTACTCTCAAGTTTATCTTAATTAAATAGTTTTTCTGTTTGCAAAAAAAAAAATAAATAAATAAATAAATAAATAAATAAATAATAATAATAATAATAATAATAATAATAATAATAATAATAATAATAATAATAATAATAATAATAATAATAAGTTTTTTGAGAGGGGGTGATGAGTAGTTGCCATCTCATGCAGGTGGTTACTATAGGCATAGTTGACTTAAGTTCTAATCTTACTATTAGTAAATTACTAAGATATCATCCTAGTGAAGATGAAGTTAATTGGCTTCATCAATGGTTACCATTCTCTGTGATGATCCCATCAATTAATTGCATAATAGTGGTTCTTTTACTCACAATTCATAATCATTTTTCTCATCTTGTAGTGCAGGTTTCGGTGGATATATTTCATGCTATTATTGATTCTCACATAATTCTGAATAGCTATAGAATATTAATCTTTCTCTAACCTCTCTATGTTGGAAGTAAGTTTGGTGTGGCATAGGTCTAGGGGGACTAGTTTCATTATGATGGATTTGAATAAGGTATCGATAGATTTTTGTTATTGTGATTCATTTTGATAGTGAGTTGAAGAAGACTGATCCCTTTTCTATATAAGGAGAAAATACAATAAAGGACCTTTAAGCCCTACTATTTTTACTTAGCTCATTGCTTTGAATGGTTGAGTAGCTTATCTTAAGAAGGAATGAACTTGACAAGTAGAGTGGAAACTAAGGTGCAGACAAGGCTAGCTAAGTTGACTTTACTTTGTCCTTGAGACTAGTTAAGTGAGTTTTCTTACTTTATTATAGAGGCCAATTTCATGCTTAACTACTTAACAAGAAAAGGGGCACTCACTACTAAGTTACTTGTTGACTTCAGATTAGCAATTTGGAAAATGAATGTAATGTAATGAGTTTTTTAAGTTATCTATTTAAGTAAAAGAGGATATTTTTATTATATTAACTTGTCATGCTCTATTTTGTAGTGTATCATGGTTTCATCTTAATGTCATGTTCATTGGGTCCCACATTATTGATGAGCAAGTATAAATACTATTTTACCCTTTTATGCAATGTTTGTTCTTCTCAAAGGAGTTGGTAATGATTTCTTGAATTTTGTACAATACATACTTGATGCAAAACTCAGTTTTTCAAAAGTTTTCACCTTCCCTCGAAATACATACATTTGATATTTTAAAAAATCTCTTATTGTAGCTAATTTAATTTATAATGAGTTACTTTTCTTCTCTGCAACCCTTTCCTTTCCTTTTGTAAGTTCATCATGGATTCTATTCCTCATTCAAGTTCATAGAACTTTTAAAGAAGCCGTCCATCAATTTCTTTGCTAGCACTTTAAACGTGTCCTCTCCCTTTAACCAAAGATGTAGGTTGCCATTTTCCATGGGTATTGCCCTGAAAATTCCAACTTCTTAATTTGAGTGGCTAGAAGTGATGAGTGACTCAATAGCATAAAGGATGACAAGCTCTGAATGCACTTCTTTTGCTATTAGTTTGGTCTTTATTCACATTGTCTGCTAAGTTAGTAAAAACTTTAAACTTTTATGGCATGGTGCTCACTTAAGTTTAGTCAAAATCAATAGTGAGCATTATGGCCTACATCCTATATTTGTGGAAACAGATGTCATTATGGACATGACCCTCTTCCACCATGTGTTTGTGGTGAGTATGGGCAATAATGAAACCACGTAGTTCTCAACCATCTACTTGAAGATTGTGGGCTTGGTGAAGAAAGTTAGAAATTTGTGTTCCAAGCTTGATTTTTTCCAGTGCACTATAGACTATGTTGTGCCAACTATCTTGATTTTATTTAATACCATCAAGGTGGTGGCTCCCCTATTTAGCTCTATTGAGGAGGAGACATTGGATAAGTTAGTAGACAAGTTACTCAACATCCCACTTTTCCTTACGTTCAACAACATTTATGAGTAGATCTACTATGATTACTTGATTTCTCAAAACCTATCACATCTCATTATCTCCTTAGTATAGTTAATGATTCTATTTTTATAGGTCACCATTTTTGTACTACCTTTCTATCCAACCATGAGGTCCTACGGTTCCTAGGCACTAAAGAAGGGTAGGGTGGCAAGTAGAGAAGCAAAGGTAAGAGTGAGATTGTATTTATTGAGGTTTCTCTTAATAGGCTAAATGAGGAGGCAAGTGTGGCATGGTTTAGTTCAAAAACTCCAAATTAGTCCAAGATGAGGCTAGTGAGTTCAACACTTGCATGAGCTCTTTGAGCCTTTATAAGTCAAGAATGGGTAATTGGTCCTACTATTGATCCCTCATGCATCTATCCCCATGAAAAAATTACTCTCCCATCATTAATGACCATATGAAGTCAAGCTTTTGGTTTAGGTCATAACATATTTTAATTAAGATGGATGCTATTCTAGTAAAGGTTTCCAAGAGGTGCCTACACTCTGTTGCTATGACTATATAGGTTACAATGTGATAGGTGACTTGAGAAGTCATCTAAAAATATAGATATTGATTCAAAATCATGGATGAAACTAGGATGAAGCGTGATTCATTATAAGGGTAGTTAAGGAGTGTTGGGTCCAAGAGGGCCAATCTTGATGATAAGGAGAAACCCAAAATTAAAAATAAAAAGCAAGCAGTGCTAGAGCTGACTTACCATTCAAAGTTAAATAAGTAGTTTGAAGTTGAACTCTCTCACCATATTGAGGTCTTCTAGAGAAGAAAGGCCAACTTAGTTGGTTTCCTAGATTTTGACAAGTACAACAATATATTAATGAATAAATTGTGTGAAGGCACCAACCTTATTATCTATAAGTTTATCAAGCATGGTCAATTGGACCCCCAAATTTCTTGATTTTGACAATACACTCACTATATCAAAATCAAAGTCTAAGGAAGGTGATGAAGAAAGAACCTTTTTGTAATCTTTCTTTCTTCATGTACATGTGAGTATAGAGATTAATTGTAAATATATTTTTCTTATTCACTACTCACTTTTCATACTTGAACACTTTAAATGAGTTAAAACCTTTTATCTTCATACTAAATATTTATGGATATTATTTTACTTCATGATAATGTACTCATATTTTCATTTTATTTGTGCTCATTTTTGTTTATAAAATCATAATTGCTTATTAGCAAAATAAATGGTTAAAAATAAATTATTGAGTCGTTAATCATGTGGATTGTTGGTCTTCAATATATTGTTGCCAAAAAATTAATGTTGTTATTACTTTGGAATCACCAACTACATAGTGATGGCCTTCTTAAGTGTTAGAGTTACCAAGCACACCTTTAGGTGACAACTTGTCTTAATTCACTTCATGCTTTTTTAAGTGCTTTGTGATGCTTTACTTGCACTTGGTAGATTTTTTTTCAAGTGTCACACTCACTTCTACACTTTGCATTAATTCTTTTAAAGTGATTAAACAAACTTTTAAGAGCAAGAGCTCTCCTCTAAAGGGTCGTAGCTCCATTGAGCTATCTTGTCAGATTTATTCTATGTGATCTATGGAGTTGAGTTGCATACAATTGGGCCAAAGGTAACTCATCAAGTTTAGTCATTTTTATTCAAACAAAGTACAGATCACCAAGGTAGGCCTTATGCTCGGTCCATTATATAGCTTATTGAGTTAGGCTTTATGTTTGGGCCAATTGTAGCTCACTAAATAAAAGCCCTTTGTTTGGGTCAAACATAGCTCACCAAGTGACTTGAGTCGCCATGGACCTTCTTAAGCCTTGTTTAACTTGGGTCAAAAGTAGCATGTCAAGTAACTTGGGCCAATGTAGCTCATTAAATGTCTTAGGACAAATGTAGCTATCTGAGTGACTCGGGCCAATACATAGCTCATTAGGTAATTCAGGCTAGTGTAGCTTACCAAAACATTCAAGTCAGTGTATCTTACTAAGCTAGTTGGGTGAGCATATTTAAATAAGAAATGTCTGACACTCAGACCAGTAGGTAATGTGTTGAGTATGGCCTTATAATTTTTTTAACCCATAATGTCTTAAATGATTTAAAATGATTTACCTAGTCTTGTTTAATTTATTCAAGTAAATTCTCACTACAATGAGTAAACAAAATTTGCAAGTGGTATGTATGTGAATATTTACATTTTTAGGTGATTAAGAATAGAAAAATTTTATGGATAAAACTTCATAGTTATTTATTTAGTGATAATAATCCATCTTACTTTAAAAAAGTAATAACTTAATGAAAATAGAATATAAACAATTGTAAGACTTCTCTCAAAAGTAAAACATGTTCAAATCCATCACACTCCAAGTTTGAGGAAAATATTTTGTTAAAGGTGCATTTGCAATTCCTTGGTCCAAGGTCAAACTTGACTTTTATTAATGTAGGGTCCATCCCAAGTGTAGGAAAGTTTATCAAGTATATTTTGTTGAACATCTACATCCAATTTCTTCAATAATAGGTCCTTATTCCTAAAGAATTATTCTCTAGTTTTGCAATTGTAATACTTAGATATTCTCTTTTTTGTTTTCATCTATTTGAGTGATGTTCTAATGTACAATTGTTTTAAGAGGCATTGTATAGTCTCCATGGATTCCACCTTTGGCTTTTCTAACTCGATGGCATCTTGATCAAGTTTGGTTGTTGGCATGAACCTTTTGTAATGTAGTTTGTACTTAACATGAAAAATAACCTCCATTCCATATAAGAGATCAAGTGTGGTCTATCTAGTAGTAGATCATGAGTTTATCTTGGGCACCTAAAGAATGACGGGTAAGGTATCATCCAACTATGTCTTGGCAGCTTTTATTTTTTTTTATTTAACAGGTTGAGATTCTTTTTTTAGTACTTTCATTGGGACATTTTTTTGTGACTGGTGTGCTGAGGTGAATTAAAGAAAATTACTTGAGACTTGTAGCATCCTTTCAGCCCATTGTTGGTGAATTGTAGGCCATTATTTGTGATGATCAACATGGACAACCAATACTTATAAATTTTGTAAATTCAAAGAAAATTTGAACAAACTAGGTGATTATTATGCGAGTGATTTTTCCTCACTTAATTTGCTAAAAGAGTCGACCATTATGAGTATGAACCTTCTTTATCCATTACTAATTGGAAAAGGGCCTATTAAGGCCATCTCACATACTGCTAATGGCTTAGGGCTCATAATAAGTTATAGAGTTGTGATGGAATTAGCTATAAAAGAACAAACTTTTTTTTGATCACTTCCTTTGGGGAAGTCTTTGGCATTCTTCATCTGGGTCCCCTAAAATTTTCTTTTTGCAAATTACAGTGGATGAGTATCTTTTTCTTAAGTGGTTATCGCATTCTTGCAAATGTACTTCACTAAGTCCTCTCTTCTAGCCACACTCATCGGTGAGGCCTAAGTTTAGTGATATGATGGACCTTCAAAAAAGTTCACCATTAATCAAAAGCATTGGGTTGTTTTGATTTTGAATCTCCTTGTATTCTTAATGTTTTTTTACCAATTCCATAGTCAATAGATTTCTTTTAATATGGTCAACTTAGCTAGGAAAGTTTTTACTATCTATCTTACTTGACTCATCTTCTTTTGTGATATATAAAGCAAGTTTAATGATGAGCTGCTACTTGAGTCTATTAGCCTAAGAAAGTAGGTCTATGAATTGGTTTACATCTCTTGGAATTTGTTTTATAAGCTTTCTAATTTTTGCCTTTACTTACTTTGTGTAGTTATCTTTATAAAGACTCATATGTTACATCATAATTCTCAATAATTTGATAGCCCACATGTCATAAATCTATACATGCTATGAAGTTCTTCACATCGAGTCCATGCATGAATTGAAGAATGATAGTAGAGCTTTATATTTTGATTAGTTGTTGATTACTTAGAATTTAAATTTTATTTATTGGGTTACTATGATTTCTATTGGGCTTCTTAGCATAAAACAAACTCTCTTTGTTTCTAGAAGATCCATCCACATGCAAATGCCATGAGTCTACCATGCTAGTTGAGACATTGCATGAGTCATAAAAATATATAAAGAAATTATTGAGGGTCTATGCTCTTATTGACGTTTGAGGCTAGCATGAGATATCAAACTCACTCAACTCTATCAACTATTTAAGTAATCTCCCAGAATGATCTGGCTTCACAAGTATACATTTAAGTGGTTGGTTGGTTACTACTTAAACTAAATGGGTCTAGAAATAAAGTCTAAGCTACTGAGCTGCTACAAGAAAGGCAAGCATGAAATTTTTTTTAAATTTGATAAATTGGCTGACACCTCTCAAAGATTGCTAACATAATAAACCAGTCATTTTTGGCTCCTTCTTCTGTGATCAATATAAAACTTATTGTATCCTCTCATACTCATAGATGCATTAGTATTGGTTCTCTTTCTTAGACTTTGTAATAAGGTTGAAAGATAAATAAGTACTTTAGATCATTGAAATCAATCTCACATTAAGTAGTGCATTTGAATTTTTAGTACCTCGCAATATCTTGAAGAATGGTTGTTCAACTTGGTGATTCACCCAATGAGTCAATATAAATCCTTAAGTGTTCTTCAAAATGACATGTCAAGTATGACCTTTGCTTTATATGAATTCATCTTTATTCCAAACAGAGTTAGAAAGAACCCTAAGAATTAACCTAACCCCATGTTGAATGTGCACTTTAAGGGATTAAAGTGCATGTTGTATTTTTTTCAAGGTTGCAAGATCTCATTTAAATTAGTGATATGTTGTTCAAGCAACTTGCTTTTACTAAAAGGTCATCCACACACTACAAGAAAAAGTTCATTAAAAATCACTCAAAATCTATCAGAAATTTAGGTTTTCGATGAATTTACTCCTACCAGTAAAATCTTGATTAGAAATGCATTTTGGTGGTTATCTTATTCATTGATAAAGTATTTCTAATGGTTTTTTAATAGAAAAGTTATCAGAAATATTTCCTTGAAGAATCAATGAAAATACCCTCAAACACATCTACCAAGATTGAATTTCAGCAAGAAAATTCTATTGTCAAAATTTTTTTGACTATTGGATGGTCTTTGCAATAGTTTGCATTAATCTTGGTGATGGAAAATATCTCAAAAATCTGCCAAAAACCTAAACATGTCTGAAAAATAAAATAAATGAACCTCACATATGTTTTGATTTTTACACTTGTAGAAAAACTACATAAAAACTCTATAATTAATTCTCAATTGGTCAAACATACAACATATCCATAAGATGTACATACCGATAAAAAAGAGAGATTCAATCAATATTTTCATTTCAATATTTCTAAAATAACAAATTTATACCGAATAATCTAGTAACTAAAATTAAATAATGCTAATAACATCATACAAATAGAATGGTCAAACTATAAAAAAAGCATAAGTACAAATAAAGACCTAATCATCATTAGTTTTCTCATCATTACTGACATCCACCACCTCATCTTCCTCCACCATTAGCTCCTTACCCTTCTATCTGTCTCTATGCATCTTCTCCATTTTAGTCTCTATGGCAGTCATGTGAGCTCCCATTTGAGCAATCATCCTCCCCTCCATGTCTTTAGCGATCGTCGCAATATTTCTTCTAACTATCTTATTGATCAAATAATTGCTCATTCTTGAGAATGAATGGCATTCTTCTTAGGCCAACAACCAAATATCCTTCACATCATCTTACCTCCAACAACCTTTTATAGATGTCATACTTTGATTGGTCAGACTATCCACTAGAATTGCCTACATCAATAAAACTCTAACTAGCAATATCTTTTAACCTCATGTAATCATCCTATAAGAAATTATGATATTAGTTGAATAGAATATATTTTTAAGAAAATTGTAATTTAAAAATAATAGGATAACTTACATAAGCTCTCCATAACCAAACATCAACCTATTACTGGTCAACATGATGGTAATGTGTTCTATTATGTAATTCTACAATGCAGCTAATATACAAAAAGCTACCCATGACCCCACAATTAGTTGCATGATTTTATTGAGCATGCTTCCTATTATGAACATATTTTAAGAAGGCCCAAGCTCTATAGATTCTTACTCACACATCCAATCCAATCCAATCTAATCCAATTGCATAAATATGTTGCACACCTATACTCAAAATTTTTTTTAATGATTTGGCAATGCTCCAACAGCCACCTAAAATCTTTCTATAATAAAAAAAACCCATTAATGATAATCAATGCTTTGACATAATATAATATATTGGATATGTTAAGAGTTATGACATTACCTCAAATTCTCATAACCATATGTCCCACACTTTAATTGACACCTTTTTCTATGGAATATAAAAAGCATAAAATTTGCTCCTTATTATGTCCCTAATTTTGTGTATGGCTTCCTTAGAAGAACTGAAGTTTAAAATGTAATTAAAATTAGTACCAAAAAAATTAAAATTGAAATTTAAAGATAAACTTATGCGTCACCTTTCAACTAAATAAAATTGTTATTGTTAGCCGCTCAAGTACCCCATGCTTAGTGGGCGTAGATATATCAGTTTGATCTAATAGCATATGGTTAAACTTGGGCTACCTAAGACCTATATGTATTTAATATGGGTAAAATAGTGTAGTATCTATAGGCTCTAGAGAGTGGTAGTCATGGTAGTGACCATAAGGCTAACCTGAAAACTAAGTTGATACATAGTTCTCTTCATCATCTTGAAGATACTCATAATCGATCATCATGGAACATCATCATGACCACTTGATCCCATCTATTATAAATAATGGTTAGATCTATTAGAAAATAAGTGAAGTAATAAAATGAATGGAAAAGAAACATTATGTAGAAAAAGATGAAAAAAATAGAAACATTATATATGAAACATATAAAATTAGTACAAACAACACTATGTAAAAAAAGTGTGCACATAATAAGAATGTTCAAAAAATGTATGTAGGTAAGATAAACATATATGGTGCAAGTACAGTATGTGAAAAAAATAGTGCACAACTAAAGTATGTAAAAAAGTAGTTTGCATAAAAAGTAAATGCAATGTGTACAACTAAAATATGTAAAAATATACTTTGTATGAGAATTTTAAAAAGTAATTTACACTATAATATGTAAAAAATAGTGTGCAAGTAAAGTATGTAGGAAAAATTAAAAAAACTAATGTGCACTATAGTATGTAAGAAATAGTTTGTAACTATAGATTTTAAAAAACTAGTGTACACTATAGCATGTAAGAAAAGTTTGCAATGTTAGAATGTATAATAATAATGTGTAACATCAGAAACAAGTACATCCCATGTATTAAATTAAAAATATATGCTATCTTAAACATATATATATATATATATATATATATATATATATATATATATATATATATATATATTTACTTTTCTTTGATGAATCTCTAGAAGTCAAATTTATAGTGTTATATTCCTCATCATCTTTGTTTTCTTCATCTCCAAATTAAATAACATTTTCATAATCAACATTACTATCATGTAAGCTTGGAATTGGCTCAACATCATCAACAAGAAGTCCAAAACATGTCATCTTGTTTTCTTGATGAGCAAGTTCAATATTACTTTGAACTTCAACTCTTATTCGAGCTTCAATCTTAATTATCATTTCCCTATACATTTTCTTTCTTTTTTTAGGTTATCTTAGATAATACACCTAAGTGGCATGATGTGCAAGGATAAATGGATTAAACTTAGCATATTTTCTCCTCAGCTTCACTTCAGTGATCCCATATGACTTATGTTTTCTTGTTTCTCTATTATGCATAGGATCATACAAATCACAATTGAATAGAATTATACTTCTCTCATTTGATCCGAGATATTGTAATTACATAATTTATTGTAAAACTCCATAGTAATCCATCTTATCATCTAAATGTGTGTTTCTTTTGATGTGAACACTCAAGTTATATATTTTCTTTTTTTAATCACTAAGAACTTATGTAAAATCTATATCCATTTACATCATAAATTTCCCATGTATTAACAATTCACATGGGTCCCTAAGCAAGGTTAAGAAGGTCCTAGTTCTTCACTCCATTCCTCTAATCATGAACTAATTATGATGACCAATTCAAAAAGATGTCAATACTAATATCAAAAGTAAACTTAAATCATAATGATGATAGCTTACATGTAATCTAAACAATGTAGGGAATTTATCTTCAACCTCCTATTAATATTAGTAACATCATCAAAGTGAAAGACGTTTATGAATAACCTAAACTTAATATTAAAAATAACAAGAATAGGTAAGAATCATATTTGAGTGAAAAAACAAAATGGACATTATTGCAATGACAATCTTACTAAATATAAAGGTGAACTTCATCGCAGTTGATAAGTGCATTGACTAGCTCTTTGTCATCCAAATATCTTAACATGCTTCTACCTAATACTTTTCCAAAAGGCTGAAAATAATATTACACATTATGTGAAGCTATAAAATTTTTGCATCATCCATCTGTGCATGTGACTCAAAGTAGTATGAGAAAAAATTTGTAGTGTCTTAGGCCAAGTATGCTTCACATATTGAGTCTTCATGGTGTGCTTTATTCTTGACAATTCTCTTGAGTTTTTTTAATTATGTAGTATTTTGAAAAAATAAATGTGCATAAATTTAGATGCATAATTAATATTATTACTCATAAGTGATAAATACCTCTCAAAAGGGTACATTCAACAACACTATATTGGTCCTCCCACTCTAGCTTCATATGATAGATGTATTAATAGGTGTTCAACTAAGTCAAAAAAGCTTGGAGAATATTCTTTAAAGCTTACAGATTATGATTGGACTGTTAATTTCTAGTTACTTTAGAGCATCCTTATTTAATTGAGTTAAGAATAGTTCCTTAAAGAAGAGATTGCGTTCAATCAAAGGATTCAGTATTTTTTTAAGTAAAGCACTAAATGCACTGGAAGTAAGCACTGCAGAAAAATGTGGCCATCATGGATCTTCTCTCTAAATATATATTGTTATCATCAAATCAACACATTGGATCAAACTAAATGCATACAAATATGGTAGGCTCAATGATTGTACCCACTCACAAACCATTCTTCATTCTTCTACTATGAGGAGATACTTTGATTTTGGCTTCAAGAATTTGTCACCTATAATCTCTATTAGGTCTAACTCTCTTCACCTATAATATTCCTTTATGTCTAATCTTGCTTTCATATTATCTTCACTTTTTCTCTTATCATCCATCATAATGTTGAATATGTTGTCAAAAAAAATTTCTCTATGTTCATCACATTAAAATTATGCTTAATCAGATTAAACTTTCAATTTGGTTGATCCCAAGAAATACTAATTTCATCCAGTTGTAGTTTACACCATAAATAAAAAAATGATTATTATATAACATAAGAGAATCAGTTATAGATGTAAATGGACTAATTATTTGCAATAAATCATCTCCACCTATTCTTGGAGGTGGCTTAGACTTCTCAACTCATTTTTTTATGAATGCATCTTTCTTTCTTTTGAATGGATGATCAGAAGGTAAGAATATACAATGATAGTCAAGCCAAGTATTTTTTTTATTAAATGCATTTAATAAATCCATGTAGTATGGATAAGCCAACTTTGCAATAGTGCTCCACCCTGACAACATTCCATTCGTAAGTTATTCTTTGCAACAATATTATATGTAAGTACACCAATGTTAATATTTTCAACTCAGCTATCAATGGTTATAAGAAGACATCAATCTTTGCTTTAGGGTTATATGGGCTAAGTATGATTAGAGTCAAGAACATATAAGGCGTGAACATGCACATATCTTGGGGTAGATCAAATGGTGTAACTATCGCTGGCCTACATGAATAAGGTGATAAAAACTAACTATATGATGTGAAACCATCAGCACATAGGCCAAGTCTATTATTTTGTGACTCAACTATAAAATTAAGATAAGTATGATTGAAATGTCCATTCAATGGATGACTCTAGATATTTGGTGCACTTGAACTATCATGGTGCCATCATATTCGCTTAGGTAAATGCATGGAACTGTATAATCTCTACAAACATGGAGTAATTTGTAAGTAAAGCAATCACTTATGGGATACATCCTTATATTTAGATTATTTTTACTCTATGTCTTGGACATAGGTGCTCCACCAAATTTGCATTCAACATATTATGCCTTGTCCTTATAGTATAGCATACAATCATTGATACAACACTCAATCTTTGCTAAGCTCAAAGCTAAAATTAACACCAACATTTTTTTTCTATATCGGTCTTCAAAAACAAAAAATTTTCTATTGGTTTATCTCTTTAAGTAACAATGCAAGTTAGTTAAAATATTTTCAGACATATTAAATTTAATTTTAATGCTTAATATTCTATAGCCGTAAATAGTTCAGTGAGGTTCTTGCAACCTTTCCATAATAGTCATTATGCTAACTTCAATAGGCCAAAGAACTTTTAAATTACTTTCTAAACCATTTATTCATAATTTCTTCCAAAATTATATTCAGTTGATGGGCATGCATAAGTCATTAAGGGACCAATTTTAGCATCAATATATTGCTTGAACTCACTATGTGAAGTCCATAACTAATAATTTAGTTAAAAACACATATGATATAAGTATAATCTAACTCATCAGGCATTAAGAATGCCTGATTCTTATGTCTCACAAATTGATATTAAGACTTTTCTTTAGAAAGGTAAGATAGAAGTTGAGATGCCATGTGCATAAAGTGTTTAACACTACTCAAGAATTCATCTGTTAATCTTTTTTGGCTTAGATTCAATCTATTGTATATCCATGATCACTTACTATGGATATCCATAAATTATATAAATTAAGAAGTGTAAGGATCAAATTCATATTCTATATCAATTATATAATTACTAATGCATAACTAAAAAACCCAAATTAAAGTTTGAAAGAAAAATGTAAATCATAACATTAAAATCATACATTTAACTCCACATAAGCATCTTAGTTTAAGATTAATGAGTTTTAAACAAATTTGAATAAGATCTAAACTAAAAACCATAAAAGTTTTCCACAACTTGGAATCCATATTTCTCAAGAATGAACATATGAAATCATAAGTAAATAGCTATATATGAGATTGAGATTTAAATTTGATTCTATAAGGAAATCAAATGAAAAACATTTGTTTTGGCCAAGATTTAGTGTGCACTAGGGTGAAACCTATCTCTGATAGAGAGAGAGAGAGAGAGTGATGAGTTGGGGTGAAATGGCATCAGGGTTAGGGGGAGGGGGGATTCATCACCCCTCTATTAATGGTTTCATGTGGATTTTTTATCTAAAAATTCATCGATTTTTAGTGGCTTCAGCCACCATATTCTCTCAAGTCAGGACTTCCATCAAAAAATTGATTTAGATGGTTATTTCCCATGGAATCTTTTACTATAAATTTTGCTAGAAATCTATAGTTTTCTTATAGTGAGATAAACTTCTATATTCCTCGCTTTTCGCTCTTTAAATACCTAATTAACCAGTCATTAATTTGTGACACTCTCATTTTCTAATCCAAATGGTGTTTCTTGTTAGCAATAAATCTTTCCTTGGTGATGAAGGTTATTTTCCTATAGTTTCCTTAGTGCATTTTGATCTTACAGTAACCAAAGAAAGTATGAGAAAAAGCTAATTACTAAGTATTTTACTACTTAGTTGATGAGTGCATTAATGTGTGAGGGTTGGTATCAGTCTTTAAGATAAGCTGAGTAGAGCTTTGTAAAGTCTATACACATCCTTCATTTGTCATTAGGCTTTTGTACCATGACCACATTCAAGATCAATTCATGGTGTCCTGATAAAATTAATTTCCAATAGCTTAGTGATATCTGTTTTAATCGGCTCAATGAGTAATGTTGATATTTTGCTCACCTAATGCTTAAATAGAAGAGAATCCATTTAATGTTAAGTTCATGGCAACAACATCGATATCTATAGCTAGCATGTCTGCTACACACTAGGAAAACACGTTGATGTCTTCATGAAGTGCTTGTATAAGAGTGTCTTTCTTCTTACTGCTATAAGATGAATAGATTTTAAAAACTCTACACAGGTCATTCATTGGATGAACTTTTTCAAATTATTTTTTGTCTCCAACAAGATGCGTGTGACCTCCAATTTCAATACATTTTCTTAGTTGTGTGAGTCATCAACTGCCCATAAGTAACAAGCCTTGGATTGGTTTAACTTTTTATTAATATTTTTTCTCCTCTACTTTAGAACCTGACTGACACATGATAAATTATCTCCACTACCCTAAATATATTCAGTAGTAGTTGACTAAATATCACAATATATGTGTTGAGTGCTTCTACTATGAAGAAATTGACTATAGTTATAAATAGATTTCATCTTTCTCCATAAGTATAGAGCGAGAAATAATCTCTTCTATTTTCCTTCCTTCTTCAAAGAATCTATAGAGGAGACCTACTATAAGAACAAGCCCTTAACTCAATAATTCATCTTATCAAACATAGATTTAAATATAATATTGATCAAGCTCCCCATGTTTATTAAAATAATTCCAAATTATCAATTGGCTATTAATGCCACTATGGGGAAATTTTGTGACACCATAGAGCTTAGGAATTTCTTATTTAGGTAATCAAATTTATCATTAAGGAATAGACATTTATCCTGGAAGATAAACATGTTATTTTATAATGGATTTAAAATTCTTAAATAAGGACTCCTAAAGCTAATGGGTCTTGTGAATATTTCAGAGATTCTTCCTTTGAACTACATGGAATAGTAGAACAAGGTTATTTTTTATTTGGATCATAGTTCCTTATAATGATAAGATTTTATAGTTAATTACATTTTAGGAAAAAAGAACACTCCAAAGAATACTCTCGATTGAAGAAATAGACATTTATTTATATAGATTTTTTAGCTAGTTCTAGAGAAAAATCATAATATAAAATTTCAAAAAGAAATATTGCAAAGTGGATAGAGTTATTTTAGAGGCCAAATGGGGAAAAGTAGGAAATGACCATAAATACCATGATATCCTGAAGACATTTCAGCTATTTTACTATTAGGCTTTAAATTATAGAATTTAAATTAAATTTTGAGTTAAAATTTTATTAAAGATCTAGGGATTATCTTTTATCAACACAATATTGTAGAAATACATAGGGTTGAAGACTCACTCCAATAAGATGCTTGATATCCTAAGTCTATAATTGCTTTTGACATAATTTAGAGGCTTGAACTAATTTGACCTTTGAGAATTATTGGCTCTTTCTCTTATTTGAGAGAAGAAACATATCCCTGACTCTTTTGGACATATAGCCTGCATAGAAGGATTGCAAGTTAACACCAACAATATGAATTTTTAATTCATGATGTCAAGTCTCATGAATGCAAGATGACTAAGCTGTTGCATTTTAGAAAGGAATCTAAAAACCTAAACTCACTTTCTAATACTTAAAATCATGTTGGGAATGATATGCATGTAACTAATGTAATGAATTTTAGCCTTTATATCTTGACTCACAATTTATTTAAGGCTTTTGGGAAAATGCAATTTATGCTTACAATGAAATACAATTAGAAGTGGCCATGGGAAAAATCAAGAAGAGAAGGCAGACTTCATTAGGAAGGTGATCATCCTCGAAGGTTACATGCCCCTTATATGTAATGGGTGAAGTGCCCAATTCAAGAATTAAAATAATATGCTAGCATGATTCACAAAACCTTGTTATTTTTAGTTGGTTTTAAGTTATTCCTAGGGCTTTACTTTATGTGAGAATTTTTAAATTTATTTATTTTTGTTTAAATTGGTTAGATTTAAGTTGGGTAGAAAATTTAGTTTTCCTAGGAGCCTAACTTCCAAGCATTCATCACAAAAAACACAACATAGAAAGAAACTTAAAAAATATGTTGATTCTATTACACAATCAAAGTAAATCAAGCCAAATGTAAATTAAAAGAATAGACCATTATGGTCAGGCACCACTGTGCACCATGAAAGAAAGAGAAAATTGGCAATTGAGCTTTGCCCTTATATAGCCCAGTCAAGCTCTCCTTCTTCAGGAACCTCCTTTGGGCTTCATAGGGAACCACCAGCTAGGAGGGTCAGCTCATGCTATTCCTAAATCCCATGGATCATAACATAATTCTAGGCTTAAATTATAATTTAAACAAAATAAAAAAATTTTAAGCCTCGCGAAATAAATTTTAGGAAATACAAACAACATACCGACAGTTATATCTACAAACATGTGGTTTAACATTAGTTGCTTGCCAAGCCCACTTGTCATATTGGGCTATGCTTAGGGATTTAAGCATATCTCCAATAAAAGAGCATTTATAAATAAATTATTATGGTGGTCCCTTTTAGCAGAGCCCCCCTGTAGAAGACAACATCAGTTCCATAAAGAACGTCTTACCATCTAATCTAAAAAGCAAATAATTCTTGTCATCTAGTCTAAAATATTACACCATAAAATAATAAAAATATCATATTACATCACATTATATAACATTAAAGATTGGTTTAACCTAAATCTAGATGTGATCTAATATTCTAGTGTGTGAAAGGGATGGGTTTGTGTGGTAAGGTTGTACTAGGTCTTTTAAGTTCAAGTTTCAATTTGAAATTTGAAATTTGCTTCTCATAATTTTTCTTCATAGGTATGTGTCATTATTATACCAGAGATTCAACATATCAAGACCTCCTTTGGACTAGTATCCCGACAACCTCGAGTGTCTAGACTATATACCATATGTTCCTAATTATGAAAAATTTTGTTTTTCTTTTTGGATTCCTTTTAATTTTAAAATTGATTTAATTTACCATGGGTAGTTTCAATTTAAATGATTGAACATTTTACAATTTTATTTCCATTTTTAGATTCATTTTATGTTGAAATTTAAGTTTTCAAAAATAAAGAATATAATAAGTTTCACTTTGGGTGGAACCCATTTTATTCAACATCTTAAATCTTAGTAGAATAAATCTTTTCCCTAAAGTAAAGATTCATTCTAATGGTTGAATTAAGATCCTATGTATCTTGATTAACTTCTTAAATTCTATTAAGTTTTCTTAGTTTGATTAAAGTTTTTATTTTAATTTGGATTTGAATTAAGATTCATTATTGTTAATGTTGATTAATGTTTAAATGATTTGATTTAATTATTGTTTTAGTTTTTTACTTTGATTAAATGCTTATTTATTTTTATGTGTTTTAATTATTTAATTTACTTGACTTAAATTTATTTCAATCATTCATTTCATTAATGTTATGTTAATTGGCGTGGATAAATTAACTTAATCAATTTTATAATTTTATTTTTTTTTTCATTTTATTGATGTTATGTTTATCAATGTTTATGTTTTATATCTTAATCTTCATATTCAATCCATTTGATTTGGTTTAGTTTTCATTTGATTGTGTTTATTTTATTTTATTTGTTTGATTTTAATTGAATTATTTCATTCATTAATTTTTCAAATGATTTAATTCTAGTGATTAGGTTTATTTGACTTAATTATTTCTTTAAGGTTTGTGTCTATTAATGTTTATGTTTATTTAATTTTTTTGAATCTAACTTAATTCATTTAAATTGGTATGATCATCATCATCATTTTTTTAGTTTAGGTTTTGGTACTATTTGTTAGGATTTCATTAATTAACTCAACCCCCTTAGATTAAATTTGTTTAATCATAACCTAGAAGAACTAGGCTATTTGGGGAACCAATCCTAACTTATGCTATTTCAAGTTCCTTAATTATTCTAAGTTTAATGGATTTGGTTTATCACTTTTATTTGCATTTAGAATTATATTATTTATTAACTTAAATGGACTTAAAAAGTATTTCTATATCTATTGGATTAATATTACAATTTAAATTTTAGTTTGATTTCACTAATTAATTATATTTCAATTTCATAATGTATTGATTAATTTTTATTTTAAGATTAATTTATCTTAATTATATTTGCATTTCATGAATGTTATTACTATTATGGTAATGAACTTGGATTTACTTAATTGAATTCATCTTTCCTTTTATTCTTGGTTTTAGTTAGGTTATCAAATGTTGAAATTTACTTACTTAAAATGAGATTGTACCCATTTTAACCTAAGTCCTTTTAAATGTTTAAGTTATTTAAGTGTGATTAATTTATCTATGCCTTAAAATTATATGGGTTATTCACTTAAACAAATTTAGGGCATTTTCATACAAATGAGTTTCACATTTAAATATGGATTTCAGAGGTTAATTAGTTATAATTTTAATTGATTAATTAATTTATTATGGATTTCCTAAATTGATTATTTAGGATTTGATCAAATTTTATATTATTAATTATTTCATTAAGCTCTAATGCATAATTAATTGAATTTCTTAACCGTAGAGGGTTAGAAAACTTTCTTTAAGTGTTTTGATGTTAATTGAAATATTTCAAGCTGATTTCATGAATTTTTATAATTTTCATAATTTTTTGATTTACTATTTTATTTAAATTGACTTAGAGAATTGGAAATTTAATAGCATCCAATCCATATATCAATTTGCCTTGAAGTGTTTATGTCAAGAGGGGTTGCATACCAATTTGATTTTTCTAAAGTTTAACTTTAATCACGTGTGTATTTAAGACTAGTTAAGGTTTTAATTATTTCAATAAAACCTAAATTAAGACTAATTTGGGTAAAATAACTTATAGGTTTTATTTATTTTATATTCCTCCGTGAAAGATGCATCCATAGAAGGTTCATTTGAATTTTTTGGATTTTTGGTTGATTTACTATGATTTTTCTCAGTTTAGGTTGATTAATTGAATTAGTTATTTTAATTAAATATTAAATTAGGTGACTTTATGGATTATTAGATTTTAGAGGGTTTCAGTGGGTTATTTAGATTCATTATAGTTTATTATGATTATTTAAAATAATCTTATAATTTTCTATGATTTTCTTAATTTTATATTGATTTATTTCATTAAAATTAGGGTGTGAGGTTTGAAATTCAATATCTTTTGATTTATTTTTAAATAAATCATGAAATGTTTTCATGAAGTGTTAACCCTAATTTAATTTCTCTAAAGGAACAATAGTTTGAGATTAATTTGAGTTTGATTGATTTTATTCAAACTCAAATTAACCCAAAATTATCTGATAAAAGTTGAGGATTTTGGGTTTAATAGATTCCTCTGATTGAGAGGAATCTATAGAGCCCTTAATGGTACTTTTTTTTTTGCTTATATTTAGATTTTAATTATTTTTGATTTGGATTTGAATTTAGTCTAGGTCTATTCAATATTATTAGGTTAGGTTAAACCTTAGAAAAGTGCATTAGGTTACTAAGTGAAGTGTCCTAAGTGTCTAATTTTGTTATTCCTAATTGCTAGTCTTGGAAATGAGTTAACCTCATCCAAAGATGAGATCAACAAATGGACCACCAATATGTGTGGTGGACTAACTAAAGTGCAATGTGCATATTGGCATTGACCGAATTAGTCAATCATAAGCTTGAAAGAATCTGAGTTTAATTTTATAATTTATAATTTAAAATTTTGTTTTGATTTCAAATTTTATTTTTAATTTTGATTTTGAAACATAGGTATTAACATACCTAGATTTGTTTTAATTTAAAATGATTTATTCTTAGGAACTAAGTTCTAAGAATAAGAATGTAATTAGGAGTAGACTTAATGTCTCATTTTGACTATTTTTATGGCTATCTTTTAGAAAGAAAGCACTAGGACACATATCTCTCTAAGTGATATTAGCCATAAGGTAATCTAAATGACTATCTATTTCTAAAGAAAGGATCTATCAGAAGACCTTATTTCTAATTAATGATGTCATGAGGGACAATAGTTGGAGAGGATGCCAACATGAATACTTACTCCTTTCCAAACTATATGGATTTGAATTAGAGACATATACCACTATGAGATTTACTTTTATCATGTTAGTTATTAGACTGAAATATTTAAGGACTTGATTACAACCTAAATAGCTAAGCTAAGGGAAAGGAGCTTTCAATAGCTTAATTCCTAATCCTCAAAATTTTAACTATTAGGCAGGGATCATCTTGAATTAATTCCTAATCTAAATAGCTCATAAGAATGGGGCCTTTAATGGCTTATTTGCACTCCTTAATTTTTTTTACAAGGATGTCTACTAAAGAATTACTCCTATTAGCTATTAAGAAGGGGCCTTTAGTAGATTAATTCTTTCTTGCATAGTTATCATGAGGAAGAGGGGTCTTATTGACTTATTCCTAAATCTAAAGTTTTCTACTACTAGGATAGGGGTCTTAATGACTTAATCCTATCCTTTAAGTCTATTTTGACAAGTAGGGGTCTTAGTGACTTAATCTTATTCTTGTCTTTCAGAAATAATGTCTAATAAAAGACTTGCTTCTTTCCATTTAGCTACTAAGGAAGGGCCTTTAATACCTTAATCCAATCTGAGTAGCTTAGGATGAGTAGAGGGGTCTCTAATGACTTGATCCTAAATCTCAAAATTCTTATTATTTTTGCTAATAGGAAAGAAGTCTTCATGACTTAAACCTATCCCTACCATTTGGAAGGATGCCTACTAAAGGACTTACTCCTATCGTTACCATTTGGAAGGATGCCTACTAAAGGAATTACTCCTATGTGATTAACTACTAAGATTGGGTTGTGGTATTTTAAATTTGGAGTCGTTATTGGTTCAAATTTATTGTTCATCCTACGGTGAGCCAAAATTGGTCTTTTAAGAACTTGGACCAAGTCTTCTACTTAGAAAGTTCTAGGATGGACCAACTAATTATGTACCTGAACTATACGTGATTGATACAATTCATGATCTTGTTCAACTTTTAAGCATCTTCCTTTGAGATTTTCAAGTTATTCCAACTAGAGTTTATCATTATGAGCAATTGTAATGCTATTGTTAATTGCTACCTTTAATGAACATAATTACACTTCCAAAGGAAGAATATCTTTAGTTCCATAAATTAATACATATGGTGTAGATTGAGTTGGTATTCGATATGTGGTCCGATAGGCCCATAAAGCTTCAACAAACTTTTCATGCCATTGGAGCTTATTTTCATCCAATGTCTTTTTCAAAATCTTCTCAAGGGTTCTATTAAATGCTTTAGCAAATTTATTTTCCTTAGAATAATAGATGGTTGAATATCTCCAATCAATTTTATGTCTAGCCACAAAGTGATTTAATTTAGTGGACTTGAATGATGGACCACCATCATATATGATTTAGCTAGGAATACCAAATCGATATACAATACTTTCTTGGAATAATTTCAATACATAATATGTTTTTACTTCATTCAGTGGCATTGCTTCAGCTTATTGAGAAAAATAATCCATTACGGCTAATATGAAATGATTCCCTTTTGATGAAGGAGGATCAATGGACCCTATGATGTTGGTACCCTAACTCTCAAAGGGCCAAGAAGTAATCATTGAGTATTACATTAGGAGGTTGATGTAAGACCACACCATGCATTTGTCATTGATGATAATGACATGTAGTTTCTATCTAGTCATTTAACATTGAAGACCTACAGTATTCGAGTCTTTTAATTTTTAATTTCATTTTGGTCCAGATTGGTGGGCACCACACAATCCAGAATGTACCTCAGTTATAATGTTATGGGATTCTTGTTTATCTAAACAACATATCCATATTTGATCAAATAACCAATGATACAACACATTATTAATTAATGCATAAGATAAAGAATTTTTCTTAATTCCAATTGTTAGTGCCTTGTCTTTAAGGAGCCTCCCCTCACTTAAACATTTAATGAATAGCTTCCTCTAATCGCACACTTCTTGACCTTCAGTAAGGGTGGCTATCCATTACATTTTTATTTTCTATTCATGTAATCTTAATTTATAGGAGATAAGATTTGTTGATTTTGGACTTCTATGTAAAAAGATTTCTTTTCTGGAAATATAATTTCTTTGGCAAGTTTAGCGAAAGTATCTACTATAGAATTATCTCTACAAGATAATCTATATAGACTTACAAATGGGATCTTTTCAAGTAATTTCATTATGTATTGATAATAATTGAAAATCTTAGGGTAAAAAACCTTACAGAAACTGCTGACTTAGTTAATAATCAATTTGGAATCCCTAAAAGCCTTAATATTTTTAATATCGATAAGGATTGCTAATTCTATCCTAGTTATAAGAGCTACATATTCAGCTTCATTATTTGTACAACGCTCGAACAAATGATAAGAATATTGCATCATTCCTTTATCTAGGGTTCTGAAAATTAATCTAATCCTTTCCTTCTCTAGGATAGAAGAATATGACTCTTTATTTTTCTTTGATGATGCGGCACCATCAACGTACAACTCCCAAGTGGCATTAGGTTCACCTTCTAAAGTCATGATCTATTCATCTGGAAGATCATTATTTAAAGGAGAACCTTTGGGTAGAGGTTGTGTTGCTAAAAAGTCAGCTACAACATGACCATTTACAAAATGAAGAGGAATAAAGGTTATCTCAAATTGCAATAAAATCATTGACCAATGTGTTAGATGTCCAGTCAACATTTGGTGGGTCATAAGATTATGCAATGGATTCACCCTTGAAATTAGATTTACTTTGTACGAAAGCATGTAATTAGTTAATTTTTGAGATGCAAGAACTAAGGCCAAATATTGTTTTTCAATAGGTGGATAATTCATTTCTGCCAGGATGAGCCTACGACATAATTAATAAAGGGCATTTTCTTTCCCTTCTTCATTGACTTGGGCTAGTAAAGCCCCAAGTGATTCATCTAAGGTAGTAGTACACAAAATTAATTGTTTTCCTAAAATTGGAGCAGCCAAAATTAAAGGGTTCATCAATTATTATTTTAAGCATTCAAATGCAATTTGACACTTTTCATCCTAAATAAAGTTGAAATCTTTCTTTGCTAATATCATGAATGGTTGGCATCTTCCTGATAAATTTAATATGAACCTCATTAAGTATGTGAGGCTTCCTTTGAATGTTCTTAATTGTGTAAGACTTCTAGGTGGCTGCATTTCTATAATAGCTTTTATTTTTTAGGATCAATTTCTATCTCACGGTGCTTTACTACAGACCCTAAGAACTTCTTTAAAGCTACTCCAAAAGAACATTTTAAGGGATTCAGTCTTACATTGTAACAACGTAAACGTTTAAAAATGATAGGGAAATCATACAAATTATTTTCCTTTTTCTTACTTTTACTGGCTAGATCATCAATGTAGCATTCAACTTAATCGTGAATTAAGTTATCAAAGAGCCTAATCATGGCCCTTTAGTAGGTAGCCCTAACATTTTTCAGATCGAATTGCATGATCGTGTAAAATAATATCAAAATAAGAGTTCTTAATGTCATATGCTTTTCATCCTCTGGAGCCATATTTATTTGGTTATAGCCAAATGATCCATCCATGAATGAAAAGATCTCATGTTGATATGTCCACCATAAGTTTAGGTATCGATAATGAGAACTCATCATTGGGCCATGTTCTCGAGTTGATTAAAGAAACTCATCTAGTTACACCCTGATGCTGTAACTCAAGCACCGTGGCACTGATGTTATTTCACACCTAGAACACTAAACTTGAAGATCATATGTCTGGTTCTTATCCATAACCTCAATACATCACCACATCTTAAACGTCGAGGCGATAGACTCTCAGTTAGGAAGATAAAAAAAAGGCCTTAAGAGCACCGCAACATTGCATATTAAGTGTCAAGGCACCAACCTTTAGTGTAGAAGGGACCAAATAACTATTATAATAGTGTCACAGTGTTGAGATGCAGGACTCTTAGATTGTAAGCTTATATTAGTAGGCTAGGAGTGCCTAAATGCTGCATTCATAGTGTCGAGGCACTACCTCTATGATGTATTTTTTTTTAAGTTGGGAAGTTTTTATTATTTTATTCCTCGAGCTTTCAAATAATAAATAAAAGAGCACATACATAATAATGCAAGAGTATGTAAAGTAAATAAAAATGAAAACTATTGCTGCTGCTGACCCATATGATTGTCAATTTTTCTCTCTAGTTACTATTGGTACTAACTAGTCTCGCCAACCTTTTTTTAAAATCCAAGAATTGTCCTCTAATATCTTAGAGTTGTTCATTTATGATCTTGGAGGACCTAGACTGAAAGGTGTGTGAGCTTTCCACTACTTTAGTCCTAGATCCAAATCCCTCAATGATTCTTTTAGTTATGGGAGCCTTTTGTAGAAGGACTTCCTCATCAAAATCCCTAATGTGTTTGTCGCAACACATAAAGTATAAATAAGAGTAGGATGACCAAAACCTACTATAGTGCTACCCTTAAGCATATTATAGATAGAATTATAAATAATCTTCCTTACATCCATAGTAAAACCCTTTTGAAATGAAAAATTTAAAACAACTCTATCCCTAATTACCTCATGAATAATTTTAGTAGGCATTAGCTTGCTAGAGATAAAATAATGCCAAGCTTTAGCCTCGAAATGAGGTCGATAAAAAATTTATTAATTTTCTCTTTCCTATTTTCCACTAGACGTTAGAATTTCTAAGAGTGAGGAAATTAAGGATTTCATCAAAATCAAGATGATCAAAATAATAAGAAAACATATTGATCATATTCTACATTTGGTAAACCATAATATGCATTAATAGTAGTACTGTTAAAACTTATCAGTTTTCCCCAAATAAAAACTTGATTATTCTCGTGCTGCTTCGCACTCACAAAGAACTCCCACACCATGGAGACAACACCAGATTTATTTTCATAGGCCAGCTTCTTCTAGCCTTGCTCGATAATGATACTCTCCATGCACCCATCCGGATTGAAGAAACTTCTCTTCGGGATGAGATGTTTGTGTATGATGGCATGGTGGTACCTCTATACGATTTTTAAACTAACAAATTTATTAGTATCATTGACAGCTACCCTCTTCTTGCCCTTGTTGATAAGCTTTACTAGTATGATGACTTTTTTAAAGAGGAAAATGTAAGATAGGATAAAGAAAAAAAGAGAGAGAGCATTGAGAATGCAGAATAGAAAATGAGCACCCTAAGGGGGTATTTATAAATTTAGCATAGCATCACAGAACTCTAATACCAGTGCCAAGGTACAAACCTCTTGGGTTTGAGAATAGTGGCCAAGTGTTTTGGCGTTCACATGCTATGCCACAACATTGGTCAACTGGTCATGTCGGTTACTATGCCAATCAAAAGATATAATTATTACCATTAATTTCAAAACTAAAAAAGTGCATCATGCATTGATTCAGCATCCTAGTGCTTTGACATAAGGCTGTAGCGGTGGTCAAAATGCTTGTCTTGTCCATTTAAAGTGACTATCCATCTGCCATCTTTTGAACTGACTTTTGACTAGCACCGCTGTGCCAAATGAATAACACCAAGACGCTGGTCAGCAAGTCAACCTGAATAAATTAAAATAAATAAAAACCAATCTTAAATGATTCGATGATGTATGTATAGTGCCGAGGTGCTGATCATATGCTCTTAATACAAAAATACCTACTTAGTGATTGTTATAATGCTACCTATGATAGCACCACGATACTACATGTTCAGCACTGTGGTTCAATCATGAAAATGAAATGAACTTGAACTACCAGCATGGGCCCTAAAATAATAATAATTGCTTAAGTCTACTACCTGAGGATGCTCGCGGGTTAATATTCTTGGTTGGATTTTATGATTGGGTCTTGGTTAACAAAACCTAATTATTCCCTGATGAGGGCTGTGTTGACTATAAAATTTATCTAGAGGAGATATGTTTAAATTGGATGAAAATTATCATAACTTAAAGTAAACATTATCCACCCATCCATTATTTATCTGTCAAAGATGATAAGCTAAGAAAACCCTTGCTCATAAATGAACCAATGTTAAATTAAATAAATAACTATATTCAAACTCAAATAATCTCATGCTAGTAAGGATGTGCCCAGTGTCCTTTGTCTACATGATTATCGCTAAATAGCACTACAAGAAAAGAAGATATGACCAAAACTCTTTGACTGGGAGGCTTGGCTTCCATTTAGCTTCACTATATTTTTGTCAAGGCAATAACCCGCATGTTCCTAATGGCTTTGCTTCTTAAGCTATGACTTATAGAATATATTTAATAAGCATAAAGCTTTCTATTAGTGAAGGTTGACTTAAAATTATCATATTAGATAAATACCAGCCCAGGTCTACAAGAGCACTTTAGATGACGCAACCCATGGCTGCTAATAAGGATTCTTCAATAAAGAACTAGTGCCCTTGGCTAAGTAGAACAGGGACCATGATAATCGGGATGATAGAATCATGTGATCTTCATTGAGCATGTCATTATATCCCCCAATATAAACTTTAAGTTAAAATGATAGTCATTTATATCATAGTATGCACCGCTAGACACCAACTCATATCATATTAGATATGTTTATTTTTTTCGAACCTTAATCAAGAGTGCTCTCTTATTATGGTAAGAGGAGAAATTATCTATGACATATTCCATTCATAAGAAGTGGAACCTAGATCTAAATAAACTCTAACATAATGTTAGAGGAAATATGGTTAAATATATCAATTTACCTTATGAAAAAATATACTCTTACCTATCTCAATAAAAATGGCAAAGAGCATCCTCAAAGGTATTTTTTTAATGATCATAGAGATGGTTTAATTTTCTTAAGATGAATAATATTAAAGCTAAATTACATTAATTAACACAAGAAGTAGAGAAAGAAGGTTCATCTTTGATTTCCACGATTGACCCATGCTTAGAGTCAATAAAGCATCCTCTTTAGATTACAACTATCTCTTTCATAAGGTTTTCTTTTAAACTTCTTATTTTTTAATGTAAATTAAGCTTTAATTATGTGTATCACCATCTATGGTAGAAGCAATAGATCAGGCTATACCTACTTGTGTTCATTTTATGGATTTTGAATTTTAAAGATTATTTATTTAAAAGAATTCCTTTATTTCAATATACATTCTAAACTGTTTACTACCTTGGAATATATTAAAACAAAGAAATATCAGTTTAAGGACCTTATCCTTACTCTCTTTAGCTTTTATCCAAAGCCAAGATAAAGCCAAGGACAAAAAGGAATTTATAATTTGTTTTCTATAATTTATAATTTCTTTCAAAGATTATTTTATTTATTTATTTTAGAATGATGTCAAATCCATTTTGACCAAGGTTAGGTCAAACATAAATGACTTTTCTTTAAATTTTTTAAATTTATTAAAACTTTTAAGGGGACCGTTCTGTGACTCACTCATTTGATTGTAATAAATGAGGAGTTCTAGAACCTAAATTAACAATGTTGGATATGCTCTACTAAAGATCAAATGGAGAGGCTCCCAACAGAAAGAAAGACAATTTACCCCGTGAGTGGTACAAGTACACAATCAATATATAGAGATAAAAGTCTATTCCTAAAGAAGAAAAGAGGAATTACTATTCGTGGAGTCACTAGAAAAATATATGATAATTTTTATTTGGAACACCATTGAGATCATGGGGCACTTATTTAGGTAATCAAATATGTCATTAAGGGATAAATTTATTATCTCGATAGATAAAAATATTACTCTGTAATGGATTCAATTACTTAATAATGACTCTTAAAGTTCATGGGTTTTTGATATACTAGAGATTCTTCACCAAACTCTACGGAGAGATAGAACAAGGTTTGTTTTATTACAAGGTTCAAAGTTCCTTGTAAGGGCAAGCCCCTCTAGTTAATTACATCTTAGAAGAAAGGGAATTTCTCCTATGAATACTCTTGATTAAAGAAACTAACTTTCATCCCTATGGATTTCAAAGCTTCCTTAAAAGAATGTTTAATTTGGAAATTTAGAAGGGTACGCTTCAAGGAAAAAGAGTTCTTTTTAGAAACTAATAAAGAATAAGTATGAAATACTTTTAGATACTAGGAAGCCTTGTAAGCATTTCAACCATCCTATTATCAGGATTTACATTTTTGAAATTGAAGTTATTGAGATTCTGAGTTAACATTTTATTAGAAATCTAGGACTTAGATTCTATCAGCACAAGATTATAGAAATACTTAGTAGTTGAAGACTTGTTCCAATAGGATGCTTTAGTACCAAAATCTAAAAGTACATGTGACATAGGTCATAAATTCAACCTAATATAATTTATAAATTTGGGAGTTATAGGTTCTTCTTCCCACTTGAGAAAATAAACCTATCCCTCACTCTTTAGATTTACTTCTCACCTACAAGGGTTGCTAATTAACACCACCTAAGTAATTTGAAATCATGATTTTGATCTTAAATATGCAAGATGGCTAGGTTGTTGTGTTCAGGAAAGGAAGCTAAGAGCCTAAACTCACTCTCAAATGTTAAAATAATGATTGCTAAGTTATACATCTAGCTAATGCTATAAATTTGAACTTTTATGTATTTTGAATCACAATTCATTTTAAAGGCCTTGGGTATGCAATTCATGCCTAAAATGAGATGCAGTTAGAAAATAACTATGGACTAAATCAAAATGAAGAGGCACACTTACCCAAGAAGGGAGGTCATTCTCATAGGTTAGATGCCACCTTATGTTCAATGGGTGAAGCATCCAATGAAGAATATGCTAGCATGATTTATAAAGTCTAATTATTTTTTACTTTTTGATTTTATATTAGTTATTTAAATTTAATGGGGTAGAAAATTTTAATTTTCTTAAAAGCCTAATGTATCCAAGCTTCATCATAAAACATAGCAATCACAAAAAGAAACCTAGAAAAAGCATGTTATTTCTATTGTGCACTCCAAAATAAATCAAGCTAAATTCAAATTAAATTAAAGAAGCTAGTGTGAATGGGTACCACTGTACACGTTGAAAAAAGAAAAAGTGGGTAGTAGAGCTCTTCCCTTATACAACATAGCCTAGAACTTAAAGTTTAATTTATGGAGTCTTCATTAACTTCAAGATCATCGCCTTCTTCATGGACCTCTTTAGGCTCCACCGAGGACCATAAAATAGGTACAATTATCTTTTATTAATCATAAATTCCATCAATTCTAAAATAATTCTAGGATTTAATGATATTTTAAAGTTTTAAAATAAAATCGTAAACCGTACAAAATAGACGTTAAGAAAAACATATAGCACACCAGAAATTTATTTTTCAAACATACATGCTTAACATCAATGATTGCTAAGCCCACCTATCTTATTGGGCTATGCTTAAGGACTTAAGCAGCACCTGTAAGCAAACAATATTTATTTTATTTTATGATAGCATTTCCTTTAAGTACATTCTAATACAAAAAATATTGTTAGCTAAAAAAGAACACCACAAAACCATACTAGCTAACAAACAATCCTATCCATCTATCCTAAAATTGTACACCCAAAATAATAAAAAACATCACATCACATCACATCACAAACCATCATAGATCATCAGCCTAACCGAAATCTAGGTTCAGTGACCTAATATTCTATTATGTGAAAAGCGAGCTTGTGTAGTATGACTATACTAGGCTTTATTTTAGTTTAAGTTTGATTTAAGTTCAAAGTTTGTTCAATTTACCATTGGATGATTTCAATTTAATTGATTGATTTTAAATTTTATTTTAATTTACGTTTATTTATTTATTTTATTTAAGTTGAATTTAGATTTTTAAGAAAATGAATAAAAAAAATTTTACTTTAGGTAGAACTTATTCTATTCAATATCCTAATCCTAGTAGAATGAAATCCCTGCCATGAGGTGAAATTTCATTTTAGTGGTCAAACTAAGAACTTATGTATCTTAATTAACCCATTTGAATTTATTGGAATGATTTGATTTAATTAGATTTAATTTGATTTAGTTTGAATTTTGAAGCTTAGGTTTATTTAATTTCATATGTTTCAATTTATGATATTAGTTTTAGATTACATTTAATTTGATTTTTATAATCAAATTAATGTTTAATTTACTTCTTTGAATTGATGTTCAATTTCTTTCTTCAAGTTTCACTTTAGAGATTTAGTTTTATATGATTTGTGTTGATTAGATCATTATGATATTGTTTATTGATTTCATCTTTTCATCTCAATTTTGTTTGAATTGGTTAATACATTTTAGTTAAAATAGCTTGGGATTTGATCAAGGTATAAAAATAATCATTTCATTTGGATTTCAATTAAGAGTTTAATTCATTAAATTTGATCATTTACTTTATATGTTGATTATTTTAATTCGATGTTTAATTTGATTTCATTTAATCTATCCTTCATTTTAGTTTAATATATTTATTTAATATATTTGAGTTTTTTTATTAACCAACCTTAAATTTTTTTGCATTTTAATGATTTAATGTTTTCATTGATATTTGATTTGAATTAGTTGATGAGTTTTATTTTAATAAACTTACGAATTGATTAAAGTTTAAATTAATCTTTTATTTAAATTCCACTTGAGAGTTTGTTCATTTAGTTTATTAAATTTAGTTATTTGATTTATATATTAGTTTTAGTTGGAGGATTATTTGATTTCACTTAATCTTTTGATTTGACTTAACTAATTTTTTTTGTTAGGTTTTTTTCATTTATGGATTTGTTTAAGTTAAGTGAATTGAATGTTTATTTTTATTTCAATTAAATTTGATTGTTTGTATTTCATTTATTAGAAATTAGTTAATGTTTTTGAATGATAGTTCCTGTTTAATTTGATTATTAAACTTGTATATTTAATGGTTAATTAATTCATTTTATTCAAATAGATTGAATCGAACTTAATTTGGTTATGTATTAAATTGATTAAGGTTTATTTTAGTTTCATTTGATTTGATTTGATTAATAACCTATGATTAGTCAAGATGAGTCTAATTTATGTTCAATTTGATTTAAAGTTTGTTGATTAATTAGGGTTCAATTTAGTTTTGTTGCTTATTGAATTTAAGTGATTTTATATGGTTGAGGTTCAATGATATAATTTGGTTGATTTGCTTCATATAGTTAATTAAGTTGATTGGATGACTTATGTTTAAGTTGGTTATTTTTTTATTTGTTTAAATTTTTATTTTGATGATTAATTTACTTAGATTCCTTAATTCCATTATGATTAATTTTATTAAAATATTAATGTTGATTAATTGGGTATTTGTGTTTAATTTGATTCACTTGGTGTAGTTGGAGTTTGATTAATAATTAACTTAGTTAACCTTATTTAAATTCATTTTCTATATTAGGTTTAACTTAGATATTTAGTTCACTTAAATAAATTAAGTATTATTTAGGATCAACATGATTAACTTAATTATAAATTAACTTGACTAAATGATTTAATTTAATTAATTAAAGATTAATGAATGATTTAATTAACAAACACTTGGTAGTGAATTTAATTAATTGTTTCCTTAACTTAGTATATTTAAGATTATTTAGGTTCTACATAGTTAACTTGATTAAGTGATTGGTTTAATTAATGGTTAATTAAATAAATTAGTTATTAATAATTGATTTAATTTATCATGATTATTTTTGATTAAATCTTGATAATGAATTTAATTAAGTGTTTGACTTAAGTTAAGCTTGATTTAAGGTTTGTTTAATATGACTTCTTTAATTTAGTTTAGTTTAATTAAATGATTGATTAATTTACTTTCAAATTTTATTATCAAATTTATTAGGGCTTGATCTTAATTAAAAGTTTCAAGGATTATTTTATATTTAATTTAATTAATTCAATTAATTTCAATTATCATTGGATTAGTGCTTAATAAAGTCAAATGTATAATTTAACTTAGTCAAATGTTTTTAGGCTTTGATTATGTTTAATTTAGTGTTTGAGGTGATTTCAAGCAATTAATTTTATTTTATTTAAAATTAATTTGAATTTAGACTCACTTTGACTCAAATTAAGCTTAATGGGTTTATTTGGATTGAATGATCAAATTTGTTAATGTGAACCTATGATAGACTAAAATATGTTTAATTATGATTTTAAAATGATTTTAAACATTTTATTTGAATTAATTCCAATTTAGCTTGAATTTAGTTTCAATAAGATCCATTGAGTTTATTTGGGTTAAATGATCCAATTTACCCATTTGAGATCTTATTTAATTTAGATTTGTTTAAATTTATGGCTAATGATTTTGAGCCTTTGGAATGACTCATTGGCCAAATATTTGTAGTCAAACTTATGGCTTAGTGGGACCTACATTGGTCAACTTTAAGTCGAATGGCTTGATTGATCACTTTGAATCTCTCCAAGATTTATTTTTGGGTTAATTTGTCTTCATACATTGTTTCTATGGTTTTGGTATGATTTGATTTTAATTTTATTTGATTTCATTTAGACTTAAGTAGGTTTGGACTTGAAGGGGTTAGTTGAATTTAGATCTCAATTCAAATATATTTGATTTATATTTCTATTGAGTTTCATCAAATTTGGGTTCACCTAATCAAATTAGGTTAAGTCGGGTCCTAGAATGGTTCACTAGGATAACCTTGATTTTTTCTTTAGGGTATTTAAGTTTGATTTGATTTCTTGTTTAGTTTGATTTTACATTTAGTATTTGATTTTGGTTTGCTCACCAAGTCATTAGGTGTAATGCCCTGAGTGCCTAATTAAGAACCTCCTAATCTATGATTAAGGATCTTAATTACTAAGATTAGGGATGATGTCAACCTCATCCAAAAATGAGGTCAACAACCATCTTTGATGAGATGGGTAGGAGTATACTTTTGTTACGTGGATTGATATATATTCAACTAGATTTCACCAAACATTACATTAGGGTTTACTTAAATCTGGGTTCTACTTATTATAAATGCATGCCTTTATAGTTAATTACCCCTCTTACTATAATAAGAGAGCACTTTCAGTTAAGGTTAGAAATAAGCATGTCTCTCTAATATGCATTGGTGTTTAGTGGTGTACATAATATGGCATAAATGACAATCATTTGACTTAGAGTGTATATTAGGGGATGATGACATGCCCGATCAAGATCCCGTAATTCCATCATCCTATGTTATCATTGTCCCTAGTCTACTTAGCTAGGGGAAATAGTTCTCGACCAAAGAATCATTAACAGTAGCCATAGGTTGTGTCACCCAAAGTGTTCTTGTAGACCTAGGGTGATATTTATCTAAGGTGACAAATATTAAGTCAACCTTAACTAATAGAAGGCTATTTTCCTATTAAATATATTCCATAATTCAGTGTCCAAGGAGCAAACCAAGCCTCCCGATCAGAGCGATCTGGTCATGTCCACATTTCATGTGGTGTCATTTGACAGTAAAATCACGTGAATAGAGGACACATGCTATGTCCTTAATAGCATGAGATTATTTGAGTATGAACATAGATATATTTAATTTGACATTATTTATTTATGAGTAGAAGTTTTCTTTACTTATCATCATTGGCAAACAATGATAGATGTGTGGATGATGGTTTACTTTATGTTATGTTGAATGAAGAACTTCATACGATTTGGGTATGAAATTCAAAGGTTGATTACCTTTGAATTTCAATTGATTAATTGATTTATTATGAATTTATCAAATTAATTACTTAAGATTTCATTAAATTTCATATTTTTAACCATTTTATTAAACCCTAAGTGTATAATTAATTAAATTCTTTAACTTTAGAGGGTTAGAGAATTACTTTTAGGTGTTATATGTTAATGGAAATGGTTTAGATTGAATTTATAATTTTTTATAACTTATGTAATTTTTTATTTTTTATTTCATCTAAATTGACCTAGGGATTAGAAATTCAACAATTGCAAATTCAAAGATCATTTGACCTAGAAATGTTTCTGGCAAGTGGGGTTCCTTGCCAATTTAGGTTCACTAAATTTTAATCTAAATCAAACGTGTAATTTAGGATAAATTAATATTTTAATTATTTTAATAAAACCTAAATTAAGCCTACATTAGATAAAATTAATTAAGAGTTTTAATTTCTTAAATTTCCCTCTTGAAGATGAATACATAGAGGGTTTATTTAGTTTTTTTTTAGAATTTTGGTTAATTTATTATGATGTTTTAAAGTTCATATCAATTAATTACCTAATTGGTTAATTTATTATGATGTTTTAAAGTTCACATCAATTAATTGAATTAATTAATTACTTAATTAGGCCATTTATGGGTTAATTAAGTTTAGAGAGTTATAATGGAATTTTTATGTTCATTAAGGTTCATTATAATGATTTAATTTAATTATATAATTTTCCATTATTTTCCTAACTCATTATTAATTTATTTCATTAAATTAATAATTTTTGATTGAAAATTTCATATATATGGATTTAATTACGAATAAATCCTAAAAAAATTAATTTTGATTTATTTTAACCTTAATTTCAATTCCCCAAAGTTTAAAATAAATTGGATTAATTGTTTGAGTTTAATTTAGTTTTGATTATTTTAATTAAACCCAAATTAACTCAAAAATATCTAATAAAAATTATAGATTTGGGGTTTAATGGATTCTTTTCATTGAGATGAATCCATAGAGCCTTTATTTACAATTTTTAAAAAGTATTTTATTTTTTATGATCTTTTGAAGTTTTTAAGGTTTTCTATAATTTTAAAATTTAGAAAATCAAAATTACTGTTTTAAAGAAATGTCATGTGGCACTGACACAACAATGCTTTATATGCAGTATCACATGATTCATCCACATGGATCTCGCATTATTAAACGGGCCATGTAGGATTCAATTTTACTGTCTAATCGATCCCGTGGATCCCACATTACCACATGTGATTCATTTGAACTATCCGATCGAAGATCGGATGGCCACTATTTTACATGTGGTTCCTATATAGATTTTAATTAATTTATCCTACTAGATCTTAACAATCCATTCCTAACACAAGGAACAAACAGTGTAGATTACATTTCCTCCATCAACGGTGGAGGTCGACCACCATTCGTTGAATCAACATGAATTTTAGCAATATAGTTGGCATAATTACTTAATTTCAATTGCAAATTCATAAACTCTTCTTCTGGATTGTACCTATATGGTTTGATCTCACTTTAGGTCAAATCTTATTAATAAAGGACCAAACCAAATTGAAAGAGGGGTTAGTTTTGTGGCATACCTTATCAGCATTGATCCTCGATGATGGGGACACTTTGAACACCTTTGTAGTGATGTAGAAACCTCTTGGTACAAGGAATTGAGTTACCACATCACCAAATGCTATGGAGATCAATGTCCGCTTATTCACTGGTGGGTTTGGTCAAATTCTGGCTTGCCGGTGGCATGGGAATAGGGGAAGGGGTCGGTTCTTCTTCATTTTACTTAGGGAACGTGTGAGTAGTGTTAGAATTGCTAATGAAGGCCTCCTTTTACTCTTCTTACTTGGACGAGAGATTTTAAATGGGGAGTTTAAGCATGAATTGACTATGGTGATTTCCAACCTTATAGGTTAGCTCTAAGAGGTGGTTAAGTAATTAGGGTTAATCCCAATCAACTAGGATGAGGAGTAGAGGAGAAAATGGAGGAAGTGTCATGAATTAGAGGGGATTTTTCTTCATGTTCCATATCACCATCCATTGCATAATCCCTTACTTTTAGATTGACTTGAAACCTTTGAATTCTCTTAATTTTGGCAATCAATCCTTTCAGACTCATCTGAGAATGAGTTTTGGTGTATTCTAATGTAATTAGTGTATATTTAAGCATAAATGTTCACAATTGGTCCATTTGGGTATTTGAATTATGCTAAGCATGACTAATGTTTATTATTAATTTATTTAAAATAGCAATTAATTATCCAAATCTAACTTAAGATGATTCATGAGTCAAATAAACTCATTTCAATTGGGTTTAGGGAAAAACACCTTAAGTTAGTTCACTTAAGCATTTATTCCTTTTGGTTTATTTTGATTTATTCCATTTGATGGATTTTATCAAAGTTTAGGCTTTAATTATGTTTATTTAAGAATTTTGGATGATTAGATTAACTAATTTTATTTCATTTGAAGTTAATTTTGAATGTAAACCAACTTTGACCCAAATTGGGCTTTATGGCTTTAACAAGGATTCAATTGAGCCAAATGACCTGTTTGATCAAATTAAATCCCATAATTGTTTTAATTATATTTAATGATGATTTCCAAATGACTTTGAATATTTAATTTGAGTTGATTTTAACTTAATTTGAGTTCAGGTTCAATAGGGTTCGTTTAGGCTTATTTAGATCAAGTGATCTAATTAACCCAATAAAGACCTCATTGAATTTAGATTTGTCTAAATTCATGCTTAGACATTCATTTATTAATTTTGAGCCTCTAGAATAATTTAATTTGGTCAAACTTTGTTGGGTTGGCCTTTAACCTGGTGGGACCCACATATGCCAACTCTTTGTCGAAGGGTTGACTATTTTTAACTTTTATTTGAATTTAGTTTAAATCTATTTATATTTATGTAATGACTTCAACCTTTTTTTATTTAATTTCAATTTATTTTGATTTTATTTGAAATTTCTTGGGTTTAAGAGGTTTTGAGATTAGGTAGATTAATTGGGTTAACCATCTCAATTACCTTCATTTAAGCTCAGTTGGATTTATATATTAATTCAAATGTGTTTGATACAACCATTTGTTTAAATTTGAATTTGGTTGGCCACCTAATCCTATTAAGTTAGGATAAACCCTAGAAGGGCTCATAAGGTCACCAAGTATAGTCTCCTTAGTGCTTGAATAGGAAATCCCTAATCTAAGATTAGGTATCCTAATCAATAGGATTGAAAATGATACTAAACCTCATCCAAAAATGAGGTCAATAGTCGAGCTCATTATAGTATAGGCCCCTACTACTTACAATGCTATCTTTGGCTGACTTCTACTTAACACATTCAAATTAGTAGTGTTGACGTAACATGTAGCCATCAAATTCCCCATTAGAAGAAAAGAGATTAATGTCAGAGAAAACCTTAACAAATCTTGTGCATGTTATTTGAAAGGAGTTGGCGAGTCAACCAAAGGAAGATGAGGTATTACAGCTAGATATTGTGTGAATAAGAATTGAAGTCCTTGAGTAGATAGAGGAAATTTGACCACCCAAGATAATGGGCAAGTAATAAGGGTCAGCTTGACATGTTGTCCCAAGCATAAAGAAGCCCTCATTCGAACTTTGGTGAACAATATAAATGTATTCACTTGGAAAGCATGGAGATGGCATAAAAATTGCTTGCTAAGACTTAAACTTTCATGAAAATATGTAACCCGTTAAGGAAAAAATGAGAAAAATAGTAGTTATACTTGTCGAACCCATCAAAGTGGAGGTCATCAAGTAAGTCAAAACAAATTTCATTAGAGAGTTTTAATACCTATAATGGGTGTCCATTGTGGGGATGGTGTAGAATTCGAGCAGAAAATGAAGGTTGTTTGTCAACCTCACCAACCTAAACTCAACATTTCTAAAAGATGTATATTCTCTCATGTGAATAAATGAGCTAATGGACTTAGTGATTAAATTCTTGGTGATGAATTTCATTGATGCATTCTCAATATACCATCAGATTCAAATGCATCTTCCAGATTCGAAAAAAATCAATTTCATTATTACTAAAGGATTGTACTACTATAGAGTTATACCTTTTGGACTATAATGTGGAAGACTATGCAGATGATCTGCTAATCAAAAGAAAATCACCAATACACCATATCTGAGACCTCGAAGAGACATTTACCATACTTAAAAGGTATGATGTGCACATGAACCCACTAAAACTCTTTTTTTGGTGTAGGAGTAAAAAAGTAAGTGAGGTCCTTACCCCTGAAAGCACAAAGGTAAAGTCATATTTGGTGAAAGAGCTTCAACAACTTACTAAGCGAGTAATAGGATTGAATAGGTTCATCTCGAAAGTAAGAGAGCGATGCTCATCATTTTCTAAGAATCTTAGAGGATCAAAGAAGTTCATGTGGACTCTAGAATGTAAAAAGGGCTTTAATGATTTGAAGAGTCTACTCATGTCACATCCTTTATTGTAGAGCCAATGGAGGGAGATGTCCTATTATTGTACTTTGGAGTAGGGGAAGACTCAATTAGCTTAGTCCTAATTAGAGAAGAAGGTGAGAAATAATTGGCCATATATTATGTCAATAAATTACTGTGAGGCACCGAGTTAAACTATTTACTCATGGAGAAGCTCGTACTTGCACTAATCACCTCGACCAAGTAACTATGACCTTACTTCTAGGCACATGACATAGAAGTTTTCACCGATAACCTACTTAAATCCCTAATCATTAATCCTAAACAATTAAAAAGATTACTTAAATGGTTCTTTGAATTGAGTGAGTTTGATATATTGTAGTCGCCTCAAACTGCAATCAATATCTAGGCACTTGTAGATTTCTATATCAACTTTAGTAGTTCATAGGATATTCTCATCAACCCCATAGCCCTTATGGTGACCTTACGTCAATGGATCTTCTAGCCAGTCAACTATAGGAACAAGCATAGTGTTGAAAAGTCTAACAGAGATCATAATAATGTAATTAGTTAAATTTGGCTTCAAGATAATAAACAACCAAGCTGAATACAATGCTTTACTCACCATACTAGAATTTTCTAGGGGCTTAGAGCCTCACATGTGGTAGCTTCTTTAGACTCAAAACTTATATTAAGATAAGTAAATGGAGAATATCAAGTTCAAGATGAGTCCTTCATAAAATACTTTTTTAAAATAAAATCATAGATTGGCCAAATAGAATATTTTAGGATGAGCAAATCCTTGGAGAAGAAAATCAACTTGCTGGCTTGTTATCCCATGCTAGTGGATTCGAGGAGCATGTAGTAATTCAACTAAGCTAGCCAAGTGCTAAAAAAAATTGACCTAATGGAAGTAGATCATGAATACTCACCAAGTCGAGTTGACCTAATCAAAAATTAGTTATAGAGTGGTGAAATTGAAGAAATGACTAAGAATTTTAGGTGGTTCAAAATTAGGGCAACCCAATACATGTTGATAGTAGGCAAGTTATTTTGAAGATCAACAACCTCACTCAACTTTAGTTATGTGAAAGAGGCTAAACAAAAGAAGGTCCTTGAAGAAATACATTTTGGCAAGTGTCATGTCCACTCAAGAGGATCGACACTTGCAACCCATCTCCAGTCCCATGCTCAGAAAGAATATAAAAAGTTCATCCTGAGATGTCTATAGTGCTAGAAATTTACACACTCTAGTAGCAACCATCATAATCTTTGCAACCTATCACCTATCCTTGACCATTCACTATTTAGGGAATGGACCTGATAGGTCCATTATCAATAGCCAACAGGTAACAAAATTTCATATTAGTGATGATCGACTATTTTAGCAAGTGGATCAAGCTAGAGCCACTCGTAAAGATCACTTCTTAAGTAGTGAGAAATTTTATCTGGATTGACATTATTTGTAGGTACGAGTTGCCATTGGAAATCATCACTAATTATGGTCCTTAACTAGATGATAGAAGCCTAAAGGAGTTTTTCGAGTCACAAGGAATCAAGCTGAACATCAGTGCATCACCTGTAAAATAATAGGCTGGCAAAAAGATCCTCAACGTACTCAAGAAAAGTTCAAAAACACCTAAAGTTTAAATGGGTGAACACACAACTTGTGGTACTTTAGGCACTTGGAATAACTCCCACTAATGTAATAGGACACTCACCCTTCACATTATTGTACAACACATAAGCCATCCTACCAATTGAGTATGAAGTTGAAAGTCAAACAATCCTAACAATGGAAAGAATAGGAGATAGAGATGGTGAGTGGACTCGAGTAAACTTGGAAGCTACGAAAGACACACTTGACATGCTTAAAGAACTCAAGATTGAGGCATCACTAAAATAGGATGAAATAAAAAGGAGAATGGCCAAGTACTACAAGCATTATATGAAGGAGAAGCATTTTAAAGATGGTGATCTAGTATTGAAGAAAGTAGATGTAACTGCTCGATAGAATGTTCTAGGCAAGTTGCCCACAACTTGGATGGACATTTCATAATGAAACAATAAGTGGGTCTTAGCACATATTGACTATAATCTTATTTTGGCAAAGACATATGAAATATATGGAATGCTATAGACTTAAAGATGATTTATCCTTATGCGAAAGTCCCTCTAATTTATACTTGCTTTACTAATTTTAAGTATCATGTATCTTCTTATTTTTGATAATAAAGTTTTATATGTTGCTCTTTAAACAAGTTAATTCATATGATAATGATAGCAACCAAAAAAGTTTGCTCGAATGTTGAAAGGTAAATTCTATTCTTTATGAGCTGTGTGACAAATTAGGATACTCGAAGCTGCATTTGTGCTTAAAGAATGATCATACTCAGTGAGTGGGAAAAGCCTGAGTACGATATTCAAATACTTGGTGTGCCATTGTTGGCCCAAGAAACATTGATGTTAAGTAAAGAAACCCCCAATATAATAGCAGTCAGATAGCTACATGATGACTCAGCATTTTCAATAAGCCATTTTTGGCCCAAGGAAAAGTCCTAAACGATGAGTGGCAAAAGCTTGAGTAGGACCTATGAATACTTGGTAAGCCACTCTTGGCCTTAGAAGACAAGAGTCAGACAAGCTATTCTTGAGTCAAACTAAATTTATAAGATATATAGTGTAAGACTGACCTGTGAGGTTGGAAACTAAACATTAAAATGACCAACTCTCCTAGTTAGCATCCCAAAACTAACACTCCATGTACTTGGCAACTATAATGTAAAACTGACACTCTGTAAGGTCACAACTAAACTCAGAAAAGACTAACTCTCTTAGTTGGCAACTCAAAATACCAACACTCTGTGTAGTTGGAAACCACAGTGTAAGATGAACACTTTGTAAGGTTGGAACTAAACTCTAGAAGGACAACCTCTCCTAGTTGGCAACTCAAAAGACCAATACTCTATATGGCTGGCTACTATAATAAAATATTGACACTCCGTGAGGTCAGCGACTAAGAAAGGACCAATTCTCTCAATTGATGAGATAGGGTCAACTCTCTGAAAAGGTGACTAATGCATAATTTGACTATTTATGGAAGACATACTCATTTGATTAATTACAAGATATTTAAAGTCATAGAGGTAATTACACAATAACAAATGGTTAGCTACTTAAAGAAGTATATCAAACTCACCATTCTAATGTTGCTATATATAGAGGCTCTCTCATGTGATCAATCTTTAAATATTCTAAGTAATATGCAAAGTTATCTACATATTAATGAATGAGTATCAATCTAACGAGTATAAATAAACTTATAATGCTAAAGTGATCACTAAGGGAGGTTTTTCTTATTGGTTCATTGATCAAAATATTTTTTGTTGCAAGTCAATTTATTAACATATCAATTAGCAAACATCATTCTATTGAGTATACATAAACTAGTTTTTCTTGAATGATTATTTAAGGAAGATTCTCTCAAATAATCTAAGCCATTTGTAAATTTATCCATGTATCAATAAGCGAGTAAAAATTTAATGAGTGAACTCTACCTTAGTATATGAATGTAACGACCCAAGAAAGTTCATTCTATTAATCTATGATTTAAAATATTTTTGCATTAACCAGTGATTATTAGCACATTCATTTAGTAATACTCAGCAAGAAAATAAATCTAGTCGCCACTTAGATAAGTATATTCGACTAAATTTGCACTTATATTCAATCATGTTTTTCATTTCATATAAATATTTTGACAATTAATGGAGTATGAAATAAACTTCTTACTTGGAAAAAAAAGATTTTTATAGAGAAATGAAAGAGGAAAAGATATGTCAAGTCAAACTACCCTCGTTATCATCTTTAGAGTCTGTAATTGAGAGTACATTAGAGAAGTCCAAAAACTTAGCATCCAAATGCCTGTGTTTCACCAATTTTGTAATAATAAAGTGAGCAACATATTTTAACTTTTACTATAAGAGATTTTAGTACTTCATGAATCAAGAAACCTAGTAAACTCAACTTTTTTCTTCTAAATATCCTCAGTTCAATGTGAGAGTTCCTCCTCTATTCTTTTTTCGCGTCTATAAGGTGAGTAAGTTATAGAGTCACCTTCTCCTTCTCCTCTTCTTAGTGAGCAGCATCAACCTACAAGTCCTTATACCTGGCTTTGAGAGATGTCAGCTTTTTCATCATACTCATAAACTGAGACTTATTTAGTTAGGCCTCCTTCTATGTCCCAAACAATTTTGGAAAACTCCCTTGTTGACTACCACACCATTGCTTGAGCGGTCATGACAACATGTGGCAGGTAAGCATTTGGAAAGTTTATAAAGAGATCATCAAGATTCTGTAAGAAGTTGGAAGAGCTGAGCTCATATGCTTCATCGGTGAGCTCACTCAAGTTTGAATTATAATTATTCTCCAATCTTTTATCTAGCACTCCTCCTCCATAGGCTCACTGCTTTGCTGATGAATATGAAGAGTCAAGCTTGTGGCTCACTTTTAGGACTTTCAAGGAGATGTACTTGGCGCTACTTTTGTAGCAGGAGTCACATTGGCTCTTTTTCCTCCTTGATAACCTCAAGAGAGACCGAGTCCTTATCACCGACCACTTGCTCTTGAATTTCATGCTCACCTACTTCAAGAAATTAGAGCATTTTAAGGCTATGCTCAAGGATAGTTGGATTTTCCTCTCTTATAGTAAATAAGAAAAAAATAAAAAGATGAGCCACCAAAGGGACAATATGAATAGTGAGCAAAAAAGAAAAGTATTTGCCAAGGATGGTAGAAACTTTATTGAAGCAAAGGCAGAGAAATATGTTTATGTTCTGACCTTCCTGCCTTGCCATGACCTCCTCCTTCTACACTTGGCTTACTGAGGTTGGTTGCCCTACTCAGCAGGAAGGAAAGACAACTAATCAACACAGACTACAAGGATGTGCTCTTAAAAAAAAACGCAAGTGCCACATCTGCATCTTATTTTGTAGATCCTAATTTTCAGCAAAGTCACTAAATCTGGAGTCATCGCTTCTAGGAAGAAATATATTCATTAAAAACTCAAAAAAAAATTTCAATTAAAGGATTTGCTATAGCCCTAACTCTTAAGATGAGAAGCCACCTACCAAGTAAGTAGATTGTTTGGGTCTACCTTTAGCTCCATCATTAGATTTCAATTCCCTAAGTTCGGTGACCTCCTTTAAAATCAAATGAAGGAGTTATTAGCCCAAATTAAAAAGGGATAAGGAAATTAAATTGGCTCTCTCTAAAATTAAAAAAATGCAACAAATGAACTTAAAAAAAATCATAAATACTTAAATACTTAACTAAAAAAAATGCAAATAAGGGCTCTATGGATTCATCTCAATGAGAGGAATCCATTAAACCCAAAATCCCTAATTTTTATTAAGTATTTTCAGGTTAATTTTGGTTTAATTGAAATTAATTTAGTCTAAATAAGCTCAAAATATTACTCCAATTAATATGAAACTTTGGGGAAGTGCAATTGAGACTAAAATACACCTTATATATATTTTTTAGGATTTATTGGTGAGTAAATCCCAAGATGTAAAATTTTCAATCCTAAATCCTTAACTTAAAGAATTAAATTAATAATAAATTAAGAAATTTTGAACGTGTTATAAAGTTAGTTAAAATAACATAATTCCCATTAATAGACCATAGGATAATATGAAGCTTCACTAAAACCTCATAATCTACAAAATATCTTAATTAAGTAATTAAATAAATAAATAAATTCAATTTAGTAGTCTGAATTTAAAAAAATCATAATAAATTAAACAAACTCTTAAAATTCTAAATAAACCCTCTATGGATGCATCTTTAATAGAGGAATCAAGGAAAATTTAAAACCCCTAATTAATTCCTTTTAATTAAGATAAATTTAAGTTTTATTAAAATAATTAAAACATTAATTAGTCTTAAAATATGTATTCAATTAAGATGAAACATTAGGGAGATTAAATTAGCAAAAAACTTCATTTTCCATAAAATTTCAATGCCAAATAACCTCTAGATTAGAAGTTGTAGAATTTTCAATTTATAGGTTAGTTTAAATAAAATAAAAAATAAAAAATATAGAAATTTTAAAATTTTATGGAACCAATTTAAAATATTTTCATCAACATCATAATACTTAAGACCAATTTCTTAACCCTCTAAAGTTATGGGATTTAATTAATCATGCATTTAAGGCTTATGAAATAATAAAAAATATAAGAAATTAACTTTGTAATAAATGAGTTATTTAATAAAAAATTTCTTAGCCCTCTTGAATTATGAAATTAATAAGATTCTAATAAACTAGTTATTTAATTGAAAATCAAAGTTAATTAACTTTGAATTTAATTCCAAAATAAAAAATTCAGTAATATTGAAATTACTTGAATCCATTTAATTTTAATGAATAAAATAAGTTCAAATATAAATAAAATGATGATGATTAATCAAATTAACTAAATCTAACTAACTTAGAAGGTTGAAATGGCATAGGTTAGGTTTAGTGCCCAAAGTAGTTCATCTTCTAAGGTTCTGATTAATAAACAAGTGTTACTTTAAAAGATTCAATTAAATAATAAAGCTTTAATGTATAATAGTTCATTAAATGATAAACTAAAAAATTCTAAGGTTGATGAATTCTCTTAAAGTTATGGAATTGAAGTATGATAGATAACTTAAATGGTAAATCATGAAATTTAAACATCAAAATTAAGGGTGAATTAAAGATCAACTTACATTGACTAAGTTAATTCATTCAAGTAAAATAAACATAAACATTAATGAAGTAAATAAAAGACATCAACTCCAATCAAATAAACTAAATAATATATACAATTAAATGAGCATTCAATAATAAAAAGAAACCTAAGTCATGCAAATATACACATATTACATAAGTTATAAGGAAAATAGCATAAAATACATAAATATAATCACTTGAAACCAAAAAGAACTTAAAAGTAAATATGAACAACAAAAACAACAATAACAACAACAACAACAACAACAACAACAACAACAACAACAACAATAATGAAAACAACAAGCCTTTATCCCACTATGTGGGGTTGGTTTAAAAGTAAATATCAAATTAAATTTAATCATGTTATATGATTAAATTCTTAGTTAAAGTTTAAAAACGATTTTAAATATTAATTAGAAGTTATAAATCAAAAGACTATAAATAAAATTAGAAAACTTTAATCAAATTAAAAGAAACATAAAGTTAAATATAAGTTTAAATTATATTTATATATATATATATATATATATAAGAGTTAAAGAAACATTTTGAATTTTAATTAAAGGTAATAAATTAAACTAAAGAAATATTAATGAAGTCTTCAAATCTTAATAACATTACATTACATGAAGAGAAAATTAAAATATTAATCAAATCAAATATAACTTAGAATAAATCATTCAAATGAATTTAAAAAAGGTTAATTAAGATATTTAGGATCTTAGTTTAGCCCTTATAATAGATTATAATCTCATTCTACTAGGACTTATGATGTTGAATAGAATGGGTTCTGCCCAACGTAGAATTTATATTATTTTCTATTCTTTAAACCTAAATTTCAACCTTAGCATAAAAGTAAATCTAAAAATAGAATTAAACTCATAAGTCAATTAAATCACTTAAATTGAAATCATCCAATGACAAAATAAAAAAAATTTTAAAAATAAAATAAAAGAAGCCAAATAAAAAGAAATACTTTTGATAGCTAGCTACCATATAATATATTGTCGAGATACTAGAGGTTGTATGGTTGTTGGTCTGAAGTAGGTCTTAATGCCTTAAACCTCTAGTTTAACAATGAAACATACCAATGAAATAAGATTATGAAAAATAAAAGATTAAATTTTAAGCTAAACCAAAAAAACCTTAACTTAATTTGACCTAATAAAGCCATACCATATAATCCCCATTTCTCACACATTATATTATTTGATCACCAACCCTAGAGTTAGGTTAGGCTGATGATCTATAATGTTTTGCAATATAAAATAATGTAATGATTTTCCTTATTTTGTGGTGTAATATTTTATATTGGATAGCTAGGACTGTTTGCTAGATAGTCTAGATGTTAGAGCATTCTTTTAGGCTAACAATTTTCTCTACACGGGGTTGTGCTTGAAGGGCTTATGTAATAAATATAAAATAAATGATGTTTGCTTGCAGGTGAAACTTAAGTTCCCAAGCATAGCCTAGTATGACAGGTGGGTTTGACAAGCAACAAATGCTAAGCTCGTATGTTTAAAACATAAATTGCTGGTGTGTTATGTGTATTTTCTACCCTTTATTTTCCAAGGATTAGGAATTTATTTTAAAATTTTAAAATGTAATTTGAGCCTATAATTAGATTAGGATCTATGGAATATAGGAATAGTAGGAGCTGACTTTACTAATTGGTGGTCCCCTGTGAAGCCTGTAAAGGTCCCTAAAGAAGGTGATGATCCTAGAAAAGAGACTGTCATAGATCAAAACCTTAGTTCTAGGTAGGGTTGTATAAGGGCAAATCTTGGATGCCTATTTTCTCTTTCTTTCAGGGTGTACAATGGTACTCGATCGCATTGGCCTATTTTATAAATTTTAATGGGCTTGATTTATTTTGGAGAGCATAATAGAAATTATATGATTCTTCTATGTTACTTTCTATGGTTTGTTTTATGATGAAAAACTTATAACATTAGGCTCCAATAAAAATTAAATTTTATACCCCACCTAAATTAAATAACTTAAACAGAAAATAAAACTCATAAGTTTTTTTAAATAAAACCCCTTTGAATAACTTAAAAGCAACTAGAAATAATTTACTTTTGAGAACAATGAAAGAATATTATCCATTTTTCTTGATTTGGGCATTCCACCAATTACAGATAACAGGGCATCTGACCTATGAGGTTGACCACTCTTCTTGGGGGAAGTGTACCTTGTATTTTTTATTTGAACCTTGACTATTTCTACTTACACATTGTTGTAGACATAAACTGCATACTCAAAGTGTAGGGGATCTATTATAGCCATCATCATGCAGGTTGGCTTCTGTAATATATTCAGTAAATTTAGTAATGGTAAGAAGAGTTGGCCACCTTTCCTCTCAAGTGGGCTAGCAATCATGTTCATTATTGTCTAAAGCTCTTTTCTCGAGTTTCTATTACAAGCAACATAAATAACTATGGCATGAAGATCAACATTGGTCTTATGAATGAGGAGGTGGAGAATTTTTGTGGTGTTAACCAAGATTTGGATTTGAATACTAGGTTTCCAAAAAAAAAGCCATATATTGTTGCTCCAATTTGGAAAAATGTTGAAAAGTGGATATCTTCTATTGATTTTTGAAATTCTCTTAATGCTAACCATTAGTTCAAGTATAGCAAAAATCTCAAGCTAATGGTAATGTGCAAGGCTCTTTAATTTTTTTGAGGCATTAGCCTTATTAATGTCTCTAATGAGCTAAATCATGAAAGAGAGCATACTAAGGAGGGGGTTCACTCAGGGACCTCCTATATGGCCCCACCCCATTGGTATTTTGATTCAAAGCTTCATGATTGTAAGCCAGTAGATTCTTAAGTTCTCTGGTACCCTTTTGGGCATTCTTCTTTATTTTGATGTGTTTCCACTCATACATTGCAACATTGCCCAAATCTTCATAGTGACTTTCATCAAATGGTTCATCATGAGAATTCATATCATCCTTTTTATCAATGATCTATGTGGATACCCTTGGTGAATATGAGAAGTCCCTATTAGACTTTAAGTTTTGGTTAACCAAATTTTCTCAACCTTTTTCTTATTATGGGATTGACTCAATAAATTTAGTGTGTTCATTAGATTCATTGATAATAATGTGTATTAGGTGATGCTCATTCTGTTGGTCTTCTTGTAATGAGATATTGGAAGTTGATTAAGTATCATCAAGTGTTGTTCCATTTTGGTTGATAAGTACTGTACTGAAGCCAGAATTCAAATTCATAGCTAGTTTCCTAGTGTGTGGCTATCCTACGTCTTCCTTTAAGTTTTTGTTGTTATTATGAAAAGGTTATTGATTATAGGTGTTTAGTTTATCTTTATTGATCAATTTAGTTGTTGTATCAGTATGGTTGGTTCTTTCAGTAGGTTGGATAGTAGTTAGATGCTGCAATAAATTTTTTCTTTTTATTTGAGTTATATTTATACCAGGTTTGGTGTCATTCAGTTTAATACAAGAAATATAGCATTATCCAATCCATGGCCAAACATCTTACATTTTTCATAATATAACGGCTTATGTTCCATCTCCACGTTTTGGCAATATCTATTTGATGATGTACCAATTCATATTTCATCATTATAGTGAGCTCTGACATACATTTCTACCAAGATCCAAGCAACGGATGGCCTTGTAAGGTTGAAAGTAGAGATATTTAATTTTAATGGTCTCCCAAATATGGCCATAATAGAGAAGAGTATTTTCTTGTTAAAGAGATGTAATCTAATTCTAGGCAATTTAATCCAAATGAAGGCAATAAGAGGTTCAATACTATTATCAAAAGAAGGGGCCGATTTGAGAAACTTTACTAGGACATTTTTAATGTGGTAGAGCTTTTTTGAGAAAAGTCAAGCATAGTCCACCTTTTTGGAGAGTTTGATCAAAATATGTCTTCCATTCAAGAGCCTAATGTTCCAATCTCCAACTAGCTTTAGTTCAACAAAGTGCTTCCAGATAAAATCCAATTTAGGGTGTTTATAAGTGAATTTAGCATAAGAGTGAACCTAAAAGGTTCAACTAGGTTCCACGTATCCGACTTTGAAAGGATAATAGCAAGTTTGCCTCATTCATGCCCAGCTTTCCTAATGAACCCTAAACCATTATTTTCTAAAAATGAGTCATGATAACACTACAGGGAAAGGAGAAGGTTGGAAATGAAAGATCCCTTAGATGCATGGGAGCTGTTGACCACAACTCTAACATAAAAAGGTTGATTAATAGAGATAGATGAGAAAAAAAGCTGGCTAGAAATGTGATGGCTACATCAAGAAATAATGGAACGGTAATGGGGGAGAAGAGGGAGGCATACTTAGAAGTCTTATGGGCACTTTTAGTGTTAAGTCAAAAAAATTCTTGGGATTTCTATGAACAAATTTATATTCAACGTACAACATGCATCTTAATCCATTAAAGTGCAATTTTGGTGTTAAGTCAAAAACATTCTTGGGATTTCTAATCTCCACTGAGGGAATTAAGATGAACCTTGATAAATTCAAAGCAATAATAAAGATGCCTTTACCAAAAATAATGGAAAATGTTCAACAACTCATAAGGCAAGTTGTTCACTGTTCTTCAAAGTTCTTAGGAAGCAAAGGTATACAAGTGGACCCTAAAATACAAGAAAGATTTTTATGATTTAAAAACTCTACTAGACTCACCACCTTTGCTACAAAGCCCAAAGGAAGAGAATATCCTACTATTATACTTGGGGTTAGAGAAGGCTAGGATAATTCTTTTTGCTTCCAGGAGGTAAGTGAAAAGTAATGGCCTATTTACTTTGTTAGTAACTCTATGAAGTGTTTAGTTGAAGTACACCATTATGGAAAACTCAAACTCACACTCATTATATTAGTTCAATAGTTTTACCATGCTTTCAAGTGCATTAAATCTAAGTCATCATAGATAATCTTGTTGCCCTCAATTTTGAATGAGGTTAAGTTGAAATTTAAGCTTAGTAATTGTGATGTCCTAATTCTAAATTGCAATATCATAATTCATTACTTAGCAAACTTAAGTGTTCTAAGGATTTTTATAGTTTAGTTAATAACTAATTAATAACTAAAATTAAATAAACTAATAAACTAATAACTAATAAAAACTAATAAAATTAATAAATAATAACTAATAATAGCCTAATAACTAAACTAAAAACTAATAAGCCTAATAATAACAAATAACTAACTATAAATAAATAAAAATAACTAAAATAAGCTAAAAAATAAATAACTAATAACTAATAACTAAAATAACAACTAAACTTAAAACTAATAAACTAAATAAATTTATAACTAACTAAACTAATAACTAAACTAATAAACTAATAATAACTAAACTAATAATAAACTAATAAAACTAATAAAACTAATAATAATTAAAAAAACCTAATAAAACTAATAAAACTAATAAAAGCCTAATGACTAAAACTAATAACTAAAATAATAACTAATAATAATAATAAAACTAAATAACTAACTAATAATAACTAAACTAATAATAAAACTAATAATTAATAAAACTAATAACTATATAAAAATAAAAAAAAAAAAAACTAAAACTAATAACTAATAACTAATAATGATAACTATAAATAAACTAAAAATTAATAATATCTAACTAATAACTAATAACCAACTAATAAATAAAACATAATAAATTAAAAAACTAACTAAATTACTAACTAATAAAACTAACTAAATAAACCTAATAACTTAACTTAATAACTAATAAAAATAAATAACTAATAATAACTAATTATAACTAAATAATAATAACTAAAAACTAAAACTAAACTAATAACTAATAAAACTAATAAAACTAATGACTAAACTAATAAGTAAACTAAATTAACTAATAATAATAACTAATAACTAAAAAACTAATAAAACTAACTAATAATAGTACTAATAAATAATAACGTACTAATAACTAATAAATAATAATAATAATAATAATAATAATAATAATAATAATAATAATAACTAAATAAATAACTAAACTAAAATTACTAAACTAACTAATAAATTATTATTACTCAACATTACAAACCAAATCAACATTATCTTAAGATTTAAAATTAATAAACATAGGATTGTGTTTCAAACAAATTAATTAATAAACAATTTAAGCTTAAGATAAATCAAATGAAAATTTAATCAAACCTTAGGTCAAATAAACTCAATATCAATTTAATTAAATTAAACATAAAAAATAAAGAATAAAACAAGTCAACTTAAATTAAATAAAGCAATGTAAACAAATAAATGTATAACTTAAACCATCAAATCAAATGAAAATAACATAAACATTGAATAAACATAAATGAAAGAGTATAATCACATACATAAAACCTAATGAACTTATTACATGAATTAATAATAAAATAATTTGAATCAAGTTAAATCAATAAAACATCAACTTTAACCTAAACATTTTCAAGTAAGCATAAATAAAATTAAATAAAATTAACATAACAAACTTAATGTAAAGTTAGGACATAAGTAAAACAAAATAATTGAACCAACCGAAATGAAATGAAACCAACATAAATCAAATTGAACTAATCAAAGTAAAAAATGAATCAACTTAATGAAGTGAAATAAAATAAGTTAAACTAAAACCTTAATTAAACTTCAAGCTAATAAAAATATAACTAAAAAAATGAGATAAAATATCATTAAAGAAAAGAAAATATTAAATACTTAAAGTTAAAGAACTTAAAGGTTGATGAAACATTAAGAATAATTCAACTTTAACTTTATAAACTTATTAAATAATTGGAATCAAATCAATTAAGATTAAATAAATTAAAGTCAACATAAACCTAAACTAAAGTAAACCAAATCAAATGAAACAAAATGAATCATATTAAAAGAACAAACTAAATGAATCTAAATTTCAAAAGGAAAAGAAAAGAAATATCGAAACCAATCTAAACATAAATAACATCAAAAGGATTAATTAAGATACTTAAGGATCTTAGTTAGACTTTTGGAAACTTCATTAGGATTTAAGATGTGGAATAAAGTGAGTTTCACCTAAAATAAAAATTCATTCTATTTCTCATTCTTGAAAACCTAAACATTACTTTAACCAAATAAAATAGAATAAAAATGGAAATTAAATCACTAAACCATTTGAATTGAAACCACCTAAAAGTAAAAATTAAACAAATTCAAACTTCAAATTGAAACTTGAACTTAAATGAGCCTAGGAAAGCCTTACCACACAAACCACTCTTTTACACTCACTAGATCATTTAGGCCATGGACTCTAGCTCTAGGATAGATCATTCTGTGATTTTCTTTAATTTTTTATGTTATGTTGTGCTATACTTCACATGCCTGTGTGGTGTATTGCTTTAGACTAGATGCCTAGACTTGTTTGTTCGTTAGATTGGATGGTAGGGCATTATTTCTAGATTTAACACTATTTTCTATTAGAGATTGTGTTAAAGAGATTGCTGTCATAAATCAAAATCATAAAATGGTCATTTGCTTATAGGTGTTGAAGTATCCCTTACCACAGTCCATAGGACAAGTGGGCTTGGCAAGCAACAAATGCTAAGCCCGTATGTTCAAAAATATTACTACTGTGTGCTATTTGTATTTCCTGACATATGTTTTTGGGAATTATGGTTCCTTATTGTATTTTAAAATGTAAATTTGAGCTTAGAATTAAGTTAGGATCTATGGGGTCTAGGATTACCAGGAGCTGACCCTACCAGGAGATGGTGCAATGGTCCCTTGTGGAGCCCTATGGATGTCCCTGAAGAAGGATACTTTCCTGGAAAGAAGACCCATAGATCTAAACTTGTAGTTCTAGGCTGGGTTGTATAAGGCCAGAACTCAGCTGCCCATTTTTCTTTATTCTGGGGTGTACAGCGGTACCCAACCGCATCGACCTTTTTCTTATGTTATTTAATTTGGCTTGATTTATTTTGTGTGCGTAATAGAAACATCATGCTTTTTCTAGGTTTCTTCCTATGCTTTGTTTACTCTATGATGAATGCCTAGACATAGGCTCATAGGATAAACTGAATTTCCTATCCAACTAAATCAATTGAAACATAAAATTAAATACAACTCATAATCTCATATAAAATCCTAGGCATTAAATCAAGATAATAAAATATTTAGCAACCCCTTAGCTGGATGTTATATGTTTAATATCATGCATAATCATTTTATTTCATTCTTATTAAGAGAGGGCTTCCATCTTTGCTAGATATAATGGGCTTAACCTTTGAGAGCCTATGATGGAAGAACACCTAATTCCCTTTTGGTTTGGCGCATAACCCTTTCTAATTGCATGGCATTAGGCATAAAATGCATACCTATGACCTAAAATGAATCTTGAGTCAAAATTTATTAAAATATGAAAAATGTGTGTTAATTAGATGCATCTTCATACCCTACATGATCTTAGGGATTAGGGAGTGAGTCTAGGTTCATAGATTTCTTTCCTAAAAATGCAACAACCCAGCCATCTTGCATTCATATGACTTGACTTTATGAATTTAAAATGCGCTTAGGTGGTGTAAGCTGGCAACCTTCTCCAGGCAGGTTGTAAGTCCAGAAGAGTTAGGGATAGGTTAGTTCCCTCATGTGAGGAGAATGGCCAATGATTCCCAAGGATAGAATTAGGTCAAGCATCTGGCATGTGTTAAAAGCACCTGCAAACTATGTTCTAAAGCATCCTTTTTAGGAATAAGTCTTCAACCCTAGGTATTTTTGCAGTCTTGTGCTACGAGAATCTATGTCCCAGATTTCTAAGAAAATGATAACTTAATATCTAAAATTAAATCCTAAATTTGAAGCTCAATCATAAGATAGCTAAAATGTCTACTGGCATCCCAATATAAATAGACATTTCCTACTTTCTCCCATTTGACTCTTGAAAATAATTCTCTCCAATTTAGATCTCTCCCAATAAAATTTCAAAAATTAATCCTTTGAAAACTACCTTAGCAGCCTTTAGAAATAACCACTTATTTATTTAATCAAAAGTATTCTTAGGAAGAGACTCTTCTAAGTTGTAATTAGCTATAAAGGCTTGCCTTTGTAGGGAACCAAGATCCCAGGTTAAAATAAACCATGTTCTACTTTTTTAAGTAGTTCAGGGAAAAATTTTTTGGTACACGAAAGACCCACTAGCCTGAAGATTCTTTTATTGAATGATTGAATCCATCATAGAAAAACATGTTTATCTTTCAAGATAATATGTTTATTCCTTAATGCCCTATTTGGTCATCTAAATAAAATAATCCTAAACTCTATGTGGTGTCATATTTTCCTCCATTCCAGAGCTCCACTTTTTATGGCGACTTCATTGGGGATGGTTCCTCTCTCCATCTTTAGAAATAAAGTGTTATTTCTATATATCAGCAGTGTACTAGTGCCACTAACCGGTCAGGACTGCCTTTCTTTCCATTTAAATCTATCCAACATCTTGAATAGAGGTTCTAGAACTCTTCATTTATCACAATTAAATGATTTGGTCCTAGAACCAAATCCCAAAATAAAAGAGAGAAGAGAGAAAATCTTCACCATAATGTTGGCCAAAATTTCCTAAATTGGTCAAGAGTCTTTCTTTTGACCACATTTTGGTTGTTTCATAATTATGATTTCTCTAATATAATTTTTTTTAAAATAAAAAATGGTTTGACAACTGATTTTTGCTACTACTTCAGCCATCAGGTTTTTTGTAGACAATAGTCATTTGTGTGATGGTTATATTATTAAATTTTGATCTAGATTTGAAAATCTTAATATTACTACAAATAGGGTTTCTCTTGCCCTTGTTGTTGAGGCAGCTTTAAGAAATAAGCAACCTATTTTAGAGTTTTCTAGAGTCCCTCTTTTTGATCTTGTTATGGGCAAGAAAACTATTGATCAAGTCATTGAAAGCACCAAGCAAGGTCCCATTCAGAAGAAATTAAAGCTTCCCACCTCAGAGGCATTGCCTGTTCCCTTTCCACCCAGTAACATCGAAATAGGATCCATATCTAACTTACCGAAAATAATAAAAAGTGAAAGGAAAAATAGAGGTAGGAGACTTAAAGAGGGTAACTATTAGGGAGAGAAAGCAAAAAGAGATGCTAGACATGGAACTAGCCATGGAGAGGGATGGTTTTACCATTCCTGACAAATCCCCTCTCTTAGGTGGAAGTAGATTCCATTCTTTATCTACTTCCCAAGGAGAGGAGGATGTAGTTAGGATTGTTGGTTCACCACCTCATCCTTTCTCTTATCCTAAAAAGAAAAATTTTAAAACACTGAATAAGGAATCCCAAGGTAGGCTTCATCAGACCCTTCATAGGATTCCTACCCTCTAGTTACACTAAAGAAGATTTTTTGAGGGCCATGAAACATCATGCTTCTTGAAACTTAGCTAAAGAACTTTTAGGATGACCTACAACCTTCCATCACCAAAGGAAAGGGAAGGTGGTCATGCCTGATAGGAGAAGACTTTCTTATCCTATGCCTACAATATCAAGACAATATCTTTGCCCTATGCATTCATTGACATGGCACAAATATCAGTCCACTAGCTTAGGAAGTGATAGGACTTTTTGAAATCAAGAAGCAAAAAATTTTATATTAAAAAGGTCCCTTTAGCTCCTGAACCAAAAATACCTCCACCATCTTTCTTTACCGAGCTAATGAGCCTTCATTATATATTCCCAGTAAGGAAATGGATCATCTTCATCCATCTCCTTATGCTAGCAAAGTCACTGATGATAATCACTTTGGCTTGGGAGCCACTCTTGAGAGTATTCCTGCTCCTCAAGAGAAAATAAAAAAAATGCATTATCAGAAGTAAAACTGATCAAAATAGAGGATTCTACTGATCCTATTCTTGAGAGTAATGGTTTTTCACTTTCACTCTTTAAAGAGGAAATGTAAATCATCATTAGGGAGGATGAGGAAAATGAAAGAATGAAAGCTAAAAATGAGCATTATGACCTAGAACAAGATGACTTATTAGATGATGATTTGGGGTTTCCTGTAGCTCACATTTATATGGTCGACACTCGATCATCAAAAAGAGAACAAGAAGAGACATTAGAAGATCTTGTTTTAGATCCAACCCACCAATTTATCCTTCAACTCCAAAAGATGGATGAGCAAATTGAGAGTCCATGGGAAGAAAGATGGAAGAAATGATGGCTACCATGAAATCACTTCAAAATATGATTCCAGCTTCTTCTAAACATCATTTAATTGAGCATTCTGATCCACCACATCCTACTGATGATTTGAGGTCTGGTGTGGAGGAATATCGATAGGAGTTAAAGCTTGTAGATAAAATACCTTCCACTTCTGAACTAAAAATATTGGTGGAGCAACAAATGAGAGCAACCTTTGCTCAATATCGAGGCTCGACCTTGACTCCAAAGGGTAGACCATACCCCAAGGAATGTGATTTTGTTCTATATCCCAAAAGATTTGTTTCTCCTCCTTTAAGATATTTGATGAGACATGGAATCCAAAATAGCATTTAGCTCACTTTCATGCAAGCTGTTGTAATGCCGGAGGAAGCGATGCTTCTATTCAGACAATCCATTAGTAGCTTAAGCAGGGTTGCTTTCGATTGGTATGCAGATATTTCAAGTGATTCGATGCACACCTTCATCAAATTAAAGAAAATGTTTGTAAAAAGATTCACTGGTGCCCAACATCACGTCACTATAGGGGACCTAGTAGTAGAAGAATAAAAGCTAGGAGAATCTTTAGTGGATTACATCCTTAGAAGGAGAATCCTCAGCCTAAAATGCAATCCCCAATTGCAGGAGCTACATGCTGTAGAGATTCTCTTCAGGAACATCCATGGTCCTATTGCCTTCTTTCTTCAAGGCTTTATTATAAAAACTTTTGAAAAACTCATAAATAAAGCCTCAAGCCTACAAGAAGAAGCTCCTAGGATGACCTTTTGGAAAGACAACCTTCAGTAGATTCACCTAAACCTAGGAGACCTTTAGAGAGGTGAGTAGGCAATGTCTCTGTGGTGGATAGAGGGAAAGCTCATGTGCAAGTGTAGTCAGATCAAGCTCCACCATATAGGCCACCATAATAATATGTATCATCATATCTTAGGATATTTCTAGCTAGCTCTTTCTCTGAAAGACTAAACCAGACTTATTCTTTCAAGAAAGAGATAGTGAGGAAGATCTTCAAAATTCTAAAGAAAAAGCCAGACTTCAAACTTCCTGAACCAAGGAGGCCTGAAGAAGTAGGGAAGGTGAACGATCATAACTATTTCCCTTATCATCAAATGTTGGGACATACCATTGAAGATTACTTCTTATTCAAAAATTGTCTTGAAAGAAACTTCAAGAATGGGCTGATCACACTTCCAAAGGAATACCTTATTAAGGTTATCTCAGGATTAGACTCATACTTGAGAGGAGATCACCCAGGTTGATCTAGTGAGGTCTGAATCATAGGTACCACCTCAACCCAAACTCAACATTTTCAGCTGCACAGAAGGCTAGAGAGTGTGGTGAGGGAGGGAAATCTGTATTTTCTAGGAGTATTTTGTATGATAAAGATGGAAAGTCAATGCATTATGAGCCTTTATCTTTTGGTACTTATCTTGAAAAAATAAATAAATAATCCACTTATGTAGGTGTTTCTTACATTCATGTTTTTCTAATAAGCATGATAATAAAAACATTGTAGAATAAAATGATAAACAAAATGAGTCTCATGATGTCTTATATGAATCAGGGTCAAAAATTGATGTTCTTATGGAAGACTTATAAGGTGACCCACTCACTATAGACTTGGCATCAGTCTCTGACCAGTCATTTGAAAAAGGTGTCCAAAATGAGGATCAGGTTGACCCAAATCTTGGAGATGTTACTAAAGTGAATCTCCATAGTAGAAGAGTCTTACCACCTTGTTTGTCTCATTCTCCTCAGGATAAAGGAAAGCAGATTGTGGATCAGAATCCAAGTTCAAAACTTTTACCAAAAGAAACATTAGATGAACCAAAAATTCCTAAAGTTGATTAAAAAACTCCCTGCTATGTTGAGTATCTATGACACTCTTTCTCTTTCAAAAGAAATGAGAGAGTCATTAGTACATGAACAACTAGATATTTAAATATACTTGGCTCAACTAGCAAACATTTCTTCAAATGAAGCTTGTTACTTTAAAGAGATCTTAAGAGTTACTTTCTCTGTTGAGGATCTACTTTTAGATACAAGTGACCATAATCATCCTCTGTATATTTCTGTGAAAATAAAAAACATGAGATTATCAAGAGTTTTGATAGATCCTGGTGCATCTATTAATATCATGAACTCCATAACATTATCATTCTTAAAAATTGATACAAGAAGATTAAGCTCAGATAAGATGTTATTAAAGGGCTTTAATGAAATGGGTGAAAAGGCTTTAGGTTCATTTACTATATTGCTAGAAATAGAAGGATTGAAGACTGAAGCTAAGTTTCATATCATAGATTCAAAAACATCTTTTAATGCTCTCTTAGGTAGACCTTGGATTCATGAATATAGAATAGTTCCATCTTCACTCCACCAATGTATCAAATACATTAGGGATGGAGTAGAATATGTTATAAAAGGAGACATACAACCATTCTCTATCCATGAGATTGAACTTTATGAGGATGCTATATATTACATGCCTAAGAAACCAAAATATGATTCTATAAATTTTAACAATATTAAAGCAAAAAATGATATACCAATCAAAAAAGAATATAAGAAAGAAAGAGAGGAAAAAGGAAAAGGAAAAGAAAAAGATCCTTCAGTGATTCACATTGATTCCGAATATAGTTCAAACGAGGATTCCAAACATAAAAATTCTTCAATAAAGTTTGAGATTTCTTTAGAATCAGATACTGATGAAGAAGAAATAAAAACATTAAAAATGAGCCTGAACTTTCAACATATGAAAAATTTTTAAAAATATGTAAACACTTTAACTTTGACTCCTCTTGAACAAAATAAATAAAATATCTTAGTTAGAAGTTAAAGTAGCCCCAAATTTATCTGGAGAAGTGAGAAAGTTGGCAAAGTTTTATTCTGTATTAGGTTTTTCAAACTCAGAAGTAAATGTAAAGTTCAAAGAACCAACTTTTAATGAAATAATAGAACTTCCTTTTCATTGGTATCCTACCTGTTTAAAAAATTCTATGAAACTTGGTTTTATCCCAAATGCTTGGCCTAAAGATAAAGCCCAACACATGGAAAGCCTATGGAACATAAAAAATCAAAAGATACATTCTAAGGCTAGCATTGGGTTTGGTGTCTTTGAATCCTTTGATGACACAGAACAGTGCTTAATGATAAGTAATCATTAAGAAGATCAACTATTTGAGATTTCTTCGATTCCTTTAGAGGAATCATCCATAAAAAATAATAGAAGAATCTGATGATGATTCACTCCAAAATGCCCCTCTTGAATATGAGGAAATAAAATCCACTATAGATTTGTTAAAAGGAGGTTAACCTAGGAACTCTAGAGAACCCAAAATTGACTTTTATTAGTACTCTGCTGGGTCCAAAAGATTTTGAAGAGTTAATCACTTTACTCTCTAAATATAAAGATTACTTTGCCTAGAGTTATGATGAAATGCCAGGTTTTTCCTAGGTTGTGGCTGTGCACAAACTAGGAATTAAAGCTGATGTCATCCCAGTAAAGCACGCTCTTAGGCGGATGCATCTAGAACTAGAACAAACAAGTGGTCATTGAAATAAATAAATTAATTGAAGCTAGATTTATACAAAAAGAATAATATACTCATTGGCTAGCTAGCATAGTTTGAGTAAAGAAAAAGAATGGTCCAATATGCATCTGTATTGACTTTAGAGATTTAAACGAGGCTTGTCCCAAATATAAGTTCCCTTTACCTATACCCGAACTCATGGTTGACATAGCCTCCTCGCATGAGATCTTTTCATTTATGGATGGATCATCTGGATATAATCAAATTAAGATGTCCCCAAAATATGAAAAGCATACAGTATTCAAAACTCCTATAGGGATTTTATGTAACACGGTCATGCCATTCGATCTAAAAAATGCTAGAGCTACTTATCAAAGGGATATGACTAGAATATTTGATGACTTGATTCATAATCAAGTTGAATGCTATATTGATGAACTAGTCATTAAAAGAAAAATAAAATAGGATCATTTCTATGAATTACGGGTCATTTTTCAATGATTGCCACTATAACTTAAAGATGAATCCCTAAAGTGTGCCTTCAGAGTGACTTCAAGGAAATTCTTAGGGTTCGTAGTGTGGCATTGTGGAATAGAAATTGACCCAGAAAAGATAAAAGCTATTATAAAAATGCCACCACCAAGTCTTACACATTTAAGATCATTCCAGGGATGGCTTGCATACCTAAGGAGATTCATATCAAATTTATCTGGAAGGTGTCTACCCTTTACAACATTATTGAAGAAAGATTCCAAATTTATTTGGGATGAGAAATGCTAGGTGCCTTCAAAAATTGAAAGCAAATTTAATGAATCCTCCTATTTTCTCTTCTCCAATTCTGGGAAAGCCATTAATTCTATATACTGCGACTATGGATGATTCTCTTTGGTATTTATTAACTCAAATAAATGTAGAAGGAAAAAATGTCCTTTATTATCTAAGTCACAGGCTCATCCCAACGAAAAGGAATTATCCACTTATTGAGAAACATTGCTTATCCTTAGTTTTTGCCACACAGAAACTGAGGAATTATATGCTTTCTCATAAGATCAACCTAATTTCAAGGCTAAATCCTTTGCAATATCTCATGACCCGTCTGACACTATTTGGGCATTTATCATGATGGTTGATGATTTTTGCAATTTGAGATCACTTACACTCCTCTTTGTGGTGTGTAAAGGACAAATAATAGCCAATTTCTTAGCAACACATTCTATACCTAAATGGTATCCTTTAAATGATGATCTTCCAGATGAACAGATCATAACATTAGAAGGAGAACCTAATGCCACTTGGGAATTATATTTTGATGGTGCAACATCATCAAGAAAAGATAAAGAGTTGAATTCACTTATCCTAAGGAAGGCAGGAATTGGGTTAATTTTCATAACCCCAGAAAAGGGAATGATGAGATATTCTTATCATCTATCTGAGCCTTGCACAAATAATGAAGCTGATTAATCAGGCTCTCATTATTGATTTGGAATTGGCAATCCTTGTGGAAATTATAAATATAAATTTTTTTGGAGATTCCCAACTGGTTATAAACCAAGTAAGTAGAATCTATAAGGTTTTGCATCTAAAGCTTTTCAATTATTTCCAATACACCATGAAATTACTTGAAAAGATCCCATATGTAACTCTGTATAGAATATATCACAAAGATAATTCTATAGAAGATGCTTTAGCTAAGCTTGCAAAAGAAATTACATGTCTAGAAAAGGAATCTATTTCTATAGAAGTTCAAAATCAACAAATATTATCTCTTATAGATTTATATTACATAAATAGATAAAAAGAAATGTAAAGTATAGCCACTCTTACTGAAAGCTAAGAAGAATGGTATTGGAGGCACCCATTTATTGACTATCTAAGTAGGGGCTTTCTAAAATAAATCAATAGCAAATCAGATAAAGAAACCTATGTTGTCTTATGCATTGATTAATAATTCTTTTTATCATAGGTCATTCAACCAAATGTGGCTCCATTGTTTAGACAAAACTGAAGCCCATAAGGTTGTGGCCTACACTTGTGTGAGCTCACGGACCCAAAATTAAAATGAAAATCAAAAGATTAGGATATTATTAGCTATCGATGCTAAATGACTGCATGGAGGTTGCACATCATTTCCATCAGTGCTAAGTACATGGTGTGGTATTACATCAACCACCCAATGTATTACACCCTATAATTACCTCCCAACCTTTTGAGTGTTTGGGTACCGACATCATAGGGCCTATTGATCCTCCTTCCTCAAAAGGACATCATTTCATTTTAGCTACAATGGATTATTTTTCTAAATGAGCTAAAGTGGTACCACTGAAAGAGGTTAAAGCATATCATGTGTTGAAATTATTTCAAGAAAATATCATATATCGATTTGGCATTCCTCACCGAATCATATCGACAATGGTCTGTCTTGTAGATCCATGAAAATAAATCACTTTGTGGGTAAACATAAAATTGATTGGAGATACTCTACCATCTACTACCCTAGGGAAAATGGATTGGCTGAGGCATTTAATAAAACATTGGTACAAATTCTAAAAATAATTCTTGATGACAATAAATGCCATTGGCATGAAAATTTAGTTGAAGCATTATGGGCCAATCAAACCACTTATAGTACACCAACTTAGTCTTCACCATATGCTTTAGTTTTTGGAACTGAAGTGGTTCTTCTATTATAAGTACAATTGCCTTCATTAAGAATAGCTATTTATAATAATGTTACAGTAGATCAAAATCATAAAATTCGCTTAGAAGAACTTAAAAATCTTAAAGGAAAACATTTGAAAGCTCAATAAGACCTTGTACTATACCAATCACGTATGGTTCAGGTACATGATAAATTGGTTCATTCTAGAACTTTATGAGTAGGAGACTTGGTCTTGGTTCTTAGATGATGACCAATTTTAGCTCACAGAAGAATTGGAAGCAAGTTTGAACCAACCTAGGAAGGACCATTTGTAGTAGAGAAAGCTTATGAAGGAGGATCTTACCAGCTTATTACTTGTAATGATGAGCATCCAATGCCACTGATCAATGGACGTTACCAAAAGAAATATTATGTGTGACTTGTAACCTACTTTTACATGATGATCAATAAAATAAAAATTCATGTTTCATTACTTATTCTACAAACTTGTGTACAATGGTTTGAGTAGAAATTGAAGCACACTCTTTTATGATATCTTTCTTGCATTTTCCATATGAGTTTAGAGTAAGCCATTGTGCACCATTCTCATAACCTTAGAGTATGCCAGTTATGGTATGACTCTTTCCTTTCTTAAGGAGGGAACAAGCCCTTTATGGCACCTTTCTTATGGTTTTATATAAGATAGGGGCAAACCCCTTATGGCACCTTTCCAAACCCAAAAAAGAGATGAGTGGGAGCAAGCCCTTTATGGCACTTTTCTCATGTCTTTATTGGGTTTGGAGTAAACCTTTGTGCACCATTCCCATAGGTTTGGAGTAAGCCCTTCGTGGCACCATTCCTACTTTCATATGTATGGAGCAAGCCTTTTTGGTACCATCCTTACTGTGTACATGTTAGGATCAAGTCATTGAAGACACCTTTCATGTCACACAAGATATTTAGGTTAGAAAGAAATAAGTCCTCTAGTCAGCATTCTTTATAAAAATATAGGAGTAAGTCCCCCAGTTGGCTTCCTATTGAATTTTGAGGATTGAATCATGTATTTAAAGACCCCTCTCCTCTCTTTTCATCTAATTAGCATGGATCATGCCTTAATGACTCCATCTTATTAGCTAATCACATTGGAGTGAGTACCTCAGTTGGCATTCTATTTCAAATTCTAAGGATTAAATCATGTCTTTAAGGACCCCTCTCCTTTCTTCAGCTAACTAGGATGGATCATGCCCTTAATGGCCCCATCATATTAGCTAATCACATAGGAGTAACTCCCCCAGTTGGCATCCTATTTCAAAAATTTTGAGGATTGGATCATGTCTTTAAAACCCCTTTCCTCTTTGAGCTAATTAGGATGGATCTTGCCCTTAACAAATAAGAGTAAGTCTTCTAGTTGGCAATGTATTTCAAATTCTAAGGATTGGATCATGTATTTAAAGACCCCTCTCCTCTCTTCAGCTAACTAGGATGGATCATGCCTTTAATGACCCCATCTTATTAGCTAATCAGATAGGAGTAAGCCCCCTTGTTGGCATCCTATTCTAAATATTGAGGATTAGATCATGTCTTTAAAGACCCCTCTCATCTCTTTAGCTAATCATGATGGATCATGCCCTTAATGGCCCCATTTTATTAGCTAATCACATAGGAGTAAGTCCCCTAGTTGGCATCCTATTTCAAAAATTTTGAGGATTGGATCATGTCTTAAGGACCCCTCTCCTCTCTTTAGCTAATTAGGATGGATCATGCCCTTAATGATCCCATCTTATTAGCTAATCATATAAGAGTAAGTCCCCCAGTCGGCATCCTATTGAACTTTGAGGATTGGATCATGTCTTTAAGGACCCCTATCTTCTTTAGTTAATTAGGATGGATCATGCCCTTAACAGTCCTATCTTATTAGCTAATCACATAGGAGTAAGTCCCCAATAGGCATCTTATTGTATTCTAAGGATTGGATCATGTCTTTAAAGACCCCTCTCCTCTTTCAGCTAATTAGGATGGATCATGTCCTAAATGACCCCATCTTATTAGCTAATCATATGGACCACTTCCATTATCAATTAAGAGTAAGTCCCGTGAAGGTATCTTGATTGGGTATAGTGATTGCATTAGAATTAGACCATTCTTTGGGTCCACTCCTAATAGCATTCCTCTTCATCCTAGAACAAAATGAAGTTAAGTTTCTAGGAATGAATCATACTTCAAGAAAAGGGTAGGTATACATATACCTATCCTTCATAATCAAAACCAAAACAAAATTGCAAATCAAAATTAATATCTTGAAGTTGAGCCCTTAGCTTATGCTTAATGAGGATCAGTTTGGTCAACACCAATATGATTAGTGTACTCTAGTCGATCCACTACACATACTGGGGGTCCATTTGTTGACCTCATTTTTGAATGAGGTTAACTTGAAATTTAAACTTAGTAATTGGGATGCCCTAATTCTAAATTGGAATATCCTAATTCATTACTTAGACGCTTAAGTGTTCTAAGAAACAACACCACCCCCCCCCCCCACCTAACTAATTTAGGTGGATTGAACTCCACATTGCAAACCAAATCAGCATTATCTTAAGATTTGAAATTAATAAACATAGGATTAGGTTTCAAACAAAATTAATTAATAAACAATATAAGCTTAAGCTAAATTAAATAAAAATCTAATTAGACTTTAACACAAATAAAATCATAATCAAATTAATTAAATCAAACATAAAGAATAAAGATTAAAATAATGCAACTTAAATGAAATAAAGCAATGTAAACAAATAAACATATAACTTAAACCATCAAATCAAATGAAAATTACATAAACATTGAATAAACATAAATGAAAGAATATAATCACATACATATAAACTAATGAACTTAATTCATGAATTCACAATTTAACAATTTGAATCAAGTTAAATAAAAAAACATAGACTTTAACCTAAACAATTGCAAGTAAACATAAATCAAATTAAATAAAATTAACATAACCAAACCTAATGTAAAGTTAAGACATAAGTCAAACAAAAGCATTGAACCACCTAAATGAAATGAAGCCAACATAAATCAAATTGAACTAATCAAAGTAAAACTGAATCAACCTAAGGAAGTGAAATAAAATAAGTTTAACTAAAACCTTAATTAAACTTCAAGCTAACAAAAATATAACTAAAAAAATGAGATAAAATATCATTAAAGAAAAGAAAATAGTAAATACCTAAAATTAAAGAACATAAAGGTTTATGAAACATTAAGAATAATTCAACTTTAACTTTATAAACTCATTAAATAATTGGAATCAAATCAATTAAAATTAAAAAATAAAAAATAAAGTCAACATAAACCTAAACTAAAGTAAACCAAATCAAATGAAATAAAATGAATAATATTAAACGAACAAACCAAATGAATCTAAGTTTTAAATATAAAAGAAAAGAAATAGTAAAACCAATCTAAACATAAATAACATCAAAAGGATTAATTAAGATACTTAAGGATCTTAGTTAGACTTTTGAAAACGTCATTAGGATTTCAGATGTGGAATAAAGTGAGTTTCACCTAAAAATGAAATTCATTCTATTTCTCATTCTTGAAAACCTAAACATTACTTTAACAAAATAAAATGGAATAAAAATGAAAATTAAATCACTAAACCATTTGAATTGAAACCACCTAAAGGTAAAAATTAAACAATTTCAAACTTCAAATTGAAACTTAAACTTAAAGGAGCCTAGCAAAGCCTTGCCACACAAACCCCTATTTTACACACACTATATCATTTAGGTCAAGGACTCTAGATTTAGGATAGATCATCCTATGATTTTCTTTAATTTTTTGTGTTATGTTATGCAGTGTTCACATGTCTGTGTGATGTATTGCGTTAGACTGGATGCCTGGGCTTATTTTCTCATTAGACTGGATGATGGGATTCTATCTATATTTGACACTTTTTTCTGTAGGGAATTGTGTTAAAGGGATTGCTGTCATAAATCAAAATCATAAAATTGTCATTTGCTTGCAGTTGTTGAAATATCCCATAATATATTCCATAGGACAGGTGGGCTTGGCAAGCAACCAATGCTAAGACGTATATTTGAAAATATAACTATTGTGTGCTGTTTGTATTTCCTAACATCTATTTTACAGGAATTAGGATTTATTTTTGAATTTTAAAATGTAAATTTGAGCCGAGAATTAGGTTAGGATCTATGGGGTCTAGGATTAGTAGGAGCTGACCCTACTAGGAGATGGTGCAGTGGTCCCCTGTGGAGCCTAATGGATGTCCCTAAAGGAGACTTTCCTGAAAAGAAGACCCATAGATCTAAACTTGTAGTTCTAGGCTGGGTTTTATAAGGGCAGAACTCGGCTGCCAATTTTTCTTTCTTCTCGGGTGTATAGCAGTATTCAGTCGCATCGGCCTCTTTCTTATATTATTTCATTTGGCTTGATTTATTTTTGGTGCACAATAGAAACAACATCCTTTTTCTAGGTTTTTTCTTGTGCTGTGTTTACTCGGTGATGAATGCCTAGACGTTGGCTCATAGGATAAACTAAATTTTCTACACAACTAAATCAATCGAAACATAAAATTAAATATAACTCATAACCTCATATAAAATCCAAGGCATTAAATCAAGATAATAAAGTATTTAACAACCCCTTAGCTGGATATTGTATGTTTAATATCATGCATAGCCATCTTATTTCACTCTTATTAAGGGAGCTTCCATCTTTCCATACAGAATGGGCTTAACCTTTGAGAGCCTATGATGGAAGAACACCTCTTTCCTTTTTGATTTGGCCCGTAACCATTTCTAATTGCATGGTATTAGGCATAAAATGCATAACTATGACCTAAAATGAATCTTGAGTAAAAATTTATTAAAATCTAAAAAATGTGAATAATTAGACGCATTATCATACCCTACATGATCTTAGAGATTAGGAAGTGAGTCTAAATTCATAAATTTCTTTCCTAAAAATGCAATAGCCCAGCCATCTTGCATTCGTATGACCTAACTTCATGAATTTAAAATGCGTTTAGGTGGTGTTAACTAGCAGCTTTCTCTAGACAGGTTGTAAGTCCAGAAGAGTCAGGGATAAGTTAGTTCCCTCAAATGAGGAGAATGGCCAATGATTCTCAAGGATAGAATTAGGTTGAGCATTTGACATGTGTCAGAAGCACCTGTAGACTAGCTTTTAAAGCATCCTTTTTAGAAAAAAGTCTTCAACCCTACGCATTTTGCTCTTGTGCTGCTAGAATCTAAGTCCTAGATTTCTAAGAAAATGACAACTTATATCTATAATTAAATACTAAATTCCTAATCATAAGATAGTTGAAATGTCTACTAGGCATCCCAGTATCAATTAAAACTTCCTAGCCTCTCGCATTTGACTCTTGAAAATAATTCTCTCCAATTTTGATCTCTCGCAATTGAATTTCCAAAAATCAATCCTTTGAAATCTATCTTACTAGTCTTTAGAAATAACCACTTATTTCTTTAATCCAGTGTATTCTTAGGAAGAGATCCTTCCTAAGATGTAATTAACTATAGAGGCTTGCCTATATAGGGAACCATGATCCCATGTTAATATAAACCCTATTCTACTTTTCCATGTGGTTCAGGGGAAAATTCTCTAGTATATGAAAGACCCATTAGCCTTAGGAGTCTTTTATTGAAATGATCAAATCAGTTATAGAAAAGCATGTTTATCTTTGAGATAATATGCTTATTCCTTAATGCCATATTTGGTCATCTAAATAAAATATTCCTAAACTCTATGTGGTGTCATATTTTCCTCCATTCCAGACCTCCACAAATCTACTCAAATTTGTACTTATTAAGCCAGATCATTCTAGGAGGTTACTAAGATGGTTTATAGAATTAAGTGAGTTTAATATATCTCAGTTGGTCTAGATGACAATCAATAATCAAGCACTTGCCAATTTTCATATCGACTTCAACAAACATATCATCACAATTAATCGAAAACTCTTATGATGATTATATAGTATGGATCACCAAGTGAACATAGCATTAGTTTCTCCAAAGTGTTAAAAAGCCCACCGTGGATCACCATAAAGTAGTCAGTCAAGTTTAGCTTCAAATTGATCAATAACTAATCCTAATATGAAGCTCTACTTGTAGGACTGAAGTTTACCCAAAGACTCATAGCTTTGCATATTATGGTTTACTCCAATTCATAACTAGTTGTAAAGCAAGTTAATGAGAATGATGAGGTTAGAGATGAGTCATTACAAAAATACATATTCAAGGTGAAAGTAGAAGTTGGATAGTTAGAGTATTATAAGATTGAGTAGATACCCGATGTGTAAAACCAACTCGCTAATCTATTATCCAATGTGAGCTGACTTAAGGAGCACCCAGTCATACAACTAACCCAACCAAGTATAAAAGAAGTGTAACTAATGCAAGTAGAATATAAACACTCTCCATGCTGGATTGAACCTCTTAAAAGATACTTATAGACTAGGGAGGTTAAAAAGATTTAGGATACATGATGCTTAATATTTGTTGATTGGAGGTGAGTTATTTTGATGATCAATGACTTCTTTTAACGTTAAATGTGTATGAGAGACTAAATAAAATAGAGTCCTTGAAAAAATCCACTCAGGTGCTCATACTTGGAAAGACTTAAAGGCATCACCCAAAAATGCAGGTAGTGCAAAACATTTTCCCACTTATGCAATAGTTACCTCAATCTCTATCTCCTATTTCCAGCCTCTTGCCCTTTACCATTTGGGGATTGGATTTGATTGACCCTCTTGCTAATGATAAGTAGGCACAAGAAGTTCATTCTTGTCATGATCAATTATTTCAATAAATGGATCATATAACAAAACCACTCGCTAAGATAACCAATTAGGTAGTTTGAAATGGATCATAATCCAAATTATTTAATTGCCTTATATCTTGCACAAAGGAAACTTTATTATGAATATTGAGCCTATTAATTAAGCCCTTTAATCACCACACAGTGAAAAAACAAATAACAATTAGGTATAAAGGATAGCTGAAATTATTTTTAAAGAAGCAAGTGAATAAATATCTATAATATGGAAATGTTAGAGCAATGACTCTACTATATTTTTGTTATTAAAAAGACTTTCTTTAATATGCTTAATAATGGTTGATAGATTAAATGATTAAAAATTATCTCCCCATTCATCATAATCTTTATCATTAGAAAATACTTCAAATCTTTCTCAAATGAACTCTATTTTGTAGTTGAGATGTAACTAAGAAAAATAAAACATAAATTCTCTTATTCACATTTGTACTAGCTAAATTGATTCTTCAAAAAAAAAAAAAAACAAGATGACATTATTCAAATATCTATTGTTTGACTATTAAAAAATAATTTTATTACTAAAAATTTGAGTTTTGATTTTGAAAAGAGTTGTGCCATCCTTAGTAATACAAAATCAAATAAATATTGAAGTAATTTTTTATTTACACTAAATATTCTATGTATTTTCATCAATGATAAATAAATTAAAAAAAGTGCATGATTCAAAGGTTCTTATGTTGATTTAAATCTTTGTTATAGTTTATATTATATATGGAGCTCTCCTTTACTAATTTAATGTCACTAAAGTCAAATAGGTAGGGTAAGATCAAGGTGATGGGTTAGGTTAGCATAAATTATGGCAATTAGTAGACACTTGTGTAATTGTTCATAGAACTAATTGAAAAATGTGAATTACCTTTAGTTTATGCAATAAAAGATAAAACATGAAAAAAATAAATTTAAATTACAAGATTATAGAGATGAGCAATATTTTGGACTTCAAATCCCCAACTTGTAAGTACCCTTCCAAACATCCAAATATTTCGATAATCAATGCTCCCCAGCTCTAAATTTGAACCTAATCCTAGTTAAAAGAAGAAGGAAAAACTTCCCTTGATAATAACATAAAATTACCCAATGTATGCCCAAACATTCTACATTTGCTAAAATTGTTGGGTCATTGATCAATCCCTACCCCTTGCTTATATTCAATGATTGGAGAACATATCTACACTTCCTACACAAATTGTGAAGTTATATCCATTTCCACTAGAATCTTAGTTGTTGAAGGCCTAAAGAAACCTAAAGCTAAAAGCTAAACTAGAAGATCAAAAATAAGAGGATTTAAAATCATTCCACTAAAGAAGGAGAAAGAAATCTAAACAGATATAATGTAGGTCTAAGTGTTAATATTAGGGCTAATCTAACTCAAAGAAATAATGAGATTGATGTGCAACCATGTTTTGAAACTAAATACTATGATGTTGTCCATAATAATGTTAATGGAATATAATAGAAATTGGATCCAAGAAACTTTGAAGTAATAGAGAACTTGACTATTTTGAATGGGGAATCTGCTGAAGCATAAGGAAACATAAAGAAAGAGGTACTTTTAGAAGGAGAAGTGGATAAATAGATTTCAAAACATGTTCAAATTTAAAGTCAAATATCAAATGATAGTGAAAATGCTAACACTATAAGTAATGTACATATATTAGATCATACATTAAATAAATTAGATGAAGAACGAGAGATTTAAAAATTATAAAACCAAAGATAAAAGAATTAAGAAGCTAAAACATACCACTCTTGTAGCAACAACTTCCATTGTAGCCTCCACCTCAGTTGGAATCCTAACAATGTCTAAAGATAGTTTTCTTAGAGCTACTTGAGGAAATTGACTCAAAATTTATAAATAAAATTTTGATTTGTAACATCCAAGGTATTGCTAAATTCAATGACTATTAAAGACTTAGAAACTTTATTATAATCCACAAGCTCAATCTTTTGCCATACTGAAACCAATGGTTCACATTAAAAATTTTGTTAGAACTCTTAAAAGCTAGGCAATTTTAATTGGTTGCCTAATTATAGTAATAAAATTTAGCTCATGTGAAGTGATCATTATAGATCTAATATTGGATCATAAGCAATTCTTTCATGCTTTGATTAATTGTCAAAATTTTAGTATCCAGATCATGGTGGTGCATGCACCAATTTCATGGGATTTAAGGAGAGAGCTTCAATGGGAGATTTAGTCCATTAGTTGCTATATGAAAGGTTGTTGGCTTGTAGAGGTGATTTTAATATGATTATTAATTCTAATGAGATGAAAGGTGGTAGGAAGCCAAATGGTACTGCAATGGTAAAATTTTCTATTGAAATTAATGAATTTGGTCTTTTGGATACATGATTTTTTTAGTTGCTAGTTTACATGTAGTAGAAATAGGACATTTGAATGACTGGGCAAGGTTTTGATTAACTAAGAGTGGTATTCTAAGTTTTAGCATACATCAGTGAGGTACCTTAATAAGAACAGCTTGGATAACGGACTTCTTTTATAATATAGTAGAATTACTCCTCAACTACTACGTTATGCATTTAGATTTTTTGACATGTGTTGTCAACATAAGGATTTATTAGAGTGTGTGTTAAGGTAGTCTAAAATTCAGATTGCAATGGAGAATCCTAGATGGGTTTGTGAAGTCTCCATAAGAAATTGGCTGCTAAAATAAGGAAGTGGAACTAAGATGTATTTAAAAACATCATAAATTTAGTGGCCATGTTGAAGAGGAGGTCTGTAATCTAAAAAAATAAGAAGTATTGAATAGCGATGAGGAAATAATATCTAAATTGTAGTAAGCATAGTTTGAATTAGAAAAGTTTATAAATATAGAAGAAATCATCATAAGACATAAAGGTGTGGAAACATCCTTTGTCGTGGGAGATTGAAAGACACAGTTCTATCATGCTTGCATCAAAAAAAGAAAAGAACATAAAAAGTTATTTTAAGGATTAGAGAAAAAATATATGGATTAGTGATCATGAAGAAATAGTAGAAAGTTGCCTTGCATATTTCCAAGATTGTTCTATAAGAATGATGCTAATATTTGTCACTTGAATCAACATCACTTCCTTGAAGATGGAAGCATGTTGAGTTACCTGGAGTTGACTCATCTTGATGACTTGGAAATCAATGACGCATTAAATTCAACTGTCATAAATAAAGCTATATGGCCAAATGGCTATACTTATTACAAACATTCATGGGACGTTATCAAAATTGACATAGCAATGGTGATTCAAGAGTTCTTTTTGGGGAAAAATATGCATAAATACTTCAAGAGTTCTACTATGTCACCAAACCTTATAATCAATATTAAAGATAGTTAAGAGAACTTTAGACCAATTATCCTCACAATAGTGATTAGTAAAATTATTAGTAAGTTCATCTCTAAAAGATTCAAGTTATATTCATAAGATAATCTCAATGAAATTATTGAAAAATTTATTTTTTGCACATGAACTTATGCAAGATATTAACAAAAGATGTAGAGGAGGAAATCTGATTATAAAATTTGACATAAATAAGGCCTATGATACGATAAACTAAAAATTTATATTGATTATTATGGAGGCTAAGGGATTCAATATATTTTTTTATGATATCATTAAAAGTCTACTTTCACATAATTATTATTCATGGCTAGTCATTGGTAATCTATATGGCTTCCTCAAATCAAGTACAAGAATCAAACAAGGTGATCCACTCTCCCCTTTTATATTTATTTTAGTATTTATGGTATCAATGGTGGTGTTTAGATAACTTAAGTGATCAAATTCATTGATTGGCCCCTAAAATGCTTAGGATAGTATGGATATATGAGGTGGAGTTTAATTTTAATTGGAATTAGAGATTTTAAAGGGAAAGTGGTTGACTATCTAATAAACAAATAATCTCAAATATGAAACCCCTACGTACATTAAATTGATCTCCCTTATAAACATCCAAATTACACGAAATAAAAAATGAGGTTATAATGGAAAGAATGTAAATATAATCTTGAGATTGTAAAAATTTTTGCAAAAGTTTTTATAATTTTTTCAAACCATTATTCTATATTAGTCCCACGAAAAGCTAGTTCTAATAGTAGACTATGATGGAATGTACGTGGTTTAAACTCAAGAAAGGTTTAAGGAAATGATAAAATTAACATATGGACATTATTTTAAATTATGTGGGATAATGATATGGATATTTTGGTATTGTTTTGTGGAGGTTAGGTCCATCTAATGCAAGTAAAATAGATACTAGATTTCGAAAAATTCAAAATGAGACCTATACTTGTAAATGAGATTTAGTGTGGAAATTAGATAGCAAATTTATGGATTAGATTTTTATATAGTATAAAATAAACCCAAGAACCAAAAGACTATAGAATATATCAAGGAAATCATAAAAAATTAAATTTAACAAATAAAGTAATAACATTACTCACCAAAGTAGTGTTTGGAAGTGAATCACCAAATACCTTTCCTTGTTCAGCCAACAAGTTCCAACCAATGAGTTTTTTAAATCAATTCTCTTTATAAAATGTCAGTAATCATTTAATTTCATAGATAAACTAATTTTATACAAGTTTCTAGTCACCAAATGGTACATCCCTTCAAAATAACGCCTTAACCAATACAAAATATTACATAAAATTGAACCTACTAGAACACAACTGCTATGTGCTAGAAGTTCATTGCATAAGAACTATTCTCTGTATCCCTATCAATAAAATACCTCAAAAATATAGTTTCATGGCATCAAAAGATCAGTGTCAAGGTGCCAGATTAACACCTCCACATATTAATACATGAAATTATATGATTTCAACAAAATACTCATACAACAATTAAACATGATAAAGCGAATCATCTTATATTAATCACAACACATAAAATACATATATAAACTTTCATAAGTTATCTTCAGGCATCAAACTTCAAGTCCTCTTAGAATTCTTTCTCTAAGCACATCAATATAGTCCCTTTAGTCACATGTTTATGACCTTGTGTCACATCAATTCTTCATGCTTTGATGTTGGTTCATTTATTCATAGTATTGACTTCTTATGCCACATAAATTTGACTAGTCATCTAAAATGTTAAATTTCATACAAGATGTCTACATCAAAAATACTGGTCTCTCACTTAGCATTCATGATTGAAATGTACATTTTGCAATGGCAGTAGAAATTTGGTCAAAAAAATTATGAAGGTAATTCACACATTTAAAGAAGTCTTGAGCATGAGGTTCAATAGGAAGAAATACCAATTCAGTTTGAGAAAGGGCGTTGAGGCAGAGAATTTAATGGATCAAAGGCTTCACTAATTTTACATGAACTGAACTACCCATTACATACTTGGGTATCAATACAAAAAAAAGGTATAAATGAAGTCTTATTTGTTTGATGCTATTATATATAATGTACAACAACAAATTAATTCTTAGAAAATTCCTTTTTTATCATTTGAGGAAGAATTACACTCATCAACAGCTTCGTAAATATTATTCTGCTCTACACTATTCAAGCACTCTATGCCTGCAAATGTTAAACATAGACTAGGAAGAAGAATCAATAGATTCTTATGAGGTATGAAGGAGAAAGAAATACACTAGACAAGCTAAAGCAAATTCTGTGAAACAAATCAAAAAGTTGGGTTTGCATTTTGATCATTAGCTAATTTTATTAAAATAAGTTATATAAAGGTATGGATTAAATCATAAATAAGTAATTTATTTTAGGCTTCATTCATGCATAATAAACATTCTTTCAATGGCCATCAAATTCAAATTAATGCAAATACTGGTGATCTATGAACATGCAAATTGATGTTGAAACCTTGAGAAGATGTTGAAAATTTTTTACTTCAAACTTGGGTGAAGGGAAAATTAACTTTTGGTTTTATAATTTGACTTTTAGGAAAGACTATATATTTACTTTGAGGACTCACTTCCAAAGATCCTCTTGATTGTTTGTTTTTAGTTGTACAATCAATGGGATGGGTCCAAATTGTGAAGGGAAATTTAACTTTTTGGTTTTATAATTGGTCTCTTAAGTGGAAAGTAGATAATTACTCTGAGGACTCACTACCAATGAACCTTCAATTGCAGATTTTTGGTTAAAAATAAATGAGATTGGCCAAAACTCAATGTATATCCTTGATTACAATACTAAGTATATTATCAAGATTCTAATTACCCAAAATGTTAAAATCCAACATTCATTAAAGCTCTTATAGCTGCTGCTCACAATCTAGGACAAGTTTTGTGAGCAAGAAGTAAAGTAATACAACATATTGGGAGAAACTATTTATGAACAATGCTCACAATCATCTCTCTATTTTTTTAAAGAGATTATTCCATAATTTGATGCCTACTTATGATATACTAAAACTTCTAAGTCAAAGAATTTCATTTAGATACCTATAATGTGATTAAGAGAAGGAGAGCATTCCCCACTTATTTTTTATATTTAGGTTTAGTTTGACTATGTGGGATAAAGTAGACAACACTTTTCACATCACATACCCAATAAAAGAGTGCACAACTCTATTGGATTATTTGTTGAATTGGAACCCAACCAATCATCATTCCTTAGTCCCTCATATAATAATAATAATCTTTTAAATATGCTTATAGTTTATTTGGATGGCCTGCAATAAATTGAGGCATGAGAACATTACAATTTAGCTAATAGAAGTATACAACCATGTCAAATGCTACCTAATAAAAGCTCAACATTTTTATGCTATCAGGAGTTTTGAACACTATAGTAATGCATTGGCTTTATGCCAACTAGGAATATCAAGTTGTTCCACCAATAATCCTAAATGGAGTTTAGTCAAATGGGAAAAAAATGAGAGACACAAAGCATCAAGATTAATAATGATGGAAACTTTATCTCTAAGGAAGAAATAGTGGGGATAAGAGGAATTATTAGGAATTCAAATGGACAATGCATTTTTTTTCACTACCATCAGTGCAATTCCAATATTAGATAATGAAGCAGTTGCTCATCTTATAACATTAAATATTTATAAGGCTCTAATTTCACGACAACTATTATAAGAAATGGGACTATCAGTTCTTAGTCAAAATTATTAATGGAGAAAAGAGCATGTTGTCATACCTCATCAAAACTTGTAACCAAATACATGTACTAAAGAGAAGTATTAACATGCAAGTTATCCACATCTAGAGGGAAGGAAAAAATCTTTGTAGACTATCTTTCCATGGTTGGTTTGGATTAAGACACCGCCATCATCTCCTGCAAGCTGGTTTGTAAACTCTCTAAACACATAAAAGCTAATAGAATATAATTACCGTACATATGAAGTGACTTTTGTAATTTTTTTATTTTTTTTATTTTTATTTTTTGTGATATATCTTCTCATTCAGAATGTTGTATTTTCTTCATATTTAAATGAAATACATTATTTTGCTTAAAAAATCCTCTAATAATAATATCTTTCTTTACTATTAGAATGGCTATTTTTGCCTTACCACTTGAGAATTCTATTTTTTTTCTTCAATTATAGACATCAAGACTAAGAAGTAAGATTCAACAACATGTTGATGGAATTTTTTAATGTTAGATTATTTTACCTTCTCTATGTGAGATAGGCCATACATGATTTAGCTACATATTATAAACTTAATGTGGTCTCCTCTTTACTATCTAATAATAGTGATATCTAACATAAGGACTTCTTAGACAAATTACAACCCCTAAATAATAATTATATGTCAATAATTTTATATTAGGTTCTTAATTGCCAAACTCATCATAGTAATGAATAAACGTTATGAAAGTTTTGGAATTAGAAGACAAGTTGAGGAAGTGATAAAGGAAGGCTTCATGTAAAAGAGTTTATGTTCTAATGCAGCTCCAACATTATTGACTGTAAACAATAGTAAATGTATTGAAAATGTGCATAAATAGTAGAGAAATGAACAAGTTAATTATTAAATATAGACTTATAATAGTCATATTGAATTACATATTTCATATTATTACAAACTCTAGTTATTTCTCAAAATTTGTCTTGAATAGTGGTTATTAACATATCATTTTCAAACTAGGGGATGAATGAAAGATAGGCTTTGAAATACTAGATGACTCTATGAATGGTTGGCCATGCAATTTTTTTATCTAATTTCTCTTAGCATATTTATGAAATAAGTGAATATAGTCCTAAAACTATTTATCTAAAATTTATGATGACTTAATTTGATGTCATTCATATATTTAGTCTTATTAGAAAGGTGAACATGAATCTTTTGATACTATTTATGATAAGAAAAAAAAGAAGCTAAGAGTTACATCGATCTTAAAAAATAATTACTTTAGAAAAATTAAGGTCACCTTTCATAGATATATAGTGTTTATTAGAGGTTTAGGAATAGATTATACAAAAATTAAAACCATCTTAGATTTGCCAACATAATAGTGCTTTATATATTTTCATAGTCTTCTTAACTTAGATTTTTTTTAAAAAAAGAAGATTTTATTTATTTCATGACTTGGCTATATTCTATAAAAGTTTTAGTAAATTTTAGCAAGATTATAGTTCTTATGACAAATGCTTTAAAGTGGTATAATGTTTTATCTCATTGATATAAAAAGCAATGTAATAGATAATGGTTCTCATGGCTTCATCTTATGATCTTAAACTCCCACACATTAGTATGATATTTATGGTCACTTATGTTGCTTTTGTTGTAGGTATAGGAGACATATTCTTACAAGAAAATTATCTTGTAGATTTTATTTCGTGAAAAATTAAATGATTTTAAAAACAATATTCTACATATGATAAAGAAATTTTTGTCATCTTTTAATCTTTAAAATAATGGAGGACTACTTTATGCATTGAGGGTTTATCCTTAATATAGGACACCATGATCTTAAATTTATAAATACTAAAGTAACGTTAAGTCTTTAGCATAAAACATGAGGAGAATGCCTTCAAGACTTTACATTCAAGTTTAAATAAAAATATGATGTAGAAAGTATGCATATAGATGTGATTTATAAAGTGTGTTTGAAGATCAAATCTTTAGAATTTTAAATTCTTAAGTTTTAATAACTAAAAGATGATTTTCAATTTGTTCAAACTTACATTATATCTAGAACAATCTAAAAATGAAATGCACAATTTTTGTGACAATGATCTAGTTATTAATTGATATTTATCTTTGATGAAGATGTTATGCATTCTTTATCATTGAGTAAATTTACAATGAGTAGCAGGACATTTTAGCACGATTAAGACTATATAAATACTAAAATATTAATATTTCTTTCTCTCCATGAACAAAGATGTGATGAGGATAGTCACCTAGTCATATATCTAAAGGCAAGCAAAAAGTACAAAATAAATGTAGGAAAAAAATATTATCTTTGCCACTTATATTTAGAATTTAATAGGATATCTCCATTTATTTTGTCCTTAGGTTATTTAGAGCCTAGGAAGACATGATAATTCTCTTATGTGGTCGATCATTTCTCTTAAAGGACTCAATTCCTACCTTGCATAAAACTAAATGATGTTTCTCATATGGTAAGGTTATTTTGAAAGAGGGTGTTTGGCTTTATAGGCATTCTTCAACAAATTATTTATAATTGTGATATTAAATTATCTCATATGCTTAGAAAATAATGTGAAAATTACTAGTGACTCATAAGGATTATCATTAGTTTCCATCCTCATATTAATGAGCAAAGAGAGGTAATAAATTTAACATAAAAATTTCTATTAAAAAGTTTGGTTGGTAGAATCTTAAGATATAAGGGCCTACACCTTTCCATAGCCGAGTCTATTTATAATTTTATGATTTCAAGAGTAATAAAAAAACATGCATTCAAATAGTATATGGCCTTTACCTTAAGGAACCCATTGACCTTATGAGAATTCCTTCACATGCCTTTTTCAGATTATGCATTTACATTTGCACATGATTTTTAAATCTTTCATGATAGAATTAGAAATCAATTAGAAATAACTAATACAAAATATTTTGAAGCTTAGAATATAGATAAAATTAATAAATTTTAATATAGGAGAGCATGCATCAACTAGATTATGTCCTTATAGATATCCTTCTACACACTATTTAAAATTACAAGTAATGGCATGTGGATCATTTTAGATTATTATAAAACTTGGCATGAATGGATATGTTCTTAAATTACAAAAGACATGTTCATATGCTTGTTTTTCATATCATTTAGTAGAGTTAGATCATTTCAGCATGATTTAATCTCGTGTACTCCTTAAGAACCAAAGCCCAACTAACTAATTAGGTTCAACCTCTTATTATTTTAATATGAATCATTATTGGTCAAACACCATAGGTTTTTCTCTAGTTAAGTAGTCCTCTTTCTCTTCTTGAGTTCAATCATTAGTGGATGTAAAAGTGTTAGGTTTAGACAATTAATTTATCACATTAATCAATTATTTAATTAATATAAGAATCTAAAAATTAGTTTAATTTTAATCAAATTAAACTTGGAAATTTAACCCACTCTTCAATTAAAGGCTCCCATAATCCCATACTCTATCTAAATCTTTAACTAGGTGACTGTCACCTTATATATATATTCAACTTTATGATGTTCTTAGTATGTTCATGCACTAATTGTCTACTAGAACCCTTTGATAAAGCCTAGTTAACCTCCATGACCAAGAAAGTAAATAAGTGTCAATCTTAGGCATGGGTGACTTCAAAACATAGACCTTATATCCACCTTCTAAATTGGCCAATAAAAGAATCCATGTGTTAAAATTTATTTAATATGAATATTTGATCTATTGATTGAACTAATAGCACCTAAGTCAATGTAGTTGACCCAAATTGATTGAATTGAGCTAGTTTGACAAAATTGGCCATTATCATTAAATTCATTGGAATAATTATAAATAGGAAGTCTTTAATGTCTCTTAAATGTAGTACAACATTAAAGTAAGTTGCATCATGGTCTATGCATGATTATAAAAATAAGGTGTATGCAGCCATTAAGGACAACACTCTTCTTTGGTGGTTGTTATAACTAAGCTAATTAAAATATTCTAACAAATTCTTTAGTGTGATTGCAGGAAATGGAGTCAATGTTGATGTTTAGTTTAGCCCACATCGTTATAAACTAACTATAGTAGTCTTTGTCAGCAAATGGGACAAAATGGTCTATTTTGGACACAATTGGTAATATCCATACTAATAATGAAATCAGACATGTCAAAAAGTTTATTTATCTTAACCTTTAAAGAGATTTATTCATGAACTTAAGAATAATTTAATAGTTCAACCCAAGCACATTTGAGCCCTCCATGTGGATCAAAATGGTTAAATGCACCAAGGTATACCATTTGGCCCAAATAACATGAAATAGATTTAAGCAAGTATGAATTAATGAAATTTTTGAAAGATACATTTTTTTCATATTTTTCCAAAAAGTCAAAAATCTTCCCCTACATAATAAGCTAAGTAATAACTTTCATAACATGGATATTAACTTATTAATAGGGAGGTTATGGAAGTTGTATGGAAACATATAAGATGGAGGTTATGAAAGATACATTTTTTTTTCATATTTTAGCTTGGCCTCAGACCCTACTCTCTAACTACTTATAACCATTCCAACTATTCTAACAAGCTGAGATGGAGGTTCAACTAGAGTTCAAGCATGGTTTTACCAAGGGAACATTAGGCTAAGAGGCCTTTAATTACCACCCCATTCTAATTAAAAAGAGAGATTTAATTCACCTTTTTTTGACTAGGGAGAATACTTTCTTACATTTTTATATCCACTGATTGACCCCAACTTCCTACGATGTATAAGAAAACTTGGGCTTGAGCCAATACACTAACTCATGCAGAGCCTAGCTAACTCTAGATAAAGAATCACTCACCTTGTTCACATAAAGCTCCCTAATCAATCTTATTATCTAAAGCAATCTCCATAAGCAACTCTCTAAAACCTTTAAAACTTTTACCATGCCTTGGTCAATTGGCTAATCTATGTCATGACAAGGCTCAATATGCCATGCATTTTATTCCTCTAACCACTTTCAAACATCCCAATGAAAGAATTCTCTATTGACTTCATGAGGCCGACCTCATATGAAATTGATTTTGATGATAACAAACATATGTTAAAATGCTACTAATCAAGTTAAATTCAAGTGTGCAAGAAATTCTTCAACTCCAAATTTTTCAATCAATTCAGAATGCTAAAGCTTTTAGACTTAAACTGGTAGGGAATTTTTCTAAGAATTACTATATTAAGGAAAATGAAAAGTTAAATTAGGTAGAATAAATGATTCATTCATATTTAAAATTTATAATTCTATTATATATATTTTCTATCTCTTAATATTGCAACTATTCATTAAATTATTCATTTTGGATAATATGAACTAAATGAATGAGATAAGTTCCATTAAACGTGTTTAAGCAAGATAAATAATGTTTAAGCTTCATTAAATCATTTCCATGCTAATCATAATTTTTATTTTTATTTTTATTGCATGAAAATTGAATTATCCATTTTTTTCTTATTATCTCTTCTATTTTCTTTCTTCTCTCTCCTATTATCATTTCATCTTAAAAAATTTTTACCGAATTTTTTAGTGCATTTTGTGTAATAAAATGTGTGAATTTCATTCAAAACATTTCCATATAATATTCTTTTTTATTTTTCATATTTTAAAAATTCATTAATTTGACTTTTTGAATTCAAACACATACTCTTGCCAAATTAAATCAAATATTTTATAGACAATTTTTAACATCCCAAGCATGAATTATTCTAATTATTTATAGCATAATTAATTTATTAAAATTTATTTTAAATTTAAATTCAAATAAGCCTTCTTTTTCAAAATAATTCTATATAAATTAAATCTATTTTAGGAAACTATTTGGGGCTGGCCACTTCAATTCAAATTTGAATAAATTTATATTTTATTTAAACATTCAAAAAGTATATAATATAATTAGCTTGGATCCTACTTGATTCATTACATTAATTTAAGAATTTCCTATTTATGGAAACTCCCTTGGCCGAATTGCTTAAGTGATTTTCTAGGGATTTATTCTATTCAAAATCTCCTCATTCATTTAACTTCCATGGATCTCCCTTGGTTGGAATATTCATAAGATATTTCCTATTTCTATAGCCATGAATCCCATTCAAAATACTTCCATATTTTCTTGATTTAATTTTGTAAAGGACCCTTTTAAATATCACCTTGGTCAATCCAATATCCTTTGGATTTGAAATTCAAATTGCTGCCTAATCAATTTCCCACTAATTGTAACATGCTTTGGCTAACCCTAAAATCCTCTCTCTTATATTTAAGAGCCTTGTTTCAACTTAAAAATAGTTCCCTAGATCTACTATTTTCTCTTGCTCTCTTGCTCACCTTCTTCCACCTTTGCCGATCCCTGCTAAAGAAAACTCTTGGAAGTTTTTTGTGATTCAAGTGCAAACATTCCTCATAAATTTTTTTTCTTTCCCTTAGACATTAGTTGGCTTGAAGATTGATTGGGAAAAGTGAAGGATTTGTGTGTTTTCTAACTTGGCCGAAAGGTTCAACTTTGTTTTTGAATTCCTAAGGTGTTAAGTTTCTTATATTTCCTTTATCTCTTCTTGGATTTGACCTATATAAGGTTAATTTTATTATATTTTGCTCATTCACGTTATGATCCTTTAGTTTCTTATTTGGAAAAAAGATAACATAAGGAAATTGAATTATTGTGTGCTTAATCATTTCACTATCCAATGTTTATGTGTTTGGCCAAAAGCTCTTATAAAGACTATTGATTTTATAGTGCTTAATCATTTGAATATCTTTTGGTTATCACCTTAGCCTAAAGTTTCTATTTGATTGGTTAAGTTTGATTGTGCTTAACATTACATCTCACTTATTTATTCACTTGGCCGACCACTTAATCATTATATTTAAATTAATCTGTGCTTGTGGTTAACTTGCTTTTAATTAATTCACATAAAAATTATGTGATAGCTTTATTGTGGTATCATTCCAATCTTCATTCAAGTGATTGTTTAGTTATTCTAATTGCAAATTCACTTAACATTTGAATAAAAGTTATAGTATGTGAAAAACAATTCAAGTTAAAGTTTTGTGATTTAACATTGCATATTAAGGTGATTCATATTCCATTTAAATTTGCATTTTAAAGTCATTTAAGAAAATAATTTTAAAATTTTAAAAAATCATTCAAAGCAACATTAAGTTACTTACTTTCATTAAACACTTGATTGGAGATCTTATTTCAATTTCAAATTAAAGTTAAAGTGATATCTTTTTCATTAATATTCACTTTCCTTAATATTGGTATATTTGGGTTGTGAGTGCAAAAAACTTTTAAAATTGAGAGTTAGATATTTGTATCTTTTTTCCCTTCTCTTGATTTATGTTGAGGTTGTACTTGCCCGTTATAGGAAAGTATGTGTTGGGTTGTACTTACCCAGGTAGGAAAGTATAGTGTTGGGTTGCACTTGCCTTTGAAGAAGAGTATGAGAGATTTGTTGTAATCTCATTTTGATTTAGTGAATTCTGAGCTTGGGTTGCTAGGCATGGATGTAGGCCAATTTTAGGGTTTGGCCAAATCATGTTAAAATATCGTGTTCTTTTTTTACTTTTCTGCACATTTACTTTTCTTTATTACTGCTTATAATTGATGTGAATAATTAAGCAAAATTTATTTGAAATTAATTTTTATACAAAGTAATCAAATAAAGTATTAATTTTAAAATCCATTTAAATACCCAATTCATCCCCTCTTGGGTTCCATAACTACATAATATTTCTTTAAAGAGAGTTTAGAGTAAAAATAAATAGCAGTTAGGCTTAAGTCTATTGGACCAAAGATAACCCATTTTAAAAGATCAAACTAAGCTAGAGGCTAAACATGTTTCTACAACTATTAGAAAAATTATAAATAAATTTTAATGTTATAGATTGTATATGAATGTTGCTTTGTGTAACTTCTTCCTTTTTAGAAAATTTTCTTTAGAAATTTCCTATAGATAAACCATTAGATTAATTAAAATAAAAATTATTACTTTGTGGGTGGGTAGGGTGGGATGAATTGGGTTTTAAAAATAAATTTTAGAAAATTTAATTTTAACTTTTGTAAGAAAACTAAAATATTTAATAAAAATGCTTTAGTGAAATAAAACATCTGAATAATAGTGGCAGAAAAGTAAAGAGTTCAAAAGTAAAGAAAGAGAACATAGCGATTTTTATGTGGTTCGGCCAAACCTAAAAAATTGTCCTATGTCCACGCCTAGCCCCCAAGGCTAGAAATTCACTAAAACAAAGTTGAGATTATAACAAATCCCTCATACTCTCCTTCACAGGCAACTACAACACAACACATACTTTCTTTAATAGGGCATACTTTTCTTAATGGGCAAGTATAGCCCAACAAGAAATCAAGATAAAGCAAAGAGAAATATACAAATCTAACTCTCAATTTTAAAATGTTTTTGCACTCACAACCCAATCTAATATTAAGACAATTGAATGTAAATGAAAATGAGAGATCACTTTATCTTTAAATTGAAATTGAAATAAGATCTTTAAACAAGTATTTAATGCAAGTAACTTAATGTTACTTTGAATGATCTTTGAAAAGTTTGAAAAACTTTTCTTGTATGACTTTGAAAAACAAACTATAATGCAATCAACAAACTTTACTTTGAATTCTTTTTCACACATGCTAACTTTTATTCAAATGATAAGTGTATTTGAAAATGGAATAACTAAACAATCACTTGAATAAGGATTTGAATGATACCACATGAAAGCCATCACATAACCTATATATAAAATAATTGAATAGAAGTAATCAACAAGCACAAAATAATTTATGCAAGAGATGAAGTGGCCAGCCAAGTAAAAAATTAAATGAGAAAAGATATTAAGCACAATCAAATTTAACAAACCTATAAGAAACTTTAGGACAAAGTGATAAATAATAAATATTCAAATGATTAAGTACTAGGAAATTAAAAACCTTTGAAAGAATCTTTAGTCAAACAAGAAATATAAGGATTAACAAATGATTAAGCATAAAATAAATTGATCCCATTATGTTAGCATTTGGCCAAACAAGAAATCAAAGGATTATCAAGTGATTAAGCACAAAATAAACTAATCTTCCTATGTTTGTTCTTGACCAAACAAGAACTAAAGGTTATGAAGTGAATAGACACAAGATAATTTAAATAACCTTGCAAACTTCAAAGCCATGAAGAAATAAAAGTAGTATAAGAACTTAGCACCTTAGAAATGTAAGATGAAGGCTATGATGCTTTCGATAAAGGGAATAAAAAACACCAAACCTTCACTTTTCCCAATCAATCTTCAAGACAACTAAATTTTCAAGGGATTGAGAAGAATGATGAGGAATGTTTGCACTTGAATCACCAAAAATCTCCAAGTGTTTGCTTTAGCAAGGATCAGCCAAGGAGGAGAAAGTGACCAAGAGAGCAAGAGAGAATATTAACTTCTTGGAACCTATTTCAAGTTGAATTAAGGTTCTTAAATAGATAGAGGAGTCTAGTATCAGCCAAAGGATGATCCAATGAGTGGGAAATTGATTAGGCATCAATTTGAATTTTGAATCCAATGAATGAAGAATCAGCCAAGGAAATATTCAAGAGACTCCTTTACAAATTTAATTCAAGCCAATATGGAATATTTTCTATCTGAATCATTGTAAGAGGGAGAGGAGAAATCTTATAGGGAATTCAGCCAAGGAGGTTCATGGAAGATAAATGAATGAAAGAAGTTTGAATAAATTAAATTCAGTGGAAAATCTATTCAAGAATTTCGGCCAGAGTTTCCAAAAATAGGAAATCCTCAAATTAATGCAATGAATCAATTAGGATCTAATATAATCTTATTATGTATAATTTTAATATTAAATTAACCAAAATTAATATAATTTTGAATCTAAGCGGTCGGCCTACTAAAGACAAATTCCTAAAATGGATTTAATTAGAAGAAGGAATTATTTTAAAAAAAGGGATGATTTGAATTTAAATTTAAAATAACTTGTAATAGATTAATTTGGCTCTAAATAATCATAATTAATCATTCTTGGGACTTTCAACATATTCCATAAAAATTTGATTCCATTTATCAAGTATATGTCATGAATAAAGAAGTTTGAATTAAAAACTAATTCAAAATAATTCAAATTCAAAAATTCAAATAAATAAAATTTTAAAATATGAAAGATGATGGAATATCATATGGAAATGTTTTGAATGAACTTCACAAATTTTATTACACAAAATGCATTAAAAAATTCGCCCAAAATAATGTTAAGATGAAATGATAATAGGAGAGAGAAGAAAAAATAATAGGATAAAGAATAATAGAAAAAGGATAATTCAATTTTCATGCACTAAAAATATGAATAAAAATTATGAATAGCATGGAAATGATTTAAGAAACTTTAAAAAAATTTATCTTGCTTGAACACACATTTAGTAAACTTTATTTCATGCATTTAATTCATACTATCCAAAATGGATAACTGAATGAATAATTTCAATATTAAGATATAAAAAGTATAAATAATTTTAAAATGATGAAAATTAAAATTGAATGAATCATTTATTTGATCATAATGAGCTTTTCATTTGACTTAATATAGTAATTCCTTTCAAAAAGTTTCATCCAATCCATGTCCAATAGATTTAGCATTCTAATATAGATGAGAACCAGAAGATAAAGAATTTTTTTTGCACATTTGAATTTAACTTGATTAGTAGCATTTGAACATGTATTTATTTATCATAAAAATCAATCTCATATGAGATGGGGCTCATAAAGGGAACAAATATCCCCCTTTTTGATGATGATGAACATATGTTAGTGTTAAATGGTGACGAAGGTGCAAAGTAACCTTTCATCTGCAACAACAACAACAACAACAAGCCTTAATCCCACTAGGTGGGGTCGGCTACATGAATCCTTCATCTCCATTGTGTCCTATTATGTGTCAAATTCTCATTTAATTCAAGTATACTAAGGTCATTTTTTATACATCTTAACAAAGCCTTTTTAGGTCTACCTCTACCTTTCTTAACATAAGGAAAATATAATGCATCTACTCTCCTAATCGGGTCATCGGATGGCCGACGCTTTATGTGGCCAAACCATCTAAGGCAACTCTCCCTAATCTTATCTACCACTGGAGCTACTCCAACTTTTCCCATACTCATTTTGCATTCTATCTCTAAGGGTAAAGCCACTCATCCACCGAGCATCCTCATCTCTATAACACTTAACTTAGTCTTATGTTTCTCTTTTATTGGCCAACATTGCACCATAAGTCATTGTAGGTCTTACCACCAGTCTTATAAAATTTTCCTTAAGTTTAAGTGGAACTTTTCTATCACATAATAGGCGGATGCATTCCTCACTTCAACCATCCAACTTGAATTCTACTAATAACATCTCCATCTATTTCACCATCATTTTGAACAATAGAGCCTAAATATATGAATCACTCACTCTTATTATTGACTTGATCACCTAAAGTCACAACACTACCACTAAAATTACACTCCTTATATTCAATTTTAGATCTACTTAAATGAAAACCTTTAGACTCTAAAGTTGACCTCCATAATTCAAGTTTTTGTTGGACTCCTCTCTAGTCTTATCAACAAGAAGAATGTCATCATCAAAAGCATACACCAAGGTACATTTTCTTGTAAATGCCCTGAACATCCATAACTAAAGTAAAAAAAGATAAGGCTTAATGTTGATCCTTGATGTAATTCAACTGAATAGGAAAATATTTTGTCAATCCTCCTTGTGTTTGGACACAAGTAACAGCTCTAGTATACATATCCTTAATGACTTGAATATAATCAATATTAACTTCTTTCTATTCTAGAACTCTCCAAAGAATATCTCTTGAGACTTTATCATAAGCTTTCTCTAAATCAATAAATATCATATGTAGATCCTTCTTATTTTCTCTATGCTTCTCCATCAAACCTCTTAACAAATGTATAGCATCCATAGTAGATCTACAGCATGAAATCAAAGCGATTATGAAACTTACGTATCACATCGTAACTATGCTCAATTACTCTCTCCCATAATTTTAATGTATGGAACATTAACTTAATTCCTCATAATTTGCACACTCTTGTGCATCACCTTTATTCTTAAATATAGGAACCAACAAACTCTTTCTCCACTCATCGGCATCTTTTTAGTCTTTAAAATAACATTAAAAGATTTGTAAGCCAAGAAATTCCTTGATCTCTAAACATTTCCACACTTCTATTGGAATATTATCGGTCCTTCTGCTTTTCCACATTTCATTTTCTTTAAAGCTTCACTAACTTGATTTACTAATCCGATGATAAAAATGAAATTCTATATTTTTGTTTAGGGTATTAAGGTTGCTAAAATCAATCGTACTTTCAGATCCTTCATTGAAAAATTTATTAAAATACCTCATCCACCTATTTTCAATATCTTTTTCTAAGCAAAGCACTTTATTATTTTCATCCTTAATACCCCTCACTTGAACTATGTCTTTACTTCTCCTATCTCTTTGGTTGGCTAACTTATGCATACATCTTTCACCTTCTTTGGTATCTAATCGATTGTATAAAACACTAGAAGCTAAATTTTTTGTATCATATATTGCTTTCTTAGAATCTCTGAGCCATTTTATATCTTTCCCAATTCTCAGAGTTTTACCTCTAAACCAAGTTTTATAACAATGCTTCTTATTTCTTATCTTTTCTTGCACACTCGACTCCACCACCAACTATTCTTATTAAAGAAGCTTTTCCTTTTGATTAAGCACATCTTTTTGCTTTAATTTCACTTGATATTTTTTCCCACATAACGTTAACTTCCTTATGAACATCCCAAACTCTAATTTCTTGTAGCTTGCTCTTAAAATATTTTTATTTGTGTTCTTTATGTGTCCCTATCTAATCTAGGATAATAATTTAGTTTATTTTTCTCTTACAACCTTTCATCTTAAAATCTAAAACTAATAGTCGATGTTGGGTACTTAAAATTTTACTTGGAATGACCTTACAATCTTTACAATCTAAACGATCTATTTTTCTTATCAAAAAATAATCAATCTATGTTTTACTAGATCCATTTTTATAAGTAATAATATGTTCATCTCTTTTCTTCAACCTTTGGAAATATAGTTTGCATTAAAGAGAAATTATAGCAAGTAAATAAATAATATTTTAAATAATTTAATATTTTTAAACAAAATAAAATAAGAATATAACATGAGCATATGACATGAAAAATCTCCCCCTAAGATTATGCATCATAAAGAAGATGAAAACCAACATAACCAACATTTTATTTTCTCCCCCTTTTGACAACATAAAATAAGTTTAACCATGAACAGTAATAAAATTACATGCTTGGATCTAGCACGCCTAACATGCATCTTAGGGTGCAAAATTGTTCTTTAGGTAATGATTTAGTAAAAATATATGCAATTTGTAAATTGAACTAATAAAATTAATATTAACATCAACTTTACTCACATGATCTCGAATAAAGTGATGTTTAACTTCTATTTGTTTAGTTCTAGGGTATTGGATAGTTTTTTTTTATAAATAAATTGCACTAGTATTTTCACAAATAATAGGAATGTGATATAGCATAATTCCAAAATCTTCTAATTGTTGCTTCAACCAAAGAACCTGAGCAACACATTCCAATAGCTTTATACTCAGCTTCAAAAGTTGAAAGAGCAATAGAGTTTTGTTTTTCAGATGACCAAGAGACTAAGGATGATCATTGAAATTGACATGTTCTTGATGTACTTTTCTTACCTACTTTACATCATATAAAGTCAGCATCAGAATAAGCAATCAAGTCACATGAAAGTGAATTTCTAGGATACCACAAACCTAACTTAGAAGTGCCAATTAAATATAAAGAAAGATACGCTTAAAAACAATTAAATGAGATTCTTTTAGAGAAACCTAAAAATGAGCACATAAACATACAACAAACATAATATCAGGCCAACTAGAAGTAAGATATAAAAGAGAACCAATCTTACTTCTATAAAGTTTTATATAAACTGATTTTCCTAACTCATCTAAATCAAGTTTAATAAAGGGGCTCATGGAAGTCTTACTAGATTTAATTTTTTTCATATCAAATCTCTCTATCAAGTCATTGGTTTACTTAGTTTGACAAATAAAAGTGTTTTTTTTCATATTATTTTATGAAGTCTTAAGGAAAAATTGAGTTCACTCATCATGCTCATCTCAATTTCTCTGGACATCAAAGATGAAAACTCAAGACATAAAGATTCGTTTGTACGAGCAAATAAAATGTCATGCACATAAATTTGAACAATGAGCAAGTCATCACCAAAATTCTTAAAGAATAGGGTGGTATCTACTCTACCCTTCCTTAAACCATGATTTATAGGAAAACTACTCAATTTATCATACCAAGCTCTAAGTGCTTGTTTCAATCCATACAATGCTTTCTTCATCTTAAAAATATGATCTAGAAATTCCAGATTTTCAAAACCAGGAGGTTGTTTTACAAAGACATCTTGATCTATAAAACCATTTAAAATGCACTTTTTATAATCATTTGAAATAATTTAAAATATTTGTAATAGGCATAAGAATCAACAAGATCTCCTGACCCAACAAGATGTAATCTAAGAGCTTCTAATCTAGCTATAGGGGCAATAGATTCTTCAAAATCTATTCATTCAATCTTATTATATTCTTGTGCAACAAATCTAGCCTTATTCTAACAATGTGTCTCGAGTCATCTAACTTATTCCTAAAAACTTGTTTGGCTCCTATAACATTTTGATCTTGAGGTTTAAAAACTAATTCGACAAATCATTTCTAATAAATTGATTAAATTCTTCCTCAATGTCTACATTCCAATAGTGCTCATCCAAAGCTTCATTTATTTATTTTGGTTCAATCTCAGATAAGAACACAAAATGATTTATTATTTTCTTAGAGTTCTTCTAGTTCTAACTCCTTGAGAAGGGTCTCCAATAATCAAGTCATTAGGTTGATTTTTAACAAATTTCCAATCTTTAGGTAAAGAATCATCTACATCTTCTTCCAAACTCATTTTCTTATAATCATCTACCTCTTCTTCAATCACATCATCTTTAATAGGATCTATAGGATTTTCATCAAATATGACATATACTAATTCTTTAATAATCAATTTTCTTTTATTATAAACTCTATATGATTTACCATTCAAAGAATATCCTAAAAAGATACCATCATCAAATTTACTATCAAATTCCTAAATAATTTTTACCATTATTCAAAATGAAGCATTTATAATCAAAGATATAAAAATAACTAATCTTACATTTCTTACTAAAAAACAACTCATAAGGGGTCTTATTTAAAAGAGGTTACAAGTAAACATGATTCATAGCATAGCATGCAGTGTTAATGGCTTCTGCTAAAAAATACTTCAGAAAATTATAATCATCAAGCATATCTCTACTTGATTAAACTAGTTCAATTGCATTCAATTGGTTTTACACTCATGTTCACAATTACGGTGATTGTTCATCGAATGATTCATGAGTGAATTAGCGTAAACTATGTTTAGGTTTAGAGAAATTTAGGCTAGTTTGACTTACATGACTCAAATGGGTCAAGTTAAATTTTCTAACCTATTTAGTCATTTTGGGAATTAAATATATATTGAGTTATGTTCAAATGATCATTTATGGTGATTTTGATCAATTGATTTTATTGACTTTGGGTTCATTTGGATTTACTTAGATTAAGTGACCTAATTAACACATTTGAGTCTTCACTAAATTCAGATTTTCTTATATTTATGTTTGAGAATGTTTATTTGATGATTTTAAAGCTTCTGAATTCTTCAATTTGTCCAAATTTTGGTTTGCAAACTATTAATTTGGAAGGGCCCAGATGGGTCAATGCAAGTTAAATGACTTGGTTATCGATATTGTATACCACCTAAATTTAGTTTTCTATCCATTTATGTTTAAACATTGATTTTATGCTTTCTATTTAATTTAATTTTAATTTTTTTTGTTTTATTTGATTTCTCTTGGACATATGCGATTTTAGGCTTAGATGGGTTAATTGGGCCAGCATAGCCAATTACCTTAGTTTAAGCTCAAATAAGTTTAGACTTCAAATCAAATGTGTTTAATATATTATTTCTATTAAATTTTATTAAGTTTGGACTTGATTAGGTTATCTTGATCACATTATATTCTATTAAGGGTTACTAGGCAAAACTAGTTTTTCATCTTAGAATTTTGAGTTTGATTTTGGTTTCAAATTAAATATTGATTTAACTTGTTATTTAATTTTGGATTGGAGCTACACCTACCCAATATAGGATTAGAGATCCTAATTACTAAGATTGGAATGATGTTAACCTCATCCAAAAATGGGGTTAACATTGAGCAACTACATTCAAATACCCAACTAACCTAATTGTTAACCAAAAATAGCCAAACTAATAACACCAAAAATATACCTACAATCATAGTTTGAGCTTATTGAAATTAGGAATCCTATATTTATTTAGCTAAGAAAATCATTCAACTCCTTTAGTATATTTCCATAAAAGAATTCCACATAGTCATTCCTACCACAACCATAATCATCTAACCAATCAGCATAGGCATTATCTTCACACCATATATGATAAATACTAATGTTAAAACTCTTATGCAAGCTTTTAATTGACCCCAAGAAATAAAAACTATTCCCATTCACCTCTTTGTTAGATTGAAGTATAAAATAATCATAGCATCAAATTTCAATCCAAATTATGTGGATAGTTAATATGATCAATCAATTTTTAAGGTAGTAAATTATTGTTTGAGAAGCCATTCCCTCAAGAAAACTAGTTTGATTAGCCAAGAAGATCTTAGGAACCAACATAACCAAATAGTTTGCATGAATTTTAGAGGTAATTGCTAAAGGTTAAAAATTATGAAATTTCATGTGATTATACTATCTTCATCATTTTTTAATGTTAAAATATATTTATTTTAAGTATATTTTGTGTTGTAATAGAAAAATTATAAAAATAATTCACAAAGAAGAAATTTAAGCCTAGCATCTAGGTGCAACAAAAGTAGCATCACGGTGCTATAATTGGCCTAAATTAGGGAATTATACAACAAAGGTAGTGCCTAGGCTTAATATTAGCATGACTGTGGTGCCATATCAAACTCATTTTGGGGATATTCTACAACAAGGTCAATGCCTAAGCATTGCATAAGCAACATTGTGGTGCTATGCTAGAGAAAAAATATGAGACAAAAATGACAAGCATAGCACCATAGTGCTGAATTAGTAGTGCCAAATCACCACTTATAGCACTACATCGCTATAGCCCAACAAAATAGTTTTGTGATAGTTTAGTCATAATTTTGAGTAGTTTTTGAAGTAGTTATGGGAGGAACATCTGGACAATCGATCAGAGCTATGTCTATGATATAAATATAGTACATTTCTAAGGAAAAGAACCATTTTTAATATTTTTTTCTATTTTCTTGGCAAGAGGGTGAGAGAGAGAGAGAGAGAGAGAGTGTGTGTGTGTGTGTGTGTGTGTGTTCTTGTGAATCACTTGGAGTGACACTCCAAGTGCTATAAGAGTGTCTAAGGATAGGGTGAAAGAGTGTTTTCTTATGCAAGAGGTGGAGAAGCACATTAACAACCAAAGATTTTCAATGGGGGAATGGTAGATACTTTCTTGAGGAAGTAGTAAAGGATTTCAAGAATATACTTAGAAGATTTACTCAGTGTGCTTTTTTCTTTCTTCTCTGGTTATCCTACATCTTATTTTACTATATGTAATATGATTTCTTTCTTTCTTTCTGTCTATTATGGAACACTAATTTGTATAGTGCTATGAATTTGTGGGAACTTTTACGATGTTTGTCATGTATTAAATGTTTTTAGTGGATTAATATAGAAAAACTAATTGTGCATTGAATGAAAATGTGTTTTGATTCTTTCATTTACTTTTAATATGGCCTATTACAATATTAAAAATAACTGTAACTAGAGATATCGATGGAATCCTAAAAGAACAAGCAGTAAAAAGGCAAACAAATATACTAAATAATTATTAATGTGTTAGATAGGTCGAGGTAGCTAAATAACCATTAAATATATAATTATTTTTAGGATTTAAACTCACTTAAAATAATATGGATAAAATAACTAGTCAAAATTTACCTGGCACTAGGCAAAAAACTAGGTAAAGGGATTTAGGAGATAGTAATTTTAATTAAGAACTTGGATTTTGTTAGATAAAAACTAGTTTTAGAAATATTAGTACTCAATAGAAATTAATATAAAATTTTTCTTTAATCTTCTTTCTAATGATACTCAACTCATAATGTGTTACTTTATTCAACACGCGCACTTGCATAAAAGGGTAAAAAAAATAGATCAATTTTTGTATTCTTATTAAAAAAGAAAAAAAGACTAATTAGCTAATAGTTTAACCATGTATGGAGTTGTTAAGCTTATGATTAAGATAATAGAAGTACAAATGGAATTATTGGGAAAGGATGGTCCTTGAAATCATTTTTAAGCACCATCTTTGACCCCAAATTTCCAAATTGACTAGCATTTCTAAAAAAAAGTGTAGTGAAACCATTAGGAGTAGCAACAAAATCAAAATTTATAAAAGAGACATTGAGTAGATCTCATCCATAAAAGGTAGGGCAATACAAACAACATTTTTATCCTTAAATGACACAATTGCATCCCCTCCTTCACACCACTCACCATTATCATAATTAATATCATTGATAAAATTTAATGATTTCTTTTTATTGGCCACGACATGAAAATTCTTAGTGTTATGATAATCCTTAACATAAATTTGCATGCCAAATTCTAACTCCAATTGGTTTTTTCCATGTCAAACAATTTAGATTGTTTAATTTTAGCCTTAGATAAAAGATCCTCATTAGTACTAGATTATAATTTTCATACTCTGGCCTCAGCCATTAGAATATTGGAAAATAAATTATTGAAGCGAATTTTATTCTACCAAGTAAGAGTTTGTTTAAGTCTTTAAGTTTATACCAAAATCTTATCATACCAAAAAAAATCACCATTTGGCATAATAAGAGCAGTCTAATAGCTCTCAATAACGTGATAAATTGATTAATCTTTTAGTCACATGATTTGAAACACAAATAAATTAGAATTACTTTTAATAGTTGTTTTAAGAAGAAGTAAATGTTCATGGTTAGAAGAAGTCATACTCAAGTGCTCTCCAAAACTAATAAGATAAAATTAAATATATTGAGTATTAAGGAATACAATGAAATCTTTGCCACAACCTAAAATTATTTGAAGTATAAACTAAACCAATAAAACTTAGATCCACAAGTTTGTAATTCAAAATCATATTAGCAAATTCATCTATTAAATATAAGTTAGGCCAAACACCCCACAAATTTTTTTAACATAAGATAAAATTGTATTTAAATTACCCTTAACCCTCCTATGATCACCAAAATTACTAGCAAATTACGTAAGCTAATTACATAAAGTACATCATTCAATGCTAGAACTACTAGCATAAACTAAGGCTACATTATAAGAAACATTTTTAGAAGAAATACTAATATTTAATAGTTGAGAATAATCACCAATAATGAATACATTTAAATTATCTTTCCAAAAAAATCTAATTTTTTCTAAAATATTAGCTAAAGTATTTTTAAAATAAAGCAACCAATGAACTTTAATCAATTTATCATTAGTGTAGGAAAGTTTAAAATTGCACAAGAAAAAACAATATGAATATTACATAAATTCTTGGCTCAAATTTTACCTCGTGAGCTTTAACATAATATTCTAAGTTTTGTTGATTACAAACATTTTTGGTTGAATAGTTATTTTCACTGTTTAGTATTGTGTGTAGGCTATGGTAAGCTTTCATTGGAAGAGCTACAACTAAGCATCCTAATGAAGATTCACTATGAGAGAACAAATAATGGATGATTTGTAAATATTTGACCAAGAAAAAACCCATGAAGACTACAAGTATGGAATGGTGGATGCTAGAAGACCGAAGTCAATTTCAAATATTTTATTTATTTTTTCACATATTTGGTACGTAAATGATGAAAAATATGCAAGCACACATACATTTGTGAGATTGAAAAAAAATTGTAAAAATAAATTTTTATTGAAAATTATATTTTATGACTCATATCGTATAAGATGATTATCACTATTTGTTAACTAATTTTAGTCATTATAATTAATTTATTTCACTAAAATTTGCCAAAATATAACTATCATTCAGAAAAATCAGGATTACACTATAAGATTATTAAATTTTAATTATTTCAGCTTTTAGAATTAAGTTAGTTAATTATAAATTATGCCTAATTTTATTGATCGTACAGTATAATGTCAATTGTATAGTGTGATTTGTTGACTTCATAAGCCCCAACTCGTTTGAGATTGATTTTGATGATAACAAACATATGTTCAAATGATACTGATTGGTTTAAATTCAAGTGTTGTTGAAAAATTCTTCAACTCTAGATTCTTCAATCAATTTAGAAAGCTAAAGTTGTTGGACTTGAACAAGTTGAGAATTTTTCTAGGAATCATAATATTAAGGCAAATAAATATCTAAATAAAATAAAATAAAAGATTCATTTTAAAATTATTCATATTTTCTACATCTCAAAATTACAATTATTCCTTGAATTATTCTTTTTGGATAATATGAACTGAGTGCATGAGTGAAGTTCCATTTAATGTGTTTTCAAGCAAGATAAATTAAGTTAAAAATTCATTAAATTGTTTCCATACTTAATCATAAATTTTATTCAAATACTACATGAAAATTAAATTATTCTTGAATTATCCTACTATTATATATTCTCCCACCTATCATTCTCATCACCCTTAAAATGATTTGGCCAAATTTTTCATATAATTTAGGGTAATAAATCATGTGATATTTATTAAAAAAATTTCAGAAATAATTCCCTCATTGTTTAATTTTTAAAAATTAATTAATTTGAATTTTTTATTTTGATTTATTTTTAATTTAAATTGCATAATTCATGCCATATCCATGCAAAATAAAATCTAATCGTTTATGGAATATTTTGGGCGTCCCAAGAATGAATTATTTGGATTATTTATATTTTAATTAATTTATTTCAAGTTATTTTAAAATTAAATTCAAATCAACCTTTATTAATAATCTTTCTTTTTTTTATTAAATCTATTTAAGGTATTTCTTGGCTGGCTCACACAAATTAAATTTAAATTATTTTAAATTAAAGTTATTAATTAAAATGCATCTTAATTAATCATCATAGATTTAAATCAACGTATTGCATTGAATTAAAATCATTCCATCTAAGAAATCTTGTGTTGGTCGAAATTCACAATGATGTTTTGCATTGATTTTATTTAAATAAATTCATGTCATTGTCTTCAAAATCATGTTAAAATATACTGATAATACCTTAATTATATCATGCATTAAATTCAAATTGAATCCCTTCTTAGAATTTAGTTTGGCAAACTATCTTTCTTTAGGATATCATATTATACACAAGTTAATTTAATTCCCTCTTGATTGATTGCAATCTTTAAATTAAGCCTTAATCCTCCCTTTTCTTTTATTTGGGAAACCATACATGTTAATTTTCAAGTTTAAATTCAAATTCATTTTCATATATTGAATGCTAAAAATTTCAAGTTTCTTCCAAAAGTATTTTTTCCTCTCATTATTATCATTGGCCAAAATCTTAATTACCTTAATTGGATCTCATTTGTTTGGTATGAATTAATTGTATATGTGTATATATATACATACATATATATATATATATATATATATATATATATATATATGTATATATATATATATATATATATATATATATATATATATATATATATATATATATATATTTATCCTTGGCCAAAAATTCCCTGAAAGAGTTCTCTTGATTTGCTTGAAAATCTTTCATTCAAATTTGAATATTCTCCTTGGATTTTTCCTCTCACACCTTGGCCAATCCAATCTTCCTCTTTATTTCATTGCAATTTAAAATTCAAATCATTGCAAAATCTATTTTCCCTCTTTCTTTGTCTCATGGTCAAAAGTCTTAGATGTTTATTTGATTTGATTATGTGATCAAGATCAAATTATTTCCTAAATAAATTTTCCTCCAAGATCTTCATGCTTGGCCAACCCTAGCCTCTTCCTTTTCTATTTAATATGTCTTTGAATCTTGGGAAAAGGTTCTTACCTCCTCTCAAGTATAGGCTAACCTCTTGCTACACTTTTTCTCTTGGAGACATTCCTGCATTCAAGTGCTAAAGCTCTCTCAACTTCCATGGCCAAAAATTTCAATTAAAGTTAGCTTGGGAAAACTTGAAGGATTGGTAAAACATTTCTTGGCCAAAAGCATTAAAGGTTACTACATATTCTCTAAGGTGAAAATCTCTTTATCTCACCTAATTTCTCTTCTTGGCCAGTCAATATGATCAAAGTTTTCTTGAAGAATTTTATTTGTGATCGAAGATCTCATCTTGGCTAATATACTTGATTTAATTGATTAAGGTTTTGGTTTTAAAGTTCTCTTCTTCTCCTTTTATTTTCATTAAACTTTAACTGGAAGATATTTTGTGTTTGATTTCAAGTTGCATTCAAGTGATTTACAAGCTTACAATTGCAAATCATTTTCTATCACTTGCATACTACCTTATTCTTGTGAAAGATAATTAGTTAACTTTTGTCTTGGCTTTTATATCAACTTGCTTATTGCATATTATAAGATTATACATATCATTTGCTTTAGTTTATCTCACATTTATTGTGTGGTTTTTTTAAATTATTAATTCAAATAGTTTTTTATTTCAAGATTTTATATCTTTAAATTAAATCAAACTTCTTTAAAGACTTACCTGAATTTAATATTTCATTCAAGGTCATACATTAACATTTAATCTCAATTAATAAGAAGTGATCTCTCTTTGTTTTAAATCACTTTCCTTAATATTGGTATAGTTGGGTTGTGAGTGAAAAATAATTTTAAAATTGAGAGTTAAATATTTGTATCTCTCCCCTTCTTTGTTCTTGTTCTTTCTTGGGGATGTAGGGTTCTACTTGCCCATGAGGGAGAGTACTGAAGATTTGTAGTAATCCCAACTTTGATTTAGTGAATTTCTAGCTTGGGTTGCTAGACATGGATGTAGGTCCGTATTTGGAGTTTGGCTGAACCACATAAAATCAATGTGTTATCTTTTTACTTTTTTTGCACTTTTACTTTTCTTTATTGTTGCTTATTGTTGTTGTAATTCATTAAGGTATAATCATTTACAATTACTTTTTATACAAAGATTTAAAATTAACTTTTAATATGAAAATATCTTAATATTGGTACTATATGATGTGATCATATAAGATAAACAAATAGAGAGATAATTCTCTTACTTTATACTATTTTTATAGTATGATTCTTGATTGTGCAGTATGAATAGTGACTTTTGATGGGATGATCATATCATCTAGAGTCCCTATCCTTAGAGAAATTAACTAATCATACATTCAAATGTTATAATATATAGTATAATTATACTAAAAATTTTAAACTTAATTATTCTAATATTTTATTTACCTCTACATCTTGTGGTGAGTCTTACCCTAAGGTTGAATGCGAGAAATCCAAAAAATGGCTTAGGGATGAGTGTTTAGCTTAAGAGAAAGTAGGGTGACTTCTCTATTCCACTTTTCCCTTAAGAACTTATGTGTTAGTATGATTATACTTTTTTTGTGGTTGTTCTTTTCTTTCACCTTGTCTTTGATTCCCATGCTTTAACTTAAGATTTTGTTATAGTTGAGAATTTGTGTAAGATTTTTGTGGTAAGAAATTTTTCCATGTACTTTAGAGAGGGACTGGCATCCTTCTGCCTTGAGGGAGAAGGGGAGTTGTTGTTAGGTATCTTCATTACTTGTTAAGGAGAGAGACATCTTCCCTTTGGCTTGTGGAGCTAAAAAAAGAGTTATTCAATTTTCGGAGGAGATCTATAGAGTGGACGTAGTTCACTTGGACCGAACCACCATAAATCTTTATGGCCCTTTTTCTTTTCTTTCTTTTATTTTTCTGCTACTTTTTTTTTTTTTGGATTATTGATTTTATTCTATTAAGATTTCTCTCACTGATCAATAAAATTTTAATTTTAATTTTTGTTTATGAAATTTTTAAAATTAAATAGAGTGAAATTTTCCATGTACTTTAGAGGGATTGGCATCCTTCGGCCTTGAGGGAGAAGGGGAGTTGTTGTCAGTATTCATTACTTATTAAGGAGAGAGACATCTTCCCTTTGGCTTGTGGTGCTAAAAAAAGAGTTATTCAATTTTGGAGGAGATTTGTTGTGTGGATGTAGTTCACTTGGACCGAACCACCATAAATCTTTATGGCCCTTTTTCTTTTCTTTCTTTTATTTTTTTGCTACTTTTTTAGTTTGGATTATTGATTTTATTCATTTATGATTTCTCTCACCGATCAATAAAATTTTAATTTTAATTTTTGTTTATGAGATTTTTAAAATTAAATAGAGCCTGCCCCCACCCCCGCTTGCACTTTACTTTTTAAAATGATCATGCATTCATTCACTAACATTCATTGTTTTACTTCTAGCAAGTTTGAACTTTTTTCTAATCTATGCCTATATCATTCATATTCAAACCTAACATATGCATGGATTGCAAAAAATTTCCATAGCTCTCTTACTTTAAAATGTAAGAAACCCAAGCAAATCTAAGTTCCCAAAATACTAACCCTAATTTTTTTTTTTGGTAGATATGCGTTCACTTAGGGGTCATTGGAGGCATGTTGTGCTTAAACAATGAGTACTCGAGACATATGATTGGATATAAAAGCAAATTCATCTCTTTGAAACTTAAAGTGAAGGAAAGGTTACCTTTGGTGACAACACAACTTATAAAGTACTTCATTGATATTAAAAGTTTATTATACATTAAAAAGGTCCTTCTTGTTGATGGCTCAAAACATAATGTACTTAGCATTAGTCCTTTATGTGATAAAAGATTTAATGTCAAATTTTTTTTATGATAAATACTTTCTTGATTTAAATGATAAAATTATTTTAGAAGGTCTTAGGATTAACAATATATGAATGATTGATCTTGATGACATGGGTTATTCTTTGGGTGTTTGTTAGAAGTCCATACAATGTGTCTTGAATATGGAATAAGAGATAGTGTCACACCAGCATGCACACACTTAGAAAATTTCCATGAGCTAACTTAGTTAGAGGTCTACCTAGCCTAGATTTTCTTGATGATCATTTGTGTGATGCTTATTTTCAGAGTAAGCAAACTAAAACTTCTTTTAAATTCATATAAGGCACTATTACTTCACAACCTGTATAAATTATTTACATGGATTTATTTGGACCTATCAACACTATTAACTAGAGTGGAATGTCATACAAAATTATTATTACTGGTGATTTTATTATATTTACTTGGGGTAAGATATTTAAAACACAAAAAAAAATTAAATTTAAAATTTTTGCTATTTCAATTCGAAGAAAAATTGGTCATATCATCACATTTATTTAAAGTGATCATTGTGGTGAATTTTAAAATAATAAATTTGAAGTTTTTTTTATAATGAGACAAAGTTAGAACATAATGTTTTAGCTCCTGAGACTCCACCAGAGAATGGATAGTAGAATGGAAGATTAGAACACTTATAAAAGTCACTAGATCTATGCTGAATGAATATAAGCTTCTTAGATACTTTTGGGCTAAGCCTATCAACACTACTTGTTATGTGCTGAATCAAGTAAAATTAGATCCAAGCTAAATAAAACCCCTTATAATATTTTGAAAGCTAAGATTCAAAATCTATTATATTTGCATCTTTTAAAGTGTAAATACTTTGTGTTAGATAATGAGAAGAATAATTTATAAAAGTTAGATTTTAAATTGATGGGCGGATCTTTTTGATTTATTCTTCTAAAGAAAAGGCTTATAGAATTTTCAATGGGAGAACGTTATTGGTGGAGGAGTTAGGGTATATTATTTTTTTCCAAAAATGCTGTTCCTTCTCTAATTATAGAGACCTGTAGATAAGAATGATTTAATATCTAAAATTAAAAATTTGAGTTTGGAAGAAAATGAGGAAGCTAGGGTGAGACTACTAGAGAGTGGAGATACTCATCGAGTCATCCTCATGAATTAATTATAAAAGACCATATATAGGTGTAAGGTCTAAAAATAGCCTTATAGAAAAGATTATACATATAACATTCATTTCAATTATTGAAACGACTGGTGCAAAAGAAGCAATATCTGATGAATTCTAGGTAGAGTCAATACAAAAAAAAATTAATTTACTAGAAATGATTTTTGAGAATTAGTGTCTATAACTTCATCTAGAAGTGTGATTAGAACTAAGTGGGTTTTGAAGAAAAACCAATAACTTAGGAATTATTAGTAGGAAAAAGCAATGTTTGTGTCTACTGGTCCTAATCAAATAGAAGGCATTGATTTTAAAGGAACAATTGCATGTGTTACTCATTTGGATGTTATTTGATTGTTACTTGCACATGCTTTCTTTAAGAGTTTTAAATTATTTTATATGGATTATAGAATAAGATGTGTTTGTTGAATAGCCACTTAGATTTGAAAGCTTATTATATTCTACTTATGATTATAAATTGAAAAAAAAACTTTGTATCATTTAACATAAATGCCTCAAGTTTGGTAATATAGACTTAGCTTTTTTTTTAGAAGAATTCATTTATTAAAGGATCTATTGACATTACTTTGTTCAAAAAAAAACTAATTCTCATATTCTTCTTATTCAAATTTATGTTGATGATATACTTTTTGGATTTTCTATCTTTCTATTATATAAAGATTTTTGAAGACTAATGAGCAAAAATATTAAGATGAGCATGATGGGTGTTCTTACTTACATTTTGGGAATCAATGTTAAGCAAAGACAAAAGGACGCATTCTTAAGATAGTCTAAGTACATGAAAAACCTCATAAAAAGGTTTTAATTGAAAATATGTGCAAGCACAAACACCCTCATAAGCCTTAACACTTAGTTAGACAAGGATCCTAAGAAATTTCATAGGTTGATATGATCTTAACTTTACTTAACTGCTAGTAGACTTGGTATTGTATTTAGTGTCTTTCATTGTGTGTGATTTCAAGATGATTTAAAAGAGTCTCATTTGAAAGTAGTGAAAGGATCATTTGATATTTTGTACCCTTATGAGAGCACGACTTTTGATTACATTGTTTATTTTGATTCTAATATTTTAAAGAGCAAGGTCAATAGGAAAAGCACTTCTAGTACATGCAAAATTTATAGTTCACTCCTCAAAATAGAATGCCTCTTATAAATAGCTATTGGGATACTCTAATTTTGAACCTCCTCAAGTCTTTTGTCATTTTTCTAATTTTACCATTCTATAAGTAGTTTTTTATAGGGTCAATCTAGCATAGCAAGTATTCTTGATCTATTTGCATTAGTTCTTCTTCTTTGGTACTCGACTAGGCAAGTTGGATGACTACGCATTCTCTGAGTCCACTAGCCCTAGATAATAGGTCAAAGAGTTGGTTTCATTCTCCAAGAATTTGCTCGATATTCAAATATTTTAGTTTTCTAATCTTTGCTTTTAAATTAAATAAAATTTTATCAAGGACTTGTCTTAAACTTTATATTCTCCATTCACTTGTCTTACCATGAGCTGCGAGTCCAAATAAGCTACCACATGTGCATTTCTAAGTGCATCTCTTCCTTGAATCAACTTATCAGTGCTAACGTGTATGTAATGTACTTGGAAATACATTTGTAGTCATATGCTAAGGTGATTAATGCGAGTGCAAGTTTCTCTATGAGTAGGTAGTTCAACTCGACATATCACAAAGATTTTTTGACATAGTAGATAGACTTTTATTTCTCACTTTCTTACTAATTTGGACTAAACTAATTCAGTCTTCTCCCACTTGTAAGTACAATAATAGGACTTCTCCCTCTTAAGGCTCTATAATAAAAGAGGAGATGTGAGCAGAATCTTTAAATTATTGAAGTCTTTTTCATATTTTATGGTGCACTCAAAGCTTCCATTAGAACTTTGAAAAGTGGCAAGCATCATTCCATAGCTTTTAAGATGATCCTGTTCAATCATACTAATCATCCAATAAGTTATTATAATTCATTCACATTTCTAGATGAGGGCATGTCGAGTATATCCTTCACCTTATTTGGATTCACTTTTCTTCTTTCAAGGGTAACGAGAAACCCCAAAAATGTTCCTACTCCTACACCAAAAAGGGTCCATGTTGTACCTTTTAAATGTAGAGAATGTTGTCTTAATGTCTCAGATATGCTACATCAGTGACTTACTTTTGACTTGCAGGTCATCAACATAGACTTCCATATTTGTCCACTTTTTTCTTTGAACACTCGATACATAAGTCTCTAATAGTCTACCCTGATGTTCTTCAGTTAGAAAGGCAAAACTCTGTAATAATGTAGTCATTTAACAATAATGAAAGACATTTTCTTAGAGTATATAGGATGCATCTGAATTTGATGATATCCCCAAAATGAGTCTAGAAAACTCATCACTAAGAATCCAGTTGCTGGGTCAACAAGCTCATCTTTTCATTTGAGAAGATATCCACCTTTGAACATGACAAGTTTAGGTAGGTGCAATGCACATCCTTCATTTACTCTCGAATTTCTAAACCATCAATAGGATGGACACCCATTTGGGTTATTGAACTTCTATAATGAAACTATCTTTGATTAGTTTAAGAACCTCCTCTTTGATAGGCTCAGTGAATATAACTCTTATTTTTCCTATTTTTTACTTGATGGATTCTGCGTCGACACTAACATTCAAGCAATGATAAGTAAGGTTCATGTTAATGCCTAGCAGCACCATTATTATCCCAATGAAGGCATCCATATTATCCATCAAAGTTTAAATAAGGGATACCTTATGCTCGGGATAGAAAGCAGAGCTTGCCCTTAATGCAACACTACATCTTTTTTACTCAACCTACCAACATCTTTCAATTAACATGCATGAGATTGGTTGTCATTTGCTCTAATGGTAATATTTTCTCCTATGATAAAAAATTTGATGGCTACATGATATGTCAACACCACCACTCTGAATTTGTTGAGCAGATGTCTACCAATGATAACGCTGTGAGTAATGGAGTCCTCTAGTATGATGAAGTTGTCAATGGGCATAAACTAATTTTTGTTATACCATCAAGTGATGCAGAGAGTAATCATCCCCTCAATTTCTCTACAATCTCCTTAAAAAACATACAATGGTCCTCAAGTGGGAGCAAGTTTGAAATTTGCTAGGACAAGTTTATCAAAGTCTTATTTAAAAATGATATTGACCAAGCCTCCCATGTCAATAAAGTTTCTCTCTACCTGATGGTTGGCGATCAAGGTCACCACCACAACTACATCATTGTACGGATTCTCAATAATGGATCTATCCCTTTTTTAAAAGATTCGCTAGCATGATGGTAGTACTTATACTCGCATCGTGGCTATTGAGTTCACTCCTCTAATTTATAGCCATTTCATAGCCACATTCTTAGAGGACTTATCATTTCCCCTAAAGATAGTTGGTATGAATCTAGAAATATGAATAGTATAAATGAGAACAGGCTCATTACTAGCTTCGATAACTTCTTTGCCTTACCTCCTGATGAACTCCTTGAGCTTTCATGCTTTTATCAACTTGTCTACTAAACTCTTCAAATGGTGACACTCTTTAGTGTAATGGCCATGATCATGGTGATAAGAATAATACCTTGAACGATCATGCACTCCATTAGCTTTCATGGGTGGTGATCTCCTGAACTAATTTTTATTCTTAAATGCTCTACAAACTCTGCCATTAACACTCTCAGAGGGGTTGATAGAGTGGGTTGTTCATAGTCGACCCTAGGATAGTGAGTAGCTGGGTTTTAGAATCTTTGCCCTGGTACTTTTGGTTGTCCTTATTTATCTATCTTCAACTTTTAATATCTTTTCTTGGGTAGTTGCTCTGAAAGCCTCTTTAATGAGTCTTTTCCTAAGGGCTAGAGATACTAGTTCGATCACATCATTATACTCATCAATATTAACATGATTGTTCACCTGCACTACTAGTGCAATGAGTATTAGGTTATTAGAGCCCAAAAGTGTACTTGAAGGGCTCCTCCTTAAACCCTGAGAGAGTGCTACTTGAGTGAATACTAGGTCTAGATCTTTGACTTCCCATATCTTTTGCTTGAAATAAGTGATGAACTTCCTTAAAGACTTGCCAAGCTCTTGCTTTATTTACAAGAGAGCTTGAGAACTCTTTAGTAGGTTTTATGCACTAGAAAATTACATGGTGGACATCCTCTTGAAGTTAGTAAATGAATTAATAACTATTAGAGGAAGGCATGACAACCAGTTTATGGCTAACTCTTCGAAAGTGATGAAGAAGCATCGGCACTTCATTGCATCTTCTAAGTCCAATAGCAATGCGGTTGACCATACATAGAAATATCATGTAAGTTAAATTTAATATAAGTTAATTCTTGCCTTAAATGGGGGCAGTGAGTGAGTATAAGTTCACCAATGAGTAGCCCATTATTTAGCAAGTGCATGAGTAAGGATGAGGTAGGGGAGAGTGTGGGGATAATTTATGACACCACATATGGTTTAGGATTTTCTTATTTGGATGATCCCTTGCATCATTAAGGAGTAAACATATTATCTTAGAAGATAAACATGTTTTTTTATTATGAATTTGATCATTTAATAAAAGGCTCATATGGCTAATGGGTCTTTAATGTACCTGGGAGTTTTCTCCAGAACTACATGGATGGTAGAGCAGAGTTTATTTTAAACTAGGTTCATGGTTCCCTATAGAGGCAAGCCCCTATAGTTAATTATATTTTAAGAAGAGTATCTTCCTAAGAATACTCTCGATTATAGAAATAAGTTTTTATTTTTAAAGATTTTTAAATTGGTTTTCAAAGGTTTGACTTTTTTGAATTTTTAATTGGGATTGATCCAAAATGGAGATAGTTATTTTGGAATCCAAATGAGATGAAGTAGGAAATGCTCATTGATATTGGGATGCCCAGTAAGCACTTCAACTATCCTATCATTGGGCTTTAAATTTTCAAAATTAATTTAGAATTTGAGTTAATATTTTCATAGAAATGTAAGAAAAAGATTCTAATAGCATAAGACCACAGAAATGCCTAGGGTTGAAAACTTACTTCGAGGAGGATTCTTCAGAACATAGTCTACAAGTGCTTCTAACACATGTTAGATGCTCGACCTAATTTTATTTTGGGAATTATCGACCATTACTCTCACTTGAGGGAACTAACCGATCCCTGACTCTTTTGGACTTATAACCTACCTGGAGTGGATACAAACTAACACCATCTAAGTACATTTAAAATTCATGACACTAAGTCTAATGAATACAAGATGGTCAGGATATTGTATCTTTAGAAAAGGAATCTATGAACCTAAACTCACTCCCTTATCCCTAACATAATGTACAATATGAAATACATCTAACTGATGCACTTTTTTCAAATTTTAAATATTTTGACTCAAGATTTTTTTGAGGTCTTGGGTATGCATTTTTATGCCTACATGCCATGAAATTAGAAATGGTTATGGGCCAAATCAATAATAGAAGGCAAGGTTGCCCAAGAAGGAAGTCATCCATATAGGTCAGATGCCCCTTATGTGCAATGGGTGAAGTGCCCATTCAAGGATTTAGAGTAATATGATTTCATGGTTTCAAGACCTGATTATTTCTAATTGATTTTATGTTCTTCTAAGGCTTTAGTTTATGTGAAGTTTCTAATTTCTTTTATTTTTGTTTCAAGTGTTTAGATTTAAGTTGGGTATAAACTTTAATTTTCACTATGAGCCTAATCATTTAGGCATTTTAATCATAGGAAAGCATAACATAGAAAGAAACCTAAAAAAGTAAGTTGATTCTATTATGCACCCAAAATAAATCAAACTAATTTTAATTTAATAAAATAGGCTATTGTAGCCAGGTATCGCTATACACTCTAGAAGAAAGAGCAATGGGCATCTGAGCTCTGCCCTTATACAGCCTAGCCTAAAACTATAAGTCTAGATCTATGGGTCTTCTTTCTAGGATCGTCTTCTTCTTAAGGGACATCCATTGCACCTATCTTCTAGCAGGGTCAGCTCCTACTAATCCTATACCCCATAGATCTTAACCTAATTCTAAGCTCAAATATATATTTTAAAATAAAAATTCATTTCTAAGCCCTACAAAATAAATGTTAGCAAAATACAAACAACACACATCAATTATATTTCACAAACATATGGGCTAAGCATTAGCTGCTTTCCAAGCCCACCTGTCCATTGGCTATGCTTAAGGACTTAAGCATACCTGCAAGAAAAAAATATTTTAATTATATTTATGAGAACAGTCCTTCTAGCAAAGCCCCTTGTAAAAGATAATTTTATATTTAAAAATAATGTATTATCATCTAGTTTAATGGGCAAATAATCCTAGACATGCAGTCTAAAATAGTACACCACAAAGACATTTGAAGCACATCATATCACAACATATCAGAAGGAATCATAAAGAATCACAGAACAACCTAACTTAAGTTTAAGGTCTATGACCTAATGATCTAGTGCATGATGAAAATAGGCTTGTGTAGCAAGACTTTGCTAGGCCTCATTTGTTCAAGTTTCAATTTAGAGTTTTATGTCAAAAATAGACTCTTGAGATAGCATACAAAATTTGTTGTAATTTTGTAAACCATTATAATGTGAGATTATTTAACCACATTATTTCTTTCATAAGTGATAAATAATTTTTCTAAACCTTCTTTACTAGTTTTACAAGTATAAATAGGCATATAATCTTCAAACTTTGAAGCACATAAAAAGAAATTTAAAAGTTCCCTATCATTTGTTAACCATAATTTAAAGGATACTTTAATTAATTTGTCATTGACAATATCATGTGGGGTTGAATATCCAACTTCAATTATGTTTCACATACAAAATTTGATTGATTGAATAAAATTTGATATACAAATTTTCCAAAAATAAAAAAGAATATTATAAAAAAGTGGTCGATGGATGATATATTACCCTTCCAAGGAGTTTTGATTTTGTAGATATGCCATTGATGGAATTACTTGTGGTTAGTAGAATGAGAAATAAGTAACTAGTCCTGATACCGCTTGTAAGAAATGGCACACTAAAGGGTGGGTGAATTGGTGTGCTTTTAAAAAATTCTTTAAAAAAAATAAATATTTATTATCCATCAAGAGAGTGAATAAAAAATTTAACTATCAATCCAAACGCAATGAAAATGTAGTAGAAAAATGAAAGAAAGCATAGAAAAAGGTGTACAAAGATTTATAGTGATTTGGCCTAATAAGCTAACATCCACTCTCAAGATCTCCAAAATCCACTATCTCTAATTCTACATAAAATACTAAGGTGGAGATGCCTCTCTCATTAATAGTTAATAGAGTTAACCTTCATTCCTCATCATCATTTTTAAGAAAATAATGATACCACACCCTCTCTAGGTATAAATAAAACTTATTACAATAAAGATCTTACATAAATTATCAACTTGAGCGAACTCTCAAGTTAAAGCACAAGACTTAAAAGTAATGTGGATGAAAAATAACAACCAAAACTAAAGTGTAACCTTACTAAGATGAAAACCTCTTAAGAAAACTAAGAAAAGAGAATTCTCCCCAAATTTCTTTGAGAGAACACCTTTCTCTAAGACTCTTTTAAGGTTCCTTACATTTAATATTTCTAGTTAAGATCTCCAAAGGGGGTAAGGGTGTTGAATAAAGAATAAGAAAATATATTTAAGAAAATTAGTTCAATCGTACTGTATAATCTATAATTCTAATGTACTTAGGAACTCTAAGAAGTTCCATCTTCCCAACAGTCATAATTATTCATATTACATGATCATGGATCATATTATATAAAAGAACAAATTAAAAATTTGGCTCTCTATTTATTTATCCTATAAAAACAAATCGATAGTGCAAATATATTAAAAAATTCCCATAAACAAATTCCATAAATTTTTAAATAAAATTAAGTAATTACCAAATAAGTTTGTGTTTGTCTGGTGTTGTGTGTTTGTTTTTTTTATCGTTCACATGCTAAAAACATGAAGTAAAATTAAATATAAATACTAAAAATAACAACACAACATTTTTACTTGACTAGGATCTCCTAGCACAACCTGTTACTCATTTTTAGTCTTCATGAGCTCTTTCTCGATCAAATTTTTGAAAATCAACATTGACCTCATTTTTGTATGAGGTTAATATCAATCTAACCCTAGTAATTAGGACACCTAATAATAGATTAGAAGCTTCCTGGTTAGAAAATTAGGACACTATACTAAGCTATCCTAGTAAACATTTCTGAGATTTGACTTAAACTAATAAGATTAGGTAAATTCAAACCAAACTCATAACTTAAATTAAAAATCCAATTAAGCTTAGACCAATGTAATTAGGGTGGTCAACACAATTAACCTACCTATTCTCAAAATTACCTAACCTCAAAGAAATTTATTTAAAATAAAAATAAATTAAAAAGAAATCAAATAAAAAGCATACAGTTAATGCATGAATATAAATGCGCCTAAAAATAAATCTAAAGGAGGTTCAAGTTGGCAATCATGTTATTTTACCTAAGGCTGATTTATGTGAGCCCCACGAAGTTAAAGGTCAATTCACTAAATTTAACCAAATGAAATCATTCTAAAGGCATTTTAATGAGCATGATTAAACATGATTAGGATCTAAACATGCCTTAATTGTGTCAAATTGATCATTTGACTCAATTAAGTTCAACTTAACCCATTAAAATCAAAATGGGTCAAAATCAAAAAAAGGAGCCAAACCCTCATAAAATTCATCAATTAGTAATATCATAAAAAATCAAACAAACAATATTAAAACCTAAATCTAGATCTAACCCATCAAATGGAATAAACTAAACTAAGTCAAAAGGAAAAGATACCTATATGAACTAGCTCAAGGAATTTGTACCTAAACCTAATTCAAATAAGTTAGTTTTACTCATGAGTCATTCTAGGCTTCATTTGGATAGCTAATCATTTATTCAAAAAGATGAATAATAAGCATTGATCACACTTAACCCAATCCAAGTCTAGTTAATTCTAAATGGATCAAATGTAAGCATTTGAGCTCAAACGCAAGCTAATCACATTAGAATTCACTTAGACTCATTCTAGGTTGAATCTGAAGGGATTAATAGCCAAGTTAAAGGGTCTAAGGTGGTGTCAAGTTAGCACAGAGGCAAAGGAATATGCTATAAAGGAGAAGAGACCAAAATGAGCCTGATCCCCCCAAATCCCTCCAAAACACCTTCCAAGTGTGCAATCTCAATTACTTTAGAGATTTAAATGGAATATTTGACTTGCTCACTGCCTTTAGCCTCATGATTAGGGTACAACTCCCTATGGCCACTGACCTCCATGAAAAGCCAATAAGGAGACCTCTCGGCCAAGCTTAAAAACACAAATGGACATCGAATTTCTCCCTTCTATCAATTCCATCACCTTCTCCAAGTGAAATCAAACTCAAACACACCTTCCTTGTGATCATTCTCGATACCAAATTCTGGTGAGCTATGGTGGATATCTATCTTGATGATGATTTAGAGGGAGGCAAAGCTCAATTCTTCTTCTAAAAGTTTCATCTAACTTTCTTGGGCGATTTTGAAATGTGAACCACCATCAAAACCCCACACTAGCAAGGTATGGTTGAAACTGACCCCTTCTCAATTTGGTGTTGGTCATTTGCGAAATGAATTTGGCCTTAGGATCAATCAAACCTATAGATTCCTTTAAAATCATGCTCTAATCATTTTGCAATCAAAATTTTATGATTTCATTGCTTAGATCACTAACAATTAGCAACAAAAAGTGGACAATGCTTGGTCACCACCACGGATGATGAAGATAGAATTGTAACTGCCCACTCCTTTTATTTGGATAGAATGGCTACAATTTAGCTAGTTTGATTGATTAATTCCCTTAAAGAAAATCACAGGATGATCTAGAGCTGTTCAATTTTTTATCGGATGGCTCAGATCAAACAACATCCTCGCCGCCATAATAATTTTGGTTCAATGTAGATATGTGTGGCCAAATCACAAATCGTCGTGTGTAAAGATCCATTGCATCAATGCCATGTGGAGTTGACTATTTTAATGAGAAAAATCAAGTTTTTTGGATTTAAAAAATACAAAAAGTACAAGAAACTTTAAAAATTCATAAGAAATAACATACTTCACTAAAAAATACAAATAAAAACTTTATGGATTCATCTCAATGAGAGGAATCTATTAAACCCAAAATCCCCAAATTTTACTAAGTATTTTGGTGTTAATTTGAGTATAATTTAAAATAATCAAACTTAAAGTAAACTCAAAATATTAATCTAATCATTTTGAAACTTCAAGGGATTAATAATAAAACTAAAATGTTAAATACACCTTAGAAAAAAATTAAGGAATTTATTGGGAATGAAAATGGAAGATAAATTTTTTTTAAGTTGTAAGTCTTAATTTAGTGAAATTAATTAATATTAATTCAATAAAATTGGGGAACTATAAAATCAATTCAAATCATCAAAATGAATACTAATGAGTCAAAAGATATTAATAAAGCTCCTTGAAATTTAATAAACCTCAAAATGACCTAATTAGGTAATTAATTGAATTAATTAAATCAATTAATTAACCTGAACTTTAAAAATTCATAATAAATCAAATAAAAACCCAAAAATTTTAAATATATCCTCCGTGGATTTATTTTTTGGAGAGGCATTAAGGAAAAATGAAACCCTTAATTAATTCTTAATAATTTAGGCTTAATTAAGGCTTTATTGAAATAATTAAAACCTTTATTATATATATATATATATATATATATATATATATATGATTAAGATGAAATTTTAGTTAAACTAAAGTATCATAAAACCCCACTGGCCATAAAATTTCAAAGTCAAATGGCCTTTGGATCAAAAGTTATAAAATCTAAAAATTCTAAGTCAATTTAAATCAAATAATAAATCAAATATATTATAAAATATAAAGAATATTTGTGGAATCAATTTAAAACATATTAATTAACATCATAGGACTTTAGAAAAATTTTCTAGTCCTCTGAAATTAAAATAAAGATCCTATTAATCCTTTACTTAGCGTTTAGGGAATTAATTAAAAGCAAGAATTTAATTAAACCCTAATATATTAAACTATTCAATTAAGAATAAAATAAACATTTAGCTAAAAATTAAAATTAATTAATCTCTAAATCTCATGCCTAAAAAGGAAGTCTTTTACACTAAAGCTATCTTTAGCTTACTTAACATCAAATGAAAAGGATTAATGATTTATAAATATGAATGATTAAAATTAAACTTTCTAACCTTAAGAATAAGAATGTCTTAGATTAGGTTTGGCACCTAAACAGTTCATTCTATAAGTTTCGTAGGTATTAAGAATCAAAATTTTATCATAAGAGCTTTAATAAAATAATGAGCCATTAACATTTAATATCCCATTAAAACCAACTTAAATAATGGATTAAATGCATAAATTAATTAACAACCTAAGTCATGAAATTTAAATGTAATGAGCAACTTGAATAATTGAAACATTCAAGTTAACAAACATTAGCATTAATGAAATAAGTGAATAAGATCAATTCAATAAAAATCAAATGGATTAAATTAAAGCATGTGAAACTAAATAATTATTCTTTAATCAAACCAAAAATATATATAATCAGACATAAGCCTAAGTTATGAAATTATATCCACCATAAATAATATCAAAATTAGCCAGTATAAAACATAAGTGTAGAAAATCATTTGAAACCAAATAAAATTAAGATAAATATTAAACTAATACATAACCATGTTAAATGATTAAACTTTTATTAAATTCTAATAAATAATATTAGAGTATAATTAATGGTTATAAATTAAACCCTAAAATTAAATTAGGAAATATTAATCAAGTCAAAATGAAATAAAAATATTAAAGTCTTTAGCTTAAAAACATTTAAAATTAATTGAATAATATAAATTTTAACCTTAAAATAAAGATTAAACATTAACCAAAACAAACTATTCAAATGAATTCAAAAGAGTTTAATTAAGATACTAAGGACTTAGTTTGACTCGTAGAATGGATTTTTACCTTAAGATGAAAATCTCATTCTACTTGGATTAGGATGTTGAATAGAATGGGCCCAAAATGGAATTTATTCATCATTCTTTAAAACTTAAATTCAACCGTAACACAAAAATAGACCTAAAAGTGAAATAAAATCATAAATAAATAAAATCCAATAAATTAAAACCACCCAATGGTAAATTAAACAAACTTTAGACTTAACCAAATTAAAATAAGGCCCAGTGTAGTCATACCACATAAGCCCCTCTTTCACACACTCAAATATTAGGTCACTGACCCTAGATTTAGGTTAGGCCAATGATTAGTGATGTTTTGTGAAGTAAAATATTTTTCTTATTTTATGGTGTAATATTTTAAGCTAGATGACTAGAAATTATTTGCTCATTAGTTTGAATGTTAGGCCATTCTTTCTAGACTAACGCTATTTTATACATGGGGTTGTGATTAAAGAGATCATTATAATAGCATAGAAATAAATGTTATTTACTTTCAAGTGCTACTTATGTCCCTAAGCATAGCCCAATAAGATAAGTGGGCTTGGCAAACATTACTACTAGGCCCATATGTTTGGAATATAAATTGCTAGTTTATCGTATGTATTTTCTAATGTCCCTTTTGTAGGGATTAAGAATTAATTTAAAATTTTAAAATTTAAATTTAAGCTTAGAAATAAGTTAGGATCTATGGGGTCTACAAATACTAGGAGCTGACTTTACCAATCGATGGTCCCCTATGAAGCTCGTGGAGGTCCCTAAATAAAGTGATGATCTTGGATGATGACCCCAAAGATCAAAACTTTAGTTCTAGGTTAGACTGTATAAAGGCAGAGCTTGGCTATCAATTTTCCTTTTTCTTCTATGGTGTACAACAATACCTAGCCCCACCATCCTATTTTATTATTTTAATTTAGTTTAATTTATTTTGGGGTGTGCAATAAAAATGCTTACTTTTTTAGATTTTTCTTTTATTATGTGTTCTGTGATAAAAGTCCTAGAAATGCTAAGCTCTTAGAAAAATTAAATTTTCTACCATACTAAACTTAAATAACTTAAACATAAAATAAAAATTCATAACCTTACTTTAAGCTATGTATAACTTAAAAGCAACTAGAAATAATTAGGTATTATAAACTATGAGAGAATATTATTCATTCCTCTCGAATTGGGTGTTTCACCTATTGCACATAAAGGGGCGTCTGACCATTAACAATGACCACCCTTCCTAAGAAAAGTGTGCCTTCTTATTTTGATTTGGCCTATGGCCATTTTGTAATTGCATCTCATTGTTGGCATGAATTATAAACCCATGTCATAAAAGGAATTATGAGTCAAAATACATAAAAATATATAATTTTTGCATTAGTTAGATGCATAATACACTAGTAATTATCTTTGGGATAGAGATTGTGTCTATGATCATAGCTTTCTTTCCAAAATGCAATAACCCAACCATCTTATATACATGAGACTGAAATCATGGTTCATAAAATTGCTTAAGTGGTGTTAGCTGGCAGCCCTTCCAGGTGGGTGATATGTCAAGAATAGTCAGGGATAGGTTCATTTCTCTCTAGTAAGAAAAGAGCCAATAATTCCTAAAAATTACATTAGGTTGATGTCTTGACTTATGTCAAAAGCATTATAGATTTAAGTTCTAAAGCATCTTATTAGAAAAAGTTTTCAACCACTAGGCATTTTTATAGTTCATGCAATTAGAATCTAGTCCTAAATTTTTAATAAAATACCAATTCAAAATATTATTAAATTCAATCAAAAAAATATAAATCCCAATGATAGGATAGTTGAAATTTCTACTAGGCATCCCAATATCCATAAACATTTCTTACTTAATCTCTATTGGCCTCACAAAAGAACTCTTCTCCTTTGATGCATTCCTTGTTAAATTTTTGAATTAAACATCCTTTTAAGACAAGCTTTGAAATCCAAAAAATAAAAGTCAAAATTTTTAATTGAGAGTATTCTTAGGACGAGATCCTTTCTTCTTAATATATAATTAACTATTGGGGTTTTACCTTATACAGAACCATGAACTCGACATAAAATAAATCTTGTTATACTTTTTCATGTTGTTCAAGAGAAAAATCTCTAGAATATTAAAGAGCCATTAACATTAAGAGTCCTTCTTAAGTAATCAAAACCTTTATAAGATAACATATTTATCTTTCAAGATAATATTTTTATTCCTTAATGATGTATTTGATTACCTAAATAAGAAATTCCTAAAATATATGTGGTGTCATAAATTTTCCCCACAATGGTTTATGAGGTTAGTAGAAGGTTGCTTCTCAATGTGAGATCAAAGTATTTGCATGACATAAACCATTTGACAGACCTATTCTTTAAGCATTTATTTTTATTTGTCCTTGTATTTATCAAGTTCAAGTACTTGATATCTTATTCTCTTTCTAGGTCTAATAATTCTGCTTCACTTTTTTTGGATATTTTCTAGAAAATGTTCTCAAAAGTTTCTCTTTCATGGAGAGGTGAGATCCTTCATTTAGTAGTTACCATGACATGGTCTATAGATTGCTCCTCATTTTATAATATAATTTCTTTGTAATGATCATCACATTAATCTAAATTTTTATGTATTTCATCATTTCTTTTGACAAATAAACAAAATGTATTTTTCATGGTGTAAGAATAGATTATTTAAAGTTACCTTTTTGGCCTACTAATTAGATCAAAGCTATATTATTCAATATATTTTATTTAAACTTCTCCATATTTTTCTATATTTCAAAACTATATTATTCTTAAATTATTCCTTTAATTATCCTTTTGGGTAATCTAAATCACTTTCATTAGTTTAATTATCATCTATTGTGCTTTCAACTAAGATGAATTTATTTTATTATTTATTTTATTATTTTTAAGCTTAATTACATTAATTATCTATATATTTTTTGCATGAGAATAAAATTATTCTAGAATTAACCTAATTATTCTTTTTCTCTCTCCTATTCTTTTATATATATTTAATTATTTATTTTTAACATGAAAGATAGATATTTTATTGATCACATACAAAAGTACAAATAATACAAATGTAACTAAAGAGCATCTAATGTTTACATGTTGATAGTTGTAATATGTGGTAATTTGATATTGTCACAAGAAATTTTAGATGTGTTTCCATGGAGTGAGAAATACAAAAGTTATGTGTGGAACACCCCCTCTTGGCTAGTAAATCTGCTGGATGGTTTCCCTCTCTAAATATATGGGAGATATGTATTTTGAGCTTCTTCATACCCTCCTTTTGTCTTTTAACTTCATTAATTAAAAACCAAGGTATGTTGCTTTCATTGCCATTTTTGATAATATGGATGAGATGTTTAGAATCAGTTTCAAACTAATATTCAACCATGGGATGGATAGAAGCAATCTTGATAGTATATATGCAAGTAGTAACTTTAGCTTCAAGTGGAGAGTGTCCTTCCATTAGAATTGAGAAGTGGAGGATGCGCTTCCCCTTGTGGTCCCTAAAAATTCCACCAATTCAAGAAAAACCCATTTTGTTGTCAAAACTCCCATATATGTTAATTTTGGTAATCCCCTTCTCTAGTTGTTGCCACTGTACTAGTTCCCACCACTTTCTAGTGCATTGATAATTCCCATCAAGAGTGGCCAAGTTCAGTTTGCATTTAATTGATTGAGAGATTTTAATAGTCCCATTAATAATGGTCTTCTACACATAAAATTTTACATTTCTGATAATTGATTCTGCTAAAATTTTATTGTCATCATGCTTCACCTCATTCCTTGCCATGCATATAAACCATATTATAGTCAATGAAGTCACCAATGATATGTTAATTTGCCATGCATCTGAAATTTGGAAATTCTAAAGCAGTTCTAGAATATTTCTACGGTTATAGCTGTTATCCCAATTAAGTATTGTAGCAAATGCATCCGAGATTCCTTTGCTAAATCTACAATGGATGAAACAATGTGCTACAATCTCTTCATCTTTTCTGTAGAGTAAGCAAACTAGAGGTAACTTTAAACCTTTGAGTTTTAAAATATCATATATTGGGATCAAGTTATGCATTAGTCTCCAACAAAAAAATTATATGGAAGTTTAATAGCAGCATTCCAAATCACATCACCCCATTTGCAAAGTTTCCAATTCCTTATTTAGATTCCATTACCTTGTTCAATTTTCTTGAGAGGGTATCTAGAGCTAAAATGAAGAGAGTTTTTTAACTCCTCAACTAACTTTGAAGAATTCATTTGATTGGCCATTTAGCAGCACTTTGTAGTGATTATTGATGAAGAGTCTTTCGATAAGAATGTAAACATCATCAGAGAAATATTTATTTCTTGAGAGATCTAAAAATGAAACTCCAATGTATGTGTCAAATACTTTTTTAAGATCTATTTTCATGGTGATGCTACCTCATCTACATTTCTTGTTAATATCTTTGCATAGTTCCTGGGCAAGTAGTATGTTGTCTATGATATTCCTTCCCTTCACAACTGCTATTTGATTAGGAAAAATCAAGCTAGGATGCAGGTTTTGAAGTCTGGTGGCAATGATCTTGCTAATTATTTTATAAATAATAGGTGTTAAACATATAGGTCTGAATGATTCCCATGTGCTTGAATCTTTTTAATTGGTATCAATATAATGGCTGAAGTGGAGAAAATATAGTGCATGTTTTTCCCTTTGAAGAAGCTTTGGATTGCATTAGTGATGTTAGACCCAATGATATGCCATGATTTTTGGTAGAAAAGTGCACTAAACCCATTAGGACCAACAGCTTTAAAACCATCCATGGAGTTAATTGCTTTTAAAATTTCTTCTTCTAAAGGAACTATAATTAGCTCTTCATTATTTATCTTTGTGTTGTTCAGGTTGTGTGGGTACTGATTACATTGATGGGTTGAAGAATTTCAAGGACTTTGATTAATCAAATTTTTAAAAATTTCCTCTCCTATTCTTTTCTCCTCTTTCATATCACAATTATCATATTGTTGATATTTTGGCTAAAGTTTTCAAAAAATTTGGACTGATAAATCATGTGAGATTTATTCAAATTATTGTTAAATTATTTTCCTCAATTATCCAATTTATAAAACTTCTTTTATTTGAATTCTAAATTTAATGATTTTAAATTTTAATTTAATTTTCATAGACATAGGCATTAAATTTTGAATTTATTCTTTCATCACATGGTTTGGCTGAATCCTTTCTTAAGGTTTTGATTGAAGCAAAGTGTAAAGAGTTTTCATCCTTATTTGCTTCTTGTCTAGCAAAGACTACTGCTTGAAGAATCCTTGATGTTTTGATGATTAAGTCCATCTCCTATCTCTACAATTTCATCTACATTCAAGAGGAGATCATATTCAAAAAGTTCAATCCTCTTTCAAACTGTGGAAAGTTCACATCAAGTTAATTAATTTTATTGTAAGAGTATTTATTTCTTTTTAATCTTTCATATCATTGGTTTTATTAGTTTGATTTGGATTAAAAGATTTAAGTTTTTTATTGTTAAGATTTTTCTAAAATCTCAAAAATTAATTTTAATAATTTGTGGAAAAGTTAATCTTAAATGATTATACTTTAATGAATCACAAAAATAACGATCAATAATATAGAAAAATAAAGGTACATAAAAAATAAAAATAGAACATAGAGATTTTTATGTGGTTCAACCAAACTGCAAAACTGGCTTATGTCCATGCCTTGCAACCAAAGCTAGGAATTCATAAATCAAAGTTGAGATTACATCAAATATTCTGTACTCTTCTTCATGGGCATGTATAAATCAACACCGTACTTTCCTACATGAGCAAGTATAACCCAACACCATACTTTTTTACTCAGGCAGGTACAACTCAAACAAAGTATAAGAAAGAGAAGAGAAAAGATACAAAGATCTAACTCTCAATTTAAGAAGATTTTGCACTCATAAACCAACTTAAATAATATTAAGACAAATAATGAAAGAAAGCTCACTTCTTATTTATTTAATATTAAAATTAATCAAAAACTTGTATGAAATATTGGATGTAAATAAGTCTTAAAGATGCTTCATTTGTTTTAAAAGAAATAAAAACTTATAATCAAAGCAACTTGAAATGAAATAAAAATTATCATGTAATGATTTGAATATATGAATGCTAAAACAAAATAAATGAGATGTAAAACTTGTGTAATACAAAAAGCAAGTTGATATGAAAAACTAAATCGAACAAATTCACTTAATATTTTTTTCACAAGAATTATATTGTATGCAATTTGAAATAAAACACAATATGCCTTCCACTTCAAGATTTATGAAAGTAAGAAGAGAGGAAGAGAAATTTGAGCAGAAATCCTTATTCAAACAATTTAAGTATTTAGGTCGAGAAAAAAACTTCAATCACAACTTAACTTCTTTTATGCATACCATGATCATATGAGTCAACTAAGAAGAAAATCAAGGTAAGATGAGAAGTTAAGCACTTTATAAAAAAATAAATGAACCTTTTATGCTTTCAACCAAAGGTTGTTGCCACCAATCCTTCAAGTTTCCCAAGAAATCTTCACTACTATCTTTTGGACAATGGAATAAGAAGGATGATGAAGGTGTTATAGCACTTGAATCACATAATTTGCCAACGAAATGATATAACAAGGGGTCGGCCAAGAATAAAGAGATAGCTAAGAAACTTTTCCCTTAAGGCAAAGCCATATTAAATAGAAAATGGAGGGTAAAGGGGTCTACCAAGTACGATGGAGTTGGAGGGAAAATATTTTAGTAAATAATTTGATTTTGATTTTCCAATCATAACCAAATAATCAAGGATTTTATTCTTAAGATTGTTCTGCCATGAGAGAAAGAGGAGGGAAACTTATATGGGTAGCAAATTGAATTTTCAAATTCAATGAAATAAAAATAATAGGTTGGATTGACCAAGGCATGAGAGGGAAATCCAAGTAAGGAAGGTATTCAAATTTGATAGGAGGATTTCAAACACATAATGAAAAATCCTATGAGAGGATTTTAGCCAAGGATGAAATTTGGAGAGAGAGAGAGAGAGAGAGAGAGAGAGAGAGAGAGAGAGAGAGAAAGAGAGAGAGAGAGAGAGAATGGAAGAAACATAAGGAAAAATAACTAAAATTAACTAAAAAAATATAATTTGAAACAAGTATGGTCTAATAAGAAAATTAATTTAAATAAGATTTAATAAAAGGATTTAAATCAATCAAAAATAAATTAATTTTATTTTCTTAAAAAGTAATATCCCTAAAGTAAGGTGGTTTTCCAACCTATATTCCAAGTAAGGATACAATTTGAATTTATTTCATAATATGATTAAGATATGACCAAAGATTAAGACATAATAACATTAATTAATCCAAATAGATTAAATACAGAAAAATTATAATGATTTTCAACTAACATTAAATTTCAATGAATTTAAACAAGTTGATTGCCACACACTGCCGATTCACCCACCGCCGGTCATTGTCACCCACCACACCACTCCATTCAACCATCAGTCCCCACTACCTCGTCACACCATAGTCCGCCGCCTCCACTAGTCACCATCGCCGCAAGCTGGTTGCCACCTCCTCCAGCTGCCCACAACCTCAAAATAACTTTACATTACATTCATTTTATGAAAAAAAGAACTCATGTATTTGTAGAGTTTTCAACCATACAATTCTAAAGTAATCCAAATATATTACATTTCTTTTACATTGCATTCCTTTTACACGTATTTCTTTTTTAGGCAACCAAACAGCCCCTAAATGAAACTTAAACTCATGCACTTAGTTCATAATACCCAAAATGGAGAATTAAAGGAATAATTAAAAAAATAATGCAATTTTAATATGTAGTAAATATGGATAAAATTAAGTAAAATATTTTGAAATAAATAAATTATTTATTTTATTTTATTTTATTGAGCTCTTTATTTGTCTTAGTATTATAATTCCTAAAAAAATGTCAACTAGTTCAAGTCCAATAGCTTTAACATTCTAAATTGATTGAAGAATCTGAATTTGAAGATTTATTTTAATAACTTGAATTTAAACCAATTAATAGAAATTTGACCCATGTTTGTTATCATTAAAATTAATTGCAAATGAGACGGAGCTCATAAAGTCAACAAAAATATTCAACATTCATGTTGTATTAATTAAAAAGGATTTATTTTAACATTGGTAAAAATTTTCTAAAGTCCTTTTTATTCATCTTTCAAGAGACTTTCAAATCATAGATCTCTTTGCATACACATAAAGGACTTGAGTATTAAAAGTGCTTTCACTTATTCTCTTGAATATTAAAGTTCAATTGTTTGATTTGAATGAAAAGTTTTATGTGCTTTATTGTCAAAATATTCTCTGAATCTCTTTCCATTCTTCCTTCAAAGATTTCGAAAGATTTTCTCTTTGGTTTGATTAATTAGTTTTATATTCATAAAGCTTTGATAAACTTTGAGTTATTGAATTTTATTTTCAATACTATGAACATACATTTTTTCAAGAGCTTTAATCTTTATATTTCACTTTTGCACAATGTGCTTTCATGCTTTCAAGTTCATTCAATTTTATAAAATATAAATATAGGTTTGAGCTCTTCAATCTCATTTATCTTAATTTAATTATAGTTGGGACTGAGTGCAAAATTATTTTAAATTGAGAGTTAGTTACTTTGTATTTTTTTTCCCTTCTTTTATTCTCTTATACCTTGTTGGGTTGTACTAGCCCGGGCTTGCCCGGGAAGGAAAGTACATGTTGGGGTTATAATTTCTTGGTGTAGGAAAGTATGTGTTGGGATGGTACTTATCGATGTTGAAAAATATATGAGCTTGGTTATAATCTCATTCTCTTTAATGAATTCCTAGTCATGGTGAGTAGGCATGGAGGTAGTCCAGTTTTTGGGTTTGGCCGAACTACATGAAAATCCTTGTGCATCTTGTCTCCTTACATTATTGCATTTTTTTAATATCATTATTTATAACTAACTTTTCTACTAAGTTTTAATTTGGAAATTATTTAAAATACCTCTTTTGATGATAAAATTTATTATGCACCTATTTTTGATAAAACTTATTTTTAGTAATAAGAGAAATAAAAATGGAAAAGGAAAGAAAAATAAAGAAGATTTTAAATAAAGCCTTATAATGCTTACATAAAACAAAAAAAAAAAGAACAAGAGCTTCCAACTACATCCCTCAAGTTAGCCACCTAAAGCTTCTATTCTTAAATTGATTATGAGGATAACCTTAAGGTAAATAATCTATCTTATGAAGATTTGTATAGTGTCTTTGATGAATTAGTGTATGTTTATAATAAATTAAAAAAAGAAATACATTTTAATTAAATGAAAGTCTAGAAGTTCTAAAGTAAAATTTTGACACTTTGATGAAAGAAAATGAGTCACTTTATTAGATGCTCAAAAATCTCACGATATGATTTACTTTCTTGAAAGTGAAGTATCTTCATTGAATATTTAAGTAAATGATTCACTAAGTGACTTATCTAAGACCTCTACATCATGTTGTCTTGATGAGTTTATTTCCAAAATGAACATTTTAAAAGATGAAAATAAAGTACTGTAAAATGAGTTATTATCTAGAAGTAGTTTTAAACATGATTTACATATTGAGAATAAAAGATTAAAAATGTGAGAAAACTAATATCATAACTAAATTAAATGAAATATCATTATCTTCTATAAGTTTTAGTTGCTCACATTCTTTGCATTCAAATCCATCCATATCTTGCAATATTCATATTATTCACACACTTTGAATAATTGTACATCTCACAAGCATGTTAGTTCATTCACTAAAATTAAACCTAGAAGTTATAATTCATTTATGCATGCTTTGGCCAAAGTTAGTTGTACTTGTTGTTATAGGCAAGGTCTTGTTTTATATGTTTGTTCATTTATGAGATCCATGCAATTAAATGCTTTATCTTCATATATTTGGATTTCTAAGGGAACTAGTTTGCATTCTCCATCATCTATATACTCAAATATTTGTAATGCTACTAATGTTAGAGGATCCAAGCTTGCTTGGATACCAAAATCTAGGAAATTAGTTTGTATTACAAGTTTGTCTTCATGAAGGATTAATGAAGTTAAGTGATATAGGTATACAATAGAAAAATTAAATTATCTAAAGGTATGCATTCAAATTAATATACAAGAAGGAATGGTATGTAGAAAAGTATTTTGTATTGTTCAATAATACCTTCCTTACATATGTTATACATGCTTTGATATCATTAGCATTAGCAAAGGTTTATACATGATTTGATATCATATGCCCCCTTTAAGGACTTGTATTTATTAGTGTATTGATTACAATCATGCTTATTTAGCATATGTTACATGATAAATAACTTAGTACGCAATATTTGAACTCATCATTCCTTTATATAACTCATGATTATTAATCTATTTTAGCTTATGATAAAAAAGGAGTATGATTTATTAATTATCCTTTATGTATTAAAATGAAATAAATATGAAATTATGATTAATGAATCATTTTGAATGATTAGAAATTCTTTTGTGATATCAATCTTCATTGTTATGCAAATTTATGATTTTTACCCCTTACTCTTCAATCAACATTTGATACAATTACATTTGATTTGATGTTAAGATAATTTTGGTTGGTATCTTAAGTTGGCTTTACTTTCAAATATGTTCATTTTTTTCAATGGCTAAGATGTGAATATTAAGTTCTTCCAAATTTTGCTAAAGTTTTATTTCAGAGATATGTTTGTATATTTTTTATGCTTAATTGTACATTTTCATCACATATGACATTTTCCTTCATTTACATGTTCATTCGAAGTCAGTTTCATATCAAAAAAATTATATATTGATTTACATTAAATAAGGGGAGAACATCAAGCATGTAAATTTTTAATTAATTTATTTTTATCATCACATGCTTAATTAACTTTTGTAATTAAATAAGTGGGAGAATTTTATTGATATAACCAACTTCTATTTTATTGTGAACCTTTTAATGATGTTAAAAGGGAGATAAATATTGATGTTAGTGTAAATCACAAGTAATGTTGATTAGAATTTTAATTTCTCACATATGTATTTAATGAGGGGAGGAAATATCTTTTTATTATTATAATTATTTTTCACACCAACATTAGTTTGTCATCTTCAAATAGTGGGAGATTGTTGAGTACACCTTGTGTACTAAGCTTTACAATAAATCACCACTGATTAGCAAACATTGAGCTAACTTAATCTTGAATCTTCTTTGATCTTTTATTTCATCTTCAAGCTCAATAGTATATAGATATTTCTTAATGAGATTCATCTAGCAGGGTGAGTATTTATTGTTAATTTACATAGACTCATATTCTTCTATAGTCGATTGAATAAGTTAGAGGACAGGTTGCTCCTTGAGTCTATATGCTCTTCATAATAGGTTAATTAGTTGGTTATATTTTTTTGTGAATTGTTTAATTCAAAAACATTCAAGCCTTCCAAAATAAGCTTTTACATTAAGTAGGTATTTATAGTAACTCATTACATACTACATATTCTCCATTAAATTGATTTACCATGAGCTGCAAATCTAAATGGGTGATGATATGATTGGCATTTAGTCCTTGAGTAGTTTATAATATAGTGATCAGAGCTTGATACTCAAATTGATTATTCATTACATGGAAACTAACTTTATTGAGTGTGTTATGATAATTAATATTGGACTCCTCAACATAATACCCACTCTCATTCCTTTCTCTATTAATAAGTTATCCACATACAAGTGCAACAAAATATTTGAGTTGATGGGAATAGTATGTCAATCATTGAAGTCTACAAAAGAAAATAGTGAGAGCTTGTGACTTGATTGCTATTCTTGGTGAGTATAACATGTTGAACTCACTTAGTTTAATAGACCATTTTAGTAATCTCCTTGTATGATTTAACATCATAAGTATTGAATTGACTAGATTATATGTGACAACTTGTAATGAATGAGTGTGGAAATATGGCTGAATTCATTATGTCAATAAAATAAGTGTGAGTGTGAGCTTCCTAATGATTGGATAACATAACTTGGCACCACTTAGTGACTTATTCACATAATACATTAGCAATTATCTTCCACCTTATTCTCTAATTATGATCGAGTTTATTGAATCTTCTCTAGTATAATAATAATGTATTGCCCTTCTTTTGGCTTTGTAATAAAGGTGATGAGATAAGTAAGCCTTGAGATTATTGAAAGCTTTTTTGCACTCTATCATCTATTTGAACTTCTTCACACCACTTATGACTTTAAAGAATTGTGAGTAATATTCTCCTGCCTTGGAGATAAATCTGTTCAATGAAGAAACTTTCCTAGCAAGTCATTGCACTACTTTGGGTATTCTGAGTAATGGCAAGTTGAATTTAGCTTTAACTTTATCAGCATTCACTTTATCTCTTAGTGGGTGTTTAATAATTCTAAAAATGTTCCTAATCCACAATTAAATGTACACTTCAAAGGGTTAAAGCACATATTATATTTCTTCATGGTAGTGAATGTCTCCCTCAAGTCTTTAATGTGTTGTTTAGGTGACTTACTTCTGATTAGCAAGTCATGAACAAAACTTCTATACTTTTCCATTTTTCTCCATGCATACTCAGCCCACCATCCTTCAATACATCACTCTTATATATTTTTACACAAAGTGACCCTTCTCCAATGATGAAGGATGCCTTTGCTGATTTGATAGGATGCATCTAAATCTAGTGGTACTTTCAAAATCATCCAAAAAATACATTATTGTCTAACCCATCACTGAATCGATGATTGCATCTATTTTAGGAAGTGAGTATCCACCCTTAGGAAAACTAAGTTTAAATTTGAAAAGTCCGTGAATATTCTCCACTTAGCATTGGATTTTTGCACCGTCATAACATTCAATATCAATTATGCATAGTGGACTTCTCTAATGAAATCAATTTTGAGAATTTTGGCAAGTTCTTTTTTATTAGCTCATCAAGTAGACCCAGCATTTCTTCATTTTGTGCTTAATCGGTCAAGCAACTTCTTTAATATTGAGCTATGGAAAGCAATGTTGATGTCAATACTTGACATCTTTGTTGATGTTCAAGTGAACATATCTACATAAATTTTTAAGGCTTAGATGGGTGCTTCTTTGTGTTTGCTATTGAAGGTTGAGCTAATCAACAATACTCATCCTAATTTTTACATAGTTCACACTTCTTCAATCTCTTTGGTGATCTCCCCTCAAGTTCTTGTGACATTTAATTATATTAGTTCTTCTACTTTATATGTGTCATCGACTACTTTAAAAAAGCAAGCTTGAGATTGACTTAAGTTCCCTTTGATAGTGATTTCTTCTTTTCTCACTAAAAATTTGACTACCATGTGATAAGTCAACACTATTGCTCGAAACACATTGAGTAATGATCACCCAAAAATAGTATTATATATGGTGGGTGCCTCAATAATAATAAAGCTTGCCATAGTAGTGAATTTCTTTTATCACTTCCCTATGTTATTATTGAGTGATAATTTCTTCTATTTTCTTGCTTCCCCTAAAAAATCTATAGAGGGGACCACTAATCGGGGTGAGTATTGATCTCATAAAATTCATCTTATTGAATACTAACTTAAAAATAATATTGACTAAGCTCCCTATATCAATGAGAATACTCCCTATTTAGTAATTTCAATTAATGTTGAAATGACTACCATGTTGTTAAATGGATTAATGACTATAGATTGAATTATTTTGTGAAACCAACTTGGATAACTTTTGTACATAACACTCACATCATGCTTGTTGAGTTGACTTTTGTTGTTCATTATTACTTAAGACTCACTTGTCTTGTAGAATCTTCACTTCCATGAAAAATGGTGAGTATGACTTCTATAATCTAAATCACATAATTGAGGTGGACTGATTAGTCAGCTCAACAACCTCTTTTTTAATCTTTTATTGTACTCCTTTAACTTTTCTCACTTTTGAGCTCTTCTACTTTCAAAGTTGGTAGTCTCTTGAAAAACTCTATATTCTAGATGGCCTTAATGAGCTCATCCATTAACGCCCTCAACAATGTGATTATAGTCGGCCATAATTCTTGTTGTATTCATGGAGAGTGAGTGGATTTTTGTACTCAAGCCTATGCATCAGCACCTCTTCTCGCTAAGTGAGTTAGCCTCTTCTTTTATCTTTCTCTAGATCTAGAGCCTATCCTTTGAGAACCATTCCAAAGGTTAATTCTTCGTGGAGTCTCTACTATGGGCCATCATTGATGGTTGGGCAACTTTGTTGTATTCTTCCATGTTTACATGAGTATTTGCTACTAAAGTCAAATAACATATCAAAATGGACCATTACAACTTTTGTAATGCAAGTACTAAGTCTTCCACTTTCACATCTACTTTTTGAAATGAGTAATAAACTTCATAAGAACTCTCCAAGCTCTTGTCTCATCTTCAGAAGAGTCTATGAGTTCTTAAAGTGTTTTTAATACTAACAAATTGCTCAAGGAAAATCCTCTTGAACTCTACAAAAGAAGTGATGACTCTTATTGATAGATGAAAAAACTATTTGATGGTCAACTCTTTGAAAGTAGTAAAGAACAGTCAGCACTCAATCATATTGTCTTTGTCCAATAATGTTGTAGTAGATTCAAAGTATGTTATGTGATCCTTGTAGGATTCCAAATGTGGGATCTTGAACTTATACGATGGGTGAGCCTCCATAATCTTCTTAGAGAAGGGGTTAATAAGATTGATATTGGCTTGCTCCACTCAAGTATTTATTTCCTCACTAGATTAATAAGACTATCATCAATGTTGAATGTCCTTGATAACTCTTTTCTTTAATAGAGAACTTTGAAGCTCATCAAATAAGAGGATCATTCATTCTTACTAATCCTTGGACTTCGATTCCTCACTTTCTCCATAACTACCTATACTACATGTGTGATCCTATTCCACATGCTCTCCAGAACTTTTTGTGTGATGAATTGTTGATTATTAGGCTCGATACTTGCCAAATTCTCCTATACTAAATGGTCTGCTTTGCTACGTACCTGACTTTTAGTTCTTGGCCTCATCTATGCTCATTGCATCTAAAAGAATGTTGAATCTAAATCTTTTTGTGGAGTAAAGTAGAACATTATAGGCACCTAGTAAGTAAGGGTAAGTTGAATGGAAAATAAAGTAAGAAAATATGAGGAATAGTTGAAATTTTGTAACATTAGAAATACAAGTACAAGAATCTCTCCTCTCTCCCTTTTTCAAAATAACACTAAAATCAATAAAAGTACAAAAGTGTTGAAAATATAAAAAGAGCCAAAGAGTTCCCTTTTTATAGGATCAAGCCATAGCAATATATATAAAGTGCATATTAGCTAAGTCTATTACATAAAAAAATACTCGCTAGTTAAAGTTTCCAAGTTCAGTCACTAGCATTAATAATATGAGCTACCTTATGTGTGTGTAACTATATAGTCGACACATGTTGGTGTGCCATTATACATAAGGAAAGTTTTTGAGAGCTAACTATGTTATTGGGATGATCTTTTCTTCACACTTACCAACTCAAAGTGAATCTTTTTAGGGAGTGAAGTACTTTCTGATTTTTTCAACTTGATGATGATTGTTCTTAAGTTGATCCTTTGCCACTCATGAGTAGTCGTTGGATCCATATGTACTCCATGGGTATACAGGTTAGCATAACTTTCAAGAGCTACTATTACTTGAGTTAGTTATGTAATTTATATGTGGTATTAAATGGTTTGATTAAATGGTTCAGGTTTTACTTATCTTTTACTATGAAAGCACAAATTGGGCTACTTTTTCTTAATTCCCTTACCATTAAAAGTGAGAAGTGATGATGATTAATTAGAATTTAAGTTAACCAGAAGATGTTTTAGTCCAACATATCCATAGATGATACTTATAGCATCTAGTGGTTAGGGACCACCATGTAGGTAGCCACTTTTCCTACAAAACTAAAACTTTAGTCCTTATGAGCATCTAATTAAGCTATCTACTAGTTTTTGAAGGATTCTTCACTAAGAATTACCTAGAGGACTCAATGATGAGCAAAACTCCCTAATGTTCCACCGATTAGAGCATTCCTAGTTAAGAACTTGTTTTTTGAGTCCAACTATCAAAACTTATAAAATAAATTTAAGAAAACTTTTTCTAACATGTTTGGGATATCTTACTAATGATTAAAACAAATAATAATTGAGCTAAGTTGACCTAAATGAAACCAAAGTCAAACTTTAATTAGCTCTTATCAATTATAAGTTAACTTTAATAAATCTTTCTAATGTTCATCAAAATCTTCAGAAACTTCATTTATATTCAAGTGGACACTTTAAATTCCATTGGTGAGTTCAATTCCATCAAGTTAATCCAATTGATCTTCTTTGACCAATTTTAACCAAATTAGGCTAATAACACCTAAGTTAACCTAAATTTTGAATTAATTTGAAAAATAAAATGAAACTATTTCTCTTAGTGCCTCATAGAATTTTTATAACTTACTTGGCTCAATTTCATATTGGTGCAAGTTTGAATAAATTTGGGAAAGGTCTTGACCCTATGATGCTTATGTGTCACTTGGTGCTCAATTAGACCATTATAGTCTCTATAATAAATTAAACCCTTGGACATCATTATATCCATGGATGTCATAATAAATTGTTTAGTTGAAACCATGTTGATAAATACCTTATGAAAATTAAAACTTAGGAAGAATATGAAACCAACAATAATCAACATAGTTTTAATTTAAAAATTCAATTTCTTTTATTATAATTTAAGAGCTTAGTCACCTCCAAAATTTATGAAACTTAGGCAAGAAGTGTAAAATGAAAATGAAAATATATGATACAATTTTTGGCTTAATCTATACTAAAAAAATAAAGTCCTGAATTTTTAAATTCACTATTATAATATTTATAAGTAATAAAAATTAAACTATTGAATAAAATAATTTTAAAATATTTTCATAACTTTTTAAATCAAATAAGTTTTATGATTTTCTTTGCATAAAATCAATGTACAAGAACACCCACTAATGGATATTAGCAATGAGTAGTTATTGAACAAAAACCCTCCTATTGTTCTAAATGCAACATGTTCAACCATAATATTAGCAATTGCCACATTGCACATCCTGAGTTGAGAAGAAAATAGTAGGAAATTGTTTACCCAAAAATGGAATCAAGCAATAAGAAACTTGCTCAGCACATTGTAGTAATGGAAATTTGCTAGAAACCAATTAGATATGAAGCAGATATTCAGAGAAACATTGGTGAAACCTGGTTGGAATTACAAGCTCTCCCACCAGCCATGCTAGGAATTGGTGCTTAGGATCCTTCTAGGTTGATTTCTGTAGAGGTCATGCTAGAAATAGGAACACAAGAGGAATTCTAGGTTGACATAGAGAACATTCTTGGAAATTTACAAGTGGAAATTACTAGTTGATAGCCATGATTTATAAAAATAAGCTAATCTCACATCCCTAGTAGAAGAGAGACATTATCCAGTTTAGAACACGACTCCTTATGCTGAAATTATAAACTAAGTTAGCGAAAACATGGAAGAAGAATGGATGAAGCAAAGTAACAAAACACAAGCTTAAGGGCATAAGAGAATTGAAGAATATAAACCTAGATGTTGTTGTATACATAGCTTCGACTTCAGATGCTGGAATCCTTGCCACCTTAGATGACAGGATTCCAAGTAGCACTAGAAGAAGGAACTTACATCTATGACTCGATCTTTAATCTAGAACATATGAGGCATTGTTAAGGAGGATGCCTCCAACTAACTCAAAAACCTAATCAAAACTCACAAACTTGACACCTGCACTAGTTTGGAACCAATGATTCACAAGGATAAAATAGAAAAAAAAAAACATAAGATGAGATTTGGAAATTGTAATATCTATTCTAATTGCATTAGAAAAATTTGGCTCTTTTGGACAAATCATATTCAAGTTAATGTCTTAATTGATGATCCTCAATTCCTACATCTCTCCATGTCTTACTTTAATGCCACTATCTTCTTTACTTTTATTTATGATGGTTGCTCTAGGGAGCCTAGAAGAGACTTTTTGGGGAAACTACAATGCATAGTTGATAACTACAAATCATGATGGGCTATAGGGGGTGACATGGATATAATTTCTAATCCTAATGAAAGAAGGTGGGAGGTAACAAAAAAATGCTCCAATAAAAGAGTTCCTTGATTATATTACTTGGGTTGGCCTCTACGATTCAGGTTTTTGAAGACATCCATACAAATAGAACAGGGGTAGAACATTTGAAAGGTTTTGTAGGATACTTGTCAATGATAAATGGTTGAACTCTTCCATCATTCCTCTATCAAGAATTTAAATAAAACTTCTTCATATCACATCCCTCTTTTGCTTATAATTCTTATGAGAGCCAAGCCAAAGAATTCTTCATTCAAATTTTCTAACTTGTCGATTCATCACCAAAATTACTAGGATTGTATTAAAGAAGCTTGGAAGCCAGAAAACCATCTTAATCCTTGTACTAAATTATGGCAACTTCATAAGAATATGGCTAATGTTTTCCAAAAATGGAATTGGGAGATCTTTGGAAATATCACCAATAAGGTAGCTAAGGCTAAAAAAAGAATATGTACACTCAAGCATGAAACTACCACTGACTTGGATGAAATCAAGATTCAAGAATTGCAAGATGCCACCACTAAATCACAATCTCTTATTAACATGGTGGAAGAATTCTTCAAACAAAAAATCTTGCATGAATAATTTAATGGAAGCTAATAGAAATACAAATTTTTTTCCAACCTTTCATAAAAAAAAAAAAAAAGGAATCAAAAGTTAATCTCAAAGATCAAGAATAGCCTCTCATTATAACAAATTACCTTATTTACTTCATGGATATAATTCAACCACCTTCCATACAAAATAATCTATTCAAAGAAGATCTTTTTAAGAGAGGCAACACACAAGTGGCCATAATTTAACTAAACTTGATAAATTTAAGATCAAAGTAGTTAAATACTTAATGTTTACTGATGGAGTGCCATCTATAAAGCACAGGAGGTTATTAAAGAATGCATAAATATAGCCATATGAACATTTTTTAGTGACAGGGAAATGCCTAACTACTTCAAGACTTAACAATCACACTCATTCCAAAGAATAGGGATGTTTTCTACTAAGATAACTTCAGACAAATCTCTCTTGATACTATCATGAGCGAAGTTATTAGTAAAATAATCACTTTCAAAATCCAACCATACCTCCATGACCTAATTAATGTTAATTAATCTGCTTTTAACAAAGGTAATACAATGGATTATATTCTACTTGCTTAAGAGCCTTTCTTGGACTTAAACAAAAGAAATAAGGGGAGGAAATGTGGTTATCAAATTGGATATAAACAAAGCACTTCATACAATCCATTGGGACTTCATTCACAGGGTGCTCAAGTTAAAGGATTCAGCTCTAATTTCTACATAATGATCTTTACACTTCTAAACAATAATAAGTACTTAATTCTAATATATGGTGAACAACATGACTTTCTTCAAACACATAGAGGAATTATACAAGGGAACCCTCTCTCTCCATAATTATTTATCCTTGCTTTTGATTACTTTCCAAATTATTGAATTAGGCATAAAGGGAGTAAATTCATTATGAAGGCTAATGGAAAAACCATTATCTCTCACCTTTCTTTTGCTATTAATTTCCATCATTTTTGTGATGCTAGCAAGACATCTATTAAAAAGGTTATGAATATCATTACTGAATTTGAGAAAGTATATGGCCCCAATTTCAATAGAAAAAAGTGCCAACCCATTTTTAGCAAACAATAGGATTCTATTAAAGTGGATAAAGCTATTTACCTATTTCTAAAATGGTCAACTTCCTTTCAAATATTTGGTTGCTTTGATTTTTAATGGAAGGCTTAAGGCAAGATTATTTGATGACATTATAAGCAAGATCTAAACTCCTATTAACTCAGGGGAAAATTCCTTACTCAACTTTGAAGGAAAGCTTACACTCATTGAAAGTATCCTAAATTCAGTTCCTTGAGCCTTTAATATGCCCTTGAGTGTGCAACTTAGAATTGAAAGATTTTCAACAAGTTCTTGTGGAGTGGGAGCAATAAATCAATTCACTAGACTAGCTGGAATAAGATCTGCAAGCCCAAAGAACAAGGGGGAATTGGAATACAATCTCTTCAAGATTCTATAAAAATCAACATTATCAAAAAATTGATTAGATTTAGGGCATGGGACTCTCTTCGGGCATCTTATCTTCATAGTAAATATTACAGGAAGTAGTACTTTGCCTTAATCAATCTGAGTAGTAAATATTCCAATTCATGGAAGAGTATATTATTGTATAGATAGGAAGCTAAGCACCTTAATTACTGAGATGTGGGGGAATGAAAAATCAATTTTTGGTTGGATCACTAGTTGCTTGAAATACATCAAAAAGATATTGGAATGGATTGTGACTATGTTTCAAATTTTTGGTCACATAGTGGTTAGGATATTGACAAACTACAAGATAAAATGCTTAAAGACATAATCAATGATATCATGAAGATTCCAATCAATGCTCAACAAAAGGATCACTTAATTATTAAGAACAACAAGACCACTCATTCCATTTTCCAAACAATCGCCTACAACTTAAAGGATAATAATCAAAAGACTCATTATGGGAAACTTATATGGAATAGATTTTTTTCAACCCACTATGCCATTCTTTTGTTTGAGAATTTTCCATAAAATAATTCTCATGGATGATGTACTAAAACTAAAAGGTTTAAAAATTATATCCATATGCTATTTATATGAGAAGGATGAGGGAAGCTTAATGCACATTCTCACTAAATGCCACTTTACCAATGAAATTTGGAGGCTGCTTAGAGAGCTCCTAAAACCAAAATTGAGAGTACATTTTAACAATTTGGATTATTATAGCTCATGGTGGCAATAATAGCACTCCAATAGTAGATTTGTCTGACCAAATTCTTTCATTCTCCTCATCACCTATTTGTTGTTTTGGTTTGAAAGAAATTTAGCCAAATATGATAACAAACAACCTTCCTTCAAGAAAATAACAATGCATATTATTAACTTTATAGTCAAAGCCCTTAGATTACTGCCTAAAGTTGAATCCACTCTTTCAAGATGAGGAACAATTCCCAGCTGACTCCAAGCCAACTTGGATAAAGGTTTTCTAGTTTAAAGCACTAACATGTACTATCAAAATCAATATTGATGGCTACTTTAAGGAGAAGATCAATTCTGATTGGATTGGTGGCTTATTTCATGATTCAAATGGAAAATCCCTATTATATTTATCTTTTCTTTGTATGGCCCAGTCTACTTTTCATGCTAAACTATGGGCTCTTAATGTTGCCTTATCTTTGCTTCTTGCTTTTGGAATGCATCTTATTAACTTGTGAACCATAGCCACAACAAACCATGGCATGCTATCCCCCTTCTTAAATAGATTAGATTACTACTGAGGGATAACAATATTATGATCACCCACATTCTTTGCAAAGGCAACCAACTGGAAAACTACTTGGCCAACATTGGGGAATCTACTATGAAGGCAATTATATCCTTCTCTCCTAGTGCTCAATTAAGAAAACTTTTACATGGTGATTGTTTGACCATTCCCTACATTAGAGGCCTTGATAGTCTATTGTATTCTCTTTCTTACATCAATGATAAAATCATTTTGCTTAAAAAACCTAGAGATTGGGCTTTATAAGGAAAATTTTTAGTAAATATTACACTATGTACATCAGTGATGGAATGATATTGTCACATTGTGTTTCTTGTTGTTCATAGTCATCCAAATGAACCAAAAAAATGATACTTGGAACAGTATTTTGGATATGGGTGTTTAGACTATGACGTGTTAAAGTTTTTTAATTGAACAACAATTCAATCAGAGTGGAGATTTTGATCTAGAAATTTGTTTGAATGTTGTTCTTGAAATAAGGCCTCATAAAACTATTATTGGTTCATGTTATGAAAAGATGTTTGAGGTTTTCTTTGTTAGAACTACATAAATAGAATTTATAAGGCAATCTTATTCCCGCTCATTTAAGAATATTATTAATTAGAAAGAAAGACATAGATGGCTTGAAGATTAGATTCTAAATAAAACTTCACCCATAGTGTAGTAATCTTGGACCTCAACTTTAAATATATGGTCTTTGTTAATGACCATTGCTTCTGTTTGTTCTTAATAATAAGGAGATTCTTTTGTTTCTTATTAAGATGTATTTTTTTGATGCTGTGAATAATAAATTATTGTAAGTAGAGAACAAGCAAGTTTGTATTCCAACTATCTTGATGATAGAAATCAATTACTTTTAAGTGGATTTCTTTATATGAATTATCTAACCAAAAATTGATATTCCTTCACTAATATTATAATATAGAAAGTTCTTAATAGCCTATCTATACAAGTGAAGGGTTTTCCAAGTGCTACAATTATTTTTGTGACTAATAACATGTATGGGATAAACTTCATTACAATAGAGATTTACTTTCTCTATGTTTGATCCATAGCATTACTAAGTTGCACTTGATGATAGTTGTCAACAATTTGATGGCCAATCCACTATCATCTTTAGGTTTCTAAACCTTTATACATATGGTCAAATCAAGATTATTGTGATTCCTTTCCCAAATGAATTTATTAAATATTTTCTTTAATTTATCATATAGTTCATGAGCATAGTATGAACCTGAATACAATATAGAGGAATTGTGCTTAAACTGCTTTGGACTAGTGTAATGTGTCCTCCAAAAGAAAAATAATAATAATCTTCCTTGGAACTTTTTACACCAACTCATTTAAATGACATAATTATAGTCTACCTTTGTTCATATTAATATACTGATATTTGAATGGAAAATCATACTTAGAGAAACTACTGAATTTATTTTTCCATATAGTATTTTTAGCATTTATACTTAGAGAAACTAGTGAATTAACATTTATTTCAATTGAAGTACGATCCCAAAAAATTTCAAAATATTATATTATTTGAATAATATTTTTGATAGAGCTTTTGATGCCATCTTAGATAGGAATACATCATTAGCAAATGCAAGATAAGAGATAGGTAATAAAACTTTGAATGTAAAGTTGATTGAGTTTTCTTTCTTATGTGTTTTATTTAGCAATCTTGAAATGTAATCCATTGTTATGATGAAGAGTGTGGGTGAAAGTGAGTCTCGTTGTACCATTCTTAGTTCTAAAGAAACCATAATATTTTCCATTAAGAATAATGGATAAATAGTTGTTGCAAAGGATTTTTTTAACAAGATTGCAAAATTCTCTAGTGAATTCTCTATTTTGAAGAACTTTAATGAAGAATTCACAATTGATACTATTAAAAACTTTTTGATATCTTGTTTATAATGAGATTACCTTCTCTACATTTCTTATTAGGGTCATTAGTGAGTTATTCTGCTAAGATTATGTTGTTAGTAATGTTCCTATGGTTGACAAATGGTACCTGATTTTCTAATGTGATGATGGGAGAATTCATTGAAGCTTCATTGATAGAATTTTGTTGATGGCTTTGCTTCATACTAAAGTAAGACAAATAAATATGAAATTATCCTAGTTTAGGTTGACATGGCTTCTAGGGATGAGAGCTATAAATTAAGATGCAAAGTATTTAACCATGTGAGAACCTTTAAAAAGTCTTGAATTGAATGAATGACTTCAATTTTAATTATATCCCATGAATGTTAATAAAAAAAATGTAGTGTAGCCATCAGGTTTTCTTATTTTTAACCATCAATAAAGAAGATTGAATCTTTAATCTAATTTTGCAAGTGGATGACAATTAGGTTGAGAGATTGGATATAGTTTTGGTTATCATCAAACAACTTCCTATTGAAGTGTTACTAAAGGTAATTAGAATTATAGTGTGGTTTATGCAATGTATCAAACTAGTTCAATGTATTAGGCCAATGATTATCCCAACCTTTAGAGAGGAATATTTCATGCAAACTTCATTGAATTAAAGCCATCTTTCACTTGTGTACTTCAAATCAACCCAACCTCTGCTCCTCACAGCTACCTTATGCCAAAGTAGATGCTACAGATTACATGATTACTTCTAACTCATTCTATTCCACTTGTGATTTAAATGGTGTTAGAACTAAGACATCACAAAATCTCTCCACATAGTAATCTTGATGAGCCCTAACAACCGTATTCACCTCTCTCCCTCTCAATTTCTTCTCCATAATCATCAAAGCCTTAATGACCATCTCTTTTTTTCCATTACAACCAAGGGAACCTCATTTCTTTTTTCTTCTTCCATTTCATTCAACAATAAGAGTGAGTTCTCCCTACCCACTTTACTAATATTTTTCTATTTTACATGACCTTCTCTTACTTGAGCATTCACTATTGATGTTTTCAAATTCATAGTCATCTCTTTCCTCAAACTTTTGCCAAATTATTAGGGTGATGTTTAGGCCAAATTAGATAAATAATTAATTTTAATTAAATGCATAAATTATTATTGTGATTCTTGATTACTTAATTAAGGTAGTCTCTCCAATTAGTTGTTAACCATAAATTTATTTTTTATTTTTATAATGCTTAATTTTAGAACATGAAAAATCTATTTTTGTTACTTATTGATTATTGATTTACTTATGTCTTAAGGAAAAGAGGTTTTGCTTATCTTAATGCTTAATTAGCATTTAGTGCCATGATTTAAGTCTTTGTTATTGATTAGATATTTGAATTAATAAGGATCATCAAGATAATACATATCAAGGTGGCAACTTTAAATTATATGGAAAAGTAAATATTTAAGCACTAAGAACTTGAAGTAAGTGGCTATTACTTATAAAGGGATATGTACAGCCTTCTTTGTTGGGGGTTTTATCCTTATTATTTGTATTAAACTCTTAGATAGTTTATAAGATTGCAATCCTACTTTTAGTATCCTATGTATACTTTACATGTGTATGTAGATTTTATTTCATGCTCATAATGAAATAGTAAATTGCATAAATAGCTTTCTTGATTTATTACAGAATAAATTTCTATTATATTGAATAAATGTTTTTTCATTGTACTAGTTCCTTTTCTTTTAAATTACTCACTTTAAATGTTGTTTATTTATAAATGCATAAATCTTGTTTTAAAACATTACAAACATTCTCCATACTGTGTAATAAATATTTACTCAAATGTTTTATAAAATGTGTGTAATAACTAGATGTCCGTATCAAATGGTATGCAAGTCTATAAAATCCTTTTGGATATTTGTTTGTCAAGTTAACGTGCCCTTATAGTGAAGACTATAAGGAATCATTGAATTTCCTTGGGTTGGTGTTTAACTTTCAGGTTCATTATGTCTAGATAAAACTAACTATAGTTATATGGATAAATAAAATGACATTGATCAAAGACTATTCAGTCATATTTTTATGTGTATGAATTTACTAATTTTGGATGACACATAAAAATTTACATACAAAGGAATGGAGCTGACATATTTATGGTCATAAGCTTGTTATTATGAAAATCATCTTAGAGTGAGTACTATTTTTCATTATGCATTGTAACTTTGATTTCTGAATGCATTTGTTGCATTGTTAGTCATACATGCACAATAGAGTAAAACTAGATTGATGAATAACATTTAGAGATTTAGTGTACATGTTTGTGATAATTGTGTATGCCTATGCAAAGATTGACCTAAACTAATTGAAATTTCTCCTAGTAGATGATCATAAGTATCATCATTCTAATGGCCTATTTAGAATCTATACTTAGTCTTATTAGTGCAGTACATTATCATAGGTACACGTTGATTTATTGATTTCAAATTTTTCTACCAATATATAGTGAGTTGAGCCCTTTTTATTATTCATACTGCATGTCCCATTCTTTTACTCTCTATTGGTTAAACACTAAGTTTGATAAGTCAAACTCATTTGTTGAAATTATTTTTAAATCAAGTACAACTAGAGTGCTAGATAGATCTTCACCACAATAATAGGCTTTATAATATAGAATTATTTTGGCATTTTAAGTTTATCAATCAGTTCTCCTAATATTGCTATTGGGTTGGTTACTTTTCTTTCTTCTTAGTTTTATTTCCCTTAAATCTCTATTTAGATGTCAATTTTTTTTTATTGTTCTTAGACTTTAAGTGTTATTCTACTTCATTATCAGATTGTTTTATTATGTCTCTTAATGAAATGAATAATATTTGTTTCCCTATTTATGTTAGCTTATTAGAATTATTGTTGTTGTGTGTAGATGTTTATCTTATGATGACAAAATAGGTCTTCATATTATCCTCATCATGTCCCACATAGTTGAGGTGTACCACCTTCCAAACCAAGGGTCTAATAGAGTGGTATTAGAGACCATGTTTTATGCTCAATATTTCATAGGATTGGGTAAAAGGGATATATTATTATATGTTGCATAGAATAATTAGTACTATATCATATAATGATACATATAAGTATTTAGTTATACATTATTTTGGTTTTATGGTGTTTAATTTAGATAAAATGGCATGAAAGAGAAGGAATGTTATTGTGCTTGCATAGCCGATAGTCTGAGGGCTACCACTAAAGGTGTACCCATTGTTGACCTAATTTTTGGATGAGGTTAACATTTTTTTGAAATTTTTAACTAGGACACCTAATTGTTGACATCATGGATTAAGAATCTCCTAATTAAACATTAAGGACACTACACCTAATGACCATATGCACCCTTTTGGGTTTGGTCTATCCTAATGGGTTTAGATAAACTCAACCCAAATATTAAACACTAACATAAACAAAGAATCTTTTAAAAAAAATCAAACATATTTCACTTGAAACTTGAGTTTTTTTTTTTATCAAAAGAGGAGAATTTTATTGCCATAAAGAAACAAATACATGGTCCTTAAAGGGGATAAATCTCTAAACTATCACTCAAAGAGCTAAAATTAGCCTAAAGAGATAAATTCCCTACCTATTACATCGAAACCAGTGCAAAAGAAATGAAAGATAAACACTCACTATGAAACACAAAATTCCAAGAAGAGCAGCCAAAGCCTTCTATATCCCAAAATTTTTTGAGAGATGCACAATCCACCTTCAACCCCAAAATCTGCCACGAGCCTGCAAGGAACTTAAGATAGAGATGAGAATCTATAAATAAGGATAAGCTAAATAAAAACAAGAAGAAAAATGATAAAAGACTTAGATAAAGCTCAAAGTCACAATCATCTCAAGAGGCAACAAGATATGTGAGCATCCGAACTTTAGTAGAAGGGTTACAATCACATATGGTGCAACTAGATAAAAGGATAATAGGGGAAACATCTCAGCCATCATAGCCAACTTACCTTGATTAAATAGGTAGCTAACCAAGTTCTAGTATCTATCATCAGTATTAAATATGCAACTAATCAATAAATACATCAAACCAAAATAGAGAGCAAAGCTAAAACCAAACAACCAATAAAATTTCTTAACACCAGTAATTAGGATCATCATACAAAATGAGGAAACATCAACCAAATCACCATAATAAAAGGAGGAAAATAATAGTGGATAAGCACCATCAACATAGATGGAAAATCCCAAAGGGAGGCCAATTCTGCAGCCAAAAGAATAAACAAAACTCTCTATGCAAACCATGAAATTCAAAGCAACCAACCAAAAAAGACAGCAGCCAAGAAATAGCCACCACCCAAGGTAAAAATAGACCAAAGGTAAAGAAATAGAAATTTTGTAGGTCCTCCAACCAGTAGCAAAGTAGTAGCCAGCCATCAAGGCCATCCAGCCAACCATAGTCACAAGAACAGTAGAAATAGTAATAGAACCCAACCATAACCTAAAAAGTAGGAATAGGGAAAAAGCGAGCATATCTAAAGAAAAAGAATAGCCAAAACTACATGCAGGTTCATCCCTCAATAGAAAGAATTGACAAGCCAAAAGCCCATCCATCCAACCGGCTAACACCACAGAAAAAGCTCAAAAAAACCACCAGAAAAGGAAAACAAAAACAAAATGGCAAGTAATAGCACTAGAGAATGTAACTTAGCCTAGGAAAGAACAAAACCCATGGCTAGCTCAACCAGCAATCATACGCTAGATTGCCAAAACTGAAAGAAAAAGGCTGGACAAAAACACAGCCACCAAGCAACCACCAGCCAATAAACCCTCACACGGAAAAAATGAGTCCAAGGAAAAAGGAAACCAAGTAAGCTCCAAAACCTACCAATCACCAGGCCAACATAAAACCAACACAATAGGAGACAAATAAGAGGAAAGACCCATCAAAACCAGAGGGAAACCAAAGCTCAGTAGCACCAACCTGAAGTAATCCTGACCTCCATCTAAAGGAGATACCAATAAACCCAAAAGCCAAGGACCACAGTAGAAAGCCAAAGAAAGGAAAAAAACTATCCAAACAAATCAAAATAAGAAGAAGAATTCATACTCTTGGAGAAAATTTTAGGTTTAGGTTTAGAAAAAGAATAGGATCCAAACCAACAAGTATAAAAACCTAACCAAAAAGCTACATGAAAAACCGTCCACACAAGGGAGACCAAAGACAAAAAAAGAGAGAAAAAAGAAGCTAAAAGCCTCTTAAGGTAAGGTAAACTACTTTTATCTAGATTAACAAGTCCCCTCAATAAGGGAAGATTCTTGTTAGAAAAAAATGTAAAGTTATGAGTCTTAGCCCCCAGATTTTCTAGAAAATCAGCACAGGAGTTTCCTTCCCTATAAATGTGAGAAATATGGAAATCTAATTTAGCAAGTAAAGTCCTTGTATGGTTAAGAAAATAAAGCAATTCAGCATTGCCATGGGAATCAGAATTAAACCAGGTCAAAAGAAGGAAAGCATCAACTTCAATCCAAATTTTAAATAAACTTTTTTGTAAACAAATAGAGAGAGCATGGTGAATTGCTTTAAGTTCAGCATATAAAATTGAGCAAGGCTCTAAAGAGGCAGCAAAAGCACAAATCTCCTTGCCACTATGATCTCTTAAAATCCCTCCACAATAATAAAAACCATTAGAGACAGAGCCATTAGTGTTAAACTTAATGTAATCATTATTAGGTTTAAGCAAAAAAAAAATCCTTTGATTGAAAGGCACAATATAAATAGGAAGGTTAATCCCAAGTTTAGAAGCCGCAAACTTATACCCTTTAAAATTGGAGATTTTAAGAAGGTTGGCTTTAAAAAGAAAAAATTTTATATTTGGATCTAGGAATTATATGATTATGATTCATAGAAATATTTCTATGCTTTGCATCATTTCTATCCATCCAAATATACCAAATAATAGTGATGGCTAAGACAATTTTAACATGCCCCTTAGAAGTATGAAGGAAACAGGCTTAAAGGAGTTGCATAAGAGATGATGAGCCATTAAAATGAAGGGTATTAAAAGTATCATCATAGCAGTTCCACACTTTAGCAACAATACAACCATTGAAAAAAATGTGACCCACATTTTCAATATGATAGCAATAATGACATTTAAAGGGGAGGTGAAAACCTTTTTTCAAAATATTAGTATCCAAAGCAGTATAATTCTTAAGAATTCTCCATGTTAAAATAGAAAATGAAATGGGAATAATATTGTTCCAAATTTTAGTAAAAACCAAAGAATTCTAGTTTTTAATCCTAATAAAATGCTACACATCCTTAAAGATAAAATCTCTAGAAGAAGAAATTTTGAGAAGGATTTGGTCAAGTTTATTAAGATGAAGGAAAATATTAAGAATTATATCTAGGAATTCATTAAGGACAAGGTTATTCAATTTAGTCACATCCTAAGTATTAATTGATGAACCTTAAGCACAACAGTAGAGTGAGTGTTAAGAAGGAAGTCAATAGAACCTTGAGCAAGCCAATTATCTTGCCAAAAAAAATGAAAATCTAAAGTTGATACCCCAAAAAAATTTTTTTTAGCATTCCATTTAATACTACAAAGCCTTCCAAATAGGAGAGTCTTTAGATTTGAAGAAATAATTAAGAGGATGTTTTCCTTGACAATATTTAGCATGCGTAAACATAGTCCAATAACGATCTTTTTTTATGAAGTTCCACCATATTTTATAGGAAAAACAAGTAATAGAATCATCTAAGGTTTTACGACCCATGCCACCCTCGTTATTAGTACACAACAGTTATTCGTTAGTATAATGCATCCTATTGGATGAAGAATTAGAGCCCCAAAAAAATTTGTTAATAAGCCTATTCATCCTATTTATGATAGATAAAGTAGGTACAATGGTAGATAGAAGATAAATAAGCAAAGAGCAAAGGGTGCTTTTGATCAAGGTAAGTCTAGTACCAAAGGAGAGTAAATGAAATTTCTAAAAAAATGTTTTTATTATTTAATTTTTGAATAACCTCATCAAATAAAAAGGATCTTTCCTGCCTCTATATAAGGGAGTCCCAAGGTATTTGATAGGGAGATTTTGGTGAGAGAAGCCAGTAATATTTTTGATACAACTAATCTTAGATAAACATATGTTAAAACTAGTAATAAAATAATGTTTATCAGAATTAATATTCAAGCCACTCTCTTTACCAAATTTGTTTAAGAACTTACTTAATTTTTTAATGTAATGCATCGAGGCATTACAGAAAATAATAAAGTCATCAGCAAAGCTAAGATGAGAAATAGGAATCCCACCAGTGGTTCTATAATACATGTGAGGCATTCTACTAAACAAATGCTCAAGACATCTAGAAAGATATTCAACAACAATAATGAAATGAACAGGAGAAAGAGGGTCACCCTGTCTTAACCCATGAGAGGAAGAAAAAAAATCCATGCACTTCACCATTAAAAAAATGGAAAACCAAGAATTCTAAATATCATTTATAATTAAAGCAATAAATTGATCAAAAAACCCAAATAATTCTAGAATTTTATAAGGAAATTCCAACCAATATTATTATAAGCTTTGGCAATGTCTAACTTAAAAAATAGGTTACCTTCCCTAATCTTGGCATTCAAAACATGAATCAACCCTTAGGCTAAGAGCACATTATCAGAGATGGATCTCCCTTTAACAAAACCAGTTTAGTTGGGGGAGATAACTTTAGGGAGTAAAACACTAGGTCTTTTAGCCAAATCCTTTGAGATAAGTTTATTAAAGACAGAGCATAAGCTAATGAGCCAAAATTCACTCCAAACTTTAGGATTATCCTTTTAGGAATCAACACAATGGAAGTGCTAGCAAAATATTTAAGAAAAACATTACCCTTAAAAAAATCAATAACTACCTTAATCAAATTATCTTTAATGATCTTCCAACATTTTTAAAAGAAAAGGGTAGTATACCCATCAGGCCATACCATAGAGTCTTTATTCATACTCTGGAGCAAATCAACAATTTCATTCTCACTATATAAGGAAATAAGCAAGTTTTTGTCCTCAGTAGAAATAAGAGAAGAATAACACAGGGCCAAGAAAGATCAACATAAGACACATTTTTATTAAGAAGCTCTCTATAATAAGTAACAACATAATCAATTAGATCCATTTTATCCAAACACCACGACCCATCATTTAGTTTAATTTTATGAATATGATTTATAGTTTTTTTTCTTATTTACCATGGCATGAAAATATTTAGTATTTCTATCACCATCAGAGATATGTTTCAAAGAAGCTTTTTGCCTCCAATAGGTCTCTTCCATGTCTTCAAGACAAGTCAACCTATCCTTAGCATTAGCTAGCAAAGGAGCTTTAGAAGGATCATTGACAACATCTTCTTCCAAAAGCAATCACCTCATTCTCCATTTCCTTAAGATTGGCAAAGAGATTCATAAAATAATTCTTATTCCACCAAGTAAGGCATTTTTTAAGTCTTTTTAATTTAAACCAAAATCTTTTCATCCCAAAAATAGAATCATCTAGCTTAAGATGTTCCTCCCAGTTACTAGAAACAACATTAAAGAATCTATCATCCAAGAGCTACATATTCTAAAAATAAAAAGCAATAATAGAAAGAGACTTATTAACATTAAAATTAACATTGATAAGCAAAGGAGAGTGGTCAGATAAAGTTCTACTTAAATGCTTCATAGATGTAATAGGGAAAAAATTAATCCAAGGATGATTAAAAAGCACCCTATCAAGCCTTTGTCAATGCCTATAATTATTCCAGGTAAACCTAGAACCAGTAAAGCAAATGTCAATAAGATGGCATTCTAAAATCATGTTATTAAAATCCTCTAAGAAAGTAAGTTAAGAGCACTACCACCAAGTCTCTTAGAGGAGGAGGAGGAGATAGTATTATTATCTCCACCAACAAACCAAGGAGCATCAAAGGAGGAAGAAAAATTAATAAGTTTCTTCCAAAGAATATGTCTACTACACCTATTGCATAAAGCATAAACAAAGGAACCAAAAAAACTTAAATTATCATAAGAAATCTTAACATTTATAACTTGGGATAAATCATCCAAAATCTCCAAAACATAAGGATTGTTCCAAAAGATCCAAATTTTATTACTAGAATTATCAAAAGAGTTATTAAAACCTATCATTCTAGCAACATGAGTAATAATAGATGGAAGAATAAAAGGTTCCAAGATAGCTAGGAAAGAGATATTCTAATTACGAACTAGATTTCTAATCCAATTTCTAACTGAGAGAGTACCAATCACACTCACATTTCTAATTAAGAAAGAACCCATTTATTTTTGTAAAGAAGATCCAAACCTAGTCAATCTGGTAAAGTTAGGAGGTTGTGTTTTAGGGGTTTTATTTTCTTTTTAGAAACTATTTGGAACATTTTATTCTTATCCAATAAATTACCATTCGAGAGAGATTGACTAGGAATATTATCATGAGAGATTTGAGCATTTAAGGCATCTTTGCAAACAACTTCACCCTCTTCCAAACTATTATTAATTTGAGCTATTGGGTTAGAGTAAGGCTCAACATTAGAATTAAAGGAATGAGAAGGACTAGGACAATTTAAATCATAAATACCCAAATCAACATTAGAAACCTTTTCAATATTTTCAGCAACATTCAAAACCTTATTTTCATCAATCAAAGCTCACATTGAAGCACAAATAAATTCATTGGAAATAGAGTCATCATCCATAAGCTTAGAAAACATGATGTTATACATATTATTATCAAAATTAGGAGCATTCAAATGTAAAGAAGCATTAAGAGGTAAATCATCTATATCAATCTAATTGACATCTAAGTCATGATTAGTCGTAGGAGCCAGAGCAACCTAAACAAAATCAGTAAGTGGGTCCAAAGAAAAATCCTCATTTTCAGTATTAGAAATCAACCTTGAGCTTTAACCGTATGCAACTTAGGATTAAGATCCAAATTATCTTAAATCAAATTTTTCTTCTTAAGATGTGATGTGCACCACCGAAAAACTATGTCCTTGAATCTTACAGTGAGAACAAAAGAGAGGAAAATTCTCAAACTCAACTTTTTGCAAGTAGCCATATTTTTTTGAACCTAGCCAAATTTCATTAGGGTAGTTCTTAGTTATATCTTGCTCAATGAGAATCTGAGCAACAAAAGGATGGACATACAAAGCTATTGCCTTATCAACTTGAAGAGACTGACTGAATAGAGCACCCATAGCAAAAAGAAATTGATGATTAATGAAATGGACATGCATATTAGGGAGAGAGATCCAAAAAAAATGATAAGGGATTCTTCCTTAATATCAAAAAGTAGCATCCATTTAAGCAATCCTATCTGACAGTTGAAAACAAAATAAGAACGACAAGAACAAATATGAGAGTAATCCAAATCATTTGATAACTGAATCAAAAAGTGATGAGAGTCAATCAATCCAACTGAAAAAACCCCAGAAAGCTTCAGACTATGAAATAAAGATTGAATTTTATCCTGAGTAGGTCATCGTAAGGCAAACTTACTAACCAAAGTAAATTCAAAATTCTTAGCAAGCTTTTCCACAACTAGATTAGAGCACATGATCGTGGGCACACCCCAGAAGGAAGTCAAAACAAGATCAAGAGACTCACCAGAGCAAGTAGCCTTATCAGTAAGAACATCCTTGAAGGATTTTGAAGCCATCGAAGGATTTTGAACAAAGATCCCAATAATGCTAGAAGCCCTAGCGGGATCATCCATAAGAGGGGGATTTCCTCACGAATTAGTATAACCTACAGCCATAATCAGAAAAGGAGCATGGAACGAGCAGCCAGAGGTTGAGCGAGCCCACAAAATCAAGAGGAAATGACAAAAGTGCTGCAAAAATCCCTAGATGAGAACGTGCCTCCACAAGGGAAACAAAAATCGCCAGACCATAGAGACAGCAAAGGACATAGATGATGGAGGTAAGTAGGACGTTATCTGATCACTCTAATTTTCTTATCAATGTTAATTTTAATGCTAATACATCTCGTTCTCTTATTCCATTTCATTTTCTAAATATGTGGCTTATGAATGATAGATTCCTTAATGTTCCTTCTAGTAATTGGAAGGGACCGTTATATCCAAATGAGGTTATTTTTGGGATGAAAAGTTTTTGGTTTAAATTGAAGAGATTAAAATAATGTCTTGCATGGTGGAACAAAAGTTGTTTTATGAATATTTTTTTCTAATATTACTAAAATGAAAAATAAGGTAGTTGACCTGGAGGAAGAAGTTATCCATGATCCTTCTAAATCTCCTTTGTTAGCTAATGCTAAGGATAGGTTGACCCGTCTTCAGGACATGAAAAATACCTATTGGAGGTAAAAGGCTTCTATGAAACATATTTCTGATGGCGATAAGAACTCAAAATATTTTCATGCCATGGTTAATAAGAAAAAAGTTATTAACCATGTTCACAAAATTAAATTAGATGATGGCTCTTGGTGTATGGAGAAGAAGGATCTAATTGATTATGTTGTTGCTTTTTATAGTGATATTCTTAATAAGAATGTTGTTTATGATGATGTTTCATGGCCTTTTATTATTCCTTCTCTTATTTCAACTGAGTTCAATCATATGCTTACTTCCTTACCAACTGAATATGAAATTTTTGGTATACTCCATAACATGAATAAATATTCTGTGGCTAGGCCGAATGGCTTCACTTCTATTTTCTTTTCAAAATTATTGGATGATTATTAAATAGAATTTGATAAATGCGGTTCTTGATTTTTTTTAATGGAAATGAGTTTCCTAAATTTTTTGCTACTACTTCTATAGTTTTGATTCCAAAGAAAGATAACCCTAAACTTTGGAGTGATTTGTGATCCATAATCTTATGTACCTTCTTTAACAAGCTTATTTCTAAAATTTTGGCTAAAAAGCTTAGTGTTTTAGTCCCTAAAATTATTTTCCCTAATAAAATTGGTTTTGTTAAAGGGAGATCCATTTCTGATAATGTGATTTTGGCACAAGAGATGATTCATGATTTAGAGGCTAAGGCTAGGGGAGGTAATTTGGTCTTTAAGTTGGATATCTCCAAAGCTTATGATAATATTGGTTGGAACTTCCTCTATAAAATTTTAGACTTATTTGGCTTTCCTAATCAATTCATTTTCTTAATTAAAAATGGTATTGAGAATTCTTGGTTTTTCATAATGCTTAATGGTGAATTACATGGCTTCTTTTCTTCTTCCCATGGTTTAAGACAAGGTGATCATTTATCTCCTGCTCTTTCTATTATTGGTATTGATTATTTATCTAGATATTTTGATTACTTGTTAAGCAAATGTCTGACATGTATTATAGGACTATGGGCGGGAATCCATTTTCACCTTAGTTTTGCTGATGATTTCATTATTTTTTGTATTGCCTCTATTCATTATATTAAAAAATTAAGTAAGTTTTTAATGAAGTTTGGGAGAGAAAGCACTTTGAATATTTATAGTGTCAAAAGTTCTTTTGTTACTAGTTCTAGCAATTCTTCTACTAAGATTAGTAATATCAACAATATCACTGGTTTCTCTCATCAAAATCTACCTATCAAATATTTGGGCACTCCTTTATATAGAGATAGGAAAAGATCCTTTTTGTTTGATGATGTTATTCAAAAGTTAAAGCAAAAAAATCTCCTCAAGGGAATTCCATCTACTCTCTTTTGGTGCTTGACTTACTCTCATTAAAAGCATCTTTGTTCTTTGCCTATTTATCTTTTATCTACAATTGTTCCAACTTTCTTCTTTGAAATTAATTATTGGTAATTTTGAATTAATTTGGGTTTAAATGAAATAACCAAACTCAAATTAATCATAAATCATTAATCCAATCAATGTGAAACTTTGGGGAAGTGAAATGAAGGTTAAAATTTACTTTAGGAAAATCATTCTTGATTTAATTCAAAGTAAATCAAAAGAAATTAAATTTCAAACTCCAAACCTTAATTTTAAGGAACTAAATTAATATTAAATGAACTAAATCACGAAAAATGATCAAATCACTTTAAATTATCATAATAAACTCCAATGAACTTAAACACACTAATAAAGCCCACTGAAACTTAATAAATCATAAACTTGCCTAATTATGTAATTAATTGAATTAATTAATCTAATTAATTAACTTGAACTTTGGAAAATCATAATAAATTAACCAAAACTCCAAAACTTTCAAATGAACCATTGATGGATTTATTTTCATGGGAGGGATTTAAGAAAAATAAAATGCCTAATTAATTTTGCTTAATTTAGGCTTAATTTAAATTAATTGAAATAATTAAAACCTTAGTTAATGTCAAATTACACATCTGATTAGGGTAAAATTTTAGAAAAATTAAATTGGCAAAGAACCCCACTTTCCATAAAACTTTCAAACCCAATTGGTCTCTAGATTGGGAATTACTAAATTTTCAAGTTTCTAGGTCAATATAAATACTTGAAATACTTGAAACACTTTCATCAACTTCAAAACACTTAAAGAAAAATCTTTAACACTCTAAGTCAAGGAATTTGATTAATTACAAACTTATGGTTAAATGGAAATCATTAAAAATGGAAAAACTTATTAAACCTTAAAGTAAATAATCTATTAAATTCATGACCAACCAATTAAGGATATCTTAATCCATTATCATTACAAATTGAGATTAGATTAAAACATTAATGTAAATTTAGAAGGCTAACTTAATTAAAACTAAATGAACACAAATTAAATGGACATGAAAATTAATGAAATAAATAATAAACCAATTCAAATAAAAAAAGTTAAATCAAACTAAAAATAATCCAAACCCAAAAACACATAATCAAATCAAAAGAAAAGAAATGAATAATTAAATTCCAAAGACCAAAATTAAAACATTGATCTAAATGAAACTAAAACTAAATGATTTAAATGAATCCAAAGGATGTTTATTAAGATACTTAAAGATCTTAATTAGGCCTTCATAATGAACCTTTATCTTATGTTGAAGGCTTCATTCTATTATGATTTAGGATGTTGAATAGAATGGGTTCCATCTAAAGTGAAATCTATTCTACTCTTCATTCTTGAAAACTTAGATTTCATGAAAAGAAATTTTAAAATGAAATAATATTCATAAATTATTAAAATATTTGAATTGAAACAATCTAAAGGTTAATCAAATAAACTTTAAAACCCAAATTGAAACTTAAATCTAAAAAGGCCTAGGAATGTCTTGCCACACAAACCCAATTCCTCCACATACTAAATTATTAGGTCATAGATCCTAGACTAAGGTTAGGTTCATCTGTGATATTTTGTGATGTGATGTGATGTATGTTTTGTGGTGTACTATTTTAGACTGCATGTCTAGGATTGTCTGCCCATTAGACTGGATGATAGGACATTCTTTTTAGAACTAATGTTATCTTCTACACGAAGCTGTGCTAAAAAGGACTATTGTCATAAATAAATATATAAATGTTATTTTCTTGCAGGTATGCTTTAGTCCCCAAGAATAGCCCAATAGGATAGGTGAGCTTGGCAAGCAACTAATGCTAAGCCCATATGATTCTAAAATATAACTAGTATGTGCTATTTTGTATTTTCCTGACATCTATTTTATAGAGTTTATGGTTTATTTTTGAATTTGAAATGTAAATTTGAACTTAAAATTAAATTTGGATCTATGAGGTTTAGGAATAACAAGAGCTGACCCTACCAACAAATGGGTGCAAAAGTCCCATGTGAAGCCTAATGGAGGTCCTTGAAGAAGGAGATGATCTAGAGAGAAGACTCATATATCTAAACTTTAGTTCTAGGTTGGGCTGTATAAGGGTAGAATTAGACTGCCTATTTTTTATTTTTTTGGGGTGTACAGTGGTACCCGACCACATTGGCCTGTTCTTTAATTTAAATTTACTTGATTTACTATGGGTGCATAATAGAATCAAACTGCTTTTCTAGGTTTCTTTTCATGTTATGTTTTCTGTGATGGATGCCTAGATGATTAGGCTCTTAGGTAAACAATGTTTTCTACCCAATCTTTTCATGTTATGTCCCCTTACTCCTACTACTCTATTTGTCATTTAAAGAAAGTGAGAACTAGGGCATCATAAAATCTCTCCTCTCAGTCATATTAATAAGGTTTAATTTCTATATTTGCCTCTCTCTCCCTCTCAGTCTCTTCCTTGTAGTCATCAAAGCCTCACTAATGATCTCTTTTTTCCTTGACAACCAAGAGTAGCACACAACCTTCTTCTTCTTCTTCCATTCTTCAAAAAATAAGAGTGAGTTATCCCTATGCTCTTTGCTACTATTTTTCACTTTTTCATCACCTTCTCTTTTTAAAGTATTCATTATTTCCATTTTCCAAATTCCTAGTAATCACTTTTTTTAAAATTTTGCCAAATTACTAAGTTAATGTTCAGGCCAAATTAGGCTAATGATCAATTTTAATTCGATGCAAAAATTATTGTCATGTTTCATGATTATCCAATTAAAGGAGAATCTATAATTAGTTGTTAACCATAATTTTAGTTTTTCTTAACATATTGCTTTCTCTCAGAACATGAACACCCATTTTGGTTACTTAAATATTATTGATTTAATCATGTCAGAGTTAGGAAAAGTAGTTACACTTGTCTCAATACTTAATTATCTTTTAATGTCTTAATTTAAGTGCTTATGATGAATTAGAAAATTGAATTATCAATTTAATACATATCAGGGGTGGCTACTTTAAAATTTTAGGGAAAGTGAAGATTTGAGCACTACAAACTCAAAGAAATTAACTATTAATCATCAAGAGATAATCATGCCCCTCTTTGTTAGGTGAGTTATCTTTGTTATTTGCATTAGACTCTTAGATACTTTATAGGATTACAAATCTTGCTTTTAGTATTTTTTTTATTCTTTACATATGTATATAGATTTCATTTTATGTTCATAATGAAATGGTAATTTGTATAAATATATTCTTAATTAATTGTTGCATAAATTTATATTCTATTGAATAAAATTTTTAAGTTACAATAGTCCCTTTTCTTGCGTGTTATTCATGTTAAATGTAGATTTTTTATTTATAAATAAAACATATTTTTTTAACTTTCCAACATTGCTACATTTTGTAATAAATATTTGTTGAAATTTTTATCAAATGTTTGTACAACACTATGTTTGCATGCTATGGTGTGTTGATCGGAGAACCTTTTAGATATTTTCTAGCCAGGCCAATGGGCCCTCAGAGTGACGACTATAAGGAATCAATAGATCTCTTTGGAATGGTGTTTACCTTTCATGTTTAGTGTGTCTTGATAAAACTTACTATAGTTATGAAGATAAATAAAATTACAAATTTAAAAGACTATTTGTCACATTTTGATATGTGTGAATTTCCTAGCTTTGGATGACACATAAATATTTGCATAAAATGTGTTAAGCTTACATATTTATGATAATAAGCTTATTATGATGAAAATCATCTTAGACTAACTAGTATTTTTCATTATGCATTGTAACTTTGATTTCCATATGTCATTCATTGCATTATTAGTCATATATACATAATATAATAAAACAAGATTGATGAATCACATTTGGAGATTTAGTGTGTATGTTAATGATGATTGCTTGAACTTATGCAAGAATTTATTTGAATTGATTAATTTTTTTTCCTTTCAAATAATCAAAAGTATCATTATTATAAAACCTCATTTAGAATATATACTGAGTCTCATTAAAACACTACATTATATCAAGTACATGTTGACATAATGAATTTGATTTTCTTATTTGTATACTGAGTCTCATATAGTGACTTGTATCATGCTTATTGTTCATGTGGCATGCCTCATTTCATTGTAATTTATGCTTTAATATATAGTTACTACTTATTGAGTTTAATTAGTCAAACTAATTTTTGAAATTATTTCTATAGTACGAGAGTGCTAAAAGGACTTCATCATAGGTGTCGATTTTACATCAATGGAATCATTTTGGTATTTTAAGTTTATTTATTCATTTTAATTATATTATTATTGAGTTTGGGTATTTTTATACTTGTTATTAGTTTCCTTAGTGCTTTATTCAGATGTTAGTTTGCTTTATTTTTATTCAACATTGAGTCTTTTCTACTTGTTAGACTATTATACAAGATCTTTCAATGAAATGAGATAATACATTATTATTTTTATTTATATAAACTTATTATAATTATTATTTTGGTGTGTAAATTTTTTCTTGTGAGTACAAGATATGTCATCATATTCATCTCATCACATCCCATATAGTTAGAGAGTAAAGCCTTTCGAACCAGCCCAAGGTGTGATAATTTGAGCGTTGTAGTTCTTGAAAGTTATTTAAATAGATTTGTGAGATATTAGTTATATTTTCAAGCTATTCTATTATTGGGTCTTTAATACAAAGAAAATTTTAATTTCCTTTTTCTTTTTGACACAAACAAGAAAAAATTTGGAATTTTGGACACCTTCTAAAAGGGGGTTTGTAGTAGATCTCTAGAAAGAAGTTTACAACAACTTTCTATCTCCAAAAGCTTTCTCTCTGTTAATGCATTTCTACATAAGTAACTATTTTTATCTTTAATTAATATTCAATTAATTCAAATCTATCTTTAAAAATTATTTCTTGAGTTGGTAGACAGCTTCAGCTTCCTCTACTTATTCATGCGCATCTCCCAAGACATTCGATATCAAATTTTTAATTTTAGTTGCTAGATTTTTATACAATGTTCAAAGTTTAATCTGTGAATTATCTGTATCCTTAGTAGTCCATGGTTCTTAAATGTAGTTATTGAACTTAGGTTGTAAGGTTTGGATGCTCTAAAATCTGAATGAGGTAGCATGTGGTTGTGGGATAGAGCCAATAGTGAGAATTAAAGGAGAGTAGTTGGTTCTTATTTAATTGAGTTCTTTAACACTAGTGTAGTAAAAATAAGCTATACTATTCATTATCAATGATAGTTTTGTCTAATCATTCAATTATTTTATCTCAAGTCTAAATTATGCTTCAACCATGGTACTTTTCATCAAAGATGCGAACAATAATGATAGCATTAGAAAATTCTGTCATAGGAGTTGTAATGGGTAAACCCGCCTTTCGATTAGTAGGATCAATGATCTTGTTGAAGCCTCCACCAACAAAACAGGATCTAATCATACTATTTTTACAATAAATAATCTTATTTCATAAATCACTATTCTTGTCTCTAGTGCATATAACATTAGTTATAGTTTAATGGATGTCAATGTTGTTATAAGTAATGAGGATATGCAAAATTGAGGGTCATCTTTTAAAATATTTATTTGGGCATTGCACAACTAAAAAGCTAGATTTTGTTATTGTAGTTATCTATCCACTTGAAGCTACTAAATTGTTTTAGAATCTTGGGTGTTAGTGCTAACCATAGGTTCAACATAGCAAAAAAATCTAGTTTGTATTTTATACTTTTAGTTTATCTTTCGCAATGCCTCTAATATTCTATATCAAGAAATTAATCATGTATATAAGGGTGAGTGAGGAATTTTATTTGGAACACCAAGAAGATCTTGGGGTACATATTTTGATAATCAAATACCTCATTAAAGGATAAATATATTATTTTGAAAGATAAATCTATACTCTATAATGGATTTGTTCACTTAATATGGACTCATAATTCTGATGGGTCTTTGATATATTAGAGATTTTTCCCCTAAGCTATGTGGAGAGGTTGAAGAGGGTTTATTTTATTGAAGGATTCATAGTTCTCTATAAAAGCAATCCTCTATAGTTAATTACATCTTAGAAAAAAGTGAACTCCTCCTAAAAGACTCTCGATTACAGAAATTGATCTTTATCTCTATAGATTTCAATGCTTATCATAAGAGGACAGTTAATTTGAAAATTGAAAAGGGAATGCTTTAAAGAAGAAGAGTTCTTTTTAGAAGCTAATAGGAATTAAGAAGAAAATACTTTTAGATGCTAGGAAGCCTAGTAAGCACTTCAACTATCCTACTATTGGGATTTACATTTTTAAATTTAATATTATTCATATTTTAAGTTTACATTTAATTAAATAATTTAGGTCTTAGATTCCAACAGCACAAAATTATAGATATGCCTAAGAATTGAAAACTTATTTAATAGGATGCTTCAAACCTAATTCTAAAAGTGCTTCTAGCATAAGTTAAAAGCTCAATATAGTTTAACTTTTGAAAATTATGGGTCTTCATCTCACTTGAAAATAAAGATCTATTCTTGACTCTCTAGAACTTACTTTCTATGTAGAAGGGTTGCCACCTAACACTATTTAAGCAACTTTAAGACCATGAGTCTAGTCTTATGCTATGCAAGATGGTTGGGCTATTATATTTAGTTAAGGAAGATAAAAACCTAAACTCACTTCCTAATCCTAAAATAATGACTAATATGTTATGCACCTAACAAATGCAATAATTTTTATTTTTATGTATTTTGACTTATGATTTCATTTAATCCATTATGTTTACAAATTCATGCCTAATATGAGATGTAGTTTGAAATAGGTCAAGGGCCAAATCCATAAAAAAAGAACACTTCCCCAAGAAGGATCTCATAGGTCAGATTTCCCCTTATGTGTAATGAGCGAAGCGCATAATTCAAGAAGTATGAATAATATGCTCGTATGATTTACAAAGTCTAATTATTTCGGGTTGCTTTTAATTGTTCATGCCTAAAACTTTAATTGAGTGAGGTTATGAATTTTTCATTTATGTTTGAGTTATTTTAATTTAATGGGATGGAAAAATTATTTTTTTCTTAAGAGTCTAATGTATCCAGGCTTCATCACAGAACATAACAATTGTTGTGCTAGAAAACCAGTTGCGATAGAGTGAAAGTTTACGTCTTAGCCTTGTTGTGAAATCCAGTACACACACACGTATTTAAAGAGTGAACAAGAAAATACCTGAAATTTTTTTCATAGAAAAATCACAAGGCCTAGCCCAGTAAGAATCTTTCACTATGTATTTGTTTCAGAGTACAAAATTTTCCCGATAATGGGATTACAGAATTGTATATGAGAATGGAACAACAACTATGTAGTCATGTTCAGGTGGTAATAGTTGCTAGTGGTAGCAGATGATGGTGAACAGTGAGGGACATCGACTAACGATGAAGGTTGTTATGATGGAGACCGACAGAGATTGATGACGGTGAGGATCAGCGGTGGTGGCGGCGGCGGTGGTTGACGACCGTCGAGTGGTGGCACGATTGTGCTTGGAGGATCTTCAAGCTTTAGAGCTCTCTCCTCTCTCTTGCTTGGGGTCCCTTCATATGAGGAATGAGGGGCTATTTATAGAATGGAGGAGTGGCGTCTCTATAAATACATGCAAAATCGAACCACTCCACTTCATCGGACGGCTCAGAATGATTCTTTTGATCATTTGATTTATTTTAAGTATTTGAATGCTCAAATGAAGTCAGAATTATGAGATCTTGGGCTTATTAGATCCGGCTTGTCAAGACGCTCGATTTGATTATAAGCACTCCATGTTTAAGAGCTATTTATAGATTTAACTGATATCCCAAAGTTTCAAATGATATTTTAAGTACTTGATCTCGACTAGTTTCAACTGAGGATCAACTTGCTTTTGACATCAAGATTCGTGCTTCAACTAGTAGAATTTTTAGTGTCATATCAGTCGTCCCCATATTTTTGGATGATATTATCTCAATCATCCAAAAATATTTATGTCATATACTTAAAAATAGCAAATTCTTCAATGAAATTTATGGGTCCATTAACCATACATTTTGAGAGAGCAGATCTTCATGTGAGCACAAGATTATGATGGCGGAAGTGGGTGCAAGGCTGTGGATGTGTGCAGGTACTCGCAGATGCAAGATTTTGAGGTTATGGACCCATCTGGGCACTTACAGACGCTGGCGGCGCGGAGTTAACGCATGCATGGCGCGGCAGGCTAGCTGAAGAGCTGAGGCTGTCGCGCAATGGGCGGACGCAGACGACGTGCTGAGCAAGCGTCTGCCGCATGGCGAACAGCATTATCAGGCGGTGCGAGGGAGACGCATGGCGGGCGAGGCAGCGGGCAACGCCGCTGGTGAGTGGCCATATCCGCGACGGGTGGCGGTGGGAGTGGGCACCACGGCATGCAGGTAGATGTCGGTCACCGATGCGGTGCCCGCGCATGCCCATAGGCACAAACCGCACTGATGAGGGTATTTTGTCCATTTTTATTTATTTTCTACAGTTTTCCATGGTTTTGAGCAATTTTAAGCCATTTTTCTTAGATTTTTGACCTTTTTTCCCTTATAGGGGGTCTATACCCACCCTAGGGCCAAGGAAGATGGCACACTTCTCATGTGCTCTAGTGCTTCTCTTCTTCTTGAGTGAAGGTCGTTCGAAGGAGATCAAGACCCGTAGTTCATATGGCAAGGCTCCAGTTTTCCCTCGAAAGAGGTGTCAACTGACCTCGTCGGACCGACCGGGTTCGGAGGTGATCAAGACCCGTAGTTCATATGGCAAGGCTCCAATTTTCCTTCGAAAGAGGTATCAACTGACCTCGTCGGACCAATCGAGTTTAAAGGAGATCAAGACATGTAGTTCATACGGCAAGGCTCTAGTTTTCCCTTGAAAGAGGTGTCAACTAACCTTGTCAGATCGACCAGGTTTGGAGGCAATCAAGGCCCATAGTTCATATGACAAAGCTCCAGTTTTCCCTCGAAAGAGGTGTCAACTAACCTCGTCGGACCGACCGGGTTCGGAGGTGATCAAGACCCGTAGTTCATATGGCAAGGCTCCAGTTTTTCCTCGAAAGAGGTGTCAACTGACCCGTTTGATCGACCAAGTTTGGAGACGATCAAGGCCCATAGTTCATACAGCAAGGCTCTAGTTTTCCCTCGAAAGAGACGTTAACTGCCCTTGTCGGACTGACCGGGTTTGGAGGTGATTAAGGCCAATAGTTCATACGGTGAGCCTCCAGTTTTCCCTCGAAAGAGGCGTTAACTACCCTTATCAAACCGACCTGGTTTGGAGGCGATCAAGACCTGTAGTTCATACAGTGAGGCTCCAATTTTTCCTCGAAAGAGGCATTGATTGCCCTTATCGGACCAACCGGGTTTGGAGGCGATCAAGACCCGTAGTTCATATGGTGAGGCTCCAATTTTTCCTCGAAAGAGGTGTTGACTGCCTTTGTCAGATCGATCGGGTTTGGAGGTGATCAAGACCCGTAGTTCATATGGCGAGGCTCCAGTTTTCCCTCAAAAGAGGAGTTGATTGGGCTTGTCGGACCGACCAGGTTTGGAGGCAATCAAGGCTCATAGTTCTTACTTCTTCTTGTAGGAAATTTGATTTATTGAAATTTCAATGGATGGTTCACAGTTGATAACCTCCAAGGTGGCAGAGAAGCGTTAGCTAGGAACCATTGTTCGAATGACTCAGAAAGTTTGGTAGGTAATTTCTGAGCATCATTAGAGGGGAGTATCTTCCCACTCTCTTTTTTTTGTCATATGTATGTGTATCTTTTTCTTCAAATCGTAGGAGAAAAATTTTATCCCAAGCTATCCGTGAGCGAGAGAGTCAAAAAAGGATAAGCCCAAGTATTGGGGTAAGTAAGCTGCTTCACAAAATTTTCAAATTTTTGTCATTTCTTCCGCTTTATTTATCATGTATGTGATCCAAACCTGCGGCTACACAGGGCATGCCCTGGTGTGGAGCCGCGACCGCCATGGCGGGCGCTACCACACGCGCTGGAGACGCTGGGTGTACGAGCACCATAGCACCCATAATCGCCAAACGGGTGCATAACTCAAATCTTGCACTCAAGATATCCACATATGTCCTGCCCTACTTCACTCGTGATCATAATCTTGTGCATAAAGATCTGCTCTCTCAAAATGTATGGTTAATGGACCCTCAAATTTTATTGAAAAATTTGCTATTTTCAAGTATTTTGCGTATATATTTTTGGACGATTGAGATAATGTCATCCAAAAATAGGGGCAACTGATATGACACTTAAAATTCTACCAGTCAAAGCATGAATCTTGATGTTAAAAGTAAGCTGATCCGAAGTTGAAACTAGTCGAGATCAGGCACTTAAAATATCATTGGAAACTTTGGGATATCAGTTAAATCCCTAAATAGCTCTCAAACATGGAGTGTTTATAGTCAAATCAAGCATCTCAATGAACTGGATCTAACAAGCCCAAGATCTTACAATTTTGACTTAATTTGAGCATTCAAATACTTAAAATACATCAATTGATCAAAGGAATCTTTTTGAGCCATCCGATGAAGTGGAGTGGTTCATATTTTGCATGTATTTATAGAGATGCCATGCCTCCAATCTATAAATAGCCTCTCATTTCTCATATGAGGGGGAGGCCAAGCAAGAGAGAGGAGAGAGCTCTAAAGCTTGAAGATCCTCCAAGCACAATCGCGTGCCACTGACGGCCGTCCAACCACCACACGCGCCGCCGTCCCGCCACTAATCCTCACCATCAATCCGGGTCTCCATCATGATGAACTTCATCGCTAGTCGCAGTTCCTCTCTATTCACCATCATCTGCTACCACCTGAACATGACTATATGGCTGCTGTTGTCTGATTTTGGGGTTCCCATTATCAGCCCTTCTTATATAAAATTTTGTAATCCTGTAGCAGGAAAACTTGTACTCCAAAACAAATATATAGTGGAAACTTTTTACTGGGCTAGGCCCCGTGGTTTTTCCCTCTTTTCGAGGTTCTCCACGTAAAAATTTTTGGAGTTTTCTTATTCACTCTTTAAATACCTATGTGTGCTGGATTTCACAACAAGGCTAAGGCGTAAACTTTCACTCTACTGCAACTAGTTTTCTAGCACGCAACAACAATCACAAAAATAAACTTATGAAAAGCATATTATTTCTATTACATAACCCAAAATAAATCAAGCCAAATAAATTAAATTAAATAAGCAAGTGCAGCCAGGTACTGCTATACACCCTCAAAGGAAAGGAAAATGGGCAACCATGGTCTACACTTATACAACCTTGCTTCAAACAAAAGTCTTGATTTATGGGGGTCTTCATCCAGGATTGTCATCATTTTTAGGGAGCTCCTTAGGTTACACATGAGGCAACCAATTGGTAAAGTTAGCCAATGTTATTTTTAGACCTCATAGTTTCTAACCTAATTCTAGGCTCAAATTACATTTAAAATTTCCAAAATAAATTCCTAAAGCTTGCAAAATAAATGTCAAGAAAAACATACAACAACTAGTAGTTTATATATTAAATATACGGGCTTAGCACCAATAGTTAAAAATCCCACCTATCTTATTGAGCTATGCATAGGGACTTAAGCGACACGTGAAAGAAAATAATATTTATTTCATTTAATATAATTTCCCCTTTTAGCACAACACTCTACAAAAAATAGTGTTAGCCTAAAATAACCCTCTAGCATCTAGACTAGTGAGTTAACAATTCCTAGTCATCCAATCCAAAATAGTACACCATGAAATAAGAAAATATTATTTCACAACTATGGTGAAAAATTTCTATAGGAGTCGCCTTTCAAATCTGTGGGGAAAGAGAAAGGAGAAAACTTAGAAATTCATCTTTTTAGGATGCCACATGAATCCGCAGGTGTTCTGATTCAGGTGATCGAGTACGTCATCAAGGAAATAGTGTACTATCTCCAAATACAAAAGTCACTACCCTTTAATGGACCTAATTACCTCAATAAGGACTCCTAAGGATGATGGGTCTACATATGTACCAGAGATTCTTCCCCTACTTTACATGGAAAAGTAAAGCAGGATTTATTTTAAATCAGGTTCGTTAAGTTCCCTACAGGGGCAAGCCCCCATAGTTAATTACATCCTAAAGAAAGGGGATTCTTTAGAAAAACTCTCGATTCAGGTAAATGATCGTTGTCTTCAAATATTTCAATAGGAAAGGACTATCAATCATTTGGTTTATTTTTTTGAAGATCAAATGGGATTGATCAAAAAGGGAGTTAATATCAAAGCCAAAATGGAAGATAAGTAGAAGATGCCCACAATGCTAGAAAACTTAGTGAGCATCTCAAACTATCTTTCAGTTGGGCTTTACATTTTTGAAATTGATTTAGTTTGTTTGAGTTGTATTTTTTTAAAAATTTAGGAATTATGATTCCTTAACACAAGATTAAGGATATTCCTAAGAGGTGAGGAATTATTCTTATAGCCCACAAAGGGGTGAAGCAATCTCAAACCTAAATCTAGGGAGCTTTGGCGAGGGCCGAAAGCATAACCTAAATCTAAGGCAAAAATGGGTTTTTGGTTTGCCTCCACAAGATAGGAAAAACCACTTGACTGCTTGGACTTACAACTACCTGGGGGTGGTCGCCAACTAACTCCTCCTATGATTTCAAATACACATAAGCAAGTCTTTATGCTTATGCAAGATAGCTAGGTTGTTAGTTATTTAGAAAGAGATTAAGTCCTTAAACTCACTCCCGAAAGAGACTAGATCATGCAGAGACATGCTTCAAATAACCTAAATCTGATGCAATTCAAATTTAGTTTTATTTTCATTTTTGGACATTTATTTTGACACAAGCTAATAGGATTCATATGTCTAATGCATGAGAAACAAAGTTATTGGCCAAAATCAGCGAGAAGGGAGGAGGTGTGTTTCCACCATGGCTCTCAAAGGTCAAGCCAAGTTTCTCTGGAAAAGGTGGAAGCCCTCTAATCAAGAGTGAAATATGATGTTGTTGTGCAGATACTGTAAAATAAATACTCATCCAGCTAAGGGGTTGCTATTTCTTTTATCTTGATTTTAAACTTAAGCTTTAGGTAAGGTTATGAGTTCTTATTTTTAGTTTTAGTTGTTAAGTTTGGTAAAATATATATTTTTCCCTAAGGAGCCTAATCCACATCTAAGTCATACATAAAGCAAGGAAGAAACTAGGAAAAGAGGCCACTTAATGCAAAAGCTAAACAAATCATCAATCAATTTATAAAGCTAATCGCAAAAAGAATAAAAGGCCATTGTGGTCAAGCACCACTGCACAAATTCAAAAAGATAAATGTGGGTAGCCGAGCTCTACCCTTATACAACTCGGATTACAAACGAATTAAATTACAATCAATGAAGGAATTCATTGTTATGGGGGTCTTCAAGCTTCATTTCTTCTTTCTTCTTTTCTTGTTTTCTTCTTTCTTCTTTCTTCTTTTGTTCCTTCTTTTGGATAGTTGAAAGATAGATACTCTAAGGCTTCATCTGGTACATAAGATGGGATCTTATGACAAATGCTCATCCTAATCCCCATAATAATCATTCAAAAATCCTAATTGCACAAATTTACATGAAAAAGAAAAAGAGTGGAAATCTAACACGTGCAAAACAAATGTTAGCTAAAACAAACCACACAAATCCCAAGCATGTTTATTGGATTTATCTCCCCACACATGGGTGACTAAGTCCACTTGGCCTATTGGATTATTCTTAGGGATATAAAGCACCTGCAAGCAAAAGCATTTATATTTTTATTTATGATAGTGCCCCTTAAGCATAATCCCCAACAGAAAATAATGATTAGACTAAAAGAGTCCTACCATTCATCCTACGAACATACACCCTAACATCTAGTCTAAAACATATATCACAAAACAAAATAAATATCAAATCATGTACCGCCCTAACCTAAAGCTAGAAGTGGTGACTTAGGCTAATGTGTTTGCTTTGAAGGTTTATGTGGTATACTTAGCCATGGCTTTAAGTTCAAATTTTCTAAGTGTGAAAACATGTTCAACTTAGAGGAGGATTTAATTTATGTTGTTTAATTATTTTGAGTTTATTTTATTTCATGTTTTGATTTGGTTCAAATGAATCTTACAATTAATTACTAAGTTATAAAGAGAGGGAAAGAGAAGAGAACTTCTCTTTCCTTCCCTAACCTAAGTAGGTTCACATTTTAGTTTTGTTTAGTGAACATTTTTATTAAATATTTTAATTAATCCTATGTTTAGATGAACTCTAAATAAACCTATTCAAAAAGAAAGGCATTTTAAGATTAAATAAAATGAACCAAATTCACTAAACACACATTACTTCATTTCTTTCCCAACATTTATAACATGAATATGAATGAATCCTAAGCATATCTATACACAAAAATGATAATATTTAACATACTTTATGATGCATACTAAGTAATTCACTTAAGGAAATTTAGAAGTTTAATGTGCATGATTTTTCTTAAGTAGAAAAGGGTTTCTTTGTCCAATTTTTCACATGCACATATAAAAGTAAGAAAGGCATAAGTGAGTATAGCACCATTGTTAACTAGAGGTGTAAGGTACAAGATCTACTTAGGGCTAATTAAAGCCTCGCAACCTTGGGGTTGTCCAGACTAATATACCACGTTCCTTAAATACAAACTTCTGTACAAAAGAAATAAATTGGAAAGAAAGAATGCAAAAGTTGTATTAATTGATTCATTTTGTTTATGCAATTTATGTGTACAAGCATAAGTACCCCTTCTTAAGTGATAGCATAGGAATGAATAGGATATGGAATTGGGTAAGTGTTAGGTTCTTTTCAAATGAACCATACATCTTACCAACTCCTATTCAAAACTATACTACCATAAAAGAGAAGGGAAATCTATACTAAGTACACCTTTATATTTTTTCACATGCAAGCTTATAATTAAAATATAAGTAGCACACTTTTAGATTTGATAATTTACTTATATGTTTTGAAAATAATTTGAATTTAGTAGTGATAATAGCCACTCATATTTCTACTTTAGCCAACACATGAAAATTTGACATAAAATAAACAATTTCATTTTTAAATTTGAATTTGAAAAATATGGATGCATGAAACCACATGACATACAAATTTAACATGTTAGTGAAAGAATCAAAGTAATGAAAGCATGTAAACACATTCACTTTAATTAAATCATAAAGGCATTCTTATGGAATAAGAAGGTTTAAAATAAATCAAAGTTAATTCAATGTGATTTTTGTTTAGTTTTAAGTTTGATTTAATTTTGAATAGGTGGATTGCATTTGTTGTTCCTAACCCATTTCCATATATGTTTGGTATTTTTGTTTAATTTTTATATGATTAGATTAATTTTTATGCATTAATTAGGTTAAGGTATGTAAGCAAATTAATTAACCCTTACCTACACCACCTTAGCATAGTTAACTAAGTAATTATGAGCCAGTGAGATGACATAAAAACTCACAAGGAATTTAAACTTGCAATACACCTACAAATAAAAGGGCCTAATGCAATTTGGCTCGTGATTAATGGTTAATTAAGCTAAGAGGTTTAGCTTAACTAATTTCAAAACACCCCTTCACACATATGAATTGGGTTTTAATTTTTTTAATTGAACTTATGCTCTTAAACACCTAAGCATCTACCCAAGGCAGATTAATTAAGTTCTGGAAGTTTTTTTTTTAGAATTTTTAGAAATTGATTAAGGGGATAATTAATGAATTAACCCTTAATTAAGAGAAGATTAAGGAAAGAAAAGGGAGTTTAGGGAATAGCTTAAGAGAAATGCAACAAAATTATTCCCTAAACCTACAATATACTGGATCTAACTTTAATCAACTCTAATAATGGATTAAAACCACTAATCATACCTTAATTATCCTTAATTAAGTTAAGGGAGTAATTAGGAAACATATTTGTAATTCCTCTATTTAAACATTAAATAAATCCCAAGAAAATTAGGGGAGGTAGAAGTCTTCCCCTAAAATATACCCAAGAAGTTTGGGAATAATCAGATGGTTAATTAAGAAGTAATTAGTAAAATATGATTTCTATTAAAACCCTAAATCAGAGAAAAGGATAATTCAAAATCCATTGAAATTATTTTTAACATATTCTAGGTTGAATTATCTTTCCAAAAATTTTACCTCATATTTTTTTGAATTTTATTGAGAGAGATATGAAATTTTGAAGATCAAAAGATTAATTAATATTAATTAAATTCCCTAACTAATCCCTCAGCTCACAACGCAACCCGCAGCAGCGAGACGCGCTTTCATCTCTATCGTTCAATCAAGGATCGAATGGCCAGAGATCATCTCACAATTTATAAATGGATAAATGAATTTCTAAACGTGGGAATAATCTCAGCCGTTCATCCAAAATGTGCGGATGGATGGCCAAGATCTCCCCAGTTCTTCCTCTAGGCTTAATAGAGACCATCCATGATCTAGGGGAAGATCCAAGCTCGATTGAGCTCAAATTGGAATAAGACTTTACCCACACCATCTAAAGCCAATAAAGAGCATATCCAACTCTGGATTTTGCAAGACTTGAAAATTCCTTTCACAAAAGACAAACACCTCCTATGCTAGGTGGTTGGAAAATTTCATACCTCACTGGAGGTGATCACTGGTACTCAAACTTGATGAGGTAGCTTTGTCTAGTGGAGACAAAGCCCTGCAAAATTTTTAGGCCTTGGGGTTGAGAGGATCTTCCTATGGACCAACACCACTGGATCTCCCTTATGGCTTTGATCCAATTGAGTCCTTGTTGTGGGAACTCAAATGGATGCTTGAGTCCACTCAAATTGATCCTCAGAGGGAGTTTTTAAGAGGAATTAAAGTAATTTTAAGTGTGGAGGAAGTTGAAGATTCAAAGGATCTCCCCTATTTTTCAATGGAGAAAATCGAGAAGAAGCAATATCAAATCCTCTTTACAATGCTTAGGAAGGCTCTTTGATCTTTCCTAACACTCTCTATGGCTTAATCAATTTCTATTTTGATCTAATTGACCACATTTGAGAGGTTGTTTAGGCTATTACCTCTTTGCACATGGTTGGTTTGAGGCCTTGAGTGGATTGCCAACCTCCCATGTGCCTCAAATTGGGTGGAGGAGGGATTTGGAATGAGCCAATTTGACCCATGGGGTTGGGGCTATTTGGGCTGACCCAAACCCATTCGGTTAGCTGCAACACTCTTCATTAGGCTCCCTTGAGGTATTAGGAAGGTATCAAGTGGATATTAAGAGGGCATGACCAAATTACCCATGGATTAGTCCATAATTTATTTTATGGGCTACGGGTAGAATGGTCATTTTATTGATTTTTTAGTTTTGATATGTATGTGGAGAAACTAAGTTTGGCCAAGTTTCATGAGATTTGGAATTCATTTGATAAGGTTTGCCTCATGTTTCCCATTTAGGTCAAAATGGGTCAACTTGAGTCAAGTTTACCAATTGGTCAAATTGGGTCAAACCAAGGGTTGGGTTAAGTTCATTTGACCATTTGAAATATTTTGGCGGCTTTGGTTTGATTCAATTTGGGTTATGTTTTAATTTGGCTCATATGACTTCATTCAGGTCAAATGGGTCAAGTTGACCTATTTAACCCATTTGACCTATTTGGGCTAAGTCATGGGTAGGTTTAGGTTCGGTTAGTCATATGGAATAGATTGGTATTTCCAATCAATTTTGGTTATGTTCAAATTTGGCTCAACATGACCCCTTTAGGTCAAGTTGGGTCTAAGGTCAATTAATGGGGTTGGTCTAGTCGGTGAGGCTTTGGTCAAGTTCCGCAGGTGATTTGGAATGAACTTGACCCATTGATTTCAATTTGGCTTAGATCAAGTTTTGACACATTTTGACTTTTTAGATCAAGTTGGATCAACGTGGGTCAAGTGGCCAACTGGGCTAGGTTAGGCTAAAATGTTGACATGGTCAAGTTCAAACATAGTTCATGAATGAAACCAAAATCAATGGTTTCAATCAATTTGGCCAATAGTGGATTTTGGCTATGTTAGGTTTCCTTTTGGGCTAAGTGTTGACTTGATCAACCCTTAGGTTTGACTTGGTTTGACCTAATTTGATTGATTGATCATTCCATGATGATTGTTGATCATGATGAAAGGTATAGGTGAGTTTGGTTCAATCCAATTTGGCTAAGATTAAAATTTGGCTCATATGGGTACTTTAGGTCAAGTGAGCCTAAGTGGGTCAAATGGCTTGGTCAAGGCTTGATTTAAGTTTGATTGAACTTGTATATGGACTTATGATTAAAATATAAATCCATTTGCAAGTGGTTTGAATTCAAATGGGTTTTGATCCATTTGACAAATTCATATTCAAAGGAAGAATATGAAAGGATTTAGATTTAATTTTTGAATTGATTTTTGATTTGGTGATTGAATTTTACATTTATTTATGAATTCATGGTTGTAGGATTAATTGAATCATGAAGAAAAATCAAGAGTTTGGCTAAGTTCAAGATTTTAACTTGAAAGACTTAGATTAAATTTTGAGTGGATTTGAGTTTGATTTTTTGAGATGGGTTTTGATTGTTTGAATTTATATTTCATTTATATATGTGAATGTAAATTATAATATAAATGGATCATGAGAAAATTTCAAGGATTTGAAGTCATTTAGTCATGCTTTTAGCTAAGTCCATTAACAGGGATTTAAAGGACTTAGGAAATTTTTGAAGTAGGGATTTGAATTTTTGAATTTGGTTTGATTGATTTATATTTATATTTCATTTATATAAGTGAATATAAATGAGATTATAAATGAGTTATGAGAAAATCCCATGAATTTGAACTGATTTAATCATGATTTAGACTAAGTCCATTAAGGACTTAAGAAGGATTCTAAATATAGAATTTAATTTTTTGGATTTTATTTGATAGATTTATATTTATATTTCATTTATATTTGTGAATATAAAAAAGAATATAAATGAGTTTTGAGAAAATCCCATGAGTTTGAATTGATTTAGATTTGATTTTGGCTAAGTCCATGAAGGAAAACTTAAAAGACTTAGGAAAAATTCATGAATTTATTTGGAATTTTGAGTTTAGTTTGATTAGTTTGAATTTATATTTCATTTATATATGTGAATATAATTGAGGATATAAATGAATTATGAGAAAAATCTCGTGAGTTTGAATTGGTTTAGATCATGATTTAGGTTAAGTCCATTAAGGGAAACTTAAGGAGTTAGGAAAATTTCATGAATTGATTTGGAATTTTGAATTTAGTTTGATTGGTTTAAATTTATATTTCGTTTATATATGTGAACATAAATGAGAATATAAATGAATTATGAGAAAATCTCAAAGATTTGAGTTAGTTTTGATCAAGATTTTGGTTAAGTCTTTAAGGGAAGATTAAGGTCATAGAAAGATTTAGACTTACAAATTTTAATGGATTTTGATCATAAATTTCAATCATGGATTTCAATCATATGGAGTTGATTTGAGTTAGGAGTAAATCAATTAGAATTGATTTGGAGTTTGACTTGAAGGAAGGAAAGTGAGGAATGGTTCAAGCTAAGGGTAGGCAAGTTTTCCTAACACCGTTAAGGCATGACCTATCCCTATGTCTAACTCTTCTAAGTCTCTAGGGCCAGATTGAGTGTCCACCTAATCACTAGATGTCTCTTAAGATTAAGAAACTTTTAAAGTCTAAGAGAAATCTTGTGTCTAAGATGGAGGGGTTGAGAGCTCATCCTACAAATGAGATCAAGAACAACACACACACAAAAAAAAATTTCACAAATCATTAGTCTAATCTAATTCTATGGTCATGACTTCACAATATAGTGTGTGAAAGAGGGTTTTGTGTGCTATGACTATAGTAGACCTTTAGGTTCATTTTTTTAAAGCTTATTCAATTTTATCATTATAAGGTTTCAATTTAATTGATTTGATTGATTTTAAGTTTTATTTCAATTTTATGTTTATTCTTTTATATTAAAGTTGAATTTAGATTTTAAAGAATGAATAATAAAATAAATTTTGCTTAGGGCAGAACCTATTCTATCCAACATCCTAATCCTAATAGAATAGAATCCCCACCCTAAGGTGAAAATCTTATCTAAGGGTAGAATTAAGAGCCTACGCATCTTAATTAATCTTTTGAATTTACATAAATGATTTCATTGGATTGGGTTAAATTTGATCGATATACATTTAATTTAGTTAAAATTTTCAAAAGTTAAGTTCATTGAGTTTATTTAATTTCATGTATTTTGATTATTTATTTTAAATTTTTTTTATATTTTAATTTAATTTTTATAATTAGTTAGAGTTTAATTCCTTCCTTTAGATCTCAATTTATAAATTTTTGTTAAATTTTATGTGGTTTATGTTAATTAAGTAATTTTAAATGTTATTTTGAATTTAATGATTCTATATTTTATTTAAATTTAATTTGAATTGATTAATGTATCTTGATTTAATCAACCTGTAATTTTGTTATAATTTAGCATGATCTTTTAATTAAACTTTAACTAAGAGTTTAACCATTTAGTTTACTAAATTTAGTTGTTTGATTGATTTTAATTTAATGATTATTTAAGATAGATACTAATTGAATATGATTTCACAGTTTAGATTTTATATTAAACTTTATACTTCTATGATTTGATTAAGATTTAAGAGAAATTGTTTATGATTACTCAATTCGAGATATTCTAGATTAATTATTAGATTTTAGTTTGATTAACCATTTACTTATTTAAAATTCAATTTAGATTTTATTGATGTAAGTATTTGTTTAACTAAAGTGCTTTAAGTTTATTAATTTAGTTTATTTGATCAAATTAAGGTTCAAATTTTATTTTAATTTAAATTTGATTTAAAGATGTTTTGATTTCATTATTCAAATTATTTATTCTGATTTCTTTGATTTTTTAATATGTTATTTAGATTTCATGATTTTGGGTCTTTATTCATTTAATTATTTAATTTAATGCTTAAGTTGATTTAAGGGGGTGTTTTATAATTAAGGGTTTATTATTTAATTTAATTTCTTATGATGAGATTTTATTTATTAATACTTAACTATTAATCTTAGCCTAAGAAACCCAAAGAGATGAAATACTTAAGATCCAAAACCTAATCCAGGTCATCCTAGGCTACAAAGTTATTTATATTGGACAATTTAATTAATTATTTAGGTTTAATTATAATTATCATTATTCACTTAATATTAAGCAAATTTTAGATGATTTTAATGTCAATGAATTCTTATTTTTATGTAGAATTTAGAGATTGATTAATCATAAATTTTAATTAATTATTTGATTTATCATGTATTTATCAATTTAAGAATTTAGGGTTTAATTAATTTCATATTTTTTACTATTACATAAATGCTAAATATGTGATTTTATGATTTCTTAATTTTAGAGGGCTAAAGAATTTTCTTTAGGACCTTTGATGATATCATCAAAAATATTTTTGGGTGGTTTTGTGAATTTTTATAATTTTTGTATTTTTATTTATTTTTTATTTAAATTAACCTAGAGCATGAAAATTTAATAACTTCTCATACATAAGTTTGTTTACCTTTAATTTTTTTATAACAAGTGGTATTCATTGCCAATTTCATTCTTGTAAAGTTTCATCTTGATCAAATATATATTTTGAAACTAATTAAAGTTATAATGATATTAATAGAATCAAAATCAAATCTAAAACATTATGAAATAATTATAGCTTTAAATTGTTTTTTAGTTCCTCTCTGAATGATGAATCTAGAGACGGTTTACTTAGAATTTTTGGATTTTAGATTAATTAATTGAATTATCTAATTCAATTAATCCATAATTAAGTCATATATAGGATTAATGAGTTTCAATGAATTTTAACATTTTTATTATGATGTTCTAAAGTTATTTCAATAAAATCTTTTTAGTTTCTTGCCTCATTATTAATTTATCTCAATAAATTAAGATTTTCACACTGAAATTTTTATATATATCAATCCAATAACCAAAAAATCCTCAAACTTTTCTATAAGATGGATTTTAAACGTTAATTTTAATTTCCCAATAATTTAAATGGGTTCATTAAGTATTTATGCTTAATTAGGGTTTGATTATTATTCATTAAACTCAAATTAATCAAAATTTACCCAATAAAAATTGAGGATTTCAAGTTTAATGGATTTTTCTCACTAAGTCAAATCCATAGAACCCTTATTAATATTTTCTTAGTTGAGTATTTTATTTTTTATGAATTTTTGAACTTTCTAGTAATTATTTTGTACTTTTTAAATCTAGAAAAACTAGATGTTCTCACTTAACCTAGTTAGTTGATTGGGCACAAATGTCACTCTACATGATTAGGCCATGCAGGATCCACATGGATCCCATATTAAAGCGGTGGTGGGGATGTAGTTTTATTGGGATCATCTGATTAAGGAATAGATAGCCTAGAATCAATTGTGATTCCCTAAAGGATTAAATTAAATGATGTTTCTAGATCATAGTCATCTATTCTAAATAGAAGAAACGAATGACGATGATTTCTTCCTTGAGTTCCCACAGGAGAACCGAGAACCATTACCTCTTAGGTTATGATCGTAAGTGATCTAGGTAGCAAAGGCAAGCAATTTTGATTACAAACCAATCAAAAGTCAATTTGTAATTAATTTAAATGACTGATCTCAGTTGAGATCATTTTTCATTCATAAAAGACCAAATTGTGAATGAAATGGATGGCATTAAGCCCATACATTACTAGCATCGATCATAAGTTGATTTTCTAATTTAAAAATGTTCCTTGGGTTGAAAAGAGCCCTTAATAAGGTGGCATCGAGATGCCTCTCACCAATCACCATGGAGGCTGAGCTTTGCACCTCCTCCATTGAGTTTGATCAAAATCTAAATCACCGATGGTAGGGGACTTCAATGAGGATTCGTTCAAGTTCTCCTTTACCATTATAATGTATAGGGATGGCAAATTGAGGGAGATGAATGGTCATTCCCTATTTTCATGCTTGATCAGCATTTAACCATCGACCACGGCTGAATTCCAGCTTGTCGATGGTTGGGGGCTTCAAAAAAGCTTCGTTGAGCTCCACTTCTTCTCTAGAGTGTGTAAGGATGATTGAGATGAGGAGAGGAAGGCTCCCCTCTCCTTATTGTGCTTGTCCATGAGCTTCTTCTATGGAGAAGTCAAAGATGGCTGCCATGGGTGATTGCCATCCTTGGAGTCTAGCTTTAATGGCTAGTTAACTGATTAGGAATAGTCCAAATTAAATTAAATGAGATGTGGAGAAGATATGGAGGGATGGAGAATGAGTTTTGACTTCTTTGCATTGATCTTGTATTTATTTTCTCCATTGATCCACATCATCCCTAGTTCTATGAATTTAGATTATTTTCATCTCATTTGGAGTGAAGCATGATCAATCCTAATCTGGTTAAAGGTGACATTTGAGTTATCTTGAGTTCATGTTGGTTGGAATTGGTGATTGTATTTAGTTTGATGTCATATGGATTCAAATATATTTAAGTGTTTTTATTGTATTCTTTAGATTAATTGATTTTAGATTTGAGTTTCAATTAATGTTGATTGTCTAATAAATAATTTGGATGCCAATTGATTCATGTCACATGGGATTTAATATGGTTTTAGGCTTAGTTGACCTATTTGACCTAAATAGCTCAAATTGAGTCTTCTTATCTATTTGGCAATTTTAGAATTTATATTTGTGTTTAGTTATGTTCAAATGACCATTTGTGATGATATTTAATAATTAATTTCATTAGGTTTTGGTTAAATTTTGATTTGAACCCAAATTGACCCATTTTAGATTAAAGTGGATTTAATTAGATCAAATGTTCAATTTGACATTATTAAAACAAGTTTGGATTTCAATCATGTTTAATTAACTATTTGAAATGATTTGGCACATTTAATTTTAATTAACTTAAATTTGATTTTGATTTAGACTCATTTTGACCCAAATTGGGTTTAATAGATCGAATTAGGTTCACTTGGGTCAAATGAACATATTGATCAAATTAAATCTAAATTTTCATTGAATTATATTTATTTATGATTTTTAAATGATTTTTATTTTTTATTTAAATTAATTTTAATTTAATTTGAATTTAGGTTCAATAGGATCCATTTGGGTCAAATGGCTCAATTAACCTGTTTGAGGCCTTATTAGAATCAAATTTGTTTAGATTTATGTTTAAGAATATTTATTTAATTATTTTGAGCCTTTGAAATAGGTCAATTTGACCAAATTAAAATTGATTGATATTTGACTTTGGTGGGGCCCACATAGGTAAACTCTAGGTCAATTGACATGGTTGGCCACTTTATATCTCACTTGGATTTATTTTTGGAGTCATTTATATTTTTGTATTTATTTTGTGCTTTTGTTCAATTTAATTTTAATTTGTTTTAAATTTATTTGATTTTTCTTAGACTTAGGTGATTTTGAGCTTATATATATGAATTGTGTCAACCATCCCAACTACCTCAATCTATGTTCAATTAGATTGAAATTTCAATTCAAATGTGTTAGATTTATATTTATATTGAATTTTAAGGTTTTATTGGGTTCATCTAATCCAATTAGATTAGTTCAAGTCTTCAAAGGATTCACTAGAATGACTTAGTCTTTTACTTTAAGGAATTGAGTTTGATTTGCATTTAGTTTTGGTTTCAAATTTGATTTAATATTTTTTATTTTAGATTTATATTTACTTAAATTTATTATTTAATTTTGATTTGTTTATACACTTTATCACTAAGTGTCATGTCCTAAGTGTCTAATCAGAAAGCTCCAAATTTAAGATTAGTGATCTTAATTACTAGGATTTGGAATTAAATCAACCTCATCCAAAAATGATGTTAATAGGGTGATTACTCCTTGTAATCTTGTTGGAAATTCTATCACTTAGTAAATCCAAAGTTCCAGCACTTTAGTGGTTTTATAATTTTTTAGGAACATTAAGGTTAATGTGCTTTAACTCTTTGAAACCTTTTAGTTTTTTACCTCTTAGAATATTGTATTACCCAAAATTTTCAATGTTTTCTATTGTGTATTGTAGGTGTTTTGTATTTGTGATGGTGTTTTTGGCATAATTTTGGGGATCTTGTGGTTAGATATTTTCCTATGGTTGTTAAGGCTCTTCATAATTATTGGAAGATGTTCATCATTAGCTAGTTGAGGTGTATCTTGATTTTCAACAACATTAGTTATAAGTAGCTCGTTATCAATTATAGTAGGAAATATACCCTCCTCTTACTTTATGCTCACTGAAATATGGGCAATATCTTGATTAAGGATTTTATTAGCAGCCTGAAAGCTTTCAAAGGGATTTTGACTAGTTCATAACATTTATTTGACTTTCATTGATTTGCTTACCATTAGTCTAAGTGGCTTTTGTAGATTTTCATTTATCAATAGTCTTTTCTCTAAGATTAGGATGACCAATATAACAATTTTCTAAAAGGTGTCCAAACATTTTGTATGTAGTACAATAGTAAGGCTTTTGCTTAATTTTAGTAGCTCGCCAATACTGATTAGTTGGATAGCCTATTTGAATCTCCGTAGTATGTTCTGAAGTCATGTCAAAATTAATAAGTACACAAACGTTGAGGGTTTTGTTAAGTTGTATGAGGTAAATCAAGATTTAGAGTAGAGGATTTATTTATTAAAGAGGTGGTGTTTTAGGTTGGGTAATTCAATATAGATTGGAAAATTGAGGATTTATTACTATAACTAATGGCAAGAATCCATTTAAGCATTTTCATAGGGATATGTTTTTTTTTTGTGGTATAGTGTCTTAGAGATTAGATACCAAAGAAGGTGAAAGATGTATGTATAAGTTAGTAAAGCAAAGAGATAGGAGAAGTAAAGACATAGTTCAAGTGAGGGGTATTAAGGATGAAAATAATAAAGTGCTTTTCTTAGAAAAAGATATTGAAAATAGGTGGATGAGGTATTTTGATAAACTTTTCAATGAAGGATCTGAAAGTACGATTGATTTTTATCAACCTTAATACCCTAAACAAAAATAGAGAATTTCATTTCTATCATCGTATTAGTAAATTTGAAGTTAGTGAAGCTTTAAAGAAAATGAAATGTGGAAAAGTAGTAGGACCGGATAATATTCCAATAGATGTGTGGAAATGTTTAGGAGATCAAGGAATTTCTTGGCTTACAAATCTTTTTAATATTATTTTAAAGACTAAAAAGATGCCAGATGAGTAGAGAAAGAGTTTGTTGGTTCCTTTATTTAAGAATAAAGGTGATGCACAAGAGTGTGCAAATTATAGAGGAATTAAGTTAATGTGCCATACATTAAAATTATGGGAGAGAGTAATTGAGCATAGGTTATGATGTGATACTAATGTTTCTCACAATCAGTTTGGTTTCATGCCAGGTAGATCTACTATGGATGTTATACATTTGTTAAGAGGTTTGATGGAGAAGCATAGAGAAAGTAAGAAGGATCTACATATGATATTTATTGATTTAGAGAAAGCTTATGATAAAGTCTCAAGAGATGTTCTTTGGAGAGTTCTAGAACGAAGGAGTTAATATTGGTTATATTCAAGTCATTAAGGATATTTATACTACAGCTGTTACTTGTGTCCAAACACAAGGAGGATTGACAAAATATTTTCCTATTTCAGTTGGATTACACCAAGGATCAACATTAAGCCCATATCTTTTTACTTTAGTTATGGATGTTCTTACGAGGCATTTATAAGAAGATGTACCTTGGTGTATGCTTTTTGCTGTGACATTCTTCTTGTTGATAAGACTAGAGAGGAGTCCAACGAACTTGAATTATGGAGGTCAACTTTAGAGTCTAAAGGTTTTTGTTTAAGTAGATCTAAAATTGAATATATGGAGTGTAATTTTAGTTGTGGAAGTTTTAGTGATACTGTTGTGACTTTAGGTGATTAAGTCATTAATAAGAGTGAGAGATTCAGATATTTAGGCTCTATTGTTCAAAATGATGGTGAAATAGATGGAGATGTTATTAGTAGAATTCAAGTTGGATGGTTGAAGTGGAAGAATGCATCTGGCCTATTATGTGATAGAAAAGTTCCACTTAAACTTAAGGAAAAATTTTATAAGATGGTGGTAAGACCTGCAATGACTTATGGTGCAGAATGTTGGCCAATAAAAAGAAGCATAAGACTAAGTTAAGTGTTATAGAGATGAGGATGCTCAGGTGGATGAGTGGCTTTACTCTTAGAGATAGAATGCAAAATGAGTATGTTCGGGAAAAAATTAGCTCCAGTGGTAGATAAGATTAGGGAGAGTCGCCTTAGATGGTTTGGCCACATAAAGCGTGGGCCGTCCGATGACCCGATTAGGAGAGTAGATGCATTAGATTTGCCTTATGTTAAGAAAGGTAGAGATAGACCTAAAAGACTTGGTTAAGATGTATAAAAATGACCTTAGTATACTTGAATTAAATGAGAATTTGACACATAATAGGACACAATGGAGGCGAAGGATTCATGTAGCCGACCCCACCTAGTGGGACTAAGGCTTGTTGTTGTTGTTGTTGTTGTTGTTGTATAGTGTCTTAGAGTAGTTTTGTTAATAGTCTTATTCTCTATTAAGCTTAATGGAGATATGTATACTATCCAATAAACTCACTATTCATTCACAAAAGAGCTCTAGGTCATTAAAGTATTACTAAATGACATCCATTTTTGAGTGCTTATATGTGAATATTCCTAGTCAGAGAGAATTTCCTACAATAAAAGTGAATTATATTCGAACTTTAAAACTGATAGCTAAAAAAAACACCTTGGATGATGCTCTTCACTATTTTTGTTAAGATGGGTGGGTGTATATTTTTTTTTGAGGAAGATTGATATATATTCAACTAGATATCCCCTAACATTATGTTAGATTTATTTAAATATGGGTTCTACTTCCTATGAACACAAGCCGTCATATTTAATTGCCTATCTTGCAATAATAAGAGTGCACTCTCGATTAAGATTGGAAACAAACATATCTCTTTAATATGCATTGGTGTTTAATGGTGTGCATGATATGGCATAAATGACTATCATTTAACTTAAAGTGGGGGGGTTAGGATGATGACACGTTTGATCAAGATCCCAGGTTCCATCATTCGGGGCTATCATGGTCCTTAGTCTACTTAGCCAGGAGAAATAGTTACTGACCGAAGAAACCTTATCAACAGCCATGGGATGTGTCATCTAAGGTGTTATTGTAAACTTGGGATGGTGTTTGTCTAAGATGACAAATTTAAGTCAACCTTAGCTGATAGAAGGTTTTTTGCTTATTAAATATATTCCATGATTCATAGTTCAAGAAGCAAAGCCATCAGGGAACATAGAGGCTATTTTCATGTCCAAAATATAGTGGAGCTATAGAAAAGTCAAACCACCTAGTTAGAGAGTTCTGGTAGTATTTTCATTTCATGTGGTGTTTTTTGGAAATAAAATCTTGAAGACTAAGAGCACACACCATGTCCTTACTAGTATGAAATTATATGAGTATGAACATAGATATATTTAATTTGATATTAGCTATTTATGAGTAAAGGTTTTTATAGCTTATCATTTTTGACAAATAATGATGGATGGGTAAATGATTATTTACTGCAAGTTATTTTGAATGATAAATTCCATTCAATTTGAACATATCCCCTTCAGATAAATTTTATAATCAACATGGCCGTCATTAGTGAATGATTAGGTTTTGTTGACCCGAATCTAATTATGAGATATAACAGATAAATTAACCAACGCAACATCCTTAGTTGTTTAATTTACATTTTAATATATGTGTTAAAACACATGAGGGTAATTCAGATCTATTTTTATTAACTGCATTGACACTAAAAATATGCACCTAGGTAGCACCTTAGTGCTGGGAATATAGTGCCAGCCGCTTGATAGCACTATAGTGTTTTCAAATTGTCACTTTGGCATCGAATGGTTAATACTATAGCATTCTAGTCTAGGTATTCATGTCTTAAAAAAGTAAAGGACCAGTGTCACATCCCTACAAAAATAGCACTTCAGTGTTTAATTTTTGATTTGCTTAGATTAGTTAATTTAGGTTGACCAACTGACTAGCGCTTAGCATAAACCATATGGCATCGTGATGCCAGTCAAAAGTATTTTAGAAAAGCTAAAGCCACTTTAAATTAAAAAGGAAAACTTTTTTATCGGCACTGAGTCAAAGCGTTGAGGCACTATATCAATGTTGGACATACTTTTCAGTTACAAAATTAATGATAATGAATACTCTTTTAACTAGCACAGTAACCAACTTGACCATGTGACAAGCACCATGTCAATGCATGTAAGAGACATAATGCTGGTTCCCTATTTTAGAACATAGAGCCTAGCACCTTGGCATCCAGATGTGGTGCCACGGTGCTATTCCTGATCTATAAGTAGATGCCTAGGGCTATGAAAATTTTCATTCTATAGTTTTTTTTTCTCTGAAGATCTCTAAGCTATTTTTCTCGCTTAGCTTTATTCTAAATTAATAAAATCATGCCACTTAAGAGACTCATTAATAAGAGGAGGGAAACTTTGAGTGAGGCTAATAATTCTGTTAGCATGAAGGTTGAAGAGATGTATCAGCATATCCTCACCCACAAGCATCTCATCCCAGAAAGGAGCTTCTACAACTTGAGTGGGAGACTAGAAGCAGTGATCAATGAATGTGGCTACGTGATGCTAGACTATGAGAGCAACTCTTGCATTATCCCTATAGTGTAATAGTTCTTCACCAACATAAAGGACCACTAGAATAATAAAGTTTCTGTTTGGGTGAAGTTGGTAAGTTTTGATAGCTCTACCATCAATGCATATTACGAATTATCAAATATAGCTTACATTTGATGATATTCTTGGTTTTCTAACTAGTAGAAATGCCAATGTCTAGTGGAAATGATGGGAGGAATGGATTGTTAACTTTTTCACCGTCAGCCTAATAGCTAAATCTAAAGATTAATACTATTGTATTTCTGCCAAGCTGATTCTCACTGGTAATATTAGTGAGGTGACCAAGGATAGGGCCATTTTAATTTTTTTTAATTCAAAATAACTTTACAATTGATATAGGAAAGATTATTTATACTTCTATTTATAATATGCTAAGGGGTAGTAGTTCTGTAGGATATCATCATCCCTCTCTTATCTAAGCATTACATTGAGTATGTTAGGGAAGCCTGATGAAGAAGTTCTTATTTAAAAGGCTCATATAACAAAAAGGCTTATTGAGGGTTTGGTTCAAGGTATGAAGTTACAGAGAGCTCATGTGCCACATGACCTTGACCCCAATCCTCTAAATCCTTAAATGAGTGAATCTCATATTTAAGGAGAGAGGTGGGTGAGAGTAGCCATAGGCAACTGGCATTAGAAAAAAGTTTGATTATCTCATGGATCATCAACAAAGATAGTTTACTTATATGGCCCAGTTCAATACAGTATTGGTCCATATGTTTGAAAATTGTGACCCTGGAGATCCAAGTTAGGATTGTTTTCCTATGGTGCTTCAACATCCCCCTTACGTAGCTACCTCACCGAAGCCAGAAATAGAGAAGAAAGAAGAAGAATTTAACTACTAGTTTCAACATTTTATCTTTTATTTTGTATTTTCTATATTTTCTTTTATTATTATTTTTGTAATAAATTTTTATTTATTTAATGAAGATGTGTTTCTTTATTTCTACTCCCATATATTTTCCACTATGCAATGCTCTAGGAATTAAAATTTTTTAAGAATAAAAATTTTCTGCTCAACATCAGGGGATCAACGCCTCGGCACTAGTAAACAAGGCCTCGATGCTGTTAAGCTAAAATGTTTAATTCAAAAACCTGAGAGCTTAGACCCATGAAGATATATTTGTAGTGCCATGACATTGTGGGTATAATTTGGATTACACTATGAATGTCTTAATATTATTAACTGAGTGTGGCAACATATCGCCTCAGTGTTCGGATACTAGCACAATGGAGTTATGAGATGCCTGCCTAAGGTTAACTTTTCTAAGATCTTAACACCTTAGTGTTATACTTGTCACACCACGGCGCTATGGGTATGATTTGAATTATGATATAAACACCTTAATATTATCTCTTGGGTTTCAATTCTGAGAACACAACACCATTGCACTAGAATACCAGTGCCATGGTGCTACAAGGTGCCTTCATAAGCTTAATTTTTTGAGGACATAACGCCTTGATGCTAGACCTATAGAACCATGGTGTTATTTCATTGATGTCTAAGATTCAATAATTATTTCAAAAAATTAAAATTTTGGTGGCATAATGCCTTAATAGTGCTAGTTTTCACAATTGTTTTATTGCATTAGCACTCTTCTCTCTTTTTTTGAATACAAGATCGACAGATGGAGTGTATTATTTCATGCTAGAACTAAGTTCAATGGTGCAAAGGCGCATTTCAAGATAAAGCACCTTGGCTCTATGTGAACAGCACTGTGGTGCTGTTTTAAAGATATGAAAATAGGTTTAGTGTTATGGCGCTGCAATACAGTGTTGTGACATAATAAAGATAATATCAAGACTTGAGAGCTTGGCATCACAAGACCAGTATTCTTGCTCCTCAGTGCTACAAAATAGAGCATTAAGATTTGATTTTCTAGAGCACAATGCCTCGGAACTAAACCTAGATGTTGTGGTGCTACAGGATGGGAATCCCATTTTGAGTTGAATTATTGGGTATTTTAGTGGCTTTATTACAAAAATTTGGTAACATAACATACTCTTCTCCCTTGTTCTAGATCTAAGATCAATGAAGGGATGGTGTACTTCTCATGCTAAAACCAAGATCGATGGCAGAGGCTTTTTTTTTAAATTCATGATTCTGGAAATTTTAATCATACGGAGCATTCTTTTCACTTTGGATCCAACATTGATGGAGATATGATTATTTTCTCACTGGACCCAAGATCAATAGTGAAACTCCTATAGTTTGACTTTACAAAATAAAATTTTGTGTTAAAGAATATTTTTGAAATTCTTTTACCTAGAGTAGACGAGAGGTTGCACTTGTAGCAGTAGAACACAAGCCCGTAGATGGAACAAATGCTCGAAAACTAAGAACGGGGCAAGAAGATTAGAAAGAGTGAGTGGAAGAGGGAAAAGCACTTAGGGGGCTACTCTCCCCTTTTTATAGGCAATTTTCCTCTAAGGGTGAAATTTTTTGCTACTGTAACCATTCCCCTCCCCCACCTCCCCACAACATCGATGGAGATATGCTAATTTTATCATCGGGCCAAAGATCGATAGTGGAACCATTATAATTTTACTTTTTAAAAAGAAAATTTGTGTAAAGGAATAATTCCAAAAATCTTTTATCTAAAGTAAACCAGAGATTGCTCTTGTAGTAGCAGAACATGGGCCTATAGAGTGGATAAATTCTCTAGAAGTAAGAATAGGACAAGAAGATTAGAGAGAGTGAGTGGAAAAGTGAAAAGCTCTTAGGGGGCCTACTCTCCCCATTTTATAGGTAATTTCCCTCCAAGGGGGCAACTTTTTACTACTATAATTGTTCCCCCCCTATGCAGTTATTATTGCTTAGGCGAGGATGGTGGCTTTCTTAATTTTAAAAATTGAATATTTCTGATAGCACCTCGGCACTGGTATCATAGTGTCACAGTGTTTTGTCATTTAATCGAGCAACCATCGAGGATGGTTTGAGCTTATAGATTATTTAAGGAGGCAATAGTGCCTAGGAGCTATGATTATAGTGTTGTGGTGCCTTCAGGCTGAGATGTGTAAATGTTATCATTTTTCATTCATTTCATCATTCTATTTTAGCTAAAAATAAAATTATCCCCCAATGAATGTGTAATGTAGATTCGCATGATGCATTAATTATTTTTTCTTATTTATTTATTTATGATTATATACAATAACGTAATGAGATGAGAAAACATATAATCTTTTAAAATATCTCTAATCACTTTCATTGATCATATATATAAGTGACATAAAGAATTTATAGCTACAAATATTTAGCCTAGATTTCTTTAATATAGATAGAGGTTGTATGTGCCCTATAGGCCATAGTAGACTACGTCTCTTTAGATTTATGAAGATCCTGAAGGGCAGCATCTTGGTCAGGTACTAATGAGTAGAGAAACTACTCAAGTTTGATCACTGAGCATCTATCTATGAGCAATCCTCCCTTATGGCTATAATAGCTTGTATGATCATAGCTCACTTTTCCAATAGATACTGTCTCCTCATATGTAATTCCATCAATTTGGCAGACATGTTGAGGAGCTTAATCTGTGCTCTAGATAGTTCTCTCAAATAAGATCTCAAAGCTCTAAGATTATGCTCGAGGACTTGGAAATTTAGATAGACTTCATATGAAGTGGTGATGAGTGAGGTCTTAACAATAGTGATTATATCAAAGAAGACCTCTTGATAAGTACTGTGTCATGATAATATCATAAACTCATTATATTTGCATAAGGATTCCCAAAGTTCTAGCTCTCCTAATTCAAGACCCAAGGAAGAAGCACAATCCAATAAAGAGTTTGCCTCCATGTAGAAGCTAGAAATCTCAAGCAAGACTTTTGGATCAACGCTCAAAAGAAAATGGCGTAATGCGATCACTATATGGCATAGGCTCTTTGAAGAGCCAAAATGTAATGAATTTGAAGGTCTATGACATATCCTAGAGATGAAGCATGAGATCTCTAGACTACAGAGCCTCTGATCTATATCTTTCAAGATAAGAATATGATGACTCTCTGCATAGGAATCGATATCTAAGGAATCATCCTGAGTGACATTCATTATCACCCAAGTTGAATTTGTCAAGAGTGGCTCATGGCTAATCATCAGAGTGCTAGATTCCTCTCTATGTGGATCTTCTCAACATGCATATGGTCACTGCTAAGAGGCTGAGTAGGCATTAGGGAAGTAGCATTAACATTTTTCAACATCACTGTTCTTCTGTCTTATGGGTATTGATAGGATAGAAATATAAGTAGGCTCATCTAGCCCTACTACATATATATTATGACCAGCTATTATGGGACCTTTAATATCTCTATCATCTCTCTCTTAAGCTGATGAAGCGTTTCATAGTTTCTTCCTACTACTTCCCAACTCATCTGATGTTCTCTTAGAAGCATGAGTCACATAATGGGGGGAATGCAAATTTCATTCTGGTTTGGCTCTCCCCAACCTATGACTATATATATGGAAGCCTAGCTCCAAGAACGAAGAGTATGTAGGATGGATCCACAGTAGTCATAGATGACTAACTCTTGTGTAAGTCTCTAGAGAAGCTACATAGAAATTGGATCTAGTCCTAGTGAAGTATGAAAGCCCGAGTTATGGAAGCTATTGCTAATCGAACAGGTAATGGGAGCATCCCCATGGACTGACTATTTGATATGTCTAATATATGTGGTAGTTTGTATATGGGTGTAGCCTAAGTGAAGCCATACTATCTAGCCACTCTATTGAACTTGTATCCCTCCAATATCACAGACTCAAGATTCCTATAATAAAGAAAGGTATATCCCAGCCTAATAAGGTATTATATTTTGCATCTATATCTTAGTCTCGATACTAGCATTACTTTTCCTCTATCAGTGATAGAATCTTGAAATCTATGAATCTTTGTCATAAGCTCTAAGCAAGAAAACTATGAAAGGAAGATCTATGAATGATCTGAAAGTGATCCATCATGCGTGATGGAGCAAACATGAAGGTCTAAATTTGATCTCTATTTAAGGAGACTGTAGCTCTTCTCAACTGTATGATCATGGAGAAATGTTGCTCTCTAAAATAGGATGGGATCTCTATACAACTAAAAGCTCCTGATATGTATGCATGAATCCAGTAATGTAAGTAGTGCCAAGAAGAATTTACTTCATAGTGCTGTGAGTCAGTAATCATGCTCACTCTACCTGATCCATGGTACAGATAAGCTAATAATGTTGGCACCAGTGCTATCCTCTCACCCCAAATAAGCAAGCTAACATCAAGAGAGTGGAAGGATGAAAAAGTCTACTATGTCCTGGAAATACAAAATAGCATGACCAAGTGGTAATAAAAGGCACTAAAGATAGCTCCTCATCCACATTCCATACTAAGATTCATCAAAAAATGACTCTTCCTTCTAGCTTGAATCTTCTATTGAATGACTCTTCGGTTGAATGAAATCCCGTATCAAATGGGACCTTTAATCATGCAAAATGAGATAAACATATTACTGCATTAAGGAAACTCTCTCATCATGTGTCTATAGTAATTGTACCCCATTTCCTGCGACTTAATCTTTGCTCTTTGAATAATCTCTATCAACGATTAGAGCATGATGGGGACTTGAGAAGTTTATATGACTTCCTATCTTACGTTGACTAGTTGGCTGACGCTAAAAGTGCTCATGATTTAGAGGCACGCACTCCTCTTAAGGAATTCATATGATAGGGAGACTAGTTATATCCTACCTCAAGGCCAAGGTAATCGTCATCTCATGTGGGCTAATCAAAAATGTATTGGTAATCCTATCCTAATGCTCTTCTATGCTCCAAATCCAAATAAATAGAAGGAGATTATAGTCAAAAGTGATGTGTATACTACGTGATATATACAAGCCCTCCTAAAGATGTCACCGTGCATCTGTAGGTGATGATGTGTCCAGTATACATAGCCACTGGAAGTTGACAAGGGTGTGTCAAATATAGCCTTTAAGTTCCAATCTTCTACCTCATGGTGTAGTATACGATAACCCAAAAGTCTGACTGTACCTATAGAAGAAGTTGTATTTGAAACTATTTGAAGCACATCCTGATCTCCAAGCTAAGGTGATCTTTGACTTTTTCTTAAAGAACATCATAACTATGTCTCAACTTTAGATTAATCACCCAATTTGTAGGTTCATTACTTGATGGAAGGTATGAATCACCATGTAGAATCTATGATGGTCAAAGAAATGAATCCTCCAAAATATCCCTACCCATCAACACATCCTGATGCCATAATAAATGATCCTATAATCTGACTGCAAAATATGGATCATGGGTGATCATTTAAAAAAATACCTTCAAAGATGCGCTCCACCATCTTTGGAAAGCAAGGTGAGAGTATATTTTTTTCATGAGAAAATTGACATATATTCAACTAGATTTACTTTAACATCATGTAAGGGTTTATTTAGATATAAATTCTACTTCTTATAGACACAAGCCTCCATAGTTAATTACCCATTTTATCAAAGCAATAGAGCACTCGATTAAAGTTGGAAACAAACATATCTATCTGATATGCATTTGGGGTCTTATAGGTGTGTGTGACATAGATGACTGTCATGTATAATTCGAATAACAAATAAAGAGATTGAGGTTACAACCCTTTGGAATGCAAAAATATAATTTAAATATTTATATAATAAAAATATATAAGTTAATATTGCATAGCATACAATGAATAATGTGTGAAGTTATTATTTAACTTAAAGAATTTATTGGGGGGATGATGACATAGTCGATCAAGATCACATGATTCCATCATCCCATGTTATTGTGGTCCCTAGTTTACTTAATTAGAGAATTATTCTTGATGAAGAATCCATGTAAATAATCATGGGTTGTTTCGACCAAGGTGTTCTTGTGGACCAGGGGCAGAATTTATCTACATATACAAATTTATGTCAACCTTAGCTAACATAAGGCTTTTTTTCCTATTAAATATATTCCATGATTCATAGCTCAAGGAGCAAATCCATTAAGGAACATATGGGTGATCATCGTGACTGAAATATAATAGAGCTGCATATATGCCAAGCCACTCTGTCAGAGGGTTCTGGTCATCTATGCATTTTATGTACTATCATTAGGCAGCAAAAGCCACATAGATAGAAGACACTTGGCACATTCTTACTGGCATAAGATTAGTTGATTATGAATATAAATATATTTATTTGACATGTTCTCTTTTGTGAGGAAAGGTTTTCTTAGCTTATTATCCTTGATAAATAATGATAAATGGATGGATGATTATTTCATTTAAGTTATATTAAATGATGAACTTCATTCAATTTATACATATACCCTATTTATGAATTTTACAATAAGGATGACCATCATCAGGGAAAGATTAACTCGGACCTAATTATAAGACCAAACTAGGGAATCAACCCATGAAGCATCCTCAATTAGTAAAATTAGAGAATCATGATGACTATTTGAACATGGCCTCGATAAAAGTTGTGTAGCGCAACAATGCTAATCAACAATTGGCTAGGGATAACTGGTAAGCATTCAGGTGCTTTAAAGGCATGGTATAAACTTTTTTTCCAGTGCCTCAAGGCTATTTCATGGCGCCACAATGCTACATCAACTTGATGCATCATTTCAATTTAAAATTTTAATTATAATAAATGTTTTTTTATTGGTATAGAAATTGATTTGACCAGCTGACCAATGCTACGGCGATGAATATGAGTTGTGCAATATTAGGCCACTATTCCAAAACTTAAGCGGTTAGCACCTCGGTGTTTCTTTTGCAACAATGCAGTGCTAAGCCTAGACTTAAAAATTTTCATTACGCATTACTTTGAGATTTCCTTAGAGTTTTCTCCTTTCTCATGTTATCTTAGCTCTTCACTCCCACTAAGAATACAACCATGCTATTTAAGAAGGTCTTTAGCAAGAGGAGAGCCACTTCCTCAAGAGAAGCTAATAGATTTATTAGCTCGGTAATAGAGGAATGATATCAACACGCTCTCACCCATAAGCATCTCATCCTAGAGAGAAGCTTCCAGAACCTAAGTGGGAAAGTGGAGAGCATGATTATCGATCACGGCTAGGAAAAGCTATCCTATGAGAGTAGCTCTTGTGTAGTCCATGTTTTGCTGGAGTTCTTTGCTAATGAAAAAGAGTACCAGGTCAATCAAGCATTCATCTAGGGAAAATTAGTAAGCTTTAGTAGTACTACCATTAATTCATATTACGAGTTACCAAATGTGGCATATCTCCAATATCTTTTCTATATAAATGATCATTCAGATTTGATGAGGTTCTTAATTTTCTCACAGGTTACAATGCCAACACCCAGTGGAAACTACGAGAGGAAAGGATTATCAACTTTCCTACTACTGATCTCATTACTGAGTCTAAGGCTTGGCACTATTTCATTTCTACCAAGTTAATGCCAACTGGAAATATCAATGAGGTGACCAACAATTGAGCTATTTTGAATTTCATAATTCAAAAGGGATTTATAATAGATATAGGAAAGATACTTCCCAATGAAGAGGTTTATTGGGGTTTTGGTTCAAGGTTTGAAGTGGGGAAAACTCACATGCCCCATGACCTCGACCATAAACTCCTAAATCCTTAAGCAAGTAAGTGTCAAACTTAAGGAAAGAAGTGGGTGAGCGTAGCCGTAGGTAGAAGGCTTTAGAAAAAAAATTTTACTATCACATGGATCAACAATAAATACAATTTTTATGTATGACCCAGTTTAATACAACAATGATCCATAAGTTTGAAAATTGCGGGCTTGGGGATACAAGTTAGGTTTCTTTTCCTGTGGCGCCCGAATATCCCCTTTCATAGCTACCCTTGAGGTGTTAGAGAAAGAGGAGGATGATGATGATTATGACTTCTAATTTTCCTCTCTTTTCATTTATTTTATTTTATTTTTTCTTTTCTACAATCTATATAACCCACTCCCCCCCAACACCCTTTTTAATATTAAAAAATGATTCTATCTTTCACATATTTATGTATTACTATGCATATGGGTTGTAATTTGTCATTTGGGAAGCTGTAGGATTAAGATAATGAAATCTCCCTACTTTAAAAAATCAAATCAGAGAGACAGCACCTCAATTATATGGTTGCATCACCTTGGCGCTCTATTCAGTAAGACTAAGGCTTAAGACCTGAAGGGATGACACATTGGTGATTGATATGCAACACCGTGACACCCTATTATAAATAAGGTTCAAGCGTATAATTTATAGGTTCAATATCCCAAATCTTTAATAAAAATATTAAATTATTTTAATGCCTCAATGCTTGCAAGATAACACCTAGGCACTATTAGATTTTTGAGATGGAAAATTCAAGAGCATGGTGCCTCAGCGTTGTGATCACAGTGCCAAGGCCTTGTGCTTTCGATGCCTAAAATTTAAACTTTTGGTGGAGTAAAACCTTAGTAATGCTAGATTTTTACATGTTTAGTGTAAAGCACTCTTCTCCCTTATTCTAGTTCTAAGATTAATAGAGGGAGAATTTTGTTTAACATTAGAACTAAGTTCAATGGTAGATCAAATTTTTAGGCATGACACCTTAGTGATGAGGTTACAGTGTTGCAGTGTTGTATTGAGCGCAAGAAAACTAAGAGCATAGCGCATCGACACCATGGTGCTATGCAGTAGAGCTCCAAGACTTCAGTTCCCAAGAGCTTAGGGCCTCGGTACTCCATCTTGGCATTGCGAAATGAGAATGCATATTTTGAATAAGAAGTCTTGAGAAATCTAGCAATTTTTATGAAAATTTTGATAGAGTAACATCATAGCAATGCTAGGTATATTTTAGTGCAATTTTCTCTGGTTCTAGATCTAAGATCTATGGAATGAGGTTTATTTCCATCTTACGTTAGAACTAAGTTCAACGACAGAGATTTTTTTTTCTTTTGAACTATGAGATTTTAGAGATAAGTGGGCATTCTTTTACTCTAGATTTAATATCGATGGATATATGCTGCTTCTATTTCTCACCAGATCTAAGATCAATGGTGGAAGTTTGAAGCCAAAATTTAGCTATAAAAATTGGGTAAAAGAAGTATTATTATAGAAATGTTTTACCTAGAGTATATGGGAGATTTCTTTTATGGCTGTGAGAGTCATTCCAACATAGATCACTGGTTTTCGAAAGCAAAAACCACACCATAACTATTCCCAACCACCCCCCCCCCCCCCCCTCTCCCACCCACCATGCAGGCTTATCACCATTGGGGTGAGAACATTAATTTTTCTTGCTTCTTTAAACTATAAATAATCATCACAACACCTCAGCATTATCATGGCTTTGTGATGGCATACTATTGACTTGCAAACTAGACTAGCAGTTATCTTTCTAGAAGAATTGTAATAGCACCTCGGTACCAAGAGCATAGCGTCACAGCACCATGGTAAAAGTTATTTTACTTATTTTTTGATGTGAATGATGGGCTTCAATAGTTTCCCAAATCTGATCCTTAGTGGGCTCAGTAGGAAGCATATCATCTGGCCATCTCTAGGTAAACATCATAGCTAATCTATAGCAAATCTGGATAAGAGAAGCATATGAATTTTACAGGCTTTATGAGGAGTATCTCTTTGGTTGATCATTTTAGAGTTGATTGTGACTCCTGCATTTGCAAAGCATAATGCCGTTAATAATTATGTATAATATCTTTTGAAATATTCTCCATTTATTTGGGGCATAAGTCTTATTCCTTTTGCATCAATGAGCTGATAAGCTCCTCCTTCCTATAGTTATCAATAATGTATGACCCTGACAAATTTGGGTGAATTTTTCCACTTATTTGTTGGTGTAGAAAGATAGGACTTCTGCGTGCCAACATGAGTTCACCTACTTTGAAGCTTCTTAGGCCAATCATGCGTTCATGATCTTATGTCTTTCTTGCTCTATATATCTCTAGATTTTGTTGGGCTTATAATCGAGTTTCATTTAGAGCTTCTAGCTCTTTAAGGCATATTCAGATACTTTTCTCCATTATAAGCTCATTTTGAATGGCTACACCGAGTGAAGGTAGCTCTACTTCAAGAAGAAGTATTACTTTTGATCCGAAGACTAGGGAGTATGGTGTTTCTTATGTAGCTATTTTATATGTAATGCGGTATGACCACAATGCTTCTATTAATTTATCATGCCATTTTATTTTCTTTTTAAAATAATTTCTTTTAAGTATTTTAACCAGAATGCCACTCCAAGACCATTAGCTTTTAGGTTATATATTGAAAAATATCACCAATCTATCATATATTTCTCAATGAAGTGATAGACTTTGGCATTCTTGAAGGTGGTCCATTATTGAATATAATTCTTCGAGGTACTCAAAATCGGTAGATGATATGGTCTTGAAAAAATCTTACCACATTGTATGGTTTAACTTTTGGAATGGGATTGCTTCTGCCCATTTGGAGGAGTATTCATTGGTTGTTAATATGAAATGATATCCCCTAGATGAAGGAGGATCTATTAGACTAATTATATCAATTCCTCTAACTTTCAAATGGCTAAAACACCACTGTTAGATGTAAATTATTAGATGGTTGATGCAATATATCTGCATGTATTTGACACTGATGACTAATTTTGCCATGTTCAATGTAGTCTTAAACCATACTGGGCCAATAGTATCCTATTCATTTGATTTTCATTTTCATTTAAGGATCGGATTAGTGTGCACCGCACAACCCTTCATGGACTTCAACTATCACCATTTTTGCTTCATCTGGTATTAGGAATCATAACCACATTTGGTTAAATCATCATTGAGTTAATATATCATTCATAAGAGAATATCATAGATCTCTTTATGAAATTTGTTGAGCCTTTGATTTATCCTTTGGTAATCCGCCACCATTAAGATAGGTGATGAATGGTTTTCACTAGTCATCTTCTTTGATTATTATTGAAATCTCTCAATTCTCTTTATTTATATAGGCTTGTAGGAGGGTTGGTGCCAACGCTAGTCCGCTTTTGACTATTATTTTAATTAGTTATCCATGAGGGTCCATCATTTCTTTATCCATTTAGCTAATGTATAGCTTTGCCATTATCTAGATGTGACACCTTTATAATTATTACTTCAGGAATTTATTTTAGAAATTACAAGATGAGCTTGTGATAAAGTATTAATTCAAATTTATTTATCTAGAGACTCCTAGTTATTTGTTAGATTATATGTTAAGAATCTCATAAACATGAAGCTTATTAATTTTAATATTAATTATTATCTTTAGTCCCATAATTAATACTTCATATTAGGCCTCATTGTTGGTTTGAGGTTTAATTAGACTATATAAATATCGAAGAATACCGACATGCTAGGTCATAAATACTAGGCTAATTCTGACAAGTGTTGTGGGTAATCTAGGTAGTTTAGCTGGCTTTATTAATAAATCCCCATCAAAGTAGAGTTCTCATTCTGATAGTTGTTGAGCTTTTTCTACTTCAACAATTTGTTCATCAGGTAATTAATCGTTGAGTGGATAGTTTGCTGGTAAGTGGTGGATGACTAGGAAATTATCCAAAGCTTGCCCATTTATAGCCTTTTATGGGACAAATTTTATATCGAATTGATGTAACAAGATTTCCCATTTAGCTAATCAACCAGTTAGGATAGGTCTAGTCATTAAAAGTTTAAGAGGGTCAACTTTAGATATCAACATTATTTTATGTGATAGTATATAATGCTTGAGTTTTTGAGTAGCAGAAATCAATGATAGACATTGCATCTCAATAGGAGAATATTTTACTTTAGCTCTTATCAGACATCATTTTATATAATATAGGGTATTTTCCTTTCCTTCTTCATTATTTTGAGCTAACAAATCTCCTAATGATTCTTCTAAGGCTATTGTATATAGTATTAATGGTTTTCCTTGGGGATGTAATGCTTCTTGACGCTAGCATCATCTGATATGAAAGGTTGACATCTCCCTAAAAAATTAAAAATGAACATTTTAATGTAAGCCAATTTACCTTGTATTAAATGTAACTATTTCAAGGTCTTATGCGCTAGAATTTTTATTATTACTTTTATTTTAGAAAGATCAATTTTAATCCCTCTATGGTGCTATTGACCTTATTTTTAGAATGAGCTCTCAACCCCTCCATCTTAGGCTTAGGACTTCACTTAGACTTTAAGAGTTCCTTAGTCTTAACACACATCTAGTGATTATGTGGACACTCAACCTATCCCTAGAAGATTTAGAAGAGTTAGCCATAGGAATAGGTCATGCCTTAGAGGTGTTAGGAAAACATGCCAACCCTTAGCTTGAACCATTCCTCACTTTCCTTCATTCAAGTCAAACTCCAAATCAATTATTTTTGATTATCTCCAAACTCAAATCAAATCCATGATTGAATTCCATGATTGAAATCCAAGATTGAAATCTATGATTAAAACCCATGATCAAAATCCATCAAAAATCCCTAAGTTCAAATTTTGCCTAAGTCCTTAATCTTACCTTAAAGGAATGGTCCAAAATATTGATCAAACCAATTCAAATCTCTGAGATTTTCTCAAAACTCATTTATATTCACATATATAAATGAAATATAAATATTAATCAATCAAATCAAATTAAAAAAAATTAAATTTTCAATTTAAAAAATTTCCTAAGTCCCTTAATTTTCCATTAAAGGACTTATCCAAAATTTGATCAAACCAATTCAAACTCATTAGATTTTCTTAAAAATCATTTATATGTTTATTTATATTCACATATATAAATGAAATAAAAATATAAATCAATCAAATCAAACCCTCCAATTAAATTCTCAATTTAAAATTTTCCTAAGTCCCTTAATTCTCCATTAATTGACTTAGCCTAAATCATCACCAAATCGATTCAAAGTTATGGAATTTTCTCATAATTCTTTTATATTCTCAATTATATTCACATGTATAAATGAAATATAAATATAAATCAATCAAACCAAATACAAAAATTCAAACTCTAAACTCCAAAATTTCCTACGTCCCTTAAATCCCTCTACAAATCCATGAAATTTTCTCATGATCAATTTATATTCTCATTTATATTCACATATATAAATGAAGCATAAATTCAAACAATCAAAACCAATTCCAAAAATCAAACTCAAATCAACTCAAAATCCAATCTAAGCCTTTCAAGTCAAAATCTTGAACTTAGCCAAATTAATTTCAAATCAAGTCAAACTCTTGATTTTCTCTCATGATTCAATCAACCCTACAATCATGAACTCCTACATAAATCTAAACTTCAATCAAACAATCAAAACCTAGTTCAAAAATTAAAGCCAATATCCTTTCATGTTCACCCTTTGAATATGAAATTGTCAAATGAACCAAAATCCATTTGAATTCAAACCACTTGTTCATGGATTTATATTTCAATCATGAGTCCATAGACAAGATCAATCAAGCTCAAATCAAGCTTTGACCAAGGCATTTGACCCACTTAGGCTCACTTGACCCAAAGTGACCTAAAGTACTCTTATGAGCCAAATTTTAATCCTAACCAAATTGGATTGAACCAAACTCATATATCCCTCTCATCATGATCAAAAATCATCGTGGGATGATCAGTCAATCATATTAGGTCAAACCAAGTCAAACCTAAGAGTTGACTGAGTCAACAATTAGCCCAAAATGAAACCTAACATAGCCAAAATCCATCATAGGCCAAATTGATTGAAACCATTAATCTAAGTTCACTCATGACCTATGTTTGAACTTAACCAAGCCAACAATTGAGCCTAACCTAGCCCAATTGGCCACTTGACCCAAGTTGACCCATTTTGACCTAAAGGGTCAAAATGTGTCAAAACTTGATCTAAGCCAAATTGATTGGAACTTGACCAAAGCCTCAATTGGCCAACTAGACCTAACTTGAATGGACCTTGGGCACATGACTAAAGGGGTCATGTTGAGCCAAATTGAACTTAATCCAAATTGATTGGAAACAAAGATACCAATCCACTCCATATGACTAACCTAACCTAAACCTACCCTTGACCTACCTCAAATAGGTCAAATGGGTCAAATAGGTCAACTTGACCCATTTGACCTAAATGAAGTCATATGAGCCAAATTCAAAACTACACCAAATTGAATCAAACCAAAACCACCAAAATATTTCAAATGGTCATATGAACTTGAACCAACCCTTGGTTTGACCCAATTTGACCAACTAGTCAACTTGACCCAAGTTGACCCATTTTGACCTAAATGGGTCAACATGAGCCAAACCCTATCAAATGGATTCCAAATCTCATGAAACTTGGCCAAACCTAGTTTCTCCTCATACTCAACATACCCAAAGTGGAAAAAAAAGCAAAATGAACATCGTACCCCTAGGCCATAGAACAAATTCATGGGTAATTTGGTCATACCATCTTCATATCCACTTGAGGCTATCCTAATAGCTCAAGGGGACCTAGTGAAGAGTGGTGCACCCAACCCAATGGGTTTGGGTTAGCCCATTTGGTCACTAGACCAAACTCGACCCCATGGGTCAAAATTGAAAATTCAAAATCCCTCTCCCACTCAAATTCAAGCACATGGGAGGTTGGAAATCCACTCCTTGGCTCAAACTGACCATGTGCACACACCTAATCGATCAAACAGCCCTCCCATTGTGATCAATTGGATCAAAATGGCATACATGCTTATGACCGTTCGATCCTTCAAGGGGGAGATAAACTCCCCTTAAATAATCTTGAATTGAGCATTCCCCAATTCGTTTGAGTACTAGTGAGATTTAGGAGCCATCAGAGAGTGATCCCTAGCCTCCTAGAGCTCTTGCCATTTTCACATTTCTCAATTTTTGAATAGTGAAAATAGGGGAGCTCAATCCATTCTCCAACTTTTTCCACACTCAAACTCCACTCAATTCACTCTTCAAGCTTCATCATAGGACCAAGTCGAGCACCAAGCTCTCTTCCAAGTTCTTGAAGCAAAGGGAGATTGAATTAGATCAAGGCCGAGCTCAAGGTAAGGATGAGGTGACCCATAGGAAGATCCACTCAACCTCAAGTGCTCAAAACTTCAGCAAGGCTTCATCTCAACCAGACGAAGCTTCTCCAAGGGAATCGAGCATCGGTGATCACCTCCGATAAGGTATGCAATTTTTTGACCATTAAACTCAATGTGGTGTGGAGCTTTGTGAAAGAAATTTTCACCCTATGGATTTTTGACCGTTGGATTTTCCACACTTTAGCTCTAGATGGTGTGGATTGAATTTGCTTTGATACCGAGCTAGATCGAGCTTGAATCTTTCCCTTGATCATGGACGGTCTCTGTTGATTAAGGCAAAGAACTTGGGAGATCTCAGTCATGCATCTGCACATTTTAGATGGATGGCTAAGATAATTCTGCACATTTAGATATATGTTATTTGTTTTAAAACTGCAAGGAGATCGTTGGTCATCCGATCTTTGATCGGATGGTAGAGATCAAACTGTGTGCGCTGCCTACCTCCATCTGGGATTTGACTACTTAAATAACCCCCTCATGGTATGACACATGTAAAGCGCTCTGACCACTGTGGCCACGCGTCGCACCGTGAGCCAAGGGATTAGTTAAATGCTTAATTAATTTCTAATTAACTTAAGGATCTTATAAAATTCATAACTCTTTCTAGAAAACTTTAAAAACCATGAAATAAAATATTTTGGAAAGATAATTAAACCTAGAATATTGTTAAATTAATTTCAATGGGTTTTGAATTATGGTTTTCTCTGAATTTGGGTTTTACTAGAAAGTTTTATTTTTCTAATTACTTCTTAATTAAGCCTCTGATTAATCCCAAATTTCTTGGGTATGTTTTAGGGGATGACTTCTCCCTCCCCTAATTTTGTTAAGATTTGTTGAAGGCTTGATTAGAAGAATTGCATATGAATATCTTAATTACCCTCCTTATGTAATTAAGCATAATTAGGTGTGATTAGTGATTTTAAACTATGATTAGGGTTAATTAACATTAGATCCAGTAAGTACAAGGTTTATGGAATATTTTTGGGGCATTTCCCCTAAGTTATTCCCTAAACTCCCTCTTCTCTCCTTAATCTCCTCTTAATTGAGGGTTAATTTATTAAATATCCCCTTAATTAATTTATAAAAATTCTAAAAAGTTCTAGAACTTAATTAATCTACTTTTGGTAGATGCTTAGGTGTCTATTAGCCTAAGTTCAATTAAGGAAATCAAAACCCAATTCACATGGGTGAAAGGGTGTTTTGAAATTACTTAAGGTAAACCTCTTAGCTTAATTAACTTTTAATTGTGAGCCAAATTGCATTAAGCCTCTTTCTTATTATGTGCATTAGAAATATAAATTCCTTGTGGGTTTTATGTCATCTCATTGGCTCATAATTATTTGGTTAATTATTCTTAGCTAGTGTAGGCAAGGGTTGATTAAGTTACTTAATTCATACCTTAACCTAATTAATGCATAAAAAATGGATTCAATTATGTAAATATTAAACAAAAATATCAAACACTTGTGGGAATGGGTAAGGAACAACAAACTCATCTCACCTTTTCAAAATTAAGTCAAACTTCAAACTAAACAAAAAACACTTTGAATTCACTTTGATTAATTTTAAACCTTCTTATTCTATAAGAATGTCTTTAGGATTTAAGTGAAGTGTTGTTTACATGCTTTCATTGCATTGAATATTTTTCCCCAACATGTTAAGTTGTATGTCATGTGATTTCATGCATTCATAATTTTAAAATTCAAATTTTAAAATGAAATTGTTTACTTTATGTCAAATTTGCATGTGTTGGCTGAAGAAGGAATATGAATGGCTATTATCACTATTAAATCCAAATTATTTTCAAAACATATAAATCAAATACCAAATCTGAAAGTATGCTACTTATATTTTAATTATGAGTTTGCATGTGATAGTGTATAAACGCATGCTTAGCATAGGTTTCCTTTCTTTCTTATGTTGGCATAGTTTTGAATAGGAATTTGGTGAGGTGTATGGTTCATTTGAAAATAACCTAACACTCGCCTAATTTTATACCCTATTCATCTCTATGCTACCACTTAAGGAGGGTTACCTATACTAGCACACTTAAATTGCATAAACAAAAAAAATGAATTAATTAATGCAACTTTTGCATTCTCCTTTTCCATTTCATTTCTTTTATACATATGTTTGTATTTAAGGAAAGTGGTATATTAGTCTAGACAACCCCGAGGTTGCAAGGCTTTAAGTAGCCCTAAGTAGGTCTTGTAACTTACACCTCTGGTTGACAATGGTACTGTACTCACTTATGTATTTCTTACTTCCATGTGTGTATGTGAAAATTTGGATAAGGAAACCCCTTTCTACTTAAGAAAATCCATGCATATTCAACTTCTTAATTTCCTTAAATGGATTACTTAGTATGCACCATAAAGTGTGTTAAATACTCTCATTTGTATGTATAGATATGCTTAGGGTCCATCCATATGCATGTTATATATGTTGGGAAAGAAATGAAGTAATGTGTGATATGTGAATTTTGGTTCATTTTATTTAATCTTGAAATGCCTTTATTTTTGAATAGGTTTGTTTAGAGTTTATCTAAACTTAGGATTAATTAAAAAAGGTAATCAAAACATTCTCATAAATGAAACTAAAATGTAAATTTACTTTAAAAATTATTTAGGTTAGGGAAGGAAAGAGAAGTTCTCTTCTCTTTCCATCTCTTCATAACTTAGTAATTAATTGTGGGATCCACTTAAACCAAATAAAAATATGAAATAAAATCAACCTAAAATAATTAAACAACTTAAATGAGACCCTCCACTAAGTTGAACATGTTCTTCACACTTAGAAAATTTGAACCTAAAGCCATAGCTAAGCATACCACACAAGCCTTCAAAGCACACACATTAGCCTAAGTCACCCCTTCTAGATTTAGGTTAGGTCGGTGCATGGTTTGATGTTTGATTTGTTTTATGATATATGTTTTATACTAAATGTTAGGGTGCATGCTTGTAGAATGAATGGTAGGACGTTCTTAGTCTAACTATTCTTTTCTGTAGGGGATTGTGCTTAAGGGGCACTATCATAAATAAAAATATCAATGCTTTTTCTTCCAGGTGCTTTATACCCCTAAGCATAATCCATAGGCCAGGTCGACTTAGACACCCATGTGTGGGGTGATAAGTCCAATATATATGCTTGGGATTTGTGTGGTTTGTTTTAGCTAACCTTTTTTTACTGGTGTTAGTTAAATTTTCACTTTTCCTTTTCATGGAAATTTATGCAATCAAAATTTTGGAATGATTGCTGAGGGGATTAGGATAAGCATTGGTCATAAGATCCTATCTTATGTATCATGTGATTCCTTGGAGCATCTACCTTCCAACCATCCAAAAGAAGGAACTTAAAGAAGAAAGAAGAAAAGCAAAGAAGAAAGAAGAAAAGCAGAAAGAAAAATTGAAGCTTGAAGACCCCCATAACCATAGATTCCTTGCTTAATTGTAATTTAAATTATTTAAAATAAGGGTTGTATAAGGGTAGAGCTCAGCTACCCACATTTGATATTTTTGGGTTTGTGCGGTGGTGTCCAACCACAATGGTTTTTTTATTCTTTTTGCGATTAGCTTTATAAATTAGTTGATGATTTGTTTAGCTTTTGTATTAAGTGACATGCTTTTCCTAGTTTCTTCCTCGCTTTATGTATGGCCTACATGTGGATTAGGCTCTTTAGGAAAAAAAAAATCTTTTACCCAACTTAACAACTCAAACTAAAAATTAAATAGCTCATAATTTCACATAAAGCTTAGGTTTAAAATCAAGATAAAAGAATTAGCAACCCCTTAGCTGGATGAGCATTTCTTTTATAATATCATGCATAATAATATCTTGTTTCACTCTTGATTGGAGGGCTTCCACCTTTGTCAAAGAAACTTGGCTTGACCTTTGATAACCAAGGTGAAAACTCACCTCCTCCCTTCTCGCTAATTTTGGACAATAATCTTCTATCTCATGCATTAGTCATATGAATCCTATTAGCCTGAGTCAAAATAATTATCCAAAATGATAATAAAATGAAATTTGAATTGCATTAGATTTAGGTCATTTGAAGCATGCCCTTTACATGATCTAGTCTCTTTAGGGAGTGAATTTAAGGACTTAGTCTCTTCCTAATAAATAATAGCCTAGCTATCTTGCATAAGCATAAAGACTTGTCTACATGAATTTAAAATTGTAGGAGTTAGTTGGTGGCCACCCCCATGTGGTTGTAAGTCCAGGCTGTCGGGTGGTTTGTCCTCTCTTGTGGAGGAAAACCAATTACCATTTTTCATCTTAGATTTAGGTTGTGCTTTCAGCCCTCATCAAAGCTCCCAAGATTTAGGTTATGTGGTTGCTTTTTCCCCTTTGTGTGTCATAAGCTTAATTCCTCACCTCTTAGGCATTTCTTTAATCTTGTGCTAAGGAATCATAAGTCCTAAATTTTTAATGAAAAATGCAACTCAAACAAACTAAATCAATTTCAAAAATGTAAATCCCAACTAAAGGATAGTTTGAGATTGCTCGCTAGATTTCCTAGCATCATGGGCATCTCCTGCTTATCTTCCAATTTGGCTTCGATAATAACTCCATCTTTTGATCAATCTCATTTGATCTTCAAGAATAAACTAATTGATTGATAGTCCTTTCCTATCAAAATCTTTAAAGATAACTATCATTTACCTCTATCGATAGTTTTCCTAAAGAATCAGCATTCCTTAGGATATAATTAACTATGGGGGCTTGCCCCTATAGGGAACTTAACGAACCTCATTTAAAATAAACCCTACTTTATTTTTTCATGTAAAGTAGGGGAAGAATATCTAGTACATGTGCAGACTCATCATCCTTAGGAGTCCTTATTGAGGTGATTGGTTCCATTAAATGGTAGTGATTTCTATCTCTCGAGATAGTACACTACTTCCTTGATGACAAACCTGATCACCTAAATAAGTACATCTGCAGATCTACGTGGCTTCCTAAAAGGATGAATTTTTATAGGTCTTATCTCTTTCTTTTCTCACCATAGATTTGAAAGGCGACTCCTATTGGAATTTTTCTCCACAGATTCTTTTGGCGACTCAGCTGGGGATGGTTCCTCTCTTTGGTAAATGATCATTGTTGTTGAGTATCGATAGTGGGTTTGTACTTTACTATGAATCCAAGACTATCCTTCTTTCCATTGGCACTTAGATCATTTCATTCTTGAGTTGAGTTAGCCAACATCTTTATGTTTTAGGACTGCATTCCTTGTTTGTCTTAAAACCCCCGTTGGGTTCTCTAATGGGTAAAATGAAATGATCTAAATAAAAAAAAAACATCTTAAAGACTTCCTCCTTATCATTTTCATGATAAAAAAAGGTTCATTCTAAAATTATAAAAATAAAATAAATCTCCATAAGAACTTTTCTTTTAAAAAAAATGCACTTAATAAACTATTTTCCACAAAATTTTGTCACCCCCATTTAACAAATCCCATAATTGTTATATGTAGGGATTTTCAAAAAATAAAACTAACAATATTTTCCAAAAAAGCACAAATGAATATCTTCTTTCAATTCACTTTGATGAAGATTTCATTTTCAAAATAAAATAAACAATCATCTTTTCCAAAAATTACAATCATAATCATAAAGTTTTCAAAAAGCACACATGAGTCTTTCTATTCAATACACTCATACTTATTGAATGGAAGTTTAATTTTTAAACAAAATTGAGCTTTACAAAAAGCACATATGAATATCTTCATTTAATATACTCAAATTTATTAAATGAAGATTTCATTCCCAATTAAAAAAAGTATCATTTAGGAAATTTGAGTTGAACATATCTCATATATGTTTTAAGCTGGAATTCCTCTCTTTCAAAAAGCAACAATTACACTCAAAACATTTAAATTTCAAAATAATAATAATAATAATAATAATAAGATTGATCTCCATTCTACATACTTAAAATTTTTGAATGGAAGTTCTCTTTTCAAAACATTAAAACTTTAACAATCATATTTCAAAATTTTCCAAAACACATTTTAGAACTTCATTTATCACATTCAAAATTACTAAGTGAAGTTTCCAAATCAAAAATCAAAAATCAACAGTCATATTTTAAAATTTTCAAAACATATTTGAAACTTCATTTAACACACCTAAATTTTTAAGTAAAGTCTCCAAGTCCAAAACTCAAAATTCTAAAAACACATTTGGAACCTCACTTAACATACCCAAATTTGTTAAGTGAAGTCTCCAAATCCAAAATCAAAATTTTCAAACAACCTTTTGGAATTTCATTTAACATACCTAAATTTTCTAAGTGAAATTTACAAATCTAAAAAAAAAAAAAAAATCAACAATCATATTTCAAAATTTTCAAACAACTTTTTGGAATTTCATTTAACATACCCAAATTTGCTAAGTGAAGTTTCCAAATCTAAACATCAAAAAAATCAACAATCATATTTTAAAATTTTTAAACACTTTTTGGAATTTCACTTAACATACCCAAATTTATTAAGTGAAGTTTCCAAATCCTAAATCAAAATCAACAATCATATTTCAAAATTTTTCAAAAGATATTTTGGAATTTCACTTAACATACCTAAATTTGTTAAGTGAAGTTTCCAAATCCTAAATCAAAATCAACAATCATATTTCAAAAATTTTAAAACACATTTTGGAATTTCACTTAACATACCCCAAATTTGCTAAGTGAAGTTTTCAAATCTAAAAATCAAAAATCAACAATCATATTCTAAAATTTTCAAAACACATTTGGAATTTCATTTAACGTACTCAAATTTGTTAAGTGAAGTCTCCAAATTTAAAATCCAAAAATTGTCTAAACACATTAGGAACCTCACTTAACGTACCCAAATTTGTTAAGTGAAGTCTTCAAATTACAAAATCAAAATTTTCAAACACATTTGAAACTTCATTTAATATACCCAAATTTGTTAAGTGAAGTCTCCAAATTCAGAAACCAAAAATTTTCTAAACACATTTAGAACTCCACTTAACATACTCAAATTTGTTAAGTGAAGTCTCCAAACTCATATTTAAAAAAATTTAAAACAACTTTTTGGAACCTCACCTAGCATACTCAAATTTGCTAAGTGAAGTTTCCAAAGTCAAAATAAAATTTTTTCAAGCACCTTTTGCAACTCTTTCCTTAGCATACCAAATTTGATAAGGTGAAGTTTCCTTTTTTTTTAAACCAAAATGAAATCAAAATTTTGAACAAATCATTTCTAATTTCATTTAGCATACTCAAATTTGTTAAGTAAAATTTTCATTTCACAAAACTAAGTGGGACTTCATCTTTAGCATACCAAATTTGCTAAAGTAAAGTCTCCACTTTCAATCACATCAAAACAAAGTGAAACACTTAGGATTCTCTTAGCATACCTAAATTTGCTAAGCATCCTATTTTAAAAAAAAATCAAACAAAACACACTTGGTTCTTCACTTAGCATACCTAAATTTTCTAAGTAAGAATTCAAAATTTTTCCAAAAATCAAAACAAAACAAAATTCACAAAAGAAACAATCACTTTCACTTCACTTAGCATACCTAAATTTGCTAAGTAAGTGAAATTCCAAAACAATCAAACAAAAATAAATCAACTTGACCCTTACTTTAACATACCAAAATTTGTTAAAGGAAAGGGTCCTCAAATCAAAAAAATTCAAATTCAAAACAAACAATGAACCTATGGAAGCATCCTTATCAAAACTTTGAATCCATATCTCAACATACCTAAATTTGTTGATGTTTGGATTCATATTCAAATTCCTCTTTCAATCAATCTTCTTAAATCCATTTGAACCCCACTTAACACTTCCAAGATGTTGGATCTGGGTTCAAATTTTCAAATTCAAAATTCAAAAAAAAATCTATGGAGATAGAAATCTTAAACAAGTACATTTCTCATTGCGTCTTCTGCTACAATACGCTTCGTTTGGATTACGAGTGGAAATGGCTGGTTCTCAGAAGTTTATCTTTACCTTCCCACATGGTATGGATCTGGCTTTAGATCAGGCTGACTTCCCCTATCTGGACCATACCCACTTGATTCACTTTGGCTGGGGATTTAAGGGAGCTAGGATCACTTGTGAGGGCACTCCCCTCACTATAGTCAGTAAGATGAAGGTGACCGGGCATAAGCCCATCATCAGGATAGACTTACCTTTGATGATGTCTACTCACTGAAGAAGAAAGCTATGGCAGTACCATAGACTTCATTTGTTACAGGGCAAATAGTATCGAAGGTACCAACTCTAATTGTAGTCCATCCCAGAGTTTCTCACGTTGCCCCAGTGAGGGCTAGTACCCTACCATCTATACCCTCTAAGGGTAAGGCTCCCCTGGTCTCAGAGCTTGCTTTCCCTACATTTTAGTATGGATCTAGCTCAAACTCCTCCCATCCTACCCATACCCAGTGTAGGAATAAGAACCGCTTGATCAAGTGGTTTCACACTAGGATAGCTAGGGAGCTAGAGGGAATAGCTCGATCAGCCATGGATGAGTCTCCCATCATCACTTCACCACTGGTTAGAAAAAAAACAGTTTTATCCTCTCTCTAGATCATACATAGAAGATGCTTGGAGGATCCGTTCATCACCTCCTCTAGTGGTGCACTTTCAGCCTGCAGTTTCCAGGAGCAAAGAGGTCGTATGCCAGCCTTTGATCTATTTTATGCCATGTAGGCAAAGCATACAAACACTTAGAGTCCATCACTCAGTTTGATCTTCAATCTATTCCCCAGTGTGGGGAGGCGATTCATCATGAGGCTGTGAGGCCCATACCACATTACTAGTAGAGACGAGTTCACCGTGAGTCGATTTCTTCTACTTTGATTAATTTTCTAGCTCGATGTGCTACCTTCACCGACCATACTGATAGTATTCTTCTTACTAGGACCATCCACCACAGGAGGGCAGTTCTTATACACAGAGCATTGATGGTGTCTCCACCCCACCGCTCTACCCCGTCCGTCATCGTCAGTATAGGTTACAGCATCTCCCATTCCATCATAGGCCCTGAAGGTTACATCCGGGGAAAAGCACACCCTGTTGGTGATCCAGCTATGGCCAAGGGATCCTACCCCATCTACACCACCCATTATGGTAGGTTTGAGCTCTCCTGCTCGACCTTCTACCTTAGTGGTGGTACGAAAGGAGTGGCGACCCCGAAGCATCATGGTAATTCCTTCACCAACTCGCTCATACAACAATGTGGAGATGGATAGTTATTATAGATATTCCATGATAGCTAAACTAGTGGTGAGGAACATCCTAGGATTGTTACCCCTCTTACATAGTAGAATCGAGTGTCATTCATCCAGTGAGTACACCACACAGATTGACTCTCCGGATCAGGTATGGTGCCTCTTAGTGCATGATAGTGATCACATCAGTCAGGCTAAACTGTTTGTACCTACTGAGTTGGATCATTCCTTAGATGAGATAGTTGCATATTATTTCATGTAGAAGAAGGAGATCTTGGGGTACGCTTGGTCTGATGAAGAGTGAGTTAGCTTCGATCCAAATGAAGATGACTTGATGGGGGACTGAGCTAGAGTATGCATGGTTAATACTAAAGGATCTCTTCTTAGGGAATAACAAGCCATGGAAGGTGATGAGGCTGATCAAGGAGATAATGTAGAATCAGCCCAACACCTCTGACAGTAGTTAAGGTAGAAGGATGAGAAGATTGAAAGAATGGCACAATAGAGGACTTGTTAGCGATGAAGTGCTTCAAATAAGCCCTTTAGTTCATCCTACATAGTCAAATCACACCCTAAGTTTGTGCATGTATTGGACAAAGTCAAGACTCTACCTCCTATTGAGCAAGGTAGCACTAGCCTATATAAGAAGGTAGTGGAAAGTACCTCCATACAAGAAAAAGACATAAAATCCATGGTTGAGAAGCAGGTGAAGGAAGCTTTGGCTCAAGCCCAGGGAGGATCATCGGTTCCAAAGGGTAGACCCTACCCAGAGGAATTCGATGCTATCCAATATCCCAAGGGTTTCATGCCTCCTTCCTTCAAAAGCTTTGATGGCAGTGGAAACCTGAGGCGGAACATAACTCCCTTCATGGCCAATTATTGCAATGTAGGTGGTAGCGATGCTTTGATTTTCTGACTTTTTGTTAGTAGCCTAGCGGGTATTACTTTTGATTGGTTTGCTGCACTACCCAATGGTTCAATATAGACATTTGCTAAGTTAGAGAAACTCTTCATAAAAAGATTTTATGGAGCTCAGCAAAGGGTTAGTAGTGATCTCAGTAGCACAACACCGTGAGTCCCTCATTGATTATATTCTTCGATGGCATAACATGAGTATGAAGTGTGAACCGTAGATATCTGAACAGCATGCCATTGAGATTCTCTTGAAGAATATCCATGGCCCAATCATCTTCATGCTCACAGGCTTCACTATCAATACATTTGAGAACCAAATCAACAAGGAGAGGCCAAATAGTTGCCTTTTCCAAATTAGTCTCCAAAGTAGAAATCCCAGAAGGTTTATGATAAGAAACCTGGAGCAATAGCAGCAGTTAACAAGGGGAATCAGCCAGCTAGAGATCAATCATAGAGACCACGACCTCAGCAGCCTCCACCTCCTTTTCCATCACTGAGGCAACCATACCAGCCTCCAGCTCAACCTCCATGACCAGCATAACCACCGCCTCAACCATACCACCAATAGCAATGGCATGCATATCCATCGCCAGGTAGCTATTGTCCACCTACTCTATTAGATAAGTTAAACAAACCTTATTCTTTTAAGAGAGAGGTAATCAAGAAAATCTTTAAGAATCTCTTAAAGAAACCTAATTTTCAACTACCCGAGCCTTGGAGATCGGAGGAAGTTGGCAAAAGTCATGATCCAAACTTTTGCCCTTACCACCATATGCTAGGACACATTTTAGAGGATTGCTTTACTTTTAAGGATTGGCTTGAACACAGTTTCAAGATCGGTGCTCTCATTATCCCAAAGGAATATCTTATTGAATAACATTCCAGTTCCATTAGGGAAATCCTTGTGGATAATAGTGATCCTACCAAAACCAAAGAAGGTTGGGACATCTCTTTGTGCAAAACCTCTAAGAAGATTATCTAGAAGATCAAGAAGCTTTCCTTGCAGGTGCCTGAGTTAGCTCAAACCTCCAACACCAAGGAAGGTTTGCAAGTTGCCAGTGCTAACTCTAGAAAAGTTAGACCTCAGCAGCAGCATGTGTCAGCCCAGGATAGCCCTTTAGCACAGCCACCGACCATGTCCAGCCTTTGGTCTTGAGTTCTAGCTTTCACACCAGTGACTTCTTCCATTTCAACTAGCACTTCTATTTTTACTAGTAGAACTCTTATATCAGAAAATAAGGGCATCAAATCCCTTACTCCACTCACTTTACTTGACTTCTACATTGTACCTCCAAATAATTCCAACAAATTAAAGAATAAAGCTTCTTTGAATTACATCCATGTCACTTCTGATGAGTTATCTTCTTCTATTCCTAATGATTACTCTTCAAGTCAAATTAACTATAAAAATTTTGATCTTCCTCTTTCTGATTCAGAGTTGGACTTTCCAACTCTAAATACTATGGTTCACCTCTTGAGATAGACTTGGAGATCATCTCGATTCAGAGTCCCATAGGAGAAGCGTATGTGATGGCGTGTAGAACCTTCCACCACCTTGCCTCAAGAGATCACCAAAGTCAACCTCCATAGTGGCAAGGTTCAACCTCCTAGGGCAGCACCTCAAGATAGAGAGAAACAAGTCATTGGTGCCGAAGATCGAGAAGCCCTTCCATAGGATGTTCTACCCTTAGATATGCTTATGGAAGATTAGCTAAAGGTGGACTACAATATCCTTTCTCATCTAAGAAAGTTTCCATCTAAGCTAAGCATATATGATGCCTTTATTTTATCCAAAGATATGAGGAATCACTAATCAAGGCTCTCCTTGATCCTAAAATATGCTTAGCTTAGCTGGCCGCTATAGGTGAGGAAGCACATTATGCAAAAGAAGCCCAAGGGATCACCTTCACGGATGAAGACCTTCTTCTGGGGGACTTGGAGCACAACCATCCCCTCTACATCACACAAATGGGTGTTTACTTGCGGTTCTCATGGATTAGTGCATGAAATATTATGAGTCTAAAGACCCTTGCCTATTTGAAGATTAACATCTCTACACTCTGAGGAGATAGGATGATGTTGAGAGGATTCAATGATCAAGGTGAGTGGGCTTTAGGTTCCATAGTGTTACCTTTGGAGATAGGTGACTGGAAGACTAAAGCCAAGTTCTACATCATTGATTTGAATACTTCATTCAGTGCTTTGCTTGGTAGGCCTTGGATACATTAGAATAAGATTGTTCCATCCTCCCTTCGTCAGTGCATCAAGTTCACAAAATATGGAATTGAATATCATGTCAACAGAGATGAAAAGCCATTATCAGATAAAGACGTTGAGATTTATGAGGATGCGACCTAGTATCTTTCTCAAAATACCCTTTCTCGTGAACTTGGACAAAATTCAAATGCAAATATATAAGCAAAAGAAAATGAAGCAAAATAAAAGATAAAAGAAAATGAAAAGAAAAATAAAAGTTGAAGTCAACAAGAAAGGGGAATTGAAGAAGAAATAGATCAGCAAATTACATTCCACCCACAGTTCATTCCATCATATGGACATGTGGGTAGAATTGCTCAACCTCCACCAGGCAGAGGCAGGGGTAGAAACAAAGGTAGTTCTAGAGGTGGGAGACCTCTTAGTTGGCCTTCAGCCAATAGAGGTCGTGTTCCAGTTCATAGGAGTACCCCTACTATTCACATAGACTTGGAATCTAATTCGGAGGACGAGACTAATATGATTAGTATACCAGCCAACCCCTCTCAGCGGGTTCCATTGGAGGTGACTTTTGATCTAGCCAGAGATGAAGACCAGGCCTCCAAGCAAAGCAAAGTAGTCGATTCTAGTTTATGTGAAACTATTAGGTAGTAGTTGGGAACCTTAGCTCTAACCTCACTTACATCTCAGAAAGTTGAAGGTTTAGTAGATAGGAAGTCCCTAAGTCTTCTAGTGACATGAAGTAGAAGTTCTTTTTGGGATCATCCTCCTCAAGCCCTGAAGTTGATGTAGATCTTAAGGAAGATACTTTTAAAGAATTAATGGAAATACCTTTGGACTTTTACTTGCCTTGTGTTCAAAATCTTATACAGAAAGGTTTAGTTTCTCACACAAGGTCGAAGCACAGGTCAAAATACTTTGAAAAGCTATGGAATAATACAGGCAGGGAAGCACAATCAAGAGCAGGACTAGAATTTGATATAGTGGGTCCAATCGATGATGAATATTATTGTCTAGTTGTTACCAACCATTTAGAATCTAATAGTTTCTTCTCACACATCCCCAACTCTTATGAGAATGTGTGTTTAGAAACTTCAGACAATCCAGATGATCTTTAAGTCAAAGAGGCACCACCAAAATTTGAAGAAGAGATTCATTCAACAATCGACAAGCTTAAAGAAATCAACCTCGGGACAAAAGAAAATCCTCGCCGACATACATCAGTTCATTGCTGAATGAAGAAGAAATAAATGACTTAGTTAGGCTATCAACTGAGTTTAAAGACTACTTTGCATGGAGTTGTGAAAATGCCCAGATTATCTCCTAACATAGTAGTCCATAAGCTAGCAATAGCCCTAACGTTACCTTTATTAAGCAAGCTCCTAGATGCATGCGATTAGAAATTAAACAACAGGCCATTTTTGAAGTCAAGAAATTGATCGATATTAGTTTCATCGAGGAAGAAAAATATCCTACCTATATAGCTAGTGTTGTCCCATTTAAGAAGAAGAATGGCCAAATTCATATATGCATCAATTTTAAGGACTTAAATTAGGCATATCCTAAGGATAAGTTTCCTCTTCCTATACTAGAGTTAATGGTGGATATTGTCTCATCTCATGCAGTCTTCTCTTTCATGGATGGATCATCTAGTTATAACCAAATCAAGATGTCTCCTGAAGATGAAAGGAACACTACTTTCTAAACCACAATCAGAATCTTTTGTTATAGGGTCATGCCTTTCATCCTTAAAATTGTTGGTGCTACATACCAACGAGCCTTGACAGATCTTCAATGAACTCATCAACCATCAAGTTGAGTGCTACGTTGATGCTTTAGTATTCAAAAGCTTAGAAAAGAAAGACCATCTCATTGACTTGAGAGTAGTTTTCGAATAGTATAGATAATATAACCTTAAAATGAATCCCTTGAACTGTGCATTCATAGTAGCTTCAGGGAAATTCCTTGGGTTTGTTGTTCGACACGAGGAATAGAAATAGATCTTGAAAAGATTAAAGTTATCTTAGAAATAACACCTCCTAGAAGTTTAACTCAACTCAGATCCTTTCAAGGATGGCTGGCATATCTAAGATTCTTTATCTCAAACCTATCGGGGAGATGCAAGCCATTCTCAACACTTATCAAAAAGGATGCAAAGTTCAAGTGGGATGATAAGTGTTAGCATGCTTTCGATGACATCAAAGAGTACTTGATGAAGCTGCCAGTTCTAGCAGCCCCTATCCCGGGTAGGCCACTCATCCATTGCACTACTGCATTGGATGACTATTTCGATGCTTTATTGGCCCAAGCCAACGAAGAAGGAAATGAGTGCACTCTCTACTACCTCAGCCATCGTCTGATTTCTACTGAAGCAAACTATCTTCCTATTAAGAAATAATGCCTAGCTTTGATCTTTGCATCTTAGAAGCTACGACATTACATGCTTTCTCATAAGGTGAACTTGATCTCCTGAATCAATCTGCTGCAGTATCTCATGACACGGCCAACACTTTTTGGATGTTTGGCTCATTGGTCCATAATTCTCTCGTAGTTTGATATCACATTTGTATCTCTCCATGGAGTAAAAGGGCAGGCACTAGCGGATTTCTTAGCAGCACACCCACTTCTTGTTGATACTCCGCTTAGTGATGATCTCCCTGATGAACAAATCATGAGCTTAGGAGAGGGCAGCAACCGTCGATGGGAGATGTCTTTTTATGGTGCTGCTTCTTTTCATAAAGGTGAAGCACCATGATCTATTCTCCCAGGAAAGCCAGGGGTAGGAATAGTTCTCCTAACTCCAAACATGACGTGATGAGATTCTCATACTATCTTTTCAACCCCTGCACCAACAACGAAGTTAGGTATGAGGCTTTGATTGTTGGTCTAGAGTTAACCATCACTATCAGTGTCAAAAGCATCAACATCTTTAGGGATTCTCAATTGGTCATCAATCATATTGTAGGGTCCTACCAGGTTCTCAAACCCAAGCTTCATCATTACTATGAGTATGCCATGAAGCTGTTGGCCCAGATTCCCGAAGTCACCATCTACAAGGTTCCCCAAGTAGAGAACACAATAGTAGATTCCTTGGCAAAACTTGTCAAAGAGTTAGCATGTCTGGAAGATGAGTCCATTTCAATAAGGTTCTAAAATAGATAAGTCATATCCCTTATTGATGATGAACTCATCGAGAGACTTTCTCTTGAAGGGGAGGTTGTCGTTGCCAAAATGGACAAGGAGCAATATTGGAGGCAACCGTTCATAAATTACTTGAACACCAAAAAACTACCTCAAGAGAAATCACAAGCCCATCAGGTGAAACAGAGAGATCTCTCCTACGCTCTAGTTGATGGAACCCTGTACCATCATCCTTTGACCAAATGTGGTTACGTTATTTAGACAAACATGAAGCCCATGGCATTGTAACTGAGGTACACTCAGGTCTATGCGGAGCACATCAAAACTATCTAATGATGAAGATGAAGATCAAAAGACTTGGATACTACTAGCCTCTGATGATTACAGATTGTATGGATGTAGCTAGGAGATGCCATCAATGTCAAGTACATGTGGTCCTCCTCCAACCACCCAACATTCTACACCCTACTTTGGCTTTATGGCCATTTGAGTGTTGGGGGTACTAATATTGTAGGTCTGATCGATCCTCCTTCCAAGGGGCATCAGTTCATCTTAGCTGCCACCGACTACTTTTCCAAGTGGGAAGAAGCCATCCCACTCAGAGAGGTCATAACTCACCATGTGCTTCAGTTTTTCAGGAACCATATCATATATAGTTTCGGGGTGCCTAGATGAATTATATACGATTATGGTACTGCATTCAAAAGCACAAAGATTAACAGCTTTGCTAGAATACACGGTATAGATTAGAGATACTCCACCATCTACTACCATAGAGAAAATAGTTTTAACAGAAGCATTCAACAAAACTCTCATCCAGATACTGAAGAAGACTCTTGATGACAACAAGTGATAGTAGAATGAGTAGTTGGTTGAAGCCTTGTGGGCCTACCACACCACATACCGAACTCTAACTCAATATACCCCATTTTCTTAAGTGTATGGGTCTGAAACTGTACTACCTTTAGAAGTTCAACTCCCATCACTAAGGATAACATTGGGTAGCAAGATCACTATAGAGCAGAATGCAAAGTTGCGGTTAGAAGAGCTCGAAGGTTTGGAGGAGAAACGCCTATAGGCGTGTTAGAACATCGAGTTGTACAAAACTAAAATGATTCAAGCTCACAGCAAGCTAGTCTTCCCTAGGTCTTTCTGACTAGGAGAACTTGTGTTAGTCCTAAGGAGACCAATTATTGCATATCAAAAGATGGGAGGAAATTTTGAACCCACTTAGGAAGGCCCCTATGTCATAGAGCCAAGGAGGATCTTATCAGCTTATTGATTGTAAAGGGGAACACCCGATGCTTCCAATTAATGGGATCTATCTAAAGAAACATTACCCATAAAATAAATCATGTTTGAAAATAATCATTAATAAAAAAATAAAAATTTGATTCCATTCATCAAATCTTCTCTTTTTTTGAAGTGTTATTTGCTTGTCTTACGAATTCATCGTGATGTGTCTAGGGTAGCTCTAAGTGTCCCCTAGTGGCATCCTATCCCTTTTTCACAACACACATAATCTCTTGATACTTTTAGAATAGGTGTAAGAGAACCTGAGAGGCATCCTATTTCAATTAGCATAACTAAGATAGGTGTGAGAGAACCTAAGCAACATCCTTTCTTAGTGGGAATCTTGTTGCCATCTATGGCACCATTTCATCAAACCCTTAGTGTGTTTAAGGTAGGTGTAAGAGTCCCCCAAAGGCATCATATTCCTTTTAACACATGCATAACAACAAACACAAATCTTTTATCATGACCTATTTTGATGTGGGAGCAAGCCCCCTGTGGCTCTCACTCATTAGCTGCTCTAGTTCATGTCTACATGCTACCTCACTAGTATGTCACCCTAGTGGCCATTTATTTGAAGATGTGAGTCCCTGCACTTTCTTCCTAGCTTGACCATTGCAAATAATGAGTGCTTTGTTAGTATGGTAGTGTTCACTACCCAACCAGTAAGCTACCTCATGTTGACTTTGTTTAAGAAGAAGTGAGTCTCTGTGCTTTCTTCTTAAACTAGCCATCATGTACTAACTAGGTCAAGTATATTTGAGGTTTCGAATAAGTCCCCAGAGGCTCCTTTCCTCTTGACTACTTTGAGTGATAAGTCCCCATTCACTTAGTAGTCGCCCCTAGGTCTGCTCAGAAGAGACTATCCACATTCCTATAGGAGGATGTGAGGAAGCTTTCTTCCTAGGCTAATTGTTGCAAACCGATAGGCACCTTAGGTTGGTTGATGTTCGCTATGCTAACGACTCACCCGGTGAGTACACCACTCTTGGCAGATATGAGTCCCCATGCTTTCTCCTTGAGTTGGACACTGAATACCTATTGGATATATGACTAACCATGTCATCGTCTCCAGAGTATTGGATTAAGCCCTTACTGGCCCCAACCCTTGTGTGCATTCTATTTAGATCAAGTTTTTTGTGACCCCATTTAAACACTACCTAGGTTACTTTTGGATTGGATAGTTCCCCTTTCTTAAGTAACCACCCCTATGGTTGGAGAATTTGTTCAGCGGATGCATAGATTCTCCCTTGGTTCAGTAAATTTGAGACAGGTCTAGGCTAATATAAGCTCCTTCTCAGTTTGATCCCTCACAAACTAATAGGGTCCATGATAAATAAACAAATAATTAAAAGAAATGAAACAAAAAATAATAATTTGCTTGTGGATTAGGATTTCAAGCCCCCAAAGGGCCCCTATTCCCAAGCAGGCATCCTATCTTTAAGGCAGTGTCAGCAGAACTCCCTATAGGAATTTCCTAACTACTTGAGTTAAGATAAATCCTTGAGTCAGTACTCACTTGTAGTTGCCCTTAGGTTGGGTTTAATCTATTTTGCCATAAAAAGGTTACCCCGATAATCTTTTTGCTTTGGAAGATGCAAGACTATGATGCATTCATTCTAGCATGATTGTCAGATGGACAGCCCTTGGTCAGGTTCAATTTGTTGCCCAAAGCAACCGATCACCCCAGTATTCTTTTGTAGTGGAAGATGTGAGTCCCCAAGCATTCTTCCCTTCAATTGATCATTGCAAACCAAAGGTACTCCTTTGGTTGGATAGTTCTTCCATCGTCCAAGAAGCTACTCCCTTTTGTTCAATAAATCTGATTTAGGTTTAAGCTTCTATAAGCTCCTTCTCAGTTTGATCCATTGCAAACCAATGGAATCCATCAAAAAATAAATTAAAAATGAAATTAATCTTGACTATCCTTAAGTTGATTTAAGTCCCCCAATGACATTCACTCAATAGTAATCCCTAGGTCAGGTTTGATTTATTGCCCAAAGCAACCAATCACCCCAGTGGTCTTTTCTAGTGGAAGATGTGAGTCCTTGAGCTTTCTTTCCTTGAATTGATCATTGCAAATCGAAAGTCACTCCTTTGGTTGGATAGTTCTCCCATCGGCCAGGAAGCGACTCCCTTTGGTTTAGTAAATTTTAGATAGGTCTAGGCTTATATGAGCTCCTTCTCAGTTTGATCTAACATATACCAATGAAATCCATCAAAATAAATAAATTTAAAAAAAATGAAATCAATCTTGACTATCTTTGAGTTGATTTAAGTCCCCTAGCAGCATTCACTTAATTGTCAGCCCTAGGTTAGGTTCAATCTATTGCCTTGCCAATTATATTACCCCAGAAACTTGTCTTTACTTTGGAGGATGTAAGTCTAGTAATCTTTCTTCCTAGTACAGTTGCTGCATACCGTAAGGCATCCCTTTGGTCAGCTAGTCCTACTTTGTGCTTAGTAGACTACCCCTTTGGATTGATAAATCTGAGTTAGATCTTAGCCTCCATGGCTCCTACTTAGTGCAATCCATTATAAACCAATAGGGTTCATCTCAAAATCCAAACTTAACAAAATTAAAATAAATTTAACCCTCTCTCCCAGTGGAGATCTCTCCTCAGTGAGATTCAAATCAAATCAAACCTTTCATCCTTGTGGATGACTTGAATCTTCTTCCCTAGTGGAAGGTTAACACTCTATCCCTTAGTGGATTCTTCCCTCTCTCTTATAACTTGGACATAAGTAGAGTCATATTGCATTAAGCTCTGGATTCTCTCTATGCCTTGGGTTAAGGATAGGTAGTTTCTGTTAATGCTTGTGACCATTCGGTGTTATTGATAGTCTCAATCAACACCAATACGTGCGGTGTTTCATTATCAGTCACAGCACACCTATTGGGAGCCCTTTGTTGACCTCATTTTTAGAATGAGCTTTCAACCCCTCCATCTTAGGCTTAGTATTTCTCTTAGACTTTAAGAGTTCCTTATTCTTAAGACACATCTAGTGATTAGGTGGGCACTCAACCTAGCCCTAGAAGACTTAGAAGAGTTAGCCATAGGAATAGGTCATGCCTTAGGGGTGTTAGGAAAACATGCCTACCCTTAGCTTGAACCATTCCTCACTTTCCTTCATTCAAGTCAAACTACAAATCAATTCTATTTGATTTTCTCCAAACTTAAATCAACTCCATGATTAAATTCCATGATTAAAATGCATGATTGAAATCTATGATTGAAACCCATGATCAAAATCCAACAAAAATTCCTAAGTACAAATTTTGCCTAAGTCCTTAATCTTACCTAAAAGGACTTGTCCAAAATCTTGATCAAACCAATTCAAATCCCTGAGATTTTCTCAAAACTCATTTATATTCTCATTTATATTTACATATATAAATGAAATATAAATATTAATCAATCAAATCAAATCCAAAAATTAAATTTTCAATTTAAAAATTTTTTAAGTCCCTTAATTTTGCATTAAAGGACTTATCCAAAATTTTGATCAAACCTATTCAAACTAATGAGATTTTCTCAAAACTCATTTATATGTTTATTTATATTCACATATATAAATGAAATATAAATATAAATCAATCAAATCAATCACTCCAATTAAATTCTCAATTTAAAATTTTCCTGAGTCCCTTAATTCTCCATTAATGGACTTAGCCTAAATCATCACCAAATCAAATCAAAGTCATGGGATTTTCTCAAAATTCTTCTATATTCGCATTTATATTCACATGTATAAATGAAATATAAATATAAATCAATCAAACCAAATTCAAAAATTCAAACTCTAAACTCCAAAAATTTTCTAAGTCCTTTAAATCCTTCTTAATGGACTTAGCCCAAATCATGATTAAACCACTTCAAATCCTTGAAAGTTTCTCATGATCAATTTATATTCTCATTTATATTCACATATATAAATGAAATATAAATTCAAATAATCAAAACCAATTCCAAAAATCAAACTCAAATCAACTCAAAATCCAATCTAAGCCTTTCAAGTAAAAATCTTAAACTTGGCCAAATCAATTTCAAATCAAGTCAAACTCTTGATTTTCTCTCATGATTCAATCAACCCTACAATCATGAACTCCTATATGAAACCAAACTTCAATAAAACAATCAAAACCGAGTTCAAAAATCAAAGCCAAAATCCTTTTATGTTCACCCTTTGAATATGAAATTGTCAAATGAACTAAAACTCATTTGACTTCAAACCACTTGTAAATAGATTTATGTTTCAATCATGAGTCTATAGACAAGATCAATCAAGCTCAAATTAGGCTTTGACTAAGCCATTTGACCCACTTAGGCTCACTTGACCGAAAGTGACCTAAAGTACCCTTATGAGCCAAACTTTAATCCTAACCAAATTGAATTGAACCAAACTCAAATATCCTCTCATCACAATCATCATGGATGATCAATCAAATTGGGTCAAATAAAGTCAAACCTAAGGGTTGACCAAGTCAACCAGTGAAATGAAACCTAACATAGCCAAAATCCACTATAGGCCAAATTGATTGAAACCATTGATCTAAGTTCACTCATGACCTATGTTTGAACTTGACCAAGCCAATATTTGAGCCTAACCTAGCCTAATTGGCCACTTGACCCAAGTTGACCCATTTTGACCTAAAGGGTCAAAATGTGTCAAAACATGATATGAGCCAAATTGATTGGAGCCAATGGGTCAAGTCCATTAGAAATATCTTGTGGAACCTGACCAAAGCCTCAGTTGGACAATTAGACCTAACCTAGCCCAATTAACCTTAGACCCAGCATGCCCTGAAGGGGTCATGTTGAACCAAAATTAAACTTAACCCATATTGATTGGAAATAAAGATACCAATCCACTCCATATGACTAACCTAACCTAAACCTACCCTTGACCTACCTCAAATAGGTCAAATGGGTCAAATAGGTCAACTTGACCCATTTGACCTAAATGAAGTCATATGAGCCAAATTCAAAACTATACCAAATTGAATCAAACAAAAGACACCAAAACATTTCAAATGGACATATGAACTAGACCCAACCCTTGGTTTGACCCAATTTGATGAATTGGTCAACTTGACCCAAGTTGAGCCATTTTGACCTAAATGGGTCAACATGAGCCAAACCCTATCAAATGAATTCCAAATCTCTTAAAACTTGGCCAAACCTAGTTTCTCCACATACCCAACATACCCAAGGTGGAAAAATAATAAAATGACAATCCTACCCTAGGGAATATAAAACATTTTGGCTTAATCTATGGTAATTAATTACCTCATATATCCAATAGCTCAAGGGGACCTAGTGAAGAGTGGTGCACCCAATGGGTTTTGTTTGGTCACCACCAAACCCAAATTAAAATTAAAATTCAAAATCCCTCTCCCACTCAAATTCAAGCACGTGGGAGGTTGGCAATCCACTCCATCGCTCAAACCGACCATGTGCACACTCCTAACTGATAAACAGCCCTCCAATTATGATCAATTGGATCAAAATGGCACACAAGCTTGCGACCGTCCGATCTTACTAGGAGTAGATATACTCCCCCTAAACAAACTTTAATTAATCATTCACCAATTCGATTGAGTACTAGTGAGACTTAGGAGCCATCAGAGAGTGATCCCTAGCCTCCTAGAGCTCTTGTCATTTCCCCATTTCTCAATTTTTGAACAGTGAAAATAGGGGAGCTCAATCCATTCTCCAACTTTCTCCACACTCAAAGTCCACTCAATTCTCTCTTCAAGCTTCATTAGAGGACCAAGTCAAGTGCACCCAAGCTCCCTTCCAAGTTCTTGAAGCAATGGGAGATTGAATTGGATCTAAGCTGAGCTCAAGCTAAGGAGGAGATGACCCATAGGAAGATCCACACAACCTCAAGTGCTCAAAACTTCAACAAGACTTCGTCTTAACCAGACGGAGCTTCTCCAAGGGAATCAAGCACCAGTGATCACCTCCAGTGAGGTATGGGATTTTTTGACCATTAAACTCAATGTGGTGTGGAGCTTTGTGAAAGAAATTTTCATCCTATGATTTTTTATTGTTGGATTTTCCACTCTTTAGCTTTAGATGGTATGGGTTGAATTTGGTTTGAACCTGAGCTAGATCGAGCTTGGATCTTCCCGTTGATCATGGATGGCCTTTGTTGATCAAGGGGAAGAACTTGGGAGATCTCAGCCATCCATCCAGGAATTTAGATGGACGGTTGAAATAATTCTGCACATTTAGATATATGTTATTAATTTTAAAACTGCAAAGAGATATGTGGTCGTCTGATATTTGATTGGATAGTAGAGATCAAACCCCATGCATCGCCAGCTGCCATCAGGGATTTGACTACTTAAATAACCCCTCATAGCGTGATGCGTGTAAAGCATGATGACCGCCACATGTCGCACTATGAGCTAGGGGATTAGTTAAATGCTTAATTAATTTCTAATTAACTTAAGGATCTTCTAAAATTCATAACTCTTTCTAGAAAATTCAAAAAAATGTGAAATAAAATTCTATAAAAATATAATTATACCTAGAATATTAAAAATTAATTTCAATGGGTTTTGAATTATTCTTTTCTCTGAATTTGGGTTTTATTAGAAGTTTATTTTGCTAATTACTTTTTAATTAAGCCTCTCATTAATCCTAAATTTCTTGGGTATGTTTTAGGGGATGATTTATGTCTCCCCTAATTTTCTTGAGATTTATTGAAGGCTTGATTAGAATAATTGCATATGAATTTCTTAATTACCCTCCTTTTGTAATTAAACATAATTAGGGTATGATTAGTGATTTTAACCTATGAGTAGGGTTGACTAAGGTAAGATCCAGTAAGTAAGAGATTTATGGAATATTTTTGGGGCATTTCCTCTAAGCTATTCAATAAACCTCCTCTTCTCTCCTTAATTTCCTCCTAATTAAGGGGTAATTCATTAATTATCCCCTTAATTAATTTCTAAAAATTCTAAAAAGTTCCATAACTTAATTAATCTACTTTGGGTAGATTCTTAGGTGTTTAATAGCCTAAGCTCTTTAAGGAAATCAAAACCTAATTCACATGTGTGAAAGGGTGTTTTGGAATTACTTAAGCTAAACTTCTTAGCTTAATTAACTTTTAATTATGAGCCAAATTGCATTAGGCCTCTTTCTTATTATGTGCATTGCAAATATAAATTCCTTATGGGTTTTATGTCATCTGATTGGCTCATAATTAATTGCTTAATTATTCTAATGTGGTGTAGGTAAGGGTTAATTAAGTTACTAAATTCATACCTTAACATAATTAATGCATAAAAAATTGATTCAATTATCTAAAAATTAAACAAAAATATCAAACACATGTGGGAATGGGTTAGGAATAGAAAACTAATTTCACCTTTTCAAAATTAAATCAAGCTTCAAACTAAACAAAAATCACTTTGAATTCACTTTGATTTATTTTAAACCTTCTTATTCTATAAGATTGTCTTTAGGATTTAAGTGAAGTGAATTTGTTTACATGCTTTCATTATTTTTAATCTTTTCCCAATATGTTAAGTTGTATTTCATGTGATTTCATGCATTCATAATTTTAAAATTCACATTTTAAAATGAAACTGTTTACTTTATGTCAAATTTGCATGTATTGGCTAAAATAGGAATATGAATGGCTATTATCACTAATAAATTCAAATTATTTTCAAAACATATAATTTAAATACCAAATCTAAAAGTATGCTACATATATTTTAATTATGAGTTTGCATGTGATAGAATATAAATGTATGCTTAGCATAGTTTTCCTTTCTTTCTTATGTTGGTATAGTTTTGAATAGGAATTTGGTGAGGTGTCTGGTTCATTTGAAAAGAACCTAACACTCAGCTAATTTCATATCCTATTCATCTTTATGCCACCACTTAAGGATGGTTACCTATATTAGCACACTTAAATTGCATAAACAAAAAAATAATTCATTAATGCAACTTTTGCATTCTCCTTTTCCATTTCACTTCTTTTATACATATGTTTGTATTTAAGGAAAGTGGTATATTAGTTTGGACAACCCCGAGATTGCGAGAATTTAAGTAGCCCTAAGTAGGTCTTGTACCTTACATCTCTGGTTAATAATGGCACTGTACTCACTTTTGCCTTTCTTACTTTCATGTGTGTATGTGAAAATTTGGATAAGGAAACCCCTTTCTACTTAAGAAAAATTATGCATATTCAACTTCTAAATTTCATTAAATGGATTACTTAGCATACACCATAATGTGTGTTAAATACTCTCATTTGTATGTATATATATGCTTAGGGTCCATCCATATGCATGTTATATATGTTAGGAAAGAAATGGAGTAATGTGTGTTATGTGAATTTTGGTTCATTTTATTTATTCTTGAAATGCCTTTCTTTTTGAATAGGTTTGTTTAGAGTTTATATATACTTAGGATTAATTAAAAGATGTAATCAAAACATTCACCTAAATGAAACTAAAATGTGAATCTACTTTAGAAATTACTTAGGTTAGGAAAGGAAAGAGAAGTTCTCTTCTCTTTCTCCTTCTTCATAACTTAGTAATTAATTATACGATCCACTTAAACAAAATAAAAATATGAAATAAAATCAACATAAAATAATTAAATAACTTAAATGAGACCCTCCGCTAAGTTGAACATGTTCTTCACACTTAGAAAATGTGAACTTAAAGCCATAGCTAAGCATACCTCACAAGCCTTCAAAGCACACACATTAGCCTAGGTCACCACTTCTAGCTTTAGGTTAGGTCAGTGCATGGTTTGATGTTAGTTTTTTTTTGTGATATATGTTTTAAACTAGATTCTAGGGTGTATGCTCATAGAATGAATGGTAGGACGTTCTTAGTCTAACTATTCTTTTCTGTAGGGGATTATGCTTAAGGGGTTCTATCATAAATAAAAATATCAATGCTTTTGCTTGCAGGTGCTTTATACCCCTAAGCATAATCCATAGGCTAGGTAGAATTAGTCACCCATGTGTGGGGTGATAAGTCTAATATACATGTTGGGATTTATGTGATTTGTTTTAGCTAACCTTTATTTTGCAGGTGTTAGTTAGATTTCCACTTTTATTTTTCATGTAAATTTGTGCAATTAGGATTTTAGAATGATTATTATGGGGATTAGGATAAACAATAGTCATAAATCCTATCTTATGTACCATGTGAAGCCTTAGAGCATCTACCTTCCAACCCTCCAAAACAAGGAACTTAAAAAAGAAATAAGACAAGAAAAGAAGAAAGAAGAAAAGGAGAAAGAAGAATTCAAGCTTGAAGACCCCTATAATAATGAATTCCTTGCTTAATTATAATTTAATTCATTTATAATCCATGTTATATAAGGGTAGAGTTACCCACATTTGATATTTTAGGTTTGTGCGGTGGTGCCCAACCACAACAGCCTTTTATTCTTTTTACAATTAGCTTTATAAACTAGTTGATGATTTGTTTAGCTTTTCCACTAAGTGGCATGCTTTTCCTAGTTTCTTCCTTGCTTTATGAATGGCCTAGATGTGGATTAGGCTATTTAGGAAAAATAAATCAATTACCCAACTTAACAACTCAAACTAAAAATTAAACAACTCATAACCTCACCTAAAGCTTAGGTTTAAAATAAAGATATAAGAATTAGCAACCCCTTAGGTGGATGAGCATTTCTTTTGTAATATCATGCACAACAGCATCTTGTTTCACTCTTGATTAGAGGGCTTCCACCTTTGCCAGAGAAACTTGACCTTTGACCTGGTGGAAACTCACCTCCTCCCTTCTCGCTGATTTTGGCCAATAATCTTCTTTCTCATGCATTAGTCATATGAATCCTATTAGCCTGAGTCAAAATAACTATCTAAAATGTAAATAAAATGAAATTTGAATTGCATTAAATTTAGGTCACTTGAAGCTTGCCCTTTACATGATCTAGTCTCTTGAAGGAGTGAGTTTAAGGACTTAGTCTCTTTCTAATAAATAATAGCCTAGCTATCTTGCATAAGCATAAAAACTTGCATACATGTATTTAAAATTGTAGAAGGAGTTAGTTGGTGGCCACTCCCAGGCGGTTATAAGTCCAAGCTGTCGGGTGGTTTGTCCTCTCTTGTGGAGGCAAACCAATTACCCAATTTTGCCTTAGATTTAGGTTGTACTTTCGACCCTTGTGAAAGCTCCCTAGATTTAGGTTCTGATATTTCTTTTTCCCCTTTGTGGGCCATAATCTTAATTCCACACCTCTTAGGCATTTCCTTTATCTTGTGCTAAGGAATCGTAAGTCCTAAATTTCTAATAATAAATATAACTCAAATAAACTAATTCAATTTCAAAAATGTAAAGCCCAACTATAGCACAGTTTGAGATTGCTCACTAGGTTTCCTAGCATCATGGGCATCTCCTATTATCTTCCATTTTAGCTTTGATAATAACTCCCTCTTTTGATCAATCCCATTTGATCTTCAAAAATAAACTAATCGATTGATAGTCCTTTGTTATTGAAATCTTCAAAGACAATGATCATTTACCTTAATCGAGAGTTTTCCTTAGGATGTAATTAACTATGGGAACTTGCCCCTGTAAGGAACTTAACGAACTTAATTTAAAATAAACCTTGCTTTACTTTTTCATATAAAGTAGGGGAAGAATCTGTGATACATGTGCAAACCCATCGTCCTTAGGAGTCCTTATTGAGGTGATTAGTTCCATTAAAGGGTAGCGATTTCTATCTCTCGAGATAGTACAAAACTTCCTCGATGATGTACCCGATCACCTAAATAAGTACATCTGTAGATCTGTGTGGTGTCCTAAAAGGATGAATTTTTATAGGTCTTGCCTTTTCCTTTTCCCCAGATTTGAAAGGCGACTCCTATAGGAATTTTTCTCCACAGGTGCATAATAAAGCCTAAGAAATTTCTAGAAGTCACACCAAAAGCATATTTAAATAGATTCATTTTTAAGTTAAAACTTCAAATTCTATCAAATACAACTCTTAAATTACTTATGTGCTCACATTGAATTTACTTTTAACAACTAAATCATCAACATAACATTCCACATATCTATGTATGACATCATCAAAGATATGGGTCATTGCCCTTTGGTATGTAGCACTAGCATTTTTCAAACCAAATGTAATCACTTTATAGTAATACATGTTGATTGGTGTGTGAAAGGATGTATGTTTTTCATCTTTCAAAGCTATTTTAATTTGGTTATAGCCTGATGAACTGTCCATGAATGAGAACATATCATACTTTGGCATGTTGTCTACCATTAGTTCTGCATTGGGTAGTGAAAGTCATCATTTAGGCATGCTTTGTTTAATTCCCTGAAATCAATATAGAAATAAATTTGTCCATTCTTTTCTTCTACTAAGAAAATGTTGGCAATCTAGTCAACATGCTTTTCTTCCCTGATAAATCCTACTTAGATGAGAGTTTTAGTTTTAGCAACCACTTGCCCTTCAATTTCTAATTGCATTCACCTTAGTGCTTACTATATAAGTTGTACATTATGTTTAATGTCAAGCTTATGTATAGCTATGTCTGGAAATAACCCTATCATTTTGCTATAGTTCCATGCAAAGTAAACTTTGTACTCACTGAGTAGTGCTTGTAATTCCTCCAATCTTTCTCATGTGAGTTTAACTCTAACAAAGGTTAGCCTAGGCACTTCTTCAATACTTAGGTTAATTTCTAGTAGTTCATCAACGGTGGCTTGATTGCATTCCTCAAATTCTTTTGGGGCCTCTTTGAGGTCAATAAGTAGTTCCTCTTCAAGTATATTCACATTTTTGTGTGAAATGTCCCTTCATTCATCTATAGTTTCTATAAGGACTTTTTCTTTATCTACAATGGCATAGTGTAAACTCATTAAAGAAGATACCAAGGCAGTATATCCTAATCCCCATGTGGTGAACTTCACATGTCCTATGAAATTTGGGTATTATCCTCTTGTTGGACCCTCTTAAATAATCGAGCTTGAATGCTTAACTATATAGGATGAATATTATTTTTAACTAGTTTCTTTAAAGCTGGTGATAAGTATTAAAGAATCATTATTGAAATATCTTCTTCTTTAAAATCATCTTCTTCCAACAACATTTGTGTGGTATTTGGGATTTGCTCTTCTATCTTGTAGAAGATAATCCCATGTTCATTATAACATATTCTAAGAAGAACATATAAAGATTTTAGTTGTTCTATTTCTTCATTTCTTAAAGCTATTAAGGCTTTTTATGTGTGCCTTTGGCACCAATACTATTTTCATAGCCTTATTGGAGACTTGGGATTCGGGTACTCTTATTAGAGAAACATGAGTTTTCTCTAATTATTTTGACACCTTAGTAGCAATAGCTTTTTCTATCCTTTGGTTAGCTAAGGGTTTCTTTGGTTGGTAAAGTACTAACTCATCTTAATCATCTTCAGTATCACTGCCAAAGTGTGAAATTACTTTGGGTTGCTTTAATTCATTGATACTTTTACCCTTTGAATTACTGGCTTTCAATATTAGCTTAATAGGTGGAGCTACTTGCTTTTGGAATTTGACTTCCCCAGCTTTCTTAAGCATGAAGTACTTGGTATCAAAATAGATCTTGATCTCATGTTTCAAGAGTGGATTCTTTTCTCTATCAATTCAATGCTCTTCACCATTTTGAATACACTTCATATATTGATGAAGAGTTGAAGGCATAATGCCATATTCATGAATCCACGGTCTACCAAAGACTATTGTAAGCGACTTGGGCTTCGATCCATGGAATTTAACTTTTGTATATAGTTTCTTGAAGCGTATGGATAGAATAAGAGACCCAAAGGTTTGTTATCTTTATTCAATAAATCCTTGTAGGAATAATATACTTTTATCAGGTAGCGATCATCTAAAGCTAGTGCTCATAGCATTTTAACTGTTATGAGATTAACCGAAGCACCTTGATCAATCAATATCCTTTTTATGTAGACATAGTTACATTCATCTATAAGATAAAGTGGCCTATTTCATTCGATCATCCTTAATAGTAAGTCATTCTTACTGAATGTAATGGTTGTTGACTTTTGAGAGGTTAAGTCATCTTTCATCTTTCCTTCGGTGAAGAATGCTTCATATTGTTATGGGTTTTGCAAGGCTTTTATTAATGTCTCATGTATATCTTTAGACAACATTAAAGTGTCATAGATACTTAGCAAAGCAGGAAGCTTGCATAAATGTGCCAGAGCATTATAGTCTACTCCTATTTTGGTAGACTTTTGAGGTTTAGTCGGTGATGGGGGTAAGGTATTTTTATTAATTTGAATTTTTTTGCCTTTAACACTAACTTACTGTTGTAGAGGTGGAAAATTTTGTTTTCCACTTCTTAACTAGACTTGGGTCAATTTTCTATCTAGTTTATTTTATCAAAAGAAGTCTCTAAATTTTATGCTTCTTTTGAGCTTTCAGAGTTTTTAGTGCAGTGAAATTTATTTCCAGTTTATAACATAATTTCTTTAAACCTTAACTTTTTATTTAACGAGCTTTTCTTAGGAAAGCACAATTCTTTCTCAGAGTCTGTTGCAGCTGCAATCATATTTATGACACCACACGTTTCTATCAAAACTTTTGCTTCAAAATTTTCCATGTTAAGTTTTAAATGGGCCATGTATTCTTCTAACTTAACTGGTCATCTAGGAGGTTGCTCGTGCTCCTCTAAAGAGTCAATCATTTTTTGTGTTTTAGATTTTTATGTTATGGATTTTTTATTTTTCTTTGATTTATTGGGCATTAATGAAGAAACTTGATTATTTTTCAATTGCTTCTTTATATTATATAAAATTTGCCCCCTGTTGAAAAAGGGATCTATTTTAGGCTATAAGGAATTCTTCCACTGGATACCTTCTATGGCTAAAAGAATATTAATCATCTGTTCAGTCTTTTTTAAAATGGCGGTCTCCCAACCACCTTCATCTTCTTGTGTTTGCATGACTTTCCCTTATTATCATTTATGTTCTAAGCTTTAACTAGCTTATCATCTTTATCATTTGCACCCTGGATTGAGCGTGTTGTAATAGCTTTCATCTTTTTCTTCTTAGAGTGTATTAGTACAATGTTTGATAAAGTGAGTTCCCCATTTTGATAGCTTTTTTCTACCCAGTCCTTCAAGACAAAATAAACTTCAATTGGATGACCTATGAGCCTATGGAATGGACAATAGTTGGGATCATCAACTTTGTCTATTTAGTCTAATCATCATGGCTATAGTAATTGTAATCCTAATATTAGGGCATGTTTCAAGATTTTAGCAGAACATTCCCTTTTAATTGAGTACTACTTAGACATATTCTCTTAGTGGTTGACTCTTTTTTCTTATTTTATGTTGGCTTTGCCACCAGTCATGAGGTTACATCACCTCCATTTCTCTTTTTTGTCAACTGTGAATGTGAATGTTGTATTAACATCATTTGTTTTGCATCGTATGATTTCAGTTGTTTTCCTTTTCTGAAGCTACTATTATTATAGTTGACATTGAAGCCTTCACGCTTGGGTAGCCTTTTAAACTTGGCTGCACTATCCAATAATTCTTAAAATACATTAATCATAGCCATGGTTAGATATGGAGCTATTTCATCATTGATGTTCGCTATGAGGACTTCTACTACATTCTTTCTATGAGCTGTTGGTATCACTTAATGCTTAGATTTCTCCATCTCGTAATGTATTTGGCAACACTCTCATCATCCTTCTCTTTTCCAAAGTGAGATCTAATAATGTTACTTTTTTGGTTGCTCCTACAAATCTCTAAACAAGAGTATTTTTAGTTTGACAAAAGTATTTACTAAGTCATCATTCCCTCTTATGTTTTCTCTTGTGGCTTTAAACTGGGATAAATATTGTCATGAATTTTTGTGCTTGAAAATATGTTGAATTTTGGCTCAATGTACCTTATAGGGTACTGTATTTGGTCAGATTTAGCTGAGTATGGCCGACCTTTTCAGACTAGCTGTTCAGCTGCTTTTGAAGTGATAACAGCTTTGACCTTTTGGCTATTGAGGTCTTCTACCTAAAACTTGGTGAAAACATAAGCTTTTTATGGACATTTATTGTAGCCTCTCTTGGAGCTTCTTGCCTTTATGTTTGAACTATTGGCAAGTTGGGTGTAGCATTTCTTATGCTTCTAGTTTCAACTATTGGGTAATTCATTTCAGGAGTATTTCTTGGATGTATTTGCTATGCCACAGTTGCTATCAAATTAATATGATCAAACAACTCTTTTATGATTCCGCGCATTTCATTAAGGTGGTTGTTGAGTTTCCTGATTTCTTGGTCTCTTTGTTGGAATTTATAACCCATTTATCGTTGTAACCTTATTACAAAGTCAGTTAACTCTTCAATTACCTTGACCTTCACTTGAGTTTTAATTCCAGGTTGTTGATGATTTGGTTTCTCTTGGTGTCCCTCCTTATTTTTTTATTTGGTTCCACATTTTTATTTCATAAATGTGTGTCAACCATATAAACTACTTCAACTTCCATATAATCAATATCATCATTGTTTTGGAAATCCAAAATTGATTACTCTTCATTGGTTAGGAAATCTTTATCTTTCTTTATTAGTTGATTATCTTTCTCATCATCTGCTAGCTGGCTTTTTTAAATCTGTGTTTCCAGTTGATGATAGGAGATTCCATTCCTTCATCATCTGGTGGAGTTGGCTTATGTTGAGTTGCCTCATCATCGATCATTTGGGATTCTTTTGGTACCTAAATTGATTGTGACCTTTTCAGTAGTAGATCCTTGTGAACACATCTTAAATTTCACACCCTTCTGTTTATCAAATGAATAATATCCTCTTTTTTTGTGGGGGTTGTTGGGACCTTCCAACAACTTGCCATTTAGTGCTTTATATCTAAGGGCTCATTATCAGTGTTCACCGACTATAGTGTTCATAGAATTTAAGTCTTATTGTAAGTGGGCATGGTGTTTCTGAATATTTTCACTTCTTTTATGATAGGAATTTGTTAGGTTGGAGACCTGGCTAATCAATTTCTTGATTCTTCTATGAAGGTTTCTTTTTTTAACAGCCTTCAAAACTTTATAGATTTTGAAGTAGAAGGTTTACTCTTTTCGTGGTTGATTCTATGGAATGGGATGTTATGTCTATCCCAAAATGATTTCTTTATAGCTTCTCTTGAGCCTTTTTTTACCATTGGAGCAAATTGAAGTTATTGTTGGTGGGTATATTTTCTTTCACTAGTGGGTCGTATTGTTGTTCAACATGAATGGGCAATCTGACAGCTCTGTGATTAGCATTATATTTTTTGCGAGCCCTCCTAGACATTTTAGTGCTTGAGGAAGAAGCTTCATAGTTTCCATTGCTTGGAGTAAAGGTAACATCATGTGGGGGTAGTAGGCTCCCTTGATGCACTACTAAGTGGATTGATTATGATGGATTTCAATTTAGGCTTAATAGTCACCTTTTTCCTTAACATGGGTAGTTGGCATTGCCTTTGAAAGCCTATCAAAAGCAAAACCCCTTTTTGAGTTCACTTTAGGGTTCGCTTTGTGGAATTCTTTTGGCATTCTGGGTTCAGCTTGAGCTTAGCGGTCCAAGCGGACACAACCTCTAAAATTGTTTTGAACTAGAGAGTAGCTCTAATGGAACCAACATTGATTATCACTGAAGGAGTCGTATTATGGATCCAATGCCAAGCTTGGCAATCATCATATTCTTGATGTTTGCAAGGATCCAATGTAGAGCTTGATAGTCATCGTATTTTGTTATTTTTCATTTAATGAACTTGGTTGTATATCTTAAGATTTTAAATGATTATAACACTTTATTTAAGTGCATGACGACGCCATATATTTTTTTTCTAACCAGAGATGAAGAAGGAAGTGATCACTAATGGAGTCTCCATAAATTTGATGGCTAAGAAAAAACATATCATAGATGATGCTCTCTATCATCTTTATTGAGATGGGTAAGAGTATATTCTTTCATGAGGCAGATTGATATATATTCAACCAGATTTTTCCTCATATTACATTAGGGTTTATTTAGATATAGGTTCTACTTTCTATGAATGCAAGCCTTCATAATTAATTACCTATCTTACCAAAGTAAGAGAGCACTCGACATTAAAGTTGCGAACAAACATATCTCTCTGATTTGTATTAGTGTCTAGTGGTGTGTGTAATATGGAATAAATGACTGTCATTTAACTTAAAGTGTATACTTAGCAAGACGATGACATGCTCGATCAAGATCCTATGGTTCAATCATCCTAGGCTATCGTGATCTTTAGTCTACTTAGCCAGGAGAAATAGTTCCTAACTGAAGAATCCTTATCAGCAGTAATGGGTTGCGTCATCTAAGGTGTTCTTGTAGACTTGGGGTAGTGTTTGTCTATGATGATAAATTTAAGTCAACTTTTGCTAACAAAAGACTTTTTATCTATTAAATATATTTCATGATTCATGGCTCACAAAGCAAAATCATTAGACTATACGGGCTATTGTTGTGATTGAAATATAGTGGAACGATATATAAGTCAAGCCACTCGGTTAGAGGGTTCTGGTCATATCTATGTTTCATGTGGTACATTTGGTAATAAAATTATACAAATAAAAACACACGCCATGTTCTTACTTGCATGAGATTATATGAGTATGAACTTTCATATATTTAATTAATATTAGCTATTTATGAGAAAATATTTTCTTAGCTTATCATCCATGACAAATAATGATGGATGGGTGGATGATTGTTTACTTTAACTTGTTTTGAATGATGAATTTCATTCAATTTAAACATATCCCCTTCAGATAAATTTTGTAATAAAAATGGTCATCATCAAGGAATTATTAGGTTTTGTTGAACTAGACTCAATTATGTAATATGCTAAGACATTTAATTTATATTTGAATACATGTGTCAGAGATTTAAAATTTTTTAAGAATAGAACTATTGTTGTCAACATAAGAGGCTGAAATGATTTATTCAATAACCCAAGAGCTCAATGCTTCAGTGCTATATTTGTAGCACCATGGTAATTTTGATTACATTGTTAATGTCTTAATATTATCAACTGAGTATTGAAATATAGTGCCTTGGCATTGAGACACCAACGCCATGGCACTATACTTATAGTAGCATGGCACTATACTTGTAGCGCCTTGGTGCTATACTTGTAGCACCTTGGCACTATACCATAATTTGGATTATGATATAAATGCTTTAATATTAATAGTTGGGTTTCAATTTTAAGAACATAATGCCTCAACACTAGGATACTGGCACCATGGTGATGCAAGGTGCCTTTTCTAAGCTTAATTTTCCTGAGGATATAATGCCTTGGAATTGAACCTACAACATTATGATGTTGTTTCACTGGTGTCTAAGATGCAATAATTTTTTAGAAAAATTTAAAATTATAGTGGTATAATGCTTTAGTAATGCTAATTTTCATAATTTTCTTAGTGCATTAGCACCCTTCTCCCTTTTTTCGAATCCAATATCGATAGAGGGAGGGTATTATCGCACATCAGAACCAAGTTCAATGGCAGAAAGGGGCATTTCAAGATAAAGTGGTTCAGTACTGTGTGAATGACATTGCGACATTATTTTAAAGATATGAAAATGGGTTTAACGTTGGGACAATAAAATACAGGATCACGACACAATAAAGATAATATCAAGACCCAAGAGCTAACATCGCAATGCTACAAAACAAAGCATTTAAGATTTCATTCCTAAGAGAACGAAGCCTTGGCACTATGCCTTAGTGCTACGTGACGAGAATCCCATTTGAGCTAAATTTTCTTAAGGATTTTAGTGGCTTTTTTATGAAAATTTGGCAGCATAATGCCCTAGCAATGCTAGATTTTTACACTTTTAGTGCAAATGCACTCTTCTCCCTTGTTCCAGATTTAAGATCAATAGAGGGAGGGTGTTCTTCTTATGCCGGAACCAAGTTTGATGAAGGAGTTTTTCTTTTAACATTCAATATTTTGGAAACTTTAGTCTTAGGGAGCATTCTCTTTACTCCACATCCAAGATCAATGGAGATATGCTTATTTTCTCTCCGAACCCAAGATCAATGGTGGAACCCTTTTAGTTTTACTTTTTAGAATGAAAATTATCACAAAAAATATTTTCATAAATCTTAGAGTAGATGAGAGATTGCATTTGCAATGGCAGAACGCACACCTGTAGAGGGCACAAATGCTCTAAAAGTAAGAACGGGGCAAGAAGATTGAAAAGAGTGAGTGGAAGAGGGAGAAGCTCTTAGGGGAGGCTACTCTCCCCTTTTTATAGGTAATTTTCCTCCAAGGGGGTGATTTTTTGCTATTGTAATCGATCACCCTCCTCCAACCCCACTCCCATAGGCAGTTATTATTGTGGGGAGGGAATAATGAATTTCTTGATTTTAAAAATTGATGATTTGTGTAGTACCTTGACTTTAGTATCATAGTGCTGCAGTCCTGTGCCACTTAATTGAGCAAACATCAAAGGTGGTTTGAGCTTCTAGATTCTTTAAGGCAACAACAACACATAGGTGCTACGATTGCAGCGTTGCGTCGCCCCCAGGATGAGATTTATAAATTTTGTCATTTTACATTTATTTCATCACTCTATTTTAGATGCAAAGAAATCCTAGGCACCTAGTAACTCATAGTCAACTGACTTGGTACCTAAGTGTTGATAAGGCCCTAACCATAAATGTGACATAGTTCTAACATTATTTTTTTCCATACTTCAAGCAAGTACTACAACCATATTTAAGGATCTCATCAGGTTAAACTATAGGAGTTAATGAGAGTCCAAAGGAAAAGTTTGGTTGGTTTCTTTGTATATTAGAGTGTTCTTCAAGGCAATCTTGAAGGTAACTTTTAGAAAAGAATCAAGCTAGGATATGAAAAGATGAAGCTCACAAGCACAAATCAAATGTTTCTCTATGTTTTTTCTTTTTCCTTAGATTTTGCTATAATAATGTCAATGTTCATATTTTATTATATATTTCTTTCATTTAATCATAAACTAAATCTTTTTTTTTTAAATTAGATATGGTCATGATATCTCTTGTTGATTTTGATTTTTAATAAATGTCTTAGAATTTTTTAATAATGATTGCATATTTTACTCTACGCCTTATCACTTATAAATTGATTAGCCATCGATCAATAATTTAAAAGGTAAATTCAGAATTAAAAGGTAAATTAAAGAAAATGAGAAATAATTCTAATTGTCCAGTTTAAGATCTAAGGATCATTGATGATTTTCTTTACATTTAACAAATCATTCAGAGGTAGCAATGTTATGTGGAGGAGATAAAGACCTAAGATTTTTAAGAGAAGCCTAGCAACCACATTTGATCATACATTGGTAGATTCATATAGGCTCCTTACTAGATTAAAAATCATTAGCTAACAAAATTATCATAGGTGTAACACAATAGCTCGGTTCTAGCTCTACAAATTTTCATTAAACTTATTCTTTGTTAGTTAATCTAGTAAATTAGTTTATCTTCACTTTATCTCTCTAATTTATTTGTCCACATAATAATTAACCTACATAATATTTTTATTTATTGTTTAGTCTTTATGGGATAATATTAATACCCACAATTTATTACTTGTTTGACTATATACTCTTATGTGTGTTAATTTTTGCAACACTCACTCAAGACACACACACTATGCACCAAAATAGACATTCACCCCTACCACTTAGCTCAAGTAGTCACTCGTAATGTTTTCTTTAAGATCCCATCAACCATGGTTATAATTATGATAGTTGGGAGGGGTTAACATGTATGCATTATAAGTAGTCTACATGACTATAGTTATAAGAGTCCTTCATTAGTTTAATTTTGTTCTATAGTGCCATTTTTCTTGTAGCCTTCATCACTCTATACATTAGAATTTTATTGGCTTTTTGAGTACTCATGTCACATGTACATTTCATGTGTTATAATGAGTTTTCAAACTCCTTCGCTACTGATCTTCTCTCTTCTTTCCTTGTGTTTGATTAGTTTCTATTGCCCACGTATAAATTACAGTCAAAAACAAATTTCCTTCAAGCATGAAAGATCTATGTTTGATCATTATTTGAAAATTGCATGACCTTTATTTTATCAATTTTAGTCTTGCTTCAAATATTGATTAAATCATCATCAGTTCATCTTCAACCATGACTAATTTATATTCAATTATATTTATACCTTTTTTTTCTATAAAGGTAAATTAATTCAATAAAATATGAGTTATAAAATGAGTAAGGACAAAGAAAAATAATTGCTAAATATGTCCTCAGATAAAAGGTATACCCAATCTATGACTATGCAGTAATTTATTGAGTTCAATGTTTGGAATGATGGAGATCATAACTTTATCCAAGCTATCATTGCTAGTAAATCTATAGGTTGATTGCCTTCATTGAAAAAGTTGTTAAGTTTTAAAGGTTTACCTCTCATGATGACCTTAATTTCTTTAAGGATCTTGATCAAATACTAAAACCATCCATCTCCATTCTTTAGGAGTTTAATAAGAGATAAGGAGTTAGATTCTATCCACCATTGTGTTGTCTTAAGGGCTACAGAGATTTTGAGAACAGCTAGCAATGCAAGTAATTTAGAATGTAAAACATATAAAGCATGACAAGGCATAGACAAGAAAAGGCTGAAATTTCCTTTCAAATTATTGAAAATGCTTCTAATTCTAGTTGTACGATCCTTATAATTGAAGTAGCCATCAATATTCATTTTAATACATTGGTTATCTAGTTTTTCCTAGAAAACCATCATCCAATTTGGCCTTAAAGGAGGACAAATTTAAATGCCATGTAGCTACTGTATAAATGAACCAATAGGTGATTAGTGGTACCAATGTTTTGATTTGAGTATTCATGTTTAGGTGTGTGGTTGGCTTACAACAATTGAGGTAGTCCTTGATTGATAAGTAAGATCTAGAAATAAAAATACTGAATATGGCTTCCAAGTGGTCCTAAGTGGCTATTGTAATTTCATAATTAAAAATTAAATGAGTTATATCCTACTCTTCTTCTTCTTTTTGAACACATTAAGTATTTTAAAGGGATTCTTGAACCTTTAAGATTTAAAATATCATCAGTTAGCAATACCATATAAAATAGTCTCCACCAAAAGAAAGATATGGAGGGCTTTAAACACTTGTTTGCAATTTCCAAATCATCTTTTCCTATGGCTGGATGGAGCTTGATCTCAAGTTTTGGTCAAAGATTTTTGTGATAGACTAAGCCATATTATTGCTTTTAATTATTAATTCATTCTTTTTGTTGGGGTAATTGAAATTTTTGAAATGTCATGTATAATGTGGGAGGGGAGGAGGTTTCCAAGTAGTTCCTTTTTCCATTAATTATCCTTCCAAAATTCAAAAATTGAGTTGTGTTTGTGTATTGTAGAGTTCTTCTCTTAATCTATCCAGAAGCCAATTATCAAGCAAGATGTTTATATTCCCTTTTCAACTATTCCAAAAGATATGTTTTTCAACCACACATCTCTAATTTAGCATTAACTTCCACTAATCTATTTTCCCTTGTGTGGGACCACCAAGGTAGGAAGGGAGCCGGAGCAATATTACCATGCAAATAGAGTGACCATATAAATCCTTAGCCTTGAATCTTATCCAACTTTGATGTGCTTAATTTTGATAGAACATGCCACTGAATAGAATCCTAGACCACCTTCCTCCTTTGGTTTCATAATTTCTTCCAATTAGTCTAATGGGTAGACTTACCATTCCTACTCAAAATGAATTTGTTGAATATTCTTTCTAGCTTTAATTACAGACAAGAAGGCCTACATAAAGCCTATATGGTATATAGTGATATTGCATTGAGCACACCCATTATCAAGGTGAATTTACTGCCAAAGGATAATAAGGAGATTTTCAAAGTGCTAATTTCCTGCTAGACTTTGACAATGATGTCATCAAATAGATTTGATTTCAGCCTACCCATGTGGATGCTCACACCCAAGTATTGGAGGGGTAGCTCAGCTTTGGAGAAACTTGTGAAGTGCTTGATCCATCTAATTTTGTTCGTACTACAGTACTTCCTAGCAATGAATTGATAATTATTTCTGTTAAAAGACATACCAGATATTTCTTCAAAGGTGTTAATAGTTTGCATTGTTTTTCTAATTGAGTTCCTGCTAGCATTGCAAAAGTGTAGAACACATTTGCAAAGGCCAGATGTGATATATTAACTTTTCCCTTGGCCAAAAATCTTGAACAAGAGCGTTTATCCTAAACAATAATGTTTGGACATTTAATCAAATATGGTTTAACAACGATTCAATTATTATATGCGATCATCATTCAACCATAATTTGTATCAAATAATATGATATCAACAACAATTTGGGTTTCATAATTAGCTAGTGATTTTCTTGGTTAATTGTTTAGAGTGTTAGTGCTACATTCAATTCTAAGTAAGACAAATGGATATCTCTTACACTCATAGTCTGAACACACAAGCTAAAAATTTGGAAGATGCTTGGGAAATGAAGAGTCGAGGAACACTTGTGATTGAAATATTGTATAATTGTTCATCACAAGTTTTGACTTTGTTAAACACTAAGGTATCAAAAAGTAGGGGTATTTTGTTTAAAACACATCTCAATAATATTTCTCTAAGAAAATTAATCTAAATATGAATTTTTACATGATCTAGCAATACATGTGATAGGGTCATTCTGTTTAAATAATGTCGGAGGAAAATTGTTCATGAATGAACAATTGTAATAATAAAAGATCACAATAATTTATCAAATATAAAACTTTGGAATGTTACAACTAAACAGTATATTTAGAATTCATTGTCGGGATGCTTCTTTCTGACAGCATAAAAATATTATATATTAATCAGAAAGAAGAACGTTGTTCAAAAATAAGGATTTCAATGAAAAAAGCTTCTGAACAAAAAAATTAGATTGATTGAAGTTTCATGATTTTGAGTACGATAATGAGATGATAGGGCTTGCGTGAAACGAAAGTAATTAGATAGCAATTTGAAATGTTTTAAAATATGAAATATTAGCTGCCTTGATAGCTGACGTGAAACGTTTCTAAATTTAGATGCTTCAGGAATACAAAACTATCGTATTTTTTTTGTTATGTTTTGAAGTGATTATTCCTGTATTTGTATGAAATAAAACCATGCTGACTCACACTTGAAAGGAAACTTCAATAGATAGGGCATATCAGATCGCTGTTCCTACCGCCGGACTGCGCATTGCTCAAGTTCCTCTCACTCCAGATTGCAAAATGTTTTTACACGATCCAAGCAATGCAAAAATATAAATGCGTCCAGTCGAAACATTAATCATCTGTCAACATCAAGAGATAAATTGTATCAAAATGTTATAATATATATTTTTTCCAGACTGTGAAGACAAATAGTATAATATTGTAAAAAATAATATTATAAATTATAAATTATTACTTGTATTTATTATACTAAGCTTCGAAAAAAAATGGCAATGGCGTTCAATATATGATTTCATGGTTAGCTTTTAAGATGTTTAAATTGTTTTTCGCATTTTTGCCTTCTTCAAATAATAAAAAATTTCTTTTCTCCGGCTTCTCTGAACACAGAAAGATCAAACTTCTCTGTACCTTATGTGTCTCAAGAAAGTTTGATTTTTTTTTTTTTCCAAGCTAGAATCCTCAGCTCCTCGCTCCCATTTCATATCCCTTACAGATAAAATTTAATCCGTTCGTTCAGAACAATTTTATTCTTGTTTCGACCTTCTTCAACTAGCATTCTCATACCAACATTTTTCTATATATTCTCAATTAATCATGATGGATGGAAAGCAGCCGACTAGTGATGAACCCTCACTTGCCTGCGGGGTTCCCTTTCATCCTAGGGACCAAATATTCATCCACTGTTACTTGAGAGCAAGAAAGTCGAAGGTTCTTTGCCTCCCGATTGGGATATTATCGCAGATATCGATATCTACAAGTTCAACCCATGGGAGCTTCATCGTAATTAATCAATCCAGTGCATTATCCCTTAAATATGATTTATACAATATATAATATGATTTGATGAATTCATCTTAGATAGGTTTAATTTTTCATACATAGTTTAATATGTTAAAAATTATTTTACTTCAGACGTAGAAGCAGGGGCGGAGCCAACTCATTTTTTCAGGATGAGTCATATTTTAAATAATTAAATAATATAATATTTTAATAATAATCATAATAAATAAAATTATATAATATTTTTAATTTTAGAAAAATACAATTAATTAGTAAGATAAAATCATCAATTTTATAAGAGAAAATTATAAATAGATAAAAATATAAAAATTATAGCCTATAATTTATAGTTTACTCACCTTCTTAAGATTAAATATATAAATTAATTTTATCAAAGATTTATAGATTAAATTATTTGATGATTATAGAAGTTAATAAAATATCAAAATTTTCTTTATCTATTTTTGAAATACTAAGCACAAAATAATTTTTTTAAAAAAAATTATATGAAGTAGATCAATTTAAGTAATTTATGAATTTAATTAATATTAATATTAATTATTATGTGCATATTAAATGTTTTTTAAAAAATTGCAATATTAATATATAAATATAAAATAATTTATAAGAGGAATATAACTAATAATATAAAATGTTTTTTAAAAAAATTATGATTTAAAATTATTATAAAATTTAAAAATATAGTTTATAACTAAATTACATGAGTTAAAAATATTGATTATATGAGATGACAATAAGTTAGAATTAAATTCACTTTAAGATATGTATATAATACTATTTACTAATATTCATCTCAAAATTATTTTTAAAGTGAGAATTATTTTGAGGATAAGCAAAATTACAAACTTCTTTATCTAATTAAATAAAATCAATATTTTAAGCTGGGCAAATATATAAATGACAAAATTATTGATCTCATTACATAAAATTAATATTTTCACCATATAGGCATTTGCGCACCCTGGGCACTTGGGTCCGCCCCTGCGTAGTAGGAAATTAACTTGGCCGGCATAAAGAAAAACCTGGTTTTCTTCTGTATGTTTTGATACAGAGAAGGTATTGTTTGGAGAAGGAGAATGGTTCCTCTTCATCCAAGGGCTTAAATGTACTGAACATGGTTTCCGGCCCAATTTCTCTACTTCATCTAGATATTGGTAGGCAACAGGTACACAAGCCCATCTTAGCTGGTGGCACCCAATACATTGGCATTAAGAAAGCCCTGATGTAGAGCCAACCAGGAAAGGGCACTAAGACCAGTGGGTCATGCACGAGTATCGCTTACTCAATCCACCTAGTTTCTCTTCTCAATATCAGAAAGAACAAGGCTTTACACGAGCAATCCCAACATTGCTTGCCTAAAATATATTATTATTTTATATAGAGAAACTATGTTGAAATAGTAAAAAAAAATTTCTAAAAGTTTTCCAAAGTAAGTTTCATCATACTTCTCTATTTAATAATATTTATGTTGTTTCAAACAAATTTCTCCAACATATAAGGAAAACTATGCCTAATAAAATAATCTCACTATCATATATTAACAATCAAATAAACTATCTCAATAAAACTAATAAATATTGTGAACTATTATATCATCATATAAATTTTCCTCCATGTCCTTATTTTTTCACCCACAGTTTGATGATTGATTCTTTGCCAAGTCAGTAGAATGCAACTTGTTGCTACAAAGTAATGAAGTGAATGAGACACAACCCACCACAATCTAACTTCAAATTTATAGTCCAAATTAATAAGAGGGCTCAGAATGATATAATGAACAATTCAAGCCATACAAAGTGTTGTGACAACCAACATTTAAGCTACTCCATGCAGTCTTTTGTGAGAAGAAAGAATGCAATGAACAATTGTCATGGACATAATCAATGGAGTCACTCTTTGACTCCATCAAGAGGAATTTGCCTTTTAGTTTGCTTTGATGAGTTGATGTTTCTACAACCTAAGAAGAGATTGCACTACTCTATTTATTCGCTTGTTCCTTCTGCTAAGTTGATTTCTTTGAATTATAATGTCCTTGAGTTCTTTATATGATGACATTGAATTTAACAATATCCTTTTATTTCACTTTGCTAAGGGGCTAAATTTCATTTCTTGGTCCTTTGTAATTAATCTTATTTGGAAAGAGTACAATAAGTTTTATATAAATGCAAACATAAGAGTTGCGTATATAATATTTTATTCATTCACCTAAATAGCATAAAAACAAGACACATAACCATGTGTGTGCATAAAACGTTTTCTTCAATCATATATACATTTCCAATAGTGTTCATCTACAACTAACATGGGGATTTTAATATGAAGAGATATTTATGTGTTAAAAAATTTGTGATAGTATAATGATAGATTATTATTCACACAATACACAAAATCCTGCCCACATGTGAATAAATGACTCAAGAAGATAAAAGATTTTCTTATGCTAAAATTCTAAGAAGAAAAAAATTTTAAGTTCCAGTTAATTGAAATAGTAGCACTATGTTATTTCAATATTATAAAACTTCACTTAAAATAAAAAAAAATACACTTGAACATTAAAGAAATTTACTCATATACATGCAAAGAATCATTAATGCTAAAATTTTCAACTTTTATAGTTGAAGTTTTTTTTGTCTTTTAGGAAAGTATCTAAATTTTTTGTCACAATTTTTAAGAGAATACAAATGTATTTGGGCTAGTCCTATGTATCCTTGAGTGAGAATATGGATAGTTAACATTAAATGAAATTAAAGATAAAATTTATTCATTGATAAATATATTTTCATGTACACATTAGTTAAATAATTGTATCAAATTTATCATTGATAATAAGAGATAACAACTCTTAATGTATTATTTAAATCATTTTCTAAATTATGTTCAATTCATCATCTTAGAATAGGGACTATTATAAATTTCAATAGCAATATCTTCTAGAAGAAAAGTTATATCTCCAATCATCATGAAATATTACCTATAAAATATTATCCTTATATACTACATGAATTCATTTCTCACAAATTCTACTAAAAGCTACAAAAATCCCATTTATTATATATCTAATATTAAAAAAATGATATTTTTAAGTATTATCTTTTAAGATAAAAAATTTATTATGTGTTCCAACTCCTTCGCTTAAAATATTCTTTTATGTCCATTCTTGCTTTACGTTATCTCTATTTTTCCTTTTATGTCCATCATAGTGTTAAATATATTGTTGAAGAAAATTTCTCTATATACATCACATCCAGGTTATATCAAATTAAATTTGTTCTCTAAAATGATAAATCCCAAAAAACATTTTGGTTAATAAAATTATAAGTAATGCAATAATGTTGTAGCTTACTATTTGGTAACATAAGTGACTCAATTAATTTTTAATATTTTTCAAACCCGTTTGCCACAATTGATCCCTAGTTATAGACCATCTAATAACATAAGTGACTCAACTAATTCGTTAACAATATATTTAACATTATGATGGGCATAAAAGAAAAAAATGATAATATGAACAAGAATGGGCTTAAAAGAATATTTTAAATTAAGGAAGTTTGAACTACGAAAAGCATGTACTAGGAGGATCTTAAAGCCTAAAGTCAAATATCAATGACACTAGGTCAATGAAGAGCAGTATTTGAATAAATAAATAAAAATTATATGTGACCTATTAAATGAGGAGGAGAGTATATTTCAATGTATTGTTGTTGCACGTTTTATTCTCTCCTAATAGTGATTCTTTTGAAGAACAATTGTGTTAGAAGTGAGATTTTTTATAATTTTGCATTAATAATTGTGAAATTGCCTTATAACATATTATATATAATTTTATATGCTAAAAATTTATATTTAATTGATTAGTTTTTTATTTAACTAGTAGTCTAAAGTAAATAACTCTTATTATATTATCAAGTAGATTTCTAAGAACTAAGGACATTAAGGCTGAACTTTACTTCTCTTGAACTTTATCAACTTCTTCAACATGATGGTTTAAGTGTAGAACATTCAATGGAGATAAATAAACATCAAAATACCTAGGATGATGTATTAATGTATAGTGCTTGTTTTGATGAACAAGTGTTATCTTCTTACTTAACTTCATATATTATAGAAATCAGTCCTCCAATTACTATTCTCTAGTAAAGATTACATGTTATTATTATCACTTTTGATGGATTTTGCCATTTCATGTGCACTTGTAGTAGGTGTAGTCTTATCAATAATTAGTTGAAGATTGAATTAAAGATTTATAACATGTTTTTAAGAGAAACTTCTTCTCAGATTTCTCAAAAACCTTTTTAAAATGTTTGCTATAAAAGTTAGAATATCTAACAATTAATTAATTTTAATGTGATTTGTTTATAATATTACCATGAAGTCTTCTAATATTAGATTGAAATTCTAGAATAACAATAACTTGGACTAAGATAATGACATCTTGTTTATAAAGGTAAGAACATAGGTTTTTTATGAATATATTTTTTTCTCATCAAAATTTTAGCATGTTGCTCACACGGATGGTTCATTAATTTAATGAATTAACATAGCATAAAAATTCCATAATAGATTTCATAATTACATTTAAAGTGTATCATAAAGAGTATGCTAGGTCATTTATATTTTGCATGAATTTAGGTCTATTAAAAAAATTCTAAGTATATTTCATTATTTTATTTCTCATTATATTCAATAAACTTGACCAAGAGAGAGATGCATAATATAATAAATGCTTCGACACCATAGACGATACATTAATAACATCAATAAGGTCCTTTTAACATTGATCTCATAAACGTATGTTACTTATGTGAAACTCATTATTATAATGAATATTACAAACTCTATATAATGTGTCACAACCTTATTTGCTATGTGTCTCTAAAGTTTCTTTTATTATTATAAGCATAGTTAAGATAATAGTTGTTAAACAACCATCGAACTTAAATCACTTAGAAATGAATACAATGTTAAAATCTTAGCCTTCTTAAAGTCTTGTCATTATATATTTCACTATTACATTAATTTTAATATTTAAATAAAATTATAATGTTCAATAAATAGATATTATAAATATGAAAAAATTATTTTAAGTTAAAAAACCATAAAATTTATAGACATTTATGATTAGTACAAATTTTGATTAAGAAAAAGATCTATTTTTAATCAATGGTACAATGTATAATATGATATAAGAAACTTACCAAACATATGATCTTGCATTCATTTTAATCTATAGATGATCTAGATTATATTATGTAATTTATTGTATATAATATGATTATGATTAATTATACCATGCAATCATTAACAACTTAATACCCATTATCTAACCATTTGAATTCTCTTATATTTTTATTTTTAAAATATTGTGATATGATATACAACATAACAAATAATGTTCTTTATAAAAATATAATGAACAAATTATATTCCAAAAAAAAATTTGTATTATATGATAATATAAAATTTAACTTTTTTAATATTCATCTTACTCTAGTAATTACTAATAATTAACTGTACTAACATTATTTTTTTCAATTTGAAAGAAAAAATCCGTAACAAAGTTAATGGTTATATTGAAATGATAGTTTCATATAAAAAGATTAAATGATGAAATATTTGATTAGAAAACATTATCTCTACATCTATAAAAAAAATATGACAAATATTTCAAATGTTCATCATCAATTATAAAATCTCAAATAATTGTTAACATAATATATTTACTTAAATCCCAAAGACTTGCTTTTCATTTGATTGATTCATTATTTAAACATTAAATTATGCTTTAAACATGAGATTATGTAAACTTTAATTAAAGATAATATATGTTGAATCCAAATTTATCTATAAGCGGGAAGAATCTTTTGAGATACCTGAGAAATAGGGTTAGGCAAAAAGACGCTAATAGGAAGACAAGAAAGAAGTAAAACATAGGGAGAATAATAATTTATATTGCTTAAAATGTGAGTAAAGAATATGGGGGTCTAGAGTGAGAGCTAAAAATTCCCCTCATAAGAAAGATGTCCATCTTTTCTAATATCAAGGGATTATCATACATAAAAAGATCATATAAGATAAATTTAATACAATTGAATTCCCATTTATCTAGCGAGTATAGGTCCATCGACTGATGGGGGCAAGTAGCCAGTTAGCTAGCGAGTATGCGAGTAATAATGGGGAAAATGAGTAGTCATGTTATTCCTCTTCTTAGCTACTAGAGGTTGGTGAGTTGGATTATGCTTTGCCTTTGGGTCAGTATTCTCCAAGTCACTTGGCTTACTAGATCAAATCTATCTTCCATTGCCGGACGTACCTTCCAATGAGTGTACTTATTCTAAGTTGTAGGTACCCTTTATGCGAGTACACTTATCTTGACATATAGACTCGCTTAAGCTTGCCTGATACTTTGGGTATACATTAAGCTCCTTGATTCTTCTACTCATTCTAGAGATAACTTGCAAAAAGAACAAAAGAATAATTAGATGTTAAACTTTTAATGATCTGAGAAAATTCATATAATTATTGAGAGGTCATATCACCTTTGGACTGACCTAATTTTTCAACATTCTAGAGAAAATAAATGGATCTTTTACTTTTTCTTTTATGTGCTCAACATTCCTTTAGCTACTCGCTCAGATAAATATTCTTCCTCCTAAGGTTTGACTCTACAAAACTTATTAAAATAGAATCGCCATGGAGACAAAAAGACCTCATAGTGCCATTAATTCTATGATTCTATGGGTAGGCCTTTGCAAAATGGCCAAAAAAAAAAAGAAGTCAGAAGAGGCCATTGACCTTCTTATCATTTTAGCTAATCTAACTATTGCAAGTCTGCAACTTCCTCAGGGCAGCACTCGTAAGGAAGCAGTTGCTATAAGCGGTGTCGACCTCTGAGTATTCTTTAAGAAGAGGAAGAAAGGGAAGATGAGACTTTGATTCAGTATAGGAAGGTGATGGTGAGCCAAATTGTTGGGTTGGCAACCGCAGAGGCAATTGTAAAGGAATGTCTCACAGAGTTGAGAACTATTTACTATTTCCTATTACAAGTCTTTTTATCTATATCTATAACTATCTACTTTGGTCATAATTAAGCATGTCTAAAGTTTAAGCTTTAGCAAAGGATGGTGAGGGCCATTCATTGGCCCTCCAAGTCATTTCCTCAAATAGTCTTGATAACTTCATAGAGTTGATTCACCATTCTCTGGGCAATTTGTTAGACCATTTGCAAAGTAAAGAAGAATTCCACTTACTCAATAGGTGTCTTTCCTTTCTAAAAATTGGATCCATAATATTTCTTCTTATTGGAAATTCCTTTTCTAATTTTTGATGAATTTCTTTCTCACCAACTAGCGATGACTCCAGCTTTGTCGTCAACTATATCAATGCCACATAGATTTGGCAAAAGTTATCCTCAACTTGAGGCAACTATTTATGCTCTTATCACTGTGAGTAGCTTTATTTCTACCAACATCACAGAAATGATGAACAATTTTTCCTCTCTTAATCATTGAGAACAATGAGTCCAGAGACTCCTCTGATGGTTGGGGAATGATGTGGAAATGTAACAATGAGTATTTAGAGACTCCTCTGAGGCTGTCAATCTGCGAGGGGTGGTCATCCTCTTGAAAGAAACTTTAGCAATGGGGCATTGGCGAGTTATGAGCAAATTAGTGCTATAGTCATAGCAATGATAGTCCTTGGAGGCTAAGTACCAATGTAACTTTATGATCATAAGAGCTCAAATAACATTACTTTAGAACTTAGTCAAGGCACAAAGTACTTCCTTTTTCCTTTCTAGCTCAAAATTTTTGTTTGATTATATGTGTGAGAAAGATGGACTTGTTGAACACTAGTACTCAAACCCTATAATAAATTTCTAAAAAGATGATGTATTAGGGTTATAGTGAGTGTGTTATACTTTTGTTTACCTATAAATGAAGATATTTTTTAAAATTTCTCTGCTTATGAGTACTATTTGATTTTTTACTATTGCACCTTAATTGTTTCATTGCCATCCCTATTGCTTGAGATTTTAGTGAAATTTTAGATAATAATTTCTTCACTTAATGCTTGATGTGAAATCTATGTTATCACACCTTACTTATTGCATTTATAAATTCTTTCTGATTAGAACAATTGGGACTTTATTGCTCTCCTAAGATATGTGAGTAGAACTTCTTCGTGAGTTTGTTTGAAAACCACAAATGCCTCAATTTTTAGTTCTTTAAGAATATCTTGTGTGTCTTCCATAGGCTTTGAGTTTGTTTGAATCCACTCATCATCTCCATCCTCATTCTTTCCATTATCAATACTCTTTGACTTTGGACTTCATACTCGACTGGTAGGATATCTTATTAGCCATGTGACAATGTAAAGGCGAGTGTCCAGTTGCATTAGTGGGAGTTATTCTGAGCACTCAGAGTATTATAGGTTTTGTGTTTACCCACTTAGCTTTTATACCTTCAACCTTTACTTTGAGTAAATTGAGTATCTTCTTATTAATAACTTCCACTTGTCCATTGCTTTGTAGGTAATGTACTAATGAAAATTTTAGCTTAATTTCATGAAACTCATAGAGTTTCTTTAGTCTTTTCTTATTGAATTGAAGCCTATTGTTAGTGATGATTGCTAATCACAACCTATACTTAAATAATGTCAGTTCAAATAAAAATTTTTTATTACCTAAGAGTAATTTTTATGAGTGAATTTGATTCAATCCACTTACTAAAATAGTTGATTATGAATAAGATGAACTTTTTTTATCTACTTGAACTAGCAATGGACCTATTAGATTTATTCCATAAATGACAAATGGCCATAGATTACAAAGGTTATGACACTGCTGGAGTGATATAAATTATTAGCATAATATACATCTCCTCAAACTCCTTAGCATCTTTTCTTAATATGGGCTAGAAATACCCTTATCTTAAAATTCTATTGGTAAGTGTCTTTCCTCTTGAGTGGCTACCACACTCGCCAAAATGGATTTCCTCTAGGACTATCTTTAGTTTTACCTCTTTCATACATGTAAGGTTGAGCGTGGCCACTGACCTTTCGAATAGCTTGCTTACTCTCAATAGGTATTGGGCAGGCTACTCTAATTTTTAACCTCATATTCTTCATTCACTCGTATTACCATGAGTTGAGAGTCTAAATATGTGGGTCCAAGTCCTCTATCAAATCTCAACCCAGTGAGTAAAATTCTTATTTGGTTTGATTATTTGTTACCTTAAAGTCAAATTTAATCGACTGTGTTATGGTGATCCCTACTGAGCTCATCAATATTATACATGCTCTTATAGTTGGTTCACTAGAAGATCATAATGTATAATTACCATAAGGGCACAAGGTTGCTGAAAATATTTTGTGAGCTATTGAAGTCAATAAAGAAATCCATAAGTGCTTGAGCTTTGATCATATTTTGAGGTGATTATGATATATCAAACTCACTTAGTCATATAGACCACTTGATCAACCTTCCAGAGTGATCAAGCTTAGCGAGCACAAATTTAAGCGATTATTATTGATAACTTGTATGGAGTGTGCTTAGAAATAGGGTCGTAGTCATGTGGTTGAGATGATTAATGTGAGTGTGAGTTTCTCCATGAGAAAATAGTTCAACTCAGCACCTCATAAAATTTGTTGAAATAGTAGATGGGCCATTATTTATCTTCTTCTATGATTAAGACTGAGCTGTTTGAGTCTTATCCCACTCCTAAGTACAAAAATAAGACTTCTCCCTTTTTGGGCTCTGCAACAAAGGAAGAGATGAGAGTGGAGTCTTCAAATTATAAAAGGTTTTTTCATATTCTAAGGTCCACTCTAACTTCTAAGCTCTCTTGAGAACCTTGAAAAATGGTGAGCATCATTCCTAGCTTTTGAGATGAACCTATTTAGTCTTAAAACTCATATAATAAGTTGTTTTGCTTCTTTTATGTTTCTTGGTGAATGCATGTCGTGTATAGCCTTCATCTTACCTAGATTCACTTTTATTTCTTTAGGGGTAATGAGAAACCCTAAAATTTTTTTTGCACCTACACTAAAACACATTTTTGATGGTTAAGGGACATGCACCTTTTAAGTGTGGTGAATGTCTTCTTGAGGTTTTGAATATGCAATTTGGCAACTTACTTTTGACTAGCAAGTCATCAACATAGACTACCACATTTTTGTGATGGTAATCTCTTCTCCTCTAACAAGGAATTTGATGGCTACATGATACGTCAACACCACTTCTCTAAATATGTTGAGTAAAGGTCAACCAAAATTAGCATGTTAAGTAGTGGGGGCCTCTACTATGATGAAGTTGGTCAAGGTTGTAAATTGCTTCTTACCTTCCCCCAAAATGTTGGGAAGAGTAATCATCCTCGGTTTCTTTACACTCTCCTGAGAAATCATATAGTGGTCCTCTAGTGAGCATGAGTTTGGAATTCACTGGGCCTATTTTATCAAAGATTTATTTAAAAAATCATATTGATCAAGCTCCCTATGTTAGTCAAAATGCTTTCTTCCTGCTAGTTGGTGAACATGACCGTCACCACAACTATGTCATTATAGGAATTCCCAATAGTAGGTCAATATTTTTTGAAAAACTCACAAGAACAATAGTAGTAGAGGGTGCTCACATCATGGTTGTTGAGTTCATTTCTCTCAATCATATCAATTTCATATTTGCCTTCTTAGAAGACTCACCACCACCCAAAGATAGTGAGTTCAACTCTAGCAATGTGAATAGTATGTGCGGGCATAAGCTCATTACCTACTTCGATGACTTCTTTCTCTTTCCTCTTGATGAACTTTTTGAGCTTTCTTTCTTTTATCAACTCTTCCACTAAACTCTTCAAATGATGACATTCTTTAGAGTTGGCCATGATCAATGAGATAAGCATAATACCTTGATCGATCACACTGATGGAGATGGGATGTGGAGAGAAGATGTCATAGTGGATAGTGGAGAAGAATGCTTCAAGGATCTTCCACTCACCAAAGTGAATGGGATATAAGAAGTTCTACTCAACAAAGAAGAATGGTTATGAGAGATCACTGAATCCCTTTGATGGTCGACCTCTAAACTCCAGCCAAAGTGTTTTCACTCAATTTTTGCAAACAAGAACCAAGTCTCTTCATTAGGTCAAAAATACTATTTAAATAAATACAATACTCTAATGGATGTGTTCCTTGGAGATAAAACTACCAAAAAAATTAAAAAAGTTGTAATATATATTTTGCAATGTCGAGGCTCCATAAAGTAGCATTGAGATTCCATAGTTCAAAGCTAAGGCACCATGATAGTGCTAAGGTGCTAGGTTCTCTATCTTTAAATAGTAAATACCACATAATGCAAACCCAAGGCAGCAGAAGGTTAGCGTCTAGGTGTCAAACTAACACTTATACAATTTAACACATGAACTCACATGTTTCCAACCACAACTCTTATACAACACTTAAACATGATCAATTACATCCATTACTACATAATATAATAAATGAGAAATAAATAACACAACACATAAAGTTTAATAAAAGTCTTTCTAAGTTTAAACTTTAGTTTGGGACATTCTAACAAGTCATTTTCTCCTTTGATGTGCAATATCAGTTCCCTCATACCTCAAAGTACTCTTCTCTAAAATGTTAATATTCTTAAAGTCCTCATGAAGTTTAGGGGCAAAGGTTTGTAGTTCTTCTGAACTCATCCAGATATTGCTACTTGTGGCTTATCTTTCCACCTGACTAAAAATCTCTGAATGGTGCTATCAGCTATTGGTGTCTTAGCTATAATGATATTCTTTACTTCAAAGAATTTTAGTTGGATAGGTACCTACAAATAATTTTTATCTTCTACAAAAGTATCAATCTATAAATTTAAAGGTTGGGTAACTCTTTTAAAATATTTTAGATCTTGTACATTGAAAACATGATTGATAAAGATGTGAAGGAGACATTCAAGAACATAAGTATTAGTAGAAAATTTCATAATAATTTTAAATGACCCACATGCTCTCAATTATAACTTTTTTATATTTGGTGGAAAAAATCTCTCATGAAGGATACAAACTAATACAAAATTACCTACCTCATATTCCTTAAAATATTTTTCTATATTCTTTTGTTCAGCATAATTAGCATTTTGTATTTCCATTTGTTTTTTATGTCTTCATGAAGTCTATGAAAATTACATGCAAATATATATATATATATATGCTAAATTAGAAAATGCATGAGTAAGTGTATTAGCAAGTTCAATAGACAATTTATGGTTATATCCATAAATAATCTCGAAAAGTGATTTTTGGGTTGTTCTGAAAATGGAATAATTATATGCAAATTCAAATGTTGGTAATATTAAATCCAAATTTTTAAACGTTTTCTCAACTTAATATGTTAGTAGATTTCTTAATTTTCTATTGACAACTTCCATCTATCCATTAGTTTATGGATGAAATGTAAAGAATAATTTTAGTTGTATGTTCCTATTAGTTTTCATAAAATTTTCTAAAAATAAGATATAAATTTGACATCTCTATCAGAGACTATAGTGGACGGGACTCCGTGTAACCTAATAATTTCTTTAAATAATAATCTTATTATGTGAGATGCATCATTTGATTTTGAATAAGGTATGAAATATGCCATCTTAGAAAATTGTGCAATGACAAATATACTATAATTTTCATATGGAGTTCTAGGTAAACCTAAAGTGAAATCTATGGATAGGTCATCCCATGGTTTAGAAGGAATAGTTAATGATGTGTAACAATAGTCTTTTTATTTGATAATTTTTGGATGAAGATAAGTGTAATAGTGGGCTATGATACACTCAACATCTTTTTGTTGAGATGAACACTAAAACCTTCGTTCAACTAGTGTTTAGGTTTTTAATTTATCAAATTGTCCATACATACCTCTTGAATGTAACTCAAAGATAAGTACTTCCATAAAGGATATTTTTAGAATACATAATTCCTTAACTTTATTTAGATATCCATTTAAAATGATAAAGGAACTATCAATAGTCAAGGGCTTAGATTTGTGTTTTAAGTATATTATATGGAAATCAAAGCAAATTTTGTAATTTTCTTTTAAATTTTTAAATCTAGGAATTTGAATTCAAAGGATGAAATCATTAGATATCAATAGTCTACTAGCTTGTTTTCTATTTCAAGTTTCTATTTAAGTGCAAAAGAAAAGTCTTGAAGATATTCGACTCATTTAGTGTGTCTATGATTTAGTTTTTTTTCTTTTGAAATTAATAAACTTTAGAGATTGATGATTGTATTTAGAATAAACTCCTTATGTAGCAGATAATGCCTTTAGTGCTTAAGAGTTTGAATAATCACATGGAACTCTTAGTCATATGTAGAGTATTTTTGCTTAGCATCATTTTATTTCTCACTAAATAAATCAATTAGATGATTTTCTAGACTTAATATTCTATTAATTTTAATACCTTATGTATCACAAGTCACTTCAAATACTTTATTGAAGTTAGAAATCTTAAGATAGGCGAGAAAGTCTTAAGAGTTTTAATTTATTGTATAGCTCTTTTAACATCTATGGTCCATATAAACTTATCTTTTCTTAATATGATAGTGATAGGAACTACACTAGTGCTGAAATTTTTTATAAATTTTTTTAAAAAAAGTTGCTAATTCATGTAGACTTTTAACATCCTATGAATATTCAACAATATTTAAAAGACTTTGAGGTTGGTCAATTTATAGTAGACTTAATTTTGATGGGTCAACTTTTAATCCATCAATAGATATAATGAATCCTATGAAAATGATTTAACTTTAACAAAAAAAATGCTTATTAACATTTACATATTATTTTGCTACTTTAATTTTTTTAAGCCCATTCTTAAGTGATGTAGATGTGACTTTTCATCTAGGCTATATATAAGAATATCATCAAAGTAGACTGCAAGATATTAAACAATAAAAGATTTAAGTGTAGTATTCATTAGTCTCATGAATGTTCTAGGTGAATTTGAGATACCAAATGGTGGGGAGTTTTAAACATTGTCTTCTATTTCTTACAAGATCTAATCCTTATCTAATGGTATTCACTTCTCAAATCAAATTTAGAGAATAAAGATGAACCTAAATAAGATCCAAGATATAATTCAACCTAGGTATAGAAACTTATATTTAATTATGATCTTATTTATTGCTTTTATTAATAAACATCCCAAGTTCCATCTTTCTTAGGAGTTAAAAAGCAGGTATAACACTAGGGCCAAAATTATTTTGGATAAAATACTTCTTTAGGAGTTCATCTACTTGTCATTTTAATTATTATACTTAGTTGGATTCATCCTCTAATGGGGTAAGTTAAGTATTTATGAACTAGGAATCAGGTCTATAACATGTTGTATATCCTTTAATGATGGTAGTTCATTAGATAAGTCATCGGGGATTAAATCAGTAAATTCGAATAAATGATCTATGACCATAGAAGCATGTGGTTATCCATAGTATCAATGGATATTTCCCAAAGATGCAAGATAAATAAAGAAGTAAAGACATTGAACTCTCTAAGTTTTAAACCCTAAGGTTGTGATATGAATACTAAGAGATTTACATATTACCATGTATATCAGAAGTTCTTCCTATCACTAGATGGTGATATCACTATTAACTGGAGTTTCATATTTTCTCTTGACTGAGTTTGAGTTGTCATTTAGAATTAGATTTGTGAGGAGGTGCAAGAAGAATTCTATAAGGGGGTGTAATTGACTTCTTCTTATTAAGATTTACGAGGTAAAATTTGATTATTTTTCATTATATTTGGATATGCAAGTGTTTTTATGCCCATAATGGATTACATTCTAATCATAAATCCATGGTCTTCTTAATATAATATGAGCCATCACACAAAATTTGATCATTATAGCTACCTATTTTAGCTGGAACAAAACATATGTTATTTATTGGTAGGGATGTGTGATTTACCCAACTAACTTGGAATAATTATAGGTGAGGTTTAGTTGTAAGATTAGCTCTAGTGATTTCATAGGTTGATATAACATTCATAGCACTACCTCCATTTATTACTATATTACACCTCTTTTCTTACATAGAATATACATTGAGAAAGTATTTCTTTCTTTAGTCTTCTTCTTCCTAGATGTAATGATACACCTCATAAATAATATTGGATTATCTATATTTGAATCTACTTCTCATCTAATTTTGGTGAATTATAATGTATCTCTTCAATATCCTCTTCTTCTCCAAAATCTTCAAATTCATCTAGGAACATAATTTTAGCTCTAAATTAATTTTATATATGACCCTTTATATGATATTTAAAGTAAATTATCTCTTTCACCTTTTTAGAAGTAGGTTCACTAGGGTTCATTTTAGAAGGTTTGTTCATTGTAGAAGAATTATATCTAATGATAGAATTTTGAGATTATGATATGGATATTTAGAAAATATTTGAGCTTTCATCTTAGATGTTCACGCAACTTAGTTATAGCTTTTTTAGGAGTAACGCATAGTGAAAAGCATCTTATAAGGTCTCATAATCATGAAGCTCTACTTCATTTCTAATATCTCTTTATAAACTAATGACAAATTTTTTAGATATTTGTCAATCTTGACTCTGCATTGTGTTTTAGCTATTAAGTCCTCAAATATATTCACATATTCCACTACTAGTATAATCTCTTATTTAAGAGTAGTCAATTGTTTGTGGGGTCTTTTATTATGCTTTTGAGGATAATATTTAACACTTAAGATTTCTTTTATTTTCACCCAAGTCATGAGGTTTCTACCAAATCTCTCTTCTTTAGGTAAAATGTTATTCCAATAGATTTTTGCATGACCTACTAATTTCATTTTAGCGAACATAGTTCATTGATAATAATTCATATGATACCTATTGACCTCATTTTTGGATGAGGTTAACATCATTTTGAAATTAGTAATTAAGACACCTAAACTTAGATTAGGAGTCTCCTAGTTAAGCACGTAGAATACCATACCTATTGATCTAGTGCATCCTCCTTGGGTTTGATCTAACCTAGTGAGTTTAGGTAGACTCAACCCAAATTCTAAACTTGAATTAAACAAAAAATTCAAATAAACCAAAAATGAATTCAAATTAAATCAAATGAATGAATCCAAATCAAAGTGAAATCTAGTAAACCATTTTACTTAAGTTTGATGTATGTGTGTCCCACCAAGTCAAAGGTCAACCCACCAAAATTTGACCAAATAAAATCATTCCAAATGATCCAAATAATAGAATTAAAATGTTTTATCATGAATCTAAAGAAATGTAAATTTATTTAGGCCTTACTTTAGATTAATTATATCATTTGATCTAAATGGGCCTAAATGAGTCCTATGGGGTTCAAATCCAAATCAAATTCAAATCAACTTAATTTGATTGCTTAGAATCATTTAAAAATGATTACAAAATATAATCCAACCAATCATTGGGTCTAATTTGATCAAATTGGTCATTTGATCCCAATGAATCTAAACTTAACCCATTAAGCCTAATTCAGCAAATGGGTTAAAATTGACTCAAACCAATTGAAATCAATCATTCTAGATCACTCAATATATGTAATCAAGCATGACTGGAGTCCAAATAAATTTGATTAATCCAAATGGGTCATTTGAACCTAATTGAAATCAAGCTTAACCATTTAAGCCTAAATGGGTTAAATTGAAATGAAATGTAAAATTAACTCAAAATCAAAAAGAATTAATCAAATTAAAATTTAACTAATCATCAATTAAAGATAATTGAATCCAAATTTAAATAAATTGATCAAATTAAACAAAATTAAAATACTTTGAATTCAAATGGCATGAATTGGGTTCAAACCCTCAATTTAACTAAAATGGACTTAGGTTCAACCTAAAGTCACATTGGATTTGATTTGAGTAGCCAAACACTAGCCTATGGGCTATGGTGGTTATGCCAAAAGCAATAAAATGAAAAGTTAAAGGGATGGGGTGGAATCATGAGAGAAGAGAGGCTTGGAACCCATAAAAGAATTCAAATCACACTTCCCCTCCTCCATACCTAATCCACCTCTTGGCTTCAATTCTTCTTGGCTTCTTTCTAATTAATTGATATCCTCCAACAGAGGAAATCAATGGGAAACTTGGCTTCCTCCATCAGGTAGCAAAAGAGAGAGTAAGAGAGAATCCAAGGGAGGACTCTCTCGACCAAGGAATAAAAGGGAGGAAAAGGCTTTCTCCCCTCAAACCTTTCATCCAAACACATTCACAAGGTCAAGAGGGACCAAACCAACCCATTTGACAAGCCCCTCATCATCGGTGGTCAGATTTTGACAACCTAAAGCTCCCCATATGTAGCTTTTGTCCATGAATAGAAAGATAGGAGTGAGGCCTCTCCTCTCCATATCTTCATTCCAAAACATCCACAAGATGAAAGAAGTCAATTTGAAGCCTTCCCCAAGGCTTTTCCATTGTCAAACCAAAAATCTACCATGGTTGGAGGCAAACCTCTCAGTCTTTAATGGAAAAATAAAAGGGAGAGTATTTCATTACAAATTGATTCTCCCTACACGTTCTAAGGGTCAAGGTGACTTCAAACAAATCTTTCCTTAATCCCTACACCACCGGTGAGTTGGAGAACAACCAAAACTAATAGTAAATAGCTATGAGGTAGTCTCCATGGTGTTTGGAATGGGAGTTGCCAAATTGTTTCCATGGCTTCATCCCATTGAGGCAAAGGTGCTAGGAGCACGATGACTACCGGGGATCACCACCAATGACATATGCTTCAAAACTGATGCTTTTAGCAAATTTTTTTGGTCCATTATGAGGATTTGATCCCCCTAGGGGATCAAACTGTATTGATTGATTGTAAATCTATCCTTTATCAATTTGCAATCAAAATCACTAGATTTTATCACTCTGGCCACTGAAAATTAGCCGAATTCAAAGGATGATCTTTAGTTCTCTAGTGGAAGGAAGAGGAGGTAATCCCCACCATCTGTTCCTTCTATTTGGAATGGATGGTCGAGATCTAGCTGGATAGTTTGATTAAATCCTTATAAGAACCACATGAGAGATCATGACCTTGATCTTCAATGCTCATTGATTAACCACGTGATGCCACTTCTGATGTGAGATCCATGTGGATCCCACGTAGACTAATGGTGCCACGCCACATGGTAATGGAACCACATCGGTGCTGCCATTTAAAATGAGATCTTCTCATTTTAAATCACTAAAAATATATTAAAAATGGCAAAAACTTCAAAAGATCATAATAAATAAAATATAAATCTAAAAAACACAAATGAGGGCTCTATGTATACATCTCAATTATTAGAATCCTTTAAACCCAAAATCATCAATTAATTTTGGGTAATTTTGGGTGATTTTTGATTAATTTGAATTTAAATGAAATTAATCAAACTTAAATTACTCACATACCATTAATCCAATTAGTGTGAAATTTTTGGGGAACTAAAATTGAGGATAAAATGCACCAAATAAAAAGCATTCATAATTTATTGCAAACTAAATCACGAGATAATAATTTCAAACTCAAAACCATAATTTTAATGAAATAAAGTAATATTAAATGCAATAAATCATAAAAAAATGATCAAATCACTTTAAATAAACATAAAAAACCTTAATGAACTTAAACATACCAATGAAACTCATTGAAACTTAATAAATCATAAAATGCCTAATTTGGTAATTAATTGAATTAATTAATTAAATTATTTAAATTAATTTACTTGAACTTCAAAAAATCATAATAAATCAACAAAAAGTCCAAAAAATTTGAATGAATTATAATGGATGCATTTTTAGAGAGGAATAGGAAAAATAAAACCCTTAAGTAATTTTTTCTAAATTAAGCTTCCTCAAAGTTTTAATGAAATAATTAAAACTTTAATTACACCCTAATTCATCTCATTAAAATGAAATCTTAGGAAAATTAAACTATCAAAGAACCCCACTTTTGTAAAAATTTGAAACTCAATTGACTTCTAGATTGACAATTAATGAATTTCCAAATCTCTATGCCAATATAGATTAAATAATAAATCTAAAAAAAATCACAAAATCATAAAATTCATAAAAGTAATTTGAAATATTTTCATCAACACTACAAAGGCTAAGGACAATTTTCCAACATTATAAATCAAAGAATTTGATCACTTACATACTTAGGGTTTAATGAAAATCATTAAAAATGCAAAATCTAATTAAACCTCAAAGTAAATAATTTATTAAATTCGTAATCAACCAATTAAAGAAATCTTAACACATAATCAATGTAAGCTAAGAATGAATTAAAACATTAACCTAAATTTGTTAGGTTAACATAATTAAAACCAAATGAAAATAAATTAAATGGACATGAACATTAATGAGATAAATGTTGAACCAATTCAATCCAAATAAAACAAATCAAATTGGAAATAAATTATTCCAATAAGAAACATAAAATCAAATCAAAAGAAATTATAAGAAGAACCAAATTTCTAAAGAATCAAAATTACTAACTTAATTCAAATCAAATCATCTAATGAATATAAAAGGAGCTAATTAAGATACTTAGGATCTTAGTTAGGTCTTTAGGATGAAGGTTTCAATCTATTAGGATTTAAGATGTTGAATAAAATAGGTCCTACCCAAAAGTGGAATCTATTTTATTTTTCATTCTTGAAAATCTAAACTTCAATTTAATATAAAAATGAATTTAAAATGGAAACAAGAATGCTAAATCATTAAATCATTTGAATTGAAATAATCTAGTAAAAACAAACAAACTTCAAAATCCAAATTGAAACATGAACTGAAAAGACCTAGCAAAGTCTTACCACACAAGCCAATTTCATTCACACACTAGATCATTAAGTCATGGACCCTAGAATTAGGTTAGGTAGATCTATAATATTCTTTGATATTCAATGATGAGATATGATGTATATCTTTATGTTGTATTATTTTAGACTGCATATTTAGGATTGCTTGGCCATTAGTCTAAAAGGTAGTTCTAAAATGTTATCTTGTTCTATGTTAAAAGGACTATTGTCATAAATAAATTATAAATATTATTTTATTTTAGGTATGCTTAAGTCTTAAGAATAGCCTAATAGAACTAGTGGGCTTAGCAAGCAGCTAATGCTAAGTCCATATATTTATAAAATATAACTGTTGTGTGCTATTTATATTTTCATGATATCTATTTTGCAGGGTTTAGGATTTAGTTTTGAAATTGAAACATAAATTTGAGCTTAAATTTAAGGTAGAATCTATGGGGTTTAGGATTAATAGGAGCTGACCCTACTAGTAGATGGTGCAAAGGTCACGTGAAGCCAATGGAGGTCCCTGAAGAAGAAGATGATCTTGGAAATAAGACCCATAGATCTAAACTTTAGTTCTAGGTTGGGTTGTATAAGGGTAGCTCAACTGCCCATATTTTCTTTCTTCTAGGGTGAATAATGGAACCTAGCCACATTGGTTTTTCTTTAATTTAAAATTGGCTTGATTTATTTTGGGTACGAAATAGAATCAACCTACTTTTCTAGGTTTCATTCCATGTTTTATTTTCAATGATGGATGTCTGGATGATTAAGCTCTTAGGAAAACTAAATTTTCTACCCAATTTAAATCTAATCAACTCAAACACAAAAAAAAGAAACTTGAAACTTCATGCAAATCAAATCCCTAGGAGTAACCTAAAATCAACTAGAAATAATTATCTCTTATGAACCATACTATCATATTGCTCTAAACTCTTAAATTGGGTACTTCACCCATTGCACATAAGGCGCATCTGAACTTTGAGGGTGACCACCTTCTTGGGGACGTCTACCTTCTCATATTAATTTGGCATATGACCACTTCTAATTGCATGTCATTTAGGCATATAATGCACACCCCAAGTCTTTAGAATCAATGAGTCAAAATATTTAATAGCTAGAAAATGTGCTTTAGTTAGTGCATATCATAGCCTATATGATCCTAGGATTAGGGAGTGAGTCTAGGCTCTTAGATTCTTTCCTAAAATTTGAAAGCCCAAACATCTTGGCATCATAGATTTAAAATGCACTTATGTGGTGTTAGTTGACAGCCTTTATATTATTAGTTTAGAAGAGTCGGATAGGTTTCCTTTCTCAAATAAGAGGAATAACCAATAATTCCCAAAATTGGAACTAGGTCAAGCATGTGACTTGTGTTAGAAGCACTTATAAACTTAGGTTCTAAAGCATCCTCTTCAAAGTGAGTCTTCAACCCTAGGCATTTCTACAATCTTGTGCTACTAGAATCTAAGTCCTAGATTTCTAAAATAATATCAACTCAAAATTTAAAACCCAATGGTAGGATTGTTGAAATGCATACTAGGCATCCCAGTATCAATAAGTATTTTCTCCTTCATCTTGATTTGCTTCCAAAAATAAGTCTTTCCACTTGGGATCATTCCCAATTGAAATTTCAAATTATCATTTCCTTTGGAAACCTAGCTTAGAAATTCATAGAAATAATAAATTATTTCTTTAAATGAGGGTATTCTTGGGAAGAGGTCCTTCATTCATAAGATGTAATTAACTTTGAGGACTTTCCCTTATAGGGAACCATGAACCCAATTTAAAAGAAATCTTGCTCTACCTCCCATGTAGTTCAAGAGAAAATTCTATGGAACATGAAAGAACCATTAGCCTTATAAGTCTTTTATTAAATGATCAAATAATAGGATAATATGTTTACTCTATAATGATGCATTTGATAATCCAAATAAGAAAATCCTAAAATCTATGAGGAGTCATAAATTTTTCCCACAATACCAATTGAAGAAATGATTCATTTGGGTTAACCAATCTAAAAATTTATTGGGGGTCATGAACACCATGATATGTTGGTACTTCTATCCTAACTTGTTTCATTTTGGGTTCTTGTTTTCAGGGTGCTCTTTTTTTTTTGTTTGTAGTTTGAGGTTTGAGTTTGAAATCATCCGATGTTTAGTCAATTTTGTCCTAGGACTGTTTTTTGAATGAATTGTTATATAAAATTTTCTTTCTCCCACTTCCCTCTCCTCTCATCTATCACCTCTTCAAGTCTCATAGATTTGGGTGGCATAATGTTTAGCAAAGAATTTTGAGCACAAAAAAATTAAAATATGTTTATTTTAAAATTTTTTAAATATATAATTATATAAATTTAAAATGAATAACATTCAATGAATAGCAAAAACATCTTACAAACAAATAAACATAAAATCTTTAAATGTATGTGTTTGGTTTTATGTAAGGTTTGTATACTAGATTAAGCAGTTTAGTGAACTTTCTCTTCCAGTCACTCTCAAGTTAGTTGAAATAAAGGGGTGCTAAGTAAGAGACAACTAATTACATAAAATACTAATATTTATAATACCATATTTATAAATTTATGAATGATTCCAAGAAAATACTATATAAAAAAAATACTCAAAAAATCAAAATCAACCTTGCTTGGATTTGATATGGATTATTTGTGAGCACATTGTCCATGCCTCCAAACCTCTCTCTAATACCAAAGTTTGTGGAGATTGGATGTAGAGATAAGAGTTGTTGTAGATAGTGGAGAAGAAATGCTATAAAGACCTCACACAAAGAATGTATGAAAAATTCTACTCAATGAATAGTATCAAAATCAGAAATCAATCAAATAATAAACACCACAACCAAACTTCAACCAAGAGTTTTCTATTAAAACAAAGAATTTAAATAAGAAATATAAGAAATACTATGGGTGAAAATATTAAAGAATAGAAATTTTATCTATAAAACTTAGAAACTATAAACACAAAATACCAAATAAATAAGTAAATACGAGATGTACCATGCCCAAATAAAAAATGAATACACACATGAACTGAAAATCTTATCAATACAACACATGAAAATGATTCAATCACACACACATTAAACACATTTAAACATGAATGATCACAATATATCACATTAATACATCCATTAATATATAATACAACACATGAAACATAAATATCACAACACATAAAGTCTAATAAAAGTCTTTCTTAGTTTAAGCTTTAGTTTGGGACTTTATTATAGGTCATTTCCTCCTTCAATCTGCTACATCACACCCACTACATCATGTTTCATGGGTGACAGTCACTTGAAATAAGCTTTATTCTAGATCGCCTCTACAAGCTCCACCATAGACACTCTCAAAGGAGTCGCTAAAGCTGGTTGCACATAGTTTACTCCTAGATAGTGAGTAATCAGGGTTTTGAAACCTTAGCCTTGGTATTTCTGGTTGCCATTTTTTATATGTTCTCCTCCTTTGATATCCTTCCTTGGGTAATCACTCCAATGGACTTTAGTGAGCCTTTTGTTTTGGTCAATGATACTAGTTGGACCACTTCAATATACTCTTCAACATTAACATGATTATTCACCAATTCTAGTAGTTCAATGAGTGCCTTAGGTTGCTAGAGTCCTAAGAGGTACTAATCAACCTCTTTCAATCCACGAGTGAGTTTTTTTATACGATAATAAGTTTAAGATCTTTGACTTCTAGCATCTCTCACTAGATGTGAGTAATGAACTTTCTCAGGGACTCACCAAGTTCATATCTTATCTATAGAAGAGCTTGGGAACCCTTTAGCGGCTTGAGCACTTGCAAATTGTGTGGTGAACATCCTCTTAAAGTCAACGAATGATGTGATTAATGTTAAAAGAAGGCATGAGAACCACTTGAGAGCCAAATCTTTAAAAGTTGTGAGGAAGAGTCAACACTTCATTGCATTGTCTAAGTGCAATAGTGATGTGGTCAACTTGAAGTAGGCTATATGGTCAGTGGGATCTATCTAGCTCTTGTAAAATTCAAGATGTGAGATTTTTAACCTATAAGGTGGGTGAGCTTCTACATTATTCAAAAATGAAGTATTAGTTCGTTGTAGATGCTTCTTTGACACACCTTTTTCTTTACTAGTATCATGGGATTCATCCTCAGAATCAGAGATTTTAGATGGAAGAAAGTTGGGGACCCTTTATGGGGTTCTTCTTTCTAGTCTAGCTTGACGAGTCACTAATCCCATGGATCCTTCATTCTCCTTTAGTTTGGGATCCTCATGGTGTATGTTATTTATGGCCACTTGCACCAAGAAAGTGATCTTATCCTCTATGTCATGCAAATCCTGTTGAGTTGCAAATTGTTGGACATTATACTCCATGTCTTTCGAGTGATCTCATGTTGAAGGTCCTACTTTACTTTATAGATGCCTTATAGTTCTAATCCTCATCCATGTTCACCAAATCTAAAAGGATGTTAAATCCAAATTTATTCCTGGATAGAGGAAAAAACTTTTAAGATGCTTACAAAATTAGGTTAGACAAAAGGACTGCTAACATGAAGACAATAAAGTAATAAAACATGGTGAGAATAATAATTATATTAACTTAAAATGTGAGTACAGAATATTGGTGTCTAAAGTGAGCTAAAATGGACCCTCATAAAAAAGAAGTCCCTCTTGTATAATATCAAAGGATGACAATACATAGAAAGATCATATAAACTGAATTTAATAAAACTAAATTCTATCTTGTTGACCTCACTTTTTGTGAGGTTGATAATCACCATTTTAGACCCAGGATCTGATTAAGGTACTAAGACTACCTCAAGACTAAGACACTTCTAGTGATTAGGAGAACATCAATCTTAAGCCTAGAAGACTCATAAGAATTAAAACTATGGTTAGATCCCAATATAGGCTAGATGGGATGCACCTACCCCAAACCCAAGTCAACTTTCAATTTGACCAATTGATTAAGTAGACCCAATGTGACTTATTTTGGCTTAAAGGGGATAAACCTAAATTTGATTAAACTCATTTGAAGTTGAACTTGCCCACTCTCTCCTAAACCTCACTTGAACTTGATTTAACATTAATTGCAATCCAATATGCCCAATTAACCTACTTAGCCATTTGACTTAATTTGACCTAAAAGCCTAAATTAAGTAAAAATCCTATCTAATCAATATTGGATCTAATCAAAGCTATCAATTATTTCTAAATCAATGATTGATCATATCCCAACACTCAATTAATTCAACTTAGTTAATTGGGTTATTGGTCCAATTTTGGTTAAAAACCTAAATTAATTCAAAACTTGATTCAACCCAAATTTGATTAAACCAATCACTCCAACCACTTTGAAACTTATCATTGATCATCACCACTCATCCAATTTCAACTAATTGAACCTGACTGAGCCAATTGAGCAAATTTAGCTCTTTGACCCAAATTTAACCTATAAAGTTAAATTAAGCCAATCCTTGATTTAAACAAAATTTGATTGAACTAACACCTACAATCATTATCAAATTGATTGTTGAATACTTTTCAATCATTAATTAAAGCCAATTTGACCAACCTAACAAAATAGACCTATTTAGCCCAATTTTACCTAAAGGGCCAAACTAAATCAAAACTTAATCTAAACCAAATTAGATCAAACCAAAGCCTTCAATCATTCTTAATTAAATAATCAAACATGACTTAACCTCTAATTCAACCAAATTTGGTCAATTTGACCAAATTGGTCAACTTAACTCATTTGATGTGCATGAACCTATATCAATCAAATTCAAATCTAACCTAAATTGAATCAATCCAATGATTACAATACATCCTAAATCATCATTTAAACCCAATACAATTGTTAAGAGGCTATGTTACCAAGAGGTGGGGTGAATTAAGTATTTTAAAAGATTTTTAAATTAAAACTTTATTTTTAAAAATTTCTATAAAAATTAGTTACAAAATATATAAGGTTGGTTATAATGAAAGATCAAAGCAAAAACCAAACTAAATGCAAAAGGTAAAAATAAGAGAGACAAAAATTGTTTATGTGGTTTGGCCAAAATCTCAAAAATTGACCTACATCTATGCCTAGTCACCCTGACTAGAAATTCAATAAATAAAATGAGATTATAATAAATCTCACATGTTATCCTACACCGAGCAAGTACAAACTTTCCTACACTAAGCAAGTAGAACTCCAACATGTACTTTCTTACACTAGACAAGTACAACCCCAATAATAAGTTCAAAATAACAAGAAAAGAAAATACAATTTGAAACATCTAACTCTAGATTTTAAAACAATTTTGCATTCAATCCCACAAAATAATATTAAGACAAATAAGATTAAAAAGCTCAAACTTATATTTTATTTTATAACATTGAATGAACTTGAAAGTTTCAAACACAATGCACAAAAGTGAAATATGAAGATTAAAACTTTTGCACAAAATGTTGGTAGATAATATTGAAAATAAAATTCAACAAATCAAAGGTCATGAAAACCATATAAATGTAAAACCAATTCAATCAAACCAAAGAGAATATCTCTCATATCTTTTGAAAGACTAATGAAAAGAGATCAAGAGAATATTTTGATAATAAATCACATAAAACTTTTCATTCAAATCAAACTAATGAACTTAAATATTCAAGAGAATAAGTGAAAGCAATTTTCATACTCAAGTCCTTTATGTGTATGCGAAGAGATCTATGACTTCAAGGTCTCTTGAAAGATGAATTAAAAAGGACTTTATAAAATATTTATCAATGTTAAAATAAATCCTTTTTAATTAACACAGCATGAATGTCAAATATTTTGAATATGAAATTTATGAAAATAAATATTAGAAGCCTTAAAGATATTATTTCAAATCAATCAAACCAAAAAAATATTATTTTAAATCACTTGAAGATGATTGAAAAGAGATTATAGAAAAAATTTAATCATAAAGAACATAAATCTTTTCATCCAAATCAAACCAATAAAATTAATGATTCAAAATTGAAATGAAATAAATACTCTTACTCAAGTCTTTGTATGTATAAGCAATGAAATAAATTTGCTTGGTGTGAACATTCCAAGGCTTGAAAGTTGCATGGAACTTATGAATATGATCTCCATTTGGATGTGGTTGAAGTTAAGAAGAGCAAGAAGGAATTAAGCCTTTGTTCTTTAAGCTTTCTCCAATGTAGTTCTAAGCCAAGGTGGAAGCACTCAAAAGGATGAATGCTTTACAATAATGGATCTAAGAGTGTTAAAGAAATTAAGTCATGAGATCATCTCTTTAAATAGAATTAGGATCAAAAGAATTTTGACCAAGCAAAGGAGAAGTGGAAAATAATGAGTGGGAAAAATTAATAAGAAAAGTATTTGACTTCAAAAAATGAGCATATGAAAAATAAACTCAAACATAGATGCTTGAACTTTGGCTAAGAGAGATAGAAAGGGTGAAAGAGATATGATGGAAAGAAATTAATCAATTCAATCAAATTCAATCAGTAGAATAAATTCAATTGATTTTTGGCCAAGCATGAATAAAAGAGAGGGAATAATTGTTTTGGCAAGAAATTTGAGTCCAAATAATTAAAAACATGACACTAATTTGAATCTAACTCAATTTAATTAAGGAGTGGTTAGCTAAAGCTAAAGAGAGAGAAAAATGCACTTAACATAAATAACTCAAACCAAATAAGCTAAGTGATCAAACAAGAAATTAATTCATAATAATTTTGAATTTAAATCAATCATATGAAGGAGCAACCAAGAAAGGCTTCCAATAAGGATTTAAATAATAGAAATTAAATTAACTAAGAATGATTGGAAGAATTAAGGCAAGTTACAAGAAATAAAAATAATAAAATAATTAAGGAAATTAAGAAGGATTTTTGGACACATGGTTTCCAAACTGGATTCAATTACGATCAATGTAATCAATCAAGAATATATCATGGGTGTTTAATTAAGAATCAATTTGAATCAATTTACATTAATTAAAGCACTCAAAAATAAATTTAGAGGGGTCAACCATAATAATTCCAAAATTGGATTTCTAATTAAGAAAATGCTTGTCAAGGCCTAATTGGATTTAAATTTGAATTAACATAATTTAATTAAAATTAAGATAAGATTAATAAGCATAGGGGTTGGAAAATTCAAGCCATAAAAGGATAAAATAAAATTTGCACACATATGGAAAAGATAATTTATTAAAATTCAAAATCATGTAATTTCAAAATTCAAACAAAAGAATTTTATAAATTCAATAAATAAAATAAATATTATAACAATATTTTAAATAAATCCCACATAAATTATCATTCAAATAAACAAAGAAAATTTGTCTAAAATAAAATTAGAATGATAATTTTGATAGGAGAGAAAATATAAGAATAGGAGATAAAAAAGGAATATTTAAGATAATTCAAGAATAATTTCACTCTCTTGGAAAAATAAATACATAATTAATAAGAAAAAGCATGAAAATTATTACATGAAGTGTTAATAAATCCAACACTTTTGAAAGCAAAGATATTGCTTAAACTCATGTAAGTTCTCAAATTATCCAAAAAGGATAATATAAGAATAATTGAAAATATCATGCAAATAAAATATTAAAAGTTATGCAAACATTCAAAGAATAATATAAATTTATTTAAACAATTATTTTCATATTATAGAGCTCTTATTTATCTTAATATTACATAACCTAGAAAGATTCTTAAATTATCCTAGTTCAGTTGATATAATTTTCTTGATTTGATTAAGCAAGTTTAGTTTGGTGAACTTTCTGAAATACTTGAAATAAAAAATTAGTAGCTTCAAAAATATATATTTATCATCAATAAAAATCTAAATTTAGAATGATAATCATAATGTTTAATGTGGATAATTTATCCTAAAAAAATATTATTAATTTTTACTGCACTAGTTTTGTTATCATCAAATCAAATGGTGAAATGCACAATATATATACTCAACACCACTAGCCCCTTAGGTCCAATTTAGTCAATTGGTCATCCTAACCCAATTTGATCCAAATGACCTAAATGGATCCAATTAATCCAAACCCAATCAAACTAAGTCCAATCCCTAACCAAAGTTGGCATGACTCATCCATGGACCTCCCTTAACATATCCAAGTGGACCCAAATAAAGTGAACCAAGGATTCCAAAAAATAAAAAATCTCAAAATGGAATGGTCCAACCTCTCCCTTTGCATGCTTTGAGCTCACCCATGCTAATTAGTCCAAATCCAAAGCTATTAAGCTTATCCATTAACAAAGGTTAAATCACCTTCAATTTGGATGGCCCTTAGTTCACTAAGTATGGGTTGTCCACTTAATTCCAACCACCAAACTCTTTCAGCTACTATAAAAGGTCCAACACATCAATCTTATGCCATTTTTGGCCACCCCAGCTGCTCGGCTGGTTGGCAAGGACTAAACTAATTTTTTTTCTCGGTTTACATGGGGAGGAGAGTATACACCTCCTACCCAATTCAAACTCAATGCACACACTTCACATAGCCCTAGAGCTAGTCTCTCAAGCAATCAACTACCAGTGAGACTAACATCACTTCAAACCTGAGTGCCTCCCATACCTAATTTCATCAATGTATAACCAAAGCAAAAGTTACTCTTCCCACACTTTCCTCACATCCTCATAAGAAAGAAGGATTTGAGATGCACTTGATTTGACCATTGAAGCATCTATTTTGATTAAACTCTGGTGAGTAGTGGCGAAGCTTGGTCTCAGGACCATTCAACAATAAGGTAAGGAGGATCTTCTCAACAAAGCTTCACCTCTTCAAGGCGAAGCTACTTTAGTCAATGGACTATTGATCTTTATCTTTGGGGAGGAAACTCCTTTCAAACCATGGTAATGGACATTAGGTGTTAGTCTTTTATAAAGTGAAATACCATTTGGTGTGAATCAAGCCATAAAATCCCTCAGTTTCATTTCTTGATTGATTTAGAGTCATTTTTGTTGTGAAATGAGCTTTAGAAATGAACATATATGATAAATCACAGTAGAACTTATTTGATTTAACCCTTTAAATCATAAGATTAATCATCATTCGATCTATGATCGAATAATTAAAATAAAATTGTGTCCATATCTACTTAGTAGCATGCTACACTGTACATTTTAAATAACCAATTGTGCGGTACAATGTGTAAAGTGTTGATGGATCATCAACTATATAAATAAATTAATTGAGTTTTAAAAACCAATCAATTTATCAAAACTTGATAAATCATAAGTAATTATAGAAAAATATAAAAATGTAAATAAATACTTTCTAGAAAGCTTAAATAAAATAGAATTCAAGAAAAATATGAGTCCCAATATTGAGTGTACAATGAATAATTAAGATTTAAATCTTTTAATTAAAAAATTAAATATTAATCACTTAGCTAATTGACTTTAAAGTTTGTGTGAATTTCTTATGGGATGACCTTTGCCTCCCATAATTACTTCAAGTCAATTAGTTAAGTAATTTGAAAAATCCAAATTTTCAAACCCTAAAGAGTCATTTTGAGCATTTAATAAATTTATATAATTAGAAAAATTATGAAAATTATTATAAGATTTTAAATGCATAATAAAATATTAATGGTGAGTAGAAAAATTAATTAGGGCCATTAGTTCTAATTATTAAAAAATTCACCATTAAGTGACTTTTATTAATTAATTTAATCATTGATTGCCCTAGGAATTAGAAAATTTATAAATAACTACCTAGATCCTTAAAAATTTTGATCAACCCTCTTTGTTCTCATTATAAAGAGGTTTCCAATGAAATCAAAATCTTTTATTGGTTTAGAGTATTTTGAGTATAGTTGATGATTTTGAGCTTTCCCCATTTCTTCAATGAGTCCAAAAATATAAGCAAATTTCTATAATAATTTTTAAGGAATGTTTATTTTAAGTTACATTATGTTCAATAAATTTCTCATAATTTTGTGCTTATATTTCAGGTCTAATTGAATTTTTGGGCTCTTTTGGGTTTACTTAAGTCAAACAATTAATTAGCTCTAATTAAATTATAAAAATCATTTAAAAAACTTTTAAATCACTTAATGAACAAAAAGAGTTTGAGGGGTAATTTTAGTTTGTTTGTCTCCTCATTAGGCTTAATTAACTTAAGGGATTAAAGCTTGTTGTTGTTGTTGTTGTTGTTGTTGTTGTCTCCTCATTAGGCTTAAATAACCCAAATCAAGTCAATAATTAAGAAATTAGATTAAACTTAAATGTAATTATTCTTTTATGAGTAGCCTTTTTTCAAGAGGTTATATGGTGATGTTTAATCACCTTTCTTCAATATATCTATATATATCTCATATGTTACATGCATTTCATATTCCAAAATAAAATATTACATTAATTATATGATTTGATGAATTGCGTGGCTAATGTATGATCTACAAGTCTCGAAAGATATACACTCTTGACATTTAGGGGTGTAGGGTTATTGGTCTGAAAGAGGTCTTAGATATCTCGACTCTCTAGTTAAATAATGACATGTACCTTAAATGTTTTGTAGTGAAATACATAATAAAGTTAAGTTATTTTAAATCTTTAAGCATTTTAAAATCTTAATCAATTCATTCTTATATATGGATATATGCTCATGTATGTGTTTTAACAAGTATATAATTTGGACATTCTGGGGGTGGGATAAGACTTTCATTAGTCTTAAGGAGGTCTTAAATTATCTCAGTTCCCTGATCTAACAATGACATGTACTTATATAAATCCAAATACATTTATGCATATGTATTATATACACACACAACAACAACAATAACAACAACAACAACAACAACAACAACAACAACAACATCAACAATAAGCCTTTATCCCACTATGTAAGGTCAGCTACATGAATCATTCTTCTTCATTGTGTCCTATTATGTGTAAAATTCTTATTCAATTCAAATATATTAAGGTCATTTTTTATACATCTTACCCAAGTCTTTTTAGGTCTACCTCTACATTTCTTAACATAAGGAAAATCTAGTGCATCTACTCTCCTACCCGGGTAATCGAACGACTATTGCTTTATGTGGCCAAACCATTAAAGGCAACTCTCTTTAATCTTATCTACCACAGGAGCTATTCCAACTTTTTCTTGAACGTACTCATTTAACATTTTATCTCTAAGAGTAAAGCCACTCATCCACCTGAGCATCCTCATCTTTGCAACAGTTAACTTAGTCTTATGCTTCTCTTTTATTGGCCAACATTTTGCCCATAAATCATTGCAGGTCTGACCACTATCTTATAAAATTTTCCCTTAAGTTTAAGTGGCACTTTTCTATCATCACACAGCATTCCTCCACTTCAACCATACAACTTGAATTTTACTAATAACATCTCCATCTATTTCACCATCATTTTGAACAATAAAGCCTAAATATCTAAATCACTCACTCTTTTTAGTTACTTGTTTATCCAATGTCACAACACTACCACTAGAACTTCCACAATTACACTGTTGTATTTGTTGTTTTGTTTAGATCTAGCTATATTGTTGTTGTTGTTGTTATATGTATATATATATATATATATATATATCCTATAATCAATATCAATAAATGAAGTATGTCAATTCATTCATTCATTCATACATCAATGTGTGAAGATTTTAAAAATGATATATTTATTAAAGCTAATTGAATATTAAGAATGATGAAATTTTATTAAGAAGACAATATTAAATTAATCATGATTTATTACCATCAACTCTAAATGACTTTCATAAGGTTATGATGACACTTAAGTTTAATATAAATTTAAGGTCTAATGCTTCACTACAATTACTAAGAAAAATTTACAATAGTCACCTTTAGCCTAACTTAAGGGTAGGGTAAGAGATGGGCCTTTACCCTCTTCATACTCTTTAGAATCTAAACTCAAAGAAAATTTTAAATTAAATCAAGAATCTAAATTCTTCTAAGTCATTAACTATTTAAATGGTGACCACTATTTTGTAACAAAATAAACACCTATTTGGAAAACAAAACTCAAACATTAAAGCATCATTTCTATCATACCATATTAGCCTAACATACACTATAGAATACTAAGTCACCAACACTATAATTAAGTTAGGAATGTGCTTCATATGATTTAATGTTCTATTTTTTGATGTATTATTTTAGATGGGATGCTAGAGTGTAAATTCATAGTTTATATGTTAAGTTGATATTAGTCTAATTATGTTTTCTATAGAAGATTGTGGTTAAGGAATTATTGTGATAAAAATTATGGATGCTTTTACTTGTAGGCGCTGTTTAAGTCTCTGAGCATAATCCATTATGATAGGTAGGCTTGGTGACCCAAGGAAGGGAAACTAACCCCCAATGTATGAAAAATATAAACAGCTTAATGTGTATGCATGCTCATCTAACATCTATTTTGTAGGTGTAGTTAGATGTCAATTTCTATAAAAAATATTATTTTTGTAATAGGTTTAGAAGTAGAGCTATGCAGTTTAGGATGAGAAGTGGTTAGAAGGTCTTGACCTATGAGGCCCGATGATTCCTTGAGTGTCTAATCCATGAAGATGAAGGTGAAGATCGATGGATCCTCATAGTTTCTTTTAAATTATAACTAAAATCTGAGCTGTATAAGAGTAAAGCTTGGTTAACCATCCTTTCTTTTCTAGGGTGTACTATAGTATCCGGTAGCACCGACCTCTTATTCTTTTACTCAATTATGATTACTTGGTTTGTTTATAATGATTGCAAAATATAAATGGCATGTTTTATAAGTTTCTTAAAATGTGTATGTTTTTTATATGACCAAGATTAGGCTCTTTAAAGATTTAAGTTTTTTACCCCCATAAATTAACTTTAATCAAAATTTTAAATTACTCAAAACTATACCATAAAGCTTAGGAATTTAATTAAGCTAAAAGATTTAGCACACCATGTATACATATTGTTTCATTCCTTACAAATAGAGGGTCTCTACTCTTGTACAATAAGGGACATAGCTTGACTTGTGAGAGCAGTTCCTTTATAGTGGAGAATATTTTTTTTCTCTTAGATATAGCCCACAACATCTATTTCATCATGCATATAGGCATAAATACCTCCCAAGCCTGAGTCAAAAATAAAATACAAATTTTAACTTTTATTACATTAGTCAAAAGAATGATTTTTATTCCAATCTTAATCTATTCTTTTAGAGTGAGTTTAAGATTTTAGTTTCATTCCAAATAAATAATAGCTTAATCATCTTTTATTTACATAAGGTTCACACAACTTTAAATAATTAGAGGTGTTAACTGGTAGCTAGTCTAGGTAGTTATAAGTTTACAAGAGTCAAGATGGTTCACAACCTTAGGTAAGGATGCACCAAAATATCTCATTTTTACCAAATAGACTCAAGTCAAGTTACTAGATTGCACTAGAACACACCATTAGACATAGGGTTTGGAGGTACCTATTTCTCTGTTGCTATAGGTGTAAGTCCTCACTGTTTAGGTATTTCATAATCTTGTGTTATGAGAATATAAGCTCTATCATTCAAATGAAATCTCTTCAAAAATATAAAGCCTAATTCTAGGATAGATTAGAGTGTCTCACTAAACTTCTTTATATTCTAGTGCTCCCTACTTATTCCCCTTTGGATTTTGAAAAGAACCATTCCATTTGAGTTATTCTATTTGAATATATAAATTTATGCTAATCTCTATAATCTTTAGAGACATCGATCAATTACTTTAATCGAGAGTATTTTTTAGAGGTCCCTATCTCATAAGATGTGATTAACCATGGGGCTTACCCCTATAGGAACTTGACTTAAACTAAAACTTGCTCTACTCGATCCATGTAAAGCAGGTGAAGAATCTCTGGTATATATAGACCCATCTTCCTAGGAGCCCTTTAGGTGATCAAGTCAATCTTAGGGTGATTCTTCTATTTTATGAGATAGTATTTCATTCCTTGAGGCCATACTCAATCATTTCAATAAGAACCTCCTAAGATCTGCATGGTATCCCTATGACTCCAAATATAAACACCACACCACCCTAGCTAATTATAGTGAGTGAGTATAGGCCCATTGACTGATGGGGGAGAGCAACCTATTATCTAGCCTATATGCAAGTAAGGATAAGGCAAAGAAGAGTAGTCATGTGGTTCCTATACATTGTCACTAGAGACCGACAAGTTGGATTATGCTTTGCCTTTAGATCAGTATTCTCTAAGTCTTTTAGCTCTCTAGGTCAAATCTAAATTCTCTTGTCGAATGCACCTTCTAGCAAGTATACTTATTTTGGGTTGTCAAGCACCCTTTATGCATGTACACTTATCTTAACATATAGACTTGAATACAACATAATTAAATAAAATCTATCAATACTATATGTTGTAATGTTCTTGTTGTATTCAAACCTTAATTCGATGCTTTGTCTATTAGTAAACCATTAAATATCTTTTATGAGGGTAATATTTTACCATCAAAAGACATTTTTGATGTGTGTTTATCAATAGAAGTAAAGCAATAAAAAATCTATCAAAAATGTTTTATTGATGGACTTTTTGTCTCTAATGAAAATAACTATGAAAATTAGCTCATTTTCCTATAGTGTCTACTTTAAACCACTTTTCCAAAATATCAAATCTTTTTGTGTGCTACAGGTTAGACTTAGTTTTTTTTTTAATCCAATCTCTTGAGAAATCTAAAACATTTTTATAGTTCTTGAAAAATTGTGGAACTCTCCATATTTGATGTATACTTGTCCCTTTATTAATTACAAGTTGTTTCAATGGTTAAGGTTGATTATATGGAAGTACTAAAAGTGGGAAGTCCACATTTTTCTTATGCCTAAACTAGGTTTTGTGTTGGCCAATCCACTATTGTGAACATAATTTTAAATCCAATACAAAATTAACCTTCCCACTTCCTCACTTTTCTAAACGTTTTAGATAATCTCTCCAACAATCTTTTATCAGGTTATATAGTCCATCCATAGGTGACTTCAACAATGATTAAATTATATACTTTAAATCCATTCAAGGATTTCACATTAAGTATTTACTTATGCTATTAATTTAAATCATCAATGAAGTACATGAACAAATAAAGTTAAATAATCATAATAGCATAATACATGATAAATATAATTCAAATTGAGGATGTTGAGATACATATAAAAATATATGTCAAATAATAACTAGCAATTCATCAAATAATGACACAATTTACATGAAAGAAGAAAGTAAGTTCATAAAATTGATATAACTATTTCTTCTTTAATTCTAATAGTGAAAAATTGATATTTTTGTTAAATTGCCTTTAAAGCTAAATTTCTCTCTCCTCCTCCTCTTACTACCCTACCATTGTCTTCTAATGATAACCAACACAAGAAAAGTAAAGTGAACTAAGAATTTAAAAGGAATGTTATACTTTTTTTTATAAAATTAAGCAATTTAAAATGAAATGCTATGAAATTATTATCTGAAATTCATATGATTCCTAGAACTCAAAATGTGTATATTTTAATCATAAACATGAAATAATTAATATTGTATTCTATATGATCTTGTAACTTTTTAATAATATTGTTTAAACGTTACTCAAACTAAAAGGAAAATTATTTACCAATATAGTTTTAAGGCTATATTAGGTTGTTTTTGAAAAAACATTTATCTAAAATTAAACATGGCTTGATAGAAGCAAAATAGGCTAAATGAACTGAAATTAGCATATTAAATCTTGGCCATGAGTGTAATGTGCAAAATTAAATATAACAAAGTGTATATAAGGCATAATTACTTAATATAACATTTATTTAAATGCATAATTAATGTTAAGCTAATTGAATTAATTAGTTCAAGTAAATCAAAAATCTCAAATAAGTTATACTGGGTTAACATAGAGACCTATTTTTTTAGGACTCTAATCAATTGAATCAAAGAGTAAAAAACCTAATTGATGGAGAAAATATGCATGATTAGATTTACATGAATAGATGAAATAAACCTTTGTTTGTTTAACTAAATCTAGTCAATAGGGCCCACTATAAGTTGGCTACTATTCAATTAACTTGAATTATGTAGGACAACTATAACACTATTTGGATAGTCTGTATTGAAAATCTTTTAGTTATATTAATCATGATCAAATGGACTATATTTGATTACCCAACTCAATAAAAGATACATATAAATAAATAACTAAGTTGCCCCAAAGGAGGTCATTGAACTTACCAGAAAGGCAATCTGCATATTGTTAAGTTAAATATGATTTTTGAGCAAAAATAATTTGGGATTGCATCTTTCTAAATGTTTTTGAAAATAAACATCTAAATGTAGTAAGGTTCATCCAAATGCTGAGAGAATTCATTCAATAAAATTTTTCTTTGTTTAAAATGTGGTGATGTTGTTACTTTTAGTGAGAATAATTTTTTTTAATTTAGTTTTCCTTTCAACTACGATTTAATCGTTTATTGTTGTCTAGACGTATAGTTGGCAAAAGTATTATTTTTATTAAAATTATAGTTCGTTTTATTTATTTTTGCTATGCCCAAATGCCTATTACTGACCATCATACATAGCCAAGTACAAACTCGTATGCATTCAAGCAACAGGGCCCATTCACTAATTTCCAAAAATAAAAACAATAGCGCATGAACAAGTACAAAACAAAAGTAAAACGATTTGACAGGTATTATTACTAGCCCAGCATTCCTAATAAGCTTACACTCAACGCTATAAGCTAAAGCACATTGTCCTTCGAACTAACAAAGGCACTCACTCGGAGGCTGGCAGATCCTTAGGTCTTTCTCCTTAGCTCCAAACTTCATGACCACCAAAAGTCTTGGGAAAGCAAGCATTTATTTGAGAGTTGTTTTATAGTTGGCTAGGCGTTGGCATCTCCAGGTGATCAAGCTAGTCTCACTCTTATATTTAATATTTTCAATTAAATTTGAATCAGTGTGTTAATAGTCTAAATACCTTGTTAACATTATTTTGACTTCTAATTTTTTCAATATAAAATTTATATTCTAAAACTCGATATATTTAAAATTAAATTTCGTTTATAATTGAACAAAACTATTTTCGGGCAAATCGACTTCCATTATTTCTTTTAAAATTCATGCTGATATTTGGGCCTTCAGTAGTAGTATCATTTCTATTTCAATGCCACGCATTTTAAGAACAAAAAAGCTATAATCCAAAACTATAAGGCTGAAAATTTTGGTCAAGTTGACTGCAGCTACATTATAATTACATTTCAGCGTTGGCGATATGCAGGAAGTGTGGATAACAAAGAAAGAACCTGTTCTTTCACCGTAAAACGTGCTTACCTTGCTTCATGGTTAAAAAGTGAAAGTGGCTTTATTATATATATATATATATAAAAGGTGTGTGAGAGAGAAGATGCATGGCCGCGAGGGAGAACTACAGCTTTTATAGGATTAGGGTTTAGTAATTAAAGCTGCAACAAGTGGACGAAGCATTGAAGAATGTGTGCCTGGACATATTTGGAGCTGCGATTAAAGTGCGTGAAAAAGAGACTGCAGTTAGAGATGAGTACGGTTACGCAGATAATCCGGGTGATGTTTTTAGCTAATGATAGGATAGATACATAAGTACATGGAAGATAAATCTTCTAACTTTTATCGTGAATTTTTCTAAATGATATATGATTTAAATTTATAATAACAAAAATAATTTATTTTCTTAACAATAAAGTCAGAAATCGTTTTACATTTTTTAGAGTTGAAGAAAAAAAGGTTAGATGGAGATATTCGTACGTTGATCCATATAAGGATACTTTCAGAAACTATATGCTTGCGTAGAAATTGATTTGTGGACCATTTCATATGTATTATATATTCTATGTGACTTATCGTGCATCAATAATAACTTTATATTAATATATTTTTCCAAAGTCTGGGTTAACTCTAATCCTTGAGGGATTACAGCGTTGTTAAGGATAAGAGTTGGGTTTTACTCTCATCTTTTCTGGAAATTCCACATATTCACAAATTTACGTGCAGAGGTGTCTTTTGTAACTCTCCTTTCTGATTCGAAGGAGATTGCTGCATTCTTTCAAAGTGAAGAGACCACGACTCCAAGCACTCTTTGCTAAGCCATTATATAAAAGCAAGTAAAGTTCAAAGTAACTTTAGAAAAGATAAATAGATTGCTAAAAATTTTTGAAAGAAGAAAGCTTGCTATGAAGATTTTAGATTGGGGGAATAGATGGAGAAATTAACTTTAGAAATGAAGATGAATTTTATTACTAATCTTTGTTGAGCATTTTTCAGCTTGGCACATAACTATATGGCCTTGCATATCTATAAGCATGAGAATACCAAATCTTAGTACTTTTATAATTTTTTAATTCTTTCTAAAATTTCTAGTATTAAAACAAAATTAAAGATTTCTATAATTTTTAGGTCTCTTTAAAAAAATTTACTCTAGAGTCTTCTTATTCGTGACAAATGCCCTAGAATATTCTTCTTTAGATAAGAATTTCATTATTAGTAAAATACTGTAGAAAAGTAAAGAAACAAACATCAAATTTTATCACAATAGTAAAATTGATAAAAACAAAACTAATATGTAATAAGAAAATAATAAACTTTTATGGAGCTATATTCAATGGCTGCAATCTTCCAATGATTTTTTTATAAGCATATAATTCTCATTTTATTGTGTAGAACATTATTAAAACTTAGTTACTAAAAAAATATAAATATTTGACATAAATATTCGAGATGAGTGTTATATTCGCAAAAACATAAGCTTTTATTTAGTATAGAAAATCTTTCCGTGGATCATGGATTAGTATATTCTAGTGTTACCATAATAAGATGTGTCCTCTCTCACACTTAATAAAATCTATTTCATCCTAGCTTGTGTACAAAATAAGAACAATGAGATATGATATCTCTTCAACTAGATCAAATTGGCTTCCATATAGAGATTGGACCATATTTGTGGCTACCCCTAATAAAATTGATCGGATATTTTAGTGACCCTATAACCTAGAATTCATTTATTGACCATCATATTATGAATCCTTGCTTAATAAAATCTTTCTTCATGTTTTATTCTACACATCTTCTATATTATGATTTTAAAATATATTTATAATTAGTGTATGATACCATTATATCATTTTAAAAATTTAATATAAGCGAGGCATAAAATCCCATCTATATTCAGCAACTATTCTAATCCTTAATATTTGATCTAGCAATGTACATCTATATGTTGAGTTCATATTTATATTTTGATAGAAAGTAAAGATTACTAAAGCTAGAAATTTGTAGTTATAACTATGTATGATGATGATCATCCATGTCAAAATAGTGAAAATGTTTGGTGCTTTAATTTGCATTTCAACATCCCAAAATCAATTTAATAAAGATTTTCATTATCTCAAGTGTTTATCATTAATTAGAAAATAAAAAATATAAATAGTAGAACACCTCCATCATCAATAATATGCTTAAGTATCCTAAACAACATTTTATGTAAAGAAACTTAAGACATCACTTCACTCTCTCTTTAATCTAAAGATGTACTAAACATCTCTTCACTCGCTTACATCAATCACTACAAAAAAATGTATGTGTGTTTTATTCACTTTTTTATGTTTGTATCTACCTTATACTTGTAAATACTAAAATATTCTACAATTAAAAATATTTTTTGTTGGTTTTATTGCCTAAAGCTTATTCATTTAATTTTAAAATAGAAGCACTCATATGGCTTATTAATTGTCCATTTTGCAAGCTATTTTATTATATCTAATTGTCAATCTTATTTTTAACTTTACATAGTTTTTCTTCTTCTTTAAAGGTAAGATCCTTTCCACTTCTTAGCCACTACTTTCACCATATTTCGTTTTTCTATTTCCTTTCACGTAGGATAGTATAAAGAGGCTATTAAAATGTTTATGCAATAAATAAAAAGTGGATATAAAACATTTTGTTAGAAAGGATTAGGTGGAATCCTATTAAAAGTGTGGTATTTAAAGCAAGTAACATTTTAGGACTCATTTGAGGTTCTCTAAATACAATTAAAACATATAAGAGTCTATTAATAGACCTATGGTTATGTACAGAAGTGGAAAGGCTTATTGCTTTTATGCTAGGGTTACTTTATTATATCTCTCAATCGAGACGATAGAATAGAAGACCCTTAAAGGATTTGGTGATCCACATTATGCCTAATATGTAATCTATATCATAAGAAAAATCTTTTAGCTATCTACCACTATAAATCAAAGCATTCCTAAATAAAAGTCATTTCATTAATTCAAATATTAAATCACATGAATATTATCTTACTTCCAAGTAAGGTATTACCAATGATTTTTTTTTGTTACATTGAGCCAAGTTTGCTTTTTTATTTTACATTCTATTTTCTCTACCAAAGAAAAATTAGTTCTACCATTCCTCTATTCCATGACTAATACATATGTGTTAACATCTCATATGAGTTTAATATGTTACACCAAACACAAATCTAATTAATTTACGTTAAAAAATCTAAAAACTTATTTATTGCAGGATTATCATCAAATATAAGAGCTTATAATGTAGTTTTAAAACTTGGATCATCATGAGCCCTAAGGCTATGACTAATTTTGGTTCTTTAAATATGTAAAATTTTATGCATTTTTCTCCCATAAGTTGTCTTTATAGGATAAAGGACATAAGTGCACTAAATGGAGTTTTGTGGTCTACTTTAGAACACCAACACTATGGTATTACTTTATAGCATTTAATAGATTACCATTTTCTATTAACTACTTTACTGCTTTATATTTAGAAAAGCCAATTAGTGCTACAAACTTAGGCGGCATATTGCAATGATGCAAAATGTAGTTTTGTTCTTCATGAAAATGCAAGAATGGCAAAATATAAGAAAACAAATTTATAATTTAAAGAAATCTTGGTTATAATAACTTTCAAGAGTAGAGGGCCACCATATACCACTTAAATAGCAAGCTCTCTTGAAAAAATATATTTATTTTTAATAAAGTCATCTAAACCTTTCAATCACATAGTTAATTACAAATTTTCTATCTTCTCATTCCTTTAACATGAAATAATTCTTTTTTTGGTAAATAAGGTAAGATAGTATTATAAAACATAAAAATATTATATATGAAAAATAAAAAAATCATCATAAAAATATAACTATTGAGCATCCTTTCAGATCAAAAAAGAAGAAAGCTTGACAGCCCACTGAAGAAAGCATCCTCATCATCGAAATAGTATATATGAACATTGAATAGCAAAATCCTTTTAAATCTGAAAAGATTATGAAAGTAATTAATATAATTTCTGCAATACCATTTTGGTTAGTGATACAGTCATGTAAATCATCATTGATTTTTAAAGTAGCCTTTTGCACCTTTATTTTCTTAATACACACATGTGAATTTAAAATTTTTATCTCCCTTAATGAAACTAGTGATAGCTGCTTTTTGTTTAACGAATGTCTATTCAATGGTGATGGTATTTTGTAAATCTTGTTGAGCTTGCTATAATTTCTATTCTACATCAAAAGAATTGCCAATGAGCACTAGTTTCTTAAGGATGCATACATTGTATTTAGCATTTTCAACTTGCAAGCTATTATTTTCAAAATTTTCTGAGTTCCACTTTTTAAGAGAGGTTGGTAGTTTTTGTGAAGCTTTTAAAGTCTGATCCAACTGTCTACATATGAATCGATGAACCAAGCCTCTTTGAGATAATTAAGAAATTTTTTATGTTGGGTCCACATATTCTAAAATCTAAATACTAAATGCTTGGTTAAGGTCATAGATTGACAGAGAGGGGTGAAGCATGATCAGGGCTAGTTCTATTGAGATGTTTGATGCTAGTGTGTTGAAAGTTGTTAAACTAATATGTATTGACTAGTATTCTATCTAAATGTTCAAAAGCTTTTCCTCTACACTAAGTGAAGGGGTATCCATTGAAGCCTGCATATAATAGTCTTGCTTCCTAGATGATGAATAATAAAAAGGTTGTTAGCTCCATAAGGACTTTCCTTCCTGCCCTTGGTCCTATTGCTATTGATTCTGATTCACAAAAGAAATTAGCCCCTTCAATTGAATGTCAAAATTTTTTTTACCATGCTCTACTGTGTGATGGGGATGAAAATGATGGCTTGTTATGTCTTCTTCAGACCCATTTTTTTTTTTGATAAGAGGAGGCTATTCTTGAAAAGAATAAGTACATTTTGGTTCGATCCACTATCACTTTGTAAGCGGATAGTTTACAGTGCTCATTCTCAAAAAACCCAGAAAATCCAACTCATTATGATGTTTCCACTCTATTTTCATTACGAAGATGTATCATACACATTAAGTCAAGTTTCTTTGTCGATACCTTCCCACCCACGTCTATTGGCACTACCTAATCCTGAAGTGAGGACTTCAACATTGAAATTGTGAGGATTCGTATATGAAAGACTAGTTATGCATTTAGTACAATCGATTATTCCAACAAAAGTAAATCCAACACTAAGAACTCTGGACATGGCCTGTCACACACTTGGGAGCTGATTAGCCCCGACCAATCGATGGTCCTACGCAAGTCAAGTTATTTATCAGGTAGGTAAGGTGAAAGTAGTAGCAATGATCCACTAAAGGTTTTTTATATTGTATGATATTCCATCCATGAGTTAATGAACTCTCTCTTGATAGTGTTATTTGGTTTTTTATTCCTTGCTTCACAATTGATTTTTTTGTGATATTAAAATCACCCGCACAAGCCAAATGTCAAGACAATTCTAATTGATTGAGATTATTTTATGTCATTGATCCTTTCTAATGTCTCTAGAACAAGCAGCATAAACTATTGTAGCTAGATTTGTGAAGTTACAATAGCTGATATGGATATGCATGAATTGTGGGTCATTTATGATGAGGTTGATTTGATAGTTATTTTTCCCAAAGAACCATATCTTTCCATTGCAATTAGAGAACTAGCTGAAATTAAAACAATGTCTTTGAAATCTAGAAGAATTATAAAGATGAACTAAATGTTTTAAAATAGCAAATATATCTAGTTTGTAAGATCTAACTAAAATTTTAAAATAATGAGAGGCATTAAGCTCAGCATGCTTATAGTATCTCAAATCATGAAATTAGACATTAGTAAGGGTGTGATTACCTCTTGTGAACATAGTAAGTATCCTGTAATACAAATTAGAAGTGATACTAGTAGATGATGTGCTCCGCTCTCAAGGTTTATTCCTGCTTCTAGAATCATATACCCCAATTCCCTTAATCCATTTTGCTTACATTTTTTAGATCTATAAATTATCTAATTATATACCCAAATTATTAAAATAAATAAACTAGACCACTTGACGAGATAATGTCATAACAAATATGAGTTTTCCAGCTAGGTGTGGCAAGTTAAGGACTTGGGACATATGACATAGAGTTAAGCGATGAACATACTCGCCCATGACCTGAGTGACCAAGAAAAGTGGATAGCCATTTTTCGATGACCAAACCATAACCCATAGGTCAACATGAATGAAAAGCTACCCATAATTAGCCATCGAGATTGCCACTCACTTAAGTACCTCGCCCCAAATTTGGGTGAGCTCACTTACACTCAACTCACTTTATCTATACTTACCAAATGTAATATTCCCTTTTGAAAATATAAAAGTGGGGCATTCCACCACTAAAACAATAATTTTTGGCCTCTCTTCTCTAGGCCCGTAGTCTTTGTACTCAGATTTAGAAAAACATAATATTTATTTATTCTCCTGCTCTTTTCCCTACGCCTATTTGCATTATTTTGCTTAAGGTCTCTTAAATAAATAGATTTGAATTCAACATTAATGATCCCAGAAGTCATATATAAAGTGAAGCAATACCTTTGACACAAGATCATTCAATGGGCATAAGTAGAATGCTCAATAATTTGCCACACAATAAAACTAGAGAGATATGGAAGATTAAATAAATCACCATGTATGCAGAAAAAGATAAGAATCAAGGGCTAGAAAGATCGCAACTTGTTGAGCTCATCGAGAAAGATAAGCATTATCTAAAACCTTCAGTTTAGACATGAGTGAAGATGAAGACATGTAGAAGAAGTAGCATTAGCTAACCAATGCTTTCTCCATGAAGTTCACTAAAGATCATCCCCCACACAGGTTCATGATCCTGCATATAGAATCATACAAGGGTTGGATATACCCGACAAGTCATATAGCTTACTTTGAGTTAACAACATTGCTACTAGATTTGAATGATGCATTGAAGTGTTTCACCACCTTCAAAGAGTCATCTCTTAGGTGGTTGTTATGCCTTTCAGTAGGGGTCATAACCTCATTTGCTTATTTCAAGAGAATGTTCACCAGTAATTCATTTGTGCTAAAGAAATTGCGAAAAGTTCTTAAGCCCTCCTGTAAATGAGACTAGAACTTGACAAGTCTTTGAGAAAGTTTATTATCTATTTCCACTGAGAAATGTTGGAGGTTAAAGATTTGGAGCCCACAGTCGCCCAAGTCGCACTCACTCAAGGTTGAGGGAGGGCTCTTCATATATGTTCTTAGCCTTCCACAACCTATTAAAGACTAATTTGGAGGGTTTCGACTGGACATCTATTTGAATGCCATTTGGAGAGTATTAAAAAAATATTTTAACATACTTTGATCACATGCTGATGAGTAAGATATAAAATTAAAATCATATAAAATTCTACTTGCACTTCTCTATCAAATTCTTGCACTTAAAACTAACTAAGGATAAATCCAGAGCTGACCAAAATCTTGAAATCATTAAGGCGCATTACATAAGCATTGCTAAATTTATTCAAAGGATCATCATGTTCTTGAGACCACTCTTAAAGTTTTAAAGTTTTAGTTTTCATTCCTTTTCTTACTACAAGTAATCATCCTTAGATTGTTTTTTATACTTTCTTGATTTTTTTTAAAAAATTATGTAATCATGCTATAATATTTTTATAAACTTAATTTTTGGGCTATTTTGTGTGTGATGTAAGTAATTTCTTGTCTTGTGAAGGAGGAGATCTTATGGTAGTTAGATTGTAATAATAAAATTTTAGGTAGTGGAGATATAGGCAAGGATGTAAGCATGGCCAAAACACAAAAACTTTTAGAACTCTCATGTTTTTTACTTTATATTAAACATAACACACATATACACTTTAGGAAGCCCATTGAAAATTTATTTTGTTATTTTGTCTTCTAATTCTTCACAAAGAATTATGTAAAATGTCTTTTTCAATATTATAGTTTTTTTCATTTCCCATATGGTTGTCTTCTTTAAAGCCCATAAATTTCTAGTGACATGAAAAAGAAAATTTTTGCTATCCTTCTTGCAATTTTTACTTAGTTCATTTTCATGTTCAATACTTTTATTGATTGTAATTTATTTTATAATTTATCAAATAAATTTATAGTGATAACATTAAATGAGAATTTAATCTCCATATTTAGCACTTTGCTTTATTTAAATTTATGTTTTTGCATAGAAGTGGATATAGGATAATGTTGCCTTATGTTACAAAAATAATTTATGATTAAAATGGAGAAGGGTCTCTCTTATTATATATGGAGCTTCACTTGTACTAATAATGGATAATTTACTAACATAGACATAGTATCATGTCACATTGTCAATAGTTTATGAATATATATATATATATGTATATATATCATTTTTAAGATAAACTTGAGAGTATATCAAAAGAAGAAAGAAAAGTTACAATATTCTAATGTATGGTATGTCTAGAAGGTCTCCTTTGAGTGGTGTAACAATTTGAGGTATAGGAAAATAGGAGAAGATAGGCTCCTTTAAAAGTGAACCCATCCTTGCCAAAAAAATTAGACAGTTGGTTGCCTTCTCTGTGTATATGACTAATATGCAACTCAAATAACTATACCAAATGAGAGGTTCTATTTAGAATATAGGTGTGATACCATGGGTGAGGTACTTCCATTGAAATATAATTATAGAAATTTAAGGTGTCAGATTCAATCTAGAAGCTAAAGAGATAAAAGGAAGCTGCTTCTTAAAGCTATAAGGCAGGCCCTAGCTTCAATAAAGAGTGCATTTTTTGCAAAACAAGGGATGGAGAAGTTGAAAATGCAATAGCCCTTGTGATCTCTGAAAAATGCTCCAATACCAGCAACCATGGAAGAATAAAAATTGCCACCAAAATTAATTTTAATCTTAAAACTACTCTAATACCAGCAACCATAGAATAATTAAGACTACCATCAATACTAATTTTAATGCATCCTTCAATAGGTTTGTTCTAATGCACAATTATAGTATTGAACCTATAAGTCCCTTATGTTAATCAAAACTATTTGTATACCTAATACAAGTAAGTGATAAAAACTTATTGCATATAAGGAAAGAATAGTAAGAAAGAGCTTGGGTGTCGACCAAATAGACATAGACTCACCCTCAGAAGGCAAGTATTCAAGGATGAATGGCCGTTTCAAGGTGAGTCAAGCCCATACCTCCCTATAATGGAGACAATGGTCACATATAAAATCAAGCCATTGCACACTCTTTATGAGGCTTGTCACTCGGTAATGAACACTCACCTTAGATTTAGGTGAGTCCTATTTTACATTAACGACCAACTCTATTTGTCTCATCCAATTTATTTCTACCTCCTCCCAAACATTATAAAAAAGGGGAGAGGATGGACATTTTTTTAGTGGTTTGACTCATTTTGGCTTGTTTTGTTTAGGAAGGACCTCGCTTTTCCTCTTAAGCTTTGTTCTCTCTTTCTCTCTAGACCAAAATAATTTTTTTCTCTAGTATAAAGACTATCTAAATGGTAATAAAATAAGATCATTTTCCTAATATTTTCATTACATGTAGTTCCTCTCTTCATTAACCCTACTTCATAGGTGTTTCCTGAGATTCTACTTCAGCCATAAGCGATTTGAATCCAACACTATTTAGTAATACATTCTTAAGTTCATTTTCCATCTATCTTAACCATATTCATCAATCTTTTCATCATCTTAAAAATTTAATCATTAGAAGAAGAGTTATGCTTATAAGTCCTTAAATTACAGATATATAATTAATAAGCATAAATTTTATCATAATGTAACATAATTGAACTTAATAAATACATAAGATTTTATTATATTTCTCTCAAGGATTATTAAGATAATATATTATAGCTTGCACTGATTAGTCTAAGTGATAGATTAATGGTGGTGACAAAATGTTTAGTATGATTAATAAATGAAAATAGATCCAGGTTTTAGTTTAAAGTCAAGAGGAGAGCATGAAAGTTCATTGTGGAGACATGATGGGTTTATACAGATTTAGTGAAAGAGATGGGAAGATTAGCCTTGCTTAGGCTAGAGTAAGTTGATTCAAAAAATCATGTTAGACAATGATTTTTGAGTTATTTAAGTAGCAAGATTTTATGGTTTATAGTTACCTTAAATGAATGTTACATCAAAGAATACATGGGATGGTTAGTTTGTTATATCAATTAGATGTCTTGGGTTTTTATTATAAATAATATTAAAAGGTGGTTTATTTGTATTTATAGAGATAATTATAATATAAGAAAATTTAGGTGTTAGCAATTGTAAATCGTAATTAATACACTTTTACCTAACAAGTTCCCTAAAGTACAGTTGACCACTTCAATTTGTCTGTGTTTATGGGGATGGAAGGAAAAAGAAAACTCAAATTTGGTACTTAATAATTTTCATAATGTTTTTCAAAATTAAGACCCAAACCTAACAACTTTATCAAAATTAATTATAGAAGGGAGGAAATGGAGATGCATAATTTCCCTAAAGAATAATTTACTTATTTAAGAAGCATCATTTGTTTTGAAAGAATGAAATGGGCCATTTTTTTGAGAATTTATCAACTATAACAAAAATCTTATCATGACCAAAGACTTAGGTAATCTTTATACAAAAATAATTGATAAATCTTTGAAATGCCTATATATAATTAGTAGGATAAATGTATTATCCAGACCTTTGTTTGGAAGCTTTAGCCCTTTTATACGCTAATGGGCTAGAAGTTTTGGAACATCATATTTTAGTCTACGTTAGTAAATTTGTTTTTTACAAAACATATAAGTTTATCTTTTTCAAAAGGACTTGTTGTTCTTCTAAAATATAGTTCAATAATGAGAAATTCCTTTAAAGAAGGCCTAAGAATAAATAGAAGGTTTCCCACATATAATGTTTGATTATGATTGAGTTTGTTTTTTATTAAATTAAGTGCTCATCTAAATGTTTATGGTAAATCAACTTAAAATGAGAGCATAATGAGTCACTATCTTTGATTCAATCATTTCTTGGGATTTTTAAATCCAAAGATGAAATCATCAAGTTTGCCACAAATAAGTCATCATTAGGTTTATTATCAATTCTAGGCTCAACCTTTTTATCATGATTATGACTCAATTTTGTTTACAGTTTTAATGTATTTAAAGCATGCTAATGAAAGTTGAGAATAAATGTTCTTCTAGTTTTAATTATAACATAATTTATCATATGTGGAATGTTGTTGCTTGGCCTCATTTAGGTTTTCACAAAAGAATGCAACAACATGGTTCTATCATGACTAAGATTTTTTGTAATTTTAATTTTTGATTCATCACAAGTTACTTCAAAAGATTTAAGGGAGTAAGGAGTCAATGGATTGGGGCTAAATTAATTAGAATCTTACTTTGGTATATGGACCTTTTATTATCATTGCTCCAACAAAATTTATTTAATTTAAATAAAGTAGAGATATAAGCCATGACAAACTTAAAGTTATTAATGAACATCCTCTTGAAGGTTGCTAGCTAGTAGAAGTTTCTAACTTTATTTTAGTCAATGGCCAATCTATGATAATTCTAACTTTAGAGGGATTAAGCATAAGTCTAGTAGTGGAGAAAATTAATCCTAAAAAATTACTTTGGCTTATAAAAAGAAATACTATTTTACATTAATGTATAATTTTTCTTATCGAAGTGTTTCAAAGATTTATCAATGGTGTTGTAGATGTTCACTTTTTGAACTAAAAATTAGAGCAACATCAAAATAGACTACAAAAAAATTTATCTATATAAGCTTTAAGTATTACATTCATCAAACTCATAAAAATTTTAGAAGCATTTGAAACTATAAATGGCATAATAAGCTACTTATAACGTTCATCAATTTTAAAAGCAATTTTTATCTCATTATTTGAATTAATTTGAATGTGATGATAACTACATTTTAAATCATGTTTTGTAAAAATTTTCTCTTAATATTAAATCTAAAATAACATCTTAATCAAGAAAAAAAATCTAAATTTAACAGTTATTTTATTTATTTCCCAACTATCAACACACATTTGCAGTTATCTCTTTCTTAGGAGTTATTAAGTTGAGAGTTCATATAAGTTAAATCTCCTAAATAAGCCCTTTTTTAATAATTCATCAATTTATCCTTTAATCTTGACATTCCTGTTAGATAAGTTCATAAACTAGTTGAGAACAAGGCATGAAGACAATGGTAATGAATTAAATAGAGAATAAGAAGCTCTAGGATGACCATTTACTAGATCTCTGATAAGTGTCAAAGTTGTAAAAGTTTCTTGTAATTTTAATGCATTTATACATTAAAATGTGTTTATTATAAATATATTTTATGTTATAGTAGGAAAATTATCAAAAAAAACCGAAATAAATAAATTTAAGCCCAGAACTTCAGCACGATGCTGTAAATGGCCTAAATTAGGGCAATTATACAGCATGGCTAGCACCTAGGCACTATATCAACAGCTCTGTGGTTTTAGATTTAATTCATTTTGAAAAAGTTTTACAACGTGTTCAGCTTCTAAGAGGTGCATAAGTAGAGCCTAAGCATTATACCAGAGGAAAATTATGAGATAGAAGCAATAAGCATATCATCGCAACATCAACACTACAATGCCACTTCTAGCATCGCAGCATTACATTAATAGAGTTGTAGCACTACAACCCGACATAATATTTTTGTGATATTTTTAAGTAGTTTTCAAGACAATTATGATAGGATTGTCTGGATAATCGACCAGGGCTGTATCTAAGCTATATATAGGGAACATTTCCAGAAGTAAGAGATCTTTTCTCCATATTTATTTTCCTTTTTTTTGGTAATAGGGTGCATGTATTCATTATAAAGAACTTGGATAGTGACACTCCAAGTGTTGTGAGAGTATGTAAGGGTAGTGTGAAAGAGTGTTTTTTTAAGCAAGAGGCCGAGAAGGAGATCAACAATCAAGAATTTTCAATAGAGGATGCTAGATATTTCTATGATGAAGGAAAAAAGGATTGTAAGGAGTGGACTTAGAAGAACTACTCAGTGTGCTCTTTTCTTTCTTCTCTGTCCTACATCTTATTTTACTATATTAAATATGATTTCTTTTTCTTTCTCTTCATTATAGAGCACTAATCTACAAAGTACTCTAAATTTATGTGAGATATAGATGTGTGTGTTGCATTAGACTATATATAATCTATTAATATAAGAAAATTATTTGTGTATTTCATGAAATTATGTTTGCTTTTCTCCATGCTTCATTTGCTTGTGATCTAGCTAATTACATAGTAAAAATCAAGTGTGATCTAGAGACATCAATGGAATCCTAGAAGAACAATTAGGAAAAAGGCAAAACAAATTTACTAAATGATAATTAAAATACTAGATAGTCCAGAAGTGCTAAATAGAATGATTATTTTTATTAATTAAAATCATTTAAGGGAAAATATGGGTAATGCAACAAATCAAAATTTATTTGGCACTAGATAGAAAATGGATAAAGGGATTGATTTGGTCATACTTATTTAGATAAAGAAAGTATAACATTTTTTTTCTTTGTTCACTCTATAAGCTCAAAATTGATCCACTACTTAGTTTAATATATTACATAATCTAAAATCTCCATAAATTCAAAGTACATTTAAAATTAAGAAAAAGACTTTTATTTTCTATAAAACTCTAAGAATATAAAATTAGCCTTTTAATCTTTTACAAATAGTAAATTTTTATTTTAAATTAAGCACTTGCAATTAGTTGGATAAAAACTAGGTTTTAAAAGATTATAAATTAACTTAATATAAATTAATATCACATTTTGTTCTAATCCTCATGGAAATGATATTCTACTCATCCTATATAACTTAATTCGATACATGAACTTACATATAAGGGTAAAGAGTACCAATCATGTTTTTAGCATTATTGCTAGGGATTGGAAGTAAAATAGTAATTTGTATTAAGTAAATATCAACTAAAATATTTTTAATTCAACATTTTTGTTATGTGTATTTGTGTTATGTGTTAAGTGTTAAATATCTTTGTTCTTGTTTAGTATATTATTATTTACATTTTTGAAATAAAGTTATGATTTTTGAACATTATATGCATAGAGACAAAAATATAAAAATAGTACCATTTAACTTAGAAATCGAACAACTTTATAAGAAAATTAGAAAAGAGAAGAGAAAAGAAGTCAGAAAACTAGTAATGAATAATCAACTAGTAGAAGAACCATCTAGACCTCTTAGGGATTAGGCCACACCAATTGTAGATGAAATACTTCAAAGTATTACTTGGCCAACTATTCAAGCTAATAACTTTGAATTAAAATCATTTATAATTCAAATGATGCAAAACTCTCAATTTGGGGTTTCATCTATTGAAGATCCATGCATATTGTTAATTTTCTATAAATTTTTGCAACATTTAAATACAATGGGGTAAGTGATGATGCTATTAGATTAAGATTATTTACTTTCTCACAGAGATAAGGCAAAAAAGTTGTTGAACTCACTACCTCAAAAATCTATAAAAACTTGGAATGAATTAGCTCAAAATTTTCTAGCAAATTCTTTTTCACCATATAAAACTACTAAGTTAAGAAATGATATTACTTCATTTATATAATTATATAATGAATCTATATATGAGGATTCAGAATGATATAAAGAATTATTTAGGAAATGCCCTCATCAATCATTACCTGATTGGCTTATAATTTAATCATTTTATAATGGCTTAGTTCGATCTTTAAGGACTATCATAGATGCAGTAGTAGGATGTGGCCTAATGTCAAAACCTTTTAAGGAAGCTTATGTTTTAATAGAAGAAATGGTAACTAATAACATTCAATGACCCTCTCATAGATTAAATCCTTAGAAAGTAGTTAGTTTAAACAATAATTATATGATTGTAATGTTGACTTCACAAGTAACTTTCCTATCTAAGAAATTAAATAGTTTAAGAATTAATCAAAATATTAACATTATGAATAAAAGGGGAGAAAATGGTGAAATTAGTGTATTAGAAGATCAAATATATTAAGTATTACAAATACTTTACTATATCTCAAATAAAAAAAATGATCCTTACTCAAATACATTTAATCAAGGTTGGAGGAATGACCTAAGATTTTCATGGAATATTAATGCAAAAAATAATTAAAATAAACATATGGGAAATTAAAATAATAGGAATTATAACCTTTGAAATTCTAACTTTAAACCTATCATTCCACCAGGATATCCTCTACAAAATCAAACTAAGGAAAAGAATCCCACCTTAGAAGAATTAGTGAAACAAATGGGAACTCAATTGCAAAACCAAGGAGCTTCAATTATAAATTTAGAAATTATATTAGGGCAACTAGTTAATAACCTTACAAATATACCACAAGGGAATTTACCTTGTAACATGAAAATAAATCCTAAAGATAAAGGTAAATAACAATATAAAGCAATTGAATGAAGAAGTAGAAAAAAATTAAAAGAAATAGGGTTTGAAGGTGAAAATGAGAATATTAAGTAAAGAAAAAAAGAAAGAAAATAAAAATAAGAAAATAGAAGAAAAGAAAAGGGAAGCAAAAGAGAAGCATTTAGGAAAATTAGAGAATGACCACCACCTCCATTTCCCCAAGGACTTCAAAAATAAAATTTGGATAATTAGTTTTCTAAATTTTTAGAAGTATTTAAGAAATTATCCATAAAGATATCATTCAAAAAAGCTTTGGAACAAATTCCTTCATATGCTAAATTGATGAAAGACAATCTATACAAAAGAAAAAAATAAGTGAAAATGAAACTATATCCCTTACTAAAGAATGAGTGTAATAATTCAAAGAAAATTACCTAAAAAACTTAAAGATCCAATAAGTTTTACTATTCCTTGCACTTTAAGAGATTTTTTGGAATGGCATTTTGTGGAAAGGCATTTTGTGATTTAAGAGCTAGTATAAACTTAATACCTTTATTAATTTTCATGAAATTATGATTAGTAGAAGTACAACCTACAAGTCTACACTGCAATTAGCTGATAGATCTTTGTTATATCCTTCGGGTATTATTGAGGATGTTTAAGTTAAGGTAGATAAATTTGTATTCCCTGTAGATTTTATCATATTGAATATGGAGGAAGATAAAGAAATACCTCTCATTTTAGAGCAACCTTTCTTAACTACTAGAAGAATGATGATAAATGTTTAAAATGAAGAATTAATAATGAGAGTAAATGATCATGAAGTTAAATTTAATGGATTTAATTCTATTAAGTTTTTTGATGATAAAAAAAAAGAATGTTATATGATTGGGTTAAGTGAAAGTAAAGTGGAAAAATAATTAAATTCTTATATCATAAATGATTTTATATAAAAAAATGCAAAGTAATGATGGAAGAATATGAAGACAATCAATTCTATAGAATTACACCAAATGTATTTAAAGAAAAATTTAAACAATTAGAAGTATTTATAGAAAGAAAGAATTTCAAACCATCTATAATAAAAGCCCTAGAATTAGAATTAAAACCATTGCAAAATCACTTTAAATATACTTACTTAGGCAAAGAATCAACTTTATGAATAATCATATCAATTGATTTAGAAGATAAATTAATCGATGTTCTTAAAGGACATGTAAAATCATTTGGATGGACTATAGTAGACATTAAAAAAATTAGTCCTCAATATGTATGCTTAGAATTTTAATGGAAGAAAATAGTAAATCATTCATAACAAATCAAAGGAGACTAAAAACTATCATGAAAGAAGTAGTAAAAATAAAATTCTTAAAGTGGTTTGATGCATAAATTATATTATCCTACATCTGATAGTATATGGGTAAGTCTAGTCCATTATGTGCCTAAGAAAAGAGGAATGATTATAGTTTTAATCCATGTAATGAAATAATTCTTACTAGAATAGATCAAGGATGGAGGATTGTATTGATTATAAGAAGCTAAATAAAGCGACTACAAAATATCATCTTTTTTTTCCTTTCATTGATCAAATATTAGATAAGTTAGCCAACCATTTATTTTATTTCTTTTTAGATTACTATTTTGGATATGATCAAATTTTTATAGCACCTAATGATCAAGAGAAAATAACATTGACATATCTTTATGGTACATTTTCTTTTAGAAGATTCACTTTTGATTTATGTAACGCACTTGCTACATTTCAATATTGTATGATGGTTATAATTTCTAACTTAATTGAAAACTACATTAGAGTATTTATGGATGATATTTTTTTTTTTAGTCTCACATTTGAACATTGCTTAGAAAACCTACAAAATTCTTAAGAGATGTGAAGAGAAAAATTTAGTACTTAATTGGGAGAAATGTCATTTTATGGTTAGAGAAAGAATTATACTAGGTCATAGAATTTTGGAAAAAGAAATAGATGGATAGGGCAAAATTACAAATAATAAAAAAATTCACTTCAACTAATGTTAAAGGAGTTAGAAGTTTTGCAGAACATGTAGGTTCCATAGGAGATTTATCATGGACTTTTCAAAGATATCAAAACCATTGTGTAACTTATTAGATAAGGATATGCCCTTTATTTTTATAAAGGAATGTCAAGAAGCTTCTAATATATTATAAGTCAAATCAAGTTCAACTCTGATTATCATAACGCCTAATTGGAATTTACCCTTTTGAATTGATGTGTGATGTAAGTGATTTTGCAAAAGGGGTAGTCTTAAGAAAAAATGTAAAATTTCTCATGTGACATACTATGCTAGTAAAATTCCAAATGAAAATCAATTAAATTATTTAACAATTGAAAAAAGAGTTGCAAGCTATGGTCATTGCCTTTGATAAATTTAGATCCTATCACGTTGGAACAAAAGTTATAGTATATACTTTTCATGTAGTAGTTAAATATCCGTTAGAAAAGAAGAGAGTAATCCTAGATTAATTAGATGGGTATTATTGTTGAAGAATTTGAACTAGAAATTAGAGATAAAAAGGCTTTGAAAATCAAGTAACTGATCACTTACCTAAATTAATAGCTGAGGAAGAGTTGAAAGTTAATGGAGATATTAAGGAGGAAATCTTAGACAAATAATTATTTGCATTCAAGCATAAAGTTGTTCCATGGTTTGTAGAAATTGTGAATTATCTAGTAAGTGACATTATACCCAATGGAATAAATTACAATCAAAAGAAGAAATTCTTACATGATGTGAAAATCTATTTTTGGGATGAACCTTATCTCTTTAAGAAGTTCTCAAATTAAATTCTAAGAAGATGCATTCTTAATAATGATTTTGTCAAAGTGGATTTTATTGGCTAACTTTATTCAGAGATGTGCATGAATATATGGAAATTTATGATAAATGTCAAAGAATAGGAAACACCTCTAAGCATCAAGAAATGCCACTAAATTATGTTTTAGAGGTAGGAATCTTTGATATATGGGGATAGATTTTATGGGACCATTTATTTCTTCACATGGAAATGAATATATCTTAGAAGGTGTTGACTATGTCTCCAAATGGATAAAGCAATAGTTACACCAAAAACTTATTATAAAGTAACTATTAAATTTTAAAAAAATATTGTTTTACATGATTTGGAACACTTAAAATCATTATTAGTGACGAAGGTACTCTTTTCTACTATAAATATGTGAAATAATTATGGAGAATAACATAGAATAGCTATTACTTGTCTTCCCCAAATGTGTGGCCTAGAAGAAATTTTAAATAAGAAAAATATAAAGGATTTAACAAATTGTAGGGCCTACTAAAAAGAATTAGTCACTAAAATTATACAATGCATTATTAGCCTACAAGATTGCATACAAAACCACTATTATAATCTCTCCATATAGATTATTATTTGAAAATGTTTGTCACTTACCATTGGAATTAGAGCACAAAGCATTCTAGGCAATTAAGAAATTAAATTTTGTTATGAAAATAAGTGTAGAAAAGTGACTCATAGACTTGAATGAATTAGAAGAAATAAGATTGGACACATATAAAAATTTAAGTATATATAAGAAACTAAATAAAAATTTGGCATGATAAGAAGATTATTAAGAAATAGTTTAAGCATGGATAATGAGTTTTATTATTTAATTTGAAATTAAAATTATTTCTAGGAAAACTAAGATCAAGATGGTCAAGCCCTTTCTTAGTTGTTAAAGTTTAGGCACATGGTACAATAGATATCCAAGAGCTAAAGACGAATGGTCAATGACTCAAGCCATATTATAAAAAAAATTGATTCAATTTAAAGAATCCATTAATTTAGTTAAAGACTTAAAATTAAAAATATCTACGTTGAGCTAAGGATGTTAAATTAAGTGCTTGTTGGGAGGGAACCCAATATATATTTAAAATCTATTAGTAGTATGTTTAGTATTTGTTGTAAAGGATTAGGAGTCGTAGATCCATTAGAAGGTGATTGTATTGCTAGAAGGCCTAGGAATTGGATTAAAAGAAAATATATTTTCCTTCTTTCAAGTTTCAAGAATGGTCTCATACAATCAAGCTTAAAAATGTTCTCTTCTCCTAAAATTATTTATATATATATATATATATATATATATATATATATATTATAAGTTTAGTGCTAGAGTGTTGGAGCACTATAACAAAAAAAAATTTAAAAAGAAACAAATGAATAGAAAAAGAGAAAGGAGGGTTTGGGTCACCAGTGTCTAAGCATTGCTAATGTAGCACTATGGCACCAATCAAAAAGCTCATTTGAAAGGCTAGCAGTTGAATAGACTCATTTATCATAAAATGACAAAGAGATTGACCAACACCATGACACTTTGTCAAATCGCCTAGGCTCGCCATCAAAACTTGACAGGATACCTGTACCAATTTATGAGTTTCTATTACATAATTAATATCATAAATGTACCTTTTGATGGGAATAGGAACTACCTTGACCAGTTGACTATAGCCTATGCATTGTATGTAGAGCACTGCAGTGCTATATGCCACAATCAAGAATAGAGAGGCTAGCAAAATGTCTAGATCCCCTCAGTAGCAAAAATTTTAATTAAAAAGCCATATTCATCATATTTTCATGTATCCTTCCTTGTTAGTATTTTTCCAAATCTAAAAATCCAAAATGTCGATCATGTATGCTAACAAGAATAAGAAGAGAGCATCCACAAGCAACTCTAATCACTTTATTAGCACCAAGGTGAAAGAGAGGTACTATCATGCTCTCATTCACCAACATCTCATCCTGAAGAGGAGATTCCACAATCTGAGTGGAAGCTTGAAAAGGATTATCAATGAGAAAGGCTAGAAGTATTTTATCTACAACAACAAAGCTTGTATTATCTCTGAGGTGTGAGAATTCTTTACCAATGCGAAGGAGCATAAGGACAACAAGGTCTTCATTAAGGGAAAATGGGTAAGTTTTGTAGTATTATAATTAATGCATATTATAAATTATAAAACTATGCACATGATAAATATCTTTTTTATTATAATAGTCATCTAGACTTAGATAAAATTCTTAGATTTCTCACTATTAGAAATGCTAATGTTTAATGAAAATTATGGGAGAAAAATATTATCAATTTTATTGCCTCCAGCATGACCTCTAAGGCTATAGCTTGGCATTACTTCATTTCTACCAAGTTAATGCCCACCAATAATATTAGTACAATAATTAAAGATAGAGCCATTTTGAATTATGCAATTCAAAAGAGTTTTTATATAGATGTAAGAAAGATATTTTATAATTCAATTTGTAATATGATTATGGGTAGTACTTGTTTGCAATAAAAAAATGAACATTCCAACTGCACCATAAACTCAATGTCTAGGTGCTAACTCATAATAGTGAAAAAAAGAACATCCCGACTCTAGCAAAAAGTGCAACAATCCCGATGCTTAGGCATTAGCTTCACTACTCCAAAGTTTAGAAAGCCCAAAAAAATACCAAAAAACACAAAACCCTCCTAGTAACAATCATCCCCTCAATGATAACTACCTGAGGGAAGAATGGGAGCAGTGATTTTGGATAAGCAGAAATGGTTGATAGGGGAGTGGAATTGAAGGCCTCCTCCTATAAGAAGGGGCGGGCTAACCTTTCTATGCTTCATCTTCTTCTTCCATTTTTTCCAACATTCTCTTCCCTCTCTTTGCCTGCATGGTTTTATCCTTGTGCAAGACAAGATTCAAGGTAAAACTTTGAATGAAAAGCTTCTTTTATATGGTTCCTTACTTTACAAGAAGAATATTAAAGAATGTCACCATTAATCTTGGATATGGTTCGTAATAAAGATCCTCCCTCCATCAATCTTAGATCTAGAGAAAGGAAGAAGAATGAGGTTGCGTTAAGGATGAAATTTTAAGCATTACCAAAATGAAACACTATCAAAATCAAAATTAAATCAGACTCTAACTCACTAAAGTATAGATTTTAAATTCCATGACCTCAACCATCGAACTTGATTCGTAATAAGATGAAAATATTCTATCTACATTGATCTTGGATTCAAAACAAGGGAGAAGAGTGCATTTTACTCAAAAATATTTTAAAAATAAGCATTGCTAAGCCGTTATACTATCAAATTTTTTAAAGAAATCAATAACTCACATAGGAAAACCTCCTTGGGATGGTGTCTTTTGACTCGTGGCATCGTGATGCTGAGTTCTCAAAATTTTAAACCTTGGCACCTCACTTTGTAGTGATACAACACTATTGAATGGCATCGAGGCACTATGATAGGCATCATAGTTTTAAATCTTGGCTCCACAGCACTGGCCGATTGGGTTACAAAGGAAAAATTTCCATTGCACAACACCACAACTATGAATCTTTGTGCTACAACACAGCCTTCTCAGGTGGCAAAGTCAAAATGTTAAGTTCTAGAGCCATGACATTATCCTTAAAATGCAAGGTGTTGTGTCAACTTTGAAACATGTAAGCACAACATCATATGAATTTTTAAGCCATGTCCCATCACTTAGGTCCAAGGCATTGATCATTTGGTGCCACAATGCTACAATCTAGGAACCACAACATTGGCTTCTCCGGTTGTAAGAATAAAAATTGTCCACTTATAGTGTCACAATATTATGCATGTAGTGTCGAGGTGCTAATCTCTTTGATTTGAAGGTTGAATTCCATTTATAGAGCTGCAACACTATCCAGATAGCGTCGAGGCATTGATCTCTCAAAGTCATCAATTTTGAGTTAAAATTTATTATTCAATTGGATTTTAGCCTTAAAATCCTAAAGCAATTAAACAATAATTGCAATGACAAAATACAAAATATGAAATGAAAGTATTTTATTACAAAATTAAATTTATTACAAAATCTTACAAATAAAAAATATAAAAAAGAAAGAATAAAATACAAATAAAGAAAAAAAAAGGGAAGCTAGCCTAAAAATCATAGTCCTCCTCTTCCTTATTTTGTTCTTCTTCAGGCTCTGATGGGGTGCTAACATAGGGGTGGTAGTGAGGCACTGCAAGAAAGGAACTCTACTTAGGCCAACATTAAAGTTATAATTTTTGAAAATTTTAATGAGTGATGAGTTAAATTCATTCATAAAAAAAATTGCTATTGCTACAACCCATATGATAATAAAATTTCTTCTCTAGTTCATGCTATCGTTGATTACTTTTGCCCTCCCTTTTCTTTAATTCTGAGACTTCTCTTGTAACATCTTAGAGTTATTTAATTAACATATTAGAGAATTTGGATTTGGAATGAGGAGTGCACAAGCTTTCTTGTACTTCCATTTTGATCCAAATCTTTCAATCATTATTTTAGTCAGGGGAGCCCTCTGTATAAGGATTTCATCATCAGGGTCTCTTGACACAGCAACACATAAAGCATAAATGAGGGAAGGATGATCAAATCCTATAGTAGTTCTACCCTTACACATATTACAAATTGAATTATAAATAATCTTTCATACATCTATAATAAAGCCCTTTTGAATTAGAATTTCAAAAGGGCCCTATCCTTAGTTACCTCACTAATATTACTAGTGGGCATCAGCTTGGAGAAAATAAAATAACACAAAGCTTTAGCCTTGATAGTTAAGCCAGCGATGGGAAAATTGGTAATCTTTTCCTCCCGCTATTTCCACTAGACATTTGTACTTCTAACAATGAGAAAACTAAATATTTCATCAAAATCAAGGTGATTATTATAGTAGAAAAGATATTGATCATTCAAAATATCTTGTAAGTTATAATATACATTAATCATAGTGTCAAAACTCATTAGTTTCCCTTGCATAAAAACTTTGTTATTCTGGTGCACCTTTGAAATGGAGAAGAACTCCCGCACCACAGGGACGACATAAGCTATAGTTCCATAGGCCAACTTCTCCTAGCCTCGTTCATTGATGATTCTCTCTAAACTCCCACCTAGATTGTAGAAACTCCTTTCCGAATGAGATGTTTATGGATGAGAGTGTGCTAATACCTCTTCTCTGCTTCCACACTAGTGAATTAGCTATCATCGCTCATAACTACCCTCTCCTGCCCTTCTAAAAGTACTTAATTGGCATATTCGATGTCCTAAAATGAACAAAAGCTAAGAAGAGAAAGAGAACATGGACTTAAAAACCAAGGCTTTAGAATGAAAAAAATCATAGTTTAGTGGTCCTACTTTTAGACTGGATCTGACACTGAGGTGCAGAACTCCTAGTTTCTAAGAGTTAGGACCAATGTCAAGGCAGTCCACATGCGACGATTAGGCACTAATCAACCAGTCAAGATGGTTACTATGCCGGTCAAAAAGAGAACTTATTAATATTTATTATCATTAATTTTGTATTTGACTAGATCTCAAAAGTGCATCAAACATTGATGGAGCACTGCAATGCTCTAATGCAGCGCCACAACGCTAGTAAAAAATTTATGCTTTTCTGTTAAATGTTCATGCTAGCCTATTGACCTTTGGATGGACTTTTTAACTGGCACCATGATGCCACTTTGGTAGTGCATAGAAGTTGGTTAAATAGTTAACCCATTTTTACATGGCACCCTAGTGCTACAATGCTAGATTTACAACAACGAAGTGCTGCTTTTATCTTCTTTTAAGACCCACATTTCTATTTTATGATGCTTTGGCATTTCTCACCTATGCCAGGGTACTGTGCTTTAGGAGCCAAATCACTAACTTCTTGGAGCCATGGCACTGAATCTTTAGCGCTATGGTGATTCCTATATAGCACTAAGGAACTATCCTTTAGAAATAAAAAAATCAATCCAAATCAAGTCAACACTTTTCTCTTTACCATGCAAATACCCCTATAAAATCCAATGGCATTCAAACGAATGTAAGTCCAACCCATGTGTTCGCTAAGAGAACACCCTAATGACATTCAAATGGATGTAAGCCTTACATATGTTTACAATAGGGACTTTATTGAATTATTGGATAAACTTGTAAATTAAGTTCAACCTTAATTCGTAATACACCTACACAACACCTTTAGTCTACTCGAGATATCTAAGATGAGGCAACCCAGGGATGCTAATTAAACTCTGTGGAAATTATGAATAATAGCCCTTTAATGTTTGTAGATTGGAATAATAGCAGTCCCAAGATGACAGAACCTTGGGCTTTTGATCAGGACTCCTTCTTTCCTTTTTTTTAGACAATCATCCACATCACGCCTTTATACACCGATTTATATCAAATAGATATGCATATTTCTATCCTTAATCAAGAGTGAATTCTTACTATGGTAAGAGGGATGATTAACTTTGAATGCTTGCATTCATAAGAAGTACCCAGATCTAAATAAACCTCAACATAATATTTGGGGAAATTTGGTTATATATATATATATATCAATCTACCTCATGAAGATCGAACTCCCTGAACATCCCTACATAGATAGCATGGAGGTGTGCAAAGGGCATTTTTTCTAATCGATAAGATTTTTGTCAACTATGTTGGGGACTACTTCTCTCTCCATATTTGATTAAAAAAATTAAAATATATGGTGACATCATAGATATAAATACTAGGTTATATTCTTCTTAGAAGTTTACGTTCTTGAGACATAGTAGAACCTAACTTCAAATCTACATGTGTAAAAATTTTGATGACAAATCTAACAAATATAATGACTATTAAGTTGGTAGAGGGATTCACTATTAGATTCCCTCAAGATATGAACAACATTGGTTCTATTGGAGCCACTCTTTATTTTAGGATAATCTCTATGATCATATAGTTTGTACTAGCTAGACATCTGATAACCATCAATGAAGGAACTAAAATGCCAAAGGAATTCATGAGGCTGCCATGCACAAGAAAATGATTGAATATAATCATCTCCAATAAGCCTAGGAAAGTAAGTTCCAATGCTTCACTCAATCAAGAAAATAACTCAGCTTCTAAGAAGGCTTTTGTCTTCAATAGACTGTCAAAGATAACTCCGATAACATCTGTTCAAGGGAAGATGGCTATTCATCCCAAATTAAAATCTTTAATTATTTACCACTCAATAATCTATCGGAGGAGCCTATCATCCCACAAGGTACCCCCTTTGCTCAAGGTAGTAATGACCATGAAGCATCTTCCTCGAGCATCGAAAAGTCTAGGAGAGGTTGAAGAAGGTACAATGCTTCTCAGAGAATTGCTTGATTACATGTATGAACTAAATTGTAGTACAAACCACTGGTCAAACATACCCACCAATAATAATTTTGAGCAGCTCTGATTGAATAATAGGAATAGCTCTAAAGGATCCATAAATAAGTTTTTTTAGGAGAAACATATTTATCCCATTTTAGAAGATCGATTAAAGAAGAATGAAACTATCTCTTTCAAAATATACAAAATTTTATAGGTTGTTAAAAATAAAAACCTTCAAAGAAGAATTAATAAGTTGGTGAGCCAGGTCATCAACCCAACAAATTGCCACTCTAATAAAGATAAGCATATTGAAAAATATCATGCCCACTTTGAGCACTTCAGTATAAAAGTATTAGGTGGTCAGTTGTTGGAAGTTCCCGAAAACTTCTACAAAAAAGGGAATATTATTTGCATTATCCTAACCCATTTGGTGAACACTAGGGTGTGACATCTATGATGCATACCTAGAGATCCACCCCTAGGAGGTCTTGATCAGCTTAGGTAGCTAAAGAACCATATGTCATTAAGAACAAAATAATCCAAGCTTAACCGGATGATGACAAGGTTGAATCACCTATCATCAATTAGAAGTGTTGATCCAAAAATTGCTAACCAATGGTTGATGATGTGGATAATCAACCATTTTGGGAAGAGGATGGCTTTATGATTAAAGAGGAATAGTGAGCTCTTGATTTCTAAAATAATGAAAATATCAAATGCATGGAAGTCAAGGTTGTTAGCATGGTTGATACAAATAGAAACATGGTACCTAAACATCCAAATAAGGAACAACATCAGAAGGGCCTAAGTAACCAAGTGCCCAAAGGTGAAATTTGAATGGAGATTGAAGAAGTTGAAGAGATAACTAATGTTATAGTGAGGTTAGAATGATATATGTGATCTCAACTTCAAAAAAGGGATTGAGAAATTAGCTAACCCAATAATTATCTTGACGAGGTGAGTGGGCTAATGAAAGAGCTGTTCGATCAGCTTAACTTAATAACAACTACAACATAGCAAGTACCTCTGAGAAATTCTCTAGAGGCAATCAACCTAACATTTATGCAAATTGTGTCACCCAATTTGCCAATAGCTTCAATGCAAAGGCAAGAAGCTCCTAGAGAAGGTATACCAAATGCTCACTAAGAGGTTGATATCATCACAAAATTGCAAGTAGAGGATCTTATTAGCCAAATGGTCAAAGAAATCATTACTTCAAAGATTGTTGAACAATTAGTTAGAAAAGGCCAACCATATCCATCTAAATATGACTAAATATTATCCCAAAAGATATATATTCCAAAATTTAACACCATTTAGGCATGAAAAATCCTCAATAGCATCAAGCATAGTTCAAAGCTATGTGTGGGAACATGGGAGGAAATGATGCCTACCGCTTCAATAATTTGTCAGTAGTCTTACCAATACAACATTTGAATGGTATGCTGAGCTGCCCAACGACTTAGTAAAAGCCTTCGATGAGTTGGAAACACTCTTTGTCAAGAGATTTGTAGGAGCAACTTGTTTACTTCATGAGCCCCACCTTATATGAGATTAATTTTGATGATAACAATACATATTTAAATGATACTAATCAAGTTAAATTTAAGTGTAGAGGAAAATTTCTTCAACTCTTGGTTCTTTAGTTAAGTTAGAATGCTAAAGCTATTGGACATGAATTGCGTGAAAATTTTTTCTATGAATAAGTATATTAAGGAAAATGAAATACTCACTAAAATAAAAAATATCATTCATTCATTTTAAAATAATCTATTTTTAATTATTCATAAACACTATATTTTACATTTATAATTATTTTTAAAAATTATTCATTTTTTGTAATGTGAACTAAATGAATAAACCATGTTACAATTATTGTGCTTCCATGCAAGTTAAATTAAGTTCACTTATCAATAAATTATTTCCATACTAAAATATGTTCATTATCCATTTATTGTTTGCATAAAATCCAATTATCTTGAAATTATCCATTGTATTATTTTTCTCTCTCCTATTGTTATAGTTTTCTCTCTCCAATCCTACTTTTCATGCTAATTTTTTTTGGCCAAATTTTTTCATGAATATTTGTTAAATAAATTATGTGAGAATTATTCAAACTATTTCCATAATTATCATAAATTTTCTTAATTTAAAAATGTATTTATTTGAATGTTTAATTTGAATTAGTTTTGAATTCAAATTGAATATTCTCTTGATTACATGCTCAAATTTGAACTTAGATTTTTATGAAATAATTCTAGCTGATTGTATGCTATTTTAATTGAGCTAATTTGAATTTTTTTAAAATTTATTTGAGTTAAATCAAATTGAATTAAATTAAGCCACGAAATTATATTATTTTCAATTGTTGCTTAGTTTTGGAAACTTCCCATGGCCGGCCACATAAAAAATTGAATTAAAATGAATTACATGATAAATATTGATCTAAAATCTCCAAATATCTGATTCATCATCATTTGAATTTTAATTGAATTATTAAAATAGATTCATTCTATATTTGGAAATAAGCTTGGCCTAATTTTTATAATTTCCCTTAGATTTAATTTAATGTATTCTAGAATTATTTCTTTCCTTCTTTCATTCAATCAAATTAAATTGATTAAATATTCTATAATATTGCATTGAATTTAAATTGAATCCCATCATGGAAACTCTTTTGGCCGACCCTAACATGCCAATCTAATTAATCAAATTTAAGATTTTTCCTTCAAACCTCCCTAGGCCAAATTTCCCTCTTGATTAAATTTAATGGATTCAATTGAATTACTTACCATTTGGATTTTCTTCTTCCTTGCCTTGGCTGAAATCCCTCTCATGAAAATTAAAATTCAAATTGATTAATTCAAATAAAATTTTCTTACCAATTAGGATTTCCCTCTTCTTTGCCTTGACCGAACCCTTCATTATCTAAATTATTTTTATTTTAATTGATTTGTGCTTAATCAATTCTAAAAATGTTTTCCTACTATTTTCTTCAGCTTGGCCTACCACATTGACCTCTCAACCTATATATGTAGTTCTTTCGATTAGGGTTACTTATTCTTGGATTTTATTTTTCTTTTGGTTGAACCTTAGCAAAAATTTTCCCTTGGAGATTTTCCTTGGTGAATCAAGTGCTAAACTCTTCAACATCCTTCCTCTTCCTTCCTTGAAGTGATTAATTTCACGTTTATAGAAAAGAACTTGGGGATTGGTGGATTTCCATGAGGCAAAAAGCTTAACGAGGTGCAATCATCCTATTTTGTGATTTTACATGCTAAGTGACCTTGTTCCCCTTCTTGGCTTGAGTTTCTTATGCTTTTGGTCAATTTATTTTATGCTTAACTTATCTATTCCTATATTTTCTATATTTGGCCAAAAGCTTTGTAGTTGTTTGATTAAAGTTTGTTATTGTAATTTTTTTCTCTTCTTTACTCTTACATATTCTAAAGTGAGATTATTTTCTCGTTGCTTATTTCATATACAATACTTGTGAGTAACAAGTTTTATTACTTATAAATCATCTCATCATTTGGATTAAATTAATTCCTTTAAAAGAGAATTCATTTGTGTTTATGTGTTTTCATATTGTATATACATAGATTTGATATTTCCTAAACTCAAGTCTTTTTATAATAATTTCATTGGTTTAGTTTTTGAAATCATCATCACGCTACATTTTAAATCATTAACTAAAGCACTTTCTGTTGACTTCATTTTGGATGAGGTTAATATCATTTTTAAATTAGTAATTAGGACACCTAATCTTAGATTAGGAACTTTCTAATTAAATGCTCAGGACACTACACCTAATGATCGAGTGTCCCTTCTTCAATTTGATCTAACCTAATGGGCTTAGGTGAACTCAACCTAAATTCCAAATTTAGGTTAAATCAAATCAAATCCAAATAAATCTAAATAAAATTAAATTAAAATAAATAAATGAATCCAAAATTAAATCAAAGTCAAATCTAGTCAACCCATTTAGCATAAGTTTGACTTAGGTGGGTCCCACCAAGAATTTGACCAACTTAAATCATTCTACATGTTTCAAATAATCAAATAAACATGTTTTATCATGAATCCAGAATATTTAATTTTTTTTGGCTTTAATTGGGTTCATTAGATCACTTAGTCTAAATAACCTTAAATCGATTCTATTGGATTTAAACCCAAATAAAACTAAAATCAATTCAATTTGATTGTTCAAAATCATTTAAAAATGATAATAAAACACAATCCAACCCATCATTGGGTCCAATTTGGTTAAATTTATTATTTGACACAAATGGAACCCAATCTTAACCCATTAAGCTCACTTTGGGTCAAATGGTTTCAAATTGAAATCCAATTGAAATTAAATGAAATCAATCACTCCAAATCATCTCACACATGTGATCAAACAAGAGTGGAGTTCAAACCCAATCCAATTGAGTCAAATTGGTCATTTGAACCCAAGCGAATAAAACTTAATCCATTTAGGTTTAAATGAGTTGAAATGAAATAAAATCCCAAAATTAATTCAAATCTAAAGGAATTAATTAAATCAAAACATAATCAATCATCAATTGAAGATGATTAAACTCAAAATTAAAAGAGTTGAATTATAATCAAACACTTTGAATCTAAATGTTTGGATTGGATTCAAATTTCGATCTAAACTAAATGAATTTGGACTTGACCTCAAATTCACCTTGAGTTTGAGTTGGGTAGCCACATATTAGCATAAAGGTTTTAATAGTGATGATAAGTCACCAAAAAAAAAGAAAATTAAAATTGGCATAAATTAAAACCTTAGGAAAACTGAAAATCAATTAGAAATAATTAGGTCTTGAAGCCATAAAATCATATTGCTCTAATCGATGAATTGGGTACATCTCCCACTACATATAAGGGGCATTTAACCTATGAGGATGACCACCTTCTTGGGGAAGCCTGCCTTCTCTTAATGATTTAGCCCATAACTACTTCTAATTACATGGAATATAGGAATAAAAATGCATTCCCATGGCCTCAAATGAATCATAAATCAAAACATTTAAAAAATTAAAAAATGTGCATTAGCTGGATGCATTTCATACCTTATATGATCTTAGGGAATAAAGAGTGAGTCTAAGTTCATAGATTTTTTTCTTAAAAATAAAATAGCCCAGCCATCTTATATTATGAGACTTAAGATCATGAATCTAAAATGCACTTAGGTGATATGAGCTGGCAGCCCCTCTAGGTAAGTTGTAAGTCCAGAAGAGTCAAGATAGGTCAGTTCCCTCAAGTGAGAGGAGTGGATGATAATTTCTAAAATGAAACTAGGTCGAGCATTTGACTTATCTTAGATGCACTTGTAGACATAGGTTTTGAAGCATCCTCTATGGAGTAAGTCTTCAATTCTAGGAATTTATGTAGTCTTGTGCTACTAGAATCTAAGTCCTAGATTTCTAACAAAATGTCAATTTAAAATCTAAGCTAAATTCCAAAATTTAAAGCCCAATTATAGGATAGTTGAAGTGCATACTAGGTACCCAGTAATAACAGGCATTTCATATTTCATTCCATTTGACTTCTAAAAATAACTCTCTCTACGTTGGACCATTCCTAATTGAAATTCCAAAAATCAATCATTTGAAAACTAATTTAGAAATCATTAAAAATAATAACTTAATTCATTAATCAAGAGTATTCTTAGGAAGATACCCTTCTTAAGATGTATTTAATTATAGTGGTTTGCCTCTATAGAGAACCATGAACCTAGTTTAAAATAAACCCAATTATACTTTCCATGTAGTTTAAGGGAAAAATCTTTGGTACACAAAATACCCATTAGCTTCAGGAGTCTTTTATTAAATAATCAAATCCATTATAAAAAATGTTTATCTTTCAAGATAATATGTTTGCTCCTTAATGACTCATTTGATCATCAAAATAAAAAATTTCTAATCTCAATGTGGTGTCAAACAAATTTTTTACTCATCAAACTATGTTTTCTAGCAACTTTCCTGGGGAATGCTCCTCTCTCCATCTTTAGAAATAAGTTATTATTTTATTCATCGTTAGTGTACTTGTGCCACTCATGGGTCAAGACTACCTTTGTTTTCATTAGATGCCTCTCCATTTCATTCTTGGTTGTGCCTCCAACATCTTAAACTAAGGTTCTAGAACTCTTCATTTGCTATAATTAATTGACTGGTTCCTAGAACCAAACCCCAAAAAGTGTAAGAGAAACAAAATAAAATTATTTCATTTCTATTAGACTTAAGTCCGATCAAGACATATTTGATATCATTCCAATGTGAAAAAGAAAAGTTAAATTCAAAAGGTTTGAAATTTACTTCAAATTTTAAAAAATAAATCTCAAAGTTAAATTTGTCCTTGATCCTACTTTGGGTTTGTGCTAAAGTTAAGGCAAATAGGGACAGGGTCCTTGAATTGATACCCATTAATCTAATAGATTCAAATGTAGTAAATACCTAAGAATGTTTATTGAAATGAAGGAGTTCCTTAAAATTATGATAAAATCCAAACCAATGGAAGGAGGCATAGTTGTACCTATTTCCCCTTACCACCATGATTAAAGCTTGAATTGCATTTAAAGAAAGAATCTACTCAAAAGAAAATTTTAAAGAGGGATAAAAAAAAGCATCCCAAAGTAATGCCTTATTAACCTCAGATAGAGGCCGATAAAGAAATGTAATATGAATCTTCTATTCTTATAGAAGTAAATTCTACATAAACCCAAATAAGCTTTAATCTTAATGCATCTCCATGTGTCGACTAGAATTTTGGAAAATCAGTTGTTCAAGATGATTGGCCAATTCTAGGGAATGACTTGGAGGTAACTCCCTTTTGACCTTCCATAACCTTGAATCCTTAAGCGTTTAGGAGAGAGTCAAATGAGAAAGATGACATGACATTGTGAATAAAAAATGTCAAGATAAAAAAAATTACTTTTCCTCTTGATCAATAAAAGAAAAGAGAGGGTACCGAAAGAGAATTATGATTCTCCTGATAAAGTTGAAATGAATCAAATTTAAACCTAGTGAATTTAAATCAACTTTATTAATGGGAGTCTTCTCCCAATAAATGATTGGTATTTCATAAATGGCTTTAATTTTTAAGGTCAACTCCTAAAAATGAATGAAGACTTTAATCCTTCTAAAGTAATCATGACCTTAGGATTGGGTCCTAAGGGTGATATTTCTATCTCTCAGAGTGAAAGTATCAATGAAAAAGTGAATCTATGGTGAATCTATTGCAATGTCTTATGACCCATCTCATGTTGTTTTGATGTCTAGTATAGTGGTTAAAGATTTCATTACAATTTGAGATTACCTTTAATCTTCTTTGTCCTATAAAAGTGCAAGTTATACTTGAAATTTTAGTAGCACATTCTTTACCTGAGGGTCCATTTTTAAATGATGATCTAAATAGATCATGAGGTCTATTGATCCATTAAGGATAGAGTTAGACCTACCTTCCCTCCATATCAAAAGGGAATTTTTTGAAATCAAATTCAAAATAGTAGAGTCATTCCACCTCAAATGACATTAAAAATAAATGACAAATAAGTCATCTTCAAAATATGATGTTTCGCCCATCTTAGAGAAGTTGCATGCAAAATTAAGCATCATAGTGCCCTATAGAAATAAAATAAAAGAAAATGAAAAGAAATAAAAAAATAAAATGAAAATAAAATGACCATTAAGCAAGACATTACATCTTTATGCAATTTACCTTTTTTAATTACAAGAAACTTCCGATGTGGCATTCCACTAGAAAAAGATACAAGGTTATCTTATATGATGAATATATACTACTAAGAACTTATCAACATATTAGTTAATGTGGAAAATTCAAAAGACAAATCTCCATAATACTTATTGATCCAGTGCATCGGTCAACATCAAATGAAACATGAAAGTGAATATACATATACACAATTCTAATCTAACTTTGATAAGATGGTGCTATGCAAATTCAATCAAGTTAAGAAAGTAGTTTTTAGTTTGATAAAAACTTAATCTTGAAAACTCAATTTAAAAACATAATCTTAATCACATTATCAATTGAAGATGAAAATTTAAGCATTGAAAAAGAATCTTAGGAAATTCATAAACATCAATAAATGCCCTTGGATGGTCCTTTCTAGCCCAAATAAAAAAAAGAAGAAATGAATGAAGTGAAATGAAAGAAAAAGAAGAAAAATAATAATTACGAAAGGATGTTCATATCCATTATGTTAACATATATGTAGAGTCTTTAGGAATGTCATTTTGCTAGTCTTAAATGACCTCACTAAGTCTTCTATTCAAATAAAGTATTAGAAAGGATCATATCATGTAATATGATCAACCAATGAAAACAAAGAATTAAATCACCTTAAATGTTGTAGTTTGACTAAAAGTCAAATACATCTAATGTCCTAGTAAATCTTATATCTAGGAAAAATATAAAATGTAACATTTCACAAAGAATTGATTGAAAAGAAAGAAAGAAACAAAAGAAAAGTAAAAGGAATGTAAGGACTATATCCAAGACCAAAAGGTTGATGTCTAAAATTTCTAAGTATGTGGGCATTTTTAACCTTAAATTCCTCCACATCAAAATAAAATGGTAAGGTTAGAAGTCAAGATTTGCCCCTAACTAAACAAAAATAATCAGATACTTGTTACATTCAATTTACAAAATTTGGGATAATTTATCAAAGTGTCATGATCAAGATTTCTGATAATCTCACTTTTAATTAAGTGGAGTGTTATATTGAAAGTCCGTCAAAAAGAAATTAATGCAAGCAAAAAATAAAAGAAAAGAAACTTTAATGTGTTTTGAAAATAATCATATTACTACATATAGAAGTCCAGAAATATACCTTTGAGGTAATTTCAAAGACCTTCTACTAAAATTTAGAAATACCAAAATAATAAACAAATAAGAATTAATCAATACAATTTATGAAATATCATTTGATAAAACCTTTAAAATAATAATAAATTAACTTAAGAAATTCAATTTCAAACTTATTAGGAGAATCTTAATTTCTCTAATATTTTAATCCTTTCAATTCTCTTATTGATTAGGGATAAAAGAATAAAAAAATGTCTCTATGGCAATCCAAGAGTTTGTTTACCTTGATTCTCATTCACTTTTGAAAGCTTTAAAGAAATCTCTTAATCTTTATTGAATCTAAGAGAAGGCCTTACAAGCTATTGATTCTTGTCAACAAAATAAAATGAATTACATATCCAATCAAAAAGAAAAAGAAATTTAATTTGAGAGGCACTAGTTGACTTTGGTTTTTACTGCTTAAAGAACTAAAAAGTCACATGCAAGTTCAAAAAAAGTAATTTTCTCAAGTTAGTACCCTATGGTGTCTAGCCTAAAATGGATTAAACATATAACATGTTTGAGATAAAAAAAAGGAAAGAGAAAAGAGAAAAAATGAAATTCTATGTTTATGCATAGTAAAGCATTGGGTCCAAAATATATGCAAATCCTCCAAAACTATACTTCAACTCTTTGAAAGATTCTTCACTAAACTTCTTTATGTGTAAGAAATATTAGTGAAATCAAGAAGTGAAAGTATATCTTCCAAGACTTTTCACTAGCTATAGACTAATTAAGTAAGGATCAAGTCTATATGACTATTGCCTATTTGTAAAAAGACTTAAGGATTAGGAATTAAACCACTATGACATCTTTTCCTCACTTGTATTATCCATTAGTTAGGAGAAAGCCCTTTGTGGCACATTTCCTATATATACCTTGAGTTAGGAGCAAGCCCTTTGTGGCACCTTTCTCATGTCTTCCTTATGAGTCTGGAGTAAGCCTTTGTGCACCATTCTCATATACTTAGAGTAAGCCTTTAGTGGTAGAACTCTTTCTTTTCTTAAGTTGGGAGTAAGCCCATTTATGGCACCCATCTTATAACTTTTCATAGGTTTGGAGCAAGCCTTTCATGGCACTATTCCTATTATACACATAATATTAAGTCATTAAGATCCCTTTCATGTCACATAAGCTGATTAGGGTAGGAATAAGTCATTAAGACCCCTTTCATATTAGCCAAACTTTTAAGGATTGGATAAAGTCATTAATACCCCTTTCCTCTTCCTTGGTTATCTAAGATAGATTAAGCCATTAAAGGCCCCATCTTAATAATTATTCACATTGGAGTAAGTCCCATAGTTGGCATCCTTTTAAAATGACTTAGGTCAGGATCAAGTCATTAAGATCCCAATCTTATAAGTCAAAAAAAAAAAATTCAAGGTTTAGGATCAAGTCATCAAAGACACCTGTCCTCCACTCAAGCTACTAAAATTGGATTAAGCCATTGAAGGCCCCTTCTTAATAGATAACTAGAAAGATATAAGTCCCTTAGTAAGCATTCTTTCTCAAAAAATATGATAGGAACAATTCATGAAGACCCCTTTCTTGTCAAATAGGATACCTAGGTTAAGAAAAAGTCATGAAGACCCCTTTCCTATTACCCAAAATATGAGATTTAGGAACAAGTCATTAAGACCCTTCTTCCTCATTATGGCTACTCAAATTGGATTAAGCCATTAATGGCTCCTTCTTAATAGCCAATCATAAAAGAGTAAGTCCCTTAGTAGGCATTCTTATAAAGATAAAGTCATTACCCCCTTTCCTTTTTCAATCTACCAAGGTTGGAATTAAACCATTGAAGGCCCTATCCTATTAGCTGAACTTCATTAGAATAGGCTCCAAGTTTTATGACTCCTCTCCTAATTAAAATAAAAGAAATTAAGAAATGGAAATAAGCCATTGAAGGCCCCATTCCTTTAGGATTAAGCTATTTAAGCCCCTTCTCCTTAGCTTAGTTATTTAGGTTGGAATCAAGTCTTTAATGACAACTTTAAAATAGCTAACTAGATAAGAGTAAATCCTCTAGTGGTATCTTTCCCTGGTTAAAACATCATGTAGTATGGATTAGGAGTAAGTGTCCATATTGATATCCTCTCCAACTACTATTCTCAGATAAGAGTAAGTCACTTGAAGACATCTCTTTTGATTAAAATGAATGTATTAGTACTAGACCATTCTTTGGGTCTACTCCTAATGACATCCCTATTCCTCTTAGAACATAGTGAATTTAAGTTCCTAAGAGTGAATCAAATTAAAACAAATTTAAGCATACATATGCCTATCTTTCACAATCAAATCCAAAACATAAATTGAAATCAAAATTGAAACTAAAAATCAAAATTTTAATTTGAACTCCAAGCTTATGCTTGTAATGTTGGTCAATTCGGTCAACACCAATATGTGCAGTGTACTCTGACCAATCCACTAACATATTGGGGGTCTATTTATTGACCTCATTTTGGATGAGATTAATATCATTTTGAAATCAATAATTAGGACACCTAATCTTAGATTAGAAACTTTAAATTAAATGCTTAGGACACTATACCTAGTGACCTAGTGCACCATTCTTGAGTTTGATCTAACCTAATGTGCTTAGGTGAATTCAACCCAAATTTCATGTTTGGATTAAATTAAATCAATTAAAAATAAATAAAAATAAAATTAAATTAAAACAAATGAATGAATTTAAAACTAAATCAAAGTCAAATCGAATCAATCCATTTGTGGGTCCCACCAAGTCAAAGGTCAACCCACCAAGATTTTTGCTAAATTAAATCATTCTACATGTTTCAAATGATCAAATAAACATGTTTGATCATCAATCTAAAGAAATTTAACTTTATTTAGGCCTTAATTAGGTTCATTAGACCACTTAGACTAAATAATCCTAAATGGAATTGAAATCAATTCAATTTGATTGCTTAAAATCATTTTGAAATGATAATCAAACATAATCCAACCCATCATTGGGTCCAATTTGGTCAAATTGGCCATTTGATCCAAATGGGACCCAATTTTAACCCATTAAGCTCACATTAGGTCAAATGGGTTCAAATTGAAATCCAATTGAAATTAAATGAAATCAATCACTCCAAATCATTTTACACATGTGATCAAGCATGGTTGGAGTTCAAACCCAATCCAACTGAGTCAAATTGGTCATTTGAACCCAATGAGAATAAAACTTAACCCATTTAGGTGTAAATGGGTTGAAATGAGATAAAATCTAAAATTAAGTAAAATCTAAATAAATTAATTAAATTAAAAGTTAATTAATAATCAATTAAAAATGATTAACCTCAAAATTAATAGTGTTGAATTAAAATTAAACACTTTGAATCTAACTGTTTGGATTGGATTCAAATTTTCAATCCAAACTAAATGACTATGGACTTGACCTCAAATTCACCTTGAGTTTGAGTTGGGTAGCCACATATTATCCTGAAAGTTTTAGTAGTTATGCCATAAGTCAAAAAAATAAAGAAAATTAAAATTTCACATAAATTAAAGCCTTAGGAAAAATGTAAAATCAATTAGAAATAATTAGGCTTGAAACCAAGAAATCATATTGTTCTAATCCCTGAATTGGGAACTTGTCCCAATGCACATAAAGGAATCTAACTTGTGAGGATGACATCCTTCTTGGGGAAGCCTGCCATCTCTTAATGATTTAGCCCATAACCATTTCTAATTGCATGGCATGTAGGCGTAAAAATGCATACCCTTGTCCTCAAATGAATCATAAATCAAAGCATTTAAAAAACTAAAAAATGTGTATTAGTTATATGCATTTCATACTCTATATGATCTTAGAGATTAAGGAGTGAGTCTACGTTCATAGATTTCTTTCCTAGAAATACAACAGCTCAGTCATCTTGCATTCATGAGATTTAGCATCATGAATATAAAATGAGCTTAGGTGATGTTAGCTGGCAGCCTTTCCGGTGAGTTGTAAGTCCAAAAGAGTTAGAGATAAGTTAGTTCCCTCAGGTGAGAGGAATGGCCTATAATTCCCAAAATAAAACTTGGTCGAGCATATAACTTGTGTTAGAAGCACTTATAGACTTAGGTTCTGAAGCATCCCTCCTTAGAGTAAGTCTTCAACCTTAGGCATTTCTGCAGTCTTGTGCTACTAGAATCTATGCCCTATATTTCTAAGAAAATGCCAACTTAAAATCTAAACTAAATTCCAAAATTTAAAGCCTAGTTATAGGATAGTTGAAGTGCCTACTAGGCATCTTAATATCAATAGGCATTTCTTATTTCATCCTATTTGACTTTTGAAAATAACTCTTTCCACCTTTGACCAATTCCAATTGAAATTCTAAAAATAAATCCTTTGAAAACCAACTTAGAAATCTTTAAAAATAATAACTTATTTCCTTAATCGAGAGTATTCTTAAGAAGAGACCCTTCTTAAGATGTGATTAATTATAGGGGTTTACCTCTATGAAGAACCATAAACCTAGTATAAAATAAACCCTATTCTACTTTCCATATAGTTCTAAAAAAATCTCTAGTACACGAAAGACCCATTAGTTGTAGGTGTCTTTCACTAAATGATCAAATCCATTATAAAAAAATGTTTATTTTTTAAGATAATATGTGCTCCTTAATGATGCATTTGGTCATCCAAATAAGAAATTTCTAAACACTATGTGGTGCCAAACAAATTTTTACTCATCACTTTCATTTCAAGTTATTACATTCTTTTCAAAATTTTAAGTTAATTTACATCATATAAATCTTTAAAGCTTAATCATTGCATTCAAGTTTGAACATCAATAAAAGTTAGCTATCTTTCTTACCTTTATTTTTTACTTGCCTTAATATTATTGTAGTTGGGTTTTTAGAGCAATATTAATTTAAAATTGAGTGTTAAATACTTTAATACTCCTCTTTTTTATTTTCTTGTTGGGTTTTACTTACCCGTTATAGAAAGTATGTCTTGGAACTTGCCTGTTAAGAAAAGTATGTGTTAGGTTGTACTTACCCATTAAGGAAAGTATGTGTTGGGTTGTACTTTCCCGTGAAGGAGAGTACGGTAGATTTGTTGTAATCTCAACTTTATTTTAGTGAATTCCTAGCTTGGCTGGTTAGGTCTGGAAGTAGGCTAGTTTTGGGGTTTGGCTGAACTACATAAAAATCTCTGTGTTCCATTTCTTGACTTTCCTACACTTTACTTTTTTGCTATTGCTTATTATTATTTCCTATCACTAAAGCATTATTATTAAGTATTAAATTCTAAAATTTATTCTTAAAACTCAATTCAAACCCCATTCTAATGGGAAACATTGATGAGAAAATGGCTCAATACTTAGTTATGGCCATGATAAATATATTTTAAAAACTATTGGATCGTGTAGCTAAGTTTCTGAGGCTTCCCAAGAAAATGGGCCTTAATATAGGCTATAATAATAATTTATCTCAGAAAGGAAACCAACCTAAGTTCTATGATTTAAATAAAAATGATGTGAGTGCAACATTTACATGTACAATTGAAAAAAAGGAAATGGAGGTGCAACGACCTCACGACAAGTGGAAGACCTCATGGGAGATAAAAAAAAAGGTCCTACCCTCCAAGAGAAAATGACCAAGTAGTATTCATTAAAAAGAGAATGTAATACTATAATATTTGAACATGCCTTAAAGTTTGGATTATAATTACTAGAACTACGTCAACCAGATTAAATAGACAAAGTCAATGATCATACTATCTTCCATTCCACAGACTTATAAGTCATCCAATCAAAGACTATTTCATCTTCAAAGACAAGGTAGAAATGAGTTATCAAAATAGGTAGCTCACTCTATCTAGCAGTGTATTGGTACATCCTAAAAAGAAAAAAGTGAATGTTGTCACAATACCCTTGAATTAGAATACGAAAGCCAAAGAGGTCGAGCCAGGAGACAAGCAAAATGTAGATAATAATTGAGGCAAAGCCCCACTAGTAGGAGAAGAAGGTGGTTGGGAGGTCTTTATCTTAAAGAAGACTAAAAGAGTGATCAACATTCTTTTATCCATGGAGGGCATTCGGTGGAAGAATTTTATATAACCTAAAATAGATTCTAGAATATTCTTGCCCACAAGGGGCAATTTTTATATAGTGCAAAGAAGTAGATGAAAGTTGACCTGAATTCTACATCAAAGCCCCATAAATCCAAGAAATGGAGTCAACCTTAAAAACCAAAGTCTAAGACATAAAAGATGATTGACTCTTTGAATGAATATGAGTAACCCCACAAAAACCATTTAAGTTGGAGGAATACAGGACCCACTTGCAACTTGACACTAAAAATCTTGGAGAAGACATTTCAAAAGAAACATATTGGGTCATAAGCATACATGAAAATTCTAATTTTTAAAATGAAAGAGAGGCATGTCATGTGATTGCATCAAGAATTGACTCTAACAAGAGCTATGCTTTCCCAAAAGAAAAGCCTATCAAAAAGAAGTTTAAATGAGTCTCAAAGAAGATATGTCCTAAGCTAGGCAGCAGTTATGAAAATCATGGAATCTTTAAAAATTCTAGAGAAGCATAGAATTTAGAAACTTCTTCTGATAAATAAGATTTAATAGAAGGAGTAACTCAAATACAATTAAGAAGTGGGAATTAAATGTCTCTACCACCATAGAGGAATTTTAAGAATAAAGGCAATGAAATTCAAAATAATGAAGATGCATAACCCCCACCACCACTTAAACCTCAAAAGATCACCAAAATAGGAATGGACTATAATTTTCTAGCCCATCTACACAAACTATAAGTTTTATTAAGTATTTATGATGCTCTCATGTTATCTAAAGATATACTTGAGACATTAGTTAAAGCCTTAAAAAATCTAAAATAGTTTGAAGCTTTCTTTGCTGAAGAGAGGATGAAAGAGGACTTAATCTCTAAAAACTCAGCAATGATCATATTTAGTGATGATGACTTATTATTTGGGTTGACCGAGTATAATTGGGCCCTTTATGTTACAGCTGAAAGTAATTTTACCCCTATAAAAAAATTACTAATCGATCCATGTGCTTCAGCCAACCTCTTAATAGCTAAAACACTTCAAGCATTAGCCTAGATGCTTCTTATCTGGATAAAAGTATGGTATTCCTGCCAGGGTTTAATGAAGAAGCACAACAAACCTTAGGGTCTCTTGTTCTACCTATATGCTTTGGGAAACTATACATAAAAGCTAAATTGCAAATGATTGAAGTTAATGTTTCTTACAAAGAACTCTTAGGTAGGTTGTAGATTCATAAATATGGCATAGTGCCTTTAAAATCTCCATCAATGCAAGAAATAAAATTAGAATGGTGAAGAATGTCAAATTGATGGTGACATGAATTTGTTCTTGATACATGAAATTAAGATCTATGATGATGCCAAGTACTTAATTCCTAAGAAAGTAGGGGATGTAAATGTCCAAAAGCATGAAGCCCCACTTATTATAATAATGTTAAAAGGGGGAGATTCAAAAAGCATAAGTGTTGATGAATCAGAATAAACTAAAGTATTCCCCACCTTGGTAGTGACACTGAGAATGATGAAGAAGAATTTCTACTTTATTAACCTAAGAAAGCCTTAATCACCTAAAGGAAAGAAGAATCTAGTACTGGTAATCAAGCACTATTGGAGTTCAAACCCAATCCAACTGAGCCAAATTTGTCATTTGAACCCATTTAGAATAAAACTTAACCCATTTAGGTTTAAATGGGTTGAAATGAGATAAAATCTAAAATTAACATAAATCTAAATAAATTAATGAAATTAAAAGTTAACCAATCATGATTTAAAGATGATTAACCTTAAAATTAATAATGTTGAATTTAAATTAAACACTTTGAATCTAAATGTTTGGATTGGATTCAAATTTTCAATCCAAACTAAATGAATATGGACTTGACCTCAAATTCACCTCAAGTTTGAGTTGTGTAGCCACATATAATCCTAAAAGTTTTAATAGTGATGCCATAAGTAACAAAAATAAAGAAAATTGAAACTTCACATAAATTAAAGCCTTAGGAAAAACACAAAATCAATTAGAAATAATTAGGCTTGAAACCATGAAATCATATTATTCTAATCCCTAAATTGGGCACTTATCCCATTGCACATAAGGGGCATCTAACTTGTGAGGATGACTTCCTTCTTGGGGAAGCCTACCTTCTCTTAATGATTTAGCCCATAACTATTTCTAATTGCATGGCATGTAGGCATAAAAATGCATACCCTTGGCCTCAAATGAATCATAAATCAAAACATTTAAAACCTAAAAATGTGAATTAGTTAGATTCATTTCATACCCTATTTTATCTTAGAGATCAAGAAGTTAGTCTAAGTTCATAGATTTCTTTCCTAAAAATACAATAGCCCAGCCATCTTGCATTCATGAGACTTAGCATCATGAATCTAAAATGCGCTTAGGAGATGTTAGCTGGCAGTCTTTCCAGATGAGTTGTAAGTCCAGAAGAGTTAGGGATAGGTTAGTTCCCTCAAGTGAGAGGAATGACTGATAATTCCTAAAAAGAAACTTGGTTGAGCATCTGACTTGCGTTAGAAGCACTTATAGACTTAGGATCTGAAGCATCCTCCTTATGGTAAGTTTTCAACCCTAGGCATTTCTGCAGTCTTGTGCTACTAGAATCTAAGCCCTAGATTTCTAAGAAAATGCCAACTTAAAATCTAAACTAAATTCCAAAATTTAAAGCCTAATTATAGGATAGTTGAAGTGCCTAGTGGGCCTCCCAATATCAATAGGCATTTCCTATTTCATCCAATTTGACTTTTGAAAATAACTCTTTCTACCTTTGACCAAATCCAATTGAAATTCCAAAAATAAATCCTTTGAAAACCAACTTAGAAATCTTTAAAAATAATAACTTTTCTTTAATTGAGAGTATTCTTAAGAAGAGACCCATCTTAAGATGTAATTAACTATAGGGGTTTGCCTCTATAAAGAACCATGAACCTAGTATAAAATAAACCCTATTATACTTTCCATATAGTTCTAAAAAAATCTCTGGTACATGAAAGACCCATTAATTTTAGGTTTCTTTCACTAAATGATCAAATCCATTATAAATTTTTTTTATTTTATTAGATAATATGTGCTCCTTAATGACTCATTTGATCATCCAAATAAGAAATTTCTAAACTCTGCGTGGTGTCAAACAAATTTTTACTCATCACCTTCATTCCAAGTTTTACATTTTTTTTTCAATTTTTAAAGTTTAATTTACATCATATACATCTTTCAAGCTTAATCATTGCATTCAAGTTTAAACATCAATAAAAGTTAGCTATCTTTCTTACCTTTGTTTTTACATGCCTTAATATTATTGTAGTTGGGTTTTTGGAGAAAAAATAATTTAAAATTGAGAGTTAAATACTTTCATTGTCCACTTTTTTTATTTTCTTGTTGGGTTGCACTTACCCGTTAAGGAAAGAATGTCTTGGGACTTGCTTGTTAAGGAAAGTATGTGTTAGGTTCTACTTACCCATTAAGGAAAGTATGTGTTGGGTTGTACTTGCCCGTGAAGGAGAGTACAGTAGATTTGTTGTAATCTCAACTTTATTTTAGTGAATTCCTAGCTGGGGTTGTTAGGTGTAGTTTTGGGGTTTGGTTGAACTACATAAAAATCTGTGTTCCCTTTCTTGACTTTCCTACACTTTACTTTTCTACTATTGCTTATTGTTGTTTCCTGTCACTAAAGCATTATTATTAAGTATCTTAAATTCTAAATTTTATTTTTAAAACTCAATTCAAAATCCATTCTAATGGGAAACATTGATGATTAAATGGCTCAATACTTAGCTATGGCCATGATAAATACATTTTAAAAAATTATTGGATTGTGTAGCTAAGTTTCTGAGGCTTCCCAAGAAAATGGGCCTTAATATAGGACATAATAATAATTTTTCTTGGAAAGGAAACCAACCTAAGTTCTATGATTTAACAAAATGATGTGAGTGCAACATTCACATTTACAATTGATGAAAGGAAATGGAGGTGCAACGACCTCTCGACAAGTGGAAAAATCCATGGAGGATAACAAAAGGTCCTACCATCCAAGAGAAGATGACCAAGTAGTATTCATTTAAAAGAGAATGTACTACTATTATATTCATACATGCCTTAAAGTTGGGATTAGAATTACTAGAACCACATCAACCAAATTAAATAGTCAAAGTCAATGATCATTCTATTTTCCATTCCATAGACTTATAAGTCATCCAATCGAAGACTACTTCATCTTCAAAGACAGGGTAGATAGGAGTTATCAAAATAGGTAACCTACTCTATCTAGTAGTGTATTGGTACATCCTGAAAAAAAAAAAAGTGAATATTGTCACAATACCCCAAAACTAGAATACAAAAGGCAAAGAGGTCGAGCTAGGAGACAAGCAGAATGTAGATAATAATAGAAGCAAAGCCCCACTAGTAGGAGAAGAAGGTGTATGGGAGATCTTTATCTTAAAGAAGACTAAAAGAATGATCAACATTTTTTTATCCATAGAGGGCATTTGGTGGAAGAATTTTTTGGAACCTAAAATTGATTCAAGAATATTCTTGCCCACAAGGGGCAATTTTTATATAGTAAGTAGAGGAAAGTTGACTTGAATTCTACATCAAAGCCCCATAAATCCAAGAAATGGAGTAAACCTTGAAAACCAAGTCTAAGACATAAAAGATGATTGACTCTTTGAATGAATATGAGTAACCTCACAAAAACCATTTAAGTTGGAGGAATACAGGACCCACTTGCAACTTGATGCTAAAAATCTTGGAGAAGAGATTTCAAAAGAACATATTGGGTTATAAGCATACATGAAAATTCTAATTTTTAAAACCAAAGAGAGGCATGTCATGTGATTGCATCGAGACTCTAAGAAGAGCTATGCTTTCCCAAAAGAAAAGCCTATCAGAAAGAAGGTTAAATGAGTCTAAAATAAGATATGTCCTAAGCTAGGCATCAATTATGAGAATCATGAAAGCTTTAAAAATTCTAGAGAAGAAAAGAGTTTAGAAACTTCTTCTGATTAAGAAGATTTCATAGAAGAAGTAACTCAAATACAATTAAGAAGTGGGAAGTAAATGTCTCTACCACCATAGAGGAAAGCTAGGAATAAAGGCAATGAAATTAAAATTAATGAAGATGCTAACCCCACCACCACTTAAACCTCAAAAGATCTCCAAAATAGGAATAGACTATAATATTCTAGCCCATCTACACAAACTATATGTTTTATTAAGTATTTATGATGCTCTCATGTAATCTAAAGATATATTTGAGACATTAGTTAAAGCCTTAAAAATCCAAAATAGTTTGAAGCTTTCTTTGCTAAAGAGAGGATGAAAGAGGACTTAATCTCTAAAAACTCAGCAACGATCACATTTAGTGATGATGACTTATTGTTTGGGATGACCAAGTATAATTGGGCCCTTTTTGTTAGAGTTGAAAGTAATTTTACCCCTACAAAAAAATTATTGATACATCCATGTGCTTCAGTCAACCTCTTAACAGCTAAAATACTTCAAACATTAGCCTAGATTCTTCTTATCTAGATAAAAGTGGTATTCCTACAAGGGTTTAATGAAGAAGCACAAGAAACCTTAGGGTCTCTTGTTCTACTTATATGCTTTGGGAAACTATACATAAAAGCTAAATTTCAAGTTATTGAAGCTAATGTTCTTACAAAGAACTCTTAGGTAGGTTGTGGATTCATAAATATGGCATAGTGCCTTTAATTCTCCATCAATCCATGAAATAAAATTAGAATGGTGAAGAATGTCAAATTGATGGTGACATGAATTTGTTCTTGATACATGAAATTAAGATCTAAGATGATGTCAAGTACTTAATGCCTAAGAAAGTAGGGGAAGTAAATGTCCAAAAGAATGAAGCCCCACTTATTATAATAATGTTAAAAGAGGGAGATTCAAAAAGCAAAAGTGTTGATGAGACAAAATAAACTAAAGTATTCCCCACCTTGGTAGTGACACTAAGAATGATGAAGAAGAATTGCTACTTTATAAACCTAAGAAAGCCTTAATCACCCAAAAGAAAGAAGAATCTAGTACTAGTAATATAACATAATAATTAAAGAAAAACCATAATTCCTTAATTCCAGTACCCGAATCTCAAATCTCCTAGAAGGCTATGAAAAAACTATAGTGCTAATGGGACATATAAAACCTTAACAACTTCAAAAAATGACAAAATAGAATAGTTTAAAACTTTTTTTGTCCATCCTAAAAGAGGCTACAATGAACATTGGATTCTTTTCTACAAGATAGAAAAGTGAACTGCAAATCCCACACAAATGTTATTTGAAGATGATAACTTTGAGGAAGAAGACATTTCAATAATGATATATCAATACTTAACATCAACTCTTAAGAAGTTGGTTAAAGATAATGTTCAATATATAAATCAAACATTAAAGCTCAATTATTTAAGAGGTTCTGGCAAGGGGATAATACCCAAAATTCCATAAAATATGGGAAATTCACCATGAGGTTTAGGATATACTACTTCAGCATCTTTTTCAATGAGCTCATGTTATATATTTGAAAAGGAAGAAGTATCTCCTAAAGCTACAAATGAACAAAAGATGTTCACTTGAAAACCAAGATATACCCGAAGATGAATTGATAATTGACCTCAAAGAAGCCTTGAAGGAATTTGAAGAAGGTAATCAAACTACTATTGATGAACTTCAAGAAATTAACCTAGGTACTAAAGAAGAACCTAGACCAACCTTTGTTATTGCCAACATCATATTAAAGAAATTGCTAGAGTTAAAAGCATCACTCTGTGAATACAAATACTATTTTTATAGAATTATAGTGAAATGTGGAGCTTATTGCTAGAGGCCGCTATACATAAACTTTTCATGAAGCCTAATATGCCGCCAATAAAATAAGCATCAAGGTGAATAAGATTAGAAATCAAGGAGCGAGTACTCGCTAAAACTGAAAGCTTATTGAAGTAAGATTCATCTATGAAGAAAAGTATGCTGATTGGATTGTTAATATCACACCAATAAAGAAGAAAATGGGAAAATCCATGTCAGCATCGACTTCAAGGACTTAAATAAATCATTCCCAAAAGATGAATTTCCCTTACCCAATACAAAACTCATTGTGGATAATACATCAAATTATGATATGTTCTATTTCATAGATGGTTCATTGGGCTACAATAAAATTAAAATGTCTCTAGAGGATGAAAAACATATATCCTTTCATACACTAATTTTCATTTTTTGTTACAAGATGATGCCATTTAGTTTGAAAAATACTAGTGCTACATATCAAAGAGTAATGACCTGCATATTCAATGATCTAATTTATAAGTATGTAGAATACTATGTTGTTATTTTGGGTGTCAAAAGTAGAGAAGATGAGCACATAAGCAGTTTAAGGGTTGTATTTGACATAATACAAAGTTTCAACTTAAAGATTAATTATTTAAAATGTGCTTTTTGTGTGACATATAATAAATTTTGAAGTTTAATTATGCACCATAGAGGAATTGAAATTGATCCCTCTAAAATAAGAAATAATAATAAAATGCTATCACCTAAGACCTTGAAGTAAGTAGGTTCACTACAAGGCAAGTTGGCTTACATTAGAAGATTCATTTCTAATATATTAGGGAGATGTCAAACTTTCACTTAATTAATTAAAAAGAATGAACCTTCCTTATTAGATGATGCTTGTCAAGAAGCATTCGATAGCACTAAAATAATATTGGGTGCATCCCCCAATTTTGGCGGCACCAATAACAGGAAAATCATTGATGTTATATACAACAACCTTAAAGTAAACACTTGAAACTTTGTTAGCTCAAAATAATGAAGAGGGAAAGGAAAGTACCATCTACAATATAAGTCGATGCTTAGTAATAGCTAAACAAGATACTCTCCTATTGAGAAGCAATGTTTAGCATTGATATTTTCTACTAAGAAATTTCATCACTACATGTTATCACACAAGATAACTTTGATATCCAAAATCGATCCACTCAAAATTTGATGACTAGGCCAACCTTAATAGGCCACTTAGCAAAATGGGCAATCTTATTACTCTAATTTGACATAACATATGCCCCACAACAGGTGATAAAAAGGTAAGCTCTGGCTAACTTTCTAGCTACACATCCTTTAGTGATAGATTCTCCACTAAATGATGAATTGCTTGATGAGCAAATCTTTGACTTAGAAAATCCAACAATTATTAAAATGGGAGCTTTACTTTGATGGAGCTTTATCAATAAAATTAGCCAAATCACCAAGTTTACCTATACTATAGGTTGAAATTGATTTAATATTTATGATCGTAAGGTGGCATACTGTGATATTCATATAGCCTGACTCAACCTTGAACTAATAATAAGGATAAATATGAAGCATTAATTGTGAGCTTAGAACTAATAGTTAATATAAAAATCAAGAAACTTTATATTTATGGAGATTCTTAACTCATAATCTGAAAAATAATGGGACCTTTAAGATAAATAAACCTAAATTGGTGCTTTATCATAAACATGTTTTAGAGCTCCTAGAATAATTCTTTAAAGTGACAATTATAAGAGTGTCATGTTGGGAAAATGGCAAGGTTGATGCATTAGCCAAATTAGCTAAAAAAATAATGGACCCTCAAGGAGACCCAATTACAATAATAGTTTAAAGAAAAATAGATTGACACCAACCCTTTTCAAGTTTTAGAGCTAAAGAAACCAAGAGATTTTAATAATAAATAAATAAATGATTGGTGAGAGGTGTTCATCACTTATCATAGAAGTGGCAGCTTACCAAAAGATAAGTCAAAAGTTCAACAAATTTCATAAAGAGCATTACAATATGCTCTTGTAAATGATATATTATATCGTTGCTCAATTAATCAAATGTAGTTGCAATGATTAGAACTAGATGAAGCCAAAATGGTAATGATTGAAATTCATGAAGAGCGGTGCACACTAATCTGGTCCAATGATAAAAATTAAAATCAAATGAATGGGATATTACAAGCATAGTTCAAGATTGCATTAAGCATGGTAAAAGATGTCATCAATATTAAATACACACAGATACTTTACATCTACCTCCTAGTGCCTTACATCTCATAGTGGAATCATGGTGATTTAAGAGTTGTGGAATTGATATAACCAACCCAATAGACCCTCCATCATCTAGAGGACACCACTTCATATTGGTAGCCACTGATTTCTTCTCAAAATAGATGGAAGCAATTCCCTTGAGAAAAGGTAAAGTTAATATGACAATGAATTCTTTCGAGATCATGTCATTTATTGATTTGGGGTACCTTGAATAATTATATAAAAAATGGTAGTGTATATCAAAATTTATCATTTTATTGAGAAATATAAGACAGATTGGAAATATTCCTCAATATAAAATCTTAAAGTCAATGGTCTTGCAGAGGCATTGAACAAAATATTGGTCAAACTTCTTAAAAATAATTCTCTCTAGAAATAAAAGAGAATGGAAGAATAAGTTAATAGAGTCCTTATGGGCATATTGCACCACATATTAAACAGCCACATAGGCAAAACCATACTAATTAGTCTTCGATGTAGAAGCCATACTTCCTCTAGAAGTAGAATCGCCTTCACACCATATTGCAGTCAAATATAACATACCATGGAGGAGAATGTATAAGTATGACTCAAAGAGCTTGAAGCTCTAGATGATGTTTGTCTATAGGCTTAATAAAACCTAAAACATATAAAGTAAGGATGACCTCAGCTCATGATAGTATGGTTCATCCAAGAAGGTTCCAAACATGTGAATTAGTGTTAGTGTGCAAAAGGACTATCATTCCCCATCACAGTGTTGGTGGAAAGTTTTACCCAAATTCATAATGACCTTACATTATCACAAATATAAAGGGGGAGCTTATCAGTTCATTGATGTAAAAGTGGCATGAGGCCTATGCCCCATAAATGAATAATATCTCAAATGATATTATGCATAACTAATGAAGATGTTATGCCTTATAAACACAAGAGTCAAAATTGACTCTAAATCGACTGACCAAAGTGATAAAATATTATAAAAATTTAAGATCGAGAGGAATACTTCCATCCTAAAGAGAAATTCTCTTATTAATAGGGCCAATTTTATATTTCTTACAAAGCAAAGAAAATTCTCCATCAAAGAAAAACCCCATCCAATCAAAGATATCTTAGGTCTATCATGTCCAAAGAGACTAAATCTAAGCCTAATTTAGACCTATCATGTTTAAAGGGACCATATCTAAGCATGAATTTAGATCTATCATGTCCAAAGGGATCAAATGTAAACCTAATTTAGATGTATGATATCCAAAGGGACCAAATCTAAACATGAATTTAGATCTACCATGTCCAAAAGGGACAGATTTGAAATTAAATTTAGATCAATCATGTCCAAAAGAACCTAATATAATCCAAAATTAGATCTATCATGTCTAATGGGACAAAACCTAAATATGAATTTAGATCTATCATGTTCAAAGGGACTAGATCTAAACCTAAAATTTATGTCTATCATGTCCAAAAAGGCTAGATCTATACCTAAATTTTGATCTATCGTGTCCATAAGGATCATATATAAACCTAAATTTAGATCCACCATGTCCAAAGGGACAATATATAAATCTAAATATAGATTTAATATGTCCAAAGGGATCAATCTAACATGCCCAAAAGAATTGCGTTTAAATATAAATATAGATTCAACACATTCAAAATAAATTAAATCTAAATTTAAATTTGAATCTATCAAGTCCAAAAAGGATTGAAAATTATATGTAAAATGATGATGATATATAAGTCTAAAAGAATAAGGAAAAGATCACAAGCACATCTTACTCACAGAATTAGAAATTATTTCCTTTTAAGAAATTTGATGAAAATTATATGCTTCCATGTTTTAGATTTGCTACAATGTTTGTGTGAAAAGGCCAAGTGATATGTCTCCTATTAAGCCTACTGAGGAGAAGATATGGGCCAATATTGAAGCTTATGATCCACACTATTTACCCACACTACAAGATCATCTACCTTGGTATCAAGATTTGTTGTTGGGTAGAGATATTTATTAGGATTCATTTGCTCGATCATCTTGCATTCCACTCTTTGATTCACACCTCCCATTAGAGTATGGCCCTATTGATTGGGTGATTAATTTAAAGTTAAGATACAGTCACTATGTGCCTCTAGAGCAAGTCATAGATCACCTTAGCTTTGGGGATCAAGATGTACTTTTAGAGATATCGCTCCTTCTATTAGTGTGATCTGACTTTTGGGTTACTGCATTCTACATCATGAGGTAGAGGATTGAGATCTAAAGTTAGTATTCGGCACACATCTATCAGCAATCAGTGGCTACATATATTAAGCCTACCATCATTTATAGATGCATGGTGATATTCTCAACAGAGTTGGCATATATCATGTCATTTATGCATCACTCTTTGACTATACTTATCTTCATTTCACTTATATCCATGGCATAGTGGAGCATTGGGATAGGACCACTAATACTTGTTGGATTGTACCACATGAGATGGTGAATTCTTTGGCATACAAGATATAATAGTCTTCCATATGTTAGGAATTCCATATGAGGAGTGCATCTTTCTAGATCATGAGCTCTTTTAGCATTAGTCAGTTGGTTAGTGAAGGAGTGGAGGTCATATATATTTTTATAGACTTCATTATAGGTCATTACCAGACATTATTTGGAGGGTGGAGAGCAGGATGTAGATGATGTAGTACTATTACTCTCGATGTCTAGTCTGAGAGTCTCCTCCATCCAATAGTATGCTTGCCTCATTCTTGATGATTGAATGATCCATTTGATATTATCTTTCATTCATCTAAGGAATTCTCTGGTACTAGATTTGAGCCCAAAGGGAGAGCAAGTTCTCAACAAGGTTTAACATGAAGCATTAATGAGCTATCATTAGTGGCCTTCATTGTTACATGGTTGTGCTACTTTATATTTCTAGGGCGCAGTAGATTATTCTGCCCTTCTATTATCTTAATGAGTAGTCTACATACTCATGGTGAGAGGATCACACTAGCACCTGCAACAATAGCCTACCTGTATCATGGATTAGGTAGGGTGGCATCATGTTCAACTCATGTCACTATGATGTGGAGGCTCTCTTGCATTACGCACATGGATGGATTCACAAACATATTTTTGGAGTCTTTAACTATTTTGAAACACCTATTTACTTCAAAGAATAGCACTTTTCTATAATTTGCATCTAAGCAAGGTGACAATTGATTTAGATAGAGATCAAGTCCAAAAATTTATATTTACATCAGCATGCATGATGGATCAATTTCAAATTGTTCACATATTATCTTTATATAGCTTACTTGATCAAAGCTTGTGACAAAAAATCATGGATTATGTTCCTGACAGAGGTAAACCCTTACTATCATAAAAGTTAGGGTATATATGCATTAAAAAAATACCTCATTGTATTGAGACCTACTTGGCTTTGTGATTGCCATCATGAGTTTATGATTTTGGAGGGATATAATCTCAATAGGATAGCCAGATAGTATGGCTTTACTCAAGTTACACCTATATATAGATTACCATAGATACTTGATATATCAAATGTTTACCACATTTTTTGATGAGGTTAATATCATTCTAAATTTAGTAGTTAGGATGTCCTAATGTTAAATAAGAATCTTCTAATTCAATGCTTAGAACACAATACTTAGTGACCTAGTGCACCCTCCATGGGTTTGTTCTTACCTAATGGGCTTAGGTGGATTCAACCTAAATTCTAACTTTGGATTAAATTAAATCAAATCCATATAACTCAAATTAAAATTAAATTAAACCAAAATGAATGAGTCCAAAACCAAATCAAAGTCAAAACTAGTTAACCCATTTGACATAAATTTGACTTAGGTGGGTCCCACTAAGTCGAAGGTCAACCCACCAAGAATTTGACCAAATTAAATCATTCCAAATGTTTCAAATGATTGAATAAACAAGTTTGATAACAAATCTAAAGAAATTTTATTCATTTAGGCCTTAATTCGATTAATTAGACTACTTAGTCTAAATGAACATAAATGGTCCTATTTTGTAGAATCCCAAATTAAATTGAAATCAACTCAATTTGAGTGTCCAAAATCATTTGGAAATGATAATTAAACACAATCCAAACCATCATTGGGTCTAACTTGAATAAATTGGTCATTTGACCCAAATGAAACCCATGCTTAACTAATTAAGTCCACTTTGGCTCAAATGGTTACAAATTAAATTCCACTTGAAATTAATTGAAACCAATCACTCCAAGTCATCTCACACATGTGATCAAGCATGATTGAAGTCTTAACCCAATCCAATTGAGTAAATTTAATCATTTGAACCCAATTGGAATAAAAGTAAACCCATTTAGGTTTAAATTGGTCAAAATAAACTAAAATCCAAAATTATTTTCAATTCTAAAAGATTTAATTTAATCAAATCCTAATCAATAATCAATCAAAGATGATTAAACTAAAAATTCCAAGAATTGATTCAAAAACCAAATTCTTTGAATCCAAATGCTTGGATTGGATTCAAAGCTTCCAATGCAATTCAAATGAATTTAAATTTGTACTCAAACTCATATTGAGTTTAACATAGGCAACCACATATTAGTCCAAGGAATTTGATAAGTGATGCCTAAAGCTAAAGCAAAAGAAAATAAAACCAAAGAAGCATAGTGGAAACTTTTGACTTGGGAAGATTCCTCCTTGTTTAATTATGAAAATCACTTAGATTGTATCCTAGTAACCTTGGACTTTGACCACCTCTTGGAATAATAGTTTGAATGTAGAAAATGGAGAAGATCAGCCCTCAAGCCAAAGGCATTTGGCTTCCTCCAAGGTGAATCCAAGGAAGAAGAGAGAAGAGCCAAGGGGCTTAGCCAAGCAAGAAAAAGGGAGATGATGTCCTCTTCCCTTCAAAATTCTCATCCAAACATGCTCACACGACCAAGGGGGATTGAATCCATCCCTTGGCCGACCCGCCAGCTAGTGGATGGAATCTGGGCACCTAGAAGGCAACAAGTATGCCTCTCAGCCAAGCATGGAAAGAGGGGAGGGAAAGCCAATTCCCTCCCTCTTTTCATCTCAAATTCAACTAGGAAGGAGATGAAGAAATACATCAATTTGTCAACTCCTCACTACTAGCATGCTAGAAAATGAATAAAATATGACAAAATATGAGGTCCTTTAATGTTGAAATGCAAGGGAGACTCTCCCACATCAAGTTGAAAGTTCCAATCACAATCTAGAGGTTGAGGCGACTTCAAACAAATCACTACCTCATCCCCTCACTGCTGACGAGCCAAAAAATGGCCAAGGCCAATAAAAATTTTATAGGTTGGTCTAAGGAGCAATCCATAGGGAGGAAAGCCACCAAATCGCATACATGCCTTCATTACATTGAGATGAAGCTAACGAAGTCTATCCCATTGTTGGTGATTGCCAAAAATGAGGTATGCTCCACCACCTTTACTTTAGGCCTTTGATTTTGGCACTTTTTAGAAGAAATTGATCCCAAGGTAGATCAAATCACATGGATGGGTTGTAAATTGATCATTGATCATTTTGTAATCAAAATCCCTTCAAAATTCGCTAGTAATCACCTAAAATTTGAAAAAAAAAAATGGTAGATGGCGTCTGCTCTCACAGATTTATGGTATATAATCTCTACCATATGACCCTTCTATTTTAAATGGATGACCATGATTTAGTCAAATGATCTAATTTTACCCCTTAAGGAATCCATGGAACAATTGGGATTGTCCATCCTTGATCGGATGGTCAAGATTCATCGCATGGCATCATTTTTGATTCAGATGCCACGAGGGATCCGCATGGCCAAATCACTCATCACCATGTGGCAATGGCACCATGGAGGCCACCTTGTCGTCCCCTGGTCTTAAAACTTTTAAATCTTATTTAAATTAAAATAATTAATTAAAAATTACAACTTTTTTTTGAAAATCATAACAAATTAAATACAAATACAAAAATTGTAAACTTGGGATATATGGATTCATCTTGATGAGAGGAATCCATTAGAATTAAAATCTCCAATGTATTTTGGGTATTTTAGCCTTAATTTGACTTTGAATAAAATCAATTTAATATTAATTAATCATAAACCATTAATCCAATTGAAATGAAATTTTGGGAACACAAACCGAAGTTAAAACTCACCATTGGAAAACTTTTCATGAATTAATTCAATGTAATTCATGAGAAATGAAATTTCAAATCCTAAACCTTATTTTAATTAAATAAATTAATATAAAATGAATTAGCTCATGAAAATGGATTAAATAACCTCAAGTCAACTAAACAAACCTTAATGAACATAAAGTAATCAATAAAACTCATTCAAACTAAATAAATCACAAAATGACTTAATTAAGTAATTAAATAAATAAAATAATTCAAATAACTAACGAAAAATTATTTAAATCATAATAAACCAACCAATTGTCCAAAATTATGAATGAACTCTCTTTAGAAACATCTTTCAGAGAGGAATCAATGAAAAATGAAATCACTAAATGATTTTCATCAAATTAGGCTTAATTTTAAATTTAATGAAATAATTAAAATTTTAGTTACACCCTAATTATGATTCTAATCATAATAAAACTTTGGAAATATGAAATTTCCATGGAACCCCAATTTCCATAAAAATTTTAAACGAATTGACCTTTTATTTGGGGAATTGAATTTCTAAATTTCTAAGTCAATATGAATCAAATAATAAGTAAAGAAAATGCATGAATTCATAAAATCATGAAACAACTTGAAATAATCTACATCAACTTCAAAAACTCTTTGGATAGTTCTACAACATCCTAAATCAAAGAACTTAATCATTTCCATGTTTAAGAATTAATGAAATCAATAATGCATGTAAAAATCAAATGAAACAATTCAAGCAAAATCAAATGAAACAAATGAAATAAATCACACCAAACCAAATTTTAAACTAAGCCAACTATAAAAATAAAATCAAATCGAAAGAAATGAAATAAAGAATTGAAACAATAATCCAAAATCTAAATTGAACTCAAACCCAAACCATCTAAATGAAACTAAAAGGATTAATTATGAGATCTTAGTTAGATCTTTGGGATGGATCTTCATCTTAGGATGAATGTTTTATTTTATAAGAGGATAAGATGTTGAAAAGAATGGGTTCCACCCAAAAGTGGGATCTATTCTACTCTTCATTCTTGATAACCTAAACTTTACTTTAACCAAATAAAAGTGAAATGAAAATGAAAATAAATAATTAAATCATTTGAATTGAAATCATTCAAAGGTAAAATTCAAACGAACTTAAAACTCCAAATTGAAACTTGAACTAAAGAGGCCTAGCAAAGTCTTGCTACATAAGCCAATTTTCTTCATTCAATAGATCATTCGGTCATAGACCTTAGACTTTGGTTAGCCATTCTATGATTCTTTATGATTCCCTATGATGTGTTGTGATATAATGTGCTTCACATGTCTTTGTGGTGTACTATTTAGATTGCATGTCTAGGATTATTTGCCCATTAAACTAGATGATAATACATTCTTTTTAAATCTAACATTATCTTCTATAGGGGGGCTATACTAGAAAGGACTGCTATCATAAATATAATTAAAATTTTATTTTCTTGCATGTATTCTTAAGTGACCAATTTGACCTTAAATGATTCCTGAATCAAAACACTTAAATTTTTTGAAAAATATGCATTAGTTAAATGCATTTCATACCCTACATGATCATAGGAATTAGAGAGTGAGTCTAGGTTCATAAATTCTTTTCATAATAGTATAACAACTCATCCATCTTGCATTCATAAGACTTAGAATCATGAATTAAAATGTACTTAAGTGGTGTTAGCTTGCAGCCTTTTCCAAGCGGGTTGTAAGTCTAGAAGAGTCAGGGATAGCAGAGTTCCCTTAAGTTAGAGGAATGATTGATAATTCCCAAAATGAAACTAGTTCGAGCATCAGACTTGAGTCATAAGCACTTGTACACTAGGTTCTGAAGCATCCTTCTTAGAATAAGTCTCAACCCTATGCATTTCTATAGTCTTGTGCTTCTTGAATCAAAGTCATAGACTTCTAAGAAAATATCAACTCAAAACTAAAATTAAAATTCTAAAATTTAAAGCACGATGATAGGATGGATGAAGTGCTTACTAGGCATCCCAGTATCAATAGGCATTTTCTACTTCATCCCATTTGGCTTTCCAAAAACAACACTCTTGAATTTTAATAAATCCCAATTGAAATTTTAAAAAAAGTCAATCCATTGAAAATAAACATAGAAATCTTTAGAAATAATAAATTATTTCTTTAATCAAGAGTTTTCTTAGGAAGAGACCCTTCTAAAGATGTAACTATAAAGTCCTACCTCTATAGAGAACCATGAACCTAGTTTAAAATAAATTATGTTCTACCTTCCATGTAGTTTAGGGAAAAAAGTGTTGTACACGAAAGACTTATTAGCCTTAGGAGTCTCTTAGTAAATGATCAAATCCATTATAAGATAATATGTTTATCTTTCAAGATAATATGTTTAATTTAATGATGCATTTGATCATCCAAATAAGAAATTCTTAAACTCTATGTGTTGTTTTTCAGCCAAAGATATTTTTTGGTGATTCTGCTGGGAATGATTCTTCTCTCCATCTTTAGAAATAAGTTGTTATTTTATATATTGGTAGTGTACAAGTGACCCTCATAGGTTTTTTTTTCATTGGAAACATCTCCATTTCATTCTTTGTTGAGCTCATCCAGTATCTTGAACTAAGGTTCTATAACTCTTCGTTTGCCATAGTTTAACAACTAGGTCCTAGAACCAAACCCCAAAATAAAAAATGAAGAGAGAAATAAATGAAAATAAAGTTAGTTATGTTAGACCTAAGTATGATCAAGACAAATTTATACCATTCCATTATGAAAAAGAAATTTTGACTTCAAAAAGTTTGAAAATTACTTCAAAATTTGAAAAGTAAATCTCAAAAATAAATAACAAGTTAAATTTATCCTTGATCCTATTTTGGCTTTATACTAAAGCTAAAGAGAATCAAGCAAGGTCCTTGAATGGATACCTTTTGTTCTAATACATTCAAAGGAAACCAATACCTAAGGATGTATATTAAAATGAAAGAGTTCCTTCAAATCCTAAGAAAATCCAAATCAAAGGAAGAGGCAGAGTTGTACCTATTGCCCCTTACCAATATGGTTGAATCTTGAATTGTACTTAAATAAAGAATCAACTCAAAGAAAATTGAAAATAAAAGATGGATAGATACAACAAAAAAAAAGAGAATCATCCCAAAAGAATGTCTTATTGACCTTAGGCAGAGGTCAATTAAGAAATTAAATATGAATCTTCTGTCTTTATAGAAGGATATTTATATGAATGTAAATCGATCTTAATCTCAACTTTATGTGTCCACTAGAATTATAGAAAATCAATTATTCAAATTGATTGGCCAATTCTAGGGAGTGCCTTGGAGGTAACCCTCTTTTAGATCTTCCAAAACCTTGAGATAGTCAAAAGAGGAAGATGACATGAAATTGTGAATAAAAAAAATGAATGACATAAAAACATCTCACTTTTGCTCTAATCAATGAAAGAAAAGAGAGGGAAGTTAAAGATAATTTTGATTCTCTTGATAAAGTTAAAATGAATGAAAGTTAAATTTAATAAATTTAATCAGCTTCCTTAATTGGAGTCTTCTCCTATTGAATGATTGAAATTTTATAAATGGCTTTAATTAATTTTAAGGACAAATCCGAGAAAAAAATAAATGTAGATTTTAATTCTTATAAAGAAATCATGACCTTAGGATTAGGTCTTAAGGGTGATATTTCGATCACTTAGAGTGAAAATATGAAACTTCTATCTCTAGTTGATTGACAAATAAATCACTTAGGACTTTATTAGTCTAAAAGTAATGAAGAAAGCTTAGAAACTAAGGTATTTTATGCTTTCATACAAAGTGAATCTAAGATGAATCCTTTGCAATATCTTATGAGCCATCTAACGTTATATTGGATGTCTAGTATGGTGGTTAAAGATTTTATTATAATTTGAGATTACTTCTAATCTTCTTCGTGTCGTAAAGAGTACAAGTCATACTTGACTTTCTAATAGCATATCATCTTCCTTGGAGGGTCTTCTTTTAAATGATAATCCTCCAAATGAATAGATCATGAGGTCTATTGATCCATTGAGGATAGAGTTAGACCTACCTTCCCTCCATATCAAAAGGGAAATTCTTGAAAACAAATTGAAAATGGTAGAGTCATACCACCTTAAATGATATTGAAAAGAAATGGAAAATAAGTCATCTTCAAAATATGATGTTTTGCTCATCTCAGAGAAGTTGCTTACAAAATCAAGCATCATAATGCTCTATAAAAAGAAAGAAAATGAAATAAAATAAAATAATTAAAAATTAAAAAGAAATGAAAAAGAAATGAAAATGAAGCAAGCCATTACATAATCATGTAGTTTAACTTATTTAACTATAAGCAACTTCCTGATGTGGCATTCCACTATAAAGAAATTTTGGGGTTGTCTTCTATGATAAAGATAGACTACTAAGAACTTATTAACATCTTAGTTGATGTGGAAAATTCAAAAGAAGAAAATATCCAAAATACTTGTTGATCCGGGTGCATCGGTCAATATCAATTTTAAATATGAAAGTGAATATACATAGGCCTAATTCTAATCGAGATTTAATAAGATGGTGCCATGTAAATTCAATCAAGTAAGGAAAGGCATTTTTAATTTCTAAAAATTTAATCTTGAAAACTCAATTCAAAAGAAGAACTTAATCTCAATCACACTGTCGATTGAAGATAAAAATTGAAACATGGAAAAAGAATGTAAAAAAATTAGGAACATCTTTAAACATTCTTGGATGGTCCTATCCAACGAAAATAAAGAAAATGAATGAATGAAAATGTTGAAAAAATAATGAAATGAAATGAAAGAAAAAGAAGAAAAATAATATTTTTTGAGAATGGATGTTCATATCCATCATGAATTCAAAAGTGTAGAGTCTTTAGGAATGCCATTTTTGCCAATCCTAAATGACCTCACTAAATCTTTAATTTCATTAAATGATGGAAAAGAAATTGAAGTGTTGGATAATGTCAAAAAATATGATCAATCAATCAAAATGAAGAATGGCATCATATCAAATGTTGTATTCGAAAAAAAAGTTGAATCATCCAATGTCCTCATAAATCTTTTGTCTAGGAAAAATATCGAGTGTAACATTTCATAAAAAATTGAAATGTTATTGAAATATTGACAAAAGAAAGAGTGAATGAAAGAATAAAAGAAAGAGAGCAAATTAAAGGGATGGAAGGACTAAATCCAAGAACAAAAGGATGGAGTTTGAAATTTTTGAGTATATGGAGATTTTAACTTTAAACTCCTCCACATCAAAATAAAGTGGTAGGTTAGAAGTCAATAATTTCTCCTAGCTAAATAACGGTAATCATGTATTTGATATACTTTGTCATCACAACCTTTTCCATGTTGGGTGAGCTCACATGGTAGGTTAAAGAGATAATGGATCTTATTTTTTCAAGAATCCTTATCCTGTGTATGTCAAAGATTCAATTGAGTATATTCTGATTCCATTACAAGTGGCCTATAACCATAAACAAGAAAGGTTATGGAACTATAGAGCCATTATAAGATGAAAATTATTAAGTAGTCAATGTCCTGACTTTCTCTTCAAAGGCACTCTAACCTATCAAATGAATGTTGTTTAGATGTGTATAAAGATCTATATAATCTTTAAGTTCAAGATGCACCCCTAGAATTTGAAGAGGAATCTAAATATAAATGAAAAAAATAAATTAAAAAAAAAGATAAGAGAAATTGATCTATAATTGATATCAATAGTCTAACTCCTTAATGAGTCAGATATTGATGATTTAAGCTATCATTTGAGTTTAAAGACTACTTTATCTAGAAATAAAATGAAATGATCTTTAGATGTCACAATTTTAAATTTAAGCTTGATGCCATTTCAATAAGCTAAGTCCCTTAATGACTACGATCAAACTTTCAAAAGAAAAGCAAGATTTTGCTAAACTAAAATCTAGTTAATAATGGCTTTACATAAGAAGAAAACTTTCTTCTTGGTTGGCTAATATCATTAGAACAAGAATACAAATAAAAGAGAAAATAAATAATCAAATACGCATGTGCCATATCTTGTTACTAGGATTAAATCATTACCATGAAAATTGATTCATATTATCCATATTTCATCTCAAAATAAGAAGGCTTTCATGTATAAGATTATCTTCATTAAGGATAACTTATCTGAAAATTGTGAAATTAAAATAACTCTAGAAATTTTTTTGAAAGCATATTATATGGCATTCATAATCCTTATAAAAATATTATATTACATAGTCATATCATTCCGTCTCTCAAAAATTAGGATGACTTATCAAAAGAGTCATGATCAATAGTTCTTATAACTTCACTTTTAATTAGGTGAAGTGTCATATTGAAACATCTGCTAAATAAATGAATGAATGAAAAGAAGAAAAGAAAATAAAAGAAAAGAAACTTCAATATGATTTGAAAATAATCATATCACTGCATATAGAGTCATGAAATATACCTTTGAGGTTCTTTCAAGGATCTTGTAGTAAAATTTAGAAGGATATAAAATACACAAAAAATAATTAATCAAAGCCATTTATAAATATCATTTCATAAAACTTTTAAAGGAACAATAAATCAACTTAAGATATTCAATTTCATACTTATCAAGAGAATCTTAATTTCTCTAATAAGTTAATCTTTTCAATTCCATTATTTATTTGAAACAATAAATATAATATAAAAAATGATGACTCCATGAGAATCCAAGAGTTTTCTTACCTTGATTCTCAGACACTTTTGAAAACTTCAAAGGAATCTCTTGATCTTTATTTAATCTAAGAGAAGGCCTTGTAAGTTGTTGAGTCATGTCAAAAAAAATAATTTTAAATGCATATCAAACAAAAAAAATTCATTTGAGATGCACTAGTTGACTTTGGTTATTCTTTAAAGAACTATAAAGTCACATGCTAGCTCAAAAAGATAAAATTCTAGTTTAATACCCTATAATGTCTTGCCTAAAAGTAGATTAGACATCTAGCATGGTTATATGTGACTTTGAGTTAAAAATAAAGAACCAAAGGGAAGAAAGAAAAATGATGAATATTTATGCTTATGGCATAGTAAAGTATTGGGTCTAAAATATACCAAAATCCTCCTTCAAAAATACACATCAATTCTTCAAAACCTCTTCACTAAACTTCTTCTTGTGTAAGAAGCATTAGTAAATCCAAGAAATAGAAGTAAACCTTCCAATACTTCTTACTGGCTAAATTAATCAAGTAAGGATCAAGTCCATGTAACTCTTGCTTATTGGTCAAAAGACTTGAGGATTATGAATTAAGCCACTATGATCCCTTTTCCTCACTCATATCATCTATAGGTTAGAAGAAAACCTTTTGTGGCACCTTTCCTAAATACCTTGAGTTGGGAGCATGCCCTTTATGACACCTTCTCATGTCTTCCATATGAGTTTGGAATAATCCTTGATGCACCAACATCATAAACTTAGAGTAAGCCCATTTGTGGCACCCTTCTTGTAAGTTTGGAGCAATCCTCTTAGTACCATTCCTAATATTCACATGATAAGGATTAAGTCATCAAAGGCCCTTTCATGTCACAATGGCTATTTAGGTTGGGAACAAGTCATTAAAACCCTTATCCTATTAGCCAACCTTTTGAGGAGTGGATCAAGTTATTAAGACATCTTTCCTCTTCTTTAGCTATTTAAGTTGGATTAAGCCATTGAAGGCCCCATCTTAATAGCTAATCATAAGGAGTAAGTCCCACAGTAGGCATCCTTTTAAAATGATATGGTTGGGATAAAGTCACTATGACCATTTTCCCTATTATTCTTTAGATTAGGAAGAAGTCATTGAAGACCCCTCTTATGATATCCAAAATTTGAGTTCTAGGAACAAGTCATTAAGACCCCTCTTCCTTATTATGGTTACTTAAGATGGATTAAGCTATTGAAGGCCCCATCTTAAAAGCTAATTACATTGGAATAAGTCCCACTATAGGCATCCTTTTAGAAATGACTCAGGTTAGGATCAAGTCATTAAGACCATATCCTTAAGTCAAAACAAAAATATGAGGTTTAGGATCAAGTCATCAAAGACCCCTTTCCACCACCCAAGCTATTTATATTGGATTAAGCCATTGAAGTCGCCTTCCTAATAGCTAACTAGAAAGAAATAAGTCCCCCAATATGCATTCTTTCTAAAGACAAGAATAGGAACAACTCATGAAGTCCCCTTTCTTGTCAAAGAGGCTACCTAGGTTAAGAATAAGTCATGAAGACCCCTTTCCTATTAGCCAAAATTTGAGGTATATGAACAAGTTATTAAGACCCCTCTTCCTCATTATGGTTACTCAAGTTGGATTAATCCATTGAAGGCTCCTTCTTAATAGACAATCAAAAAGGAGTAAGTCCTTTAGTAGAAATCTTTATAAGGCTAAGATAAAGTCATTAAGACACATCCTATTAGCCAAAACAAAAATGTGAGGTTTAGGATTAAGACATCAAAGATCTCTTTCCTCCACCCAAGCTATTTAGGTTGGATTAAGCCATTAACGGCCCCTTCCTAATAGTTAGTTAGAAAAAACATAAGTCCTTAATAGGCATTCTTTCTAAAAGACAAGGATAAGAACGAGCCATGAAGACCCTTTTCTTATCAAATAGGCTACTTAGGTTTGGAACAAGTCATGAAGACACCTTTCCTATTAGCCATAATCTAAGGTCTAGGAACAAGTCATTAAGACACCTTTTCCTCATTATGATTAGTCAAGTTGGATTAAGCCATTGAAGGCTCCTTCTTAATAGCCATTCATATAGGATTAAGTCCCAGTCCTTATAAGGATAGAATAAAGTCATTATGACCCCTTTCTTTTCTAAAGATACCAAGGTAGGAATTAAGCCATTGAAGGCCCCTTCCTATTAGCTTACTTCATTAGAATAAGATCCATGTCATTGTGACTCCTTTTCTAATTAAAACAAAAGAAGCTAAAATGGAAATAAGCCATTGAAGGCCCCATTCCTATGGACTACTCAAATCAAGAATTAAGTCTATAGTAATGAAAATGTTAAAGATTAGGATTATTCTATTTAAGCCCCTTGTCCCCACATAGCTATTTAGGTGTAAATCAAGTCTCCAAAGACCCCTTCCAAATTGCTAACATGATAAGAGTAAATCCCCTACGGTATCTTTCTCTGGTTAAAATATTATGTAATATGGAATATGAGTAAGTTTCCATATTGACATTCTTTCCAACTACTATTATCAGATAAGAGTTTGTCTGTTAAAGGCATCTTCTTTAAACATAGTGATTGTATTGGACTAGACAATCCTTTAGGTCCGCTCCTAATGACAACTCTATTATCTTAGAACTTAGTGAATTTGTGTTCCTAAGAGTGAATCAAATAGGAACAAGTATAGGAATACATATGCCTATCTTTCACAATCAAATCCAAAATATAAATTGAAATCAAAATCAAAACCAAAAATAAAAATTTAACATTTGAACCCTTCCAAGCCTATGCTTGTAATGTTGATCAATTCGATCAACGCCAATATGTACAGGGTACTCTGGCCAATCCACTACACATATTGGGCATCCATTTGTTGACCTCCTTTTGATGAGATTAATATCATTATGAAATTAGTAATTATCCTAATCTTAAATATGAATCTCCTAATTCAATGCTTAGGATACTATACTTAGTGACCTAGTGCACCCTCCTTAGGTTTGGTCTAACCTAATGGGCTTAGGTGGATTCAACCCAAATTCCAACTTTAGATTAAATCAAATAAAATCCAAATAACTTAAATTGAAATTAAATTAAATCAACATGAATGAATCCAAAATCAAATCAAAGTCAAAATTAGTCAACCCATTTGACATAGATTCAACTTAGGTGGGTCCCACTAAGTCAAAGGTCAACCCACCAAGAATTTGACCAAATTAAATCATTACAAATATTTTAAATGATCAAATAAACACTTGTTTGATCACAAATCTAAAGAAATTTAAATTCATTTAGGCCTTAATTTGGTTAATTAGATGACTTAGTATAGATGAACCAAAATGGATCCTATTGGGTTCAAACCCAAATCGAATTGAAATCAACTCCATTTGAGTGCCCAAAATCATTTGGAAATGATAATTAAACACAATCAAAACCATCATTGGTCTAATTTGGTCAAATTGGTCATTTGACCCAAATGAAACCCAAGCTAAACCCATTAAGTCCACATTGGGTCAAATGGGTTCAAATTGAAATCCACTTGAAATTAAATGAAACTAATCACTCTAAATCATCTCACACATGTGATCAAGCATGATTGGAGTCCAAAACCAATCAAATTGAGTCAAATTGATCATTTGAACCCAATTGGAATCAAACTTAAACCATTTAGGTTTAAATGGGTTGAAATGAAGTAAAATCCAAAAGTAATTCAATTCTAAATAAATTAATTAAATCAAAACCAAATCAATCATCAATCAAAGATGATTTACTCAAAATTATAACAATTGAATCAAAAACCAAATGCTTTGATCCAAATGCTAGAATTAGATTCAAAGCTTCCAATCTAATTGAAATGGTTTTAAATCAGAACTCAAACTCACATTAAATTTGATGTAGGGAGCCACATATTAGTCTAAAGACTTTGATAAGTGATTCTAAAGCCAAAGCAAAAGAAAATAAAACCAAAGAAGAAGAGTGGAAATTTTTGACTAAGGAAGATTCCTACTCTTTTAAATATGAAAATCACTTGAATTTTATCCAAGTAACTTTAGACTTTGACCATCTCTTGGAATAATTGTTCCAAGAGCAGTGAATGGATAAGATCAGCCCTCAAGCCAAAATGCATTTGGCTTCCTCCAAGGAGAAGCCAAGGGGAAGCCAAGGAAGAGAAAACTAGAGCCAATGTGCTCAACCAAGCAAGAAAAGGGAGGAGATGTCCTCCTCCTTGAAACTTTCATCAAAACATGCTCACAAGCCCAAACGGGATTAAATCCATCCCTTGGTTGACCTTGTCATTTTCGGTGGCCGAAATCCAGCCACCTAGAAGGCCATAAGTATGCATCTCAACCAAGCATGGAAATAGGGGAGGGAAGGCCAATTCCCTCCCTCTTTTATCTCAAATTGTTCACTAAGGAAGGAGATGCATAAATACATCAATTTCTCGACTACTCACCATCGACACACCAAACAATAAATGAAATCAGGCAAAATCTGAGCTCCTTTAATTGTGAAATGTAAGGGAGACTCTCCAACATCAAATTTAACATTCAAAATGTTCTAGAGAATAAGGTGACCACAAATGCATCACCACCTCATTTGCTTGCCATTGGCGAGTCGAAAAATGACCAAGGCCCATGAAAAACTGATCTGAGGTTGGTTTAGCAAGCAATCCACAAGGAGGGAAGCCCCCAAAGTGCATGCAAACCTTCATTACATCGAGATGAAGCAAATGAAGTCAATCCCATAGATCCTTGAAATGAGGTACACTCCACCACCGTTCCATTAGGCCTTCAATTTTGGTACTTTTTGAAAGGCAATCGATCCCAAAGTAGATGAAATTGCATAGATGGGTTGTAAACCAATCAGTAATCATTTTACTATCAAAATTTCTTCAAATTTTGCTAGAAATTTGGTGAAAATGACAGATGACATCCATCTCTCTCAAAGATTTGTGGGATATAATCTTCGCCAACCAATCCTTCTATTTGGAATGGACAATAATAATTTAGTTGGACGATCTAAGTTTTCTCCTTAAGGAAATCAGAATAAATTGGAATAGTCTAATATGCGATCGGATGGGTGAGATTCATCCTGCATGGCACCACTTTTGATGCGGATGCAACATGGGACCCATGGCCAAATGATGCCTCGCCACGTGATTTGGCCATGTGGCAATGGTGCTACATAGGTTGCCACTCAACCCTTGGTCTTAAAATGGCTAAATCAATTTTAATTATTAAAAAATTAATTAAAAGTTTCAAAAAAATATTTTAAAAACATAAAAAATTAAATACAAATCCAAAAATTACAAACTTAAGCTATATGGATTCATCTTGATGAGAGGAATCCTTTAAAAATAAAATTCCCAATTTTGTTTTGGGTATTTTAGCCTTAATTTAACTTTGAATGGAATTAAATAAATTATAATTAATGACAAACCATTAATCAAATTGAAATAAAACTTTGGAGAATTAAATTTGAAGTTAAAACATACCCTAGGAAAAGTTTTCATAAATTAATTCAATGTAAATCATGAGAAATGAAATTTCAAATCTTAAACCTTAATTTTAATTAAATAAATTAATATAAAATGAATTAACTCATGAAAATTGATTAAAAAACTTCAAGTCAACTTAGCAAACCTTAATGAACATAAAATCATCAATGAAACTCATTCAAACTAAATAAATCATCAAATGGCTTAATTAAGTAATTAAATGAATTAAATAATTCAAATAATTAACTAAACATTAATTAAATCATAATAAATAAACCAAATGTCCAACAATTATTAATAAACCTCTTTGGAAACATCTTTCAAAGAGAAATCAGTTAAAAATAAAATCACTAAATGATTTTCATCAAAATAGGCTTAATTTAGATTTTAATGAAATAATTAAAACCATAATTACACTTTAATTATGAATCTAATCAAGACAAAACTTTAGAAACATGAAACTCGCATTGAACCCCACTTGCCATAAAAATTTCATCTAATTGACCTTTGGTTTGGGAATTGTTGAATTTCCAAATTCCTAAGTCAATATGAGTCAAATAATTAATAAAGAAAATTCATGAATTCATAAAATCGTGAAACAACTTGAAATAATCTACATCAACATCAAAAACACTTAGGATAGTTGTCCAACATCTTAAATAAAATAAGTTAATCATTTCCATACTTAAGGGTTAATGAAATTAATAACATGTAAAGCTTAGTTAAACTTTAAGCTAATATAATCATAATTAAAACACTTAATGAAACCTTAAGGCCATAATCAATCTAACCAAAAAAATGATTTCAAACATTGACCTAAGTGCCTTTAGGGTAACATAAATTAAACCAAATGAAATGAATATGATTCAAGAAACATAAACATAACTTAAACCAAAGCATAAATGTAAACCAAATGAAACAAATGAAATAATCTAAATAAATGAAATAATTCAAACCAAACCAAATTGAAAACTAAACCAAGAATAAAAATCAAATAAAAAGAAATGAAATAAAGAATTGAAACATTAATAAAAAATCCAAATTGAATTCTAATCCAAACCATCTAAATGAAACTAAAAGGATTAATTAAGATACTTAAGGATCTTAGTTAAACCTTTATGATAAATCTTCATCTTAGGATGAAGGTTTCATTTTACTAGGGGATAAAATGTTAAATAGAATGGGTTCCACCCAAAAGTGGGATGTATTATACTTGAATTGCATTTTGGGAAGTATTCTTCAATCATAAATCCTACATAATGAAAAATACTGCCATGTCGCTATCTCCATTTTGGTAAGATCCTTGAGTCTCTTTTCGAGAAGTATTTTTCACTATGTAAGATTTATGTTTATTTTATTCAAATGTTCTCGTTTTTCTTACCCACTTTCTTGTATGGGACAATGTCTATATGCCTCCCTTCTACCCTTCAATCATCCAGTTTCTTAACAAACTTAAAGGTGAGGTGGCTGATGATGAGTTGGCTTCTACTATGATAGCTTCAGAGAGGTCGATCGATAAGGTAAGATAATGTTTAACACCTTAGAAGTCCAAATTATGAGTTCTACTTATATTGGTCACCCAAAATAGAGGAGCGAGAATGGCAAGAAATCGAAGGAGTATATTATAAGAAACTATCCACAGACTTGGTGAGTTGATGAGTGAGGCATTTAAGCTAGGGTAGAGGATTTATTTTGAATGGATGGATTTATTCCTAGAAAATCTTTGTTGTACATGACTACATTTTACTGTGATGATTGTCAAAGCTATTGTATTGTAGTAAAATTAGGAGCTTAGTAGAAATTTTTTTAAAGGAAAGATTTGTCAATGATGAGGATAAAGTTTATAGCATTGAAGGGTGAGGTCAAGTTTTCTAAAGCCAAACTCACCAAGATTCAAGAATAGGCTAAGAAACAAGACAAAGAAAATAATTAGGCCATCTTAGAGATAACTCATCTTATTGAGATGAAAAGGGAGTTTGACATGGAGCTCTCTCATCACTCCGAGGAGTTCCGAAAGAAGGAGGCTGAGTTATTTGGCTTCCTCAATTCCAACATTATAAAAATTTGGTACGAGAGAAATTCAAAAGGTGTTGATAATGTCATCACTAATGAAGCATTGGACCCAAGTTTTTTGATTTTGATGATATCCTCGCCTAGAATCAACCTCTGATGCAGGCAAAAATGAATGGAGCACTAGCTAGCTTCTTTTTTTCCTTTTCCTTGGAGTTAAAAGATCAAGTTTATATTATGAATTCTGTACACTCACAAACTTGCCTTTGCATATGAAATTTTTTGATATGTAATGAAAGCTTTTTATTTATGCATCTTTTTTTATCCAATATGTACAAATGTGCTTGTATGAATGACTATGCTTGTTAAATATAACTTGGTGCAATTTGTTGTGAATTTTGTAAGTATCCACTTATGTTTAACTATTTGGGTAATTGCACTTGTCATATATAAATTGAATATACTCACTGAGTACATTTTTCTAATATAAATGAAGTTTTTTATGTAGTTTGCTTCATAGATAGTTTTGATCATGCTCCTTATTGTGTAATCATCTTAAGTAATTAGTTTATTGCAAATTAGGGATTATAGGGATGCCAACAATGGGGTGTTGGTCTAATATTGTAGTCACCAATTGTACAAAATCTTGGCCTTTTATTTATAGTTGTCGACCTCATTCATTGGTATTATGCTTGAGTCACTAACCATGTGGATTGTTGGTCTATTATTTATAATTATTGACCTATTGAAGTGTTGTCCTTACACTTAGGTTGTCAATTATATAGAGTGTTGGCCTTTTTTTTTCTTATGGTTATGGACCTCACGAGGTGTTAGTGTTACACTTGATTTGCCAACCACATGGAGTGTAGGTCTTTTATTTATCATTGGCGACCTTAGAGGCTGTTGGTCTAACACTTGAGTCATGAATCACATGGAGTGTTGTTCTTTTATCTAGAGTTGCTGACCTCTCGGGGTGTTAGTCTTACACATAAGATGCCAACAACATGGACTGTTGATTTTTTTAATTTAAATTCTATTTATCAATCCATGGAAAGATTAAGATGGGTATTAATTATTTGTTTGTATAAGCTCCTAAATCTCTTACCAGTCACTCAGTCCAAGTTTGGCACACCAAGTGTCATTCTTTCTACATTGGCCAAAAATTACTCGTCAAGCAACCTACTCAACACACAACACCTTAAGTGTTAACTTGGATCATCATTATTTTCCAAATTACTTTTTGTGCACATAGATATATTAATTTTTGTTTACTTAGTCCAAGGGTGGTGCATCAAGTCTTATTCTTTTTACTTGGGCTATAAATGGTGTGCAAAGTGATTTGAGTTGACACATGGCTCCCCTAATTTTAACTCGAATCATCATTGCTCATCCAATACCTTTGGATTAATTTATTAAACTATTGGATGAGTTAACTAGAAAATTTAATCACCACATAATATATTGATAAAATATAGAGATAAAAAATAGTGATTCATTTGGTGAAGAAAAACTTTTATTGCTTCCTAATGGCAACTTATTGAAAATTATGATACAAAAGTAAGGCTTATCTAAAGTATAGAAGTTCTTCATATCCACCATGTTCTAAGTACATAACAGATCCTACACATAATGGGTCTATAGTAGATATTTCCTTGAGCTAATCGACTTCTTTATAATATAAGGGTCATCCCATGTATGAGTGAGTTTACCAAATAGGTTTTGGTGAGCAGCTACATCCACCATATTAATTACCAAGTTGTTAGCCTTAAATCATTTTTCTTTAACATGTTGATTTTAATATTTGTCCATTTGCCTTGTCATTTCTTCTTATTTCAATAAAGTCTAAATCCTCAGCTCTTCCAATAAGTCAAGTGTTATCTCCATGGCTTCAACATAACATCTATCCCATTCACCATTTTTGTCATCTAACTCAATAATTGTTAAAACACTTTGACTTTGAATCTAATACTTGACTAGTAGTACAATCTCTGTCCCATATAAGAGGGCAAATGGTTTATGTCCAATGGATGAGGTGCGAGACATTTTGAGAGCCAAGAGCATGGTTGGTAAGGCATCTACCATTTCACCTTAGTGCCTTATACCTTTTCTTTAATAAGTTGAGGATCATCTTATTCGCTACTTCTACCTGGTAATTGCATTGCGGTTGGTGTATCAAAGAATATTTCAATTAAATTCTTTCTAACTTGTAGAAGTCTCTTAGTAATTTGTCAATAAATTACTATTTATTATTATTTTGATTGACATTGATAGTCTATACCTATAAATAATGTCAGTCCAAACAATGCTTTAAGTTACCTGAGAGGTTATTTGGGTGAGTGAATTCACTTCAATCCACTTGTTGAAGTAGTCAATCATGATGAGCATGAACATTCATTGCCCACTAGAGAGTGATAGGGGGCTTACTAATTCCATTCCTTAAATGGTGAACAACCAAAGACTTGCAATATGTTGAAGAGGTTATGATGACTGTTGTTGTATAAGGATAAACTTCTAACACTATTTGCACCTTCAAGAAAATTTTTCTACATCCTTTCTTAGTGTGATCTACTTATAACCTTATCATAGAATTTTGTGGCAGAGCATTCTACCTCTAGAGTTACTCCCACACTCACCAAATTGCACTTCCTTGAATACATTTCTTGGCTTGCTTTCTGACACACATCTCATATTAAGTGAAGTCACTAATCTTCAAAAGAAATGGACTCTAATTAGTAGGAATTAGGTACTTTTGATCCTAAACCATCTTGGATCATTAATTTCTTTCTCAAACTCTCTAATTTGCAAATACTTTTGATGAGATCAATCTAATTGTGCAAGTCTTTATAATTAATTTGTATAGATTTTTTTCTCCTCTATGCTGTGAGATGAATAATGGGTTGCTTCCTAAGTCTACTTGTCTTAGACAATAAGTCAATGAGTTGATTTTGTTCCTTGTACTTGATGTTGAAGTATTCAAATATCTTGATCTTCTTTTTTACCTTGAGCAATACTTTTATAAGACTCATCTCTACCTTTGTAATCTCTTTTATTCATCTTACCATAAGCTCGGGGTCTAAGTAGGTGATGATGTGTAAAGTACCGAGTCCTTGAGCTAACTTTAGTCTAGTAGGTAGAGCTTTACTTTGATTGATTATCCTTTGCCAAAAGTTAAATTTTACTAATTGAGTATTATGACCCAACTGAACTTTTTAGCTTGATGTCTACTCTTATGCCTTGTTTGACTGAAGCGCTTTCTACATATAAGTGCTATAATGGCTCTATGCTAACCGGACATCATGTGTACCACTACAATTTACAAGGAAATCTACAAATTCTAGTGTTTTAATCATCATCCTAAGCGAATATGATATATTGAACTCACTTAATTCTACCAACTATTTTAGTAAACTCCATGAATGATCTAGCTTGGCAAGTACGAACTTGATCAAGTAATCGATCACAACCTTAATAGAATTAGCTTGGAAGAAGTCAAAGTCATCTTACAAATATGATAAGTGCATGTGTGAGTTTTTCCATAATGGTGTAATGTACATGAGTACCTACTCTATTTATTATAGAGCTGACTGAGTCTTTTCTAACTCTTACATATAGTAGTAGGGTTTCAACTTCCTTTAGGCTTTATAAAAATGGAAGTGATATGAGTATGCTCTTTAAGTCACAAAATGCCTTCACATTCTAAAGTCCACTCAAACTTTTTGTTTCCTCTGATTATTTTAAAGAATGGTGAACAACACTCCCCAAACTTAGAAATGATATGAATTAATTCAGCCCTACAACTTGCTTGGTGAGTTATTGAAATTTTTTCATCATTTTAGTTATGACATTTATCTTTTTGGGGTTGACCTTTATGCCTTCAAAAGTGATCAAGAACCCTAAAATATTTTCTTGACTCTATGTCGAATGTGCACTGTAGATGATTAAGGCTCATACTATATTTTTTTAAAGTGGGAAACATTTTCTTTAGATTTGTGATGCTCAAGTGACTTGCTCTTAACTAGTAATTCATCTACGTAAACTTTTACATTTCATCCTTTATGTTCTTTGAATACTCAGTCCATTAACATATGGTAAGTCACCCTTGCATTTTTAGCATGTAGAGCATTACTGTGTAACAATAGAACCCTTTTCCTATAATAAATTTCATTTTTTGAGTCAGTAGGATAAATATTATTTTATGGTATCCTAAGAAAGCATCCAAAAAATTCAATACATTGTTATCATCCATTAAGACAAAGAGTGCATCTATCTTAAGAAGTGAGTACCCATCTATTGAGCATGTCGAGTTTCATGAAATCTATATACATCGTCTACTTCTCACTGGACTTTTGAACCATTATCACATTTGACACCCACTATGGGAATTAAACTTCTCTAATGAAATTGACCTTTAGTAGCTTGGAGAATTCTTCTATGATTTGCTCGACCAATAAAGCTATCATCCTTTTCAAATTTTTCTAAACATTAAGTCGATGGTAAGTGAGGTTGATGTAAATGTCTAGTATCTCAGTTGTCATTTAGGAAAATAGGTTTGTGAGTTTTATTTTTGGATATGTTCAGGTGGACACCATGTAGGGGGTACTTATTGAAGTGATTAGGTATGACATTAAGGTATGATGTACTATCTCAAAAGATAGGAAACATCACCCTATAATGGACCTAATCACTTAATAAAGACTCCTAAGGCATGATGGCTCTTCGTATATACTAGAGATTCTTCTCCTGCTTTATAGGGAAAATAAAATAGGGTTTATTTAAACTAGGTTCTTAAGTTCTCTTTGAAGGCAAGCCTCTATAGTTAATACATCTTAGGAAATGGATTTTCTAAGAATACTCTCGATTAATGTAATCAATTATTGTCTCCCAGGATTTCAAGGTTAAGACTATCAAAGGATTGGTCATTTTAGAAAATCAAGTGGGATTGTTCAATTGGAAATACTTATTTTGGAATCTAACAAAGATAAGTAGAAAATGCTCATGATACTAGAAAGCTTAGTGAACATTCTAACCTATCCTATGGTGAGGCTTTATATGTTTGAAAGTGATAGGATTTATTTTATTTGAGTTGAAATTTTATTAGAATGTTAGGGCTTATAATCCATCAACACAAGATTGTAAAATTCCTAAGAGGTGAGGATTTATGCTCATAGCCCAAGGGAAATAGCAACCTCATATCCTAAATCTAAGGATCTTTAGCACAAGTTAGAAGTGCAACCTAAATCTAAGTAGAAATGGGGACATAAGGGTCTATTCCACAAGAGAAGATAGACCCATCTGACTTTTTTAGACTTACAACCGCTTGGATTGGCCGCTAGCTAACACCTCCTATGATTCAAAATAATAGTCCAATCCTCTTATTTAATTGATACAAGGTTTAGGCACATGCAACATATTTTCAAATTATTATTTTGACACAATATTTGGACAGCCCTAAATGATACAGGCTTCATCGTTGGAGGAGGTGTTCTACAAGGACCCATTCATTCCATATTAGAATGGGGATGCTCTATTCAAGTGTGAAATAATATGTTATGCATGATGTTAGACATACAACATACATCTATGGAGTTGCTTAATCTTTTAATTATCTTGATTACAACCTAGCTTTAAAATGAGGTTATGATTTATTTTAAGTTTTAGTTATAAGTTATTAATTGGGTAGAAAAATTAACTTTTTTTAAGAGCTTAAAGCCACACATTCAAACATCAATCATAAGAAACATTGAAAAAGATGCAATTCTAATGTGCAAGCTAAACACAACATCAATCATTTTATTAATTATTGTGAAAGAATAAAAAGCCAGCTCGTACCATCGTACACCCCAAAAAAGAGAAAAGATGGGTAGTCGAGATCTACCCTTATACAACTTAAAATTACAAAATAATATTATAATTTAGAATTAAATACATGATATGGGGGTCTTCATTTTTTATTTCTTCTTTCTTCCTCCTTTTGATTTGCTCCAAGGCATCACAAGGCACCCCAGGACTAAGGCTTCTAGCCACTGCTCATCCTAATCCACATAACACTAATCCAAATTCCTATTGCAAAAATTAAAATTTATGGGAAAAGTAAATCTAACAACATCTCTAAAATAGGGGTTAACTAAACACATATACAATCCTAAGTAGTTATATTTTATAATTTGGACTAAACACCCTGCAAATGGGTAACTAAGCCCACCTATCCTTATATGGATTATTCTTAGGGGCATAAGCAACCTGGAAAGGGAACATTTATATTTATGTTTGAGCATCCCCTTAAGCACAATCCCTTGCATAAAATAAGATTAGGCTATCAACGCCTAACATCCAGTCTATAATCCACAATCCTAACATCTAGTTTAAAACATTACATCATAAACAAAACACATCATCATTGCATACGCTATTCTAACTTAAAGCTAAAAGTGGTGACTTGGCATTTAAAGTGTGTGCTTAGGCTTTATGTGGTATATCTTAATTAGACTTTTGAACTAAGGTTATCTAAGATTGAGATTATTTAAGTTAATATGATGGTTGGTTTCATTTCATGTTATTTAGATGATTTCTAAACTTTAATTTGTATTTTGTGTTGTGTCATTTGATTTACACTTAGCATCTAAGTGTTATAAATATAAGACAGAGGCTTACCCTCTTTCATTCCTACCATAAGTTGTTTTAAAGCATATTATTATGATTTAGCTTCTTTTAATGAATGATTTATTAAATATTTTATTAATCCTAAGTTTAGGTTAACCTTACAGAATCATATTTAACATGAAAGGCATCTTAAGATTTATGTAATTGAATTACCATCACATAGAATATGTTGAACCATTCCTTTTCATCACCCATAACATGCATATGATTTAATGATTAGTATACATATACATACAACATATTTTAGGCATACTTAAATGATTATGGATGGATACATTTGAAGATTATATTTTACTTGATTGAAATGTTTATACATGTAAATTAAAGCTTTATCCAAATTCTAATACAAATATACATAGGAATGAAATTAAATAAGTATGTGCCATTATTAAACTAGGGAAGTGAGGTAATCAAATGACCTCTTTGGGGCTACTTAAAGCCTTGTATTCTCGGGATGTCCAGACTATGTACTTATTGTCATTCAATCACATGTAAGTTCATATATTTTATATGCTTAAATGATTATGGATGCATGTATTTTTAGTAGGAAAGAGGATTTTCATTCTCTAATCAAATACACATACACATATATAAAAGATGTAAACATATACGTGCCATTGTTAACCAGGAAAATGAGATAATCAAATGACCTTCTTGGGGCTACTTAAAGCCTCATATTCCTAGGATGTCTAGACTATATACTTGCTATCTTAAATACATGTGAATGTATACACAAATATAAGAATGGAAATCATGAAAAAAGTTGTATTTTTTATTGAATTATTTATGCATACAAATGAAAACTCTAGCCCAAATTATAATATGAATACACATGGAAATGAAATCAAATAAGGATGTGCCGTTGTTAAACCAGGGAAGCGAGGTAATCAAATGACCTCTTTGGGGCTAAAAGCCTTATATTTCTGTGATGTTCAGACTATATACTCATTATCCTTCAAACACATGTAAATTCATATATAAATGTAGGAAATAAAGCTTCACATTTACATACTTAAGCTATAAACACATGAAAAGCTTATATGTATTCATAACTATTATCACTCCAAATATTATTATCAGCTTATAACTTTTGGAAAATGAACTTAGATTTGCTAATGATAATAGCCATAGATAAAATAAAATTAAGCCAACACATGCAACCTTACATAAGTAAATTTTATTTGATTCATTTGAATTTAAAAATATGAATACATGAGATCACATGACATACAACATTTAAAGTGATTGAAAAGAAATAGCAAAACATGACCATATGATTCATTCAATGACACTAATTCATTAGGACAATCACATCAACTAATATTATTTAAAGAAAACAAAAACTTCTTATTAATTTGATTTTTAGATTTGAATTGAACATAGAGAGGAGAAATCATTTGTTGTTTTCCATCCCTTGTTGATGATTTAATTTGTTTAAGGAAAGATGATTAATTTACTTTTATGATTTAATTAAGTTGAATCATTAAGCAATCCATTTAAATTACCTTTTCCTATGATTATTTAATTTAATTAATTATTTAATCATGAGCCACAAATGACATGAACATGAAGAAAATAAAATTGCAATGCTCCTAAAGGACCTAATGCAATTCACTCATGATTGAAGATTAATTAAGTTAAAGAATTTAATTAAGTATTCTTATGAATTCCCACACTTATGGATTAAACATAATTTCTTGAAGGGTCTTTATATTGTTGAACACATAAAGAGGAACCCTTAGTTTTATTGATGATTATCTAAAGTGATTACCATTTTGAGTTGATTTGATTTGGCCATTAACTAATTAATTAACTCCTTAATCGATTCATGTTTTAATTAACTTTCTTAATGAATTGAATTTTGAAAAGTAACTAGGAAAGAGATCCTAATCACTCTCCCTCATCATCTTATTGTTAATAAGTGATTATTGAAGTTAAATTAATTAATTTTTATTATTTAGATCATTAATTAATCACTAAATTAATTAAAGGAGTAATTAAGGTTTGAATTTTAAATTTCTCTAATTACATAGCCAATAAATCTCAAGAAAATCATGGGAGGCAAAGGTCATCCCATTAAATCAGCATATCAAGTTTGGGATTAAGTTAGTTAGAAAAACATTCAAACTCTAATTAATATTTAATTAGTATTCAAAATCAAATAAAATTATTTTTATTAGATTCTCCTCTATTTTACCTTTCCAAGAGTATTTATTTGCACTTTTTTGGATTTTTCTACAATTAGTTATGAATTTAGGAACTTTCATTAAAACACATTTTTAAACCTAATTAATCCCTCATCCACTCGGTGCCACTAGAACTGCTAATGTGGCAGTGCTTTCCATGTGGCACCATGGAATTGGCCACTTAATTTGGCCAATGTGGCACTAACGTGGTTGCGTGAACGTATTTTCATCTCTGCCATTTGATCCAAGATCGGACGGTGGAGATTAATCTCAGTGTTCCTATAAGAATAAATTGAGTTAAATCTAATAGATAAATCATGATCATTTATTCCAATCATGCAGAATGAATGATAGATGATCCGTCATCCCCGGAGTGATAGAAGACGAACACCGTCCACTTTCCTTCACTCGATTCAAGCTCGTTAGAGCTTGTGGAGGCTCAGGATCAACTAAAACATTCATGAAGGTGGGAATCGCTTGACATTATAATTTCTTTCAAAAAAGACCAACACCTAAGGCTGGATCTATGATTTTCTAAAAAAATACCTTGTTGGAGCTCAGGACCGACTAACCAGATGAGGTAGCTTTATCTTGAAGAGATGAAGCCCAGCTGAGAAGATGGCATCTTGATTCCTCACCGTCAGCTCTGTGGACCAACCGTCATTGGAAAACATGTTGGATTTGGTCTTGAAGTGGCCTCTAGTTATCGAATCGCTTGGAAATGATTTTTCTTACCTTACTGGAACTTGGGGAAGGTTTGGGTGAAGTTAATTTGAAAATGAAGGAGATTTGGTAGAGCAGGATGGGGAAAGTGTTATCTTTAGCATGGTTTAGATGTCACCGGTGATGAAGAAGCTCCATGAACTCAAGGGAAGATCTCGGAGACTCATCTTGAGTTACTAAAGCTGAGGATGCTCAACGTGTCATTTCAAATTGAATAAGGGGAGTATACCCCCTCCTCCCTCTAATCTGATGGCTAGGATGCTCTCTGCATTTTGTAGGTGGCCAGCCGACATAAGCGGCCATGGGTGGTAGGGAATTAGTGAGGTGGCTCAATTTGTGTGGCCAAGTAAGGCATAGTGGTTGTCAAGAGCTGAGGTGGCTATCTTTTATTTTGTATGTGTTCCAATGGGAAGATGTGGGTAGCTCACCTCCCCTTGGCTCATTGCTAACGCAAACAACTTTGGGTTAGGTGAGTCAGTGATCCTCAAGTCCATTTGGAGCTTAGGGTGGCTACCAAGGGGAGGAGAGTGGGTTTGACCATCAATGAATGGGGTTATTTGGAGGGCTTTACCCATTAGGTAATGGGTCAATTCAGGTTGGATTTGGGTTGACCCATGATGACCCAAGGATGGATCATGCCAAGTTTGATTGTGTTTGTGCTTGTTTGAGTCTCAATTTGACCCATGTAGGTCAATTTGGGCAAAGTTGTGTTAGGATAACCAATTGGTCAAATTGGGTCAAACCAATGGTTGTTCAAATTCAAATGATGATTTAGTATATTTTAGTTCAATTGGTTTGATTTAATTTGGCTTGAATTTGAATTTGACACATATGGGTTCATATGGGTCAAATGGGCTAAGTTGACCAATATGGTCAAAATGGTCAAATTAGCTTGGGTTGGGTGTTGGTTTAGGTTCAATTGATCATTCGAAGATGATTATAGTTTTAATTTCAATTAATTTAGATTTGATGATTTAGGCCAATTTGACCCTTTAGGTCAATTTGGGCTAAATGGGCCAATTGGGTTGACTTGGTGAAATTAGGTTCAACCTAGGGTTTCATCATGTTCAATAATTAATTTGAGATGGATTTGAGTCATTGGTTGCAATTGATTTAGATTAAAATTTGATTTGGCCTAATTTGGCCTTTTAGGTCAAATTGGGTCAACTTGGGCCAAGGGGCCAATTAGGTTTGGTTTGGCTCAATTGATGGTCAAGTCATGTTCAAGGATCAATTTTGGGTTAATTTGAATCATTGGTTGCAATCAATTTGGTGTAAAATGGAGTTTGGTTCAATTTGGCTTATGTTGGCTAATTGGGCTAACTTGATCAAATGACCAAATTGACTTGGATTGACCCAATTGATTACAATTGATCAATCAAGGATGATCATTAATCAATATAGGAGGTTTTGGATGATTTGGTTCAATCCAATTTGGGTTGGATTAGAGTTTGATTCAAATTTGTCCTTTAGGTCACTTTGGGTCATGTGAGCCTAATAAACTAATTGGGTTGGTTTTGGGTTGAATTGAGTTGAGTTGAGTTTGATAATTAATTTGGGGTTGATTGATAGCTTTGGTTTCAATTGATTTAGGTTTGATTGGATTTTGGCTCATTTGGACATCTTGAGTTCAAATGGGCTAGCTTGGGTTGGTTCAATTGATTGATTTAATTGATTATTTATTTTGGCTTGATTGTAGGTTTTGGGAGAGTTTAAGATGATGATTTGAGGAAATCAATTAAGTTTGGTTTTATTGAAGGAGTTTTGTATAAGTCCATAGGATTGAATCATGGGCTTAGTTTTAGATCATTTTGTATTTGATTTTGGTTTAGAGTATGGATATGAAATTGGATTCAATTGGAATGGTTGAATTGTATATTTGATTTTTCGTTGATTTGAAGTTGGTTTTGCCTTTAAGGTTAGGCATAGGCTTGGATAGGCCATAGGATAAGTTGGCTTCCTATGGTCCTAAGATATAGCCTATGGTAATTCCTCCTAAGCCTCTAAGTTTGGGTTAAGTATTCACCAAACCACTAGAAGTGTCCTGATTAAAGAAGTGTTTGTGTCTAGAAGAGTCCTACATCTAAGATGGGAGGATTGAATCCTTACTCCAAAAGTGAGGTCAACAAAAGAACTACCAAGAGGTGTGGTGTAACTGACAAGGCTCACCACACATATTGGTGTTAATTGAGATGATCAATAGCATCCAAAAGGATTGCAAATGCTGACGAAGACTATCTATACATAAACTATGAGGTAAATAGAATCATAATCTTAGTGTGCTACCCATCTCATGCCAAAGGAATAATAGAGCCAAGAAGATTTGGTTTGAATAGGTTGAAGGCTAATTTCACGTCAAGGACATGAAAAGAGATCTACCAGGGATCCACACATGAATTGGATTAGATTTGGAGATTGATTTATGCCAAGGGAATAAAAGGGTGGGTAAATCTACTAGGGTTTAAGGTTTGATTGAATTTATTTGATTTAGTTTGGGAGAAATCCACTAGGGATATAAATTTGAATGAATTTATTTTGTTTATTTGATTTAGTTTGATTTATGGAAGGGGGATCCACTGGGGATCAAGATTGGATTTAGATTTGATTTTATTTAATTTAATTTATTTGACTTAACTCCATTTGGGAAGTACATTTAAATTTGAATTTGATTTAGTTTAATTTGATTTCTTTTGATTTAATTTGGTTTGATTTGATTTAATTTGATTTAGACCCTATTGGTATGTGATGGACTGCACTATGAAGGGGCTATGTAAGCTTAGGCCTATATTAGATTTACTAGTCCAAAGGGATAGTCTACCATCCGAAGGGTAAGACTATCCAACTTAAAGGTTTCCCTGTGCTGTGTCTGAAGAAAAGCATGGACTTACATCATCTAAAGCAAGATCAATCACTAGGGTGACTTATTGATGACACAACAAATCAAACCTGACCTAGGGTGACTATTGAGTGAGTGCTTCTGGGACTCAACTCAAGACTAGTCATGGTGATTCTAATAGTGAGTTTTGATACTGTCCAAAGATAGGATGCCTGGGAAAAGGTGCACTTAGGGCATTATCCTAATCCATAAAAAAATTATTTTGTTTTCTTATTTAGCATGGACCCTATTAGTTTGTGAGGAACCACACTATGAAAGAGCCATAGGGGCTTTGGCCTATTTTAGATTTACTAGCCTAAAGGAGAGTCTGCACATCCGGAGTACAAAACTTCCAACTATAGGGGTGGCTATTAGGAAAGGGAAATTGTTCAATCTAGTAGTAACCTGGGTAGTGTCTAGATGGGGTCATAAAGACGTGATTCAAAATTGAGTGCCCAAAGGGGAGGTGACTCTGGGGCATTATCCTGATCCCTAAAAAAGAAAGCCTATAGGTATGTAGTGACTACCTCAAGGAGAAAGCACAGGGACTTACATTTTCCTGAGCAGTGTTATCCACCGGGTGGGTCAATGTCAGCAAAGAAAACACCACCAACCTAAAGTGCCCATTGGTGTGCAATGATCATTCTAGAAAGAATGCATCAAAGACCATTGTCATCATACCACTATCTAATCTAGGGTGACTACTAAGTGGGAAGTCATAAAGAAGGACTGGACTCAAACTTGAAGTAGTCAAGAGGAAAGGAGTCATTGGAGGTCTTACCCTAATCCTCAAAGGTAAACTCAGACCCAATTAGTGTATGGTGGCTAGTTCAAAAGAAAGTATGGGGAATCACATCTTCTTAAACAAAGCCAATATAAAGGTAGCTTATCGATTGTACAATAAGACATACCACACTGATAAGGTGCTCATTGGTGTGCAGTGGTTAACCTAGAAGGAAAGTGCAAGGACTTACATTCTCTTAAGCAAAAAGACCACTAGGGAGACACTAGCTAGGCAGTGAATTAAACTTGACATTCTCTTAAGCAACTACTGAGTGAGGGCCATTGAGGGAATTATCTCAACTAAAGTAGCACAAAATGAAAGATTTATGTTAGTTTGTTTTTGTTCATGTGTAATTTTATGTTTTGTTGTGCTAATGAGGGGTAGGATGCTGCTCGGGTTCTCTTACACCTACGTTAAACACAAAAAAAAGATCCGCAAAAGGGAAATGCTTTCAATTTAGAGAGATTTTAATTTAAAATTAAATTTTATTGATGAAAAATTATTTATAAACATTTGTTTTATGGGTAATATTTCTTAGGTAGAGCCATTGATTGGAAGCATCAGGTGCTCTTCTTTATGGTTGATAAGTTGATATGATCCTCCTTAGTAGGCCTTCTCTATGGCAAAAGGGCCTTCCCAAGTGGGTTTAAACTTACTTCTCATCTTTCAATAGGCAATAATTGATCTTCTTAGAACTAAAACAAGCTCCCCTACTTGAAAAGCTCAAGGGCGGACCAACTTATTGTGAGCTTGAATCATTTTTATTTATACAACTTGAGGTTTTGGCATGCTCATAAGTGCTTCTCCTCAAACCTTGAGTTCTTCTAATCACAACCTGATGTTCTATTTAGTTGTAATTTTACTACCCACAGCTGTCCTTAGTGAAGAGTTGGAATTCTAATGGTAGAACAGCTTTAGACCCATACATAAAAAAGAGGTAGATTTAGTTGGAGTTCTGTAGGTGGTGTGGTAGGCCCACAAAGCTTCAACTAATTGCTCATGCCATTGTCATTTGTTATCATCGAGTATCTTCTTGGATATTTGGAAGAGAATTTTGTTGAAGGCTTCTGTTAAACTGTTCGCCCGCTGGTAATAGATGGTAGAGTACCTTCAATCCATGTTGTGTCTTAGGGTGAAGTTGTTGATTTTGGTGCTCTTGAATGTAGTACTATTATTAGATATAATTTGGCAAGGTACCCCAAATCTATATATGATATGATATCTAAAAAACTGGAGCACATGCTGAGCTTTGACCTCCCTTAGCGGAATCACCTCCGCCAACTTGGAAAAGTAATTGGTAGTAGCTAGAATAAATTGATAACTCTTGGAAGAAAGAGGATCAATGACCCACTATGTCAATACCCCAACACTTGAATGGTTAGAAGGCCAATGTTGGATGTAGAATGTTGGGTGGTTAGTGTTGGACCATACCATGTACTTGGCATTGGTGGCATTGCTTAGCATCCATCGTGATCATCGATGGCAAAGTACCAAGTATGATCTTGGGATTGAATTGATGAGCTTTGCATAATCTTGAATGTACCTTAGTCATGATCTTACAGGCTTTGTGCTTGTCTAAATAGTGTAACAATATAAGTTCGAAGGAGCGTCGGTATAAGGCACCATCCACGAGGGCATAGAAAGTGCCTTTTTTCACTTGATGTGCTAGGGACTTCTCTTAAGGTAGTTTTTTTTATTTAGGTAATCAATGAAGGGTTGCCTCCAATCCAATTCTTTGCCTTTTTTGGCAACGACAACCTCCACCTCAAGAGAGTATTTTTTGATGAGTTTAGTATCAATAAGAGGAAGGACTTGCTAATTTTGGAACTTTATTGATATAGACTCATCATCTAGACATGCTAACTCCTTGCAAGCTTGGCTAAGGCATCTACTATCTCATTTTACTCAAGGGATCTTGTAGATTATCATTTCTGGGATTGGGGCAATAACTTCATGGTATACTTGTGGTAGTGATGGAGTCTAGGCTTAAGGATCTTATAAAACCAAGTGATTTGGTTGACAATTAGCTGAGAGTCCCCAAATATCTTGATGTTTTGGATGCCTAGAAAGATGACTAACTCCAGACTAACAATCAAACCTCATATTCAGCTTCATGGATGGTGCATAGATCAGTTAGGTGATGTGAGAATCTCATCACATAGTGGTCTAGAGTTAGGAGAACTATTCCTACCCTTGCTTTTCTTGAAAGAGTAGATAGTGGTTCTTCCCTTTTTAAGAGGAAGTCGCACCATTAAAATACATCTCCTAGTGGTGAATGTTGGTATCCTTAAGTTCATGATTTGTTCATCGGGGAGATAATCACTAAATGAAAAGTCAGCAGAAAGTTAGTGTGCTGCTAAGAAATCTGTGAGTGCTTTTCCATTCACCGCATGGAGGGGTACAAAGAATTGTCAAATTATGATAAAATCATGGACCAATGTGCCAACCGTCCAGATAGAATTGGCCATGTCATAAGATATTATAGTGGATTGATTTTAGAAATTGAGTTTACTTTATGAGAAAGCATAATGTCATAGCCTTTGAGATGTAATGATTAAAGCTAGGCAATGCTTCTCAATGGGTGGATAGTTTGCTTTAGTAAGTATTAGATGATGGCTAAGATAGTAGAGTGCATTCTCTTTCCCTTCATCATTGGCTTGGGCCAACAAAGTGCCAAGCTAGTGGTCTAATACAATAGTTTAGAGTATAAGCAACTTACCAGGATAACCAATAAGATGTCAGGTACGATGAGATGCATAATTGGCATCCCACTTGAACATGGAATCCTTTTGACTAGTGCTGAGAAGGATTGAAATCTACCTGATAGGTTGGAAATAAAGTGTCTTGAATATGCCAACCACCATTTGAATGATCTAAGTTGAGTTAGACTTTTAGGGGGTGACATTTCTAATATTACTTTATTCTTCTTGGGTCAATTTTGATGACGGTGTCAGACAATGAACCCAAGAAACTTCTCTGAAGCTACTCCGAATGCACACTTCGGAGGGTTCATTTTGAGGTTAGATTGTCTTAACCATCACTTAAAAATACTCTCTAGTCAAAGAGATGGTCTTCCTTTCTCTAGTTTTGACTATGAGATCATCGACATAGCATTCTACTCGATGATAAATAAGTTCATCAAAGATTTGTGTCATAGCCTGCTGGTATGTGGCATCGACATTTTGAGGCCAAAAGGCATGACTTTGTTACCATAAATTTTGATTAAGGTTCTAAAGGTAGTGTTTCTTTCATCTTCAGGTGCAATCTTTATTTTGTTATATCCAGATGAACCATCCATGAAAGAGAAGATAACATGAGATAAGACAATATCCACCATAAGTTCTAGTATTTATAGTGAAATTCATCTTTTGGACATGCCTTATTAAGATCTCTAAAATTGACGCATATGCAAATTTAACCATTCTTTTTATTAATTAGGACGACGCAAGCTAACAAAGTGGGGTATTTTTCCTCTTGGATGAGACCTGCATCGATCAGTTTCTTGACTTCAGAAATGACCTATTATTCATTGTCTAATCCCATATGTCTAAGAGCCTACTTGATAGGGTTAGCATCATGCTGTATCACTATCTTATGGACCGCTATGTTAGGAGCCAATCTGGATATTTCTTCATAACTCAATGCAAAGAGGTCCTTAAACTCAGTGAGCAACCTAACAAAGTCATTGGTTTCATTTTGTTAATTAAAGAACTGATTTATGTCGTGGTTATCTTCAGTTCTAAAGTAGATTTCTTTAAGTTCATCAATGATTGATTTGATTTCTTCTTTGAACTCTGGTGGTGCATCTTTGACTCAGAAATCATCTATAACATCTGAACTTTCTAAGCACAGCTCCTCATATGAGTTGATGTGATTTGAAAAGGACCTTTCAGATTCCAAATGATTGGTGATGACTAAGCAATAATCATCATCATCGACTGAGCCCACTATACCAAAGCCTAGTCCTCATCTTGATTAAGAGCTTTTGCATTTGTTGTTCCATTGCCTTTCGAAGTAATATGACCTATTCTTAGACCATGTATGTGGAATTAAACCTTTGTTTGCTAAGTTAAGAACACACTACAAGTATCAATCAAAAGGTAATTCTATTAATTCTTTATATGAATCATCCTCAAATTCTACATCAACTTTTGACATGAGAATGATGCTCCAAGATAGAACCTCTGAATCTTCATGGTTTCACATACTTTAGGGGCCTCCTTAACTATAAAACCCTCAACTTTTTATGAAGAAAGTGGGCTAAGAGCTAAAGTTCCCAAATGATGCCTAACAGTTTCACATAACGAGGACTTTGATACACTTATGCTTTGCTTAAGAATTCAATCTTCATTGTTGTCTGGCTTGAATGTCACCTCTAATGGGATCTATTATTAAGAAGAGCTGGCCAGCATGCTAACCACATAAGACTCATCTGAACTACTTCTAAGTCTATGTGGATAATAGGTTTACTCATAGAAGCTGGGATGAATCTCCGGTGGGTGGTAAGTATGGAGGCCTTCCACTTGAAGGACTCCCTCTAAACTTGCTTCTTCCTCATCCTGATGGAAGTTGAGTCATCCTCACCACTTGTTCAAATGGAGTAGCGAACTTGCCTCTAAACTTGCCTCTCAAGCCCCATCTCCTCCCTAAGGTCTATTTCTCGCTCCCTTTTCTTTTTCTTTTTTATTTTCATTTTAATTTTTCCTTTTTTTTCTTTTTCTCTTACATTAAAATTTTACTAAATTCACTAGAATAGACTATTAGTTTCTCAGGGAGGTAGTAAGCTGTGTCCTCATATATCCCGACCTCATGAACTGCAAAGGGCTTGAGATATCCTTTGACACAATATTCAATTCCACCTCTTAAGAACTTAATGCACTGATGTAAAGAGGATTGAACCATGTTGTTCCCATGTATCCACAGTCTCCCAAGTAATGCATTATAGGATGTATATGAGTCTATTATGTGAAACTTAGCTTTACTCATCCAATCATTTATCTCTAAGGGCAACACTATGGAGCCTAAGGCCATATTGCCTTGTTCATTGAATCCTTTCAACATCAACCTCTCTTTATGGAGTATAGAGATGTTAACCTTCAAGTAGGCAATGGTTCTTAAGTTCAAAATGTTGATTGATGCACCCGGATCAACCAAAACTCTGGATAGCCAGAATTTGCCAACATCCACTATAATGTGTAGAGGATAGTTATGCTCAATCATTCTTAGAAGCAGGTCTTCATCATTGAATGTAACTCCTAAGATTTCTTTTGAGTAGCATGCTTCCTATTTAGAAGTGGTCAACTGAGCTAAGCATATCTCTGGATCAAGCAAGGCTTTGATTAGAGATTCTCATCTCTTTGGATAAGATAAGGGCATCAAATATGCTTAGCTTAGCTGACAACTTTCTAAGATATGTGAGGATATTGTAATCAACTTTGGACTTGTCCTCCATAAGCATATCCATAGGTGGAGCATCTTGTGGAAGGGCTATCTGCTCACTAGAACCAATGACCTTTTTACCCTTATCCTGAGGTGCTACCTGGTAGAACTTTGTCACTTTTGAGGTTGACTTTAATGACTTCATGGAATGAGGGGTTTATGGTAACTTCTACCTGCTCATCAAGTATACCTATAGTTTTTCATAAAGGATCCTCGAGTTGGATGACTCTAAATTAATCTCAAGAGGTGAAACTTGATGATTCAAAAAAAGAAATCCATTTTTGAATCAAATTGGAAATGATCAGAATTATTTGACTTATTACTTTGACTTGGAGAGCTTTCAATTGGAATATAATTAATAGAAAATCAAAAGTAGAAAAGATGTAAGTGGAATCAGATTTCTTCATTAATTTCTTTAATTTTATGGGATGTATATAATAAAAATCAAGTAAAGTAAGTGGGATGAGGGGTTTGGTGCCCTCATCCACTGATACAATTCTTGTGCTGGAGGTTGAGGTGCTGGTAGAGGTGGTAGTAGCTGCAATGATGGAAGGAGTACTGGACTCGGATGGTGGTTGCACTATGGATCTATCCCGGGTAAGTGTATGCTATTATTGCTGCTGGGCTTCCACCTTCCCGAGTTGTCCTTCACAACTAGCAAACCTTCCTTGGTGTTGAAGATTTGAGCTAATTCAGTTACCTATAAAGAAAGTTTCTTGATTTTAAAAATGATATTTTTAGAGGTACGGGATAAAGAAATATCCCAACCTTCTTTTGTCTTAAGTGGATCGAAGATATCCCAAAGGATTACTCTAATTGAACTAAATGGTTGTTCTACTAAGTATTCCTTAGGGATAACTATTGCTCTTGACTTGAAGTTACACTCAAGTTAATCCTTGAAGGTAATTCAATCCTCTAAGACATGGCCTAACATGTGGTGCTACAGGCAGTAGTTAGGATCATCACTCCTGCCCACTTCCTCGGGCTTCTTAGGCTTGGGTAGCTAAAAATCAAGCTTATTTAAGAGATTTTTGAAGATCTTTTGACCACCTCCCTCTTGAAAGAGTATGATTTATTTAATCTTTTAGCAAGACTGGGTGAAAATTAGCTACCTGGTGGTGGATACTAGTATCGCTGCTAAGTAGGCTACTATGGCAGTGGTGGTGGCCATTATCATGACCGATGTAGTGGAAGAGGAGGCGGTAACATAGGCTACTAGAATCTGGGCCTCTCAAACTAAACTCTCGTAGGTTGCTTTCCCTTATCAACAACCTCAACTATCTCAAGCTTCATCTCAAAGACCTTTTGAGGCTTTGGCATGGATGACTAGTCTAAAAAGGGTAACTATTTAGCTTCCTCTTGTAGGTTACCCACTTTGTTGATTAGCTTCTCAAATGTCTTAATGATGAAGCCCTTAAGCAAGAAAGTGACTAGTCCATGGATATTCTTGAGTAAAATCTTAATGTCATGCTTCTCTTGCAGCTGTGGTTCACATTTCATACTCATGTTGTGTCATCTAAGAATATAATCAATAAAAGACTCGTTTGGCTTTGCTTTTCTACAATGAGGTCCCCTACAGTTACCCTTTGCTAATTTCCTATAAATCTCTTGATGAAGAGATACTGTAACTCTGTAAAGGTCTTAATTGAACCATTGAGCAGTTCGACATACCAATCAAATGCTACCCATCAAAGGCTACTAACAAACAACTGAAAAAGAATTGCATCACTGCCAACGACATTGCAACAATTGGCTCCAAAGTGTGATATATGCTTTCTTGGGTTCCCACTAACATCAAAGATCTTGAAGGATGGTGGTACCAAACCCTTGCGGTAGTGAACTACATCAAATTTCTCTGTGTAAAGTCTACCCTTTGGAATAGGTTAGCTCCACCGGGCTTGAGCCAACACTTCCTTCAACTGCTACTCTACCATCTATTTTATGTCTTTTTCTTGCATGAAGGTGCTATTCGTGACCTTTTATGCAAGCTACCGACATCGTCATCTGTAGGAGTTCACTTGGGATGATCTAAGGTATGAACTAGCTCAGGCCGATCAGCCTCCATGGGGGAAGGTTGTAAAACTGGGGCTTAGTTCTACAAGGCTAGAACTACTGCCATCAACTCCCCTACCTTTCACTCCATCCTATTAATTTGATCACCCTTCTGCTTGATTTATTGGAGGAGACATTGAGTCTAGTCGATGCCTCACCTTCCTCAACTAAAATGCCTTCTTAGCTAGGCTGCTCCCTGTATAAGGATCCTCAAGTATCAACCATGTGGACTTCTGCTAGGTCATCTAATATATAATCCTCATTAGTGTCAAACTTTAGTCTACCCTCCTCCTAGTTAGAATAACATCCCCAAGTATCTGCCTCACTGTGGAATGATAGTCCTCTAGAATGTCATCGAAAGAACAGTCATCTACTCAACCCTGCACTTCTGAACATAGATTGATTGATGACTGACTACTAGACTGAGCTGTGTAGAATCTATACACTGAACACTGTACTCATGGAGTACTCTCCTTGACTAACTCAACTGCCATAGGGACTACCTTGGTATCCCCTTCTTCTCCTCCTCTAACTACTGTGGTGTAGCGACCACGACACTCTTGGGTCGCCACTCCTTCTGCACCATTGTTGGATGGAAGGTCGAGCAGGGGAACTCAGCCTCACCTCAATAGGTGGAGTAGATAGAGTGGGATCCTTGGGCAATAGCCAGATCACCAAAGGGTAGGCTCTCTCTCCATATAGGGGCATATGAAACTTGGTGGGGACTATAGATGGTGGGGCATGGACTAGTGAAGGATGATGATGAGTGGAGTGGTGTAATATGGGTGACACCGATTGCCTCTTTACTAGAGATCTCCTCCTATGACTAGTAGTACTGGTAAGGATAATGCGATTAGAATGATCAGCCTATCAGCTCCCTAATAAAAAAATCATCAAATTGGAGGTCACCAAATGTCTGGCAAATCTCCTCCTCTCTCTCTTGCCCACTTGGGTAGTCATACTGGTCTCAGTGGCCCTCTCTTGATAAATTTGGTCTCTAACACTTCTAGATATTAGTCTCCTCAAATCATGCAAAATACCAGAATCCGAGCATCTATGGGCTCTCTAAACTCTATAAAGTACAGACCGTAGATTGGCATAGGGCCTCCTCCCCTCCCTAGCTAGTGTCTCATACTTTGCAGGCAGTGAGGGTAATGCAACAATCCTTTGGTAGTCCTCCTTTCCATTTGAAGCTTAAAGGGGGTGAAACATAGTGCCAACCAAGAGTGGAGAGGTCTCATAGGAGTAACCCTCCTTAGTAACATGGGAGGCTTCATCTACCTCCTTCGCCATAAGTTCATACTTCTTCTTGATCTTGTGGTTCTTACTACATGATAAACTATAGTTATTGGCTAAATCAGTGAGAGGAGGTGTTCTCCCACTATAAGGGATGCTCTCACAGGTCAAGCATTTCCCTATCGTGCAAGAATGGGGACCCTCCCTATTCAATAGTGAAGTAATATGTTATGCATGATGTTAGGCATACAACATGATATTGGTAAATCTTTTAATTTTCTTGATTACATCCGAGACTTTAAAATGAGGTTATGAGTTATTTTATATTTTATTTATGAGTTGTTAGTTGGGTAGAAAAATTAACTTTTCTAAGAGCCTACTGCATCTAGGCCACACATTCAAACATCAATAATAAGAAACTATGAAAAAGATGCAATCCTAGTGTGCAAGCTAAACACAACATCAATCATTTTATAAAAACTACCATGAAAGAATAAAAGGCCGGTGCGGCTGGTACCTCCATACACCCTGGAAAAGAGAAAAGATAGGTAGCCAAGATCTACCCTTATACAATCCAGAATTACAGAATAATATTATAATTTAGAATTGAATACATGTTATGGGAGTCTTCATTCTTCATTTCTTCTTTCTTCTTTCTTTCTCCTTTAGATTTTCTCCAAGGCATCACAGGGCACCCCAACACTAAACCTTCTAGCCACTGCTCATCCTAATTCCCATAGAACTAATCCTAATTTATATTACAAAAATAAAATTTATGGGAAAATTAAATTAACTACATCTACAAAATAAGGGTTAGCTAAACATATATATACAATCCAAGCAGCTATATTTCATAATTTGGACTTAGCACCACATGGGTAACTAAGCTAACCTATCCTAATGTGGATTATGCTTTTGGGAATATGCAATCTAGAAAGAGAACATTTATATTTATTTTTTAGTAGCCCCTTAAGTACAATCCTCTGTAGAAAATAAGAATAGGCTATCAATGGCCTAACATCCAGTCTATGATCCACATTCCTAACATCTAGTCTAAAACAACACATCATAAAATAAAATATATCATCATTGCATACACCATCCTAATCTAAAGCTAGAAGTGGTGGCTTAGCATTCTAATGTGTGTGCTTAGGCTTTATGGTATGCCTTTACTAGGCATCTAAGTGTTATGAAAAGAAGAAGGAGGTTTATTCTTTCATCCTTACCTTAAGTTGTTTTCTAAAGCATATTATTATGATTTAGTTTCTTTTACTGAATGATTTATTAAATATTTTATTAAACTTAAGTTTAGGTTAACCTTAAAGAGTCCTATTCAACATGAAAGGAATCTTAAGATTAATGTAATTGAATTACCATCACATAGAATATATTGAACCATTCCTTTTCATCACCAATAACATGCATAATGATTTAACGCTTAGATACCTATACATACAACATATTTTGAGCATACTTAAATGATTATGGATGCATACATTTGGAGATTGTATTTTACTTGATTGAAATGTTTATACATGTAAATTAAAGCTCTATACAAATTCTAATACAAATATACATAGGAATAAAATTAAATAAGTATGTATCCTTGTTAAACCCAGAAAGTGAGGTAATCAATTGACCTCCTTGGGGCTACTGTAAATCTCGTATTCCTGAGATGTCCATACTATATACTTATTATTAATCAAACACATGTCAATTCATATATGAACATAGGAAAGAGAGCACTACCTTCACATGTAATGTATTTTATATGCTTATGTGATTATGGATGCATGTATTTTTAGAAGAAAAAAAGGATTTTCATTCTCTAATCAAATAGACATACACATATATAAAAGATGTAAGAAAATACATGTCATTGTTAACCAGGGAAGTGAGATAATCAAATGACCTCCTTGGGGCTACTTAAAGCCTCATATTTCTGGGATGTCTAGATTATATACTTGTTATCTTAAATGCATACAAATGTATACACAATTACAAGAATAGAAATTATGCAAAAAGTTGTATTTTATTTGATTGAATTATTTATGCATATAAATTAAAACTCTACCCAAATTATAATATGAATACACATGGAAATGAAATCAAACAAGTTTGTGCCATTGTTCAACCAAAGAAGTAAGGTAATCAAATGACCTCCTTGGGGCTACTTAAAGCCTCATATTCCCAGGATGTCCAGACTATATATTCATTATCCATCAAACACATGTAAATTCATATATGAATGTTGGAAAGAAAGCTTCAACTTAAGCTATAAACACATGCAAATTCTATATGTATTCATAACTATTATCACTCCAAATATTGTTATCAACTTATAACTTTTGGAACCGAACTTAAGTTTATTAGTGATAATAGTCACACATAATAAAATTAAGCCAAGACATTCAAGCTTACATAAGTAAATTTCATTTGATTCATTTTAATTTAAAAATATAAATACATGAGATCACATGACATACAACATTTAAAATGATTGAAAAGGAATAGTGAAACATGACCATTCGACTACACTAATTCCTAAAGACAATCGCATCAAATAAAATTATTTAAAGAAAACCAAAGCTTCTTATTAATTTGATTTTTGGATTTGTATTCAACTTAGAGAGGAGAAATCATTTACTATTTTTCATCCCATGTTGATGTTTTAATATGTTTAAGTAAAGATGATCAATTGACTTTTATGATTTAATTAAGTTGAATTATTAAGCAATCCATTTAAATTACCTTTTTCTATGCTTCTTTAATTTAATTAATCATTTAATCACAAGCCATAAATGACATGAACATGAGAAAAATAAAATTGCAATCCTCCTAAAGGACCTAATGCAATGTGCTCATGATGAAGATTAATTATGTTAAAGAATCTAATTAAGTATTTTTATGATTTTCCCACACTTATGGGTAAATCATAATTTCCTTAAGGGTCTTTAAGTTGTTGAACACATAAAGAGAAACCCTTAGTTTCATTGTTGATTATCTAAAGTGATTAGCATTTTGATTTGATTTCATTTGTCCATTAACTAATTAATTAACTCCTTAATTGATTCATGTTTTAATTAATTTTCCTTAATGAAATGAATTTGGAAAAGTAATTATGAAAGAGGTTCTAATTACTCTCTCTCATCATCTCACTATTAATAAGTGATTAATGAAGTTAAATTAATTAAGTTTTACTATTTAGAACATTAATTAATCACCAAATTAATTAAGGGAGTAATTAAGTTTGAATTTCGAATTTCCTAATTAAATAGCCAATAAATCCCAAGAAAATTATGGGAGGCAGAGGTCCTTCCATTAAATGGCATATCAAGTATAAGATTAATTGTCAAAGTAATTAGGCTTAATTAAGTTAATTAAAAAAATATTCAAACTTAATTAAGCCTTAATCATTATTCAAAATTAGATGTAATTATTTTTATTAAATTTTTCTCTATTTTACCTTTTCAATAAGTATTTATTTAAATTTTTTGGATTTTTCTACAACTAGTTATGAATTTAGAAATTTCAGCCATTAAAACACATTTTTATGCCTAATTAATCCCTAAACCCATCGGTGCCACGCGAACCGCTTGCGTGATAGTGCTTTCCATGTGGTGTTGTAGGATTGGCCTCTTAAATTGTTTGACAGTGTTGACATGGCAGTGGACATGCTTTCAACCCTGTCGTCCGATCTAAGATTAGATAGTGGGGATTAATCTTGTGGTTCCTATACGATTAAATTGAGTTAAATCTAACAGATTGATCATGGCCATCTATTCCAATCATGGGGAATGGATGGCGGATGATTTGTCATCCCCTGAGCGATGGAAGATGGATGCCATCTGCCTTCCTCTGCTTGATCCGAGCTCGTTGGAGCTCATCGAGGCTTAGGATTGACTCCAAAATGTTTAAAGGCGATCTAATGGTGAGAATCATATGTCATTACAAATTCTTTCAAAAAAGACACCTAAGGCTGAATCTATGGTTTGCCAAAAAATACATCACCAAAGCTAATTGATGGATGGCTGATCGAGTTGGCTTCGTCTTGAAGAGATGAAGCTCTGTTGAGAGAATGGCACATTGATTCCTCACCGATAGCTCTATGGACCAATGGTCACCAAAAAAATATCTTGAGTTGGTCTTGAAATAGTATTTGGTGATTGAATCACTGGAAAGGATTCATTCTACATCATAGGAGCTAGGAGAAGGTGTGGGAGAAGTTATTTTGAAAATAATAGAGATTTTTGTGGAGGAGGATAGAGCAAGTGCTCTATTTAGCTCGATTTTGATGTCTCTGGTGAAAGAAAAGTTCTAAGAACTCGAGGGAAGCTTTGGGAGACTCATCTTGAGTTTCCAAAGCTCTTAGGATGCTCAATGTGTCCTTTCAAATTGAATGAGGGGAGTATACCCCCTCTTCCCTCTAATCTGATGACTAGGATGCCCTCTGCATTTTACAGGTGGCCAGCCAACGCATGCGGCCGTGGGTGGTAGGGAATCAGTGAGGTGGCTCGTCTTGAGTGGCCAAGGGAGGAGGAGTGGTTTTCAAAGGATGAGGTGGCTGTCTTTGGTTTCTTATGTGTGGCAATGGGAGGAAGTGTTTTAGCTCAGCTCCACTTGGCTCATGGTTGACCTAAAAAACTTTGGGTCAAGTGAGCCAGTGGTCCTCATATCTATTTGGAGCTTAGGGTGGTTTCCAAGGAGAGGAGAGTGGGTTTGACCATCCAAGAATGGGGTTTGTCCCATTTAGAGGGCTTTACCCATTGGGTAATGAGTAAATTCTTGTTGGACTTGGGTTGGGTTGGATTTGGGCTGACATAAGGATGGGTCATGTTAAGTTTAAATGGGTTTCAAATTAGCTAGGTTGGGTTAGGTTAACCAATTGGTCAAATTTGGTCAAACAAAGCTTGGGTAAAGTTCAAATGATGGATTTGGGATGTTTTGGTTCAATTGGTTTGATTTAATTTGGCTTGGATTTGAATTTGACTCATATGGGTTCTTATGGGTCAAATGAGCTAAGTTGAACAATTTGGTCACATTGGCTAAATTGGCTTGGGTTGGGTGTTGGTTTAGGTTCAATTGATCATTTAAAGATGATAGTAGGCTTTGATTTCAATTAGTTTGGATTTGTGAATGATTTAGGCCAATTTAACCATTTAGGTCAATTTAGGCTAAATGGGTCAATTGGTTGACTTGGTCAAATTGGATACAACCCAAGGTTTGATCATGTCCAATAATCAATTTGAGATGGATTTGAGTCATTGGTTGCAATCAATTTGGATTAGAATTTGATTTGCCTACATTTTACCTTTTAGGTCAAATTGAGTCAAGGGGCCAATTTGGTTTGGTTTGGCTTAATTGATGGTCAAGTCATATTCAAGGATCAATTTTAGGTTGAATTGAATCCTTAGTTACAATCAAATTGATGTAGAACAGAGTTTGGTTCAATTTGTCTTATGTTGGTTGATTGGGCTAACTTGATCAAATGACCAAATTGACTTGGCTTGACCCAATTGATTGCAATTGATCAATCATGGATGCTCATTAATCAATATACAAGATTTTTGATGGTTTGGTTCAATCCAATTTGGGTTGGATTGGAGTTTGATTCAATTGGTTCTTTAGGTCACTTTGGGTCAAGTGAGCCTAATGGACTAATTGAGTTGGTTTTAGGTTGAATTGAGTTGGGTTGAGTCATAATTGATTTGGGGTTGATTGATAGCTTTGGTTGCAATTAATTTAGGTTTGATTGGATTTTGGCTCATTTGGACATCTTGGGTTCAAAAGGGCTAGCTTAGGTTGGTTGAATTGATTGTTGGTTTTGGCTTGATTGTAGGTTTTGGGAGAGTATGAATGATGATTTCAATGGTTTGAGGAAATCATTTAAGTTTGGTTTAATTGAAAGAGGTTTGGTTAAGTCCATAAGATTGAATCATGGGCTTAGGTTTAGATCATTTTAATTTGATTTTGGTTTAGAGTATGGCATGAAATTTGATTTAATTGGATTAGTTGAATTGTAGATTTGATTTGGCATTGATTTGAAGTTGGTTTTGCTTTAAGGTTTACATAAGCTTGGTTAGGCCATTGGATAGGTTGGCTTCCTAAGATCCTAATATATAGCCTAAAATAATTCCTTCTAAGCCTCTAGGTTTGGGTTAAGTGTTCACCTAACCACTAGAAGTGTCTTATGATTAAGGAAGTCTTAGTGTTTGGAAGATGCCTAGATCTAAGATGGAAGATTGAGGTCAACAAGGTTAAAATCTTTTAGAAAGGCTAAAGGAGGGCTTCCTTATGCTTGACACTGAATGTCAAGCTCATTCAAAGAACTTATCCATGAATCTATATGGTTAGTACATCTTCAATTTATTTAATGATCTCTAGCCCTGTTCATGTGACCTCCATCTTTAGCACCTCTTTTCTCTATTGGAGTTGTCTACTGCTCACAAGTAAAAAGCTATAGATTGGTCTAAGTTTCCCTTGATGGTTATGTCCTCTTCACTTGCTAAAAATTTGGCTGCCACATTCAAGTAATGGTCAGCCAATGATGGTGTTGAATGAGGTGAGTGCTTACAATGGTAAAGTCAACAATAGTTATAAATTTCTCTCGCTTTCTCCTTGTTAGAAATAGTGTGGTAATTCCCTTAGTTTCTTTTCTTTGTCATAAAATTTCATAAAGTGGTCCACATGTAAGGGTGAGTTTAGAACTTGAAAAACCTAATTTATCAAAAATGGATTTGAAAATGATATTAACTAAGCTCTTGATGTCGATCAATATTCTTCTAATCTAGTTATTTGTGATCAATGTTGTGATGATGACTATGACATTTTACATGTTACGACTATGAGGGCCATCTCTTTCTAAAAAGCTTAGAGAAAATATTGAAGTATTTGATGTGAAAGCCATGGCTGCCAAGTTGACAACCCCAATTCATAATCATTTAAGGTTGACTCTCCTTGATGATTCTTCATCTCCTTCATAGATAGCAGCCAATAATATTGCGATATGAATTGCATAGGTTAGTGCTTGCTCATTTCCCATCTCAACGGTTTCCATTTCTTATATCCTGGTGAACTCTTTGAGTTTTAGCTTTAATTAGTTCATTCACTAGCTCCTCAATTGGCAACACTCGTCAATGTTGCGTCTATGGACATGATGATAAGCATAATATCTAGAGCGATCATGGACTCCATCTTCTTTAAGCAGTGGTTGTCTCTTGAAATATTCTTTGTTCTAAATGGCCTAAACCAACTTGACCAATAACACCCTTAATGGTGTTATGATTGTAGGTTTTAAGTGCTCGCTACATTGATGATGAATTAGCTGGTTTCTCAATTCTTGCTTGTTCATTGGTGTTCTTCTCATCAAACAAGCTATCTCATTCTTTTATTCATTCTTCCCAACTAAATCCTATATGTAGAGAGTCTCTCTAATAGAGATCTCTTGTGCAAGTGGTCACTGATGATTAGGTTACTTTATTATATTATTCTACATTAACGTGGATATTCATCAGTTCTACAAGAATTTTATACAAGATATCTTCTTTTATCTAGTCTTCTCACCTAGAACTAATCACTAGAGAGTCACTCTAAGGGTGATTTTATTTAAAGATCTCTCATGCGAGTGGTCATTGAAGATTGGGTGACTTTATTATATTATTTAACATTAATGTGGCTATTCATCAGTTCTAAAAGGTTTGTAGAAGTTTTGGGTTCTTGCAGCCCATGCGTGTACCTGAAAGGACCTTCCTTAATCCCAATAGGCTATATAACCATGGGTGTTAACCTCATTTTTTGATGATGATGATATTATCCCAATCTTAGTAATTAGATTCTCTAATCTTAGCTTAAAAGCTTCCTAATTAGACACATAAGACATTACACTTAGTGGTTAGGTGTATATCCAAACCAAACTCAAATAATAAGTTAAATTAAACAAAATTTGAAATCAAAACTAAATTGAAACCAAAATTAAAATCAAGCTCAAAACCTTAGGGTGACAACCTAGATCAGCCTAGTGGACCCCACTAATACTTGATCTATATTAATTATGTTAGGTGAACCTAATCAAGTTTAAATTTATTAAAATTTAATGAAATCAAATACATTTGAATTGAGATCTAAATTCAATTAAGCCAATACTTAGGTAGCTAGGTGGTTGAAATTGATCTATTTAAGTTCAAAATCACTCGAGTCTAAGAAAATTCAAATAAAATAAAATAAAATTGAATAAAAAACATAGAATTAATGCATAAATATAAATAAACAAAAAATTAAATTTAGATGAGGTTCAATGTGGTCAACAAAGAAATTTGATCACTTGACCCATGTGGGCCCACCAAGTCAAAGGTAAACCATTTAAAATTTGGCCAAATTGAGTGATCCCAAAGACTCAAAATTGTCAATTAAAAATTTTTAAACATAAAACTAAACAAATCTAAATTTAATGAGGATTGAGTGGGTTGATTTGATCACTTAACCTAAATAAACCCAATTGGACCTCATTAGCCAAATCTAAATTAAATTAGAAGTTAATCCAAATTAAAATTTTTATCACTTTAGAATCATAATTGAATATATGAAATTTTAACAATTAATTTAATTTGACCAATTTGGTCATTTGGAGAACCCATCTTAACCCAATTTGGATCAAAATGGGTTAAAATCAAAACCTAATTAATTGAAATTAATTATTCAAAATCACATCAAATTATTAATCAAATATAATTGAAGCCAAAAAGCATATTAATTAGGTCAAATTGACAAATTGACTTATTTGAATCAAATTTGTCAAACTAACCCCAATCATGGTCAATCATATCAAATTTGGATCAATTGATCTCAAAATCATTCCATGGATAATTAAAATAATTAAAATTTGCATCAAAGTTAATTGATCAAATAGATTATAATCAACATAAACCAAACCTAATTGAATCCAAAACCAACATGGCATGAACTAGCCTAACCCATTTAAGCTTGGGTTTAGCCTTTGACTTATCTTTGCATAATCGAAGGAGGCAACCAAGATCCATAGAGGGTGAGGTAGTAATAGGAGGTGAGGTGGAGACCGTGGATAGGAAAGATGGTCAAGCCGCCTCATCCCCCAAAGTTTTTTCCAATCTTGTTCCACACCTCTTAACCCATTCAAATTATTTTTAAACCTTCCAATCGCATCCAATAACCAATCCTAGCCCTATTCCCCATGGCCAACCACCTCATAATTTCTCCAATGAGAAGTGGCTTGGCCAATTATAAATAAAGGGAGAGAGCCTACATTTCATACCTTTGATGCTTTTTATGCTTCTCTAGCCTAAATTGAACTTTAATAATTCTTTTTCAGCACTCCTCGACCTCTCCAACCCACTATTTGATAGATCTCTAACAATTGGTGGTGCAAGTGGTCTCTACATCGATCTAGAGGGAGACAAGCCACCAATTCTCTTCCAGAGATTTATTTCAATCCATTGAAGGTTTTTAAAATGAGAGCACCACTAAAGATCAATGCCATTAAGGTATTCCCTAAATCTATCCATCTTTCCATTTCAGTTTGGTGTTTTGTGAAGACAAATTGATCTCTAGAGAGATCAACCATAGAGACTATTTGTAAATCCATCCTTGATCAATTTGCAATCAAAATCTACAAGCCTCAGCTGCCTAAGTCATCGGAATTAGACTGATAAGGATGGATAACTCTTAGCCCTCATTAGAAGGTGAACGATGAAATCACTGCAATCCATTCCTTTTATTTGGAACAGACTTTTGTGATTTACCCATATGGTTTTGATTTAATTCCCTTTAGGAACTGTGGAATAGTCTTTGACCATCCGATCTTTAATCGGATGACCCTAATCAAACCATGTCTCCACCACCAACCAGGCCAACATTAACATGGATGAATGATAAACTTCAATGAGTAAAGTGCTACTTAGTCAATGCCATATAGGCTAACTTGGTTAAATAAGAAAATCAATTTTTAAAATTTAAAATTATTAAAAGAACACTAAAATTAAATTAATGGAAATAAGAATATTTTTCTAAAAATTGTAATTAAGGGCTCTATGGATTTCTCTTAGTAAGAGGAATCATTTGAACCTAAAAGTCCCAATTTTTATTGGGTAATCTATGATTATTTTGAGTTTAATTAGAATAAATTATACTCTAATTAATTCTAAAATAATGAATCAACTAATTTGAAATTTTGGTGATCTAAAATTAAGGTTAAGACACACATCCAATAAAACTTTGAAGAATTATTGGTGATTAAATTGAAATATATGAATTTTTGAATTCCTAAACCTTAATTTAATTAAATAAATTAACATTAATTTAATAAAATGAGGGAAAATTATGTAATAAGCTTAAATTAACATTATGAAAATTAATGAATATAAAACCAACAACAAAACTCACTAAAACTCATTAATCCCCAAAGTGGCCTAATTAGTGGATTAATTGAATTAAATAATTCAATTAATTTGGATAATCTTTGAAAAATTATAATAAAATAAAACAAATTGTAAAATTTTCAAATAAATCCTCTTTGGATTAATCTATTAGAGGGGAATCAAAGAAAATTAAAGCCCTATTTAGTTCCTAATATTTTAAGCCTAATTTGAGTACTATTGAAAATACTAAAAATTTAATTAGTATTAAAATACATCTCTGATTAAGGTGAAATTTCACGAAAATAAAATTTTTAAAGAACCCCATTGTCATAAATTTTTTTTTTAAAAAGACTTCTAAATTAGAAGTTATTAAATTTTGAAGTCTTAGAGCCATTTAAATTGAATAATAAATATAAAAAACATAAAAATTATAAAAAACTATAAAATCAACTTGAAATACTTCTAATAACATGAAAGGACTTAAGAAAAATTTGATAGTCCTATAAAATTAAGGAACCATAAAAATCACATACTTAGGGTTTAAGATATAATTGAAGGCATAAAATTAATTAAACCCACTCTAAGGTTCAAAGTAGGAAATCCATAATAAATTAAATAATGGATCGTAATTTATTATTAATCAATCTTCAAATTCAATGTTTAAGTAAATATTTATTAAAATTGAAATAATTTCAAACTTACTTGATATTAAATGAATAATTGAATTATAATTAAGAAAAATGAATATTGATTAAATTATTCTTAACATAAAAATTTAAATGCTTTAAGAACTTAAAATGACATAGCTAGGCATTAGCACCTTAGGGGTTTCATCTTTATAAGTTTCCAAAATTAGGATTAGTGGTCAAATAGAAGTTAAATGAATTCTTAATTTTAAGAAACTTAATTAAATAATAAAATACAAAAATGATGTTTAAACCAACTTAAGCATATAAATTAATCAACTAAGTCAACTAAACTTAACATAAACTCATGGAGCTTAAATAATAATCAACATAAATCTTTTAGCTTCATGAATTATCAAACTTAATAAAAACATTAAATATGAAATAAATGTTGATTAAAATAATTAATTCAATTAAACCCAAAGAACTAATTGGCTATGTCAATAATTAGAAAAAAATAAATTTAAATTGTAAATTATATTTAAACCTTAACTAAATGTAGCAAATCAACTAAACAAAGTCAAAAGATTAATTAAACTAAACTAGATAATCATTAAATTAAATTAAACAACATACAAATTCAAATAACCAAATTTAATAAATGACAAAACCATTAATTGAAATTCAAATAAAAATATCAAATTAAAAATTGTTTAGAGAATAAGATAATCAAAATACATTAATGAACTTGAATATAATGAAAATGTAAAACATTTACATTCAAATAATAGCAAAATAAACAAAATTAACAAAAACCACATAAACCAATAAAACTTAATGGAATTCATAAAATGAAATTTAAAGAAAAGAGCCAAACCTTAATTGAATGAAGAAAATGATAACAAGTTCAATCAAACTAAAACATAATAATTAGTCTAAGATCAGTAACAGCTATCAAAATACAAAAAATTAAACTCATTTCAACTAACTCATTCAAATAAAATCAAAAGGCTTAATTAAGATCTCGTAGTATATCTCCTATAATAGATTTTCATCTTAGGATGAAGATTTCATTCTTCTAGAATTAAGATGTTGAATAGAATGTGTTCTGCCTTAAGCAGAATTTAATTTATTATGCATTTTTAAAATTGAAATTCAATTTTAACACACAAATATACATAAAAAAGAATAAAATTCAAAATCAACTAATCACTTAAGTTGAAACTAGCTAATGGTAAAATTATAGAAACTCTATATTCAAATTAAAACTTGAACCTAAAAATGGCTAGTGCAGTTATACCACCCCTCCTTTCACATATTAGATTGCCAGGTCACCAACCTTAAACTTAGGTTTTATTGCTGATCTATGATGATTTGTGCTATGATGTGATGCTTTTAATATTTTATGGTGTAATATTTAGACTATATGCCATGTACTTTTCCTAATGGCCTATTTAATTTAATTTATTATGCTTGATTTATTTTGGAGTGTAGAAGCTATTTATAAGTTTATTTGTGTTTTAATGTTGTGATGAAGCCTGGAAACATTAGGCTTTTTGTAATTTTTCTATCCCATTAATTTAATTTAACTCAAACTTAAAAATAAACAACTCATAACCTCATTTATTTAAAGCCTTATGCATAAAACAACTAAATGCAACTAGAAATAATTATATTTTTGAACTAGGCTAGTATATTCTCTTGTACTTCTTGAATTTAGCACTTCATCGATTATACATAAGGGGAATTTGATTTATGAGAATGACCACCATTACTAGGGCGTGTTGCTTCTCTTATTGATTTATCCCATGAAACATTTCTAATTATATCTCATCTTAGGCATGATTTACATACCTAAAATCTTAAGCGAAGTTATGAGTAAAAAATACCTAAAAATAAAAATTATTGCATTAGTTAGTGCATAACATACCAGTCATTAATTTAGGGTTAGGGACTAAGTTTATGCTCTTATCTTCCTTCATCTTGCATAATATAAGACTCAAAACATGGATTTAAAACTGCTTAGGTGGTGAAAGTTGGAAACCCTTCTAGGTGAGAAATAAGTTCAAAGCAGTGGATAAAATTTTATTTTCAAATAAGATAGAAACCTATAATTCTCAAATATTAGACAAAGTAGATTTTTAGATTTATATTAAAAGCACTTTTAGAATTAGGGCTCGAAGCATCCTATTGCAATAAGTTCTCACATTTTAGACTTTCTTATAGTCTTGGGCTGTCAAAATTTAAATATTAACTTTCTAATAAAATGTCGACTCAGAATCTAAATAGTTTTAATTTAAAAAATGAAAAGTTCAATGATATGATAGTTAAAATGCTTATTGGGTTTCTTAGTATCTAAAGTATTTTATACTTAATCCCTTTTGGCTTCAAAATAACCCGCTCTTATTTAAGCATTCCCATTTGAATCTACTAAATAAACCATCTTTGAATCCTAACTTTAAAATCCATATAGACGTAAAGAAGAAACTCCTTTAATCAAGAGCTTGCTAAAGAAAGTATCTCTTTCTTAAGATGTAATTAACTATAAGGGCTTTCCTTTATAAGGAACTAAGAATCCTATAATAAAATAAATCTTGTTCTATTACATCATATAGTTTACAGAAGAATCTTTAGAATTTCACAGAATGATCCATTTTAAGAGACTTTTCTTAAGTAAATGAATCCATTATAAATTGACATTTTTATCTCCTGAGTTGCTATATTATCCTTTAATGATGTATTTGATTACCTAAATAAAAATTTCTTGAAATCGGTGTGGTGTCATAAAAGTTTCTCCATAGATTTTTCTGGCAACTCCCTTGGACTCTCTCCATCTTTAAGAATAAATTTTTGATTATATATAAATCAATAGTTGAGACTAGTTTTCTCTCCATTGGGCATCTCTCCATTTCATTCTTGATAGGATTTACCAAATATCCATAAAATAAATTGTAGAACCTTCATATTTCCTGAAATCAAATTAGTGGGTCCTATAATTTGTACATTTTAACTTTCAAAATAAAATTTAAAATATTTGTCATATTAAAAATTGTTTTAAAATATCTTACAAAGTCAAAAGAATTTTGACCTCATTATTTTAGTCAACTTTATTATAACTGACATAATTCTCTAGCTTAAAATGGAAAAAAGTTGTTGGACAACTTATTTCTATTGCTATTTTTGGGATTAACTTCCCATTGATAGTGGAAAATTACTTGATGGTTCCATAATAAAATTTGGAGCTGATTTTGAAGATACGAACATCACTAATGATGGATTGACTTTGATTCCTATTAGCAATGTAGCTATTAATGGCAGGAACCCATATTAGAATTTTCTAGATACCCCAAAGCACTCCAATTATTAGTAGGAAGGCTATAGTGGAGACCACTGAGAGAGTTTAGAAGAGTCCTACTTAAAAAAAAAAGCTAAATTTCCATATAAAAGACACTTGATCTATCTATTCCTTGCACTTTTGAGTTATGATCAACTTATAAGCCTCTTCTAATGACCAAAAGGCAAAATAAAAATATGAATAAGAGGCTTAGGAGGCAAGCCCTTAAAGAGAGGAAGCAAGAGGAGCTTTTAGTGACTAAAAAAGCTAAGGAAAGGGAGGGATATACCCTTCGAGATACTTCTCATCTTTGTGGTGAAAGTAAGTCATCTTCTTGCTACTTTCTTTATAATTTCTATCACATTGGAAGGAATTGATAGTTATTAGGCCTTATAAAGAAAGGCCATCATCATCATTATGCCCTGAACTAAGGATCTGTTATCATCTCCTCATACTTCTAGAGGAGGAATGGATTTCTTTAACCCATACCTTCATGATAGAGGGATCCCAAATGATAGCACCTTGGTTAAGGAGCAACTTCTACTAAGGAGGAAAAGTCTATTAATCAAGAAAGTCATGAAATAGAAATATTTGTACCCAAACCTATGAATGTAGAAAATAATGAGGAGTTTGAAGTAGTCCATTGATAGTAATGGTTAATCAATTCATCTAATTGAAGAATAAATGGATACCATTATGAAAGAGGATAATGAAAAAGAAATAATATAAAGAATTCAAGTTGGTTTTAACTTTGATTGGGATGAGCTCTTAGATGAGGATTCCAAGTTGCTTGAAGCGCATATCTTCATGGTAAATACAAAAGCAACCAAGAAAAAAATAAGAGGATGTTCAAGAAATCACAAAAGGGGTCTTGCACCTGATTTGACTCAACAAATAATCCTTCATTTACAAAAGAAGGATGATCAAATCTTGAAAATGGAAAGGAAAATGGAAGAAATGATGGCTACTAAGCTATCACTTCAAAGGTAAATTCTTACCACTTCCACCCTCATATGCTAGAAGAACCAAAAGATTATCACCTGATAGATGATAAGAAGCTTAGTTTAGGGATCAACATCAAGAACATAAAATAATTGAAGTATCACCCAAAATTGACTTAAAATCTTTGGTTGAATAACAAGTAAAAGGGGCATTGGCATAGTCCCAAGGTATGACATTAACTCCAAAAGGTAGACCCTACCCTAAGTAATATGATTATGTACCTTTTCTAAGGGATTTATACCCCCTACTTTCAAAGTATTTGATGGAATGGGTGTATTTTAAACATCATTTAGCTCACTTTAGGAGAGTTATTATAATACTGGAGGGATGCTTTACTATTTAAGAAGTTTATTAAAAGTCTAAATGGGGTTGCCTTTGACTAGTATAAAGAATTTTCTAATAATTCAATTTAAACATTTACTGAACTTGAAAATCTATTTGTAAAGCAATTTATTGGTACCCAACATCATGTCATAATAGGTGAGTTAGTCATTGAAAAGTAAAAAACCAGTGAATTTCTTGTATATTATATTCTGAGATGGAGGATTCTCTACCTTAAGTGTGAAACTTAGTTACAAGAATAACACACTATGAAAATCCTTCATAGAAATATCCATAGTCCTATTACTTTTTTTATTGAAAGGCTTTCCTATTAAAACCATTGAAAAGCTATATCTAAAACCTCTAGTCTTTAGAAGAAGGCCCCTAAATGTCATCCTTAAAGATCAATCTACCACAGAGTCTTCTAGACCTAGAAAAGTGCAAGAAAAGAGAACAGGAACTATCTCTACACTAAATAAGGGAAAGGTTCCAATCCAAGTCTAGGTAGAGTGATCTCCACCTCAAAGTCCAAAATAGCAATAAGCACCACCTAAGAAACACCTTATAAGCTCTTTCAATGAGAGAATGAATCAAACTCATTCTTTTAAGAGAGAGGTTGTACAAAAAACATTTAAAAATTTAAAGAAAAAGCCAAAATTTAAGCTTCCTGATCCAAAGAAGCTAGAAGAAGTCTATGAAGTTAATGACTCAAACTATACTCTATATCATCAAATGTTATGTCATACTATGAAGGACTACTTCAACTTTAAGGGTTGGCTTGAAAAGAATTACAAGAAAGGGATGGTGGTTATTCTCAAAGAATATTTGGTGGACTACGTAAGGTTCCATTAAGGTGATTATACACGAATCTTCTACCTCCTCTTTAGAACATACTATGCTTTAGATGATTGGGAAATAACTTTATTCCACAATTCTAAAAAAATAATTGTTAAAAAATTTAAAAATTCTATGCAGGATCATTTGAAGACTTAGAAAATGATCATCCTAGTTAATCCACCAATGTTATAGACAATTCCATCTCAACCCCTTTAACATAGCCAGATCTTCAAAAATCTAAAGAGAATGGTGAGAGAGGAATAAAATATGTATTAGATAGAGCATTGTATAATACAGACAGAAAGTCTAGCCCCTATATCACTTTATCCTTATGTACATATTTTAAGGATTGGAATAAAACATTTGTCAAAAATGGCATTTCTTATATATTTATTATCTCTAATAATTATAATGTGAATGAATTTGAAAAGAAACAAAATGATGTAGATCATTCTTATAATGAACATCACATGTTTTATGAATTAAGAAAAGAAAATGATGTTTTTATGGATGATTTGTAGGGAGGTCATGTTAACATAGAAATAGAGTTCTCTGATTCTAATAAATCCTTGGGAAAGCACTTTAGTGATAATGAGGGACAGTTGACATGACCCCTTTTTCTAATTTAGGAGATATTATTGAAGTTAATCTCTACAGTGGGAAGGTCCTACCACCTTACTTACTTTCATCCTAGAATAAAGGAAAATAAAGTATTGATCAATGTTCTAATCCTTTATAGAATAATCTAATAAATGAAGTAGCTACTCTTAAAGTTGACAACAACATGTTAGCACATATTAAGAAGTTACCTACTAGACTAAGCATTTACATTGCCCAAAATCTATCCAAAGTAATGAGAGAAAAATTAATGAGGGCATTACTCAAATAAGAGATCTTAACACAACAAATAATAACCTCCTATAATGAGAATAGTTATTTTAAAGAAGTTCTTAGACTAACTTTCTCTCATGAAGATTTACTTTTGGAGACTACTAACCATAATTGACCCCTCTATATTTTATCCAAGGTGAAGAATTACATATTATTGAGAGTCCTTGTAGATCTTGATTCTTCAGTTTACATTATGAATTTTAATATATTATTATTTTTGAAGATTGACACATGAAGGCTTAGTTTTGATAAGATGTTATTATAAGGGTTTAATGAAATAGGAGAAAAGACTTTAGGTTCAATCACTTTATTATTAGAAATAGATAAATTGAAAACTGAAATGAAATTTTGTATTATCGATATAAAAAAAGTCTTTTAGTGCTCTTATAGGTAGACCTTGGATACTTGGGTATAAAATGGTTCCTTCATCACTCCTCTAATGCATTAAATATATAAAGAGTAGAATATATTATAAAGAGAGATATACAACCATTTTCTATCAATTAAAATGAGCTTTGTAAGGATTATGCTTATTATATACCTAAAAGGAAAATTACTAATTCTATGAATTCTAACATTATTAAGGCATAAAAAAAGAAGATATCAATAAAATAAAAAGAATAAGAGGTAGAAAAAGTAGAAAAATAAAAAGAAAATATAAATAAAGGAAGCTCTTGTAATTTAAATTGAATTGGAACCTAGCTCTGATGAAGATTCAAATCAAAATGATGGCTTAATAAAGTTTAAGATTTCATTAGAATCAAATAGTGATTAAGAGAAAGTATAAACATCTAAAGATGAACCTAAATAGTCTACTTATGATAGATTAAAAAGGAATGTGGACACATTTACTTCAACTCCCTTATCTCAACATAAAATTGCATACTTAGAAGTCAAAGTGGTCCCTAACTTCAAGAGAGGTTGGGAGTTATTAAAATATTATTTTATATTTTAATCTTTAGGCTCTGAAGTAGATGTGAAGCTTGAAGATTTATCTTCTAATAAAATTATGAAACTCCCTTTTGATTGGTATCCTGATAGTCTTAAAAATGCAATGGCATTGGATTTGGTACTATTGAAATTCTAAATGATGATGAGTATTCTCTAATGATAAGTAATCATTTGGAATCTAATCAACTTTTTTAGAGTTCACCTAATTACTTGGAAGAATTCTATCTTGAAACATTAGATAATCTAGATGCTTATTCAACTCAAAATGCACCCCCAAAACATGAAGAAGAAATATAAGTGCACTATTGATGAATTTAGAGAAATCAATTTATGAACTAAGGAAAACTCATGGACAACAACTTTTATAAGTTCTCTATTAGGTCCAAAATATTCTTCTTATTAGTTAATTAATTTACTATTTGAGTATATAGATTGCATTTCTTGAAATTATAATATAATGCTAGGTTTGTCTCCAGATGTTGTAGTCCATAAGTTAGAATTAAACTACATGTCATTCTAGTAAAATAAGCTTCTAGATGTATCGTTAAGAAATCAAATAGAAAGTGATTGCTAAGGTAAAGAACTGATTGAAATTAGTTTTTTCCAAGAAGAAAAGTGTCCTTCTTAGTTAGTTAGTACTATACCAATAAAGAAAAAGAATGGTCAAACATGCATATGCATAGATTTTAGAGACTTGAATAAGGCTTGTCCCAAAGATGAGTTTCCACTTGATCACTAAAAATAACATCCTTTGGAAACTCTCCACCATCTTTATTGAGATGGGTAAAAGTATATTTTCATGAGTCATATTATATATATATATATATATATATATATATATATATATATATATATATATATATATATATATATATATATATATATATATATATATATATATATATATATATATATATATACCAATATATATATATATATATATATATATATATTCAACCAAATTTCTCTTAATATTATATTACAGTTAGTTTAGTTATGTGTCTACTTTTTATGAATGCAAGTAGTCATAGATAATTACCCCTCTTACCACAATAAGAGAGAACTCTCAATTAAGGTTAGAAATAAATATATCTCTTTGATATGAATCAATGTCTAGTTGTGTGTGAGGTATGACATAGATGACTGTCTAAAAGAAATAAGGAAATAGTCTCAATCAAGATCCCATGATTCTATCATCTTGAAAATACATTATTCTAGTCTATCAACATTAGAGAGCTAGCGTAATGTCTAGGGGGTTTGATTAGTAGCCATGGGTGTCTCATCCTATATATCTTGAGTAGACCAATGTTTTAGTGTAGAGGTGTTTGTATTCACACAATGAACATATAGATTGGACTTAAATCTCTTTGGAATACAATTAGGATATAGTTTGTTTGAGTGGAGAACATATACATTAGACTTACATCCCTTTGAATGACAAATTTATTTTGATTGTTCATATGGAAAACTTATAAATTGGACTTACATTCCTTTGAAATGTCATGAGGTTGTTCACATGGTGAACTAATTTATTGGACTTACATTCTTTGGAATGCTAAATAGGGTTTGGTGTTTGTATGGTGAATGGATATATTAGGCTTACATCCCTTTGGAATTCCATATGAATATAGATTATTTACTTGATGAATGAATAGATTTGACTTACTTCCCTTTGTAATGCCATATGGATATTCATTGTTTGCATGATGAATATCAATTTGTGGTTCTAAGGGATAGCGCTTCATCATTGGAAACATGGTGCCTTAGCATTGAGTAATTAGTATTGTAGCATCATAAGGAAGTAATTCGTGTCTTATAACCCGAGGGTTCGATGCCTTGGCACTATAAGGCTAGCATTGTAGTGTTAAATATGGCATAAGATTGAAATAATTTGATCAGGTTGATTAGTTGACCAGCACCGCAGTGCTGGCTATTTGGCGCCATTGATCCAATCAAAGGTCATCTCATAAAAGTTGATAAATGACTAAACCATATGAATGTAAGCAAGACTATTTATAATTTTATTTGTAATATGTTTAGTACTGTTGTAGGGTATGATCACCCTTCTTTAATTTAATCTTTATTTTGTTGTGGTCAGGTGAAGAAGACTTTATACAAAAAGCTTCCTTGATTAAAAAAGTAATTAAAAGATTTGGTTCAAGGATTGAAATTGGAGAATGCCCATGTAGGCCATAGTCCAAACCAAAATCCTTCAAGACCTTAAATAAGAAACTCCAAGAAATTGGATGATAAGTCTCAGAAGTGGAGCGTGAAAGCTCAATGCCTTGGCACTAGTACTTGGTGCCATGGTGTTGATCAAGAACTCTATTTTTTAGACCATATTCTTGTAGAATTAATAAATTTTTATGAAAATTTGGTGTCATAATACTTTAGTAGTGCTAGATTATATGATATTTTAGTGTAAGAAGCACTCTTCTTTCTTATTGAATCCAAAATTGATGAAAGTTGGATTTTTATCTCGTGCTTGAACCAAGTTCAATGGTAGAGGTATTCCAAACTTAAAATTCTTGAGATTCTTATGCCTAAAATGCTTTTTTTATCAAACTTAATTCATACTCTAAATCTAAGATCAATGAAGGAAAACTTTTCATTTCTCATTAGATCCAAAATCTATGTTGGAATTTTTTAGAATTTTTTTAGGGGGATGAAATTGCATAAAATAACTTTTTACCTAGAGTTTGCAATGATTGCACTTTGCTTTTACATCATGAGAGAAGAACATGCCCCTTGTACAGTTGCAAGAAGGCACTATAGATAGTGTTTGAGAGTACTTGGAAGAGAGAGAATAAGTTTAGAATCAGTTGTAAGAATTCTTAAATCCTAGTAGTTGGAAGGGGAAAAGAAGAAGAATGGTAGGGTAATTGTTCCCATCTTTTGGGTAGTTTTCCACTCCATAATTGTTGCCCCACCTAGCAGTTATCATGACAAGGGAGAAAAGGGTTAGTTTTCTTGCTTTTAAAATTGAAGGTTGTCTCGATATCACCTAGGCGTTAGGATCATAGCTCCACATCGATGTGCTATTTAAGTAGATAATTTCCATGGGTAGTTTGTGTTTCTAAGTGTTGCAAGGTGGTGACAACACCTAACACTGCGATGCCCCAATTCAAGACTTTCCATTTATTTTATCATTTTTAGATGCAAACACCACTACTGATATTGAAACTTATGCTGGATATAACCTTTTGCATGAATTTTTTACATATATGGATGGGTCATCTAAATACAACCAAATTAAAATAGTCCCTAAATATAAGAATCATATGATGTTCAAAACCCTGATTGGGCTATTCTTTTATGCAGTCATTCCATTCGATCTCAAAAATGTTGGGGCTACTTATCAAAAATTAATGACTAGAATCTTTGATGATTTGATTCATAATCAAGTTGAGTGTTGCATTAATGATTTAGTTATAAAAAGTAAAGAAAAAGATAATCATCTCAATGATCTTAGGATTGCTTTCAAATGGTTGCACCAATGCAACCTAAAATGAATCCACTGAAATCTATCTTTGAGGTAACTTTAGGAAAAATTTTAAGATCTATTGTGAGACACTATGAAACAAAATTGATCCTAAGAAATTTAAAGCCATTATAGAAATACTGCCACCTAAAATTCTTACTCATTAAAGATCATTTTAGTGTAATCTTACATATCTAAGAAGATTCAAATTAAACCTATGTAAAAGATGACAACCAATCATGGCATTAACAATGAAGGACTCTAAATTTATTTGGGATGAAAAAAGCCAAAATGAATTTGTGAGTATAAAATTATATTTAATGAATCCTGTTATTCTGGCTACCCTGATTCCAAGAAGGTCATTAATTTTATACACTGTAGATTTAGATGAATCCCTTTAGGCTTTACTAGCTCAAATTAATAAGGAGGGCAAAGAAAATCCATCTATTTTCTAAGTTGTAGACTCATCCTGATAGAAATGAATTATCTGCCTATTGAAAAGCATAATTTAGCCTTAGTTTTTGCTAACCAAAATTGAGAAATTATATGCATTCATATAAAGTGGATCCAATTTCAAGAATAAATAATTTGCAATATCTTATGACTTGTCCAACATTTTCTAAGAATCTGGCATGTTGGTTTATGATCTTGTTGCAATTTGAAATTATATTTATCCCCTTCATACTTCTTGAGGGTTCTCATTTGAATAATGATCTCCCTGATGAGCAGATCATGATTTTAAGAAAAAAAAATAATACCACTTGGGAGTTAAATATTGATAGTGCAACCTTCTCTCAAAAGGGTAAGGAATTTAATTCTTCTATGTTAGGAAAGCAAGGATGTCGGGTCAGGAGCTTGGAATACCAAGCGAATGACGGATAAAATAAAACATTTCTTAACATTTCTAATCATAAATAAAATCTCAATCTCCAATCATAAAGAGATTACAAACCATAAATAATTATACAATTTGTCCATACTTAAAATATTCTACAAAATTGGAGAAAATACATTTTAAACATAACTCAACATGACATATTACTATATCTCAAGTCCCTCTATGGTAAACATGATTTCTCTTCTATCGACCATTTAAGTATTAGGATTACACGAAAAAGATTAAGCAACTAACAAATGAATATAATTGATTGGGTCAATTATGCTATTACAATTATAGTAAACAAGAAGAAGAAGAACTAGTATGCATGCTAGTTTTCTACATCACCTATAAAAGAAATATGCTCAAACAATCAAACCTATGAGATGTATACATAAACATTTATCAGAACATATGGGGTTGGTATACATAAATATTTATTAGAGTATGGGTGGCATACATAAACATTTATCATATAAACTTTTCATTTTACTTTTATCCTTCCAAGAGTCACCTCAAAATACTCTTCAAAAATAAGATCTATTACCATTGCATTTGTAATTTTACCAATTTCATTGGCCCTTTTAATCATTTGTAATACTGCGTGCCAAGCATCATAAGGGGTGAACTCTGGTTCAACATACACATTCATAGTATACAATTATACCATGGACATTAATTCATGATTAATGTGGTGAACTTTATAAAATGATAGCACTATGATCTGCATCCATTTCATGAAAAAGTCATAATATATTGAACATCGTTTCATCATAAGAAATTAAGATATTTTTACATAAATATAAAACTAATTACCTACCTTAACTTTGGGTTTTTCTCTTGAATCTCCTTTCTTTTAACGCTTCCTTCCTTAATTGAAATTCCTATAGAATCAAATATTAATTTAATCAATACTCTTGAACCTCCTTACATATAGCTTTTATAATTTAACACTCACATCCGTCCTTATTCATTACCTATTTTTGGGTTAAAATTAAATCTTTAATAATAATAATTATTATTATCATATTTTGTAATTTAATTATTAAATTATATACATACACAATATATTCCATTCTTCTCTTTTCAAGGATTAATTTTCCTAATTTAACCTATTTCTGAAATTAATAAATCTTAAGTTAAAACTATAAAATTTAAATCAAAGTTTGAGATCATAATATTAACATAAATTCAATTAAATATTATTTTATAAATTATATACTTACATTACCTCTCGATTTGCCCTAACACACCGGCTCACTTCTTCACTCCATGCGCAGAGGCTCTCTCCTTTCCTCCCGTTGGCACTCGCTTCTTCCTCGGTCATCGGCGCGCCGACATTTCTCTTCTCCTTCCTGATAATTTACGTTGGCCTTCAGGCAGAAGTAACTAGGTTGACCTCCATTTTCCTTCTTCTCTCATTTCCGTCCGTGTGTCTCACTCTAAATTAGTAATATCCTCCTTCCTTTCTCCCTCTCGCGTGTTTGAATTTGGTTTGATTTGTCCCCCTCCCTTTGGTTCCCTTTCTTTCCATTCCGTCAACCGCCACGACAGTTATGAAATTTCTTTCTTTTTTTTTCAGTTATTACAAAAGATTAGGTTGATTTTCATAACTCTAGATAAAGGAATGATGTGATATTCTTACCATTTTTTTGAGTCTTGCACAAACAATGAAGTTGAACACAAAGCTCTTATAATTGGTTTAAAATTAACCATTCTCATGGAGATTAAAAAAATTAAAATATTTGGTGATTCTCAATTAGTGATTGACCAAGTGGATGGAATCTATAAAGTATTAAACTCAAAATAATTACTATCAATACATGATGAAATTACATAATAAGATCCCTTATGGAACTTTGTATAGGATTTTGTGTAAAGATATTTGCACTATTGGAGTGAAATAAAAAATCTTTTGAAAACCTAGTTCACCCACACTCTTGGGTGCCATAGCTTAGTAATATTTGGTATCAAAATCTCAGCTTAATTTATGGCTTAACTTCCTTTAGAAGATCACTATGGCATAAATATTTCCTAATGGTGCACTACCTGATGGACAATCTACACATAGATCACCATTGGTGAATGTTCCATTTGATTATTGAAAATTTTGTTTGAATACTTATATTCATGGTCAAGATTTTTGTATGTGGCATATGTTAACACATCAATATCACACACCCACTATTGAAACAAATGGCTTGGAAGTTGATCAACCTTTTGATGAATGGTCTTCTTATGAAAGAGAATTAAATGAACTAAATGCAAAGGTTTGTAATATTATATATTGTACTTTACTTTGTAATGACTACATGAAAATTTCCAAGATTACAACTAAAGAGAATTAGTATAAGTTATTCATTAGTTATGAAGATACTAATGTACTTAAATATGAGCATATAAATAGGTTATTACATGAATATGAGTTATTTTGAATGTCACCAAGTGAAACTAACTTTGATCTGTATATCCATTTCATGAAAATAATTAATATATTGCATTCCCTTGGTTAAAAATATGAGAATTAAGATTTAGTTTCCAAAATTTTAAAATGCTATTGACCTCACTTTTGGAGTGAGGATTAATCCTTCTTATCTTAGATCTAAGAACCTTCTAGAAACCTGGATTTCCATAGTGATAGGACACTTTGAGTAATTAAGGGAACACTAAACCTAAGCCTAAAGACTTATAAGGTATAACCCAAAGCCTAGAGTTTACCTTAGGACAAATAGGTTTCACCTATCTTAAGGCCTGAACCAAAACTCATGCCCATTCACGCATCTAATAAGCTCATATAGATGGAGTTAAACTAACCCCAACCTATTCTATCAGTCTTAATTGAATTTGATTTTCTAATCCAAGCTCCAAGCCAAATTAATTTAGATCTTAACCCAAGTTAACTCCACTATAATCCTATAAATCAATTCAAACCCATTCAAATATTATAAATCCAATTTGATTTTTTGAATCACACTAACTATTAAATGGATCATTTTAAATCACTCCAACACTTGCTATCAAGCCAATTAAATCTAAGGAATGTGATCAACCCATGTTAGCCAATTTAACCAAAAGGGTTCAAATGAGCCAAAACCTAATTAAGCCCAAATCAATTGCAATCAAAGCCACCAATCAACCTCAAATTTATCATTGAATACACCCCGACCATCCATAACCCCAATTGATCCAAGTTGGATTGACCAAGTCACTTAACTGAAAGTGACCTAAAAGCGATAATTGAACCTATTTCCAATTAAACTCACATTGGATCAAATCAAGCCATCCAATCAATTCATTGATGATTATAGGTCATTATTGAACACTCCACTATAATCAATTGAACCTAATCAAGTCAATTTGACCTTTTGACCCAAATTGAACCAATTTGATCTAAAGGGTCAGATTGAATAAAATTAAATCTTAAACCAAACTGGTTGAAACCAATGCTTTCAATCAATCACAAATTGAATATTTAATATGATCCAACCTTCAATTGAACCCAATTTGGTCAACCTAACCTAATTAGCCTACCTAGTCCAATTTGACCTAAAAGATCAAATTGAAACAAATTACTCAATAACCTAAATCAATTCAAATCAACTCTTCTAATCAATCACCAATGATAAATTGAACATAGACCTAACCCATGCTCAAGCCAATTTGGTCAAATTTGTCAACATGACCCATTTGACCCAAATTAAATCATATGAGCTAAATTCATATCTAACCCAAATTGAATCAAATTAATTGCACTCATTCACTCCAAATGACTATTTAAACTCATCGAAATCATGACTTTGACTAAATTTGGTCAAAATGGTCAACCTAGACCAACTTGACCCATTTGACCCATATGGGTTAAATGGAGCCAAACCCAACCAAACTTGGCATGACTCATCTTGGGTCACCATGGACCTACCCAAGTGGGCCCAACTAATGGTGACCCTGATTTGGGTCAAACCCATTGAACCAAGCCACCTAAATGGGACAAAATCCCAATTTGGGTGGGTTCTCCACTCTCTAACCCTATGGCTGTGACCTTTGGCACTTTTTGGATAGAGGACCATTGACATAACCTAACCCAATGCTATTGGGCTCAGCCTTTGGCCAAGAGAGGGTGAGATCACCCATGGGAAACCACTAGACCACCTAAGGAAGTGTGTACACCTCATGCTAGCCACTACACTCCCTCAGCCTCTCATCCTTAACCACCTCAACATTCCTCTGCCATCTCTGACCACCTACCCTGGCTATACGGCTACCAAAGGCTAAACGAATCCTAGCCCTTGGTTCAACTAGGGAGGAGGGTATACTCATTCTCATCCATTTTAAACTCAACATAACAAACCATTCTACACAGTCCCATATGTTCTCTCGAGCTCCTTGTGAACCCCACTGCTGGGAAGACAAGTTCCTAATCAGACCAGAGAGCTTCATCCATCTAAACTTCCAAATCTCCACCAAACTTAAATTAACTTTGTCCACACCTTCATCTCACTCTAGCGAGCCAAAATAAATCATTTTCCATGTGATTCTACCACCAGAAAGCATCCCTAGACCAGCTCTAACGAGCTTTGTAGTAGTGTTTAGTCCATGGACTGATCAGTGAGGAGGCAACTTTAGATTTTTTTTCAACAGGGCTTCATCTCTTCAAGATGAAGCTACCTCTATAAGCGAACAAAAACTCTACAGCTCGATGAGGTAAAAATTTGGCAACCGTAGTCTCGACCTCTAGGTGTTGGTCTTTGTTTGAAGTGAATCATGTTTTCATGCGATCTGCACCACATGATCTCCTTAGATTCTTTCCCTGATCATTTTTGAGTCAATTTATTCATCGAATGAGCTCCAGTGAGCACAGATTGAATGGCAGAAGGCAGATGGTGTTCATCTTCAGGCACTCACTGGAGGATGAATAACTAGCCATCCATTCTGTGTGATTAGAATGGATAGCCATGATTAATCACATTAGAAATTTTAATTTAATCCATTTGAAATCACAAGATTAATCTCAACCATCTGATCCGAGATCGGATGGTAGAGACAAAATTGCATCCACCGTCACCGAGTTAGCTGCCATGTCGGATGATTTAAGTGGCCAATGCCATGTCACAATGTGGAAAGCACTATGGCATCATAATCCATGGTGCTAAAAGTTTAAAGGGTTAATTAAAGTTTAAAAATATAATTAAATAGCCAGAACTACAAAAAACATAACTAATTATATAAAATCTAAAATATATAAATAAACCCATTTTGGAAAGGTTAGATAGAAGATAATTTAACAAAAAAAAAACCTTAATTAATACAATGAATAGTGCTTAAAGTTTGAAGCACTGGCTAATTACTTTAATTAAGGAAAAATTACTTGGCTAATTAAATTCAAATTTGGTGGGATGATTCTATGGGATGTCCTCTACCTCCCATACTTTTCTTTAATTTATTTCATGTAATTTAAAGAATTTGTAATTTCAACCCTAATCACCCTCTTTAATTAATTAAATGATTATTAAATTGGTGAATAGTAAAAATAAATAAATATTTACTATTAATTAATCAATGTGAAATATGGAGATAATGAGGAGAAATATTAGGCTCCATTTCCTAATTATTTTTCCAAGTATGTTTTCTTAAGATGGTTAATAAACATTTTTAATAATTAGGAATAATTAGGAAAATTAATGATAAAATAAAAATCAAAATTAATAATTAGTTCAAGTAAGTCAAATATAATCTATTAATTTTCTCTTTATGTGTTTAATAACATAAAGTCATTAAAGAAATTATAATTATCTCATTGGTGTGGGAAAATCATAAGAGTATTTGGCTTAGATTCTTTCCTTCTTTAAGATAATTAACTCTTAAGCATGAGCCTAATTGCATTAAACTCCTTTAAAGGCATTGTAAATTTTATTTTCCTAAAAGCATATTATTAAGGGCTCATGATTAAGTGGTTAATGAAATTAAAGAAGTTTAAGGAAGGGTAACTAAGTTGATATGTTTAATGGCTTGAACCTAATCAACTCATATAATTTATTTAATTTCCTTCTTAAATATATTAAATTGCTAATATGGGATGGGGTAAATACTAAATATCATTTCTCCTCTTTAGGTTTTAATAATTTAAACATAAAAAAAAAATCTTATAAGAACTTTAGTTAGTGTTAAAGAGTGTTTGTTTGACTTGATTGTCCTTAAGACTTAATATAATTGAGTGTATTATGTGGCAACATTTAATTACTTCTTTTCAATTATTATAAATCTGCATGCCATTTGTTTTATATGTTCATGTTTCAAAAGAAAGAGAGAATTAAAATAATATGATTGCATTTAAGTTGCATGTGTTTGATACATGTTATTATATAGTGTGGCTATTATCACTAATAAATCTCAAATTATTTTTGAAACTATAAGTTAATAATAAATAAAAATGTGTGAAGTTTAAGTTAATGTTGGCTATTAATGCTTAATAAAATGTCCATTTAGTTATAATTTAAAGATAGTAAAGGATTATTTTATCTTTATGTTTCATGTGCATAATTACATGTATTTGAATTAGCAAGTATATAGTCTAGAAATCCTAGTAATATGAGTCTTTAAGTAGCTCCAAGGAGGTCTTAGATAGTTTCACTTACCTGATTTAACAACGACATGTACTTGCTTAATTTCATCTATGTGTATACATGTGTTAGTATTCAGGATCAAACTTTGCTTTTCATGTTAGTAAACTTTAAATAAACCAAGAATTTACTTGCATGATTTTATTTTTATGCTTATGGATATGCTTTTGAATTTAAAAGTATATAATCTAGGCATCCCAAGAACATGAGACTTTAAGTAGCCCCTAAAAGGCCTTAGATAATCTCACTTCCCTTGTTTAACAATGGCACATACTTGCTTAAATTTTTAATACATGTTTTCATATGCTTAGCTATGAAATGAATTCTTTCTTTTCTACAAAAATCATGCATTAATGATCATCAAGTGTGCAAAATATGAGTATGTATTGCATATATAAATATGTATTTTAAATCAAATATTAAGAATAAAGAAGAAAAATAAAGAAAAAAAATAATGAAAGAGTGTATGCTATTGATAATGGAAAGAAGTAGCATAATGTTACTCTTGTGATAGTGACTCAATCTCATTAATCCTAAGATGCCTTTCATGTTTGAATGAGATTCCTTAAAATTAATCTAAACTTAGGCTTAATAAAAGGTTCATAAATGGTTCACTAAAGAAACTAAAGCCATGATAATATACCTTCAAAAAATAACTTAGGATAGGGATAAAGAGGTCAAACCTCTTTTTCCCTTTATAATAATTAGGTGTTAGGTAGGTATTAAATAAAATGAAACAAAATGTAAATTAAAAAAAAATCAATTTATCAAAAGATTTGAAGTGAAACCACCACTAATGATTAATTTAAACAATTCAAAACTTTAAATAATAATACTTCTCAATCCTGCTAAAGACACATGACACTGAACCTTAGCACACACATTAGGATGATAGGTCACTGATTCTAGTGTTAGGTTAGGCTGTTGTTATGGTGATGTGTTTTATTTTATGATATAATATTTTAGACTGGATGTTAGGATTGTTTGTGCAAAGATTGGATGTTAGGTCAGTAGTAGCTTAATGATGTTTTATGCAAGAGATTCGCTAATAATTACTAAATATAAATGTTTTTGGTTGTAGGTTCTGCTTATGCCCCTAAGCATAATCTAATTAGGATATGTGGGCTTGGCTACCTATGTGCAGGGTGCTAACTCCAAATATGTGAAATACAATTTCTTGGCTTATATATTTTATTAACTAAATATGTCATATTTGTAATAGGATTAGGATTAGTGTTACGGGGTTTAGGATGAGTAGTGGCTAGAAGGCAAAGACCTAAGAGGCCCTATGAACCCTAGGGAAAATAGATCTAAAGAAGAGAAGAATGAACAAGAAATGAAAACCCCTAACATTCATTTCATTTGTAAAATTTGAGTGTATGGTGGTACCCGATCACCCTAAACTTTTATTCTCTTACAAAATTCCAATGTTTGGTTGTTGTGTTTAGTTTATGCAAAAAAAGGTATGCTTTTCATAGGTTTCTTAAAGTGTGATGATTGTTTGTGTGGCATGGATGTAGTAGGCTCTTTAAGATAAAATTAAATTTTCTATCCTCACTAAAAAACTCATAACTAAATTTTAATACAACTCATAATCTCATTTTAAAGTATGGGTTCTTAACTATGATAATAAAAGATTTAGCAATCCCTTAGCTAAATGTTATATGTTATCACACCATGCATATCATATTGTGCCACTCTTGGCTAGGGGATGGTCTCCACTCTTGCACGATAGGGAATATGCTTGACCTTTGAGAGTAATCCCTTGTAGTGAAAACACCTCTTCTAATTGATGTAGTTGATGGCTGAATTTCATCATGTATATTGGCATAATTGTCCTAAGCTTTGATTCAAAATAAATGTGCCAAATTGAACTAAAAACTTATAAATTTTTAATATTAGTCTAAGTCATGTTTGCATACCAAACATTATCTAGTCTCTTAGGAAGTGAGTATAGGATTCTAATTTTCTTCCTAATTGAATAATAGCCTAATTATCTTGCATTTAGATAAGACCTACCTACAAGATTTTAAATTGTAGGAGGTGTTAGCTGGCGGCCACTCTTGACATTTGTAAGTCCAGAAGAGTGGGGATGCATCTGTTCTCTCGATTAGACTTAGGTAATGCTTCTAGTTTGTGCTAAAGCATTTTTGATTTAAGTTCCCAGGCTACTTATTTCCTTTGGGCTATGAGTATAAGTCCTCACCTCTTAGACGTTTCCATAATCTTGTGTTTTGAACTATACACCCTAGCATTCTAATGAGATTTCATCTCAAATAAAAGTAAATTTTGTCTTTCAAAAAAATAAGCTTCATTCTAAGGTAGATCGGAGCACTCACTAAGCTTCTTAGTATCTTGGGTGTTCCCAACTTATCTTCCTATGGAATCTTAAAACAAGTCTTTCCATTTGAACTTTCCCACTTGATTTTTGATAAGTACCTAATCTTTGATAGTCTAGCTTTAAAATTTTTTGAAATACTTATTGAATACTTTAATTGAGGATGTTCTTAGAAAAATCCCATTTTCTAAGATATAATTAATTATGGGAGCTTACTTCCATAGGGAACTAAAGAACCTGACATAAAATAAACCCTACTTTACTTATCCATGTAAAGTAGGAAAAGATCTCTAGTATGTGTAGACTAATCTTCCTTAGGAGCCTTTATTAGGAGATTAAGTTTATTATAGGGTGATGTTTCTATCTTCTAAGATTGTTCATCACACCTTAATGTCATACCCGATCACTTCAGATGCCTTCCAAGAGAACGAGATGAAAAAGTTATGGTAATAAGTGAAGTAAGGATTTAACTATAGATACACTTGATCAGCTTCTTGGTTCCTTGATAGCTTAAGAGCAAGTCATAGCACAAAGAGATCAAAATGGCTCTTTCCAAAGGAAAAAAGAAAGATTAATTTATTGCTTTCTAGATGGAAGACACTTGTGAGGAGAATACTTCATGTTTTGAAGTTAATAGTGATGAGATTGCTATGCTTTCAAATAAATTGAGAAATATGATAAGAAAGAAAAAAGCACAATTATGTTAAATCTAAATTGCATAAATTCCCTACTAAAAATTTGAATGCAGGTAAATAAATAATATGCTACAAGGAGTCATAATGACTTGAATTTTATGGCAATATCTTATCAAAGTTGAGTAAGATGGTTTCGAGAGCTCTTAACATAGTTTCTTTGGTGCCACTCCCTAGTGCACTTCCTCCCTATTAGTGTTTACTATTCCATTAGTTTCTTAGTTATCTCGTTCGACTCATCATTGGTGCTTTTCCCCCCTTACTGCCCATGGATCCCCCTTTCCTATCCAAATGTGTTTGCTACTAGAACCCATATTGAACCTCCCCCACCGGACCCAAACCTACTCCTATTTCCTCAATCTTACCATGATACTTTTACTGAAGGCACCTCCTCCACCCTTTTAGAAAAGCTAATAGAAAGATTGGTAAACTATCCCTTCTTCTTTTTGACTCTAGGACATAGATTTTGGTCAAACCTTTCAGATTCACCCTCATCAAAAAGTTCACTTATAGGAACCCAAAAATGGACTCAATCGGAACCATTTTAATGATCTAAAATTGGCTGGAAATTGGAAGGTGGGTCTCCTTGATAGGAGGCATATAATGATCAAGCTTTTTATGGAGGAAAAATATGAAAGACTTTTTCTAAGAAGCTTTTCCACATCGATAATGTTCTTATAAAATTTCTAAAATGGACTCCATCATTTGACTTTAGCATAGAAGCCCCCATTGCTCATATTTGGATTAAAATACTTGGCCTAAAACTCCACTTATTTAATAAGAAAATCCTATACTCCATAGCTATTATATTTGGAAGACCCCTTTTGCTGGACACTCCTACATTCAACCTAACTAGGCCATCAATTGCTAGAATATTGGTGGAGATGGACATAACAACAACTTTCAAGGAAGAAATCTAGATTGGAACACAATCCAATGGGTATTGGCAAAGGGTGGAGATTGAATAAAAACTTTTGTATTGTAGCAAATGTATAATATTTGGAGACTCTTTGGACAAATGCTTCATTACACATTTAAAACTAAAAAAATAGCAAATCTCATAAGGGAAAATATCCAATGGAAACTATCATCCAAAAAAATTCAGCCCAGCTCAAATTTAGTCTAAAGTTCCCTTAAATTGTAGAAACCACACTGAACATATGAAACCTGAAATAACTTTCAAATTCTTGAAATAAATTCTAATAGAAGATCAAAAAGATTCTAAAGATTTGCTCAATCTAATTGATACTACTAGATAAGAGGACCAACATAATTTGATTCCCAATAGCAACTTAAATCCCAATGATCTACACTAGCCATAAGAAAACTACAAAGCTTTTTTAATCAAAGAGCATGAAACTAAAACAATTCTTTAGTCTAGAAATCCAGCTGATAGCAGTCATAAAATGATAACATCTTATGGGATTGCCACCTCCTTCCCAAAGCATTACAATAGATTACCTTGACTCGAGATATGATTTCACAACTACTACCACAATCCCTCATCATACTTTGAAACAAAACTTCATCCATCTTGCAAAATTTTAGATTTCTGTTGAAATCATTCCAGATTCTAGTAGAAATGTTGTGCTTCAATCACTTGGACATAACCCCACTAAGGGACTGATACCACCTTCCCATAACTTTACATTAGACCCATTCCACAAATGCTTCCATAATCCCTCATCATACATTAAAATAAATCTTCATCCGACCTACAATTTTTTAATTAGCTATAGCATCTAGCAAAATTTTGGCTCAATAATACTCAAGTCAAAACCTAATACAAACCCTCCACACCACAATAAACTACCATATCCTAGATAGAAATCCCAACCTAAACTCTATCCAATCTAACCTCTTCAATCCATGGCAAGAATCCTAAACCATATAATGGACAACTTATTATTACAGCAAACTAACCAAATCCCTGTAGAGACTCTAAATATCAACCTTCTATTAATAACATAGCTAATCACCATATCTTGAACAGAAGCCTTAACCTAAGCTCTATCCAATCTGAAGAAAAACAACAGGCAACAACAACATCTTCATTCCCTGGTAAAATTCTTAAATCTTCTGAGGGACAACCTTCTACAACAGCAAACCAAATAAATCCCTAGAGAGACTCTATACACCAACCATTTGATCAAGACTAGGAACTAGCAAATGATACCCATAACCATAGCCCATGATCAGATTTGATGATATGATATTAAGCTATGGATGAGTAATCAGAAAAATCAAGAAAAAAGGTGTAGAAAGGTTCTAGAGAATTAAAACTTCTCCTTGCCAAAAAAAAATCAATATGATGAAGGCTATAATTGGGAAGAAGGTATTTCTAGGAGACCCACTAGAAGTAACTCCACTCCTAGATGAATAACCTCTTAATATGGAACATTAAAGGCATTGATAAGGCCAATGCCTTTAATAGGCTTAGAATCCTTGTTAGAACCCACTTTCTTGATCTATTTGTGATACTTAAACCTCTTATCCAAAGCCACAACCTACAAAAAATAAATAGACGCTTCCTTGATTTCAACATCATTGCCAACTCCAAAAAAAAAAAAATTGGCTCTTCCTCAAATAAAGATTCTAGATCCAAATACTCATCGACTCAAGCCAAATCCTTCACTTCCACCTACATGATTCTAACTTTAGTTTCTTTGCCATAATAATTTTGCTTCTTATTATCATCAATAGAGATTGAAACTTTGGGAGGATATGAAAAAAATTAGTTTGCAAACCAAAGACCCTTGGTTTGTTGGAGGTGACCTCAACATGATCTCAAGCCCAGCTAGAAAAAAGGGAAGTACAAAACAAAACCTATCAATTATTTTTGAATTTATTGAATGCATAGAAGAGGCTGACCTTTTTATGCTAGTTTCAAAGGCAAACCATTCACTTGGAAAAGAGGGAGAACTTAAGAAAGATTGGATAGAGTCCTCACCAACTCTAAATGCACTCTTTCTTTTGCAATTTGGAAGTTATTCACCTTGCTAGAATTGCTTCAAACCACTCTCACTTATTGGTTTGTTTCAGCTTCACCTCCAGAGCAAAATACAACCCTTTTACATTCTTTGACATGTGGACTTCCCAAAACTTTATATCTAATGTATTATTATACTTTGGCAGTGTGGTGAAGATGACAACCCTTGGATTCACTTTTGCATCCTTCATAAGAATGTTACTAATGGACTAAAAAAGTGGAACAAGGAGACTTCCAAAAACATCCACCATCAGGTCAAAATAACTGAAGAGAAGATAGAAAAATCTTGATCAAGAGATTTTGACATGAAAAGACAATGATACCTCTACTCTTGAAGACCAACTAAATAATCTTCATCTTGAGCTCCAACACTTCATCAACAAAGAGGAAGACTATCTTTGACAAAAAGCAGCTATTCAAAACTTCTTACAAGGGGATAGAAACTCCAAATTCTTCCATGCTTTCATAAAAAGAAAATAGAAGAAAAATGGTTAAACAAAATCAAAAATGTTGATGGTAATTGGATCACTCACCAAGAGGGTATTATGGAAGAGTGTTTTAGCTAATTCTCCAAAAATGTTTTCCAACCCTAGATTCAAATTTTGCCTCATCTTGTTAATAAGATTTTTTTTACTTTGAGAAGGTCCTTATCATCAATGATGAACTAACCTCCACCCCAAATGAGGAAGAGATCTAGAATGCATTTAACTCCATGGATGGATATAAAATAGTTGGTTTTGATGGTTTTACTACTCTCTTTTATTAGAACTCTTGGGAAGTTAAATAAGTTGGAGTTATCAAAGCCATTCAAGATTTCTTCACTAACTAAGCTGTCATAAGTATTTCTCCACTTCAACTATTTTTTTGAATCCTGAGGAGAAAATTTGCGCACCTAGGACAAGTTCAAACCTATCTGCCTAACATCTATTATCAACAAAATCATTGCCATCAGACTTTAAATGATCCTCTCTCCCCAAACCAAAATACCTTCATCAAAGAAAAAATATTACTAAAAACATCCTTTACCCCAAGAACTAATCTAAGACATTGACAAAAAAATGTAGAGGAGGTAATGTTTGATGAAGATTGATATAAAAAAAGCCTTTGAAACTCATAGCTTGGAATTCCATCTCAACTCCCTGAAAGTGAGAGGTTTTTCTCAAAAATTTTACATTATAATGAAACCATCCTCTATAATAGCTACTAAAAAAATTATTCTCAATGGCCAAGCTAGTGGCCTCTTCTAAGCAACGAAAGGTGTTAAACAAGGTGATCCTTTATCCACCACACTCTTCATCTTGGCTTTGGACATCTACTATAAAGAACTGAATAAAACCTCTTCCTAAAAAGATAACATCAAATACCACTCCACTTGGAACATCAACATCTCTCATTTGGCCTTTGCTAATGACATCCTCCTCTTCAACAATGGAAATAAAAGAGCAATCAACACATATTGGGAAATCATCAAGGACTTCATGACCCTCACTAGTATGCCTTTAAATACTAACAAATTCTCTTTGTCACAAGGAAGCAAACCAACAAATCTAAAATCATATGGATCATTGAGAGGACTAGTTTCACTCACACAAAGCTCTCCATTCCTTACCTTGGAATCAAAATTTACAAAGGAAAAGCCACATAATCTCTCTTTTATGATCTAATTGACAGAATTCAGCACATAATCAACTCTTGGGAGAACTCCTTTCTCTCATTTGGTGGAAGAATTACAATTTCCAAAAGCATCCTCAACTCAATTCCTTTATATGCTACCAAGTCCAACACATTCCAAAAAGTATACAAAGGAGAATTGAAAGAATGCTTAAAGATTCATATGGAGTCACAACCACCTATTGGACCAGCTGGAAAATTTTTTGTAAACTGACCACTGAAGGAGGTTTGGGATTCAAAACCATTGAAGATAATATCAAAGCTAACATATGCAAACTATGGATAAAACTCAGGGAGAACAAATCATTATGGGCCAAGTACATGTTAGGAAGTATTACAAAGATTCTCATCTAATGAGAGCCATAAAAAGGACATCTAATTCTTCCATTTGGAGGAGTTTGTTGCAGCAGAGGGAAGAAGCCAAATACCTCATCTTTTAGGACTTGGTGGATGGATGCATTGTCATCTAGAATGCCATTGATTGGGGAGGAACCCCTCTTTTTAGAGTTTGCTTATTCCAAGCCTCTTCAAACATGCTTCATAAAGGATTTATGGTTGAATGCTAATTGGGATTTACAAAAACTACAACTTATTTTTTCTCCCTAAATCTATAAAAAAATTTGCTGCCTACTTATCAACCCTGAAAGAAAAGACACATTAATTATTATGGGTAAATGCACATATAATTCAATTCACAAGATTCTCCTCTCAATTTGGTGGAATGAAACAAATACTGTACCATGGGGAAAAGCCAGTTGGAGCCCACATATCAGACCCTCAATAGCCTCCTTTTGTTGGAGACTCTTTCACCACTTCCTTCTCCATGATGACGTCCTTAAACTTCCTTCAAGATGCCATCTATTTAAAGAAGAAGAAGAAGGTCTCCTTCATACTTCATCCATTGCAAATTTAGGAAAACACTATTGAACAATTTTTTTCTAAATAAACAAATGACAATAATGGAGGTGTTCTCTTTAACTTGGTTCAACTCTTGGATAAATTGAATCAAGCAACATACAAGTAACCCACCAAAACTTTAAATATAGTCCTTTTCATTCTTTGGTTCATTTGGACTAAAAAGAATGACCTCAAGCATAATGCTTCCAACATTAATGTTGAATCCATTACTTTGAAGATCAAATCCCACTTCCAACTAATGGAAAAGGGAGAGGATCTGAACCTTAAAAACAACTATGTGAAAACCACCAGTTGTAAACCTCCAACTTGCAACTTTATTTTCTGGAAGAAATTGACCCAAGACATCATTAAAGTTAATATAAATGGTAGCTACAATACCAAAACTAGTAGTGCTAGAATTGGCGGCATCTTCAGAACTACAAAGATGATTGCATCTACTTCTACTCCATGCCCTATGCTACCCTTTCAGCACTTTATGCTAAAACTATAGCACTTCACTTTGCACTCCTCCTTGCTTCAAGAAGACCACATCTCAACTTGGATTAAATCAGATTCATTACCTCTCATGCAAATATTGAATGAAAATCGATTCTAGCAGCCCCCTTAGCTAATCATCTACCTCCTTAACGCTATCAAAACTCTAAGAAGGATCCTCAAAGTCTCTTGCTCCCATATATGGAGGAAAGGCAATAAATTGGTTGATCTACTTGTAAACATGGAGCACAACATCAAATCCTCTCATCTTCCAAGCACCTTGACAAAGAAATGAGCTTACTTATACATAGTGACAAGCTAGGCCTCACATACATTAAAACAAAATACTTGTAACCACCCCCTTTTTCTATATATATTTTTTGGATTACTGTAATCTTCTAGTAATCAATAAATTTTTCTCTTTATGCAAAAAATTTTGCTACAACTATAAAGAGCCTAGAAGTGAAAGAAGAGATTGGTCTAACATTATTGAAAAAGAAAAGTAGGTTGAGAAAAAGAAATTTTGGAAAATGAAAAGGCCTCAAAAGAAAAAAAAGAATAATTTGAGAAAATTTAGATTTAGGGGAATCTAGTGATGACACTATAGAAGAAGCAAATTTTTTCTCATGGTAGTACAAGTGAGGTATGTGAAGAAGTTTCTTATGAAGAATTAAATGATGCAATTAATGAATTAGCACATGAATATAAAAAATTTAAAAGAAAATTTAATGCTTTAGAGAAAGAGAAGAAAAATCTAGAAGTGCATGTTTATCTTTGGAAAAGGAATGTAGTGAGTTGAATGATAAAAATTAACTTCAGTAGATCAATCTTTGATTATAGAAAACCTTATAAGAGGAAACTTATCATTACATGCAAAATTGAATATTTGTAGTAGCTTACACTCACATGTTTCATTTATTAAATAAACCATCTATTGCTTCAGAATCATTTATGTATAGACCTTATGGATATACAAATGTCATGTGCAAATCTACAATAATAAGGGTAATATATCTCTTGATTGTCATGCATGTAGATCTCCATCATTTCTTAGATCACATTTTATTTGGATTGCTAAAAGCAATAATCCAAAAGCATCATATACTACACAACATTAATCACATATTTTTTTCTTTGGGATGTGGACCCAAACATGTTTGGATTCTAAAAGTGACCCTTGCTTTTCTCTTAGAGGAATGCATTCAAAGAAAAATCAAAGAAGGTATGTGGAACTTAGGCAACGGATGTTCAAGACATATGACAGGTGATAAATCAAAATTCTATATTAGAACCTTGTGAAGAAGGGTATGTAGTTTATGGTGATAATGCAAAGAAAAAAATAATTTGTATTAGTTTTGTTTTTAAAAAATTAATTACTTTAGATAAAGTTTATTTTATTGAAGGTTTAAAGCATAATCTTATTTCTATTAGCCAATTATGTTATAAAGGACTTAATATTGAATTTCATGCCTCTTTTCTCTCTTATTAAAGATAAAGAATATTTACTTTATTGATTTAGAAAATACATGTAATGCTAATCTAAATTTATTTTATTTTGCAAGTTCAATTGATGATGTTTGGTTATGGCATAAATGGTTATGTTACAAAACTTGATCTTGTAGATGGCGTACCTAAAATAAATTTTATTATGATTATGTTTGTGATGCATGTATTCATGAAAACATTCTAAATATTCTTTCAAAAATAAAAATATCATTTCTAAATCTAGACCTTTAAAATTATTACATATAGATTTATTCGGTACAATTAGTGATGGTATTTTAAGAGAAAAATTATATGGATTTATTATTGTTCAGGATTTCTCTATATTCACTTGGATTTTATTTTTAATTCACAGGAAGGGTGCTTTTGTATCCTTTAGAAAATTTGTTAAACATGTTCAAAGGGATAAGTCTCTTAGTTAGTAGAATTCCATCAGATCATGATGGTGAATTTGAAAGTAAATACATTGAAAATTTTTGTGATCAATTTCATATTAAACAAAATTTTCTACCCTTAGATCTCCTTAGAAAAAATGGTATTGTAGAAAATAAAAATAAGATTTTGATTGAGTTGAGTAGAGAAATGTTAGATGACTATAGGTTGGCTAAATATTTTTGGGATGAAGCTATTATTATTGCATGTTATATGATGAATCATGTTTATTTGGGACATATCATAAACAACCCCAATGAGTTATTTTTTGGTAAGAAACCTAAGATTAGCTATTTTATATATTTTGATGTAGGTGCTTTACTTGAATAATGGAAAAGACTCTTTATGAAAATTTGATAGCAAGTATGATGATGGTATCTTTTTAGATTTTTCATTATCTAGTAGATCTTATAAAGTTTATAGTAAAAGGAAGATGATTGTAGAAGAAGTAGTGCATGTTATATTTAATGAAAACCTTGTAGATTCTATTAGAAATGATTTGAATAAGGATGATGTAGATGAGTTTAAGAATGTCAACATGGAAGAAAAGGTAGATGATTCTTTACGTAAAGAATGAAAATTTATCAAGAATCATCCCAAGGACTTGATTATAAGATACCCCTCCCAAGGTGTTATAACTAGAAGACAAACAAAAGAGGTGATTAATTATTCAGTATTCCTATATGAAATTGAACTTAAATCAATGGATGATGCTTTGAAAGATCACTACTAGATTGTAGCCATGGAAGAAGAATTAAATCAATTTGTAAGAAATGATGTTTATGAATTAGTCCCTAGACCTCAAGACCAGAATATTATAAACACTAAATGGGTCTTTAAAAATAAGTTGGATGACTCCATACACATTAGTAGAAATAAAGCTAGATTGGTTGCACCAGGGTACACTTAGGTTGAGGGAATTTACTTTGAGGAATCTTTTATTTTCATAGCTAGATTAGAAGCTATTAGATTTTTCCTTGCTTATGCCTATTACAAAGACTTTAAACTATTTGAAATGGATGTCAAAAGTGTTGTTTTAAATGGTTTTAAAGTTCAAAATGTCTTTGTAGAACAACCCCTAGTTTTGAAAGCTTAAATTTTTGTGATCATGCTTCTAAATTGAAGAAAGCCTTGTAAGGATTAAAATAGGCTCCAAGGGCTTGCTATGATGAATTGAGTAGATTTCTTATCAACCATAGATTTTTGAAAGTTAGAGTAAATACCACCTATTCCATAAAAATTTAAGTGATGACTTCATCATTGTGCAAATTTATATGGATGACATTTTATTTAGAAATACAAATGAATCATTATGTGTTGAATTCTTATCTTTAATGTCTAAAGAATTTAAAATGAGTATGATGGGAGAACTCAATTTTTCTTGGGCCTTCAAGTGAACCAACAAGAAAATGACACCTTCATCTATCAAACTAAGTATACAAATTACTTGATTGAAATACTTGACATGAAGAGATTCAAATCTAGTAAAACTCCCATAAGCCCCTCCACTAAGCTTGATTTAGATGAATCTAGGAAGCCAATTAATTAAAAGATTTATCAGAGTATGATTGGTTCACTCTTATACCTTGCTAGTAGGCCTGATGTTATGTATGTTGTTTACTTATGTGCTCATTTTTCAAGTTTCTCTAAATGAATCAGAATTACCTGTAATCAAGCATATATTTTGCTACTTGAGAGGCACTTTTAGGTTAGTTTATGGTATCCTAAGAATTTACTATCATATAACTTGATTGCTTATTCCAATACTGACTTTTCAATTTGTAAAGTAAATAAGAAAAGTATATTAGGAAAATGTCAATTTTAGGATCATCACTTGTAACTTGTTCCTTTAAGAAACAAAATTTTGTTGCTCTTTCAACTGATAAAATTGAGTATATAACTACTAGAAGCTTTGTTGCTCAAGTTCTTTGGTTAAAGCAACAATTAGAAGACTTTGGACTTAAGACAAATCACATTCCCATTAGATATGATAACACTAGTGCAATTAGCTTAACAAAAAATACTATCCGCCATTCTCGGACCCAACAAATAGAAATTAAACATCATTTCATTCAGGATCATGTTAACAAAGGTGATGTTAATATTTATTTTGTTAGTATATATTTACAAATTGCTCATATTTTCATAAAATCTTGACCTAAAGAATGATTTTGTACTTTAAGATGCATGTTAGGTATGCTAGATCCATCCATTTAGTTTACTTACATATTTAAAATCTTTTTGATGTTGCCAAAAGGGTGAGAAAGTATTATGTTGGTCCTTTTATTCATGTTTATTCTTTTCACTTTTATGTATAAATTTAAGGGGAACTTATTGTATTTACTTTAAGCTTGCAAAAATTTTCATATAATTTCTATTATCTTGTCATATTTTGTTTTAATGCAATTTTTGTTTCAAAAAGGTTCATGTAAGGTCAATTTGCACCTTCATCTCTATAAAATACCAACATAGGTTTGCCATCTCAAAAAGGAGAGATTGTTGACTTCATTAGCCCCATCTCATTTGAGATTAATTTTGATGATAACAAACATATGCTCAAGTGTACTAATTAATTTAAATACAAATGATGCAGAAAATTCTTCACTCAAAGTTTGAATGCTATAGCTATTGGACTTAAGCTGGTTGAAAATTTTCTAGGACATATAATACAAAGGCAAATAAGAACTTAATAAAATAAATTTAATAGCTTAATCATCTCAAAATATTTTATTTAAATTTTCTACCTATTTTTTTATTTTAAAATTGTATTATTTCATTATTATTCTTTAAATTATCCTTTATGGATAATTTAAATCATATATATGAGTTTAATTATCATAATTATGCGTTTTAAGGTAAGATCAATTTATTTCATACTTCATTTAGCCATTTCCATGCTTTATTACATTACTTATCCATTAATTCTGCATGAGAATAAAACTATTTTAGAATTATCCTAATTATTTTTTTCTTTCTCTTATCCTTTTATTTTCTCTCTCTTATAACATTTTGGTCGAATTTTTTGTAGTATTTTTAATGATAAATCATGTAAAATTTATTCAAATTCTTTCCATAATATTTTCCCATTTATTCAAGTTTTAAAACTCCATTTATATGAATATTGAATTCAAATTGTTTTGATTCTAAATTAAGTATACATTGCATATGAATGCAAATTTAGATTTATTCATTTATGGAATGTTGTGGATGACTCCTATACTTAATTTCTTCATTTTAATTAAATTAATTTAAATTAATCTAGGTTAATTCAGATTTAAATTCAATTAAACCTTGATTGTATATACTTTTGATTTAAAGAATTCAAATTATGGAATCTATTTTGGTCTTATTAAAAGCCCTCCAAGGTGTATAAGATCTCATTCTCCTACACATTCATCTTTGGTCAAGACCTATAGTTGAGCTTGCTTGAAGAATCTTGAAGGTTTGATTAAAGTTCATCTTTGGTTGACTTCATAGGGATTTTCTTAAAGCAAGTCAAAATAATCTCCATCCACTCTTCCTTCTTTGAAACCCATCCTTAATGTTTCTTGAAGGTTTGTTGTTAGAAGTTCTCTCTCTAATTACAATCTTCATCTATGATTAAGTGGAGGTACTTCTCATTTTATTTCAAGTTATTTTTAAGAGATTACAAAGTTTTATTTCACTAATCTTCATTCATTTGGATACATCAATAGTTTTTGAGGAAATGTTTCTTAAGTGTTTTTTCAAATTAGTTATTCACATTAGATTGTGTATTTGAAATTACTCATTACATAATATAATTTGGCTATACTTTCATGCAAGTGTTTTAATCATCCTTGTGTTTTGAGTTGATATATCTTTCAAGTTATCATATTTTCAAGTCTTCATTTCTTCTAAAGTAAAACATTTCTCTTGGTTTGATCATTTCATATAAATATCATATCATTATTTTAATCTTAATTTAACATGATAAATATTTACCTTCAACTCTTTTTTATTCATTATCTTAATATTGTTTAGTCGGGCAATGAGTGCAAAATATTTTTAAAATTGAGAGTTAGATACTTTGTATCCTTCCTTCTTCTTCTTTTCTTGTACTTTGTTGGGTTTTACTTGTCGTGTAGAAAAGTATAGTGTTGGGTTATTCTTGCTTGTGTAGGAAAGTACAATATTGGGTTGTACTTCCTTATGAAGGAGTATGAGTGATTTGATATAGTCTCAACTTTGATTAAGTGAATTCCTAGCTTAGTTTGCTAGGCATGTACATAGGCCAATTTTTGAGTTTGTCCTAACCACATAAAAATCTATGTGTTTTTTATTTTACTTTACTTTGCTTGTATTTTTTATGAATTTTCTCTTTAAATAAAATCTTTTAAAATTAAAATTTTTTATAAAGTTTGAAAGTTAACTTTTAATTTGAAAATATTTTGAAAATTCACATGCTAGCTTAGTTCTTGGGCATGTACATCAATAGTTTGTCCCACATAAAATCTATGTGTTTTTATTTTACTTTACTTTGCTTGTATTTTTTATGAATTTTTTCTTTAAATAAAATCTTTTAAAATTAAAATTTTTTATAAAGTTTTAAAGTTAACTTTTAATTTGAAAATATTTTGGAAACCCAATTCACATGCCCCCCTCTTGGGTGTCATAGCTTCATAATAGCATAGACAAGACCATAAAATTATATCAAGTCAAGCCATTAGACATGGTCACATCCACTACATTTAACAAGCCTACATCTGATATATGACCTAAGAATAATAATAAACACTATCTTAAGCTTCAATTGATCATGATTATACCCTATATAATAAAGAATATTGATCAATTATTTATGTCTAGTAATAATAATGTTGTGTTAATTGTAAACACCCTTGAAATTAGGATTTATTTAATTAGATTTACTCATATAAAGAAAGAAATTTTTGACACAAATTCTTTTCACATTCTCCACATGAAGGTATTTGAGCTAGAGTTAGTTGAGTTTCATATATTTATTATGGTCTCACCTCTTTTATCTTATTATAGTGGCCTTGCCTTTAATGAGTTATTTGATTTGTTACCACCTAAAATGGATATTCAACATGCCATAAATTACCAAATCTTTTATACTATAGAATCATCCTTATAAAACATGCAAGTCTAATATGGTAGGCAGATGAACCACTAAAGAAAACAATTCTTTATGATATTCTTTTTTCTATGTAGTTCTTGCTACTTTAACCCTTAAGAAAGATGGCACATGGAGAATGTGTGTAGATAGTGGAGCTATTAAATGATCACTCTTAAATATAGGTTTCTTATTCCAAAAATTGATGATATGTTGAATTTAATCTATAGTGCCAACTACTTCTTTAAGATTGACCTTGGATGGGGTTACCATAAAATTAGGATCTATCCTAAAATAAGAAAAATACTTAGAGAACATACAATTGGTCTATAAATAATTAGAAGAGTTTCTTCTGATAGATAGAGAAATGTTTTTGGATTTATCATATATGTACACCCATGGAGTGCACATGCACTTAACAAATACTCATTAATAACAAATATCACAACATTATTCATAAGAGAATCTCATAGTTAAAAGAATAATTCAAACATGTGATCAACTTGCCCACAAGGTGTCAATCTAAGTAGTTGAGCATGAAGGAAAATATCTTAGTCAAGTGACCAGTATCATGTGACTAGCTACACATATAAACACTCACCCACATACATTTGACTATGCTGCCAAACACTCATATTAGACAACTCCCTCACAAACACTGGTTACCGCACTTGGGAACTCATCACTTGGCATATATCACTCATCAACTCTCCATATCATGGGTTAGTCCCTTCTAATGTAGTTGACATAACAAGAGCAGAACTCCCAATGATTCTCCATGAAATAAGACCTGAAGGATATGAAAGATCAGATCACTCACCTTGCATAATCAACTATGGGGAAGACACACCATGAAGAACCATGGGCTAGAGAGAAAGAAAGATTCATAGGGTTGGCCACTCACCGAGCTCATCGAGAAAGAAGTGCATTGTCCAAAACCTTAATTTGGACAAGTATTATTATATGAATGAAAATGAAGATAAGAAAAAGAAGTAGCCTCGACCAACCAATGCTTTCTCCATGAAGATCTCTGAAGATCTCCTCCACACAGGTTTATGATCCAGCATCTAAAATCATACAATAGTTGGACATACCCGATATATCATATTACTTACTTTAAGTCAACAACATCACTACTAGATTGGATGATGCAATGAAGTGTTGCCTTTCCTTCACCACTTTCAAAGAGTTAGCTCTTGGGTGATTCTTGTGCCTTCCAATTAGAGTCATAAACTTATTTGCTAATTTCAAGAGAATGTTCACCATGCAATTCTCTAGTACTCAAAAATTGTTGAAAAGTTCCTATGCTCTTCTGCAGATATGAGAGAATCTTGGAAAGTCTTTTAGAAATTTTATCATCTATTTCTATTGAGAAATGTTAAAGGTTAAAGATTTATAACTTCTAGTCACCCAAGCCACACTCACTTAAGGTTTGAGGGAGGGGCACTTCTAATATGCTCTTGGGAATCCACAACAAAAAACACTCACTGAATTGCTAGAATTAGTAAACTACAACATAAATGTTGAGGAGTATAACAAAGTAATCTAACTAGAATCATTAACTTAGACAAATGATTCAACAAAAAGATCTCCTTCAGAGCAACTACTTGGAATAGGTTTCAACATGAAGGTTAAACAAAAGAAGGTGGCCTGAAGCGTAACCATTAAGGTGTGGTTTCAGAAATCCTACAACTCACTATCAAGGAGCTAACTATTTGACATCCTCTTGAGAGACCCCTCTTAAGCTATTAATGGTCAGGTAGGAGTAGACTATCTAGAATAAAGAGTACATTAATCAAACACCACCTATATAGAGCGATGGAGTTTACAACTGCTCAAGGTATAGCTCCTATCACCATGATCATGGAGATGACATTGAAGAGTGTCATTATCTAAGTATTCAAGTTGATGAGCTAATTAAAGCAGATAAGCTAATGTAGTTCAATAAGAGGAAGGATAAGAAAGTCATTGAAACTAATAATGAATCCATACCTGCACACATCATCCATACTACTGGCATTGTACCCACCATTATTTGGAGGCAATGAAGAGTCCTCAAGAAAAGCAAGTCTAAAAAGATTACGATCCTAAGAAGTGAACTCAGCTGCCATGCTGTAAGTGCCACCTACAACCATAGTTCCAATGAGTTTCTTAAAAAAGGACAAACTCATGATTGGGAAACCATACAATAATGCAATTGTCAAAACAAACATAATTGCCAATTACCAAGTTGGAAGTATCTTGAATTACATAGAGGACCATTGTATGGCTTCCCAAGAGAACAAAGAGAGACCGAAGGGATAATCACTCCTCTAATAACTTGGGAAGAAGCAAAGAAATAATTCATGATTATGGCCAACTTCATCATAGTGGAGGCTCCTACCACCTACAATGCCATCTTTGGCGGACCATTGCTCAATACATTTTGAATAGTAGTGTTGAATAATTACGTAGCCATCAAATTCCTGGCTTGGGCAAGGAGATCACCATTTGAGGAAATGTTAACTATTCTCAAGCCTATTACTTGAGTGTCATTGGTGAGTCTGATAAATAAGAAGATTTCCTACACTTCATAGTTGTCAGAACTAGGATTGAAGTTTTCAAGGAGATATAAGACATACCTACATCATAGAAATCAGAGTGAGTAATTAAGGTTAGCCAAGCCTTTTGCCCCAATTATGAAGAAGAACTCACCAAAATACTCTTGGATAACCTTGATGTATTTGCTTGGACTACTACAGAGATGCTGAGCATTGACATCATCATGGTCAAACATTGATTTAATGTATCCAAGAATGCTCAACCTATTAAGATGAGGAAGATAGTTGCCTTACTCACCAAACTAATCAAATAGGAGGTCACTAAGTTACTTGAAATAAATTTCATTAGAGAAGCCCAATACCTAGAGTGGAAATTAAATGTAGTTATGATCCAAAATTTGAGTGAAAATTGAAGAATGTGTGCCAACTTGACCAATTTGAACTTGGCATACCCGAAGGATAGATATCATCTACTATTTATAGACACACTCATTGACTTAGCAGTTGACTACTCGATGATGAGTTTTTGATGCATTCTCGATATCATCAAATATAAATGCACCCAACTGGCTTAAAGATTATGACTTTTATCATTAGAGAAGGGCTATATTGTTACAAAGTTATTACCTTTGAGCTCAAAAGTGTAAGGGAGATCTATCATTGGCTAGTAGATTGAGTACCCAAAGAGCAGAAACAAAGGAATGTGGATGGTTATGTTGATGACTTGTTGATCAAAAGAAATTTTTCAACTCAACACAACCAGGACATCAAGGAAAAATTTTCTATTGGGAAAAGGTACAACATGCACCTTAATCCTTTGAAGTGCATCTTCGATGCATGGTCAAGAAAATTATTTAGATTCCTCATTACCCATAAAGGCATCAAGGAGAACTCTGACAAAGTAAAGGCTATACTTGAGATGCCATCACCCAAGATGGTGAAGGAGGTGCAATGGCTCATAAGGTGAGTGGCAGGGTTATGCAGGTTCATCTCTAAGATTGGGGTGTGGTATTTTCCATTCTTCAAGGTTCTCATAAGAGAAAAAAGATTTGAATGGACCCTAAAATATGCAAGGGCTTTTTTGTCACATGAGGAATCTACTTGCATCACCACCTCTACTATAGAGCCCAAAAGAAGCAAATACTCTACAATTCTACTTAGAGGTTGGAGAAGACTCAGTCAATTTTATCCTTATTACAGAAGAAGGTGGAAAGTAATGTTCCATCTACTATGTTAGCAAACCTTTATGAGGTGCTGAGCTAAATTATCAACTCAAGAGAAACTCACACTTACATTGATTATCTCTGCTCAATGACTTCAACCATACTTTCAAGCACACTCAATCCAAGTCATCATGATAGATACCTTAAATCTGTACTTATTAAGCCTGATCATTCTAGGAGGTTGTTGAAATTCTCAGTAGAATTGAGTTAGATACATCTTACTCACCAAGAATAGTGATTAAGCCTAAGCATTGATAGATTTTCTTTCTGACTTCAGTAGTAGATCACATGACATCCCAATTAACCCAATATCTTTATGGCGACTATATGTTGATAGTTTATATTGTGAGTAGGTTGCAAGCTCTGGCATTATGTTCAAAAGTATGACAGGAATGACAATCACATAATCGATCAAATTTAGATTTTTGTAATAAATAATCAATATGAATTTGAGGGCATACTCATTGATAAAGATTTGTTAAATGACTCTGGGCTTCACATGTTGTAACCTATTTTGGCTCACAGCTAATAGTTAGATAAGTCAATAGAGATTACAAAGTCAGTGATGAATATTTGCTAAAATATGTAATGAAGATGAAAGTAGAGATTCGACAATTAGAGTACTTTAACATTGAGTAGATACCTAGGGAGAAAAAACCATCTTGTTGACCTACTATTCTGGGCTAGTAGACTCAAGGAGGATTCAATCATACAACTTACCCAGCCAAGCATAGAAGAGGAAGAACTCTTGCAAGTTCAGTGTGAATACTAACTGAGCTAGATTTACCCTATTAGAAAATATTTACAAATCACAAAAATCAAGGGAATGTCTAAATATTTAGGGAGATTTAAAATTAGAGCAACCCAATACTTACTAATTAGGGTGAGCACTTTAGAAGATCAACAACCTTAGTCAACCTTAAATATGTAAGAGAGTCAGTGCAATGAAAAGTCCTTAAAGAGATACACTCTGTTGAATGTGGTAATCACTCATGAGAAAGAATGCTTGCCCATAGAATTCTTAAGACAGGGATGCTTCTAGCCCACACTCAAAAAGAATGTAAATGATATCACAAAAAGATGTGTATAATAACAATAATTCATAGCACTCTAATGGCAATAGCTATAGCCTCTATAGCCTATCTCGAGTCCCTAGCCATTCGTTATCTCAAGAATGAACTTAATAGTCCCATTATTTGTAGCAGTGAGAAAAGAATGTTCATTCTTATCATAATTAGCTACTTTGACAAGTGGATTAAAGCAAAGAAGCCACTGACCAAGATAACCTCTAAGGAAGTTAAAGATTTTATTTGCATTGATAGCATATATAGGTACAGGCACCCCATGGTGATCATCATTGATAACATGCCATAATTTGTCAAAAGGAGTTTAAGAGACTTTTACGAGTATCAGGAGATTAAACTAAAATTCACTTTAGTGCATCACCTAAAAAATAATAGTCAAGTAGAGGTGAGTAATAAGTAGATCCTTAACCTAGTCAAGAAGAAGGTAGAAGCCACCAAAGTTAAGTGGGTTGACACACTACCTGTCACACTCTAAGCCCACTAAACTTCTCCCACCTGTGTAATAGGAACCAAGTTTAATGGTGGAGGCCTTCAACATTCAAGATTTTGACATTTTTAAATTTTAGAGAGCATTCTTTTTACTCCAAATCTAAAATTGATGGAGTTGCACTCTTTGATTTCTCATAGAGTCCAAGATCAATAGTGGAAATTTAATTAAATTTTTTTCTTAAGAAGAAAATCATGTAAAGAAAGTATTTCTAAAATTTTTTTACTTATAATTAATGAGAGTAAGTCTTGATTTTACTTGTTGCATGAGGAGATCACTCTTATAGCTATGGGAACCATGGTATTGGGAATGCAAAAGATCGGGAGCAAGAATAGTAAAGGGGTTGAGGTCAGAGAGAAGGACAATGGAAAAAAAGGGGAGAGTAGTTTTATCCCCTTTCATAGACATTCCTCCACTAACGGTGCGCTTTTCCACAATATAATTAATCCCTCATCACTCTCATAGGGCGAAAGATGATTTTCTTTCTTTAAAACTAAATGATGTCATTATAGCACCTCATTGCTATCATTTCAGTATCATGGCAATGCCTTATTTGATCAGGTAATCATCATGAGCAGTTTAGAATTTTAGATGTAGTAAAGTAGTTGGTAGGGTCGTAGCACTATAGGCTGAGATGTTTAACTTTTTATATATTTTTTCATTTTTAGATGCAAACAAAATTACCCCCCATTGAATATATTATGTCGATTAGGCATGATGCATTCATTACATATTTATTTATTTATTTATTCTTATTTTATACAGTAATATAATAAACAAAGAGAAAATATGAGCTCTAGTCATTTTCATTTATCATGTAAGATAATGACATAATAGAGGTTACATCTACAAATCATTAACTAGAATTTCTCTAAAATAGAAGAAGGTTGTATTATCTCTATAATCTATAATAGACTATCTCTCTTCAAGGAGATACTTGACGATAGATTCTTTATCATGGATCGATGAGGAAAGGACCTTCTCAGGTTTAGTTACTTGGTTGTCTACCTATGAATATTCTCTTCTATAATTGGCATAGCCTGCCTGATCATAGATCTTCTATCTAATTGATATTATCTCTTTAACCGCAACTCTCTCAATTCAGTTGATATGTTGAGGAGCTCAATATGTGCTCTAGAAAGGTCCCTCTAAAAAGATCTCAAATATTTGGGGTTGTGCTTGAGATTTTGACTAACTAGAGAGACCCGATGTGAAGTAGTGCTAAGTGAGGCCTCTATAATGGTAATGGTATCTAACAAGAGCTTCTGATAGGTAGTGCATAATGATAAAATCCCAAACTCAACATCTCTGCATAGGAATTCCTGAAGTTGTAGTTTTCTTGCTTCAAAACATAAGGCAGATGCATAATTTAATAAAAGTTTGCCTCCGCACATAAGCTAGGAAGCTCAGGTAAGACTGTTGTATCAATGCATAGTAATAGGTGATGTAGTGCTATCATTTTATGATATAGGCTTTTTGAAGAGCCTCCATGTAGTGGCTCTAAGTGCCTAAGACATATTCTAGAGACAAAGCATAAGATATCCAGACCAGATGATTACCTCTGTGCTCTATCTTTCAAACTATGAATGGACTAATTATCTACACAAAAGTTAAAATTTGTCGAAGAATCATCATGGGTGACACTCACTATCACCCATGTTGAATCTGATAAGAATGGCTCATGACTAGTCACCTAAGTGCTAGATTTTATTATATGTGGGTCTTCTTCTTCAATATGCACATGGTCATTATTGATTGGCTGAGTGGACCCTGAAGAAGCAGCACTAACATCTGTTGAAACTACCAGAGTGACTCTCACTCTTTATCTGTCCTACTAGTGATTAGATTGCTACTACTAGTGGTTCAACTGCTACTGGTGGGATGAGGATATATGTAGAATCATCCATCCCTAATATTCCCATATCATGACTAGCTGGAGAAGGACTATTAATATTTCTGTCCTGACTCTTCTGAGCAGATTGAAGTCTTTTGTCACCATTTTTTACCACCTCTCTGCTCATCTAATGATCTTTTTAAGAGCATCGTGTGTTGGGAGAAATGTAAATCTCAACTAGATTAGCTCTTTCCCACCTAAGATTGTATATGTGAAAGCCTAGCTCCATGAAGGAAGAGAACGTATGGTGTATCCACAGTAACCATAGGTGATTGATTCCTGTATCAGCCTCATGTGGGGCTACACAAAAGCCTGAATTGGTCCCTAGGAAAAATGAGAAATTCCATGCTATAGAAGCCATCATTGAGCTAATAGATAGTGGAAACATCCCTAGAGAATGTGTATCTACTATATTCAAAATCTATGACATAATGTGTATGGATGTAGCCTAAGTAAAGTCATACTTCCTTGCCACTCTATTGCAATTATATCCCTCCAATATGATTGACTCATGATGTCTATAAAAAAGTCAAGGAGGTCTCAACCTGACATGATATTCTATTATGCATTAGTATCCTAGATTTGATAACAGTATGGGTGCCTTTCTATCAGTAAGAGAATCTATGAATCTTTGTCCCAAGCTTTATGCAGGTAGGCTATAAAAAGCTTATTTGTGGATGATGTAAAAGTGAACCATCATGTGTTATGGAGCAAATATTGATGTCCAATTTTGATCATTGTATAAGAAAATTATAGCTTTGTTCAATTGCATCATCAGAGGGAAGCATTGTTCTCTGAAATAAAATGGTGTCTCGGGATATCTAATTGCTAAATTATGCGCATGAATCCATCCATATAAATAGTGTCAAGGAGAATCCATGTCATAGTGTCACGAGTCAGTCATGACACTTATGGTGTGCAATCTACAATACATGAAAGCTAATGATACAAGTGTCAGCACTATCCTCTCACCACGGGCAAGCAAGCTGTTTATCAAAAGAGTGGAAGGATAGAAAATCTCATTATGGCCTAGAAACACAAAGTAGCATAACCAGTGGCAATGAAGGCCACTAGAGATAGCTCCTTATCATTATCTCATGCTAAAATAAGTTGGAAATTTATTTTACTATCAGGTTCAAATCTAGCACTATTGGACCTCACAAAAAAATAATAAAACCCTATATAGAATGGATCATCAAACCCTATAAAATGAGGTAAGTATGTTGTTGGCTATAGGAAACTCTCAGACCATATATCTAAAGTGATCATGCCTCGTTGTCTACAGCCTTATCTTCGCTCTTGGTATAACCTCTGGTAGTGAGCTAAACCACAATGAAGGACTAAAGAGTATATATATAACTGCCTTTCTTACATAAATCAGCTAGCTAGTGCTGGAAAAGCTCAAAATTTAGAGGAATGCATACCTCATAAGGAGTGCTCATAATAGGGAGTCTTACTATATCCTACATATCAACCATTGTGACTATCATCTCATGTGGACTAATCCAACAAGTATTGGTGGCCTTATCCTAATGTTTTGTAGTACTCTAGATCTAGGTAAAGGGCTAATGTAATCAAATAATGAAGTATATACTGCATGATATATGCCAACTTTTCTAAAAGTATCACCATGCATCTATAAGTGATGATGTGCCCAATTTACATTACCACTGACTGCTATCAAAGGTGTACCAAATACTAATTTTGGGTCCCAATCTTCTACATCGATACCAATACTAGTGGAATGATGAGCCTTCTTTGATAATATAAGGATTTTCATTGATAAGCTGATATGCTCCACCTCCATATACTTTTTTGATAATATAAGGTTCCTCCCAGTTTGGATTGAATTTTTTAACAACTCATTGATGTGGAATGATGAGCCTTCTTCATACTAGTACTAGTTCACCTACTTTCAAGATTTTAAGGTGAACCATACATGGTAATGAGCTTGGCTCATTCTTGTTCTATGTGTTTCTAGACTTTGTTGGACTTATAGTTGCACTTTATCTAAAGTTTCAAGCTCTTCAAGTAAATTTTGGATATTTTCTTCCATTGTAAGTTCATTTTGAACTACTATGTAGAGTGAAGGTAGCTCTACTTCAAGAGGTAGTATTACTTCTGCTCTAAAGACTAAAGATTATGGCATTGCTTGTGTAGCAGTCTTATATATGGTATGCCCATAATGCTTCCATTAATTTATCATGCCACTCTTTTTTATTTTAGAGATAATTTTTTAAAGAAGTTTAACAAATATTTTGTTGAATGCCTCTACAAGACCATTAGCTCTTGGATTGTATATTCAAGAATATCACAATTATCTTATATTTCTCAATGAAGTGATAGATTTTAGCATTCTTGAAGGTTGCACCATTATCTAATATAATTCTTTGAGATACTCTAAATCAATAAATGATATGGTCTCAAAAAAGTTTTACTACATTGTCGGCTTTTAATTCTCTTAATTGCTTCTACCCATTCAAAAGCTTGCAGGAGGGTTGGTGCCAATGTTATCTTACTTTGGACTACTATTGTAATTGGCTCTCCATAAGGGTCTATCATTTCTTTAGCTAATTTAGATAATGCGTCAGCTTTTCCATTACCTCAATGTGACAACCTTATAATTATCACTTTAGTGTTTTAATTTAGAAGATCCAAGACACACTTATGATAAAGTGCAACTCATGCTTGTTTATGTTAAAAGACCCAATTATTTGTTAAATTATGAGTTAGAAATCTCTGTAAATATGAAGCTTCTTAATTTTCATGTTAAGTGTAAGCTATAGACTTGCAATTAATGCTTCAAATTTGGCCACATTTGGTTCGAGGTTCCATCATACTCTATGAATATTGGAGATTACCTCCTTACGATGTTATAAATGTTAAGCCAATTTTGACATGTTCTATTAGTAAACTAGGTAGTTTAGCTGGCTTCCAATGAAGCCCCATCAAAGTAGAGTTTCCAATATGATGGTTGTTCTTATTTTAATGGTTGTTGAGCTTCTTCCACTTTGAAGATTTGTTCATCAGGTAAATCATTGTTGATTGGAGAGTATGTTGGTAAGGGATGAGGAGCTAGAAAGTTAGCTAGAGCTTGCCCTTTTATAGCTTTTTGTGGGGCATATGTTATATTAAATTAAAGTAACATAACTACCCATTTGGGCAAGCAACCAATTAATGTTGGTCTTGTTATGAAAAATTTAAGAGGATCAACTTTAGATATCAACATTATCTTATATTATAATAAGAGATATTAATGTTATGCACTGCTTCTCAATAGGAGAATATTTTATTTCATCTCCTATTATACATTGACTTATATAGTATAAGGTAGCTTTTTTCCTTTCTTCATTATTTTGTGCTAATAGTGCTCCTAATGATTCTTCTAAGGCTGTAGTATACAATGTTGATTTCTTTCCCATTATTGGTGTTGCCAGAATTAGAGTTGTTTTATCTTATCAAATGCTTCTTGACAAGTATCATCCCATATAAAAGGTGCATCAATTTTCATTAGTTGGGTCAAAGGTTGACATCTCCCCGAAGATTAGAAATAAATCTTCTAATGTAAGCCAATTTTCCTTGTAGTGAGCATAGTTTCTTTAAGGTCTTAGGCATTGGAATTTCTATTATTGTTTTTATTTTAGAGGGATCAATTTCAATCCCTCTATGGTGCACAATAAAGCCTAGGATTTTTTAGAAGTCACGCCAAAAGTGCATTTCAACAAATTCATCTTTAACTTGAAACTTTGAATTCTATTGAATACAACTCTTATGTCATTTATGTGCTCATTTTAATTTTTTTCTTTTGATAACCAAATCATCAACATAACATTCTACTTATCTATGTATGAGATCATTAAAGATGCAGATCATTGCCCTTTCATATGTAGTACCAATATTTTTTAAGCCAAATGACATCACTTTATAGCAATATATGTTGATTGGTGTGTGAAAATATGTATGTTTTTCATATTTTAAAGCCATTTCAATCTAATTATAACATAATGATCCATCCATGAAGGAGAATATGTCATAGTTAGAAGTATTATCCACCATGAGTTCCATATTATGCAAAGGGAAATCATTTTTTGGGCATTCCTTGCTTAAGTCCCAAAAATCAATGCAAACATGGATTTGTCCATTCTTTTTTCTTAATGGGACAATATTAGAAATCTAGTCAGCATATTTCCCTTCGAGATAAATCCTGCTTTGATGAGCTTTTTAGTTTCAATGATTTGTTGCACTTTGATTTTTAATTACATTCGCCTAGTGCTTTTAATTCCTCCAACCTTTTTGATGTGAGTTTAGCACTAACAAAAGTTGGTTTGAGCTCTTTTTCAGTACCTAGGTTAGTTTTCTAGATTTCATCAATGGTGGCTTAATTTTCTTCCTCAAATTGTTTCATGTCCTATTTGAGGTCAATGATTAGTTCTTCTTCAAGTATATTCTCATTTGAAATATTCTTTTATTTTTCGATAGTTTCCTTAAGGGCTTCCTCTTAATAGGATATGGCATAGCATGAGTTCATTAAAAGAGATGCTGAAGCAATATATCCTAATCTCTATGTGGTAAATTTTCCATATTCGATGGGATTTTGAGTATTATCCCCATAGAGCCTCTTAAACAACCTAGCTTGTATGCTTGATTGTATATGTTGAATGTTGTTTTTAACGAGTTTCTTTAAAGCTGGTGAGAACTATTGAGGAATCATTACTAAAATAGCTTCTTCCTCTAAATCTTTTCATCTAACGATATTATTTGGGATTCAAGATTCATTCTTCTGTCTTATAGAAGAGAATCCCGTGTTCATTATAGCCTCTTTAAGAGGGATATATAAAGTTTTTGGCTATTCTATTTTCTTATCCCTTGAAGTTGTTAAGAATTTTATTTGTGCCTTTGGCATTGTAGTTATTTTTCATTTCTTTACTAGAGATTTAGGATTCAATGACCCTTATTAGAGAAACATGAGTTTCCTCTTATTACTTTATCACCTTACTAGTACTAGCTTCTTCTATCCTTTGGCTAGCTGAGTTATGCTAAGGTTGATAAAGTACTAACTCAGCTTCATCATCTTTAATATCACTGACAATATGAGAAATTACTTTGGCTTGCTTTGATGCACAAGTACTTTTTCCCTTTGAGTGATCACCTTTCAGTATTAATTTAATAGGTGGAGCCACTTATTTTTGAGTTTTGACTTCCTCTACCTTTTTAAGCATGAAGTACTTGGCATCATAATAGATCTTAATTTCATGTATCAAGAATGGATTCATTTCACCATCAATTGGATGGTCTTCACCATTTTGAATATACTTCATACATTGATAAAGAGTTAAAGGTACTATGCCATATTCATGACTTCACGGCCTATTGATGAGTGCTTTGTAAGAAACTTCGACGATCACATAGAATTTAACATCTATGTATAATTTCCCAAAGGGTATGGGTAGGACAAGAGACCTTAAATTTTTTTGTCCTTGTTTATTAAATTTATACAAGAATACTATACTTTTATCTAAGTAGTGGGCATCTAAAACTAGTGCTTGTAGCATTTTAACTATTATAAGATTGACTGAAGCACCTGAATCAATCAATATCCTTTTTATTTGAATAGTGTTGCTTTCATCTATAACATAAATAGGTTGATTATGTTCGGTCATCCATAATAATAAGTCATTCTTACTCATGTAATGGTTATTGACTTTTGAGAGGGTAAAGCCTCTTTCATTTTTTTCTTTAGCCAAATTAGCTTCATATTATTATAGGCTTTGCAAAGCTTTGATTAATGTCTCACGCATCTCCTTGGACAAAATTAAAGCATTGTAGATACTTTGTAAAGTACGGAGCTTATGTAAATACACCAGAACATTATAGTCTACTCATATTTTGGTAGACTTTTGAGGTTTAGTCAGTGATATGGTAAGACAATTTTCATTGACTTGAATTTCTTTGCCTTTATCACTAACTTTCCATTGTAGAGGTGGAGGAATTTTTTTTAACTTTTTAACTAGACTTAGATTAGTTCTTCTATTTGATCTTCTTTATTAGAAGAAGTCTCTAAATCTCTGCCCCTCAGAATTCTTAGAGCTTTGAGGACTTTCAGAACTACTACCAAATTTAGGATATAGTTTCTTTGAGCCTAACGTGACTCTTCGCTTTATAGGATTTTCTTTAGGAAAGCATAATTCTACCTCACAGTTAGTTGAAGTTGCAATCACATTTATGACACAACATATTTCTTTCAAAAAATTTTTCAAGCTCTTCTGTGTCAAACTTTAAATGCACCATGTATTTTTCTAAGTTAACTGCCTTTGAGGAGGTTGTTCATATTTTTCTAAAGAGTCAATCATCTTTTGAATTTCATACTTTAGCTTCTGAGTCCACCTTTTTTTCTTTGAATTATAGGGCTTCGATGAAGAAGGCTGATCAATTATTTCCTATTTCTTCATATTATATAAAAATTGCCCCTATTGGGGAAGAGCATTTTTGGATCGAGTTCAGGTTCTAAAAAATTCTTCCACTAAATACATACTATTGCTAGAATAATATTGATCATTCTTTTAGTTTTCTTCAAGATGAAAAACTCCCAACCACCTTCCTCTTCTTCTTGTGTTTGGTGGGCTTTACCCTTATCATTTTATATGTTCTGAGTTCTAACTGGCTCAACATTTTTGCTTTTTGCATCTTGGATTCGGTATGTTGTAATAACTCTGATCTTTTTTCCTTTTTAGGATGTATTAGTAAAGTGTTTGATAAGGTGAGTTCTCCATTTTGACAACTCTTCTCTACCCAATCTTTGATGATCTTCAATTAGGTGGTTTAGGAGACTGTGAAGTGGACAATAATTTGGGATCATCAATCCTTTCTACTTGGTTTGGCCATCGTGCCTCTGGAAATAATAATCCTAATTTCAAGGCATGTCTAAAGATTTTAGCAATACATTCTCTTTTAAATTAGTACTACTTAAACATTTTCTCATGGAGGGTTGGTCATTTTTTCTTTTCCCTTATTGACTTTATTGTTGGTTTGAGGATGCTACTGGTCGTGAGGTTTTCATACCTCCATTTTCCTTCTTGTCCATTGTGAATGCGAATGTTGTATTCACATCATTCCTTTTTGAGTCACCAGACTTTGGTTGTTTCCCTTCTCCAAAGGGGTTATTATTGTTATAACCAATATTAAGCCCTTTTTGTTTAGGAAACCTTTCAAACTTGGTTATGTGATCCAGTAATTCTTAGAATGTGTTAAATGGTAGCCATAGAATATGTGGCATTTGATCATCGATATTCCCCATGAGGAGTTCTAAGAATTGCAAGATTTTTTGTGTGTTGTTGATCGCATCTCATGCTTATATTTCTCCATCTAGTAATATACTTGGTCACACTCTTATCTTTCCTTCTCTTTTCCAAGGTGTGATATGCAATTATCCTATAAATTTCTTGATGAATAGTGTTTCTAGCTCGGTGAAGATTTTACTAAGTCATTAGGTAATTAAACATACCATTCAAAAGTTGTGTGTGTAAGGCTACTAATGAATTATCACAATAGTAGGGCATCATTTCCATTGATATTTCCACACAATACTTTAAGTTGAGCCAATTGTTGTTATGGGCTTTTCGTGACTAAAAAGGTACTAAACTTCAGCACAACATACCCTTTAGGGTACTGTACTTGATCGTATTCGACTTAATTTGGTCAATCTTTTCTAATTATTTGCTCAATTATTTCTAAGGCTATCACATCTTTGACTTTTTGACTGATGAGATCTTAGGTTTGGGATTTAGTGATAACATCAACTTTTTGATATGTGTTCACTATAACTTCTCTTCAAAGTTTCTACCTTTGTGTTATAGCTATTGGTAGATTAGGCACAACATTTTTTATGCGTCCCATTTCAACTATCAAACAATTCATTTCTGGAGAATTTCTTGGAGGTTTTAATGTGTAGTGGCTATAAGGTTGAGCTAACCAAATAGCTCTTTCATTAGCCCACTTGTCTCATTGAGCTGGTTGTTGAGCTAGCTGATTTATTGATCTCTCCTTTGAAGTTGGGAACCCATTTACTATTGTAACCATATTACAATGTTTGTTAACTCTATAGTCACTTCCATATTACAATCTTGGTGATTAGGGTTTTCTTATTTTGGAGATCAAAATTTTTCTAATCTTCATTGGCTGGGAAATCTTTATCTTCCTAGAAAAGTTGATCATCCATGTCCTCATCCACTAATCGACACTTTTCAGACCGCCATTTCCAGTTGATGATAGGAGAGTCTCCTTTATCATCTAGTGGGATTAGCTTATTATTGATGACTTGGGATTCTTTTGGTATCCAAATCGATCATGACCTTCCAATAGTAGATCTCTGGGAATATATCTTAGATGTCACACCCTAGTGTTTACCAGATTTCTATCATGGTTGTCGGGACCTTCCAGTTACTAAACACTTAGTGTCTTTGTGCTTAATGGTTCATTATTAGTGTTCACCAACTATAGCGCTTATAGACTTTGAGTCTTGCTATAAATAGGAATGATATTTTTGAATATTTCCACTTCTTTTATGGTAGGAATTTGTTGGGTTGGTAACCTCGACGCCTAATTTTATTATTCTTCTCCGAAGGTTTTTATTTTTGAAAGCCTTTAGAACCTTGTAAATTTTGGAGGAAACTAATTCCTCCTTCCATGGTTGACTTTCTGGACTAGGATGCATATGTCTATCCCAAAAATTTCTATATAGCTCCTCTAGCTACTTCATTTGACCCAATGGAGTAGATCAAACTTATTATTGGTGGGAATATTTGCTTCCACTAGTAGGTCATGTTGTTGTACCACATTAATGGGTAACCTGGTAGCTCTGTAACCAGCATTGTATTTTCTGCATGCCCTCCTTAGACATTTTAGTGCTCGAGGAAGATGCTTCATGATCATTCTTTCTGGGGTAAAGGTAGCATCATCTAGGGTTGTATGTTCCCCTTATGCACTACTGACTATATTGACTACAATGGACTTCAATTTGGGTCTTACAACCATCTTATCCTTAGTAGGGGTAGTTGGCATTACCTTTGATAGTTTATCAAAGATAGAAGCCCTCTTTAACTAAATGACTTTAGGGTTAGGCATTTAAAATGATTACATTCAGTCTCTTTCCCTTATTGAATGCCTTTGGGACTATGGGCTTAATGATCAGTCCAGCTCACAAAAACTAGAAAACCTCTGAAATTATTTTAAATTGAAGAAAAGCCCAAATGGTACCAACATTGATTATAGGTTGACGGAGTCTTACTATGGATCCCTCACTAAGCCTAACATTCATCATATTCAAGATGTTTTCCATTTGACACCTGGTCATAGATCTAAAGTTAGGTTCTACTAGGTTTTAAGAACCTAAGCTTTTTATTAAGGAATATACTCCAATATTACAGTCTATGACGACACCGTATATTTTAAAATTTTGAACTAGAGATGGAGAGAGAAGTTATCCCCAATGAAGTCACCAAAAATATGATCTCTTAGAAAAAACACCTTTGAGGATACTTAAACACATCAATGAAACCCACTAAAACTTAATAAATCAAAAAATAGCTTAATTTGGTAATTAATCAAATTAATTAACTTAATTAATTAACCTAAAATTAGAAAAAGCATAATAAATCAACCAAAACGTTAAAAATTCCCAATGAATGCTCTATGGATGCATTTTTCAGAGAGGAATTAAGGAAAAATAAAACCCATAATGATACTTCCTAAATTAAGCTTAATTTAGGTTTTAATAAAATATTTAAAACCTTGATTACACCCTAATTATGCATCTAATTAAAATGAAACTTCAAAATTTTGAAATTAACAAGGAACCTGACTTGGCGTAATAATTTCAAACTTAATTGACCTCTAGATTGGGAATTCTTGAATTTCCAAATCTCTATGTCAATATAAATTAAATAATAAATTAGAAAATTCATAAAATCACAAAATTCAATCCAATTTGGGTTATGATGTGATGTATGGTTTTGTAGTATATTTAAGCTTAAAATTAGGTTAGGATCTATGGGGTCAAAGATTACCAAGAGCTGTCATTACCAGATGGTTGTAAAGGTCCCCTATGAAGCCTAATATAGGTCTCTTAAGAAGAAGATGATCCTGGAAAGAAGACCCATAGATCTAAACTTGTAGTTCTAGGTCGGGCAATATAAGGGCAAAGCTCGATTGCCCACTTTTTCTTTCTTCCAAGGTATACAGTGGTAATTTAAAATTTGCTTGATTTGCATTGGGTGCATAATAGAATCATTCTGCATTTCTAAGTTTCTTTTTATGATGTCTTTCCTTTGATGGATTCTTGAACGATTAGGCTCTTAGGGAAAACTAAATTTATTGTATCTAATTAACTCAAAAATAAAACTAAAAAAACTTGAAACATCATATAAATTAGAGCCCTATCAAAAACCTAAAATCAACTAGAAATAATTAGGATTTGAGAACCATACAATCATATTAGTCTAAACTCTTAAATTGAGCACTTCACCCATTGCACATAAGGCGCATCTGACCTTTGAGAATGACTATCGACTTGGGGAAGTCTACCTTATTTAATTGATTTGGCCCATGACCACATCTAATTACATGAAATTTAGACATAAAATACATACCCATGACCTTAAATGAATCATTAGTCAAAGTGATTAAAAGTTAGAAAATATGCATTAATTAGGTGCATTCCATACCCTACAAGATTGTAAATATTTGGGAGTGAGTCGAGCTTTTTAGATTCCTTCCTAAAAATACAATAGCCTAGCCATCTTGCATACATGAGGCTTGGTGTCATGAATTTAAAAAAGCTGCTTAGGTGGTGTTAGTTGGTAGCCCTTCCAGGTGGACTATAAGTCTAGAAGAGTCAGAGATAGGTTTGTTCCCTCAAGTGAGAGGTATGGCTGATAATTCCTAAAAATGGAACTAGATCGAGCATGTAACTTGTGTTAGAAGCACATATAGACTTAGGTTCTGAAGCATCCTCCTTGGAGTAAGTCTTCAACCCTAGGCATTTCTATAGTCTTATGCTACTAGAATCTAAGCCCTAAATATTTAATAAAATGTTAATGGTTCTAAAGCATCCTCCTTGGAGTAAGTCTTCAACCCTAGGCATTTCTATAGTCTTATGCTACTAGAATCTAAGCCCTAAATATTTAATAAAATGTTAACTCAAAATTTAATTTAAATTTTAAAATTTAAATCCCAATGATAAGATAGTTGAAATGCCTACTAAGCATCCCAATATCAATAGGCATTTCTTACTTAATCTTGTTCGGTCTCTAAACATAAGTCATTTCACTTTAGATCATTCCCAATTGAAATCCCAAAATATCATTTCTTTGAAAAAAAAGCTTAGATTCCATAAAAATAATAGCTTATTTCTTTACTCGAGAGTATTCTTAGGAGGAGATCATTCATTCCTAAGATGTAATTAACTATAAAAACTTTCCTTTATAGAAAACAATGAACCTATTTTAAAATTAACCCTGCTCTACTTCTTATGTAGTTTAGTGGAAAACACTTTAGTACATGAAAGACCCATTAGCTTTATGAGTCTTTTATTAAATGATCAAATCCATTATAAGATAGCATGCTTATCTTTCAAGATAATTTATTTCTTCCTTAATGACATGTTTGATCATCCAAATAAAAAATTTCTAAATCTTATATGGTGTCATAAATTTTCCCCATAGACTCACCCAATCAAGATCTGTGGTTCCATCATCCTAGACTATCGTGGTCCCTAGTCTCCTTGGCTAAAAGAAATAGTTCCTAACTAAAGAATGTTTATCAATAGCCATGTGTTGTGTCATTCAATGTGTTCTTGTAGACCTCGAGTGACATTTATTTAAGGTGACAAATTTAAGTCAACCTTTGTTAATAGAAAGCTTTTTGCCTATTAAATATATTCCATAATTCATGGCTCAAGGATCAAAGCCATTAGAGAACATATGAGCTATTGCCATGGTTGATATATAATGAAGCTATATGGATGCCAAGCCACCTGGTCAGGGGGTTCTAGACATATTTGCTTTTTATATGGTATCATTTGTTGGTAAAACCACACAAATAGAGAACACGGGTCATGCCCTTACTAGCATTTGATTATTTGTGTATGAACATAGTGATATCTTTAATTTGACATTAGCTATTTATGAGTAAATTTTTTTAAGCTTATCATCCTAGAAAAATAATAATGGATTGGTGGATAATTATTTACTTTAAGTTATTTTGGATGAGAAACTTCATCCAATTTGAACATATCACCTCTAAATGAATTTTACAATTAATACTGGTATCATCAGGGAATGAGTATGTTTTATTAACCCAAACCTAGACATAAGACCCAACCGAGAATATAAGCCGTGAAGCATCCTCAGGAAGTAGACTTAAGCAATTGTTATTGTGTTTGGACCAATGTGGAAAGTTTAAATTTATTTTATTTTTTAGAATAGCACCGTGACACTGAGCATGTAGAGCTGTGACGCTATCATGGGTAGCATAATAGCTATCATCGAGTAGGTATCTGTGTTATGAGCAAAGGGTCAGCGCCTCAACGTTATACATATAACATTGTAGAATTTACAATTATACTTTATTTATTTTAATCTATTAAGGTTGAATTTCTGATTAGGGCCTCAGTGCTAATCATTTGATGCCAAAGCACTAGTTAAAAGTCAGTTCAAAAAAGGCTGGCAAATGGACAAGCACTTTAGACTAACTTTTACAAGCATTGTGGCATTGTCAAAGTGTTATGATGTTGTGTCAAAGCATCATAATATTGAATCAATGCCTGATGCACTTTTCAGTTTCAAAATTAATGGTAACATATTGCTCTTTTGATTGGCAAAATAACTGATATGACCAACTGACCAGCACTATGGTACTAAATGTGAATTCCATAGCGCTTGGCTACTATTCTAAAATTTGAGAGGTTAACACCTCATAGCTAATATTAGAGCTTCGTGGCACTAGACCATTATGAAATAGACCCATTGGGTTGCTCATTTTCTAGTCTACATTCTGAGAGCTCTCTCTCTCTCTCTCTCTCTCTCTCTCTCTCTCTCTACTAGCTTACATTTTCCCCTTTAGAAAAGCCATCATGTTGATAAAATTCCTCAATAATAGCTTTTAGCAACACTAATAGATTTGTTAATTTAGAAGTTGAGGAGAGGTACCACCATGCTCTCACACACAAGCATTTCATCCGAGAGAGGAGTTTCTTCAATCTAGGTGGGTGTGTGGAGAGTATCATTACTAAGTGAAGCTTAGAGAAGCTAGCCTAAGATAATAAATCTGGTGTGATCTCCTTGGTGTGGGGGTTCTTCACGAATGCGAAGGTGCACCAAAATAATCATGTTTTCATTCGAGGAAAGCTAGTAAATTTTGACAGTATTATTATTAACACATATTAGATTTACCAAATGTAAAGTACGATCAATATCTTTTTTATTATAATGATCATACCGACTTTGATGAAATCTTTAATTTCCTCACTATTAGAAATTCTAACATCTAGTGGAAATTGGAGGAGAAAATTATCAATTTTGTTCCTACCGGCCTCACTATTGAGGCCAAAGCTTAACATTGTTTCATTTCTTCCATGCAAATGCCCACGAAAAATATTATTGAGGTAACTATGGATAAAACCATTTTTGAATTTTTTTATTTAAAAGGACTTTACTATGGATTTAGGGAGGATTATTTATAATTCTATCTATAATATGCTTAAAGGTAGTACCATAGTAGGGTTTAGTCATTCTTCTATAATTTATGCTTTATTTGTTATAGCGGCTACATCAGAAGATTAAGATGAGGTAGTTTTTATACAAAAAGCTCCCCTGACTAAAAGATTCATTGAGGTGAAATTTTGATTTTAAGAAAAAAAGTTAGTGAGACTAGTCGATGCCGCAGGAACTGGAGAGAAAATTTGACCATCATATGGGTCACCAGCAGCAACAATTTTCATACATGGCTGAGTTTAATGCCTTAGTTGTTCACAATTTGAAAACTGGGGCTTTTATGTGAGTTTGAGTTAGGCTTCTTTTCTTATTGCACCATATTATTAGCTCTATGTGAGCACTCCACTGGAGCTGAAAGATGAAGAAAAGAAAGAAAATGATAATGACTACTATTATTAGGTTTTCCACTTTTTTATTTTGTATTTTCTTCTTCTCTTTTTTATACATCTTATGTAATTATTTTTTTTAATTTTAATAAATAATTCAATTTTCTTTACATATTTGTGTATTGTTGTGTATGTGTTCTTTTATTTTTCATTTAAAAGCTCCAGAATTAAAATAATAAAATTTTCTAACTTAAAATGGCATCAGAGAGGCAGCACTCAGTGCTATGAATGCAGTGCTTATGCACTCCGAGGTTGCAGAACATAAGCTTAAAACTCGAGAGCCCAGTGCATCGACTCTTAATATGAGGCACTACAATGATTTTATAATAGTTATTTCATCCCTTTTACCCTAGAGGTTGGCACCTCGGTGCTTAATATACAGTGTTGCGGCTCTCTTAAGACCATTACTTCTACCATTCTACTCAAGAGTCTAGCGCCTCAGTGCTTAAAGTGTGACACAATTATGGACAAGACTTAGACTTATGATTTTCAAGTTTAGTGTTCTAAGTGTTTTTTTAACTAAAATAAAATGACTTATGATGCGGCTCAAGGGACAGCACTACGACGTTGCTAAATAACTTTTTTTTAATCAACCCAAAAGCATGATGCTGTGGCACTATGACCACTGCATTGTTTCATTAGTGCCTAAAACTAAAAAATTTGATAGCGTAAAGCTTTAACAATGCTAAATTTTACATATTTCAATGCTAAGCACTCTTCTTCTTTGTTCTGGATCTAAGATCGATGGAGGAGGGTTTCATTTCACACTAAAACTAAGTTCAATAGTGGAAGGTATGACATCTCAACATTGAACTTATATCACTGAGATGTTGTATAAGAGATAGTGGACCTGAAAGTTTAGCATTGTAGTGCCCGATGATGGGTGTCTCGATGCTAAGAGGCAATTTTTAACCTGAGAGGTTAGCATCATTGCCTTATTTTTGACACCTTGGTGCTCAAGACAAAGCGTCAATATTTCATTCTCATGAGCTTAGCATGTAGGTGCTAGGCCTTGACATCGCGGCACTATAGGATGAAAATACATGTTTTGAGCCAAATTCTTAAAGACTTTAATGGAATTTTTATACAAATTTGACAACATAACACCTTAGTAGTGCTAGATGTTTACATATTTCAATGTTAAGCACTCTTCTCTCTTAATTTGATTCAAAGAATGATGGAGAGAGGATGTTCTTCTCACACTAAAATCATATTCAAAGGCAGAGGTATTTAACATTCAGGATTCTAACATTTTTAAGTCTTAGAAAGCATTCTTTTACTCTGAATTTAAGATTAATGGATATGTGCTCTTCCATTGCTCATTGAATCCAAGATCGATGGTGGAGATTTAGTTAAATTTCTTTTTCAAGAAGAAAAACATGTAAAGAAATCATTTCTAGAAGTTTCTTTTACATGGAATTATGAGAGTAAGTATGCATTTCACTTCTTGAATGAGGAGATCACTCTTGTAGATGAGCGAAGTGTGTTCTTGAGTATGTGGATGACCGAGAGCAAGAATAGTCAAGGGGTTAGGGTCAGAGTGAGGGAGAAAGGAAGAAAAAAGGGGGAATTATTTTACCCATTTTGATAGAGATTCCTGCACTAATGGGGCAATTTCTACCCCATAACTATTCCCCACCACTCTAATTAAGCATTTAGTGCTTATGGGGTGGGAACAGTGATTTTCTTGCTTTTAAAACTAAAAGACATCATTATAGCTCCTCGGCATTTTCATTTCAGCATCATAGTGCTGCTTTATGTGATCACACAAATGTTGGGAGCAGTTTATGCTTTGGATGTTGTAAGGTGGTTGGTAGTGTCGTGGCATTATAGGTTTAGACGTTTAACTTTTTTTTTTTATCATTTTTAGATGCAAACATGAGCACATGATGTGAATGAGATTAAGTGATATAATTAATCACATAAAGAGTAAGTTTAGATCAAATTAATTAGACTCAGCAATATATACTTCAAGTGTGAGCACATGATAGATACCTAATCTAATGCAAATGCATGCACAAAAATTTGACATATAGAAGTGTTCTTTTTATCTTGAATTATCTAAGATGTTTATGATTTGAACTGATATAAACAATGATTTACACATGATATTTCAAGTTAATTGATGTTCTAAACCTATGGGCCCACTTGGTTAAGTGTGTCTAACTTGTTAATTACTATTCAACATGAATTACTTTGTCATAGAAATTTCTTTGAGTTAATTTATGTTTAATTAATTAAAGCTTCAAATTATTTTGAATTTTATAAAATTTTATTTAATCTACTATTATAAATTTTAAAATTTATTATTGTTTACTATACTACTTGCGAAGTTTATTGATTTTTAATTATCATATTAATTTAATGAATTTCTAATAATTTCATAATAACTATAGGTTATCATTTTAATTATTTTTGAATTTTATAAGTTCTAGTAATTATAAAATAATTATTTGGTTTCTTTAAATTACCAAAATTTAGCATAATGTAATTACACTATTCAAAATAATCTTGAAAGGTTATGAAAATTTTTTAATGGTTTAAATCACTAATATAAATATCTTGTAAATTTATTATAATTTTTGGGATTTATTATTTTTTTCTTAACTTGTAATATTACTTAAATAGCTTGAAAAGTTCATAATATTTTTATTGTATTTTACATTATTATAAAAATTTTACAAAGATTTTAGAGTAGAGTTCTAAACATTCAATATATCTTTAATAGCTGTTTAATGTATTTTAATTTTTATCTTATTCTCTTATTTTTTTAAATAATAGTAAATTTAATTTAACTTTTGACTATTAATTCATTGCAATTCAAAAAAGTATCAAAATTATAGAGTGGGATTGAATAATCAATTTGAACATTTCAAAATTTTATTGTTAAAATCTATTAATTACTTTTATAATTTTTATCATTTAGTTGACTTAATTAAATTTATTTGATTAATTCACCTTATTTCAAAAAGTTTTATAAATTTTTTATAAGTTTAGGTTGGTTCTTTAAACATTTTTCAAATTTTGTGTAATTTTCTAATAAATATTCTTTTTTTTTTTTGAGTTTTTCAACAATCAAATAGTGAATTAATGAATTAACAACTAGTTGATTTTGGTTTCAAATTTAATTACAAATTTTATGAGAAATCATTATGATTGTTCAACACTAAATGTTTAAGTTTCATAATTTTTGGACATGTCTAAATGTGCTAATCATTTAAAATAATGAGAAAATAAATTTTTATAATTAATCAAATTAAATCTTATTTAAGAATTTTCCAAGATTCTATGTTTCAAATGATAAATATTCTTTCAATTTCAATGGGTAATACACACTACATAATCTAAGAAAAAAGTCATAAAAAATTCCCTAAAAATTAGATTTTGTTAGTAAGGTTTTTGGTTCTACTTAATCTAGATCATTGGATCTAATTTAAAAAAGATCCACTGGTAGTTGCACTATTTGCTTACCTTAGTTGGGCTACAAGTGGAACTATAGGCTAGGATTAGGTCGATGCCTAATGAGCTAAATTCTCTTGATATAGGGTATCTTAAACAAATTCATTCACTAAGTAGCATGGTGGGATGGGAAGGAATTGATTCCATTGCTTGTTCAACCATGGCATATCTAATGGAGCTTAAGTAGCCACACCTAAGATAAGACAATAGAGAGATGGAATTCTCACCTTGGGGTGCTTCGATTGATCCAAATTTAATTCAAGAAGCTTTCAAGAGCTACTTTAAATTTACTTCCCTCTAGATTGATGGGTGGAATAAAGTTTAGAAAACTCCTTGTCCTAACATGGTATTGGGATTGATTTGGTGGTGGTCAATGAGATGAGGAAAGAAATAATTTTGATGGTGTAGCTCAAAGGAAGCTTTCTGACCACTTAATTCAATCAATTGGAGCTCATTTTATATAGATCAAGTAAACTCGAGTTCAATCATGGTTGAGCTCAGTTTACTCTATGTTGGTGCCAAGTTAGAGCTTAACTCAATTAGTTGAGCTAGATGATTGGATAAGGTGATATGGATATATGGGTGAAGCATTTCTCTTTTGTTTCCATTGGAGGAGGGTGGTGATTTGATTGCATAACCTATTATGTAAGCTAGGTAACAAATTGACCCATTTAACTAATGGAGATTGTGTGCACACCATTTTACGTCAAGGGCAACAAGGAATTTATCCCCTTCACTAAGTTTGAAAATGAATTCCCAAGGGTTTCATGATATATTTTCCTTAATGGGTCAATTTAACATGTTATGACAACCTATATTTGGATTCACTTGATTTTGGTCAACAAGGATTGGTAAAATTAAGTTATGATGAACTAGAGTGTTATTATGAACATCGACATCTAGCTTCATGCTAATTTTGTGCAATGACTAGTTCATTTTGTTAGCCAATTCCAATTCCAAAGTGGAGTGTGCCAATTTGGGCCCAATTCAAACAAAATAAATTTCAGGAATTAATTGACCCACATTGAGTGTTCAAATTAACTTAGGTTCAACTTAAAAAATCACTTAGAATAACCTTTGGCTATTATGACATCTAAGGACTTAAATTATTATAATGGTTAAGTTGGTCTCATTGAAGCCTAAGTGGGATGGGGTTATAAGGGGTTAAAGCCATTATTTAAACCTCTTAGGTTTGAGTTAATAGCTAATTGGACCATGAAAATTTTGAGAATTAAATGAGACATCAAAAGAAATAATTTGATTTAATTTGGGATAATTTATTTGATGTTTAAAGTCATCAAAGAGGATATTTGGGTTGACTTGAAGGAATTGAACTGAATAATAAACCCTAAAGTGTCTGTTTGAATACACTTAAGCTTCTCTAATAGATTGATAACCATTCTAAAAATTTATTAATTTTAATTCAAAATGTATTTTAGGGTTGAATGTAATTTGACCTATGATTGACTTTATGGCTGATGGTTAATTGAGATCTATTGTCATACACTTTAATGGTACCAATACTAAAAGAAAAGATTTTATAATTACAATTAATGATTAGGGTTCATAGGGTTAGTAAATAAAGGAATTTACATATGGGTTTAGGCATACGATGGATGTAGATGGGTTCCATTGATTCATCTATAGGTTAAATTTCTAAAAATGATTTTGAGGTAGGTCAAGCCATGCCTTTAGAATCTCATGATCAATTATATAAGTACTAGATCAATGATATGGATTAATAACCTATAGTTTAACATTTAAATTCATTGGAGAAGCATTGAACATAATCAATAAAGTAAGTCTACCTTAGGGCTAGATGATGTGAAACCTAGGTTGTAAGAAATATTTTCATAAAAAAGTTCTCTTAGATAGACTCCTCCCAATGCTTACTACGGCTAGCCTAATTGGATATTAAGTTTATTCTACTAGCTACTTAGAGGGAATATGGAGTTTGGCCTTGATGATATTTTTTTATGTCCACAACTACATTTAAAGATTCATTATAACATTAGTATAAGATAAGAAAGATCAAAATTTTGAAAATATCTAAAAATCCAATTGTACTTCCAAATGCATCACTATTCATAATCATAATAAAATAAAAGAACTAGTCTTTGATTATTCTGCTTTGTTATCTATTCTTATGAATCAAGATTTATAAGAAGATAAAGAACCAATTTCAATTTTAAAAGAAAGAGTTTCTAAATTAAAGCTCAAAGTTGATAATTCCTAAGAAGACTAATCAACATCAAACCATTCTTAGAAAATTTCAAAGGAAGAAGAAAATGTTTTTGAAGAAACTTCATGAAGTCCAATTATGATGTGGTAGAACACTTCAAACCCCTACGATTATGGCCAAAGATAAGAACAAAAATAACATCAATAGAGATCTTGAAGAAAACTTTACCAAACAAAATTATGATCATTTAGTATTATATTGTACAACCTTAAGTAAAGCATAATATCTTAGCCTATTTAAAGAAAATTTTGGTATTATTAGGTATCTAAGACACCTTTATCTTACCATCTAAGAAGCATCATAACCTTATCAAGGCCTACATGAGCATGAAGGTTTTCCAATTACTTTTCTAAAGAAACATTGATGGAAACTCTTCCTTGGGAAGATCTTCTCACCATTACTTTTATTGATGAAGACTTATTACTAAAAATTATTGACCACAATAGATCTTTGTATATGACTACTTTTGTTTATGTGAATACTCTAGAATCATGATAGATCATGGCCTCAATTAAGGTGGTCGTGATACAAATATTAGAGCTACTATCCTTAATTTCAAAGAAGTTTTGTTTAAACAAATTATTGTTACACATATAAAGAAAACATATTGAAAACTCTAAGCTCTATTACTTTATCATTATGGTTTATGGATTAAAGATCAAGGAAAAATTTCAATTCATAAATGTTAATAAACCCCTTTGCACATTATTATATAGAACGACTTTTGAATAATGAGTATAAGATGGTACCATCTACTTTGCACTAGTGTATCAAGTCTACTTATAAGAGAAAAAAGTCCTCTATCCAATAAAACTTGCTACCTTTTTTTGTGAATGAAATTGATGTTTATGACACTGAATACTTTCTCCAAAAGAAAAGTCAATTCATTCAACTATGTACTTAGCAATCTTCGGTTATAAATAGGTTCCACCACCTTCCATCCTTTTATCATCAAGACTAGAAGGAATGAAAATTTCTTAGGGATGATGCCAAAAGCTAACATTCCAAAATATGGAAGGTGTTTTCTATACTTATTCAACTAGCAAAATTATACTCCATGATATTTCTTCTAATAACTTGAATTATGAAAATCACCAAATTATAAAATTATTTACATTTATGAGAAGAACTCTTGATTGAAATGATGGAAGATTATTTAACCTCAATCAAACTATACTTTAGGAATTGCATTTAAATACACAATACTTGTAAAGTTAAGTGCTTTTAACATTACTCTAGTTATATGGTACTTTTATTGAGATCATTCTTCTAAGAACATTAGAGTATTCTCTATAAAAATAATTTATATGCACAACATAGAAAGATGAAAAGAACTCCAACATTATTTTACACTACTAGCATGATGTACTAAATTTCCATTTTCATGCAAATCTAACTTCTCTAATGAAATTTTTTTTTTTATGTTTCTTACTACTCCTTGAGTTTAGTAAAAGTATTTAAAAAGGGTTTTACTTAAACATGGCACAAAAATTATGGTAAAATATGTCATATATTAAAAAAGGTGCACCCTAACATAAAAAAGATAAGGTGTGGGATTTCATTATAAAAGTTTATTCCTTAATAATAAAATTTTATTCTTGCACCTCTTTACAAAATTATGATAATGATTTGTAAGAAATAAATTATGATTATGCACAACTTGAATTTGGGTAGGGAACTCTTTTACTATTCACTAGTTTAACATGATTAATCTAAGTATTGATAATGAGCCTCACTCTACATTATTATGAAGTCCCAATCAAGTGATTCAGCATCACAAATTACTCAAAGTTTAAAATTTTTTTGAAATTATTAATTAAAATTATTTTGAAATGCCAAGCCTATTTTCTTTAAAAGTGCTTCATAAATCATTAACTAATGCTAACATTCTCTAATAACATATGTACCTTGAATTCAATACAATATCAAAAACATTAGTTATTTAGGAGATGAAAAAATTGATTAAAACTTAGTTTCATCTTAGTAGAGCAATAGAGCACTTGGATAGCTAGTATTTTTTCCATTCCAAATAAAAAGAGCATATTCAAGTGTATGTCAATTATTGGGATTAAAATAAAGGTACCATTAACTACTATAAATTTAATGTTCTCTTTTATGGATTTCTTATCAAGACATAACAAGATCAAAATGGCCCTAAAAAAGAATGTTGTAGAGCTTTCAAAACTCTGATAGGCATTTATTGTCAAAAACTTATGCCTTCTAGATTAAAAAAATGTTGGTGATACTTATTAACATGCAATGAATCAAATTTTTGATGAGTTATTATTTCATGAAGTAGAACATTAAAGTTGATGATATTGTTTAAAAGTAAGATTATTGAAGATCATATAACTAACCATCAAATGGTATTTTAAAAACTTCATAAATATTAGTTGAAGATGAATCCATTAAAATGCATCTTGTAGCATTTTAAAAAAAAATTATGATTCATTATATCACACTATAGCATTGAAATAGACCTAGCAAAAATAAAAGCAAATTTTTAAATGAAACTTCCAGAGAGCTTTTCTTAATTGAGATCTTTCCATGAAAATTGAAATTTTATGAAGGTTTATTTTTAACATATCTAGCAAATGTCAACCTTCATCAACTTTGGCTAAGAAAAATGTTGAATTCCATTGTAACAATTCATAATAAGAAGCTTTAGATGATATCATGAGATATATGTAACATCCCCTATTATTGGCATCTCTAATACTAAGAAAACCATTTATATTGTGCATAATAATCCTTGATGAATTAGTGGGAGCATTACTTTCCTAAAATAACAAATAGGATAAGAAAATGGTTTATGTTATCTTATAAATTTATTTATTTTTAACAAAATAAAACATTTATCTATTAAAAGCATTGCCTTACATTAATATGTGTTTCAAAAGTGGAGTCATTTTATAATATCTTGCAAGATTTCTTTGATCTTTTGAGTCAATCTTTTATAACTCTTAATGACCAAGCCTACGTTATCTAGAATATTTACTCAATGGGCTATCATTTTTGAGGTTATTTGACAATACCTATGTCCCTCAATAAGTAGGAAAAAGGACAAGATCTAGCAAATTTTCTTGCATCTCATCCCACTCCTATTGATTCTTCATTAAATGATAATTTACTAGACAAGCAAAGCTTATATTTAAGAAAAAGGAATGAATATTATATTTGTTGGAGTTTCATCAATCAGGGTGGGTAGATTCTAATAAAATTCTATAAGTAAAGATAAATGTTAATTTGTGTTTCCACCAAAGGAGGATTTATAAGATATGTATGCTTTGAAAACCATAATATATATAAAAAAGTAAAATATGAGGATTTAACTATCAATCTTGTGTTGACTACTCAAATGGTTATTAAAAAAAGTAAATTAAAAAAATTTGGAAATTCTTGATAGATTATTAGTCAATAGCAGGCATATAAAAGGTTTTCACTTGAGTTATATTCTAATGACTATGGAGTCAATTGAATCTTTAAAAATATTGTAAGTGTAACTTTGATTAGTGTCCCTACTATCAAAATAGTCAAGCTATTATTATGGCAAGACTAGCCAAAAAACATTATCTAACCTAGAAAAGAGTTTATCCATATAATGGTTAAATTTTGATATATTTTTTCTCATGCTTATTTAGATAAAGAATCATTAAAATAATCAAACCTAATTTTGAGTACCTCTATTTTAGAAGAAAATGATTGGACAAAAACTATTCATTGATTTTTTTTCAAAAGGGAATCCTTCTCGAAGACCCTTCATTAGTCTCTCAAATTTAGAAAAGATCATTATCCTTCACATTTTTAAATAACATTTTATATTGATGAACATTTGACCAAAATCTATTTAGTATTGTCCTCTTTTGGAAATTTTGTAAAAGAAAGTCTTGGGTTACAATTTTAATGAAACCTTTCAAGTTAAATTGAAAGTGGTCTAAAACCTAATTTAATAACTCAAAGGATATCTCAACTTAATTATTACCTATTAGACTTAATTTGAATTTTAAGCCTCATAAATCAAATTTAATTAATGTTTAAATTTGAATAAATAATTTACTAGGAAACTAAACAAAAATTTAAATGGGGGCCATCTAATTAAAATTAAATTAAGTTAAGAAATTGAATATTAACCCATCGAAGTTCTACTAGGCTAATCTTATTTGAACAAAAGTTTAGATGGGGACAAAAGGTACCTGATTATTTGTTAAATTACTTTGATTAATCAATCAACTTTAAATCAAAGCATAAAAAACTCAATTAAGCTATAAATAAATTCATCAAGAACCAATTAAAATTATTCAAATAAAGAATCCTTTGAATTAAAAATGGGGATATAAGTTTGAATCCAAATTAATTAGAACAGTACTATGAGATTAGTTCATATCTTAAAATCTAAGTTTAAATAAGCTTAAACGTGTGAATTCATGGCCCACATTGAATCAACTAATTTTAGATTAATTTAGGGTGAAATCTCTCTTAATCTCTAGGACAACTCAGCTATGGAGTGAGCTTGAGAAGGAAAATTGCAAACTCCTATACCTCAAACTCCATCAACTTAATACATCCAATGTTCTTAACTGGATTCCTACAAATTTCCTTTGTTTCTTGCAAAAATATTTTGATATTGGAGTAACTAAAGTCATAATGGGGGCCATCATTGCAATTGGAACATGTACACTATGTAATCAAGAAAATCATTCCCTTGATATGTTGTACCCAGCCCACCAAAGTAATAAAGAATGATTTAGAATGACCTTCATTCATCTCCATCATTGACTACTATCATCCTTGAACACAACCATCCATGACAACCACCTTCATTAAAAACTATCATCATTCATCTTTGACAGCCACCAAAGTGGACTCAAAGGAGCTATCATGAGGATTGAAATTCTTTAAATTTCCTTGAATTCTTCTACTTTCCATGCATGAGTTTACTTTTATAATTCCTTAGCTTTTCTTATCTTCTTTACTAGAACTATATACATTGAAGCTCTTCTAAGGTGCATGGTTAGGGACATATGGATTATTGTAAAACATATTTGTTGTATTGAATAAATTTCTTAATATATATTAATTTCATTCTTGTAATCCAAATATGAAACCCATGGATTACAATTCATTACACATTGGAGACTATGTGGATAAGGTCCTACCTTGATGGCCCAGTGCATGTGTGCTATGTAGGAAGTTGTAAAAATTAATAAACTATATAATAAACAATGGAAGACTATGAAAGCTTTAAAACTTCATAGTAAATTGGATGCTTATCAAAAAAATACAAATTAATAAATTGGAGAATATAATAAAAATAAAGTCTCTACATTTTATTAGGTAATTTATGAGTAGTTAAAGCATCAATATAATTCTAATTTTTAAAAACACTATTAAATCATAAGTTTAATTATTTTGAAATTTTTTGGAAATGTTTGTGAGTCTATTGCTCACCTTTGGTAATTTTCTTTGGAAATTTTAATGGGTGTTTAGTAAGTTATTAAAATCATATGTTTTGGGTTAGAAAAGTCATTATATATTGAATAAATAATTATGAAAATTAAGAAAAATCATTAGACTTGTCTAAAATTGTTTCATTAGAATTGAGATAAAATGACTAGAACTCTAAGCTCTATTAAGTTGATTATTCACCACACTTATATGTAATTAAGAGATTATTAAATTAATTAATTTTATAGGGTTAAAAAATTGGTAACAAATTTAAATTAGATCTAAAGAACTTAAAATTTCATGGAACTTTGTGTCAGTTAGTATGGACACTTATAAAAAAATATCAAATTTTGAATCGATATACTATGTATTTTAAAATTATAGGAAAATAAATATTTAGATCATAAAAATAAAAAATTATCAAAATGAGTTTGAGAATTACATAAGGTGTTTCCCTTAATATTCATACTCTCAAGAAAGGCTTTGGTGAATATTGGAATCATTTTAAATTTTCTCTTAAAAAAATTAAATTGAATTAATTAAAATAATAATGAATATAATTTATTTTAAAACTAACCCAAACTCATGGGATTTCTCTAAGATAATATTTAACCTTAAGAATGGTTTTAATAAGGATGGTGAGGATTAGATTAGTTAAAATCAATTTGAAATGACATATAGTTATTTTAATATAATATTTAATTAGTTCCCCTTTTTTTGCAATATTCTTAATAAATTAAGTGGACTTAGAAAAGCACCAAATTTTTTTTCAACCTAAGTAATTAGAAAATACATAAATAAATTAATTTATAACTTAAAACTCACTCCTAAATCATTAATTATTTGAATTGAAACTACTCAATGTTAATAAATTAAACTTTGAATTTTAATACCTCTTACTCTATAGCTTAGCATGGACCAACCACACCAACCTTATACATAGCTAGGTGCCATCAATCATAGATTTGGTTTGGGTGTTTAATTATTATGCATTAGTTTTTCTATTTTTTGGTGTAGTTCTTCTTTGTTATACTAGATGGTAGGATAGTTGTTTTCTTGTAAGCAACATGTCTCACTAAGATAGGTGAACTTAATACCTGTTGGTTCTAAGTCTATATGTTTGAATTCAAAATGCTTGTATGCAAGCTTGATTTCATTAATCTCTATTTTGTATGAGTTAGGATTATATTTTTAAAAATTTTAAATGCAATTTATAGTAGAACTAGGTTAAAACCTATAGAGGTTTAGGATGAGCAGAGATGAGCTTGGATTATAGTGATGCTCTATGAAGCCTATGGAGTACTCTTATAGAGAAAGAGAAGAAGAACTAAATGAGACAAGTAAACCCCTATAACTTATTTTTCTTAGTTTTATGCTAGGTTATATAAGGGCAAAATCTACTACCCATTTTTCTTCTTTTTTTGGGGTGTCAGTTGCATGAATCTTTTATATATTAATTTGATGGTTGATTGTGTTTACTTTGTATTGTGCACTAGAATTGTATGTATTTTATTAGTTTTATTCTATGAGGTTTACTTTGATTGTGTAAAAATCCTAGTTTATTCATTATGCTCTTATGATAAATTAAATGTTCTAATTAATTAAAATTAATTAACTCAAAAGTTAAAGTAAAATAATTGATAAAATAGATCATTAAAAATAGAAGTCACTAATAAATAAAATTCAATTAAAACCCTTAAGACTATAGCATAATAAGCACATTTTCATCCCTTCATTGAAATGGAAATTCACAGATTACACATAATTTGGCATCTGTCTAATGAGGATGACCTTGTGAATTTTTTAATTGCTATAACATGTAGACATAATTCCATTCCCTTGACCTTAGAATATGCTTAATGTATAATAAAAGATGTAAACATCATAAAATTATTACATTAGTCAAGAACTTTTTATACAAGTCATAATATTAGATTTATTGAGTGAGCATATATTCTGGATTTCCTTTCCTAATTAAATTACAACCTAAACCATCTTACATTTCATAACACTAGACTCATGGATAAAAATCATAGGTGAGTTATATGTTTAGGAGGTTCAAGATGGGTCCAACTCGCTTATGGTGGGGACCTATAAATTTTATTTACCCTTCATTAGACTATAATGAGCCTCTAATTTACAATTGTGGCACCTATAGTTTTGATGACTGAGGTGACCTATTTCTTCTATACTATGGAAATTAGTCCTTACCTCTTAGGCTTCTTAATTATCTTGTACTATGAGAGTATATGTCTTAGATATTTAATAAAATATAAACTTAAAATAAAAATGAATCTCAATTCTATAATTATAATAGCCCAACCATCGAGTAGGTTAAAGTGATTACTAAGATTCCAAATATTTAAGCACTTACTACTTTCCGCAATTGGCAACTAAAATTAACTGTTCTTACTTTGAGCCATCCTAATTGAATTTAAAATTAAGTAAATCTTGATCTAAACTTTAAAATCTATAGAGAAACTAGCTGACTACTTTAATCAAAAGTTTTCTTAAGAGATCACATTTTTAAGATGTAATTAACTATATAGGCTTCCCTATATAGGGAACATTCAACTCATGTTAAAATAAACTCTATCAAACTTTCATCCATATAAGATAGAGCAAGAATCTTAGCTACATGTAGACCCATGGGCCTTAAGAGTCCTAATTAAGTAATTAAATCTATTATGTAGTAATATTTGTATTTTTCACGGTGATGAACATTTCATTAATGTCTTATTTGATCACCTAAATAAGAACCCCAAGATATGTGTCCTCCATTTAATCACTATACTTCAATGACTAAACAAGAAAGATGTTCAAAAGGTTATGGTATAAATTCATTGAGGTTGGGTCCCCTCAATTTGGCACTAAAAGGATGTTTAAGATCAAAAAGTTAAGTATTGGCCACCATAACCCAAAATTGCATGAATTTTGTTAAAGATGGTATTAATGACAAATGCATTCTCCAATAAATCATGTGTCCCTAATTTCCTACACCCAACATGGCCTCCTAGTCATTTGAATGTTAGAGAGTAGATGTACTTGAACTAATTGAATCTCCTTCTACAAATGCCATATATTAAAATTGGTCACCACTAATTATTATTCATGTGGGTTGAAGCCATTCCTTTAAAAAATAATTACGAAACATAATGTAATATAATTCATTAGATATAATATAGTATACTTATTTATTGTACCATATTATGTTATGCCTAATAATAATGATTAGTGTTATTTAAGTATCTATTTCTCGAGTTCCACTAGTTTGTTAGAATATTTCAATAAGACTCTAATGAATAAATTAAAGAAAATATTGTTTACTAGTAAAGGGAATGGCATAATAAGTTATTAAAAGCATTATAGGCTCACAAAACCTTTTATTATACCACTACACAACTAACTCTGTGTGCAATAACTTGCTATCCAAGGAAATTCTTCCATTAAACATAGAATAGTTGCCAATGCATATAACTATCAATATAAAGTTTAATGAATACCAAACAATCTTAAATTATATCATGCCTAAATAATATGAGTGTATGATAGACTTGTTTGGCCCAAGACTTTTATTATTGGGGATCTAGTATCAGTCCTTAAAAGACTCATTATTATGAATCAATGATTGGATTACAAATCTAAAACAATATGAGAAAGCCCATTTGTAATTGAAGTAGTATATCAAGGAGCAGAATATTATCTTATAAACAAGAATGGCACTCATCCATTTCACTATAAATTAACATTTTCTAAAAAGGTATTATTGCTAACTTTTCATGTTTTTCATTGATCATTATTTTAAAAATTATTGAAGTAGGAAGACCTCTTGTGTATAAATAATCTATTAAATTTTAAATATTATTAAACCCTTTGGTATTTTGTCATTTTCCTCAAGAAAAAGAGTGGAGGAGGTCCTCATTGTATTACCACTATACAATCACTATAAATAATACTTGTTTAGGATAGACTTAGTTGGCTCTTTTATATTATACATTAATTACATGATGAGTCATTGTATTCTATTAGTGGGAATTTTTGTATATTACTATCCACTACTGAGAAAGTCGACATCCCATGTACCATAAAACAATCATAGAAGACATATACTTATTGCTAGCAAGATTCCTTGTAGTAATACCACATTTAGTCCCACCTTTGGTTTGTCCTATCAAGCATTATTTACTTTAATAAAGTAACTACCAACTTATTCTATGGTAAGGTACTTGTTACAACTATAAGATGATTTATTTTTTGAGGTGGTAAATAAAGTACTTAATATTCTTATTCATGTGACAGTTCAAGGCCCAATTTTTTAGGCCTATCTAATAAAAATAATAATATATTTTGGCATCACACATTATGTATTTAAGATTTTTAGTGACCATTCTCTAATATGTTTGATGACATCATATAAAGAATGAGAGACCTTGTAAAGAGAGCACTTTATGCTAATTCAACCACAACTCCTCATTCTTAAGTAGGCCCCACTTTTGTTGATAAGGGGAAGAGACTTTATTGTGATAGTCCTCTAGAATGGGCCTCTTCCTGTAGCTCTAGTTAATGAGTCATATAACAATCAAGTGCTATTGGTTATTTTTATAACAACTTATGCAAATTCTAAAAAGTTTTGAAGTAAAAATTTTATAAAAGTGACCAATGATAAGATATTTCTTTTATATATTAAATAATATATAAAAAAAATGTTATCTCTCTACTTTAAACATTTCCATTTATATTTTAGTGCATATTTAAATACTATTTAAATTTTATCAAATGATCTATGTTTGGAAAATATATTTCAAAATTTTATCATGAACATTGCTTAAGATAAACAATAAATGTAATTCAAGGAAGTGTACAACTTAAAAATTATATATAGGTGACATTATCCTTATATTCCTATGAATAAAAGAGCTTAAAATCATCTTCAATTCATAACAACAAACTTACAGTTGTATCTTTCGATTCCTCCAAACAAGAAAAATGTTTGCTACATTACAAACTACATCCAACTTCTTTCTTTAAATGTTTGTCCCATCTTTCGTAATGAATTGCATCAAAATACTAACAATCATTATATCTAAAATGTTTTGAATCATCAATCCATTCTTAATTAAAAGAAGAAGATGGTAAAACAATTATTTACTGGAGAGTTATTTTTCTTTGATTACATTAGTTTTACTCATTAAGAATAGTTACTATAACCTTTATGGTGTTCAATATTACACCATATAATAATAGCTTGGATGAAGTTGTTATAAAATCTTCAATGATATTTAACTATGTCACTTCCCAATTTCTTCTTAAAGGAAAGTCCAATTCAACAAAGCTCACTCATGTTTTAGCAAGTTTGATTTTAATTCCTTGATGGGGTTCAACCTTCTTACTTATGAAAGCTATTATTTAATTAAATTTTTCTCACCATGACATCTCTTTAAAAAAACTAGTTTTTTTGTATACATCAAATCTTAAAATATTTATCTTCATCCAGTCTTTAAGTCATTTTTAGTATAAAAATGGATGGCACTTAAATAGGATTTGTTCTTCATCTTATTCTATTAGGAGTCCATTTGATGTAATTATCTTTTATAGTTCATTGTTTAACCCTTACTTTCATGCTTCATCCCAAAAGTTAAAGAGCAAAATAGAACTAGATAGGGTTAATGTAAATTCCCTGGTGGTGTACAACCTTGCTTAATTAGTTTGATTTGGTATTGGTCAGCAAAACTCATATATATCCATCTTTACTCATATTAAATAAAGTTATAATAACCTCCTTTGTAGAAATCGTGTTTTGTGGTTTGGTCTTAGGACTTAGTCCAGATTAATGAAGCTTAATCTTTCCACTTTCAATCAAAGTAAAAGAGGTTATTGTAATGTCCCCTTTAGTTTCTAACTTCATCTTTCTAGTTTGGTCATATGATTTTGTTTGGGTCATCAAAATTCACTTGCCTCCACCTTCATTTAAATAAAATAAAGTTATAATGACATTCTTGAAGATGAGTCGCATCAATTTTCGGTTGGATTCTAGGTCAAGGTCTAAGTCATCAAAGCCCATAGTATAATGTCCCTCCATGGTTAGAAAATGTATATAATTAATATATGAGATAAGATACATAAATTTTATAGAAAATAATGATTTAATTATACCTTATACATATACATCATATTAGTATATTGAATTTATACAAGCATGTTCCATTGTTGAACCAAATAAGTGAGGTAATCCAAGACTCCCTTGGGACTACTTAAACTCTCATGCTCCTGAGATGTCCAGACTGTCTACTTTTTGATTCATATACCTATGCAAACATGTATAGGAATAAGGATGAAATTATGAAAGTTTTTAGAATTATATATATATATATATATAAGTAAAAATAATGTAACCTTAATATATAATTCATGATAAGTCCTAAGGTACGTTTCATTATTATACCAGAGATACGAGGTATGAAGGCCTTCTTTGAACCAACCCGACCTCGGGTTTCTAGACTATATACCTTTCAAATTATAGTTCATACATTTAGGTTTTAAAATTTTAATTTTAATTATTCATATTGATTTTCATTTAGATTAAAAGAATTTTTTTATTAATTAAGAAAATAATTTAAGATTTACTAATGATAAAAGCCATACTATTTCATTCAAAACATGCAATTAAATGAAATATTTTATTTATTTATTTTTGAAACATGAGTGTATGAAATATATGAAAGACAAATTTATGAATGAATGAAGAAAAGTAATTAAATATCACCTTAAAACATATTTGAAGTTATTAATTTATGAGGTTATTCACACAAAGATAAGCATAATTAAGCCTAATTAAATTCATTAAGGGTTGATTTTTGAAATTTAAGTCATTTAGTCTTAATGAATAGAAAAATTATTAAAGTTATCCCTTGACCCGTCTCTGTTCATTAAGTGATTCAAACTTATTTTACATGATTTCATGAATTAATTAAGGTTAATTAATTATTTGATCAATTAAGCCTAAAGAACCCATAAATTCAATTAATCCCTAAGTATAAGCATAAATATTAATTAAATTTTATAGAAAATGGATAAACATGAAATAAACATGTCCTAAAGTTTCTAATGCAGTTGGGATTATAATTAGAAATTAATTAAAAATAGAGAAAATTCAAAATCATTAATTTCATTTAAAATACCCCAAACTAATTAGAGATTTGATTTCATTGAAAATCTCTTTGTTAGCTAAGCACAAAAAGGGCTTGGTCAAATTTATTGGAGGTTTACACTAATTATTATGAACATTCTAACTTCTATGGTAATTAGTAATTTAATTAATTAAACAAAAGCCTTTTAGAGTAATTTTGAGAAATAATTAAGATTGGAGGTCCTACTTAATTTTCTTATCACCCTTACTATTTTAATACATAATTAGGCTTTCATAGTTAATTTCATAATTTTCTTAATTTTAATTATGTATTAAATGAATAAAAATGATCAATATATGTTTGAAAATTTGGATCTCCCAAATTACTTAGCAAATTAACTTGAAATAATTATGGGAGATAGAAGTCATCTCATAGGACTATACACCAAATTGCAAGCTAATACATGAGGTGATTAAAGCTTAATTACACTAACTAAGTGAAACTTCAAATCCAAATTAATCCATATATACTTGATAAAATTTAGGGCTTTTATTTTTCATAGATTCTCCTCTATTTTAGCTTTCCATATAGGGTTTATTTACATTTTAAAATTTTTATACACTTTTTAAAACTTTATGTAATTAAAGTAATTAATCAATGCTTAATTAAACCATAATTCAATTATTTTTTGATTTAATGTGATCTAGAAGGTTGTTGACCTCATTTTTACAATGAGTTCTCAACACCTCTATCTTAGGTTTGGGATTCCTCTTAAACTTTAAGAGTTCCTTAGTCTTAAGACACATCTAGTGATTAGGTGGACACTCTCACCTAGAAGACTTAGAAGAGTTAGCCATAGGAATAGGTCATGCCTTAGGGGTGTTAGGAAAATCTCCTACCCTTTGACCTAAATCATTCCTCACTTTCCTTCTTTCAAGTCAAAATCCAAATCAACTCTATTTGATTTTCTCAAACTCAAATCAATTCCATGATTCAATCCTTGATTTAAATCCTTATTGAGACCATGATTGAAAGCCATGATTAAAATCCATCAAAAAAATCCCTAAGTTAATATTTTCTTAAGTCTTTAATCCATTCTTAAGAACTTAGCCAAAATCTTGATTAAACCTATTCAAATCTTTGAAATTTTCTCATGATCCATTTATATTCTCATTTATATTCACATATATAAATGAAATATAAATTCAAATCAACCAAATCAAATTCAAAATTTCAAAACAATTCATGAAATTTTTTTTAATTTCCATTAATTTTCCATTAAAGGACTTAGCCAAAATCAACTCCAAAACTTGATCAAACCCATTCAAAATCATGGGATTTTCTCAAAATCAATTTATATCCTCGTTTATATTCTCATATATAAATGAAATATAAATATAACTCAATTAAATCCCAAATTAAAAATGTTTAAAAATTCCTTAAATCCTTTGATTTTTCATTAATGGATTTACCCCAAAACTTGATCTAACCCATTCAAAATCTTGGGATTTTCTCAAAATCAATTTATATCCTCATTTATATTCTCATATATAAATGAAACATAAATATAACTCAATTAAATCCAACTCAAAAATTAAATTCCAAATTAAAAATGTTTCAAAATTCCTTAAATCCTTTAATTTTTCATTAATGGATTTACCCCAAAACTTGATCAAACTTATTCAAATCCTTGGGAGTTTCTCAAAATCAATTTATATCCTCATTTATATTCTCATATATAAATGAAATATAAATATACATCAATCAAATCTAACTCAAAAAAATTAAAATTCAAATTAAAAATTCAATTAAATCCATTAAATTTCCTTTAATGGATTTAACTTCAAATCATGATTAAACTCTTTCAAATCCTTGAAATTTTCTCATGATCAATTTATATTTTCATTTATATTCACATGTATAAATGAAATATAAATTCAAACAATCAAAACCAACTCCAAATATCAAACTTAAATCATATCAAAATCAAATCTAAGCTTTCAAGTCAAAATCTTGAACCTAACCAAAATCAATTCAAGTAAAGCCAAATCCATGATTTTTTTTTCTCATGGTTCAATCAATCCTATAATCATGAGCTCATATATAAATCCAAACTCCAATCCTTCAATCAAAACCAAAATCAAAAATCAATCCCAAAACTCCTTCATATTCTTCGTTTGAATATGAGATTTTCAAATGGACCAAAATCCATTTCACTTCAAACCTCTTATAAATAGATTTATATTTCAATCATAAATCCATATACAAGATCAATCAACTTCAAATCATGCATTGACCAAGCCATTTGACCCATTTAGGCTCACTTGACCCAAAGTGACCTAAAGTACCCTTATGAGCCAACTTTTGAACCTAACCAAATTGGATGGAACCAAACTCATGTATCCTTCCCTTCATGATTAGCAATCATCATGGGATGATCAATCAATCAAATTGGGTCAAACCAAGTAAAACCTAAGGGTTGACCAAGTCAACACTTAACCAAAAATGAAACCCAACATTAGCCAAAATACACTATAGGCCAAATTGATTGAAACCTTTGATCCAAGTTCACTCATGACCCATTTTTGAACTTGACCAAGTTAACCTTTGAGCCTAACCTAACCCATTTGGCCCACTTGACCCAAGTTGACCCATTTTGACCTAAAGGGTCAAAATATGTCAAAACTTGATCTAAGCTAAATTGATTGAAACTAATGGGTCAAGTCCTTTCTAAATCACTTGTGGAATTTGACCAAAGCCTCAATTAGCCAACTAAATCCAACCTTGCCCAATTGACCTTAGACCCAACATGATCTAAAGGGGTCATGTTGAGCCAAAATTGAACCTAACTCAAATTGATTCGAAATAAAGATACCAATACCCTCCATATGATAAACCAAACCTAAACCTACCTTTGACCTAACCCAAATAGATCAAATGAGTCAAATAGGTCAACTTGACCCATTGGACTTAAATGGGTCATATGAACCAAAACTTAATGTATACTAAATTTAACCAAACCAAAGGCACCAAAACATTTAAAATGGTCATATGAACTTGACCTAACTCTTGGTTTGACCCAATTTGACCTATTGGTCAACTTGACCCAAGTTGACCCATTTTGACCTAAATAGGTCAACATGAGCCAAACCCTATCAAATGGATTCCAAATATATTGAAACTTGGCCCATCCTATTTTCTCAACATACCAAACATACCCTAATTGAAAAAATAGCAAAATAACCATTATACCCCTAGGCCATAGAACAAATTTTGGCTTAGCCCATGGGTATTTTGGTCATGCACTCATCACAAACACTTGAGGCTCTCCCAAAACAATAAGATGACCTAGTGATGAGTGACGCACCCAACCCAATGGGTTTGAGTTAGCCCATTTGGCCTATGGACCAAACCCAACCCATAGGCACCAAATTGAATTTTCAAACTCCCCCAAACCTCATTTGATTGCACATGAAAGCTAGGCATCCACTCCTCTGGCCAAATCGACCAAGTGCACACTCCTAACTGATCAAATAACTCACTCAATTATGTCAATTGGATCAAAATGGCATGAATGGGTTTGGCCGTTTGATAGCCATATGGGGAGATATACTCCCCCAAATTCACTGAAATTTCAACACACACATAATCGATTGAGACCTATGAAGCTTTGAGAACACTCACAGAGCTTTCCCAAGGCCTCTAGGGGAGATTGAGAATTCATCTTCTTTGATTTTCAAACAGTGAAAATAGGGAGATATATTGAAATGTAAACTTCTTCCATACTCAATTTCATCCAAATTCCTCCTACACTTATCATCAGAGGATCCATTCGAGCCTACCCAAGCTTGCATTGGAGTTCCCACATCAAGCAAAGAACTAATTCGATCATAGCCGCAAGGGGAGCTAAGGGGAGTTGGTCCACCCACTTATCCACTTAATCTCAAGAGCTAGGAACCTCAACAGGGCTTCGTCTCCACTAGATGAAGCTACCTCATCATTCCCGAGGATCGATGATCACCTCCTACGAGGTTAGTGAATTTTTGACCACTTAGGCTAAGGTGTGCTGGACCTTTGTGAAGTGGATTTTCATATCATGGGATCTTAGCCATTGGATAGGCAGCTTTGATCCCCTAGATGGTGTGTGCTAAATTTTGTTTGAATCCATAAGAGATCGGGTTCTGATCTTCTCTTGGATTTTGAACGGCTCATATTCCTCCTCAGGGAAGAACTCAACCAATCTCAACCGTCCATCCACGTGTGTTTAGATGGATGGCTTTATAAATCATTTTTCCTTTTAATCCTATGGGTTTATCCTCTATCGTCTGATCTTTGATCGGACATCTAAGGACAAAGACGTGTGCACCATCGCCGCCTCTCCCGATTTGATGGGTTAAGTATAGGCTCACGATGCAACGCGTGTAAAGCGCGCTGACCGCCGCCGCCAAGCATCGTGCCGTGGGTGGGGGATTAATTAATTAACTAATTAATTTTGATTAATCCCTATGGCTTCTAAAAATCATAACTCTCCATAGAAAATTCAAAAATTAAAAAGAAAATTATCTTGGATAGATAATTTCACCTAATATTTTAAAATTATTTTCAACAAATTTTGATTTCCCTTTTTCTCTAAATTTGGGTTTCTTTAGGAATGGTAATTAGGTAATTATTTTCTAATTAAGCCACCAATTAATCTCAAATTTCTAGGGATTATTTTAGGGGATGACCTCTGTCGGCCTTAATTTTCTTAAGATTAATTGAGGCCTTTATTGGAGACATTGCTAGCTCATTCCCTAATTACACTCTTCATATATTTAAGGGTAATCAAGATATAATTAATGGATTTTTACTATGTTTAAGTTGGATTAAAGTTAGATCAAGCAGATAGGGGTTTTAGGGGATAATTTTGGGGTATTTCCCCTAAGTTATTCCCAAAACCCCTTTTCATTCCTTAATCTCGTTCTTAATTATGGGTTTAATCCATTAATTACCTTTCTAAATGATTTTCAAAAGTTCTAAAAAATCTCCAGAACTTAATTAATCTACCTTGGGTAGATGCTTAGGTGTTCAATAACCTAAGTCTAATTAAGGAAATTAAACCCCCTTTCATAAGTGTGAAAGGGTGTTTTAAAAGTACTTAAGCTAAAACCCCTTAGCTTGATTAACTTTTAATTGTGAGTCAAATTGCATTAAGCCTTTTCATTATTAGGTGCATTGCAAATTTACATATCTTGTGGGTTTTATGCCATCTCATTGGCTCATAATTATCTAAGTTAATTTTCCTAAGGTGGTATAGGTAAGGGTTAATTAAATCACTTAATGCATACCTTAACCTAATCAACACTTAAAAATAGATCTAATTATCTAAAAATTAAACTAAAATACAAAACACATGTGGGAATGGGTTAGGAATGGCAAACTAATCTCACTCTTTTAAAATTAAATCAAATTTTAATCAAACAAAAATCATTTTGAAATTCACTTTGATTTATTCTAACTTTTCTTATTCTTTAAGAATGTCTTTAGGAATTAAGTAAAGAGAGTTTGTTCATGTGATTACATTGCTTTAGATCTTTCCCAAAATGTTAAATTATGCCATATGACTTATGCATCCATGATTTCATGTTTTCAAAATTTTAAAAGGAAATGGTTTACTTTATGTCAAAAGTGCATGTGTTGGCTAAAGTAAAATATGAGTGGCTATTATCACTACTAAATCCAAAATATTTTCAAAATTTATAAATGAAACATAAAATATAAAAGTGTGTTATTCTTATAATTTAATTATAATCTTGTATGTGGTAGATTATAAAGTCATGTGTAGTATAGCCATTCCTTCCTCCCTTATGTTAGCATAGTCTTGAATATGGGTTAGTAAAGTGTAGGGTTCATTTGAAAAAAACCCAACACTTACTTGATTCCAAACCCTATTCATCCCTATGCCCTTACTTAAGAAGGAATGCTTACACTTGAATGAATAAATTGTATAAACCAAAATGAAACCATTAAGTAAACTTTTGCATTTTTTTCTCAACTTTTTTTCTTTTATATGCATGTTAGTACTTAAGGAAAGTGATATATTAGTCTAGAAAACCCCAAGGTTGCGAGGCTTTAAGTAGACCTAATTAGGTCTTATACCTTACACCTCTGGTTAACAATGGCACTGCACTCACTTATGCCTTTCTTACTTTCATGCGTGTATGTGAAGTTTTTGGAAAAAGAAAACCTTTTCGACTTAAGAAAAATCATACATGTTTAACTTTCAATTTTCTTAAATGAACTACTTAGCATGAATCATTAAGTTTGTTAATACTCAATTTCCATATATAGATATGCTTAGGGTTTATCCATATGCATGTTATATATGTTGGGAAAGAATTGGAGTAATGTATGTTATGTGAATTTTGATTCATTTTTCTTAATCTTAAAATGCCTTTCTTTTTGAATAGGTTTGTTTAGAGTTGATCTAAACTTAGGATTAATTAAAATATGTAATTAAAACATTCACCTAAATGAAAGTAAAATGTGAACTTGCCTTAGAAATTACATAAGGATTAGTGAAGGGAAGAGAAGTTCTCTTCTCTTTCCCTCTCTTCATAACTTAGTAATTAATTCTAGGTTTCATTTAAACTAAATTAAAACATGAAATAAAAATAGCTCAAAATCATTAAAAACTTAAATAAAACCCTCCTCTAAGTTGAACATGTCCTTCACACTTAGAAAATTCAAACCTAAAGCCCTAAGCTAAGCATGCCACACAAACCTTCAAAGCACACACATTAGCCTAAGTCACCACTTCTAGCTCCAGGTTAGGTCGGTGCATGGCTTGATGTTATGTTTTGTTTTGTGATGAATGTTTTAGACTGAATGTTAAGGTGTATACTCATAGAATGATTGGTAGGATGTGTTTAGTCTGACCATTCTTTTTTGCAAGGGATTGTGCAAAAGGGGCGCTATCATAAATAAAGATATAAATGCTTCTTGCTTGCAGGTGCTTATACCCCTTAGCATAATCCATAGGCCAGGTGGAATTAGTCACCCATGTGTGGGGTGATAAGTCTAACATACATGTTTGAGATTTTTGTGGTGTGATTTGACTAACCTTTATTTTGTAGGTGTTAGTTAGATTTATACTTTTCCCTTTTCATGTAAAAAATTTATATATTTAGGATTTGGTATGATTTGTTATGGGGGATTAAGATGAACATTGGTCATAATGTTCCACCTTATGCACCATATGAATCCTTAGAGCAATCTACCATTCAACCATCCAATGGAAGATCCAAAGAAGAAAAGAAGAAAAGAAGACAAGAAAGAAAGAAAGAAAGAAGAAAGAAGAACAAAGCTTGAAGACCCCCATAACAATGAATTCCTTTTGCTTAAATGTAATTTAATTCATTTGTAATCAAGTTGTATAAGGGTAGAGCTTGGCTACCCAATTTGATATTTTTGAGTTTGTGTGGTGGTGTCCGACCACAAATGGCCATTTATTCTTTTTGCACTAGTTTTATAGATTGATTGATGTGTGTTTAACTTGTGCATTAAGTGGCATTCTTTTCCTAGTTTCTTCCTTGCTTTATATATGTCCTGCATGTGGATTAGGCTTTTTAGGAAAAATAAATCTTTTACCCAACTTAACAACTTGAAATAAAATTAAACAACTCATAACCTCACCTAAAGCTTAGGATTAAAAATCAAGATAAAAGAATTAGAAACCCCTTAGCTGGATGAGTTCTTTTCTTCATAATATCATGCACAATAGTATCTTATTTCACTCTTGATTGGAGGGATTTCATCTTTGCCAGAGAACCCAGCTTTACCTATGAGGGCCGTGTTGGAAACTCACCTCCTAAATTTCTAGCTGATTTTGGCCAAAATCTATTTTCTCATGCATTAGTCATAAATATCTTATTCGCCTAAATCAAATTGATTGTTAAAAAATAAAATATATTGAAATATGAAATGCATTTGATTTAGGTCATTAAAGCATGTCCCTTTACATGATCTAGTCTCTTTAGGGATTGAATTTAAGGACTTAATTTCTTTCTAAATAAAAATAACCCAGCTATCTTACATAAGCATAAAGACTTGCCTACATGTATTTAAAATCGTAGGAGGAGTTAGTTGGCAGCCACCCCCAGGTGGTTGTAAGTCCAACCTATCTGGTGGTTTATCTTATCTTGTGGAGGCAAACCAATTACCCATTTTCACTTAGATTTAGGTTATGCTTTCAGCCCTCACCAAGCTCCCTAGATTTAGGTTCTGAGGTTGCTTCTTTCCTTTGTGGGTCATAAGTATAATTCCTCACCTCTTAGGCATTTCTTTAATCTTGTGTTAAGAAATCTTAAGTCCTAAAATTCTAATAAAAATGCAACTCAAATGAACTAATTAAATTTTAAAATGTAAAGCCCAATTTTAGGATAGTTTGAGATGCCCACTAAGTTTCCTAGCATCGTGAGCATCTCCTACTTATTCTTATTTTGGCTTTGATAATAACTCCCTCTTTTGATCAATCCCATTTGATCTTCAAAAATATAAACCAATCGATTGATAGTCTTTCCTATTGAAATCTTTAGACACAACGATCATTTACCTTAATCAAGACTTTTTCTCAAAGATCTCATCCCTTAGGATGTAATTAACTATGGGGCTTGCTTATAGAGGAACTTCAGTTTAAAATAAACCCAACTTTACTCTTCCATGTAAAGCAGGGGAAGAATCTATGGTACATATGCAGACCTATCGTCCTTAGGAGTCCTTTCGGAGGTGATTAGGTCCATTAAAGGGTAGTGATTTCTGTCTTTTGAGATAGTATACTATTTTCTTGATGACATACTCGATCACCTAAATAAGTACATCTATGGATCTTTGTGGCATCTTACCAAGATGAATTTTCCACACATATGGTTTGCCTCTCCTTTCACCAACAGATTTGATGGCAACTCCCAATATGTGTGCGGAAATTTTTTCACCATAATGGTCTAATTAATTTTTTAAAATTTTTTGATGTTTATTAAAGTAATTTGAATTAGTTTGATGAATTTTAAAAAAATTATAATTTTTAAATAATTGTTTATTTAAAATTAGCAAATTAAATTTAAAAATTTATAACTATTAAAAAGGCTACTTAACTTAAAATTTCTATGATATGTAGGCAATAACAATATGTTTGATTTTGAAAATTTTAACTTAATTTGTTTAGTATAAAAAATGTAATTAAGGAAATATAGTTTTCTCTAAACCTCAAATTACTTCTAAAATATATAGCTAAATTTAGGGATTTTGGGTTCATTGGATTCCACTTAAAAGGGCAAACCCATGGAGCCCTTGTTTCCCTTTTTTAGTTTAGTATTTTATTTTTTATGAATTTTTGAAGTTTCATATCACATTTAATAGAATAAATCAAAAATTGAGATATAATTGTGGCCATTCATTTAGACCAAATAAGATTATATGTATGGGATCTACCCCAAACATCACTGAATCTTGCGATCTTCTGGCAATCTTAATTAGAAGTTGCTTTATTTGATGTTGGGGAATTGAAAGAAAAAAAGTACAATGGGACCTATGGGAAATCCTAGATTCTTGCAAATTTTCCACCAAACATAAACACCTATGGGGATTGGGTTTTGAAAATAATTTTAGAAATTTTAAATTTAATATTTTGTAGAACATTTAAACTTTTAGTGATTATGCTTTAATGAAATATAGTAATAATCAATAATAGTATAGAAAAGTAAAGTGCAGAAAAATAAAGAAAGAGAACATATAGATCTTTATGTGGTCTAGCCAAACCCCAAAAATTGGCCTACATCCACGCTTAGCTGCCAAGTTAAGAATTCACTAAATTAAAGTTGAGATTACAATAAATCTCATGTACTCTTCTTCACAAGCAAGTACAACCCAACACCATACTTTTTTAATGGGCAAGTACAACCCAGCAAGAAAATAAGAAATAGGAATATGAAAGTATCTAATTCTCAATTTAAAAGTATTTTGCTCTCACAAACCACTACAACAATATTAAGGCATGTGAAATCACAAGAAAAAAAAGAGAGAATTACTTTAATTTGTATTTTAAATTGAAAGTAATGATTAAACATGAAAGATGTATATGATGCAAGTGAATCTTTAAAATGTTTGAAGAGAATATTAGAACTTGAAATCAAAGTGATTTAGTTAAGGATCTAAAGTGTTGCACAATAATGATTTGAAAACTAAACCAATCAATTGTTATATGGAAACTTGAGTTTTGGAAAGATTAAATGAATATGCAATTTAAAGCACATAAACTTAAATGAATTATAATTTAAAAGAACTATCACTTGTGCACATGATGAGACAATTTAAAAGAAAAGAAAACTTGCTATTCACAAGAATTCTATGTGAAAAAATCAACACAAAATTAATCTCACAAAAGGATATGTAAGAATAAAGAAGAGAGAAGAATTTGCAAACACAAAACTTTATCAAAACACAATCAATGTTTTTGGCCAACTTGAAAAAGAGTATGAACAGATGTGCTAAGCACAAATTAAATTGACCAAATACAAAGATATCTTAAGCTAAGAAAGAGATCAAGGTCTTACACAAGAATAGCAATAAAGATAAAATAAAGTATCTTCAATATGCTCTCAGGCAAGATGGATTTTCACCAATCCTCCAAATTCTTTTATGCAATCTTCAAGGCAATCACTTATAGGTTGGAATATGGAAGGATGATGAAGTGATTAGCACTTGATTCACCAAGAAAGATCTCAAAAAAATAAAAAATTTGTGAGTTCAGCCAAGTGAGGAGAAAAGTCTAGAAGAATAAACCTAGTCTTATGAACATTATATATAAGAGGAGCTTAGAGGGTCAGCCAAGAAGAGGAGAATTTGAGGGAAATTCTTTTGGAATTAATTAAACACAAGCTAATTAGAATAAAGATCAATTAGTATGAGGGAATAATCAGCCAAGGCAAATAGAGGAAACTCAATTTGGAAAGTTGGTTTGATTTGAATCAACCAATTTGAGTTTCAAAAAGCATGATAAAGAGTTTAGCTAAGGCAAGGAAATGGGAAAATCATTTATCTTGCCCTATTCTATTCAATTAACACTAGGGCATAATATCTAGGATCTGTTCCTAGATTCACACTCAGAGGTCCCAATCAATCCGGGTAGCTAAAGAACCCAAGTTATAAAAAATATGATGACTCAATATGAGAAAACTCAACCTGATGATGAAATAGCTGACCTATCAACAACTTGAAATGCTAATCTAAAAATAGTCAGCTAGTAGATAATGATATGGGCAATCAACTCTTCTAGGAAGTTGATAATTTCCCAATTGATGAAGAGCAACAAGCTGACCTCCAAAATATTGACTGCATGAAAGTTGGGGTTGTTCGCATAGTCAAAACACGTTTATAAAATGTAGTTCTTGAATAGTAAAATGAAGAACAACATGAAGAAGGCCCATACCACTAGGTGCTCAAAGATGAAACTCAAGTAGAAATTGAAGAAACTAAAGAACTAACGATATTCTTACGTGGTTACAATGATATATGAGTTCTCAATTCCAAAAAAGTGATTGAGAAATCATTTAACTTAACAATCATTCATGAGATGAGTGGGTTAATGAAAAAGTTGTTCAGTCAGCTTAACTTAATAGCAACTACAACATAGTAATTACCTCCAACAAATCTTTCGGAGACAATCAACCCAATAGCTAAAAATGGGGGTATGTAGAATGCTTCACCGAATTTGCCAATAGCTTTAACACAAAGGTAATAACCCTCAACAGAATTACACTAAGTGCTCACCAAGAAGCTAATGTTATTACTAAATCCCAAGTGGAAGATTTCATCAGCTAAAAGGTCAAAGCAGTCAAGGCTTTAGACTATTGAATAGTTAGTTAGGAAAGGCTAATCATACTAAGCTAAATATGACTAAGTACAATATTCTAAAGGGGTTGTTAACCTCACTTTTGGAGTGAGGACTCACCCTTCCCATCTTAGACTTAGAGTCTTCTAAGCACTAGGATCTCCCTAGTCATAGGACACTTGGATTAAGAGAACACTAAACCCAAGCCTAAGGACTTAGGAAGGTATACCCTAAGCTTCGGATGTGCTTTAGTACAAATAAGTTATGCCTATCCCATGACCTAAACCATAACCTATGCTTGTCCATTCACCCAAAATAAACCCTAAACTAATACAACAAACCATAAATTGAATTTGGTTCCTCCAAGCCAAGTTAATTGACTTCAAATCAATTCTATAATCATCCCATGATCTTGGACTCTATTTTTATTTTTCAATCCAATTGATTTTTCCAATCCATTCCAATTCAAAATATTATTTCCAAATCCTTGACCAATCCAATCAACCTAACTTAGACCATTTAATCTAAAGGGTCCAAATGAGTTAAAATCTAATTGAATCCAAATAAATTGTAATCAAAGCATCAATCAATCCTAAACCAATTATTAAACTCAATTCAACTCAATTTGACCTATTATAACTTAATCAACCCATTTGGTCCACTTGACCTAAAGTGACATAAATGACCAAATCAACAAACTTCAATCCAACCCAAATTGGATTGAATTAACCCATTCAATATGTTCTACAATGATTATTGACCATCCTTGATTTTCCAATTACAATCAATTGGGTCAAACCAAGCCAATTTATCACTTGACCCAAGTTGACCAAATTAACTAATGGACCAAAATGAACCAAACCTCATTACAATCAAAATCAATTGAAACTAATGATTCCTATCAATCATAAATTTAGTATTGAACATGAATCAACCATCAATTGAACCAAACTTACGGGCTCTTGACCCAAGTTTGAATTGACCTAAAGTGCCAAATTGGGCCAAATCTCATTCCAAACCAAATTGATTGAAACCAACACCTCTAATCAATCACAATTTTATTTTTGAACATGATACAATATCCAATTACATCCAATTTGGTCAAACCAACTAATACACCCATTTAGCCCAAATTGTCCTAAAGGATTTAAATAAACCAAATCCTTCCCAAATCCAAATTAATTCAGACCAACACCTAAAATCATTCTTAAATGATCAATTGAGCCTAAATCAACCCTCCACCCAAGCCAATTTGGTCAAATTGATGAAATTGGTCTACTTAGCCCATTTGACCCATATGAACCCATATAAGCCAAATCCATATCCACTTCAAATTGAACCAAACCAATGGTACCAATACATTCCTAATCATCATTTGAACACATCCAAACCATTCATTTGACCCAATTTGACTAATTGGTTAGCCTATCCCAATTAAAACCCATTTGACACATATGGTTAAAATTCATCCAAACAAATTCGAACCAAGCCCAAACCCAACCAAACTTGGCATGACTCATCCTTAGGTCACCATGGGTTAGCCAACTAGAGCCAACTCATGGTGAACCTAGTTTAGGTCAAAATCATGAACCACCTCATCCAAATAAGATAAAATCCCCATTTGGATGGTCTCACCCACTCACCAACCCATGGTGGCCACCTTTAGCTCATTTTAGACACTTAGATCACTGACCCAAGGTTGTTGGGTTCAGCCTTTGGTCATGAGAGGGTGAGCTTACCCTTAGCCCACCATTGGTTTACTTAGGGGAGGAGGTACACTCCATTCCAACTCTTGTAGCTGCCTCTGCCTCTTAGGACCATCCACCTCAGCAGTCTCCTGCCATCTTCGACCACCTACCCTGGCCAGACAACTACTAAAGACTAAGCCAATCTCAGCCCTTGGTTCACTTGGGGAGAAGAGTATACTCCTCTCCATCCATTCAAACTTCACACAGAGCATCCCAAGTGATTTGAGTAGTCTTAGAGCCTTCCTCGATAACCTAGTGCACCACATCACTAGCGAGACCAAGCTCCATTCAAAATTGAGATCCCTATCCATCCAACCTCACCTAAACTTCACCAAACTTCAATTAACTCTTCCCACACCTTCCCCAAGCTCTGATGAGTTGAAACGAATCTATTCCCAATCGATTTGATCATCGAGATAACTCCAAGACCAACTCTGGTGAGCTTCACAGTGGTGTTTTGTCCACAGAGCCATCGACAGGGAGAAAACTCAAGAGCTTCTGAACAGGGCTTCATCTCTTCAAGACAAAGCTACATTAGTCATTGGACTGCCGGTCTTGAGCTCTAGCAAGGTAAAAAAACTATAGAAAGACCCTTAAGTGTGTGTTTCATAAAAAAATGTGATTTCATGTGATTTCCAATGTAGGATCACCTTAGATCTCTTCCCCACACATTTTAGAGTTCATCGATGATGAGCTCAAATCAATCGGGAAAGATGGAAGGTGTTTGTCTTTGACACTCAAGGGATGAAGGATCATCCACCATCCATTTCACATTATTAGAATGGACGACCATGATTTAATCTGCTAGAAATCTCAATTTAATCTAATAGGAATCACCAGATTAATCTCTATCATCCAATCTAAGATCGGGGCGATGGGGATGATGTATGCCATTGTCCAGATCATGGGGAAGTTTTAAATAACCTATCAAATGGCACATTGTGGAAAGCGCTGTCGCATCAGTATCCAATGGCATCGATGGGTTAGAGGATTAATTAGGTGATTAAAATATAATTAATTAGCCAGAACTTCAAAAATTCAAAACTAATTATAGAAAAATATAAAAATATAAATAAACTCATTTTGGAAATGGTAAATAAAGAAGAATTTAATCAAAATTAAAATTCCTATGTTTTTATTAATGAACTGTGCTTAATTAAAGTTTGAAGCCTAGGATAATTACCTTAATTAAGGCCATATTACTTGGCCAATTGATCCCAAATTTCATGGGTTAATTCCATGGGATGTCCTATGGCTCCCATAATTTTTTTTGGGATTTATTGGCTTTGTAATTGGGAGAATTTGAAATTTCAATCCTAATTACCCTCCTTAATCAAATTAATAATTCTTAAAAATTACAAAATAGTAAAATTTCAATTATTAATAATGGTTAATCACTGATTAATAGTGGAGTGCAATGGAAATGATTAGGATCTCTTTCCTAATTGATCTCTAAATGCATTCTATTATGAGGGTTAATTAATGTGTATGTTAATTAAGGTTAATTAAGTAATTTAATAGTGAAATTAAATCAAATTAAAATGGTAAACATTCTAGATAATTCAAATTGAATTTATGGGTTTCTCTTTATGTGTTTAATACATATAGAACCTTAAGGAAATTATGGTTTAACATATGGGTGTGGAAAATCATACAAGTACTTAATTAGATTTATCCTTAATCTAAATAAAACTTAAGCATGAGCCTAATTGAATTAGGTCCTTTAGAAGCATTGCAAATTTCAATTTCTCATTGGCATATCATTTAAGGCTCATGCTTAAGTGGAAAATTAAATTAAGAAGCATAGGGTAGGGAAATTAAACTGGTTACTTAATGGCTTGAACTTAATCATTCCATAAAATCAACTTAATTACTTTTTCTTAAACACATTAAGTCATAAAATGGGATGGGGAAAAATAAATATCATTTCTCTTCCTTTGGATTTAATGATTCAAACATAAAAAAAATCAAATTCCATAGGAAGCTTTGGTTAACCTTAAATGATTTTATTTAACTTGATTGTCCTGAGGAAGTAATGTGATTATATGCATTATGTGGTAATGTTTAATTATTCTTTTTCAACCATCATAATTTATTATGTCATTTGATATCATCCATTCATATTTTAAAATAAAAAGAATCAAATGAATATGATCATATATGTATAAGTTGCATGTGTTGAATTAATCCTACTATATGTGTGGCTATTATCATTAATAAATTTTAAAATTATTTTCAAAATTATAAACTAATGATGAAAATTTAAATTAGTATTGGATATGGATATTATATGTGATTTATATTTGTTTATAGCTTAAACATGTTAAAGTATTACTTTATTCTCATGATTCATGTATATGTTTACATGTATTTGAATGTTAGTAAGTATATAGTCTGGGCATCCCGGGAATAAGAGGCTTTAAGTAGCCCTAAGGAGGTTTTTTATTACCTCACTTTTCTTGTTTAAACAACAACACATATTTTCTTTCACATGTTTACATACATTAGAATTTGGATAAAGCTTTACTTTTCAAGAATAAATAAATTTGTTAATATACAATTTTTCATGATTTTCATTCTCATGGTTGTGTATATTTCATATATATTTAAGATAACAAGTATATAGTCTGTACATCCTAAGAATATGAGGCTTTAAGTAGCCCCAAAGAGGACTTAGATTATCTCACATCCCTAGTTTAAACAATGGCACACACTTGCTTAAATCTTTAATACACGTGCATGTGTACTTAGCTAAAGAATGGAATCCCTTCCTTCTACCAAAAATATATGCATTTACAATCGTTTAAGTGTGCTAAAAATAAATTGCATGTATAGGTATGTTAAGTTCAAAATCATATGCATGCTATTGATGATGAAAGGGAATCATATAACATTATCCATGTGATAGTAATTCAATTTCATTAATCTTGAGATGCCTTTCATGTTTAAATAGGATTCTTTAAGATTAACCCAAATTTAGGATTAAATAAATATTTAATAAATCATTCACTAAAAGAAACCAAATTATAATAACATGCCTTTAGAAAATAATTTAGGGTAGGGATAAAAGAGGATCAAACTTCTTTCTTCTCTATATAACAATTAGATGCTAACAGTAAATATCAAGTGAAACAAAAGAAAATACAAATTAAAATCCACTAATCCTTTTAATAACTTGAAATGAAACCACCCTCCATGTTTAACTTAAATAATCCCAAACCTTAAACAATTATAATCCTAAGGCTTAGTAAGACATACCATACTAAGCTTAAGCACACACATTATAATGCTAAGTCACCACTTCTAGCTCAAAGTTAGGATAGTGTATGTTGTGATGTTGTGTTTTATTTTATTTTGTGATGCAATATTTTAGACTAGATGTTAGGCTACTATTAGCCTAACTATATTTTCTATAGGGGATTATGCTAAAGGGGTTCCTGAAAAAAAAAAAAAATATAAATGCTTTTGCTTGCAAGTTGCTTATACCCCTTTACATTATCCACATTAAGATAGGTAGGCTTAGCTACCCATGTGTAGGGTGCTAAGTCTAAATTATAAAATATAATTGCTTAGGTTTGTATAGTTGATTTAGCTAACATCTATCTTGCAGGTGTAGTTAGATTTTATTTTCCATAAACATGCAATTTTATAATAGGAATTATGATTAATGCTATGGGGCTTATGATGAGCAGTGGCTAGAAGGTAAAGTCCTAGAGGCCCTTTAAAGCTTTGAAGCTAATCAAATCAAGCCAAAAAAGGAAAAGAGGATGAGGAATGAAGACCCCCATAGCATTTATTCAATTGTAATTGTAAAATTTTATTGTAATCTGGTTATATAAAGGTAGAGCTCGGCTACCCAATTTCTCTCTTTTTTTAGGTGTACGGTAATACCCGATCAAACTAGCCTTTTATTCTTTCATGATAATTTATATATGTTTGATTATTTTGTTTATCTTGTGGAATAGAAATTCCATGTTCCTCATAGGGTTCTTAAGTTTGATGTTTGAATGTGTAGCCTGGATGCGTAGCTTTTAGGTTAAAATTAATTTTTGTACTTGGGCAAATAACTCATAACAAATTTTAAAATAACTCATAATCTCACTTTAAAGCTTAGGCTTTAATCAAGATAATTAAAAAATTTAGAAACCCCTTTCTGAATGTTGAATGTTAACATCATGCATATCATCTTATTTGTTCTTGAATAGAGAGGGTCTCCACTCTTGCATGATAAGGGAATTCTTGACCTATGAGGGCATCCCTTGCAGTGGAGAACACCTCCTCCCACTGATTTAGCCAATACATATATTTCATCAAGCATTTAGGCATAATTATCCCATGCCTTTGTCCAAATGAATGTGTCAAACTTATATAAAAATCGTAAAAGTTTGCATTAATCTAAGTCATTTCTTCATGCTAGTCATGATCTAGTCTCTTAGGGAGTGAGTTTAGGACTTTAGTCTCCTCCTTAATTGAATAACAACCTAATTATCTTACACATACATAAGACTAGCCTACATGGTTTTGAATCATAGGAGATGTTAACTGGCGACCACTCTAGGCGGTTGTAAGTCCAGAAGAGTTGGAATAGGTTTACCCTCTCTTATGGAGGTAAATCATTACATCTCACTTTTCTCTTAAACTTAGGTTGTGCTCTTATCTTGTGCTAAAGCATCTTAGATTTAGGATCTGAGGCCATTTATTTCTTGTGGGCTAAGAACATAAGTCCTCACCTCATCTCTTATGAATCTCCATAAATCTTATGTTGATGGATTATAAGCCTTAATATTCTAATAAATTTTCAACTCAAATAAAATAAACTTCCTCTTTCAAATACATAAATCCTCATTATAAGGTATAGTAGGGTTCTCACTAGGCTTCCTAGTATCATGAGTGTTTCTTACTTATCCTCCTTTGGAATCTAAAAATAAGTCTTTAAACTTGAACTTTCTCACTTGATTTTCCAAAAATACAAAATACTTTGATAGTCTAACCCTGAAATCTTTAGAGATATTGATTGACTACTTTAATCAAGAATTTTTTTAGAAAATTCCCATTTTCTTTGATGTAATTAACTATGGGAGCTTGCTTCCATAGGGAACTAAAGAACCCAGCATACAATAAATCATACATTACTTTCCTTGTAACGTAGAGGAAAGATCTTTGGTATATACGAAGACCAATCTATTTTAAAAGTCTTTATTAGGTGATTAGATCTATTGTAGGGTGGTATTTCCATCTTTCAAGATGCCAAATCAAACATTAATGTCATACAATAAGTACCCCCTAAGATCTGCGTGGTGTCTAAATGACTCGTAATTAAAACACTACAAATTTTTCTGGTGACTTTGTTGGGGATGGTTCCTCTCTCCATCTTTAGTACTCAATCATTATCTTCAAGTGTTGATAGTGGACAAGACTATCATTCTTTTCGTTGGACACCTTCCTTATTTGATCCTTAAGAAAATGTGGCCAACATTTTTTAGGTTTTAGGACCTCACTCCAAGTAGGTCTTAAAACCCCTATTAGACCTCTAATAGGTGAAAGAAAACTAATCAAAGAAATTATCCAAAAAGTGAATCAAACAAAATCAAGAACCTCTTACCACTAGCTTGGTAAAGTAAGGTTCATCCAATATTCTTCAACATTCCAATGAAGTTTAAAAAGAAAGAAAAGCAAAAGATCATTCTCTAAAAGTTTTCAATATCTCCAACATACACATGAACCCCATTTAACATAATCAAATTTGTTAAATGAGGGTTCCAAATCAAAGAAAAAAAATCAAATCAAACAACAACAATCAAAAGCAAAGGTCTAATCCTATTCTCTTTTTCAACAATGAAGCAGAAACTCTAGCCCTCTTCTCTTTCAAGCGTTTATCATCATGTCTTCCAGCAATCTTATTTTCTTATATGCTTCTGGTGTGGATTTGGATATGGATTTCATGATACTCATCTCCACCCTTGTCATCAAGTTTGGTCTTGGTTTTGAACACCTCAAATTCACTTGCATAACTTTCCCTCACCACGATCAGTAGAGAGGATGTCACAGGAAAGAAGCCACTTCTACAGTTTAACCTACAGTCATATTTTGAGTTTCCCTCTTTGAAGAGGAAGGCTTAGAGGTTCCCCCTACCATGAGTGGTAGTTTTGCTTGTTGCAGTTTTGGTTAGGACTAGTACCTCCTCTGCAGTTGCTCCAGCCTTGAAAGGGAAGTTTGTCTTAGCTTCTGAGATGGTCTCCCCCATGTTTGAGGTCAATTCTAGCTCTCGTCGTGCTCCACTAACAAAGACGCAACATCATAACAAGAACCATAAAATTGAGAGACATTATGAGCGCATGGCTAAGGAGGAGGAAGCCTCCATGTGATTGAGGAGGGATCCCTTGTGAGACATCCCCTTCTTGGTGGGAGTAGGTTTCTCCCCCTTTCAACTATAGAGGGAGAGCAGGATATCAAAAAGATTGCTTCATCCCCCAATGATCTATAGAGTATAAGACACCAAATAGGGAGAGGAGGAAGCCCTATGTTAGTCTATGGTATGTGCTCAGTAGAGTTGGGAGATGCCACGGACTCTCCTAGTTTGCCACACTGCATGACTTGAGATGTGTGATCCCTAAGAGTGTTAGGGATCAGTTCCATAGTTCAAGGGCCACGGAGGCCAAGGTTGCAGCCCAAGTGGGCAAGAGGGATGGAGGGAGGTTTGTCAGGTAGTCAGTAGCCTCTGCTTTAATAGGCCATTTAGATCGGTAGGCTGATAGGGTCGATTAGTCAAACAGGATTGTACTCACCGATTCCAGCCATAGAAGGAGATCTTTGACGCAGAGGTAGTCAGTGTCACACCCATTACACCACTCCACTCGCTGACCACCTTCACCTATTCATGTTACAACATCTGAGGTTCCTACTATGTTCCATAAGTCCACATCTAGAGAGAGAGCATGCCTCTTGGTGATACGGCTACATCCCAAGGACCACCATTGATCCACTCCATCTATTAAGATGAGGTTGAGCTCCCCTCCTCAACCTTCCACCCCAATGGTGGAGAGGAAGGAGTGGTGGCCCAAGGGCATCATGGTCGCTCCACGACCATAAGTAGAGGAGAAGGAAGGAGGGGATACTGAGTTAGCCCCCCATGATTATTGAGCAAGTTAAGGAGAGCACTCCACCTATCTAGAACATTCAATGCATTTTTTCTTCAGAACTCAGTCCAATTGACAATCACCATTCAACCTAGATCTTAGTAGCATCATGGGTGGATGATAGATCTTTGGATAGGATTTTGGAAGACTATCGTGCCGCAGTAAGAGAGATTGTAGAGGATGATCAATCAAACCAAGAGGAGGGTATGGTTGAATTCAATGCAGATGGAGATGACATGTTGGATGATATTGCAGAAGTCCACATGGTAGATACCTGAGGATCGTGCATAGGAGCCTAGCCATAAAGGTGTTGAAGTTAAGGAAGGTGATGCATCAAACTCAACTCAATGCCTCCTCCATCAAATTAAGCTTTAAGATGACCAAATTGATAGGATGGAGAGAAGGGTAGAAGAGTTGATGGCAGTGGTCTTAGCCTTGTAGAACCACGCCCCAATTTTACATCCCAGTCCTATGGAGGCTGATCAGTCTGAGCTCATACTATCTTAGATCATCCCAGGAGTACTCCTATGGATGAAGATGTCAGTACTTTGCATAGGAAAGGTGGTCTATAGCACCTCCATGCACTAAAAAGGATATTAAGCATATGGTAAAGAAGCAAGTGAAGGAAGCATTGGCACAAGCCCAATGAGCTCATCGATTCCAAAAGGTAGACCCTACCCAAAGGAATTTGATGTAGTTCAATACCCAAGGGATTTGTACCACCATACTTTCAGGTTTATTATGGTAGTTGGAACACGAGGCGATATAGAAACACTTCGTTGTTGCAATGTCGATGGTAGCAACGCTTTACTCTTCACAGCTTTGTCGAGCCTTTCATGGGTCGCATTTGATTGGTATGCCAAACTGTTGAACAGTTTGGTGAAGTCCTTTGTAGATTTAAAGTAACTCTTCATCAAGAGATGTGCAGGAGCTCAGCAAAGGGTAACCGTAGGGGACTTTATTATGGATAAGCATAATCCTAACAAGTCTCTCATTGATTATATTCTTAGATGGCGTAACCTAAGCATGAAATGCAAACCACAATTGCAAGAGCAGTATGCCATTGAGATTTTTCTTAAGAATATCCATGGCCTGGTCGCCTTCATGCTCAAAGGTTTTACCATAAAGATATTTGAGAAATTAATCAACTAGGTGGCTAACCTACAAGAGGAAGATAAATAGTTACACTTTTTAGACTAGTCATCAAAGCCCAAGCCTCATAAGGTATTTGAGAAGAAGCCAGGGATTGTGGTGGCATTAGACAAGAGGAAGCAACCAGTGAAATCATAGTTTAAGAGGTTTAGAGTTCAACAACCTTCACTCTTGCCTCCACTTTCACTACCTCGGCTGCCACAACAGCCACCACCACCATAGTAGTGGTATTAGTATCCACCACCAGGTAGCTATTTCCACCTACTCTTGCCAACAAACTCAACAAGAGGGAGGCAGTTAGGAAGCTCTTTAAGAACCTCCTTAAGAAGCCTGATATTTCCATAATGTAACCACCATCCGAGTCCAGCATTCCTCTTTCCACAGTTGTAGCTACTACATCTACCAGCTCCACCACCACCATCAGGAGCATTATATTTGTGGATGAGGGCACCAAACCCCTCAAACTGCTTACTTTACTTGATTTCTATCATGTACCACCTCCAAAATTAAAGAAATCAATGAATAAGAATGATTCATCTAACATTATATCTATCTTTGATGACCTTAGTGATTTTATTCCAATTTATAGCTCTCCAAGTCATAGAAATAAAAACATAAATAATTTTGATCAATCCCACTCCAATTTAGAAATGGATTTCACTTTTCTAAACCATCAGGGTTCACCACTATAGATTGATTTAGAGTTATCTAACTCTGATGATCCTTTAGAAGAAATTGTATGCATACATAATGAGTAGGTAAAACTTTCCATAAGCTTCTCATCTCAAGAAGTCACTGAAGTCAACCTCCGTAGTGGCAAAGTTCTACGTCCTAGGGTAGCACCTCAAGATAAGGGTAAAAGCAGAGTTCGGTGAGCAACAAATTTCCACAAGATGCTCCACCCTTAGATATGCTTATGGAAGAGTAGCCCAAAATTGACTACAACATCCTGACACATCTTAGAAAGTTTGCTAAGTACATAGATTCTTGTCTTATTCAAAGAGATGAGGGAGTCATTAGTCAAAGCTTTTCCACAAAAATATGCTTAACTGTGGATACTATTAGAGAGAAGCATGTTTCAAAAAAAAGAGTCCGAGTCATATTCAAATAAAAAAACTTATTTTAGGATGATAAAAACCTTACATTACAAGATTTAAGTTTCTGAATAAAATAAAATGATCTTACAAAAGGGCCTTTGAGCTAAGATGGAAACCAAGTTTCATAAATGGGCTAAGGGTGAGAATAATATAATTCCATACATGAGATGGAAATTTTGTGTCAAAGGATGGGCTTTGATTTGAGATTGTAAAAGGGTGGTGTTTATTTGTTGATTCATGCTTTTGAAAGATCACATTAAGGTATGATGTACTATCTCATAGAAGCATCAAACCTAATCACCTAATAAGGACTCCTAATGCATGATGAGTCTTTAAATATACTAAAGATTTTTTCCCTACTTTACAAGAAAAATTAAAGTAGGGTTTATATTAAGTCGGGTTCTTAAGTTCCTTATGGAGGCAAGCCTCTAGAGTTAATTACATCCTAAGGAATATGAATTTCTTAAGAATGCTCTTGATTAAAGTAGTTAATTATTATCTCCAAAGATTTCAAGGTTAGACTATCAAAGGATTAGTTATGTTTGGAAAATCAAGTGGGATAGGTCAAGTGGAAAGACTTATTTTAGAAGCCAAAGAAAATAACTAGGAAATACTCATGATACTAGGAAGCCTAATGAGCATTCTAATATGTCTTATGGTTGGGCTTTATGTATTTGAAAGTGAAGAGATTTACTTATTTGAGTCAAAAATTTATTAGCCTGAAGGAAATGCCTAAGAGGTGAGGATTTGCTTGTAACCCAAGGACATGGCTACCTCAGATCCTAAGTATAGAGAGCTTTAGTACAAGCTAAAGTGAGATCTAAATTTAAGCAAAAAATGGACATAAGGGTCTATTCCACAAGAGAAGATAGACCCATCGGACTCTTCTGGACTTACAACTTCCTAGAGTGGCCGTCAGCTAACACCTCCTATGATTCAAAATCATGTGGTCTAGCTTATGTAATTATAATATGGCTAGGGTCGTTATTTAATTTGAAAGAGACTAAAGTCCTAAACCCACTTTTTAAGAAACTAGAGTGTGAGTGGTACAAGCATATGACTTAACCTAAAAAATGCAAATCTTTACAATTTTATTTCATTTGGACAAAGGCTTTAGGATTTCTTATGCCTAAATGCATGATGAAATAGTTATTGGCCAAATCAAAAGAGAGAGGGTGAAGCTCCATCATAAAGGGTTGCTCTCATAGGTTAAGTAGTCCCTAAAGTGCTAAAATGGAGGCCTTCATTTTTAGCAAGAGTGATAGAAGATGCATGCATGATGTGAGACATACAACATATAGTTGAGGGGTTGCTAAATATTTTAATTATCTTGATTATATCCTAGGCTTTATGATGAAGTTGTGAGTTATTTAAACTTTAATTATGAGTTGTTAGTTGGGTAAATAATTTATTTTATCCTAAGAGCCTACTATTAAGGCCACACATTGAAGCATAAAATATTAAGAAACTATGAAAATGATGCAATCCTATTGCATAATCTAGACAAATCATCAATCAGATTCATAGACTATAAAGAATAAGAGGCTAGTGTGGTCGGGTATCGCCGTACATCCTGTAAAGAGAAAAGATGGGTAGCCGAGCTCTACCCTTATACAACTAATATGAAAGAATAATTTTACAAATAGAATTAATATATGCTGTGGGGGTCTTCATTCTTCACTCTTCATTCTTCATGTCTTCATTCTTTCATCCTTTCATTTGATTTGTTCCTTCTTTGATTTGGTTGTGTTTCCTTGAAGGCATCATAAGGCACCCTAGGACAAAGCCTTCTAGCTACTACTCATCCTAATCCCCCATAGCACTAATCCTAATTCCTTTGCAAAATTATATTAAATAGAAAAGTAAATTTAACTATATCTACAAAATAGAGGCTAGCTAAACATACATACAATCGCAAGCAGTTATATATATAATTTGGACTTAACACCCTACACATGGGTAACCAAGCCCACCTATCCTAACTTGAGAATGCTAGGGATTAAACAACCTACAAGCAAAGCATTTATATTTATTTCTAAGTAACCCCTTTAGCATAATCCCTTATCAAAAAATATGATTAGACTAATCACAGCCTAACATCTAGTCTATGAAATATACACCCTAACATCCAGTGTAAAATATTACATCATAAAACAAAACATATATCATAACATACATCACCCTAACTTAGAGTTAGAAGTGGTGACTTAGCTCTAATGTGTGTGCTAAGGCTTTATGTGGTATGTTTTAACTAAGCATTAGAGTTATATTTTTCTAATTTTGGAAAATTTTAATTTAACATGAAGGTTGGTTTCATTTCAAATTATTTAGTTGATTTGTAAATTTTAATTTATGTATTACTGGGTTTCATTTGACTTACACCTAGCATCTAAGTGTTATAAAGAGATAAAAGAGGATTACCCTGCTTCATCCCTACCTTAAACCATTTTCTAAAGCATCTAAGTGTTATAAAGAGAGGAAAGAGGATTACCCTGCTTCATCCTACCTTAAACCATTTTCTAAAGCATATTTTGATGACTTAAATCTCTTTAGTAAATGGCTTATTAGATATTTTTATTAATCCTAAGTTTAGGTTAACCTTAAATAATTATATTTGATATGAAAGGCATCTTAAGATTAATATAATTGAATTACTATCACATGACATATATCAAGTCATTTCTTTCCATCACTTATAACATGCATATGATTCAATCCTTAATGTATCTATACAAGTGATATATCTTGGCACACTTAAATGATGATGGATGCATATGTTTGAAAATTATATTTTATTTGATTGAATTATTTATACATGTAAGTTAAGACTATATCCAAATTCTAATACTAGAATACATAGGAATGAAATAAAATAAGTACGTGTCATTGTAAACTGGGAAGTGAGATAATCAAATGACCTCCTTGGGGCTACTTAAAGTGTAGTATTCTCGGGATGTTCAGACTATATACTTATTAACATTCAAACTTATGTAAATTTATATATGAATCACAAGAAAGAGAACACTAATTTACATGAAATGTATTTCTTTTTAATGACTTAGATGATTATGGATGTATGTATTTTTAATAACAAAAAGAAATTTTCATCTTTTAATTAAGCATACATACACATGTATAAAAGATGTAAGAAAGTGTGTTCCATTATTAATTTGGGAAGAGAGGTAATCAAATGACCTCCTTAGGCTACTTAAAGCCTCATATTCTCATGATGTCTAAACTAAACACTTGCTATCTTACATACATATAAATGTGGACACAATTATAAGGATAAAAATAATGCAAAGATTGTATTTTCTTTAGTTGAATTATTTATGAATATGGATTAAAGATTTATCGAAATTCTAATACCAAAATACATAAGAATGAAATCAAATAAGTATGTGTGATTGTTAACTAGGGAAGTCAGATAATCAAATGACCTCCTTGGGGTAACTTAAAGCCTCGTATTCCCAAGATGTCGACTACATACTTATTAACATTCAAACTTATGTAAATCTATATATGAATCCAAGAAAGAGAGCTTCACATTCATATGACTAAGCTATAAGCTCATGAAAATCCTATATGTATTCATAACTATCATCACTAAACATGTTATTATCAATTTATAAACTTGAAAGATAGATTTGGATTTAGTAGTGATAATAGTCACACATATAGTTAGGTTAGATTAACACATGCAAGCTTACATAAATAACTTTCTATTTAATTGATTTAAATTTGAAAAGATGAATTCATGAAACCACATGACATACAATATTTAAAAGTGATTGAAAAGGAATAACTAAATAAAAACACATGGTTCATTCAATTAAATTAATTCTTAAAGACAATCACACCAATAAAATTGTTTAAAGGAAACCAAAACTTCTTATTGATTTGATTTTGGATTTGAGTTGATTTAAAGAGAAGAGAGATTATTTGTTGTTTTAATCCCATTCTCAATTTGGTGACTTTAATTGGTTTAAGGAAAGATAATTAGGTAGATTTTATAAATTAATTAAGTTGAGTCATTAAGTAAATCATTTCCTTACCCTTTCCTATGCTTCATTAATTTGATTAATCATTTACTCATGAGCCTCAAATGATATGAACATGTAAGGAAATAAAATTATGATGTTCCAAAAGAATTTAATGCAATTGGTTCATAATTAAAGATTAATTAAGTTAATGAATCTAATTAAGTATTCTTAAGATTTTCCCACACTTATGGGTTAATCATAATTTTTTTACAGGGTCCTTATGTTATTAAACACATATAGAGCAACCCTTAATCTCATTGTTAATTATTTGATGTGATTTGTATTTCAATTTGATTTAATTTAACCACTTAATTAACTAATTAAGCACTTTAATGATATTCTATGTTAATTATCCCTCTTAAAAATGAAATGAATTTGAGAAAGAGAGTAGGAAAGGGGCCTAACCACTCTTCCTCTTCCATTCATTGTCAATTATAGGTTAATGAGTTTTAATTAGCTAGTTTTTACTATTTAGAATGTTAATTAACCATTAATTTTATTAAGGGGGTAATTAAGATGTAAATTATCAATCCCCATAATTACCTAGGCAATAAATTCCAAGAAAATCATGGGAGGAAAAGGTCACCCCATTAAATGAACACACAAAATTTGAAATCATTTTCCCAAGTAATTAGGGATTAATTAAGCAAATTATGTTTAAACCCAAATTAAGCCTTAATTACTATTCAAAACCAAATGGAAATAATTTTAATTATTTTTCCTTTAATTTACCTTTAAGATGAGGGTTTATTTGTATTTTTTTATTTATCTATAATTTGTTATAATTTTTCAAAGTTTCAACCATTAAATCTAATTATTAAGCCTTAATCAAGCCTAATCTTGTCAGTGCCATGGAGTCTTGTGGCATGCTTTCCACATGGCACTATGAGATTTCTTACTTAAAATTATTTGAGTTAGCGCTGACGTGGCTGTAGTAGACATGCTTTTGTCCCCACTATCTGATCTAAGAACGATGGTAAGATTAATCTCACAATTCTTAATGATTAAAATAGGATTAAATCTAATTGGAGATCATGACCATCCATTCTAATCATGTGAAATGGAGGGCAGATGATCTATCATCTCCCACATAATGGAAGAACACCATCTGCCTTCCTCTACCTAATTCGAGCTCGTCGGAGCTCAGATTAGCCGGATTGATCCCACACCTTCACATGGGATATCCTAAGAGATAATGGCTAGATTTGCATGACATTCACATTGTCTTCAAAAAGGGCTAAAAAAATTGGAAAATCTCGTTTAATGGAATAATACCTCATTGAAGCTCAAAATTAGCGATGAATCGACCGAGATAGCTTCATTGATGAGGAAAAACCCTGATAAGAAGATGGTGTGATGCCTCTCTGTTGATTTCTCTGTGGACCAAACACCATCATAATGCTCACTAGAGTTAAGTTAGGAGGTACTTTGGTGCTTAAATCACTCGGGGGAGGATTCGTTTCACTTTGTCAAAGCTTGGTGAACATGTGGGAAGAGTTAATTGAAGTGGGGTTGAGTTTTGCTAGAGATGGTCAGAGCTAACCTCAAACAAGCTTGGTTCCATCATCTCCAGTGATGGGGAAGCTTAGGGAACTTAGAGAGTGCTCTAGCAGCTCATCTCAGTGTGCTAGGGCTCTTAGTGAGTTCAATTGCATGGGTTGGATCAAAAATGAGGGGGGTATACCCCCTCATACCTCAAAATGGATGGACGAGATTCATTCTACAATTTTTAATCGCCTGGCCACCAAGTGGCTGGAGGGGATAGGAATGTGGTGAGGTGGCTTGAGTTGGAGGAAGGTCTGTTGGAGCTGCCATTAGATGTCACCATCTCATTTGGGTTGAGAAAATGTAGGGAGGTGGGTTAACTCAACTCCCCTTGACCTTAGCCTAACCCCTTTGGGTCAGGTTAGCCAGTTAGATAGGGATCCACTCATGGCTTTGGGTGGCTGCCAAGTGCAAAAGAGGGTCGAACCCCCATATTTGGATTTTGTTCTATATGGGAGGCTTTACACATTGGGTAATGGGTCAATTCGGCTCCAAAGTGGTTGGGTTTGATATGGGGTAACCCAAGATGGGCCAAGGATGGTCAAATGCCATTGGGTTTGGTTTGAGTGGTTTCTCAATTTGACCCATGTAGGTCAAATTAAAATTAGTCTAGACCAATTGGTCAAATTAGGCCAAACCAAGTGTCGTGTCAAGTTTAAATGAGTATTTGAAATATTTTGGTGTAATTGGTTTGGTTCAATTTACTTGGGTTTGGATTTGACCCATTTGAGTATATGGGTCAAATAGGTCAAGTTCATCTAGTTTAGCCAAATTGGTCAAATTATCTTGGGGTAGGTATTGGTTCATGTTCAATTTGTCAAATGAAAATGATTGTAGGCTTTGGTTTGAATCAATTTAGATTTGGTTTTGATTTAGGCCAAATTGACCATTTAGATCAATTTGGGCTAAATAGGTCAATTGGGTTCAATTGGTCAAATTGGGTTCAATCAAAGCTTTGATAAAGTTAAATGATCAATTTGAAATGGACATGAGCCATTGGTTGCAATCAATTTGGGTCAGATTTTGATTTGACATAATTTAGTCTTTTAGGTCAAATTGGGTCAACTTGGGTCAAAGGGCCAATTGGGTTAGGTTTGGCTCAATTGATGGTCAAGTCATGTTCAAAGATTGATCTTAGGCTGACGTGAATCATTGGTTTCAATTAATTTGGCTTTGGATGAGATTTAGCTCATTAAGCTCATGTAGGCTAAGTGGGTTGATTTGGTCAAATGGCTAAGTTGACTTGGTTTGACCCAATTGATGGTAATATATCAACCAAGGATGATCAACAATCATCATAGGAGGTTTTGAATGGTTTGATTTAATCCAATTTAGGATGGATTGAAAGTTAGCTCAAATGGGTCTTTAGGTCACTTTGGGTCAAGTGAGCCTAAACAGGTCAATTGGATTTATTGAGTTGAATTGGTTATAGTTAGGTAATACAAGATGATCAAAAATCATCATGGAAAAGATTTGAAGGGCTGGTTCAATCCAATTTGGGTTGGATTAGATTTTGGTTCAATTTGATCAAGTTGGTCACTTTGGGTCAATGGACCAATTTAATAAGATTTATATTTTGGGTTGAATTGAGTTTACTTGAGTTTGGATATTGATTTGGGATTGATTCATGGCTTTGGTCACAATTGATTTGGATTCAATTAGGTTTTGCTCATTTGAATATTTGAAGTCAAATGGGTTAAGTTAGGTTTGATTGGATTGATTTTAGCTTGGTTGATTTGATTGTAGATTTGATTTGGTTTGTAATGATAGCTGAAGAATTGATTGATCTATGACAAAACCAATTGAATTTGATTTGGATTGAAGGGAATTTTTGCTATGTCCAAAGTATTGAATCATAGGGCTTAGGTTAGGTTGACTTGATTTGAAAATTGATTGGATTTGATTGTAGATTTTGAGGTTGATTGAAGGGTTGAATTAGTTTTGAGCAAATCAATTGAGTTTGGTTTGGATTGAAAATTTTTTGGCTAAGTTCATAGTATTAAATCATAGAGCTTAGGAAAGGTTGATTTAATTTAAAATTCAACTGGAATTAGAGTTTGGATTTGATTATAAATTAATTGGATTTTAGTTATATGGAATTGAGATTAGATTAAATTTGAGGTTTGGTTTTGGATAAATAGGTAGGCATGCATTTGATTGGGCTAAATGATAGTGTATTCTTAAGTCCTAAGGCATCACCTAATCATATGGCTAATCCTTCCTAAGGTCTCTAGGCTTAGGTTAAGTGTTCACTTAGTCACTAAAAGTGTCTTATGACTAAGGAACTCTTAGTGTCTAGAAGACCCCTAGCCCTACGATGAGAAAATGAATCATCATTCTAAAAGTGAGGTTAACAAAAGGACCCCCAATATTTGTGGTGTAACTGAAGGGCACACCGCACTTATTGGCGTTGATTGAGATGATCAATAATGTCCAAAAGATTGCAAGTGCTAATGGAAATGATCTATACATAAACCTAAGTGGTAGGTAGAATCATGATCTTAGTGCAATGCAACTCATCTCATGCCAAGGGCATAAGGGGGTCAAGTAGATTTGGTTTGAAAGAATTTTATTTCAAGGACATGAAGAAGGATTTATTTGGGAATCACACATTAATTGGATTTGGTTTGAGATAGATTTATTCCAAGGGTATAAAAGAGGAGAAATCCCCTAAGGATTAAGATTTGATTTGATATATTTGAATTATTTGGGAGGAATTCATTGGGGATGAAGATTTGATTTAATTTTATTTTGAATTATTTAATTTAATTTGGGGGTGTATTTATTGGGGATATAAATTTGATTTTTATTTTGTTTGGTTTGTGTCAGATTTGGTTTGGAGCATATCCGGGATATAAGTTTGATTCCAATGGAGATAAAGATTGAATTTATTTTAATTTGATTTGTCATGACTCCACTAGGGAGATTGGTTTGAATTTGATTTAGTTTGATTTAATTTTTGATATGATGTGGACCCTATCGGTGTACGATGGACCCACTAAGGAGTCATGGGGCCTTGGCCTATCTTAGATTTACCCATCCAAAGGGTAGTCTACCAGCTACAGCGTAGGGCTATCTAACCTAAGGGTTGTCTTTCGCTGTGCAATGACTATGCTAGGAAGAAAATATGAGGACTTATATCTTCCAAAGAAAAACAGTCATTGGCGTGACCTGTTGGATGTGCAATAAATTGAACCCGACCTAGGGTGACTACTAAGTGAGTGTCGCTGGGGATCTTACCTCAAGTCAAAAAGTTGTGAGAATTAATTTGATTTCATTTGATTTTATGGACCCTGTTGGTGTACGATGGACCACACTTAGAATGGGCTATGTCAGCTTAGACCTATCTCAGATTTATTGATCAAAAGGGTAGTCTAGCTAAAGGGTGAGACTAATTGGCCAAAAGGTTGCCTTTGATGTGCAACGACTGTGCTAAGAAGAAAGCGTGGGGACTTACATCCTCCAAAGCAGAAATAGTTGCTGGGATGACCTGTTAGTAGCACAACAAATTGAACCTAACCTAGGATGACTACTGAGTGAGTGTCACTGGGGACCTTACCTTAACTCAAAAGTAATAAGGCAATTCCTATAGGGAGTTTTGTTAACACTACCTTAAAGATAGAATGCCTACTTAGGAAAAGGTACCATTGTGGGTGTACTCCTAATCCACAAGAAAATATATATTTTGTTTGTTTAAATGTTTGTGTGGACCCTGTTGGTATGCGATGGACCGCACTGAGATGGGGCTATGTCAGCCTGGACCTATCTCAAATTTACTAATATGAAGGAGAGTCTACACATCCATAGTACAAACCTTCCAACCACAAGGGTGGTTACCAAGATAGGGGGATTACCCAATCCAGTAGTAACCCAGGTAGTGTCTAGATGGGATCGCAAGGACATGATCCAAATAGAGTGACCATAGGGGAGGTGCCACTAGGGGCATTATCTTGATCTCTAAAAAGAAAGCCTATAGTATATAATGGCCAACTAAAGGAGAAAGCATAGGGACTTACATCTGCCATGAGTGGTGCATCCACCAGGTTGGTTACTATCAGCATAGTGAACACCAGCCAAATGTAAGGTGCCCATCGGTGTGGGATGATCAATCTTAGGAAGAAGGTGTAGGAAACTTACATCTTCATAGATAGAAATGATCATTGGGATAGTCTATCAGTTAGATAGGTACTATCTGACATAGGGTGACTACTAAGCAGAGAGTTCTGAGGAAGGACTGGACCCAAACTTAAAGTAGAGAAAAGGAGCCATTGGGGGACCTACCCTAAACCTCGAATATACTTGACCCAATTAGTGCATGAAGGCTACTTCAAGAAGAAAATGCATAGGGGACTTACATCCTCTTAAACAGAGCCAACATGATGGTAGCTTATCAATCGCACAATAAGGCCTACCATACTAACAAGGCACTCATCAGTTTGTAGTGGTTAAGCCAGGAAGAAAGCGTGGGAGACTTACATCACCCTGAGCAAAAAGACCACTGGGTGACACACTAGCTAGGTAGATGATCAACTCAATCTAGAGTGGGTAATGAGTGAGGGTTGTTGGTAGTGTTATCTCAACTAAGTAGCCCAAGACAAAAGATATGTATTTGTTTGCATTTATATGTAATTTGTGTTTGTGTTGATGAAGGATTGGATGTTGCTTGGGTTCTCTTACACCTATTTTAAACATGTCGTAGTAGATTCATAGACAAAAATATTTTCAATTTGAAGAGATTGAATTTGAAATGAAATTTTTATTGAAAATAATTTCTCTTCAAACATGATTACATGGATAATATTTTTTTAGGTGGTGCACATTGATTGGAAGCATCGGCACTCTCTTTTATGGTTGATGAGTTGATATGATCCTCTTTGGTAGGATTTCTCTATGGAAAAAAGTCATTCCCAAGTGGGTTCAAACTTGCATCCCATCTTGGGACAGCAAGCAATAATTATCTCCATAGAACAAAAATAAGCTCTCCTACCTAAAAATAGGTGAACCAACTGTTTGAGCTTGAATCATTTTGGCTTTGTACAACTTGAGATTTTGGCATGCTCGTAAGCATCTCTCCTCCAAATATTCAAGATCTTCTAATCACAACTTCGCATTCTACTCTATTGTGATCTTGCAACCCACAGCTATCCTTAGTGATGAGAGCTAGACTTTTAATGGTAGAATGGCTTTAGACCCATACACTAAAAAGAAAGGAGTAGACTGAGTTGGAGTTCTATAGGTGGTGCAGTAGGCCCACAAAGCTTCAACTAAATACTCATGCTACTATCGTTTGTTGTCAAGTGTCTTCTTGAGTATTTGGATGAGATTTTTGTTGAAGGCTTCTGCTAAACCATTCACTCTCAGATAATAGAAGGTAGAGTATCTTCAATCTATGTTGTGTCTATGAGCAAAGTTGTTGATCTTACTGCTCTTGAATGTAGTACCATTATCAGATATAATCTAGTGGGGTACACTGAATCTGTATATGATATGGTTCCTAAAAAACTAAAGCACATGTTGAGCTTTGACCTTCCTATGTGAAATTGCCTCCATCCATTTGGAAAAGTAGTCAGTAGCAGCTAAGATAAACCGATGACCCTTGGAAGAAGGAGGATCAATCAAACCCATTATGTCAATACCCCAAACTCGAATGGCAATGAAGCCAGTGTTGGATGTAGAATGTTGGGTGGTTGGTGTAAGACCACTCTGTGTACTTGAGATTGATGGCATCGTCTAGCTATGCCTATGAAATCTGTAATCATCGATGATATAATATCTAAGTCTCTTGATTTTGGCTTTCATCTTGGGACCAATTAGTAAGCTCTGGATAATCCTGAGTGCACCTCAATCATGATCTTAAGGGATTTATGCTTGTCTAAACAACATAACCACATATGATCGAAAGACTGCAGGTATAAGACACCATCCACGAGGGCGTAGGAAAGTGCCCTTTGCTTCATTTGATGTGCTTGTGACTTCTCTTGAGGTAGTTTGCCTTTATTTAGGTAATCAATGAATGGTTGTCTCCAATTCAACTCCTCATCCTTTTTGGCAACGACAACCTCCCCTTCAAGAGAGTATTTTTCAATGAGTTCAGTAACAATAAGAGGCATAAATTGCCTAATTTGGACCTCTATTGATATTGACTCATCTTCTGGACATGACAACTCCTTGGTAAGCTTGGCTAAAGCATCTGCTATGGTATTTTCTCCTCGAGGAATCTTGTAGATGGTCACTTCTAGAATTTAGGCCAATTGTTGCATTGTATACTTGTAGTAGTGATGGAGTCTAAGCTTTAGAACCTTATAGGACCCAGTGATTTGGTTGACCACTAGTTGGGAATCTCCAAAGATGTTGATGTTTTGGATGCTTAAAATGGCTAACTCCAGTCCAACAATCAAAGCCTCATACTCGGCTTCATTGTTGGTGCAAGGATCAGATAGATGATACAAAAATCTCATCATATCATAGTTCAGAGTTAGGAGAACTATTCTTACCCCTACCTTTCTTGGAAGAGTGTATTGTGGTTCTTCTCCTCTTTGAGAAGATGTGCACCATCAAAATACATCTCCTAGCGGTGAATGGTAGTATCTAAGTTCATGATTTGTTCATTGGGAGATCATCAATAAGCGGAGAGTCAACAGGAAGTGGGTGTGCTACGAAGAAATCTATGAGTGCTTGTCCTTTCACCGCATGGAGAGGTATGAAAGTAATGTCAAACTATGATAAAATCATGGACCATCATGCCAACCATCCAAATAGCGTCAACCGTGTTAATGAGGAATTGCAGTGGTTTGATTTTGGAAATCAAGTTGACTTTATGAGAAAGCATATAATGTCATAGCTTTTGAGATGCAAAGATTAAATCTAAGAAATGCTTCTGAATGGGTGGATAATTTACTTCAGTAGGAATTAGATGACGGTTAAGGTAGTAGAGCGCATTCTTTTTTCTTTTATCATTGGTTTGGGCTAATTAAGCACCAAAGGAGTTATCTAATGCAGTAATGTATAGTATGAACAACTTGTCCGAGATAAGGGTTGCTAGAACTGGGGGTGTCATCAGGTACTTCTTGACATCTTCAAAGGCATGTTGGCACTTGTCTTCCCACTTGAACATGGTATCCTTCTTTCCAAATGCTGAAAATGGCTGGCATCTTCTTGATAGGTTGGATATAAAGTATCTTAGATACGCCAATCACCCTTGGAATGATTTGAGTTAAGTTAGATTTTTATAGGGTGGAATTTCTAATATCACTTTAATCTTTTCCAAATTGATTTCAATTCCACGGTGTTGGACAACAAACCCAAGGAATTTTCTTAAAGCTACTCCGAATGCACACTTCACGGGATTTATTTTGAGGTTATATTATCTTAACCATTTGAAAATTACTCTCAAGTCAAAGAGATGGTCATTCTTTTCTTTGCTTCTGACCATGATATCGTTGATGTAGCATTTGACTTCATGATGAATGAGTTCATAGAAGATTCGAGTCATGGTCCACTGGTATGTGGCACCAGCATTTTTAAGTCTGAAAGGCATGACCTTATAGTAATAGATTTTGATTGGTGTCCTAAAGGAAGTATTTTTCTCATCTTTTGGGGCCATCTTTATTTGGTTGTATCCATATGAGCCATCCATGAAGGAGAGAAGCATGAGATGAGGCAATGCCCACCATCAATTCTATTATTAGTAGTGGAAATTCATCTTTTGGACATGCATTATTTAGATCTCTAAAATCAACGTATATGTGAATTTATCCATTCTTCCTCTTAGCTAGGACAACACTAGACAATCAAGTGAGATATTTTTCCTCCTGAATGAAACCAGCATCGATCAATTTCTTATCTTCAAAAATGACCTATTGTTCAATGTCTAATCATATGCATCTAGAAGCTTGCTTGATAGGGTTGGCATCAGGCTATATTGCTAGAATATGGACCGCTTCATTAAGAACCAATCTAAGCTTTTCTTCATAACTCCATGCAAAATAGTCTTTAAACTCAGTAAGTAACCTAACTAAGTCATTGGTTTCAGTTTCATTCAACAAAGAACTGATGTATGTCAGACGTGGATTTTCTTTAGTTCCTAAGTTGATTTCTTTGGGCTCATCGATGGTTGATTTGATTTCCTCTTCAAACTCCATGCATCTTTGACATGGAAATCATCTAGATCATCTAAAGTTTTTAAGCACACCTCCTTATATGAGTTAATATGATTTGAAAAGAACCTATCAGATTCCAAATGATTGGTGATGACTAAGAAAAAATCATCAACTGAGCCTATCGTGCCAAAGCTTAGTCCTGGTCTTGATTGAGAGCTTTTGCATTTGTCATTCCATATCCTTTCAAAGTAATCTGACCTGTGCTTAGACTATGTATGTGGAAATTATTCCTTTCTTTGCTAAATTATGAACACAAGGTGAGTACCAATCAAAAGATAATTTATTAAATATTTATATGAATCATCCTCAAGTTCTACATCAACATCTTTACTTGAGGATGATGCCCCAAGATAGAACCTCTAAATCTTCATAGCTTGTGGATGATTTAGGGGCTTCCTTAACTACCAAACCCTCAACTTTTTGTGAGGAAGTGGGGTTAGAGCTAAGATTCCCAACTTATGCATAACAGTTTTACATAAAGAGGACTTGGATACACTTATGCTTTGCATAGGAATTCGATCTTCATCACTGTCTAGCTCAAGTGTCACCTCCAAAGAAATTTACTATCGAGAAGAGTTGGTTGGTGTGATAACCATATAAGACTTCTGAACTAAATTCTAAGTCTATATGGATAACAGGAGTACTATTGGTAGCTGGGACAAATCTCCTAGTGGGTGATAAGTACGAAGGTCTTCCACTCCTAGGACTACCTCTAAACTTGCCTCTTCCTCATCCTGGTGGAGGTTGGGTCATCCTCCCCTCATGTTTGAATGGAGTAACGAACTGTGGTGAAATTTATTCTCAGGCTCTTCTTCATCCCCTGAATCTATTTCTCGCTCCCTCTTCTTTCCAATTTCATTTTTCATTTTTCTTTTTTTTTTCTTTTTCTTTTTCTTCTCTTTCTTTCTACTTTTCTATCACATGGGGATTTTGATTAAGTTCACAAGAATAGTCTTTTTGGTTTTGTGGGAGGTAGTAGGCCGCATCCTCATATATATTGACCTCATGGACTGCAAAGGGTTTGAGATCTCCTTTGACACAATACTCGATTCCACCTCTCATGAACTTGATGCACTAATGTAAAGAGGATGGAATCATACTTTTCTAATGTATTCATAGTCTCCCAAGTAAAAAAATAAAAGATGTATCCAGTCTATTATGTGAAACTTGGCTTCAGTCTTCCAATCATCTATCTCTAGTGGCAACATTATGGAGACTAAGGCTCTCTCACCTGTTCATTGAATCCTTTCAGCATCATTCTCCCTTTTGGAGTTTAGACATGTTTATCCTCATGTAAGCAAGAATTTTTAGACTCATAATGTTAACTAATGCACTCAGGTCAATCAAAACTCTAGATAGCCTAAATCTGCCAACATCTACTGTAATGTAGAGAGGACGATTGTGCTCGATCATCCCTAGAAGTAGGTCTTCATCACTGAATGTAACTCCTAAGATGTCCTTTGAGTAATGTGCTTCCTCTTTAATAGTCAACTGAGCTAAGATATCTCTGGATCAGCAAAGCTTTGATTAGAGATTCCCTCATCTCTTTGGATAAGATAAGGGCATCATATATGCTTAACTTGATGGCAACTTTCTACGATGTGCTAGGACATTGTAATCAACTCTAGGTTAGTCCTCCACAAGTATATCTGTAGGTGGAGCATCTTTTGGAAGGGCTATCTGCTCGCTAGAACTAATGACCAGTTTACCCTTATCCTGAGGTGCTACCTTAGGAGGTAGAACTTTGCCACTATAGAGGTTGACTTTAGTAACTTCTTGAAATGATGAGTTTATAAAAAGTTCTACCTGCTCATCAGGTATACCTATAGCTTCTCCTAAAGGATCCTCAAAGTCAGATGACTCCAAGTCAATCTCAAGAGGTGAACCTGATTGATTCAAAGAAGGAAAATATGATTCTAAATTAAAGAGGAATGGATTGAAACTATTTGAGCTATTATTATTTAGACTTGGAGAGCTTTAAATAAGAATGAAACTAGGAGCATCAGAAGTGGTAAAGATGTAAGTAGAATCAGCTTTCTTCATTGATTTCTTTAAGTTGGGTGGAGGTACATATATAAATCACGTAAAATAAGTAGAGTGAGGGGCTTGGTGCCCTCATCCGTAGATACAATGCTTATATCGAGAAGAAGAGCTAGTAAAGGTGATAGTTGCAATGATGGAAGGTGAGCTTGACTTGGATGGTAGTTGCACTATAGATCTATTCTGAGCAAGTGTGGTAGGCTGCTATTGATGATGATGGGCTTCCACCCTCCCTCGAATTGTCCTTCGCAACTAGCAAACCTTTCTTAGTATAAGAAAATATCCCAACTTTCTTTTATCATGAGAGGATAGGAAGTATCCCCAAAGATTACTTTAATAGAACTAAATGGTTATTCTAATAAGTATTCCTTAGGAATGACTATAGCTCTTGACTTGTAGCAATGCTCATACCTATCCTTGAAAGTAATGTAATCCTCTAAGACATGGCCTAACATGAGGTGGTAGGGGTAATAGCTAGGATTAGCACTCTTTCCCACTTCCTCCAACCTCTTAGGCTTGGGTAGCTAAAAATCAGGCTTCTTCAAGAGATTCTTGAAGATTTTCCTCACTACCTCCCTCTTTGATGAGTATGATTTCTTTAATTTTTTAGTAAGAGTAGGTGAAAGTAGCTACCTAGCATTGGATATTGATATTATTGCTATGGCAGTGGTGGTGGTCATTATGGCAGTAGTGGTGGCCAGTATAGTGGCTGAGGTGGTGGAAGAGGAGGTGGCAATAGAGGCTACTAAAATTTGGGCCTCTCAAACTGTGCTTTGGTTGGCTGTTTCCCCTTGTCCACTAACATAACTATTCCAGGCTTCTTCTCAAATATCTTATGAGGCTTGGGCTTATATGATTGGTCTGAAAAGGGTAACTATTTGGCCTCCTCTTATAGGTTAGCGCCCTACTGATTAGCTTCTCAAATGTCTTTTTAATGAAGTCCTTAAGCATTAAGGTGACCAGCCATAGATATTCTTAAGTAGAATCTCAATGGTATGCTGCTCGGGTAGTTATGGTTCATATTTCATACTCAAGATGCATCATCTAAGAATATAATCAATAAGGGACTCATTGGGTTTTCTTTTCTCTACGACGAGGACACCTACAGTCATCCTCTGTTGAGCTCCTATGAATCACTTGATGAAGAGATGCTCTAAGTCGGCAAAGGTCTTCACCAAACTGTTGAGCAGTTTAGCATACCAATCAAATGCAACACCTGATAGGCTATTGATAAAAGGCGAAAATAAGTGCATCACTGCTATTGGCATTGCAACAACTGACCCTAAAGTGTGCAATATGACGCCTTAGGCTCCCACTACCATCATAGATCTTGAAGGATGGTGTCACAAAACCCTTAGGGTATTGAACTACATCAAATTTGTCTAGGTAGGTCTACCCTTTGGAAAGATGAGCTCCACTAGGCTTGCATTAATGCTTCCTTCACCTGCTATTTGACCATTTGCTATATGTCCTTTTCCTACACAGTGGTACTGTCGGTGACCTTCCTATGTAAGCTACTGACATCATCATCCATGATAGTGCACTTAAGATGATCTAAGGTATGTACCAACTTAGGCCAATCGGCCTCCATCAGGGAAGGCTGTGAGACTGGGGCTTGGTTCTATAAGCCTAGAACTACGACCATAAACTCTTCTACCCTCTTCTCAATCCTATCTATCTAATCATCCTTCTTCTTGAACTGTTGGAGGAGGTGTTGAGTTATGTGAGAGGTGTCACCTTCCTCAACTACTGCACCATCTTGGCTATGTTGTTCCCTCTGCAGGGATCCTCGGGTGTCAACTATGTGGACTTCGACTAAGTCATCCAACATGTCATCCTCATCAGGGTCAAAATTGACCCTACCCTCTTCATGATCAAAATGATCACTCCCAACTATCTGTCTGACTGTAGTATGGTAGTCTTCTAGAACATTTTCTAATGAATAGTCATCTACTCAACCATGCTCTACTAGAACATAGGCAGGCTAATGACTAGCTACTAGACTGAGTGGTGTAGACTTAATGCACTGAATATTCTAAGCTGGTGGGGTACACTCCTTGGCTGGCTCAACTATCATGGGGACCATCTTGGTGTCCCCTCCCTCTCCTCCTCTAACGATTGTGATGGTGGAGCAACCATGATGCTCTTGGGTCACCACTCCTTCTTCACCACAGTTGAAGTGGAAGGTTGAGCAGGGGAGCTCGACCTCACCTCAATAGGTGGAGTAGATGGAGTAGGACCTTTAGGCCATAGCCAGATCACTAGTGGAGAAACCCTCTCTGCAGAAGGGGGCTTATGGAACTTTGTGGGGACTATGGATGTTGGAACCTGAACTAGTGAAGGTGAATGGAGAGCGGAGCATTGTAGTTTGGGTGACACTACCTCCCTCTCTATCGGAGATCTCCTCTTGTGATTGATGGTGTCAGTAAAGACTATGCAGTCAGAATGATCGACTCTAAGAGCTCACCTATTAGGAAAATTCATCAAAGTAGAGGCCACCGACTATCTAGCAAACCTCCTCCTCTCACACTTGCCCACTTAGGAAGTAGCTCTGGACTCAAAGGCCTTTCTCTATGTATCTGATCCCTAACACACCTAAGGACCGGGCTCCTCAGGTCATGTAAAGTGTCGGACTCTGAGTGTCCATGTGCTCTATTGACTCGGCAAAGAACATACAATAGACTAGCATAGGGCTTCCTCCTATCCCTAGCTGGTATCTCATACTCTGCAAGTGGTAAGGATAATGCAGTGATCCTATGCTAATCTGCCTCTTCCTCTAAAGCTGAGAGGGGGTGGAACCAACTACCACCCAAGAATAGAGAGGTCTCATGAGGGGAATCCTCCTCAGTAACATGGGAGGTCCCATCTATCTTCCTCACCTCGTGCTCATACTACCGCTTGATATTGTGATTCTTGTTGTGATACCAAGTCTTAGTAAGCAGGGTGGAACGAGAGCTAGAACCTACCTCAAAAGTAGGGAAGACTATCTCAGAAGCTAAGATTGCCTTCCCCTTCAGAGAAAGGGGAACCAACGAGGAGGTACTAGCCATCAAACTGTAGTAGGGCAACAAAGACCGGCTTAGACACAAGACTAACACAACCGCATTGGCACAAGGTTACACTGGGAAACCACGACTTCTTAGAGAGGGAAACTCAGAATCAGCGTGCATGTCAAACTAGAGAAGTGGCTTCTTCCATCCACCACATCTCTGCTAACAGTGGTGAGGGTGGTCCCACACAAGTGACCTTGAATTGCTTAAATAAGGCCAAATTTGATGATAAGGGCATCGATGAGTATGGCCTGATCCATGGCCAATTCCACACGGATGCAAAGGAGAAGATAAATTTACAGATGATATGGCATAAGCTAATTGAAAAAGGGAAGAAAGAACTGAGTTGGTATCTCTGCATTATTAAAAGAGAGAACTAAATTAGACCATTGCCTTGAATTGTTAACTTGAATTGTTAATTATGACTTGACTTTTGAACTAGAGCCCTCATTGAATAATTTTAGGTATGGTAAATGGGGTTCTATTGGAAAGATTCAGAAATTTTGAGGAGAGACTTTGCTTTGAGTTATATGTTTGAATTTGATTTTAATTTTGGAACCCACATCCAACAAATTTAAATATGTTGAATAGGTTTCAATTGTTTTGGAGAGACTTTTGAAAATGTGTTTGTTGTATGCTAAATGGGGTTCAATTGTATTTTTGAAAATTTTGAAAGCTTTTCATCTTGATGGTTTGGATGTTGATTGTTGATGTGTTGATTTGATTTGAAAAGTGGAGCTCTCATTTAACAAATTTAGGTATGTTAAATGGAGTTCAAATGTGTGTTTGATATTTGTCATTAATTTATTGAAAAGGGAACCCTTATTTAACAAATTTAAGTATGTTAAATAGAGTTCAATTGTATATTTGACATTCATGTTGGTTTGAATTTATTTTAAAAATGAGACTCTCGTTTAACAAATTTGGGTATGTTAAATGGAGCTCACTTTGTATGTTTGATTGTTTGTTTGATGATGTGTGACTTTATTTTGATTTTGAAGATTGGACTCTCATTTAATAAATTTAGGTCTGTTAAATAGAGCTAAATGTTTGTTATATGTTTTGATTTTAATTTGGTTTTGAAATTGAAACTCTCATTTAACAAATTTAGGTATATTAAATAGAGTTCAATTATATGTTGTTTATTTAATTTTGTTTCGAAAATAAGCCTCTCATTTAACAAATTTGGGTATGTTAAATGGAGTTGGTTTTATTTGAAAATATTTTGGGTATACTTGATTTTGAAAGGGGGACCCTCATTTAACAAATTTAAGTATATTAAATGGAGTTAGTTAATTTTTGAGAAAGGGTTTGAATATGTCTTTTTTTTGGAAGAGATGTTTGTTTGTTATTTTAAATTTGAAAAGAGGAATCCTCATTTAGCAATTTTAGGCATGCTAAATGAGGTTCAATTAATTTTATTTGGAAAAGGGTTTGAAAGATTTTTATCTGCTTTACTTGACTTTGGTTTTAAAAGAGAGCCTTCACTTAGCAAATTTCATTATGTTAAGTGAAGTTCACATGATTTTGCTTTGAAAATATTTTGAAAATTTTACAAAAGATTTTATTTAGTTTACTTTAGATTTCATTGAAGTTTTGTTAAGTATGAAATGAACCTTACTTCACCAAGCTAGTGGTTTTGGTCATCTCTTTTCTTTAATTAATTTATTATGACCTATTGGGGGACCCAATAGGATTCCTAGACCTACACAGGAGAAAAAATCTTAAGTTCCCTATGGAGGCAGACCTCCATAGTTAATTACATCCTAAGGAAAATGAATTTTTTAAGAATACTCTCGATTAAAGTAGGAAATTATTATCTCAAAAGATTTCAAGGTTAAACTATCAAAGGATTAGTTATGTTTGGAAAATCAAGTGGGATAGGTCAAGCAAAAAGACTTATTTTAGATGCTAAAGAAAATAAGTAGGAAATCCTCATGATACTAGGAAGCCTAGTGAGCATTCTAATTTATCCTATGGTTGGGCTTTATGTATTTGAAAGTGAAGAGATTTATTTATTTGAGTTAAAATTTTATTGGACTACTAGGGCTTATAATCCATCAACACAAGATTGTGAAAATGCCTTAGAGGCAAGAATTTATGCTTGTAGCCTGAAGGACATAGCTACCTCGAATCCTAAATCTAGGGAGCTTTAGTACAAGCTAAAGCACGACCTAAATCTAAGTGAAAGATGGACATAAGGGCCTATTCCACAAGAGAAGATAGACCCGTCCGATTCTTCTGGACTTATAACCACCTAGAGTGGCTACCAGCTAACACCTCCTACAATTCAAAACCATGTGGTTCGGTCTTATGTAATTGCAAGATGGCTAGGCTTATTATTTAATTTGAAAGAGACTAAAGTCCTATGCCCACTCCCTAAGAGACTAGAGCATGAGTTGTATGAGCATATGACTTAACCTAAAAAGGCAAATCTTTATAAATTTATTTCATTTTGAGTCATTCATTTGCACAAAGGCTTCAGGATTTCTTATGCCTAAATGCATGATGAAATAGGTTATTAGCCAAATCAGAGGAGAGAGGGAGAAGCTTCATTATAAGGGGTTGCTCTCATAGGTCAAGTAGTCTCTAAAATGCTAAAATGGAGGCCTTCATTTTTAGCAAGAGTAATAGAAGATGCATGCATTATGTGAAACATACAACATACAGCTGAGGGGTTGCTAAATATTTTAATTATCTTGATTATATCCTAGGCTTAATGATGAAGTTTAGAAAATTTATTTTATCCTAAGAGCCTACCATATCCATGCCACACATTAAAGCATCAAACATTAAGAAACTATGAAAAAGAGGCAATCCTATTGCATAATCTAGATAAATCATTAATCAATTTTATAGACTACTGTAAAAGAATAGGAGGCCAGTGCGGTCGGGTACTATTGTACATCCCAAAAAGAGAAAATATTGGTAGAGCTCTACTCTTATACAACTCGAAATAAAAAAGAATAATTTTACAATTAGAATGAATACATGCTATGGGGGTCTTCATTCTTAACTCTTCCATTTTCATGTCTTCATTCTTTCATCCTTTGATTTGATTTATTCTTTCTTTGATTTGGTTATGTTCACTTCAAAGGTGTCATAGGGCATCCTAGGACAAAACCTTCTAGCCACTGCTCATCCTAATCCCCCAAAGCACTAATCCTAATTCCTATTGCAAAATTATGCTTCATGGAAAAGTAAAACTAATTATATCTATAAAATAGGTTAGCTAAACATATACAATCCCAACCAGCTATATATATAATTTGGACTTAGCACCTTACACAAGAGTAACCAAGCCCACATGCCCTAACTTGGATTATGCTTATGGGATTAAACAACCTATAAGAAAAGCATTTATATCTATTTCTAAGCAACCCCTTTATGACAATCACTCATAAAAAACATGATTAAGCTAATCACAGCCTAACATCTAGTCTATAAAATATACAATCTAACATCCAATGTAAAACATTACATCACAAAACAAAACATACATCATAACATACATCGCCCTAACTTAGAGCTAGAAGTGGTGACTTAGCTCTAATGTGTGTTCCAAGGATTTGTGTGGTATGTCTCAACTAAGCATTAGAGTTATACTTTTCTAATTTTGGGAAAATTTAATTTAACATGAAGATTGGTTTCATTTCAAGCTATTTAGTTGATTTGTGAAATTTAATTTATGTTTTACTTGGTTTCATTTGACTTACACCTATCATCTAAGTGTTATAAAGAGAGGAAAGAAGATTACCCTTGTTCATCCCTACCTGAAGCAATTTTCTAAAGCATATTTTGATGACTTAATTCTCTTTAGTGAATGGATTATTAAATATTTTATTAATCCTAAGTTTAGCTGAACCTTAAATAATTATATTCAATATGAAAGAAATCTTAAGATTAATATAATTGAATTACTATCACATGACATATATCAAGTAATTTTTTTTCCATCACTTATAACATGCATATGATTCGATCCTGAGTGAATCTATACATGTGATATATCTTGACACACTTAAATGATGATGGATGCATATGTTTGAAAATTGTATTTTACTTGATTGAATTACTTATACATGTAAATTAAGGCTATATCCAAATTCTAATACCAAAATATAAGTACATGTCATTGTTAACTAGGGAAGTGAGATAATCAAATTACCTCCTTGGGCCTACTTAAAGCCACGTATTCTGGATGTCTAGACTATATACTTATTAACATTCAAACTTATGTAAATCTATATATGAATCACAAGAAAGAGAACACTAATTTACATGTAATGTATTCTTTTTAATAACATGATGATTATGGATGTATGTATTCTTAATAACAAAAGGGGATTTTTGATCTTTTAATTAAGCATACATACACATGTATAAAAGATATAAGCAAGTATGTACTATTGTTAACTAAGGAAGTGAGGTAATCAAATGACCTCCTCAGGGCTACTTAAAATCTCGCATTCCCTAGATGTCCAGACTAAACACTTGCTATCTTACATACATATAAATGTGTACACAATTATAAGGATGAAAATCATGTAAAGATTGTATTTTCTTTAGATGATTTATTTATGCATATGGATTAAAGCTTTATCTAAATTTTAATACCAAAATACATAGAATGAAATCAATAAGTATGTGTCATTGTTAACTTGGGAAGTGAGATAATCAAATGACCTTCTTGGGTATACTTAAAACCTCGTATTCCTGGGATGTCCAGAGTTTATACTTATTAATGTTCAAACTTATGAAAATCTATATATGAATCCAAGAAAGAGAGCTTCACATTCATATGACTAAGCTATATCTTATATATATATATATATATATATATATATATATATATATATATATATATATATATATATATATATATATATATATATATATATATATATATATATATATATATATATATATATATATATATATATATATATATATATTCACAACTATCATCACTCCACGTTATTATCAATTTTAGAACTTTCAAAGATAGATTTGGATTTAGTAGTTATAATAGCCACACATATAATTAAGTTAGATCAACACATACAAGCATACATAAATAACTTTCTATTTAATTGATTTGAATTTGAAAAGATGAATTCATGAAACCACATGACATACAATCATTTAGAAGTGATTGGAAAGGAATAACTAAATATAAACACATGGTTCATTCAATTAAATTAATTCCTAACAATCAAACCAAATAAAATTATTTAAAGGAAACCAAAGCTTCTTATTAATTTGATTTTGGATTTGAGTTGATTTAAAGATAAGAGAGATCATTTGTTGTTTTAATCCCATTCCCAAGTTGGTGACCTTAATTAGTTTAAGGAAAGATAATTAGGTAGATTTTATGAATTAATTTAGCTAAGCCATTAAGCAAATCATTTTCTTACCCTTTCCTATGCTTCTTTAATTTGATTAATCATTTAGTCATGACCCTCAAATGATATGAACATGTGAGGAAATAAAATTTCAATGTTTCTAAAGAATCTAATGCAATTAGCTCATAATTAAAGATTAATTAAATTAAAGAATCTAATTAAGTACTCTTATGATTTTCCCACACTTATGGGTTAATCATAATTTCATTAAAGGATTTATATGTTATTAAACACATAAAGAGGAACCCTTAATCTCATTATTAATTATCTAATGTGCTTTGCATTTCAATTTGATTTAATTTAACCATTTAATTAACTAATTAAGCACTTTAATGAATTTTCATGTAAATTATCCCTTTAAAATGAATTGAATTTGGGAAAGAGAGTAGGGAAGGGGGCCTAACCACTCTCCCACTTCCATTCACTATCAATTAGAGGTTAATGAGTTTTAATTAGTTAAATTTTACTACTTTGAATGTTAATGAACCATTAATTTGATTAAGGGGGCAATTCAGATTTAAATTATCAATCCCCCTAATTACGTAGGAAATAAATTCCAAGAAAATCATGGGAGGTAGAGGTCATACCATTGAATGAACATACAAAATTTGAAATCATTTTCCAAAGTGGTTAGGGCTTAATAAAGCTAATTAAGTTTATATTTAAACCTTAATTAAGCCTTAATTACTATTCAAAACCAAATGAAAATAATTTTAATTAGTTCTCCTTGAATTTACCTTTAAGATGAGTGTTTGTTAATATTTTTTTATTTTTCTACAATTTATTATGATTTTTCAAAGTTTCAGCCATTAAATCTATTTATTAAGCCTTAATCAAGCCTAATCTCATTAGCGTTGCACTGAGCGCTGATGTGGCACACTTTCCACATGGTGCTGTGAGATTGGTTACTTAAAATTATTCGAGTCAGTGCCGATATGGTGGCAGTGGACCCGCTTTTGTCTCTGTTGTCTGATCTAAGATTGGATGGCGGAGATTAATCCTGAGATTCCTAATGATTAAAATAGGATTAAATTTAACAGGAGATCACGGCCATCCATTCCAATCATGTGGAATGGATGGCAGATGATCTATCATCTCATGCGATGGAAGATCGACACTGTCACCTTCCTCCACCCACTTTGAGCTCGTTAGAGCTCATATTGCTCGGGATTGATCCCACACCTTCACAAGGGAGATCCTAAGAGATATAATGATTAGATTTTCATGACATTAACTTTCTCTTTGAAAAGTCCTAAAAAAATTGGAAAATCTCAATTTAATGGAATAGTACCTTGCTTGATCTCAAGCCTAGTGGTGAACTGACCGAGGTAGCTTATCCTTGATGAGACAAAGCCCTGTTGAGAAGATGGTGTGATGCCTCCCTGTTGATTGCTCTGTGCACTAAACATCATCACAATGCTCACCAGAGTTAGGCTAGGAGATACTTTCAGTGCTGAAATCGCTCAGGGGAAGGATTTGTTTCACCTCATTGAGCTTGGTGAATGTGTGGGAATAGTTAATTGAAGTGGTTGAGTTTTGGTAGAGATGGTCAGAGCTAAGCCTCAGGAAAGCTTGGTTTTATCATCTTCCAGTGATGGGGAAGCTTGGAAAACTTGGGAGAGTGCTCTGGCAGCTTATCTCAGTGTGCTAGGGCTCTTAGTGAGTTCAATTGCATGAGTTGGATCAAAAATGAGGGGTTATACCCCCTCATCCCTCAAGATGGATGGATGGGATTCATTCTACCATTTTTAATCATCTAGCCATCACAGATAGCCAAAGGGGATAGGAATGTGGTGACATGGCTCAGTTCGGTTGGAGGAAGGTTTATTGGGGCTACCATGAGATGTCTCCATCTCATTTGGGTTGAACCAATGAGGGGAGGTGGGTTAATTCACCTCCCCTTGACCAAGGGTTGACCTAACCCTTTTGGGTTAGGTTAGCCACTTAGCTAGGGGTCACTCATGGATTTGGGTGGCTGTCAAGTGCAAAAGATGGTGGTTGACCCCCATATTTGGATTTTCTCCTATGTGGGAGGCTTTATTTATTGGTTAATGGATTAATTCAGCTCCAAAGTGGGTTGTGTTAGATTTAGGCTAACCCAAGATGAGCCCAGGATGGGTCATGCTAAATTTCATTGGGATTGGTTTGAATGGGTTTGACTCAATTTGATCCATGTTGGTCAAATTGGGCTAAGTTGGGTCAAGTTGACCAATTGGTCAAACTGGGTAAAATCAAGGTTTGGGTTAAGTTTAAATGAGTATTTGGAATGTTTTGGTGCAATCAGTTTGGTTCAATTTGGCTTGAGTTTGTCTTTGACCCATTTGAGTTCATATGGGTCAAATAAGTCAAGTTGACCAATTTTACCAAATTGGTCAAATTAGCTTGGGCTAGGCCTTGGTTCATATTTAATTGGTCAAATGAAGATGATTCTAGGTAATGGTTTGAATCAATTTGGATTTGGTTTTTATTTAGGCCAAATTGACCCTTTAGGTTAATTAGGCTAAATAGGTCAATTGGGTTCAATTAAAGCTTTGATCAATTTGAAATGGACTTGAGCCATTGGTTGCAATTATTTTGGGTCTGATTTTGATTTTACCTAATTTAGTCAACTTGGGTCAAAGAGCCAATTAGTTTAGGTTTGGCTCAATTAAGGGTAAGTCATGTTTAAGGATTAATCTTAGCATGATGTGAATCATTGGCTTCAATTAATTTGTCTTAGGATGATATTTGGTTTATTTGGCTCATGCAAGTTAAGTGGGTTGATTTGGTCAAATAGCTAAGTTGACTTGGTTTGACCAATTGATGGCAATTGATCAATCAAGGATGATCTACAATCATCATAGGAGATTTTGGATGGTTTGATTCAATCCAATTTGGGTTGGATTGAAAGTTGGCTCAAATTGGTCATCTAGGTCACTTTGGGTCAAGAGAGCCTAAACAGGTCAATTGGCTTGATTGAATTGAATTGGTTGTATTTAGGACATCCAAGATGATCAACAATCATCATGGAGAAGATTGAAAGGGTTGGTTCAATCCAATTTGGGTTGGATTGGAGTTCAATTTGATCAAATTGGTCACTTTGGGTCAAGTGGACCAATTGGGCTAATTGAGTTATATTTTGGGTTGAATTGATTTTTTTGAGTTTGGATATTGATTTGGGATTGATTCATGACTTTAGTTGTAATTGAATTGGATTCAATTGGGTTTTGGCTCATTTGAATATTTGAAGTCAAATGGTTAGGTTAGGTTTGATTGGATTGATTATAGCTTAATTGATTTGATTATAGATTTGATTTGGTTTTGAATGATAGTTGAAGGATTGGTTGATCTATGAGAAAATCAATTGAATTTGATTTGGATTGAAGGGAATTTTGGCTAAGTCCATAGTTGAATCATAGGGCTTAGGTTAGGTTTATTTGACTTCAATTTGATTGGATTTATTTATAGATTTTGGTAAGTTGATTGAAGGGTTGAATTAGTTTTGAGAATATTAATTGAGTTTAGTTTGTATTGAAAGAATTTTGGCTAAGTTAATAATATTAAATCATAAGGCTTAAGAAAGGTTAATTTAATTCAAAATTCAACTGAAATTGGAGTTTGGATTTGATTGTAGATTTAATTGGATTTTAGTTATGTGGATTTGAGATTGGATTGAATTCAAGGTTTGGTTTAGGCTAAGGAGGTAGGCATGCATTTGATTGGGCTAAAAGATAGATAAGTCACCCTAGGTTTTAAGGCATACCTAATCCTATGGCTAATCCTCCTAAGGTCTTTAGGCTTAGGTTAAGTGTTCACTTAGCCACTAAAAGTGTCTTATGACTAAGAAGCTCTTAGTGACTAGAAGACCCCTAGACCTATGATGAGAAAATTGAATCCTCACTCCAAAAGTGAGGTCAACATGTCTTCTCTCATGAACTTAGTCAAAATTAAAAAGAAAATGAAAAATAAAAGAAAGAAAAAGAAAAAAAAAAGGAATGAGAATAAGATTTTAGGGAGGATATAAAGCTCGAGAATAAATTACACCCATAGTTTGTTGCTCCATTAAAATAAGTGGGAAGGATGACCCGACCTCCACCAGGATGAGAAAGAGGCAAGTTCAAAGGGAGTCATAGAGGTGGAATACCTCCATACCTACCACCTACTAGGAGATTTATTCCAACTTCTAAGAGTACACCTACTATCTACATAGACTTAAAATCTAGCTTAGAGGATGAGTCTAATGTAGTTAGCACGCTAGCCAGCTCTTCTTGACAGCAGATCCTATTGGAGGTGGCACTCAAGCTAGACAATGATGAAGACCGAGTCCCCAAGCAAAGCATGAATGTATCCAAGTCTCTATTATATGAAACTGTTAGAAATCATATGGATACCTTAGCTCTAACTTCACTTTTCTCACAAGATGTTGAGGGTTTGGTAGTCAAGGAAGCCCCCAAAGCATGTGCAACCTAGGGTCCTAAGGTTCTATCCAGGAGTAGCATCCTCAAGTCGATAAATCAATGTAGAACTTAAGGATGATTATTTTAAAGAATTAAAAGAATTACATTTTGATTGGTACTCACCTTGTGTTCTTAATCAAACAAAAAAGGATTGATTCCACATACATGGTCTAAGCATAGGTTAGAGTACTTTGAAAGGTTATGGAACAACAAATGCAAGAATTCTCAATCAAGACCCAGACTAGGCTTTAGTACAGTGGGCTCAATCGATGATGATTACTGTCATCATCATTTAATCTTCTTCTTCTCAAATCACATTAACTCATATTAAGAGGTGTGCTTAGAAACTTTAGATGATACATGATCTACAAGTCAAAGATGCACCCACAGAATATGAAGAAGAAATATGGTCAACCATCAACAAGCTCTAAGAAATCAACTTGGGGACTGAATATAATCCACACCTGACATACATCACCTCCTTGTTGAATGAATCTGAAACTAATGACTTAGTTAGGCTACTCACTAAGTTTACTGCTTGCTTATGGAGTTATGAGAAAATGTCTAGATTAGCTTCTAAAATAGAGGTTCATAAGCTAGTGATATAGCTTGCTAACACCGTCAATCAAGCTCCTAGATGCATGCAATTGAACATTGAACAACAGGACAATTTTGAAGTCAAGAAATAGATCGATGATGGTTTCATCCGGGAGAAAAAAATACTCCACCTGGTTGGCTATTGACGCCCAAAGAAGAAGAAGAATGACCAAATTTTCTTATGCTTCGATTTTAGGGATCTTAATAAGGCATGTCCTAAAGATGAGTTTCCACTACCGATACTAGAACTGATGATGGACATTACCTCATCCTATGTAGTCTTCTCTTTCATGGATGGTTCATCTAGATATAACTGAATAAAGATAACACTTGAAGATGAAAAGAACACTACTTTCAAAACCCTAATTAGAATATATATTATATCATGCCTTTCGGCCTTAAAAATGCTGGTGCCATAGACCAATGGGTCATGACTTGAATCTTCGACAAGCTCATTCATCACCAAGTCGAGTGTTATGTCGATGATCTCATGGTCAAAAGCAAAGAAAAATTTGACTACCTCTTTGACTTGAGAGTAGTTTTTGAGGGGTTAAGGCAATATAACCTCAAAATGAACCCTCTAAAGTGTGCATTTGGAGTATCTTCAGGGAAGTTTTTTGGGTTCATTGTGCGACACCATGAGATTGAAATCGACCAGAGAAGATTAAAGTGATATTGAAAATGCCACCCCCTAAAATTATAACCTAACTCAGATCATTCCAAAGGAGGTTGGCATATCTAAGATGCTTTATCCAACATATTAGGTAGATGTCAACCATTCTCAGCACTAGTCAAGAAGGATGTCAAGTTTAAGTGGGATGACAAGTGCCAACATGCCTCAAGAATATCAAGCAGTACCTGATGATGCGCTAATTTTAGCTACCCCTATCCTGGGTAAACCTTTGATACTCTACACTACTGCATTGGATGACTCTTTTGGCACTTTGTTAGCCCATGCTAATGATGAGGTGAATGAGAAGGAACTCTACTATCTCAGTCGTTGTCTGATTCCTGCTGAGGCAAACTATCCACCCATTAAGAAGCATTACCAAGCCTTAATCTTTACTAGAAGCTACAACTATATGCTATCTCATAAAGTAAACTTGGTTTCTAGAATTAATCCACTCTAATATGTCATGATAGGGCTGATGCTATCTAGACAGTTGGCATGATGGTCTATTATTTTATCATAGTTTGACATCACATTCATACCTCTCTGCGCAGTGCAAGGATAAGCACTTGTAGATTTTCTAGGGGTACATCCACTTCCAATGGATTCTCCACTCAGTGATGATCTCCATGTTGAACAATTCATGAATTTATGGGATACAAGCTTTCTCCACTATGAGATGTATTTTGATGGTGCGGCTTCCTCCCAAAGAAGAGATTAACTACAATCTATTCTCCCAAGCAAGGCAGGGGTAAGGATAGTTCTCTTAACACCAGACCATGATATGATGAGATTTTCATATCATCTATCCGAGCCTTTACGAAGCCAAATATGATGCTCTTATCACCGGTATAGAGTTAGCCATTTCACTAGGCACCCAGAATATCGACATCTCCTGGAATTCACACCTAGTTGTCAACCAGATCGTTGAGTCCTACAAGGTCTTAAAGCCCAAATTCCATCACTACCACAAGTACACTATGGAGTTACTAGATCAAATTCTAGAGGTCATAATCTACAAGATCCCTAGAGGAGAAAATGCCATAGCTCATTCCTTAGCCAAGCTTGGCAAAGAGTTGGCATGTATGGAAGATGAGTCCATATCAATAGAGGTCCACAATCGACAAGTCCTGCCTCTTATTGATGTTGAACTCATCGATAAATACTCTTTTGAAGGGGAGGTTGTCATTCCCAAAAATGTTGAAGAACTGGATTGGAAGCAACCCTTCATTGATTTTCTATGTAAATGCAAACTACTTCAAGAGAAATCTCAAGTACATCAAGTAAAGCAAAGCGCACTCTCCTATGCCCTCGTGGATGCTATCTTATACCAATAGTCCTTTGATCATATATGGTTACATTATTTATACAAACATGAAGCCCATAACATCATGATTAAGGTTCACTCAAGACTGTGTGGAGCTATGCTATTTAGACAAACACAAAGCCCATAAGATCATGACTGAGGTACACTCAGGACTATGTGGAGCTCATCAATCTAGTCCTAAGATGAAAGCCAAAATTAAGAAATTGGACATTACTGGCTGACGATGATCACGGACTACATGGATGTAGCAAAGTGTTGCCACCAATGCCAAATTCATGGAGTGGTTCTACACTAGCTGCCCAATATTCTACATTTAATATTGTCCTCATGGCTATTTGAGTGTTGGAGCACCGACATAGTAGGTTCAATCGATCCTCCTTCATTTAAGGGACACTGGTTCATTCTCGTAGCCACAGATATTTTTTCCAAGTGGGCAAAGGTGATTACGCTTAGGGAGGTCAAAGCTCAGCATGTGTTGTAGCTCTTTAAGAACCATATTGTTTATAAATTTGGGGTACCCAGCTAAATCATATTCGATAACGGTATCGCCTTAAAGAGCACCAAAATCAACAACTTCGCTTAGAGACACATCATAGATTGGAGATACTCTTCCATCTACTACCCACGGGGAAATGGTTTAGCAAAAGCCTTCAACAAAGCTCTCATCCAAATACTCAAGAAAACACTCGAGGACAACAAGCGATAGTGGTAAGAGTAGTTAGTTGAAGCTTTGTGGGTTTATCGTACCACTTATAGAACTCTAATGCAGTCTACCCCATTCTTCTTAGAGAATGGGTCTAAAGCTATTCTATAATTAGAAGTTCAACTCCCATCACTATGGATAGTTGTGGGTAGCAAAATTACAACCGAACAGAATGTGAATCTGCGGTTAGAAGAACTTAAAGGTTTGGAAGAAAGATGCTTGCAAGCATGCCAGAACCTCGAGTTATACAACCAAAAGATGGTTAAAGCTCATAACAAGTTAGTCCACCCTAAACCTTTTTAAGCAGGAGAGCTTGTTTTAGTTTTAAGGTTACTAATTGTTTCCCATTACAAGATGGGAGGCAAGTTTCAACCTACTTGGGTAGGCCCTTTCACCATAGAAAAGGACTACCAGGATGGATCTTACCAACTCATAAACCACAAAGAAGAATGCCCAATACTTCCTATCAACAGGCTTTATCTAAGGAAATACTACACATAAATAATGTACAAAACAAACTTCCATCAATAAAATTCCATTTTATTTGAACATCTCTCCATATTAAAATGTTTCCAATTATCAAATTATTCTTATGGTGTGTGGTTATGGTAGGTATAAGAGAACTTGAGCGACATCCTATCCCTCATTAGCACATCACAAATACAAAATTATGCATAAACATAATTAAATCAAACACAAATCCAATTGCTTCAGGCTACCTTGATTTGATAAGGCCCACAATAGCTCTCACTCAGTAGTTGCTCTAGGTCGGGCTTAATCCACTACTTAGCTAGTGTGACTCCCTAGTGGTTAATCTTTTACTTAGGAGGATGTGAGACCACATGCTTTCTTCCTAGAATAACCACTACAAACCAATGAGCACCTTGTTAGTGTGGCATGTCTTATTGCATGGCTAATAAGCTAACTCGGTGTTGACTTTGTTTAATAAGATGTGAGTCCTAGAGCTTTCTTCTAAACTAACCACCAAGCACTGATTGGGTCTAAGTTTATATCTGATGATTAGGTTAATACCCCTAGTGGCTCCTCTTCCACCTGACTACTTCAAGTTTTGGTTCAGTCTTTCTTTGTGACTCCCCACTTGGTAGTCGCCCTAGGTCAGTTAATAGCTATCCAATCAATGATAAACTATCCTGATGATCAGCTCCACTTAGAAAGATGTGAGTCCCCAATGCTTTCTTCCTATATTAATTATTGCAAACCAACAGGCACCTTAGGTTGACTCATGTTTGCTTTTCTAACAGCAACCCACACAGTGGATAACACTGCTCAGGCAGATGTGAGTCCCTATGTTTTCTCCTTGATCCGGCCACCGTATACCTACAAGCTCATATTTTAGGGATTTGGATAAGACCCCTAGAGGCACCTTCTCTATGGGTATTCTATTTGGATTATGTCTTCATGATGCTATCTAGACATAACTTAGGTTACTATCGGATTAGACAGTTCCCCTTTCCTAATAGCCACCCTTGTGGTTGGAAGTTTTATACTGCGATTGTATAAAATATCTCATGGGCCAGTAAATTTGAGATAGGCCAAAGCCCCCCTTAGCTCCTTTTTAGTGTGGTCCCTCGCAAACTGATAAGGTCCATGCTAAACAAAGAAATAAATAAATAAAATAAAATCTCTTATGGATTAGGACAAGACCCCCAGAGGAACCTCTTTAGGCATCTTATCTTTTGGGCAGTGTCCGCAACACTCCCAAAAAGAATTACCTCGACTATCTAAGTTGAGATAAGAACCCCATAGGCACTCACTCAGTAGTCGCCCTAGGTCAGGTTTGACTTATTGTTTCGTCAACATGTCACCCCAATAGATGGTTCTACTTTGGAAGATGTGAGTCATCAATGCTTTCTTCCTAGTATAGCTATTGCAAATAGACGAGCAACCCTTAGGTTGGATAATCTATACTATATGGTTGATAGAATATCTCTTTGGACTGGTAAATCTAAGGCAAGCCTAGGCTATTATAGACCCTCCTTAGTGCATTCCATCGCAAACTAATAGGATCCAAACAAAATTAACCAACATTATCAAAACCAAAGTGAATCACCAAATTCAAATCAACAAACCAAAATCAATCATCAAATTCAAACTAAATCAATCGATAAAATCAAAATTAAGATGAATCACCAAATTCAAATCAATATAATCAAATCAAATCAAAATCCAAATTCAAATTAAAACCAATCAACCTAATCAATCTATCAAACCAAACAAATCAAATCTCAATCCTATTTCCTTTTGTATAAATCAATCTATTAAACTAAACAAACTCAATCAAATCTCACTCCCCAACAGATCCCCCTGATTCCCTTTGCTTAAAATAATCTATAATCCAACTGATTTCATATGCAAATCCCTAGCAGATCTCTCTTCATGTCCTTGACATGAAATCAATTCTCAACAAATCAAACCAAATTACTCATCTCTCCCGTTCCATTGGCATGATAATGAATTGCATCATGTTAGGATCTGTGGTTTCATCTATCTCGCCACTTAGGTATGGATGGCCACTCTTAGTGTTTGTGATCTTCCCAGATGTTGTTGATCATATTGGTCAATGCCAATATGGCGTGTCTTGTACATCACACCTATTGGGGTCCTTTTGTTGACCTCACTTTGAGTGAGGACTCACCCCTTCCCATCTTAGGGAGTCTTGTCTCCTAGTCATAGGACACTTCTAGTGATTAAGGGAATAATAAACCCAAGCCTAGGCACTTCGGCAGGTATACTCTAAACTTGTGATGTGCCTTAGGACAAATAGGTTCTACCTATCCCATCACCTAAACCATAACCTATTCACCCAAAACCAACCTTAAGCCAATACAACCAGCCTCAAATTGAATTTGGTTCCCTATCCAAGCTCCAAGCCAAATTAACTTAACCATTGACCCAAATCAATTATATAATCATCCCATGATCTTATGAATCAAGCCTATTTAATTGAAACCAATCTAATTGATTTTCACAAAAGCATTCCAACCTTTCAATACTCTATTTCAAATCCTTCCAAGACTCATAACCAAACCAATTGAACCCAACTAATCTAATCAACCCAAGTGAGCCTATTTGACCTTATGGGTCCAAATAAGCTAAAATCCAATTAAATCTAAATCAATTGCAATTAATGCCATCAATCAATCCTAAATCTCATCAAACTCTTCAATTCCCAACTAATCAATCTCAATCATTTGGTCCACTTGACCTAAAGAGGCCTAAATGTCCAAATCAACTCAAACTTCAATCCAACCTGAATTGGATTAAATCAACCCATTCAATATCTTTTACAATGATTTTTGATCATCCTTAATTGTCTAATTGTAATCAATTGGATCAAACCAAGTTAATATGATCACTTGTTGACCTAATAAACCCATAGACTAAAAATGAACCAAACCTCATTCCAATCCAAATCAATTGAAACCAATGATTCCTATCAATCATAAATTTAGTATTGAACATGACTCAACCATCAATTGAGCCAAACCAAGCTAACTTGGGCTCTTGACCCACGTTGACCCAATTTCACCTAAAGGGCCAAATTGGGTCAAATCTCATTCCAAACTAAATTGATTGAAACCAATACCTCTAATCAATCATAAATTAATTATTGAGCATGATCCAAAAATCCAACTATATCATATTTGGTCAAACCAACCCAATTGACCCATTTAGCTCAAATTGACCTAAAGGATTTAATTGAACAAAATCATTCCCAAATCCAAAATAAATTCAAACTAACACCTACAATCATTTTTAAGTGATCAATTGAGCCTAGATCAACCCTCCACCCAAGCCAATTTGCTCAAATTGACCAAATTGGTCAACTTAGCACATTTGACCCAAATGAACCCATATGAACTAAATCCAAATCCACTTTAAATTGAACAAAACCAATGGCACCAATACATTCCATATCATCATTTAAACACATCCAAATCCTTATTTTGACCCAATTTAACCAATTGGTCAACCTAGCCTAATTGAAACCCAATTGCTCATATGGGTCGAATTGAGCCAAACCCAACCAAACTTGGCATGACTCATCCTTGGGTCATAATGGGTCAGCCCAAGTGGATCGAACCCATGGTGAACCTAGTTTGGGTCAAAACTCATGAACCAACCCATCTAAATGAGATAAAATCTATGTTTAGAAGGTCTCACCCACTCACCAACCCATGGCAGCCACCCATAGCTCATTTTGGACACTTGGACCACTACCCAACCCCACCCAAGGGTTGGGTTCACCAGTCATGAGAGGGTGAGCTACCAGCCCACCATTGGTTCACTTGGGGAGGAGGTACACTCCATGCCCCTTGCACTACCTTGGCCTCTCACACCCTCCACCCTCCCCCTCCATCTCCTCTGCACTTGGCGGATGATGCTAAAGTGATCCATCAACCCTTGGTTCACTTGGGAGAGAGTATACTCCTCCCATCCATTCAAACTTCAGAGCATCCCTAGTGATTTTGAGTAGTCCAGAGCCTTCCATGATCCCGCCACCCCATCATCGATAGACGCTTGAAAAAGAGCCCCATCCAACCTCACCTAAACTCCACCAAACTTCAATTAAGTCTTCCCACACCTTTCCCAAGCTCCGACAAGTCAAAAAGAATTGATTTAATCACCATAGACCACTCCAAGACCAACTCCGGTGAGCTTTATGGTGACTTTTGGTCCACAGAGCTATCAGTGGGAAGAAAACTCAAAAGCTTCTCAACAGGGTTTTGTCTCTTTAAGAAGAAGCTACCTCAATCATTGGACCACTAGTCTTGAGCTTCGATGAGGTAAATTTTCAAAAAACCATATAAAGTCCCTTAATTGTTGGTGTTTTATGAAGCAAATTATGATTTCATGCAATTTCCATCATAAGATCTCCTTAGATCTCTTGCCCGCACATTTTGGATTCGATCTTGACATCACATGAGCTCATGAGCTCGGATCAAGTGAAAGAGGATGTGCTCTTTTCGCTTGGGGATGAATGATCATCCATCATCCATTCTATGCAATTAGAATGGATAGCCATGATTTAATCTGCTATAAATCTCAATTTAATCCAATAAGAACCATGGGATTAATCTCACCGCCATCGATCAACGGTAAGGATGAAATCACTGCCGCCGCTACTCCACATGGGACATTTTAAAATCCTATCTTGTGGTGCCAATGCACCGCATGGCACGGGGATGGAAATTAATTAGGTGATTAAAAAATAATTAATTAACTAGAACTTTAAAAATTCATAACTATTTATAAAACAATCCAAAAAATACAAATAAACCCATTTCATAAAGGGTAAATAAAGGAGCATTTAGTAAAATTAAAATCTCTAAGGTTTGATTAATGAATACTACTTAATTAGAGTTTAAAATCAAGGTTAATTACCCTAATTAAGGCATAATTACTTGGCCAATTGATCCCAAATTTGGCGGGTTAATTCAATGGGATGTTCTCTATCTGCCATAATTTTCTTGAGATTTATTGGCTATGTAATTGAGAGTATTTGTAATCTCAATGTTAATTACCCTACTTAATAATTTAATAATTCTTAAAAATTGATAAACAGTGGTTAATCACTGATTGATAATGGAGTGTTAAGGGAAATGATTAAGACCTCTTCCTAATTGATCTCCTAAATGCATTCATTAAGAGGGTTAATTAATGTTAATTAAGGTTAATTAAATAATTAATAGTGAAATTAAATTAACTTAAAATGATAAATGTTCTAGATAATTTAAATTGAATTTATGGGTTCCTCTTTATGTGTTTAATAACATAAAGAACCTTAAGGAAATTATGGTTAACCCATGGGTATGGGAAAACCATATAAGTATTTAATTAGATTTCTCTTTAATCTAATTAGCACTTAAGCATGAGCCTAATTGTATTAGGTCCATTAGGAGCATTGCAAATTTCAATTTCTCATTGGCATGTCATTTAAGGCTCATGGTTAAGTGGCTAATTAAATTAAGAAGCACAGGGAAGGGGAAATTAAATTGGTTACTTAATGGCTTGAACTTAATCAATCCATAAAATTAACTTAATTACTTTACCTTAAACACATTAAGTCACTAATGAGGGATGGGGCAAAATAACAAATATCATTTCTCCTCCTTAGGATTTAATGATCCAAACATAAAAAAATCAAATTCAATAAGAAGCTTTGGTTAACCTTAAATGATTTTATTTAACTTGATTATCCTTAGGAAGTAATGTGATTGGATACATTATGTGGTAACGTTTAATTATTCCTTTTCAATCATCATAAATTTGTATGTCATTTTATATCACCCATTCATGTTTTCAAATAAAAAGAATCAAATGAATATGATCATATATGTATAAGTTGCATGTGTTGAATTAATCCTACTATATGTGTGGATATTATCATTAATAAACTTTAAAATTATTTTGAAAATTATAAACTAATGATGAAAATTTAAATTGATATTGGCTATGGATAGTATATGTGAATTACATTTGTTTAAAGCTTAAACATGATAAAGTATTGCTTTATTCCCAAGATTCATGCATATGTTTAGATGTATTTGAATGATAGTAAGAATATTGTTTGTACATCCTAGGAATATGAGGCTTAAGTAGCCCAAAGGAGGTCTTTTGATTACCTCACTTCCCTAGTTTAAACAATGGCACATACTTACTTAGATTCATTCACATGTTTACATACATTAGAATTTGGATAAAGCTTTACTTTGCATGAATAAATAAATTTGTTATATTATAATCTTTTGCATGATTTTTATTCTCATGGTTGTGTATATTTCATATGTATTTAAGATAGCAAGTATATAGTCTAGACATCTCAAGAATACAAGGCTTTAAGTAGCCCCAAAGAGATCATAGATTATCTCACTTCCCTGGTTTACATAATGGCATGTACTTGCTTAAATCTTTAATACATGTGTATGTGTAGTTAACTACATAATGGAATCTCTTCTTTCTATCAAAATTATATGCATTTATAATCATTTAAGTGTGCCAAAAATAGATTGCATGTATAAATATGTTATGTAAAAAATCATATGCATGTTATTGATGATGAAAGGGAATCATATAACTCTATCCATGTGATAGTAATTCAATTTCATTAATCTTCAGATGCCTCTCATGTTTGAATAGGAATCTTTAAGATTAACCCAAATTTAGGATTAATATAATATTTAATAAATCATTCACTAAAAGAAACCAAATCAAATGACATGCCCCTTTAGAAAATAACTTAAGGTAGGGATAAAAGAGGGTCAAACTTCTTTCTTCTCTTTTTAGCATTTAGATGCTAAGTAAATATCAAACAAAATAAAATAAAATACAAATTAAAATCCACTAATCCTTTTAATAACTTGAAATGAAACCACCCTCCATGTTAAACTTAAACAATCCTAAACCTTAGACAATTATAAACCTAAGGCCCAGTAAGACATACCACACTAAGCTTAAGCACACACATTAGAATTCTAAGTCACCACTTTTAGCTCTAAGTTAGGGCGATGTATGTGGTAATGTTGTGTTTTATTTTATGATGCATTATTTTAGACTGGATGTTAGGATTATTATGAATAAATTAGATGTTAGGCTGCTATTAGCCTAATGATATTTTCTATAGACTATTATGCTAAAATGGTTACTAAAATAAAAATAAACATAAATTATTTTACTTGCAGGTTATTTATACCCCTTCACATAATCCAACATCAAGATAACTTGGCTTGGTTACCCATGTGTAGGGTACTAAGTCCAAATTATGGAATATAAATGCTTGGGTTTATATGATTAATTTAGCTAACTTCTATCTTTGCAGGTGTAGTTAGATTTTATTTTTCATAAATATATAATTTTGTAATAGGAATTAGGATTAGTGCTATGGGGCTTAGGATGAGTAGTGGCTAGAAGGCAAAGTCTTGGGAGGCCCTATGAAGCCTTAAAGCAAATCAAATTAATCCAAAGAAGGAAAAGAAGATGAGGAATGAAGACCCTAATAGTATTTATTCAATTGTAATTGTAAAGTTTTATTGTAATGCAGGTTGTATAAGGGTAGAGCTCAGCTACCTAATTTCTCTCTGGGTGTCTGGTTCGACCACCGATTTTTATTCTATCATGGTAATTTATAAATGTTTGATTGTCGTGTTTACTTTGTACAATAAAAATTGCATGTTCTTCATAGGTTTTTAAACTTGATGTTTGAATGTGTAGCCTAGATGTGGTAGGCTCTTTAGAGTAAAATTAATTTTTCTACCCCCACTAATAATTCATAAGTAAATTTTAAAATAAATCTTAACCTCACTTTAAAGCTTAGGATATAATCAAGATAATTAAAAGATTTAGAAACCCCTTAGCTAAATGTTGAATGTTCTAATATCACACATATCATCTTATTTCATTCCTGAATATAGAGGGTCTCCACTCTTGCATGATAGGGGAATGCTTGACCTATGAGAGAATCCCTTGTAGTTCAGAACACCTCATCCCACTGATTTATCCAATAACTATATTTCATCATGCATTTAATTATAATTATTCCAAGCCTTTGTCCAAATGAATGTCTCAAAATGATATAAAAATTTGTAGAAGTTTGCATTAATATAAGTCATGTCTTCATGCCAGTCATGATCTAGTCTCTTATGGAGTGAGCTTAGGACTCTAGTATCCTTTTTCATTAAATAATAGCCTAAATATCTTGTACATACATAAGACCAGCCTACATGGTTTTGAATCATAGGAGGTGTTAGCTGGTGGCCACTTCATGCGATTGTAAGTCTAGAAGAGTCAGGATAGGTTTACCCTCTCGTATGGAGGTAAACCATTACATCCCACTTTTCGCTTAGACTTATGTTGTGCTCTTAGTTTGTCCTAAAGCATCCTACATTTCTGATCCAAGGCCATTTGTTTCCTTCGGGCTATGAACATAAGTCCTCACCTCTTAGGCATCTCCATAAATCTTATGTTGATGGAATATAAGCCCTAGCATTCTAATAAAATATAACTCAAACAAAATAAACTTCCTCTTTTAAATACATAAAGCCTCACTATAGGATAGGCTGGGTACTCACTAGGCTTCCTAGTATCATGAGTGCTCCCTACTTATCCTCTTTGGGAAACTAAAAGTAAGTCTTCCAACTTGAACTTTCCTACTTGATTTTCCAAAAAATACCCAATCCTTTGATAGTCTAACCCTGAAATTTTTGGAGATGTTGATTGACTACTTTAATCGAGAGTTTTTTTTAGAAAATTCTAATTTCCTAGGATGTAATTAATTATGGGAGCTTCTTTCCATAGAGAACTAAAGAACATAGCATATAATAAGCCATACTTTACTTTTCCATGTAAAGTAGGTGAAAGATCTCTGGTTTATATGAAGAACCATCTACCTTAGGAGTACTTATTAGGAGATTAGGTCCATTATAAGATGATATTTCTATCTTTTGAGATGGTATAATATACCTTAATGTCATACCCGATCACTTTAATAAGTACTTCCTAAGATCTGCGTGGTGTCCAAATGACTCCAACTTAAAACACCACAGGTATGTCATGTCAAATTCAACCTGTTGTCAAGCAAAAAAAATCCACAACAGCATTTAGCCCAACTCAAAGCTACTTGTGGAAACACTTGGGGAAGTGATGCACACAATTTGTTAGCAGTCTTAACAACACAGCTTTTGAATGGTATGTTGAGTTACCCAATGACTCAGTAAAAACCTTCACTGATTTGGAAACACTCTTTATCAAGAGGTTTGTAAGAGTAACTAAGAAAGTGATGATCGCAAACCTCGCTCTGGAAAAGAGAATTGAAGATGAGAGTGTCACAAAGTATATTATAAGATGGAGGAATCTAAGCTTGAAATGTGATCAAAAACTCACTGAAAAGCATGCATTAGAGCTTCTGATGAGGAATATTGATGATTAGATGGCTCCATACTTAGTTATGGCCACAACAAATATAATCTAAGAATTATTCGATTGTGTTGCCAAGTTTGACAGGCTTCCCAAGGAAAAGGGCCTTAACATAGACTATAATAATAATTTATCCGGGAAAAGAAAGCAACCTAAGTCCTATGATTTAAAAAATTGATGTGAATACAATATTCACATTTTAAATTGATAAAAAAATAAAATGGAGGTGTAATGACCTCATGATAAGTGCAAAAACCCTTGAAAGATAAGAAAAAAGAAGTCCTACACTAAGATGACCAAACAGTATTCTATGGTGCTTTAATTTGGAGTCATTGGGACACTCACAAATCATAGGGGGTACTCATTGAAGTGATTATGTGTGACATTAAGTTATAATGTACCATCTCAAAAGATGGAAAATATCACCCTACAATGGACCTAATCACCTAGTAAAGACTCCTAAGGCAGATGGGTCTTCCTATATACTTGAGATCTTCCCCCTACTTTACATGGAAAAGTAAAGTAGGGTTTATTTTATGTTGGGTTCTCTAGTTCCCTATGGAAGTAAGCTCCTATAGTTAATTATATCTTAGGGAATAGGAATTTTTAAAGAAAACTATTGACTAAAGTAGTCAATTAATATCTCAAAAGGTTTCAAAACTATATTATCAAAGATTGGGCATTTTTTAAGAAGTCAAGTGGGGAAGTTTAATTTGGAAGACTTATTTTTTATTTAAAAAAAAGAGATAAGTAGTAAGCACTCATGATACTAAGAAGTCTTGTGAGAACTCTAGTCTACCTTATAATGAGGCTTTATACATCTGAAAGAGAGAGTTTATTTTGTTTAAGTTGAAATTTTATTAGATGATAAGGCTTAAAGTCTATCAACACAAGATTTTGGAAATGCCTAAGAGGTGAGGATCTATACTCATGGCCTAAAGGAAATAAGTAGCCTCGAATCCTAAATTTAGGATGCTTTGGCACAAGCTAAAATTCTGACCTAAGTCTAATTGGATAATGGGACGTAGTGGTTTACCTCTACAAGAGAGGATAAACCTATCCCAATTCTTTTAGACTTACAACCACCAGGAGTGGCCGCCAGCTAACACCTCCTATGCTTCAAGACCATGTAAGCCAGTCTTATGTAAGTGTAAGATAGCTAGGTTGTTGTTTAATTAAGAAGGAAAACTAGAGCCCTAAACTCACTCCCTGAGAGACTAGACCATGGCTGGCATGAAGACATGACATAGACTAATAGAAAATTTACAATCTTTTATATCATTTTTGACATATTCATTTGGACAAAGGCTTAAGAAAATTATGCCTAAATGCATGATGAAGTATGGTTATGGGCTAAATCAGTGGGAGATGGTGTTCTCCACTACAAAGGATGTCCTCAAAGGTTAAGCATTCCGATATTGTGCAAGAATGGAGGCCCTCCTTATTCAAGAGCAAAATAAGATGTTATGCATGATGTTATAACATTCAATATTCAGTTAAAGGGTCTCTAAATCTTTTAATTATCTTGATTATAACCTAAGCTTTAAATTGAGATTATAAGTTACATTTAAAAATTAATTATGAGTTGTTTAATGGGGGTAGAAAATTTAATTTTATCATAAAATTCTTATCGCATCCAGGCCACACATTCAATCATCAAGATTTAAAAAACCTATAAAAAGCATGCCATTTCTATTGCACAAGTTAAACATGACAATCAAACATTCATAAATTTTGTAAAAGAATAAAAGGCCGGTGTGGATGGGTACCCCTGTACACCCCAAAAAATAAAAGAAGTTGGGTAGTCGAGCTCTACCTTGATACAACCCGGATTATAAAATAATATTATAATTATAATTAAATAGATGCAATGGGGATCTTCTTTTCTTATCTTTCTTTCCTCCTTTTGATTTGGTTTTGCTCTAGGCTTCACAAGGCCTCCCAGGTCTTTGCCTTCTACCCACTACTCATCCTAAACCCCATAGCACTAATCCTAATCCTATTTATCCACACACACACACTTTACACACACAATACACTATATATATATATATATATATATATATATATATATATATATATATATATATATATATATATATATATATATATATATATATAGAAAAATTTAACTACACCTGCAAAATAAATGTTAGCTAAACATATACAGAAACTAAGCAATTATGCTATATTAATTTGGACTTAGCATCCTACACATGGGTAACCAAGTCCACCTGTCCTAATATGGACTATGCAAAGGGGCATAAGCATTCTACATGCAAAAGTATTTATATTTATTTATCATTTCAGTGGCCTCTTTAGCATAATCCCCTGCAAAAAAATATCATTACGCTAATAATGGCCTAACATCCAGTCTATGCATAAATTATCCTAACATCTAGTCTAAAATATTACATACAAAGATAAAAACACAACATCACAACATACACTGTCCTAACTTAGAGCTAGAAGTTGTGACTTAGTATTCTAATATGTGTGCTTAGGCTTAGTGTGATATGTCTTAGCTAGGATTTAGATTTACGATTGTCTAAGGTTTAGAATATTCAAGTTAAACATAAGGGGAGGTTTCACTTCAAGTTATTAGAAGAATTAGTGGATTTTTTAATTTATATCTTCTTTTATTTCATTTGATATTTACTTAGCATCTAGTTATTATCAAGGGAAGAAAGAGGCTTGACCCTCTTCATCCCTACCATAAGTTATTTCCTAAAGGCATGTTATTATGATTTTTGGTTTCTTTTAGTGAATGATTTATTAAACATTTTTTAATCTTAAGTTTGGGTTAATCTTAATGAATCCTATTCAAACATGAAAGGCATCTTAAGATTGAATTACTATCACATTGATAATATTACATCATTCCTTTTTTATCACTAATAGTATGCATATGATATTGAACTTAACATACCTATCCATGCAATGTACATATATGTATTCTTGCCACACTCAAATGATTGTTAATGCATGTATTTTGGTAGAAAAGAGATCATTCCAAGTATACATACACATGTAGAGATTTAAAATACGTGTCATTGTTAAACTAGAAGTGAAGTAATTTAAGACCTCCTTGGGGCTACTTAAAGCCTCATATTCCCGGGATGTCTAGACTATATACTTGTTATCTTAAGTACATATAAATGTATACATAAACATAAGTATGAAAATCATGCGAAAGATTGTCTATCAGCAAATTTATTTACTCATGTAAAGTAAAGCTCTATCCAAATTCTAGCATATATACACATATGAATGAAATTAAGTACGTTCCATTGTTAAACCATCTCCTTGGGGCTACTTAAAGCCTTGTATTCTCAAGATGTCTAAACTATATACTTTTTAACATCCAAATATATATAAACATACACATGAATCATGAAAATAGAACAATCATTTAACATGTTTAAGCTATAAGCAAATGTAAATCACATATAATATTCATAGCTAACACCACTCTAAACCTTCATCATTAGTTTATAATTTTGAAAGTAATTTCAGATTTATTAATGATAATAGCCATGCCACATAATAGGATTAATTCAATAAATGCAACATACACATATATAACCATAATCATTTTATTCTTTTATTTCAAAACATGAATACATGATACAAATGGTATACAAGTTTATAATGATTAAAAAACAATAATTAAGCATTGCCACATATTGCATTCAATCACATTGATTCCTATGGACAGCCAAGCCAAATAAATTTCTTTAGGATTAACCAAAGTTATTTATGAAGTTTAATTTGGATTTGAATTATTAAAACTTAAAGAGGAGAAATGATATTTGTTGTTTTAATCTATCCCACATTATCATCTTAATGTGTTTAAGGAAAATTAATTAAGTAAATTTTATGGATTGATTAAGTTCAAATCATTAGGCAATTAATTTAATTTCCCTTTCCAAAGTCTCCTTAATTTAATTAACTACTTAATCATGAGCCTCCAATGATATGCCAATGAGAAATTAAAATTTACAATGCTCTTAAAGGGACCTAATGCAATTAGGCTCATGTTTAAGCATTAATTAGATTAAGGGAGAATCTAAATTAAGTACTCTTATGGTTTTCCTACACCCATGGGTTAACCATAAATTCCTTAATGATCTTTATGTTGTTAAACCCATAAAGGGAACCCACGAATTCAATTTGGATCATCTGAAATAATTATCATTTTAATTTGATTTTTACTTTATCATTAATTCCTTAATTAATCTTTAATTAAGCCACGAATCAAATAACCCTCCTATGGAAATGTAATTAAGAAAAGAACTAGGAAAGAGGTCCTTATTATTTTCTCTCATCATTCCCACTATTAATAGTGATTAACCATTATTAATGATTTAAATTTACTATTTAGTAATTTTAATAATTATGAAATTGATTAAGGAGGGTGATTAGGATTAGAAATTCAAATTCTCCAAATTACATGGCCAATAAATCCCAAGAAAATTATGAGGGTAGAAGACATCCCATGGGATCAATCTATCTAATTTGAGATCAATTGGCCAAGTAATTAAGCTCTAATTAGGGTAATTAGCATACACTTCAAACCCTAATTAAAATTATTCATTAACCAAACATTAGATATATTATTTTTATTAAATTCTCCTCTATTTACCCATTCCAAAATGGGATTACTCATATTTTTGGATTTTTTTATAATTATTTATGAATTTTAAAGTTCTGGCTATTTAATAATATTTTAATCACCTAATTAATCCCCTAAACCATCGGCTGGGCCGCTAATAGCTTTCCATATGGCAACACTGGATAGGTTATTTAAAATGTCTGATGCGATAGTAGACAAGCGGCAGCAGGCGCAGTTTCATCCCCACCGTTTGATCTCAAATCAGATGTTAGAAATTAATCTTGTGATCTCTAATGGATTAAATCACAGTCATCCATTCTAATCACATAGAATGGACAGATGATGATCCGTTGTCCCTCGAGCACTGGAAGATGGAAATTTCCCACCTTCTGCTGCTTGATAAGAGCTCTCCAGAGCTAGTAGGACATCGAGATCAACTCCAAAACCTGTGGGGAGGAGATCAAATAGAATCCTATAATGGAAAATGCATAAAATCATGATTCACTTTACCAAAGACCAACACCTAGGGGAAAATCTATAGTTTGCTAAAGTTTTACCTCATCGAAGCTAGAGACTAGCAGTCCATCGATTGAGGTAGCTCCCTCTTGAAGAGATGAAGCCCTGTTGAGAAGAACTCGAGCTGCATCCCAACTGATTCCTCTATGGACCAAGTGCCACCACGAAACTCATTGGAGTTGGTTTTAGAGTGCCTTCCAGTGATCAAATCAATCAAGGATTGATTCATTTTGACTCACCAGAGTGAGGGGAAGGTTTGGAAAGAGTTAATTTGAGTTTGTTAGAGTTTATCTAAGTTTGGATAGATGGGGCCCTCAATTTTGAATGGTGGTTTGTCTCGTCGGTGATGAAGAGCATTAGGGATTTGGGGAAAGGCATAGGACTACTTGGAATGCTCTGAGGAAGCTCTCTATGAAGTTTGAATGGATGGGGAGGAGTATACTCTCCTCCCCAAGTGAAATAATGGTGTGGACTGTTGAGGTGGTGGTGCTTGAGAGGCTGAGGTAGTGGGATGAGTTGGCATGGGGTGCACCTCCTCCTCTAAGTGAACCAATGGTGTGTCGTGGTTGAACTCACCCTCTCATGGCTCAAGGTTGAACCCAACAGCCTTGGGTTATGTTGGATTAGTGGTCTTAGTGTCCAAGAAGGGTTAAACGTGGCTGTCATGGCTTGGGGAGTGGGATAAACCCTCCAAATGAGAATTTTGTCCCATTTGGGTGGGTTGGTTTAAGGGTTTTGACCCAAATCCAATTCACCATAGGTTGGGTCCACTTGGGATGGCCCATGGTGACCAAAGGATGAGTCATGCTAAGTTTGGTTGGGTTTGGACTTGGTTTAATAGGCTTTGGCTCAACATGACCCATATGAGTCAAATGGGGTTTAATTGGGTTAGGTTAGCCAATTGGTCAAATTGGGTCAAACTAAGGGTTTGGGTGTATTCAAATGATTATTTGGATTGTATTGGTATAATTAGTTTGGTTTAATTTGAAGTGTATTTGATTTTGGCTCATATTGGTTCATTTGGGTCAAATAGGCTAAGTTGACCAATTTGGTTAAATTGGCCAAAATGACTTGGGTGGAGGACTGGTTTAGGTTCAATTGATCATCTGAGAATAATTGTAGGTGTTGGTTTGAATCAATTTGGATTTGGAAAGGATTTGGTTCAATTGAATCGTTTAGGTCAATTTGGACTAAAGGGGTCATTTGGGTTTGGTTGATCAAATTGGGTTCAATTGAAGGTTGGATCATGTTCAATAATTAATTTATGATTTATTAGATGTATTAGTTTCAATCAATTGGGTTTAGGATTTTATTTTGGTCCAATTTGGCCCTTTAGGTCAAATTGGGTCGACTTGTGTCGACTTGGGTCAAGAGACCAAATTGGTTTGATTATGATCAATTGGTGGTTGAGTCATGTCCAATAATCAAATTATAATTGATTGAAGTCATTGATTTCAGTCAATTGAGGTTGTAATGAGATTTTATTCACTTTGGTCCTTATGGGTTAATTGGGTCAACTTTGATTAAGTGATCAAATTGGTTTAGTTTGACCCAATTAATTATAATTGGGCAATCAAGGATAATCAACAATCATCATAGAAGAGATTAGAATGGTTGATTCAATCCAATTTTGGTTGGAATGAAGTGTGAGTCAATTTGGTCATTTAGACAACTTTGGATCAAGTGGACTAATTGGGTTGATTGGCTTGAATTAGATTGAATTTGGTGTCGAGAAGAGTTCAGTGATGGATTTAGGGTTGCTTGATGGCATTGATTATAATTGATTTGGGTTTGATTGGATTTTGGCTCATTTGGACCTTTTGGGTCAAATGGGCTAACTTAGGTTAATTGGATTCATTTGGTTCAATTGGTTGGATTGTAAGTATTAGAAGAGTTTCAAATGGTCTATTGAATAGTTGGAGTGCTTTTGTGAAAATTAATTGGGTTTGGTTTACTTGAACAAGCTTCCAGTTGGTTCCATATGCTGATGGTGGAATTGACTTAGATTAAAAGTTAAGCTAATTTGGCTTAGAGCTTGGATATAAAACAAAATCTAATTGAGGTTTATTGTGTTGGCTTGAGGTTGGTCTTTTTGGATGAGTGGACAAGCTTGGGTTTTTGGTTTAGGCTAGAGGATAGGTAAAACCTATTTTTCCTAGGGTATAACCTAAGCTTGAGGTACACATTCTTAAGACTTTAGGCATCGGTTTAGTGTTCCCTTAATCACTAGAAGTGTCCTATGACTGTTGAAATTCAAGTTCCTAGAAGTTTCTTAACTTTAAGATGAGAAGGATGAGTCTTGACTCCAAAAGTGAGGTCAGCAAAAGGACCCTAATAGATGTTGTGTAACTGGCAAGGCACACCACTCGTATTGATGTTGACCAAGATGATCAATAGCATCCAGGAAAATCACAAGCTCTAATGAAGGCTATCTATACCCAAGTGGAGTGGTAAATGGAATCACAGTCTCAGTGCGATGCAACTCATTTCATGCCAATGGCATGGGAGAGTTAGGTGGATTTGGTTCGATTTATTGAGAATTAATTTTGTGCCAAGGACATGAAAAGAGATCTGTTAGGGATTTGCACATGAATTTGGTTTGATTAGAGATTGATTTATGCCAAGGGCATAAAGGGGGATCTACTAGAGACTGAGATTTGATTGAATTTGTTTGATTTATCTAAATTATGTTGATTAATTTTGATTTGAACATGAGTTTTTTGTTGATTTGATTATGTTGATCGATTTGGTTTAAGTTTGGTGATTCATTTTGATTTTAAAATAATTTGTTGATTGATTTAGTGTAGACCTTGTCAGTTTGCAATGGATCGCACTCAAGAGGGGCTATGTGAGCTTGAGCATGCCTTAGATTTACCAGTCCAACGGGGTAATCTACCGGCTATACAATATAGACTATCCAACCTAAGGGTTTCCCATCAATTTTTAATGGTTGCACCAAGAAGAAAGCTTAGGGATTCACATCTTCTAAAGTAGAATCAGCCATTGGGGCAACTTGCTAATGCATAAGTTAAATTCAACATAGGGTGACTACTAACCTTTGGGGGTCTTATCTCAACTTAGATAGTCGAGGTCATTCTTATAGGGAGTTTTGTTGACACTGCCCAAAAGATAGGATGCCTACTTGGGAAGAGGTGCCTCTAGGGTCTTATCCTAATCCACAAGAGATGTTGTTTTGTTGGTTTGTTTATTTGTTTATTTGTTTAGCGTGGACCCTATTTGTTTTCAATAAGCCACAATAAGAAAGAGCTATGGGGGCTTTGGCCTATCTCAGATTTACTGGCCCAAGGGATAGTTTGTACAGAGCATCCAACCATAGGGGTGGCTATTAGGAAAGGGAAACTGTCGAATCCAGTAGTAACCTAGGTCATGTCTGGATTGGGTCATGAGGACATGATCTAAATAAAATGCCCACAGGAAAGGTGCCTCTAGGGTTCCTACCCTAATTCCCTAAAATATAAAGCATGTAGGTGTATGGTGGTTATCTTTGTGAGAAAGCATGATGACTCACATCTACTTGAGTGGTGTTATCCATGTGGGTTACCAAGAAATTCAACCTAAAGCATTTGGAATGATCAATCTAGAAAGAAAACATTAGGGACTAACATCTTCCTAAGCAGAATGGATCATAAGGATAGTATGTCATCAGCTAGGCATTTACTATCCGACCTAGGGTGACTACCAAGTGGGGAATCACAAAGAAGGACTGAGCCCAAGCTTGAGGTAGTTAGGAGAAAGAAGAGCCACTATGCCTAATCCTCAAATATAAACTTGAACCCAGTGAGTGTACAGTAGCTAGTTCAAGAAGAAAGCTCGAGGACACACATCTTCTTAAGTAAAGCCAGCATCCAGGTAGCTTATTGGTCATGCAATAAGCACACCACACTAATAAGGCACTCATTGGTTTGCAGTGGTAATGCTAGGAAGAAAGTGTGTGGCCTCACATCTTTCTAACCAGAAATGACCACTAGGGAGACACATTAGCCAAGTAGTGAATTGAGCCACCTAGAAATACAATGAGAGCAGGGGTCTTATCTTAACTCAAGGTAGCCCAAAGCAATTGGATTTGTATTTGATTTGTTTGAGTTTATGTGTAATTTTGTGTTTGTGATGTGCTAATGAGGGATAAAATGCCACTCAGGTTCTCTTATACATACCCTAAACACATCGAGAATAATTTGGTAATTAGAAATATTTTAACATGGAGAAAAATTTGATCAAAATGAACTTTTTATTGATGGAAAATTATTTTGGACATTGTTTATGCATAGTATTTCATCATATAAAGCACGTTAATCAGAAGCATCAGGCGTTCACCTTTATGATTTATGAGTTGATAGGATCCACCCTTTTGATTGGGTGATTAATTTAAAGCTGAGGCACATTCATGTTGTTCTTTAGAGTGGGTTATAGATCACCTTATTTTTGGGGATCAGGACGTTCTTCAACTGGTTGCAAATAGTGCTCCTCCTGTAGGTGCAATCAGACTTTTTGGGCTATCATATTTTACATCAGGAGGCAGAAGATTGAGACCCAAAGTTAGTATTTGGTACACTCTATGTGGCAACACATACTAATTTATCATTTCTGCATGATGTGATATTCTCAGGAGAGTTGGTATATATCTATTGACCTTTTTTTTATGAAGTTTAACATCATATTTTATTTTATTGATTAGGATACCTAATATTAGATTAAGGATTTCTTATTCAGACCATTAGGACACTACACTTGGTGACCAAGTGTATAAATAAAACAAAGCCAAAGTTAAAGCAAATCTACCCTAAAGCTTAGGCTATCCTAGTGAATCTCTTTGGGATTTGACAAAACCAAATTGTATTAAAATAAACCCAAAACAAACTTGAATCTAAAAAAATGATTAAATCAAACATATTTTATTTGAAATCTAAAATCCAATTGAGTTTAGACCAAGATAATTGGGTGGTCAGCCCAATTAACCTACCAAAGCTTAAAATCACCTAAACCAAAAGAAATTCAAACAAAACCAAAATAAACTAAAATCAAATCAAATCAAAAGCATAAAGCCAATGCATGAATAATAATGAACCTAAATCTAAATACAAATAAAGGTAAAAAAATGGTCAACCATTTGACATAAAGTTGACTTATGTGGGTCCCACTAGGTCAAAGGTCAATTCACCAAAATTTGACTAAATTAAGTCATTCTAATGGTTTAGAATCATCAAATAAACAAGTTTAAACATGAATTTAAATAAATCTAATTCAAATAAGATTTTATTTGGGTTAATTAGATCTCTTGGCCTAAACGGGCCTAAATGAACTTATTGAATCTAAGCTCAAAATTAAATTAAAATCAATTCAAATTTAATATCCAAAATCGTTTGGAAATCATCATTAAGCATGATTCAACCAATTATTGGGACTAATTTGACCAATTAAAATAAAATGAAATAAATTGATCTAAATAATCTCAAACACTTTATTAAACACGATTGAAAGCCAAATACATTTTAATTGAGTCAAATTGATCGTTTGATTTAGTTGAACTCAATTTAAGCCATTTAAGTCAAAATGGGTCAAATTAAGGAAAAATCAAAATAAATCCCAAATCCAATGAAATTATTCAATTAGAAAACTTCATAAGATATCAAACAAACATAATCAAACTTAAATCTGAACCCTAAAATAATTATTTAAGCTAGGATATTCTACTTGGCCCATTTAGGTTAAAGAGGTCAATGTTCGATTAAACCACATCAAATCCAAATAAAACTTGAATCAATTAGACTTCAAACTTTTCCATGGGCAAGTAAGCATAATTACAACTTAAATATAAATCCAGGTTTTCAAATAAATTAACCAAAATCAATCCATAAGTAAAAGTTAATCAAATGAATCAAAACACATGCACTTAAACTTAATTCTAACTAAAATGGTTGTGGGCTTAACTCAAGGTTTACCTTGGTTTAACTTGGACAATCAACCATCAATCCAAAGGGGTGTTATGGTGGTGCCCAAAAGTTATGAGGTGCCATGGAGTGTGATATGGAGTATAAAAGGAAGAAAAGTCCAAAAGTCACTTCATGAAGAAAACTTCAATTTACCTTTCCTCCATAATATTTCCACACTCATCCAATTTTATTTGTGTTAATCTTGTGTTAATTTACCACCTCCATATAGAAAAATTCCAAGTATTTCAATCCACCATGAGAAGCCATCTTTAACCTCTCTTCCATGGATAGCTCATAGCCCAAAGAAAAAATTTGAGGGAGGAGGGTCCAGCTCCTCATTCTAATTATCCCCATAAATTCCTAAAGTGAAGAGGGATCAAACTCACACCTTACTCGGGGCTCTCATCACCGGCAGCCAAATTCCAGCCATCCCAAATTCTTCCATAAAGGGCTATTAGTTAGGCACCAACAAGAAGAAAGGAAAGCTCTTCTCTTCATTCCTACACTCTCCAAGAGAGAGGAGTAGCTCAATCGAGCTCTTCCTAGGTTTTCCCACTATCAACAAGTAAAATTCAGCCATGACTGATGGCTAGAGGTTAGCCAAATAAAAAAATAAGAGAGGCTGATTCAATGAAGCATCCTGACATGTTTCTTGGATGGATGTAACCTCAAATGAACAGTAGCCACAGTATCTCACCGAAGGTGAGTCAAATTAGACCAAACCTGATGGCAAGGGGTGGAGCATTGGTGTCCATAGTCATTGACAAGGAGCTAAGCTGATATTTCTTCACCAAAGCTTCATCGTGTCAAGGTGAAGGTCTTCAAAATATCTTTCTTATGGAGGATCAATGCTATTGAGGTATGGAATCAAATTTACCACCCATCTATTTTACTTTGGTCGTTTGTAAAGAATATTTGAACCTAAATAAGATCAAACTGTATGGATTGATTACAAATCAATCCTTGACTAATTTATAATTGAAATCCCAAAGAATAATTACGTAGATCATTGAAAACTGGCCCTTGATGATGGACGGTCCTTATTTTTCTAGTGGGAGGAGAGGGAGATAATCTCCAACATCTATTCCTCATATTTGGAACAGACGACCATGATTTCGGTGAACCAGATGATTTAATTTCCTTAAGAAAATCAAGATTGAATCCCAGCCATCTGATCCATGATCGGACGACTCTGATGAATCCCGCATCCATGCTACCACTTTATGTGGGATCCATATGGATCCCACAAGGACCAATCCATGATCGTAACATGGAAAAGGCCACACCACCAGTGCCACGTGGTACTAGGTTAAATAGGAAATTCGGGATTTTATCAGTTTAAAAATTACATAATAATTCTAAAAACCTTAAAATTTTATAAAAAATAAAATACTAAACCAAAAAAATGTAAATAAGGGCTCCGTGGATTCATCTCAATGAGGGAAATCTATTAAACCCAGAATCCATAAATTTTTTAGGAATTTTTTGATTAATTTCAATATGATTAAAAAAAATCAGACCTAAATTAAATCTAAAATATTAATCCAATCCATTTGAATCTTTATGGGATTGAAATTAAGGTTATAACATACAAATAAAAAATTTGGGGATTTATTGGTGATCAAATCAAAAGATATAAAATTTTTAATCTTTACATCTCATTTTAATTAATTAAATTAATATTAAATTAAAAATTAGGGAAAATTATGGTATTAGGCTAAAACATCATAATAAACATCAATGAACTTAAATAAAATATTAAGACTTACTTAACCTCATTAATCCTCAAAATGACTTAATTAATGGATTATTTGAATTAAATAAATCATTCAACTAACCTTAAATTAAGAACTTCATAATATATCAATTAAGAGTCCAAAAATTACAAATAAACCCTCTCAGGCTTCATCATTCAGAGGAGAATCAAAGAAAATAAAAACCCTAATTAACTCTCAATAATTTAGACTTAATTTAAGTTTTACTGAAATAATTAAAATCTTAATTAAACGTAAAATATGCATTTGATTAAGATGAAACTTTTTGAAAATTAAATTGACATGGAGCCCCACTTACCCTAAAAATTTCAAAGCCAAACAACTTCTAGATTAGAACTTGTATAATTTCCAATCTCTAGGACAATTTAAATCAAATAATAAATTTTTAAAAATACATAAATTAGAAAATTTTATGAAATCAATTTAAATCAATTTCATTAACATCATAACATTTGGAAATTTTCTTAATCTATCTAAATTAAAAAATCCTAGGAAACATACACTTAGGAGATAAATATTAATAAAAAGCATAAAATTGGTTAAACTTGAAAGCTTAAATTGGAAAATTAAAAATGAATTAATGAAGTTTAGTTAAATAAACTAGTCAAACAAATCAAATCAATTGAAGCAACTAAGTATAGATCAAATGAAATCAAATAATCATAAAATTAAAATAATCAACATACAAATCAAATAACTAAATCCAACAAATAAAATGATCAAATGCTTAACTAAAAATTTAAATAAAATATCACATTAACTTTAATGAAATCACAAGTTAATTAAATTTAAAATATATTAACCAATCCAAACCAAGTTTAAATGAAATGTTAAAATCAATAAATCTAAATAACATTGAAATGATCTAATCAATACATATCATATAAAATTAAATATTCAATGTGAAACCCAAAAAGAAAGGAATTAAATACAAATTAAAGGGATATTAATTGAATTATTAAAATTCAATTAAATCAAACTAAAACCTAATATAAAATTTATATCAATAATCAAAACCCATAAAGTTAAACAAATATAAACTTAAAAATCTCAAATGTTAATCAAACTAAATCTAATTCAATCATTTAAATAAATTCAAATGGGTTAATTAAGATACTTAGGTTTTTAGTTCGACCCATTGAATGGATTTTCACTTCAGGGTGGAGATTACATTATACTAGGATTTAGGATGTTGAAAAGAATGGGTTTTGCCTAATGTGAAATTTATTTTATTCTTCACCCTTTAAAACATAAACTCTATCTTAACACAAAATAAACCTAAAAATGGAAATAAACTCATAAAATGATTGAATCACTTAAATTAAAACCACCTAATGATAAATTAAATGAATTTTGAACTCAAACTAAATTTAAAATTAAACAAAGGCAATCATAGTCATACCACACAAACCCTCCTTAAAACACTAGATTATTAGGTCACCGATTGTAAACTTAGGTCAGGCTGATGATCTATGATGCCTATTATGTGATGTGATATTTTTCTTATTTTATGATGTAATATTTTAGATTGGATGATTTGAATTATTTTCCCTCTAGTCTAGGTATTAGGGTATTCTTTTTAGGCTAACACTATTTTCTACAGTAGGGCTATGCTTAAAGGCATCACTATTATAAAATTATAATAAATATTATTTGCTTACATGTGCTACTTAAGTCCCTAAGCATAGCCCAATAGGATAGGTGGGCTTGGCAAACATCGGTGCTAAGCTCATATGTTTGTATTATAATTGCTAGTATGTTTTGTGTATTTCTTGGTGTTTGTTTTGCATGGATTAGTAATTTATTTTAAAATTCTAAAATGTAATTTGAGCTTAGAATTGTGTTAGGATCTATGGGGTCTAGGAATAAAAGGAGATAACTTTGTGAAGCTCATGGAAGTCCCTAAAGAAGGTGATAATCTTGGAAGAAGTCCCCGATAGATCAAAAGTTTTAGTTCTAGGCTAAGTTGTATAAGGGTAGAGCTCGGCTACCCATTTTCTCTTTCCTTTGGGGTGTACAGTGATACCCAACCACACTGGCCTGCATTATTAATTCAAATTGTCTTGATTTATTAATAGAAATTGCATGCTTTCCTTATGTTTCATTTTATGATGTGTTCTTTGATGAAATTCTTAGAATGTTAAGCTCCTAGGAAAACTAAATTTTCTTTGCCATCTAAACTAAATAACATAAACATAAAATAAAAACTCATAACCTCATTTAAATAAAATCCCTAGGAATAACTTAAAAGCAAGTAGAAATAATTAACTTTTGCAAACTATAAGAGCATATTGTTCATTCTTCTCGAAGTAGGTACTTCACCCATTGCACATAAGGGGACATCTGGCCTTTGAGGATGACCACTCTTCTTTGGGGAAGTGTGCCTTCTCTTTTTAATCTAGCTCATGACCACTTCTAACTACATATCGTTGTAAGCATAAATGGCATACCCAAGAATTTTAAAGTGAATTATGTGTTAAAACATATAAAAGATGATATTTTTTGCATTAGTTAGGTGCATAACATGCCAAACATTATCTTAAGGTTTGGGAGTGAGTTAGGCTCTTAGCTTCCTTTCTAAATAAAATAATCTAGCTATTTTGCATACATAAGTGTGGTTTTTTAATTTGAATGTTTGGTGGACACCACACAGACCTTAGGGGAAACTTGTTGAAGTGATCAGGTATGACATCAAGATATGATGTACTATCCTGAAAGATAGAAATATCACCATATAATGGACCTAATCACCTAATAAAGACTCCTAAAGCTGATAGGTCTTCATATGTACCAGAGATTTTTCTTCTACTTTACATGGAAAAATAAAACAGGGTTTATTTTATAACGGGTTCTTTAATTTCTCTATGGAAGTAAGCTTTTGTAGTTAATTACATCATAGGAAATTGAATTTCCTAAGAATTCTCTCGATTAAAGTATTCAATCATATCCTTGAAGATTTCAAGGCTAGACTATCAAAGGATTGGGTATCTTTGGAAAATCAAGTGGGAAAGTTCAAGCAGAGAGACTTATTTTTATATTCCAAAGGAAGATATGTAGGGAGTACTCATAATCCTAGGAAGCTTAGTGAGTATGCCAATCTATCCTATGGTGAGGCTTTATATATTTGAAAGAGAAAATTTGTCTTGATTTGAGTTGAAATTTTATTAGAATGCTAGGTCATACAATCCATCAACATAAGATTATGAAAATGCCTAAGAGGTAAGGATTTATGCTCATAGCCTGAAGGAAATAAGCTACGTCAGATCTTAAATCTAGGAAGCTTTAGCACAAGATAGAAGCATGACCAAAATCTAAATAGAAAATGGGACATTATAGTTTACCTCTATAAGAGAGGGTAAACCCACCCCGACTCTTCTGAACTTACAACCACTTGGAGTGGTCGCTAGCTAACACCTCCTACGATTTCAAACCATGTAGCCTGGTCTTATGAAATTGCAAGATGGCTAGGCTATTATATAATTAGAAATAAGACTAGAGTCCTAAACTCACTCCCTGAGAGACTAGATCATGACTGGTATTAAATCATGACTTAAGCTAAATGCAAAATTTACAAAATTTATATCATTTTGACACATTCATTTAGACAACGGCTTGGGACAATTATGCCTAAATTCATGATGAAATTGAGTTATTGGCCAATTAGAGAGAGGAGGCACTTTCCACCATGAGGGGGTGCTCTCATAGGTCAAGCGTTCCCTATAATACAAGAATGGAGATCCTCTCTATTCATGAGTGAAATAAGATGATATGCATGATGTTAGACATTCAACATTCTGTTAAAAAGTGGTTAAATCTTTTAATTATCCTGATTATATCCTAGGTTTTAGAATGAAGCTGTGAGTTGCTTTAAATTTTTTGTTATGAGTTGTTAATTGGGGTAGAAAAAAAAAAATTTCTAAAGATCCTACCTAATTCAGGCCACACATTCAATCATTAATCTTAAAAAACTATGAAGGAGATGCAATTTTTATTGTGCAATCTAAACATAACAATCAAATATGTATAGATTTCATAAAAGAATAAAAGGTCAATGCAGTCGGATACCATAATACTCCTAGAAATAGAGAAAATTTGTGTAGCTAAGCTATACCATTATACAACCTGGATTACAAAAGAATATTACAATTGAAATTAAATAGATGCTATGGGGGTCTTTATTCTTCATCTTCTTTCTTTATTCCTCTTCAATTTCTTCATTCTTCTTTCTTTTCTCTTGATTTGATTATGCTCCATGGCTTCATAGGGCTTCCCAGGACTATGTCTTCTAGACACTGCTCATCCTAAACCCTATAGAAATAATCCTAATCCCTATTGCAAAATTACATATTTATGAAAAAGTTAAATCTAACTACACTTGCAAAATAGATGTTAGACAAACGTGCATACATCGCAAGTAGTTATATTTCAAAATTTTAACTTAGCACTCTGCATATGGGTAACCAAGCCCACATGTCCTAATCATGGATTATGCTTAGGGGCATGAGCAACCTACAAGTAGAAGCATTTGTTTTTATTTTAGTGGCCCCATTAGCATAATCCACTATAAAAAAACAATATTAGGCTAACAATGGCCTAACATTCAATCTACGAACAACAATCCTAGCATCCAGTCTAAAATATTACATCACCAAACCAAATACAACATCATTACATACACCATCCTAACTTAAAGCTGTAAGTGGTGACTTAACATTCTAATATGTGTGCTTAGACTTAGTGTGGTATTTCTTAGCTAGGCTTTGGAATTATAATTATTTAAGTTTTGGAATTGTTTGATTTAAACATGAAGGGTTATTTTACTTTAAGTTATTAAGATGATTTACAAATTTTAATTTGTATTTTGTTTTATTTCATTTGAGATTCACTTAGCATCTAAGTGTTGTAAAGAGATGGAAGAGGACTTAATCCTCTTCATCCCTATCCTAAGTTACTTTCTAAAGAGTGTATTATTATAATTTTAGTTTATTTTAATGAATGATTCACTAAATATTTATATTAATCCTAAGATTGGGTTAATCTTAAAGAATCCTATCCAACATGAAAGGCATCCTAAGATTAATGTAATTGAATTATTATCACATAATTAATGTTGTACCATTCCTTTCCATCATTAATAACATGCATGTGATTTTAAACTTAGAATACCTATACATACAATGTATTTTGGAAAACTTAGATGATTATGAGTGCTTGTATTTTTGGTAGAAGAGATATATTTTTTATTCCTTAGCTAAGAAAACACACACATGTATTAAAGTTTTAAGCTAGTATGTGCCATTGATTAAACCAGAGAAGTGAGATAATCTAAGACCTCCTTGGGGCTTCTTAAAGCCTCATATTCTCGAGATGTCCAGACTATGTACTTGCTATCTTAGAAATATAGGAATGTACACACAGCTATGAGAATGAAATCATGCAAAGGATTATATTTTTGTGAATTATTTACACATGTAAAGAAAGGTTCTATCAAAATTATAGTACAAATACACATAGGAATGAAATTTAAATAAGTATGTGCCTTTATTAACAAGGGAAGTGATGTAATCTAAGACATCTATGGGGATACTTATAGCCTCATATTCCCAGGATGTCCATACTATATGCTTATTATCATTCAAACCATATGCAAACCCATACACGAATCATAAAGATAAAATGATACTTTAACATGTTTAAGCTATAAGCATATGTAAATACTTTGTAATATTTATAACTAATATCAATTTAACTTTTCATTTGTAATTTTGAAAATAGTTTTGGAATTTATTAGTGGTAATAGCCACACATATAATAGGATTGATTCAACACATGCAACTTTACAAAAATATATTCATTTGATTAGTTGATTTGAAAACATGAAAACATTATGCAAATAGTATACAAATTTAGTGTTTTAAACAGAATAATTAAACATTTTCACATGATTCATTCAACTATATTAATTCCTAAGGACAATCAAGTTGAATAAAATCATTTAAGGAAAACCAAAGCTTCTTATAAATTTTGATTTTGGATTTTAACTATTAAACTCAAGGAGGGGAAATAATACTTGTTGTTTTTCCCTCATCCCATATTGATGATATAATATGTTTAAAGAGAGATAGTTAATTGAATTTTTTGAATTAATTAAGTTGGAATAATTAAGCAATTCATTTAATTACCCTTTCCTATGCTTCTTTAATTTAATTAATCATTTATTTATGAGCTTCCAATGATATGCAAATGATACATGAAAATTGCAATGCGCTTAGAGACCTAATGTAATGAAGCTCATAATTAAGTATTAATTAAATTAAATAATATAATTAAGTTCTTATATGATTTTCCCACACCCATGGGTTAATCATAATTTCCTTAAGGGTCTTTATGTTATTAAACACATAAAGAGGATTCCACAAATTCAAATTAAATTATCTGAAGCAATTATCATTTTAATTTGATTTAATTTCATCATTAATTGCTTAATTTATTCTTTAATTAAATTATGGATTAATTATCCTCCTTAATGAAATGAATTTTGGAAAGTAATTAGGAAAGAGGACATAATCACTCCCCCTCATCATTTCACTATTAATCAATGATTAATAATCATTAACTACTTAAATTTTACTATTTAGCATTTTTAATAATTATTAAATTACTTAGTGAGGGTTATTAAGGTTTGAATCTCAAATTCTACAAAATTGCCTTGTTAATAAATCCTTAAAAAATTATAGGAGGTAGAGGACATCCCGAGGAATCAACACATTTAATTTGAGATTGATTAGTTGAGTAATTAAGGCTTAATTAAGCTAATTAAAAAAGTTTAAACCCTAATTAAGCACTATTTACTCTTCAAAATATAAGGAAATTATTTTTATTAAATTCTTCTATTTACCCTTTCCAAAATGGGTTTACTCATATTTTTAGAATTTATTTATAAATAGTTATGATTTTTCAAAGTTTACAACAATTAAACACATTTTTAAGCCTAATTACTCCCTAGTCCCATCGGTGCCACGCAAGAGCTGACATGATGGTGCTTTCCACGTAGTGCAGTGGGATTGGCCGCTTAAATCGTCCGTTGTGGAATGCAGAGTAACTGACAGTGGACATGCTTTTGTCCCCACCATCCGATCTCAAATCAGATGATGGGGATTAATCTTGCGATTCTAAATAGATTAAATCAGATAAATCTAACAGATTGATCATGGTCGTTAATTCAAATCATGCAGAATGGTCACCGGGTGATCCTTCGTGCCCTAAGAACTAGAATACAGACATCGTCTATGCACCTACACTTGATCTGAGCTTGCTATAACTCATGAGGCATCGCGATCAACTCCAAAAAATTCAAGAAAGAGATCTAAGGAGATCCTATGGTGGAAATCGCACGAAAATGTAAAACACTTTATAAAGACCAACTTTTATTTGATTTTTCTACAGTTTGCTAGATTTTACCTCGTCGGAGCTCAAGATTGGTGATCTAATGACTGAGGTAGCTTTACTTTGAAGAGAAAAATCCTTGTTGTGAAGCTCGCAAGTTGTGCCCATCAGTGGGTCTGTGGATCAAATGCCACCACTAAGCTCATCGAAGTTGGTCTAAGAGTGGTCTCAATTACTCAAATAGATTGGGAATCAATTCATTTTGGTTTACCAGAGCTTGGGGAAGTTAATTAGATTTTGGTGGAGTTTAGGCAAGGTTGGATGGAGAAGGGGCTCGATTTTGCTCAGGTTTTATCTCGCTAGTGATGGGGAGCTCAAGGGAGGTTGGGAATGCTCTAGAGATGCTTGTCTCGATGCACTAAAGCTATGTGTCTTGTTTGAATGGGATGGGGAGGAGTATACCCTCCTCCCCAATTAATCCAATGGCTAGGATCAATCAGCTTTTGGCAGGCATCCAATCAACACAGACGGGATGAGAGGTGGATGGATGCTGAGTGGCTGTGAGAAGGGAGTGAGCTGGCCAAGCATGTACCCTCTTCTCTAAGTGTTCTAATAGGATGGCTTAGGTTAGCTCACCTCCACTTGAGCCATGGCTGACCCAACCAGCTTTGGGTCAGATTAGCTAGTGGTCTAAGTGTCCAAAATGAGCTTTAGGGTGACTGCCAAGGGTTGGAGAGTGGGCTTGACCATCCAAATGAGGATTTTGTCTCATTTGGATGGGTTTACCCAGTGGGTTTTGGCTTAATTCAAGTCAATATGGGTTGGGTTTGATTTGATCTGACCCATGGCGACCCAAGGATGAGTCATGCCAAGTTTGGTTGGGTTTGGGCTTCATTTTAATGAGTTTGGCTCAATTTGACACATGTAGGTCAAATTGGGTTCATTTGGGATAGGTTGACCAATTGGTCAAATTGGGTCAAATTGATGATTTGGTTAAGTTCAAATGATGACTTGAATGTTTTGGTTCAATTGGTTTGGTTTTATTTGAATTGGATTTGGATATGACTCATATGGGTTCATATGGGTCAAATCAGCTAAGTTGACCAATTTGATCAAATTGGACAAATTGACCAAATTGGCTTGGGTGAGGGGTTGGTTTAGGTTCAATTGATGATTTGAGAATGAGTGTAGGTGTTGATTTGAATTTATTTATATTTGGAAATGATTTAGCTCAATTTGACCCTTTAGTTCAATTTGGGCTAAATGGGTCAATTCAATTATTTTGGTCAAATTAAGTTCAATTGAAGGTTGGATCATGTTCAACCATCAATTTGTGATGAATTTGAGTCACTGGTTTCAATCAATTTGATTTGGAATGATATTTGTCTCAATTTAACCTTTCAAATTGGGTCAACTTAGGTCAAGGTGCAAATTTGGTCTGGTTAGATCCAATTGGTGGTCAAATCATGTTCAATGGCTAATTTTTGATTGCTTGGAGGTATTGAATTCAATCAATTGAGTTTAAAATGATGTTTGATTCAATTTGGGTTATATAGGCTAATTGGATTCAACTTGGGTCAACTGATCAAATTAGCTTAGTTTGACCCAATTGATTGCAATTGGATAATCAAGGGTGATCAACAATCATTGTAGAAGGTATTGAATGGGTTGGATCAAATGGATCCTTTAGGAAACTTTGGGTCAAGTGAACCAAATGGGTTAATTGGAATTAAATTAGGTTGAATATGGTTGAAATGAGTTTGATGATTGATTTTAGGATTGATTGATGGCTTTGATTACAATTGATTTGGATTTAATTATATTTTGGCTTAAGTAGACCCTTTAGGTCAAATGGGCTAACTTAGGTTGATTGAATTTATTTGGTTAGATTTAAAAGATTGTAGGTATTAGATGGGTTTGAAATGATGTATTGAATGGTGGGAGTGCTTTTGTGAAGTTCAATCAGATTTTTTTTCAATTGAATAGGCCTTAGGTTGAGTCCATAGAATTGGATCATAGGGTTAAGGTAGGTTTAGGTTTAATTCATTTTGGCTTGGAGCTTGGATATGAAATGTTATTCAATTGGGTTTTTTTGTGGATTCAATTGGGGCTTTATTGTATTTATTTGAGGTTGGATTTATTGGTTCCATTAGTCTTAAGGTATAGCCTAAGCCTAGGGCATACCTTTCTAAGTCTCTAGGCATGGTTTTAGTGTTCCCTTAATCACCAAAAGTGTCTTATGACTAGAGAAATCTTAATGCTTAGAAGACTCTTAAGTCTAAGGAATGATGAGTGAATCTTCACTCCAAAAGTGAGGTCAATAATAAGACCAGACACATGATTTTCAAAATTACTTATGTGGTGTTAGCTAGCAACCCTTCCAAGTGGGTTATAAGTCCACAAGAGTTAAGGATAGGTTAATTTTTCTCTTGTAAGAAAAGAACCAATAATTCCAAAAAAATTCTACATTAGGTTAAGAATCTGACTTATGTTAAAAGAATTTATAGACTTGAGTATGAAGCATCCTACTAGGATAAGTCTTCAACCGTTAAACATTTCTATAATCTTGTGCTACGAGAATCTAAATCCTAGATTTTTAATAAAATATCAATTCAGAATCCTATTAAATTTTATCTCAAAAAATGTAAATCCTAATGGTAGAATAGCTAAAATTCTTATTGAATATTCTAGTATCTATAAGCAGTTTTTACTTAACCCCGATTGACCTCTGAAAAAAAAAATCTTCCTTTTGAAGCGTTCGCTATTGAATTTTCAAATTAACCATCTTTTTAAGACAAGCTTTGAAATCCTTAGAAATAAAAATCTATTTCTTTAATTGAGAGTGTTCTTAAAAAGAATTACCTTCTTCCTAAGATGTAATTAATGAAAGGGGCTTGCTCTTATAGCGAACTACAAAGCTGATATAAAATAAACCTTGTTGTGCTTTTTCATGTAGTTCAAGAGAAAAATCTCTTATAAACTAAAGACCCATCAGCCTTAGGAGTCCTTATTAAATAATTGAATCCATTATAAGGTAATATGTTTGTCTTTTAAGATAATATATTTATCCCTTAATGATGTACTTAATTACATAAATAAGTAGCTTTAAGATCTGCGTGGTGTTCCAAATAAAATTCTCACAATATCATGCAATCTATGCATCCTTTTTTGACAACAATCATCTCCCCTTCACTTGGATCCATGCAAAGCAAAATATTAGGATAGAACCACCAATACTTGTTGGATTAGTCCACATGAGATGACAGTTAACTTGATAGATATGTAGGATATAGCAAATTTCCCTACTTTAGGCCTTCCCTATGAGGAGTACATCCCTCCGGATCATGAGCTCTTTTGGCCAGCAAAGGAAAGGAAGTCATGTATATCCTTCTAGCCTTCATCATGTTCTAACTTACTATCTGAGATTATGTAGAGAGTGGAAATTAGGCTATAGCATCAATTGATATATCATTATCCAGATGATTTTATATGGATGATATAAATGATATTGGAGAGATCAATCCCAACATGGAAGTAGTACAATTTCACTATGTTTAATATAGATAACATAGATATTTAGTAGATACTTCGTTTATTGAGACATAGGTGTAATTTTTTTTGAGGTTAATATCATTTTGAAATCAATAGGATGTCTTTTAAAATTTTTCTTAGTATTTTAAAATTATCTCCTTGGGTTTGATCTAACCTAATGAGCTTAAGTGGACTCAACCTAAATTCCAATTTTTTATTAAATCAAATCAAATTAAAACAAATGACTAAATCCAAGACTAAATCAAAGTCAAATCTAGTCAATCTAATTGGTATAAGTTTGACTTCGGTGGGTTCCCCTAAGTTAAAGGTCAACCCACCAAGAGTTTGACCAAATTAAATCATTCCAAATGTTCTAAATGATCAAATAAACATGTTTGATCAAGAATATAAGAAAATTTAAATTCATTTAGACCTTAATAGGGTTTATTATACCACTTAGTCTAAATAAACCTAAATGGGTTATATTAGGTTCAAACCCAAATTAAATTGAAATCAATTTAATTGGATTGGTCAAAATCATTTGGAAATGATAATCAAATACAATCCAACCCATCATTGGGTCTAATTTGATCAAATTGGTCATTTGACCCAAATGAAACCCAAGCTTAACCCATTAAGCTCTCTTTGGGTCAAATAGAATCAAATTGAAATTTAATTGAAATTCAATAAAATTAATTACTCCAAATCATCTCACACATGTGATCAAGCATAATTGGAGTCCAAACCCAATCCAATTGAGTCAAACTGATCATTTGAACCCAATTAGAATCTAACTTAACCCATTTAAGTTTAAATGGGTTGAAATGAAATGAAATCCAAAATTAAGTCAATTCTAAATGAATTAATTAAATCAAAACTTGATCAATCATTAATTAAAGATGATTAAACTCAAAATTAAAAAAAATAAAATCAAAATTAAATCACTTTGAATCTAAATCCTTGGATTGGATTCAAAGTTCCAATCCAAGTCAAATGGGTTTAAATTTGACCTCAAACCCGTAGCGAGTTTGAGTTGGGTAGCCACATATCAACCTATAGACTTTTGTGGTGATTCCATGAATCATAAAAAAAAAATCAAAATAGTGGAATTAGAAGAGGGAAGACTTGATAATCCATGAAAAAGAAGGTAAGTATCATTACCCCTCTTCCATATTCCTCATTCCACCTATTGACTTCAAAGAAATTGGATCCATTCCAATCAATTAAAGGCCACCAAAGAAAGAAGTCAAGCAGAATTTAGCTTCCTCCAAACGAGAAGTCAAGGAAGAAGAGGAAGAAAGCCAAAGGAGGCTTCCTCTAAAGGAGAAGTTAAGGAAGAAGAGGAAGAAAGGTAAATGAAGAAGAAAGGCTTAGCCAAGCAAGGAAGAAGGAGTAGATGCCATCCTACCTTCTTTAGCTTCATCCAAACTTGCTCACAAGGCCATGGGGGATTGAATCCACCCCTTGGACAACCTTTCTACATTGGGTGACTAGAATCTAGCCACCTAGAAGGCCAAATAAGTGGCTCTCATCCAAACATGGAAAGAGGGGCGGCAGGGCCAATTCCCTCCCTCTTTTCATATCAAATTATTCACCAAGGGTACAGAAGAAGGAGGTGACCCTTCCCCTGACTCCTCACCGCCAACATGCCAAAAAATGGAGGAAATCTGATAGAATTTGAGACCCTTTAATGGTGAAATGTAAGGGAGACTCTCCCACATTAAATTGAACGTTCCAACATGTTCTAGAGGTCTAGGTGACCTCAAATGAATCGCCACCCCGTCCCTTCATTATTGGCGAGCCGAAAAATGACCAAGGGCAGTGGAAATCTATTCTGACTAAGAGGCAATCTACAGGGAGGCAAGACACAAAATTGTATACACGACTTCATCATATTAAGATGAAGCTAATGGAGTCGATCCCATAGCCAGTGATCACTAGAAATAAGGTACACTCCACCACTGACCCCTCTGGCATTCTGTATTGGCACTTTTCAAAAGAAAATTGATCCCCATATGGATCTAACTTTATTGATTGGTTGTAAATAGATCACTGATCATTTTACAATCAAAATTGCTTTGAAATTCACCAGCAATCGCCAGAAAATTGGAAATAATGATGTATTGCGTCCGTCTTTCATCGAAGATTCTTAGGATTTGATCTTCATCGTATGATCCTTTTATTTAGAATGGATAGCTGAGATCTAGCTGGACAATTTGATTTTAACCCTTAAGGATATCGCAAAACAAATTGGGACCATCCGATCTTCGATCAGCCAGTCGAGATTCATCCCGCATGGCACCGCTTTTGACATGGATGCCACGCAGATCTACATGGCCTAATCCTACCACGCCATATGTCGACAACACCACGTAGGCCACCACGTCAGCCCGCATTCTCAAAATAAGAAAATCTCCTTTTAATTAATTAAAAAACACATAAAAAAAACATAGAAAATAAAATACAAATCCAAAATATGCAAACTTGGGCTCTATGGATTCATCTTGATGAGAGGAATCCATTAAAATTAAAATACCCAATTAATTTTCGATATTTTACCCTTAATTTGACTTTAAATAAAATCAATTGAATCTTAATTAATCTTAAACCATTAATCCAATTCAAATGAAACTTTGGGAAACTGAAATTGAGATTAAAACATATCTTAGGAAAAAATTTCTTGAATTAATTCAATGTAATTTATGAAAAATGAAATTTTAAATCCTAATCCTCAATTTTAATTATGTAAATTAAAATAAAATGAAATAAATGATCAAAATGGATTAAATCACCTCAAATCAACTTAATAAACTCTAATGAACATAAAATTATCAATGAAACTCATTGGAACTTAATAAATCATGAAATGGCTTAATTAAGTAATTAATTGAATTAAATAATTTAAATAATTAATGAGAATTTAATTAAATCAACTAAATTTCTAGAAATTATGAATGAACCCTCTTTGGAAACATCTTCAGAGAGAAATCAATTAAAAATGAAACCCTTAAATAATCTTCATCAAATTAGGCCTAATTTGAGTTTTAAAGAAATAATTAAAACCTTAATTACACCCTAATTATGAATCTAATCAAGGTGAAACTTTGGAAAAATGAAATTGGCAAGGAACACCAATTGCCATAAAAATTTCAAACCCAATTGACCTTCAAATAGGGAATTATTGAATTTCCAAATTCCTAAGTCAATATGAATCAAATAATTAATAAATAAATTCATAAATTCATCAAATCATGAAATAAATTGAAATAATATACATCAACATCAAAAGTAATTAGGATAATTTTCAAACATCCTAAATCAAAGAACTTAATCAATTTCATACTTAAGGGTTATCGAAATTAATAATACATATTAAAAGTAATTAAACCATAAGTTAATGAAATCTTAATCTATAAATCAAGGTAACTTAAGAATGTGTCAAACATTAACCTATGTTCCTTAGGTTAACATATATATTAAACCAAATGAATGAATATAAATTCAACAAACTTAAACATAACTTAAATGATAGCATAAATGCAAACCAAATGAAATAATTTAAACAAAATAAAATAAAACAAATGAAATAATGCAAATCAAATGAAACAAACCAAACCAAACCAAATTGAAAACTAAACCAAGGAGGAAAATTAAATCAAATCAAAAGAAATGAAATAAAGAATTAAAATAGTAATCTGATATCCAAATTGAATTCAAACCCAAATCATCTAAATGAAACTAAAAGGATTAATTAAAACACTTAAGGATCTTAGTTAGACCTTTGGGATAGATCTTCACCTTAGGATGAAGATTTCATTCTATTAGGAGTTAGGATGTTGAACGGAGTGGGCTCCACCCAAAAGTGGGATCTATTCTATTCTTGATTCTTAAAACCCTAAACTTCATTTTAACAAAATAAAAGTGAAATGAAAATGAAAATAAATCACTAATTCATTTGAGTTGAAATCATCCAAAGGTAAAGTTCAAACAAACTCAAAAACTTCAAATTAAAACTTAAACTAAAGAGGCCTAGCAAAGTCTTGCTACACAAGCCTATTTTCTTAACACACTAGATCATTTGGTCATGGACCTTAGACTTAGGTTAGGTCATTTGTGATTCTTTACAATTCCCTATGATGTGTTGTGATGTGATGTACTTCACATGTCTTTGTGGTGTAATGTTTTAGACTGCATGTCTAGGATTATTTTCCCGTTAGACTAAATGATAGGATGTTCTTTTTAGACCTAATAATATCTTCTACAGAGGGCTATGCTAGAAAGGATTGCAATCATAAATTAAATTAAAAATGGTATTTTCTTGCAGGTATACTTATGTCCTTAAGCATAGCCCACAGAACAGGTGGCCCTAGCAAGTAGCTAATGCTAAGCATGTATGTTTGTCAAATATAACTGTTGTGTGTTGTTTGTAATTTCCTAACATTTGTTTTATAAGGCTTAAGAATTATTTTTGAATTAAAAATGTAAATTTGAGATTAGAATTAGGTTAGGATCTATGGGATTTAGGATTAGCATGATCTGACCCTACCAGTAAATGGTGCAGAGGTCCCTTGTGAAACCTAATGGAGGTCCATGAAGAAGGAGATAATCTTGGAAAGAAGACTCATAGATCTAAACTTGTTGTTCTAGGCGGACTATATAAGGGCAGCTTCTTATTTTCTCTTTCTTCCAGGGTGTACAGTGACACCCAACCACATTGGCCTTTTCTTAAATTAGATTACCTTGATTTATTTTGGGTGAATAAAATCAACCTGCTTTTCTAGGTTTCTTTTTGTGTTGTGCTTTCTTGTGATTGAATGTCTAGATGATTAGGATTATATGAAAAATTATATTTTATACACAACTTAAATATAAAAAACTTAAACAAAAATTAAAAAATTTGAAATCTCACATAAACTAAAGCCTTAGGAAAAACATAAAATCAATTAGAAATAATTAGGTCTTGAAGCCATAAAATCATATTGCTCTAAATCCTTGAATGGCCACTTCACCAATTGCACATAAGAGGCTTCTGACCTATGAGGATGACCACCTTCTTAGGGAAGCCTACCTTCTATTATTAATTTCACCCACAACCATTTTTAATTGCATGGCATTAAGCATAAAAATGCATACCCAAGATCTCAGATAAAGCTTGAATCACAACACTTAAAACTTTAAAAATTATGCATTAGTTAGATGCATTTCATACCTTACATGATCTTAAAGAATAAGGAGTGAGTCTAGGATCTTTTGATTCTTTTTCTAGAAATGTAACAGCCCAGCCATCTTGCATTCATGTGACTTAGCATCATGAATTTAAAAAAAGCTTAGGTGGTGTTAGATGGAAGCCCCTCCAAGTGGGTTGTAATTCTAGAAGTATTAGGATAGGTTAGTTCCCTCAAGTGAGGGGAATGGATAATAATTCCCAAATAAAACTAGGTCGAGCATCTGACATGTGTCAAAAGTACTTGTAGACTAGGATCTAAAGCATCCTTCTCAAGAGTAAGTCTTCAAGCTAGGCCTTTTTGTAGTCTTTGTTGCTAGAATCTAAGTCCTAGACTTCTCATAAAATGTCAATTCAAAATCTAAATTAATTTCAAAATTAAAAGCCTAATGAAAGGATAATTGAAATACTTACTGAGTATCCTAGTATCAAAAAGTATTGCTTACTTCATCCCATTTGGATTCCAAAAATAACTCTTTCCACTTTGGAATGCTCCCAATTAAAAATCCCAAAGATCAATCCTTTGAAAACAATCTTAAAAATCTATAGGAATAACAGCTTATTTCTTTAATTGAGAGTGTTCTTAGGAAGAGACCCTTCTTAAGATATAATTAACTATAAGGGCTTCCCTTTATAGGGAACCATGAACCCAGTTCAAAATAAACCTTGTTCTACCTTCCATGTAGTTTAGGGGAAAAATCTCTAGTGCACAAAGAACCCATTAGCCTTAGGAGTCTTTTATTAAATGATCAGATCCCTTAAAAGATAACATTTTTATCTTCTAATATAATATTTTTATTTTTTAATAATGCATTTAATCATTTAAATAAGAAATTTATAAACTCTACATTGTGTCATAAATTTTCTCATCAATGGGCTTTCTTAATTCGCCTAGGGATTTGTTTTGGCTTTTGTGGCTCTGCAAGAGGCTAACACAGAGTTAGTCACCTATGGTTACTATTGATCTACCATACATTCTCTTCCTTCATGGAGCTGAGATTTTGTATACATAGTCACAAACGTAACAAAACTAGGCCAGCATGACACTTGCATTACCATCGATATGTGACTCATGCTCAAAAGAGGTCATCAGATGGTAGAGTAGGAAGCGATAATGAGAAACTTTACCCATTCATGAGAGAGTTGATAGAGATATTGACAAACCTCCACCAGATAGTTATGGTATGGGAGTAGTAGGAAAAATTAACTCTACTTATGCTCCCACCCCACCAGTAGAGATTGAGTCACCAGTATGAAAGATAGAGAGAGATGCCACCTTGGTGTTATCGATAGATGCTAGTGTGAATTCCCTAGTTTCTATTGAGTCTATCAATGGTGATCATGTACATACTAAGGAGGACCTGTATATAGAAGAATCTGGCACTTTGATGGCTAGCCATGAGCCACTCTTATCATATTCAACTTGGGTGATGGTGAGTACCACCTAGGATGATTTCTTTATAGTGAGTAACCCCATTTCTAGTTTGAGATATACAACTCAAAGGTAATTATCTAGTCTAGAGATCAAATCCTTTATCTCCAGGATACGCTCTAGGCCTTCATTTCACTACACTATGGCTCTTCAAAGAGCTTATACTATACAGTGATAACATTATACCACCTATTTTTGAGTATTGACTTAGAAGTCTTACCTATACTTTTAACTTGTATGTAGAGGCAAACTCTATTAGATTATACTGATACTTTAGGACTTAAAGTAAGAGAGCTATAGCTTTAGGATTCCCTATATAGAGATGTTGAGTTTGATCTCTTCTCATTATGTAGTACTTACCAGGAGGATTTATCAGATACACTCACTGCTACAAAAACTTTACCTACCACTAATTCACATCAAGTCTTCCTAGTCCATCAAGATCTTGAGCACAGCCTTAGAGCCCTAAGATAATAGCAAAGAGAATTTTCTAGAGCATAGATTGAGCTTCTTGTTATATCTATTGAATTGAGATAGTTATAGTAGAGGAGACAATACATATTGGAGAGGATATCTCTGGGGAGACAGGTTGTCATAGCTATAGAAGAAGATTACTCATAGATGTCCTCAGTGTCTAAACTTGAGTAGGCTCTTTCTTCACTAGTCCATGATCAAGAAGTTGTCTTGCATCATCTCCATGATGCTCGGGAGAGACTAGCTACTATGGATTATAGAGCTCATATAGTTTCTATTCATATTAGAGAGATTTAGACTAATTACTTGTAGCTAAAATTTCTTTTATACCATTATCTCATTATATTACATAATATATGAATATTATTATTAAAGACTTCTCAAATAACATGTTCTCTCTCCTTCTTTAGCTTATTACATATAATCATTGATGGATAGATAAAAAAGCAATGAATGCACCAAGTCCAACTGATATGACACATTCATTGGGGGAGAAGTTTATTTACAATCAAAAAAATATATAATTAATAATAAAAAAATTTCAACTCTAGCACCATAGACTCAGCACCTAAAGTGTTGGCTCATAATAATGAAAAAAATAGATATTCCAACCCCAGAGTTACGGTGCAGAACTGCCTACGCACTTGTTTCACTACTCTTAAGTTTAAAGAGCTCAGAGAACACCATCAACAGCCTTTCCCCTCAGTGATAACCACTCAAGGTGTGAGTGGGAGTAGTTTTGGAAGAGTGGGACTAGTTATTCAAAGAGTGGGAACTATTGAGATCCAACCTATAAGAAGAGTAGGGATGATCTTCTTTTGATCTTTCTTTTTCATCCTTGCTGGCGATTATCCTTCCCTCTCTTTATGCTATGGACACTAGTGCAAGTTCCCCTTCACTGGATGCTCATTTTCTTGCATGAAACAAGATTTTAGGTAAAACTCCATATGAAATACTTCATTTATACGATTCCTCGCTTTATAAGAAGAATCTTGAAGAATTCCATGGTTAGTTTTGGATCTAATGCAAAATGAAGATCCTCCCTCCATTAATCTTAGATCAAAAGTAAGGGAGAAGAACATGATCATATTAAATATGAGATTTTATGCTTTACCAAGATGAAATGCGATATAAATCAAGATTAAATTGGACCCAAACTCACTAAAACATAAACTTAGAAGTCGAAGACCTCCACCGTTGAACTTGGTTCCATCATGAGATGAAAAAAATTCTCCCTCCTTTGATCATGGATTAGGAATAAAGGAGAAGAGTGCATTTTTGTACTAAAATATTTCAAAAACTATTATTACTAAGCTATCACATTACCAAAATTTCTAAAAAATTATGAAATCACATAAAAAAATCACCCTAAAATGGAGTCTTCTAACTCATAGCACCACAACACTAATATTCAATGCCACAATAATAAGCTCTCACTTTAAACTTTGGTGCTCCACTTAGCAGCACCGTAGTGCTGCTTTATGGTGTCATGGTACTATGACAAGCACCATGCTAAATCTTGGCACTGCAATGTCATCCTCTTGGGTTACATAGCCAAAATGTCCCGATCACAATGTCACCACTAAATCTCAGTGCTGCCTTTTCAGGTTAAGGATTAAAAAAATGTCAAGTCTATAGCACCATGATGCTATCCTTAAAGCACCCAGGTGTTGTATCGACTTTTCAGCATGTAAGCACTGCCTCATATATTTTTTTAAGACTAAGTTTTATCATTCAATGCCAAGGCACTGATCATTTGGCACCATGACACTATAATCTAGGCACCACAGTAATAATTTCTTGGGTCATAAGAAATAAAAAAATATCCATTTACAACATCGTAGTGCTATCTAGGTAGTTCCACGGTGCTGATCTATCTAATTTTAAGGCTTTATTCCAATTACGACATCGAGGCCTTGATCTATCGAAGCCATCATTTTTGAGTTACATTTTATTATTCAATTGAATTTTAACTTTAAATCCTAGAGCACCCAAATAATAATCATAATGATAAAATATAGAATATGAAATGAAAGTTTTTAATATAAAATAAAATTTATTACAAAATTTTATTAATGAATTAAAAGAAAAGGGAGAAACTAGACTAAAAAACATAGTCATCCTCCTCCTCCTTTTCTTCTTCTTTTGGCTCCTATAGGGTCCTAACATAAGTTTGGCAGTGAGATGTTGCAGGAAAAAAGTAAACTCTATTTAGGCTGGCATTAAAGGTGTAATTTCCAAACATTTGAATGAGTGCTAAGTTGAACTCATTCATGTAAGAAAATTGTTATTGCTACTAAACCACATGATAATCAAATAAATTCTAGTTCCTACTGCCACTGATTACTTTTGCCCACCATTTTCTTCAATTCTGAAACTTCTCCTCTAATATCTCGGAGTTGCTCAGTGAACATCTTGGAAGATTCTAATCTAGATTAAGAAGTGCGTGAACTCTCTCCAACTTCTATTTTTGATTCAAACCCTTCAATTGTTCTTTTCATCAAGGGCTAAGGACTTCATCATCTAGATCCCCTAATGCACTAGTCACAACACATAAAGATTAAATGAGAGAGGGGTGACCGAACCCCAGGGTAGTACTCCCCTTAAGCATAGTACAAATTAAATTATAAATAATTTTTCCTACATCTATGTTAAATCCCATTTGAATTACATAATTTAAAATAGCTCTATCCTTAGTTACCTCATTGATATTACCAGTAGGCATCAACTTAGAAGAAATAAAATAGTGCCAAGATTTAGCCTCAACTGTTAGGCTGACGCAAGAAAAATTAATAATCTTTTTCTCCTGCCATTTTCACTAGACATTTAAATTTCTAGCAGTCAGAAAATTAAGGATTTTATTAAAATTAGGATGTCAATGTAGTAGAAAAGATACTAATCATATGCAAAATTTTGTAAATTATGATTTTTATTAATGGAAGCACTAAAAAAATGTATCCATTTCCCCTGTACAAGAACTTGGTTGGGGTTGTGATCCTTTGCATTGGAAAAGAACTCCATCACCATGGAGATGACATAGGTGGTGCTATAATAGGCAGTTTCTCCCAACCTCCCTCATTGATAATTCTCTCTATGCTCCCACCAAGGTTATAGAGGCTCCTCTCTGGGAAAAGGTGCTTGCTGAGGAGCACGTGTTAATATGTTGCCTTAACATCCATATTGAACAATCCAACAGGGTCACTATAAGACACCCTCTTCATGCTCTTTTGGATAGATTTGAGTGGCATGTTTGCTAATCTAGAGCTGAGGAAAAGTTAAGATTCAAGAATGAGTGAGAGGATAAAGGCTTTAGAATGAAGATTTTGATAGGCGAGGGGTTCAATTTGTAGACTATACTTAGCATCGCGGTGCTACCTCTGCAGTGTCGAGGCGCTGGCCTCTTAGATACTAAAGTTTTATGACCAATGTTGTTGCGCCCCCATGTAGTGCCTATTGATCAGCCAATCAAGATGGTTATTGTGCTGGTCAAAAGAACACTTATTAATATTTATTATCATTAATTTTGTAACTAGCCAAAATTGAAATGGGTGTCAAACATTAATGGAGTACTATGACATTCTGACATATTGTCATAACATTGGTCAAAAGTTTAATCCTTTTTTATTGAAAGTGCATGCTAGCTGGTTAAAAAGTCAATCCATTTATGTTATTCCTTATAGCATCGCAATGCTATGATTCTGTGTTTACAGCACCGAAGTGCTGCCCTCTCTTATTTTGAGGCTTATGTATTTTTCCTGATGGTGCAAAGGTGTTAACTTGCCCCTACCTAGGTGCTGAGCATAAGGTGCCAAAAGTTCCAACTTCAGTGCCATGGAACTAAATCCCTAACACTGCTGCTTTTATAGTGTTGAGGTGCTATTCCCTAAAAAAATCAATCAAATCACACACCTTTATATTCCCCATGTGAATGCCACCATAAATTTAATGGCATTCCCAAGGAATGTAAGTATAATATGTTTTCCATGTGAACATCTAAAGCCTATCTAGCCTTCTAAGAGATGTAAGTCCAATCCATATGTTCTCCATGCAAACACCTGAATGGCCTTCCAAGAGATGAAGTGTAATCCATCTGTTCACCATGCAAATACCCTAATGGCATTCTAAAAGGATGTAAGTCTAACCCATGTGTTCGGCATGCAAGCACCCTCATGGCATTCCAATGAATGTAAGCCCTACATATATCTACAATGTAGACTTCATTGAATTATTATATAAACTTATAAATTTAGTTTATTACAATTCATTAAACACCTACACAAAACCTCCAGTCTACTCAAGATATCTGAGATGAGGAAACCTATGGCTGCTAATTAGACTCTCTAGACATTATGGCTAATACCCCATAATGTTGAAAGATTAGAATAACAGTAGTCCATGGATGATGAAATCATGGGAACTTGATAAGATTACCCTCCTATTTCCCTTATATAGTCATTTATATCACACCTCTAGACTTTGATTCATATCAAAAAGATATATCTATTTCTAACTTTAATAGAGAGTACTCTCTTACTGGGGTAAGAGGGGTAATTAACTATGAATGCTTGCATTGATTGGAAGTAGAACTGAAATCTAAATAAATCCTAGCATAATATTAAGGGAAATCTAGTTGAATAAATATTAATTTACCTCATGAAGTATGAACTCCCTGAAAATCCTACAACGATGGCATGGAGGTTTGCAAATAGCATTTTTTTTAGCTATCAATAATAGATTAGATACTAAAAAGGATGAAAGATTTATGTATAAGTAAGTTAAACAAAGAGATAAAAGAAGTAAAGATTTAGTTCATGTGAAGTAAGCTAAGAATGAAGATCAAAAAGTGTTTTTTTAGAAGAGGATATTCAGATGGGTGGATGAGATATACTGATAAACATTCTAATGAAGGCTATGAGAATACAATGAACTTTAACTAACTTAGTACCCTAAATAAAACTAAAGATTTTTATTTTTTATCGGTGTATTAGTAAAACTGATGTTGGAGTGGCACTAAAGAAAATGAAGTGTGGAAAAGTAGTAGGATCTGATGATATTTGAATAGAAGTGTAGAAATACTTTGGAGAAAAAGGAGTTTCATGGCTTTCTAATCTTTAAATTCTATTTTAAAGACTAAGAAAATGTTAAATAAGTGGAGAACAAGTTTCTTGGTTCCTATTTTCATAAATAAAGATGATGCACAAGAGTGTGAAAATTATAAAGGAATTATGTTATTATTCTTAAATTTAAATTATGGGTGAAAGTAATTAAGAATAGATTAAGACATAATACAAAAGTTTCTTAAAATTAATTTGCTTTCATGGTGGGTAGGTTTACTATGAATGTTATAGACTAGTTTGGAGGTTTGATCAAGAAGTATCAAGAGATTAAAGAGGAATGACATTTGATATTTATTGGCTTAGAGAAAGCACATGATAAAGTTTCAAGATAAGTACTTTGGATACTTTTAGAAAAAAAAAGAGTTAATATTGCTTATATTCAAGTCATTAAATATATGTATACTTGAGTTGTTACTTTTGTTCAAACATAGGGAGGATTGACCAAGCATTTTCCTATTTCAATTGAATTATATCAAGAATTGACTTTACGCCCATATATTTTTGCTTTAGATATTGATGTTCTTATTGGACATTTTTAAAAGGATGTACCTTAGTGAATGCTTCTTATTGATATGACTAGAGAGAGCTCAAGAGAAAGTTGAATTATAAAGGTCTACCTTAGAGTCCAAAGGCTTTCATTTGAGTAATTTTAATTGTATACATGGAGTGTAATTTTAAATGTAAAAGATATAATCATAACAAAATTCATTAAAGGAAATTAAAAATTTTAATATCCTTGTCTGATCACCAGGAACATGTCTGTCAATACCAATATCGTACTTACTTTAAACTGTGTTTTAACCTTTATTATAAGTCCAATATTTCAGGTTGATTGGATTAATATTTTGGCTTAATTAGGGTTTGATTTATTTTAATCAAACTCAATTTAACCTAAAATTACACAATAAAAATTTGAGATTTCAGATTTACTAGATTCCTCTGAGTGAGCTGAATCCATAGAGCTATTGTTTGTATTTTTGGTTCAATATTTTATTTTCTATAAATTTTTAAAATTCTTGATATTTTATGATTTATCTAATTCAAAAAATATGAATTTTTCACTTCACCCAATCAGTGCCATGTGGCACTGACTGGCACCACTTTACATGAGGCATGGATCCCACGAAGGATGATAGGGACGTGTTTCGGATTAGGACCGTCAGATCAAAAATCAGATGCCCTAGAAATGATCTCTGATTTGTTAAGAATTTTAAATCAAATCATCCAACTAAGTCATAGTCGTCCATTCCAAATAAAAGGAATGAACAGTGTTGATTTCATCTCTAAGGTCCCACTATAGAACCAATAACCATCAATTTGTTGGGTCTAATTGTCGGTAATCTGATTAGTGAGAGCATGAGATTTCAATAAAATGATCAAGGAGTGATTTAGAAGGGATCTATCTCTCGCTGATCTTATCCAGGGCCAAGTTCATTTCACAAATGACCAAACAAATTTAAAAGGGAGGTCATATTTGAAGGTACCACACTGACATTGAGCCACGATACTATTTCTCATATTGAAATCCTTCAAGAACCTTAGAAAATGTTTTAGGAAAGTTTTTATTGGTTGTCTCCCTCTAGGTAGGTGTGGAGACCAACACACGCTACCATTCTTCAAAGTTTGGTGTAGGGAATGATTGGAGAGGTTAGAAAGATGGGGAAGATTCGTTCAAGCTTGATTCAACTTGAGGAAAGTGTTAGAATGAGCATAAGTTGTTAATTCAGCCTCCTTAAGTCCTTTTATAGTTGGTCATGTGGATTTCGAAATTGGAGATGATAAGAGGTGGCTAGCCATTGGAATTATGTTCTCATGATGATGCTAAAGGTGGTGAGAAAGTCAAAGCACATGTTTGAAATGTTTTGGATGATGAAATAGGTATGGATGGGTTTAGATGTATTGAGGTGGCTCAGTTTTGTGCTTCCCATGGAATCTATTGCTCTATGGCACCTCCACCTCTCCTCTTGAATTGATCGACAACTTCTTGTACTCTTGAAGTTGGTTGGCAACTTCTTAGATTCATCCTAAGATGAGTCCAAGTGAAATCCAAGTTCACCTTGGATTAAGACGTAACTGCTTTTGGTTTGATGCATTGGTTTGACTTATGATAGCTTAATTGTATCTTTTTCTTTGAGTTAATTTTTGCAATTAAGATATTTGTCCATTGTGGAATTTATGGATTAATTATTCTTAGTCATGTTTGGATTTAACTTGGTTTAGACAATTTTTTAACCCACTTGACCTAAATAGGTCAAGTTGCATTTTTAGTTTACTTAGCAACTTTAGAGTTGAATATAGATTCAATTATGCATAATTGATCATCCATGATATTAAGGAGTGATTATGTTTATCCCCTCTTAATTATTTCAAGTTCAATTTTGGTTAAAATTTACTTTAATATATATTTTTATACAAATAAGTTAAGGTGACTGAACTTGAGTTAAACAACCAACTTAACTTGAAGTAAAATGGATTTCAACTTTAATTATATCTATTAATGTTTGGAATGATTTGGATCAATTGGTTTTAATTAATTTGAAGTTAATTTGATTTGAACACATTTTAACCCAAATTGGCCTTAATGGATTAACATGGGTTCATTCAAGTTAAATGACCAAATTAGTTAAATTATTCCTAATAGTTTCATGAACTATGTTTAATTATGACTTCTAAATGATTTTGGATATTATATTTGAATTATTTTCGATTTAATTTGAATTTAGGTCTAATTAGGTGGATTTTGGACTATTTGGATTAAATTGCCAAATCAACCCAATAAAATTCTTATTAAATTTAGATTTATGTTCAAACATGTTCATTTAAGGGTTTTGAACTTTTAAGATGACTTAATTTTGTAGAATTTAAGTAGTTGCCTATTTGACCTGGTGGGACCCACAAAAATCAGTTATAGGTCAAATGACCTTTTTGATCATTATCGATCTGACTGAATTCATTTTTAGGTTCATTTTATACATTAATATACTTTTCATTTTAGTTGATTAGGATTTATTCTAATTTTATTTGAGTTTTCTTGGACTTAGGTAATTTTGAGCTTAAATGAGTCAATTGGGTCAACCATCCCAACTGCTTCAGTATAAGCTCAATTAAATTTAGATTTTATATTAAATATGTTTGCTTTAGATTTCTATTAAATTTTAAGGTTTGGTTGGGTTCATCTAATATAATTGGTTAAGTCAAGTTCTAGAAGGATTCACTAAGATGACCTAGGCCTTCACTTAAGGCATTGAGTTTAATATGCTTTTAGATTTAGTTTTGATTTCAAATTTAATTTTGGTTTTAGATTTATATTTGATTTAATTTGTTATTTGTTATTAATCTATTTATACACTTGGTCACTAAGTGTAATGTCCTAAGTGCTTCATTAGGTAGCTCTGAATCAAAGATTAGGTGTCCTAATTACTAGGATTAGGGATGATGTTAACCTCATCCAAAAAGTGGTCATCAATGGTGTATTTCAATTTTTATGATTTGTAATTATGTTCTCTTATGCTCAATGAAGAACTAATTATTATACTATGAAATTATTGTGATCCTATACTATTTCTTTGGATAACATGATGTGAAGTTTATAATAAAATTTATTGTATTGTATTTTCTTTCTCTTTATACTACATGTAGTTCCATTCATGCCGAGTACAAATTTAAAATATAGTGTGATCTATGGGTTTGAGAAGGGTCCTAGAAGAATATCTAAAGAGAAGAAAATAAATGTTTAAGTATATAAGCATATAATACTTAAATATTTGTAATCTTGAAAGAAATGCTTCTAATACAATCATTCAAATTACTTACTATAGAAATATACTATGTACCCTAATAAGGGCAGGGCACTAATGCTAATGTAAATGTAGAAAATGTGACTTAAGATAGTTTTTCTCCTAGACTCACTAAGCAGTAGAAGAAGGGAAATCAAATTAATGGAGCATTATGTTGATGATTATCACACAAGAGAGTTTTAATAATAGCCCAATACTATTTTCATAACAATTTGCTAAAAAAACTTGGAGGTTGAATCCAATGAAGGCTGGATTAGAGCTTAAGGGCTGCTTTAAAGATCATCCAAAAAGGCTTGCAACATCAAATAGTGCATACAATCTATTAGAATTTGGAAACACACACCACATTAATCCTTCTTCATGAATTTCTTGAAATAGAATGTAAGGGGTATTGCCTAACTCCAATCCAATGCTAGACTCATCTAAATTATCAGAACTCATAAATTAGGCATCATTAGGTTATTAAAATTTATAATACTCAACCCTCAACCTCATAAACTCACCAAACATTCAACATGCAAAATGTATATTTTAATTATAGCAACAAAATCTAGATTATGTGGAAGGATTCTTTCCATGTTGACATTATCCATGACCATCCCCAATTCATTTATGTTAGAATTACTCAAGGTGACATCTTAGTCTACACTACAAGTATTTATGCCTCTTGCTCACATCAAGGAAGAATATAACTCTCAAAAATTCTAATCCAAATTTGGACTACAATCAACTCACCTTGGTTAGTTGGTGGAAATTTCAACATGATTACTTATGGTAAAAAAAGAAAGGAGGGCTTCCCCTTAATCCCAAACCACTAGCTAAATTTATGGAATGAATTCTTCAAGCAAGCCTCTTTGATGCTAGATAACTTGGCAACAAATTTACTTAGAGAAGAGGAAGGACTCATGAGAGATTAGATAGAGTATTTCTCATCACAACTTGGTAAACTCAAATACACACTACAATTGTTCATCAAGTATCAAAACCTACATTTGATCACTCTCCTTGCTCATCAACATTGAACACATACAAGGAACCAAACCATCACACTTTAAATTCTTTAATATCTAAGCTCTTCATAAAATCTACTTACCCTTCTTGAAGCAATGCTGGAAGGTTACGAAACCTGGCAATTGTTGGACCAACCTTTGGATGATGCATAAGAAGACTTCATTTGAACTCAACAAGTGGAAAAAGAAATTCTTTCAGCATCTACAAAATCAACTAAAATAATGTAGAGAGGGTTGTTAGGCAACTAGATGAGTAGCTAGCAATTAATTATAATAAGGATACTAAAAACAAACTCAAACAATCTATGAAAAACTTGGAAGAGAAGCTAAAAAATGAAGGAACTTCTTTGGGCTCAAAAGACTATCAGAAAGAAATTCTTAGAAGGTGAAAGGAACACGAAATTCTTCCATGCACTAATAAGGAAAAGAAGAAAACAAATCACTATATCAAAGACTAATAATCATATAATAGATGGATCACAAGTCAAGAGGACATCCAGACATCTATTATTGAGTTTATAGGAATTGCTTGCAACAATAGGCTTTGTACTTTGGTGAACCATAACTATCTTACAAATGCAAGCCTAATTAAAGTTAGTAGCATCTTTGATGAGAGTGAAATACAAGCTATTATTTTTCCCTTCTCCACTGATAAATTTGGAGGCCCTGATGACTTTAATGTAGGTTTTTATCAGTCTTCTTGGAGCACAACAAAATTGACATTATTCAAGCAATTTAGGAATTATTCAAAGGGGGTACTGTACCTAAGTATTTCTCCACTTCAACTATCATACTCATTCTTAAATAGAGCTCTCCTTCCAAATAAGAAATGTTTAGACCCATCAGCCTCACTACAATAATTACTAAAATCATAAGCAAAATAATTTACACCAAGCTTCAACAGATGCTTCTTAATATTATCTCACCCAATCAAAGTGCTTTTAATAAGGAAAGGAACTTTAGTAAAATACATTGCTCACTCAAGAAATGTTAAGGGATCTCAATATCATCCATGAAGCTTGATCTACACAAGGCATTTGACATAATAGATTGGTACTTCATTGTGAAGGTCCTTCATACTAAAAGATTCACACATGATTTTATTATACTCATGATAAAAATTAATACTAATAAATATTTTTTAGCCTTGGTTAGTGGAGCTAAAGTTGGGAACTTAAAATCAAAGAGAGGGGCCATCTTTCCCTTACTATATTTATTATTACAATGAACTATATGTCTGGAATACAGAATAACATGATCACTAGCTCATCCACTCAATATCAAACTAAAAGAGGTTATCCTATATAACACTTATTTATTGTTAATGACATCCTTATTTTTTGTAACAGAGTCAAGAAACCTATTAAGAAAATTCATGAAGCATCAAAATATTTGTAGATGCAACTGGAATGAAACTCAAAAGAGAAAAGTCACAAATATTTCTCAGCATAAAAATTAGCAATACTAATGCAAGGTGGATCGCATTGGCCTCAAAGTAGCTCAATTGCCAATCAAATACCTAGGCAACATTATATTTACTGGAAAAACTAATAAAGTCAACTTTAAGGGTATTATCACTAAGATTTATAAAAGACTTTGTCTTGAGTAAAACCACTTACTATCTTATGGGGGTGGACTCACATTGATCTGAAGCATCTTGAGATCCATTCCTTTACATAATTTACAAATTACAAAGATGCCTATAAGGACTCAAAGGAATTTTGAATCTCCTTTCAATTCATTTCTCTACAAAGGAAGTGGAAAAGGTTACCACTGCACTAGTTAGAGGGGAGCTTGTAAATCAAAATACAATGGTGGTCTTGGCTACAAATCACTAAAATATGGCATAAGATATAACTCCATAAAATCATGGATCAAATTTAGGAAAAATAAAACATTATGGGAAAAATTCATGATGTCAAAGTATTGTGCTAAGGAGCACCCAAAGAAGGTTCAAAAGTCCAACCAATTCACCACTCTAGAAATATTTGCTCCAAATTAGAAACACTACAGACAAATTCTTGAGATGGAAAATAGTGGAGGTGAATGTTAACATTTGACAGGATGTTTGGCTCCATAATGAGGCCCTATCAATTCATCAACTCAAGCGCAATCCAAAGCAACAAGTTTGGGAGTTATAATAATAATTGGATAGTACAAACATATGGAATGAAGATGAGCTACTGTAATTTATACCTAATGACATTATGGTTAAAATTGTGCACTTCCCATTTAATGACAAATCAGGGAATTAGCCAATACATACATTTAATGATTTGCAACCCCTGACAAGTTCTCTTTATAGAACTACTACAACTTTCAATTACAACACTTGGGGAAAGTACATATGGCATAGAAGTTGTAGGCCCACCATTTCCTTCTTCTATTGGAGGCTCTTCAATCTTGTTCTTCCCTCAGAAGATAAACTAAAGCTGAAGGGTATCGATTTGGCATCAAAGTGCTAGCACTACCATAGTTAGGAGGAAATTGATCATGTATTTCTACAATGCCAAAAATCCATATCTGTCTAGAACAAACCTCAGATAATGTTTAGCATACAAATTCAAATGCATGCTTCTATAGATCCAATTTAGCATTTTCTTGCTTGGATTAACTTAACCAATCATAATTCTAGAAAGCAGGTCCAAATATTGATTCTCATCCTTACTTTTTAATATTTATGGTTCGATAAGAATGAAGATAAGCATAACAATAATACAAAGAATTATGAGATAATTATCTAGTAGATTTTTTTTCTTATATTCAAAAGGCATAAGTGAATGGTACATAGGAAACTAGTCAACTCAAGATGGATGGCATCATGCACTCAACCAATGAAACTAGAAGCATTCTACCAAAAGTTATTCAGTGGATTAAAATAAAACCCCCCATGGATGAAATTCAAAACTGATGGCTCTTTTGACCCCAGTGGCCTTATGGTTAGATATGGAGAAATCCTCATGGATTGGCATGGAAAAGCTATTTTCACTTTTCATAAAATGCAAGCCAATTTACTCCTTGTATGATGAAGGAGATGGCCTTCTTTTTTATCAAAATCTCTCAAGCATTCCCTAGTAATCCATTTTGGATTGAGTGATTTGCTCAATCTAATCAGCTTATTCAATAAAGTAAAAGCTACTTTGAGGTTAGTATACATACTATTTGATATATAGAAATTTAGTAAACATAAAAAGATGACAATATCCCATATATTTATGGAAGGCAATAGGGCAGCAGACCATCTGACTAAATAAGGTGAGCTAATGCAAACCACTTTTATTTCTTTTGTATTATGGATAGTCTTAAATCTCTCATTTTAGGTAAGTCAACTTGGTAAGGAACACATATGTTGGGATCACCTTACAAAGCATCATAGGGCTTGATTGCTTAAAATGCTATTTGAGAAGCTTATAATTTTAACATCATGTAAAGTGATCTACTTGAATTAATTATATAATTTCATACTGTACTCTTTATTATGTATTGAATAATTAGTTAATCACTTTGGCTGGGTATGCTTACTTATATTAGTCTATTTTCTTAGATATATTATTATTTTATTATCTAAAATATACCAATTTGACTAAGAAAATAGCATGGGCTAATCAGGCACATAGTGATTTAGTCCATTCAAACTATAGTTCTACTCTTATAACTATTCTAAATTTATTTTATGAACTTTGTCATCAATTGTGTCAAGTTTAACTTTAGTTTTACTAATACCAACTTTTGGTCAAATTTTTTAGCCATTTTGTAGTTTAGCCACACTTCAGTTCTTAGTTGACACCTATACTTGGTCCCATTCTTCTTTTTTTTTTTATAGATAGTTTTTATTTAGTACTTTTATGCACCCTAGATAATTTGGATTTTTTTTATTTGTCTAGAATGTATCTATCTTCAAGTTGTCATACTCTGATAAAACATTTGAATCTTGCGTCGCATAGTTTATGATTTCAACTAATATTATCACATTAAAGCATATATATGTGTACGAAGTGAAGTTAATACTTTAAATTAGAATACATCCCATTATAGCAAATATGTAACTTTGATTATGAAAACATATTGCTATTAGTTGGTGATACTTTATCTAAGAATAACTTTCTTAATCATAATCAAATATCATATGATCAATTAAATGACATAATTAACCTAAATCCTATCACTTTGATTCAATAGAAAAGTGAGAAACCTTAAGATAATTAAATGACATAAATGACTCTATTTGGTAAGTCATCAAGTCATATGACTTAATCCTAAGATATAATACTATCTACAAACACTAAGAAACTATGATAGTGCATAACCTTGTAGCCACTTAATATATAGAAGATGTAGTTTGGTCACTTGGATGCATAAAACTTTTGATTGCTTGGCATGAGATTGATTGAGTGTAGTTAAATTTTGAAATTGATTGTTATGTATGTTTTGTAATATATTATATTACTTTAATTGTTTTAACACATTAGAATAAAAATATTTTTATATGTGCTTGACATGCTACCATTTCTCATTTTACTTTGTATGTAAATATAAATGTCACCATCAATTTGTAATGTTAAATTTTTCTTTGTGAAGTTATGTTTTTTGTTGTTCTATGATGGCTCAATTTAGCATAAGATATTTCATGTATTACATTTCTTTTTAGAATTGACATTTGTAAAAATTAAGTATAAGCTATGTATTCTAAGCCATTATAATCCAACATAAGTTTAAATAAATAATCATTTAATTTATGATAGAAGAAAAGATCAAGAGATGAGGGAAATTAAACCAATACTTTATTATTAAAGCTTGCTCAAGCTTGTTGGAACTTGGTACTCATTTTTATTATTTTTCTTCTTGGTTTATATAAATAGAATACTTAGATACATCAGCTTATTACTTATTCTTTTATATCCATCACAACATAGTGTTTATTTATTCCTCTTGCCTTGATTATTTACTATGACTATACTACATTTTGTTATAATGACTGTAAAAGCTATGGATGGTTTCATTCTAAGCTCATAAGAAAATATTTATAATCGACATTAACAAAAACTTAAACAACTTTCAAATTAATTAAAAAATATTTTCAAGTTAAATTATGCCTCTATCTAGTAAAATATTTTAATTTATTTTTAATCTCTTATATTTTTTAGAAAAGGTATAAAATAGAGTTAATTAGTGATCAAAAGCATTAGTTAATATTTATAATATGACCAACTTAAGCATGCTTTAAAGTTATTCACTTGAGGGGACATAACCTACATTACATGTTGTATTCTTTATGGTAAAATCATAAGTAGGTTTTAATTTATATATGTTTAGAGAGTCTTACTATGCTAAGAACTGGTAGCTTGATCTAGATAAGATTGTAAGAACAAAGTCAAGTAGCTCTAGTTTTGTATTATTGTGCTATCTTCTATATTTTCTCCATATGTTTTTTCTACTTTTGTAGAGATTACAAGTTCTTAATGTTTTCAGCTTTTTTTCAATCTTTTCAACTTTTTTTCTTAGAAACTATCTATCAAAAGAACTTTACTTTTCTTTCCCTAGTTTGATATCATGAGACTAACTCTTAATAACATAATTTGTTGTTGCTAACGGAGCATCACGTGACTATGTTTGGTCTACTAACTTTTCCAAGTTGAATGACCTTAAACTTAATAGCATGATATGATGGATTAATAAAATCTAAACTAAGGATGTTTCTGCCTCTTTCTTGATCTCACAGCTACACTCACTTGCCGATTTGAGCCTATTGTATTTTTTATTGAGGCATTGGTGACTCAATAATTATTATCACATGGGCATTCTATATGTTGGGTTATCATCTCACTTGGTTGTGGTGATTCACCCTATGCCTTGTGGACTGATACCGAGTATATAGATTAACTAATTATGATGATAATTATTGAATTGTGACTCTCCTTTGTAAACCCAATAATAATCAATATCAAAATAAAGATAAGTTTCTTCTTATCAAGTGTTGAGGGCACCCAAGAGGGAAGAGGGTGAATTAGTTATTTTAAAATTATACAAATTAAAACTTTAATTTTAGTTTCAATAAAAATTATATTTAAAATAGTAACTAACTAAAAATCTCTAAGCACTAAAAGTAAATTGTAGAAAAATGAAAAAAAAGGATAATAGGCACTAGATTTTATATGGTTCAACCAAAACTCCAAATTGGTCTACGTCTAAGCCTAGCCACCTAACTTGGATTCCACTAACCCATAAAAATAAATTACAAATTGTACTCTTCCACTATATATATGGCAAGCCCAATAATAACTATTACTATGTATTCTTTATAATGGAGTGAGCACAATCCCAAAATAACTCTTAAATATAATTTTTGATAAAATTAAATTCCAAAATATCTAGTAATCTACCCAAATAAAAATGGTTATTTTACAACATAAAATAATCATCTTACAAAATATCAACTTGCTACAAATTTGACTAAGTAAAATGGATCATTTGTTTTTTTTAGATATGATAAGTTAATTATTCAAAAATCATCATAGCAAATTGTATATGTTAATGCAAATAATAGACTAATATAAAAGTTATTTTGCATTGGATACACAAAAGTCTATTATTCAACAAAATAATTGTTAGCAAAGGTTAATTTTAATTTTAACATTGATTATAACTCGATACAGTTTAACAATGTATGAATAATTTATTTCTCAATAAAATCCTTTTTCATCAAGTATGGAACGAAGAATTCAACAAGTGAAATTAAGTTTTAGCAAGCAATGATTTAATTTAATCAAAAGTGAATATTACAATGGAGTGATCAATGCAAATATTATCAAATAGGTCGCTTAGAAGATGACATATGATGAAGCAATCTAAATTGTGATGAAACTGGGAAATGAAATTAAATTTTTGTAATAAAATAATTTAATTTCAATCAAGATTGTGCTACAAATTGATTTAATTGATTAAAGATAATTAGATATAATTAAGGTGACTTAATTTTTATGTAAACTAGGTATTTGTCAAATGGAAAAAATTCAACAAATAAGAAAAATAATTGTATCAAAAAAAATATTTTGTGTCATTTAAAATAAACATAAAAAATGATTCTAAATGATAATATTTAACATAGACCACACTGATGTTAAAAATTCAAGCATGCTAATGATTTTTGTAGGAGAACAAAAATTCAGTAAAATTAAATTTTTGTACAAAGTATTTCACACAAATAATTTTATCTAAATTGAAAAGATGCAAAGAAAATTTCAATGAGCATGAACAAGTAAATCAAGAGGGCTTCCTCAAAGAAAATCAATATTTTGTCAATTGAAATTACTAAACTTAATGATGAAATTTAAATTATAAATACTAAACATAAAATAACAAATTAATTTTCCATGAAAATGAATTCCAAGATAAAATCAATTAAGTTCAAAGAAATATTAGGAACTGAAATATCAATCAAGTTAATGATAACCAATCAAATCAAAAGAATGAATCAAGAATGTAGAGCATAATATCAAGAGAGAAATTAGGAGAAAGAAGACCTCACCCAAGGCTCTAGAAATTTAAATTAATTGAAAAGAACCATTGAATGAACCTACCTGTTCTTTTGCTTGCACAACTATCCTTGTGGATGAACTTGATGTACTGAAGACCCAGAATACTTTTTGAACAGTAGTAAGGAAGCATGAGTGAGTGGCGGACCATAGTAAAGAAGCAAAATAAGAGATTTAATTCAAATAGCTGGAAAAAAAAGGCAATTATTTAAATTTACATGGAGGGAAATTTAATTGAAAAATAATAAATATAAAATCTTAAAAAACTATATAAATCAGCGAAGTAATATAGAGAAAAAATTAATTTGTTTCATATTTGGAATGTAAGGGAATAATTTAAACATTTGATAAAATAAAACACCAAAGTAAAACAAAATAGCTAAGAAAATCATAATTAAAATGAAATAAAATAAGTAATTCAATGTAATGAAATACCTAAAATTTATATGAAAAATGGTCTTAACAAAAATTGTCTAATTTAACAAAAAAATGGCTAATTTAATTATTCTTTATTACTATTCATTATTTAAAAATATCTTAAATTGAAATAATATATGACCAAAGTAACGTGTATTATGTCAATTTATTTATTTTAAATAATTTGAATATTCCTTAAGGGTTATATTTGAATGCTAAATACAATTGGCCTAAAGGAAGATTATTTTTTGGCTAGATTTTATGTAATAACAAATATGTAATAATTTTTTATTGATCATGCATATAAAATGTCAATCTAAAGAAAGACATATTATTAGCATAATTTATTATCACTATTTGTTGATTGTAATTTTAATAGTATCATTTAAAAGTTATTATTTTTGTCCAAAGACAAAATTACAATATTGTGTTAGGTAACTTATGAGAGCCTATCTTATTAAGCATTATATTTTGAGCATGTATATTATTGATATTTTATTTACATTATATATCCAAAAATTATTATTATTAATTATGAGTATATTCTATTCATTTTAGTTAATATTTCTTATATATCTGTCAATTTAAATAACATTCTAGTGCTTAACAAAAACCACTAACTTTAAGTAATGAAAAGAAGATATCACCATAATTCTTAGGTGTATGGATCTTGACTTTGTGATCAGATCAGAATATCAGCCACCTTTACTATGAAAAACACTATTAATCAAAAGGCTAATATTGAAAAGTGAGAACATTCTAACCATATGAGTCTTATGATTATGAAACATTCTATTCCAAATCATAAGAGGTGCAATGCTTGAAGAAGAATGTGCTATAAAAATTTGTAATTCAAATTACAAACTATTTCAATAGTTCTAAAAAGGTTGAAGTGAGTACTATTCTTAGTAAGCTCATATCAATGTGGTATAAAGGCAATGAAAATATAAAAGAGTACATTATGAAGATGTTTAATTTTGTTACAAGACTGAGAGCACTAAAGTTAGAGATATTTGATGATAATCTTGTGCACTTAATCTTGATCTCTCTTCATAGATAATTTATTTTTTTAAGATAATTTATAATATCCAAAAGGAAAAATAAACTCTTAATGAGCTTATGCTCGGTCTATGCAGAGGAAGAGAGATAAAAATAAGAAAAAAAATTAAAAGTACTCATTTAGCTACTATCTCTCATGGCATTATTATTAAAAGAAAAAGAACTCATAAAGGCAAAAGAGTTGTAAACAAATGGCCTTCATAGAATAAGGTGTAATAAAAATAAGATAATGCTATCACTTATTTCTTTTGCAAGAAGGCTAGTCATTTAAAGAAGGATTATCTCTAGTACACTAAATGGCTCATTAGAAGGGATAAACTTCTCAGCTTTGTTATTATAAAATTAATTTATCTTTAGTTCTAAATCACACTTAGTGGATAGATATAGATGCAATTATTCACATAAGTGTGACTATGTAGGTTATGTGAAAATTTAAAATGTCAATTGATGTTAAAAGATTCATCTATATAAGAAATGGTGGCTTAATTAGCCTCATGTTCAAATTGATTAATTTTGATGATAACAAACAAATGCTTGGATGTTCTAATGAATATTTTTATGTGTTTCAGATATATCAATTGCTAATTACATATCTAATACATTAGAGAAAATTTCAAGAGTAGAAGAATGAAAAGGATAATGTGAAACTCAAGATACAATATTTTGGGTTATATGACTATTCATATGAGTTCATTGGCATGAATCAATTTTCTCACAACTTAACATATTATTTTAATGAGATTAATTTATATAAATCTTTATTTAATTAATATTCAATTATATGTTTCATACATAGCATTAAAATTGTCAAAGTAATAAATGATAAAAATTATTAAGTATAATTATTTTATTTACTTAATATAATTAAGTATTTTAATTTAGTTTGATGGTTATAAGATAACTAACATATTTATTATTATATATAAATTATACCATAATTTTTAAATATCACATGTCAAAATTAACAAAAATATATAAAGTTTTGTATTTTTGCCAAAGTCATTTTCTAATCAAAGAATTCATATCTGATTTCATCTCCAACAGATTCCTTGAATTTTTTTTCCTTTAATTTAAGAGGTTACATGACCCACTTTTTATTAAAATTGAATTTATTATGATTTTCTAAATATTAGCTGATTTTTATAATAAATGCATGCTACAAGCTTTGAATATATTAAGAACCATATTTGATTACCTTTGACTTACACATGTAAATAGCCAAATTTTGGCTGCTAAATTTAATATTTATTTAATATAAATTATATTTTTATTGAATATTAAATTATTAGATGATAACATGAGGTTTGCATGATATATTTTTAAAATATGATCTTCTTGCCTATAAATAGCCCTCATTCTCTTCATGAAAGCATTCCTCATTCAAAATTCAAAATCCTCTAGCAAATCTAAGAGAAAATTTCTTAGATTTTTCTTCCAAGTGTTCTCCAAATATTTCAAGATCAAATCCTTGGTTGGAAGCTTCATCATCTTCAACTAAGCAAGCCTTCTCAAATTACTTGAGTTTGTTTTCTTGATTTTAATCCTCTTAGTTGTTCATGCTATTTTCACCATCTATTTATTCTTTCCAATTTATACTTTTGGTGGATTAGTCTTTGGACATTATTTTTACATCAAAGTTTCTCAATCATTTTTTTTGTGATAAACTCTTGTGATAGTTTGTAGGATATATTTCAACTTTTGAAAATTTTAACTTCCTACAAATTTATTTTGGTTTCTTGAAATATTTCTTCATTAGTCTTATTTTGAAAGATCATTTATTCTTAGATCTATTTTAGAAGTATATTTTTAAGCATTTAAAAATAAATTATTATGCTGAAATTATTTTTATATTTACTAGATCTCTCTTTTTAATTAAAAGCTTACTAGCATACTTAGATCTATTATATACTCATTTTATTTAAGTACTTTGTGATCATTAGTATTAATTGAAAGAATTTTTTGATAAAAATAAAATAAATTATTCCTCTGAAATTTATTTTATTGTGTAAAAGAATATTGTGAAATTATTTTGAAATCATTTTTAAACATCTTAGTAAGATCACTTTAAGATATTTATTTCAATATTAAGTGAGCATATTATCTTGCCAAAAATTTTAAGTTGTAAGTGATCATTTATAAGTTGTGAGATCATTTTTTGAATTGGACAACTTGGTATATTTGTGAGAGATTTATTTTATCAAAATTTATTATTTTGTATTTTTCTTTTGTGTAAAATTTATTTTTTGTTTCACCCCTTTGGAGTATATGTAGGGGTTTCCCCTCGTTATAGGAGAGTACTATTTGTAATTTATTTTGCATTTAGTGGATTCCTAGCAGGGGTGGATGAGGGGTTTGGCCTAACCACATAAAAATTGTGTGCATATTATCTCTCTTACTTTCTTGTACTTTATTTTTTTGCATTAAGAATTGTATCTATCATTATAAAATCAAAAATTAATTTTCTACTAAAAATTAAAATTTAAGATTTAAGTTTTAAAATTTTTAATATCACCCAATTTACATATTTTTAATATCACCCAATTCACCCAATTAAAATTAAGATTTAAGAATTGTATCCTGTCATTGTATCATATTATCTCTCTTTGATAGATGATTATTTTCATTATGGGTGCTTATACTTGGTTTATGAGAAATTACAATCAATGCACATATTTAAACTTTGTAAGGCTAAAGTTAAAAATCAACTTGACAAGAAAATAAAAGCTGTCAAATCTGACCATAATGATGAATATTATAATTGATCAAATGAATCTAGTGAATAACGTTTAGGCCCTTTTACCAAATATTTAGTATAATGTAAAATCGTTTCTCTCTGGTTTCTTTGAAAGACTCTTTTAGAAACATTATCACACTAGTAGGTTATTATGATTTAGTTACACTAGATGCATATAAAGATTACATTTCTCAATGGTGATATTAAAGAACCTATATATATGGTGCAATTAGAAAATTTTTAAATTTCTAATTCAAAATATCTAGTGTTCAAATTAAAGAAATTCAACTATAGTTTAAAGAAAGTATCCCATCAATGATATAAGAAATTGGATCATGGATGACTTCTTTTGATTTCAAATAAAAAACTATTGATCAATGTGTTTATCATAAAAGTAGTGTGAGTAAATTTATCATCTTTGTGTTATATATTAATGTTATTCTACTAGTAAGCAACAACATAAACCTTTTGCATGAAACCAAGAGATTTCTTTCTAATAAAATTAAACTAAAAGATCTTGGGAATGCATCTTTTATGTTGGGTATACAAATTCATCGAGATCATTCTCATCATATGCTTGGTTTATCACAAGCGGTATACATTGATAAAGTGCTTTGTAGATTTGGTATGAAAGATTGTGCACTATGAGATACACCCATTACTAAAGAAGGTAAATTTATTTTGCTTCAATGCTTGAGAAATAAAATTGAAAAGAAAGAGATGGAAAAGATCTCATATGCATCTACAATAGAGAGTCTCAAGTATACTCAAATTTGTACGTGTCTAAATTTTGCGTACATTATTGAAATACTTGGTAAATATTTAAGTAACTCAGAACTCAATTATTGAAAAATAATAAAATTGTTTATGCAGTATTTGAAGAGTATAGAACATTATATGCCACATATCGGAGATCAAATCATTTAGAGATCGTGGGATACTCCGATTTTGATTTTATTAGCTGCCTTAATAGTAGGAGATCCACTTCAAGATATATTTTCATATTAGCTAAAAGAACTATATCTTGGAAGAGTGCTAAATTATCACTCATTATTTCTTTCACTATAAAAGCAAAATTTATAGCTTGTTATGAGGCATATAATCAAGGAATATAGTTGGATGGATTTGAGAGACCGTTAAAACTAAATTTTATCACTAGGCTAACTATAATAGAGCTGCTGAGTTGTATTCAAAGAACAATAAAGTTTCAAAATCAAAGCATATTGATATAAAGTTACTTGTTGTAAAAGAAATAATTTAGAGTTATCAAGTATTTATTGAACATATTAGTACAAATTTTATGATTATTGATCCACTTATAAAAGATTTATCACCTAAAGTATTTCAAAGCATGTAACTCATAAAAGTGGTTTAGTTCGATGATATGCTAGCATACTGGGAGTTTGCTTATGACGTTAAATGATGTAAATATATTTTTCTTATCAGACTACCGTATTGTTATTATCTTATTATTGAAAACTCTGAAATAAGATTCCATAGTTTCAAATACAATTTAACATAAATAAATGAAACTATATTTATAACTCTTTTGAGTTATAATATAGGACTAGTTGAAAAGAGACATTATATAAGATCACAACACATTAAATTTTCATGCTATACATTTATACTTAATCTATGATGTTAATCTTGAGTTAGTGATTACTCATGAGTCTTGTTATAGAAAAATTATAATAAAGATCACTTTTATTCTATATCAATATTGTCAATCGACCAAGTTATCTAAAGATACTCCTCTATGAAGATAGCAAGTATTGAGCTCTTAGAATATATAATAATGTATAATTATCAAGTAATATACATGACCATGTGTGTGTGTGTGTGTATGTGTGTGTGTGTGTGTGTGTGTGTGTGTGTGTGTGTGTATAGTATATGTTAGGTGTTATCTTATTTTTTTAAATAAGGATTAATTATTTTTTAGACTTTTGAGATATCTTATTAATTTTATATAAAATTATCATGTGTAGAGACTAGGCATTTTATTTTATTTTTATAATAGATTGAAATAAAATGAAATACATTCAAGTATAAATAGGATCATAGTCCCAAGTTTAAAAAGTTGATTCTTTTTCTTTTTTTTTGTATCCTATCTTGTGTGAAAAAAAGTTCTCTCTCTCACACACACACATACATACACACGCTTCGAAACTCAAGAACTTTAGATGTGAATGACCAAAAATCTCATATTTGCTTTTTCATAGATTCAAGTGCACTTCGACTAAATCTCTTTGATGATTCTACATGAGATCTGTGCACAATGAATTTATTTTTTATTGTTATTTGTTTCTAACACTGCTTTCTCATTTTAATTTTACAGCACGAATTTGAGAAAGAAAACGGATGATACATTGCCTTGAGTGGATAATGCATGCTACTACCTGAGCAAGTTAGCTAACTAATCTAACCAACCGGTCCCAATCCAATTAATGCTAGATCTGGCCATGCAACTGATCCGATTAAGTTGAAGAAATTTTTCTTTAAGGTTTTTTCCTTAATGAACACAACCTGCTTATTATTTCTACAAATTGTTTTTTATTGTCGCAAGCACTATTCCAGTCGAACGTGTGTGTGTGTGGACTGAGTAATTAACAACTAAAAAGATTTAAGATCGAACTTCGTTTTTTTAAAAAGACAATAATTAAGCGTGATCAAATTTTATAGATTTGAATATTAAAAAAAAATAGATATGCAAAATGATATTGAATGATTGAAAAAAATTGGGAGATTTACATACATAGCACACAATTCTTATGCATTTACATATCTAATACCTAAAGTTTGATATTTACAAACATAGCACATTTTCTATGCTTCAAAAGGTGAATTTAACTTCAAAAAAAGTAAGAAAGTACTATTTTTGTTATAATAATAAAGATTTAGATGTAAATATTTATATTTGAGTCTTAGATATGTAAATATATAAGAATTGTGTGCTATGAATGTAAATGCCCCAAAAAAATTTTGGTGGTGCTTTGTAATTAGTGAATATACGAGAATTTAGGGAAACAGATTATAATACAATCAGACTACGTATTTTTTATGAAGATGAGAAAAAAAAAAAAAACAGTAGTGTGATGTAGAGATAAGAACATAGAGGGATATCTAACCAAACTGGGAAAAGATATAGAAGAAAGAATGATAATATTGGGAAGTACTAGTAGCATCAACACTCAATTGTACTAATAAAACAAATAATTTATCGAAGTAATAAAAACTAAAGAGAATCAGACCGAGGTACTAAAGATAAACATTTTACCATTTATTGTTTCGGAATTTTTAAAATCAATAACTTTAAAAAATAATTTTATATAATGACTATTAAAAAAAATTTGGAGTTGACATTATTGACGCTTCAATGCTTATGTGCTGCATTGTCGATGATCCTATCATCGATAAGATATAATTTTTTGAATCGTTGGTTGCTCCAATGGGCGGCTAATCATTGGCCCGACAAACAACAATCAGGGGATGGCTGGGAGACGGGTGGTTTATGCCCCCCAAATGGATGCAAATGGGCACCCAACGTCGCTCTCCAATTCTCACTTTCTTTTACTCTCTCTTCTCTTTTCTTCAAGCTAGAGAATTCCCTTCACCTGTGTTATTTTTATTAAATATCATTTCGCCAAAATCATACAATTTCATCATCATTATCAGGTTAGTTAAAAATTTCTATCTTTCTTTTCCATATTTCTAGGGAGTTTTTTTTTTTTTTTGCAAGTAATGAAGCCAAGTTTTGTTTGTTATGGTTAGCTATTAAAATCATAAGCTGTTATGATTATTATTATTATTATTATTATTATTATTATTATTATTATTATCATTATTAATGTTGTTGTTGTTGTTGTTGTTGTTGTTGTTATTGTTGTTATTGTTGTTGTTGTTGTTATTATTATTATTACAAATTATAAATAAGAATTTAATATTATAACTTTATCTTATTATTTAATAACTTACTATTACATGTTCAAAACAATTTTATTTGTTTTGATCACTATTACATTACACTATTAGTCATCCAATTAATGTATATTTCATTAATAAGGTAATATGACCAATCTTTAATTCAACTAATGCTTTTTTAGCTAACATAATCACAATGAGTCAACAAATATCAACCCTAATGTTATTCTACAATGAAATACTAGTATTGTCAGATGATTTTGCTCCAAACTATATGGGAGGTCTTCTATGCTATTCATATGTACTTAAATTTTAATCAACTACACTATAGAGTCTTCTATGCTATGAATATTGATCTTGGGATGAGCACTACCTCTATATGTAGGTTTCCTATTTGTAAAGGTTTCATTGTAATGCCTTGTTTGGTTAGAGGCTCTAAAGTAAACTCTAGTGGTTTATATCAAAATTGAGATTACTGTTGCAATTGGACAAAGCTATATCCACACAATGCCCAAGTACTCAACCGTGTTATTCAGCTAAGCACCCAAGAGGATGAATTGGGTTTTTAAAAAATAATTTCATAAAACTTAATTTTAATATGTTGTAGAAGACTTAAACCTTTAATGATTATGCTTTAATGAAATATAGCAACAATGAATAATAGTATAAAAAAGTAAAGTGCAGAAAAATAAAGAAAGAGAACACATAGATTTTACATAAACAAATATCCACTTTTCACAGAATTCTTTAAATTAAAGTTGAGATTATAACAAATCTTCCATACTCTCCATCATGGGCAAGTACAACCCAACTCTTTTATTTTCTTTTTTTAACCAAACAGTATTTAATGTACTTTTCTTTTGAGTACAATCCAACAAGAAAATAAGAAAGAGGAATATGAAAGTATCTAACTCTAAAATTAAAAGTAATTTACTCTAACAACCCAACTACAATAATATTAAGGAAAGTTAAATCAAAGGTAATAATGATAGCTCACTTTAATTGATATTCAAATTTGAAAGAAATGATTAAACTTGAAATCTATATATATATATATATATATATATATATGAATCTTTAAACTATTTGATGTGAATATAATAACTTAAAATCAAATTGATTTAATTGATAATTTGAAATGTAGCACAATAAAGATTTAGAAACTAAATAAATTAATTGTTATAAAAGAGACTTTGAGTTTTTTGAAAGATCAAATGAAAAATAAAATCTTAAAGCACATGAACTCAATTGAAATCTCTTTCAAAAAGAAGTATTACTTATGAACAGTATGAGATAATTTTAGAGAAAAGAAAACTTGCAACTTACCAGTGTTCTTAATGAACCAATTTACATAACATAAGTCTCACTTAAGCATTTGTAAGATTAATGAGAAGAGAAGAATTTTACAAACACAAAACTTTAATCAAACATAAACAAAGCTTTTGATCAACTTGAAAAGATGTATGAATAGATGAGTTAAGCATAAAATAAATTGATCAAATACCAAGGAATCTTAAGCCAAGAAAGTGATCAATGTCTCACATAAGAATAACAACAAAAATAAAAATAAAAAAGAACCTTAAAAAGTTCTCGGCCAAGATGGATTTCCACCAATCCTCCAACTTCTTTTGTGCAATCTTCAAGGAAATCATTTGTAGGTTGGAAGATGGAATAATGATGAAGAGATTTGCACTTGATTCACCAGAAAAGTATCTTCAAAAATTTTGCAAGAATTCAGCCAAGAGAGAAAATTCCAAGAGGAATTAACCTAGTCTTAGAATAGTATATATAAGACAAAGTGTCAAGAGGGTTGACCAAAAGATGAAAATAAGAGGGAAACTCATTTGGAATTAATTAAGCGTAAGCCAATCAAAATAAAAATAAATTGCATGAGGGAATAATTTGGCCAAGGGAAAATAGGAGGGAATTTGAATTTGGATGGTTGGTTTGATTTGAATCAACCAATTTGAAATCCAAAATGCATGATAAGGTGTTCGACCAAGGCGAGGAAGAGGAAAATTCATATGGTAAGTGATTCAATTTGAATCAATTAAATTAATTAAGTTCTGCAAGATGAAGGATCGGCTAAAGGTATAAGGAGGGAAAATTTAAATGGAAAGAAGTTCAATTTGATTTAATTTATCTCATGACAAGATCTCCAAATCAATTAGGAAGTTAATTAGCATCAGAGTCGACTGAGAGAGAGAGAAGAGAATTTGAATTATTAGCAAATAAGTCATGACACCCTTAATTATCTAAGTAAAAAAGGAAATAATTTAAATTTTGATTAATTAAATCAAACATAATATAGGGTCGGAGAAATGAGGTTTCTATGATGGGATTCAATTATAATTGATAAAGCAGTGTTAGAAAGAGATAATATACAAGCTTTATTAAATAAAATCCAAGGGATATTAAAGAATTCAAGCAAGCTTGTTTTCAAATATGGATTAAATCTATTTTAATGTACTCAATTCAAATTAAATGATGATGAATCAGATATTAGGAGATTTCAAATTAATATTCATCATGTGATTAATTTGAATTTAGTTAATCATATGGCCAGCCAAGAATAATTTCCAAAATTGAATATTTATAAAAGGAAGAGGAAAAATCCATGGCCCTTTTTAATTAAATTTGAATTAACTCAAATATATACAAATTAATTCAAATTAGCTTTATAAAAACACCATGTGGTCAGCCACCATCATTCCATAAAGAGTTAGGTTTAAATTTGCACAATTAAGCAAGAGAATATTTAATTTGAATTCAAAACAATTCAAATTAAAAATTCAAATAAATGATTTTCTTAATTTTAAAAAGATGGAATAATTATGGAAACAATTTGAATGGCTCTCACATGATTTATTTTGCAAATAATCATGAAATAATTCGGCTAAAATGATTTAGAATGATAGGTAGGATAGGAGAGAGAAAATAATACATAGAATAATTTTTTGATAATTCAATTGTATTCATTAAACAAATAGATAATGAACATGATTAAGCATGAAAATCATTTACTAAAATGTGAACATAATTTAACTTGCACGGAAGCATAATAAATGGAACAAAGTTTATATATTTAGTTCACATTATTTTAAAAAAAGAAAATATGAGATGTAGAAATTATGAATAATTCCAAAATAAATTATTTTGAAATGAATGAATGATTTAATTTATTTTAGTGAGCTTTTTTATTTGCCTTAATATAGTTATTCCTATAAAAATTCTCACCCACTTCATGTCCAATAGCTTTAGCATTCTGAATTGACTTAATAACTTGGAGTTAAATTTTTTCTGCACACTTGAATGTAACTTGATTAGTAGCATTTGAACATGTATTTGTTATCGTCAAATTCAATCTCATATGAGGTGGGGCTCAAGAAGTCAACAAGCTGGACCTTCATCGAAGTATGTCACTCGTAATTTCATTTAGTTTTCCACATTAGATCTCATGAGCTTCCAAACTTATAGGTATGTTACAAGTACCTTCTAAAAATTTAAGATTTTTACTTAAATTATTATCAATTTTTTATTGAAACTAAATTGAGTTTTTCTACTATCCGGTGTGATATATTTATGTTGAAATAGTTCATCATAACAATTTAAAAGAGGCTAGTCATGTAAAAGCTAATAGGTATGTTACACTAACTAGGGATGGTTACAAGAAGATGAATAGTAGAACAAGTGATAGTTCTAGTTATAGTGATACTTAAAATAAAGTAAACGCAACAATAGACATAGGCACAAGTGAGATAATAGGTGAAGACCTTCTTAGGAAGCATTTGGTGGCAAATACAAATATCTTAGATGCTATGATATCTAATAACTTGTCATATGATCGAGGAATGGGTTTAGTTACTTTGATGGTGTAACAATAGATTTAAGCCTATCATGTGAATAAAAAATCCTTGACCAATTAATGGAAAATATGTTTTTTTCATAAAAAAATTGACTTACAATATGCAATTAATAGTGAGTTCACAGTAAATAATGTATGATATCATATCATTAATTTAAGTAAATATTGATTATTTGGTATATGTGTACACCATCACCAATTGTCTACACCATGTCATTAGCCCATACGTGCTGCTAGAAGTAAGTGATTAGCCAGAGCATGAAAATTTTCAACTATAATTGGCAAATACACATGTGCATATAAATGGAAGTAAAATTAATGCCCAAATTTCTTACATGAAAGTTTAGTATGTGAGAAGAAAATCCATAAAAATCATATTTGATAGTTAAGAGGAATCATATCATTTGTTACCCAAATTGATTAAAGTTATTTGTGACATTATGAGAGGTTCTATTCATAGGATATAAACTAACACCACAAATTATTTTCAATGTATTTTTTGGAATTTTGGTCCCTTAATATAAGGTTGGAGTTACTGCAGGCCAGAAGTTAGTATTGAGGCATATTTCTTTTAGAAAATTAATGATGGACATTACTTGTTGTTGGTTGGAGTCAACATAAGTAATTATCTTTTACCACTATCATTTGTAGTTGTTGAATATGACTGTAACAAGTCATAGTTATGGTTCTTAAAAAAGCTATATGAGTTGTTATCTGTGTAATAACCAGAAAAAATTATTATTATTTTTTTTTAAACCAACATGACGATTGGCCGCAAATAGATGAATCGAAGGGGGGCCAATTTCGGTTTGCCAAAATTGATCTTCCAAAGCTGAGAGAGAGAGAGAGAGAGAGAGAGAGAGAGAGAAGCTTCCTCATGGTTCCTAGCAGCTTCGCCTCTAACACCGAACACCAGCCGTCATCTAGGTCACTAGGCCACTAACTGCCAGCGTTTTGGTCCCTTCTGTGCTCAAACAACCAAGAGAGAAGAAGGAGGAGAGAGTCCTTGCATACACAAGAGAGGGGGCAGCGGTATCCAAGACAGGTTAGGGCACGAATGAGAAATAAGAGGAAAGAGAGGTATTTTATTTTATTTTATTGGTTTTTATAAATTGAGGAAATGAATTTATATTATATAAGTTTCAATTTCAACAATTGGAAATCCTGAAGTCCATTTTACAGTACAAACTTTTACATAATTATTTCATTACACAGTGTATGTTTTGATTATATCAAAAGCTATGTAAATAAACCATAAATATATTGAAAATTTTATCAGAACAATTCAATTGAAAAACAATAAATGAAAATGTTAGATTTAAAGCTTATAAATGAAATGTTAGATTTGAAGCTTATGAATGTGATGGATGTAAAAAAAATATGATTAATTATATAAATAGATCGAGAATGTAATTCTGAGTATAATACAAATCAAACTTAATTATCTAAACTTTAAATACTACATGGAAAATATAACTTAAATATTAACTTGATATTTAGCTTAATAAATGTAAATAAATATAACATATATTATGGTTTATAATAATACAAAATTAGTTTTTCTTGTCAATCTTAATGATAAAATTTTATGAGGAGAATTAAAAAATGAATTAATTTAAATAATTATATAGAAAATTAAGAAGAAAATAGATAGAACTTCTTACAATTGATTATGTTACATGCATATTAGTAAAACTATAATTTAAATTTAATAATGAATAAAGTGAATATAATAATTTATAAAAGAATTAAGTAAATTAAACTATTTTAGATTTAAATAGCAATCATTTAAATAAGAATGAGAAATTTATTTAAAAAATTTAATGTCTCTAATGAACTAATGTTGAAATAGAATTATAAATGTAATCATAAGAGAGATAGTTATATTTCAATAATGTATATACTTAGATAGTTATGAGTATTGATCAAGTTAATATTTCTAATCATAGGAACTTCAGTTAAAGAAATATTTTCAAAGGGGAGGTGATTCGAAGAAGCTTCATGCTAAAGTGGATAATTATGCTCTTACATTTATGATAAAATTTTATTTATTTTTTCTGTGATGGAATTCATTGGTACATAGTTATAAATTATCTCTATATTTCAAATTACATTCGTATTTCAAATTATAATTTAATTTCTCATCTTCTCAATATTGAATGTATAGTTTGAATGTTAGATCATGTTATTACTTATGTTATTATACAAAATTAACTGATTTTTTGCCTTGAGAAAATATGGATAGCATCACAAATTCTATGTTATAAATGTGTATGCCTAGAAATAGAGATCACCCCTTTATGGTACTGGCTGGATGTAATGTACCCGTGCACGAAAAGGTAAATGGGAATGGTTACTTGTCCTTTGGATGGGTTTTGAAAAAGGTATTCCTTCTAGAAAAAGTTTTTAGACGGTGACTCCTGAAATGATTAATAAATTAGAAATAAAATTTCTCAAAAATATTTACTTCCATTTACCTCTTATATGTTGGATGGTTTAAACACTTGTTACATAATGTTCATATTTATAGTAAATTGGTCTTGCATATTATTTCAATTTTCTTATTTTACTATAGTGTAAAAATATAATTTATCCACTGATAATATTATTCAATTACAAGTTGCTTTATATATATATATATATAGGTAAACTTCCTAACTAAATGGAGAATAGAAGGGAGGAATATATATAGTTGTAGAAGAACTTCAAGAGATAGGTACTATGTTAGTTCTGTTTAGATTGTGTTTTATATATGACTTCAGTTGGTGGATAATTTATATGTGCAGATAAATTTGTTAAATGTGATTTGGATTTGTAGTGGCTCTTATATGATTTAAAAATTATTGTATAGTTTATATTCTACTAGATATGTTTAAGTAAAGTTTTTTTTATTTTATTATTCATCCGACCGTCCATTCTTGCCTTGGTATTCGAAGCTTCCAGGTCGGGTCATGACAAGAGTGGTATCAGAGAGAGATTTTATATTTAGTGATATAAGTATGATCATAATCAAAGAGTCATTAAATAGATGATAAATTTTATGAAGAGATTTATATATGATTATATTAATTGATGCATAATGGTTATAAATAAATAATGCTTCATAGGCCTATGGAATAAATTCAAGAAGATGCTATGGGTGATAATAGATAGAGAGGCACAAATTATTGAGAAATAGAATTTGGGGTAACCCCTTCACTTGCTATAGATGCATTTGCTCAAATGATAAAAGCATTGATGCATATGATATGAAATTAGCAGACTCAAGCTAGTGCAAGTAGTGGAAATCCTATTGACAAATACCTTACATTATTTTAAGATAGTTGGCCACCTCTTTTCTCAAGAACATGAGAACCTATAGAAGTAGAAAATTGGTTGATTTGGATAGAGAAAATTTTAGAAAGTATGTCATGCCCTCCAAAAAGAAGAGTTTTATTAGCTTCTTTTTCTTTTGAGGGTCAAGCTGAGAGATGGTGGAAAGGACAATTACAAGAAAAATTTGAATAAAGGCATTGCAATCTTATTTCATATGAGAATTTTGTGAAGGCCTTTAGAGATTGGTTTGTACCCCTCTCAACTAGGAGACAAATGCAAAACAAGTTCATCAGATTAGTACAAGGAGATCATTCTATCACACAATATTAAGCTAAATTCACAATGCTTTCAAGGTATGCACCCCAATTGATATCTAATGTAAAGGAGAAATGTCATAGGTTTCTATCTGGACTGAAGGATGTAGTCAGATAGCCTTTGATTCCTCTAGGTATTGATGACTATTCTGTACTGGTGAAGAGGCCTAGAAGGATAGAGTTGGATTTACAAGCTACTCAGATGAAGAGAGATACTCAAAAAAAGAGAAATGATGATAGGTCAAAATCTAGACAGAATGTTCAAATTAAAAAATTAAACTAGAAGAAGCTTAAGTTTAACAATACTGCTAGTAGTAATAATGTTACTACATGTCTAAATATGGAAGAGAGCATAAAGGAGAGTCCCTCTTAGGCACAAATACTTGGTTTTGGTGTCATCATCCAAGACATATGGCTAAAATCTTATCCTATCTTAGGTTAGAAACCTTCAGTTAATACTAGGACAAGTGTTCAACCTTCTCAAAGGGCTATTGGCAAACAAAGGATGACTGAATCAATTGAATCAGTTACATCTCAGAATTAAAACTGATAGAATACACAACCTCAAGTATATGCACTCACACAACAGGAAGCAAAAGACTCATCTAATATCATTACAAGTATGTGTCTTCATTTATACTAAAATTTTATATTATATATATATATATATATACTCATTTATAGGTATTATCTCTATTCAAAATAAATCATTTAAAGTTTTATTTAATACTAGAGCATCACAATCATTTATACCTGAGGAATGTGTGAGAATTATTGGATTGAAAGTTATGAAAATGAATGTAGTATTATCAGTTATAATGCTAAATGGGTCTCATATGAGTGCTAAAAAATTTTGCTATGTGAACCTAAATATCTGTGAAAGAAGCTTGAATGCAGATTTAATAACACTACCACTATATAAATTTGATGTAATTTTAGGAATGGATTGGCTATCTAAATATTATGGTACTATAGATTATTGCAAAAAGATAGTCAACTTCAATATCCCTAGAGAAGAAGAATTCAAATTGGTGGGGCATAAGAGAGTATTATTTATGATGGTATCTTGCTTAAAAGTTCAGAAGATGTTAGCAAAAGGTTATGAAGATTTTCTTGCTTAAATTAATGATGTTACTAAAGAGGTAAAGAAGTTAGAAGATATACTAGTATTAAAGGAGTATCTAGAAGTTTTTATGCTGATTTACCAGGTTTACCTCTAGTTAGATAGATAGATTTACCTATTGATTTAATTCAAGGCATAGAACCTGTAGCAAAAGTACCATATAGAATGGCAATCAAACATTCCCTTGGGGAGCTTCTGTATTATTTGTGAGAAAGAAAGATGGGAGCTTAAGGTTATGTATAAATTATAGTGAGCTTAACAAACTCGCATTGAAGAATAAATATCCCTTGCAAGGATTGATGATCTTTTCGATCAACTAGAAGGAGCTTCAGTATTTTTAAAAATTGATTTAAGATCAGATTATCATCAGCTTAGAATCAAAAAAATAAAATATATCAAAGAATGTATTCAGTGCAAGATATAGGCATTATGAGTTTGTGATGATGCTTTTGGCTTAACCAATGCTCCAGCTGTATTTATGGATCTCATGAATAGAATCTTTAAACCATTTTTGGATTAAGTTGTGATTATATTAATAGATGATATTCTTATATATTCTAGAGATAAAGCAGCTCACACAAATCATCTTTACATTATTTTGCAAACTCTAAAAGGAAATGAATTATATACAAAATTTTAAAAATGTAAATTTTTAGTTAAATAACATCATATTTTTAGGGCATATGATTAGTAGTGAAGGTGTTTCAGTGTATCAGAATAAAGTTAGAGTAATAGCTAAATGGCTCAGACCAATCATTATCACAGAAATCAAAAGTTTCTTAGGATTGACAGGATATTATAGAAGATTTGTTGAAGGATTTTCACAGATTATCATGCCATTATCCAGGTAAATAGAAAAGGTAGTTAAGTTTGAATGGTTAGATTAGTGTGAAGAGGCTTTTCAAAAATTGAAGAATTGTTTAATGACTACTGTAGTATTAACTATTCCATCAGGGATAGAAAGATTTTAGATTTATAGTGATACTTCATTAAGAAGTTTGGGTTATGCACTTATGAAAAATGGAAGAGTGGTTGCTTATGCCTTAAGACAATTGAAAAATCATGAAAAAAATTATCCAACCCATAACCTAGAGTTAGCCATAGTGATATTTACATTGAAAATTTGGAGGTATTATTTATATGGAGTAAAGTGTAAAGTTTTTACTGATCATCAAAGCTTAAAACACATCTTTACTCAAAAAGAGCTAAATTTAAGGAAAAGGATATGGTTGAAACTCATTAAAGATTATGATTTAGATATTTAATATCATCCGAGGAAGGCAAATGTGATTGCTGATGCTTTAAAAAGAAAAACATATGGTAGTGCAAATTAGTTGATCTCTCAATAGGAGGAGTTGATTCAAGATTTTAAAAAATTAAAAATTTCAATTATTAAATCCATAGATGATCATGTTTTATTGTTAAATCAAATGGCTATATAATCAAATTTAAAGGGCAGGATACAAGATGTGTTATCTTAAGATGTTGACTTTCAAAAAATTATAAATTTGGTAAAAGTAGGCCATATAGAATATTTTGAAGTTGACGGGGAGGGATTTTTGAAAGTATAAGGGTTGAGTTTGCATTTCAAATATTAGAGATTTAATGAGAGAAATTTTATATGAAGCACATCACTCTAATTATATAATTCATCCAGGCAGTAACAAAATGTATCAAGATCTTAAGGAAATATTTTGATGGCTAGGGATGAAAAGAAGCATAGCTGAATTTGTTTACAAGTGTCCATCATGCCAAATGGTTAAGTCTAAACATCATAAGCCAAGTCGACTTTACAACCCTTGCCAATACTTGAATGGAAATGGGATGATATTGATATGGATTTTGTGATTTGTTTACTTAAATCCAGAAGTGGTTGTGATTATATTTGGGTTATTATTTAGATATTGACTAAATCTGCACACTTTATACTTATTAAATAATCTTATGCTATTGAAAAGTTAGCAAGAAAAATATGTTAATGAAATTGTGAAGTTATATTGTGTACCAAAATCTATAGTGTCTAATTGGGATGGCCAATTCACATCCAGATTATAGAAAAAAAATTCAAGAAGCTTTTGGTACCAAGCTTACTTTCAATACTGCATTTCATCCTCAAACTGATGGCCAATCAGAAAGAACAATTCAGACACTTGAAGATCTGCTTAGACTTTTATACTTGATTTTGGGGAAAATTGGGAGTTACACTTGCTTTTGATTGAGTTTGCCTGTAATAACTATTTTCAAACAAGTATTGGTATGGCTCCTTATGATGGAAGAAAATATAGAACATGACTTTGTTCGGAGGAAATAAGTGAAAGAAAAATCATTGGTGCAGATGTAGTAGAAGAAACCACTCTAAAGATTCGATTAATGCATGATAGATTAAAAGCTATTCAAGATAGGTAGAGGAAATATTATGATGCTAGACATCGGCTAGCAGAGTTTGAATTGAGAGAGTTTGTGTTTATTAAAGTTAGCCCTATGAAAGGTATTAAATATTTTGGCAAGATTGGGAAGTTAAGTCCATGTTATATTGGTCCATATGAAATCTTGGGAAGAATTGGGAAAGAGGCTTATAGAATAGCTTTACCTTTTTATATGCAAGGAGTGCCCAATGTGTTTCATATTTCTCTCCAATAAAAGTATGCTACTAATGAAGCCGCCAAAATTATTGCTGACCCTATTAATGTTTAACCTGATCTCACATTTATGGAGGAACTAAAAAGAACTATAGACTATGATGTTAAGAATCTCAGGAATATAGAAATTATATTTTTCCATATACTGTGGAAACATGGATCACAACGAGAAGCTACATGGGAGAAGGAATCAAAAATGTGAGGACTTTATCCTCATCTATTTAATTAAAGGTATGTTAATTTCTATTATTGTCATTAAATTTTGAGGATGAAATTTTTTATAAGGGGAGAGATTGTAATAACTAATAATAATAATAATAATAATAATTATTATTATTATTATTTTCAAACTGACATGACAGTTGGCAACAAATAGATCAATTGAAGGGCGCTAAATTTTAGTTTGCCGAAATTGAACTTCTAAATCAGAGAGAGAGAGAGAGAGAGAGAGAGAGAAGTGAAGACAGCTTCCTCGCATGTGTGCCCTAGTCGGGCTTCATCGCCGCTAACACTGAGCCACCACGAGCCGTCATCTAGGTCACCAAACCACTAACTGCCAGCGTTCTTGTCCCTTCCATGCATTGGCGACTAAGAGAGATGAAGGAGGAGAGAGTCCTTATGTACATGGGAGAGGTGGGCGGAGGTATCCAAGACATGTTAGGACACGAATGAGAAATAGGAGGAAAGAGCGGTATTTTATTTTATTTTTATGGTTTTTATAAATTGAGGAAATGCATTTATATTACATAAGTTTCAATTTCAAAAATTAAAAACCCTAAAGTCCATTTTACTATACAATCTTTGACATAATTATTTTATTACATAGTATATGTTTTAATTATATCAAAAGTTACGTAAATAAATCATAAACATGTTGAAAATTTTATAAGAACAATTCAATTGAAAAACAATAAATGAAAATGTTTGATTTAAAGCTTATAAATGAAATGCTAGATTTGAAGCTTATGAATGAGATGGATGTTAAAAAAATATATGTGATTAATTATATTAATAGATAGAGAGCATAATTCTGAGTATAATACAAATCAAACTTAATTATTTAAACTTTAAATACTACATGAAAAAATAACTTAAATATTAACTTGATATTTAGCTTTATAAATGTAAATAAATACATCATATATTATGGTTTAGAATAATAAAAATTAGTTTTTCTTCTGAATCTTAAAGATAAAATTTTATGAGGTGAATAAAAGAAAAATGAATTAATTTAAATAATTAATTGGGAAATTAAGAAGAAAATATATATAACTTTTTACAAATGATTATGTTACATGCATATTAGTAGAATCATATTATAAATTTAATAATAAATAAAGTGAATATAATAATTTATAAAGAATTAGGTAAATTAAAATATTTTAGATATAACTAGCAATAATTTAAATAAGAATGAGAAATTTATTTAGAAAATTTAATGTCTCTAATGAACTAGGGTAAAAATAGAATTATAAATGTTAGCATAAGAGAGATAGTTATGTTTCAATAATGTATACACTTAGATAGTTATGAGTATTGATCAAGTTAATATTTCTAATCATAGGAACTTCAGTCAAAAAAATATTTTCAAAGGGGAGGCGACCCGAGAAAGCTTCACGCTAAAGTGGGTAATTATGTTCTTACATTTATGATAAAAGTTTACTTATTTTTTATGGGATGGAATTCATTGGTGCATAGTTATAAATTATCTTTATATTTTAAATTGCATTCATATTTCAAATTGTGATTTATTTTTTCATCTTCTTCATATTGAATGAGCAGTCTGAATGTTAGATCATATTGTTACTTATGTTATTATAAAGAATTAACTAATTTTTTGACTTGAGCAAATATGGATAGCTTCATAAATTCTATATTATAAATGTGTATGCCTGAAAATGGAGATCACCCCCTTATGGTACTCACTGGGGACGCAATGTACCCGTGCATGGAAAGGTAAATGAAAATGGTTACTTGTCCTTTGGACGAGTTTTGGAAAAGGTATTCCTTCTAGAAAAGGTTTTTAGATGGTGACTCCTGAAATGATTGATAAATTAGAAATAAAATTTACAAACTGACACCCCAAATTATTTTCAATGTATTTTTTTGGGCTTTTGGTCGTACAAGAAATGGTTGGAGTCACTGTAGGCCAAAAGTTAGTCTTGATGGTATATTTCTATTAGAAAAATATCGAGAGATATTGCTTATTGTGACTAGAGTTGACACAAATATTTGTCTTTTTCCACTAGCATTTGTACATGTTGAATCTGAGTGTAATGAGTTAATGTTATGGTTATTACAAAATTTATATGAGTTGTTGCCCTAGTTTGCCTTGCTAGTAGACCTTTGTCTAGAATTAGATCATCGTTATAGGATAATTTGTAGGTGCAAAGACGAATTTCTTAGGATATTTAAAAAAGTAATAAGGTAGATGGGGATTGGTGATGTTAATACGATGTGCCAAAAGATGTATTGGATACAAAACACTAATGATGTTTGGGTTTTCAACCTACAAAAGACTAACATTATGAATATGAAACATGAGGCCTATGACTAGTTTATCACTAGAGATGTGAAGAAGTTGACTTTATCGCATGATGGTTACTATAGATATGGCATACTAAAAACAAATGTATCTGAATATTTTAATTGAGTTAGATGACTCCTTATTTAGGCTTTGATATATTCCATTTATTACAACATAATTTCATTATATCATAAATGATGCACTGCAGCATAAGATCAAGAAATAAATAATGAGACATGTATAAATATACAAATTAAGAGTATAATTCAAAGGTATGAGAGCAAGGCTAGAAGGTATCTTATGTCCACTCATATTAACTTCCATAAGTTTGAAGTATTTTATTTAGTTGTAGATCATTTCATGTGGACATATAATAAGATGGGAGTGCATATGCTTTGTAGTAAACCTCAAACATACAACGTGTGATGTCCACACATCATAGCTACACTCGGCCACAGACATGTTGACAATTTATCATATGTATCTTAATATCACATAGTAAAATGTTTTAAGAATACTTATATAACAAAATTTCATGTTATCTCTGAACGATCAACATGGCTAGAATTTAATGCAAAGCCCAAAAATATCAACCTGAGGCTACAAAATGTAGACATAGAAGTGGCAAATCACTAGCGAAATGTTACACAAATACAATGGATGAGCAAGCAATACATATAAATTAGATTTGTAGTTTGTGTCATAATACAAGACTTAATAGCACATAATTCTTAAGCATTTATAGATCTAGCACCTAGAGTTTGGTATTTACAAATATAGCACTTTTTGTAAGAATGAAAAAAACAAATTTCAATTTAAAAAATTGATTATAGTGATATTTTTAATATAATATTTAAATTTTAAGTTATGATTATGTAAATAGACAACTTTAAGAGTTAATATAAAACTAGATATAAATTTCATCAAAATATTATGTATACTAAATAAATAAATAAGAATTAATGATTGTTGACCCATTGAGAATACTATAGGAAAACTATAGATTTCTAGCAGAGTTAGTAGAAAATTATTGGCTAAATTATTGATGGATTTTTCAACCAAAATAATTTTTGATAGAATTATTGATTGTAGAGGGCATCATTGGTTGATTTTTTGATAGAAAATCCATCAAAATAGTTTCCTACAGAAGAAACTGTTATAATTAGGGTTACAAAATGTTCAACCACCCTAACCTAATGTTATTTCCTCTCAAATCCTCTTCCTCTCTCTCTCGATCAGTGATGTGAAACACCCTAGGTCTCACCGATTTTCACCCGAAACACATCATTTTGCTTTGATTTTTCCATAAAATCGAAGAAAAACCTTGATCTCTTACTTATATAGTAGTTTTTTTTTTAGATTTCATCCATTCATTGTGAAAATGTGGATTTCATATTTTAATAGGTTTTTATTATTTTTAGGCTAGAACTTGTCCAAATTTGATTGAAATTGATTAATCTCAATTTAAGATGATTAATTGGAGGTAGATCTACGATTTTATATGTTAGGTTTTATATTTGTTTGAAAATTTTATTTGGAGAATTTTCGGTCATGTATTTTCCAATTAATTTAATATGTTAAGTTGCTAATTATACAACTAAATATTTTTTTGATGAATTTTTATAAATGTCAAAATTTATGTTTGGTTTAATTTTGGAAAAAAGAATTAATTTGGTGATTATAGGCTAATAGGGCTAACTACTTATAGAAGACATGAAAAATAATAAATTTAGATCTTTACAAAATTATGGTTGTACTAATCTTTATAATGTCCAAACATTACATCAATTATCTAGTGTTTAGTGAACATAATATTGTCATGTCTTCTTCTTATGTCACACACCAATCAATCAATTCCCCTACCCAAGCTCTCCCCTCACGTTCTCCATTGATCTCGCCAACCATCCTTAGGTTGAGCAGAACAATAAAGAGTGATTAAGAATTTCAAGTAGTTTAAAAGGTATGTGAAAATTAATTATGCCCTTATTGTATGAAGAATATTGTATAAAGTTTGTTATTTGAATGATAGCCAATCTTTACAAATTATAAATATTCATAGTGAATGACTTAGACACTTAGGATGTTACATTAAAATGAGTTTTGATTATGTAGTTATTACTACTTATATAACTGAGATAGAGTATTAATTTAGTCCTCACACTTCTTAATTTACACAGCTCATAAATTTTCGTGGCGAGTGATCATGGTTGTGTAATAGATTGCATCCGAGCAGAAAAAGTACTAACTCATGAATTCTTGAGTAATGTTAAGCACTTTATGCACGTGGCATCTCAACTCTCATTTTATGTGTTTGAAGAAAAGTTTCGATGTCCATGTGCGAGACATATAACTTAGGCCTTCTTAACTTCTGATGAAGTCAAATTAGACCTATATTATAGTGGTTTCCAATCAAATTATTGGTCCTAGACTTCATATGTGAGTTTGAGCCACATATTATTGCTGATACTGGTGCCTCAATGGGTTATGCATGCCCTTCAAGTGAATATGATTTTTAACAAAATTATTAAGAAATGGTCTATGATTCTACAAGAGCTGAGTGTTCAAGAGTGATGGAGGAGGACCAATTTAATAAAGAAGCTCAAAAGTTTTATCACCTACTGAAGGCAGCACAACAATCATTGTGAGAATGTTACACGAACCACACTGAGTTGTTTGTGGCTATAAGAATGCTAAGCATTAAAATTGAATTCAATATGCCACGTGAATATATTTTTAACAAATTTGTAACAAACACATAGGTAAATTTTATTCCATAAAACTTTTATAGAATAAAAAAGTTGGTGTTAATGATTTTATGCTATACTACAAGGACAACACATAAGATATTGAATGCAAATTTTACAGAACACGTAAGTTCAAGTCACAGAGTAGAAATAATGCATAAAAGGATGCACCACACAAACATTTGTTCTATTTATTGCTAACTCTATATCTATAGAGACTATATGCTTTCATGAGTTTAGCTAAGCACATACGATGACACCATGAAAAAATAAGTGCATCAAATATCTTGAGTAATCCATCAAAATGAGAAGCATGGAAGTATTTCAATCATCTTGATCATGAATTTACTTCTGAACCAAGAAATGTTAGACTTGGCCTATGCATTGATAGTTTCACACTATATAGTCAGTCTATTTCTCCTTATTCATTTTGGTCTGTGATAACTGCACTATACAATCTACCTTTAAAGATGTGCATGACTAATCCTTATATGTTCTTGACTTTGATCATACCTGGGCTACATAACATCAAAGTAAAAAATTGATGTCTTCTTTCAGCCTTCAATAGATGAGCTGAAAATGTTAGGATAACGGTGTATTCAATATGATATTGCTGAAAAACTAAACTTTTAGATTAAGGGAGCACTGATGTGGACTATTAATGACTTTCTTGCATGTGCAATGCTATCAAAGTGAAGCACTGCTAGGAAGTTGTCCTATTCATACTACATGAATTTATCAAAGGTATTTACAATTAAAAATGGATAAAAAAATTTTTGGTTTTACTATCATTGTATGATCCTCACTGCTAATCATCCATTCAGAAGAAACAATTCAAAAATTGAGTTGAGAAGGCCAAGTCATCATTAAAATTGAGAGGGGATGACTAATGACATATTGTTAGTTTAATTTTAACTATAATTGATTTTTCTATATTCTGAGAGTCATATTCGAGGTTATGGTGTAAACCATCATAGTATAAAAACGAGTATTTTTTTGGAAATATCCTATTAGTTTAATCTAATTAGGCATAATCTTGATGTGATACATATAGAAAAAAAAATTTTACAATATTTTTGATACTGTGATGGATGTTAGGGGTAAAAGTAAAAAATAACATGAAGGATAGGCTAGACCTAAATGAATATTATAAGAAAATAGAGTTATAGATGAGAGAGACCATAATTGACAAATTTTTGAAGGTTAAAGTTAAGTACTTCCTTACATTAGAACAACAGAGAATAGTTTATGAGTGAGTACAATCATTAAAATTACCACATTATTCAATGATGATTACTTCTAATAGAATTTAGTTCTTCACTAGATCTAATCTAAATCCTTTGATCAAACTTACTCTCTTCTTTAAGGAACTATCCTTAGCTTGATTAAATATGGAAGCTCTAAGACAATTAGAAGCTAACTATCTAGCCATAATCTGTATGCTCAAAAGAATATTGCTTCTTGTATTTTTTGACTCAATAGAGCACCTATTGATACATCTAACATATGAAGTTAGAGTGAGAAGGCCAATATATTATTCATGGATGTACCTTTTTGAGACATATCTATTTAATTTAAGTAGTAATGGTAATTAATATTTAATCTAAGTAAATTTATTTTTAAAAACTCATGTAGATACTTGAATAAAATTAAAAAACTATTTAGATAAAGCATAACCTGAAGGCTCTATAAATGAGGCTTATTTGGACCAAGAAACTACAAATATGTGCACTTACTATTTTGAGCCACATGCACACATAGATGAGGCCGAAGGTGTTGGAGCTTCATATAATTTGGTATCAATTTTCCAACCTTCTCTAAAGCATTGGGTAAAAGTACATCAAGATATTGTAGTGACAAAGCTAAGGACAACGAGAGCCAATGTCCTAATCAATTGCGATTAAGTTAAACCTTTTCTTAAGTAAGACTATGGAAGCAATAATATCCATTTTATATTATTATTCAAACTTAATATTAACTTAATCTTGTTGATCATTTTAATGTTGAGTTTATATTATTCATGAAATCATTAAACTTAGATGATGCTACAATTATCAATAGGAAGGTCAAAGATGAATTTTCAACATAGCTTAAGGTACACATAAGCAATCATCGCTATGATCTTAATATTATTTTTCAATTTATGCTACTCAGACCTTGCTCAAGGACCGATGCAAATTTTGAATATATGGAAAATTTATAATGTTAATGGTTATACATTTCACACTAGCTATTAGTAAAAAAAAAACATATAACTCAAAAGTTTTCATTAGAGGAAACACACACTTAGATGATGAGATAGATTATTATGGTGTTCTACAAGAAATTATGCAATTATAACATCTCAGATCAAAAGAGAGGAATGTCATTCTATTCAATTTTGATTTGTTTGATCCTGTGCATAATAGAGGTACTAGAAAGCATAAGTTAGAAAAACAAAAACATATAACTCGGGAGTTTGTGTTAGAGGATACACACACTTAGATGATGAGAAAGATTATTATGGTTCTACAAGAAATTATACAATTATAATATCTCAAATCAAAAGAGAGAAATGTTATTCTATTCAATTATAATTGGTTTGATCCTGTGCGTAATAAAGGTACTAGGAAGCATAAGGCATATGGGATTATTGAAGTGAACTTGAAAAGAAAATATGCGAAGTTAGATATATTTATCCTTACACATCAAGCTACTCAAGTGTATTACGTAAGATATCTAAGAAGAGTGAGAGAGAAATTGGAGTGCATAGTGGTAGTTAAGATCAAACTCAGAGCAAAAGTAGAAGTTTAAAATACTATTGAACTCGTTCATCAATAAGAAATGATGACAAGTTTTGGACTTCTAGTTGACGTTGCAGAGCCAGTTGTAAGCTTGATTGATACTAACATCGATTATGAAAATGTTAACTAGTCTAAAGATGAGGATAGCAAGGATGATGAGGAACTTGGCACTATCAATTCAACTATTAGTAATTTATTGGAGTAAAATAACTAACAGGTTTTAAGTATTGTACTTATTGTGCCTTATTTTATTATAAATTTTTTATATTCTTGTTCAGTTCTTTACGTACTATTTTATTTTATTTTATTTTATTTTATTTTTTGATAAATGGCATTAGGTGATAGTGATGATGTTCCCTGATAATCTATTATGAGCATCTTCCAAAGGAAGAAGAATATTGTGTCGAGATCTAATGTCTAGGCTACCACCATAGTCACAACCTCGAGCTCCCTTTCAAACACACACCTTGGACTTCTGGACTTGTCAATACATAGTGTTTTGATTCTCTAGAGTTAGCTGATACTACACCATTTGCCTATATCAGGGATACATGTGTCATAAGAAGCCAAGATTTAGCATACACCCCCTAATCAGCTCGATACATATATGCTTACTAACTATCAATGATACGCATTTTTATTAAGCCGAAGGGCAACATGTAAATTTATTTTTCAAGTTTTGCTTTTAAAATTTTGTTTATCTCATCTTCATTAAATTTGTTAGGTTTAATCCACCTAGGAAGCTATACATAAATTTATGGATATAATAAAAAACAAATGCAATGTTTTATATATTTCATGGAAGGTCCTAATTGAGGTTCGAAGCATGTGGTTTAGGGAATTCTATTATAATAACTATTTACACATGTATAATGTATTAGATTATATTAAAGCACTACTAATTATCATTAATTTATTTTTATGTTATAGAAAGATTTCAGTTGTTTACAAAAGCACTGCTATAAAATCATAAAAAATTTGAGTATAGAGGCGCAACCTGTCTACACAATATGTTCACTGACATACACAGGTCTAGGAAAAGATATCTTTAGATCAGATGTGTGGCCTGGCTTCTATAGAGCATAGGCCTCCCTAGATTATGTTTGTGAGAGGGAGTAGGCAAAGCAAACTTGAGCTTCTGATTATGGGTGCATGGACATCTCTATGCATACTGGAGGCTCGGTATCACACACCAAGTACAAGCAATAGATGGTAAGTCATTTATTACTTACATTAATTGAACTTATATTCATGGTTCATTAATTTCATTGAAATGTTTACAGGCTAAAGTTCTTGGACGAGAGCTTAATGCTACTAAATTATATAGTAAAACACATAAACATTGGTTGACTAGTAGTGGGTTGACATTAGGTCACAGAGAGCATACTTAAGTTAACTTTTAATTTCTTAAATTATAATTCTATTAATAATATATTATGTTTAATTAACATTATAATTTATTATAGGATGACTACATAAGGCTAAAAGAAGTTGCTAATCAAAGCTCTGTCGATGTAGGAAATTCTAGTGAATAGTCAGAGCAGTTAGAGTATGACCTCTCGAAAGAGGCTATTAGAGGTAAGAGGAAGGGATGGATTTACGGCTTAAGCTTATAGGGGTTGGCCTATGATGCACCCCATTTGTTCTCTGGGATGAGCAGTTAGTCAATTGATAAGATAGTTCAAAGGCGTGTCACTATGATGATTGATGACATGGAATTAAGGATGATTGCTCAGATGGAAGCCTAGATGGGTGTGATGAAAATTAAAATAGAGAAGATGCATAAAGAGAGCCAAAAGGGGAAGGAGCCAATAGTGAAGGAGGAGGACAAAGACGACAATGACGTAGGTGATGATGATGAGACTGATAATGACTAGGTCATATATGTATTTTATTTATTTTTGTTTCTAGTTATAACACTTTATTTATATGATGTTATTATCACTTTTTTATTTTAATTAGTAAATAATTTATTGAGAAGTTAATAGTTTAGAAATATTTAATTTGTATGTTTTTAAAACTATAGTTTAATTTCAATATTTTCAAAGTACAGTAGAACCTGTCTAAGTTGATACTGCTTAAGTCAATAACCTCTAATAGTTAATACTAATGGCCCAGTCTCAGCTTGGGCCTCATACATTTATTAATAAACCTCTCAAAGTCAATAATTAATATTCTCCAGTCCACGAAAATTTTTATATTGATAACTACTAAAAAGACATATTTGTTACAAAATTTGACATCGGCTATTTAAACTTTCGAGAAATCGGGAAATTGACTTCTGCACAAGCTTGCTAGTTCTGATCATGTCCTTGATCTTCTGGATGACAGTAAGTGTCTCCATGTCAATGACATCTTGTTGCATCGAAGCTGTTCAGCTACTACAAATCCTCAAAACCTTCACAGTTGTAGGTTCGGCATCGACTTCTGTTTCATCTTCTTGCACCAAATTCTCGAAGAGGTCCTGGACGATCTCAGCCTCAGTTAGAATGCAGGCCATCTCCAACTCCATTGGATAGTCAATGAGGTTGCAGATGTCCATTGGTTCCAGTAGCGAAGCTCATGAACCTGTGCCATTCGTGCATCAAACCATTTGAGCCACTCGGTGAAGATGATATGCGTCATCCATGCCTTGGCATTGTTTCGGTACTTGCATCCAAAGCTATCTTGATTGACATTTTGAAACAGGATTTGAGTACTAATGGCGAAGCTTAATACGAGCCGTCTGCATTGTAACACACAGCCAAGGTGAGCCGCTCTTTGCTCTGCTTGTGGCCTTCCAACTGCTTTGTGGCAAGTGAATTATCTGTCTGGAAATTACAAGTGTTACTAGATATAAGAACTTTTTTAGGAAAGTGAATGCCTCATTCCTCACTTACCTGCATATGGTAAAACAATCTAGTTTCATCCATGTTGTAGATATTGCAAAGCTCAAACTGGTCCAATGTCAAACGGATCTGTGGCAGGTTCCTGTCAATCACGTCCATGTTGACAGATCCAGACTCTCCAAAATGACGGTAGGACTTGATGCCATGGCGATTCTTGAATGCTTCCAGCCAGTCGTTTGAGAATTCAAAGGCATCGTGGGCTGGGTACAGCTGATCGAGGAAGAAGATGCCCTTCTCTTTGATGAGGTCACCCGATATGTTGACCTTATCCAGGTAGGAACCAGTACGATTTCGTCTCCATCAATGAGCTGCCCATTGTCACTTGCGGTCGGTTCGTGTCTTCCTTCGAGCGGGATGTCTGGCGGCGTTTGTCGTGAAATGTCGTCCGAGGTGATAGACACCATGCGTCTCCTTTAACCACATGATGAGATCAGCTTGAGTGAGGGAAGGATTCTTTTTTTTGTGCTCACAGAGTGCAATGCGGACCTCGTTGGTCATGTTTGTCTTCTTCGAAGCCATTGTGGTGGTGAGTGTTTGAATCAGGGTGAAGTGTTTGGTTTGTGGTGTGCTCAGATGGGCAAAGGGTTGGGTTGAAGGATGTTGTTAGATTTCATGTCACGGAGAAACTTTTCTCTAGTCTCGCAGTGGCTCCTTCCTTAATCTTAAGTCACCAACCTCATGATCTTTGGACTAAAATGCTCAAAACTCTTTTAGACAAGAGAGGTTGGAAGTAAGAAAGCACTTCCTTGCAAGAGAGCTTTCTGATAGATTTCTTGGGAACCTTGGTTCCCTTTGCTTATTGCTTGCTTCCTTGCTTGGTTCCAAATGAGGGTGAGATCCCTTTATAGTCCTCTCCTATCCCTGAACAATCTAGAAAAGAATGTTATAATACTGATAATATATATGGTTCAGATCATTCCACAGGTTCTACAGATCTGAGTTCAGAGTATTTCACCTATCCAGAGTTCTCTGCCTTCCTCCCAAAGCCTTCTCGAATATGGTGGAATCTTACGGAGTCCTTTTTTTTTTGTCTTTCTATAATTCTCACAGCTTTGCCGTTGTGTATGAAGCGTGGTGATCTCTCCTTTATTTAGTGAGCGTCGAGTTGGAATTGTAAAATATATCCACACTTGTGACGAAAAATCGATTAATTAAATGGCTCTTTATTAATATCCCTAAGTTAATCTGACAATCTCTAGTAGGTATCAATTTAGATAGGTTCTACTGTACTCGAATGAAAGAAGTGTTTAAAATTATCTATTTATTGGTTAGAATTAGTTATAAAGAAATTATAGACTTTTTGTGTAATTCTTCTGCAAGGGTAAAATTCAGATTATATTTGCAGCTATGGCTTTTTTGTTTTCAATTATGTATAGGTTAATAGCAGATTTTCTATGGGTTTGTCGTCGGTCTGTTCGATACCATGCGTTGTGGGGTTTCTAGCAGAAAAAAAATTTTTGATAAGGAATTTTCTGGTGGAAATTTTCCGCCAAACATTTCTGGTGGAATTTACCGTCGAAAATTCCATCGGAAAATTCTGCCAGAAAATTTTCGTCGTTTTTTTCTTCCATGGGCTTTCCAGTTGGCCTCTCCGTTGGCTCTTCGTAAAAAATCTTCAACAAAATTTCTATGGGAAATCCGCTCAAAAATACTTTACATCGAACTTTTTCGCCCGCTGGAAATCATATTCAAATAAGATTTTATCGACAAGGTGCAGTCTAGAAATTTCTCTGATATTTTTCAGCTTGTTCCATTATTTAAAACAATCCAAGCTTGGAAAGTAAGCACACCTTCTTATCTTTTTGCTGGGTGGGATAACCTTCCGAATGAGGCATCTGAGACTTTTCATTTCTCCTCACTCTTTCTCTTTCCAAACAATTAATCTGGATTTAATAATTGGCAATAAGAAGGGGAAGATTAAAGTGTTATTGGCTATGTGTGGGGAGGTTGACGTTAATGTTAATTTTTTCTTTTGAGTTGGGATCCTACTAAGAAGGCGAGAGAACCACATTTATATAAATATTATTTGGCTTGTTCTATTTGTCTCCACAATATTATAAGCACTTTTGCCTTAATGGTTCCTACTGTGTTTTTGGTGGATGGATGACTCAGTTTTGGGCCATGCCTGAGTTATTAATTCTCTAGCTTTGAGGTGTTTTGGAATGCTGTGAATCTGTGGTTCTGCCTACCTTTTGTCGTTTGTTATCATTGTGTCCTGCGGTAACAATAAGAAAATTGTGTTGTTTTTTTTTAAAATATTTTGAACGAATTTAATTTCAAATTGATACATAATATATATATATATATATATATATATATATATATATATATATATATTTGAACTCAAGACTTTTTATTTGAAAATTAAAATTTTTAACTATTAGACTAAAATATCATATATATATATATATATATATATATATATATAAAATTCTAATTATAATTTATAGATTATATATATATATTTTTATAATTATAAGTCTCGCAGATTTCTTCAACTTCAGAGCATGATGCCTTTGTGCGAGAACAAAGCACTGACCTTGAAAAACTTATTATCGACGACATAGTTGCCGTTGTAACAGAATCATATTTAATACTCTTAATAAAATTATCTTGCATTTCAAGTTAATTATCAAATGAATCGAATGAACATTTAATATTCTTTATAGGTTAAATTTTTAAAATAAACTTAATTAAAAATTTAATTAGGTAATTAGGCAAGAAAAAAAAATAAGAACGTAGGACTAAGTCTGAGTTAATTTTTTTTTTTAAAATTTGATATAGCCTCAGTATTTTACCCGTATCGGACTCATCCAGAGTCGGAATCTAGCAAACTTAGTATCGTTGGAAACATAACGAAATTCCTCACGACTTTCATGTTGACAAAAATCTGAGATTCTTACCTGGTAAGCACAGTTTTTACACTCATAAAAGCGTGATCGGAAAAAAATTTTGTTGCAGATTTTCGTGTAAAACTATGAAACTAATAGTTGGAAACATAATTCTCACGATTATTGTTGACAAAAATCTATAATTAGCACGTCAAGTTTTTATTTCATTGTATTATTTATATAAATTTTTCAATTCTTTGAAATGTACATACATTTTTTTTATATTTCAAAATAATAATAATTGTATTTTGAAGATTAAGAATATAAATATTAAAATTTAGATATTATATATATATATAAATATATACAAATTCTATGATTTGCATTATATATTATAAAAACAAAATATTTAATTATGATATAAATTTATAATTTCATTTTTTTAATATTTAAATTTATTATTTTATTCTCCCAAAAAAAGTATTATTTTAAAACTTATTTTATCCGTAGAAAAATGATTATTTATCTATTTAAAAAAAAAGTGGCCCAAATCTGTTATTTCCGATATAGAAAATATCCAATAAATACTCTCCCCAATATGATTATTTATCTAAACAATTTTTGAGAGTGTTTATAAAAACTGCTGCGTATCGGGTTAGAATCATAGATTTTTATCAACATTAAAATCATAGGGAATTTCGTTATGTTTTCAACGATATTAAGTTCGTTCAATTCCTACACCGGATGAGTCCGATACGGGTAAAATTCTACAACTATGCTAAAATTTTCAAGTTCACATCGCAATTTTTACTAGCGTTTACAAAAACTGCAGTTTGCCTGGTTGTAATCGTAATTTTTTGTCAACATGAAAGTCGCGGGGAATTTCGTTACATTTCCAACGATACCAAGTTCGCTCGATTCCGACACTGGATCAGTTTGATGCGGGCAAAATACCGCGGTAATGCTAAATTTTTTTTAAAAAAAATTAAAAATAGGCATAGTCGCAATGGACGACTAGGCCTATTTTTTTATTTTTTATTTCATGCCTAATTATCTAATTAAAATTTTAATTAAGTCTATTTTAAAATTTTAGCCTAAATATATAGGAAAAAAACAATTTTTTTATCGGAACAAACAAATTTCCGTTTCATATTTTGTTCTTAAATAATAGAAAAGATATTCTGTTCATAAAATCGCCATTGTATCTAACAGTGTCTTCTGTACAAGCTAATTTTTTAAGAACAGCACCCTACTGTTTGAGTCCAGTGGAAAGGTAATGCTGGTATTGGAATTCAAGAATCAAACGTCAATTCGAATTATCACCACAATAATTTTGAGTTAACTTGCATGCCATACAGTATCACAATTTGAAAAACTGGATTATTGGATGACTAGTTGCATCTAGTGAAAGTAAATCGAACATGTTAATAAATAAAGTTTGTCATCCTAACTTTACATGAAGTTATCACACACACACACAAGAGACATAAGAGACATCAGAGAGTTTAGCTAAAAAATCAATAATGAAAAATAAATGTTAAGCCTGGTTCATATGAAATGCACCACTATGTTAGTAGAAATTTTAAAGGTCCATCTCCCCTTTAGCCTATAGCTACCCTCCTATTCAATTATAGAAGATAGAGTTATAGAGTTAATACACTAGTTTGATCTCCTCTTTTTGTAATAGAGAACATTAAAGGAGTTTTGTAGTGTGATGGTGGTAACTAAATGATAATAGAAACCTATGACAATAGAGTGAAGGTTTGGTGTCAGTACTCAGACAATGACCATGATCAGACAAGAGGGGATGGGTGATAGCAATTGAATGAAAAATACATGTCAATGAATGACTGGTGACATAGTCGAGCGATGATAATTATTGTTGGTGATCATTGACATCCGTTCATTTAAAGGATGGTTGTCTAATCATTATTTTCTTGAGTTACATTTAGTAATTTTAGCCAATATCCTATAATATTCCATCAAAGGGTTAATGTTGATTCATTTAGTTATGTATAGACCATTCTTTGTAGCACCACCTCCGGATGCTTTGTGCTTAACACCCTCAACAAGCTCACTTTTTGTTGCCTTGTGCTTGCCAAATTGCAATTGTTTTACCTCTCATTGGCTTTGATTTGTGATGCCTTACTCTTTCCTGAAATCAATTTATGATGCCCTAACACCATTGGACTAGAATTATGACACCCTACTATTGTTGCAACATATATACATATTTTTAGATGTTTAATGATTGTAATGGACTTTGGTCTTATTTAATACACATCTATACAAAATCCACCCTTCTTTTCTAACTTATCTATCATTTCTGTTTGGTTATTGGTGCAAAAGACAATTGTACAAGGAAACAAATAAATTGGTTTTGATATTGTTGAATTACTCTCTATTATGATAAATAATGTAGAATGTGAGAATATTAATAGTTTCTTTATTATGTTGACTTAGATAATTTTACATGAAGCATCTGCTTCAAATAATTGTAATTATGAAAATTAATTATCTTGATTTTTTGGATTGCTTGGAGGTGCTTCTTTTAGCAACAACATTGGCTACTCATCTTTTTATTTTTCAACATATGTTACATTGCAATTTTTTTACTAGATTGTATGTTATGCTTTGAATCATCTTAGCTTGTATCATCTTTGTTAGATTGCTACAGATTATCAATCTTATCTTGGAAAATTCTCATTTTGAAAATTAACAATTATAATATCATTATTCTCTTGAACAAACTTTTTTTTATTTTTTTAATAGGACTTAGCTAAGTTCTTATTAGAGTAAAAGTTAATAATATAGAGAACTAAAGTTATTGAAGCATGGTCATACAATTGGGATGAATTTTGAAATTGTATTGAGATGAGTCAAAATCAAACTTACATAGTTGTTCATACTGTTATTAATAACATTATTAGTGTTATGTTTGTACTATTAAATGAACTAAGAAAAAATGACTAGAATTTAATCCTTAGTGAAATATCAAATGTGAGACATACCTTTCTAGGTTATATCATAGATTTAATTATGATCGTGCCAATGTGGTACAAACAATGAGTGAAAATTTTTTAAACATGTAATTTATTCTATACAAGATGTTTACTTATAGACACAGTTAACATGCATATTGAAGAATGGGATGTCATTTTATTACAACGTTAGGCATAATGTTTAAAATTGTGTCATTCAATTTAACTTTCAATAATCAAAAGAACTTGTGAGTAGGTATATTAATGATATCTTATATGCAACATAAGAGTTACAACATGAGATGATAAAATATCTAACACTCATTAGTTCAAGTAAATAAAATAAAATGATAAATGCATGCCATTTCAAAGTACAACCATAATATCTCACATAAATTTACAACTATTTTTGGAACTATAGTTTATCTCAGTTAGGACTATATTGAATGTAATGATAGAACACACCTTAAAGCTAGGGTTCAAGGAAGTACAAATCTACTTTTATTGAGCTTAGAATATGCTTATCTGCAATCGACTTTGAGTTGAGATTCCAATATGTCTTACCTATTTTAAACATTTAGAAATGCATTAGAACAACTTAATTGTTTTTCGATTCTAAAAGCTATGAAATGATGATATAATGTAATGAAGTTGCTTATAATTTGACACTAATTTTTTATGCTGACTATACTTTCTTTTTGTAATTGAGTTCTATTGAACATTTTCTAATTGTACATATTTTATGATATAGAAAGTTTAATGTGTTTTTAGTATAAGATGTACAAATTTTTTTAATGTTAGAATCTAATTATTTTTGCAATGACTATACATATTATTTTTGATTGAAATATTTCTTTTTGTGTAAAATGTACATACTTGGTATGGCATATAATTTACATTTTTCTAGAAGAAATGGATCCTGTTTAGTTTGATGTCACACTACCTTGAAATGTAAAAGAACGAAGTTTTTTTTAGTATTTTAAAACTAATGTGGGAATTTGTACAACTTTAAATAATATGTGAGTATACAACAACAACAATAATAACAATCCTTTATCCCACTACGTGGGGTCAACTACATGAATCCTTCTTCTCCATGGTATCATATTAAGTGTCAATTTCTCATTTAATTCTAATAAAATAATATCACTTTTTATAATACCAAACCAAGTCTTCTTAGGTCCACCTCTATCTTTCTTAATGTTGGTCAAATCTAAAACATCTACTCTTCTAATTGGGTCATTAAATGACTGATATTTTATGTGACCAAATCATCTAAGGTGACTCTCTCAAATCTTTTCTATTAATGGAGCTACTCCAACCTTTCCACATATATATTCATTTTGCATTTTGTCTGTATGTGTAGAGCCACTCATCCACCTGAGCATCCTCATCTCTACAACACTTGACTTAATTTAATACTTCTCTTTCATTGGCCAAATTATACCATAAATCATTGTAGATCTTACTACCATCTTATAAAATTTTTCTTTGTCTAAGTGGTACATTACTATCACATAATATGTCAGATGAATTCCTCCAATTCAGCCATCCAACTTGAATTCTACTAATAATATCCCCATCTATTTCACCATCATTTTGAACAATCGACTTGAGATATCTCTAATGTTCACTCTTTTTAAGCACTTGATCACTCGATGTCACAACCCCCATCACTAAATCTTTTACAACTAAAATTACACACTATATATTTATTTTTAAATGTACTTAAATCAAAGCCTTTAGATTTTAAGGCTGACCTCCATAACTCATGTTTCTTTTAAACTCCCTCTCTAGTCTTATCAACAAAAAGAGTATCATCACCACAAAGCGTATACCAAGGTACATCCTCTTATAAATGTCTCATAAGAACATCCATAACTAAAGCAAAAAAGATATGGCTTAAATTCAATCCTTCATGCAAACTAACTGAAATAGGAAAACAAATGGTCAATCCTCCTTGTATTTGAACACAAGTAATAGCTCCAACATACATATCCTTAATGACTTGAATATAAGCAACATTAACTTCTTTCTTTTATAGAATTCTCCAAAGCACTTCTCTTAGCACTTTATCATATGTTTTCTCTTAATCAACAAATATCATATGAAGATCCTCCTTCCTCTCTTTATACTTCTCCATCAAATATCTCAGCAAATTCATAAAATTCATAGGAAACCTACCCATCATGAAACTAAACTGATTTTGAGAAACTTTTGTATCACGTTGTAACCTATGTTCAGTTACTCTCTCCTATAATTTTATTGTATGACATATCAACTTGATTCCTCTATAATTTTCACACTCTTTTACATCACCTTTTAAAAAAAAAAATTGGAATCAACAAACTCTTTCTCCACTCATCAAACATTATTTTAGTTTTTAAAATAATATTAAAAAAATAGTAAGCTAAGAAATTCTTTGATCTATTAAGCATTTCCACACTTCTATTGGAAAATTGACAAGTTATATTACTTTTTCACACTTTATTTACTTTAAAACCACTTCAATTTTACAAATATGATGATAAAAGTAAAATTCTCTATTTTTATTTAGGATACTAAGATTGCTAAGTTAATTATACTCTCACAATCTTCATAGAAAAATTTATTAAAATATTTCAACCACCTATCTTTAATATCCTTTTCTGACAAAAGTACTTTATAATTTTTATCCTTAATGTACTTTACTTGAACTAAATCTTTACCTCTCCTATCTCTTTGTTTGGCTAACTTAAACATTCATCTTTCACTCTCTTTAGTATCTAGTTTATTATATAAATCACTAAAACTAAATTTATTTTATTATAAATTACTTTATCAGAATCACTATAAGCCACTTTATATCTATTCTAATTCTCCAAGCTTACATCTAAATCAATTTTTATAACAAAGCTTTCTATTTTTATTTTTAATTTCTTGCACATCAATGTTTATATTAAAAGGAGCTTTTTCTTTTGATTCTTCAAGCAAATTTTTAGCAGTATATTTAATCTAATTTGCTATGTTTTCCCACATAAGATTAGCTTTTTCATCAACATCACAAATCTTAAGATCTTATACTTTACTCTTAAATATATTTTTATTATTATTCTTTAAGTACCCCCATCTAATCCTAAGATAATATTTTAAATATATTTTTTATCTTCTAACCCATCATCTTAAAATCTAAACCTAGTTGTCAATGCTGAGTGCTTAAACATTCACCCAAAATAATATTACAATCTTTACAATATATAACACAAGTTTAACCTCTACACCCAGTTGAATGAAGGAGAAGAATGACTGATATCATACAACAAATAAATTTTTTTCTATGTTTAGAGAAACAATATCTGGTAATGCGTATCAAGGAATGCCTTTTATCTAGAATCGTATGATCAAAATAACTGAAGGAAATTAAACTCCATAGCTAACAACAGCTTCTCACCATGGCTGCCTATTCGTTGTCTTATATGTTTATTTTATTTTATTTTTTGGTCCTAAGAGTGTAACTTACTGCTTCTTTTTAATTATTTCTCTTTTCTGTGTATAGTTTAAGCCAGTTCTTAAATTATCCAGCATTTTCCAAAAAAAAAAAAAAAAAAAGGTTGTCTTCTAAATGCTAGAACATGAAGGATTTAGTTTTGTTTGAAAAAAGTGTTATAAAAAAAAAAAACTATGAAGCCTATGTTTAATGGAATGTAAGCATTACGCTCGCATGCCCCTTCCAAAAATATAGAGTATCCCCTAAGTCTGAAAAAAAAGAAAAAAAAGAAAAAAAAAAAGAGTTTGTGAAAAGTTGTTGCAACGGCAAAAACAATAATCTGACAAGAAGGTAACATGTTGGTACCCACATGAAAAGAAGTGGGGATAACTACTAAGTAGGCTTTGAAGAGGCTATGCATTGTGCTGTGGGGGACAATCTGTGTGTTAGCTAAGTTTGGGAAGATCAGCCAAAGAAAAAGTTGAAGATAAAAATAATGTTTTTGCAAAAGAAAGGCTTTTGAAAGGTTGCAGAAGTGGTGGACAAGGATGGTGTGGTGCGATGGGTGGTGGGGTCAAGATGCAAATCAGATTCCATATCATGACATCAATGACGAACGAAGAAAGAAATCATATGATGCTGCATGTTTTTCCTTTTTTTTTATTGAAGGGTATCCACCCAACACCCCACTCATCTTATGGGTGGGCATGTCGTTGTGACTAATCCCTTGAGGTCTACCGCGTCACATTCATCACCCACGCATAATAGGTCCCCTTGATATCCCCTGATGGAAGCGTCTCCGCCCTGGAGAAGAATCGAACGCAGTCCAGGAGATTTCCGGCCGTGCTCACCCACCAACCGAGCTAAGACACGGTGGGTCATGTTTTTCCTATTAATCAACAAGCTGTCAATACCGTAGAAAAATTGATGGTTTTAATAACGTAGAAAAAGTAAAGCTGTTCATCCCTCTTGCAAAATAAATGCGGGTACTTTCTACTCCTTTTAGTTAAATTCTTTTCGTGTTTTTTTTCTTTATTGTTATTTCTCACGATGCACTAGCTATAGCCAATTTGGCTAGAAAATGTTGTTTCGTTGAAAAGAATTATGATAGATGATTTTAATACAGAATATTTCTTGACTGGAAAGAAAATATTTGTTTGAAATAAAAAAAATATTTGACATAAATTATCAGATAATTAAAATTTGTCTTCCGAGAAATAAAAAAATCTTTCAATTTTAGATATTTTCTTATATATAGTGTGCCTTATTTCCTGCAACCCACTCTGGACAGTGCCTACTCCCGCATTTTGTTTCCCAATTCCCTTGGTCTCCCAAGACCTACAACAGAAGTCTTCTATATTTGTTTATTATCAAGTTGCTCCATTTCAGCAATGTGCTACTGCCAGTTAATCAAAACTTATTCAGGTTAATCACAGGTTATTCACCTACACCAAGGATTCTTTTATTTTTTTTTTCTGCAGTGGGTGATAGTTTTTATTCCTAGGATAAAAATATTGTCATTTCTTCGAATTCTGCCACAGTAACATCCAGTAAGGTGCAACTCTTGCTCTTTTACGTTGCTAGTTTGTAGAACACCATGCATGGGAGGAGGATGCTGCAAATTAAAGAGTAAAATGATAATTGTTGGTTGGAGAAAACATGGGTGGATCATATATTTTATTGTCAAATAAAGTGAGACGCACACCATGTAGAAGTAAGGTTGCATATTTCATGATCTGGCATACTTTAGATGATTGATTCAATCTGGAAAAGGTAGTATATATAGACACACTTGTGTTGAAATAAAAAAATAATTTTGCTATCTAACATCTTATATAATATAAATAAATTAATGAAGGAAGTTTTTATTTCTCAAATATATATTTAAGATGCATTCCACTTCAACCATTCAACTTAAATTCTACTAATAACATCCCCATCCATTTCACCATCATTTTGTATATAATTATAGTTTGAAATAAAAAAACTAATTTTGCTATCTAACAACTTATATAATATAAATAAATTAATGAAGGAAGTTTTTATTTCTCAAATAAATAATTAAGATACCCACTTTACCACTATCCTAATTGTGCAATATTATTAATTATTATTAAAAAGGATTTGTTGTTCATTGGTATAATAACCCATACAATGTCGTTATGATACATTGTCTAAACAAGAGCTTGATGAAAGAGCTTTTGATTATCTAAACTCCAATATTTGATGATGTATCAAATAATTTTTAAATAATTAGAATGTTTATTATATTATGTTACTTGGTTATCATATGTGTAATCGAGTTGAAGGGCCCTATGTAACCTTCAAAATTTTTTAGATGGACAATTTATATATATTCATTTTAATGAATGAATGCTTGAAAAGAATGAATTACTATAGCTTAATTCCAATTCTCAACCTTTTTTATGCATTCCAATTTGATGACTATTTATTAATTTGCATAATCAATATAAGATTTTGTGATAGAATTGGTATCCCATAGTAAAAGTAGATCTAATAAATAAACTTAGCATTATCCTTGTCTAGTAGTCCACTAAACTCAATTCATCAAAGATTAGAACCTTATAAAAATGGCCATACTTGTGGATTTAAGGGTTGATAGGGCATTGAGCTAAGTTGACCATATGTTAAGCCTATGCCCAAGGATCAAGGACTAGAGATCCAATAGCTAACCATAATCAAAGTACATGTGGCTAAACTATTAAAAAAAAGTTGTGTAGCACTAGATGATGCAAATCGAGGCCATAATTAGAGCAAAAGCAACCAGGGTTGCATCTAATATGAAAGGTTTAATCAAAAGAAGTAAATCAAAGAGAGGAGAATGAGGACGTTGGACTTACTTATTTATGAATAATTTTCATTTTCTTTTGTTATGTGGTTATGTGTTTTTTTAATTTCAGGTTATGTGTCATTTGCATTTTCTTAGATAATAGTTTATATCTTTTGTGATTACTTATGTATTTAGAAAAAAGTTAGAAGCTTATTGACCAAAAATATCAAATTAATCACTTTAAATAATTAATTAATTAAATTAAATTTTAGATAGGAGGGCCAACCATAGTGGGAGAAATTTGGTTATTGCAGTAGTTGCACCTCTTCAACCAACTATAGTGGGAGAAATTTTTTTAAGTTTAATTAACCCTAAATGTCATTCTTGCTAGTCAACCAGATAGTTTTTACAATGACTAGTATTGGGAGAAATTCATAAAAAAAAAAAGAAACAACACACCATAAAAACTCATGAGACTTTCTAGATCATAAACAAACATTTCTATCTACCAATTTTATCTAATTTCATGTTATTTGATGTTTTGTAGTGGGAGTTCTAATTGTTTGAAGTTTGCTATTCATATTTGATTCTATTTTCTATCAAGTGTTTGTCGACTTAAAAATATTTTTATAACTTCAATACCACTTCAAAAGTAAGTCCTATCAAGACCTTTGCTCTCTTGGGTGTCTTAGGAGTGTCCCAAGAGCGTCCCCCATATACCAATTAGGTCACTCCAATTGACCCAACTCCAACCCACATCATAATTGAGGCATTACTTTAAAATACATTATTACCTCTTTAGAGAATAGTTCTTTGAGGTCCATGGGCAATGGTGTTGCACCAAATGATGTAAATAGAGGTGGTCTTACAAGCATGGATCAAACAAGAAGAGTTGCATTTAATACAAAAGGTCCAATCAAAAAGATTAAATCAATGAAAAAGGAGGTAGGACATTAAGCCTAGTCATTTATGAGTTTTTTTTATGTTCTTATGCTATATGTTTATGTATGATTTAAATTTTAAATTATATATCATGTATGGTCACTTTTGTAATAGTTTTTGCATTTGGTGGTTACTTGTGTAATATAGAAAGAGTTGGAGGTTTATTGAAAAAATATCAAATTAATTAAATTAATTAATTAATTTGAATATAAGATAGTACAGCTAAATAAGGAGGATTGTGAGTGGCTTTGGGTTATTACACATATGTAACTAGCTTCTTTATCTTATCCACACATATGCATCCCTTCCATCATTGCCTCTCTTTGCATTTTTTTTAATATTTTGTGTAAAAACACCCCATATATTTGTTTTTCTTACTATGTAATGAAAAGTTTTTAATAATTTAGTAATGAGTTGAACTCAATTCCAAGAAGAAAGGAGGCTTCGTGTACTTCCCTTCAAAGAAGGGAGTTAGTGATCTCTTCCTGCTTGGTCACTTTGATGAGTGACTAGTTTATAATTATGTCATATGATTTTTATTTTTTTTTTGTGGTTTTATCAATACTCTTTCCTCCACTAAATAATATTTTTTTACATAATTTATCTTTATAAAATCCCACACAAAACCAAGTAGTGAGGTTGTCCTTAGGTTTCCTATAATAAGACTTTGTCTTGTTATTACACTCCATAGAAGAATTTAAACTTATTAGAATTGAGTGAAAGTTATATTTTATAACTAGAAACCATAATTTAATTCTAGGGTATTAGCCCCATTCTATAACCTAATGTTCAATTTCCAAAATTAAACATTTAAACTTTTTATTATTGGCCAGAGCAGATAATCTCAAACCTTGTATTCAACCAAATCTTAATGAAAATGCAAATTTTACTCTAAAAATTTTAAACCATTTAAAAGTTTAAATATAAGTTATCTCCTAAAATTTATACTTTATTTCATGTTAACTAGAGTTCTATAGTCGAAATACTAGATCAAGGAATTCAATGCATCAAATTTTAATTTAGGTTTTATCTTTGGTTGGCCCACCACATTTTGGTTCCTAGCTTAAACTCTTCCACAAATCTAACCACTCTATATCCATCCTCATTTTCTAAATAGCCTAAGAAAACCCTCAATTATTAGTTAGATCATCCCAAGTGATTCAACTACAATCCACATGAAGAAGATTGAATGTTTCAACCATCAACTAAGTTTAATAGAATAAGTAAGCTTAAGGCATGATTTTGTCAAACCAAAGGATACTATTGTTCAAACCCATTAAAGAGGAAAAATTATAAATTGAGAATTAAGTAATTAATGGCCTCCTTTTATGGGATTTATGAAGTCCAATTGACATCCTAATTTATTGAGGTTATGGGTTAGGTAAGGTATTTAGCTATGTTATTTGAAGATGAAACTAAGAGTGGATTAACTTATATTTAATTAGAAGAGAAAACATAACTTAAAAATTTCTTAGAAGAGTTAAAGTATCAATCATAAAGTATTGGCTTAGTCAAACCTAGACATTAAGTTTCGTTACAGGTTATTCATAATTTTGATTCCAACACTTATCTCTAGTTCTTACATTTATTTTTCTAAAACCTTTGATTCTTCAGCTATAGGTATAATAGGAAGACTATTTAGTGGCATTCTATATTGAGATGCTAGAAGATTCTTAGTGATATCCTATTATTTACATAAAAAATAAATAAAATAAAATAAAATAATAAAAAATAAAAAATAAAATTTTTTGCTATAGTGTCATGACATTACATCCATAGCACTAAGGTGCTGCCCTAGTCTTCTAGAAGAAACGGCTACCCAGTCTAGCTATCAAAGTATGGTACAACATCGTAGCACCACAATCTTAACACCATGGCACTGCTTAACTAACTAGTGTAGCTATCAATTTACGGTACAGCGTTGTGACACCACAATCTTGGTGCCCAGGCGCTACACCTGCTATTAAGAGGGAATCGTTAACAACCCACTCATATAAATATGAGTGAGTAGTCCACTTAAAGGAATTTTCCCCCACTTTTTTCCTCTGCTCTTTCTGAATGGTGCTCACACTTCTCACCAAGATTCTCACTTCAAATAAAGAATTTGTGTTTTTTTCTTAATAGTTTGACAAATCTCACCTTTGATCTTTGATCCAGTGTGAAAAACTTAGAGATTTGTAGACCTCCGTCATTGAATTTTATTCCAGTGAAAGATGAAAATCCCATCCCCTTCGTTAATCCTAGATCCAGAATAAGGGAGAAGAGTGCTTTGCACTATATAATTTTAAAATCTAGCACTGCTAAGGTGAAATACGTCCAAAAATTCAAAGAAATTCAAAAAATTCACACTTTAAATTCAAAATTTGACCTATAGCAGCAAAGCATTGGATATCGACACTGTGGTGCTGGGCTCTCGGGTAGCCATATTACGTATGTGGCATTGCAACGCCCAAGAATTAGTGTCACGATGCTCTAACAAAATATCATGGCTCCACGGTCCCAGAGCATCAGCACTGCAACACCATACTCACGTGACACTTGAAATATGACTTAGAATATTTGCATCAAAATATGAGATAAAATCCCAGAATGCCATGGCACTGAGGGGACAACATTATGTCACCTTAGTACATGTGAAAAGGACTTAAAATTATTTTTGGTTGGGGAGAAAATAATATGCCACAATGCCAAGGTGTTGCAAGATAGTGTCGTGGCGCCCACCGCTCGGGCCCTTTGGTCTGTCTACAACGTTGAGCCCCTGGCATACTAGTGTCGTGACACTATACCCTAATTTGATTTTTTGTAATAAGTGTTAAATATTTTTATTTATCCTAGACTATCAATAGCTAAAAATTATTATATATATATATATATATATATATATATATATATATATATATATATATATATATATATATATATATATATATATATATATATATAAGCATACAACACAAAGATAATAAACATTGAAATTTTATTTCTTCAAAAAAATTATCAATTACAAATTACAAATTATAAATAAAAGAAAAGAAGAAAGATAAAAACAAGCAGAAAGCTAATAGTCGTACTCGTCATCACCCTCCTCTTCTTCTTCTTCCTCCTCATTTGGGCCTAATGCCAGCGAGGTAATCACACAAGGCTAATATTGAGGCACTGTAGGGAAGGAGACTTGTCTAAGATCTAGAACATTATAATTTTGAAACATGTTCACTAATGCAGTGTTGAACTGAGCCATGTAAGAAAATTGCATCTGTTGTTAATCTATGTGATGGTCAAATTTGTGTTCCAACATCTCCTGCCTATGACTACTCTTATCTACCCTCTTCCACAAGTCTGATACCTGGCTACTGATCTCTTGAACTTGCTCGGTTGAGGATTTGGTAGTTCAGGATCTATATTGGAGAGGATGTGAACTCTCTCCCACTTCAAATCTATTCTCAAACCCCCAAGTCATCTTCTTCATTAAAGGAGCCTTCTAAAGGAGTACCTCCTCATGAGGCCCTCTGTATCGCACCCATCGCTACACATAAACTATAAATAAGAGAAGGGTGGTCATACCCAATAGTAGTCCTCCCCTTCAGTATATTACAAATTTAATTAAAAATAACCTTCCCAATATCGATCAAATACCCCTTTTGAATAGCAAAATTTAAAATAGCTTTGTCCTTGGTAACCTCACTAATATTACCAAAGGGAATAAGCCTGGTAGAAATGAAATAGTGCTAAGCCTTAGAGGCAGCTGTCATACCAGTGGAAAGAAAGTTGATAATCTTTTTCTCCCATCATTTTTATTGCGCGATTTCATTTTCACCACAAAGAAAAAGAATAATCCCATCAAAATTAGAATTATCATTATAGTAGGAGAGATATTGATCATACTTGGCATTAGAAAGATCGTGATATGCATTTATAGTACTACTCTCGTAACTCACCAACTTCTCCAGACGTATGCCTTATTGTTCTGGTCGTCCTATGCATTTGTGAAGAATTCGTGCACCCCTGAGACAATGCATGAATTATTATAGTAGGCTACTTTGAGCCACCTCTGCTCTATAATTATCCCCTCCATGATGCCACTAGGACTTTGAAATCCCCTCTATGGAATCAACTATTTGTAAAGGAGAGAGTGCTTGTATCACTCCTCAACGTCAGCGCAAATGAAGCGATTGGTATCACTGGATGCCCTCTTCTTACCCACAACTCTTCTAAGAGGCATAATTAATAATGAAAATAAAAAAAAAATAGATAGAGCTAGAAAAGAAAGTAAATTCTTAAGGGAAGGGATCGCAGAATGAAAATTCTTAATAGCTTGGGCTTTTATTTATAGATCAAGACCTAATACCGTAGTGCCCACATACCGTGCTGAGGCATTGGTCAGCTCATCCCGTTAGTTACTGTGTGGTCAAAAAGATAAAATTAAGTATAATAAATTTTTATAACTGATGCGCGTGAAAAGAGCACAACATTGTGATGCTCATTAAAATGAGGTCGTTGTTTTCCCTTGGAAGCCACTACATGTCTATTAGGAATCTTGACTAGCACTGCAACACTACAAGGCGGCGCCATAGAGCTGTTCAAATGGTCAAATGACCAATAATGTCAATGCCACGTAACTACATACAAAACACCGAGGTGTTGAGCCTCCAGCTCATTTGTCACTGTGTCATGCGACATAAGCATTGGGCTCCACTATCGAAGCACCATGGCACTAGATCCCAATGCCTCGATGCTAGACTCAAAATGAGAATTTTTTATACTTTTAATAAATATTCAAATATTTATTCGTTTGTTATACAAACTACCTAATATGTAAACAACCCTAAATTTTTGCATTTCAAATGGATGTAAGCCTAACTTTCTATTCATTCACCGTGTGAACATATATTCATTCGCTATTCAATCACCCCATAATTCATTCACTATGCAAGAAAATTCATATCCATTTGTCATAAAAACACCCTAATTTAGCAATTCCAAAAGGATGTAAGCCCAACCTCCTATTCGTTCACCACATGAACATCTATTTGCTTTCCAAGTGAGAATCTTATAATTTGTTCACCATGTGGACAAATTCATCTTCGTCCACCATATAGGACAATCTTAATTTTTAGCATTCCAAATGGATGTAAATTCAGCCTTATATATTCATTCACAATGTGAACATCTATACATTTGCCATGTAAACCCCTTGTAATTTATTCACCATGTGAACACTCTTGCACCATTTATACCTATAATTCTAAGTCTACCCAAGATACGTGAAACGAGGCAACCCATGGCTACTAGTCAAACTCTCCAAATGGTATAGTTATGTTCCTCTGATGTTGGTACACTAGAATAATGTAATTTCTGGATGATGGAACTATGGGATTGTGATCGGGATTACACTTCTATTTCCTATAAGATAATCATTGATGCCACACACACCTCTATGAAATTGATTTCCTATCATATAGATATGTTTATTTCCAACTTTAATCGAGAGTGCACTCTTGCTATAGTAAGATGGCTAATTAATTATAGAGGCATATGTCCATATAAAGTAGAACCTAGATCAAAATAAACCCTAACCTAAATGTTATGGGAAATCTGGTTGAATATATATCAATTTGCTTTATGAAAGAACATACTCCCTACCCATCTTATAAAGATGGTTGAACGCATCCTTAAAGGTGTTATTTTGGAGCGATTAGATTTTTGGCTACTCTACTAGGGATTACTTCTCTCTCCATCTATGGTTGAAAAATAAATGATGCCTTATGAATATCTTTGGTTGTATTTCTTAGATTCCTTGACTATTCTAGTAGAGCTTGACTTTAAATTTGCCCTCAAATAATATGATGATGTCTATTAAGGAGAGAGATCCACTGTCAGATTACCCCAAGCTATAATTAACACCAGTTCTGCTGGAGCCACTATCTAGTTTGAAATAATCTCCGAGGTAGTCCATTTTCTACTAGTTGGACGAGTGAATGAATTCAAACCCAAGGCGTACAACAAAAGAAACATGTTAACCCTAAATGAATCAAGGCCTAACACAACCTTAAAAAGAATATCTATGTTTAATAGGTTATCAAAGGCAACCCCACATGCTAAGGATAGAATGATTATCAAGCCAAAATTAAAATCTATAATAGTCAATCCACTTAGCATTGCATCTGAGGAAAGGAGCCCAAGACAAATGACTATCATAACTCAGTGTAGCAAAAATGATCATCAGGTATCTTCTTCATGCACTAAAATGTATAGAAGAGCTCGAAAAAAATACAACATCTCTCGTAGAGATGTTGGACTACCCATTCATACTGAGCAGAAATCTGACCCACAGGTAGAGGAAAACATAGATAATAGCTTTGACTTGTTAAAATGGGTCAAAAGAAACAACCCTGAAAGAGTTATAAAAAAATCTTGAGGGACAAACCTACAAGTTCTTTTTCTCAAAATCAGTCACAACAAAAAAAAAAGTATTTATTCTTAAATCTACATGGTTCTGAAGACTGTCAAGAATCAAGGTCCTTAAAGGGGGATCAAGAAATTGGTGAGCCATGTCACCAAGCCAACAAATTTGTACTTCAAAAGAAGTGGGAATATTAAGCAATATCATCTTGCCCATCTTAAGCAGAAATCAAGACAAAAATTGAATGAACAGTGAGCATCGAAAATAAGTCATCTAATCAAAAATAAATAGGTGACCAAGCATTAGAAGGTCCCGACAATAATATCAAAGAGAGCCACATCATCCATACCTTTCTAACCTAGTCAGTGAGCACTAAGGTGTGACATCTGGGACTCATGCTTAGAGATTCATCATTGGGAGGTCCTAATTTATATGGAGACCCAAAGAATCAAAAGATGTCAAAGAGTGAGGAGCTCACCATAAATCAGCTCCCCTAGATATGAAGCAGACTCTCCTATCACCAGTTGGAAGCGTCAGTTTGAAAAGAACCAACCAATGGATGATAACATGGATGATCAATTTTTCTGGGAAGATGAAGATCTACCAACCAACAAAGAACTACAATGTTTAGATGTACAATATAATGAAAAATTGATGACATGGAGGTTGAGATCATTCACCTGGTTGATACTCTCCTAAGAAGCAATGGTGTAGTGTCCGAGCAACAAAACGAGGAAGATCAATAAGGAAACCCAAGTCACCGAGAGCCTAGGGGTGAGACTCAAGTAGAAGTGGAAGTGATTGGAGAAATCACATATATTGTAGCAAGGTTACAACAACAAATGGGTTCCCAACTCGAAATGAGAGACAAAGAAAATGAAATGAGCAGACTGATGAAGGACTTATTTGGTCAGCATAACCTTATAGCAACAACAACACAGTAGACAACAAGGAATGTACTAAAGATAAAAAATCTAGTGGTGGAGAATGAGGGTGTACAAAATACTTCACCCAATTTACCAACAACTACAACACAAAAATAAGAACCTCTAGGGCAAGTTCAAAAGTGATATTATCACCAAGTCCCAAGTAAAAGACCTCATAAGTTAAAAGGTCAATGCAGTTATCGCCTCAAAGACTGTTGAGCAACTAGTAGCAAAAGGATGACCATATGCAGCTGAGTACGATCAAGTACAATATCCTAAAGGATACATAGTGCTAAAGTTCAATACCTTTTCAGGCATAAAAAATCCAAAACAACACTTGGCCCAATTTAAAGCATCATGCAAAAATACTGGAAAAATTGATGCTTTGTTGCCACACCAATTTGTCAACAGTCTTGCTCATATGGCCATTGAATGGTATGCTGAGTTACTTTATGACTAAATAAAAATATTCCATGACCTAGAGGCACTCTTCATTAAGAGATTTGTAGGTGCAATAAAGTAAGTAATAGTTGTAGATCTCACCTTAGAGAAAAAGAGAAAGGATGAAGTGTTATTAAATATATTACTAGATGGAGGAACCTAAGCATGATGTGTGATCAGCAGCTCACAGAAAATTTTGCAATGGAACTCTTCATGAGAAATATTGATGATCAAATGGCCCCATACATTACCATGGCTACGATTAATACCTTTCAAGAACTATTAGATTGTGTAGACAAATTTAGAAGGTTGACAAAAAAGGGCTTAATTTGGGCTATAACTCTGTCGTAAGAGGAAATCAACCCAAGCTATAAGAGTCCAAAAAGAATAATGATGTGAATGCAACATTCACATTTATAGTAGACAAAATAAGAAACAGAGGAGCAATAACCTCATGACCAGTAAGAAAGATGATAGAGGAAAATAAAAGAGTACTGACCCTCTAGAAGAAAATGGCTAAGCATCACTCATTTAAGAGCAAATGTACTACCAAGATTTTCAAACATGCCCTAAAGTTAGGGTTATAATAGCTAGAGCCATGTTGACCAAATTAAGTAGTCAAGGTAGATGATCCCAACTGTTGCTCCTTCCATAGGCATATAAGTCACCCAATTGAAGATTATTTTATTTTCGAAGATTGGGTTGAGAAAAGCTATCACAATGGGGAACTTACCTTATCCAATAGCATCTTAGTAAGTACTAAAAAAGGAAAAGGTAAGTGTTGTTACGACATAGCTGAATGTGAAAGTTGAGTCGAACAAAACTCAGAGCACAAATAAAGATAAAGAGAAAACTCCACAAGTATAAGTAGAAGAAGAAAGTGGCTGGGAAACTTTCATCTCAAAGAGTACTAAAAGAATGATCAATATTCTTTTAGCTATAGAGGGCATTTGGTGGAGGAATGCCCTCGAACCTAGAATTTATCTAAGGATACTTCCTCTAATAAGGAGGCAATTTTTATATAACAAGAAAGAGTGGATAAAAAATAATGACCTTCTGTAGCAAAGCCTCATAAGCCAAGAAAAAATAAGAAATCTCAGATACAAAAATCTAAGACACAAAAAATGGTAGATTCTTTAGAATAGCATGAACAACCTCCTCGAAGACTGGTTAGGTTGTAGGAATATATGCACTATTTACAGGTCGACAAAAAAAGAGCTTAAAGATGAAGTTGTAAGAGAAACATGTCAAATGATAAGTATGGTTACAACTTCAATTGATTCTAAAGAAGAGATATGTTTCCCAAAGAAAAGTTTATCAAATGGAAAAACAAGCCAGGCTCTAAGAAGTTACGACCTGAATCAAGTAGTAGTTTTAAAAGTCATGAAGACTCTAGGATCTCCAAAGAGTTACAGAGCTTAGAAACTTCTTCTGATGAAGAAATCTAGGCAGAAGAAGTAATATAGATGCAATTAATGAGTGGAAAAAAGATTCCTCGACCTCAACAATAAAAAGCTAGTAAAAAAGGCAAAGAAATTCAAATTAATGAAGATGCCTTAGCTACACCATCGACACACTGACGCAAGCTTCCTGCCCTATTAAGTATATATATGATGCTCTCATGTTATCCTAGGATATATGAGTGACCTTAATAAAAGTCTTACAATATCCAGAGCGATATGAAGCATTCCTTGCTGAAGAGAGGACGAAAGAAGATCTTACCTTACAAAAGACAACAACTATTACCTTAAATGATAAAGACTTATTGCTCAGAATGAGAAAGCATAATTGACCTCTCTATGTTATGGCTAAAATTAACTCTACATGTGTAAAGAGAGTGTGGATTGACCTAGTGCTTTAGTCAATCTCCTAACAATAAAGACACTTAGGGCATTAGCTTTGCATTCTCGATACTCGACAGGAACATAATATTTTTACAATGTATCAATGAATAAGGACAACAAACCTTAGGATCTATTATTTTATTCATACACTTTGGGGAAAACTATACAGAAGCTAAATTTCATGCAATCGAGGCCAAAGTTGCATATAAGGCACTCCTGGGCAGGCCATGGATTCATGAGTATAGTATGGTACCCTCGACTCTTCATCATTGCATGAAATATATCCAAAAATATAAAGAGCATCGAATTGAATGAGACATGAGTCTATTATTGATACATGAAATCAAAATCTATGATGATGCCAAGTACTATATCTGTAAGAAGATTGAAGAGGTTAACACCCAAAAGAAAGAAACTCCACCTATCAAACTAATGTTAAAGAGTGGCAATTCAAAAAGTAAAATTACTAATGAATCAAAATAACTCTAGGTAATTCCCCAAATTAGTAGTGATACTGAAGAGGTTGAAAAAGAATTGGTGCCTAGGAGGACCTTAACTAGTCAAAAAAGAAGAGGCTAGTACCAGTGGTGTGACCAAACAATTAGAAAAAAAATATGCATATCTCTAGTAAGATTGTCTGAGTCTCAAGTTTTTGATAAAGCTATGAAAATAATGTTAATACCAAAAACACAAATAAAAGTCTTATCAACTCTAAGGAGAGAAGAAATAGAACAATTAAAAATATTTTATGTTCCTCCTAGAAGGGGTTACAAAGACCGTGGAGCCCTCTTTTATAAAGTTGAAGAGCGAACTGTAAATTATATGCAAGAATCATTTGAAGAAGTTGATTTTAAGGAAGAAGATGTTTCAATCATCATTCATTAATACTTTTCATCATCTCTATAGAGGCTCATTAGAAATAATGTCTAGCTATCACAATCGAATGCATAAGCTCGATTGTTCAAAAGGCTCTAGTAAGGGGATAATGTTCAAAATTCCATAGGATATGGAAAACTCCCTATATGGGGATTATGATATATTTCTTCATCAAATTCCTCAATGAGTTCATGGTATGCCATATCTGATAAAATAGTAATTCAATTTGAAACTACAAATCTACAAAAGAGTACCTCATAGGGGAACAAAAATGTACTTGGAGATGAATTAATAATCAACCTCAAAGAAGCCCTAAAAGAATTCGAAGAAGGCAATCAAGCCATGATCACTGAACTTCAGGAAATTAATCTAGGTACCAAAGGAGAGCCTATACCAACTTTTTTTAGTGACCTCACATCAAAAAAATTAGAAGAATTAAAAGCACTACTCTATGAATATAAAGACTACTTCGCATGGAATTATAGTGAGATGTTAGGTTTATTGCCAGATGTAGCTATACATAAACTGGCTATTAAATCACATGTACAACTAGTAAAGTAAGGATCAAGGTGAATGCAAATAGAAATTAAAGAACAAGTAATCATTGAAACTAAAAAAACTCATCAAAGAAGAGTTCATCCATGAAGAAAAATATGTTGACTGGATTACTAATATTATCTCAGTAAGAAACAAAATTGGTAGATCCGAATCTGTATTAATTTTTGAGACTTAAATAAAGCATACTCAAAAGATGATTTCTTATTGCCTAATGCATAACTCATGGTGGATAATATGTAAAAATATGATATGTTCTCTTTCATGGATGGATCATCATGCTATAATCAAATTAAAATGGATCTAGAAGATGAGAACCATACATCCTTTTGCACACTAATCAACATATATTGCTACAAAGTAATGACATTTGGCTTGAAAAATGCAGGTGCCACTTAGCAGAGAGCAATGACTCGCATCTTCGATGATCTCATACATAAATATGTAGAATGTTAAATCGATGATTTGGTCGCTAAAAGAAAAACACAAAGCAAACATTTAAATGATCTAAGGATCATATTCTATAGGATCTAGATTTCAATCTAAAAATGATTCCTCTAAAGTGTGCTTTTGGTGTGATCTCTGGAAAATTTCTAGGCTTTATCGTACGCCAAAGAGGGATTAAAATCAATCCCTCTAAAATAAAATCAATAATGGAAATGCCACCACCTAAAACTTTGAAGTAATTGCACTCCCTATATGGTAGATTATCTTATATTAGAAAATTTATTTCTAATCTTTTAGGCAGATGCCAACTTTTTGCTTAACTAATGAAAAATGGTGCACCATTTATATGGGATAATACTTCTCAAGAAGAATTTGATAGCATAAAGTAGTTTTTATTGCATTCACCAATCTTATCAATAGTAATTACAAGCAAACCATTGATATTATATATGACAACCCTGGAAGAATCACTAAGAGCTCTGCTAGCACAAAAAATGAAGAAGGAAAGGAAAATGCCATATATTATATAAGTCGATTTCTATTAGGATCTAAAATAAAGTATTCTCCTATTGAAAAGCAATGTTTAGCATTAATATTTTCTACTCAAAAACTATGTCACTACATGTCGTACCAGGAATAAAAGAAAATGACATGATTAATTAATAGAAGCATTGTGGGCATACCATACCACATACAAAACTATTATACAAGCAATACCATACTCTTTAGCCTTCAAAATAGAAGCAATACTTCCCCTCAAAGTAGAATTACCTTCACTCTGTATAGCTGTTCAAAGTGAACTTTCAATAGAAGAAAATATTTGAATAAGATATGAAGAGCTTGAAGCCTTAGATGAAATGTGACTACAAGTCCAATAAAGTTTAGAAACATATAGAACACGAATGACTTGAGCCCATGACTGTATGATTCACCCAAGAAGCTTCAAAGCAGGTGAACTTTTGTGGTATGAAGAAGGTCCATTATTCCACATCAACGAGTTGGTGGAAATTTTGATCCAAATTGAGAGGGATTGTGGTGAAAAAGTTTTAATCTCTAAAAATAAAATATACTTCCATCTTCACTCTATGTAGGATAAAATGAAGATGGAAATATACATCCCTTCTTTTTATGCATTTTTGATATCACGTAGATCCGCATATGTTCTTATTGAGAGTGATCGGATACGACATTGAGGAGAGGTGTACTATCCCTAAAGATAGAAGTCACCACCATACAATGGACCTAATCACCTCAACAAGGACTCCTAAGGATAATGGGTCTACATGTGTACCAAATATTCTTCCCCTACTTTACATGGAAAAGTAAAGTAGGGTTTATTTTAAACCAGGTTTGTTAAGTTCTCTACAAGGGCAAGCCCCCATAGTTAATTACATCCTAAGGAATGGGATCCCTTAGGAATACTCTTGATTGAGGTAAATGATCATTATCTTCAAAGATTTCAATAGGGTAGGACTATCAATCAATTAGTTCATTTTTGAAGATCAAATGGGATTGATCAAAGAGAAGGAGTTATTATCAAAGCCAAAGTAAGATAAGTATGAGATGTTCACGATGCTAGGAAACCTAACGAACATCTCAAACTATCCTATAGTTGGGCTTTACATTTTTGAAATTAACTTTATTTATTTGAGTTGAATTTCTCATTAGAAATTTAGGACTTACAATTCCACAACACAAGATTGTGAAAATGCCTAAAAGGTTAGGATTTATACTTATGGCCCACAAAGGGAAGAAGCAACCTTAGAACCTGAATCTGTGGAGCTTTGGAGAGGGCCAAAAGCACAACCTAAATCTAAGGTGAAAATGGGTATTTGGTTTGCCTCCACAAGAGAGGACAAACCATCTGACTGCTTGGACTTACAATCACCTGGGGGTGGCTGCCAACTAACTCCTCCTATAGTTTTAAATTCATGTAGGCAAGTCATATGCTTTATGAAAGATAGCTAGGTTGTTATTTATTTAGAATGAGACTAAGTCCTTAAACTCACTCCCTAAAGAGATTAGATCATGTAAGGGCATGAGTAATGACCTAAATCTAATGTAATTTATTTTACTTTTTTATTTTCATTTTTTGGACAATCATTTTGACTCAGGCTAATAGGATTCATATGCCTAAAGCATGAGAAGTAAGATTATTGGCCAAAATCAGTGAGAAGGGAGGAGGTGTGTTTCCATCATGGCTCTTAAAGGTCAAGCCAAGTTTCTCTAGCAGAGGAGGAAGCCCTCCAATCAAGAGTGAAAATAATATGCTTATGTGCATGATGTTATAAAAGAAGTACTCATCCAGCTAAGGGATTGCTAATTCTTTTATCTTGATTTTAACCTAAGCTTTAAGTGAGGTTATGAGTTCTTTATTTTTAATTTTGAATTATTAAATTTAGTAGAAGATTTATTTTTCCCTAAGAGCCTAATCCACATCCAGACCATTCATCAAGCAAGGAATAAATTAGGAAAAAGATGTCATCTTGATGCACAAGCTAAATAAATCATCAATCAATTTATAAAGCTAATGTAGAAGAATAAGAGGCCATTTATGGTCGGGCACCATCGCACAAACCTAAAAATAAATTGGGTAGCCGAGCTCTACCATTATACAACCCAGATTACAAATGAATTAAGTACAATTAAGTAAGAAACTCATTATTATGGGGGTCTTTAAGCTTCAATTCTTCATTCTTCTTTTCTTCTTTCTTCTTCTTTTCTTCTTTCTACTTTGGTTCCTTCTTTTGGCTGGTTGAAAGTTGGTTGCTCCAAAAGCTTCACATGGTACATAAGATGAGATCTTATGACCAATGCTCATCCTAATCCCCAAATAATCATTCCAAAATCCTAATTATAAAAAGTACATGAAAAGAAAAAGTAAATATAGCTAACACCTGCAAAATAGAGATTAGCTAAACAAATCACACAAATCCCAAGCATGTATGTTGGATTATCACCCCACACATGGGTGGCTAAGTCCACCTGGCCTATTAGATTATGCTTAGGGGTATAAGCACTTGCACAACAAAAGTATTTATAATTTTTATTAATTATAGTGCCCCTTAAGCACAATTCCCTATAGAAAATAATGATTAGACTAAATCATCCTATCATTCATTCTATGCATATTCACACTAACATCCAGACTAAGACATATATCTCAAAATAAAAGCTAACATAAAACCATGCACCGCCCTAACCTAAAGCTAGAAGTGGTGACTTAGTCTAATGTGTGTGCTTTAGAGGTTTGTGTGGTATGCTTAGCTATGGCTTTAAGTTAGAATTTTCTAAGTGTGAAGAATGTTCAACTTAGAGGAGGGTTTCATTTAAGTGGTTTAGTTATTTTGGGTTGATTTTATTTTATGTTTTGATTTGGTTCAAATGAATCCTACAATTAATTATTGTTAAAGAGAGGGAAAGAGAAGAGAACTTCTCTTCCTTCCCTAACCTAAGTAATTTCTAAAGTGGATTCATGTTTTAGTTTTATTTAGTGAATATTTTATTATGTATTTTAATTAATCCTAAGTTTAGATAAACTCTAAACAAACCTATTCAAAAGAAAGGCATTTTAAGATTAAATAAAGTGAATTAAAATCACAAAACACACATCACTTCATTTCTTTCCCAACATGTATAATATGCATATGAACGAATCCTAAGCATATCTATACATACCAAATAGGAATATTTAGCTCACTTTATGATGCATGCTAAATATGTTACTTAAGAAAATTTGAATGTTTATGATGCATCATTTTCATTAAGAAACAAAGGGGTTTATTATCTAATTTTGATATGTCCATACGAATGTATGAAAGACATAAGTGAGTACAATGCTATTATTAACCAGGGGTGTAAGGTACAAGACCTACTTAGGGCTACTTAAAGCCTCATAACCCCAGGGTTGTTCAAATGAATATGCCACTTTCCTTAAATTCAAGCATGTGTACAAAAAAATGAATGGAAAAAAAGGATGCAAAAAGTTTGTGTTGTTTGATTTATTTTTGTTTATGCAATTTCTATGTACAAGTGTAGGTATCCTTCTTAAGTAATAGCATAGGAATGAATAGGAGATGGAAATAGGTAAGTGTTAGGTTCTTTTGAAATGAACCATTCACTTTTCCAAACCCTATTCAAAACTATACCAAAAGAGAGGAGAAGGAAAATTACACTAAACTCATCCTTATATTTTACTCACATGCAAGCTTATAAGTAAGATATAAGTAACACACTTTCAATTTTGATAATTGATTCATATAATTTGAAAATAATTTGGATTTAATAGTGATAATAGCCACTCATATTTTTACTTTAGCCAAAACATGCAATTTGACATAAAAGAAATATTTTCAATTTAAATTTGATTTTTTGGAAAGCATGAATGTATGAAATCATATGACACACACATTTAGCATGCTAGGAATTAACTAAAGTAATGAAACCATGTAAACACATTTATCTTAAATAATTCCTAAAGATAATCTTATGAAATAAGAAAGCATAATGCAAATCAAAGTTTATTTAATATGATTTTTTTATTTGATTTTGAGTTTGATTTAATTTAGAAAATATGAGGTTAGTTTGCTGTTCCTAACCCATTCCCACATATGTTTGATATTTTTGACCAATTTTTAGGTGATTAGATTCATTTTATATTTTGATTAGGTTATGGTATGAATTAAGCATGTTAATTACCCCTTACCTACACCACCTTAACATGGTTAATCGAATAATTATGAGCCAATGAGATGACACAAAACCACATAAGAAATTTAAATCAGCAATGCACCTAGGAGAAAAAAAAGGGCCAAATGCAATTTGGCTCATGATTAATGATTAATTAAGCTAAGAGGATTAACTTAAGTAATTTCAAAACACCCCTCACACATATGAGTTGAATTTTGATTTTATTAATTGTACTTAGGTTATTAAATACCTAAGCATCTACTCAAGAAGAATTAATTAAGTTCTGGAGAGTTTTATAATTTTAGGAAGATTAATTAAGGGGACAATTAGTGAATTAACCTTTAATTAAGGTAAGATTAAGGAATAAAGGGGGTTTAAGGAATATCTTAGGGAGAGTATCCCAATATTATTCCATAAACCTCACATTCACTTAATCAAAACTTAATTGGCTCAATCAGAAGGTTAAATCAATAATTATACTCTTAATTAAGTCTAATTATATTAAGGGAGTGATTAAAGAATCAACTAACAATTTCTCTAATTAAGCCACCAATAAATCTCAAAAAAATTAGGAGAGGCAGAAGTCATCCCTCTAATTACACCCAAGAAGCTTGAGACTAATCAATGGATTAATTAGAGAGTAATTAGCAAATTAACATTCCTAATAAACCCCAAATTCAGAGAAAAGAACTATTTAAAATCAATCATAATCAATTTTAGAATATTCTATGTTCAATTATCTTTCTAATGCAATTTATTTTATATTTTTCTAATTTTTCTATGTCAAGATATGAATTTTTGAAGTTTAGGTGATTAATTATGGATTAAATAAATCCTTAATTATATAATTAATCCGCTAGCGCCACGCATGCGGCTAACATGACATGCACTTTACACACATCATTACCTGATTGGATATTTAAAACATCACATCATAGCGTGGCATTACGCTGGCGCGCTTTCTCTCGAATCATCGAAGGATCGATATAGGTTAAAGCGGATCTAAGGGAGAAAAATAAATATATCACACATTTTAATCTTGATCGTCCTCCCAAAATGCATGAATGGATGGTCAGAGATCCATCCCTGCCACTCTTTGTGAGCCATGGACACCGTCCATGTTTGAAGCTTTGATCAGAGCTTGATTGAGCTCGGATTGGGATGAAAATTAACCCACACCATCACCATGCAACCTAGATTATATCTAATGGTCAAGATCTTATGAGATTAATATTCACTTCACAAAGCTCCAAACCATAGCTAGATTAAGCTTGAAAAAATGGCTAACCTCATCGAAGGTGATCACCGCCATTGGAGAAGCTTCATCTGCATGCTTGAGTTTGAGGGGTTAAGGTTGAGTAACCTCTCTGATGGACTAACTCCTCCTTGAATTGAGCTCGGCTTTGGTCTAAGGAATTCCTCTTATGCTTCGAGAACTTGAAAGAGAGCTTGGGCAAGCTCGATTAGGGTCCCTAAGGGAGTGTGCAAATGGAATTGGCTTGATTTTAGGTATGGAGTAAAATGGAATTTTGGTGGATCTCCCCTGTTCTCACCTTATGAAAACCAAGAAATGGGAATTGGAAAATGCTTGAGAGAGCTTAGGATCACTAAAAAATGACTTCTCTGGCTTCCTAACACTCAATCAACTTAAGGAATCTTGGAATGAGAGTGAATTAAGGGGAGTGTGTCTCCCCCTTTGGAAATCGGATGACCGAGCATGGGCTTGCCATTTTGATCTAATTGCCCTAATTTAGATGATTTGTTAGGCTATTTTCAATTGCACATGGTTCTATTTTGGTCAGAGAAGAAGTGGAGAAGCTTGCCATGTGCTCAAATTGAGTGTAAGGAAGATTCCCATGTGGCCATTTCAAAGCATGTGCTCAGTTTGGCCATTGGGTCAGGTTGGGCTGACCCAAACCCATTGGGTTGGGTGCACCACTCTCCCTAGTGTTCACTTGATCCACTAGGAGAGTGCCAAGTGAGTATGAAGAAGATTAGACTAAATTCCAAGTGAAATTGGCCAAAATTTACCCTATGAACTAAGGGTAAAATGGTCATTTGGATGATTTTTGAATTTGGGTATGTTTAGTATGTTGAGAAAATAGGTTAGGCCAAGTTTCATTGGATTTGGTTCATTTGGTATGGTTTGGATCATGTTGCCCCATTTAGGTCAAATGGGTCAACTTGGGTTAAGTTGACCAATTGGTCAAATTGGGTCAAACCAAGGGTTGGGTCAAGTTCATATGACTATTTGAAATGTTTTAGTGGCTTTGGATTGATTCAATTTGGGTTAGGTTTGAATTTCATTCGTATGACTTCAATTAGGTCAAATGGGTCAAGTTGACCAATTTGACCCATTTGACCTATTTGAGCTAGGTCATGGGTAGGTTTAGATCTGGTTAGTCATATGAAGTGCATTGATATATGTGTTTCCAATGAATTTTGGTTAAGTTTGAATTTGGCTCAATATGATCGTTTAGGTCAAGTTGGGTTCAAGGTCAATTGGGCTAGTTAGGTCTAGTTGGCCAATTGAGGCTTTGGTCAAGTTCAACAAGTGATTCAGAATGAACTTGATCCATTGGTTTCAATCAATTTGGCTTAGATCAAGTTTTAACACATTTTGACATTTTAAGTCAAGTTGGGTCAACTTGAGTCAAGTGGCCAATTGGGCTAGGTTAGGCCCAAATGTTGACTTGGTTAAATTCAAATATTGGTCATGAATGAACATAGATCAATGGTTTCAATTAATTTGGCCTATGGTGAATTTTGGCTATGTTGGGCTTCATTTTGGCAAAGTGTTGACTTGGTCAACTTAGTTTGACTTGACCAAGTTTGGTCATCATCTCATGATGATCATTGATGATGAGGCTTAGTGAGTTTCATTCAATCCAATTTGGTTAGGATTAAAATTTGTCATAAGGATTTTAGGTCACTTTGTCAATCAAGGGTCAAATGCTTGGTCAAAGCTTAATTTGAGTTTGATTGAACTCACATATGGACTTATGATTGAAATAAAAATCCATTTGCAAGTGGTTTGAAGTCAAATGGGTTTTGATTCATTTGATAATTTCAAGTTCAAAGGGTGAACATGAAATGGATTTTGGCTTGATTTTTGAATTGAGTTTTGATTTGGTGATTGAAGTTTGTATTTATATTTGGGTTCATGATTGATGGATTGATTGAATCATGAAAGAAAATCAAGAGTTTGGCTTGATTTGAAGTTGATTTGACTAAGTTCAAGAATTTGACTTAAAAGGCTTAGGTTAGATTTGAACTTGAATTTTGGAATTGGTTTGATTGATTTGAATTAATATTTCATTTATATATGTGAATATAAATGAAAATATAAATGGGTCATGAGAAAATTTCATGACTTTGAAGTGATTTGAACATGATCTAGGCTAAGTCCTTAAGATGGAAATTAAGGACTTAGAAAAGATTTTGAATTAGGAATTTGAATTTTGGATTTGATTTGATTGATTTGAATTTATATTTTATTTATATATGTGAATACAAATGAGAATATAAATGGGTTGTAAGAAAAATTTCATGACTTTGAATTGATTTGAAGATGATTTAGGCTAAGTCTTTAAGATGGAAATTAAGGACTTAGAATATATTTTGAATTAGGAATTTGAATTTTAGATTTTAATTTGATTAATTTGAATTTATATTTCATTTATACATGTGAATATAAATGAGAATATAAATGAGTTATGAGAAAATTTCATGAGTTTGAATTGATTTAGATTTGATTTTGGCTAAGTCCATGTAGGGAAATCAAAGGGCTTAGGTAAGATTTGGAATTTAGAATTTCAACTTGGAATTCAATCATGGGTTTCAATCATATGACATTGATTTGAGTTTGGAGAAAATTAATTAAGTTAGAATTGGTTTGAGTTTGGAGAAAATCAATTATGCTAGAATTGATTTAAGTTTCCTTGAAGGAAGGAAGTAAGGAAAGTGGTTCAAGCTATAGGGTAGGCAAATTTTCCTAACACCCCTAGGGCACGACCTATTCATATGGCTAATCCTTCTAAGTCTCTAGGGCTAGGTTGAGTGTCCACCTAATCATTAGATGTGTCTTAAGACTAAAGATCTCTTAAAGTCTAAGAGGAGTCCTATGTCTAAGATGGAGGGGTTGAGAGCTCATCCTAAAAATGAGGTCAACACAGACCATATATCATCGAAAAAGTATACGAAAGTGGAGCTTATCATCTTATTGATACAAAAGGCATCAAGCTTATGCCCCTTATAAATAGACAATATCTCAAAAGATACTATGCATAACTATGAATGAAATATGCTCATATCAATGAGAAATTCCCTTGTTAATATGGGGTAATTTTATATGTCTTGCAATGCAAGGTGTTTTTGAAAGTAGGATCTCTTATCAATAGGAAATGTTTCCTAATCAGAAAAAATTAAACTATGATCCATCACGCCCAAAGGGGCTGGATTTGATCCACCATGCCCAAAGGGGAGGATCCAAAACCTCAATTTAGATTCCATTGTACCCAAAGGAGTTGAATCTAAGTTAAACTAAGATCCATCATGGCCAATGGGCTTAATTCCAAAACCTCAATTTAGATTCCATTATATTCACAAAGGGTCAGATCTAAGTTAAATTAAGATCTATTATGCCCAAAGGGGCTAGATCCAAAACCTCAATTTAGATTCCATCATACCCAAAAGGGTCAAATCTAAGTTAAATCATCTATCAAAGTGAATCAACCACCATTCCCAAGGCATCAAAACCTCAATTTAGATTCTATTATACCCAAAAGGGTCTGATCTAAGTTAAACTAAGATTCATCATGCCTAAAGGGGCTGGATTAGATCCACCATGCCAAAAAAGGCTGGATCAAATCCACCATATCAACAAATGGATCAAATCATCAGGTGTGAATCCAGAGCTAAATGTGGCTCTACTTATGTTAACATATAAGAGAGGAAGGAGGAATCCACTAGGGATAGAGTATGTGAACCTTCCACTAAGGTGTTCAAATCATTCCTGGGGATGAGTTTGATTTGATGAGTCTCACCGGGAGAAAGTTCCACCAAGAGGTTGAATTTATTTTTAGATTTGGGATTTTTGAGATGAACCTTATTGGTTTGTGATGGATTGCACTGAGTAGCAGCCACGAAATCCTAGACCTAGCTCAGATTTACCAATCCAAATATGTAGTCTACTAAACACATAGTAGGACTAGCCGTTCAAAGGGTGTCTTTCGGTATGCAGCAGCTGTACTAGGAAGAAAGCATGGTTGACTTACATCCTCCAAAGTAGGGACCAGTTGTTGGGGTAATCTTTTGGCAAGGCAATAGATTGAACCCAACCTAGGGCTGACTATTGAATGAACACCATTAGGGGACTTAAATCTACTCAAGGATAGTCAAGATTAATTTCATTTTTAAATTTTTTTTGATGGATTCCATTAGTTTGTGATGGAGCATACTGAGAAGGAGCTTATATTAGCCTATACCCATCTCAGATTTACTAAACTAAAGGGAATAGCTTCTCGACCGATGGAAGAACTATTCAACCAAGGGAATGCTATTCAGTTTGCAATGATCAATTGAATGGAAGAAAGCTCGGGGACTCACATCTTCCACTACAAAAGACCACTGGGGTGATCGTTGCTTAAACAAATCAAACCCGACCTGCCTGCCGTATGATAATCATGCTAGAAAGAATACATTATAGTCTTACATCTTCCAAAGAAGAATAATTGCTGGGGTAACTTGCTTCTAATCAAAATAGATTGAACCTAACCTAAGGGCAACTACGGAGTGAGTGCTGACCCGAGTACTTATCTCAACTCAAAAAGTCAAGCAATTCCTATAGGGAGTTCTGCTAACACTGCCCTAAAGATAGGATGTCTGCTTGGGAAAAGGGGCCCTTAGGGGGCTTGAATTCCTAATCCACAAGCGAATTAATTTTATTTATTTTGTTTAGTTTGTTTATCGTGGACTCTATTAGTTTACGAGGGATCAAACTAAGAAGGAGCTTATATCAACCTAGACCTATCTCAGATTTACTGAACCAAGGGAGAATCTATGCATCCGCTGAACAAATTCTCCAACCACAGGGGTGGCTATTAGGAAAGGGGGACTATCCAATCCAAAAGTAACTTGTGTAGTGTCTAAATGGGGTCGCAAAGGATGTGATCCAAATAGAGTGCCCGCAGGGGATGGGGTCGCTAAGAGCTTAATCCAAAACCTTGGAGAAGATGACATGGCTAGTCATATATCAAATAGGTATTCAATGGCCAACTCAAGGAGAAAGCACGGGGACTCACATCTGCCAAGAGTGGTGTATCCATCGGGTGAGTATCAAGATAGCAACATCAACCAACCTAAGGTGCCCATCGGTTTGCAACAATCACCTAGAAGAAAGCTGGGACTCACATCCTCCTATAACCGATTGCTGGATAGTCTATCTTGCTCTGTGCTATCCGACCTAGACTACTAAGTGAATGCCATTGGGAGACTTATATCAACTCAAACATAGTCAAGAAGAAAGGAGCCTCTGGGGGACTTATCTTAAACTTTAAATATACTTGACCTAATTAGATCATGATGATTTGTTCAAGAAGAAAGCACGGGGACTCACATCTTCTTAAATAAAATCAACATGAGGTAGCTTACTAGCTAGGAAATGAAGTCTACCATACTAACAAGGCGCTCATTGGTTTACAATGATCAAATTAGGAAGAAAGCATGGGGACTCACATCTTCCAAATAAGTGACCACTGGGGTGACATACTAGCGAGGTAGCATGTAGACCCAACCTAGAGTAGCTAATGATTGAGTGCCACAGGGGGCTTGCTCCCACATCAAAATAGCTCGAGACAAAAAATTTATGTTTATTTTTTTGCATGTGCTAAAAGGGAAGAGGATGCCTCTGGGGGACTCTTACACCTACCTTTAACACGCTTGGGGATTTTGATGGGACAGTTCCATGGATGGCAATCGAGAATTCCCACTAAGAAAGGATGCCGCTTGGGTTCTCTCACACCTAACTTAGTTGTGCTAATCAAAATATGATGCCTCTCAAGTTCTCTTACACCTATTCTAATAGCACTGAGAGATTGTGTTTGTGTTGTGAAAGAGGGATAGAATGCCATTGGGGGACTCTTACACCTACCATAAACACATCACGATGGATTCACAAGAAATGAAAATAACGATTCAAAAAAGAGACGAATTTGATGAAATGGAATCATATTGTTATTGATTGATAGAATTATTTTCAAACATGATTTATTTCATGGGTAATATTTCTTTAGATTGTGCCCATTAATTGGAAGCATCGAGTATTCCCCTTTACAATCAATGTGCTAATAATATCCTCCTTGGTAGGCCTTCTCTATGACATAGGGGTCTTCCCAAGTGGGTTCAAACTTGCCTCCCATATTTTGATGGGCAACAATTGGTCTCTTTGGGACTAACACAAGTTCTTCTACGTAGAACGACCTAGGGTAGACAAGCTTGTTGTGAGCTTGAATCATTTTGGTCTTGTATAACTTGAGGTTTTGGCATGCCTGCAGGCGACTCTCCTCCAAACCTTTGAGCTCTTCTAGCTACAACTTTGTATTCTACTCTGTAGTGATATTGTTACCCAATGCTATCCTTAGTGACGGGACTTGAACTTCTAAAGATAGAATAGCTTCAGACCCATACACTAAGGAAAACGGGGTGGACTGAGTTGGAGTTCGGTATGTGCGAGCACAAGGCTTCAACCAACTACTGCTCACCGCTTGTCATCAAGAGTCTTCTTCAATATTTGGATGAGAGTTTTATTGAATGCTTCTGCTAAGCCATTTGCTATGGGGTAGTAGATGGTGGAGTATCTCCAATCTATACCGTGTCTTCTGATGAAGCTGTTGATCTTGGTGCTTTTGAATGCAATAGTATTATCAGATATAATTCATCGAGGCACCCCAAACCTATATACAATATGGTTCCTAAAAAACTGAAGCACATGCTGAGCTGTGACATCTCTTAGTGGGATTACCTCCGTCGATGAACCAATGCCCCTTAAAAGAAGGAGGATCAATCAAACCCATAATGTCAGTACCCTAACACTCGAATGGCCATGAGGCCAATGTAGGATGTAGAATGTTGGGTGGTTGGTGGAGGACCACACCATGTACCTAACACTGATGACATCTTCTTGTTACATCCATGCAATCTGTAATCATCGAAGGCTAGTGGTATCCTAGTCTCTTAATCTTCATCTTCATCTTTGGACTGGATTGATGTGCTCTGCATAGACCTAAATGTACCTCAGTTATAATGCCACAGGCTTCATATTTGTCTAAATAACGTAATCACATTTGGTCAAAGGACCGTCGGTATAGGGTGTCATTAATGAGAGCATAGGAGAGAGCTCTCTGTTTCACCTGATGGGCTTATGACTTTTCTTAAGGTAGTTTGCCAGTGTTCAAATAGTTTATGAATGCTTGCCTCCAATCCAGCTCCTCATCCTTTTTAGCAACGACAACCTCCCCTTTAAGATAAAGTCTCTCGATGAGTTCAGCATCAATAAGGGACATGACTGGTCTATTTTAGACCCTTATTGAAATGGACTCATCTTCCGGACATGCCAATTCTTTGGCAAGTTTGGCCAAAGCATATGCTGCTGCCTTCTCTGGTTGGGGAACCTTATAGATGGTGACTTCAGGAATTTGGGCCAATAATTTCATGGTATACTCGTGGTAATGATGAAGCTTGGGTTTGAGAACCTTATAGGACCCGACAATCTGATTGATGACCAACTGAGAATCCCCAAAGATGTTGATGCTCTTGACACACACTGTGATAGCTAACTCCATACCGGCAATCAAAGCCTCATACTCAGCTTCATTGTTGGTGCAAGGGTTGGAAAGATAGTATGAGAATCTCATCACATCATGGTCTGGAGTTAAGAGAACTATTCCTACCCCTACCTTTCCTAAGAGTAGATCATGGTGCTTCCCCTTTATGAAAAGAAGCTGCATCATCAAAATACATCTCCCATCGATGGTTGTCAACCTCCCCTAAGTTCATGATTTGTTCATCAGGGAGATCATCACTAAGTGGAGAATCAGCAGAAAGTGGGTGTGCTACTAAGAAATCTGCTAGTGCTTGTCCTTTTACCGCATGGAGGGGTATGAATGTGATATCAAACTGCAAGAAAATCATGGACCATCATGCCAAATGTCTGGATAGAATTGGTCGTGTCATGAGATATTATGGTGGATTGGTTCTAAAGATCAAGTTCACCTTATGAGAAAGCATATAATGTTGTAGCTTCTTAGATGTAAAGATCACAGCTAGGCAATGTTTCTCAATAGGTGGATAGTTTGCTTTAGTAGGAATCAAATGATGGATGAGGTAGTAGAGAGCATTCCCCTTTCCTTCATCATTGGCTTGGGCCAACAGAGAACTGAGAGAGTCATCCAATGCACCAGTGTAGAGGATGAGTGGCCTGCCGGGATAGGGGCTACTAGAACTAGCAACTTCACCAAATATTGTTTGATATTTTCAAAGGCATGCTGACCTTATCATCCCACTTGAACTTGGCATCCTTTTTGACAAGTGTTGAGAATGGCTTGCATCTCCCCGATAGGTTGAAAATAAAGCATATTAGATACACCAACTGTCCTTGGAAAGATCTGAGTTGAGTTAAACTAGAGGTGGCACATCTTGATTTGGTTATAGCGGATGACCCATCCATGAAAGAAAATTGCATGAGATGAGCGATGTCCACCATTAGTATAGAAGAGGAAACTCATCCTTAGGACATGCCTTATTTAAGTCCTAAATCAACATAGATTGGCCATTTCTTCTCTTCTTGGTATGACATTAGCTAACCAGGTAGGGTATTTTCCTTCCCTGATGAAACCATCATCGATCAATTTCTTGACTTCAAAAATGACCTATTGTTCGATTTCTAATCGCATGCATATTGATAGGGTTAGCGCTAGGATCTATTGCTAGCTTGTGAACTGCTACGTTAGGAGATAATCTAGGCATCACTTCATAACTCCATGCAAAGCAGTCCTTAAGCTCAGTAAATAGCCTAATTAAGTCATTGGTTTATTCTTCATTCAACAATGAATTGAGGTACATAGGGCATGGATTTTTTTTCTATCTTGAGGTTAATTTATATAAGCTTGTCAATTGTTGAATGAATCTCCTCTTAAAATTTTGGTAATGCATCTTTGATTTGGAGATCATCTAGATCATCTAAAGTTTCTAAACACACATTCTCATAAGAGTTGGAGTTGTGTGAAAATAACCTATCAGACTCCAAATGATTGGTAACAACTAAGTAGTAATCATCGATCATTTGGACCCTTGTGCAATCTAGTCCTACTCTTGATTGTGCTTCCTACCTAGTTCCATAGCTTTTCAAAATACTCGACTTATGCGGGACCATGTATGAGGAACCAAACCTTTCGTATAAGATTATGAACACACAGTAAAAGTCAAATGTAATTCCATTAATTCTTTAAATGAATCCTCCTCAAGTTCTACATCAACTTGGACTTGAGGATGATGATCTCAAAATGAATCTCTTCATCTTTATATCACTAGAAGACTTAGGAGCTTCCTAACTATTAAACCTTCAACTTTTAGAGATGAAAGTAAGGTTAGAGCTAAGGTTCCCAGCTGTTGCCTAATAGTCTCACATAAACTTGATTTGAATACTTTGCTTTTATGCGGATGCGATCTTTGTCTTTTCAAGTCACCTCCAATGGAACCGAGAGGGGTTGGCTAGTATGCTAATCACATTAGACTCATCCTTTGAACTAGATTTCAATTCTATGCAAATAGTAGGGGTACTTCTATGAACTGGAACATAATCCTTGTTGGCTGATGGCCAACCAAGGGGTCTTCCACCTCTGGAACTACCTATTTACCTCTACCTCACTGGAGGTTGAGTCATCCTACCCACATGTCCATATGATGAAATGAATCGTGGGTGGAATGTGATATATGGATCTATTTTTTCTTCAATTCCCCTTTCTTGTTCACTTGGATTTTCATTTTTCTTTTATTTTTATTTTGATTTTTATTTTTCTTCATTTTCTTTTCTTTTGAATTTAAGTTTTGTCCAAGTTCACGAGAAAGGGCGTTTTGAGGAATATAGTGGGTCGCATCCTCATAAATCTCAACCTCTCTAACTGAAAATGACTTTTCATCTCCATTGACACAGTATTCAATCCCATCCTTTCTGAACTTGATGCACTAATGGAGGGAGGATGGAATTATCTTATTCTGATATATCTAAGGCCTACCAAGCAAAGCAGTGAACAAAGTATTCGAATCATTGATGTAAAACTTGGCTTCAGTCTTCCAGTCACCTATCTCCAAAGGTAACACTATGGAACCTAAAGCCCACTCACCTTATTCATTGAATCCACTCAACCTCATTCGATCTCCTCGAAGTGTGGAGATGTTGATCATCAAATAGGCAAGGGTCTTTAAACTTATAATGTTCACCGATGCACCTAGATCAACAAGAACTCTGGCAAGTCTAAATCTACCCATGTCAACTGTGATGTATATGGGACAATTGTGCTCCAAGTCCCCTAGAAGAAGGTCTTCATATGTGAAAGTGATCCCTTAGGCTTCTTTTATGTAATGTGCCTCTTCACTAATAGTGGTTAGCTAAGCTAAGCATATCTCAAGATCAAGGAGAGCCTTGATTAATGATTCCCTCATCTCTTTGGATAAGACAAGGGCATTGTATATGCTTAGCTTAGATGGCAACTTTCTTAGATGAGAGAGGACATTGTAGTCCACCTTGGGTTGATCCTCTACACATATCCAAGGGTGGAGCATCTTATGGAGGGGCTTCTCGATCCTCTACCAATGACTTTTTCCCTATCTTGAGGTGCTTGCCCTAGGAGGTTGAACTTTGCCACTTGAGATTTCTTGTGGCGAGGATAATGGAAGGTTCTACACGCGTACTCACCTCAGCTTCTCCTATGGGACCCTTAGAATCGGATGATTCCAAGTCTATCTCAAGAGGTGAACCCGTAGCATTCATAGTAGGAAAGTCCAACTCTAAATCAGAAAGAGGAAGATCAAAATTATTATAGTTATTGTTTAGACTTGAAGAGTTATTAGGAATAGATTCAGATAACCCATCAGAAGTGACACAGATGTAATTCAAGCTAGCTTTATTCTTTAATTTCTTGAATTTTATTGGAGGTACAAAGTAGAAATCAAGTAAAGTAAGAGGGTGAGGAATTTGATGCCCTCATTCATCAATACAAGATGTCTACTAGTAGAAGAAGAACTAGCTGAAGTAATGGTAGTTGCTGATGTGGTAGTTGCAACGGTAGACTAGAGGCTGGGCTCAATCGATGGTTGTGCTACTAGGCTATCCCGAGCTAGCACATGTTAATTCTGCTGACCTCCCACTTTCTTTGAGTTAACTTGGGCAACTTATAAACCTTCCTTGATGTTGGAGGTTTAAGCTGACTCAGGAACCTACAAAGAAAGTTTCTTGATCTTCTGAACAATCTTTTTATAGGTTTTGGATAAGGAGACATCCCAACATTCTTTGGTTTTGGGAGGATCACAATTATCCCCAAGGATTACCCTAATGGAACTGGATGATTATTCAACAAGGTATTCCTTCTAGATAACTACAACACTAGTCTTGAAGCTATGTTCAAGCTAGTCCTTAAATGTGAAGCAATCCTCTAAAACATGACATAACATACATTGGTAGGGGAAAAAGTTAGGATCATAGCTTTTGCCCACTTCTTCCGGTCTCCTAGGCTCGGGTAGTTGAAAATTAGGATTCTTTAAGAGATTCTTAAAAATCTTCCTGATTACCTCCCTCTTAAATGAATAAGGTTTGTTAAGTTTATCCAAAAGAATCGGTGGACCATAGCTACTTGGCGGTAGGTATGTGTATAACTATTGCTGATGATGTGGTTAAGGAGGCAGTTGAGTAGGCCATGGAGGCTGCTGTGGGGGTCGGTATGGCTACCTCGGTGGTGGTAGAGGAGGTGGAAGTGAAGCTTGCTGAGGTCGTGGTCTCTCAGGTTGATCTCAAGCTGGTTGCTTCCCCTTATCCACTACTATCACTGCCCTAAGCTTCTTCTCATATTCCTTCTATGACTTTGCTTTGGGTAATTGGTCTTGAAAAGGTAACTATTTGGCCTCTCCTTGTAGACTAGCTGCCTTATTGATTAACTTCTCAAAGGTTTTAATGGTGAAGCCCTTAAGCATGAAGGCGATCGAGCCATGTATATTCTTTAGAAGAATCTCTGGCATCTGATTATTATTTTGTGGTTCACATACTCGGTTATGTCATCTCGAATGTAGTACAAAGGGACTCACTTGGGTGTTGTTGTGCTACAAGATCACCGTAACCCTTTTCTTGAGCTCCAACAAACCTCTTGATAAAGAGTTGCTCCAACTCAACAAATATCTTTCTTGAACTATTGGGAAGTTCATACCAATCAAAAGCTATCCTACTAGACTCTTGAAGAGGAATAGCAAAGCATTGTCTTAGGCATTTAGCCAGTACAATATGTGCTACCTCGGGTTGCCACTGCCATCAAAACTCTTGAAGGAAGGTGGCATGAAACCCTTGGGATATTGGATTGCATCAAATTCCTCTGGGTAGGGTCTACCTTTTGGAACTGATGATCCTCTCCGGGCTTGAGCCAATGCTCCCTTCACTTGCTACTCAACCATAGACTTGATATCTTTCTCCTATATGGAGGTACTTTCCTCTACCTTCCTATACATGCTAGTGTTACCTTGCTCTGGGAGGTAAGGTCTTGGGTCCAAGACATGCACCAACTCTACTAGTCTCAGTAATAGGGATCTTTGGGGCTTGTTTTTTGAAATCAGGCTACTAATAAGTCCTCAAGCTACCTCAACATCCTATATATTTGTTCATCTTTCTATTTTAATTAATATCGAAGGTGTTGAATTGATTGGCCTGTGTCTTCCTACTTAACCTCATCACCTTCTATAGCTTACTTCTCTTTGAGGAGGGATCCCCTAGTATCTACCATGCAAACCCTGGCTGAGTCTCCCAATAAATCATCTTCGTTGGGATCAAAGCTGATCTTCTCCTCATCAGACCAATTGTATCTTAGGATTTCCTTCTTTTCTATATAATAGTGAGCTACTATGTCATCTAAAGATCGATCTATCGAAACTAGCACAAATGCTTTCAGCTGACTAGTGATGGGATCCACATCATGAATTGTGAGGCATCAGGCCTCCCTTGCTGCTGGAGAATCAATCCTGTGAGGACTGTACTTGCTAAAAGATATGCACTTGTCATTTGTCATTGACACTCTAGGAGGTTCTATGATCATGGGTGCAACTGGGTTTCCACCCTCTCCTCTATTCTTTGAACCATCTAAAATTCTTGGTGGTGATGGTGAAGGGAGACCACTATGCTTGAGTTGCCATTCCTTCCACCTGAGGGTTGAGCAAGAGAACTCGGCCTCACCATAGTGGGCGATGTGGATGGAATGGGATCCATTGGCCTAGCCGGATCACCAACGAGGTCCTCTTCTCCCCAGATATTGCCTTTATGGCCTTGGAGATCATGAGCAGGGAGGCGGTGTGGATGGGGGGTAGCAGTGTGTGGAGACCACCGACTCTCTCAAAATGGGTAGTCCCTGTAAGTAGAATACTATCTGTGTGATCGACGTGAGTAGCGGGCTTGATCAGGGAAATCAATAAGTGTGCAAACCTACCTCCATCTCTTCTGAGGCTTGTGGCCTCCCACAGCCCTTTCCCTCTGTAGATGCTTCCCCACACTCAGGGATACGATCTCAAGTCAAATTGAGACTTACAGCGTCGTAGAAGTTGAGCAGGAGGCATGACCTCCTGTATCTGTGTGTCAAAGCTGGCGGTGGAGGTAGGGATCCTCCTAGCATCCTCTGTGACCAGAGAGGATGGAATGGGTTTGCTGTAACCAGTGGGGAAATTAGAGTGGGAAACTTCTCCACAATTGATCATGTAGCTGCCTCCATCTCCCTGGCAATGTGTGTATGGTACCACTTAATCATGTGATTTTTGTTCCTCCTCTGAGTCTTGGTGGGGCGAGCAGAGTAAGAACTAGACTCGACTTCAAAAGCTAGGGAGACAATCCCTGGGATTAGAGGAGCCTTACCCTTTGAGGGTGCTAACCCTTACTAGGGAAACACGGGAAACCATGGGGCGCACATACATTGTCACTATCATTGGAACTGCTGGAACTGATGGGAGTACCACTGCTTTTCTCTTCAATGAGGGGATATCAGAATCTGATGGCAAATTGATCTGTGAGCTTCTACTGATCATCATAGTTGTGCCCTCACAGGTGATCCTTACCCCCTCAAAACCTCTACCAAAATGGATGAGATGGGTGTGATTATCTAGGGGAGATTGGCCTGATCCAATGCCAAGTCCATGTCGTAGGGGAAAGTGAACACAAACTTCTCTAAACTTGCTATTTATGATCAACTAAAAACTGAAGAACTAAACTATAGCTATAATTGAGACTGATGCTGAGAATTTATAATGTTGGTATGGAAACTTGGATTTCTATTGATTTTTAAATTTTTTGAACCCACATCCAACATCTTGGAAGTGTTAAGTGGGGTTCAAATGGATATTTAGAAGATTTGATTGAAAGAAATTTCATTTAATATTTGAATTTGTTTATTTTTTGATTTGGTATTTTGGAATTCACTTACTTAGCAAATTTGGGTATGCTAAGTGAGGTGTTTGAAAATAATTGTTTATTATTCTTTGTTTGTTTTATCTTGTGAAATATTGTTGATTTTGAAAATTGGAATTCCCACTTAGCAAATTTAGGTATGTTAAGTGAAGAACCCAATTGTGTTTTGTTTAAAATTTGAGTGTGCTAAGAAAAACCTAAAGTGTTTCATTTGTTTTGGATATTTTGATTTTTGCAAAAGTAGGATCCTTAGCAAATTTGGGTATGCTAAAGAAATCGTAATGTGTCTCCTTTTAATTTTGATTTGTTTTTGAAAAGTAGGATCCTTAGCAAATTTAAGTATGCTAAGGGAATCCTAATGTGTTTCCTTTTTTAGTTTTGATTTGTTTTTGATTGAAAGTGGAGACTTCACTTTAGCAAATATGTTATGCTAAAAATGAAGTTCTACTTAATTTTATGAAATGGAAATTTCACTTAGCAAATTTGAGTATGCTAAATGAAATTCTAAAAGTTGTGTTTAAAATTTTTATGTTTTGGTTTTATTTTGAAAATGGAGGCTTCACTTTAGCAAATTTGGTATGCTAAAGAGTGAAGTTCAAAAAGTGCTTTTTGGAAATTTTGTGAAGTGGAAATTTCATTTAGCAAATTTGAGTATGCTAAATGGAATTCCAAAGGTGTTTCAAATTTTTATTTTGGAATTTTTTTTTAAAAGGGAACTTCATTTTAGCAAATGGGATATGCTAAATTGAAATTCAAAATATGTTTTGAAACTTTTTGTGGGATTGATATTTTACTTAGCAAATTTGAGTGTGCTAAATGAAATTTCCAAAAGTGTGTTTCAAATTTTATTTTTGGAAAAGGAGAGGCTTCATTTTAGCAAAGGGGATGTGCTAGAATGAAGTTTCAAATGTATTTTGAAATTTTTTCTTTAAATTTAAAGGCTTCACTTAGTAAATTTGAGTGTGCTAAATGAAGTTCCAAATATGTTTTGAATTTTGAAAATATGATCGTTAAGTTTTGATTTTTGAAAAGAAGACTTCCATCTAACAAATTTGGGTGTCTAGGAATGGAAGTCAATCCTATCTTTGCAATGTGAAAATTTTGCTTTGTGTGTGATTATTGCTTTTTGAAAGAGGGAATTCCAACTTAATCATATATGGAATATGTTTAAGTGGGATTTCCAAATGATGTTATTTTTATTTGGGAATGAAATCTTCATTCAATAAATTTGGGTATATTGAATGAAAATGTTCATATGTGCTTTTGAAAAATTTAGTTTTGTTTGAAAATGAAACTTCCATTCAATAGGTGTGGGTATATTGAATGGAAAGGTTCATGTGTGCTTTTTGAAATTTTTCTTAATGATTTTATTTGAAAATGAGACCTCCACCCAATAAATGTGGGTATATTGAATGGAGAGGTTTCATATGTGCTTTTTGAAAATATGAAAATCCCAACCTAACACATGTGGAATGTGTTAGGTGGAAGTTCAAAGTTATGATTTTGCTTGAAGAGGTATTATCCATTCAATACATTTAGGTGTATTGAATGGAATGGCCCATCTTCAAATTTTATTCTTTTGAAAATATGATTATTGAAATTTTATTTTTTGTAAAGATGATTTTACATATAACAATCATAAAGATTGTTAGATGAAGATGATTTAGGAAATTTTTGTGCAAAATATTTTATTAAGTGCATTTTTGAAAGAGTGCTTTTGAAAAGCATGATTTTTGATATGGGCTTTGTTTTGTCTTTATTATTTTAAAATGAACCTTTCCTTACCATAAAAATGATAAAGAGGAAGTCTTTAAATGTTTTCTTTTTTATTTGGATCTCTTTATTTTTACTCATTGGAGAACCCAATGGGGTTTTAAGACCAACACGGGGTGAGGTCCTAAAACCTAAAGATGTTGGCTAGCTTAACTTAAGAATGAAATAAGCTAAGTGCTAATGAAATGAAAGATAGTCTTGGATTCAAACCAAAGTACAAAGCCACTGTCGATGCTTGGAGTCAATGAACATTTACCAAAGATGGAGAGAGGAACCATCCCCAACGGAGTCGCCAGAAAAACCCGTGGGAAAAATTTTTTAATCTCTAAAGAATAAAATTTACTTCCATCTTCACTATATGTGGGACAAAATGAAGATGGAAATATACATCCCTTCTTTTTATGCATTTTTGATGTCACGTAGATCTGTAGAAGTTCTTATTGAGGGTGATCGGGTATGATATTGAGGAGAGGTGTACTATCCCTAAAGATAGAAGTCACCACCCTACAATGGACCTAATCACCTCAATAAGGACTCCATAGGATAATGAGTCTGAATGTGTCCCAAAGATTCTTCCCCTACTTTACATGGAAAAGTAAAGTAGAGTTTATTTTAAACCGAGTTCATTAAGTTCCCTACAGGGGTAAGCCCCCAAAGTTAATTACATACTAAGGAATGAGATCCCTTAGGAATAATCTCGATTAAAATAAATGATCGTTGTCTCCAAAGATTTTAATAGGGTAGGACTATCAATCGATTAGTTCATTTTTTAAGATCAAATGGGATTGATCAAAGAAAGGGAGTTATTATCGAAGACAAAGTAAGATAAGTAAGAGATGTTCATGATGCTAAGAAACCTATCGAGCATCTCAAACTATCCTATGATTGGGCTTTACATTTTTAAAATTCATTTAATTTGTTTAAGATAAATTTCTCATTATAAATTTAGGGCTTATAATTCCACAACACAAGATTATAGAAATGCCTAAGAGGTGAGGATTTATAACTTTGGCCCACAAAGAGGAGAAGCAACCTCAGAACCTAAATCTAGGGAGCTTTGGCGAGGGCCAAAAGCCCAACCTAAATCGAAGGCAAAAATGGGTATTTGGTTTGCATCCACAAGAGAGGACAAATCACCCAACTGCTTGGACTTACAACCACCTGGGGGTGGCCACCAACTAACTCCTACAGTTTTAAATTCATGTAGGAAAGTCATATGCTTTATGCAAGATAGCTAGGTTATTATTTATCTAGAAAGAGACTAAGTCCTTAAACTTACTCCCTAAAGAGAGTAGATCATGTAAGGGCATGAGTAAAGACCTAAATCTAATGCAATTCATTTTACATTTTTATTTTCATTTTTTGGACAATCATTTTGACTCATGCTAATAGGATTCATATGCCTAATGCATGAGAAGTAAGATTATTGGTCAAAATTAGTGAGAGTGTAGGAGGTGTGTTTCCACCATGGCTCTCAAAGGTCAAGCCAAGTTTCTCTAGCAAAGGTGGAAGCCCTCCAATCAAGAGTGAAAATAATATGCATTTGTACATGAAGTTATAAAAGAAGTACTCATCCAGCTAAGAGGTTGCTAATTCTTTTATCTCAACTTTAACCTAAGCTTTAGGTGAGGTTATGAGTTTCTTATTTTTAATTTTGAATTGTTAAATTTGGTAGAAGATTTATTTTTCCCTAAGAGCCTAATCCACATCTAGGCCATTCATCAAGTAAGGAAGAAACTAGGAAAAAGATGCCATCTTGATGCACAAGCTAACCAAATCATCAATCAATTTATAAAGCTAACGTAAAAGAATAAGAGGCCATTTGTGGCACCACCAAACCAAATTATGTAGCTAAGCTCCACCCTTATACTACCCGAATTACAAATGAATTAAGTACAATTAAGCAAGGAACTCATTGTTATGGGGGTCTTCAAGCTTCATTTCTTCATTCTTCTTTCTTTCTTCTTCTTCTTTTCTTCTTTCTTCTTTGGTTCCTTCTTTTGGATGGTTGGAAGGTGGTTGCTCCAAAGGCTTCACATGATACATATGATGAGATCTTATGACCAATGCTCATCCTAATCCTCATAACAATCATTCCAAAATCCTAATTGCAAAAATGACATGAAAATGAAATGTAAATCTAGCTAACACTTGCAAAATAGAGTTAGCTAAACAAACCACAAAAATCCCAAGTATGTATGCTTGACTTATCAGCCCACACATGGGTGACTAAGTCCACCTGGCCTATTGGATTATGCTTAGGGGTATAAGCACCTGCACAGTAAAAATATTTATAATATTTTTTTATTACAATGCCCATTAAACATAATCCCCTACAGAAAATAATAATTAGACTAAATCATCCTATCATTCATTCTATTCATATTCACCCTAACATTGAGACTAAAAGTTATATCCTAAAAGAAAAGCAAACATTAAACCATGCATCGCCCTAATCTAAAGCTAGAAGTGGGGACTTAGCCTAATGTGTGTACTTTATAGGTTTATGTGGTATGCTTAGCTATGGCTCTAAGTTAGAATTTTCTAAGTGTGAAGAATGTTCAAATTGGTTTCATTTAATTGGTTGATTTTATTTTATGTTTTGATTGGGTTCAAATGAATCCTACAATTAATTACTAAGTTGTAAAGAGAGAAAAAAAATAAGAGAGAACTTCTCTTTCCTTCCCTAACCTAAATAATTTCTAAAGTGGATTCATGTTTTAGTTTTGTTTAGTGAATGTTTTATTATGTGTTTTAATTAATCCTAAGTTTAGATAAACTCTAAATAAACCTATTCAAAAAGAAAGGCATATTAAGATTAAATAAAGTCAATTAAGATCAAAAAATACACATCACTTCATTTCTTTCCCAACATGTATAACATGCATGTGAATGAATCCTTAGCATATCTATACATACAAAATGGGAATGTTTAGCACACTTTATAATGCATGCTAAATATGTTACTTAAGAAAATTTGAATGTTTATGATGCATGATTTTCATTAAGTAACAAAGGGGTTTCTTATCCAATTTCCATATGTACATATGAATGTATGAAGGGCATAAGTGAGTATGACACAATTGTTAACTAGGGATGTAAGGTACAAGACCTACTTAGGGCTACTTAAAGTCTCATAACCCTAGGGTTATCCAGACAAATATACCACTTTCCTTAAATACAAGCATGTGTACAAAAAAAAATGAATGGAAAAGAAAGGATGCAAAAAGTTTGTGTTGGTTGATTTATTTTTGTTTATGCAATTTATTTGTACTAGTGTAAGTATCCTTCATAAGTAATAGCATAGGAATGAATTGGATATGGAATTAGGCAAATGTTAGGTTCTTTTCAAATGAACCATACACTTTGCCAAATCCTTTTCAAAACTATACCAAAAGAGAGGAGAAGGAAAATTACACTATGCACATCCATATATTTTACTCACATGCAAGCTTATAAGTAAGATATAAGTAACACACTTTCAGTTTTGATAATTGATTCATTTATTTTGAAAATAATTCAGATTTAATAGTGATAATAGCCACTCATAGTCTTACTTTAGCCAAAACATGCAATTTGACATTAAGGAAATATTTTCATTTTAAATTTGATTTTTGGAAAGCATGAATGTATGAAATCATATGACACACATATTTAGCATGTTAGGAAAGAACTAAAGCAATGAAATCATCTAAACACATTAACCTTAATTAATTCCTAAAGACAATCTTAAGAAATAAGAAAGCTTAAAGCAAATCAAAGTTTATTTAATGTGATTTTTTTATTTGATTTTGAGTTTGATTTAATTTAGAAAATATGAGGTGAGTTTGCTATTCCTAACCCATTCCCACATGTGTTTCATATTTTTGTTCAATATTTAGGTGATTAGATTCATTTTATATTTTGATAGGCTAAGGTATAAATTAAGCATGTTAGTTACCCCTTACTTACACCACCTTAGCATGGTTAATCAAATAATTATGAGCCAATGGGATGACATAAAACCACATAAGGAATTTAAATTAGTAATGCACCTAGGAGAAAAAAAGGGCCTAATGTAATTTGGCTCATGATTAATGATTAATTAAGCTAAGGGGTTTAACTTAAGTAATTTCAAAACACCCCTCACACATATGAGTTGAATTTTGATTTTCTTAATTGTACTTAGGTTCTTGAATACTTAAGCATCTACTAAAAAAGAATTAATTGAGTTCTGGAGAGTTTTAGAATTTTAGGAAGATTAATTAAGGTGATAATTAGGGAAATAATGTTTAATTAAGGTAAGATTAAGGAATAAAGGAGGTTTAAGGAACATCTTAAGGAGAGTATCCCAAAATTATTCCCTAAACATCACATTCACTTAATCAAAACTTAATTAGCTCAATCAGAGGGTTAAATCACTAATAATACTCCTAATTAAGTCTAATTACATTAAGGGAGTGATTAAGGAATAAACTAACAATTCCTCTAATTAAGCTACTAATAAATCCTAAGAAAATTAGGGGAGGTAGACATCATCCCTCTAATTACACCCAAGTAGTTTGTTAATAATCAATGGATTAAATAGAGAGTAATTAGCAAATTAAAATTCCTAATAAAACACAAATTTAGAGAAAAGAACTACTCAAAATCAATCAAAATTAATTTTAGAATATTCTATATTCAATTATCTTTCTAATGCAATTTATTTCATATTTTTTTTTATTTTTCTATGTTGAGATATGAATTTTAGAAGTTTAGGTGATTAATTAAGAATAAATAAATCCTTAATTATATCATTAATCCTCTCGCGCCATGCATGCGGCTGATGCGACATGCACTTTACACTTGCTGCTGCCTGATTGGGTATTTAAAACATCACATAGTAGTGCCGCGTGGCAGCGACGTTATGCATTTTCCCCTCAGCCATCCAATCAAGGTTAAACCCTCAGATCTGAGGGAGAAAAATAAATATATCACACATTTTAATCTCAGCTGTCCATCCAAAATATGCGGATGGATGGCCAGAGATCCACTGCTGCCACACTTTGTGAGCCATGGACATTGTCCATGTTTAAAGCTTTGATTTGAGCTCGATTGAGCTTGGATTGGGATGAAAATTAACCCACACCATGACCATGCAACCTAGATTATATCTAATGGTCAAGATCCTATGAGATTTACATTCACTTCACAAAGCTCCAAACCATAGCTAGATTAAGCTCAGAAAAATGGTTAACCTCGTCGGAGGTGAGCACTGGCGCTCATTTCCCTTGGAGAAGCTTCGTATGATTGAGACGAAGCTTTGCTGAGAGTTTGAGGGGTTGAGGTTGAGTAACCTCTCATATGGACTAACTCTTCCTCCAATTGAGCTCAGCTTTGGTCTAGGGGACTCCTCCTATGCTTCAAGAACTTGAAAGAGAGCTTGGGTAAGCTCTGGTGGGGTGCTAAGGGGGCTTGATTTTGGGTGTGGAGTAAATTGGACTTTGGTGGAGCTCCCTCACCATGTGAAAGAGAAATGAGAATTGGCAAATGCTTGAGAGCTTGGGATCACTTGAAAATGACTCTGTCTTTCTTCAACACGAGGAATCATGGAATGAGAGTGAATTAAGGGGAGTATATCTCCCCTTTTGGCAATCGGATGGTCGAGCATGGGCTTGCCATTTTGATCCAATTGCCCTAATTTAGATGGTTTGTTAGGCTATTTTCAATTGCACATGGTTCAGTTTTGGTCAGAGAAGAAGTGGAGAAACTTTTCAAATGTGTAAGGAAGATTCCCATGTGGCCATTTCAAAGCATGGTTTGGCCATTGTGTGTGGTTGGACTAATTGGGTTGGGTGCCTCCCTAGTGTTCACTTGATCCACAGGAGAGGTGTGAGTATGAAAAGATTTGACCAAATTCTATGGAATTTACCCTGGCGTAAAATAATCATTTAGCTGATTTTTGAATTTGGGTATGTTTGGTATGTTGAAAAAATAGGTTTGGCCAAGTTTCATTGGATTTGGAGTTCATTTATTATGGTTTGACCCATTTAGGTCAAAATGTCAAGTCAACTTGAAATGTTTATTCATTCAATTTGGTTTGAATTTGGTTTATATGACTTTTGTTAGATCAAATGGGTCAAGTTGACCAATTTGACCCATTTGGCCTATTTGAGCTGTCATGGGTGGGTTTAAGTTTGGTTAGTCATATGAAGGGGATTGGTATCTTTGTTTCAAATCAATTTTAGTTAAGTTTGAATTTGGCTCAATATGACCCTTTAGGTCAAGCTGGGTTCAAGGTCAATTGGGCTAGGTTAGGTCTAGTTGACCAATTGAGGCTTTAGTCAAGTTCAGCAAGTGATTTAGAATGAACTTGACTCATTGGTTTCAATCAATTTGGCTTAGAACAAGTTTTGACACATTTTGACATTTTAGGTCAAGTTGGGTCAACTTGGGTCAAGTGGCCAATTAGGCTAGGTTAGGCTCAAATGTTGACTTGGTCAAGTTCAATCATTGGTTATGAATGAACTTAGATCAATGGTTTCAATCAATTTAGCCTATGGTGAATTTTGGTTATGCTGAACTTCATTTTGGCTAAGTGTTGACTTGGTCAACCCTTAGGTTTGACTTGGTTTGATCCAATTTAGGTGGTTGATCATCTTATGATGAGAGGCTTAGGTGATTTTGATTCAATCCAATTTGGTTAGGATTAAAATTTGGCTCATAAGGGTTACTTTAGCTCATTTTGGGTCAAGTGATCCTAAGTAGGTCAAATGGCTTGGTCAAAGCTTGATTTGAGTTTGATTGAACTCACATATGGACTTTTGATTGAAATATAAATCCATTTGCAAGTGGTTTGAAGTCAAATGGGTTTTGATTCATTTGATAATTTCAAGTTCAAAGGGAGAACATGAAATGGATTTTGGCTTGATTTTTTAATTGAGTTTTGATTTGATCATTGAAGTTTGTATTTATATTTGGGTTCATGAATGAAGGATTGATTGAATAATGAAAGAAAATCAAGAGTTTGGCTTGATTTGAAGTTGATTTAGCTAAGTTCAAGAATTTGACTTAAAAGGCTTAGGTTAGATTTTGATTGAATTTGAACTTGAATTTTGGAATTGGTTTGATTGATTTGAATTTATATTTCATTTATATATGTGAATATAAATGAAAATATAAATGGGTCATGAGAAAATTTCATTAGTTTGAAGTGATTTGAACATGATCTAGGCTAAGTCCTTAAGATGGAAATTAAGGACTTAGAAAAGATTTTGAATTAGGAATTTGAATTTTGGATTTGATTGATTGATTTGAATTTATATTTCATTTATATGTGTGAATATAAATGAAAATATATGGGTTGTGAGAAAATTTCATGACTTTGAATTGATTTGAAGATGATTTAGGCTAAGTCTATAAGATGGAAATTAAGGACTTATAATAGATTTTGAATTAGGAATTTAAATTTTGGATTTTGATTTGATTGATTTGAATTTATATTTCATTTATTTATGTAAATATAAATGAGAATATAAATGAGTTATGATAAAATTTCAGGAGTTTGAATTGATTTAGATTTGATTTTGGCTAAGTCCATGAAGGAAAATCAAAGGGCTTAGGCAAGATTTTGAATTTGGAATTTTAACTTGGAATTCAATCATGGATTTCAATCATAGGTTTCAATCATATGACATGGATTTGAGTTTTGAGAAAATCAATTAAGTTGGAATTGATTTGAGTTTGTAGAGAATCAATTAGGCTAGAATTGATTTAAGTTTGACTTGAAGGAAGAAAGTAAGGAAAGTGGTTCAAGCTAGGGCACGACCTATTCCTATGGCTAATCCTTCTAAGTCTCTAAGGCTAGGTTGAGTGTCCACTTAATCACTAGATGTGTCTTAAGACTAAAAATCTCTTAAAGTCTAAGAGGAGTCCTATGTCTAAGATGGAGGGGTTGAGAGCTCATCCTAAAAATGAGGTCAACCGGGACCATATATCTTCAAAAAAGTATACAAAGGTGAAGCTCATTAGCTTATTGATACAAAAGGCATCAGGCTTATGCCCCTCATAAATAGACAATATCTCAAAAGATACTATGCATAATTATGAACAAAATATGCTCATATCAATGAGAAATTCCCCTGTCTATATGGGGAAATTTTATATATCATGAAATGCAAGATGTTTTCGAAAGTAGGATCCCTTATCAAAAAGAAATGTTTCCATCACGCTCAAAGGGACTGGATCTGATCCACCATGCCCAAAAGGGAGGATCCAAAACCTCAATTTAGATTCCATCATACCCAAAGGAGTCAAATCTAAGTTAAACTAAGATCCATCATGCCTAAGGGGCATAAATCCAAAACCTCAATTTAGATTCCATTATACCCATAAAGGGTCAGATCTAAGTTAAATTAAGATCTATTATGCCCAAAGAAGCTAGATCTAAAACATAAATTTAGATTCTGTCATACCTAAAAGGGTCAGATCTAAGTTAAATCAAGATCTGTCATACCTAAAGGGGCTGGATCAGATCCACCATGCCTAAAGGGGCCAGATCAAAAACCTAAATTTAGATTCTATCATACCCAAAAGGGCCTGATCAAAGTTAAACTAAGATTCATCATGCATAAAGGGCTGGATCAGATCCACCATGCCGAAAAGGCTGGATCAAATCCACCATATCAAAATGGACTGAATCTATATTTAAATTTAGATTTTCATTTAGTCAAGAGGAGCATGTTCAAATATAAATTTTCATAAAAGCCTAAATTGAAAAAGTCCACAAGCATAACTCATGTATAAATTCAGATATTACTATTGATTTATAAAACTCCTAAAAGTTGCATGCTTCTCTGTTTCAATTATACTATAGTTTGGCTACAATGTTTATCTAGAAAAGACCATATGATATGCTTTCCACTTAGCGTATTGAAGAGCAAATATAGGTTATTATTGAAGTCCATGATCCACGTGGTATAGCTAGAATATAGGATGGGTTATCATTGTAGCAAGATATGTTAAGAGGCAAAACTATTTTTGAAGACTCATTTATTAGATCGTCCTGTATCCCACAATTCAACTCACAATCTCCAGTTAGCTATGACCCAAAAGATTGGAAAACTCATTTAGAAGTGAGACATAGTCATGATGTCCCTTTAGAATGAATCATGGATAACCTTAACTTTAGTGATGAGAATGTGCTCCAACCAATTGAAGATACTGCCTCTCCTACAAGCATAGTCAGGCTCCTAGGTTACCATATATTACATCATGAAGTAGAAGATTGGGACCCAAATTTAGTTTTTGACACTCCGTTATTAACTGTCAAAGGATATGTATATTAGGTTCGACATCATTTGCAAATGCATGGTGATGTTCTTAGAAAAGTTGGTAAATATTGGATAGTCTACACATCACTCTTTGATTATAGCTGCCTTCACTTCACATGGATCAGAAGTATAACGGAACATTGAGATAGAACTACCAATACTTGTTGGGTTGGTCCACATAAATTAACAATCACTATGACATATATGCTAGATATAGCTGGACTACCAATTATAGAAACTCCTTATGAAGAATGTATTTCACAGACCATGAGCTTTTTTAGCACCAACTAGATAGCCAATGTAGAAGAGGCAGTTATATATATTCTTCAAGACTACATTGTGCCTTGGCTCATTATCATAGACTATCTAAAGAATAGAGGATAGGTCACAGATGTCAAAAATGATCACTCTAGATACTTGGTTAGAAATCTTTCTCCATTCAGGGATGCACCGACCACTTTTTGCACAGATTGAAGATCCATTCAATAATGGAGCCCATACATTTGCTAAGGCTAAATTTGAGTCAATATAAAAAGTCAACTCCTACTAGATACTAGCACAAAACATCTATGAGGAGCTATCTTTAGTGGCTTTCATTGGCACTTGGCTATGCTATTTTGTATTCCCAGGACATAATAGACTATTCTATCCTTCTACCTTACTAATGGATATCCTACTTTCTCATGGTGAAAGGATATCATTAACACCTATAGCACTAGTCTACTTATATCATGGATTAGGTAAAGTAAGTGTCATGATTGATCCACGATGCTATGACTTCGATGCACCTTGACACTATCTACATGGATGGATTCATGCCCATATTTTAATAGCCTTTAGTTATCTTGAGACACCATCCTATTTTAAAGAGCATAATTTTCTTATGATTAGGCAACTGGATAGAGCTACAATCTCTATAGACAGGAACATTCATGTTAACTCTAGTGCACATGATAGATCATTTTTAGATTATCCATAGATAATCCTTCTTTAGTTTGTCTATTCAAAGTATGGGGCAGAAGTTCATAGACTCTCTAGTTGATAGAGGCACTCCCCTACTATCATTAAAATTAAGATACAAATAGATCACATAATATTTCATTAGATTTAGACCTACTTGGCTATACTATCTCCGCCATGAATCTGTAATCCTAGAAAGTTACAACCCTAATAGGGTACCTAGGCAGTTTAGATTTACTCAAGCTACACCTATATATGGGTTACCACTAATAATGGATATAGTAAGTATTCATTACGTGGGAGTGCTCCCACTAGTAATCCATTTAGTTGTAGCCTCTACAACATGGACCTTCATACTTCACTTAGGGACCCATTCTAGTTTCTATATAGCTCCATAAGAGACTCATATAGGGGTCAATCATTTATGGTTAATGTGGATCCACCATACTTTTTTTTCTTTCTTGGAGCTATGCTTTCACATATATAATCATAAAATGAGAAGGACTAGACCAGTCCAACCTATACCACATATGACTAATTTATTCTAAAGAGAATTAGATGATAAAAGAGATGATATTACTAATATTATCCCATGTAGAAATCATTCTTATGTTTATCAAAGGTATGCATTAATATTTCTAGCATTGATTCATATATATATATATATATATATATATATATATATATATAAAATACACATACAGAGGAGTCTAACACTGTGGCTACTAGTTTTGAATGACTTTTATCATATTCAACTTGAGTAATGGTGAGTGTGACCCAAGATAAATCTTCAAATTTGAATTCTTGTGTAGAAAGTCACCCCATTTCTACTGAGAAGCACATAGTCCAAAGGCAGTTATCTAGCCTGGAAATTTCATGGTTTGTTTTAGAACTAAGCCCCATGGATTTAACTCCCTTGCATGGTAGTCCTTCAAAAAGCTTATACCATATAATAACAACCTTGCATCAACTACTTCTAAATGTTGACTTAAAAGTTCTGCTTGATCTATCTAGTTTTGCATGAAGGTAAATTCTTTACTAGATTGTGCTATTGCTCTAGGTCTTGAAGCAAGAGAATTACAATTAAGGGAATCCCTCTATAGAGACATAGAATTTGGAATGTTCTCTTTGTGCACTACCTATGAAGAGGTGTTGTCTGATAGACATACTATTGCAAAAACGTCAACCAATGCCATTTTGTATTAAGTCTCCTTAATTCATCAAGATCTAGAGCATAGTCTCACAACCTTAAGATCCTTCCAAAGGGAGCTTTCTAAAGTACAAATGGAACTCCTCGATAATTATGGTGGATTGAGAGAATTATAGCGAAGGAGACAATATTTGCTAGAAAGGAGGGCTATGATCAGACAAGCTATCATAGCTATAGAAAAAGATTGTTCACAGGTAGATGCTCAAGTGTCCAAACTTGAACAAGCTCATTCTTCAATGGAGTGTGATCAAGAGGCTTCCTTTCAACATCTCCATGAAGTATGAGAAAGGCAAGCTACTATGTCCTACAGAGCTCATACAACTTCTGTTTATATCAGATAAATCTATGCCAACTATTGTCAATAAAATTTTCACATATAACTATCTCTATTATCATGTAATACATAAAAATTATTGGAGTAACATGTCAGAGGCTTCAACTCTTTTGCTTAATTATCTCTATATATATATACTACAACAAATAGAAGATCAAGACAATGAATGCATCATGTCCTAATGACATGATACATTCGTTGAGGGGTTGCAATTTTGTTTACATAAAAAGAAAGAAATGAAATAAAATAAAATAAATATAAATATAAATAATTTTTTAGCTAGTTCCACGACACTATGTCCATAGCGCCAAGGAGCTGCCCTAGTCTTCTAGAAAAAACATCTATCTGGTTTAGCTGTCAAAATAGGGTATAACACGGGATCATGGCACTGAAGCGTTGTTTAACAGCCTGGTCCAACTATCAAATTGTGATACGACAACACGATGTTGTGATATTGGTGCTGAGGCACTACACCGACCATTGAGAGGAAATAGTTATCAATCCACTCCTATAAATAGAAGTGAGCAATCCACTCGAAGGACTTTTCTCCCATATTAACTCTGCTCTTTCTGAATGGTGCTCACACTTAACTTTGAGTTTCTTACTTCAGGTAAAGCATCTATACTTTTTCTTACTAGTTAGATAGAAATCTCACAGTTGATCTTTGATTCGGTGTGGAAAATTTGGAGATTTAAAGACCTCTGCCATTTGAAGTTTATTTCGACAAGAGATGAAAACCCCTTGCGTTGATCTTAGATTAGAATAAGAGAGAAGAGTGCTTTTATACTATACAATTTGAAACCTAGTTCTACTGAGGCGAAATTCTACCAAAATTTCTAAATTTTTTTTAAAAAAATTGCATTTAAATTCAAATTTGGCCTAGCATTGAACCACTAGATATCGGCGCTACGCTATCAGGAATCCATATTATGGAAGCATCTCCATAACACTCTAAAAAGTCCCATAGCATCACGATGCCATACCCATGTGTCACTTGAAATATAACTTAGAATATTGGGATAAAAAAAGAGATAAAATCTCACAGTATCGTGCCACTAATGTGATAGTGCCACATCATTGTGTTGCCTCATTGCATGTGAAAAAGGACTTAGAAAATTTTTTTCTAGAGAGAAAATAATATTCCATAGCGACGCAATGCTACAAGACAATGTCGTATGTTTCAGTCCTTTGATCTTTCTCTGACATAGAGGCAGCACACATTATTGCCATTTTGTACCCTTATTTATTTTTATAGAAGTGTTAAAATTGTTTTATTTATTTATTCTGGAGCATCAATAGAATATATATATATATATATATATATATATATATATATATATATATATATACATACACACACAAGCATAAATCATAAAGATAATTAAAATGTGAATTTTATTTCTTTAAAAAATCATAAATTATAACTAAAAAAAGAAGAAAAAAAAACAAATGGGGAAAGCCAGTAGTTGTACTTGTCGCCACCCTCCTCTTCCTCTTCTCCTTCCTCCTTTGCACCTGATATCGATGGGGTAATCACACAGGGTTGATATTGAGGCATCGTAGGGAAGGAGACCTAGCTAGGATCTATAAGATTATAATTCTGAAATATATTGACCAGTGCAGTGTAGAACTAGATAATGTAAGAGAATTGCATCTGCTATTGATTCATGTGATGTTCAAATTTGTGTTCCAACATCTCCTGCCTACAACTACTCTTATCTACCCTCTTCCAAAAGTCTGAGACCTTGCTGCTAATCTCTTGAACTTGCTCAGCCAAGGACTTTGTAGTTCAGGATCTGGATTGGGGAGGACGTGAACTCTCTCCCACTTCAAATCTATTCTTGAACCCCTCAATCATCCTCTTCATTAGAGGAGCTTTCTAAAGGAGTACCTCCTCATCAGACCAATCTATCGCACTCACCACTACACACAAACTATAAATAAGATAAGGGTGGTTGTACCTAGTAGTAGTGCTCCCCTTCAGCAAATTATAAATTGATTTAAAACTAACCTTCCCAATATTGAGCTAAAACTCCTTATAGAAAAATTTAAAATAGCCCTATCATTGGTAACATCAATAATGTTACCAGAGGGTGTAGGCCTGACAGAAATGAAATAGTGCCAAGACTTAGAGGTGGCTGTTTGACTAGTGGAAGGAAATTTGATAATCCTTTCCTCCCATTATTTCTATTGCATGCTTTCAGTTTTGCCACAAAGAAAAAAAATAATCTCATTGAAATCAAGATGATCATTGTAGTAGGAGAGATATTGATCATACTCAATATTAGAAATATCGTAATATGTGTTTAAAACACTATTGTCATATGTTACCAACTTTCCTTGGATGTATGCCTTATTGTCTTGGCCATCACGTGCATTTGTGAAGAATTTGGCACCATCATGATGATGCATGAGTTGTTATTGTAGGATAGTTTGAGCCACCTCCACTACATAATTGTTCCCTCCACACTACCACTAGGATTCTAGAGTTCCCTCTCTAAAATCAAGTACTTATGGAGGAGAGCGTGCTGGTACCGATCCTCAGTATCAGCGCTAACAAAGCGATTGGCATTTTATGGATGCCCTCTTTTTTCCCACAACTCTTCTAAAGTCATGATTAATAGTAAAAATTAGAAAGAACAAATAGATAGAGAGAAAGAAAAATCTTAAAGGGAAGGAATTGCTAAATGAAATTCCATAATAACCTAGGCCTCTATTTATAAATTATGGCCTAGCACTGTGACACGCAGACCTGACGCTGTACCCTCTCAGGTTGCAAAACATGGCCCCTATGTCGTGGCTCAGATTTGTAGTGCCGAAGTGCTGGTTAACTTGTCCCATCGATTACTATGCGGTCAAAAAGAAAGAATTAATTATAATAAATTTTCATAACTGACGCATGTGGAAGTGCGCAACACCACTTCACTCTGACCTAGCACCATGATGCTCATTAAAATGAGGCTGATGTTTCCTCTTAGAACCTGATGCATGTTTGTGAGGAATCTTGACCAACACCATAACATTACAAGGTGGCGTTGTAGCACTGTTCTAATGGTCAAATGACCAATAATAGCGGCATCTCAAATGTCATGCCACATATATATGAGTGTCGTATATATTTTTAAATAAAATTTAATTTTTTTATTTGTTTGATACAATAAAAACCACTACGTCTACCTAATATATAGACAACCTTAATTTCTGGCATTCCAAAGGGATATAAACCCAGCCTCCTATTCGTTCACCATATGAACACCTATTCGTTCGCAATGTGAATACCCTATAATTCTTTTGCACATGAATAAATTTATATTTATCCACCATGTAGGACAACTCTAATTTTGGCATTCCAAAGGGATGTAAGCCCAACCTCCTATTCATTCACCATGTGAACATCTATTCATTCATCATGTAGTTGACATATTTAATAACTTAGCAACATGTAGTTGGTATGTTCTCTAGCATAACCATATATTGTATTGCCAACTAACAAATTGGATTATACTAAAACCTATCACATTGTTCTATTTCAATATTAAGTGATTAGCTTAGAATAATGAAAATATGTAATTGACTTAAATGCTTAAGTCATCAGGTCATATGAGAAAACCTTAGGGTAGATAATGTTAACCCTGAAAGCCTTTTACATAATATTTTTAAGTTATGATGGTCACAAAAATTATTTTCGCTTTTTAGTTTTATGTGCACGGTTTGGTATGCTTTCAATGTAGAAACAACAATTATCCATCATAAAAAAGATTCTGAGAGCACAAAAAATGGCTGATTTTGAAAAGCTTGGTCAAGAAAGAGTCCGTGAATGCTAAAATAAATAACAATTGATACAAGAAGACCTAAGTTAAGTACAAATATTTTATTTTTATTTGTAGTATTTATATTTTATTTTTTCTTCATGTATTTGGCATGTGAATGATGAAAAATAAGCACACACACACACAAATTTGAGAGAATATAAAACAAAATTTATCTTTAAAAGTTAATTTTTTTTAGAAATCATAGAATACAATTTATATCATACTAAACGATTTTCCATATTTTCTAAACATCTTGAACCAACATAATTCAGTCTATTAACTTTAAAAATTGTTAGATTTAAACTAATCATATTATATGATCTTGATCATAGTGTATGATTATTCATTTTTGTTAATTGTTTAGTCATTAAGATTAAATTGATTAATTACAAATTTTACTTAAGTTGATTGATTGTACAATATGATATTAATTATACACTCTAAACTTATTTGGTAATTACTTTATTTTAATATAAAATTTATGGTATTCAATTTTTGAGAACTTTTTCTTAATATGTTCAAAGTATATTATCAGTTTGTATAAGATGAGCAAATAGAGAGGTGAATTTTTTAATTTTTACTATTCATATAGAATAATCTTTGATCATAGAGTATGAATAGTGATGGATATTAAAAGGATTGAATAGTCCAGAGGTCTTAACCCTAGAAAAATACACTATCATACAGTACGATTCAAGACCCTACATTATAATTAGATCAATTTTTTTAAATATTTTTTTAATTTTTTAATCAACACCTTCTTTATAAATACCTTATTTGTGGAGCCTAACCTAAGATCTTGAATATAAGAAAGCTTAAAAGAGGCTTTGGGAATGGCGCTATCTTATAGAAAAGTGAAGAGAATTCTCTCTTATTTTCTTTAAGTTGTTTTCATATTGGTAAGGTTGCACTTTATATTTGGTTATTATTTTTCATCTGCCTTACCTTTGAGTCTAGTGCTTTAACTTTTTTATTATAAGTATTGAGATTTCATTAACTAATAAAAGGATTACAAGAGAGAGCCGGATTATAAGAGATTTCAATGAAAGGGAGGCCAAAATTATGCCTCCTAATAAAAAACTTCACTATGTTATAAGCTTCATAAGTCATCATAGTTACCAGATCCAAGGCTCCATTGTTTGTTAGGTAACCAACAATGGCATTGCCCTCTCAGTGAATGTGAGATATCTAAATGTTCATGGTGGAGCACATGTTTGTTATATTTCTAAGTTTATAGATTAGAGGTCAAGGGGGTTTAAGGATTCCCTTAAAGATATTGATAAGGGTGATGGAGTTTATTCAATCTAGAAGTTCCTCACATGGAAGCATTGAACAATCAGTAAAGCAAAAGTAAGACCATCCACTTCAGGAATTAAAGAGTTGCTTGCCAAACAAGGTTTGTTGAACAAATAAATGTTGCCGCCATTGTAATCTCTAAATATTCCCCCTGAGGTTGCACTACATTCAACTGAGGAGGAAGAGCCATCTATGTTAATCTTAATCGAAGGAGGAGTTGGTTTCAACAAATGTACTAGTGTCCACTTATTCTTGGGAGTAAGATAGAACCCAACATGGGAGATAAGTGACTCCCTTCAATTCAATAGCTTTCAGAAGGCTAAAGTGATTTGCTTTCCTTAGATAATTTAGGGCAAGTTACCTGATTTTGTTTGGGAATAAGTTAATGTTATCATGCTTGGATATAGAATAATGAAAGGAAGGATAGTGCATATATGATTGTAGGATTCAATTTTATTGAGATCCCACCATGCTAAGAGGAGATAATTTTGGTTTGTAAAAAAATCATATGAAATGTTGATCCTAAACTTATTGTCCATAATTTTCCAAACCTCACTAATATGTAAGCAATGAATGAAGAGATGAGACACTGACTCACTATTACTATAATGCTGACATTTAGACACCATAAAAACTCTCTTTTTATTAATACTTTCATTAGTGGAATTTAAGTTTTGAATAACCTCTAGCAATAGAATGAGACTAGGGGCTTAAGAGCTTTATGCCAAATACCTTTACCCCAAGAACAAAAGGTGGCACTCTTGCTCACGTTATAAAATGTTTTGGTGAGGTTTTGCTTGTGCAGTTGGACTACTGTCTTTAGAGAGTTTGGCTACTTAATATCAAGAGGTACTTTCAAGATTGCATATGTGCTATTTTTAGGTAAGAGTTTGTTAAGTCCAACAACATTCCACACTAGTCGCTACAATTAAGTATAATTGGCTCACCTATAGCTGACCCATATCAAGGAGTATTGCATTAAATAAGGATAAAGATTCACTGTTGACCCATATATTATGCCAAAATCTTAGATTTCCTTCTCCCACTTCTCACATGGTGATGCTTTTAACTAATTGTCTAAATTTTAGCATACCTTTATAATTCTTCATAGGTTGAGTAACGATAGGTTGTGTGTCTTTACAATATTTATGTTTTAAGAAAGATAGCTCGAAGAGTTTTTTGTTGTCTAAACTTAATCCATAAGTTAATTACATTACATTTAAAACTTGGTTGAAATGATTTGATGCAAAGGCCACCAACTTCTTTAGTTTTGCATAACTTTCTCTAAGAAGTCCAATGACACCTCTCTGATTACCACTCTAAAGAAATGTGCTAAATAGAAATTCAATTCTCCTTTGTTTTTTGATTTGCCTATTAATAACCATGAGAGAGTGATGGGAATGTAGTCAAGGATGTTATTGATGATTTTCATCTTTCCTCCAAATGAAAGCAACATGTTATCCCAAGTCATGATTCTATTTTAAATTTTTTATAATGATGTCATCAAAATACCTCTTCTTTGCTCTTCCAATGAATAGTGGGTTACCTAAATATTTGGTAGAAAGAGATTCAATATCAAAATTAGTGAAGGCTTTGATCCATCTAGAATGGTTTGAAGGAGTCCTTTTGTTCAAAAAAACAAAAAAAAAAATGCTTGATTTGTCCCTATTAAATTTCATACCAGTTGTACTTTTAAAAGTCTGTAGTGTTTGCATTAATTTTCTAAGAGCTTTTTTTTGGATCCATTGTTGTAACTAAGATAACATCTGCAAATAATAGGTGTGAGATTGCAATACCTCCAAGAGTATAAAAACTATTGGTTGGGTGAGCTTCTATTGAATTGTTTAATAAGCATAAGAAATAATCCATAGCTAGAATGAAAAGCAATGGAGAGCATGTATCCTTTTACTTGAACCCTCTAGTGAATTCAAGAAAGCCAACCTTCTCACCATTAATCAAGATGGAATAGTGGTTGTTTGAAATTAGTCTTTGTATAACTTGTATGACACCAAAGTAAACTTCTTGGCATTGAGCAGTTGTTGGAAAAAAATTCAATTAACAATACCAAATGCTTTATGCATAACAAGTTTGATAGCTATATTGTGGCCTCTACATTTAATTTTAAGGTCCTTGAGAACCTCTTAAGCAAGGATCATGTCATTACAAATATCTCTTCCCATAATAATAACACTTTAATTTAGAGATATGAGATTGGGAAGATGCTATTGAAGCCTTGTGTTAAGAATCTGGCTCATAATCTTACTAACAGTAGTTGAAAGGCTGATTGGTCTAAAGTCCTTTTAAAATTAGGGTGGAGAACATTTTCGGATAGGGATGATGGTAGTGGAGTTTAATTACTTTGGAATTAGCTCTAGAAAAAATTCTAGAATAACATTAATCAAACTATTGTGATAATTTTCTAAAAGTTTTGATAGATTCATGTTAAAAAACCATATGGTCTAGTAGTTTTATTTCTATCCAAAGAAAAAATAGTTGTTTTAATTTCTTACAAGTTAGGAATATAACTTATGTCAGTTGGAGAAGGGGTTATATGCAAGATGATTTGAATGAGTTAAGAGGTCCTAATTTCATATGGAGCCACCAAATTCTTAAAAAATCCAGATAGCAACCTCATGTGCTTTAATCTAAAAGTTTGTTCTAATTAAGAATTTATCTAAGATTTTTGTTGTAACAAGTTTTCTTTGTACCCTAAAGAGAGAGAGAGAGAGAGAGTACGTGTGACATCTTTATTATCTTAAAGTGTAGAGGAATGGTGTAGGGTTTTTCTCTTTCATGTTAAGAAGAGAGGCATCTCTACCTTGGATTGATGTGCCAAAGAAGAGATAATGAAATTTTTGAGGAGATTTGAAGAGTAGAGGTAGGTCTATAGGTGGAACCACTATAAATAGTTGTGCTAATCTTTTTTTTCTTTTTTTAATATTGCTCTTTTTTATTTAGATTAGTGATTTTATTTTATTAAATCTATCTCTTATATAATAATAATAATTTTATTTTATTTTTTATTTAAAGGAATTTTTAAAAACAGACCAATTCACTCTCCTTTCTTAAGTGTTCCTATTCATGCAAGTGGTATCAGAACATGTTACATATTTCTTGGTCTAATAATTGCAACCAAATTCATCAATGGCACATCAAGGGAATACTTGACTATCTCTTTTTAATGGCATTCCTTTTAATTTTTGAAAAACACATATATAAACTTTTATTCAATCAATTGATTTTTGAATGTAGAATATGATTGAATTTGGATATTCACCTCCAAATTATGTTATGGAAAATGAATTGAAAGCCTTTAAGTTTATAGATGGTAGAAGGTAGAGAATTAGCTCAACTAAATTCAAATGTTTAAATTACTTATTTGTGCATTGAAGTTTGAAGATTTTATGCATGTTCTTTCTTGAAAAATTAGCAAATAAATTTGAGAAATTTTGTGTTACTTATGAAGGAACTAATACGGTCAAATAATCTCACATCAACATTCTTGTACATGATTGTGAACTTTTTATATGTTTTCTCATGAGTCTATTTTTGATATGTACACACATTTTACAAGTATTATTACTTCACTACATACTTTGAGAAGAGAATTTACAAATGCTGAAAAAGCTAATAAAATTTAGGTTCGTTTACTTGAGTCTATGGATGCAAAGGTTAGATTTATCTATTTATTCAATTAATTAATTGATTGGTTCTCTTATTGCTCATGAACAAAAAATTCATCAAGGAAATAATGACCTGGGTGATAAGGAGAAGGAAGAGTCAATTCTTCTTGAAATAAATGCATTTGATTACAACAAGGAGGAAAGAAACAATAATGATGATGATGTAGCACACATAACAAAGAAGTTTAAAAACTTTTTAAAAGATAATAAACTAATAATTTACCAAAAAAAGATAAATGTAAAATAAGTAACTCCTAAAAAATTATTGATCTTATTTACTATGATTGTAAGAAATTAGGTTACATTCAATGGGAATATCTTTCACTTAAGAACAACAGTCAAAATGATCAAACAAGAGGAAAAAGAAGAGGCAGAGAAAGAGAAAAGAAAAACTCAACATTCTTTCTAGATCAACTCAAATTCAAACTCCATTAAAGAAGAAGCTCTAGAAAAAATCACAAATTTTTGATTGATGGCAAAAGGGGTTTTGTGGGACTTTGATGATGAACAGGTAAGTAATCTTACTTGGGATGAACTATTAGATTTTCATGATGAATTACATCTTTGAAAAGAAAATATTCATCTTTAAATAAAAAAAAACTCTCCTCTTTGGAAAATATTCCTAGCACATTTATGGATGAACATGAACAATTGAAAAATGAGTACAAAGAGTTAGAATTTCAAATGGCAAAAATGGAATATGATTTATATGAAAAAAATTGGTTTTCTTTGATGTACTAATAAAAATTAAAAAAAGTTTTAAATTGTAAAAAGAACACACATTTAAAATAAGAAATTCAAAACAAAAAAATTCATGTATTTTTCCCTAACATTCATTGCTTTTATTATGGCATGTTTGGGTACATAGCTAATCTTTGCTTATACCATTCACATTCAGCATATTCATGGATTCCTAAACTCTTTTCTAAATGTATGGAACCTAAGAAAGTTTAGGTTCCTAAAAACCTTAACTAACTTTGTTTTGTAGATAATTCCTTTACTCAAAGGTTAGTGGAGGCATATAGTACATAAACAGTGGGTACTCAAGACACATGATAGGGAACAATAGAAAATCAATTGAAAATCATAAGTGGAGAAAGGGTCACCCTTGATGACAACACAAGTTATAAAGTATTCAAGTCAAGTACAATTATTTTAAAAAAAATCTCTATCTATTAATAAGGTCCTTCATGCTGCTGATCTGAAATACTTTTGCTTAATTTTAGACTATTAGGTGATATTTTTTAACATTATTTTAGAAAGTGTTATGTCTGGATGGTTTTTTTATCTTAGATTTTACCCACTAATTGAGTAGTATATATATTTGATGAATTTTGGGTTAAAGAAATGCAGAAAGAATGGAAACAATTTGTTAAAAGAACATAGATGTTGTTAGGAAAAAAGCAAGGCAAAAGACTAAAGGATTTTATTTAAATAGAAGGCATTAATTCTTGAATATGTTTTTTTGCTTATTTAGAAGCTTTCACATATTTTTTATAAATTTTAGATGGATAATAAAAGTACCTTCCTACATGGTATAAAGGAAGAAGATGTTCCTGGTTGAATAGCTACTCATATTTAGAAGGTCATTAAAACTTGATTTATTGAAAGGTCTTAATATATTTTTATCTCAGAAAATGATTTGTTTATACTAATTATAATATTCTTCTTATACAAATTTGTGTGGATGACATTTTATTTGGACCAAATATTTCATTTTTGTGTGAAGACATTTCAAGACTAATGAGCAAATAATTTGATATGATAATAATGGGTGAGCATACATATCCAATGTCCTTAAATCAATATATATGCACCTAAGAGTTGATCAAATTAGTTTGATTGAAAAATATTACCTCATGAGCCTTAGATGACAAAGATCTTACAAGTAAGTCCATTGATATTCAATTCAGTAGAAAAAAATTAATTAGATTATATTTTTACAAAAGCCTTGAATTTTGTTAAGTTTAGCTCTCTCAAATCTTGCATAGGTGTGATAGATATTAGGGCTTGAGATTTTTTTTTTTTGCTTTCTCTTCTTGATTATCTATTTTTTGTTTTATTTTATTTTTCATGCATTTTTATATTCATCCTTCTTTATACTTCTTTGTTTTATTCTCTTTTAAAATTTATTTCTTTACTTTCTTTTCATTCATGAATATTTTATTTTGTTGTTCATCAATCTCATTTATTATTTATTTTAGGATAAAAATAAAATTACTTTAATTGTACTTTATAATTTTCATCGTATTCTATGATTGGACTATTTAAATCATCAAAATAGGTCGAGATATTTACTATAAATTAGAACATACTGGATGATCCATAATTATATTGTACAATATGTTGGAACAATACGATTGACCCAATCAAACTAATCATTATTCTTAATTGGCGTGATTAACTTTTTCTAATTTAACTATTCAATTCTGCAATCATATTGTATGATTGGCTTAATCAATATGGCCATTCAAATGACTATTATGATGATCTAAATTATATTGTACAAACCACTATTCATACTATATGATTTAACCAAAACTTTATAAATTTGCCTTCATTCTGTTGGATCTATGAGCCTCATAGTTAATCTTATTAATTTTGATGCTATAAAATGTATGTTTGGATGTTATTCTATGTTTGATGCAATTACATGATAGAAGCATGGAAGAAAAATCAAGATGGATAATTTGGAGCTCAAGATATAATATTTCAGGTTATATATATTTAGAAGGATCTTAGAGTTCCATAGGAGTTCTTTAGCATGATTTGATTTTCTCATAATTTATTATATTTTCTTAGTTGATTTAATATATTATTAAGTATTAATAATAAGATTAAATTTTATATAAATAAATCAACTTTAACTAATTAACATTCAATTTTAGAAATATATAAAAGTTCATACATCGCATTTAAAATTACCAAAATAATAGAAGATAATTAATTTTGATTATTAAGTAAAACTAGTATATATATTTAAAAGTTTTTCTAATATAATTATAAAATTTATTTTAACTTAAAATTTTTTAAAATAACTAACATATGTGTAATTATATCCAATTTTTTTTCAAAATCTTAAATATCATTTATTATATTTTAAAATTTATAAAAATGCATGAAAATTGGTATGTTGATAAAAATAATTTTATAATCAATGATTTTCGATCTAATTTTGACTCCAACAAATTCTCTAAATTTCTCCCTTAATTTGAAAGGTTAGATGACCTACTTTTGATTAAATTGAAGTTATTATAATTTTCCAAACATTCATAGATTTAATAATGAAATTAGGCTAGCCATTGTGAATATATTAAGAGTCATTTGTAGTTATTTTTGGCTTATTCATGTGACTAGCTATTTTTTAGCTATTTGAATATAATATATATTTAATATAAATCACTTTTTTTATAAATATTATATTATTATATAATAAAATAATATTAAAATAATATATTTCATTAAAATTAATTCAAATCACTTTCTTGCTTATAAATAGCTCTTATCTTCATGAAAGGGCTACTCTTCAAATTCAAATTCTTCATCAAACCTAACAGAAAATTTATTAGATTTCCATTTTAGGTGCTCTTCAAATATTGCAAGATCAAATCCTCAATTTGGATGCTTCAACTCTCTCAATTAAGCTATCTTTTTCAAGCTATTTAAATTTATTTAGTTGTTTATAATCATGTTTAGTTGTTCATACTATTTTCAATACCGATCTGTTCTTTCAAATTTTTACTTTCTGGATAAAAGTATTTGAACAACATAGTTTAAGGTTTTCACATCAAAGTTTCTTCATTCATTTAAATCTAATCAATTTTATGAAAAACTCTTATGATAGTTTGTAGTATTTATTTTATCATACTGATTTTTTATTTTTTCTACAAATATCTTTTGATTTCTTGAAATTTTTCTTCATTAGTGTTCTTTGAAGAAATTTTATCCTTAGATCTATTTTAGAAGTGTATGTTAAGCATTTAAAATTAATTTATTTTGCTAAAAGAATTTTTATATTACTAGATTTTTTTTCAATCAAAACTTGTCTAGTTTTTTTTAGATCTATCCTATACTAATTGTATAAGTTTTTTATGGGCTTTCACATTAATTTAAAGTATCATTTCTTATAAATAAATGATATTATTTTCTAGAATTTTAGGTTATTTATTGGATTTATTGTATGTCAAGTTTCTTTATTAAAATATAGATTATAAAAATTAAATTATTTAATTTTGCACTTGTCATTTCATTTCGACTAATATGCTTTGTTTATATAAATTTTTATCTAGCTAAAATTTAGTAAAAATACTGTTATTATTATTATTTCATAATTAACAAAAATATTTTGGGTGGATGAAAATCTTTTTTACATTATTATATGCAACCTAGGTATAATTTATCTTAAAGTTAAAATTAAACTTTGCTAAAATTTTTTGTTGTTGTGCAATACACTATTGTAAGCTTATTTTAAAATCATTTTTATAGTAGTTTATAAATTGCATTAAGATAAATATTTTTGTATAATCATTTTTAAAATATTTATTTTAATATTTCTTATCAAAATTAAGTGACCATTTTATCTAATCATTTATAAGTTGTGAGATCTCTTTTTTTTGGATAGCTTACTAGATTTGTGAAAGATATATTGTATCAAAATTTATCATTTTATAGTTTTTTATGCTTTTAAAGTTTTTATTAAGGTTGTATTCCCCCCTTTGTAAAAGAGTAAATGTTTGTTTTTGAAATTGTACTCACCCCTTTGTAAGAGAGTACGTGTTTATTATAGGGGTTGTACTCACCTCATTATAGCAGAGTATGATTTGCAAATATATTTATATTAAATATATTTCTAGTCGGAGTGGTTAAGCATGCAGATAAGTCATTTTGAGGTTTGACCGAACCACATAAAAATCTTTTGCTAGTTATTTCTCTTTACTTTACTGTACTTTACTTTTGCTTTATTATGAATTATAGTTTGTCACTATAGAATCAAAAATTATTTTTTTTTACTAAAAGTTAAATTTTGAGATTAACTTTTTAAATTTTAAAGTACTAAATTCACCTCTCTTAGGTGCCATAGTGACTTACACATTCAACATTTTTTCTTCTGACAAACTTTTCTTCCTTCACTCCTAACACTTCCATGAGTTTTTTTTGTGTACAAGATCTTTTCAAATGGATATCAAAGTGCATATGATAATAACCATGACAATTGCTTTTGATCCAATGATGAGGATGCTATGTAGTTGAAATATAATGAATACGAGATAATTGACTCAAAGTTATTGCTTCAACAAAAGTTATCATCTCTTAATTTTGATTTCCTTATAAGAAGAACTCTCCAATTTTTAATTTTCTTGGCCTACTCAGTTCACTCTAAACACCTTTTTAAATTTTATACAAACCTTATCATCAACTCCAAACATACCATCCTTTAATATAAAGTCTATGGTAGAGAAATCTTTATTACATATATTAATTTGCACAAGTACCTTCATTTCTCTAATTCTAGTCCTTCTACCCATAATATCTCTAAAGACCCCACTTATAACTAATCTTTAGTGAGCTTCTTAATGTTGATAGACATATCAGGGAGCAGGAAGTTAATTGAGAGGACCACAAGTGATAGTGTGTAGAGGATAAAGCTTAGTTATAATCTCAATTTGACTCCCACAACAACATTTTTTGATAACAACTGCCTGATGAAGGACCTTCTTAGTTTTAAGTTCTTTCTATTTATCTCTTTTACATGCATTATAGTCAACTTAGTTTTTATTTTTTTTTACATCTGATGTAGTATTTACTTGTTTAGCTTATGTGTCATGTACTCAATGTTTTACTATTGTAATAGTCATTTTTAACATGTATATTTTACAATAGTTGGTGTTTTTTTTCTTTTTTTCTATCATATTATGTGAATTATAAGTTGATGCAATATTTTTTCTAACTACTTATAATAAAGTATTATTTATAATTTAAACTTTGTGTAGTAGAAGAATGGATCATTAACCTAACAAAACACCCTAAAATTTATCTATGATGATGCACATAACTGTGTAAGTATGAATTTTCTTGTGCAAATCAAATCTTTTGTCTTTACTCTATTTTTCTTTGCATTTTATAATAAATTAATTTGTGCATGAATATTAATGTGGATGTATATGACTTTTGTGAATTGTAGAATGAATCGAGTAATGATAATATAGCAATTGGGATACACATACTAGGATAAAAGCAAAATAAAAAAATTCCTTGAAGCAAGGAAATATAAAAAAAGTTCTCCAAAGTATGGAAGCATCAAAAATAAATAAATAAATAAATCCCCAATTTAGGGAAGCATAAAAAAATAAGGCCTCCCTAGTTTGTCATTAAGTGGCCATTTATAATAGTAATTCATCTACTTTAATCATGTAGTAACATCTTTGTTCATCCAAATAAAAGTTAAGTAACACTTTACTTTTTAACCAAAGTGATTGAAAAATTCAGCTAAATGATTAATGTCATTTACATTGGTTTTGAAATATGATTAACAAAAGTGTTACATATAAGTAGAATAATGCAAGGTTAGAGAAAACAATTAGTGAAACATATCATACAATTTTTGTAAGAATATGTGTAAAGATTATTTTAGAAAAAATCTAATATAATTTTACTTCATGATCACTTGTATTTGCATGATTTTTTCATCTTTTACTTCAAACCATCTTAATTTTTCAAAAGGGGGAGAATATTAGTGTTTTTGGTTTGATTAAATTTTTTTACATAGTTTTTCATGCTTTTACATATTTCTTTGCACTTTTTACATCCATTTTGCATATTTTTGAAGCATAAATTGAGGTAGAGTGATCTTATGTTTTTCACTGCCAAACTCAACCAAAAGTATTTATCATCCAAGAAAATTGTAGAATGTTAACCCGATAAGCCTTCAGATATTATTTTAAGTTTGATGATCAGAAAAATTTTTGGTTGAACAAATATTTTCACTAATTAGCTATGTCTTTAGGTTGTGGTATACTTTTAATGCAGAAACTACAATTAAGTAGCTTAATGAAAATTACCTATGAAAGCATGAATGGTTGTTGATTTCAAATGTTAGATCAAGAATGAGCTCATAAATACTAAAATGTGAAATGGTTAATGCCAGAAAACACAGTCAAGTCCAAATGATGTGTTATTGTTCATAATATTTATATTATATTTTATCTTTATGTATTCTCCATGTGATTGAAAAGAATAAACAAGCACACATACACACATCTTAGAGAATATAAAATAATTTTTTTCCTTAGCAATTATTTTTTGGAAATTCATACAGGATGATTTATTACTTAAGAAGTTTTCATATTGGCATGGTTGCACTTTGGATTTGGTTGTTATTTTTCATCCACCATGCCTTTGAGTCTTATGCTTTAGCTTGATAGTTTGTTCTAGTTGAGAATTTATGTATGATTTTTATCGTAAATAGTTTTCTTTGTAGCTTGGAGAGAAAGTGACATTATTTTTGCCTTGAAAGTGAAAGGGAGTGGTGTGAGGTTTCTCCATTTAATGTTAAAAAGAAAGGCATCTAAACATTAGATTGTTATGCCACAGGACATGTATTGGACTATTGGAGGAGATATGAAAATTGGACATAAGCCTGTTGGATCAAACCATTGTAAATCTGTGTGCTCCTCTATCTTTTCATTCTTTTATCTTTCTACTACTCTTTTCTTTATGTTTAGATTTTTTATTTTACTCTTTTAGGTCTCCCTCTTGTTGAAACATAAGGATATGATTTAATTTTTATTTCAAGAAATTTTTAAAAACACAGTAATTCACACCCCACTCTTGGGTGTGCTAGGTCTTATAGACTAACTTGCACACACTAAGATTATGTGATAGTTTACAACCTTATATTCATCTAGCATAGGAAAGATGTATTTAGGTCAGTTTGAAGCATAAAGCTTTTGATTTCTCAAGATCAGAATACTTGAGTGCAATTAGACTTCTCAATTAATTTTTCACTCATTTAGTGATATTGCACTGCTTTGATTGTTATGCTACATTAGGTTAAAGACACTTTATTGCAAGTGATTTTCTTATAGGTGCTTGATGTATGACCATTTCTATTATTTTTTAGTTTTACTAGAGTCATGTACTAAAATGTAAACCCTATTATTAATTTATAATATTATATTTTTACATGTTATGATATTTTATATTATTCTATGATGACTCCATAAGCCTAAGATATTTTTTTGCATATCTTTTTAGATTGTATATATAAATATAAAGTACAAATTATGTTTCTTTACCACTGCAAGATAGCATAATCCAGATTAACATACAATTTTAGCTAGAAGAAGGACCAGTAATAAAATATATAAAATTTAAACTTTATTAGTTAATATGTCTGAGCTTATTAGGTAGAGCTCAGCTATCCCTTTTTTACTTTTTCCTCTTAGTATGTATAAGGAGAATGCTAAGTTGCACCACATTATTACCTATTACAACACATCAACTTGTTTATGTTTATTTTATTTGTTTGTTGTTTTGCATTCATCTTGTATTATGATTATGTGGGACTACAAACGATTTCACGCTAGGCTTGAGAATGAAATACTTTCTACCAACATTAATAATATGCTAAACAACTTTAAAATCAATTAGAAAAATATTTTAAAATTAAAATTAAAATTCTCTCTTGCCAATTATATTAAATTACTTTATATTTTGTTTTATATTTTGGAGGAGGCATAAGATAGAGTTTCCAGTGATCAAAACCCTTAGGGGCTAAACCACATTCATAACATAGCTAAGGCTATCATATTTTTAAGGTCTCACTTATGAACAGATAACATGAAGTACTTTTCACCTTAAGATAAAGCCTTTGGTAGGTATGAATTTAATTATGCATATAAAGTCATAGTACACTAAGTAGTGTCAACATGACCAAAATAGATTTGTAATTCCAATATCGATAGCCTTAATTAAGTCTTGCATCTATCAAGCCTTTTCACTAAAAACTATCTTCCTATGAAACTCATGGTAACTAATAGAGCACCTCATAAATAGGTTGGGTTGACCACCTTCTTAAGATATATGGCTATAGGCTTCACACCTTAAGATGATATATCCATGAAATCTGTACTGATATTTTTTTCTACCTTTTTCTTGATTTCTTTCCTTCCCAATTTACTTTTTGAGCCCACTAAACTCCTTGTTTAGTCTTTTGTGGATTCGAATCATTGTCATGTAGATATTCCATATATTGAGTTATTATCTCATTTGGTTATTATGATTCACCTTTTATCTCACAAATTTATTCTAGTATATAAATTGTCCTTTTATGATAATCATTGTTAAACCATGTACCCCTCCTTTGATAACCCAAAAAGTAAAATCAGAATGAAGACTTGATTTCCATAATCAAGATTTTTCATAGAAGTGCTTATGAATGTAATTAACATGAGTAGATGCATCTCTTAAGGAAAATTGGTAACCAAAAATTCATCTAATTCCAATATTAACTTGATGACACACCCATAAATATGTACCATTTAGAAGTTTATATGAAGATTGAAATCTTACCTAGATCCTTTTTTTATATCCCCACATGAGATACATTTGTAGAATATATTATCTTGTCAATATAATTTATACCTTTATTAAATTGGCATTCATGGTGGGACTAAATCTCTATAAATGAAAGCATGTCAAAATTTTTATTTCTCTCCATTATCCAATATTTCAACCTTTAGAGTTTTGACTTTATAGTCCATAGCTCTAATTAGTTATCTTAAGTTAATCTATCAAAACATAATCTATTTTAGTTCCCTTATAAAAGAACTAGAATTTCAATCTTAATTATTTTTGAACACCTACTTTTCTCATAATAGACTAATTGATTATTCCTTTACATATGGCAATTAAGAACATCATAATTGAATTATCGACATGGAAAAAATTGTCTTACCCTAAATGGCTCCCTTAATAGAGCTAGTACTTACATTTTCAGTGATCTTAATTAGCAAACCAATGTCGCTATTAGTGATCCAACCCATGTAGAGGCTGCTTTGTGCCCTCTTCAGAGATAGGGAAGTAAGTTATATAGTAAGTCCCTTATACAACTTTAACTTTTCCTCCTAGAGGAAGACCTTTCCTTGATGTTCCTTTAAATACTAGAGCTTCAATCTTTACCAAATTATCAAATAAACCATCAGTGTTGTCTCATTTTTCTTATTGAAAATGTTCAGAAGAATACCTCATTTTACCCCATTGTTACTCTAGCATGAGTGTTAATACCTCAATTATTTTTTCTAAGAAACAAAAAATTGTATAAAAAATAAATATTTGACATTATTTTTAGTTACCTTATTTCATCAAATCAACTAAAGCTTAGTTAAGAACAATATTTTGAATGTTACTATGCCTTTTTCTACATGCATATTTATTTATGTCATCCAAGATACTTCCTTAGTATTTACTAAAAGAATCTAAGAAGTTGTGGATTTTATGATTAGTAACGCACTAATTGTTGGGGAGTAATTAATTGCTCATATTAGTCAAGAAGCACTTTAAGGTTTCTCCTACAAACCATCACTAAAGAAATATCATTTTGAAGTTTCTATAAAAGTTCCAATACTTATAAAATGATCTTTCATTCAAGATATCTCTTTTGCACCCTTATCTCAAAAGAAATATTTTGTTAATTTTGTCAATAATAAGAAAGAAAATAATGAGTTTCCTTTTTTTTCCTACTTTCTCCAAGTGACCAGTAATGGTACCTCAAAAAATAAAAATATTCTATAATTTCTCAAAATTTTATTCTCTTTTGCACCCTTATTTTATAATGCATATGGGAAGCAACCTCCCAATAAATTAATTATAAAGGTAACTTGAGAAAGCATTCAAGAAGAAGAAGAAGAAGAAGAAGAAGAAGAAGAAGAAGAAGAAGAAGAGGGAGAGTTATTTGATTCTAAAGGAGAACATGATGGAACAGTCCTTAAAAATTATGAAGAAAAGGATGTCTTAATCTAGAATCTACCAAAATAAATTTGAGAAATTGCTACTACCATGGCTACTCTTAGTTCACAAGTTGGGAATCAACCATTTTTGTTCCACCTGATCATGAAATTTCACAAATGGCACTAATTCTATACTTTAACTTGATCTATTATGTCAAAAAAAAAAATCCTTAATTAATTTTCTTGAACATCCTACTATTTTTATTACTATTATTACATCTTTAATAACACCAACTCATATTAGATCTATGGTAGAAATGCATGTAAATGCTGCAATGATGGCTCAATAAGGAAATCATCCATCCAAAATGGGAGACAATACTTAGTGGAATGACTCAGTTCCTTCACCTAATGGATTTGTCCCTCCTAGTTTCACACAATTTGATGGGAGCGATAACCCTTAATAACATATTGCTCATTATAGAGTGTTGTGTTATAACGTTGCCAATGATAATGCTCTCTTGCTGAACTTGTTTACTAGATTGCTAAGTAGTTTAGCATTTGAGTGGAATGTCTATTTGCTTATTGAATCATTTAAGAGCTTTCTTGAGTTTGAAGAAATTTTTGGAAAGAGATATGCAGGAGTACATAAACAGATAAATATGCATGACTTAATGACTTCTTAGTAACAACCCTCAAGAATTTAGTAGATTTCAACATTATGTAGTGAAATATGACAATGAAGTATGAGCCACCACTTTAAGAAAATAACATTATAAATCTCCAATTGGGCCATATTACCAAACCAATAGCTCTATTGTCTAAACATTTGTTGATTTATACATTTGAGAAGCTACTTAACAAAGCTTCTAGCCACCATGATTCAGCTAAAAATGAAAACCATCCAACCTCCTAAAAGAAGTGGAGAAATAATAGTAATGTATTACCCAAAGAATATATAAAGAGAAATAATAACAGTAGATTCCACTAAGCTAATCGTGCCTTCATCCACTAGAACATTTTCAGTAACATTCAAAAAATTTTTTTTGATAGGACATACTCTTTAAAGAAAACTATTGTAAAAAAATTAATCAAGATATTACTGTAAACTAGAATAAGGCTTCTTGAACCCAAGGAACCAACGTAGCTTGAAAAACTAAAAATCCACTATCCTGTCCTTATCACTAATGCTTCAACCATACTATCAAAAACTACATTACATTTAAGAATTAGTTTGAGAGACAATATAAGTTAGAAAAGATTGAAATTACTAAGAAATACATAGAAATATCAACTATTCTTTCCAAGTGTTTCTTCAAACATAAAAATGAAATTAGGAATCAACTTCTCAATGCTTCGATTTTCCATTTATCTATATGATCCATAATTTCAATGACAAAATTGGAGGAGTTTCTCAACTAAGACTTAAGAATGACTCAGCATATAACAAATTAACACCCAATTTATTTGAAGAATATACTCAAGAAATTCAACTAAGAAGTGTTAAAGTCCTCCCAGCCCATAAAAATGTAGTTAAAAGCAAATTTAAAGACAACTAATATAACTCATGACAAGCATTTAACTAAGGATAATTAGGAGAGCCCAATATTAGTTAAATCAAAAATAAATTTTAAGGTTGATTAGAATGTTTTATCACATCTAAACAAGCTTTCAACACTACAAATCATATATGACACTATCATGTTAATACCTAATATGTGCAAAAGTTTGATTAAGGCATCGCTCAAACTAGAAGTTTTCTAGGCATACTTTGGCAAAGAAAAGATGAACAAAAGCTTACTTTCAGATTACCATTTAACCATTTCTTTTATAGGTGAGCACCTAATATTAATGACTACTAATCATAATAAACCATTATATGTAAGTATAATGGTCTATGAAAATACCCTTAACCAAATCCCTATAGAAAATGGATTCTCTATCAATGTAGTTACATTAGGGACCTTTGAGATTTATTACTGCATACAAAGATGTTATGTTCAGACATACTAATGTTGTGCAGATTAGATAATAAGCAGTATAAGGCTTTAGGCTTTATTACAATACCACTTTAATTTGGCAATTTCAAGATTGAAGAAAAGTTTCATGTCACAAATGCTATTATATATTTCTCATCATTATTGGGATGACCTTGGCTTCATGAGCATGAAATGATACCATCCAATTTACACTTATGCATAAAATATTCCCATGGGGTGAAGAAATTTATATTCTAATTATGATAGAATCCATCATATCCTATAACTTCATCATTAAAATTAAAGTAAATGCAAGTGTCACCACTTTGTGTTTTTTTAAGTAGCAAGAAAGAGTTCATAGATCTAAGAACGAAGACTAACATCCTCCAAAGTACAAAAGATATGCTTCTTATTCTTCCATTTGGCAAGATAATACTTCAATTCTAATAACATCAATGAGGAAGTACACCATATTACAAAATTATCAATTTATTCAAGAACAACTTCTAACTTAGAACCTACAAATTTTAGCCTGATTCAATGCTTCAATACATTAAATATTTAGGAAAATACTAGATGATGTAAATAATCTAGGGTTGAGGACCTAACTCAACATTTTATGAAGAAATAATTAGGCTAGATATTAACCTGGTGGTTACCAACAATGGCCTTAGTTCATCAGCAAAGAGGCTATCAATCATCTAGGTTCATTATACTGTCAGGCTCACAACATCAAAAATGTTGTATAAATTAAGAATATTGAATTCAATAGAGCCATGTTAGATGATTATAGATTACCTAAAGATTTTTAAGCTAAAGTTGTGAATATTTCTTGTTATAATATGAATATACCTTATTTGAGACCTATATTGAATAAGACCCCGAATGAGTTATTTTTAAAAAAACATAGAATTAATCATTTTCATATTTTTGGATGTAAATTTTTTATTTTGAATACCAGAAAAGAATCTCTTAAAAAATTTAATAGTAAATCAGATGTAGGAATCGTTTTGGGATATTCAATGTTGGGAAGGTCTTATGGAGTTTTTAATAAAAAATAATAATTGTAGAAGAATCCATGCATCTCATTTTTGATGAAAATCTAGTTGATTCCATTAGAGATGATTTAGTTGATGATGAGGTAGATGATTTTTTGAAAATAAATTTGGTTGAAAAAGTTGATGATTCTTTTCCTAAAGAATAAACATTAAAAAAGAATTGTCCTAAAGACTTGAATATAGGAGACTTATCCTAAAGTTTTGTAACTAGAATCCATTTTAAAGATGTGACCAATCATTTCATTTTTATATTTGAAATTGAACCTAAATTGGTTGATGAAGCTTTAAAATAATATTATTTGATTGTAGCTATGGAAGATGAATTGAATCAATTTTTTAGAAATGATGTTTGAGAGTTAATCATAAGCCCCAAGATCAGAATGTTGGTGGGACTAAATGGGCCATCATAAATAAGTTAGATAACTAAGGTTGTATTGTTAGAAATAAGGCTAGGTTAGTTATACAAGGGTACACATAGATTGAGGTGATAGGTTTTGAGGAATCCCTTACACATGTAATAAGACTAGAGGCCATTAAATTGCTCTTTACTTATGCTTTTTTATGGACTTTAAACTCTTTCAAATTGTTTTGGAAAGTGCATTTTTGAATGGATTAGTTTATCAAGATGTCTTTGTAGTGCAACCTACTAGTTTTGAGAGTCTAGATTTCATGATCATGTATTTAAAATAAAAAAAGCTTTATATGGATTGAAACATTTTTTTGGGCTTGGTATGATAGGCTGAGTAATTTTTTAATTGACCATGGGTTTAGGAAGGATAGAGTAGATACCACCCTTAAAAACATAAGTGATAATTTGATCATTGTGCAAATTTTTGTGGAAGATACTTTATGAAAGTATAAAGGAATCTTTGTGTCATGAATTCTCATATTTGATATTTAAAGAATTTAAAATGAGTATAATGGAAGAACTTAATTTTTTTTTCTTAAGTCTTTGAGTGAGACAACAAGAAAAGGATATTTTCATTTGTTAAACCAAGTGCATAAATGATTTGGTTGAATGGTCTGACATGAAAAGAGTCAAATCTTATAAAACTCTCAGGACCCCCTCCACTAAATTAGACTTAGATGAATTAGGTAAACCCATTGACTAGAAACTTTATAGAAGTATGATAGGTTCACTTCAATATCTTGCTACTAGTAAGCCTGGCATTATGTTGTATTTTATTGGTGTGCTTGCTTCCAAGACAATTCTAGGGAATCTTATTTAACAACAGTTAAGCATATATTTTGTTTTTTGATAAGCACTTCTAAGCTTAGCTTTCTTGTGGTATCCTTAAAATTCTTTGTCATGTTATTTGGTTACTTTTTCTGATGTTGACATTATAGGTTGCAAAATAGATACAAAAAGCACTTTAGGCACATGCCAATTTTTATGATCATCTCTTTTGTCTTTATCCTAGGAAATGAAATTCTATTGCTCTTCTACTATTGAAGTTGAGTACATAATAATAGGAAGTTGTGTAGCTTAGGTTCTTTGATTAAAGCAATAACTAAAAGATTTTGGCATAAGGCTAGAACACATTCTTATTTGGTGTGACAACACCATTGCTATCTATTTGGCTAAAAATACTATTCAACACTCACAAACTGATCATATTGAATTTAGATCTCATTTTCTTAGAGATCATTTGTGTAAAGGTGCTGTTAATGTTGAATTGATTAGTACTACTTTACAAATTTTGAATTTCTTTTATAAAAAGTTTACAAGAAGAATGCTATTGTATTTTGAGATATATGCTTGCCATGCTAGATTTGTCTATTTAATTTCATGTATTTTCATTATGTTCTCACATTACACATCTTTTTGATGTTTCAAAATGAGGGCGAAGTATGTATGTTGGTTTTCATACTTGGTTTTACAAAATTATTTTACATATGTATATATTTAGGAGGAGCAACTTGATTTTTACTATTTGCATTACCATATATTGATTTTGTTATATAATTTTCCCTTTATTTCATCTCTTTACTTAGTATGCCTTTTTATTTTGCAAAATTTTGCCTTAAAAGATTGATGCAAGGTCACATTACACCTTTGTCCCTATACACTACCAACATATATTTGTCATCACCAAAAAATGAGAGATTGTTGACTCCATGAGCACAATTACATAATAATTTAATTATGATGATAATAAACATATGATTAGATGATGCTAATGATTTATTTTAGGTGTTTATGGAAATTTATCAGACTCAGTTTGTTTAATTAAATTAGGAAAGTTATATTAGCATGGACTAGGGTAGTTTGGAAATTTTTCTAGAAATTAGAAAATAAGACAAATAAGAGCTCATAAAAATTAAAATAATTGCTAAAACATTATCATAATATTTATTTTAAATTTTATATTTTCTTAAATATTATTTGCATCAATTTTCTTATTATTCTTGAAATTATTATTTTTAGATAATTCAATCACTTGTATTTATATAACCTTTATCCATTACATCTCAAAGTGAGTTTAATTTATTTATCAATTCATTAATTAGTTTTCATGCTTAGATTATTTTTTTCCATTTATATTATCATGTGACATGGGATATTTATTCAATTATTCAAATATCCTTTTTCTATGTCCTATTAATTAGTTTCTCTATCCTATCAATAATTTCATTTAATTTTTATTTTTCGCTCATGTTTGGCTAAATTTTGTTATGATTTTAGATCAAGAAATTTTATTTCATTTAATAGCATATCATTCTCCTTATTTAATTGATTTTGAAATTACAAATTTATTTGAAATTCAGATTTTTTAATATTACCTTGATTTATTTCCAAAATATTTTATCCCACTTTAGCATGACTTGGCCGACCCTATGTGCTTTAGTTACTTAAATTTGAGTTTATGTGAATTGAATTATTTTAATTCAAATTCAATTTTAAATGGCCTTGAATTTATTTTAATTTCTAATTTTAAATTTCTTTATTTTTTTGGAAACTGATGGCCCCCTTTATTTGTCTTACATAAATGTAAATTGTGTTTTAATTTTAAATCCCTTCTTACTTAATCTCTATTAATTAATAATTAGTTAATTTGCATTAATTTGAATTTAATCCATTCATAGAAACGTTTTGGTCGATCCTCCTTATGTGATTTATTAGATTTAGTTTAATTTGTTGAATTCAAGTGGATTTATTTATTAATCCCTCATTAATCAATTAAGTGAATTCTTCATATATCATGCATTAACTCTTAATTGAATATTTTTTTTGGAAAGTTTTGGTAATCCCAAGCTTCTTTAATTTTTTTATTTATTTTATTTTTAAATTATTTTGAATCACTTCCTCAATTAAACTCTTAATTAACTAAGAGTTGTGTAATTATGTAAAGAGCAGTCAAATCTTTCCCTCCACTCTTGCTTAGCTGGCAACATCTATTTGATTTTGAATTTATTCAAATCATATCCTTTTTTTCTTTAATGTTCAAATTCCAAACATTTCCTTAGTGGTTTTCCCTTTTAATTTCACCCCTTCTCTTTCTCTTTGCTTGGTTGAACTATGCATGTCATAATCTCTTCCTTAATTATTCTAAGAGATTTGAAGCACCTTCCCTCCAATGCTTTGCCTGACCACATGAGATTGAATTATAATTGATTCAAGTTCAAATCCAAGGTATGTTGAAATTAAAATATTAAATTTCTTCCTAAATTATTTTCTCTCTAATTTCTTCCTACCATTTCTCTCTTGATTTGGTCTAACCCTACATGGTCTCTAGTGTATTTAATAAAAAGCTCTCATGACAATTCTATCTTCCAAAAACTCTCTCTTGTCTAAACTCTTGCAAAATCTTTTTTGGATGTTCTCACTTTGGTTCAAGTGATTAAACTCTCTTTTCTCTTATTCACATTTTCAATGATCTTAAAGAGAGAGCTTTTTCATCAATTTTAAGCAACCTTCACGTTTTGTGAATTCTTCTTCAAGTCTTATGCTCATATCTTTATTTATCCAAAGGACTTGAGTAAGATTATTACAATTTGATTTCAATGTTTATGCTTTAGAATTTGTAGCTTTGGTGTTCATTGAAAAGATTTGGCTTTACATTGTTAGAATATTTCTTCTATTCTTCTTTCATTTCATCATTCAAAGATGTAAGTAAATATTTCATGTTGTCATTACTTTCTGTTGTGAGTTTGTGATAAGTGTTAAAATTATAAAAATTTTATATGATTATACTGCTTTTATCGTGTATTTTTTTGTTAAAATGCATTTATTTTATGTATATTTCATGTTGTAACAAGGAAATTATCAAAAAATGAAAAAAAGAAGAATTTTAGATCTAGCTCCTAAGCGCAACAAAAGCAGTGTCGTGATGTTTCAATTGGCCTAAATTAAGGCATTTTACATGGGTAGTGCCTAGGTGTTATATCAGCAGTGTTGCGATGCCATTCAAACTTATTTTGGGTTAAATTTATGGAAAGCTTAGCACCTAGGTGTTGCATCAGTAGCACCATGACATTGTACCAGAGGAAAATTATGAGGTAGAAATAACAAGCATATTGTTGCAATGCCGCAACACCACTTCTAACATCGAAGTGCTAAATTAATAGGGCAGCAACATTACGGTCCAACAAAGCAATTTTGTGACAATTTAACTATAGTTTCAAGCAATTTTTAAAGTAGTTATGACAAGAGCATCTGGACAACTGACCAGGGCTATATGAAGTCTATAAATAGGGCACATTTCTAAGTAAAATAATATTTTTCCAATTATTTTTCTTTTTCTCTTTTCTTAACAAGGGGGAGTGTGTGTGTGTGTGTGTGTGTGTGTGTGTGTGTGTGTGTGTGTGTTCTTGTGAGTACTTGAAAAATGACACTCCAAGTGCTATGAGAGTGCATAAGGGTAGTGTGAAAGAGTGTTTTCTTAAGCAAGAGGTGGAGAAGGATGTTGAAATTTTTATTTAGAACACCACATAGTTCTTGGGGGTACTTATTTAGGTAATCAATATATCCTTAAGAAATAACTATATTATCTTAAAAGATAAATATATTACACTATTATGGATTGAATTACTTAATAAGGACTCCTAAGGCTAATCGGTCCTAGAAGTTTTTCCCTTGAACAACATAAAGAAGTAGAGCAGGGTTTATTTTATTATAGGGTTCACAGTTCCTTATAAGGGCAAGCCGTTATAGCTAATCACATCTTATGAATAAAAGGTCTCTTCTTAAGAATACTCTAGATTAAATAATTAGATTTTTATTCCAATAGATTTTAAAGCTTATCTTAAAAGAATGGTAATTTGGAAATTCAATAAAGAACATTTCAAAGGAGAAGAGTTCTTTTAGAGGCCAATTAGGATTAAGTAGGAAATGCTTATCAAAATTGGAATGCCTAAAAAGAATTTCAACTATCCTATAATTGGGCTTTACAAATTTTAAATTTAGAATTATCGAGATTTTGGGTTAATATTTTAATAGAAATCTAGGGCTTAGATTCTAGCATCACAAGACTACAAAAATGTCTAGTAGTTGAAGGTTTATTCCAAAAGGATGCTTCAGAACTTAACTCTACAAATTCTTCTAACATAAGTTAGGGGTCGACTTATTATAAATTTAATAAGAATTATTGGTTCTATTTCTACCAAAGGAAAAATGAACCTATCCCTGACTCTTTTGGACTTATAATTACCTCGAAGGGGTGCTAGCTAACACCACCTAAACAATTTTAAAAAATCATGAGTTTGGTCAAGAAAGTTGAGAACCTATCTCACTCCGTAACCCTAAGATTGCTAGGAAGAAAGTTGAGAACCTACCTCACTCCCTAACCCTAAGATAATATTTGGCATGTTATGCACTTAAATAATGCAACGATATTTATCTTTCATGCATTGACTAATAATTCATTTTAAGGCTTTGGGTCGATGCAATTCATGCCTATAATGATATATAGTTAGAAGTAGTCATGGGACAAATCAAATGACAAGGAAAACTTCCCCTAAGAAGGGTGACCATCCTCACAGGTCAAATGCCTCCTTATGTGCAATGGGTGAATCACCCAATTCTAGAGAAATGAATAATATGTTATCATATTATGTAAAACTAATTATTTCTAGTTATTTTTAAGTTATATCTAGAGCTTTTAGTTAATGTGATGTTTTGAAATTCATTATTTTATATTTAAGTTATTTAAGTTTAATGGGGCAAAAAATTTAATTTTTTTATAAGATCCCAACATTTCAAGCATTTCATCACAGAAACACACTTTAGAAATAAATCTAGAAAAAATAGGAAATTTTTATTGCCCACCTAAAATAAATCAAGTCAAATTAATTAATAAAACAAGCCAATGCAACCGAGTACCACTATACACCTTAGAAGAAAGAGAAAATATGTAGTCGAGCTCTACCCTTATACATCCCAGCCTAGAACTAAAAGTTTGATCTATGAGGGACTTCTTTTAGAATCATCACCTTCTTCAGGGACCTCCACGGGCTTCATAGAGGACCACCAAATAGTAAAGTTAACTCTTATTATTCCTAGACCTCATAAATCCTAACCTAATTCTAGGATTAATTTTACTTTGAAATTTTTAAATAAACTTCTAATCCCTATAAAATAAATGTCATATAATATACACAGCACACCAATAGTTTATATTTCAAACATACATGCTTAGAATTTATTGCTTGCCAAGCCTATCAATCATATTGAACTATGCTTAGGGACTTAAGCATTCTTGCAAACACATAATATTTATATATATTTTTATTATAGCGATCCGTTTAAGCATAACCCCTTGTAGAAAATAGTATTAGCCTAAAAAGAATGTTCTACCATCCAAACTAGCGGACAAACAATCTTAGACATCCACTCTAAAGCATTACACCAAAAAATAAGAAAAATATTTCACGTCACAAAACATTGTAGATCATCGGCCTAACCAAAGTTTATGGTTTGTGACCAAATAATCTAATGTGTGAGAAAATGGGCTTGTGTGGTATGACTTTACTAGGCCTTTTAGGTTCAAGTCTTGATTTGAAATTTAATCTTTCATTTTTCATAATTTTGCTTCATAGGTACATGTCAATGTTAAACTAAAAGTTTGAGTTATCAAGACCTCCTTCAGACCAATAGCCCTGCGACCTTGGGTGTCCAGACTATATACCATATGATCATAAGTTATGAAAATTTTTATTTCCATTTATTTGATTTCTTTTCTTTTATTTTTAGAATTTATTTAATTTTTTATTGGGTGGTTTTAAGTTAAGTGATTTAATTAATTTATGAGTTTATTTCTATTTTTAGGTTTACTTTGTTTTTGTTAAAGTTGAAGTTTAGGTTTTAAAGAATTAAGAATAAAATAAATTTTTCTTTGGGCAAAACCCATTATATTCAATCATTCTAAATTCTAATAAAATGAAATTTTCATTCATTCTAAGGGTCAAACTAAGATACTAAGTATTTAAATTAGCCTCTTTTGAATTGATTTGAATGGTTTGCTTTAAATTAAGTTTGATGTGATTAATATTTTAATTTTTTTTAAGTTTTAGAGCTATGTAATCCAATCTTATTAAGATTTTATAAAGACTTCATTCTTATTTTATTTCTTTTATCTTAATTAATATTTCTTTAGTTTGATTTATTACCTTTAATTAAAATTTAAAATATTTCTTTAAATCTTAATTAAAAGTTGATGTTATCATGGTTAAGTTTAATGTAATTTTTTTTTAGTTTGATTTCCTTTCAATTTTTTTAATTTATTTTATGTCATGTATTTTCTTTCATAACTTAGCTTTATGTTTACTTTTATCTTTCTTTTGATTTCTTTTTATTAAATGTTTATTTAACCTTATGTGTTTGAATTATTTAGTTTATTTTATTGATATAAGTTTACTTATTAGTTTTACAAATGTTATGTGTTTGTCAATTTAAATGAATTAACTTAGGTAATTTAAATTGATTTTAACTCAAACTTGATTCAGAAGTGATTCATTATACCTGAATTTTTGTGGTGTAAGATTATTATCAACTTATGTATTTACACTTCATCATTTGGATTAAGTTTAATGAAATATTACGTGTTAAAGTTTTGTTATTTAATTTATTTCCCTTAGGATGAGGATTTTGTTTATCAATCATAACCCAGGAACCTTAGGCTACATTAGGTAGCAAACCTAATCTAGGACATTTTAACTTTTAGGTTTTTTAGATTAAATGACTTAAGTAATCGCCTTTTATTTGCATTTAAAATTATCAATATTTCTTAACATTAAAATGGACTTCAAGTACCTTTATTATCAATAATTTTCTTGATTTTGGTATAAAGTTCAGAAGTTAATTAATTTGATGTTGATTAATCAATTGATTTATTATAGATTTAACAAATGAGATTATTTAGGTTTTGTTTGAATTATAGATTCTTAATCACTTTATTAATCTTTAAATGCAGGAATAATAAAGTTTTTTTTAACTTTAGAGGGTTAAGAAATTTTCCTTAAGTTTTATGATATTAGTAAATATATTTTAAGTTGTTTTATAAATTTTTGTAATTTATGTAATTTTTATTCATAATTTTATTTATATTGACCTAGGGGTTGGAAATTCAACAACTTCTAATCCAGAGGTCATTTGGCCTTAAAATCTTTATGACAAGTCGGGTTCCTTTCAAATTTAAGTTCTCTAAAGTTTCATCTTAATCAGATGTGTAATTTAGGACTAATGTGGGTTTTAAGTATTTCAATAAAACCTAAATTAAGACTAAATTAGATAGAATTAATTATGAATTTTAATTTTTCTAAAATTTCACTCTTAAAAATAATTCCATAGAGGGTTTACTTAGAATTTTTGATGTTTTGATTAATTTATTATGATTTTTTTAAGTTTAGATCAATTAAATAAATTCATTCATTCATTTAACACTTAATTAAGGATATTTATGGGATTATGAGGTTTTAGTGAGTTTTAATGATGTTTTATAATTCACTAGTATTCATTAAGATGATTTAAGCTAATTCCAAAATCTTTTATATTTTTCTTAATTTAATATTAATTTATTTCATTAAATTAAGGCTTATGATTGAAAATTTTATATTTATGTGTTTACTTCTCAATAAATCCTTAGAAATTTATCTATGGTATGTTTTATCCTTAATTTCAATTCCTTAAAATTTTAAATTGATTAGATTAATGGTTTGACTTTAATTTAGGTCTACTTATTTTTAATTAAACTCAACTTAATCTAAAATTATCTAATAATAATTGGAAATTTTGGGTTTAGTGGATTCTCCTCACTAAGATGAATCCATAGAGCCCTTATTTACATTTTTTTGGCTAAATATTTTATGTTTTATGAATTTTTAAGTTTTGTACCATTTTTTAGATTTTACTTATTAAAATGGTTAGTGCCACATGGCATTGACACGATACGACTTTACATGATGATACATGATTTACCCATGTGGATTCTGCATTATTGAGCAAGACACACGGGATCAATCTGGACCATTAGATCATGGATCAAACGATCTTGCTTAAATCCCACTTTTCTTAGGGGCTTAAATCAAACAATCTGGCTAGAGTAGAGCCATCCATTCTAAATAGAAGGAACAAATGGCACAGATTTTGTCCCTACTCTCATCGACGAGAACTGCAAGTTGTCTACATTTCAGGGCTAAAATTTGACAATTTAGGATGACTTTTTATCCAATTTTAATACAGAGTGATCAAGACTTTATTGTAAACACATCTATATAGTTAGATCTCACTTGAGATCAAATTTCTTTCACAAAGGACAAAAAAAATTCAATAGGAGGTCAAGATTAAGGGATACCTCATTGGCATTGAACCTTGGTGGTGGGAGCATTTAAATAGCTTCTTGGAATATGGTAAGCCTCTAGGTGCAAGGAATTAAATTACCTCCTCACCAATTTTTCTACTGGCCAAGCTCCTATTCACTAGTGGCTTTGGTCAAAATCAAACTTGCTAGCAATGTGGGAATTGGGGGAAGGGTGGATTCTTCTTCGTTTCTCTTGAGGAAGGTGTGCGAGTGCTCAAATTGGCTTGAGAAAATTTTTTTGCCCTTTTTCCATGAATGGTCAAGAGCTATATGGGGAGGAATTTTATTCTAATTTTGCTATGGTGATTGCCACCCTCGGAGGCTAGCTCCAAGGGGTGGTCAACTGATTAGGAACATTCCAAAGCAATTAGGATGAAGAGTGGAGGGGGAATGGAGGGAGTGCTTTGGATTGGGCAGAGTTAGTCTTCATGTTCCACATCACTCTCCCATGGCATATTCATTACCTTTTAGATTGACATGGGACCTTTAAATTTCCTCATATCTGGTTTCCAATTCTTTTAGACTAATCCTATAATTAGTTTAGGTGTAATTGGAATGTGATTAATGTAGTTTTAAGCTCACATTCTCACATTTAGTCCATTTAAGTTTAACTTGATTTAAATTAAGCTAAGTATGATCAATGTTTATTATTCATTGATTTAATTTAGCAATTAATTATTCAAATCATATTTAAGATGATTCATGAATCAAACAAACTCATTTCAATGGGTTTAGGGACAAATACCTTAGGTTAGTTCACATAAGCATTTTCTCCCTTTAATTAAGCATGGTTTATTTCATTTCATAGATTGGATCTAGGTTTAAGCTTTAATTATGTTTATTCAAGTATTTGAGATGATTTGGATTAATTAATTTTATTTCATTTGAAGTGAATTTTGAATTTAAACCACTTTAACCCGAATTGGGTTTAATGGGTTAACATGGGTTTAATTGAGTTAAATGATCAAATTGATCAAATGAAACTCTATAATTAGTTAAATTATATTTAAAGATGATTTCCAAATGATTTTTGTGTTTCTTTTAGTTTAATTTTAATTTAATTCTAATAGGGTCCATTTAAGTTTATTTAGATCAATTGATCTAATTAACCTAATTAAGACCTTAATGGAATTAAATTTCTTTAGGTTTATGTTCAAATAAGATCATTTCATGATTTTTATTTTTTGGAAAATTTTAAATTGGTCAAATTTTGGTGAGTTGATCTTTGATTTGGGGGGACCAACATACGTTCAATTTATGTCAAATGGTTGACCAAGTTTGACTTTCATTTGAATTAAATTTTATATCCATTTATGTTTTTTTATTTGATTAATGTTAATTTATTTTGATTTTATTTAAATTTTCTTGGGTTTAAGAGATTTTGAGCTTAGAAAGGCTAATTGGGTTAACCACCTCAATTACCATAGTTTAGGCTTAGTTGGATTTAGATTTTAATTAAAATGTGTTTGATTCAATCTTTTTTTAGATTGAGTTTAGTTTCGATTCATCTAATCCTATTAGGTTAGGCTAAACCTTAGAAGGCTTCACTAGGTCACTAAGTATAGTGTCCTAAGTGCTTGAATAGGAAATCCATATTCTAAGATCAGGAATCATAATTAATAGGATTGAAAATGATGTTAAACCTCATTCAAAAATGAGGTCAACAAATGGACCCATAATATGTGTGGTAGATTAACCAAAGTACACCACACATATTGGTGTTAACCGAACTAATCAATAGATCTTATGAGCTTGAAGGAATTTGAATTCGGTTTTGGAGTTTGGAATTTCAATTTTAGTTTGGATCTCAAGTTTTATTATGAACTTGAATATGAAAGATAGACATAAATATGCCTAAATTTATTTTAATTTTAAATTGATTCATTCTTCAAGACTTACAATCTTTAATTTCTAAGAAGAACAAAGATGTCAATAAAAAATATGCAATGAATAATCTAATTCTAAAATAGTTGATCATGAAGAAAAGGGGTCTTTAATGACTTAATTCCTAAACTTGAAGAATTTGACTAATAGGTAGTGGTCACATGGACTTAATTCCAATCCTAAGTAGTTTATAAGAATGGAGCATTCAAAAGACTTATTTCCACTCATTAATTTCTTTTGCTTTAAGCTAGAAGAGGGGTCTTCAATGATTTAAATCCTAATTTAATAAAATTTAGCTTAGCAGAAAGCGGCATTTAATGGCTTAATTCCAACCTAAATAGCTTGAAAAGGAAAGGGGTCAAAATGACTTAATCCCAACCTACTTTCCTTATAAGGATGAATATTGGGGGACTTATTCCTATCTGATTAGCTATTAAGAAGGGGCTCGTAATGGCTTATATCTTTTTTGAACATCTATAATGAGGAAAAGGGCTCTTAATGACTTAATCCTAACCTCAATTTTTTTGACTAGTAAGAAAGGGGTCTTGATGGATTAATCCTAACCATATAGTCTATTTAACAAGAAGGGGTCTTCAATAACTTAATCTTATCCTTGTCTTTCAGAAAGAATGCCTACTAAGGGACTTACTTCTATTTGGTTAGCTATTAAGATGGGGCCTTCATAAGCTTAATTCTAATTTAAATAGCTAAAGAGAGGAAAGGGGGCATAATGACTTGATCATGTCCTCAAATTCTAACTACTAAGAAAGGGGTCTTAGTGACTTATTCCTAACTTAAATAGTCCATTTGACAAAAAAAAGGAATAGGAAGAATGGTCCCACGGAGGGCTTGCTCCAAATCATTACAATTCATTAGAAGAGTGCCACAAATGGACTTGCTCCCATGAATGTAGAAATCATGTTCAAAAGGATTTAAGAAATTTTGCAAGACTTTGCACAAAATCTATAAATAAAAATGTAAACTATAAATAAATAATATTTGATTATGAATAGGTTACAAAGACAAAGATACCTTTATTGATCACCATCTTTAAACTAAAGTACATTTCATACATAATATTTTTTTTAAGTAACGTAAGTTAATAGGCGACGTTGGACAATCACCATTACAAGTTATCAATTGATAGGAACCTCATTTGTAGGCTTACTCCACAATGAATGGTCCTTCAAATATTGGCTCAAATTTGTTGTCTATCTTGCGGTGAGCTAAACTTGGCCTTCTAAGAATCAAGACCAAGTCTACTACTTGGAAAGTTCTAAGATGGACCAATTCATCATGAGCTTAAATCATATGCAATTAGTATAGTTCAAGGTCTTGTTGTGCTTTCAGATGTTTTCTTTCAAAACTTTCAAGTTACTTCTGGTTGAAGTTTATGATTTTGATATGCTATGAATTCATTATTATCTGTTATCCTTAAAGAAGATAGTTGTACTTCCAATGAAAGACTAGCTTCAGTTCCATAAATCAAAGCATATGGTGTAGATTGAGTTGGTGTTCTATATGTGGTCTGATAGGCCCATAAGGCTTCAACCAAGTTTTCATGCCACTAGTGTTTATTTTCATCAAGTACCTTTTTCAGGATTAGTACCAGAGTTTTATTGAATGCTTCAGCCAATCCATTTGCCCTAGGATAATAGGTGGTTGAATATCTCCAATCAATTTTATGTTTGGCCACAAAGTGATTTAATTTAGTGGACTTAAAAGGCGGACCATTATCTGATATGATTCGACAATGAACACAAAAATGATATATGATATTTTCTTGAGATAATTCTCACATTTAGTCCATTTGAGTTTAACTTGATTTCAATTAAGCTAAGTGTGATCAATGTTTATTATCCATTGATTTAAATTAGCAATTAATTATTCAAATCATATTTAAGATGATTCATGAGTCAAACAAACTCATTTCAATTGGGCTTAGGGACTAATACCTTAAGTTAGTTCACTTAAGCATTTGCTCCCTTTGGTTTAACTTGGTTTATTACATTTGATAGATTAGATTTAAGCTTAGGCTTTAGATATATTTATTCAAGCATTTGAGATTATTTGGATTAATTAATTTCATTTCATTTGAAGTCAAATTTGAATTTAAACCCACTTTAACCTAAATTGGGCTTAATGAGTTAACATGGGTTTAAATGAGTCAAATGATCAAATTAAATTCTATAATTGGTTAAATTATGTTCAATGATGATTTGAAATAATTTTGGCATTTAATTTGGGTTGATTTTAGTTTAATTTAAATTTAACCCTAATATGGTCCATTTAAGCCTATTTAGATCAAGCGATCTAATTAACCCAATTAAGGCCTTATTGTATTTAAATTTCTTTAGATTTATGTTTAAACAAGTTCATTTGATGATTATGAGTCTTTGAAATAATTTAATTTGGTCAAATTTTAGTTGGTTGACCTTTGACTTGATGGGACCCATATAAGTCAACTCTATGTCAAATGGTTGAATGACTTTATCTTTCATTTGGATTTAATTTTAAATCTATTTATGTTTATGTAATGGCCTTATGCTTTTTATTTAATCTAATGCTAATTTATTTTTTTTATTTAAATTTTCTTGGGTTTAAGAGATTTTGAGTTTAGGTAGGTTAATTAGGTTAACCATCTTAGTTACCTTAGTTTAGGCTCAGTTGGATTTGGATTTCAATTAGAATGTGTTTGATTTAATCATTTGTTTATATTTGAGTTTAGTTTCGATTCACCTAATTCTATTAGGTTAGGTTAAACCCTAGAAGGCTTCACTAGGTCACTAAGTATAGTGTCCCAAGTGCTTCAATACAAAATCCCTAATTTAAGATTAAGTATCCTAATTAATAAGATTGAAAATGATGTTAAACCTCATTCAAAAATAAGGTCAATAAAGGACATCAATAATCAAGGATTTTTAGTAGGGCATTCTAGACATTTTCACGAGGAAGTAGTAGAGGATTATATGGAGTGGACTTAGAAGATCTACTCGGTGTATTCTTTCCTTTCTTCTTTTGTTATCCTATGTCTTGTTTTACCATGTTTAATATGATTTTCTTCTTTCTTTGTATTATGGAGCACTAATCTATAAAGTGCTATGAATTTATGTGAACTTTTAGGATGATTGTATTATAAACTTTATTGTGGATTAATATAAGAAAACTATTTGTGCTTTGAATGAAAATATATTTTTCTTCCTTTCATGCTTCATTTACTTATAATCTGGCTAATTATAATATTACAAATAAGTGTGTTCTAGAGATATCAATGAAATCCTAGAAGAATAAGTAAAAAGAAGAAGATAACCAAATGTACTAAATAATCATTAATGTGTTAGATAGGCCCGAATAGCTAAATAGCCATTAAATATATGATTATTTTTAGGATATGCAATCACTTAAAGAGAAATATGGATAAAGCAACCAATCAAAATCTATTTGGTACTAAGTAGAAAATTGGGTAAAGGAATTGGCTTAGTTATACTTATCTAAAGATAGAGAGTATAGCACTTTTACTCATGATTGATACTATAAGTTTTAAAATTAATCCACCAAATAGTTTAATATAATACATAGTCTAAAAGATTCCATAAATTCAGAGTACTTATTTTAAAATTAAGAAAACACCTACATATTTTCTATGAAATATAAAAATATAAAATATTGTTTATTTAATATTATACAAAATAGTAGATAGCAATTTAAATTTATCACTTACATTTTGTTTGATGAAAACTAGGTTTAAATAGATTAATACTCAACTTAATATAGAATTAATATTTAAGTTTGCTCTAATCCTCGTGAAAATGATACTCTACACACTCTGAGTTACTTAGTCCTACATTTGCACTTGTATATAAAAGGTAAAATAACGATCAGGTTGAAGATCATTTTCTTAAGGTTTTCACAATTATTTGTTCATAGTTGTCATATTCTAGATTCTTGATTTGTGCCATTAATCTTAACAATTAATTTTCTTAAGAACTTTAAAATATGTTGTTTTAAGTTCTTATTTTTAAAAATATTATTTAACTTTGTCCAATTTTTTTTTTAAAAAAAAACTATTTCGAACACTAAGCTCATAGTATTGCATGTGACTTAGATGTTAAAGATTTTTTTAAGAACTTTATAATATGTTGTTTTAAGTTCTTATTTTTATAAATATTAAAGATTTTGAAACCTTCTGACTTAAATGTGTTCATCTATAAGGCATGGAATAAAAATCTGCGAGAAATTTATTTTGCAGGCCTTGCTTTCCGAACAAATAAATATTGCAATTAAGACGGGATCCAATCAATTTTTTGCACTGAAACCGTCTTGTAAATACATCTTCGAAGACATGAAATTTCTCGTTGTTGTTTTCTTGATGGCCGTCCGTTGTGCTTGTTCTAGTTTGTTGAACTCTAGTAAAGAGTCGTTTAGTGGAAGGAGAATTTGTGTATATTTAGCTTTGATAAATTAAATATATTTTAAGTTTAATTAAAAATTATAGCATTGTTAAGTTCTTCAAATTGTTTACATTTTAATATCTTGATACGAATTTGTTCTTTGACTAAAAGGATAAGAGTCTGAAGGACTTCTAATGAAACTTGTGATTAGAATTGACAATAAAGCAAATTATTTTCCAATTAATTATTATAATAACAATTAAGATGATAACATACATCTTTATGCTTATTTAGACTTAGTTTTTTCTGATCTAAATTTTATTTAACCATTACTACTTTAATTAAATAGATTAATCAACTCAACTGCTAGATAGCGAAGAAAATTTAAAATGTTATTTATTGTTTATCGATTTCGGTAAGGTCATTAAGGTTTAAGTTGGATGATATTATTTATTTTTTATATGCTCATGTCACTTTTAGTTCTTTATGAGCATTCGCTTAAGCTCTTTATGATGTTTTTGAAAAGGATAAAGTAAAATCATGCAAAATCACTTTCCTAAATGTGTACCATGGCCATCTTTTTTGTTAATAACATTGAAATTAAACTATTCTATGTATGGTTCAATTATAAAGATGAAGTAGCATTTGACTTATAGCTTCAGATAATATTCTTTAAATTTAGTTAATAACACCTTAGTCAATAAACACCTTGTTGAATGACCTATGTATACCCAAAGGAGCAAAACAAACAACACTAGGCCACATGGTGAGGTAATGTCAGAATGAACCCGAGTCTGCAGAAGAATAGCAACTAATTCGCCCCAAACATGGCGAGTTAAGGACTCACAATATACAACATAGAATCAAGCGATGAACATACTCATCCATGATTGACGAGTGACCAAGGAAGTGTGGATAATTATTGTTCGACGACAAGACTTTAACTCACTGCTCAACATGGATGGCAAGTTGCCAGCGACCAACCATCGAGATCGCAACTCAATTAAGCATACTCACCTCAAGTTAGAGAGAGCTCTGACTTAAACTTGACCTAACTTATATGTATTTACCATATGTAGTATAAAAGGGTTAGTGGGTGTGCGTGTGTGTCGCTCTATGTGTGTGGGGATGGATGGGAAGCAGTCACTCCTTTTCTATGGGAAATTTTTCGAGGCTCTTCTCTAAGCCCCTAGACATTACACTCAGATTTAGAGAGAAGTAAAGTTAATTTATTTTCCCACTTTTTTTCTATTTATATTACTTTGCTTAACCCTTTTTCAAGTATCTTAAGTGATTCTTTCTTAACCCACATATATATTTGATTCAACATGTTTTTAGGTGGTGAGTGTAAATGAGGCCAAGAACTAGAAGTCAAATATAAAGCATAGTAAGACCCTTTGCATGAGATCACTCAGTGGGCATGAAGCAGAATACCCCACAATTCACCATGCAACAAAACATAAAGGATATGGAAAATTAAATCACTTACCTCGTGTAGGCAGTAATGGAGAAAGCGCGCCACAAAGAACCTGTGGATCACTAAAGCTTGCCCACCCCTCTAGCTCAAGATCCCGCATCTAGAATCATATAAAAGTCAAACAAACCCGATGGACCACTTAACCTACTTTGAATCGACGACATCACTTCTAGATCTAGATGATGCAATCATGTGTCATCTCTTATTTACCACTTTCAAAGAGTCAACTATTAGTGGTTTTCACGCCTTCTAGTAGTACCTCATTCGTTGAGTTCACAAGAATGTTCATCATGCAATTTATCAGTGATTAGAAGCTGTTAAAATGTTCATAAGCTCTTCTACAAAAGAGGTAAGAACCTATCAAGTCATTAAACATGTTTCTAACCTATTTCTAATAAGAGATGTTGAAAATTATAGATTTTGAACACAGTTGCCCAAGTAGCATTTGTTCAATCTCTGAGGGAGGGGCCCTTTAGATATGCCCTCGGTTCTAGCTTCCAAAAACACTCACAAAATCATTTGAGTTAACAACTAACCACGTGAATATGGAGGAGTACAATGAAGTTGTCCAATTGACCCTACCAACATGGGCAATGAACTCGACAAGGAGGTCTCCTTCAGAGTGGTTGTTTGGAGATAAGTTTCAAGTATGAAGGTCAAAGAAAAGAAGGTGACCTCAGTCACAAGTACTTGGGTGAGGTTTTAGAAACCCAAAAACTTGCTATCAAGGAGCCAATTATTCGCCATTCGCTTTGGTGACCCCTCTTAGGCTATGTGGCGGCTATCCAGAGTAAGAATTATTTTTATGTGACCATCACCTATGAAGGACAATAGAGTTCAAGATAGCTCAAGGTACTGCAACTATCACAATGATCATGAGTATTGGCTAATACTCTCCACAAATAAGTTACATGTGACCAACCATCAAGATTGTCAGTCAATTAATCATACTCACCTCAAGTCAGAGCTCGCTCTAACTTGTACTTGACCTACCTTATATGTAATTAGCATATGTAGCATAAAAGTGTGTGTGTGTGTGTGTGTGTGTGGGGAGGGGGTGCCATCTGCCTCCTCCTCTATGGAAACTTTTCAAGGTTTGTCATCTCTAGGCCTCTAGACATTGCACTCAGATTTAGGAAGAAATAAAGTTCATCTATTTTCCCACTTTTCTCTATTTCTATTTATATTATTTTGCTAAATCATTTTTTGGGTTTATAAAGAGATTCTTTCTTAACCCACAGATATATTTGGATTCAACATCTTTTTTGGTGTGGTGAGTGTGAATGTGGCCAACAACTAGAAGTCAAATGCAAAGAAAAGTAAGACCTTCAGCATGAGATCACTTAGTGGGCATGAAGCAGAATGCCCAGAATTCACTGTGCAACGAAACTTGAAGGATATGGAAAATCAAATCACTTACCTCATGCGAGCGGTAATGGATAAAGCATGCCACAAAGAACTTGTGGATCACTAAAGCTTGCCACCCCGTCGGCTTAAGATCCCACATCTAAAATCATATAATAGTCAAACAGACCCAACATACCACTTAACCTACTTTGAATCGATGACATTACTGCTAGATCTAGATGATGCAATGATGTGTCAATTCTTATTTACCACTTTCAAATAGTCAACCCTTAGGTGGTTTTCACTCCTTCTGGTAGGGGTTATAACCTCATTTATCGAGTTCAAGAGAATGTTCATCATGAAATTTATCATTGATTAGAAGCCACTAAAAGGTTCCTAAGCTCTTCTACAAATGAGGCGAGAACTTATCAAGTCATTAAAGAAGTTTATCACCTATTTTTAGCAAGAGATGTTGAAAATTATAGATTTTGAACACAGTTACCCAAGTAGCACTTGCTCAAGGTCTGAGGGAGGGGCCCTTTAAATTCACCCTCTAACTCTAGCTTCCAAAAACACTCACAAAATTATTTGAGTTAACTAATAACCACATGAATATGGAGGAGTACAATGAGGTTGTCATCTCTAGGCCTCTAGATATTGCACTCAGATTTAGGAAGAAATAAAGTTCATCTATTTTCCCACTTTTCTCTATTTCTATTTATATTATTTTGCTAAACCATTTTTTGGGTTTATAAAGAGATTCTTTCTTAACCCACAGATATATTTGGATTCAACATCTTTTTTGGTGTGGTGAGTGTGAATGTGGCCAACAACTAGAAGTCAAATGCAAAGAAAAGTAAGACCTTTAGCATGAGATCACTTAGTGGGCATGAAGCAATGCCCAGAATTCACTGAACAAACTTGAAGGATATGGAAAATCAAATCACTTACCTCATGCGAGGGGTAATGGATAAAGCATGCCACAAAGAACTTGTGGATCACTAAAGCTTTCCACCCCGTCGGCTTAAGATCCCACATTTAAATCATATAATAGTCAAACATACCACAACAACCTACTTTGAATCGATGACATTCGCTAGATCTAGATGATGCAATGATGTGTCAATTCTTATTTACCACTTTCAAATAGTCAACCCTTAGGTGGTTTTCACTCCTTCTGGTAGGGGTTATAACCTCATTTATCGAGTTCAAGAGAATGTTCATCATGAAATTTATCTTTGATTAGAAGCCATTAAAAGGTTCCTAAGCTCTTCTACAAATGAGGCGAGAACTTATCAAGTCATTAAAGAAGTTTATCACCTATTTTTAGCAAGAGATGTTGAAAATTATAGATTTTGAACACCCAAGTAGCACTTGCTCAAGGTGAGGGAGGGGCCCTTTAAATTCACCCTCTAACTCTAGCTTCCAAAAACACTCACAAAATTATTTGAGTTAACTAATAACCACATGAATATGGAGGAGTACAATGAGGTTGTCCAACTAACCCCACCAACTTGGGCAATGAACTCGACAAGGAGGACTTCTTCAGAGTGGTTGTTTGGAGATAAGTTTCAAGTATGAAGGTCAAACAAAAGAAGGTGACCTAAGTCACAAGCACTTGGGTGAGGTTTTAGAAACATAAAAACTTGCTATCAAGGAGCCAACTTTTTTCCTTCCTCTACGGTTGTCCCTTCTTAGGCTGTCAATTGCCAAATTGGTGGAAGCTATCTACAGTAAGGATTATTTAAAGCGACCATCACCAATGAAGGCCAATGGAGTTCAAGATAGCTCAAGGTACTGCTACTATCACAATGATCATGGGAATGACACTGATGAGTATCATCCTCTAAGGAGTTTAGTTGATGAGTTAATCAAAGAGAGAAAACTCAAGAAATTTACTAGAAAGAAGGATAAGGAAGTTGCTGAAACTGATAATGAACTTGACCAACACACACTATCCATATCATAAGCATCGTATCCACCATCTTTGGAGGTGATAGAGAGTCCTCAAAAAAGGCAAGTATAAAATGGTTGAAGTCTTGAGAAGTGAACTTAGTCACCATATTGTGAGCATCACCCATAACCATAGTTTTTGTGAGTTTCTCAGCAAGGGACAAACTCACCATTAGCAACCCATATAATGATGTAGTTGCGTAACAACCCTAATCATCAATTACCAAGTTGGAAGTATTTTGATAGGCATATAGATCTCAATCAATATCATCTTTAAATCCATCTTCAGTAAATTGAAATTAGCAAATTCCAAACTCACACTTATAGGGGGACTATTGTATGGCTTCTCAGAAGAACTAAAAGAAATTGAAGGGATAATCACTCTTCCAATAACTTAAGGAGAGGTAAGGAATTAATTAGTGGTCATGGCTGACTTTGTCATAGTGGAGGCTCCTGCCATCTACAACATTATCTTTGGCCAACCTCTACTCAATGCATTTTAAGAAATAGTGCTGACTTATTGCATAGTTGTCAAATTCCCCACTGGGAGCAAAGAGATCACTGTTAGAAGAAATTTCAACTAGTCTCGAGCCTACTACTTGAGGGTTGTTGGCAGGTCTATAGAGAAGATGAAGTCCTATAGTTATAAGTCACAAGAACTGAGAATAATGTTCATGAGGAGATCGAAGACATACCCACCATGCAGAACCCAGAGCGAGTTCTAAAGGTTAGCCCAGCCTTTTTTGCTTGGAGTGTAAAGAACTCGCCAAAATGCTCTTGGATAACCTTAATATATTTGCTTGGACCACTGTAGAGATGTTGTCCATCAACATCAATATCACTCGCCATCACCTTAATGTCTACAAGGATACTCAACCCGTTAAGCAAAAGATGAGGAAGACAACTGCCTTACTCGTTGAGCCCATCAAAACGGAGGTCATCAAGTTTCTTAGAGCAAATTTCATTAGAGAAGTCCAATACCTAGTGTGGGTGTTGAATGTAGTTATGGTCTAAGAATTAAATGGAAAGTGGAGAATGTGGGTTAATTTAAATAATTTAAATTTCACATTCTCAAAGGATGGAAACCCTTTACCATGTATAGATGAACTTGTTAACTCGACAGCCAGCTACTTGGTGATGATTTTTCTTAATGCATTCTCAGGATATCATCAAATACAAATGCACCTCATCAACTTACAAAAGATAACTTTCCTTATTAGAGAAGGACTATACTGCTACAGAGTTATGCCCTTCGGTCATAACAGGAGTGACCTATAAAAGGCAAGTGGATTGAGTATTCAAGGAGCACGGGGAAAGGAATATAGAAGTTTATGTTAAGGACTTGTTGATCAAAATTAAGTCACTCATTCAACACATGTAGGATATCAAGGAAACATTTGCCACTCTAAAAGGGTACAACATATGCCTTAACCCTAAAAAATTCATGTTTGGTGCAAATACATAATATTTTTTTTCCATTCCTCATTACCAATGAAGGTATCAAGGTGAACCCCAACAAAGTAAAGGCCATACTCGAGGGGTGAAGGAGGTACAATGACTCACATCCAAATGGTGGGGCTGAACAAGTTCATTTCTAAGGCTGGGGAGCATTGTTCATAACTTCTTCAAAGTCCTTAGATTAGCAAAAAAAGATTTTAGTATACCACAAAATATGAAAGGGCTTTTTGTGATCTAAAGACTCTACTTGCATCACCACCTTTGCAATAAAGCTTGACGAAAAGAGAGACCCTACTAGTGTACTTAAAAGTGGAAGAATACTCAGTTTGTTATGTACTCATCAGGAAAGAAGGTGGGAAGTAGTGGCATTTTTACTATGTTAGCAAAGCTCTGTGAGGTATCGAGTTGAACATCCCACTCATAGAAAAATTCACACTAATGTTGATTATCCCCACTCATGGCCATACGTCTAAGTACACTTAATCCAAGTCATCACTAATAAACCCCTCAAATTTGTACTTGCTAAACCTGATCATGTTGGGAGATTGCTAAAATGGTAAATAAATTAAGCGATTTTGATATATCTTACTCATCGAGAATGGCCATTAAAGCCAAAGCATTAGAAGATTTTTTGTCAACTTAAACAGCTTACACAACATCCTAGTCAACTCACAACCCCTATGGCAACTATACATTGATGGCTCATCTTGCAAGCACGCAACAAGCACCAGCATTGTGTTAAAAATTCTAGTAATAATCACTATCATGCAATTAGTCAAATTGGGTTTAAAATAATAAATAATTAATCTAAATTCAAGGCTCTACTTGCTAGACTAGGATTCTCTTGAGAACTCAGGACTTCACATGTTGTAGCCTATTTCAACTTGTAGTTAGTTATGAGACAAGTCAACGAAGAATACAAAGTCAAAGATGAGTTTTTGTAGAAGTATTTAACGAAGGTGAAAATAGAGATCGAACAATGAGAGTACTTCAAGATTGACCAGGTGCCTAGACAACAAAACTAGCTTGCTGACCAGTTATCTCAAGCTAGTAGACCTGGGGAGCACTCGGTCATACAACTTACCCAGCTAAGCTCAAAGGAGGAAACACTTATGCAAATTGAATGCCAAAGCTCATCGAGTTAGATTGACCTCACCATCTTTGGCCCTTGTTATAAAATATACTCGCCAATTGAGTGGTGTCTTAACTCTCAAAGGGATAATAGAATTAAGCTTAGGGAGTAGTCTACAAAATAAAGTCACTCGGCATGTAATTTTAGCCCAAGTTCATGTGAGACTTGGTGTGTCATCTTCAACCTGAGTAATGAAGTTGACTCTCCTACCCTAATTAATTAAAAAAGATCAGTACTCCATGTGGTTCATGACTATAGTGTAAGACCGACACCCCATGAAGTCAACTACTAAACTTAAAAAAGATCAACTCTTCATATGGTTGGTGGTTATAGTGTAAGACTGACACCCCATGAGGTTGACAGTTAAACTTTAAAAAAACCAACACTCTGTGTGGTTGGAGTCTGTAGTGTAAGACTGACACCTTGTTGGGTTGATAGCTAAACTTAAAGAAGACCAATACTCCGTGTGGTTAGCAACTATAGTATAATGCCAACACCATGTGAGGATGGCAACTAAAATTTAAAAAGAACAACACTCCCCAAGGTTAGAGACTATAATATAAGACTAACACCCTAAGAGATTGGCAACTAAACTTAAAAAAGATCAACACTCCATGTAGTTAATGAATATAGTATAAAACCAACACCCTGGAAGGTTGATAACTAAACTTAACAAAGATTCACATTCTATGCTTTTGGAGAGTATAGTATAAGACTGCCACTCTATGAGATTAGCAATTAAAATTAATAAACAACTTGAAAGGATAGTTACTCTCAAAAAATCAACCACTAAAGGCTGAAGTATTTGCACACTAAATTACCTGACTAACAATAAAAATTTTATCTATCTCATAGTAGTTACATGATTACCTAAGGATGACAAGCTGATGATCAATATATCCCTCAAGTCTTTCACAAAGTTGAAAGTGCTAAAATAAGTATAGCATCAGTGATGTTGGTAAACTCTTAAATCTAAAAAGGTGTAGCCTTCATTTTGCTCAAATAACATTATTTACAATTGTGCTTTATAGAAGAAAAAAACATTCATAATTATACTCGATCGAAGAATGAGAAGTTGTATTTTTCTTTCATGAAGCAACGTTTGTACAAAGAGAGCAAGCAAAGAATATGTGTTTACTCTTTACTCTCCAAATAAAAAAAAGGGGAGATAATTAACTTGTGTTTCCTTCATCATCATCTTTATTAATGTCTAAAAGAGCAAGTATGTTGGAGAAGTCCAAAAACTTGGCATCCACTAGTCATGCTTCACCAACTTAATGACAACAAAGTTGCAGCTAGCCTTGAACAATTGTTAAAGTAATTCATGGTACTCATTAAAATCCAGAAACCCAACAAACTCAGCTTCCTTCTTTTAAAACACTTTTATATAATGAGAGAGCTTTTGCTCTAACTCCTTGTTCGACTTGATCAGCCAAATAATATCTAGGGTCACATTATTTTTCTCCTCCTCTTGTTAAGCCACTCAGCTTGAAGATCCATATGCTTGGCCTCCAAAGATAAAAGATCTTTTTTATAATCACCAATCAAGACTTCATAAAATAGTCTTCTTTCCACTTAATGAAAAACTTCTGGCAGACTTCCCAAGTAAACAACCATAACATTGCTTGGGCAATAATGACAACATAGGGCAGTCGCCCATTAGGAAGTTCTTTCAAAACTTTTTGAACTTCTTAAAATGAATCACCTATCTAAGCTCATAGGCTTCACTACTCAGCTCAACTAACTTTAAAGTGTAGTTGTCCTCCACGTATTCACTTTGTTACTCTTCCTCCTTTAGTTCACCCCTTTGTTGATGACCTCAAGGAGTTGAGCTCGTGAACCTCTTCTTAGACTTCTTCGAAGCTATATTCAGCTCGACCTCATCAGCAAATTTAGTTGGGGTCTATTCCTCCACCCTCTCGGTGACCCTAAGGGGAGAACAGACTCACCACCTCCATGCTGGCACTTGCCAACCTTGCGTTCACCACATTCAAGAAGTTTAAGCACGTTAGAGATGAGTTCATGGGACATTGAGACTGCCTCTCTTGCAAACAAGAAAGAGAAATTGATTAAAAAGAGCGAGTTTGAAAGACACATACAAAATAGTGAGTCCGTACCAAAAAAGGAGCTCACCATTGAGGATGCTCGTGGCATTGTCAAAATGGAGGTTGTTAAAAGTATTCAAGGATTAGCCCATCAATTAATCCAGTTCCCCCTTCTCTTGCATTTTTGGCTCACCCAAATGCCTTGCTGGCTAGGAAAGGAAGAGGTAGAGTCAATACTAGCCATGTAGATGTGCTCTTGATGAACATAAGCTTTAAGTGCCTAAGCTATGAATTTTTTATAGAGTCACTAAAAATTGCATAGTCCCATCCTAGTGGCTCTCTCCATGAAGACTTTCCAGAAGAGGCTAACACTCCATGGATGTTTCTCTTCTTGCAAGCAGAGGATGAAAGTGGTATTGCTCACCACCAAGTTGGGGAGAACTCGAGCGAGCACCAACTTGTTGAAGTTCAAGATGTCAATCCACTAGTGGAGAAGAGGGAGCCAAAACTTATTTCTTTAAATTGTGTTGAACTGCACTCTCGCTTGAGTTCTAAACCATTTACTCTTCTCAACTACCTGCACGATAAAGTTGAGGTTGTCATAGTAATAGCCAAAGAAGATAGAGATCGTGTGAAACTAATCCAAGTTTATCACCTCTTTAATCTGAACTTGGTGGAATGACAAAGCTGCCTTCTTCAAAAGAAATTGCTTAAATAAGAGTGGGAGTGAGTTCTACTCAGCAAAGGAAGAGCTATAATCACTTGAATTCAAAGAGAGATATAAAGACACAGTAACACTGACATCACATCAAGCAATAAATAGAGAAATAATTACTTAATCCAACGGATATCACATTGGATGTAAATTATGAGAAAACCCATTAATAAAATTCATTTTCATCATAAAGCAAACTCAACAAAACAACAATGGCGTGTAGAGAAAAAGTAATATCTTTATTACAAACCTATAAAAACCAAAATACAACATGCACTCACTATAACCCCTACATATTATCTTTTTAGCAATTTTATAATAGGTTATGAGTGTCCTTCTTCACTAAGTCCTCCCTTTTCTCAAATTTAATTGAAAGAGAAGTTCACACCAGAAAGGATGAGGGAATTCCTACATAACTTGACCATTCTCTGAAGCAAGGTTAGCTCAGCCCTCATAGTCAAAAAATCTCATTGGTACTCCACCTCCATGGACTATCTTCATAGTGACTCCAGTTCCAGCAAGGACAGTAACTCTCTTATTTACTACTTGGATGAGTCCAAGGCCTTACTTAAGAGAGTGATCTCTCTTCGTAGAATGGTGAGCTCTAATGAATTGGTGAGTATTCATGGTTCCTTCCCCACTTAATCCCTTGATAATTGGGATGATTCACCTTTTGCAGGCTCGCCACCATCCCAACAACCCAAAGGAGGAAATCTTGCCAACATCTCTTTAATATTTGTAGAAGTAAAGCTAGTCATCATAGCAGTAGATAGAGCAAAAACATCAATGGGTGCCTCTTGTGGATGTAAGCCCTCTCTCGACATCGTACTCAATACTACCAATTTGGTCTAGGTTAAAGTTAGTGTCACTATTGAACAATGAGAAAGGAGATCAAAATGATTTTGTCTTTTATGTTTTTGAGTCATAGTTATGTTGGTTTTAGTGTGATTTACAATCCATTTTAAACTCATTCAAAATTATCTAAGAAAACTATTTTGATCCCCTAGTTGAATTAAAAATTTTGAATGACTAGTACTAATCGAGAGTTTCCCTTGAGCATTGTTCTAATAATATAATTAATTTTTAGGGTTTGATCTCAATGAATATTGAATCTCATAAAATCATCCTAATTTGTACCATATATTTGTTAGATGAATTTAGTATGGTAGTGTTATGATCTCTTGACACCATATTGTAAAATGCTCTTAACCTTTAATGTGATTATGGTATCTTCTTTAAGGGTCTCAGTCTGAACAATAAGATATTCTTCATTTAGCCTACCTTTTGGTAATTCTCATATTAAAGGATAAGTGATGGTAGAGGGAGACTGTATAGTGGCTAATAGATAATAGATGTGGGTATTATTTAAATGTATTAAGAAGTGAGTAAGATTTTATGGTGGGGGAAATGATTGGAATAATATATTTGGTGGAAGGAATGGCAACATTATTCTAGCTTAGATTCATTAGGGCTAATTTGAAAGATCACTTTAGAATATGATTTTTAACTGATATAAATGAGTGAAAAATATAGTTGATGATTAGCTTATAATTTTAACTTATAATCTATAGTTTCTAAAAGAAAGATGTGTTACTTAGCTATAGCACCTAAGATGGGGGCTTAATTGGGTTTTAAATATAAATTTTAGAAAATTTAATTTTATCCTTTATAGAATACTTAAATATTTAATAATAATGCTTTAGTGAAATAAAGCAACATAAAAAAAGCAATAACATAAAAGTAAAGTGTTGAGAAGTAAAGAAAGAGAACACAAAGATTTTTACGTGGTTCGACAAAACCCCAAAAACCAACCTACTTCCACGCTTAGCCACCGAGGTTAGGAATTCACTAAACCAAAGTTCAGATTACAACAAATCTCTCATACTCTCCTTCACAGGCAAGTACAACCCAACATATACTTTTCTTAACCTATAAGTACAACCCAACAAGAAATCAAGACTAGGCAAAGAAAAAGATATAAGTCTAACTCTCTATTTTAAAATATTTTTGCAGTTACAACCCAATCTATACCAATATTAAAGCAATTGAATATTAATGAAAAAGAGAGCTCACTTTGATTGTAAATGAAATTAAAACAAGATATTCGAGTAAGTATATAATGCAATTAAGTAACTAAATGTTGCTCAATTGATCTTTAAAATTTTGGAATAATTTTCTTGAATGACTTTGAAATGCAAACAAAAATGCAGTTACCAAACACTCTACTCTGATTTTTTTTTTCACAAAATCTAATTTTTATTCAAAGGATGAATGTATGTCCAATTGGAACAACTCAACAATCACTTGAATAAGGATTTGAATAATATCACATGAAATCTATCACATAACATATGCATAAACCAATTGAATACAAGTAATCAACAAGAATGAAATATTTTATGCAATATGTGATATGGTCTACCAAATGGAGAAAGATATGAAATAAGATGTTAAGCACAATCAAATTTAACCAACCTATATTAAAATTTATGCCAAAGGGATAAACAATGGATATTCAATTGATTAAGAACTTAGGAAATTAATAACCTTTAAGAATACCTCAGCCAAACAAGAAACAAAAGGAATATTCAATGATTAAGAACAAAATAAATTGATTTCCTTATGTTAGCTTTAGGCCAAACAAAAAATCAGAAGATTGTCAAGTAGTTAAGTCCACACAAATTAATCTTCTTATCTTTGTTTCTAGCTAAATAAAATCTAAAGATTATGTCATGAATGATCATAAGAAAATTTATATAACCTTGTAAACTTCAAAGCCAAGAAGAAATAAAAGAAGTTTAAGAACTTAACACCTTAGAAAATGAACTCCAAGGAATTGATATTTTCAACCAAGGGGGGAAACGCACCTAACCCTCACTTTTCACAATCAATATTCAAGCCAAATAAATGTCCAAGGTAAAGAGAAGAATAATAAGGAATCACAAAAAATCTCCAAGAGATTCTTTAGCAAGAATGGACCAAGGCTGAGAAAGAGAGCAAGAGAGAAAGTAATAGTTTTTTACTTTTTTTAAACCTTTTTCAAGTTGTAACATGGCTCTTAAATAGATGAGGGAGGAGTATAGAGTCAGCCAAAAACTGATCCAATGAGAGAAAAATTGATTTCACATCAATTTGAATTCTAAATTCAAAAGAGAGGGGATCTGCCAAAAATATCTTCCATAGGCTATTTTACAAATTTATTTAAACTCAATATGGAAGGTGTGCTTTGTGATTCATGGCTGAGGATGGAGGAATTTCCATAGGAAATTTTTCCAATGAATTTTATACATGTAGGAGGGAGTTTCGATTAAAATTAATCCGTAGAATATCACTTCAAAAAATTCGGCCAAAGAGGTTTCCTAAAATAGGAGATTCTCAAAATAATGCATGAATTAATTTAAATAAAAATTGATTGTATTATATGCTTATTGAATCTTTAAATAACATATAAATGTATTAAATTTTAAGCATAGTGTCTGACCTCCCTTAAACTTTCGTAAAATAGGCCAAATTGGAAAAAGGAAAGGAATTATTTTGAAAAAGAGGGCTGATTTAAATTTAAATTTAAAATAACTTGAAATAAATTAATTAGGCTCTAAATAATCATAATTAATCATGCTTGGGACGTTCAATATACTCCATAAAAAATTTTATTTGATTTAGCAAGTACGTGTCATGCATAAAGGAGTTTGAACTAAGGAATAAATCAAAAATAATTCAAATTCAGAAATTGAAATAAAAAATTTTAAAATATGAAGAATGAGAGAAAATGATATGGAAATATTTTGAATGAACTTCAAGCAATTTATTACACAAAATACATTAAAAAATTTGGCCAAAATAATGTTACAATGAAAATGATAATAAGAGAGAGAAGAAAGAATAAAAGGAGAGAGAATAAGAGGAAAAAGGATAATTTTATTATAATTGAATTTTCATGCACTAAAAATTATGAATGGAATGGAAATGATTTAATAAATTTTAAACATAATTTATCTTGCTCAAACAAACATTTAATGGAACTTATATCATGCATTTAGTTTATACTATCCAAAATGGATGACTTAATGAATAATTACAATATTAAGATATAGAAAAATATAAATAATTTTAGAATGATGAATCTAAAAATGAATGAATCATTTATTTAAATTTAGTGAGATTTCCATTTTCCTTAATATAGTAATTCGTATAAACATTCCCACCCAATCCATGTCCAGTAGCTTTAGTAATTTGATATAACTAAAGAACCAGGAGCTGAAGAAATTTTTCTGCACACTTGAATTTAACTTAATTAGCAGCATTTGAACGTATGTCTGTAATCATCAAAATCAATCTCATATAAGATGGGGCTCATGGATTCAACAAGATGTGGCATTTAAAGTAATTTAGTATAAAGATGATCAAGAACAGTCTAGATCAGGCTAGTTTGAGTTGATTTAAAATATCTCTTTTGAGACATGGCTTAAGATAGTCTAAATAAGAGAAATTGAAGGTTGAGGATTAGTTTTAAATTTAAACTTAAATTTTGGAGTATTTGGTATAGTCTAGTGAGGTTTATGGCATTATAATAATGGAAAGAATATGATTAGGTAATTTTCACCTAATTAGGGTTGTGAGTCTTAAGAAAGACTTTGGAGTATGGGTTGAGGACTTGGGTAATGGATGGTTTTTCATAGAGGTTAATTAAGATGTAAAAGGAAATGTGATAATGATTGAGGAAAAGTTTAGAGAAGGTGATAGGAAGCCCTCAAAATATAAATACTAATCCCATTGAGGAAAGGTTATGTTGGGCCATCAAACACTAACATAAAGAGAAAAGAATTATCTAAAGAAATTTTATTATTTCAAGATAAAAATTCTCATTATATACTAGTCATATTTATTAGGATTATAATACCATCATTCAATAGAAAAAGGAGAAAGTTTGGTGGAAAATAAGTGGGTGGTCATTAATAGAGGAAGGGGCCAACCACCTTCATCAATTAATTTTATCCATAATTATTTTAGTAATACCTAGAACAAAAATGTTCACTAAGTCAAAAATTATATCTAAAATATAAAGAAAAAAATGTAAAATAAAATTAAAAACTTACATATTTATTCTTAATTGTGCTCTTGTGATGTGCTTTGATTGGATTCTTATTTGGACACTATCATGGGCTTTGCTTAAGCTATTTTAATTGGACCTTTATTGTTATTATCTTTATCCATTTTATGTACTACATTAATTCCAGTCCACAATCAAATTATTTTGCATTTTATAATTTAATTTATTGTTCTAAATGCTAAAGCCTTTTTCGAAGCCCATAGATTTTTGGTGATTCAACTAGAAATAATTTCTTACTTCATATTTTAATACTTTATTTTATTATTATTGTTTACATTTTCTAAGTTTAGCATCTTATTTTTATAACTTCTTCTCATTAAGCATATGTCCTTAGTATTCTTTTTATGCTATGAATATAATTTTATGTCTTCCTTTTTAGCCTTGCCTCACAAACTCAGAGAATTTATAAGATTTTCATAAAGGTCCCCATGGCAGAAGATGTATTAAATTCCTTGGAAGATATCAAATATATAAGGGTTCACCATCCATGAACTTATTCTTCCTAGAGGATTAACTCTAAAGATTCTTTATTACCATCTACCTTTCAAAAAAACCTATTACTTAGCTAGCCCCAACTCTTTATTTAGTCATTATTTTAGTAGTTCTTATATAAATAGTAAGGTGAAAAACACCCATGATCATTCTAGTAATTAGGCTTGGCTTACCCTATTGTTATGTGCTTTATTCTCATCCTCAAAAGAGCTATGCTAATTGCATCCTTTCATCTTCTTTTTTACACTCATGCATGTGAAACTTTTCTATAATAAGAGTGCTAAATGATCCTATAAGAGAGGATTTGACTAAATATATTAAAATAATGATTCAAACTTCTTATAAAATATTTCACAAGAGGAGAAGAAAAGAGTATCAAAGTAAGGTCACCACCTCTCAACTAAACTCATGACAAATAATTATTTCAAGACATAACATTGAGTTAACAAAAGTAATTAGTGAGAATATGGGATACTTGATCCCTCAAAAGGACTAAGTTCCCTTTAGATAATTACACTTGAGAACACCTCTAAGAGAACTCTTTAATAGGAAGAAATATGTCTTTATTTAGAATTTATTTTAATTATTTTAGAAAGGAGGATTCATTTTTCAATAATTATTATCTTGATAATATAACCTATATAAAATAAATTTCCATAACAAAATGAGATGATAAACCAATATATAAAATTTTATATGATAAAAATTACTAAATCACTAATGGCTCACCAAGGAATATGATGGGCTCAATGTGGTAGGTGGGTAAAAAAGATAAGTCAATGAAAGGATAAGAACAGCCTTGATTTATTTCTCATAGATTTTTTATCTTAAACTATAAGCTCAAGTTCATTTAGCTCAAGTAGGAAGTCAACCAAACTAAGTTGCAAGATGCTCTATCAACAACCATAAAATAAATATTTCAAAGTTTATCTCATAACCTCAAACTAAAAATATTGAGTATTTCTAGACATATGACATCTATCAAAATGTGATAAAGATGCAGAACATGTAATCTCTGCATTGGTAGAGAAGTTCAAAAAAAAAAACAAAATAGAATAAGATAGATAAATTATATTCAACCAAAGTTACTCAACTTATGACATACAATTACGTCTAAATTATGCTACCTTTTCCTAACATACTAAGATTCCCAAAGCATAATTAAAACTATGCCTACCTAAGGCTTTATCCTAAGAAAAATATGGTAAGTAATGCATGTTATCCATCATGAAGTGAAACAAATAACTGCTATAGTCTTACTTAGCCAAGGTATGAAGGTGCACCAACAGTTGCGGCTTTTAGTCACTCTCTCACTTTATCTCATACCTCCTCTGGAAGATATAAGAGTTCAAATATAATTTTAAAATATTATCTATAATGAGCCCTCATTTAGATAATTTTAAGGTAATATATTATTCTATTAAAATTGATAAAATATATTGCCTAGCATAAAGTCATTTGTAGCCCAAACAAGCACATTATATTAAAAAAAATAAAAATAGTAAATAGAATAAAAATAAGTAATAACTATATTATAATGATTATAATCACTATATTATAATGGCTATAATCAAGAAAGTGATAGGTTAGTGAAGCTGAGCAATTTGGTTATACATATCCTAAGTAGAAATTAGAAGGACTACTAGAGTTCTACTCAATAAGCTCAAACAATTAAAAAAATAAAGTAAAAGTATTAATTTCCTTCTAGTCTCAGTTTAGATTATATATATGTTCAATAGAAACTTTGTATTTGGGTCAAGAAATATTACTTATATTTGATTGTACTAAAATTTCTTAAATGTAGTAGAGATAATATCCTAAAACTAAAAGAAGCCATTAATGGAGCAATAATCCACACGTGTAAAAATACATAATTTTTTAAGTAATAAAAACTGAATAAAGATTTGTTTCCTTGAAAATTACATGATATTTACTAAAATTGGGTTAACTAACTATTATTTGACTAATAAAATAGAGGGGTTAATAGAAAATAAAATTTACACCTAGATCTACTAAAAGCTTGTAAGAATTTCTCATGCAAGAGTGGGTGGGGTTTATTACTGCTCTTTAAAAATTTAAAAGATAAAAAATTAATCAAGCTTTTAAATTCAACAAGCAAAAACTTAATAAAATAAAACCAACAATCCAATGCAAAACATAAGAGCAACAAAAAATAGAAGAAATAAAAGAAAGAGGGTTACAAAATGTTTTATAGTAATTAGGCCCAATGAACTCATGCCCACTCTCTAAATCTTCTCAAAAAATTTACTATCTCTGCTTTGACACAAGACACCAAGGTGGAGATATCTCTCTCCTTAATGAGTAATAGAGAAACCATACACTCCTTCCCTTCTCTTTTAAGGAAAGAAGGATGCAAAAGCTTCTCGCAATAAAAAATCTCACACAAGTTCTATTTATAAAAGTAAACTCTCAAGTTAGAGCCCAACTTATAATGGCAATATGAATGGATAAGAATAACCAAAATAAAGTGTAACCTCACCAAAACTAATTCTCACACAGGGTTTCTTAAGAGAAAAGATAGGAGATAATTCTCCCTAATTTTTGGCTAAGAAAATACCCTTCTCTATGCCTTCGTAAACCTCCCTCACATTCAAGTTGACAAGTTAAGCTCCTTAATGGATAAATTTATTGTAAGGAAGCTAAATAAAAATTTAAAAAAATAATTTTTAATAAGATTGTTCCAATTGTATTGTGCAATCAATTCAATTTTGTTCTATTATTCGGACTGGATGATTTGATCATCCAAATAACCATCATAATCATATAATATTACTAAGGGCCTACATGAATAGTACAAACTAAAAATTTAGCATTCAATTTGTTTATCTTATATGTTCATATTGTATAGTATGAACTATATAAGTAAAAAAAAACTTACATAAGATCCAATAAATTATAGAATTTAATTGGGTAATTATAAAATAAATTCATACTATATGATATACATCATACCATATGATCAATTTGATTTGAAAAATTGTAATTAACCCAATTAATCTTGGTAGCTATAATTAATTTATAAAATTAAACAATCATGTAGTATGATTAGAAGACCATAGAGTATTATTAGTTCAATTTTGACAATTTTAGAGTTAATTGACTATATATGTTGGATAAAATTATTTAACATAATAGGATAATCACACAATATGAATGGAATCATACAATTTAATTTCTTTAAAAAAATTTTAATTTTTAAAGAAATTTTTTTATTCCCTCAAGTTTGTGTGTTGATTAATTTTCAACATTAACATGCCAATTATATGAAGATAAAATAAAATACATATACCATAATAATGATACGAATTTAGGTTTGACTTTGACTTAAGCCTTCTAGCATCAATCATTCCTCATTGTAGTCTTCACGTAACTTTGGACTTGACTTTGGTCTTTTAGCATTAACCATTCCTTGATCTAGCTCTTTGATTTAAAAAACTATTATTCATGCTCTCTTAGATAACCTTTCCTAAGCTTCTTATTTGTAATACATGCAATGATAGGTTACTATTGCTTGTACACCAAACTAATTCATATAAATAAATGTTCAACCAAAAACTATTTGTGAATGTGATAACTCCCACTCAATTTTTTTCTAACAAAATATATGAAATTCATGAAGTGATGTTTATGAAAAGATGCATAAGTATGCGAAGGAAGTCTTAAATAAACAAAAAAACACTAATTTACTCTCTCTTTTTACATATCAAAATGGGTTTAAATGAAAAAGTATACATGATTATGTAAAAGCAAATCACACAAACACTAGAGGTCTAGTAACATATTTGTAAATTCAATCAAGCAAACTTTTCTTAAAATATTCTTATATCACATACTTTCAAAATAAATATATTGAAAAAACTCTTTCAATGAGAATATTATATGTTTCACTAACTGAATCCTACTAGCCCTACATCGTCTATTTGTATGCAACACTTTTGTAAACATACATCATTACTTAGCTAAATTATATCAATCAATTTTCTAAATTTTCTAAATAAATTTCTAATAAAAATAAAATTTTGCTTAGATTTTATTTGGATGATTTGAGATGTTATTGCATGATTCAAGCAAGAAAATAACTTTTATGAAGAGCCACTTAATGAAGGACTAGTGAGGCACAAATTATTTTATGTTTTTTCTTCTTACCTTCCCACTTTAGAGATTTTTTGGTTTTCTTTTCTCCCACATTGGAGATTTTTTCTTAATTTTGCTTCTATCCAAGTCTATGCATCCCAATTTCACTATTGTCATTACTTGTTTTATTTTGTAATTACCAATGTCACATACATCCATAATACTATTTATGTATAAATTAATTTATTATAAATATAAAGAAAATAGAGTAAGGAAAAAATGTTATTTACATAAAAATTCAATATTAAATAGTTATGTGAATCACCAAGATAATTTTTTGACTGTTTGGAAAAGTTAGTGATTCATACTTCTACTATATAGATTTTTTATTCTAAATTATACTCAATCATAAGCATGTATTATAAGAAAGTTTAAAAAAAATATTGCATCAACGTTTAATTTACAAAATATATTAAAAAAAGAAAATAACTAGAAGATTCATGATATCCTACAATAAATGTAAAAATAAAAACATAAAACTCAAATAATCCTTCATCTGATGGTGGCGGTCAAAAGATGTTCTAGAGTAATACAAAATACCCTTAAAACCAAGCTTTGTCCTCTGTGTGTTGTCCCATAATATGCATGCCATGCTTTAACTTAAGTCATGCAAAATTCTCTATCTAAGCATCATGGGGGTAGTGGTAGTGTGCGAAGGGTTCCCCCTCTTTGATTGTATCCTCTTATTATACCTCTCTTATGGCCTGAGCTGGCCACCGCTTCTCACTATAAATGATCATGAAGTGAGAATGAATATGGTATGGTGCCTTGAAAAAGTGATGTTATACTTTTTATCTAGTAGGCATATGAACATGCGTCCTAAGGCTAAATAGTACTTTCTTTTGGATTTGGGGTATTTGATAATGGTGAGGTTTTCAATGTAAAGAATCAAAAGTTCAATAACATTGAAATGAACTTGAGTTATGCCAAAGCAAGTGAGATAGAAAGAAGAGATATGATGTTTATGCGATCACCAACTTTAAGAATGACATTATGCCTATGCACATGTTGAATAACACAAGAATTCAACATATGTTCACCAATTAAAGATTGATGCTAGAGAATTGGTGACTCTCTAAAGATTATATTAATGGATAACCAATTATTGGTGGGGACATTAGAGATCAGATAGACTAGTGTTTGACATGGGTAAATATTCATGAAGATTAATATTAGAAGTGGAAACCTGCCTACCATAAACTCTAGGAAGGGTAGGTAAGTGAAATTAAGAACTAAAGAGTTATGCTAACAAAAAGATCAAGTATGCAATAAGATAACTTATCTTGCAGAACAAGCTTTAAGTCAATAATGACACACTTTTTACTTCAAAAAGGCAACTTCTTCATTGTTAGATCTAAAGAGGTTTTCACACTTCCCTCGTGATCTTTTGATTCATATGAAAAATTCTTGCACACTAACTAAAAAACTCGAGAAAGTATGAGAAGATAAATAGAAGATATGTGAGAGAAAATTAAAAAATGATGGTCTATTTATATAGTTTTGGGTTTACGAGATCATATAAAATGAATAGGATTCTTACAATATGATTTGGATTATTCCAGCATTCATTCTAATAATTACTTTGATGCAGACAATCATACAATGGGATCAAAAATCATACAATATGATTAAGTAGCTTTAATCATCCCAAAGTTTAATTTAAATGGCTAGATAGCTCGATCAATCACACCCTTCCAAATATATCATATAATACAATCATTGACTGTATAGTATGATACTAGTAGTTTAATTATAAGCCCATGATGAAAAGTAAGTGAGATTAATGGATTCAATTTGAAAAGAAGAAGCATTAAAATAATATAAAAATACATGTAAAAAGAAAATAAACATAAAAATAAAACAAGAATAGATAAGAAACAAAAATAAAATGATGATGTTCTAAGCATTAAAGTTTATTAATCGTAAGTGTGCTTTAAGAGAGCTAAATCTATCAAAATTCAAGGCTTTTATGAAAATCATGCTAAGTGATTCTCCATATCAATGAATTAAATATCAACATCTCCCTTTAAAATACAATCTCAAATAAAATGATGTTAGACATCTATGTGTTTAGTACATGAGTGTTAAACTAGATTTTTAGTTCTATAAATATCAATAAGGTTGTCATATATTTTTAGAATCATACCCACTTATAGACCAAGATTTGGAATTTGTTGCTTCAGCATAAGATTTGGCAACACAACATCCAACAATGATTCAATAATAGTTAAAGTAGCAGAATTTTGATTCCTACTATGTCGTGAAACTAATGAGTGACCTACAAAACTTGCATGTCTTTTTCTATTAACTTTGTTCTCTACAAAATAAATATCAAAATATCCAATAAGATCAAAAGACATGCTTTGATGAGGGTATCAAATTCCTAAATTAGGTGTACAAATCAAATACCTAAAAATCCTTTTTATAGCTATCAAATGAGACTCTTCTGGATCAACTTGAAATCAAGCATAGCGATAAACACTAAACATGATATAAACTCTATTAAAAGTCAAATAAAATAAATATTTTATCATCCCATGATATTTCTTAAGGTTTACAAACATACCTGAAGGATCTCTATCTAATTGTGTATTAGGGCTTATAGGGTGTTAATGCTTTTACATCCTTCTAGTCTGAACTTTTTGATTAACCTTTTGGTGTACATAGATTGATTCAAGAATATACCTTTCTATTCTTGTTTAATATTGAATCTTAAGAGGTAAGTAAGTTCATCCATCATGCTCATCTCAAATTTGTAGCTCTTTAGCCTTAAAAAATCATAACACGTCAATGAATTAGAAAATCCAAATAATAATTATTCACATAAATCTACACAAGAAGAATATCAAATTTTATTTTTTATAAATAATATAGTATCAATAGGTTTTTTTAATAAAAGGTTTTTTAATAATAAAGTACTAAGCCTATCATATCAAGCATGAGGTGTTTGTTTTAAACCATACAAGGTCTTCTACAATTAATAAACATACATTATAGATGTTTATGGTTCAAATCTAAACAATAATTATGAGGCTTCCAAATGAGCAATAGGTGCAAAAGTTTTTTCAAAATTAATGTCTTCTATTTGATTAAATCTTGTTCCCACAAGCATTATTTTATTCCTAATAATAACTCTTTAGTTATTTAAGGTACTTTTAAATACCCACTTAAGTCCAATCGCACTTTGAGATGAGGGTCTGAGCATTAGTTCTTAAATACCATTTTTAGCAAATTGATTTAAATTTTATTGTATTTCCTTAACCTTGAAAATTTATCAAATAGTAGTTCTAGAATAGTGGGTTCAATTATACATATGAAGGTTGTATGGCTAACTTCTTCTCTAAGACTATTTCTAGTACTAACTCCTATTGATTTGTCTCTTAAAATTAATTCATGGGGATGACTGGATGCATATCTCCACTCTCTAAGTAGTCTCCCCTTAGTATCCTCATTTTTTTCCAACCTAGATTTTCAACAAGTTCTCTATAATAGGAAGGGACAATTAGTTCTTTTAGAATAACAAGCAAAGACTCTTCTATCAATAAGGTTCTCTTATTGAAAGTTCTATAAGCTTATCCTATAAATGAGTAACTAAAAAGATTACCTCATTTGACTAAGAATCAAACTTCCCCAAGTTTTTTAATATATATTTCAACAGAAAAATTTACACCAAAAATCATGCAAATGAGATAGATTTGGAGTCCTACCTTTGATAATCTAATAAGGTGTTTCATTTAGCTTGGATCTAATATGTACACGATTCATAACATAATTATCTGTGTTAACTCCCTCAGCCCAAAAGTGCTTAGGAAGCTTATACTCACTAGCCATCTAAATAGTAGCTTTTATAAACATTATATTCTTCTGTTCTACTACAGCATTCTATTGTAGTGTCCTATGGGGCTAAAATGTTGTGTTTTATCCATGTATAATTATAAAAAAAACTTCAAATTTATCATTCTTAAATTATCCACCATGATCATTATAAATAAATGGAACATTATAGCCAATTTTTCCTTGAATCCAAATAACAAGAATCGTTAATTTAGAAAAACATTTACTTTGTGTCCTAAGAACATCGCCCAAGTAAGCCTAATGAAATCATTAATATTAATAAATCTATATGGCTTTCACCACAAACTAGTAGTATTGACAGGTTCAAACAAATCCATGTATGGAATTTCTATAGGTTGTGTAGTGACTATGCCAAATGTGGATGTAAAAGAAGATATTGTTTACTTACCATGTTGACATGCATCACACAAATGATCATAAGTAAAATATAAACTAAGTATACCTCTAACAAAGTAAGCCCATATAGTCTTCTTAAGTGGGTGCATTTTTTGTGACACTGTCTCCTATGCCATAACTAAGACTTATATAGTGTAAATTTAAGATAAATAAATCAAAGAACAACATAAGTTATTAGGGTTAATAATATAAATATTGTTAATTTTAACACCTTCTAGAATACTTTTACCATTTAAATCTAACAAATATTTATTATTAAGAAACTTTACAATAAAATTTTTTTGACATAATTAAATAATGCTAAGCAAATTTTTTTTACACCATCATTAAAAAGTACCTTCTCTATAGATAAAGAATGTTTATACCAATAGTACCTAACTTGAGTACTTTACTAGGTGTGTTATCTCTAAGGGTGACATTTTCTTAAATATTTAGTTCAAACGAGATGAATCTGCTTTCATCTTCGATCATGTGTCTCAAGAATCTACAATTTATGTACGACATGGCTCCAATAATTCCTAAGTGAATGCATATCTACAAAACAAATTTAGGTTAGTTTTTGGAAACCCAAACTTGCTTTAGTTCTATACATCTTGAAATAAGAGAACTATGAAAATTATTATAAGTTTTGGAATTCATGCATATGCTAGTTTTATGTGTAAATGATGTATGCATATATTTATTATTTGTCCAAACATATATCATGAAAAACATTTAGGATTAGGAAACGAATGCCTGATATTGTTACCTTTAAATTTCCTTTTTCTGAATGGGTTTATTCTTTTACAAGTTTTTTTTTCTTTTTTTAAGTTTTCCCTGGAAAATTTAGGAAACCAACTTTTTTAGATAAGTCATACTCCTTTTTGATATTTTGAATTTCTAATTCTTTGTAAATACTTTTCAATTTTCTTATTCATGTAAATGTTCTATGACACTTTTTTAAAGAAGGTAACTTTTCTCAAGAGTTACATAATTTATTTTTAATGATTTGAATGTAATATGTAATTCACCACAAAAGATCAACAATTCATCATAACTGACATTATTTACCAATTCATCATTAGAGATGTGAAAATCTTCTTTTCTCATCAAACAAAGGTTTGTGATTTCTTCTACAGCTTCTTCTTTAGAAGAGTTTGAATATGAATTAATTTAGAAAACACATTGAGTTCATCTTTTTTCCTTTCTTTGCTTGACATTTTATCTATTTTTTGCCCTTCTAATTTGTCTTGTTGAGTAAATGACACTCATGTTTGATGTAACCTAGTTTCTTACATTCATAACAAATAAGATTAGTAACTTTTAAGGAGTTTCTAGTTTTACCATTGTCTTCCTATTGGTTAAATCTCTTATTTTTATCTTTTAAAAAGTTTTGAACATTCTAGTTATGAGCGCTACATCGTCATTATCAATGTTATTTTCCACCTAACTAGATTTAGATGTATCTGCCATTTGGGTGGTCATCTTCTTCTTTTGCCTGACACTTGCATCTATATTTATTTACATATTTTTTGTTCATAAGCATTAAGAGAATAAAGTGATCATGGAATAAATAGGCAAGAGCTTAAACTTAAATTAGTCACAACCTTAGCATGCCAAGATTCAAGCTAACAATGTAAGATTTTATTTACTTTTTCAACATTAGTAAACTCCCTTTCTAATGTAGTAAGACAATGATTTTAGCAAAGTGTGTGTACATATCAAAAGTAAACTCATGATATAACATATGGAATAATTTATAATCATGTAAAAGCATGTTGATAGATGATTACTTAACCCTATTAGTTTCTTCAAAAGTAACACACAAGTTTTCCTAAATTTCTTTATCAAATTTGCAAGTGAAAACATGCATATAATCCTCAATTTTTAAAGCATAGAAAAAAGTATTTAAATATTTAGAATTTAATTATGCAAAGTCTATATCTTCTACTGGTCACATATTAAAATGAGTTTCAACACATTTGCCACTATAAACTTCATGTGGTAGTGAATATCTTACCTCTGTCATATTCCACATTCAAAAATCAATCGATAAAATAAAATTGACATGCAAAATTTCTAAAAATTAAAGGGAATATCAACAAATAAAGGATATATGGTAATAGAGTACCATTTAATGTTGTTTGGGTTGCTTAGATGCGGCATTATCATATCTACTTATGGTTGTTAATGTATTCCCAAAGTAGTGGGTAGGCCCAAGTGAGCCTACATGTCAAGACAAGTGTACTCTCATAAAGCATACTTGATGACCCAGAATAAATATACTCACTAAAAGGAGAATCCGATAAAGGAAGATAGATCTTACCAAGGTAGTCAAAAGATTTAGAGAACGCTAAACCAATAGCAAAACATAATCCAACTTACTAGTATTGGGCAACTATGTAATAAAACAATGTAACTACTATCCTTTGCCCCAACCTCACTAGCACATTCATTAAATAATAGTTGATGGACTGAAACTTGCTCATCACCATCTATTTATGCAAGAATTTATTTGTATTATATTTACCTTATATGATCTTTCTATGTATGGTTGGGGTGACCATACATAGTTCCCAAGTATCTCAAAAGCTTTTTCCTCCATCTACAAACATATTTAGATTCAACATCCTTTTAGGTGTGGCAAACATGGATGAGGATGAGAATTAAAAGCTAGATACAAAGTGAATCAAAAATTTTGAAGCAAGTTTGCTCAACAAATATGGATCAGAAAGTCCAACAATTTGCAACTTAGCAGGATTTGGGTGACATGGAGGAGAAGATCACTCACCTTATGTAGGCGGCCATCAGAAAACCACACTATGAAAATCCTAAACCAAAAGATAATGAAAGTTCCATAGGATCAACTACTTATCAAGATCAGAAAAAAAAAAAAAAAAAGATATCCATCTAGGGTTCCTAGTTTCCATCCACCCAAAATTATAAATTTTAAAGATGAATCCTATGACACTAGTGAAAAAGAGGGTGTGTCAAAGAGGTAGTTGTAGCCAACTAGAACTTTCTCTATAAATGTTATGAAGCTTTCCCATCTCATAGGTTCAATATTCTATATCTTAACTCTTACAAAGGTTGGATAGATCCCACCGACCCTATAGTTTACCTCAAGTTTGTCAACCACAACACTACTAGATTGAGATGATGCAATGAAGTGTCGACTCTTCTTCACCATGTTCAAAGAGTCAACCTTTAGGTGGTTCTCATGTCTTCCTTTAGAAATAATCACATCATTCGTTGACTTTAAGAGAATGTTCACCATTCAATTTGTCAACACTCGAAAGTTGTTAAAGAGTTCTCAAGCTCTTTTACTGATAAGACAGGAGCTTGGTGAGACCCTGAGGAAGTTCATCACTCATTTCTAGAGAGAGATGCTAGAAATCAAAGATTTAGAGCTCATAGTCACTCAAGCAACACTCAATAAATGCTTAAAGGAGGGGCTTTTTGGTTACACCTTGGGGATCCAACAACCAAAGACACTCAATGAGCTACTAAAGTTAACAATTAATTATGTTAATGTTGAAGAGTATAATAAAGTGGTCCAACTAATTTTGTTGGCTAAGACAAAAGACTCATTAAAGAAGTCTTCAAAGCGACAACCTAAGGAATGATATCAAAGGTGGTGAACAAAAAAAGGCGACCAAAAGTACCAGGGCAGGCTTTCATAAACATGGCTACTCGCTATCAAGGTAAATCTAAATAAAGCGAAGGCTATAATTGGCATACCCTCATCGAGAAATGTGAAAGAAGTACATCGACTTACTAGACAAGAAGTAGAATTGAATAGGTTTATTTCAAAAGTTGGAAAATGATGCTCATCATTGTGGAGAAAATTTATGTCACCATGCAAATTTCAGAAATTTTTTATTTAAGTGATCAAATACATCATTGAATGATAATATATCATCTCAGAAGATGAAAATATCACCTTACAACAAAATTAATTATTTTAATAAAAGAATCCTAAAATATATGGGTTTATGATAGTCTAGAGATTCTTCTCCAGAACTACATAATAAGATAGAACATGATTTATTTTATTGTAGGGTTCTTAGTTCTCAATAAGGGCAAACCCCTATAGTTAATTACTTCTTAAGAAAGATATGCTTTCTTAAGAAAACTCTCAATTAAAGGAACTAATTTTTACCTTTTTATGGATTTCAAAGCTCGTCTTAAAAGGATAATTAATTTAGAAATTTGAAAGGGAATGCTTTAAAGAGGAAGAGTTATTTTCAAAAGTCATGATGGAATAAGAAGAAAATTCTTTTAGATACTGTGAAACCCAGAAAGCATTTCAACTGTCCTATCATTGGACTTTACATTTTTAAAATTAAAATTATTGAGATTCAGAGTTGATATTTATCAAAAATCTAAGACTTAGTTTCTAAGAACATAAGACTATTCAAATGCCTAAGAGTTCAAGACTTATTCTAATAGGATGCTTTGAACCCTAATTCTAAAAGTGCTTCTAACATAACTTAGAAGCTTGACTTAGTTTAATTCTTGGGAATTATGGGTCTTCATCTAACTTGAGAATAAAAATGTATCCCAAACTCTTTTGGACTTACTTCGCACCTTGAAGAGTTATGAGCTAACACCACCGAAGCAAATTTAAATTCATGATTTTAGTCCTATGTTATACAAGATGGTTGAGCAATTTCATTTAAGGAAGTTCAAAGCCTAAACTCACTCCCTAACCCTAAGATGATGATGAGTACATTATGCATCTAACTAATGCAATAATTTTCTATTTTTAGAATTTTGACTCATAATTTCATTTAAGGTTTTAGGTATGCAGATTATAACTTAGATTAGATGCAATTAGAAAAAGTTTATGGGCCAAATCAATAAGAGAAGGCACACTTCTTATAAAGGGTGTTCATTCGCACAGGTCAAATGCACCTTATGTGCAATGGGTGAAGTGAGCAATTCAAAAAGTTTAAAGGAATATACTAGCATGGTTTGCAAAATTAACTATTTCTAGTTACTTTTATTTATTTATGCCTAAGATCTTAATTAAGTGGGTTATGAATTATTTATTTATGTTTAAGTTAAATTAATTTATTGGGATAGAAAAATTAGTTTTTCTTAAGAGCCTAACATTTTTAGGCTTCATCATAAGACATCAAAGCACATAAAGAAACTTATAAAAAGCATGTTATTTTCATTGCACACCTCAAAATAAATCAAGCCAAATAAATTCAATAAATTGGCTAGTGTGGCTGGGTATTGTTGAACACTCTGAAAGAAAAGGAAATATGGGTAGTTGAGCTCTACCCTTATACTGCCTAGCCTAGCACTAAATTCTTAATCTATGGGGATCTTTATTCAAGATCATCACCTTTTCTAAAGACCTACTTAGGCTCCACAAGAGATCACCAATAGGCATAGTTAGATCCTACTAATCCTGCAACCCATAGATCCTAACCTAATTTTAGGCTCAAATTATATTTTTAAATTTCAAAACAAAATCCTAATCTCTACAAAATAGAAGTCAGTGAAAACACATACACACTAACAGTTATAATATAAACATATGAGCATAGCACCAATGGTTACTAAGCTAACCTGTCTATTGAACCATGCGTAGAGACTTAAGCAACACCTGCAAGCAAACATCATTTAATATATTTTATTGTAGTAGTATTTTTAAGCACATCCCTCTATAGAAAAGAGTGTTAACCTAAAAAGAGCATCCTAACATCGAGACTAACGAGTAAATAATTTCTAGTCATCAAGTCTAAAATATTCAACCGCAAAATAATAAAATATCACATCAAGTCACATCATAAGTCCTCAACCTAACCTAAATCTAAGGTCGATGACCTAAAAAATCTAGTGTGTGAAAAGAGAGGCATCTATGGTATGACTACACTAAACTTTGTAGGTTTAAGTTTTAATTTGGATTTAGAGTTCATTCAAATTTACCATTAGATGGTTTTAATTTAAATTATTTGGTTTATTTTAATTTTTTTTAATTTAAGTTTATTTTATTATTATTTTTTTATTTAAACTTGAATTTAAGTTTTAAAGAATGAAGAATAAAATAAATCCTGCTTGAGACAAAATCCATTCTATTCAACATCCTAGTCCTAGTATAATGAAATTTTCACCTGAAGATGAAAATCCACTTTAGGGGTCAAATTAAGAAACTACGTATCTTAATTATCCATTTTGATTTATTTAAATGATTTAGTTGAATTAATTCTAATTAATATTAAATTAATTAAAGATTAAGTTTATTAGAGTTGTTTAAATTTTTGTATTTTGATGGTTATTATTGATGTTAGATTAATCATTAGGTTTTAGTTTGATTGAACTTTTATCACTTTTTTGTTGTTCAATTAAGGTTTGAATCTCTTCATTAAATTTCATTTTGTAAATTTCTTTAAGTTTTATTTATTTATGTGATTTATGTTGATTAAACTTAGTTTGCTACTATTCATAATTGGAGGTTTTACATTTTTCATTATATTCAAGTTATTTAATGCATTTTGATTAGCTTATGATTTGAATGATATTTTTTTATTTTTTATTTAAATTTGGTTATTTTAGTTTGTATGATTATTTAATTTTACTAGTCATTTGATTTAGTTTAGTTGATTTATTTTATTTAATTAAAACTTAAATTTTACTTTTAATTTTAGTTTAAAATCCAATTGATTTCTTTTCTAATTGTCACCATTGTCAAATTCATTAATTTAATTTGATTAATTAATTTTTGATTAATATTAATTTTCTATTTAATGTTTTTATTAAGTTTGATTTGAGATTTGCAACATTCATTAAGTTAAATAATTTATGTAAATATTTTTTTGAGTTTCATGACTTTATGTTTTATTAAATTCAATTATTACATTTAAGTTGATTTAAAGGGGCATTTTTGTAATTTATTATTTAATTAAGTTCTTTATTATTAAGATTTTGTTTATATTTTATTTGAACAATAATCCTAGTTTAAGGAGTTTATAAAGATTAAACTCATAAGGTACTAATACCTAAGCTAGGACACTATAAGTTCTTATGACATTTGAATTTTTTTATGATTATTAATAATTTAATCAAATTATTCATCTTTAATTATCCTTCAATTATTTATTCAATATTAAGTAAGTTTGGAATGATTTTAATTTTAAAGTATCCTTACTTGAAAATTAAATTAAAAACATAATTAACTAAAAATTTTAATTAATCATTTGATTTATTATATATTTTCTATTTTTAAGCTTACAAGTTGATTAATTTTATTTCTTTAAAACTTAAGTATGTGGTTTTTATAATTCCTTAACTTTAAAGGGATGAGAAAAAAATTTTAAGTCCTCTGATCTTCTTTGAAATGTTTTTGATTGCTTTTATGAATTTTTGAAATTCTAGACATTTTTTATTTTTGTTTAAAACAGAAAAATCAATTTCTTATTTATCCTAGTTAGTGCTTATAAGGCGTTGGTTGGGCACTGCTTTTTGCACGGCATAGCCCTATTGGGCCATGTGTTCTGCTACATGTAAAGGGACTATCATGCAGGTTATTTTATATCATCCAATCAAAGATCTAATTGTCGAATATTAGCCCACGATTTCCCAAGTGATTAAATTAGATTCTTGGTTTTAAATCACAATCATCCATTCCAATTAAAAGGAATAGATGGTGGTGATTTCATCTTTGACCTCCCACCAGAGAACTGAGAGCTATCCACCTTTGGGCAGTCATTTCTAGCAATCTAAGTCGTGACTCTTAATGTTTTCAATTGCAAAATGATCAACGGATAATTTGGGAAAGATATAGATGTCTTGATCTCACCAAAGATCAAGTTGACTTCACAAAAGGCCAATTAATGTTAAAGGGGATGTCAGTGAGATGGCATACCTCACTGACATCCATCTTCAACAGTTTTACCATTTTAAAAATCTTTTAGAGGTTAAGATGAAGCTTTGGGAATGAATTGATGTTATGCTCCCTCTAGCTTGATGTCGAGACCATGCACGAATGCTGCTCAATGGAGTTTGGTGTGGGGAATGATTGGAGAGGTAATGGTTCAACTGAGTTCATTTTAGCTTGGAGAAGGTGTAGTCTTAAAAGGTTGGAATTGAAGCTTTCATCCCTCTCTTTATACTTGGCCAAGAGTTTTCTTATTAGTTTGGTTTGGAGGGGGCCAGCCATGGAAATTGGTAGCTCATCATGATAATGAAGGCGGTGGGAAATTCAGAGAGGAGATTTGAATGGATTAAGAGATGAAGAATTAGGCATGGGTAAGCTTGAAATGATTGAGGTGGTTCGACCATGCTTGCTCCTCATGAGCACCACCTCACCTTCCATTGCCACCTCAACATCTTTTTTGGGTTGCTGCCAACTGCTAAATCAAGCTTACTGTGAGCCATAGAGTAAGCTCAAGCTTATTTAGGTTGGCCTTAGGGGATTTAGGTTAGGTTCACTTGGATTTGAATTGCTTAAGTTGAATTGAGTTGGATTACTTTGTATTGATTTCATTTATTTAATTAGAGTTAGATTTGGGTTTCAATCATTAGTGATGGCCCACTAAGTGGTTCAAGGATCAATTGATTCATGTCAAGTTTAGGTTGTATTTGAAGTTAGTTGTTTTAGGTTCAAACTACTTGGATTTGGTTTTGGCTTTGACTTAGGTTTCCTTATATTTTCTTAATTGAGCTTAGATTTATATTTAATCAAGAAGCTAAAAGCATCACTTCTACACCATATTCTAGAGATCATGAATTTTCAACAAACTCATAAAAAATTTTATGGTCCCATCCTAGTGACCCTTCGCCATGAATGATTGACAAAAGAAATCTAGGCTCCATGAGATGCTTTCTTTTAGAAAGCACAAGATGAAAGTCATAATTTTCTCCATTGAGCTAGGAAGGACTTGGGCCGGCATCACTCAGAAAAAGTTGAAAATGTCTATCCACTCGCGAGAAAGAAGAAGTCAGAAACCATTCCTAAAATGGTCAAGTGGATTGCACAACTCATGCATCCTCACAAAGTTGAGACTCCCGGTTCTGTCAACTACTCACACAGTAAAATACGAAGGTTGCAACAGAAGAGTCTAACTTAGGAACCTCCTTGATTTGGGCATGATGGATAGATAAGGCAGCCTTCTTGAACAGAGCCATGTTCGTTTATGGTGAAAGGGTGAATGAAATCTACTCACAAAAAGTTTTGCTCGTATGACTCAAGAAGACCAATAAAGTCCCAACAACTTGGGTTAGAGAGATTTTATAGATGTAGTAAGAAAAATGTAGTAACATTAACATCAAATCAAGCATTAAGTGAAGAAATGATTACCCAAATGTCACAGATATCTTGATTGATAGTAGCTAGAAGGAAATAACTAATTTATAGGTAAAAAAAATCAAATAATACTCACAGGTAGAGAAATACAAAAATATTTATTTTTATTTATAGGTAAAAAAGTATAAAAAACTTGCTATAACCCTAATACATTATATTTTAAGTAATTTTATTATAGGGACAAAGTGCAAGTCTACCTTTCTCACACCTATAATCAAATAGAAAATTTGTGAGACAAAGGAGAAGGGAAAAAATTTGTGACTTGATCGAGTTCTGAAGTAATAGTATCTCAGCTCTCATGGTCGCAAAGTTGCACTAGTACTTCACCTCTAAGGACTGTCTTCATTATCACTCTTGCTTCAACTGTGCTCACAGCTCGCCCATGTCATGTTGGGATGAGTCTAAGGCCACCTCAAGAGGGTGACCTCCCCTCGTAGAGTTTCGATCTCAGAGGAGTTCATGAATACTCATTATTCTTCCTCTGTATTATTCCTTGATTGGTGAGTAGACTTGCCCTTCGTAAACTTGCTATGATCTCTGCGAGAAGAAGAGAAAAAATGGCCAACATTTTCCTAATGTAAATAAAAGTAAAGTTGGTTAGGGTGATAGGAGCATCAATGGTCATCCCAGTTTAAAAAGAAATCTCAATCAGATTAACACAAAGCATTGATGAATTTGGCATCAATTCTGGAGTCACTGCCAATCAGTGAAAAAGGAATTCACCAAATAATTAGAGAGGAATTTCAATACGAGGATTTTCTATAGGCCAAACTCTCATGAAGGGAAGCCACATATTGAGTAATTGGATTTCCTCTCTAGTTGGGGAATGACCTAATTAATCGCCCATGGAAGGTGAAGTAACTCTATAAAGTTACCTGAACTCTCAGAGGAGACAACCTGAAGAGTAGGCGAGTGTCCCTCTCCAACCTCTGTTGAAGCTTGAATGTTAGACACTCTTAGTTGCGATCAAAGAAGAATGTGAGAGACTAAGATAAAGAAGGCTCATAGCACACAAAAAAGTAACACTCACCTTAGTGAGACATTCCTTAATAGCCATTCTCATGATAACTAGCCCAACCACCTAGCTCACCATCACCTTCCTATGTCAAATCAAAGATGCATCTTCCCCTCCTTCCTATTCTTCAAGAACACTTGCAAATTGCACACTCGCCACAACCACTCACACCTTAAATAAGAGGGTGCTAAATTCTTTTCGTAAGTCAAAGAGAGTATTCAGAGTGATGGTTATTGCGGTTATAGTAGTTGAAATGCTTATTGCAGCTGCAGGAATGGAAATGCCTCTTCTGACTTCTTCGCTTTCTTGGCCTTTTTGTAAAGGATTGCCCATAGAATCACAAGATCAACATCGCAACTAGGTCTCTTTGTGTCCATGGCAATAATGTTTTAATGTGTTGAGTGATTTAAATAGAGTGAGAACATCAAGTATTTTGATCTATAATTATTTTTATCATCTCATGCTTTATTTACTTTTGTACCTAATTAAGGGGGAGAATTCTTTTAATATAATGAACTTTAATTTTATTGTGAACCTTTTGATGATGTCTAAAGTGAGAGAAATATAGATGTTGGTATATATCATAAATATTGGTTATACTTTTAATCTCTCACATATGCATTTAGTGAGAGAAGAAAAATCTTGTTTTTATTTTATTTACTCTTCACATCAACATCTGTTTATCATCATAGAATATGGGAGATTATTGAGCATACACCTTGTGTATCTCACTAAATGATTTCATGATAACAAACCATGTCTGTTGAAGACTAATAGTTTCTTTGTAGGTTCATTTATCCATATAAATCTTTATAATTTTCATTATAAATTTGACATTTAATTGATTACAAGAATTTGGCTTAAAATTATTAATGTATACCATTGATCATTTTCAAAAAAATAATAATAATAATAAAACCTAGCTTAATCAACTATCTTAAGAAGACTAATTCAACTTGGACATATGTTTATTAGAAATGTTCATATGACATGCATAAACTGATAAATACAGCCCCCAAATTATTAATGATTGCAAAAGTAATTTTATATCAATATTTTTAATTATTGAAATATTTAATGCAAATTAATGTTACATTAATTAAACTCTTTGTTTTATTTATTCAATTAACCATTTAAGTTGAGTGCGTGACATATATTATTTTTTAAATCAATGCAATTATCTTTTTTCTTTCTCTAAATTATACTTTTTCCCTCTTCTATTATTCCTGTATTTATTTTGATAAATTCTCGTGCTTTCAAAACTAGAATTTACAAGGGTTATTTCCATGATATTTTTTTTAATATATGAAATTATTGCATTAATTATTTCCATTTTAAATAATTTTAAATTAAAATTATTTTAAATATTTAAATTTAAATTAAGCAATAATTTATTTCCAAAATTATATTATCTACTTTTGGAAAGAATTGGCCGATTTCTACTCAATTGAATTTAATTTTTTATTTCATTTCATTTAATTCAAATTCAAAGTATATTTTATTGGCTTTGTTCCTTTTATTCAAAATCTCATTTTAGAGCAAGTCTCCAAGGGCAAGTGGTCCACTTGTGCACTAGGATATATATTTAGCTCTCTGATTCTTCTGCTCTTTGTAGAAGAAAGTCTCAAAAAGGATAAAATAATAGAAAATGATTTTTAATAGATTTTGAAAAATATATTTTTACTTTTTACACCACATCTCCTCTGATTTAAACTTTTATTTTTAGCATTTCTCCATGTTTTGGGCTATAAAAAAGTCCAAAGTTTTGAACCTGGGTATTTTTCTTTGTTGTCATTTGTCTCATGATTGATATCGCTCTCTTTTTGCGGAGTTCATTCTGTCACTAAAAGTGCATACTCACCATGGATTCCAGAAGACCTCATAGTGATGTTGATCCTATTAAATTCTAGGCAGGTCTTCAAGGAAAGAGGAAGAAGATTAAGAAATTAGTGAAATTTGTTAATGTTCCATCCGTTGAGGCGACTACTTCATTGACTCTAACTCAAGGTGATGTTGTTACTTCAGCCAAGTGTAGTGGCATGGACTCTCAAGCTAAGGCAAGTGCTCTTTTGCTTCGAGGACGAAGGAGATGCCTAGTATACAAAAAGAGGAGGAAAAAGCTCCTTTTATACCAAGAATAAAAGCCCTAATAAGCAGGATGGCGAAAACTTCTTCTAAGCAAAGAGTAGTAGAGAATTGTCTTGTTGTAGTATAACTTGCTTTTTGTTTCTAACTTTGTTATTTTTTGTATTATTTTATGATCATTTTATCTCTCCAGCTTAGCAATTTGAGTGTTCATGCCTTTGTGGATGGTGATAATGGGCACTCATTGACTCCTAGGGCAACTCCTCCAAACCCATCAGGTAGTCCTAAAATGATTATTGACCTTACTATAGACAAGTTATTTTGGGCATTATCCAAGCTACAATGAAGTTCATTTGCTTCTATAGTGGTATCTCCCTCAAGAATAATGCTTGCAAAAATTGTCTGATAGAAGTTCCTTTATATATGTTTGATGAACTTATTTCTCATCGTATATGGGAGACTTCAGCTCTTCCAAATATTGACTCAACAACCTTAAGTCTTCCTTCAGGATAAGATTTTTCTCTTCTAAAATGGATGTTATAGCTCCAACTTTGCCAACTCTCAGAGTAATTAGCTTTACTTTGGTAGATATTCAAAAAATGTTGGTGAGTTTCCCACTATCAACTTGATGTGATGGTGGTGGGTTTGAGAAGAATGAGTCCTCTTGTCCAAAGTGAGGAGATGTTGAAGTAGAGCTTTTCAATAACCTTTCTACTCCACAAAGTTTTTCACCTTGTAGGGGAGAGTTACATTATTGGAAGAAGGTGTGAATTTGGTGAGGTAAGAAGTAGTTAAGTTTTGGATGATGCTAGAGATCGAGTCGTTGTGAAGGCAAGCAGTTATGGTTGACTCCAAATGAAGGCTGAAAACCATGGAGGCTGAGTTGACTTTGGTCCATTACTATATTAAGTCGAGTGGGTCATCTCACTTCATTGGGGTGGCAATTTTATATTTGATTACTTGTATAATAACGGAGAACTAGCCAAGGAATTACACTCAAACACAACTATAAAATTGTTTTAAAATAATGTAAAAGGGTAGTGATGAGTGCATTGTAAACTATTTATTATTTTATAAAAAAATATTTATGAAAGAAAGTATTATAATTTTTAACATTCTATGTTGAGTTCCTTTTATGCTTTTAAGTGTATGAATATATGTTTTAAATATTTTTGTCATGACTTACACTGCCTAAGATTTTTGCATGGTTTTGTAATAATTATTTTGTTAAATGTTTGATGTGAAGTCCATATTACCAAGCCCTTTTCACCACAATTATAATTTTTCCTTACTATAGTTAGGTTTATCTTTATTACACTCCTTTCTTGACTCAGAGTGAGTAACTTTCTATTTCTGCAAATTACCTCTCTACTTTCTCACTTGTTCCTCCAATTTTTTGCAAGTTTTCAAAAAGGACATTGTAATAGGGCTTTGAAGAAAGCGAGGGATATGCTTGTTGTAGCTATAAAAAATGATCCATCCATCCTTTTACCATCAATAGAGTCATACATTTTCCATGGTTATTTCCACAGTAACCCAAATTTCTTGACGCGAGTTTCCAATGAGGATGAGCAACTGAATGCTATAAAAGTGGATAATCTTTGCATCCCTTTAAATTACTTTTAATTTGTCTTTTGCTTTCCCCTTCATTTAGTGTGGGTGGACATTCTAAACTTTTATGGAGTTGTGCTTGCCCAAGTTCTCCCAAACTTTGTGGAGAACATCATAACTTTCCTTGTTTGCTTGAGGGAAGAGGGGTTGGCATCAAATTTATTTATTTATTTTATTTTATTTTATTTTATTTTATTTTATTTTTATTTTTTTGCCATGTCTTCTCTATTAAGGGAAACCAAGATGGGATAATTTAATTCTTGGTGGTTCTTTTGAAAATCTATGGTTTGTTGAATAAAGCAAGGAACTAGAATTCCTAACTATGCTTCATCAAGAGCTCAATCAAGTGGTCAATACTGGTTGTCCCTACTTTTTTTTTCATAAAGATAGTGATGGCTCCTAAACAAGTGCTCTAGAAAAAGAGATTTTAGTGAAGGTGATGAACAAGACTCTCAGCATTCGGTAATACCTTTAATTTGGTAAAATTTATGAGTTTCTTTACAATAAGTACTCGCCCTCTATAAGGATTTGTGGTTATTTCTAGATCACATGTTCTTATTTTCACTTCTTGTAGGAGATGACATTTCTACCCTCCCATCCCATCGATTCTAAAGTTGTCAACTTTCTTGATGAGCTTCAAGTGTGTCAATTTTTACTAAGATCATTATGGAGAAGTCGACTAAGGAAACTGGGTCAAGCTTAACTTCCAAAAATTTTAAGAAAAGAGCGGTGAATACTACTCCTCATGGTTACCAAAAAAGAGTAGTGATAAAGGCAAGGACCCAGAGGAGGATTATATTATGAGCACCTTTATTTCTATCTTAATCAAGTTGATAAACAAAGCTTTTGAGCTGGGGTAAAAAATCTTTTTTAATGGAAAGGACTCGCCTTTTCAAGACCTCCCTAATAAACAATTACCTTATGCCATTGTGACCACCCAAGAAATTGTGTGGTAGTTGACTAAGGAAGTCTACAAAAAGTTCATGCTCAAGAGAAAAGACCTTTCTATAATAAATATTGAGTTTATCATGAAGAAGAGTGAATTTGAGAGTGCTAAAGTCAAGCTCGCTGAGCTCCAAGAAGAGGTGAGGTGATAAGATGAAGAAAAAGAGCTAGCCATCATGGAGGTGACTCATCATGCTAAGAAGAATAAGAAGTTAAAGGTGAAGCTTTCAGAACCTAAGGCTACAAATGCTTCTGATATAAGTCAAAGGCTTGACATGGTCTAATTTTATGAATTTAAGAATAATAGATTCTTTTTATCACTTGAGAATTTGAATTTATCCCTGACTCTTCTTGACTTATTACCCACCTAGAATGGTTGCCAGTAAACAACACAAAAAAAAAAATTTAATTCATGATTTTAGCATTATGTATGCAAGATGGCTGGGATATTGTATTTTTGGAAAGCTATACTTAATCATTAACCCTAAGATCATGGCTAGTATGTTATGCACTTAACTAATGCAAAAATTTTCATGTTTTATGTATTTTAACTCATAATTTCATTTAACGCTTTGGGTATGCAATTTCATGCCTACAATGAGATGCAGTTAAAAAAAGGTCATTGGCCAAATCAAAACAAGAAGACACACTTCTCCAAGAAGGGTGGTCATTCTAACAGGTCAAATACCCCCTTATCTGTAATGCGTGAAGTTTCCAATTCAAGAATGATGAACAATATGCTTACATGGCTCATAAAATCTAATTATTTCTAGTTGTTTTTAATTGTATGTCTAAGGATTCATTAAAGGTGAGGTTATGAGTTTTTATTTCATGTTTGCGTTGTTTAAATTTCATGGGGTAGAAAAAAAATTAGTTTTCTTAAGCTCTTAATGTTTCCAAGATTTATCACATAATGCAGAGTAATCCCAAAAAACTATAAAAAACATGTTGTTCTATTACATAGACCAAAATAAATCAAGCAAAATTAAATTAATAAAAATAGGCCAATGCAGTCAAGCTCTACCTTTATATTTCCTGGCATAGAACTAAAAGTCTCGATCTATAAAGGTTTTCATCCAGTATTGTCATCTTCATCAAGGACCTCCTTGGGCTCCACAAGAGACCAACAATAAATAGAGTGAGCTCTTGTTATTGATAGATCCTAACCCAATTCTGGGCTCAAATTATATTTTAAAATTCGTAAATAAAATTATTAGCCCTACAAAATAGACGTCAGGAAAAATATATGGTGCACCAGCAATTTATATTTCAAGCATGCAGGCTTAGCACTAATAGTTACCAAGCCTACCTATCCTATTGGGCTATGCTTTAGGACGTAAACTTCATCTACAAGCAAATAGGATTTTATATTCATTATGATAGTCCCTTTAAGTACTGTCCCCTACAAAAACTAGTGTTAGACTAAAAAAAATGTCCTAACATCCAAACTAGCATGTGTAGATCTCATTTTTGGATAAGGTTAACATCATTCTAAAATTAGTAATTAAGATGTCCTAATCTCAAATAGGAATCTTCTAATTCAATGCTTAGGCCACTATACTTAGTTACCTAAGGAGTCTTCCTTGGGTTTGATCTAAACTAATGAGCTTAAGTGGACTCAACTCAATTTTCAAATTTGGATTAAATCAAATAAAATCCAAATAAATCAAATTAAAATAAAGGAACAAATCCAAAAAAAAAATGAAAGTCAAATCTAGTCAACCCATTTGGCATAGGTTTGACTTAAGTAGGTCCCTCCAAGAATTTGACCAAATTAAATCATTTCAAATATTTCAAATGATCAAATAAATATGTTTGATCATAAATCTAAAGAAATTTAAATTCATTTAGACCTTAATTGGGTTCATTAGACCACTTTGTCTAAATGAACCTGAATGAGTCTTATTGGGTTCAAACCGAAAAAAATTGAAATCAACTCAATTTGATTGCTCAAAATCATTTGGAAATAATAATCAAACACAATCAAACACATCATTGGGTCTAATTTGGTCAAATTGGTCATTTGATCCAAATGAATCCCAAACTTAACCCATTAAGCCCACCTTGGGACAAATGGGTTCAAATTGAAATCCAATTAAAATTAAGTAAAACAAATCTCTCTAAATCATTTCACACATGTGATTAAATATAATTAGTGTGTGAACATAATTTGATTAAGTTAAATTTGGTCATTTGACTCAACCAAGTCTAATTTAATCCATTTGAGGCAAAATGGGTCAAGTTGACATGGAGTTGGGATAAACTTTCATGTGGCATGGGTAAAGTCAATTCCTAATCATCCAATGGAAAATCAAGGATGATCCAAATTAAAATTTAAAACAAATTAATGGTGGTTAAAGAATTTGAGACTTAAGTTAAATATAATTCTATGGTTAATCACCAAATGGATTCAAATTGAAATAAAACCTATGGAATTTATTTAAATCCATCCTAAAATGGATTAAAAGAAATTGCCAAGTAATCTTAGTTAAATTGATCAAATCTAAATTAGACTAGAATAATAAAATTATCTAATGGCAAAGAGGGATCATGTGAAGAAAAGTCCACTTTGATTTCCTTGATATTTTATCCCATTTAAATGTCCTCTCTTGGCTTAAAGACAAAATAGATGGATGCCATTAATTGAAGGCCACCAAGCCCTCAAGCCAAAAATAAAAATTTGCTTTCTCCAAGAGAAAATCCAAGAGAAGAAGAAGAGAAAATGTAGAGAAGAGGATGGCTCGGCCAAGGAGAAAAAGAAAGGCAATTTCCTTCCTCCTTTCCAAATCATGATCCAAACTTGCGCACAAGGCCAAGGGGGATTGAATCCACCCCTTGGCCGGCCTTGCCATCACCAGTGGCTAGATTCTAGCCACCTAGAAGCCAAACAAGTGACTCTTGGCGAAGCATGAAAAGAGGGTAAGTTATGGCAATTCCCTCCCCCTTTTCATCACAAAACATTCACCAAGGCAAGGGATGAAGGAGGAGATATTTCCCCCAATTCCTCGCTAGCAGCACCCCGGAGAATAGACAAAAATTGAGCCCTTTGATGGTAAAATTCATGGTAGTGGTTTTTACATAAAATTGAACATTCAAACATGTTCTAGAGATCAAAGCAACCTCAAATGAGCTGCCAATTCATCTCCTCATCGCCGACGAGCCAAAAAATGACCAAAGCCACCAAAAAAACTTATTTGGTGTTGGTCTAAGGAGCAATCCATGGGGAGGCAAGCCGCCAAATTTAATACACACCAACATCACATTGAAACGAAGCTAATGGAGTTGATCCCACTATCGATGATGACCAGAAATAAGGTATGCTCCACCACTAATCCATTTGGAGTTCAATTTTGGTACTTTTTGAAACAAAATTGATCCCCAAGTGGATTGAATAACAGACGATGTTCATCCATCAATGGAGATCTGTGGGATCTAATCTCCACCATCTGATTCTTCTATTTGGAATAGAGGGTCATGATTTAGTCAGATGATTCAAAATATCCCTTAAAGAAACTGTGAAATGAATTGGGATCGTCCGATCTATGATGGGAAGATTGAGGATTGTTTCGTGTGGCACCGCCTTTGACACGGATGTCATGTGAATCTGCATCTCCTTCCCACATGGCGATGGTGCCACGGTGACTACCACATCAGCCCACTATTATAAAACAGGTAAATCCTTATAAAATTAATTAATAAATTAATTAAAAATCACAAAAAAATCAAGAATTCATTAAAAAAATAAATACAAATTCAAAAAAAATCTAAACTTAAGCTCTACTGATTCATCTTGATGAGAGGAATTCATTAAAAAAAATCCCCATTTAATTTTGGGTATCTTAACATTAATTTGACTTTAAATGAGATCAATTAAATCTTAATTAATCACAAACCATTAATCAAATTCAAATGAAACTTTGGGGAACTAAAATCGATGTTAAAACACACCCTAGGAAAATGTTTCATGAATTATTTCGATGTAATTCATGAGAAATGACATTTCAAATCTGAAATCTCAATTTTAATTAAATAAACTAAAATAAAATGAATTAACTCATGAAAATAGATTAAATAACCTCAAATAAACTTAATGAACTCTGATGAATATAAAAACACTGATGGAACTCATTGGAACTTGATAAATCACAAAATGGTTTAATTAGGTAACCAAATGAATTAAATTATTCAATTAAATAAAGAGAACTTAATTAAATCATTATAAATAAACCAAATAACTAAATATTATGAATGAACCATCCTTGGAAACATATTTCAGAGAGGAATCAAAAAAAATAAAATTCCCAAATAAGTTTTATTAAATTAGGCCTAATTTAGCTTTTAATGAAATAATTAAAACTTTAATTAAACACTAATTATGAATCTAATCAAAATGAAACTTTGAAAATATCAAATTAGCATGGAACCCCACTTGCCATAAAAAGTTTAGACCCAATTTACCTATGGATTTTGAATTGTTGAATTTCTAAATTTCTAAGTCAATTGAATCAAACAATTAATAAAGAAAATTCATAAATTCCTCAAATCATGAAATGATTTGAACTATACTTAATCAAACATCAAAAATAATTTTGATAGTTGTCCAACATCCTAAATCAAAGAATTTAATCAATTTCATACTTAAGCACTAATAAAAATAATAAATCATGTTAAGAGTGATTAAACCTTAAGTTAATAAATTCAAAATCAAACAAACCCTTAATGAAACTTAAATATACAATCAATCTAACCTAAATATGAATTTCAAAGATTAACCTAAATGCCTTAGGTTAACATAAATCAAACTAAATGAATGAACATAAGTTCAATAAACCTAAACATAACATAAACCAAAATTAATTCAAATTAAATCAAATGAACTAATTCAAATCAAATAAAATAACTCAAACCAAATTAAATTAAAAGAACTAACTAAACCAAGAATGAATGTCAAATCAAACCAAAAGAAATAAAATGAAAAAAATAATTTCCAATGGAAAACATTAATCTAAAATCCAAAATGAATTCAAATTCAAACCATCTAAATGAAACTAAAAAGGATTAATTAAGATACTTAAGGATCCTAGTTAAACCTTTGGGGTGGATCCTTATCTTAGGATGAAGGTTTCATTCCATTAGTAGCTATGATGTTGAATAGTATAGATTCCACCGAAAAGTGGGATCCATTCTACTCTTCATTCTTGTAAACCTAAACTTCACTTCAACCAAATAAAAGTGAAATAAAAATGAAAATAAATCACTAAATCATTTGAATTGAAACCATCCAAAGGTAAAATTAAATAAATTCAAACTCTTGAAACTTGATCAAAAGAAGCCTAGCAAAGTCTTGCTACACAAGCTTGTTTACTTCACACACTAGATCATTAGGTCACAGACCCTAGACCTAGGTTAGGCCATTTTATTATTCTTTATGATTCCCTATGATGTGTTGTGATATGATGTGCTTCACATGTCTTGGTAGTGTACTATTTTAGATCGCATGTCTAGGATTGTTTGCCCATTAGACTGGATGATAGGATGATCTTTTTAGATCTAACATTGTCTTCTTCAAGAGGGGCTATGCTATAAAAGACTACTATCATAAATAAATTAAAAATGCTATTTTCTTGTAGGTATGCTATAGTCCTTAAACATAGCCCATAGGATAAGTGGACTTTGCAAGCAGCTAATCCTAAGCTCGTATGTTTGTAAAATATAACTGTTGCATGTTATTTGTATTTTGCTGGAATTTATTTTTTAGTGTTTAGAGATTAATTTTAAAATCAAAATATAAATTTGATCTTAGAATTAAGTTAAGATCTATGAGGTCTAGGATTAGCAGGAGCTGACCCTACTAGAAGATAGGTGCAGTGGTCCCCTGTGAAACCTAATGGATGTTCATGAAAAAGGAGACCATCGTAGAAAGAAGACTCATAGATCTAGACTTGTAGTTCTAGGCCCACTGTATAAGGGCAAAGCTCACCCATTTGCTCTTTCTTTCAGGGTGTAAAGTGGTACCTGACTGCATTGACCTTTTTCTAAAATTAAATTGACTAGATTTATTTGGCTGTGCAATAAAATCAACATGATATTCTAGGTTTCCTGTGATTGAATGCCAGAATGATTAGGCTCATAAGAAAAATTAAATTTTATACCAAACTTAAATCTATACAACTAAAACAAAAATTAAAAAAAATGAAACTTCACATAAATTAAAGCCTTATGCAAAAGATAAAATCAATTAGAAATAATTAGGTCTTGAAACCTTGAAATCATATTCCTCTAATCATTGAATTGGAAAACTTATCCTATTACACATAAGGGGCATCTAACCTGTTAGAATGGCCACCTTCATGGGAAGCTTGCCTTCTATTACTAATTTTTCCCATAACCATTTCTAATGGCATTGCATTAGGCATAAAAAAGTATACTCAAGACCTTAAATAAATCTTGAATAAAAATATTTAAAATCTGAAAAATGGGCATTAGCCAGATACATTTCACTCCTTATATGATCTTAGGAATTAGGGACTAAGTCTAGGTTCATAGATTCCATTCTTAAAAATACAATAGCCCAACCATCTTGCATTCATGATACATAGCATCATGAATTTAAAATGTGATTAAGTGGTGTTTGCTTGCAGCCCTCTCCAGGCTGGTTATAAGTCCAGAAGAGCCAGAGATGGGTCAATTTCCCTCAAGTGAGAGGAATAGCCAAAAATTCTCAAAATAGAACTAGGTCAAGAGCTAGCACGTCTTAGAAGCACTTATAGACCAGCTTCTAAAGCATCCTTCTCATAAATAACTCTTTGAACCTAAGCATTTCTACAATTTTGTGCTGCTAGAATCTAAGTCCTAGACTTCCAAGAAAATTTTAATTCAAACACTAAAATAAAATTCTAAAATTTAAAACCCAATTATAGAATAGTTGAAATGTCTACTACATCCCATTATCAATAAACATTTCCCACTTCATTCTGTTTGGCCTCCAAAATAACTCTCTCCAATTCGAATCGATCCCAAATGAAATTCCAAAAATAAATCCTTTGAAAACTAACTTAGAAATCTTTAGAAATAACAACCCGTTTCTTTAATTGAGAGTATTCTTAGGAACATACTATTCTTAAGAGGTAATTAACTATAAGGGCTTGCTTCTATAGGAAATCATGAACCCAATTTAAAATAAACCATGTTCTACCCTTCCATGTAGTTCAAGGGAAAAATCTCTAGTACATGATAGGCCCATTAGCCTTAAGAGTCTTTTATTAAATAATCAAATATATTATAAGATAACATATTTATCTTTTGAGATAACATATTTATCTTTAATGACACATATGATCATCTAAATAAGAAATTCATAAACTCTATGTGGTGTCATAAATTTTCTCCACAATGTGCAAATAATTATAACCATCTAGTCTAAAATAATACACAACAAAATAACAAAATAACATGTCACATCACAAAGCATCTAAAATAATACATCACAAAATAACAAAATAACATGGTCAATAACCTAATGATCTAGTGTGAGAAAAGGATGAGCTTGTGTGGTATGACTACCCTAGTTTATGTTTTTAGATTTAAATTGTATTCCTAAATTTAATATTTGTTCAATTTACCATTTGGTGGTTTTAATAAAATTTATTTAATTAATCTTATGTTTCATTTCAATTTGATGGTTATTTTTATGTTGAAGTTTAATTTTGGATTTAAAGAATGGAAAATAAAATAGATTCTGAATTAGGTGTAACCCACTCTATTTAACATCCCGATCTTAGTAGAATGGAATTTTAATCCTAAAATGAACATCCTTTCTATTGGTCAATCTAAGAACCTATGTATATTAATTAACCCTTTTGAATTTATTTAAAGGATTTATTTGAACTAGATTTAATTTGATTAATGTTCATTTAATGCAATTAAGATCTCCTAAAGTCAAATTTATTAAATTTCTTAATTTCATATATCTTGATTAGTGATTTTATATTTTTTTAAGTTTTAGTTTCGTTTAATTTGAAAAGTACTTAATTCTTTCCTTTAGAATTTATTTTATTATGTTTAATTAAATTTTATGTGATTTATGTTATTAAATTAATCTTTAAGTGTTGATTGGATTTAAATATCTTATCTTATTCATTTGAATTTCATTTTAATTGATTAATGTATCTTAACCAAGCTATATTTTTCTTATTACAATTTAAAATGACCTCTTATTTATGTTTTAATTAAGAGCTTCATCAATTGATTTATTGAATTTCAATTATTTGATTTTTATGTTGACTTTAATTTTATGATTAGTTGATTTTATTTGATCACCTAATTTGATTTCAAATAATTTTTTTTACATTTTATGTTGTTTAATTTATTTTAATGTTTTTTAGAACAAATTATTCTATAATTTGGACTTTATATCCAACTTTATATTTCTTAAATGTGATTAAGATTTAAAATGAAAGTGATTATTAAATTTTACATATTATAATTTAGTTCATTTGATTTTAGATTTATTAAACTCATTCACTTATTTGGAAATAAAAAATTTATTTAGTTAATGAGAATTTATGATAAACTTAAATTTTTTTAATTTATTTAACTTAGTTGATTTAAATTATTATTTTTATTTAAGCTTGGTTTAAAGATGTTGATTTCATTATTCAAATAGTTTTTATTACTTGGGTTTCATGATTTAGAATCTTTATTGATGTTGTTCAAATTATTATTTAAGCATTTATTATTTACTTAAATTTCTTATAATAAGATTTTGCTTATTAATACTTAATTATTGATCATAACCTAAGAAACTTAAATTAATGAACTACTTAAGCCCTAAACCTATTCTAGGCCATCCCAAGCTATGAGCTTATTAGATGGTTTTATTAGTCATTTCTATTTATTTATAATTATCATCATTTATTTAATGATAAATGGGTTTAATATGATTTCCAAGTTAATGAATTCTTATTTAAATACAAAATCTATAGCTTAATTAATCCTGACTTCTAATTGATCATTTGAGTTATCTTAGGTTTATCAATTTATTAACTTAGGGCTTGATCAATTTTAAGTTTCATTTAATTGTACTTTAAAACCTAAATGTGTAATTACTTAGATTTAAGAACTTCAAAGGATAAAAAAATTTCTCTTAGGTCCATTGATGTTAAAAAAAATGTTTTGAATTGGTTTCATCAATTTTTATAATTCTCAAAAAATTTTGATTTATTATTTTATTTAAATTAACCTAGAACTTGAAAATTTCAGAACGTCTACTCTAGAAGTCAATTTGCCCTAAAATTAGTATGAAAAGTGGAATTCCTTGTCAATTTCATTTCCCTAAAGTTTCATCTTGATCAAAGGCGCCTTTTGGGGTTAATTAAGGTTTTAGTGCTTTCAGTAAAATTTAAATTAAGCCTAAATTATTAAGAATTACTTATGGATTTTAATTTTCCATGATTCCTCTCTAGAAGATAAATTCAATGAGGGCTCATTTGGAAACTCTAGAAATAAAATGGATTTATTATGATTTTTTCCAAGATCGGGTTCATTAAATGAATTATCTAATTCATTTAATTTCCTAATTATGTCATTTTAAGGGTTAATGGGTTTCAATGAGCTTTAAATTTTTCTTAGATTTATTGATGCTTATTACGATGTTTTAAGTTAATTCCATGATTTTCTTTACTTTTCTTGAATTTTTATTAACTTACTTTATAAAAATTAAGGTGTCTATATTGAAATTTTCAGAATTTCCAATTCACTAATTAATAATTCCCTAAATTTCTATCTAAGGTGTGTTTTAATATTAATTTAAATCTCCTAAAGTTTCAAACCAATTAGACTAAAATTTTAGGCTGAATTAGGATTTAATTGATTTCAATTGAACTCAAATTAACCTAAAGTTACCTAATGAAAATTAGGAATTTTATATTTTATCGATTCCTCTCATTGAGATAAATCCATAGAGCCATTATTTGCAACTTTTGTTGGATATTTTAATTTTTATGAATTTTTAAAGTTTTTAGCAATTTTTTGTATTTTTAAAATCTAGAAAATCCAAAAAATTTATTTAAACAACTAGCGCCACATTATCGGACCATGTGGGATCCACATGGATCACGTGCTAAAACGAGGCTCGGCATGTAGTTTTATTGGAATCGTCTGATCTTTGATCAGATGGCCTAGAATCAATCCATGGTTTCCTAAGTATTAAATCAATTATTTCAGCTAGATCATAGGCATCCATTCCAAATAAAAGGAATGGATGGCTATAATTTTGTCTCCTTCATCTGCGACAATGGCCAAGCGTCGTCCAATTTTTGGGGGTAATCGTCGATTGTCTACATGGCAAGAATGTGAGATTTCAATTGCAAAATGATCAAGGAGTGATCTTGAAGAGATCTATACGACTTGATTTTACTTAAGACAAGTTCACTTCATAAATGACCAACATGAATTAAAGAGGAGTTCAGTTTTAGCCATACCTCAGTGGCATTGATCCTTGGTGCTATTTCTCATTTTGAAATCATTCAAAGACATCAAATGAAACTTCATAGAAATTTCTACACCCTGCCTCCCTCTAGATAAGTGTGGAGACCAACACCCACCACTGCTCACTAGAGTTTGGTTCGGCGGTGGGTGTTGAGGATGATCGAAAAGGTATTGAGAGAGGGGGAAGGTTTAAAAGAAGGTTATGAGATTAGTAAAAGTCCTTAATTTGACCTCTCCAAGCTTTATTATAGTCAATCATGAGGTTTTTCATTCTTTGGAAATGGCAGGGGACAACCAAAGATTAGAATTATGATCCAATGATGGCAGGGAAGGAATTGGGAAGGTCAAAGCATGTGTTTTAATCATTTAGGGGGTGAAGCAGTAAGTATGGGTGGAGTTTGGAGGGATAAGGTGGGTCGGCCATGATTGGCTTTCATGTGTTCCACCTTGGTCCTCCCATGGCCACACCTAATCACCCTATGGACCACTGATGGTTGATACCTCTTATCTAAATTTGAAGTTAAATAAATCATAGGTTGATCCAAATGGGTTATGGGATGGGGAGGAGATGGAATGGTTTGGATTCATATTCATGGGTTTTACCTTCCTTCCTTTCCATGTCTATCTTATCTTTCTAACTTTATATCACATGGCCTTGGACTACTGATTGGATTCCCAAATCAATCTTAAAGTGAGTCATGAGTCAAAAAAGCTCATTTGAATTAGATCTAAATTCAAATGCCTTTAGTTGATTCACTTGAATATCTTTCCCTTTTAGCTTAATTTAGTTATATTTCATTTTGATTGATTTGATTAAGATTTGGGTTCAATTATGCCTAATTGTCCATTGGAAGATTTAGAGATTAATTGATCCATATTACATAGGATTTTGATTTGACTTAAGCTAGTTCCAATTTTGTTTTTTAATCATTTATGATATTTCTAAATTCATTAATTCCATTGGATTTAGGCTTGATTTTTATTTTTGCCTAATTGACCCAATTTGGGCTTAATAGGTCAAGATGGGCTCATTCAAATCAAATGATCAATTTGGTCAAATTATACTCAATGATTGATTGAATTATGTTTGTTTAAGATTTTAAAATGATTTAGGATGTTTTATTTCAATTAATTTCAATTTAATTTGGATTTAGGTTCAATGGGATCCATTTGGGTTTATTTGGGTCTAGTGATCTAATTGCCCCCATTTAATACCTTATTAAATTCAAATTTGTTTAGATTTATGTCTAAACATGTTCATTTGATAATTTTGAGTTCTTGGAATGACTCAATTTTGTCAAATTTTGGTGATTTGACTCTTAACTTAGTGGGACCCCACATAGGTTAGTGCTAGGTCAAATGACTTGATTTCCTATTGTGAACTTCAACTGAATTTATTGTTAGGTTTATTTAGCTTTATGCATTGACTCTATACTTTTTTATTTTATTTGATTTCAATTAGTTTTGATTTTACTTGAATTTCTTTGTACTTAGGTGATTTTCAACATAAATGGGCTAACTAGGTCAACCACTCTAATTACCTTAATTTAAGCTCAATTGAATTTAGATTTTAATTTAAAAAAAATTATTTTAGATTCCTACTAAATTTTGAGGTTTGATTGGGTTCACCTAATCCAATGGGTTAAGTCAAATCCTAGAAGGATTCACTAGGATGTCCTTCATTTGGATTTAAGTTTGGTTTTGATTTTAGATTTATGATTAATTTAATTTATTATTTAATTTTGATTTATTTTGTATACCTAATCACTTAATGTAGTGCCTAGTGCTTAATTAAGAAGCTCTTAATCTAATATTAAGGATCCTAATCACTAGGATTGGGTACAATGTCAACCTCATCGATAAATGAAGTCAAAACTCATTACCCACTATACTATGGGCCTTGAGAACTACTCCTACCAATGCAACAGGCTACTCGATATTCACTCTATCACATTGAACCAAAGTTGTTCTACCTATATAGTATGAATTGTACAACTAAAGGGGTCTTAACTATGGAGGAACTATGAGATGATGCTAGTAGATGGCAAAGTACAAACTCTGAGGTTATGAAATATGCACTCGACATGCTTGAAGAATTAAAGATCAATGCATCAATAAGGAAAGAAGAGACTAACATGTTGATGGTGAGATACTATAATCACCACTAGAAAGAGAAGAACTCCAAGAGCATCAACTTTAGTATTGAAGAAAGTGGATTCAACCGCCTAATAGAATGCGCTAGGCAAACTTGCCCACAACTAAGATTGTCCATTCATAATCAAAGAATAAGTGAATCTATGAACCTAATGACTATAGTCTTATTCATAAGAAGATGTACCATAAACATGAAATGTGAGGGGCTTGAAAAAAATTCTACCCATTATAGGAAGTTTTTTTTTAATCTTAAATTATCCTATGTATCTCACATATTATAATGAAAGCCTTTTACAATTTTTATTAAATGTTGGTTTCAAATAAAACAACTATGGAAGTTAATGAGGAACCCAAAAGAATTACACTCAAAGAGCTATCTATGGATAAGTTACTCGACGTGGCATTTTTGGCCCAAGTTCATGCAAAATTTGATCCATCATCCTCGGCTCGAGTGATGGAATCTACTCACATTGACTCCAACATTTAAGAAAATGACACTCATAAGTTACTTATAGGCTATCATTACTTGATGTGTCATTTTTGGCCCAAGTTTTTATAAAACTTGGTGTGATAGCTTCGGCCCAAGTGATGGAAATTACTCTCTAGCTGAGGGATGATTCTAAGTCTCTGAGCTCTAAAAAACTAACACCCTATGAGGTTGGTGATTATACTTAAATATTGACACCTTATGAGTTTGACAACTACGCTCTAAAAAGACCAATACTCCATGAGGTTGGTTACTATACTTAAAGACCGGCACCTTTTAAGGTTGGTGATTAAGCTCTAAGAAACTAACACCCCATGAGGTTGGTGATTATACCTAAAGACAAACACCCAATGAAGTTGGTGATAATACTTAAAGATCAACACCCCATGAGGTCAGTGACGAAGCTCTAAATATACCAACACCCTGTCAGGTGGGCTACTATACTTAAAGACAGACACTCCTCTAAGCTCTAAAAAGGCCAACACCTTATGAGGTTGGCGACTATACTTAAAGACAACAACCCATGAGGTTGGTGACTATACTTAAAGACTGACACCCCGTAAGATTAGCGACTAAGCTCTAAAAGGCCAATAACCTGAGAGGTCAATGAATATACTTAAAAATTGACACAAGTGAGATTGACAACTAAGCTCCAAAAAGGACTGACACCCCATGAGATCGATAACTAAATGTGAAATGAAGGTCAATCGCTAATCTTTAAGTTCCATTAAATATGTGTACAAGTAACATAAATTATGTTTAAACTTCATTAAATCATTTCCATGCTAATCATATTTTTATTCATAATTTTATTGCATGAAAATTAAATTATCCTAAAATTATTTTTTTATTCTTATTCTCACTAATATTGTTCTTTCTTCTCTCTCCTATTATCATTTTCATCTTAACATTATTTTGGCCGAAATTTTTAGTGAATTTTGTGAAATAAAATGTGTGAATTTCATTCAAAACATTTCTATATAAAATTCTTATATTTTTCATATTTTAAAAATTCATTAATTTACATTTTTAATATGAATTATTAGAATTATTTTTAAATTCAAATTTCTTCATTCATGGCATGCTCTTGCCAAATTAAATCAAATATTATATAAAAAATTTTGAACATCCCAAGCATGATTTATTTTGATTACTTAAAGCTTAATTAAATTATTATAAGTTATTTTAAATTTAAATTCAAATAAGCCCTCTTTTTTAAAATAATTCCTTTTTAATTAAATCCATTTTAGGAAATTATTTGGGGGCCGACCACTACAATTCAAACTTAAATAAATTTATATTATTTAAATATTCAAAAGTATATAATATTATTAGCTTGTATCCTAATTGAATCATCGCATTAATTTAAAAATTTATTATTTATGCAAACTCCCTTAGCTGGATTTCTTAAGTGATTTTCTGAGGAATTATTCTATTAAAAATCTCTTCATTCATTTATCTTCCATGGACCTCCCTTGGTTAAAATATTCAATAGATCTTCCCTCTAGCTCTAGCCCTAAATCCCATTCAAAACACTTCCATATTGGCTTGATTCAATTTTGCTAAGCATCCTCTTGAATATCTCCTTGGCTGATCCATTATCCCTTGGATTTGAAATTCAAATTGTTGTCTAATCAATTTCCTTCTCATTGTATCATTCTTTGGCTGACCCTAGATTCCTCCCTCTTCTATTTAAGAGCCCTGTTTTAACTTGAAAAAGGTTCCCTAAATCTACTATTTGCTCTTGCTCTTTTGCATTCCTTCTCCACCTTGGCCAATCCTTACTAAAGCAAACTCTTGGAGCTTTTTGGTGATTCAAGTGCAAACATTCCTCATCATCCCTTGCCAAGAGGTTCAACCTTAACTTTTTGAATTCTTAAGGTGCTAAGTATCTTATATTTTCTTTATCTCTTCTTGGCTTTAACTTGTATAAGGTTAATTAAATTATATTATGCTTATTTATTTCATGATCTCTTAGTTTTTTGTTTGGTTGAAATCTAACATAAGAAAATTGAATTATTGTGTGCTTAATCATTTCATATTCCATTATTTTTTTGTTTGGTCAAAATCTAACACAAGAATTTTAATTTATTGTGTGTTTAATCATTTCACTATTTATTGTTTATGTGTTCGGCCAAAATCTCTTACAAATACTATTGATTTTATAGTGCTTATTCATTTGAATATATTTTGTTTATCACTTTGGCCTAAAGTTTCTAATTGGTTGGTTAAGTTTGATTGTGCTTAACATTACATCTCACTTATTTATCCACTTGGTCGACCACTTCATCATTATTTTTAAATTAATATGTGCTTATGGTTAACTTGCTTTCAATTGATTTACATAAAGGTTATGTGATAGCTTTCTTGTGGTATCATTCCAATCTTTATTCAAGTGATTGTTTAATTATTCTAATTACAAATTCATTTCTCGTTTAAATAAACATTATTTTGTGTGAGAAAGAATTCAAGTTAAAGTTTTGTGATTTAACATTACATATTAAGTTTATTCATATTTCATTTAAGTTTGAATTTCAAAGTCATATAAGAAAATCATTTAAAACTTTTTAAAGATCATTCAAATCAACATTAAGCTACTTACTTGCATTAAACACTTGATTGAAGATCTTATTTCAACTACAATTTAAAATTAATGTGAGCTCTCTTTCATTAATATTCACTTGCCTTAATATTGGTATGGTTTGGGTTGTGAGTGGAAAAATCTTTTAAAATTGAGAGTTAGATATTTGTATCTTTCATTTCTCCTTGTCTTCATTTGTATTGGGGTTGTACTTGCCTGTTGTAGGAATGTGCATGTTGGGTTGTACGTGCCTGTGTAGGAAAGTATGGTGTTGGGTTGTACTTTCCCTAAGAAGGAGAGTATGGAAGATTTATTTTAATCACATTTTGATAAATTAAATTCCTAGAGTGGGTTGGTAAGCATTGATATAGGCTAGTTTTTGAAGTTTGGTTGAACCACGTAAAAATCTTTGTGTTCTCTTTGTACTATTCCTACACCATTACTTTTCTTTATTACTGCTTATAATTGCTATGGATAATTAAGATAATTTTTTTGCAATTAATTTTTATACAAAGCAATCAAATTAAGTTTTCATTTGAAAATATTTTTAAATATCCAATTCCCCACCTCCCTTTTGGGTGCCATAAGCATAACAATCAGATCAAAGTCTCAGCTCATTATATGGCTTAGCATCCCTTAGTTTGATCACTATGGAACAAGTTTTTTCTAAATATACACTACCTAAAGGACAGTCTACACATAGGCCACCATTGTTTGATAATGTTCCATTTGAATATTGATAATGGTCTTCTTATGAATGAGAATTAGATGAATTAAATGCAATGGCTTGCAACATTTTATATTATGCTTTACTTTTTGATGATTATATGAGAATTTTCATGCATACTACTGCAAAAGAAATTTCAGATAAATAAATTCTTACTTATGAAGGTACTAACAAAGTTACAGATGCCCATATAAATAGATTAATATATGAGTATCAAATATATTGCATGTTACCAAATAAAAAGATTCTGATATGTATACCCATTTCATGATAATTATTAATACTTTGCATTCACTTACAAGAAAATACAAAAATCAAGATTTGGTTTATAAAATTTTAAGATGCCTTCCAAAAGAGTGGGATGTAAAAGTTACTCCTATTAGTGAAGCTAAAGATTTGACTACATATACACTTGATCAGCTTCTTGGTTCTATGATAGCTTATGAATAGGTTATACTACAAAAAAAATCAAAATAACTCTTTCCAAAAGATATAGAAAGGAAAATTAATTTATTTATAGGTGGACGATAATTATGAAGAAAATTCCTCCTATTCAGATGTTGATAGTTATGAAATTGCAATGCTTTCAATGAAATTAAGAAATATGATTAGAAAGAAAAAAAGCACAGGTATGGAAAGTCTAAAATTCATAAATTGCCTTCTAAAAAGTTGACTGCATGTGAAGGAATTGTATGCTATAATTATAAGAAGCCAGGACATGTAAGAAGTGATTGCCTAGATATTGTTGATAAAGAAAAGCAATCAGAAAAGAAAAAGACTTGCAAAAATAAAAAGTCTCAAAAGAAAAAAAAATAAAGCGCTTTAGACAAATTATTATTCAAAAGAATCAAGTGAGGACACTTCAGAGGAAGAAGCAAACTTATGTTTGATGGTAGATGTGGATAATTCAAGCGAGATATGTGAAGATACTTTTTATAAAGAATTAGATGATGCATTTATTGAATTAGCACATGAATATAAAAATTTGAAAAGAAAATTCAATATGTTGGAAAAATAAAAGAAAAACTTTAAAATCCATGCTTTATCTTCAGGAAAAGAATGTGATGATTTAAAGTCTAAGAATGATGCTTTATCAGATCAATCACCACTTGCAAATAAATTGAAAGAAGAGAAATTATTACTTCATTCAAAAATAGATACATGTAGTAAATCACATTCACATGTTCCATTCATTAGAAATAAGTCATTAAATGCATCAAAATCATTTAAACTTAGACCTTATGCAAATACAAATGTTACATGTAGTTTTTGCAATAAAAAGGGTCATGTATCTTTTGATTGCCATGCAAAAAGATCTCAAGCACTTCCAAGATCAAATTATAATTGGATACCCAAAAATAAAAAATGCAATAGCTACACACACTATACAACATTCGTTGTAGTCTTTTAAATTTGTATGTGGATCCAAATATGTTTGGCTTCCAAAAGTTTTCCCTTAATTTTTTTTTTCATAGAATGTCTTTAAAGAAAAATCAAAGAAAGCATGTGGGACTTGGACAGTGGATGTTCAAGAGATATGGCAGGTCATAAATCTAAATTTTCTACTTTAGAACCTTGTGAAGAAGGATATATAGTTTATGGTGATAATTCTAAAGGAAAAATAGTTAGAATTGGTTCTATTTCAAAAAAATTCAATAACATTAGATAAAGTTTACTTTGTTGAGGGTTTAAAGCATAATCTTATATCATTAGTCAATTATGTGATAAAAGTCTTGATGTTGAATTTCATGCATCTTTTTGTATTATTATAAATAAAGAAAATGTTTTGCTTGTTGATTATAAATACAAAAATATTTATCTTATTCAATTTGAAAATACTTATGTTGCAAATTTAAATTTACTTTGTTTTAAAATTTCACATGATGAAGTTTGGCTTTGGCATAAAAGATTATGTCACATTAAGATTCATTCTTTAAACAAAATTACAAAATTTGATCTTATTGATGGTTTACCTAGAATGAAATTTCATTCTGATTTTGTTTGTGATGCGTGTATTCATGGAAAACATTCTAAACATTCTTTTAAAAACAAAAATATTATTTTTTCTCCTAGACATTTAGAATTATTGCATATGGATCTATTTAGTCATATTAGTAGTGCTAGTTTAGGTGGAAAATTCTATGGACTTGTTATTATTGATGATTATTCAAGATTTACTTGGGTTATATTTTTAATTAATGAAAATAATGCTTTTAAACATTTTAAAAAATTTATTAAGCATAATCAGTGTAATAGAAGTTTTCTTGTTTGTAAAATTCAAATTGATCATGGTGGAGAATTTGAAAATAAAAATTTTGAAAATTTTTATGATGACTTTGGTATTAAACATAATTATTTTTCTCCTAAAACTCCTCTGCAAAATGGTGTAGTTAAAAGAAAAAGAATAAAATTTTAATTGAATTAAGTAGAGTTATGCTTGATGATTATAAATTGCATAATTTTTTTTATGTTGAAGTTGTTGACACTGCATGTTATGTGATGAATCAAATTTACTTAAGATCTATTTAACAAAGAAAACCTTATCAGTTATTTTTCAACAAGAAATCTAAGATTAGTCATTTTCATATCTTTGATTGTAAGCGTTTCATTTTGAATAATGGTAAAGATCATTAGGAAAGTTTGATAGTAAGCCTGATGATGGTATCTTTTTAGGATATTCTTTGAATGGTAGATCCAATATAGTTTATTATATAAGAAAATTGATAATTGAAGAATTAGTACATGTCATATTTGATGAAAATTCTATAGATCCTATTAGATATGATATAATTGAAGATGAGGTAGATGAATTTAAGAAGATATAGATTATTCTTTACCCAATGATTGGAAATTCATTAGGAATCATCCTAAAGACTTGATTATTAGAGATCCTTCCTAAGGTGTTAGAACTAGAAGACAATCCAAGAAAATGATAAATTATTTTGTATTATTATCCGAGATTAAACTAAAATCTGTAGATGAAGCTTTGGAGGATCACTATTGGAATGTAGCTATGAAAGAAGAATTATATGAATTTATTAAAAATGATGAGTGGGAATTAGTTCCTAGGCCTAAATATCAAAATGTTATAGGAACTAAATGGATCTTTAAGAATAAGTTAGATTACTTAGGACACATTATTAAAAGTAAGGCCAGACTGGTTGCATAAGGATATTCTCTATTGACCTCATTTTTGGAGAAGGTTAACATCATTTCAGAAAGTAGTAATTAGGATATCTAATCCTAGATTAGAAGCCTCCTAATTTGACACTTACGACACTACACATAGTGACCTAGTGCATCCTCCTTGAGTTTGATCTAACCTAATGGGTTTGGGTAGATACACCACTTGAAACCTGAATTTAATTAGGCATAGATTAAGGTTTAATTTAGGGAATTAGACATAATTACCTTATTTAAGCTAAAAATTGCACAAACACAAGAAATTAAAATTAAATGAAAAAATTCCAAATAAACCAAAATCAAATCAAATTAAATCAAATGAATGAATCTAAATCCAAATCAAGGTAAAAAAATGCTCAACCCTTTAACATAAGTTTGACTTATGTGGGTCCCACCAAGTCAAAGGCCAACCCACCAAAACGTTGACAAAATGAAATCATTCTAAATGATCCAAATGATAAAATAAACATATTTTAACATGAATATAAATGAATATAAATTTATTAACGCCTTAATCAGGCTAATTAGACCACTTGTTCTAAATGGGCCTAAATGTGTCTTATTGGGTTCAAACTCAAATGAAATTGAAATCAACTCAATTTCAATATTCAAAATCTTTTAGAAATCATTATGAAATATAATATAACCAATCATTGGGTCTAATTTGATCAAATTAATCATTTGACCCAAATGAACCCAAGCTTAACCCATTAAGCCCAATTTGAGCCAAATGAGTCAAAATTGAAATTAACTTCAAACCAATTAAAATCAATCATTCTAAATCACTCCATATATGTAATTAAGCATGATTAGAGTTTGAACAAATTTCAATTAAACCAAGTGGGTTTGAACCCAATTGAAATCAACTTAACATATTTAAGCCAAAATGAGTTAAACTGAAATAAAATGTAAAATAAACTCAAAACCTAAAGGAATTAATCAAATTTAAACTTAATAAATCATCAATTAAAGATAATTAAACCCAAATTTAAATCAATTGATCAAAATAAACATAATTAAAATACTTTGAATTTAAGTCAAATCTAAATGGCATAAATTGGGTTCAAACCTCCCATCCAACTCAAATGGACTTGGATTCAACCTAAAATGCACATTAGATTTTATTTGGGTAGCCGAGCACCAGCCTAAAGGCTATGGTGATGAGGCCAAAAGACAAAATGAAAAGTCAAAGAGATGAGGTGGAACTATGAGAGAAGAAAGTTTAGAACCCATAAAAAGAATTCAAACCCCACTTCTCCTCCTCCATACCTCATCCACCTCTTGGCCTAAACTTGTTTTGGCTTCTTTCCAATTAGTTAACAACCTCCAAAAAGAGAAATCAATGGGATATAGTGGCTTCTTCCATGGGATAGCTAAAAAAAGTAAGAGAGAATCCATGGGAGATGTCTCTCAACTAAGGAGAGAAATGGGAGGAAAAGGCCTCATCCTCTCAAGGACTTCATCTTAACACACTCACAAGGTCAAGATGAACCTAATCAACCCTTTAGTTGAGCCTCTTGCTGCTGGTGGTCGGATTTTGGCCACCTAAAGCTTTCCATATATGGTTTCTGACCATGAATGGAAAGAGAAGAGAAAGGTTATTTCCTCTCTGTATTTTCATTCCAAGGCATCCACAAGATGAAGAGAAGCCAATTCAAAGTCTCCCCCAAGGATTTCACTACCGTCATGCCAGGAATCCACCATGGCCAACCACAAAGCTCTCGGCCTCTAACGAAAAAATGAGAGGGAGAGCATTTCATGCCAATTTGACTCTCCTTACACATTTTAGGGTTTAAGGCAAGTTCAATTGAATCTTCTTCTAATCCTTACGCCGCCAGTGAGCAGAAGCACGGCCAAAACTAATGGAAAATGGCCACGAGATGGTCTTCATGGTGTTTAGCAGGGAGGCAAGCCACTAAATCGCATCCATAGCTTCATCCCATTGAGGCAAAGGTGCTCAGAGCACAGCGACCACTAGGATCACTGCTGATGAGGTATGCTTCAAAGCTGACGCTTTGAGCAATTTTTTTAGGACTTCCTTAGGAGAATTTGATCTTTAAGGAGATCAAATCATATGGATTGATTGAAAATTGATCCTTGATTATTGTGTAATCAAAATCGCATTGAAATTCCCTTTGGATCACCAAAAATCAACTTGATTGGACCGACGACACCGTTTCTCACCGGCGAGAACAGGGGAATGATCTCCGCCATTCATTCCTTATGTTAGGAATGGATGGTTGAGATCTAGCCGGATGATCTGATTTAATCTTTATAGGAATCATGGGTCCAACCTTCAATCGGATGGTCGAGAACAATCTCATGTGCGCCACCACTTTTAACATGCGAACCGTGTGGATCCCGCATGGCCTAATGGCGCCATTTAAAATGGGATTTCAAAATTTTTAATTAATTAAATTGTAAAAAATGTGAGAAATTTCAAAAAATCCTATTAAATAAAATATTAATCTGATAAATATAAATTAGGACTCTATGGATTCATCTTAGCGAGTACAATCCATTAAATCCAAAATACCAAATTAATTTTAGAAAATTGTAGATTATTTTGGATTTAAATGAAAATAATCAAACTCAAATTAATCACAAATCATTAATCTAATTAAAGTCAAACTTTAGGGAATTGGAATTAAGGTTAAAATTCACTTTAGGAAATATTTTCATGAATTAATTCAAAGTAACTCAAAAGATATTAAATTTAAACTCCAAACTTTAATTTTAATGAAATAAATTAATATAAAATAAAATAAATCATGAAAATTGATCAAATCACTTTAAATTATTATAATTAACTCTAATAAACTTAACACAATAATGAAATCCACTGAAACTTAATAAATCACAAAATGACCTAATTTAGTAATTGATTGAATTAATTAATCAAATTAATTAACCTGAATTTAGAAAAATCACAAAAAAATAACCAAAAATCCATAAGCTATAAATGAACTCTTTATAGATGCATCTTTTATAGAGGAATCTAAGAAAAATAAAACCCCTAAGTAATTCCTTCTAAATTAAACTTAATTTAAATTTTTAATAAAATAATTTAAACCATAATTAAACCCTAACCATGAATCTGATTAAAATGAAACTTAAGGAAAATCAAAATGGCAAGGAACCTCACTTGCCATAAAACTTTCAAGGAAAATTGACCTCTGGATTGGATGTTATTGAATTTTCAGTCCCTAGGTTGACTTACGTTAAATAATAAATTAAAAATTATAAAAATTTCATAAATTGATTTGAAGCATCTTCATCAACATCAAAACACTTAATGATAATTTTCTAACATTCTAAGCCAAAGAATTTAATTAATTACAAACTTAGGATTTAAGATAAATTATTAAAAAATATAAAGCCTAATTAAACCTTATAATAAATAATCCATTAAACTCGTGATGAACAAATTAAGAAAATCTTAATCCATAATCAATGCAAATTGAGATTGGATTAAAACATTAACCTAAATGTGTTAGGTTAACATAATTAAAACTAAATAAATGCAAATTTGATGAACATAAACATTAATTAAATAAATATAAAATCAATCCAAATCAAAGTGAAAATAAATTAAACCAAAAAGATTTAATCAAATCAAAGAAATGAAAAAAATAATTAAATGATAAAAACAAAATTAAAATATTAATCCAAATTAAATTCAAATCAAATCATCCAAATGAATCTGAAAGGGGCTAATTGAGATACTTAATATCTTTGTTAGATCCTTAAGATGAATCTTCATCTTAAGGTGTAGATTTTATTCTATTAAGATTTACGATGTTAAATGGAATGGGTTCCACCCAAAAGTGGAATCTATTTTACTCTTCATTCTTAAAAATCTAAACTTTACTTTAACATAAAAATAAATTTAAAAGGTGAAAACAAGAATCATAAATCACTAAATCATTTGAATTAAAACCATCTAAAGATAAATCAAACAAACTATAAAACATAAATTGAAACTTGAATCTAAAAAAGGCCTAGTAAAGCCATGTCACACAAGCCTATTTCCTTCACACACTAAATAATTAGGTCAGGGACCCTAGACTTAGGTCAGGTCAATCTATGATGTGATGTGATGTATGTTTTATGGTGTACTATTTTAGATTGTATGTCTAGGATTATTTGCCCATTAGACTAGATGGTAGGACATTCTTTTAGAACTAATGTTGCCTTTTATAGGGGATGTGCTAAAAGGGATAGTTGTAAAATAAATTATAAAATAATTATTTGCTTGCAAGTGTTGAATAGTCTATTACCATAGCCTAATAGGACAGGTGGGCTTGGTAAGCAACTAATGTTAAGTTTGAATGTTTGTAAAATATAATTATGTGCTATTTGTATTTTCTTGACATCTATTTTATGGGGCTTAGTATTTATTTTTGAATTCAAAATATAAATTTGAGCTTAGAATTATGTTAAGATTTATAGGGTCTAGGATTAATAGAAGCTATCCCTACCAGTAGATGGGTGCAGAAGCTCAATAGAGGTCCCTAAGGATGGAGATGATCCTAGAGAGAAGACCCATAGATCTAAACTTTAGTTCTAGGTCAGGCTATATAAGGACAGAACTTGGCTGCCCATTTTTTCATTCTTTTGGGGTGTATATTGGTACCCAATCTCATTAGTTTATTCTTTAATTTAAAATTGGATTGATTTACTTTGTGTGTGTGGTAGAATCAATCTACTTTTTTAGGTTTCTTTTTGTGCTATGTTCTCTATGATGGATGCCCGGACAAATAGGCTCCTAGGAAAATAAAATTTTCTACCCAATCTAAATCTAAATAACTTAAACAAAAATAAATAAATTCAAAACTTCATATAAATTAAAGTCATAAGAAAAACTTAAAATTAATTAAAATAATTATCTTTTATGAACCATGTTAACATATTATTTTAACTCCGTGAATTGGGCACTTCACTCATTGCACATAAGGGGAATTTGACCTTAGATGATGACCACCTTCTTGGGGAAGTATGCATTCCTCTTATTTATTTGGCCCATGGACACTTCTAATTGCAAGACAATTGTTCATAAAATGCATGCCCTAAAGCCTTAAATAAATCATGAGTCAAAACATTTAAAAGCTAAAAAAATGTGTATTGTTTAAGTGCATTTCGTACTCTACATGATCCTAGGGATTAGGGAGTGAGACTAACTTATTAAATTCTTTTCTAAAATGCAATTGACTAACCATCTTGCACACATGAGACTTGGCATCATGGATTTAAAATACACTTAGGTAATGTTAGCTAGCAGCCCTTCCAGGTGGGTTATAAGTCCAAAAGAGTTAGGGATAGATTTATTCCCTCAAGTGAGAGAAAGAGTCAATAATTCCCAAAGTGGACTAGGTCGAGCATCTGACTTATGTCAGAAGTAATTATCAAGTTAGGTTCTGAAGTATCATATTAGATAAGTCTTTAACCCTAGGTATTTCCATAGTCTTGTGCTGCTAGAATCTATGTCCTAGATTTCAAATAAAATGTCAACTCAAAATTAAATTAAATTCCAAAATTTAAAGCCCAATGATAGGATAGTTGAAATGCCTTTTAGGCATCCTAATATCAATAGGCATGTCCTACTTAATCCTGATTGGCTTCCAAAAAATAAGTCTTTCCACTTTGGATCATTCCCAATTTAAATTCTAAAATATAATCTCTATTGAAACTAGCTTAGAAATTCATAGAAATAATAGCTTATTTCTTTAATCGAGAGTATTCTTAGGAAAAATCCTTCATTCTTAATTTGTAATTAACTATGAGGGCTTGCCCTTATAGGAAACTATAAACCTAGTTTAAAATAAATCTTGCTCTACTTTTTATGAAGTTTAGAGGAAAACTCTAATAAATTATAGACCTATTAGCCTTAGGAGTCTTTTATTAAATGATCAAGTCCATTATAGAATAATATATTTATCTTTTAAGATAATATGATTATTCTTTAATGATGCATTTGATCATACAAATAAGAAATTCCTAAATATATATGGTGTCATAAATTTTTTCTTCATACTCAGATTGAAAGGATAGATTTTAAAGAATCATTTACCCCTATAGCTAGATTAGAAGCTATTAGATTTCTCCTTCCCTATGCCTATTACAATTACTTTAAACTTATTCAAATGGATGCAAAAAGTACATTTTTAAATGGTTTTATAGATTAAGATGTCTTTATAGAACAACCTCCCACTTTTGAAAATCTTAAGTTACCTGATCATGTTTTTAAATTGAAGAAAGCCTTGTATGGATTGAAACAAGCTCCTAGAGCTTAGTATGATAGATTGAGTAGCTTTCTTATAATTCATGGCTTTAGGAAGGGTAGAGTAGATACCACCCTTTTCCTTAAGAATTTAGGTGATGTCTTGATCATTGTTCAGATTTATATGGATAATATTTTATTTGGTAGTACAAATGAATCTTTATGTGTTGAATTTTCATCTTTGATGTCTAAAGAATTTAAAATGAGTATGATGGGTGAACTCAATTTTTTCTTAGGGCTTCAAATAAAGCAATAAGAAAAAAGTGCTTTCATTTATCAAATTAAGTATAATAATGACTTGATAGAGAGATTTGATATGAAAAAAAATTAAAATCTAGTAAGACTCTCATGGGCCCCTCTACTAAGCTTGATTTACATGAGTCAGGAAAAATAGTTGATCAGAAACTTTATAGAAGTATGATTGATTCTCTCTTGTATCTTGCTACTAATAGGCCTGATATTATGTTTATTGTATGTTTATGTGCTTATTTTCAGCCTACTCCAAAAGAATCTTATTTAACTATTGTTATACATATCTTTCATTATTTGATTGGCACTTCTAGGTTAAATTTATGGTATCCTAAAAATTCCTATCGTGTGACTTGATTACTTATACTGATGCTAACTTTCTAGGTTGTAAAGTAGATAAGAAAAGTACATCAGGAACATGTCAGTTTTTAAGATCATCTTTAGTATCTTGGTCATCTAAAAAATAGAACTCTATTGCACTTTCTATTGCTAAAGCTGAGTATATAGCTGCTAAAAGTTATGTTGCTCAGGTTCTTTAGTTAATAATAATTAGAAGATTTTGGACCTAAACAAGATCACATTCCTGTTAAATGTGACAATACTAGTGTAATTTGTTTAACAAAAAATCTTATCAAATATTTTAAAACTAAACACATAGAAATTAGACATCATTTTATTCAGGATCATGTTACTAAAGGAGATGTTAATATTGATTTTATTAGCATAGATTTGCAAATTGTTGATATTTTTACAAAACCATTGCCTAAAATAATATTTTGTACCCCAAGATGCATGTTAGGCATGTTAGATCCAAGCATGTAATTTTATTACTATTCATTTTTAAATATTTTTGATGTTGTCAAAAGGGGGAGAAAATAGTAAGCTAATTTTCATTCTCTTTATGATGCATAGTTTTAGGGAGAGCTTTTTCATGTTATACTCATGTTATATTCTTATTTTATTCTCCTTAAAAATATTAAATTATTTAAAATCTTGTTTATTTACTTATTGTAATTTTTCTTTAATGCAAATTATATTTTTAAAGGTCGATGAAACATCACTTTGCACCTTCATCACTATTTAATACCAACATAGGTTTGTCATCATCAAAAATGGGGAAATTATTGACTTCATGAAGTCCCACTACATATGAGATTTATTTTGATGATAACAAACACAAGTTCAAATGCTACTAATCAAGATAAATTCAAGTGTGCAGTAAAATTCTTCAACTCTAAGTTCTTTAGTCAATTCAAAATGTTAAAGCCATTGGACATGAATTGGATGAAAATTTTCTAGGAATTACTATATTAAGGTAAATGAAAAGCTCATGAAGATATAACAAATGATTCATTCAATTTTAAATTCATCATTCCAAAATCATTTATATTTTATATATCTTAAAATTGTAATTATTAATTAAATTATCCATTTTGGATAATATGAACTAAGCATGCGAAATAAGTTCCATTAAATGTGTGTTCTAGCAAGATAGCTTATGTTTAAACTTCATTAAATCATTTTCATTCTAATCATAATTTTTATTCATATTTTTATTGCATTAAAATTGAATTATCCTAAAATTATCATTTTATTCTTATTTTCTCTCCTATTATTTTTTCTTCTCCCTTATTATCATTTTCATCTTAACATTAGCTTGGCTGAATTTTTAATGTGTTTTGTGCAATAAAATGTATGGATTTTATTCAAAATAATTCCATATAATATTCGCTTATTTTTCTTATTTTAAAAATTTATTAATTTGAAAGTTTGAATTTGACTTATATTGAATTATTTTTGAATTCAAATCTCTTCATTCATGACATACTCTTGCCAAATTAAAGTAAACCTTTTATAGAACATTTTGAACATCCCAAGCAAGATTTAGTCTGATTATTTAAAGATTAAATAGGTTATCATAAGTTATTTTAAATTTAAATTCAAATTTGCCCTTTTTAAAATAATAATTCCTTTTTAATTAAATCCATTTTAGGAAATTGTTTGGGGGTTGGCCACTTCAATTCAAACTTAAATATTAATTTATATATTATTTAAACATTCAAAAGTATATAATATAATCAACTTGGATCCTAATTGATTCATTACACTAATTTAAGAATTTCCTATTTATGGAAACTCCCTTGGCCGAATTTCTTAAGTGATTTTCTAAGGATTTATTCTATTCAAAATCCCCTGATTCTTTTATCTTCCAAGGTCCTCCCTTAGCTAAAATATTTATAGGATCTTCCCTCTTGCTCTATCCATGAATCCCATTCAAAATACTTCCATATTGTCTTGATTCAATTTTGCAAAGGAGCATCTTGAATATCTCCTTGGCCTAGGATTCGAAATTCAAATTGCTACCTAATAAATTTTCCTCTCATTTTATCATGCTTTGGATGACCCTAGACTCCTCCCTCTTTTATTTAAGAGCCTTGCTTCAACTTGAAAAGGGTTCCTTAGTAGAAGGTTCCCTAGATCTATTATTTGCTCTTGATCTCTTGCTCACCTTCTCCACCTTGGTCGATCCTTGCTATAGCAAATTCTTGGAGAATTTTGGTGATTCAAGTGCAAACATTCCTCGACATTCTTCTATTTCCCTTGGACATTAGTTGGCTTGAAGACTGATTGGAAAAAGTGAAGGATTTGTGTGTTTCCTCCCTTGGCCAAGAGGTTCAACCTTGTTTTTTTTAATTTCTTAAGGTGTTAAGTTTCTTATATTACCTTTATCTCTTCATGGATTTAACTTGCATAAGGTTAATTTAATTATATTATACTTGTTCATTTCATGATCCTTTAGTTTCTTGTTTGGCCAAAAGCTAACATAAAGAAATTGATTTGTTGTGTGTTTAATCATTTCCTATTCCATTATTTTTTTATTTGGCCGAAAGCTAACACAAGAATTTTAATTTATTGTGTGCTTAATCATTTCACTATCCGTTGTTTATGTGTTTGGCCAAAAACTCTTACAATGACAATTGATTTTATAGATCTTAATCATTTGAATATATTTTGTTTATCACCTTGGCCTAAAGTTTCTAATTGGTTGGTTAAGTTTAATTGTGCTTAACATTACATCTCACTTATTTATCCACTTGGCCAACCACTTCATCATTATCTTTAAATTAATTTGTGCTTGTGGTTAACTTGCTTTCAATTAATTTACATAAATGTTATGTGATAGTTTTCTTATGATATCATTCCAATCTTTATTCAAGTGATTATTCAATTATCGTAATTGCAAATTCACTTATCATTTGAATGCAGGTTATTTTGTGTGAAAAAAATTCAAGTTAATGTTTTGTGATTTAACATTGCATATTAAGTTGATCATATTCCATTTAAGTTTGTATTTCAAAGTCATATACAAAAATCATTTAAAACTTTTTAAAGATCATTCAAAGCAACATTAACTCGCATTAAACACATGATTGAAAATCTTATTTCAATTTAAATTTAAAATTAAAGTGAGCTCTCTTTCATTAATATTCACTTTCCTTAATATTGGTATAGTTTAGGTTGTGAGCGCAAAAATCATTTAAAATTGAGAGTTAGATATTAATATCTTTCTTTTTGATTTATTTTGATTTGTGTTGAGGTTGTACTAGCCTGTTGTATGAAAGTGCATGTTAGGTTGTATTTGTCTGTGTAAAAAAGTGTGGTGTTGGGTTGCACTTGCCCGTGAAAGAGAGTATCAAATATTTGTTGTAATCTCATTTTGATTTAGTGAATTTCTAGCTTGGGTTGCTAGGCGTGGATGTAGGCCAATTTTTTAAATTTGGTTGAACCACATAAAAATCTCTATGTTCTCTTTTTACTTTTCCTACACCTTCACTTTTCTTTATTACTGCTTATAATTATTATGGATACTTAAGAAAAACTTATTTGCAATTAATTTTTCTACAAAGAAATCAAATTAAGTTTTAATTTGAAAATATTTTTAAATACTCATGTGGTGTTTTAATTTTGAGCTGTAGGGACACGACACAGATCTTAAAGGGGACTTATTGAAGTAATCAGGTGCTGCATTAAGGTATGATGTATCATCTCGGGAGATGGAAATATCACCCTACAATGGACCTAATCACCTAATAATGACTCCTATGATAAATCGGCCTACGTATATACCAGAGATCTTTCCCCTACTTTATATGGAGAAATAAGGCAAGATTTATTTTATGTAAGGTTCTTTTGCTCCATGTGGAAGCAAGCTTCCATAATTAATTACATCTTAAAAAATGGGAATCTCCTAACAATAATCTTGATTAAAGTAATCAATAAGTATCTCCAAAGATTTTAAAGCTAGGCTATCAAAGGATTAAGCATTTATGAAAATCAAATGGAAGAGTTTGAATAAAAAGACTTATTTATGGATTTCAAAGGAGAATAAGTAGGAAGCACCCATGATACTAGGAAGCCTAGTGGGTGCTTCAGTCTACCCTATAGTGAGGCTTTATATATTTGAGAGAGAGAATTACTATTATTTAACTTAGAGTATTATTAGAATGCGAGGGCTTATAGTCCAACAACACAAGATCATAGAAATGCCTAAGATGTGAGGACTTATGCTCATAGCCTGAAGGAAATAAGTAGCCTCATAACCTAAATTTAAAATGCCTTAGCACAAGTTGAAAGCAAAACCTAAGTTTATTTGATAAAGGTGGGACTTGATAGTTCACCTCCATAAGAGAGAATGAACACACCCCGACTCTAATGGGCATATAATAGCCTGGAGTGGCCTCCAGCTAACACCTTCTACCCTTTAAAACCATGTTGCCCAATCTTATGTTGATGCAAGATAGCTAGGCTATTATTTAATTAGGAAGGAAGCTACAATCCTAAACTCACTTCCTAAGATATTAGATCATGATTGGTATAAAAATATAAATTATACCAATGCCAAAATTTATAACTTTATAAACCATTTTGACACATTCATTTTGGATCAAGGGCTTGTGACAATTATGCCTATATGCATGATGAAATTAATTCATGGACTAAATCAATTAGAAGAGTGTTCTCCACTACAAGGGATAATCTTCAAAGGTCAAGCATATCCTCTATCGTGCAAGAGTGGAGACCCTCCCTATTCAAGATTAACATAATATGATATGCATGGCGAGAAAACATATAACATTCAGCTAAGGGGTTACTAAATCTTTTATTTATCTTGATTATAAACCTAAGCTTTAAAATGAGATTATGAGTTATATTAAAATTTACTTATGAATTTTTAATGATGATAGAAAATTTAATTTTATCCAAAAGAGTCTACCGCATCCAAGCCACACATCCAAATCATCAAACTTTAAGAAACCTAGGTAAAGCATGTCATTTCTATCGCATAATCTAAACACAATAATCAAACATGTGAATTTCGTAAAAGACTAAGAGGTAGCTACGGCTGGGTTCTGCCATACACCCCTTAAAAGAAAAGAAATTAGATAGTCAAGCTCCACCCTTATACAACCCAGATTATAATAGAATATTACAATTATAATGAATTCTATGGGGGTCTTCAATCTCTTATGTTTCTTTCCTTCTTTTGGGTTGGTTTGCTTTAGGCTTCACAGGGCCTCCTAGGTCTTTGTCTTCTAGCCACTGCTCATCCTAAACCTCATGCAAAATTTACATATTTATAAAAAATGAAATCTAATTGCACTTATAAAATAGATGTTAGTTAAATAAACAAATAAGCCAAGCAATTATATTTCACATATTTGGACTTAACACCCAACACTTAGGTAGCTAAGTCCACCAATCTTAATTAGATTATGCTTAGGGGCATAAGCAGTACCTACAAGCAAGAACATTTATATTTACTTATTATTATAGTGACCCCATTAACACTATCCCCAATAGAAAATATCATTATGTTATAAACGACCTAACATCCAGTCTTCGCATAGACAATCCTAACATTCGGTCTAAAAAATTACATCATAAAACAAACTATATCACTACGACATACATCAGCCCAACTTAAAGGCTAGAATTAGTGACTTAGTATTTTAACATATGTGCTAAGGTTTAGTGTGATATGTCTTAGTTAGCCTTTATAAGTATGATTATCTAAAATTCAGAATTATTTCAGTTAAATATTAGGGGAGGTTTCACTTCAAATCTTTCAATGAATGAATTAATTTTAATTTACATTTTTTTTCATTTGATGCCAACTTAATATCTCATTATTATGAAGAGAAGTAAGGTGGGGGTGGCCCCCCTTCACCCCCTATCCTAAATTATTTTCTAAGGTTATATTATTATGACTTTGATTTCTTTAGTGAATCATTTATTAAGTAATTTTTTATTAAACCTAGGTTTGGGTTAGTCTTAAGAAGTATTATTCAAACATGAAATGCATCTCAGGATTCATAAAATTGAATCACCATTATATGGATAACATTCCAACACTTCTTTCCATCAATACACATTTCTTCATTTTTATTATTTATAATATGTTATTTAATACACATATGTATACATACAATATATATTTGCATTTTTGCACATTGAATGATCATTAATGCATGTATTTTTGGTAGAAACAAAATATTTCATCCCTTAGTTAAGCATATGTACACATGTATTAGGTTTAAACAATTATGCACATTGATTTGATTACCCTTTCCAAAGATTCTTTAATTTAATAAACTACTTGATCAAGAGCGTTCAATGATATGCTTTTAGGAAAGTAAAATTTATAATGCACCAAAAGGGATCTAATGCAATTAAGCTCATGCTTAAGAGTTAATTGGAGTAAAGAAGGAAATAATATAATTTAAGTACTCTTATGATTTTCCCATACCAATGAGTCAACCATAATTTCCTTAACAACTTCATGTTATTAAACACATAAAGGGAAACTAATGAATTATATTTGAATTATCTGAACCAACCATTAATTTTGTTTGACATCCATTTTTATCTTTCATTTTCTTAATTAATACTTAATTATCACAAATGTTAATTTACCTTCTTGAAGAGATACATTTAGAAATAATAATTAGAAAAAGAATCTTAATTACTATTCCTTATTATTTCCACTATTCATAATGATTAATTATCATTAATTATTTAATTTTCACTATTTATCAATTTTAATAATTATTAAATTAATTAATGAGGGTGATTAGGATTGAAATTCTAAATCCTTTAAATTTCATGGTAAATTTTTAATAATTATTAAATTAATTATGGGAGGCAGAGGATATCCCATGGAATCATCCCACCAAATTTGGAGTTAATTAGCCAAGTAATTAATCCTTAATTAAGATAATTAGACTATGCTTCAAACCTTAATTAAGCACTAATCACTAGACATAAATCAGAGATTTTTTTTTTGGATTTTTCTACAATAAATTATGATTTTTTTATTGAAGTTCTAACCATTTAATTATATTTTTAAGGCCTAATTAATCCTTTAAACTATCAGTGCCATAGGGATACCGACGAGGCAGCACTTTCCATGTGGCATCAATGTATTAGTTACTTAAACAATTGGATGCGGCAGCTGACTCAGTGGTGGCGGATGTGATTTCATCCTTACCGTCTGATCTTCGATCGGATGGCCAAGATTAATCCTGTGATTTTAAAAGGATTAAATCAAGATTTCTGGCATGATTAATCACAGTCGTCTAGTCTAATCATTTGAAATGAACGGCCGATGATTCGTCATCCCAAGAGCACTAGAAGATAGACACTGTCCATCTTCTATTGCATGACCCGAGCTCGCCAGAGATTATTCAATGATGAAATTGACCCCAAAATGATCAAGGAATGAATTTAAAGTGATCCTATAGTAATTTACTTCAAAAAAGACCAACACCTAAGGGGAAAAACTACGATTATCAAATTTTTACCTCACCATAGATATAGACTGGTGGTCCATCAATAGAGGTAGCCTCATCTTGAAGAGACGAAGCTCTGTTGAGAAGATCATGACCTGCCTCCCCACCGATTACTCTATGGACCAAACGCCACCGTTAAGCTCATTGAAGTTGGTTTAGGGACGTCTTTCGGTGGTCGAATCGCTCGAGAAATGAATCATTTTGACTTGCTGGAGTGAGATGAAGGTGTGGAAAGAGTTACTTTGGGTTTGGTGGAGATTCTAGAAACTTGGATGGACGGATCTCTCGAGATTGATCGGGGGCTGGTCTCGCTGGTGTTGGAGAGCATGAAGAGCTTGGGAAAATTTATGGGACTATGTGGAATGTTCTGGGGAAGTTGTATGTTAAGTATGAACCCACAGGGAGGACTATACTCTCCTCCCCAGCTGAACAAAGGGATGAGATTGGTTCAGCCTTTGGCAGCCGTCTGGCCGAGGTAGGTGGCAAGATGTGGCAGGGGACTGCTAAGGTGGCTAAGGGTGAGAGGCTGAGGGAGTGTAGTGGTCTAGCATGGGGTGTACAACCTCTTTTAAATGGAGCAATGGATTTCCATGGGTGAACTCACCTTCTCATGGCCAAAGGTTGAGCCCAATAGCCTTAGGATAGGTTAGGTCGTGGTCCTCTTGTCCAAGAAGAGCCAAAGGTGGCTGCGATGGGGTAATGGGGGGAGAGAACCCACCCAAATAGGGACTTTAACCCATTTGGGTGGCTTGGTTTAATGGGTTTGACCCAAATTGGGTTCACCATGGGTTAGGCCCACTTGGGCATGCCCATGGTGACCCAAGGATGAGTCATGCCAAGGTTGGGCTCAATTTGATTCATGTAGGTCAAATGGGCTAACTTGGGCTAAGTTGATCATTTTGACCAAATTGGGTCAAAGTGAGAGATTGTGTAAGTTTAATTGGTCATTTGGAATGTGTGAGTACAATTGGTTTGATTCAATTTGAGTTAGATTTGGATTTGGTTCATATGCTTCAATTTGGGTCAAATGGATCATGTTGACTAATTTGACTAAATTGGCCAAATTGGATTAATAAAGGGTTAGATTTATGTTCAATTGATCATTAGTGATTGATTTTAATAGTTGATTTGAATTGATTTAGATTAGGGAATGATTTGGTTCAATTGGACCTTTTAGGTTAAATTGAGCTAAGTAGGTCAATTGGGATGGGTTACTAAAATTGGCTTCAAGTGATGATTGTAGGTGTTCAATAATTGATTTATGATTGATTAGAGGCATTGGTTGTAGTCATTTTGGATTGAAATGAGAATTGGCCCAATTTGGCCCTTTAAGTCAATTGGGTCAACTTGGCTTAAGTGGTCAAAGTGGCTTGATATGACCTAATTGATTGTAATTAGATAATCAAAGATGATTAATAATTATTATGGATGGGATTAGATGAGTTGATTTAATTTAATTTAGGTTGGATTGAAGTTTGAATCAAATTGATCTTTTAGGTCTCATTAGGTCAAGTGAACCAATTGGGTTGATTAGGTTGAATTGGGTTGATTTGGTGTCAATTAAGTGTTGAGAGGGGTTCAATGATGGATTTAAAGTTGATTAGTGGCTTTAATTGTAATTGATTTAGACTCGATTAGGTTTATGTCTCATTTGAAACCTTTAGGTCAAATAGGCTAACTTGGGTTGGTCACTTTTCTTTGGTTCAATTGGCTTGATTGCAAATATTAACATGGCTTGAAATGATCTAAGAAATAATTGGAGAGGTTAAAAAAATTAAGTTGGATTTGGTTTACTTGAATGTATTTGAATGGAGTTATAGGATTATGGTGGGTTAACTTGGGTTAAGATCCAGGTTAATTTGGCTTGGAGCTTGGATTGAAAAACCAAATTCTATTAAGATTAATTGAATAGGTCTGAGTTGGTTGATTTTCATTTACATGAGCTTAAATTTGAATGAGTGAGTGCATATGAGTTTTGGTTTAGGCCTTAGGGTAGGTGAAACCTATTTTTCTTAAGGCAAACTTTTGGCATAAGGTTATGTTCTATAAGTCACTATGCTTAGTGTTTCCTTAAACACTAGAAGTGTCTTAGCACTAAATAAATCCAATTCTCTAGAAGGTTCCTAAGTCTAAGATGAGAAAGTTTCTCACTCCAAAAGTGAGGTTAATAATTCAATAAACACCCACCATAACTAGATAACATTATTCTGCCTAATCCTATTTCTCAAGTATTTGAGAAGGCTCTTTCTCTATCCACGAACATATTTGGATTCAACGGTGTGTTTTAATTTTGAGTTTCCTTGGATCTTTAACTCATCTCCCCATTTTGCAGGTATGTCTTAATTTGGTTGATCCAACTAGGTGAACCTTTACATTTTATATGCATAAACTCACCTTCTTCTATGCTCAGCTAACTAAGTTGGAGGGTAGGCTGCTCTCTAAGTTCACTTACTCTACCCAACAAATCGATAAGTTGATTTCGATCTCTAGGAACTTGTTCAATTTTGAAGCACTCTAATCTCTCAATCTTCACCATCAAATTGAGTAAATATCTCTGTACTGATTTGTATCTTGCCTGGTAGCCCCCATTAATCTAATTTACCATGAATTCTGAATCTGTGTAAGCTATTATATGTTGAGTGTCAAATCCTTGAATGAATCTTAGTCTGATAAGTAAATCCTCATATTCAAGTTTATTATTAGTCACTTTGAAGTTGAACTTTACTGACTAGGTTATGGTGACTCTTACAAAACTTTTTAACACAATACTTGCTCCTATACTTTGCTTGTCCGATGAACCCTCTACATATAAGTGCCATAAAGGCTATGGATTAACTGAGATATTAAGCGAGTCACTGAAATCCAATAGGAAATTAGCAAGTGCTTGCACTTTGATTGTTGTCCTAGGTGTAGTAACCAATTCTACAACCTCCCTAAGTGATTTAGCTTGGTGAGTATTGATTTGAGAGGGTTGTTAGTACCAACTTGGATTGAATGAGCCTAGATGTATGGTTGAAGTTATCTGGCATATATTATAAGTATGAATATGAGCTTTTCCCATTATGGGATAGTGTAATTCAATAAGAGAGAATGAACACACCCCGACTCTTATGGGCATATAATCGCCTGGAGTGGCCTCCAGCTAACACCTTCTACCCTTTAAAACCATGTTGCCCAATCTTATGTTGATGCAAGATAGCTAGGCTATTATTTAATTAGGAAGGAAGCTACAATCCTATACTCACTTCCTAAGATATTAGATCATGATTGGTATAAAAATATAAATTATACCAATGCCAAAATTTACAACTTTATAAACCATTTTGACACATTCATTTTGGATCAAGGGCTTGTGATAATTATGCCTATATGCATGATGAAATTAAGTCATGGACTAAATCAATTAGAAGAGTGTTCTCCACTACAAGGGATAATCTTCAAAGGTCAAGCATATCCTCTATCGTGCAAGAGTGGAGACCCTACCTATTCAAGATTAACATAATATGATATGCATGGCAAGAAAACATATAACATTCAGCTAAGGGGTTACTAAATTTTTTATTTATCTTGATTATAAACCTAAGCTTTAAAATGAGATTATGAGTTATATTAAAATTTACTTATGAATTTTTAATGATGATAGAAAATTTAATTTTATCCAAAAGAGTCTACCGCATCCAAGCCACACATCCAAATCATCAAACTTTAAGAAACCTAGGTAAAGCATGTCATTTCTATCGCATAATCTAAACACAATAATCAAACATGTGAATTTCGTAAAAGACTAAGAGGTAGCTACGGCTGGGTACTGCCATACACCCCTTAAAAGAAACGAAATTAGATAGCCAAGCTCCACCCTTATACAACCCAGATTATAATAGAATATTACAATTATAATGAATTCTATGGGGGTCTTCAATCTCTTATGTTTCTTTCCTTCTTTTGGGTTGGTTTGCTTTAGGCTTCACAGGGCCTCCTAGATCTTTGTCTTCTAGCCACTGCTCATCCTAAACCTCATGCAAAAATTACATATTTATAAAAAATGAAATCTAATTGCACTTATAAAATAGATGTTAGTTAAATAAACAAATAAGCCAAGCAATTATGTTTCACATATTTGGACTTAACACCCAACACTTAGGTAGCTAAGTCCACCAATCTTAATTGGATTATGCTTAGGGGCATAAGCAGCACCTACAAGCAAGAACATTTATATTTACTTATTATTATAGTGACCCCTTTAACACTATCCCCAATAGAAAATATCATTAGGTTATTAACGACCTAACATCCAGTCTTCGCATAGACAATCCTAACATTCGGTCTAAAAAATTACATCATAAAACAAAATATAACACTACGACATACATCAGCCCAACTTAAAGGCTAGAATTAGTGACTTAGTATTTTAACATATGTGCTAAGGTTTAGTGTGATATGTCTTAGTTAGCCTTTAGAAGTATGATTATCTAAAATTTAGAATTATTTCAGTTAAACATTAGGGGAGGTTTCACTTCAAATCTTTCAATGAATGAATTAATTTTAATTTACATTTTTTTTCATTTGATGCCAACTTAATATCTCACTATTATGAAGAGAGGTGGGGTGGCCCCTTCACCCCTATCCTAAATTATTTTCTAAGGTTATATTATTATGACTTTGATTTCTTTAGTGAATCATTTATTAAGTAATTTTTTATTAAACCTAGGTTTGGGTTAGTCTTAAGAAGTATTATTCAAACATGAAATGCATCTTAGGATTCATAAAATTGAATCACCATTATATGGATAACATTCCAACACTTCTTTCCATCAACAATAGCATACACATTTCTTCATTTTTATTATTTATAATATGTTATTTAATACACATATGTATACATACAATATATATTTGCATTTTTGCACACTTGAATGATCATTAATGCATTTATTTTTGGTAGAAACAAAATATTTCATCCCTTAGTTAAGCATATGTACACATGTATTAGGTTTAAACAATTATGCACATTGATTTGATTACCCTTTCCAAAGCTTCTTTAATTTAATAAACTACTTGATCATGAGCGTTCAATGATATGCTTTTAGGAAAGTAAAATTTATAATGCACCAAAAGGGATCTAATGCAATTAAGCTCATGCTTAAGAGTTAATTGGAGTAAAGAAGGAAATAATATAATTTAAGTACTCTTATGATTTTCCCATACCAATGAGTCAACCATAATTTCCTTAACAACTTCATGTTATTAAACACATAAAGGGAAACTAATGAATTATATTTGAATTATCTGAACCAACCATTAATTTTGTTTGACATCCATTTTTATCTTTCATTTTCTTAATTAATACTTAATTATCATAAATGTTAATTTACCTTCTTGAAGAGATACATTTAGAAATAATAATTAGAAAAAGATTCTTAATTACTATTCCTTATTATTTCCACTATTCATAATGATTAATTATCATTAATTATTTAATTTTCACTATTTATCATTTTTAATAATTATTAAATTAATTAATGAGGGTGATTAGGATTGAAATTCTAAATCCTTTAAATTTCATGGTAAATTTTTAATAATTATTAAATTAATTATGGGAGGCAGAGGATATCCCATGGAATCATCCCACCAAATTTGGAATTAATTAGCCAAGTAATTAATCCTTAATTAAGATAATTAGACTATGCTTCAAACCTTAATTAAGCACTAATCACTAGACATAAATCAGAGATTTTTTTTTTGGATTTTTCTACAATAAATTATAATTTTTATTGAAGTTCTAACCATTTAATTATATTTTTTAGGCCTAATTAATCCTTTAAACTATCAGTGCCATAGGGATACCGACGAGGCAGCACTTTCCATGTGGCATCACTATATTAGTTACTTAAACAATTGGATGCGGCAGCTGACTCAGTGGTGGCGGATATGATTTCATCCTTACCGTCTGATCTTCGATCGGATGGCCAAGATTAATCCTGTGATTTTAAAAGGATTAAATCAAGATTTCTGGCATGATTAATCACAGTCATCTAGTCTAATCATTTGAAATGAACGGCCGATGATTCGTCATCCCAAGAGCACTAGAAGATAGACACTGTCCATCTTCTATCGCATGACCCGAGCTCGCCAGAGATTATTCAATGATGAAATTGACCCCAAAATGATCAAGGAATGAATTTAAAGTGATCCTATAGTAATTTACTTCAAAAAAGACCAACACCTAAGGGGGAAAACTACGATTATCAAATTTTTACCTCACCATAGATATAGACTGGTGTCCATCAATAGAGGTAGCTTCATCTTGAAGAGACGAAGCCCTGTTGAGAAGATCATGACCTGCCTCCCCAAATTACTATGGACCAAACGCCACCGTTAAGCTCATTGAAGTTGGTTTAGGGACGTCTTTCGGTGGTCGAATCGCTCGAGAAATGAATCATTTTGACTTGCTGGAGTGAGATGAAGGAGTGGAAAGAGTTACTTTGGGTTTGGTGGAGATTCTAGAAACTTGGATGGACGGATCTCTCGAGATTGATCGGGGGCTGGTCTCGCTGGTGTCGGAGAGCATGAAGAGCTTGGGAAAAGTTATGGGACTGTGTGGAATGTTTTGGGGAAGTTGTATGTTAAGTATGAACCCACAGGGAGGACTATACTCTCCTCCCCAGCTGAACAAAGGGATGAGATTGGTTCAGCCTTTGGCAGCCGTCTGGCCAAGGTAGGTGGCAAGATGTGGCAGACCTTCTAAGGTGGGTGAGAGGGAGTGTAGTGGTCTAGCATGGGGTGTACAACCTCTTTTAAATGGAGCAATGGATTTCCATGGGTGAACTCACCTTCTCATGGCCAAAGGTTGAGCCCAATAGCCTTAGGATAGGTTAGGTCAGTGGTCCTCTTGTCCAAGAAGAGCCAAAGGTGGCTGCGATGGGGTAATGGGGGGAGAGAACCCACCCAAATAGGGACTTTAACCCATTTGGGTGGCTTGGTTTAATGGGTTTGACCCAAATTGGGTTCACCATGGGTTAGGCCCACTTGGGCATGCCCATGGTGACCCAAGGATGAGTCATGCCAAGTTTTATTGGGTTGGGCTCAATTTGATTCATGTAGGTCAAATGGGCTAACTTGGGCTAAGTTGATCATTTTGACCAAATTGGGTCAAAGTGAGAGATTGTGTAAGTTTAATTGGTCATTTGGAATGTGTGAGTACAATTGGTTTGATTCAATTTGAGTTAGATTTGGATTTGGTTCATATGCTTCAATTTGGGTCAAATGGATCATGTTGACTAATTTGACTAAATTGGCCATTGGATTAATAAAGGGTTAGATTTATGTTCAATTGATCATTAGTGATTGATTTTAATAGTTGATTTGAATTGATTTAGATTAGGGAATGATTTGGTTCAATTGGACCTTTTAGGTTAAATTGAGCTGTAGGTCAATTGGGATGGGTTACTAAAATTGGCTTCAAGTGATGATTGTAGGTGTTCAATAATTGATTTATGATTGATTAGAGGCATTGGTTGTAGTCATTTTGGATTGAAATGAGAATTGGCCCAATTTGGCCCTTTAAGTCAATTGGGTCAACTTGGCTTAAGTGGTCAAAGTGGCTTGATATGACCTAATTGATTGTAATTAGATAATCAAAGATGACTAATAATTATTATGGATGGGATTAGATGAGTTGATTTAATTTAATTTAGGTTGGATTGAAGTTTGAATCAAATTGATCTTTTAGGTCTCATTAGGTCAAGTGAACCATTGGGTTGATTGGAATTTGGGATGATTTGGTGTCAATTAAGTGTTGAGAGGGGTTCAATGATGGATTTAAAGTTGATTAGTGGCTTTAATTGTAATTGATTTAGACTCGATTAGGTTATGTCTCATTTGAAACCTTTAGGTCAAATAGGCTAACTTAGGTTGGTCACTTTTCTTTGGTTCAATTGGCTTGATTGCAAATATTAACATGGCTTGAAATGATCTAAGGAATAATTGGAGAGGTTAAAAAAATTAAGTTGGATTTGGTTTACTTGAATGTATTTGAATGGAGTTATAGGATTATGGTGGGGTTAACTTAAGATCCGTGTTAATTTGGCTTGGAGCTTGGATTGAAAAACCAAATTCTATTAAGATTAATTGAATAGGTCTGAGTTGGTTGATTTTCATTTTCATGAGCTTAAATTTGAATGAGTGAGTGCATATGAGTTTTGGTTTAGGCCTTAGGGTAGGTGAAACCTATTTTTCTTAAGGCAAACTTTTGGCTTAAGGTTATGTTCTATAAGTCACTATGCTTAGTGTTTCCCTAAACACTAGAAGTGTCTTAGCACTAAATAAATCCAATTCTCTAGAAGGTTCCTAAGTCTAAGATGAGAAAGTTTCTCACTCCAAAAGTGAGGTTAATAATTCAATAAACACCCCTACCATAACTAGATAACATTATTCTGCCTAATCCTATTTCTCAAGTATTTGAGAAGGCTCTTTCTCTATCCACGAACATATTTGGATTCAACGGTGTGTTTTAATTTTGAGTTTCCTTGGATCTTTAACTCCTCTCCCCATTTTGCAAGTATGTCTTAATTTGGTCAATCCAACTAGGTGAACCTTTACATTTTATATGCATAAACTCACCTTCTTCTATGCTCAGCTAACTAAGTTGGAGGGTAGGCTGCTCTCTAAGTTCACTTACTCTACCCAACAAATCGATAAGTTGATTTCGATCTCTAGGAACTTGTTCAATTTTGAAGCACTCTAATCTCTCAATCTTCACCTTCAAATTGAGTAAATATCTATGTACTGATTTGTATCTTGCCTGGTAGCCCCCATTAATCTAATTTACCATGAATTCTGAATCTGTGTGAGCTATTATATGTTGAGTGTCAAATCCTTGAATGAATCTTAGTCTGACAAGTAAATCCTCATATTCAGGTTTATTATTAGTCACTTTGAAGTTGAACTTTACTGACTAGGTTATGGTGACTCTTACAAAACTTTTTAACACAATACTCGCTCCTATACTTTGCTTGTCTGATGAACCCTCTACATATAAGTGCCATAAAGGCCATGGATTAACTGAGATATTAAGCGAGTCACTGAAATCCAATAGGAAATTAGCAAGTTCTTGCACTTTGATTGTTGTCTTAGGTGTAGTAACCAATTCTACAACCTCCCTAAGTGATTTAGCTTGGTGAGTATTGATTTGAGAGGGTTGTTAGTAACAACTTGGATTGAATGAGCCTAGATGTATGGTTGAAGTTATCTGGCATCCCCCCTGAGTGATTTGCTCACATAGTATACCAACCATTATTTTTTACCCTTTTTTCTAATTGGGAATAAGATAACTATTCTTCTTTAACTCCCAAATATAATAGCAATATCTCACCCTACTTCAATCTTAGTAAAAAGAGTGGTGAGGTGAGTAGACCTTTTAATTCACAAAATGATTTCTCATATTTAGGCATCCATTTGAACCTCTTCGCACCTCTCAACACTTTGAAGAACGTTGAACTATGTTCTTCTAGCTCAAAAGTAAATTTGTTCAAGCCTGTGACTTGCCTAGTGAGTCGTCATATTTTTATATTATTTTAAATGAAAACATGTCTAGTATAGCCCAACAGTTCATTTTTATGCCTTCAAGGGTAATTAGAAACCCTTAGAATTATTCAAACGTTGCATTGAATGTGCACTTCACAAGGTTGACATGCATATTGTATTTCTTTATCATGGCGATTATCTCTTTTAAGTTTTGTATATGCTATTTTTGTTCCTTGCTTTTCACCAACAAGTCATCTACATAGACTTAAATATTTTGCCTTTTGCTCCTTAAATGCTCAAACCACTATTCCTTAATTAATACTCTCTACATTTTCTAACCCACAGAGCATTAGACTATAATAATAAAGTCCCTCTCGATGATAAACATTGTTTTCTTAATGACAACAAAATGCATTTGGATTTGATGATGCCCTAAGAAAACATCAAGGAAGCTGATTACAGTGCAACCAACAACTGAGTCAACGAGTGTCTTTATTCTCATAAGTAAGTACACATTCTTTAGTCACACCAAATTTATGTTCGTGAAGTCTACACACATCTACCATTTTCTAATCCACTTTTGCACCATTACCACATTCGATATCCACCTGGATACTAGGCTTCCTTTATGAAGATGGTCTCAAATAATTTGGTGAATTCTTCTTTGATCGATTTGGTGAGTAGGGCCATAGTTTTTCTCATCTTTTACTGATTGACCAAGTATCATTCTTTATATTAATCATGTGGCAAGCAACATTGATGTCGATGACAAGCATCTCTATAACAATCCAAGTGAATGCACTAATATTTTCTTACAAAAATTGAACCAAAGCTTCTTTACGCACACTACTAAAGGATGAGCTAATCTTTTGGACTCACTCAATTTTTGTCTGAAATGCATCTATTTGCTCAGATTTCCCTGTATAATCAAAAATAAATCTCGATCTCTTGCTTGTATTGCTATGTTTCTAAGATTTCATCCGTTCATTTGTGAGAAAATTGGATTTGAATTTATTAGGGTCTTTTATTATTTGTAGTTTAAATCTTATCTAAATTTATTTAAAATGGGTTAATCTTAATTTAAAATGTCTATTTATGTGTACATCTATGATTGTACATGTTAGGTTTTGTATTTTTTTGCAAATTTTATTTTGGAATTTTTTTATTATGTATTTTTTAATTAATTTAATGTGTCAAATTGTTAATTATATAATTAACAAACTTTTAATGAACTTATATAAAATTAAGAATATTTGTCTAGTTTAATTTTGTAAAAAAAAAATGAATTTTGTGAGTATAAGCTATTACGGTTAATTCTAGAAGACGTGAAAAAGTTTGTAGCAAATCACTTAGATACTTAGGGCATTGCATTAAACAGAAAAAGATTAATTGATGAATTCTTGAGTGTTGTTGAGCACTTTATGCACATGGCTTCTCAACTTCCTTTTTATAGTTCTAAGAGAATGTCTTGATGTCCATGTGCTAAACCCAAGAATTAGCTTTCTTAACACTAACAAAGTTAGATTAGACTTGTATCACAGAAATTTCCAGCCAAATTATTGATTATGGACTTCATACAGTGAGTTTGAGCCACAAATTAATGCTAACACTAGTGTTTCAATGAGTTATGCATGTCCTCCACGTGAAAATGATTTTGGTAGAACTTATCAAGAAATGGTATATGATGCTACTAAAGTTGAGTTTCTTGAAGAAGAGGAGCAACCAAATAAAGAAGCTTAAAAGTTCTGCAACCTACTAAAGGTAGCACAACAGCCATTTTGGGAAGGTTGCACGAACCACTCCGAGCTATTTATAGACGTAAGAATGCTAAGTATTAAAATTTAATTTAATTTGTGAATGCTTTAACCAATTTACAGGGTTGTTGAAAGAGACAAATCCACTGGAAAACTTAGTTCTGAAGACCATTATAAAATGATGAAGTTGGTGTTAAAGCTAGGTTTGAGCAAAAAAAAAAAAATTACTACTATGTCAATGATTATATGTTATACTACAAGGATATCACATAAGATATTGAATGCAAATTTTATGGAGCACCTAGGTTCAAGCAACATATTAGAAAATAATGCAAATAAGAAATATGTATTGCACATGCATCTATTCTACTTGCTACTAACTTTACGTCTACAGAGATGTGTTCAGCCAAGCACATATGATGGCACCATAAAGAGCAAGTGCATCAAATATCTTGAGTCATCTATCAGATGGAGAAGCGTGGAAGTATTTCAATTATACTTATCCAAATTTTGCAACTAAGCCATGAAACATCAAACATAGCCTATGCACTGATGGTTTTACACTGTTTAGTCAGAATCTGCATCACCCTAGTCATGTTGTCTAGTGATAGTTATATCATACAATCTACCACTATAGATGTGCATGGCCACACCTTATATGTTTTTAACTTTGATCATATTTGGGCTATATAATCCTAAAGCAAAGATTGATGTCTTCTTGCAAATATTGATAGCTGAGCTAAAATCTTATGTGATAATGGTGTACTGATATATGATATTGCCTCAAAGCCTTTAGATGAATACAACACTAATATGAACTATCAATGACTTTTTTGTGTATATAATATTATTAGGGTGCAACACTACTATAAAGTTATCTTGTCCATACTATTTAAATTTATCAAAGGCATTCACTCTTAAAAATGGCCAAAAAAATTCTTGGTTTGACTATCACCCTATGCTCCTCCTTACTGATCATCCTTTTAAAAGTAACTTGGATGCATTCATTAAAAATTGAGTTGAGAAAGCTAAGCCACCTCCAAGATTGAGACGGGATGATTTATAACATATTATTAGTTTTATTCCAACTATAACTAATTCTCTTATATTATTCAATAATCATCTTTTGGGTTATGGTGTAACCCATAACTAGAAGAAGAAAAGTTCTTTTTTTTTTTTTGGGATCTACCATACTGAACTTCTAATCTGATAAGGCTTAATTTTGATGTCATGCACATAAGAAAAAATTTATTTGATAATATTGTCAACACAGTGATTGATGTTAGGGTAAAACTAAAGATAATGTAATGTTGGATTAGACTTGAAGGAATATTATCATAGAAGAGAGTTAAAGTTAAGAGAAACTACAGCTTGTAAAGTTCAGAAGCCTAAAGCTAAATACTACCTCACATTAGAACAATGGAGAATAGTATGTGAGTGAGTACAATCATTAAAGTTACTATATGTGTATGAATCTAATTTAACCATATGTGTTGACTTAAGAATGGGAAAACTATTTAGAATGAGGAACTATGATTGACATATTTATCTGTAATGGTTACTTCCAGTTGCATTTATTGCTTTACTAGAGTATATACTAAATCCTTTGATCGAGCTTAGTCTCTTTTTAAAGAAATTATCTTCAACTCGATTAAATAAGGGAGCTTTAATACAACTAGAAGTTAACATTTCAGTCATTATCTATCAGCTTGAAAAGCTAATCTCCCTACTTTTTTGAATCCATGGAATACCTACCAATACATATACCATAAGAAGCTAAAGTGGGAGGACTAGTGCAGTATCGCTGGATGTACCCTTTTGAGAGGTAGTTATTTATTATTAGAAGTAACATCAATTGACATCTAATTTAAGCCTAATTATTCCCAAAAATTCATGTATATTACTGAATAAATTGAAAATTTTGTGAAGAATAAAGCACACTCGAAGGCTCAATATATGATGCTTACTTGGCCCAAAAGACTACAAATTTTTGCTCCTATTACTTTGAGCTACATGCACATATGGATGATGCCAATAGTGTTGGATCTTCAAAGAATGTGTTATTTATTTTATAACCATCTAGAAAAGCATTAGGTAGAATCACATCAAAATATATGAATGATATGGAGCTTAGGGTAATGACAGTTAATATTTTTATAAACTATGATGAAGTTCAAACTTTTCTTGAGTAAGCACATCAATGCTTTGATATATTATTTTTATTTTTAATTGAACATAATATTCACCTAATCATGTTAATTTAATTATTGAGTTCAGGTTATTTGTGAACTTATTAAACTTGGTGTTGTTGTCATTATCAATAAGGTTGAAGATGAATTCTCAACTTTGTTTAGATTGCATGTAAACAATCATCACAAAGACCTTAATATACATTTTAAGTTAATTGATGATGACAATGGTTATAAATTTCACATAAGTTCATGGTCAGAAGGAAAGAAGATATATAACTCTAGTATTTACATTTTAGGAAACACATATTCAAATGATGAGATGAGTTATTATGGGGTTCTACAATAAGTTATGTAATTTTAGTATCATGGATGAAATTAGAGGAATGTTATTCCATCCAATTGTGATTTGTTTGATTATGTTTGTAATAAAGGATTAAGGAAGCCTAAGTCATGTGGGATCACTGAAGTGTAGTTGACTAGAAAATTTGTTATGTATAATCAATTTATCCTTGCATATCAAGCCACACAAGTGTATCACCTAAGATATCCAAGAAGAATAAGAGATCAAGAAAATGTAATGGGCTGTAGTAATTAAAATCAAATCCAGAGAAAAAGTGAAAGTTGAAAATACTACTAAACTTTTTCATCAAGAATATGAGATAGCGGGTTTCGAACATCCAATTGATGATATAGAGACAATTGTAAACTTGATTGATAGTAATATTAATTATGAAAAAAATATTCAGTCTAAAGATAAGAACAATGAGAATGATGATGAACATGACACTATAAATTTAACTTCTAGTGATTTATCAGAGTTGAAGACCTAACACATGCGTTAAAAGTAGCATACATTTTTATGTAATAGATACTTGCATATTTTTTATATATGGGCATTAAAATAGTAGTTTGGAGTTACATATTATTTTTTTCACATACTTTATTTACACAATAATTTCTTTATATACTATACTTATATATTGTAATTCACATATTGTTCTTTTTACATCTTTTTTTGCATGGTAGCAATTTATATATTATAATTGACACATTATTATGTTTTAGAAATTGTATTTGCACCTCCATAGTATTACACTTTTCTACTATTCCTATTAAGTTCTTTACATAACCTTATTTATAATAAATCTAATTATTTTATTTCCTTTACTTACAGATAGTATCAGATGGTGGTGATGATGCTCCACGATGATCATTTATGAGCATCTTCAAGTAGAAGAATAAGGTTGTGTCTCGACCCATTGTTTAGACTACCACCAAAGTCACCACCATGACCTCCATTTTGATCTCGCAAACTCGGACTTTTGGACTAGCTGGTACACGTGCTTACCATTCTCTAAAGCTTATAGATACTACACCATTCTACCTATATCAGACACACATGAGTTTTATGGAGCCCAGGTTTCAACTTACACCACCTGACCAGCCTAATACGTCACACCCACTGAGCCTTCAACGACATGTATTTTTATTAAGCAGGAGGGCGACACATAAGTTTATTTTAAAAGTTTTACTTTCGGCATACTATGGTTCTAATCTTAAGTACAACTTTAGGTTCAATACATCTAGAGAATCTATACAAAAAATTAGGGACATAGAAAGACTAAATACGATGCTCCATATATTTCATGGAAGAATATCCCAATTAAGGTTCAAGACATGTAATTTAGAGAATTTGAGGTATTGTAATAACTATTTATATATTTTAAATGCATTACTTTATCTTAAAGTACTACTAATTATCATTAATTTATTTTATGTTATAGGAGAATTTCAGCTTGCTCCCTAAGCATAGCCAGAAAACCATGAAAAATTTTGTGTCTAGAGGCGCAACCTGCCTTTTTGATATGTTCATAAACATATGCTATCGTAAATCTGAGCGAAGACCTCTTTGGATCAGAGAGGATGTGTGAACTGACCTTTATAGAGTATGGGCTTCTTCATATTATGTTCATAAGAGAGAGTATGCAAAGAAAAATTTAGCTTCTGATTATGGGGCCATGGGCACATCTCCGCATACTGGAGGCTGAGCACCACACACTGAGTAGTGGATGAAGAATGGTAAGTCATGTATTACTTGCATTAATTGAATGTATAATCATGGTTAATTAATTTTATTAGAATATTTACAAGTTAAACTTTTTAGACTAGAGCCCATTGCTGTTGAATTATATAGTAGAACACATTAGCATTAGGTTAACCAGCAATGGGTTGATGTTCAGTCATGGAGAGCATACGTAAGTTAAATTTTACTTTCTTGAATTATAATTTAATTAAAAATCTATTATGTTGAAATCACATTAAAATTTCTTGTAGGACGACTACATGAGACTGAAGGAAGTTGCTAGTCAAGGCTCCACTAGTGGAGGAAGTTCTAGTGTGTAGTTAGAGTAGTCGGAGTATGACATCTAGAAAGAGGCTATTGAAAGAAAGAAGAAGAGATGGATTTACAGCCTAGGCTCACAGGAGTTAGTCTATGATGAACGACATTCATTCTCTAGAACAAACAGTCAGTCAATCGATGAGATAGTTTAAAGGCGTGTCACTACGATGGCCGAGGACATGAAATCGAGGATGACTGGTCAGATGGAAGCCTGAATGGCTACAATAGAGGTTAAAGTAAAGAAGATGCGTAGAGACAACTGAAAGGGGAAGGAGCCAGTGGTGGAAGAGGAGGATGATGATGATGACACAAGTAATAACAAGGAGATTGATGATGATTAAGTCTCATTTGTACTTTATTTTTTATTTGTAGATAATTTATTGAGATGTTAATGATATCAAACTATTTCATTTGAATGTTTTGAAATTGTTGCTTATATTTGATATTTTTTAAAGTGATGGAATGAAAGAAGTGTTTGAAATTAACTATTTATTTGTCTTAACTTCTTATATAAATGTTATGGGTTTGTTAGAATCAACTATCAAAAAAAATTATGAAGTTATTTTGTAATTCTTTTGCAGATGTAAAAATAAGAGAGTATGCTCTAGTTTTTTTTAATTATATGCAGCTTTCTTACAAATTTTTGGTAGAATTTTCGTCAATAAGTTGAATATGAGGCATTGACAAGTTACTAGCGGGCAAAAATTTCCAAAAGGAAGTTTTTCAACGAATAGAATCAACTATCAAAAAAATTATGAAGTTATTTTGTAATTGTTTTGCTGATGTAAAAATCAGAGAGTATGTGTAGCTCTGGTTTTTTTTAAATTATATGCAGCTTTCTTACAAATTTTTGGTGGATTTTTTGTCAATAAGTTGAATACGAGGCATTGGAAAGCTACTAGCGGGCAAAAAATTTCTGAAAGGAAGTTTTCTGACAAATTTTCGATGACCATTTTCACCAAGAATTACTTGTGCTAAACATCCCCGAACATCAGAAATTTTTCGACTCTCACCTTTCTAGTGGCATATCCAAATGGTCTTTATGCTAGTTCTTCGTGAAAAATCTCCGACAAACAATCCACCAAAAATTATTTTTTCATCATATTTTATATCCATCGAAAATCATTTCCAGAACAATATTTTATCGTCGGGATACAGTCCATCAAAAATTGAGATTACCAACATATTTTGGCTGATTTTCTATGGAAATTTCGGCTGGAAATCTGTAGTTTTCCTATAGTGATTATAATGGAGTATTTGGTGATGTTGGTAATGATCTAAATATTTAAATTAGCATTGAGTAGATTTGTATATCAAGATTTTATCCTCTTAGACAATATTTTTCATGGATATATGAAGGTTTTCTAGCTCCATCATACATAATGTTCATGAAAGTATTTTTGGGGTAAAAATATGTAGTAAATAATTTTTTTAGAGAAGGTTAAGTAGGTGGAGTTTGTTACAAAAGGTAAGACAGGTGGCTAGCAATGGATGGACTTCTCTAGTTGACATCACTAAAGTTGAAAATATATTTTTGGAAAATAAAATTATATGTTGTTAATATGACTAAAATACCAAATCAGCAAAACAAAAATAAATATAAAGGTTATTACATAAAAAAATTATAAAAAATGCAAAGAGAGGAAAAGCGGGAGGGACTGTCAAGTGTGTGGATAAAAAGAGGAGCGTGATTGCACATCTCTAACCACCTAAACTACTCTAACTCCTCCATGAACTGCCAAATGAATTAAAATTTATTATTTAAATAATTCTTAATTTAAGTAATCATATTTATAATGAACTTAAAATAAACTTTCAAAATTCAAATTTTTTAATTTTGAAAGTCAATTTTTAAAATTTTATATATCTTCAAAATTATAAATTACATTAACATAGCTATAGATAACAAACAAATAATAATCAAAATTACAAAAAAAAAAACTATATTCATTCTCCATAGGCTTCCTGTGCCACATCGATTTTAGTTATTAATGCATCTCTCAACTCAGCCACTTAATGTCATAGTTATATTAATATTTTAAATTCAAAATAAATGAGTTAGGGGAGAAATTTTAGCTCTAATAAATGAAATATTATATGGTGATTAAAATACCCATTATTTATATTTTAAGATTGTTAGTTTAAATATTGCAATTACTATTCTTTGAGTAGAAAAAATGATTTTTCTTTTAAATATTCTATCACAATTATTTTTTTAATGCATAAGTTTTATTGAATTTGTAACCAATAAAAAATACTAATCATCGAACAAAAAAAATGATTGAATTACAAATATTTTATGTATGGCTTGCCTCCATTTACTTACACTTTTTATAATAGATAAGGATATGTAACTTATGTTTGTTCCTTTAAGAAATTAATGAAAATAATAGTTAAATAATCATAGATTTTGATTCTTAAGAGCACTAATCTATTATACTCAGCACCTACATAAACATGCTCTTCATTAAATACCTTGCTTGTGCATAATTTTGTTTTCTCCTAAAATCATAAAGACAATTTTAAAAGCTAAAATTAGCACACACTAGAACTAAATAGTTTATTAATTAAAACTAATATTCGAATTTAAAATCAAATGAAAAAAAAAATCTGTTTGATTTATTTTTTTAATATAATTAAATAATAATATCTCTATTTGATGAAATATTTAAGATGAATTTTTATGACCGTTTGGTTGAAAGTAAATATAGTATATGATAAATCAAATACATATATTTTTAAAATTTTATTATTTATTAGCTACATTAAATATGCAATATATTTTCAGAATGAATTTAAAATATATTTGTTAATTTAATTTTGATATAGTCGCTATCTGCTATTGAGCAACATCAACCACCATATTTATTGCCGTTGGCTATTGCCGCCGGCCAACAAATAATTTATATTATATTAATTTTATCAAATAAAAAAATATAAAATTATGTATTTGTAGAATTTTCGATTAAATAATTTAAAATATTTTAAATACAATATTTTTATTTTACACTATATTTTTTTATATTATATTTGAAATTCAACTAATAAAATATATTTTTAATATTTCTTCCTGATCTTCCTATTTACCGTGATAGAAACGTAAGAGCAAAAAAAAATAAAAAAAAAAATTTCAATAATTCGAATTTGAACTGGTCGGCCTCTGGAGCGGTCCCTCGAACACGAGAGCCTTTTAACTGTTTGGAATTAGTCGCCCGTCACGGCTCCGCCCGCATTGGACCCGCCTTGCCCGCCGAGCATTTGTCATCCTCCCCCTACCCCAAACTTTATTCTAACCCGGCATACAACTGTCGTGGCCCCTGTCCGGTTTATGCCACCCATCTTCGACCCGAGCCCATCCTGATGATGCCTGGACCACGGCCACCCAATAATTCCAACACCCGGTTTGCTACTAGCCATTCCCTATTTATTGAAACACATGCTCCTCTAATTCGCCTTGTCTCATCTCATCTTGTCTTCTTTTATTTACACTTTAGCTAAGAATATTTTCGGTCTACAGCTGCGAGCTTTGGTATTTCTCATTGGTGAGTAATTTTTTTTATCATTTTTGTGTGAGCTGTCACCAACTATAAATTAATTTGTCTTTGTAAAACAAGGTATTTGAATTTTTTTTTTTGTTATTTATTAATAAAAGTGTGAAAGAGATGGGGAGTGAAGCAATACAAGATGAGATTAGATAGGTGATGATCATCCCCTTTGGTGTGGTCATGGTCAACGAGGTGAGCAAAATATGAGAGGTTGAAGGTAAATAAGTTTATTAATTATGTTGAATTTAAATCAAGGTGACCTCAATTCAACTTTGTTTGTGTTCTAATTTGGGTTGCATCAAAAAAAATTTGAACTTCTATGGGATCTAAAATAATATTGTTCACTATTTTTTATCTAAACTTTATTTTCTTGTTCATTGCATCTCGAATAGTCAAACTTATAATAAAATTCTACAATACTATTGGCTAAGCTACCGAAGCAAAAAAATGAATATATATATATATATATATTTGGAAACTCCATATAGGAGAATTTTATTTATAATAAAAGAGTCAAGGTCCCAAGAGGATAAACTCAAAACTACTCAAAGAATTTACAATCACCTGAAGAGAAATCTCATCACTAAGTACAACCAAAACATAAGAAAAAGGAAAAGAAAGCAAAAGATACAAATTGAGCAAAGGAAAGAGTCATTGGACACCCATCAGCAAAAGCTCTTGAGGATGAGAGAAGTCTATGCCTCCACTAGAGAAGGAGCCTGCAAGAGAATAACACAGAATCTACAAACATCTAGAAGAAAGAATTAGCACAGGTGATACAAGCAAAATTGAAGTAAAAAATAGAATAAAATGAGAGTGATATAGAGAAGTGTGTGAAGAGAGGCTCAAGCTTAGTCATACAAAATTGGGGCAGCCGCAAACATGAGCATCCAAACTTCAAAGGAAGGGTTACATCAGACGTGCTACTACCATCCAAAGAATGAGTGAAATCATCCTAACCATCATAGCCTACAAACCTGGGGAAAATAGCAACCATTGGATGAAAGTCATATGATCTTTAGTACCTGCATACCAAAGCATAGCCACATACACTATAGAAAAGAAGGCAACACAGATTCGACTGGTAAAGGGATTACACCAATCCTTTCTAAGATAATAAATACCAAACAATTCCAACATAACATTAGAAAACATAGCCAACACCATCCCAACCCAGAAGACACCCCAGATTGGGAAAAGCCAATCGAGTTACACCGCATACCAAAGAAAGCCACATACACATGGAGAGAAGGTAACAGTTAGGTAGTAAGGGATGATACCACTCCCTTTTAAGATAAGAGAAACCAAGCAATGCCAACATGATATCATAATGAACATCCAACAACAACCCTACCCAAAAGTCACCCCATAGTGGGGGAAACTAAACAGGGTCAGCAGAACAAATGTTAACATCCACCATATTAATAGCATGATTACAACATTATATGTATAATTCTAAAAGAGCCAAGAGTAAACTGAAACAGTAGATAAGCCCATACAATAAAGGCACAGTTAATAAGGTTAACCACATGGCAGTGAACAGAACATAAGACCAGGCAGAAAACCAACCACAATAGGTAGCCTACTGAACATCAAAACCTGAAAATCCATTCAGCGAATAGCCAAAATAACAAACCAAAAATTGAACTCGATAGTGGGTAATAAGGGCAGAACCATTATAGAATTGAGCGAAAATGAAAATCGTAAAAATAACAATAGTAAAATCTTTCATATCAAGTATAGTGTTAGCAAGCCAAAAAATTGAATAATGAACCCTACAGAGAGTAATGTAGGTAGTACCATTATTGCAAACGAACCATAGTGAGAATGGAAAATTAATAGCGGTTAAGCAAACATCAGTAGTAAAGACAGTAGGGAAGGGAGGCAAGAAATAATCCCAAATGTGCAAGGAAACAACATTGATGGTAAGCAAAATAAACACTCTGACCTTACAGATTGGGAAAAAGGGAAAGCACAAACCAGAAGTCAGAAAGCAGTGACCCCATCTGATAAGGAAAAAAGCAGATAAAAAAGAACCCACCATATAGCTAGACAACTAATAGCTATCCAACAGCTGGTGCTACAGAGGAAAGAGCCACCATTATAGGATAACCAGAAAAATGGTGCAGGGAAATGCATCAACAAACTAAGAAGGAACAGAAAAGGAAGTAAATCAGAAGATTGAATAAACAGGTAAGACAAACTATTAGCAGACCAAAAGACAGAAGGATGAGAGTTTAGCGGTAGCCCATTCAACTAATAAATAGTACAGGACACAAAATAAAGTAACCAACAAAGAAGAAGGTAGGCAGTATCGTGAGCCATGTTAAGAGCTAAACAATAAATAGCCGAAAACTCCCTCATATTAAGGGAAAACAGCAATAGAAAAATCAGAGTGGGGAGGAAACCAACAGAAGTGTCCACCATGTAGGGAAGTAACAGAAAACACCAAACTAAGAAGAGAACAAGAAAAAGTGAACAAAAATAGCAAAGTAAGTACTTCATCCATGAGGGTAAGTAAAAGCGACATAACCCAGCCAATGAACAGTAAAACCCATATCCAGTGACAACCAATGGCCAACCTGAAGATGGGGAGCATCAAAAAAGGATTGCAAAAAAATCCAGAAAAGGATACACCCAACAATGGACAAGCAGGACCCAACAACCTCCCTCTATAACAATAGTATAGAAAGCAAACCAGAAAGGAAAAGGGACAAAAACAGTAAACAAGCATAGAAAGGAAGACTAGCCCCATCTCATCCATAAAATGTGAAGCATCCGGGCAATAAAATAAATTTTGGTTCCCAAATCTCCTCCTGGAAAAAATAAAACATAAATTACTAAGAACTTCTAACATAAGGCAATCCAGTTTTATCAAGATTTACAAGTCCCCTTAAAGTGAAGGGATATCATCATTGGAGAATAGATTCAAAGAGGAGGACTTTGCTCCCCAATTAGCAAGAAAACCAGCATAAGAATTATCTTCCCGTTAAATATGAGAAATATGATAATCTAGGTTGGCAAGAAGTCTCCTAGTATGGATAAGTAAATAAAACACTTCAGCATTTCCATGAGCTCCTGAATTTAATAATTCAAGAAGAAGGAAAGCATCAACTTCAAGCCAATTTTTTTGAAATCCTTTCTATAAGTAGACAAAAATGCCATAGTGCAGACCATTAAGCTCAGCAAATAATACAGAACATGGTTGTAAAGAAACAGCAAAAGTAGAGATAACCTGTCCACTATAATCTCTTAAAAAAGCTATTAGAAACTGAACCATCAGTGTTAACCTTAATGACATGAAAATTCGGCTTCATCCAATATATAATTTTATGGGTAGGCTCAATAATAGAAGAAGGAAGATTAATCCCAAAGTTAAAGGCCATATATTTGTAACATTTGAAACTAAAAAAAGTAAGGAGATCAGCTTTATAAAGAGATATAATTTTACATTTGGCTCTAGGAATAATACGATGATAGTTCATAGGGATATCATGATATTTAGCATCATTTCTTTCCAACCAAATATACCACAAAAGAGTAGTGGCTAAAACAACTTTGACATGGCCTTTAGGGGTATAAGATAAACAAGTTTCAAGAAGTTACATGATAAGAGAATGATCCATCAAAATGGAGAGTATTTAACATACTATCATACCAGCTCCAAACCTTAACAACAATAGGGCCATTCATAAATACATGATCCACAGTTTCAATGTGAAAATAACATTGGCATTTAGAGGGGAGGTGGAAGCCTTTTTTAAGGAGGGTAACATCAATAGGAATGTAGTGCTTTAGAATACGCCAAGTTAAAATCAAAAAAGACGTAGCGATAGAGTTATTCCAGATTTTAGAGAAAACTAAGGATTCTTGAGTTTTAAGTCTGAAAGAATGCCAAACATCCTTAAAAATAAACTCTCTAGAGAAGGAACTTTTAAAGAGGATTTGGTCAGACTTATTAGGTAATGGACAAATTGTAAGGATTTTGTTAACTATCATTAGGGACAATGGAAATTAATTGAGCTTCCTAATTATTTTGAGTATTGAACTGATTAACCTTAAGCCTCTCAGTGGAATGAGTATTAAGTAAAAAATTAATAGAATCATATCCCAGCCAATTGTCTTGCCAAAAGAAGGAGGATCCCAAATTCACACCCTAAGAGATCAGATTCTCAGCATTCCACTTGATATTATAAAGTCTTCTCCAGACCAGAGAGTCCCCAAGTTTGAAAGTACAAATGAGGGGGTGTTTCCCTTTACAGTATTTAGCAAGCATAAATTGTGACCAATAGCTATGGTTGTTTCTAAGATTCCACAATATTTTGTATGAAAAATATTTAATGGAGTCTTCTAAGTTTTACAACCTAAACCACCTTCATTAAAAGGCCCACAACAGTTATGCCAACTAGCCCAATGAACTTTCCTGAAAGAGGAGGTAGAACTCCAAAAAAATTTGTTAATAAGTCTATTTATCCTTTTAATAATAGAACTGGTAGGCATAATAGTGGACAAAAGATAGAAAGGCAAAGAGCAAAGAGTACTTTTGATCAGGATAAGTCTAGCACCAAAGGAGAGTAAGTGGAACTCCCAAGAGGAAGTTTTCTTATATATTTTCTGAATAACTTCATCAAATAAGGAAGATCTTTTCATTTCTCAACATAAAGGAGTACCCACATACTTGATAGGCAGGGTTTGATGTGAAAAGCCCATAATATTCTTTATAGCATAAATCCTAAATAACGAAATTGACTTGCTAGAAATAAAATAAATTTTATCAGGATTAATCTACAAACCACTTTCCCTACCAAATAGAGTAAGGAACTTACATAATTTTTTAATGTAGAGAGTAGAACCATTGCAAAATATAATGAAATCATCAGTGAAGCTGAGGTGAGAAATGGAAAAGCCACCCCTAGTTTTGTAGTACATGTTAGGCATTTTATAAAACATCTGCTCAATACTACTAGAGAGATATTCCACAGCAATAATGAAAAGAGCCGAAGAAAAGGGATCCCCTTGCCATAGCCCATGGGAGGAAGAGAAAAAATCATGGACTTCACCATTAATAAGTAAAGAAAACTAAGAGTTCTCAATACCATTCTTAATTAAAGTAATAAATTGACTTGAGAATCCAAATAGAGTCAAAATTTTATATAGGAAAGGCCAACCAATGTTATCATAAGTTTTGGAAATGTCCAGCTTAAAGAGTAGGTTACCACTACAAACTTTGGTGTTTAAATCATGGATCATCTCTTGGGCTAAAAGAACATTATTAGAAATAGATCGGCCTTTAACAAAACTTTTTTGGTTGGGGGAGATAATTTTAGGAAGCAGAATACTTAATCTTTTAGCCAAAATCTTAGAGATGAGTTTAGTAAAAAAGGAACAAAGGCTAATTGGCCTAAAATGGCTCCAAAGTTCAGGATTCTCTATTTAGGGATTAAAACAATGGAAGTGCTAGTAAAATATTTTGGAAGGATACTTCCCTTGAGAAAATCTAGAACAACTTTAACCAAATCTTCTTTAATGATATACCAACATTTTTTAAAAAATAAGATAGTAAAGCTATCAAGACCAGCCACCGAATCTATATTCATATTTTGCAAAATGTTAGCAATTTCAATTTCAGAGGGTAATGAAGTAAGCATATTGTTATCTTCATCTGAAATAAGATTAGGAATAACTTCAAGAAAGGAAATCTCATCATAAGTCACATTTTTATTAAGGAGCTCAATAAAAAATAAAATGCTAGAATCAATAAGCTCCTTATTATCAGTACACCAGATATCATCATTAGTTTTAATTTTTTTAATGTAATTTAAAGCCTTTTTCTTTTTAACCATGGCATAAAAATATTTAGTATTTCGATCACCATCAGATATCAATTTTGTAGAAGCTTTTTGCTGCCAATAGGTCTCCTCCATGTCTTGGTAACATGTTAACCTATTTTTGGCTTGAGTTAATAAGAAAATTTTGCATGGATCATTAACAATAGCATCTTCTAAAATTATAACATCATGTTCTAATTCTTTGATATTCGTAAAAAGATTTTTGAAACAGTGTTTGCTCCACCAATTAAGGCATTATTTAAGCCTTTTTAATTTGAACCACAGTCTCGTCATCCCGAAAATAGAGTCATCATGATGGAGAGGTTCACCCCAATTGCTAGCAACAACATCCATAAATCTATCATCCATAAGCCACATATTTTAAAATCAGAATATAATATGAGAGGAGGGTTTATCAGCATTAACTTTAATAGTGATCAGCAAGGGAGAATGATCAGATAGGGTTCTACTGAGATGCTCAATAGAGGTAATAGGAAGAAGGTTGATCCATAGATTGTTAAAAAGGACCCTATCTAATCTTTGCCAAAGTATGTGCTTATTCCAAGTGAAATGAGACCCAGTAAAGCCAATATCAGTAAGATGACAATCAAGGATCATGTTATTGAATTCCTCCATGAAAAATAAGTTAGGAGCATTACTACCAACTCGTTCAGAGGAGGAAGAGATAATGTTAAAGTCCCCACCCACAAACCAGGGAGCATTGACAGAGGAAGAGAAACTAACAAGATCTTCTCATAAAAGCCTTCTACCATTTCTATTACAAGAGGCATAGACAAAAGACCCAAAGAAACACCAATTATCATAAGTAATTTTAGCATTTACAACCTGGGGTAAATCCTGCATAACTTACAAAATAAAGGGACTCTTCTAAAAAATCCATATTTTATTGCTCGAGTTAGCAAAGAAATTATCAAAACCAATCATTCTAGCAACAGAAGCAATGTTAGATGGGAGAATAAAGGGTTCCAAAATAGCCAAAAAAGAAATGTTATGAGAGCGAACTAAATTACTAATTCTATTTCTAACAGAGAGGGTACCAATCCCTCTCGCATTCCAAATAAGGAATGAAACCATTTATTTTTGGACAGAGGAGCCAGATGGAGTAACTCTAGCAAAGTTAGGAAATCTAGATTTAGAAGTTTTGTTTTTCTTTTTAATAACTTTCTTAAATTTATTGGTCATATCCATAGCATCACTATCTGATAATGATTGATTAGAAAATTGATTGGAAAAAGGAGGCACATTTAAAACAGCATTGCAGTCCAATTCACCTTCTTCCAAATCATTGTTATGTTGTAAAGTCAAATTAGAAATCAGATCAAGGTTAGATGAAGAAGCACAAGAAGGATTAGAGCCGGGAAAAACACAAATACCTAAGGCAGGAATAGAAACTTTCTCTAAATTTTGCACACCAGCCATTCCTTCATGATCAATCACTTTTCCTTTAATTAAAGGTGTCAAAGAGGTTTGAATAGAGGCATTAGATAGAGAGTCAGCAGCTAAGTGTTGCAGAACTATTATTAGTTACATTCATGCCAATATTATTGCAGTTCAAGTGGTTAATCTCATTAGAAGGGACAACATCATTATTAGCAAGTGCAGCATCCTGCGACTGATCAGGCATAGTCGCAGCAATATCAGATTGAGGAATACGAAGTTCAAGGCATGGGCCTCAGATTCAGGTAAGGAGATATTAGAGACCATGGCATTTTGTGGTTTAACCAAGGCAGCCTTAAAAGAGGGAGCTGACTTAGGAAGCACAACAGAACTTTTCTTAAGGTGTGGATGAACCACAAAGCATTCTGAAATCCCATGCCTATGAATTTTACAATGAGAACAAAAAATAGGAAAATTTTAGAACTCCACTTTTTGTAAATAACCATATTTTTCTGAGCCTAGCCAAATTTCCTTTGGATATTTTTTATTTATATCCAACTCAACTAGTATCCGAGTAATAGATGGCCTGATTTTAGAAGCAGTCGCATGATCCAATTAGAGAGGCCGACTGAACAACCCAGCCACGAAAAAGAAAAATTCAGGATTAAAGAAATGAACACATAAATTGGGAATGGAAATCTAGACAGGAATAATGGGAGACTCCTTCTTAATGTCAAAGTAAGGTGTCTATTTCAACAAACGCATCTGACAGTTGAACACAAAATACAATCGTCTAGAAAAAACCCGAGAATAATCCAAATTATTTAAAAGTTGAATCAGAACATGGTGTGAGTCTATCAATCCAACAAAAAAAATACCAGAGAGCTTCAAACTATGATAAAAAGATCTAATATTCTCCATAGTGGGACGTCGCAGCGCAAATTTACCCACCAATATAAATTCAAATGGTTTAGCAAGCCTTTCCACCAATCAGACACACATAACACCGGGAAGGAAGTAGAGATAAGATCAAGTGACTCACCAGTGTAGTTGACCTTACCCGCAAGAACATCTTTGAAATATTTAGATGCCAAGGAGGGGTTGGATCCAATGATCCCCGAGGAGTCAAGAAGTTTCACAGCCACAATAGAAGTAGTTGGGTTACCTTAAGGGGAAATGGAGATCATATCCATGATCAATAGAATCGCATGTTAAGAAAAACTGAAAGCCAACCAGGGCTGTCGAGACGTAAGAGGAGCCAAGAAAACCACAAGATTGAGAGGGGAAATGAGAATCGCCAGAGCATGGTTAGGGCGATGGTTAGGTTATATATATATATATATATCAAGTAAATGTATAATTAGTTTTGTAATTAATGATAAATAACTTAGTTAATTTGATTTTATATTAATCAAATTTTGGCATTATGATTTTTCTAAGAGGAGGCTATCTAATCTTTGATGTGTTATCCTCATGGTATAATTGAAATTGGCTATGACATTTAACCACTTAAATAATACTAGGCTATTTTTTTTCTTTTTCTTCTCTCCATGTTCCATTCGCTTTGTATACTTAGTGATGGAGGCAGGTGTCTTTTTTTTAGTTAGATTGAGAGAATTAAATGGCCATGTGATGAAGTGCGATCACTAAGAGAAGAATGTCACAATGGAAGTGAAGAAAGAGATGCTCTAATTGTCTTCCACTCACCTTAATGGAAGACAAAAGATCTTTCAATCACTAAAGTGAAAGAAGTATGAAGTTATACTCACCCAAGTAGAATGGTAGCGAGAGATCGCCGAATCTCCCAGATGGTCAGTCACTAAGCTCCACCAAAGAGCTTTCACTCTAAATGTTACACACAAAATTGAAAGTTTTCATTATGTCAGAATAGGTGTTCAAATAAGTACAATACTCAAAGGGATGCATCCTTTGGAAAGAAAATTGCAAAAAAACTTTAAAAAAAAAATTGGAATAGTTGTTTCGCAGCGTCATGGTGCCATGAACCAATGCGTGGCACCATAGCTCCATATCTTAGTACCAAGGCAATAGCTTCTCGGTTCTCAAACACTAAAACATGTTACATTCATTTCACATTCCATTCTCTTTATATACTTAGTGATGGAGGTAGGTGTCTTTTTTATAATTAGATTTAGAGAATTAAATGCCCATGTGATGAAGTGCGATCACTTAGAGAAGGATGTCTCAACGGAAGTGAAGAAAGAGATGCTCTAATTATCTTCCACTCACCAGAATGGAAGAGAGAACAAGATCTTTTACTCACTGAAGTGAAAAGAAGTATGAAGTTCTACTCACCCAAGTAGAATTGTAGTGAGAAATCGTCGAATCTCCCGAACGGTCAGTCACCAAGCTCCACCAAAGAGCTTCCACTCCAAATGTTACACACAGAGCCAAAAGTTTTTTATTATGTCAGAATAGGTGTTTAAATAAGTGCATTAATCAAAGTAATGCATCATTCAGCAAGAAAATTGTAAAAAAAAAAACTTTAAAAAGTTAGAGCAGTTGTTTCACAGCATCATGGAGCCATGAACTAGTGTCGTGGCACCATAGCTCCATATCTTAGTACCAAGGCAATAGCTTCTCACTTCTCAAACACTAAAACCTATCAAGTGTAGCACCGAGGAACAAGACCCACACTAGTGCCATTGCACCATAGCTCCATATCTTAGTTCCAAGGCAATAGCTTCTTAGTTCTTAAAAACTAAAACCTATTAAGTGTAGACCTATGAAATTAAATAGATGTACTCACATATTTTCAACCACAACTCTAATACAACACTTACACTTGATTAAATACACCCATTACTATATAATACAATATATGAAATATAAATCCATACATGAAGTCTACTAAAATCTTCTTGTGTCCAAGCATTGGTTTGGGACTCAGTGATAGGTCATTTCCTCCTTTGATGTCCTACAATACCATGAATCTTTAGACTAATATATAAAGATATATTTTAGAGTATTTTATGGAATAATGAAAGGTGTAAAATAATATGATAGTAAAAATACCTAAATTAGTCTAACTTGGGCTAAATTGGCCTAATTTAAAATGTGGCTTTAGGAATGAGATTTAAGTGAGATAAATGGATAAAATACTTATGGGGGTTTATAATAGAATTTTCATGTATGATCTGGAGTAGTTGATTGAGAACTATATGTTTTAAGATGTTATTATGGTGTAAGGACTAGGACTAGGTCATAATCAGTGAAGTAGAGGTGTTATTGCATGAAGAAAAGTGAAGGCTTATAGAGAAGAGTAAAAGGCTTAGTGGATGGTTGGAAATGATGTTAAGAGTATGAGAAAAATTAAAATAAGCTATCTTGGCTATTGGAGGTGAGAAAAATATGATATGTTGGATAACTTGCGCTCCCACCGAAGATTACCAAGGTTTGGGCACCAAGCTCTCAAACTATAAGAACAACTCAAATAATTTATAATCGCCAAAATAACTATTTTCATTCCAACAAAGGGACTATTTATATCCATTACAATCATCCTCAAAAAAAAATTTAAATATAGAGAGAAATATGGGTAGCAACATTAATATGAGGCATTAAGTTTCTTTATTATTTTATGTCATCCACTCATTTCACATGTTATTATTTTATGCGAGTTCAACCACCTCACATGCCAGCTTTGAATTTTAAATTCAAATTATCAAACCTAAATCTAGAAAAACATTAAAAATTAAATGATTTTAAAAAATAAAATCTTAAAATGGGTCTTGTTGGGCTAATGGGTTAAATATCCTTATTTCTTGAATTACTTCAGAATTTTTCTTGAGATCTAGTAAATAGACTTTGAGCTATAATTTCTTTAATCCATATGATGTAGGGCTTTAGCATGAGATTTAATAAATGAACCTTGAGCTCTACTTTCTTAATCCACATGATGTTCTACATCACTTAGGCTCTCTTATCATAAGAAGTAAACCAATTTGAATGCTCAACCCTTGTTTTTTCTGTATACCCAGAGTAACAGGCAAGCCCATGTGAGTCTATTTACTAAGACAAATGTACTCACATAAAGTGTACTCAACAACTAAGAATAAGTATACTTCCTAGAAGGTACATATGATAAGGGGAGATCAACTTAATCCCACGAGTCAAGCACTTAGAGAATAATAACACAGAAGATAAGGCATGAATCGACCCAACAATAGTATGTCACTACTCAAAGAAATGAGGTGACTACTCCACTTAGCCCCATCCTAACTCACATATTAATTCAATGATGGGCTACTCACCCCCATCAACCAACAGATCTATACTCGCTCACATACATATCACCATCAACTTAAGCAAGAATTCACTTGTATTATATTTATCTTATATGTACTTTACATGTATGGTCACCCCCTAATAGTATAAAAATGAGACTCATTACTTATGAAGAGAATTTTTTGCTCACTCTCTCTCTCTCTCTCTCTCTCTCTCTCTCGATCCCTCTTCTTCATACTCATATTTTTGAGCAATAAAGATTTTTTTTTGCACTTTTTTGTCTTCCTACTTATGCTCTTTTTATCAAACTCTATTACCTAAGCATCTCAGAAGACTCTTCCTCAATCTACAAATAAATTTGGATTAACATCCTTTTAGGTGCGATGAGCATGGATGAGAATAAGAACTAAAGCTAAACACAAAGTAAAGTATGACCTTCAACAAGAGATCACCTGGTAGACATGACGCATAACGTCCAATAATTTGTAACCTAGCAAGATGTACAAGATATACAAGGCATGATCACTTGCTTTGTATAGGCGGCCATTAGGAAATCACACCATGAAGAACCTAGAGCAAAGGAGAATGATCCACGGGATTGGCTACTCATTAAGCTCAGTGAGAAAGAAGACACCCATCTAGGATCTCTGACTCTAATGATGAATCCTATAATTTAAATGAAGAAGAGAGTATGTTAAAGAAGTAGCTGCAGCTAACCAATGCTTACTCTATGAAGATTGATGAAGCTCACCCTCCTCATAGGTTCAAGATCCCACATCTTGAATCATACAAGGCGAACAGACCCTACCGATCATATAACATATTTTGAGTCAATCACATCATTGTTGGATTTAAATGATGTGATGAAGTGCCAACTCTTCTTCACCACTTTCAAGAAGTTGACCCTCAGGTAGTTCTCATGCCTTTCTTTAAGAGCCATAATATCATTCACTAACTTCAAAGAGATGTTCTCCATGTAATTTGCTACTGCTAAAAATCCACTGAAGAGTTATCAATCCCTCCTATAAATGAGGCAAGAACCTGGCGAGTCTCTAAGAAAGTTCATTACTCAGTTCTAACGAGCAAAACTGTAAGTCAAAGATTCAGAACCCATAGTCGCTCAAGCAACGATTTCTTAAAGATTGAAGGAGATGCCCTTCAGGTACACTTTAGGGCTCCAACAACATAATACATTCACCAAATTATTGGAACTGGTGAATAATCATATCAATGCTGAAGTATAATGATGTGGTCTAACCAATATCACTAACTAAGGCTAAAGACTCACTAAAGAGGCCTTCAGAATAACTTTCCATGGAAGGGTATCAAAGGTAGAAAATAGATAAGAGAAGGCGACTAGAAGTACTCAAGCGAGGTTTCAGAAATATGGCTACTCTCTATCTAAGAGTTGACTATGGACAACTTGCTTTAGCGACTCATCTCATAGTGTTAATGACCAAACTAATAAGGAAATTCAGAATAAAGATTATTTGAAATGCCCACCAATATTGAAGGCTGATAGAGTACGCGATTGATCAAGGTATGATGCTTATCATCATGATCATGGCCATGATAAGAAGAAGTGTCACCATTTGTTCTGATGTACTTCGTTCAGTTACGTATTGCTATAACTCATTGAGTTGTCGAGAAGAAAGATGAAGAAGTTGTCAAAATTGGCAATGAACCCATACACGCGTATATTTTTCATATTGTTGGAGTCATACTAATGAGTTTTTCAGAAAGGGATTAACGGGAAATTGGGAATCCCTACAATGATGCAGTTGCAGTGAAAGTTTTGATCATCAATTACCAAGCGTAAAGCATTTTGATTGATATGGGGAGCTCAGTCAATATCATTTTTAAATAAGTTTTCAATAAGCAAGTGCTAGAGAATTTTAAACTCGCACCTGCAAGAGGACCATTGTACCATTTATCAAGAAATCATAAGGAAAATTAAAGGGATGATTACTCTCCCCATTACCTAGGGAAAGGGTAAGAAACTATTTACAGTAATGGCTGACATCATTGTAAGAGAGGCTTCTTCTACTTATTTTGATATATTTAGCTGACCTCTACTTAACACATTCAAAGCAGTAGTGTCGACATATAATGTAGCCATCAAATTTCCCATTGGAGGAGAAGAAATTACTCTAAAAAAACTCAACCAGTCTCGTGCATGCTATTTAGGAGCTGTTAGTGAGTTGAGAAAGGAAAATGAGGTATTATAGTTAGATATTACATAGACGGGGATTGAAGTCTTTGAAGAGATAGAGAAATTTCCAACCACATAAGGAAATAGGCAAGTATTAAGGGTCAGCTCAGCTTTCTATCCCGAGCATAAAGAAGCCTTCATTCAAACTCTAATGAACAATATAAATGTATTCTCTTAGATAGTAGTAGAGATGATGGGCATTGGCATCAGTATTGCTTGTCATTGTATGAACATTCATATAGATATGCAACTCATCAAGAAGAAAATGAGAAAAACAATAGCCATACTCATGGAACCAATTAAGGAGGAGGTCGCAAGCTGCTAGAAGCTAATTTCATTAAAGAGGTTCAATACCTAGAATGGGTATCCAACTTGGTGATGGTGTAGAAGCCTAGTGGCAAATGGAGAATCAGTGTCGACTTCACCAACCTAAACTCAACATGTTCAAAGGATGGGTATCCTCTCCCATTAATAAATGAGCTTGTGGACTTGGCAGTTTGATTCTGGATAATGAGTTTCCTAAATGTGTTCTCAAAATACCATCAAATTAAAGTGCATCCTATAGATTCTAAGAAAATGACTTTCATTACTACTAAAGGATTATATTATTATAGAATTATGCCCATTGGGCTAAAAATTGTAGGGGAAACCTATCAAAGACTAAAGGATTGAGTATTCAAAGAGTAAAAAGAGAAAAATGTGAAAGCCTATGTAGATGACCTACTAGTCAAAAGCAAGTCACCGGTACAGAATATTGAGACCTTGAAGAGACATTAGCCACACTTAAAAGTTACAATATGTGCCTCAACCCTCTAAAATGCATTTTTGGTGCAAGAGTGGGAAGTTTATAGGTTTTCTCATTACCCATGAAGGCATGAAGGAAAATACATATACTCGGCATGTCCTTACCTAAAAACATGAAAGATGTACAACAATTTACTGGGCAGGTAACAAGACTGAACAAGTTCATCTCAAAAGTAGAAGAGTGGTGCTCGCCATTTTTCAAGATTCTTAGATGAGTGAAGAAGTTTGAATGGACTCTAAAAAGTGAAAAGTCCTTTAATGATTTAAAGACCCTACATGCATCTCTTCCTTTATTGTAGAGCCCAAAGGAGGGAGAAGTCTTATTACTATACTTAGGAGTAGGAGAAGACTCGATTAGCTCAGTCCTAATCAGAGAAGAATGTGGAAAATAATGGCTCATCTATTATGTCAGTAAATCTCTATGAGGCACTAACCTAAACTACCCACTCATGGAGAAACTCATACTCACGCTAATCACCTCGGTCAGGCACTACGATCTTATTTCCAACACACCCCATACAAGTTGCCGCCAATAATTTGCTTAAATCTATACTCACTAGGCCTGACCACTCCAGAAGATTATTGAAGTGGTCTATAGAATTAAGAGAGTTTGACATATCATACTCACCTTAAACCACGATCAAAGCTAAAGTACTCATGCATTCCTTATTGAATTCAATAACTCACAAAATATTCTCATGACTCAAAGCCCTTGTGATAACTATACATTAATGATTTTTTTTTATGAACCAATTATGGGCATGAGCATAATGCTGAAAAGTCTAATAAAGATCATAATAAAACAATCAGTCAAATTAGACTTCAATGTGACAAATAATCAAGCTGAATATGAAGCTTAACTCATCAAACTAATATTTGTTAGGGACTTAGAGCTATATATGTGGTAGCTTAATTAGACTTGCAACTTGTTGTAAGCCGAGTAAAAGAGAGTAAAAAGTATGAAATGAGTCCTTGATAAAATACTTTCTTAAAGTAAAATTAAAGATTGGACAACTAAAATATTTCAAGATCGACCAAATCCAAAGATAAGAAAATCAACTCACTGACCTATTATCCTGAGCTAGTGAACTGAGGGAGCATGAGGTCATTCAACTCACTGAATCGTAGATCATTAATACTTACCAAGCTAGGTCGGCCCCATCAAAAATTACTTATAGACTAGAAAAATTGAAGAAATGACAAAAGATTTGATGAGGTTCTAAATGAGAGCAGCCCAAGACCTATTGATAGGAGGCAAATTATTCTGAAGGTTAGCAATCTACCTCAACCTCAGATATGTGAAAGAAGCTGAACAAAATAAGGTCCTTGAGAAAATATATTCTAGCAAGTGTGGTAGCCACACAAGAAGAAGGACACTCATCCACAAAATCCTAAAGCAAGGATATTTCTAGCCATGCTAAAAAAGAATGTTGAAGAGTTTGCGAAGAGATGTATACAATACTAGAAATTTGTAGCACTCTGGTAGAAACTATCACAATCTTTGCAACCCATCACCAATCCTTGGCTAATCGTTGTTTGGGGGATGGACCTGATAGCTCTACTATCAAAAGCTAGTGGACAAAGGAAGTTCATATTAGTCATGATCAACTATTTCAACCTGTGGATCGAGGCAAAACTACATGTAAATATCACTTCGCAGGTAGTAAGAAACTTTATATGAACTAACATTATTTGTAAGTGCGGGTTGCCATTGGTGATCATCACTGATAATGGGTCTCAATTCATTGAAAGAGACATAAAGGAATTCTGCGAGTCTCAAGGAATCAACTTGAAATTTGCATTAGTGCATCACCTACAGAGTAACAGATAAGTGGATGCCACTAACAAGAAGGTCATCAACTTGCTCAAGAAAAAGGTCGAAGGAGCCAAAGATAAGTACATAGACACACAACTCGTGGTACTCTGGGCACTCAAAAAACTCCCATTAATACAACAAGACACTCACCCTTCACATTCCTGCATGGCATAGAAGTTGTCCTACTAGCTGAGTATGAAGTCCATAGTCAAAGAGTCCTACCAAGGAAAAAAATGGAAGACGGAGATGATGAGTGGGCTTGAACAAAATTGGAGGCTATGGAAGACACACTGAGCATACTTGAAGAACTCAAAATTAAGGCATCATTAAGATAAAAGGTAATAAAAAGACAAATGACCAGGTACTACAATCGTTATGTGAAGGAGAAGCATTTTAAAGTAGTGACCTAGTGTTGAATAAAGTAGTGTTGACCTCACTTTTGGAGTGAGCTCTCAACTTCCTTATCATAGATCTAGGACTCTCTTAAACACTAAGAGTTCCTTAGTCTTAAGATACTTTTAGTGATTAGGTGAACACTTAACTTAACTCTAGAGAATTAGAAGAGATAGCCATAGGGATAGGTTGTGCCTTAGGGATTTAGGGAGACTTACCTACCCTATAGCCCAAACCCAATCCTTGCTTCCCTCTTTCAAACCAAACCTCAAATTCAAATTCAAATTCCAAATCCAAATCATAAATCAAACCCAAGTACCAAATGATTAAAACCCATGATCAAATTCAAACTCCAAATCTATTCCTATGCCCTTTGATTTTATCTTATGGACTTAGCCTTAACCAAACTCAAATCAAGCCCAATTCAATTGATTTTATCAAATATCAAATTCAATCTCAAATCAAATTTCAAATCATAAACCAATTCCAGATTCAATGATTAAAACCCATGACTAAGTCCAAATTCCAAAATCTCTTCCTAAGCCATATGAACCACCTTCATATGCTTAGTCAAAACTCCTTCAAACCAACTCAAACTTGGTTGATTTCTTTATAAATCAATCATTCATTCATTTATATTCACAAATATAAATGAAATCCAAATTCAGACCCTTCAAACCAAATCAAAATAAATCAAACCATATCAAAGTCCCAATTTTAGCCCTATTAGCCAAATTTTTGGACTTGGCTAAGTGATGCCCAAACCAATTGCAATTGGATTTATCAATTCTAGGTTCATGTGTGAGTTCAACTAAACTTGAATCAAGCCATGAGCAAGCCAATCAACCCATTTAGGTCCACTTGACCCAAAGTGACCTAAAAGACCTTTTTGAGCCAAGTTTTTATCCAACCTGAAATGGATTGAACTAAGCCCATCCAAACCTCACAACATAATCAACAATCACCCTAGGGGGATCAATTGCCTTAAATTGGGTCAAACCAAGTCAAACCTAACCTTTGACCAAGTCAACATTTAATCCAAATGAAACCCAAACTAGCCAAAATCTATCATATGCCAAATTTATTAAAACCATTGATTCAAACTCACTCATAATCAATGATTGAACAAGACCAAACCTTCACTTGAGCCAAACAAAGCCTAATTGACCATTTAACCCAAGTTGACCTAAATTGGCCTAAAAGCCAAAATAGGTCAAATCATGATTACATCCAAATTGATTGAAACTAATAGCTCAAGTTCATTCCAAATTAATCATTGAACTTGACCAAAGCCATAATTGAGCTCAAGTTGACCAATTGGTCAACTTGACCCAACTTAGCCCAAATTGACCTAAAGGGTCAAATTAGACAAAAGCCAAACTAATTCCAAATTGAACAAAACCAAAGCCTACAATCATTTTTCAATTATCCAATTGAACTTGACTCAACACCTAACCTAACTCGATTTGGTCAAATTGGTCAAATTGGTCAACTTGACCCATTTGACCCATATGAACCCAAATGAGTCATAACCAAATCCAAAGCAAATTGAATCAAACTAATGACACCAATACACTCCAATTGGTCATGTGAACTTGACCCAAACCTTAGTTTGACCTAATTTGATCAATTGGTCAACTTGACCCAATCTAACCCAATTTGACCTAAATAGGTCAAATTAAACTAAATCAAATCAAATAGACTCCAAACCACTTCAAATTTGGGCTAACCCACTTTTGACCCAACCCAATTTTGCCCAAATCAAACCCATAACTAAATGACCATTTTACTCTTGGGTTTAGGGCATCCCATAGGATAAGACACATGCACATTGAGTCATTCTCTCCCTATTGCCACTTGGCACCTAATCATAGGTCTACCTAGTTACCTTGGAGCATGGCTGACCTGACCCGAAGGTGGTTGGGTCGACCATGATCCATGGGGAGGTGAAATCACCTCCCCATCCCCATTGGAGCATTTCAAACCACTAAGGACAAGAACCAACTCCCTTGGCAGCCACCTCCACACCCTCACCCAACCAAATCGAGCCACATCATGCACCCAAGGACCTCCACCACCCTTTGAAATAGCCAAATGATCAAGGAAAATCCAAGCTAGTCGTGGCCATCCGACCTAAGGAATGAGGGGGTATACCCCCCTCATTCTCACTTAAACTCAGACACTCATATTTGATTCAACCCTAGCAGCCAAGGAGAGAGTTCCAAGAGCCATTTCTAAGCTTTCCCAAGCTCCCCAAAATCTCCATTTTTAGTTTTATGCAAAATCAAAATAGGGGAGGCCACCTTTGATTCCCATTTGCTCAAATCTCTACCAAAGTGCAAATAACTTTGCACACACCTTCCTTGTAGCTAAATGAGCAAGAATGAATCATTTCCCAAGCTTCTTGACATCCAGAGGGTAGAGTTCAATCAAGACTGACCACCTACATCTAGTGCTTTGGTCTTCCAAGCAAGCCACACCAAATCAAAGCTTGTGTGGCTCAACAGGGCTTCATTTCTACCAAACGAAGCTTCCTCAATCATTGGAACCATTGGTCATAAGCTCCAGTAAGGTATGCCATTGAAACCAATCCTTAAATGAAAATAGCTTGGCCTTTTGTGAAAGAAATTTTCATGTCATGCGATTTCCACTGTTGGATTTGATTGTTGTGCTTCCCCAAAGGTGTGGGATCATTTTCGTCTCCATCTAAGCTCAAGTGAGCTTAGATCGAGCAGTGATTGATGGACGGTAGCCATTATTCAACGCTCAGGAGGAGATAGATTATAGACCATCCATCCCATATGATTGGAATGGACGGTCCTGAAGATCACGCTTAGAACTGTTGATTCATCATTCGAAACTGTGGGTTTAATCATGGTCGTCCGATCTTAGATCGGATGGTCCACTGAGTTGCCACGTGCACCACCATCCGAGACAGCACTCAGATGTGACAACTTAAACAGTGAATCTCATCGCGTCACATGGAAAGTGCTCTACGTTAGCCGCCACATGGCCCACCGGATTAAGGCTAAAATTAGGGCTAATTAATCTATTTTTAATCCTGAAACTTCCTAAATTCATAACTAATTCTAAAAAAATCTAAAAAATACAAACCTAGACTCATTTAAATATACATCAAAGTAGAATCCAAGAAAATTATCATTAATCCATTTTGATCAATGGATTTAGTTTAATTAAGGTTTAATTAGAAATATAATTAGCCTAATTACTCCCTAATTAACCATCCAATTAATCTCAAACTTTATGTGTGTCTTTAGGGGGATGACCTCTATGTCCCCTATTTCTCTGGGATTTTATTGGTTGCTTAATTTGAGAAACCAATTGATTAAGTCTCAATCATCCCCTTAATGTAATTAGTGATAATTAAATAAATAAATAGTAAATTAATCAATCAATTAAGCTTATTTTGTTAATGATGATGAAGTCTAAGAAAATGGATTAGGACTCCCTCTTCCAATCTTTTTCTTAAATCTTATCTAATCCCCCTTAAATAATTAATTAATTAACACTCCTTAATTAATTTACTAACAAGATTAATCAAATATCCAATTCATAACTTGTACCATAACTAATAAATTGAGAGGATTTAGAGATTGAGACTTAGGCTCCTCTCTTTGTCTCTTGCTCTAAGACCATCTTACTTTGATTGGCTAAGGTTAATTAAGACCTAATTAACTAATTAACGAACTTAATTAATTTAATTGAACCTAATTCTCTAATCTGATCTTGGGTAGCTCTTTGAGTGTTCAACAACCAAAAGTGAGAAATGGTGAAATTATGGTTAGCTCACATGTGTGAGAAAATCATAAGAGTAGTTAAGTGAGTTCCCTTAAGCTTAGTTAACTATTAATCATGAGCTAATTGCATCAGGCCCCTTTCATTTCTTAAGAGCATTGCAAGTTTACTTTCCATGTGGTTGAATATCATATTGGCTCATCATTAATTAGTTAATTAACTTAAGGTGATGTAAGTAAGGGTTAATTAATTGGCTTAATTCATACCCTTACCTAATTAAACTATGAAATCAACTTTACCTCTTCATTGAACCAAAATTAACTCACACATGGGGAATGAGATTAGGACCAACAAACCTCTTTTAGATTTTCTAAATCAAATTAAACTCAAATTTGAAATTGATATTAAAGAACTTTGGTTTATTTTAAGTAGCCTTATTTAGTTTTATTTGTCCTTAGGAATTAGTTGGAATGAATGAGATCATGTGCTTATGTTCATTTACTTCTTTCCAATCATGCTAAATATTGCTTTCCATGTGTAGTCATGCATTCATTTCTTTTAAAATTAACTAAATGAAATAGTTTCTTTCATGTCAAATTGCATGTGTTGATTTAAATTAAATAGGTGTGGTTATTATCACTGTTAAATCAAAAATTATTTTTCAAAGTGTATGAATCAATTATAACATATGGAGTGATGCTAATTATAAATATCTATAAGTTTGCATGTGTTGATAATATAGGATATGCAATATGAAGGTCTCTTTCCTTATCTTATATAGATTCACATAGGATTCACAAATGTATAGTTCATTTGAAAAGAATATAACATTTGTCTAAATCTATTCTTATGTACCTTTATGTTAAGACTTGGAAAGAATTTCATATCACATATGTAAATCATATAATCAAATTAATATGATTCCTTGTATAACTTCTTGTTCTTATGGTTTCTTTTTACACATTCACTTGTATTTGAGAAAAGTGGTATATTAGTCTAGACTCCCTGGGGCTGTGAGGTTTTAAGTAGCCCTAGGTAGATCTTGTATCTTACATCCCTGGTGCAGAAAATAATGGCATCGTATTCACTTAGAACTTTTATACATGTGGATATGTATTTTCCTAATGGATGAAATATCCCTCCTTTCTACTAAAAAGACATGCATTCATAATTCAATCAAATGAAATATCTAAATTCCAAACATACTTCTTTGCATTCATTATTTAAGTGTGCTAAAACATAAATTGCATGTATAGATATGCCTATGACTTAACCATATGCATTCCATATATGATGGAAAGAACTAAACAAACATGTGTTATGTGAATAATTCATTCTAATTAATCTTAAGATGTCTTTCTTATTGAATAAGTTTGTTTAACATAAGCCTAAACTTAAGATTAATCAAAACATATATTAAACCATTCACTAAAGGAAATTCACTAATTATCTTACTTTATAAGTGGCTTAAGGTAGGGATGAAAGAGAGATTCCCTCTCTTTCTTCTCTTTATAATACTTAGTTGTTAACTGTAAGCTATATGAATTAAAAGAAAACACTAAGTAAAGTCTTCAAATCAATTAGATCACTTAAAGAGAAATCAACCCCTTTATAAATTAAATCCCTCACACTTAGTAAATTACAACTCTAAAGCCTAGTTAAGACATACCACACAAGCTTTAATGCACACACATTAGACTAAGTCACCATTTCTAGATTTATGTTAGGGTGATGTATGGTTTTATGTATGCTTGTTTTGTGATGTATTATTATAGACTGGATGTTAGGGTGTATGTGCATAGTCTGGATGTTAGGCCGATATTAGCCTAATCATGTTTTCTGTAGAGGGTTGTGCTTAAGGGGCCACTGTAATAAAAATATAAATGCTTTTGCTATGTAGGTTGCTTAGCCCCTAAACATAATTCAAGTTAGGGCAGGTGGTCTTGGTTACCGATGTGTGGGATGTTAAGTCCAAATTATTTATATAACTGCTTGGGTTGTATGGTGTGTTTAGCTAACATTTGTTTTGCAGGTGTAGCTAGATTTATTTTTCTTCTTTTAATATAATTTTACATTAGGATTAGACTAAGTGTTATGGGAGATTAGGATGAGCATTGGTTATAAAACTAAGTCTTATGTACCATGTGATGCCTTTGGAGCAAGCACATCTAAATCGAACCAAAAGGAAGAAATAAATGAAGCAACTCAAATGAAGAAATGGAAGATGAAGAAATGAGGAAGGAAGAATGAAGAATGAAGACCCCCATAATATTCATCATTTGTAATTGTAATTACTTTTTTTATAATTGTATAAGAGTAGCATTGTATAAGGGTAGAGCTTGGCTACCCACATTTCCTTTCGAGTTGTACGGTGATGCCCTACTACATCAGCCTTCTATTCTTTTATGATACCTTTATAATATTGTTTAATATTTCTTTTAGCTTGTGCATTAGAAAAAAGCATGTCTTTTTATAGTTTGTTTATGATTGGTGATCATTGTATGGCATGGATGCGATTAGGCTCTTAAGATAAAAATAAATTTTGTATCTCACTAACTCATAATTAAACTTTCTAAAATAACTCATAACATCATATAAAAGCCTAGGTATTAAACTAAGATAATAAAATATTTAACAATCCCTTAGTTGGATGATTGTATGTTTAATATCATGCATAACCATCTTGTTTCACTCTTGTTAAGAGAGGGCTTCCATCTTTTCCAAATAGGATGGGCTTAACCTTTGAGAGTCTATGATGGAAGAACAACTATTTTCATGCTTGATTTGGTCTAAAATCAATTTTTCATGCATTTAGGCAAACAAAATCTCATAGCCTATGTCAAAATAAAGAGTCCTAAATAAAATAAAATTTGATAAAATTTGCATTAGATTTAAGTCCTTATTCATACCCCTCATGCTCTAGTCTTTTCAGAAGTGGGTTTAAGGACTTAGTTTCTTCTCTAAATAATAATATCCTAGCCATCTTGAAAAAGCTTATGACTTGCCTACATGGATTTAAAGCATAAAAGGAGTTAGCTGGCTATCACTCCAGGTGATAATAAGTCCAGCAGTCGGGTGATTTACTCTCTCATATGGAGGTAAACCATATACCCATTTTTGTCTTATATTTAGGTCGTGCTTTGGCCCTCACCAAAGCTCCCTAGATTTAGGATCTGTGGTTATTATTTCCCTTTACGGGCTACAAGCATAAATCCTCACCACTTAGGCATTTTCATAATTTTGTATTATGGAATTATAAACCTTAGATTTCTAATAAAACTTCAACTCAAATAAATAAATTTCCCTAACTTCAAATATATAAAGCCCAACCATAAGATAGATTGGAGTGCTCACTAGGTTTCCTAGTATTATGAGCACTCCCTACTCATCTCCTTTGGTTTCGATAATAACTCTCTCCCTTTGATCCATCCCACTTGATTTTCTAAAATACAACCAATTTATTGATAGTCCTTTCTTCGAATTTTTTTAAAGACAATAATCGCCTACTTTAATCAAGAGTATTCTTAAGGAATCACTTTCCTCAAGATGTAATTAACTATGGGGGTTTTTCTCCATAGGGAACTTAACGAACCCAGTTTAAATAACCCTGCTTTACTTTTTCATGTAAAGTAGGAGAAAAATCTCTGATATATTTGAAGACCCATCATGCCTTAGGAGTCCTTATTAGGTGATTAGGTCCATTGTAAGGTAGTCACTTCTATCTTTGAGATAGTACACTATTTCTCAATGATGCACCCGGTCACCTCAAGAAGTACATCCTCAGATCTACATGGTGTCCCCTCACATATACACACAGACACAATGAATCCAAAAATAAACACAACAAATAGATGTCACTGCTTGATAGAATATTCTAGGCAGCTTGCCCACAATTAGGATGAACCTTTCATAATCAAAGAGCAAGTTAGTCCCAATGCATATTGACTATAATCTCATTCTGGTGAAGATATACCAAGAACATAGAATGCTAGATACCTGAAGAAGTTTTATCCCTTGGGAAAAGTTCCTTTAATTTGTAATCTCTTTACTAATTTTGAGTGTCAAGTATCTTTCTATTTTTAATGATACAATTTTATATTTCATTCCTTAAATAAGTTAACTCGTAGGGTAATGATAGCTGCCAAGGAACACACTTGAATGTTAAAAGGTGAAACTTGTACTTGGTGAGCTACATGATGATTCAGAGTACTCAGTGCACCATTTGAGCCTTAAAGAATAATCCCACTTAATAAGTAGCAAAATCCATAGTAGGAGATTCAAATACTTGGTGCGGCACACTTGCCCAAGAAACACTGATGTCAAGCAAAGCAAACCTTTGATGTAAGAATAATTAGAGAGCTATGCGATGACTTAGGCTACCTGGTAAACCATTTCTAGCCTAAGATAAAGTCCTACTCAGGGAGTAGCAAAAGCCCATGTAAGAGATTCAAATACTTTATGTGTCACTCTTGGCCTAAAAAAACTAACATCGAATAAGCTATTCTCAAGTCAAACTGACTCTACAAAATTTATAGTATAAAACTGACACCTCGTGAGGTCAGCAACTAAACTCAAAAGATTAACACTCAGTGTAGTTCGAGACTATAGTGTCAAACCAACACTTCGTGATGTCCACAACTAAACTCAAGAAGATCAACTCTATTATTTGGCAATTAAAAAGGCCAACACTCTGTGTAGTTAGCTATTATAGCATAAGACTGACACCCGGTAGGGTCGGCACCTAAACTCAGAAAAAATAACTCTCTTAGTTGGCAACTAAAAAGGCTAACACTCTATGTGATTGCAATTATGATGTAATACTGACACCTCATTATGTTGCCAACTAAACTCAAAAGATCAACTCTTGTAGTTGGCAACTAAAAGACCAACACTCTATGTAGTTAGCGACTATAAAGAAAGACCGACACCTCGTGAAGTCAGCAACTAAGAAAAGACCAATTCTTCTAATTATAAAGTCAAGATTAACCCTCAAAAAGGGTTACTAATGAAAAATTGATTATGTACGGAATGCACTCTCTTTTGATCAGTAACTTAAGATATACTAAGTCATGAACATAATTATTCACTATTAGCATCTAAAAAATTAAAATAAATGAAACATCTTAACATGGGGCACTGTGACATTACAAACATAATGCCTAAGCACTGTCACTACCTTAAAAAATATAGAAATGCAAATCACCCCTGGTAGTTATCTCTTTAAGCAACACAATGCCACGACGCTGTAGCCCAAAGCCTAGGCTTTGCTGCATTGGCCTTCAATTTTAAAAGCAAGAAAACTAACCTTTTCTGCCAACTGTTTCCTTGGCAATGATAATTACCTAGGGGAGAGCAAGGGAATGATTATAGAATAGAAAATAGCCTAAGAGGTGAAGAAGGCTACCCAAAAACATCTATAAAGAGGAGGAACTACCCACTCAGCCTTTTCTTCTTTTTCCCTTCCAATTATTGGGATTTTAGAGATCTTACAACTACTTATGAACTCCCTCTCACTCTTTTTTTTTCTTCCAAGTACTATCAAACACTCTCTTTTCTCTACAATGCCTTCTTGTTGTTATATAAAGGCGTGTTCTTCTCACACGAGGTGAAAAGTAAAGTCCGGTTGTCACTAACTCCACGTAAAAGTTTTTAAGAAGTTCTTTTGCATAATTTCCTCTCCCAAAAGAAAATTCAAAGAATTTTGAAAGTTTTTCACCATCGATCTTGGATCCTATGAGAAATAAAAAGTATCTATCCACTGATCTTGGATTTAAAGTAAGAGTTCAATTTTGTTAGAAAAGCATTTTGGTGTAAGAATCTCAAGAATTTTAAGTTTGAAAGCTCTGCCATTGAACTTGGTTCCAATGTGAGATAAAAATCATCCCTCCTTTGATATTGGATCCATAACAAGAGAGAAGAGTGCTTCTTGCACTAAAATATTATAAAATCTAGCATTGTTAAAGTGTTATACCACCAAATTTTTATAAAAATTATTAAATTCTAAAAGAATGTGGTTCAAAATAGAGTTCTCGCTCCGCGGCATCATTGCACCAAGGCACTGAGCTCTCGATAATGAAGCCTTTAACAAACTTCCTAGTAGCACCGAGGTGCCAAATATCCGGTGCCATGGTGCTAAGCTCTTGGGTAAATGTCACACTTGTGGCACCATAATGGTGTATCATTAGCATCGCAGTGCTACCCTTTCATGTCACACTTCTTTAGAGCAGCGCCATAATGGCATTTTCTCTGTGCTAAGGTGTTATATCTTAAAATTTATTCCATTTTCATATTTAGTTTCAAAGTGAAATAAAATCCTCTCTTTATTGATCTTGGATGTGGGACAAGAAAAATAGATGTTTTATACTAAAAATTATGAAACCTAACATTACTAAGGCATTATGCTACTGAAATTTCATTTTTTTCCAAAAGTATTGAATCTTAGGCATTGATGAAACAGCTTCAAGGCATTGAGTTCTTAGAAATCTAGAACCTTAGACGTGCATTTCACAATGCCAAAGCACTGATGGTCTAAGGGAAAATTAATAGAGCCACCCATTTGATGGCACTATGGTGCTGATATTTTCGTGTCAAGGCATTGCACTCTCAGAAAAATTAATAAAGACACCCATCTGATAATGCCATGACACTGATATTTTAGTTTTGAGGTGTTGTGCTCTTGGGAAATTAAGCCTTAGGGACTTAGTTGATAGAGCTAAAGAGCTCATACTATGGCGTTGAAACACTGATCTCTCTAACATTAAGCACAAGTCATATCTGCAGTACCACAGCGCTACCAATGTACTGTCAAGGTAGTGAGTTCTTGGGTTTTGAACTTAATGGCGCCATGGCGCTAATTATATAGCATCAAGGTGTTAATTTTGTAGTGCCAAGGCACTGTTCCCTCAACTTGTTCATTTTTTAATTAAAAATTTTATTATTAAACTTTTAAATTCTAGAACATTCCATAGAGACAAACACAAAGTATAGAAATGGAAAAACATCTTTATTAACATGAAAAATTTATTATAATAAGTTTTTATAAAAAATAAAAGAGAACAAGAAAAATATAAATAATAAAATTTCAAAAAAGGGGGAAAACTAATAATCGTAGTTATCATCATCCTCCACCTCTTCTTCTTTTGGCTCTAGCGGGATGCTCACATAAGGCTGATAATGAGGTGTCATAAGAAAAAAAGCCTAACCCAGGTTACATGAAAGCAATAATTTTCAAATATATGAACAAGTGCTGAATTAAACTTAGCCATGTATGAAAACTTTTGCTACTATTGACCCATATGGTGGTCAAATTTTCTTTCCAATTCTTGCTACTATCGACTGATTTCACAAACCTTTTTCCTTAAATCAAAGACTTGTCCCCCAATGTCTTAGAGTTGCTTGTTTAAAGTCAAAGAGGATTTTGGTATGAACTAAGGAGCACGTGATCTTTCTCCCACCTCAATCCTCGAGCCAAATCCTTCAATTGATCTTTTAGTTAGGGAAGCCCTTTGTATAAACACATCTTCATCTGACTCCTCTTACAAACCTACCACAACATATAAAGAATAAATTTAAGAAGAGTTATCATACCCTATGATAGTACTACCCATAAGCATATTACAAATAGAATTATAAATGATCCTCTCTACATCCATTGTAAATCCTTTTGAATTGAAAATTTCAAAATGGCTCTATCCCTAATTACCTTACTAATATTACTAGTGGATATTAACTTGGTAGAAATAAAATAATAAAAGCTTTGGCCTCAGCAATGAGGTTAACAATACAAAAATTGATGATTTTTTCCTCCCAATGTTTTCACGGGATATTAGAATTTATAATAATAAGATAACTAATAATTTCATAAAAATTAGGATAATCATTGTAATAGAAGAGATATTGATCATGCACTACATCTTGCAAGTTGTAATATGCATTAATAATAGTACTGTCATAACTCACCAAATTTTTTTTATACAAAACTTGATTATTTTAGTGCTCTTTCACATTGGTGAAGAACTCCCTCACAACGAGGATGTGCAAGATATGTTTTCATAGGCCAACTTCTCCCAATCTCACTCATTGATGATTCTCTCTATGCTCCTATCAAGGTTGAAGAAACTTCTCTCCATAATGAGATGCTTGTAGATGAGGGCATGCTGATATCTTTCATCTACCTCTACACTAATGAATTTGTTAGTGCCATTGACACCTACCCTCCTCTTGCCCTTACTGATGTATTTTATCGGCATATTTACTATCTTAAAATGAATAAGAGCTAAAGAGAGGAAGAGAGCAAGGATTTTCAAAAGAAACTAAGGCTTCAAAATGAAAAATTCGTAGACTAGGGTGAGAGAATTTTTTATTTTTGGACACCACATTAATCTTCAAGGTACTTATTTAGGTAATTAAATACATCATTGAAGGATAAATATATTATTTTGAAATATAAAAATATTTTCCTATAATGGATTTGATTACTTAATAAGGATTTTAAGGCTGATGGGTTTTCGATGTATCAAAAGATTTTTCCCTTGAATTACATGAAGAAGTAGAATAAGGTTTATTTTATCGCATGGTTCATAGTTCCCTATAAGGGAAAGCCTCTATAGTTAATTACATCTTAGGAATGAAGGATCTCCTTTTAAGAATACTCTCGATTAAAGAAATAGACTTTTATTTCTAAGGATTTCAAAGCTTGCCTTACAAGAATAATTAATTTAGAAATTCAATAGGAAACACTCTCAAAGGGGAAAGAGTTCTTTTATAGACCAATTGGAATTAAGTAAGAAATGCTTATAGATACTGGGATGCCCAATAGGCATTTCAACTAACCTACCATTGAGCTTATAATTTTGAGATTGGATTTAATAGAGTTTGAATTGATATTTTATTAGAAATCTAGGACTTATATTAAAATAACCAAGACTATAAAAATACATAGGTTTGACGACTTATTCCTAAAAGGATGCTTTAGAACCCAAGTCTATATGTGCTCCTCACAAAAGTCAGAGGCACACCCTAATTCATATTTTAGGAATTATCGACCCTTTCTCTCACTTGAGAAAATAAACCTATCACTGACTCTTCTGAACTTATCACCTCGGATTGGTTGCCAACTAACACCACCTAAGCACTTTTAAATCCATGAGTTCAGTTTTGATGTTATGTAATATGACTAGGCCATTGTATTTAGGATAGAGACTAAGAACCTAACTCACTCCCCAACCCTAAGATCATGTTAGGTATGATATGCACATAACTAGTGCAACAAATTCAATTTTTTATGCTTTAACTCATAATTCATTTAAGGCCATAGGTATGTAATTTTATGCCTACAATGATATATAAATAGAAGTGGTCATGGGCCAAATCAAGAAAATAAGACACACTTCCCCAAGAAGGGTTCTATTCCTCAAATGTTAGATGCCCCTTATATGCATTGGGTGAAGCGCCAATTCAAGGAGTATGAATAATATGCTATCATATTTTGTCAAAGGTAATTATTTATAATTGCTTTTAAGTTGTTCCTAGATGCTTAATTAATGTGAGATTATGAGTTTGTTTATTTTTATCTTAAAGTTATTTAGATTTAGATTAGGTAGAAAATCTAGTTTTTCTAAGAGCCTATTATTCCAGGCATTTCATCATAGAAATACAACATAAAAAGAAACCTATAAAATAAGTTATTTCTAATGCACACCCAAAATAAATTAAATCAATTTAATTAAAATATTATAGGTTAATGTGGCTAGGTACCAATGTATACCCCGGAAGAAAAAGAAAATGAGCAGCCGAGCTCTGCCCTATTATAGCCCAGGCTAAAACCAAAAGTTTGATCTAAGGGGGTTTTCTTTAAGGATTATCACCTTCTTTAAGGACCCCCCGGGCTTCATAGGGGACCATTGAGATCATTCCTAATAGATTCAGCTCCTGCTATTCCTAGACCCCATAGATTCTAACCTAATTCTAAGCTCAAATTATAATTAAATTCCCAAAAATAAATTCTTGAACCCTATAAAATGGACATTAAGTATAAACAACAATCAGTTATATTCACAAACATACGGACTTAGCATTAGTTACTTACTAAGCCCACTTTTCCTATTGGGCTACGCTTACGGACCTAAGCATACTTGCAAGAACATAGCATTATGATAAAAAGAACGACATGCCATCCAGACTAGCGAGCAATAATTATAGCCATCCAGTCTAAAATAGTACACCACAAGATAAGAAAATTAGTTTACATCAAACCATAAAATATCACAGGACATTGACCTAACCTAAGTCTAGGGTTAGTGACCTAATAATCTAGTGTGTGAAGAAAATTGGGCATGTGTGGTATGACTTTACTAGGCATTTTAGATTCAAGTTTTCATTTATTTTAAGGTTTGTTTAATTTACTATTGGGTGGTTTCAATTTAACTGACTTGGATGATTTGCAATTTCATTTCCATTTTGAATTTCATTTTATTTTAAAGTGGAATTTAATTTTTCAAGAATGAAGAATAAAATAAATTCCACTTTGGGTGGAACCTATCTTATTTAAAATCCTAAATACTAGTAAAATGAGATCTTCATCCTAAAGTGAAGATTCATTATAAGGGTCAAACTAAGATCCTAAGTATCTTAATTAACCTCTTTTGGATTCATTTTAAGTTAAGTTTGATTTATGTTTCATCTTTTTCTCTTAAAGTTAGACTTTTATGTTAATGAGATTCAGGTATTTTATTTCTATTTCACTTCTTTTGCATTAATTAATGTTCCTTTTGATTTGATTAAATGTCCATTTAAGCTTATTTGCATTATTTATTTGTTTATTTGATTTGGTTTGATCTCATTTGTTTATTTCATAAATTCTTATGAATTGGATGAGTTAACTTGATTAGATAACCTTGATTATTTTGAATTTTAATTACTTGATTTACAAGAATTTCACTTGATTTCATTTATTTATTTCATTAATATTTATGTTTATTTGCTTAAGTAAATCTAATTAATTCATTTAAGTTTATACTGTAATTTAAGCTTAACTTAAAAGGTTTTGATTTCAATTGATTAAAAGATTTATTAAGAATTTATCAAATTAATAATTTAAGATTTGATTTTTATTTTCTTTCATTTTATTAAACCCTAACTATGTAATTAATCAAAATCTTTAACTTCAGTGGGTTAGAAAGTTTTCTTCAAGTATTTTGATGTTGATGAAAATATTTTAAGTTGATTTTATGAATTTTTATAATTTTTATGATTTGTTTTATTTATTATTTCATTGGAAATTCAACAACTTCTAATTCAAGGGTCATTTGACCTTCAATGTTTTATGACAAGTGGGGTTCTTTGCTAATTTAAGTTCCCTAAGGTTTCATCTTAATGAGATGTGTAATTTAGGACTAATTATAATTTTATTTTATTTAATAAAACCTAAATTAAGTCTAAATTAAAAGGGATTAGTTATGAATGTTAATTTTCTCAAGTTCTCCTCTAAAAGATGCATCCATAGAGCATGTATGTAGAATTTTGGGTAATTTTGGTTGATTTATTGTATTTTTTAAGTTTAGACTATTCAATTGAATTAATCAAGTCAATTAATTACTCAATTAGGTTAGTTTAGGAATTATGGTGTTTTAGTGAGTTTTAATGATGTATTTGGGTTTATTAAGATTTACTATGATGATTCAAATTGATTTTATTATTCTCCATGATTTTTCTAATTTAATATTAATTTATTTCATTAAATTAATGCTTATGGCTTGAAAATTTTGTATTTTAAAATTTACTTGTTAATAAATCATTAAAAATTTATCTAAGGTAGGTTTTAAACTTAATTTCAACTCTTCAAAATTTCAAACTAATTGGATTAATAATTTGAGTTTAATTTGAGTTTGATTATTTTCATTTAAACACAAATTAACCTAAAAATATCCAATTAAAATTGAGGATTTTGGGTTTAATGTATTCTCCTCCCTAAGATGCATCCATAGAGCCTTTATTTATATTTTTTTGGTTGAATATTTTATTTTTCATGATTTTTTGAATTTTTGTGTATTTTTACCATTTTTTAGATAAAAAATATGGATTTTCCATTTTAAACAATCGAGGCCATGTAACGCTGACATGGCGCAGTTTGCCACATGGTTAGGTGCCATTGGACCAGCTAGATCCAGTAGATCTAGATCAAAAAGCAATGGCCATGCGGCATGATTTTCAACCATTTGATCTTCGATCGGACATCCATGATTTCACCCATGGATCCTATATAGAATTAAATCAAATGTTTGGCTGATCTCGATTGTTCGTTTCTACCAAAAGGAACAAACGGCAGTGATTCTATCTTCTTTCCCCCACCAAAGAACTAAGAGTCGTCCATCATTAAGAGCTGAATTTTGGTGATCTAGGTTATGATTTCTTGAGCTTTAGGTTTAAAATCAATCAATAATTGATATGTAACCCATCTAAATGGCTTGATCTCACTTGAGATCAAGTTGAATTCACAAAGGACAAACCAAAATGCCTTGGGGGTCAATTTTGAAACATACCTCACCAGCATTGTTCCTCGGTGGCAGGTGCAGTTCGTACACCTTCATGGGGATGTGGAGAGCCTCTTGGAGAAGTTTCACACTTTGCCTCTCCGTCGATCAGCGTAGAGACCAAGCTTCGCTACTTTGTTAATCGGTTTGATCAAATTCATGCTATCCGAACATGAGAGGCTCGAGTAAAGGTTTGTTTGTGTTTGCCTCCACCAATGGAACATGAAGGGAGTGTTAATTAGGCTTGAGGAATTTGGTTTTCCCCCTTTCCATGCTTAGTCGAGAACTTTGCTCTTCTTTGCCTTCAATTTTGGCCAATTTTTGGGCTGCCAGCTGCGAGAGACTTGGGAAAGGCTTCGATACTCCTTTTTTCATCTATTGAATGTGTTGAAGCTCTTCAAATTCATTAAAGGGGGTTTCTTTTCACTTTTTCCATATATGGCTGAGTGTCATATAAGGGATGTTTGGGGTGGCTGGAATCCAGCCACTAGTGGAAAAAACTCTAGCCAGAGGAGTCATTTTGATCTCTCTTTCTATTGTGAGTGTGTTGGGATGAGTCCCTTGAGGATAGATAGCTCCTTCCTCCTTTTCTTGCTTTGGTCATGAACTCCCCTCCTATGGAATCTATTTCCTCTCTTTTTTTCTATGAAAGGAAAGTCAACCTTTGTTGGCCCCTTTGATTGTCACCACTAGAGGCTAACTCCAAAGGGTGGTTAATTGATTGAAGATCAGCACACTTCTCAAAAATGGATGAGAAGTGGAAGTGAATTGGATTTTACATGGATATCTATTTCTTCTATCCCAAGGCATCTTCCATAATATCTTTTGACTTTTAGCACCACCTTAATGCCTCTTAGATTATTGGTTGGATACCCAAATCAAACTCAAAGTGAGCCATGAACCAAATAAACTCTTTAAATTGGGTTTGGGTTTAGATGCCTTAAGTTGATGCCTTTTCGGCTTTGTCTAACCTAGATTGAATTCACTTCATTGATTGATTATTAGATGATATTTGTAATGGCTATTGATTATCTTTTAAATGATTTGAAGTTAAATTAATCCATTTAACATGGAGTTTTGATTTGATTCATTTGACCCAAATGGGTTAAGCTAATTTCAATTGAGTCAAATGACCCATCTGACTCAATTAAAGTATCTTTAGTTATCAATTGTGTTTAATTATGATTTCTAAATGGAATTCTAAAGGAATGTAAGTCCAATATAGGAAATTCCAAAAGGATGTAAGTCCAATATATATGTTCACCAAGTGAACACCTACATAGCATTCCAAAGTGATGTAAGTCTAATCCATGTGCCCGCCATGTGAGCACCTTAATGGCTTTCTAAGGAATGTAAGCCCAATCCTATGTTCACCATGTGAATATCCCTATACTAAACCTCTAGTTAGCTTGGGATATCTGAGATAAGGCAACTTATGATTGCTAATCAAAACTCCTTGGACATTACAATTAGCCCTCTAATATTGGTAGATTAGAATAATGTAGTCCTGGAATAATGGAACCATGGATAATTGATTAGGACTACCCTCTTATTTTTTTTAGACAGTCATCCACACTACACCATTAGACATGGATTTTTTATCAAAATTGATATTATTTTCAACCTTAATCGAGAGTTCTCTATTATTATGATAAGAAGGGTTATGAATGCTTGCATTCATAAGAAGTAGAACCCAAATCTAAATAAGCCATAGCAAAATGTTAGGGGATATATGGTTGATATCAATCTACCTAATAAAGAACATATTTGTACCTATCCCAATGGAGATGGCGCAGAGTATTCAAAAGGATGTGTTTTTTTATCGATCAAATTTCTGATGACTATGCTAGGGATTACTTCTCTCTCCATCTATGGTTAAAAAAAATTAAAATATATGGTGTCATTGTAGACTAAAAATATCAGATTATATTCTTTTAAAAGATTAGATCTATGACCAGGTTCAAAACCTCCAATGGCAAATTTCACAAATATGATGACTGCCAAGTTAGGAGAGGGGTCCACGATCAGATTTTCTCAAACTATAATCATTCAAGTTCTGCTGGAGCTACTCTCTAGTTTAGAATGATTTTTTAGGTCCAATTTCTACCTATTAGGCCTACAATTGAGCCTATCATTAATGGCATTAGAATGTCAAAGGCATTCAATAAAAGAAGAAGGCTGAATGTGATCATTCCTAATGAGTCTAAACCTAAAACCTTAACCTCAAAGAGAAGTTTTACTTTTAATACGCTATCAAAGGTAATTCTGACAATGCCTGCTAAGGATAAGATGGCCGTTAAGCCCAAGCTAGAGTCTATCATCGTCAATCCACTTAGCAATATATTAGGAGAGCCTACTATCCCACAAAATTATGCTTTTATTCTAGGCAAGCATGATCATGAAACATCTTTTTTGGGCACCAAAATATTTAGGAGAGCTCAAAGAAAGTATAATGTTGGTTGCAAAGCTGTTGAATTTATTATTCATCCTAAACAATAGTATGAATCATAGGTGCAAGCAAACAAACCCACCAATAACAACTTTGACTTGCTCCGATGGGTCAAGAGAAATAGCTCTGGAAGAGTTATTAAGAAGTCTTTCTAGGATGAACATACACATCCCATATCACAGAATCAACCACTAAAGTAGGAGACTGTCTCCTCCAAAATCTATAATGTTTTGAAGGCTATTAAAATCAGAAACATTCAAAGAAGAATTAAGAAGTTGGTGAGCCAGGTTGCTAACCCATTAAGTTCCTACTCTAAGAAAGGTGAGAATATAGAAAATATTATGCTTTCCTTTGAGTATAACTCAAGGCCAAGGGGTTTAATGTTTGTTGAACACTGACAATGAACCCTCTAGTATGAAAGTACTAAGTGGCCAATTGTTGGAAGGTCCCAACAACCACCATGAAAAAAGAAATATAATTCATCTAGTGAACACTAGATTGTGACATCCAAGATACATTCCTAGATATCCACCATAGTAAGTCTCCAATTAATTTGGGTACTTAAAGATTCCCAAGTAATCAATGATGAGCTAACCCAATATGAGCTAGACCCATTAGATAATAAAGGAATAGAATCTTCTATCATCAACTAGAAATGTCAGTCTAAAAATTGTCAGCCAGCGAATCATGAGGCAAATAATCAACTATTCTAGGAAGATGATGATTTCCTAATCAATGAAAATCAACCAATTTTGGACTTCCGAAATAATAAAGACATTGATTGTATTGAATTCATAGTTATTTGCATGGTCGATACATGTTTATGAAATAGAAATGTGGCACCATAACAATAAATGAGGAAGGACATTAGGAGAACCTAAATCATCAAGAACCTAGAGGTGAAGCTTAAGTAGAAATTAAGGTAACTAAAAAGTTAATCGATGTTGTAATAAGATTATAATGACAAATGAATTCTCAACTCCAAAGAAGAGACCAATAAATCAGCCTCATAAACCATCTTAATGAAATGAATGGGCTAATGAAAGATCTCTTTGGTCAACTTAACCTCATAGCAACTGCAACATAACAAATTAATCTGAGAAACCCTCTGGACATAATCAATATAATAGCTGAAACTAAGGGCATGCAAAATGCTATGCCTAACTTACCAACAACTTCAACATAAAGCTAATAAACCCCAAAACAAGTTACATTAAATGCCCATCAAGAAGATGATGTTAACACCAAATCTCAAGTGGAAGATCTCAATAGCCAAAAATTCAAAATAGTCATTATATTTTAGATTGTTGAACAACTAGTTGAAAAAGGCCGACCAAACTCATCTGAGTACAACCAAGTACAGTATCCTAAAGGATACGTTATATCAAAATTCAACACATTTTTAGGCAGAGAAAATCTACCATAGGACTTGGTCTAACTTAAAGCTACTTATGGAAATACCAGAGGGACTGATGCCTTAGTGCTATGATAATTTATTAGTAGTATTACCAACACAACCTTTGAGTGGTATATTGAGTTACCCAACGACTCATTAAAAATCTTCACCAAGTTTGAAACACTTTTAGATGCAACCAAGAAAGTAAAGATAGCAAATTTCACCTAGGAAAATAGAAGGAAAAATGAAAGTGCTACAAAATACATTACAAGGTCGAGGAATCTAAGCGTGAAATATGATCAGCGGTTCAGAGAAAAATAAGTAGTAGAACTCCGCATGGGGAACATAGATGATCATATTGCTCTATATCAAGCCAAGGCTATGATTAGTATGTTCCAAGAATTATTATATCGTGTAGCCAAGTTTAAAGGGATCCCCAAGAAAAAAGGCCTTAATACCAACTATAATAATAATCCCTTTAGGAAAGGAATGCAATTTAAGTTGCATGATTCAAAGAAGAATGATGTGAATACATCATTCATATTTATAGTTGACAAAAAGGGAAATGGAGGTGCGTCAAACTTGTGACCAGTAGCAAAGCTAAAAGAATATAAGAAAAAAGGGCTAACCCTCCAAGAGAAAAAAGCTAAGCAGTACTTATTCAAAAGAGAATATACTACTAAGATCTTTAAACATGCCCTAAAACTGGGATTGTAATTGGCATATCCACGTCAGCTAGACCAAATAGACAAAATTGATGATCCCAACTATTGATCAATTCATAGACAATTCAGTCACCCAATAGAAGCTTATTTAGTCTTCAAAGATTGGGTAGAAAAGAGCTATCAAAATGGAGAAAACACCTTATCAGACAGTGTAGTAGTACATCGTAATAAGGAAAGGTGAAGGTTGTTACAACATGCCAAATATAGAATGCAAAAGACAAAAATGTTGAGCCAGTTGAAACTTAGAATATAAATGATGTTAAGGGGAAAGCTCTACAAACATAAGAAGAAGAAGAAGAAAAAGAAGAAAGTGTGGTTGGGAAACCTTCATCTCAAAAAAGACTAAATGGATGATCGACATTCTTTCAACAATAAAATATATTCAACGGAAGAATACTCTAAAGCCTAAAATAGATTCAAGAAGGCTCTTTCCCAATGGGGGAAATTTTTATATAATATAGAGAACCAAATGAAAATTAGTCAATTTTCTTCATCAAATTCCCACAAATCAAAGAAAAAGAGGAAATTCAAAAAAAAGTTTGAAACACAAAAAATGATTGACTCTTTAGTATTAGCAACCTCCTCGAAGTCCAATTAAGCAGGAAGAATACATGGCCCACTTGCAACTTGACATAAAAAAATCCTCAAGAAGAGGTTTCGAAAGAATGTGTCAAGTATTAAACTTGCGTGAAAATTTTAATTTTCAAACTCATATAGAAGCATGTTATGTGATTGCAACTTTAACTGACTCTGAGGAAGAAAGCTTACTAAATGAAAGGTTAAGTCAGGCTTAAAGAAATCATGTCCTAGATTAGGTAATAGTTATGAGAGTATTGAAAACTCAAAAAATTCTAAAGAGACATAGAATTTAGAGACTTCTTATGATAAAAAAGATTAGATAGAAAAAGTAACTCAAGTCTAATTAAGGAGTAGAAAATGAATTTCTCCACTAATGACCTAACTTTTTAGAGTGAGGTTAACCATCCCTCCTTAAACATAGAACTCATCTAGGAACTAAGACACCCTCAAGGATAAGACACTTCTAGTAGTTACTTGAACACTAAACCAAGATTTAGAAGAATTATAGAGTCCAACCCTATGGTTAGACTTTGGCCTAGGATGAGTAGGATCCATATACCCTAAACCAATTCAAACATGAACTAAACTAATCTCCTAAAACTTAAATCAAATATCCACAAACTTGATCTCAACCAACACTAATATGCCCATGGCTCAATTTGACCCATTAGGGCTCAATTTGGTCAAATGATCAAGTTTACTCAACTAAGCCCATTTGGGATTAAGAAAACTAAACCTAAATCGATTCAATCCAACTATAATTGAACTAATCTAAAATCATTTGAACCTTGGTTGCAAGCTAATTAAACCCAATTCAAGTCAACTCATTTGAACCCTATAAGACCCAAAATCCGATCCAACTTGATTCAAGTTGAATTCATTCAACCCTAAGCCACATGGTCACCCTAATTAGTTAATTAAATATCTTAATCCACTCCAATAGACCTAATTTCAACAATTGACTTAATTAGCCCAAGTTGATCCATTTGACCTAAAAGGTTCAAATGAGCCAAAATCTAGTCTAATCCAAATTGGTTGTAGTCAAAGTCATCAATCAACTCCAAATATATCATTGAACAAGTTTCAACCTTTACACTCATATAATTAAACCCCATTAAGCCAATTGACTCACTTGACCCAATTTGGCATAAATGACCAAATTGAGTCAAACTTCATTCCAACTCAAATATGATGAAAAAATCCATCCAACCTCTTCTAAAATGATTATTATTCATCATCAATTTCATCCAATTGCAATCAATTGAGCCTAACCAAGCCATTTGGATCAATTAAAGTTGACCCAATTTAATCTAAAGGGTTGGACCAAACCTCATTCCATTTTAAATTAATTGCAACCAATGACTATAGCCAATCACCAATTGACTATTGAACTCTCACCAATCCTCAATTAAAGCCAATTTGATCAAATCAACCCTATAAACCCATTTGACCTAATTTGACTTAAAGGGTCAAATTGAACTAAAACTCATCCTAATCCAAACCAATCCCATCGAAAGCTATCAATCAATCCCAAATGATCATTCAAACATAAATCAACCCTTCAATCAGCTCAGTTTGACCAATTTGACCAAATTGGTCAACTTGACCCATTTAGCCTAAATGAACTAATATGAACAAAATTCAAATCCACTTCAAATTGGATCAAACCAATTACACCAATGCATTCCAAATGGAAAATTAAACATAACCCAAATGGCAAATTAAACATAACCCAAATGTCTTCTTGAGCCAATTTGATCAATTGGTCAACCTAACCCATTTGAACCTAAATTGACCTATATGGGTCTAAGTAAGCCAAACCCAACCAAATTAAGTCCAGAAACCAATAAAACTTGGTATGACCCATTCTTAGGTCCCCATTGACCTACCCAAGTGGACTCAACCCAAGGAAAACTTGATTTAGCCCAAACCAAGTGAACCAAGGTTTCCAAATGAGACAAAAACCCAAAATAGGAAGGTCCAACCCCTCCTTTTGACTTAAGCAGACACTTCAGAATCTCTTGAGCTCTCCCATGCTAACTAGGACTAACCCAAAGCTGTTGGGCTCAGCCATTTACCAAGGTGAGGTCCTTCTTACTTTGGTCAACCCTTGGTTCAGCCCAAGGGACAAGTCCCCATCGCCTCTAGCTTTCAAGTTCACACAGCCACCATGGGACCTCCACCTCAGCATTCATATGCCATTTCCAAGCACTCCTAATTGTTTGATGGCTACCACAGCTTGAACCAACCCCTATGGTTGGTTCACATTAAGAAGAGGGTATACACCTTTTTGTCCATTCAAACTCATCAGACACCTTCACTAGAGTACTCTCAGTAGTCCCCAAGCTTCCTCGGAGCTCCTTGTGCACCCCATCACTTATGAGACCAACTCCATAGCCAAATCAAGCCACCATTTCATTTCCCACACTTTCCTCCCTCTCTAGCGAACCAACATTAATTGATTTCATATCGATTTGAACATTGAAAGGCATCCCAAGACCAACTTTGGTGAGCTTCACAGTGACTCTTGGTCCAAAGAACAATCAATAGAGAAAAAACTCATGGTATTCTCAATAGGGCTTCATCTCCTTAATGTCAAGCTACCTCAATCAGAGGACCATTGGCCTTTAGCTCTAACGAGGTAAGGTTTTGGGGAACCATAGTTTGGTCATTAAGTGTTGGTTCTTTTTAAAAGAAAATTTGTATTTCATGATACTCCCACTGTAAGAACCTCCTAGAATGATCCCTTGATCATTTTAGAGTCGAATCCACCATCGAACGAGTTTCGATGAGCTCAGATTAAGTGGCAAAAGGCAGACGATGTTCATCTTCACCATGGGAAAATGAAGGATCATTGGTCTTACGTTCCACATGATTAGAATGGATGACCATGATAAATCACACTAGATTTTCTTGATTTTTCCCATTAAAATTGAGGGATAAATCTCCACCATTAAATCCATGATCAAACAACTAAGATGAAAGCACTTCTTCCTTTGCTAAGTCATCAGCTGCATCAAACGGTTTAAATAATCAATCATGTGGTGCCTTGTGGAAAGCACTAACACCTAAACCACTGTGTGGCACTGATTGTGTGATTGGATTCATTAGAGTTAAAAATATATATTAATTAAATAGAACTTCAAAAAAATTATAACTAATTATAGAAAAATAAAAAAATTTAAATAAACTCATTTTAGAAACTTATAAAAATGATAATCAAAGAAAAATAAAATCTCCAAAATTTTAATTATTGAGGAGTGAATGATTAGGGTTTGAAGTTTTAGATAATTAGCTTAATTAAACCTTAATAACTTGGCTAATGGGCTTGAAATTTAGACTGGTTGATCCTTAGGATGACCTCTACCTCCCATAATTTTCTCAAGCCAATTGTCTTAGTAGTTTGGGAAATTCAAATTTTCAAAGCTTAGTTACACCTTTTATGTAATTCATAATTATTAAAACTTATTAAATTAATTTAGAAAGATTAGTTAATCATATGAATAATAAAGGTGATTAGAGAAAATAATTAGGACTTCTGGTTTTAATTATTTTCCTCAATCGACAATAATGAATTCTTAAGTAATTAATTAAATCCAAAATTAATTGAATAATTAGAATAATTTCATAATTAATAATTAAAATTGATCATAATTCTAATTAAATCCCCATTGTACTCAGTAAACAAGGCTAACATAATGAAATCAAAAATCCCTGTGATTTAGGTAATTTTGAAAATAATTGTTTAATTTATTCTCTTTTTGGGTTTTCTTCCTTTGAAATTAATTAAGCCTTAATTATGAGTCTAATTACATTAGAAATTTTAGGGCATGTTTATTTTATGCCCATGCATGATTGTTTATTTTATCATGATTTATTTAGGCTCATGTGTAAAGGCTAATTAAATTCATAAGCCCCATTTGGGCTTAATTGAACTAAAAGCTTAATTAATCTTAATTAAATCATAGAAAACAAACAAAATAAGATTAAATCATTTAATGAACAAAGATAGGTGTGAGTTAACTATTAACCAATAGTTTGCTTTTTTAGAATTAAATAATGTAAACCTTGAAATTAACACTTATGAAATTTGATTAGGCTTAAGAAGAGTCACTTAGCATGATTGTCCTTAAGTTTAATACAGCCAAATAAATCATTTGATTATGTTTTATTTATTTGCTTCAATTATTATAAATTTTCATTTTATTTGTTCCATACATCCATGTTTCCAATTTAAAATTAATATGTTGGTTTTAGTTGAATGATATATTATTAAAGAAATAAATATAGCTATTATCACTAATAAATCCTAAATCATTCTCTCAAAGGCTTAATACATAATTGTTATCTATTACTTAAATCTAAGCCTTAGGTTTATACACTATTGTATGTATATATATATATATATATATATATATATATATATATATATATATATATATATATATATATATATATATATATATATATATATATATATATATATATATATATATATATATATCAAATCAAGTTGCTTCTCTACAAACTAAATAAAATAAAATAAAATAACAAAAACAAAAGATAATCCAAAACTTCCTTTTAAAATTTCATATTTATTTTTGTATATATGTGTGTGTATATATAGATCAACAAATATATAGTCTGGACACCCTGGGGATGCTAGACTTTAACTTGTCCCAAGAGAGCCATTTGATTGCCCCACTCCCCTAGTTCAACAAAGGCATGTACTTGAATTATTTTTCCTAAAATCCTTTCTACCAAATTTCATGCATCATATTAATACATATATACTAACATAATACATAAACTCATTCATCCATCAAGTGTTTATTAGTAAAATGTGACATGAGATACATACACATACTAAATCAAGTTAAGCAAAAGTGTTAATGAATGTTAATATTGAAGGTAAGTTAAGAGAATATTGTTAAGAGTGATTAAAGTTTGGTTTCATTAAACATTAAGTTGCCTTTTATGTTATAAACACCCCACTAAGAGATTATAGGGATTAAAGAGGATCACCCCTCTTTCTTCTCTTTATAATTCCAAATAATCATCATGAAACACAAGTACAATCATATAATTTGATAATTACATTGAAATCCTAGCAACTTAAAGTTTAATCATCCTGAATAAAGTACTTGAACATTCAACATTAGAAAATTCTAAACTCTAAAAATCCTAGTTAAGACATACTACACTAAGCATAACACACACATAGGAATGCTAAGCCATAGGCCTTTGCCCTAGGTTAGGCCAATCAGTGTTGTGATATGATATTTTATTTAATAATGTAATATTTTAGAGTAGATGTTAGGATTGTTTGTGCATAGTCTGGATGTTAGGATGACATTAGACTAATGATATTTTTTACAAGGGATTATGCTTAAGGGATCCCTGTGATAATAATCAAATATAAATGTTTTCACTTGCAAGTGTTGCTTAAGTCCCTAAACATAATCCATTAGGATAAGTGTGCTTGGCTGCTCAAGGCAAGGTGCTAAGTCCAAACATGTGAAATATAACTACTTGGCTTGAATGTATGTTATGCTAATATTAGTCTTGCAAGTGTAATTTAATTTAATTTTTTATATAAATGTAATTTTTGTAATAGGACTAGAATTAGAGCTATGGGATTTAGGATGAGTAGTGGCTAGAAAGCTTGAACCTGGGGGGCCCTGTGATGCCTGAAGTACAAATCCATGAAGTGAAGATGAAAATGAAGAATCAAATACCACCATAGCTTCGTTTCACTTGTAATTTAATTATAATCTGGGCTATATAAGGGTAGAGCTTGGCTACCCAATTTCTTCTCTTTTCTTGGGTATACGGTGGTACCTGGCTGCACCAACCTTTTATTCTTTTACAAAATGAAATTTTAACTTTTGTGTGCTTACTTGGGTTGTGCAATAGAAATGGCAGGCTTTTCATAAATTTATTTAAGTTTGTTTTTTGATGTGTGGCCTAGATGCAGTAGGCTCTTTATGAAAAATAAATTTTTCTACCCCAATTTAATAACTTCAATTAAAAGTTAATCAACTCGTAACCTCACCATAAAGCCTAGGATTTTAATCAAGAAATTAAAAAATTTAGAAACCCATTAGTTGTATGATTATATGTTATAATATCATGAAGTATATTATTTCATTCATGCAAGTAGGGGATCTCCACTCTTGCATGATAGGGGACAGGCTTGACCTGTGAGGGTAGGCCCTTATAGTGGAGAACACCCCTTCTATCTAATTTATCCCATAATCAACTTTTATTATACATTTATACATAAACCCTCCCAAGCCTGAGTCCAAAATGATGAGTCAAAAGTGAAATAAAAAAAAATATGTAAACTTTATTGCATTAGTATAGGTCATAATTTGCACACTAATCATGATATAGTCTCTTAGCTGATAGCCACTCCAAGTAGTTGTAAGTCTAGAAGAGTCAGGATAGGTCCACTCTCCCTAGTGGAAGTGAATCCCCCCAAGTAGAATTAGGTTGAGTTAAGAGCTTATATTAGAGCACTCTACATATAAGTTCAAAGACTTCTTGTTTCTCTTTTGCTATGAGTATAAGTCATCACCTCTAAGGCAATTTTACAATCTTGTGTTGTTAGAATCTAAGTTCTAAAATTTTAATAAAATTTTAACTCAAATAAATAATTTTCTCTCTTTTAAAAGTGTAAAGCATTACTATATGGCAGATTGAAGCACTCACTAGGCTTCCTAGTATCATCTGTGCTTCCTACTGATTCTCCTTTAGAAATCTACTAAGAACTCTTCCATTTTGAGCTCTTTCTGATTGCTTTCCCAAAAAAACAAATTATTTGATTATCTATATTTGAAATCTTTGGAGACATCAATTAAGTACTTTAATCAAGAGTGTTCTTAGAAAACTCTTATTTTCTAGAATATAATTAACTATGGAAGCTTGCTTTCATAGAGAACTAATGAACCTGGCTTAAAATAAACCCTACTATACTTATCCATGTAAAGTGGGGGAAAGAACTCTGGTATATATGTAGATCCATCTGCTTTAGGAGCCCTTATTAGGTGATTAAGTCTATTGTAGGGTGATATTTTTATCTTTCAAGATAGTACATCATCCCTTAATATTGTATTCGATCATTTCAATAAGTATCCCAAAAGATCTATGTTGTGTCCCTATGAATGACTCCAAATTAAAGTTCCATATCCACCTCTACAACAGAAAGCTAGTGATAAAGTCAATGAAATTCAAATTAATGTAAATTCCTTACCTCCATCACTGACTAAACCTCAAAAGTCTACCAAAATTGAGTAAACTATAATATTCTAGCACATTTACACAATCTCCATGATTTATTAAGTATTTATGATGCTCTCATGTTTTCTAAAGATATATATGTGAGATATTAATTAAAGCCTTACAAAGTCTAGAACAATATGAAACATTCTTCACTGAAGAGAGGATGAAAGAGGGCTTAACCTCTTAGAAATTAGCAACCATCACATTCAATGATGATGACCTACTACAAGGGACAACCGAGCACAATCAACCCTTCTATATCATAGGTGAAATTAATTCTATTTGCATAGAAAGAATATTAATTGATATAGTTACTTTAATCAATCTCTTAATAACTAAGACACTCCAAGCATTAGCTTTAGATGCTTGCTATTTGGATAAAAGTATAGTATTCCTATAATAGTTTAATGAACAAGGACAACAAATCTTAGGGTCTACTATTCTACCTATTCATTTTGGTAAATTATACATAGACGCTAAATTTCACATGACTGAAGCTAGTATTGCTTACAAAAAGTTCCATAGTAGGCCATGGAATCATGAATATAACATCGAAGTGATGGTGACATGAATCCATTCTTAATACATGAGATCAAGATCTATAATGATACCAAGTACTTCATGCTTAAAAAGGTAAGAGAAGTCAATTCCCAAAAGAAAGTGGCTCCACTTATCAAAGTAATGCTAAAAGGTGAGAATTCGAAGGGTAAAAGTACTAATGTATCAAAGCAACCCAAGGTAATTCCCCACCTCTACTGGGATATTAAGGATGATGAAGAGGAGTTAGTACCTTACTAACCTAAGAAAGCCTCAACTAGCCAAAAGAAGGAAGAAGCTAATATTAATAATTTGGCAAAATAATTAGAGAAAACTCATATTTCTCTAATAAGGGTACTTGAATCCCAACTTTCTAACAAGGTTATGAAATTAATTACAATGTCAAAGGAACATATAAAAGCTTTAATAGCTTTAAGAAAAGAGGAAATATAAAATTTAAAAAAATTTATGTCCCTCCTAGAAGAGGCTACAATGAATGTGGGATCTTTTTCTTCAAGTCAAAAGAGGGAATCGTAAATCCCACATAAATATTGTTTGAAGAGGATGATTTTGAGAATGAAGACATTTCAATAATGATCTCTCAATATTTCTCATCAACTCTAAAGAAGCTTGTTGAAAATAACATTCAACTTATACAATCAAACGTTCAAGCTCGATTATTTAAGAGGCTCTAACAAGGGGATAATACCCAAAATTCCATAGAATATGAGTAGTTCACCACATGTAGATTAGGATATATTACTTCAGCATCTCCTTCAACAAGCACATTCTATGTTGCATCCAAAAAGGAAGAGGTTTTTCTTGAGGCTACAAATGAACAAAAGGATGTTTTACATGAAAATATACTTGAAAAGAAACTAATAATTAATCTCAAAGAGGCCCCGAAAAAATTCGAAGAAGGAACTTCAAGAAATTAACATGGGTATTGAAGAAGAACTTAGGCTGACCTTGTTAGTGCTAACCTCACCTCTGAAAGATAAGAGGAATTAAAAGCACTACTCTATGAATACAAAGATTACTTTGTATGGAATTATAGAGAAATGTTGGGCTTATTACCATACATAGCTATACATAATCTTTCCATTAAACCTAATGTACAACCTATAAAGTAAGCATCAAGGTGAATGCAACTGGATTGCAAATTTTGTCTCAGTAAAGAAAAAAATGAACAAATTTATATCCTCATTGACTTCAAGGATTTAAACAAAACATGCCCAAAAGATGACTTCCTACTACCCAATGTAGAACTCATGGTAGACAATACATCAAACTATGAAATATTCTCCTTCATTGGTGGTTCATCAAGCTATAACCAAATTAAAATGTCTCTAGAAGGCGAAAAGCATACATCCTTTGGCACACCAATTGACATATATTGCTACAAAGTGATGCTATTTGACTTGAAAATTATCAGCGCTACATACCAAAGGGCAATGACTCACATCTTTGATGATCTCATACATAGATATGTGGAATGTTACACGGATGATTTAGTTGTGAAGAGAAAGAATCAAAACAAACACATAAAAGATTTAAGAATTGTATTTGATAGAATTCAATGTTTCAACTTAAAGATGAATCCATTAAAATGTACTTTTGGTGTGACTTCTAGAAAATTCCTAGGCTTTATTGTGTGTCATAGAGGGATTAAAATTGATCCCTCTAAAATATAAGTAATAATGAAAATTCCATAGTTTAAGTCTTTGAAGCAACTATGTTAACTACATAACAAATTGGCTTACATTAGAAGGTTCATTTCTAATTTTTAGGGGAGATGTTAACATTTTTGCTCGATTGATAAAAAAGGATGCACCTTTTATACAGGAGAATGTTTGCCAAGAAGCATTTGATAGCATAAATTAATATTTGTTATATCCATTAATTTTGGTAGTACCAATAACAGGAAATATGTTGATATTGTATACAACAGCCTTAGAAGAATCATTAGAAGCTTTGTTAGCTCAGAACAATGAAGAAGGGAAAATAATGCCCTATACTGTATAAGTCAATGTGAGATAGGAGCCGAAATAAGATATTCTCCTTTTGAAGGTAATGTCTAGCATTGATATTTGCTACTAAAAAAACTATGGAACTATATGCTATCACATAAAATAACTTTGATTTCTAAATTAGAACCTCTTAAATTCTTAATTACTAGACCTACCCTAATTGGTCATTTAGCTAAATACATAGTCCTATTACTTTGATTTGATATAATATGTGTCCCACAAAAGGCTATAAAAGGGCGAGCTTTGGCTAACTTTCTATCTACTCATCCCTTACCGACAAACTCTCCACTTAACAATGAATTGCTTAATGAACAAATCTTCGAGGTGGAAGAAGCTCAATAATCATCTTAATGATAGCTCAACTTTCATGGGGCTTCATCAATAAAGCTAACTAAACCACTAGATTTTCTTACAGTACATATCAGAATTGGCTTAATATTTGTAACACTGCATGACAATATTCTCTGATACTTATATAGTCTGACAGAACCTTGAACTAACAACGAGGCCAAATATGAAGCATTAATTGTGGATCTAGAGCTAGACATTAACTTGAAAATTAAGAAGCTTCATATTTATGGAGATTCTCAACTCATAATTTGACAAATAATTAAGACTTTCAAGATAAACAAGCTAGAATTGGCGCTTTATCATAAGCATGTCTTATAGCTTATAAAATAAATGTTTGAAGTAACAATTATAAGGTATTATGCCAGAATAATGGCAAAGCTATTGCATTAGTTAAATTGGCTAAAGAAATGATAGACCCTCAGGCAGAACTAATTACAATAATAGTCCAAAGTAGGCTAGCATTAGCACCAACTCTCTTGCAGGCCTTTAAAGCAAAGGAAAATCAAGATATTTTAATGATAATAGAATAAGATGACTGACAAGAACCATTCATCACCTATCTTAAATATAATAAATTTTCAAAGGATATATCAAAGGCTCATCAAATTTCATAAAGAGTGCTACGATACACTCTTTTAAATGATACATTATATCGATGCTCATTCAACCAAATGTGAATGTGATGCTTAAGACCAAATGAAGCAAAGATGGTGATGGCTTAAGTCCATGAAGGTTTGTGCAATGCACACTAATGCGGTCCTAAAATAAAAATCAAAATCAAATAAATCGGATACTATTGACCCAATGTGGTTCGAAACTACATTATGCATGGAAGAAGATGTCATCAGTGTCAAATATTTGACCACCTAATTACCTACATCCAATAGTGGCATCTTGGCCATTTCAAAGTTAGGGAACAAATATAATCCATTTAATAAATCCTACATCATCTAGGGGACATCATTTCATTTTAGCTGTCACTAATAACTTCTCCAAATGGATAGAAGTAATTCCATTAAAAGAAGTTAAAGCAAACAATGTAGTGAAATTTTTTGAGATCATGTCGTCTACCAATTCAGAGTACCTCAAAGAATTATATCTAATAATGGCTTATCACTTCATTGAGAAATATAAAATAGTTTGGCAATATTCTTCAATATAATGGTCTCACAAAAGCATTCAACAAAATGTTGATTAAACTTATTAAAAAAATTCTCTCTAAAAATAAAAGGGAATGACATAATAAATTAATAGAAGCCTTGTGGTCATACCTTAATACATACAAAACTGCTACCCAAATAACACCATACTCATTAGTCTTAGATCAGAAGTAATACTTTCTTTTGAAGTAGAGCTACTTTCACTTCTTATAGTAGTTCAAAATGAACTTAAAATGGAGGAAACTATCTGAATACAACATGAAGAGCTTGAAGCTCTAAGTGAAACTCGATTATAGGCCCACCAAAATCTAAAAATATATAGAGCAAGGATGACCTGAGCTTATGGCCACATGGTTCACCTAAGAAGCGTCAAAGTAGGTGAACTATTATTGCTATGTAGAAGGTCTATCATTTTATATCAAGGATTCAGTGGAAAGTTTGACCCAACTTAAGAAGGATCATATATGATTGAAAAGGTATACAAAGGGGGTGCTTATCTGCTCATTGATGCAAAAGGGATAAGACCTATGCCCCCTATAAATGGATAATATTTCATGGGATATTATATATAATTATTAAAGGTATTATGCTTTACAATTGCAAGAGTCAAAATTAACTCTAAATCAATCAACTGAAATGATACTCTTTGCTTAAGTATGAGAAGAATATTCTCATCTTAAAGGAAAATTCTCTTATCAATAGGGGAAATTCTATGAGCCTTGCAATGCAAGAAAAGTTCTCTATTAAAAAAAAAACTCTCTCTAGGTGAATCTAAATTTAAACTAAGATACATCATGCTTAAAGGGGCAGAATCAGATTCATCATGCACAAAGGTGCTGGATCATATCCATCATGCCTAAAAGGCCCGGATCAGATCCATCATGCCTCAAAGGGGTTGGATTAGATCGATCATGCCTAAAAGGGCTAAATCAGATCCATCATGCCTAAAGGGGTTCTATCTAAATTTAAACTAATATCCATCATGCCCAAAGGGGTTGGATCTAAATTTACATTAGATACATCTTCTCTAAAGGGGCTAGATCTAAATTTAAACTAAGATCCATCCTGCATAAAGAGGCCAGATTAGATCCTTTATGCCTAAAGGGGCCATATTAGATCTTTTATGCCTAAAGGGGCCAGATCAGATCTATCATGTTAAAAGGGGATGAATCTCAAGTTAAATCAAATCCATCATGCCCAAAGGAGCCGAATCAGATCCATTTTACCCAAAAGGGGCAGGTCTAAATATGAGTATAGATTTAATATGTTCAAAAGATGATTAAATTCAAATATAAATTTAAACTCTATGAAACTACAGAAAACTGAATCAAAGCGTACAAGCACAACTCATTTATAAATTTAGATATTATTGCTTTTTATAACACCTATAAAATTTATATACTTCTCGTGTCTAGATTTATTATAGATTGGTAATAATGTTTACTTGGAAAAGGCCAAATGATATTCCTCCTACTGAGTTCACTATGGAGTAATTATTGGCCACCATTGAAGCCCATGATCTACATTATTCAGTTAGATTACAAGATCGTCTATCATAGCATCATGTTATGTTGATGGGTAGGGATATTTTTTGGCATTCATTTGCTCGATCATCATTAATTTTCCTCTTAATTTAGAGCTTCCATTAGGTCATGGTCCTGCTAATTAGGTGATTAATTTAAAGCTAAGACACAATCATAATGTTCCTTTAAAATAGGTCGTAGATTGCCTTAGCTATGGGAATCAGGATGCACATCAGTTAGTTGTAGATACTGCTCCTTCTATAGGCACGGTAAGACTTTTGGGTTATTGCAAATTACATCATGAGAAAGAATATTGGGACCCAAAGTCAATGTTTGGCACACCCTTGTCAGTTGTCAGTGGCTACATATACTGATCACGTCATCATTTATAGATACATGACATCCTCAAGAGAGCTGCATATATCTTACTATTTATGCATCACTTTTTTACTATAGCCGCCTTCCATTTACTTAGATTTGGATCATAGTAGAACATTGGGACAAGACCATTAATACCTGTTAAATTGGCCAACAGGAGATGACAATCACTTTATCAGACTTGTAGGATATAGTAAGCCTCCATGTTATAGGCATTCCCTATGAGGAGTGCTTGCATCTAGATCATGAGCTCTTTTAGTGTCAGTTAGCTGGCCAGCATAGAAAAGGCAGTTATGTATATTCTCTCCATCATGATCGAGCTCACTCTTAGAGACTATTTAGAGAGTGGAGATTAGGTCGTAGGCAGCAAGGCACAATTATTCTAGACACATTGTCCGAGAGTTTCCTTAATTCAACAGTATGTTCACCTCATTTTGCATGATTGGATGATCTGTTTGACATGGGATTTCATTCATTTAAGAAATTTTTCAATTCCAGATTCAAGATTGAAGGAAGGGTCATTTCTCGGCAAATCCTAGCATAGTACATGGATGTGGAGCTATCTTTAGTGGCCTTCATTGCTACTTGGCTATGTTATTTTGCAGTAGACTTTTCCATCCTTTGATTCTTTTGATAGTCAGTTTGCTTGGTCATGGCAAGAGGATAGCACTATCACCTGCATCATTAGCCTACCTATATTATGGATTAGGAAGAGTGGGCATTATAACTGACTCATAATGTTATGACATAGATGCTTCTTGGCACTACTTACATGGATGGATTCATGCACATATAGTCCTGAGACCCCTAATTCAAAAAGCAATTATTTCCTCTGATTATGCAGTTGAGCAAAGCTGAAATCACCTTAAATAGGAATCAGATCCAAACTTTCATTTTTTCTACAACACGTGTGATGGATCATTTTCAAATCATTCATAGATTATTCTTTCATAACCTTCTTGTTTAGAATTTAGGATAGAGATTCACATATTCTCATACTGATAGAGAGACACCCTTACTATTATCAAAGCCAAGTTATAGATGCATACCAGCATACTTCATTGGGCTGCGACCTGCTTGGCTTTATTACCAGCATCATGAGCTTATAATCATGGAGGGATACAATCCTAATAGAGTGGAAATGTAGTATGGCTTCACTTAGGCTATTCTCGCATGTGGACTACCACAAATATTGGACATAGTAGATGCTCTTTCCTTAGGAACACTTCCATCATCTATTCATTTAGTAGCAGCTTCTACAACATGGGCTTTCTCACTTCGCCATGGGACTTATTCTAGTTTCTATGTAACCCCACAGGAGACTTATATAGGAGTTAGTCACTTATGGTTACTATAGATCTACCATACCTTCTCTTCCTTCTTGGAGCTAGTATTTAACATATAAAATCACAAATTAGGGAGAGCTAGACGGCATGACATTTGCATTTCCCTCAACATGCGACTCATGCTCCTAAGAGATCATCAGATGAGCACGGTAGTAGTAGAAAGTGACAACGAGAAGCTTCACCCATTTAGGAGAAAGATGATAGAGATATTCACAATGATTTGTCAGCTAATTATGACATGGGAGTGGTAGGGATAAATTATTTTACTTATGCTTATTACTTAGCTATAAAACTCAAGAGAGGGGTGAATTGATTTTTTTAAAAATAAAGTTCAGAAATTTTAATTTTAACTTTTGTAAAAAAACTAAAATATTTAATAATAATGATTTAATGAAATGAAACAACAGAATAATAGTAGTAGAAAAGTATAGTGTAGAAAAATAAATAAATAGAACACAGAGATTTTTACATGGTTCAGCCAACCCCAAAAACTGGCCTACTTCTATGCCTAACCACCCAGGCTTGGAATTCCCTAAAATAAAGTTGAGATTATAATAAATCTCCCATACTCTTCTTCATGGGCAAGAATAATCCAACACGTACTTTTCTTAATGGGCAAGTACAACCCAACATGTACTTTTCTTAACGGGCAAGGTACAACCCAAAAAGAAATCAAAATAAGTCAAAGAGAAAGATACAAGTCTAACTCTCAATCAAAATATTTTTACACTCACAACCCAAATTATATTAATATTAAGCCAATTCAATATTAATGAAAAAGAGAGCTCGCTTTAACTTTAAATTGAAATTGAAATAAGATCTTCAACCAACTATTTAATGCAAGTAACTTAATGTTGCTTTGAATGATCTTTAATAATTCTGAAATAATTTTCTTGTATGACTTTGAAATGCAAACTATAATGCAATCAAAAAACTATACTATGGATTTTTTTTTCACATAAGCTAACTTTTATTCAAATGATAAGTGTATTCATAATCAGAATAACAAAACAATCACTTAAATAAGGATATAAATGATACCACAAGAAAGTTATCACATAATATATATATATATATATATATATATATATATATATATATATATATATATATATATATATATATATATATATATAAACCATTTGAAGAGAAGTAATCAATAAGCACAAAATAATTTATGCAAAAGATGAAGTGGTCAGCCAAATAGAAAATTAAATGAGATAAGATATTAAGAATAATCAAATTTAACCAACATATATGAACCTTTAAACCAAAGTGATAAACAATAGATATTAAAATGATTAAGAATTAGAAAATTAAAAAACCTTTGAAAGAAACTTCAGCCAAACAAGAAACAAAAGGATTATCAAATGATTAAGCACAAAATAAATTGATATCCATATGTTAGCTTTCGGCCAAACTAGAAATCAAAGAATTATCAAGTGGTTAAGCACAAAATGAATTAATCTTCTTATGTTTGTTCTTGGCCAAACAAGAACTAAATGTCATGAAGTGAAAAAACATAAGATAATTTAAATAACCTTGTAGACTTCAAAGCCAAGAAGAAATAAAAGAAGTACAAGAACTTAGCACCTTAGAAATGTAAGATCAATGTAATGATGCTTTTGGCCACTTAAGGAAACACACCAAACCTTCAACTTTCCCAATCAATATTCAAGCCAACAAAATATCTAAGGGAAAGATAAGAATGATAACTAATGCTTGCACTTGAATCACCAAAAGTCTCCAAGTATTTGCTTTAGCAAGGATCGACCAAGGTGGAGAAGATGTGCAAGAGAGGATGAAAGAATATTAGCTTTTGGAATCTTTTTCAAGTTGAAGCAAGACTCTTAAATAAAAGAGGGAGGAATCTAGAGTCAGCCAAAGGATGATCCAATGAGAGGGAAATTGATTAGGCATCAATTTGAATTTCAAATTCAAGGTAATATATTCAATAAGCTCCTTTTCAAAAACATTTCAAGCCAATACGGAATATATTCTATCTAAATCATTGAGAGAGAGAGAGAGAGAGAGAGAGAGAGAGAGAGAGAAATACAATTGGAAATTCGGACAAGGAGGTTTTGCTATGAGGGAGGGAATTTGGAATAAAATAAATCCATGAAAAATCAATCCAATAATTTCAGCCAAAGGAGTTTCCAAAAATAGAAAATCCTCAAATTAATGCATGAATCAATTTAGATCGAGGTTGATTATATTATACATTTATTGAATATTTAAATAATATATAAATTTATTAAATTTAAAGCAAAATGGCTGGCCTCCTAAAACTTTCCTAAAATAGATCAAATTAAAATGAAATTATTTTTTAAAAAAAAAGCTAATTTCAATTTAAATTTAAAATAATTTGTAATAGATTGAGTAAGCTCTAAATAATCATAATTAATCATGCTTGGAATGTTCAACATATTCCATAGAATATTTTATTTGATTTAGCAAGTATATGCCATGCATAAAAAAGTTTGAATTAAGAAATAATTCAAAATAATTCAAATTCAAAAATTTAAATAAATAAATTTTTAAATTATAAAAAATGAGGGAATATAATATGAAACTATTTTGAATGAACTTCACGCATTTTATTACATAAAATTTATTAAAAAAATTCGGCCAAAATAATGAAAATGATAATAGGAGAGAGAATAAGAGAAAAAAAGATAATTCAATTTTCATGCACAAAAAATATGAATAAAAATTATGAATGGTATGAAAATAATTTAATAAAGTTTAAACATACTTTATCTTGCTTGACCACACATTTAATGGAACTTATCTCATGCATTTAGTTTATACTATCCAAAATGAATAACTTAATGAATAATTGCAATATTAAGTTATAGAAAAATATAAATAATTTTAAAATGATGAATCTAAAATTAAATGAATCATTTATTTTATCTTAGTGAGCTTTTCATTTGCCATAATATAATAATTTCTAGAAAAAGTTTCACCTAGTCCATGTCCAAAAGCTTTAGCATTTTGATATAACTGAAGAACCACGAGATGAAGAATTTTTCCTGCACACTTGAATTTAACTTGATTAGTAGAATTTAAACATGTGTTTACTATCAACAAAATCAATCTCATATGAGATGGGGACCATGAATTCAACAATCTACCCCTTTTTGATGATGACAAACATATGTTGGTGTTAAATAATCATTTATTTTATCTTAGTGAGCTTTTCATTTGCCTTAATATTATAATTTCTAGAAAAAGTTTCACCCAGTCCATGTTCAAAAGCTTTAGCATTTTGATACAACTGAAGAACCACGAGATGAAGAATTTGTCCTGCACACTTGAATTTAACTTCATTAGTAGCATTTAAACATGTGTTTATTATTATCAAAATTAATCTCATAAGAGATGGGGACCATGAAGTCAATAATCTCTCCCTTTTTTATGATGACAAACATATGTTGGTGTTAAATATTGATAAAGGTTCTAAATGACCTTACATTAACCTTTGGACATATAATTTACATTAAAGAAAATTTATAGCAAGTAAATAAGCAAAATTTTAAGCATTTAAATATTTTAAAGCATAATAAAGCATGAATATAACATCAGTATATAACATGAAAAGGCTCCACTTAAAAATATGCATCATAAAGAGAAAGAAAATCAACATAATATTTTCTCCCCTTTTGACAACATCAAAAAGGTTTAACCATGAATAGTAATAAAATTACATGCTTTGATCTAACATGCTTAACATGCATCTTGGGGTAGAGAATCATTCTTCAACTAATGGTTTAGTAAAAATATTTGTAATTTATAAATCTGTGATAATAAAATCAATATTCACATCACCTTTACTCACATAATCCTGAATAAACTAATGTCTAACTTCTATGTGTTTAGTTCTAAAGTGTTGGATAGGATTTTTTGCCAAACAAATTACACTAGTATTGTCACACTTAATAAAAATGTGATCTAGCATAATTCCAAAATCATTTAATTTTTATTATAATTAAAGAACTTGAGCAAAAAATGTCTAACTTCTATGTGTTTAGTTCTAAAGTGTTGGATAGGATTTTTTTGTCAAACAAATTACACTAGTATTGTCACACTTAATAAAAATGTGATCTAGCATAATTCCAAAATCATTTAATTTTTATTATAACTAAAGAACTTGAGCAACACAGCTTCCAATAGCTATATACTCAGCTTCAACAATTGAAAGATCAATAGAGTTCTATTTTCTAGATAACCATGATACTAAGAATGATCCTAAAAATTAACATGTTCCTGATGTGCTTTTTCTATCTGCTTTTCATCCTACAAAAGTTAGCATCATAATAAGCAATCAAGTCAGATGAAAGTGAATTTTTAGGATACCACAAACCTAATCTAGAAGTGTCAATTAAATAATGAAAGATACGCTTAACAGAAATTAAATGAGATTCTTTTGGAGCAGTCTGAAAATGAGTACATAAACATACAACAAACATAATATCAAACCTACTAGCTGCAAGATATAAAAGGGAACAAATCATACTTCTATAAAGTTTTTTATCATTTGGTTTTCCTAACTCATCTAAATCAAGTTAAGTAGAGGGACTCATGGGAGTCTTAGTTTGATAAATGAAAGTACCTTTCTTGTCATTTTGCTTGAATTCTTAAAAAAATTAGAGTTCACCCATCATGCTCAACTCAATTTCTTAGGGCAACAAAGATGAAAACTTGACACATAAAGTTTCATTTATACTACCAAATATAATGTCATCCACATAAATCTGAACAATAATTAAATCATCACCTAAATTCTTAAGGAATATGGTGGTATCTACTCTACCCTTCCTAAAACCATGATTTATAAGAAAGCAACTCAATCTATCACATCAAGCTCTAAGAGCTTGTTTCAATCCATACAATGTTTTCTTCAATTTAAAAACATGATTCAAAAATTACACATTTTCAAATCGGGAGGTTGTTCTACAAAGACATTGATTTATAAAGCCATTTAAAACTGCACTTTTTACATCTATTTGAAATAATTTAAAGTCTTTATAATAGGCATAGGCAAGGAGCAATTTAATAGCTTCTAATCTAGCTACAAGGGCAAAGGCTTCTTCAAAATCTCTCCCTTCAATCTGAGTATATCCTTGTGCAATTAATCTAGCCTTATTTCTAACAATGTATCCCGACTCATCTAACTTATTTCCAAAGATCCATTTAGTTCCTATAACAATTTGATCTTGAGGTCTAGGAACTAATTACCACTCATCATTTCTAACAAACTGAATTAATTCTTCTTCCATGGCTACAATCTAATAGTATCCTCTAAAGCTTTATTTATAGATTTTGGTTCAATCTCAAGTAAGAACATGGAATGATTTATCATTTTCTTAGATTGTCTTCTAGTTCTAACTCCTTGATAGGGGTCTTCTATAATCAAGTATTTTAGATGATTTCTAATGAATTTCTAATATTTAGGTAAAGAATCATCTATATTTTCTTCCAAACTCATTTTATTAAAATCATCTACCTCTTCTTAAATCACATCATCTTTAATAAGATTTATAGGAATTTCATCAAATATGGCATGCACTGATTCCTTAACAATTATTTATCTTTTATTATAAACTCTAAAAGATCTACCATTTAAAGAATATCCTAAAAAGATACCATCATTAGATTTACTATCAGACTTTTCTAAAGAATCTTTACCACTATTCAAAATGAAACATTTACAACCAAAGATATGAAAATAGCTAATCTTAGGTTTCTTACCAAAGAACAACTCATAAGGGGTTTTATTTAAAAGATGTCTCAAGTAAACATGATTCATAGCATAGCACGCAGTGTTAATGGCTTCTGCCCAAAAATACTTATGCAACTTATAAACATCAAGCATAGCTCTACTCAATTCAAATAGAATTATAATTTTCCTTTCAACAATACCATTTTGTTGAGGGGTTATAGAAGCAGAAAAATTGTATTTAATACCAAATTCATCACAAAAGTTTTCAAAATTTTTATTTTCAAATTTACCTCTGTGATCAGGTTGAATTTTACTAATAAGAAGACTTCTATCATGCTAAATATGTTTAACAAATTTTTTAAAATATTCAAAAGAATCATTTTTATGAATTAAAACATAACCCAAGTAAATATTGAAAAATCATCAACAATAACAAATCCTTAGAATTTTCCACCTAAGCTAGCAATGCTAACATGACCAAATAAATCCATATGTAATAATTCTAACAGTCTAGTTGTATAAACAATAATTTTATTTTTGCAAGAATGTTTAGAGCATTTTCCATGAATGCATGCATCACAAACATATTCAAAATGAAATTTTATTTTAGGTAAACCATCAATAAGATCAAGCTTTGAAATTTTGATTAAAGAATGCATGTTAATATGATATGACATTTTATGCCATAACAAAGCATCATCAAATGAACTTTTGAAACAAAGTAAATTTAAATTTGTATTACTTGCATTTTCAAAATCAATAAGGTAAATGTTTTTGTATCTATGACCAATAAGCAAAATAGTTTCCTTATTTCTAATACTATAGAAAGATGCATGAAATTCAACATTAAATCCTTTATTGCATAATTCACTAATGAAATAGAATTATGATTTACACCTTCAACAAAATAAACTCTATATAAAGTAATAGAACCCTTAAAAATAGAACCAACTCCAATTACCTTTCTTTTAGCTTTATCACCATAAACTACAAATCCTTCTTTACAAGGTTCTAAAGTAGAAAATTTAGATTTATCACTTGTCATATGTCTTGAACATCCTGTTTTCCAAATACGACATGCCTTCTTTGATTTTACTTTGAAGGCATTCCTATAAAATAAAATCATGGATCAACTTTTTTGGGTCCACATCCAAATGAAAAGATATGAGAATGATATGTTGTATATGTAGCTATTTTATTTTTAGACATCCAAATAAATTTTGAGTTAAGAAATGATTAAGATATTATTACATGACAATTAGAAGATACATGACCCATTTTATTACAAAAATTACATGTAACATTTATATTTGCATAAGGTACAAATTTAAATAATCTTGGGGAATTTAATGGCTTATGTCTAATAAATTAAACATGTGAATGTAATCTACTACAATATTCTAATTTTGCATAAAGTAATAAATTTTCCTCCTTCAACTTCTCCACAAGTGTTGATTGATATAATAAGGCATCATTCTTAGCCTTTAAATCAACACATTCTTTTCTAAAGATGAAGCATGCATTTCTAAAGCTTCTTTTCTTTTTATAACATATTAAATTTTCTTTTTGATTTTTTATATTCATGTGCTAATTCATTAAATGCATCATCTAATTCTTCATAAGGGATATCTTCACATACCTAACTTGTAAAATCTGCATCAGCCATAAGACATATCTTTGCTTATTCATTTCTAGTGTCATCACTTCATTCTTATGAATCAGAGTTCGCCAAAAGTGCTCTTTTCTTTTTTTTCTTCTGAGCCTTTTTATTTTTATAAGACTTCTTTCTTTCATCTTTTTCTTTTTCAGCTAAGTCTAGGCACTCACCTCTTATATGTTCGAGCTTTTTGCAATTGAAGCATACTATTCATTCTTCTATTTTCAATCTCTTAGTAGACAATTTATGTACTTTATAATTTTCATACTTGTGCTTTTTCTTTCTGATCATATTTCCTACCCTTTTTGAAAGCAAAGCAATCTCATCACTATCAACATCTAAACATGAAGAATTTTCTTCACAACTATCTTCCACCTATAAAGCAATTAATTTTCCTTTTTCTTTCTTTTGGAAAGAGTCATTTTGATCTCTTTCTGCAACAACCTATTCATATGCTATCAAAGAACCAAGATGTTGATCAAGTGTATAAGTAGTTAAATCCTTAGCTACACTAGTGCTAGTAACTTTTGCATTCTAATCTTTTGGAAGGCATCTTAAAATTGTATAAACCAAATCTTGATTTTTATACTTTCTTCCAAGTGAATGCAAGGTATTTATAATTTTCATGAAGTGAGTATACATATCAGAAATACTTTCATTTGGTAACATGCAAAATAATTCATATTCATGTACTAACCTAATTATATGTGCATCTTTAGCATTGCTAGTACCTTCATACGTAATGATCAGTTAATCCCAAATTCCTTTTGAAATTGCAAGCATGGAAATTCTCATGTAGTAGAGAAGTAAAGCACAATAAAAATGTTATAAGCCTTTACATTTAATTTATCCAATTCTCTTTCAAAAATAAACCATTCATCAAAAAGTTTATCAACTTTTAAACCATTCATATCAATAGTGGTGTGTGATACTGGTGTGTCAACATATGCCACATTCTAGAATCTTGTCCATGAATAAAAGTATGAATGCGATTTTTTCAATAATCAAATGGAACATTATCAACAAAAGGTGGTCTATATGTAGATTGTCCTTCACATAGTGTACCTTTAGAAAAAACTTATGTCGTAGTAATCAAACTTAGGGATGTTAAGTAATAAATTGAGTTGAGAGGGGGGGGAGGATGAATTGGCTTTTATAAATAAAGTTCACAAAATTTAATTTTAACATTTGTAGAAAACTTAAATATTTAATAATAATTCTTTAGTGAAATGAAATAATAGAATAATAGTACCAGAAAAGTAAAGTGCTCAAAAATAAAGAAATAGAACATAGACTTTTATGGGTTTTGTTAAATCTCAAAAAATGGCCTATGTTTATGCCTAGCCACCCAAACTAGGAATTCACTAACACAAAGTTAAGATTATAATAAATCTCATGTACTTTCCTTCACAAAAAGTATAACCCGATACGTACTTTCCTTAACTGCAAGTACAACCCAACACATACTTTTCTTAATGGGTAAGCAAAACCCAATAAGAAATCAAGATAAGGCAATGAGAAAGATACAAGTCTAACCATCAATTATAAAATATTTTTTGCACTCACAACCCAATCTATACTAATATTAAGGCAATTGAATATTAATGAAAAAGAGAGTTCACTTTAACTTTAAATTAAAATTGAAATAAGATCTTTAATCAAGTATTTAATGCAAGTAAGTAACTTAATATTTCTTTGAATGATCTTTAAAAAATTTGAAATGATTTTCTTGTATGACTTTGAAATACAAACTAAAATGCAATCACAAAACTTTACTTTGGATTCTTTTTCATACAAGCTAACTTTTATTCAAATAATAAGTGTATTTGAAATTGGAATAACTAAACAATCACTTGAATAAAGATTTGAATGATACCACAAGAAATCTATCACATAATCTACATATAGACCAATTCTAGATAAGTGATCAACAAGAATAAAATAATTTATGCAACAGATAAAGTGGTCAGCCAAATAGAAAATTAAATGTGATTAAATGTTAAGTACAATCAAATTTAACCAACTTATATGAACCTTTAGGCCAAAGTGATAAACAATGGATATTCAAATGATTAAGCACTAGGAAATTTAAAAACCTTTGAAAGAAACTTCAGCCAAACAAGAAATAAAAGGATTACCAAATGATTAAGCACAAAATAAATTGATCTCCTTATGTTAGCTTTTGGCCAAACAAGAAATCAAAGGATTATCAAGTGGTTAAGCACAAAATGAATTAATCTTCTTATGTTTGTTCTTGCAAAATAAGAAATAAAGATTATGAAGTGAATAAACACAAGATAATTTAAATAACCTTGTATTCATCAAAGATAAGAAGAAATAAAAGAAGTATAAGAACTTAGCACCTTAGAAATGTAATATCATTGCAAAGATACTTTTGGCCAAGAGAGAAAATATATCAAACGTTCACTTTTCCAAATCAATCTTCAAGCCAACTAAATGTCCAAGGGAAAGAAAATAATGATGAGGAATTCTTGCTTGAATCACCAAAAATCTCCTCATATTTTCTTTAGCAAGGATCGGCCAAGGTGGAGAAGATGACCAAGAGTGCAAAAGAGAATATTAGCTTTTTTGGAAACTATTCAAGCAAGGCTCTTAAATAGAGGATGGAGGAGTCTAGGGTCAACCAAAAGATGATCCAATGAGAGGGAAATTTATTAGCATCAATTTAAATTTCAAATTCAAGGGAATGAAGGAACGACCAATGAGATATTCAATAGGCTCCTTTATAAATTTGTTTCAAGCCAATATGGAATAAATTTTATGTGAACCATGGCAAGAGAGAGAGAGAGAGAGAGAGAGAGAGAGAGAGATAAATCCTATAGGAAATTCAGCCAAGGAGGTTTAGATATGAAGGAGCGAAATTTTGAATAAAATAAATCCATGGAAAATCAATTCAACAATTTTGGCTAAAAGAGTTTCCAAAAATAAGAAATCCTCAAATTAATGCATGAATCAATTTAGATTAAGGCTGATTATATTATATACTTATTGAATGTTTAAATAATATATAAACTTATTAAATTTAAAGCAAAGTGGCTATCATCCTAAAACGTTCCTAAAATAGATCAAATTAAAACATAATTATTTTGAAAAAGAAGGCTGATTGAATTTAAATTTAAAATAACTTGTAATAGATTGATTAGAGTAATCATAATTAATCATGTTTAGGACATTCAACATATTCTATAAAATAAATTGGTTTAATAGCAAGTATATGTCAAGCATAAAAAAGTTTGAATTAAAGAATAATTCAAAATAATTCAAATTCAAAAATTCAAAAAAAAAATGAACTTTTAAAATATGAAAAATGATGGAATATAATTTGGAAATATTTTGAATAAACTTCAAGCATTTTATTACATAAAATACATTAAAAAAATTTGGCCAAAGCAATGTTAATATGAAAATGATAATAGAAGAGAAGAAAGAATAATATGAAGCAGAAAAAGAGGGAAAAGGAGAGTAAGAGGAAAAAGGATAATATTAGGACAATTCAATTTTCATGCACTAAAAATATGAATAAAAAATATTAGTGGCATGGAATGATTCAATAAAGTTTAAAAATTATTTATCTTGCTTAACCACACATTTAATGGAAATTATTTCATGCATTTAGTTTATACTATATAAAATGAAAAACTTAATGAATAATTACAATATTAAGATATAGAAAAAATCTAAATAATTTTAAAATGATTAATCTAAAATTAAATGAATCATTTATTTTATCTTAGTGAGCTTTTCATTAGCCTTAATATAATAATTCCTAAAAAATTCCCACCCAATTCATGTTCAAAAGTTTTAGCATTTTGATATAATTGAAAAATCAAGAGCTGAAGAATTTTTCCTACACACTTAAATTTAACTTGATTAGTCGCATTTGAACATGTCTTTGTTATCATCAAAATCAATCTCATATGTGATGAAACTTGTGAAATCAATAATATTCTCATCCAACCTGTTGTAGTTGAGCCACCAACAAGATAGATGGAGAGTGATGTCACCTGGGTATTATTGATATATATTAGTGCAACTTCCCAATGTCTACTTAACATGTCAGTAGTGACCATATGCATGTTGAAGAGGACCCACATATAAATGAATCTGGCACTCTAATGACTAGCCATGAGTTGCGCTTGTCAGATTCAACTTAGGTGATAGTGAGTGCCAGCCGGGATGATTCCATAGATGTTGACTCCTATGTAGAGAGTCATCCTATTCCCAATTGGAGTTATGCAGCTTAAAGGCAATTATCTGGCCTAGAAATCTCATGCTTCATCTCCAGGATATGCTCTAGGCCTTCACATCCACTATGTTGCAATTCAACAAAGAGCCTATGTCATATAGTGATAGTGCTATGCCACCTACTTCTGAGCATTGACGTAGAAGTTTTACCTAAGCTTTCAGCTTCTGCGATGAAGTAAATTATTTAGTAGATTGTGCTACCGCCTTGGGTCTTGATATAGGATAGCAATAACTTTGGAAATCCTTATGCAGAGATATTGAGTTTGAATTATTCTCGTTATGCACAACTTATCAGGAGATCTTGTTATATATAATCACTACTACAAAGACCTCATTCAACACTACTTCGCATCAAGTCTCCCTAGTTTCCCTATATTTCAAGCATAGTCTTAGAGCATTGAGATCCTACTAGAGAGAACTTTTTAGAGCGTAGATTGAGCTCCTTGACATATCTAATAAATTGAGAGAGTTACAACTAAGAATACATTGTCTATTAGAGAGGAGATCTATGGTCAAACAGACTATTACAGCTATAGAAGATGATTGCTTATAGGTGAATGCTCAGGAGTCTGAACTTGAGCAGATTATTTCTTCATTAGTCTACAATCTAGAAGCTGCCATTCAACATCTCCACGAAGCTCAAGAGAGGCATTCTACAATGTCCTATAGAGCTCATACAACTTTTGTCAATATTAGAGAAAATCAAGCTATTTATTTTGAATTAAAAACTCTTTTATTTCACTGCCTAATATGATATTTGAAAGTGATTAGAGATTAGAGATTTTCAAAGACTGTATTTTCTCTCTTTCTATTATATTTCTGCATATAAATATCAATAAATAAATAAGAAAGCAATGAATGTGTCATGCCTAATATACATGACATATTCATTAGAGGCAATTTTGTTTACATCTAAATAAAATAAAATAAATGGAACATCCCGAACTTAGGCACCGCGACACTACAATAGCCTAGGCACTGTCGCCACCATATAAAATCTAGAAACACAAATGACCCTTAGTAGTTGTCCACTTAAGAAACATAGCATTGCGACACTGTAGTCCCAGTGCCTTGGCTATGCCTCGATGGCCTGCCATTTTAAAAGCAAGAAAAGTGACCCTTCTAACCAATTGCTTCCCTGGTGATGATAACTGCCTAGGGGAAGTAAGGCAATAGTTATGGAGCAGAAAACCACCCAAGAGTTGAGTCCTATTACCCAAAAATCTCTATAAAAGAGGAGGAATTGCCCACTCAGCCTCTTCTTCTTTTCTCCTCCAACTGTTGGCATTTGAGAGTTCCTACAACTGCTTCTGAACTGCCTCTCCATCTTCCTTTTCTTTCAAGTACTCTCAAATGCTCTCTTCTCTCTACAATGCCTTCTTGTCGTTATACAAGGATGTGTTCTTCTCGCACAAAGCAAAAGGCAAAGTCAAGTTGTTACTAACTCCGGGTAAAAGTTTTTGAAAAAGTTCTTTTATGTAATTTCCTCTCCCAAAAGAAAATTCAAAGAATTAGAAAAGTTTTTCCACTATCGATCTTGGAGCACTGAGAAATGAAAAGTATCCCTCTATTGATCTTGGATTTGAAGTAAGAATTCAGTTTTGTTAAAAAAAGTATTTTGGTGTAAGAATTTTAATAATTTTAAATTTGAAGGCCTCCACCATTGAACTTGGTTATGACATAAGATGAAAACCCTCTATCCATTAACCTTGGATAACCTTAGATTTGGAACTACGGAGAAGAGTGCTTCTTGCACTAAAATACTATGCTGCCAACTTTTCATAAAAAATATTAAATTCTCCAAGAATCTAGTTAAAAAATAGAGTTCTCACTCCACGATGCTAAGTCCCATCACCAAGGTGCTAAGCTCATGTAAATGAATCCTTTGACACTCAACCTCATAGTGTCGAGGCACCAAATATCTAGTGTCACAGTATTAACCTCTCAGGTTAATATCATACTTGTAACACCATAGTGCTACCCTCTCAGGTTACACTTCTTAGAACAATGTCATAACACTATTTTCTCAATGCTGAGGTGTTATATCTCGAAATCCATTCCACCATTAAACAAAGTTCCTATGTGAAACCAAATCCTCCCTCTATTGATCTTGGATACAGGATAAGGAAGAAGGGTTCTTTGCACTAAAAATTGTGAAACCTAGTATTGCTAATGTGGTATATTATCAAAATTCCAAATTTTCCTTAAAGCATTAAATCTTAGGCATTGAAAAAATAGTGCTAAAGTGTTGAGTCCTTAGAAATCTTGAACTCTAGACACGCATTCCACAATGCCAAAGCGCTGATGGTCCAACGCCAAGGTGTTGTGCTCTCATCCAAATTAATAAAGCCACCCATCTGATAGCACTATAGCACTGATATCTCTACTTTGAGGTGTTGTTCTCTTGAGAAAATTAATAAAAAAACATCCATCTAGTAGTGTCATGGTGTTGATATCTCAGCACCGAAGCATTGTGCATTCAGGAAATTAAGCCTTAGGCACCCAGCTGACAGTGCAAAGATGCACATATTATGGTATCGAGGAACTAATCTAACTAATATTAACCCAAAGTCATATTTATAGCATCGTAGTGCTACCAATGTAGCACTGAGGCACTGAGTTCCCAAGTTTCAAACTTATATCTTTCAGCTTAATGGCGCCAAGGCACTAATTTTGCAACACCGAGGTGTTAAGCCCTCAACTTGTTCATTTTTGAACTAAAAATTTTATTATTAAGGTTTTTAATCTTGGAGCATTTCATTAAGACAAACATAAATAATAGAAATGGAAGAACAACTTTATTAAAATGAAAAATTTATTACAATAAGTTTTTATAACAAATAAATGAGAAGAAGAAAAAGAAAAATAATACAAATTAAAAATAGAAGGGGAAAACTAATAATCGCAGTCATCGTCAGCCTCCTCCTATTCTCCTTCTTCTAGCTCTAACATGGTGCTCACATAAAGCTGATAATGAGGCATCACAAGAATAGAAGCTTAACCTAGGACAGGATGAAAACCACACTTTTCAAACATATGAACAAGTGCTGAGCTAAATTTAGCCATATATGAAAACTACTACTATTGTTGGCTCTTGTGGCAGTAAAATTTTCTCCCCAATTCCTACTGCTGATGACTTTTCTAAAATTTGAGACTTGTTCTCCAATTTCTTGGAGTTGCTCATTTAAGGTCTTGGATGATATGGGTTTGGACTGAGAAGCATGTGAGCTTTCTCCCACCTTATTCATCGAACCAAATCCTTCAATTGTTCTTTTAGCTAGGGGAGTCTTTTATATAAAGACTTCTTCATTTGACTTCCCTTGCGCACCTGCCACAACACACAAAGCATAAATTACATAAGGGTGATCGCACCCTATGGTAGTACTACCTTTAAGCATATTATAAATAGAATTATAAATGATCCTCTCAACATACATAGTAAGGCCCATTTGGATTGTAAAATTCAAAATGGCTCAATCCCTAGTCACCTCATTGATATTACCAATTGGAATTAACTTGGCAAAAATAAATAATGTCAAGCTTTTCCTTTAGAAGTAAGGTCAACAGCATGAAAATTGATGATATTTTCCTCCCATCATTTCCACTGAATATTAGAATTTCTAATAGTGAGAAAACTAAAAATGTTATCAAAATCAGGATGATCATTATAGTATAATAAATATTGATTGTACACTACATCTTGCAAGTTGTAATATACTTTAATAGTAGTACTATCAAAACTGACCAGCTTTCCCATACAAAAACTTGATTACTCTGTTGCACCTTCATGTTGGTGAAGAACTCTGGCACCATGAGGATGACATAAGATATGTTGTTGTAGGCCAACTTCCCCCAGCCTCGCTTATTGATGATTATCTGTATGCTCCCACTCGGGTTGTAGAAACTTCTATCTGAAATGAGATGCTTGTGAATGAGGGCATGTTGATACCTCTTCTCTACCTTTACACTATCGAATCTATTAGTGTCGCTAACACCTGCCCTTTTCACCTTTTCTAATGTATTTCACTAGCATATTTATTATCCTAAAATGAATAATAGCTAAAGAGAAAAAGAGAGCAAGGATTTTCAAAAGGGAACCAAAGCTTTAGAATAAAAAAAATTCTCAGCCTAAAGGTCATATTTATAGGTTGGACCTGGTGCCATAGTGCTGCATTAATAGCATCGAGGCACTGGCCTCTTAGTTTCTAAGATTTAAGGCAAGTGTTGCAGCACTTTACATGTAGCGCCTAGGCACTGGTCACCCACTCAAAGAGGTTATTATGCCAATAAAAAAGAGCACTTATTATTTTTATTATCATTAATTATGTAACTGATTGGAATTTAAAAGTGCATCAGATATTGATGTACCATCGCGACACTCTGATGCAACATTAGTCAAAAAGCTTTTCTTTTCTTATTTAAAGCATCTGTCCATTTGCTAGCTTTTTTAATTGACCTTTGACTGGAGTTATGGTGCCATCTAGATAGTGCCTAGCACTGGTCAACTAGTCATATCAAATTATTCCAATCTCATGACATCTTAAGCACTACCTTGCTGGACTTATAGCAACGAGGTGTCGAACCCTCAAGTTTTAAGACAAAAATTTTTGCCTTATAATACTACCGTGTTACTTACTCAATGCCAACACACCATTTTAATAGTGCTAAGGAACTACCATGATAGTGCATATGCACCATGTTTCTAGTGCCGAAGCATTGTTCCTTCGGAACCACAAATTAACATTCCCCATGTGAACATATCAATATGGCATTTCCAAACTAATGTAAGCCCAATCTACTTATTCACCATAAGAACAACCCTATATTCTTACTTTCCTATAAATGTAAGTCCAATCAATCTACTTGTTCACCATGTGAACACCAAACCCTATCTAACATTCCTAAAGGATGTAAGTCCAATTTATACGTTCTCCGTGCATGCATATCAATATGATATTTTAAAAGGATGCAAGTCCAATCTATACGTTCACCAAACAAACATCTATTTTATAATTCTAGCATTCTTAAGGGATGTAAGTCTAATTTGTATGTTCGCCATGTGAAGATATCAATATGGCATTTCCAAAGGGATGTAAGTCCAATTTATATGTTCTCCATGCTAACATATCAATATGGCATTCCAAAGGAATGTATGCCTAATCTATATGTTTGCCATGCAAACTTCTAAAATAAATCTAGCTTTCTAATGGATGTAAGCCCAATCCTATGTTATATATGTGAACCTTTAAACCATAATGGCATTCTAAAGGGATGTATGTCCAATCCATGTCATGCGAGCAACCTAATGGCATTCCAAAGTTATGCAAGTATATATATATATATATATATATATATATATGTGTGTGTGTGTGTGTGTGTGTGTGTGTGTGTGTGTGTGTGTGTGTTTGCCATGTGATCACCTATATGGAATTCCAAAAGGGATGTAAGTCCAATATATATGTTCTCTATGTGAACACCTATATGGCATTCTAAAGTGATGTAAGTCCAATCCATGTGCTTGCCATGCAAGCACCCAAAATGACTTTCCAAAGGAAGTAATCCCAATCCTATGTTCATGATACAAACATCCCTATGCTAAATCTTTTATCTACTCGGGATATCTAAGATGAGGCAACCCATGGCTACTAATCAGATTCCCTGGACATTATGGTTAGGCCTTTGATGTTGGTAGATTAGATTATGTAGTCCTGGGATGATGGAACCATGGGTTCTTGATCAGGACTACCCTTTTATTACTTTTAGACAGACATCTACACCACACCATTAGACATGAAATTTATATCAGTAACTAATATTATTTCCAACCTTAATAGAGAGTTCTCTCTTACTACAATAAGAAGGGTAATTAATTATGAACTCTTGCATTCATAAGAATTAGAAGCCAGCTCTCAATAAGCTCTAGCATAATGTTAGGGGAAATATGGTTGAATATATATCAATCTTCCTGGTAAAGAACATACTTCTACCTATCCCAATGGAGATGGCAAAGAGTTTTCAAAAAGAAATTTTTTAGCAATCATTCATATAATAACAAATGAATAACTACTAGAAGAAGTACATTCAACTCATCATTCTAACATCACTATATATAAGGCACTTTCTTATGATCAGTGACACCAAATATTCTAATTCATAGGTGAAGTTATTCATGCATCAATGAGCAAGTATTAATCCAATGAGTATACATAAACTTGCTATCCAAGCACGCCCACCCAAAGAGGTTCTTTTCAATTAATGGGTGACTCCAAATACCCTAAGTCATAAGTCGAGCTACTCAAATATCAATACACAAATATCATCCCAACGAGTATACATAATCTACCGACACTAATGCGACTATCCAAGAAGATTATCTCAAAATGTTCTAAGTCATGGGCAGAGTTATCCATGCATCAATAAGTGAGTCCCAATCCAATGAGTGTGATGTTAAAAATTTATGACACCACATCGAGTTTAGGAATTTTTTTATTTGGATGATGAAATGTGTCATTAAAGAATAGGCATATTATCTACAAAAATAAATATGTTTTCCTATATTGGATTCAATCATTTAATAAAAGACTCCTAAGGCTAATGGGTATTTCATGTAGCAGAGAAGTTTTCCTTGAACTACATGGGAATGTAGAATAGGGTTATTTTAAGCTGTGTTCATGATTCCTTATAAAGGCAAGCCCCTATACTTAATTACATCTCAAGAAGGGTTTCTTCCTAAGAATATACTCGATTGAAGAAATAAGTTATTGTTTCTAAAGATTTTAAGTTGGTTTTTAAAGGCATGATCTTTAGAATTTTTAAAAAGAATGATACAAAGTGTAAAGAGTTATTTTTGGAAGCCAAATGGGATGAAGTAGGAAATTCTCGTTGATATTGGGATGCCCAATAAGGACAACAACTATTCTACCATCAGGCTTTGAATTTTAAAATTTGATTTAGATTTTGAGTTTGACATTTTATTAGAAATTTAGAACTTAGATTCTAGCAACACAAGACCATAGAAATGCCTAAGGTTGAAGACCTACTCTAACAAGGATGCTTTAGAACCTAAATCTATAAGTTCTTGTAACATAAGTCAGATGCTTGACCTAATTTTATTATCAAAATTATCGATCATTCCTCTCACTTGAGGGAACTAACTTATCCTTGACTCTTCTAGACTTATAACCTGCCTGGAGGAGCTGCCAACTAACACCACCTAAGTGAATTTTAAATTCATGACACCAAGTCTTATGTATGCAAGATGGCTAATCTGTTATCTTTTTAGGAAAGAAATCTAAGAATCCTAGACTCACACCCTAATCCTTAGGATCATATAGGGTATGAATGCACTAACTAATGCATATTTTTCATAATTTATATGTTTTGGCTCAACATTCTTTTAAGGTCTTGGGTATGCATTTTATGCCTAAATGTCATACAATTAGAAATAGTTATGGGCCAAATCAATAAGAGATATGCAGACTTCCCAAGATGGTGGTCATCCTCGCAGGTCAGATGCACCTTATGTGTAATGGGGGAAGTGCCCATTTCAAGAGTTAGAGCAATATGATTGTATGATTTTTGAGAGCTAATTTGTTTCTGATTGAGTTTAAGTTTTGCCTAAGGCTTCAATTTAAGTCAAGTTTCAAGTTTGCTTTATTTTTGTTTTAGTTGTTTATATTTAGATTGGGTAGAAATTTTATTTTCCCTATGAGCCTAATCGTCCAAGCATCCATCATAGGAAAGCACAACACATAAATAAACTAAGAAAAGCAGGTTGATTCTAATGCACACCCAAAATAAATCAAACTAATTTAATTTAAGAAAGGCCAATGCGGTCAGGTACCACTATATACCTCGAAAGAAAGAGTAAATGGGTAGCTATGCACAAGGGACCTATGCACTATCTCCTAGTAGGGTCAGCTACTGTTAGTCTTAGACCCTATAGATCCTAACTTAATTCTAAGCTTAAATTTATATTTTTAAATTAAAAAATAATTCCTAAGCCTTGGAAAAGAAATGTCTATTAAATATAAATAGCACACAATAATTATATTTCACAAATATATAGGCTTAGCATTGGTTTCTTACCAAGTCCACCTGTTCTATGGGCTATGCTTAAAGACTTAAGCACACTTGCAAGAAAATAGCAATTTAATTTATTATGCTAACAGTCCTTTCTAGCATAGCCTCCTATAGAAGATAATGTTAGTTCTAAAATAATTTCATATCATCTAGTCTGATGGGCAAACAATCATATACATGCAGTCTAAAATAGTACACCATAAAGACATGTGAAACACATCACATCATAACATAAAGTAACATAGAAAAGAATCACAGAATGACCTAACCTAAGTCTAGGATATGTGACCTAACGATCTAGTGTGTGAAGGAAGTAGACTTGTGTAGCAAGACTTTGCTAGGCCTTTTTAGTTCAAGTTTCAAATTGCGTATTTTTTTTTTGAGTTTAATTGATTTACCTTTGCATAGTTTCAATTCAAATAATTAAATGATTTATTATCATTTTAGTTTTTACTTTTATATTGTTAAGGTGAAGTTTAGGTCTTTAAGAATGTAGAGCAGAATAGATTTTACTTTTGGGTATTCAATATTTTAAACCCAAATGGAATGAAACCTTTATCCCAAGATGAGGATCCATCAAAAATTTCTAACAAAGATTCTTAAGTATCTTAATTAATCCTTCTAGTTTCATTTAAATGGTTTGGATTTTGGATTAATATTTTAATACTTTTATTTGAAATTTAATTATTTATTTTATTCTCTTGATTTTATTTAATTTTCATTCTTGATTTAGTTTTTTTATTTTAATTTGATTTGGTTTAAATTATTTCATTTGATTTAGCTTGAATTATTTCATTTGATTTGAAATTTATTTAACATTTAATTTTCATTAATGTTTTAATTTGAGTTCAGTTTAGGTTTTTTGAATTATGTTCATTTCATTTGGTTTAATTTACGCTAACCTAAGGCACTTAGGTTAATGTTTAATCCATTCTCAAGTTATACTGATTGCAGATTAATATTTCATTAAGTTATTTGATTATGAGTTCATTAACCTAAGGTTTAATTAATCTTCATATCCATTATCAATTTCATTAACCCATAAGTATAAAATTGACCCAAGTTCTTTGATTTAGGATATTGGAGAACTACCCTAAGTACTTTTGATATTAATTAGGATTATTTAAAGTTCTTTTATGAATTTTGTTATTTTCTAAATTTTTTTAATTTATTATTTGATTTATATTGACTTAGAGATTTGCAAATTTAACAATTCCCAATCCAAAGATCGTTTGGTTTAAAATTTTTATGTCAAGTGGAGTTTCATGCTAATTTTATATTTACAAAATTTTATTTTGATTAGATGTGTAATTAAGGAGTAATTATGGTTTTAAATATTTTAATAAAATTTCAATTAAACCTAATTTAATGATGATTAGTTCAGGATTTTATTTTAATTTTTTTAAATTTTCTAATTCCTTTTTAAAAGATGTTTCCAAAGAGGGTTCATCATAATTTTTGAAGATTTGATTGATTTATTATGATTTATTTAAAATTTGCTTAATTATTTAAATTATTTAATTAATTTACTTAATTTAATTATTTAATTAAGTCAATTTGTAATTTATTAAGTTCCAATGAGTTTTTATAGTGTATTTAAGTTCATTAGGGTTTGTTAGAGTGTTTTGAAAATTATTTGAACAATTTTGATTATTTATTTCATTTAATATTAATTTATTTAAATAAAATTGAGGTTTGGAATTTGAAATTTAATATTTCTTAAATTATATTGCAATAAATTATAAGAACATTTTCTAAGGTGTGGTTTAACCTCAATTTTAGTTCACCAAAGTTTCATTTTAATTAGATTACTGGTTTATGATTAATTAAGGTTTTAATTTTATTCAAATTCAAATTAATGCAAAAATATCCCACATAATTTGAGAATTTTAATTTTAATAGATTCCCCTGATCGAGAGAAATCCATAGAGCCTAAGTTTACATTTTTTTTGGATTTATATTTTATTTTCTACGATTTTTTGAATTTTTTTGCATTTTTAATGATATTTTTATTAATTTAAAAAGGGATTTATCCTTTTAAAATGGCGGCACCGACGTGCTGCCTTCGCCACATGGCATAGCGCCATTGGGCAAAGTAGATCCTACATGGTGGCCACATCAAAAGAGGTGCCACACATGACAAATCTCGATTGTTCGATCTCAGATTGGATGGTTTGATTCATTCCAAGATCTCTTTAAGTTGATTAATCTGATAGTGTAGCTAAATCTGGGCCACCCATTTCAAATGAAAGGAACGAACAATGAAGATCGTATCCCGAGCATCTCTAGTGAGAGATGGATGTCGTCCATTGATTTTGATGAATTTCTAACTATCTTCGATGGATTTTACATTATTTTGATTCCAAAATGATCATGGATCAATTTACAATCAATCTATATGGTTTGATCCTCATGGGGATCAAATTTGTTTCACAAAGGACCAAATCTAAATGCTCAATGGGTCGGTGATAAAGCATACCTCAATTATGGCGATCACCGGAGGTGGGATCAACTCGAACACCTTCATCTCAATGTGATAAAGCTGTGGATGCAATTTGGTGGCTTGGTTCCCCACCAAATGCCTTGGAGACCAATTCAAGGTCATTTTCCATCGAGTTTGGTCGATCTCCATCTCACCGGCAGTGATGGATCATGGTGGAGATTCGTTTGAGGTCGCCTTGACCTCTAGAACATGTTGGAACATTCAATTTGATGTGGAAAACTCTCCCTAGCATTTGGCCACTAAAGGCAGCTTGGTGGCCACTGGATTTGGTCATTCTCCAGCATGCCGGTGGCGAGGGGTCAGAGGATCGATCCAATTCTTCTTCTCCTCCCATAGTGAGTGGCTAGAAATGAAAAGAGGGAAAAAAAGAGGGACTCTTTCTCCTCTTTCCATACATGGCTGAGAGCCATATATGTGGCTTTCTAGATGGCCAGATTCTAACCACCGGCGATGGGAAGGTCAGCCAAGGGGTGGATTCAATCCCCCTTGGCCTTGTGGGCATGATTGGATGAGGGATTGGAAGGGAGGAGGGCATCTCCTCCCTTTTCTTTGCTTGGCCAAAGCTCCCATGGCTCTCTTCCTTGCTCTCTTACTTTCTCCTTGGAAGAAGAGGAGTTCTATTTTGCTTCATGGCTAATCCCCTTCAATTTTTAGCCTTGGAATCACTCTCGTAAAAGGTGATCAAAGGTCAAAGGTCACCTGGATAAAAATTTGAGGAATTTTTATGATGGAGAGGGGGAGGAATCTACCAAGCATCATCACTTGGTCTAAACCATAACCCACTTCCCTTTGGTTTCATTTTTTTGGCTTTTGGCATCACAATCACAACTTTTAGGCTAGTGTGTGGCTGCCCAAATCGTACTCAATGTGAGTTTGAGGCCACGTCCAAATCTACTTGAATTAGAATGGAAATTTGAATCCAATCCAAGTATTTGGATTCAAAGTGTTTGATTTTTATTTAATTCTTTTAATTTTGGATTCAATTATGTTTAATTGATGATTAAATATATTTTGATTTAATTAATTCATTTAGATTTTAATTAATTTTGGATTCCATTTCATTTCAACCCATTTAAGCCTAAATGGGTTAAAATTGATTCTGATTGGGTTCAAATGACCAATTTGACTCAATTGATATTGGATTAGCCTCCTATCATGCTTGATCACATATGTGAGATGATTTGTAGTGATTGATTTCATTTAATTATAAGATGATTTCAATTTGAACTCATTTGACCCAAAATGGGCTTAATGTGTTAAACTTAGGTTTCATTTGAGTCAAATGACCAATTTGACTAAATTAGACCCAATGATGAGTTGGATTATGTTTTATTATCATTTCCAAATGATTTTGAGCAATCAAATTGAGTTGATTTTGATTTGATTTATGTTTGAACCTAATATGACCCATTTAGGTTCATTTAGACTAAGTGGTCTAATTAACCTAAAAAAGGCTTAAATAAAGTTAAAATTCTTTAGATTCGTGATTACACATGTTTATTTGATCATTTATAATGAATTAATTTGGTCAAATTTTGGTGGGTTCACCTTTAACTTAGTGGGACCCACCTAAATCATACCTATATCAAATGGATTAACTAGATTTGACTTTGTTTTAGTTTTGGATTCAATCATTTAGTTTAACTTGGATTTATTTTTATTTTGAATTTGATTTGAAATATTAGGATTTGTGTTGATTTAATCCAAAATTTGAATTATAGTTAAGTCTACCTATGCCTTTTAGGTTAAATCGAACCCAAGGATGATGTACTATGTCACTAGATGTAGTATCCTGACACTTCATTATGAGATTCCTATCTAAGATTAGGACATCCTAATTACTAATTTTAGAATTGATGTTAACATCATCCAAAAATGCGTTCAATAGAGTGAACACCATTTTGTTATATTAACGGACTACCTTGGGAGGTTTTTTCTATTAATCAATGATTCAAAATATTCAAAGTTATGAATGGAGTCATTCGTGCATCAACTGACGAGCAACAGCTCAACGATAAAGCATTCATTCAAAATACTCATGAAGTAAATAAATTCAGTCGCTATTCAAATAAGTTTACTCAACTAAAATTACACTAATATTTGATCATGATTACATATAATATTTTACAATTAAGTGAGTAAGATTTAACCATCCTACTCTCTAAAAATAATATATAGAGAAATATAACAAGAAAAAAAATATACCAACCATGTGGACCTAATTTTTGGATGAGGTTAACATTAATTCTGAAATTAATAATTATGATACCTAATCTTAGATTAGGAACCTCCTAATTAAAGTGTTTAGGACACTACATCTAGTGACCTAGTACATCTTCCTTAGGTTTGATTTACCCTAATGGGCTTAGAAAGACTCAACCTAAATTCCAAATTTGGATTAAATCAAAATGAACGAATCCAAAACCAAATCAAAGTCAAATCTGGTCAACCCTTTCCACATAGGTTCGACTTAGGTGAGTCCCACCAAGTCAAAGGTCAACCCACCAAAATTTGACCACATTTAATCATTAAAAATATTCTAAATGATCAAATAAATATATTTAATCATGAATCTAAAGAAATTTAAATCTATTTAGGCCTTACTTTGATTAATTAGACCACTTAGTCTAAATGAACCTAAATGGGTCCTATTGGGTTCAAACCAAAATCAAATTGAAATCAACACAATTTGATTGCTAAAAATTATTTAGAAATGATAATCAAACATAATCCAACCCATCATTTGGTCTAATTTGGTCAAATTGATTATTTGACCGAAATGAACCTAAGCATAACCCATTAGAACCCACTTTGGGTCGCATGAGTTCAAACTAAAATGAAATTGACCACTCCAAATCATCTCACACACATGATCAAGCATGATTGGAGTCCCAACAAAACCCAACTAAGTCAAATGGGTCATTCGAACCAAGTTGGAATCAAGCTTAATCCACTTAGGCCTAAATGGGTTGAAATGAAATGAAATCCAAAATTAACTCAAATATTAAATGAATTAATCAAATAAAAACATACTAAATCATCAATTAAACATCATTGAACTCAAAAATAAATGAATTAAATTAAAATCAAACACTTTGAATCCAAAATCTTGAATTGGGTAGAAATGTCCAATCCAATTCAAATGGATTTAGACTTGGCCTCAAACTTACATTGGGTTTGATTTGTGTAGCTAAACACTAGCCGAAGGGCTTTGGTGATGATGCCAAATATAATAAAAATAAAAATAAAAATCAAAGTGTGGAATTATGAGAGGAGAAGACTTGGAATCCATGAAAGGTATGCAAGTTTCATTTCCCCTCCTCCATACCTCATCCACCTCTTGGCTTGATGTAATTTGGAAACCAAAATCAAATTGAGATCAACACAATTTGATTGCTAAAAATCATTTAGAAATGATAATCAAACATAATCCAACCCATCATTTCTTCTAATTTGGTCAAATTGACCATTTGACTCAAATGAACCCAAGCATAACCCATTAGAACCCACTTTGGGTCGAATGAGTTCAAATTGAAATGAAATTGACCACTCTAAATCATCTCACACATATGATCAAGCATGATTGGGGTCCAAACAAAATCCAACTAAGTCAAATGGGTCATTTGAACCAAGTTGGAATCAAGCTTAATCCACTTAGGCCTAAATGGGTTGAAATGAAATGAAATCCAAAATTAACTCAAATCTTAAATGAATTAATCAAATCAAAACATACTAAATCATTAATTAAAAATAACTGAACTCAAAAATAAATGAATTAAATTAAAATCAAACACTTTGAATCCAAATGCTTAAATTGGGTAGAAATGTCCAATCTAATTCAAATGGATTTAGACTTGGCCTCAAACTTACATTGGGATAGATTTGTGTAGCCAAACACTAGCCTAAGGGCTTTGGTGATGATGTCAAATATAAAAAAAAATCAAAGGGATGGAATTATAAGAGGAGAAGACTTGGAATCCATGAAAGGTATGCAAGTTTCGTTTCCCCTCCTCCATACCTCATCCACCTCTTGGCTTGATGTAATTTGGATTCATTCTAATTACTTGATGGCCTCCAAAGAGGAAGTTAAGGAGGATTTGGTCTCCTCCATGAAGAAGAGAAAGAAGAGAGTAAGGGAAATCCAATGGAAGCCATGCTCTCGACCAAGGGAGAAAAGTGGAGGAATTGACTTCCCCCCTAAAATCTTTTATCCAAATACACTCAAAAGACCAAGGGGGACAAAATCCACCCTTTGGCTGACCCTCCTGCCATTGGTTGCCAGTATTCGACCATCCGAAAAGCTCAAATACATGGTTTTCAGCCATGTATGGAAAGAGGGGAGAAAGACCCTCTTCTCCACTTCTTTTCATCCCAAATCCTTCAAAAAGGGAAGCGAAGAAGAAAAAGACCCTTCCCTAGACCTCTCGCCACTAGCAAGCCAAAGTTTGGCCATTCTAACGACCTACCATTCAACCATTAATGGAATAATCCAATGGAGATATTCTCAAACAAAATTAATCATTCCATCACTTTCCCCACCTTGCACAAAGGCAAACTCAATCTTTTCCCAATCCCCTCACCGCCAGGAGGCCGGAGAGTGACCAATGCTCACAAAATTCAAGCCAAACTTGGTCTAGGAGGTGATCCACAAGGACAAAATTCAATTCCTTTTGCACATGAGCTCCCCACATCATTATGAAGCTATTGGAGTCAATTCTACTATCGGAGATCATCGAGATCAAAGTATGCCATTAACAACATCTCTAAGCTTTTTATTTTTTTACTTTTCAAAGGGAGTCTGATCTCAAGTGAGATCAAACCATTTAGATCATCAAGATTTCATCCATAATTGAATTTGGCATAAAAATTATGTGACTTCGATGGATAGATGGCTGAAAATCATGCGTAAATGAAAGACAGCTCTCAACTTCTACCATCGTAGTAGGAGATGAAATCTCCATCATTCGTTTCTTTTATAAAGAATAGATGGCCGAGATCTAGCCACACGATATGATTAATCTCCTTAAGGAAACCATAGATCAAATCGAGATTGCCTGATCTTCGATTGAACGGTCGAAATCTATCCTGCATTGTGCCACTTTTGATGTGACTGCCACATGGATTTCATGTAGCCCACTCGGGCTACACCATGTGGCGAAGGCACCGCATCGATGCCACATCAGCGCAATCATTTTAAAATAGTAAATCTTATTTTAATTAATTAAAAATTCATTAAAAATTTCCTTAAACTTAAATAATAATAGATAATTAAATATATATTTAAAAAATATATATCAGGGCTCTTTGGATTCATCTCAATGAGTAGAATCCATTAAACCTAAAATCCCCAATGAGTTTTGATAAAATTTGGCTTAATTTAGCTTTAAATAAAATCAATTAAACTCAAATTAATTACAAATCATTAATCCAATTGAAATGAAACTTTGGGGAATTGAAATTGAGGTTAAAGCATACTTCAGAAAAAACATTTCATGAATTATCTAAAAGCAATTCAAGAAATATCGAATTTCAAATTCCAAACATTAATTTTAATTAAATAAATTAAAATTAATGAAATAAATCAAGAAAATGAATCAAATTACTTCAAATTGACATAACAAACATTAATGAACTTAAAAACATCAATGAAACCCACTGAAACTTAATATACCATAAAATGCCCTAATTCAATAATTAGTTGAATTAATTAATTCAAATAATTAACTAGAACTTTAAAAAATCAACCAAATTTCTAAAAATTAAAAATAATTTTCTATGGAAGCATCTTTCATAGAGGAATCAAAGAAAAGTAAAATCCCCAAATAAGCTGCATTAAATTAGGCTTAATTTGGCTTTTAATTAAAGAATTAAAATCTTAATTACACTTTAATTAGGCATCTAATTGAAATGAAACTTTGGAAATATAAAATTGGCAAGGAACCCCAATTTCCATAAAAATTTCAAATCCAATTGACCTTTGGATTAGGAATTATTTAATTTTTGAATCTCTAGGTCAATATAAATCAAATAATAAATAAATAAAATTATAAATCATAAAATAACTTGAAATAATCTTCATTAATACTAGAACATTCAAGGATAATTCTCTAACATCATAAATCAAAGAACTTGATTACTTTCAAACTTAAGGGTTAATGAAATTAATTATGCATATTAAGTTTGATTAAACCTTAAGGTTAATGAAGTTATAATCAAACCAATTGATGAAATCCTAATCCACAATCAATGCAACTTAAGAATGGATTAAAACATTAACCTAATTGCCTTAGGTTAACATAAATTAAACCAAATGAACATAAATCCAACAAAAATAAACATAATTCAAAGTAAATGTTAAACCAATTCAATCAAAATTAAATTAAATTAAAAATAAACTAAACCAAGAATGAAAATTAAATTAAATCAAATTAAATTCAAACCCAAATCATCTAAAAGGATTAATTAAGATACTTAAGGATCTTAGTTAGACCATTGGGATGAATCTTCATCTTTGGATGAAGGGTTCATTCCAGTAGGTGTAAGAATGTTGAATAGAATAGGATCCACCTAAAAGTGAAATCTATTCTACTCTTCATTCTTGAAAACCAAAGTTCATTGTGAAAATAAAAATCATTAAATCATTAAAACATTTGAATTGAAACCATTTAAAGATAAAAAATCAATTAAACTCAAAAATCCAAATTAAAAGTTGAACTAAAAAGGTCTAGCAAAGTCTTGCCAGACATGCTTATTCCCTTCACACACTAGATCATTATGTCACAGACCCTAGACTTAGGTTATGTCAATCTGTAATACTCTGTGTTGTGTTATGATATGCATTTCATGTCTTTGTTGTGTACTATTTTAGACTACAAGTCTAGGATTGTTTGCCCATTAGATTGGATGATAAGACGTTCTTTTTAGAACTAACATTATCTTCTATAGGGGTCTATGCTAGAAAGAACTTCTATCATAAATATATTAAAATACTATTTTCTTGCAGGTGTGCTTAAGACCTTAAGTATAGCCTAATATGATAGGTGGGATTGGCAAGTAAATAATACTAAGCACGTATGTTTGTAAAATATAACTGTTATGTGCTATTTGCATTCTCATGATATTTATTTTGTAAGGCTTAGGATCTTTTTTGAAATTTGAAATGTAAATTTGAGCTTAGAATTAGATACGAATCTATGGGGTATATGATTAGCAAGACCTGACCCTACCAAAAAAATAAGTGGAGTGATCCCCTGTGAAAATCAATGGAGGTCCCTAAAGAAGAAGTCGATCCTGGAAAGAAGACCCGTGGATCTAAACTATAGTTTTAGGCTGGGTTATATAAGGGCAGAGCTAGGCTGACCATTTATTCTTTTGGGGTGTACAATGGTACCAAGCTGCATTGGTTTTCCTTAAATTAAAATTGGCTTGATTTATTTTAGGTGCACAATAGAATCAACTTGCTTTTATAGGTTTCTTTTTGTGTAGTGCTTCTGTGATGAATACCTGGACGTAGGATCATAGAAAAAAATTAAATTTTCTATCCAAGTAAATTTAATCAACCGAAATAAAAGTAAATAAAACTTAAAACTTCACATAAATTAAAGCCTTAGGCAAAACTTAAAATCAATTAGAAATAATTAGCTCTCAAAAATATTGCAACCATATTGCTCTAAACTCTTGAGTTAGGCATTTCATCAATTGCACATAAGGGGCATCTCACCTATGAGGATCACCACCTTCTTGGAAAAGTTTGCCTTCTTTTAATAATTTGGGTCATAACCAATTCTAATTGTATGGCATTTAGGCATAAAAATGCATACCCCAAAACCTTAAAAGAATCTTGATTCAAAATTTATAAAAAATGAAAAATATGCATTACCTAGATGCATTTCATACCCTACATGATCTTAGGGATTATAAAATGAGCCTAGGATTGTTAGATTCCTTTTCTAAAAGATAACATCCTAGGCATCTTGCATACATAAAACTTTCCATCATGAATATAAAATATGTTTAGGTGGTGATAGCTGGCAGCCCCTTCCAGATAGGTTGTAAGTCTAGAAGAGTCAGAGATATATTTATTCCATCAACTGAGAGGAATGATCGATAATTCCCAAAATAAAATTAGGTCAAGCATCTAACTTGGATTAGAAGCACTTATAGACTTAGGTTCTGAAGTATCATCTTTAGAGTAAGCCTTCAACCCTAGGCATTTCTACAGTTTTATGCTGCTAGAATTGAAGCCCTAGATTTCTAAAAAGAATGTTAACTCAAAATCTAAATTAAATTGTAAAATTTAAATCCCGATGATAGGATAGTTGAAATGTTTACTGGGCATCCTAATATCAACAGGTGTTTCTTGCTTCATCTCATTTGGCTTCCAAAAGAACTCTTTCCACATTAGATCATTCCTAATTAAAAATTCCAAATATCATTCCTTTGAAAACCAACTTAGAATTCTATAGAAATAATATTTTATTTCTTTAATTGAGAGTATTTTTAAAAATAGACCATTCTTCCTGAGATGTAATTAACTATAGGGGCTTGCCCTTATAGGGAACCATGAACATAATTTTAAAAAACAATATTCTACTTTCCATATAGTTCAGGGGAAAACTCTCTAGTACATTAAAGACCCTTTGGAGTCTTTTATTAAATAATTGAATACATTATAGGATAACATGTTTATCTTTTAAAATAATATATTTATTTCTTAATGATGCATTTGATCACCCAAATAAAAAATTTCTAAATTCTATGTGGTGTCATAAATTTTCCCCACAAACTCAAACAACTCTCATCAACATCATCATTACTGTTCGTTAGTGCGAGTACATTGGAGAAGTCCAAAAACTTAACATCCATATGGCCATGTTTTACCAATTTGGTGTAAATGAAGTATGCGTCATCTTTAAACTTCTATTATAGAAGCTCTTGGTACTCATCAGAATCAAGAAACCCAATGAACTGGACTTTTTCTTCTGAAACTCCTCAGTACAACAATAGAGTACATCCTACAATTCTCTTTGCCTCCATAAACCAAGTAAGCTCCATAGTCACTCTCTACTTCTCCTCTTCTTTGCAAGTAGCCTTGGCCTGAAATTCCTTATACTTTGCTTTAAGAGATGTCAACTTTTTATTCATTCTCATCATTTCAGACATATTAGCATAAGCCTCCTTCCTCTTCTCATAAAATTTGTGCCAAACTTCCTATGTCGACTGCCTTGTTTTTGCCTGACTAGTCATAACAGTGTGTGATGGGTAAGCATTTAGAAGGTCATCAAAGAGATTATCAAGATTCTTTGAGAAGATAGAGGAGCCAAGCACATAGGCTTCATGGGTAGGTTCACATAATTTCAGAATATAGTTATTCTCCAAGCCTTCATCTTGCTCTTTCTCCAGCTCAGACTCGATGCTCTATTGTTGATTATGAGGAGTTGAGCTTGTGGCTCTTTTTATGCACTTTTGAAAAATTATTTGGTCATACTTCATCGATGGCTTCAATAAGAGCCACACTCAGCTATTCTTTCTCTTCTTCCTCCTCATCAACCTCAAGAGAGGTTGGATCCTCACCATCGACCACTCACTCACTATATCATGCTCACCCTCCTCAAGAAATCTGAGCACATCAGAGATAAGCTTAGGGGTAGCTGGAGTCTCTTCTCTTATAAGTAAATAAGAAGAGAAAAATTAGAAGAAGATGAATTGCTAAAGGTACAAAATGATTAATGAATAGAAAGAGAAGTATTTATCGAGGATAGTAGAAACTTTTTGAAGTGAAGATATATAGAAATGCATAGGGTATGACCTTACAGCCTTGCCATAACCCTCTCCTCTTTTTTTATATTTAGCTTACTGAGCTTGATCACCCTACTCAGCTATTAGGAAAGAGTAACAGTTAACATTAGCCCCTGTGATGCATTTTTTATAAAAAGAAGTTATGAGCACCACTTTTGTAGCTTATTTTATAGATCATAAATTTTTACCAAAGTCACTAAAAATTACATGAACCCAACCTAGTGGCCTTTCACCGTAAATGATCATAAGAGGAGGCCTAGGCTCCACTCAATGCCCTCTTCATGCAAGCATAAGATGAAAGTACTGATGCTTGCCATCAAGTTCGGATGGATTTGGGTGGGCACCACTCTTAAGAAATTAAGAATATCAATCCACTTGCTAGGGAGAGGAAGCCTAAACCCATTCCTGAAATGGGCAAGTGGAATACATAACTCGTGCATCCTAACTGAGTTGAGGTGCTTACTTTTCTTGGCCATTCACATGGTAAAGTTAGGGTTGCTATCGTAGTATCCATTAACCATGGAGGTCACAATAGATGAGTCTAACTTTAGGATCTCCTTGATCTAAGCTTGATGGAAAGTTAAGGAAGCCTTCTTCAATAAAACCATGCTCACCGCTAATGAAAAAATGATCTAGATATATTAACAAAGAGGTTTTACTTGCACATCTCACGGGAGCAATAAAGTCTCAATTACTCCAAATCAGGAAGAATTTATAGACACGATAAGAAAGGTGTGGTAACACAAACATCACACCAAGCGTTAAGTGAAGAAATGATTTTCTTAATCTCAAGAATATCTCAAGTGATAGGGGATATAAAGAAATAATTAATGCACAATAGTAAAAAAAATCAAATAGTACTCATGAGCATAGAAAATATAAAATATTTATTATCTTTATTTTTGAGAAAAAAGTACAATACACTTGCTATAACCTTAATATATTATTTTTAAAGTAATTTTACTATAGGGTATGAGTGTCAGTCCTTAGTGAATCCACCTTTCTCGCACATATAATCAAATAAAAAATTCACACCATAGAGGTGAAGAAAAGTACTCTATGACTTAACCAAGTTCTACTACAATACGATCTCAGCCTTCATGGTCATAAAATTATGTTGATACTCCACCTCTATGGACTGTCGCTGGTGTGACTCTAGCTTTAATTGTAATTGCAGCTTGTCTATGTCCCACTATGAGTTTAGATCTTTTCTTAGGATGGCAACCTCCCCTTGAAGAGTGGAGATCTTAGAGGACTCTATTAATTCTCATTATTCTTCCTCCATGTTATTCCTTAGTCACTAAGTAAACTCACCCTTCACAGGCTAGCCACTCTCTCTAAGAGTAAGAGAGGGGAAATTAACAATCAGTTCTTTGATGTCAATAGAGGTGAAGCTGGTTATAGCAACATAAGATTTGATGGTCTCTCCTATTTGACATTACCTTATCTCCATGTCCATGTGTGGCACCACCAATTCAGTCAGTAGTAAAATTGGAGTCACCGCTAGTCGACAAGAAAGGAAATCATTAAAAACTTGAAAGAAAATTTCAAGAAGGGGATTTGATATAAGTCCAACCCTTGGGAAGGGAAGCCACTAATCAAGTAAGTGAAATTCCTCTTCACTTGGAAAGTGTCCTAGCAAATCACCCATGGATAGGTGAAGTGACTCTATGAAGCTACTTGGACTATTGAAAGAAATGTCTTGGAGGGCTGACGAGTGCTCCTCACCATCCTTTATCGAGGCTTGAACACTAGTCATATCTAGTTGTGGTAAAAAAAAGTATGATACGTGGATAAAATAGACTCGTAGCATGTGATAACAGGACAATATTGCATTAGTGAGGCATTCCTCTATAGCTGCCTTTATGGTTGCTGGTCTAATCATTCAACTCACTAGCACCCCCCTATATTGAATCAAATGTACCTTTACTCCTCTTTCCTCTTCTCTAGAAATACTTACAAGTCACAAACTCGCCATAATGACCCATTCTTCTGCCAAGCGAGTGCTAGCTTTTCTTTGTGGATTCAAGGAACTAACCAAAGCCATAGTTGCTACAGTTGGAGCTATGATGCTCATCACAGTTACAAAATTGGTTGTGACCTCTTTTGAGTTCTTTATTTTCTTAGCCTTTTTGTGAAGCCTTACCCATAAAGTTGTAGGATCAATGTCATCACAAGGTCTCATAGCATCCATAGCAAATACATTTTAGCATGTTTTGCAAACTCAACTCTTAGAAGTTGGAAGGTTTATCCAAGTGAGTAGCTAAAGAAATGTTGAGCGTGTTAAAGAAGAAGAGAAAGATCCATTTATATCCTCTCGTGCATTGAAAAATCAGTTCAAATAAAAGGTAATGTGATATCTCAATATTTATATATATTTTTAAGATTATTAACTGTTTATAGCTAATTGTTATGTTTATTCTTTTGCCCTTTTTGCAAAGTACCTCTACAAAGAGTAGAAGAATCAAGAAGCTAAATTTATACCTAGAGTAGCACGTAGGCCCAATTGAATCTATTTACCAAGATAAGTGTACTCACATAAAGGGTACTCAACAACTAAGAATAAATATACTCACCAGACAGTATATCCATGAAGGGAAGCTCAACTTAATCATATGAGCTAAGCACTTAGAGAATAATAACTAAGAGTATAATGTATGAATCAAATCACCGACACTAGGTGATCACTCAAAGGAATGAGGCAACTACTCTTCTCCACCCCATCTTAACTCACATACTCATTCGACGATGGGCTACTCGCCTCCATCAATCGATAGATCTATACTTGCTCATATGCATACTATCATCAGCTTAGGTGAGAATTTACTTGTATTAGATTTCTTATATGTACTTTCCAAATAGGGTCACCCCTTGATATTTAAAAGGTGGACTCCTTTCTTATGAGGGGACCTTTTGGCTCTCTCTCTCTCTCTCTCTCTCTCTCTCTCTCTCTCTCTCTCTCTCTCTATCTCCTTCTCTTCCCCCTAGTCCCTCTTCTCTATACTCAAATTTTTTAGCAATAAAAATTATTATTTCTTTGACACTTTTTTACTTTTTTATTCTTCTGCTTATCATCTTTCTATCTAACTCTATTACCTGAGTATCTCAGAAGGTTCTTCATCCATCTACAAAAAAATTTGAATTCAACATTCACTTCCATTTTAGTTGATCTTCTTCTACTTCTTATTCATGAAATAACTAAAATTTTATGACCTCCATGATAAAGGGGGAGGAGTTTTGCTACATAATTAGTAAGAGGGAAATGAAATAAGTGCTTCTTCAAAAAAAATATTTTTATTATCGATCGATAGCTAGAGAGAATATATGTTTTTCATGAATGGATTTACTTTAATCACTAATATTATAGATGATAACATGATAAAGGCCTCATTAAGAAGACTTGTAATGTGGGGTTAATTGAGTAATAAAATGTTGTATCTTAGATGGTTATATGGCTTACAATTACATGGATGTGAAAGTTAATGTCCATTCTCTTAAAAAGCTTTAAAATTTAGGAAATTCTTTAAGAAATTTTTTTTGATAGAGATGAACTTTCACCTTCATTTCCTTTAGGAAGAATCAAATAGCTAGTGATGGTAACAAGCAAATTTAAGATGAATGCTCATTCATCTAGCTTTTTGCTAATTCAAGCTATCTTAATGATAGCACTACAAAAATGTAAATAATGAAATAATGGCCAAAGAAGCACATCCAATAGTTTTGAATTGATGTGTATCTATAACTCAGAGAAAAAAATAGCCCAAATGTCAAATAACTATAATTGGAGTCTTAATCCAAATTTATACCTACATTAAAATTAAACTTCAAAAATTCTTTCATGGTATTGCTTATATAAAAGCCACAAACTTTAAACCAAAAGCACTAAACAAGCTTGATGTTTGATTAGAGGAAGTCACAACATGAGTTGAAATTTTACTATTTATGTATTAGTTAAAACTATCCTCTATCCAAACCAAAATATATTCAAATATCTTTAGAGGTTCACCTTTCTTTTGGTTTATCAACTTTAGAGATGCCCTGATGAGTCTAAAGCTAAAGAAATACTACTACATATCTCTTTTCTAATGATACAGGTGAAATATATGGTAATCATGACTAAATGGAAAAAAGGTAACTCTATAAAATAGTAATGTCACTATTCATTAGTAAATCCTCACAAAAATTCCCCAATGAAAATCATGATGAAATCAAGTCTCAATTACATCCTATTAGCCTATGAGTTACCAAAATTTAAAATTGGTAAAATAATAACTATCAATGCTAAAATATCTTGACTCCATAAAATAAAACACTTCATACATTAAAAGGAGAAAAATATTTCAAAAAGTAAAAAAAAATTCTGAATATCAAAAACTACATGTGTGAATATTCTTAAGTAAAACTCCATCCTCCATATTAATCTAATTATAAGAGAAATATATATAGATTTAGTCATGATTATAAGAGTTAATATTGTATTAAAAACTATCAAATAAACCTAAGTATACACCAATTAAGATGTAATATCTTCTTATCAAATGATTAGCTAAAAAATTAGCACCATCATAGCACTATCATGGTAGAAGCTCTCTAATAAATGTTACTACAAAAAAAATATTATATTATAGTTATAAGTAAATCTATAATATTTTTAAAAGGCATGCATTCAAAGTTTAAGCATTAGTTCAAAAGATAAAAAGCTACTTTATTAACTTATGATACAAATTAGTAGTTCTTTATTATCTTTATTAACTTATGATACAAATTATATCCTCATTATCATGAGAGAGAAATGACATAATTCTAAAGACAAAAAATAAATAATAATAATAATAATATTATTATTATTATTATTATTATTATTATTATTTATTTTTTGTCTTTAGAATTATGTCATTTCTCTCTCATGATAATGAGGATATAAAAAGATTTTTCAAATATTCAAAATGGCATTTATTTACCAATTACCTTTTTACCATTTACTTCAAATTATCAGACTTTTAAAAAATGCTGCTTGAACTCTGTTTCTACTTTTACTTTTGAAATCTCTTCAGTACCAAAAGTCCTACATCTTTTCTTCCCTTTATATTCCTTCAAGAAAACACTAGGTTTTCATTCTCTTCTATGGCTTTCTAAAGCTTTTTCTTCGACTGAGAGAGATGGCTTTCATATTTAGCAATAACAGTGTTGCATTCTCTAAGGGTTCCTTCCTAGGCACATTGAGGATGTTAAAGGATTATTTGGACTACCTACATTCTAAGCAAGTCTTTCATAGAGACATTAAGCTCTACTTGGCGAAGTAAAATGAGAGGCTAAACACTTTCTACAATAAAGAGATTTTCTATTATTGATATCAATTTCAACTAAGGCTGTGACTCTCACTTTACACTAAACTTCAACATTTATCGATTCATCCTAGCTCAAATGATGCCCAACCCCTTCGCAAGTATGATGATGGTCATCCTATATATGATGTATTAAAAATCACATAGAGTCAATCCACTCAAGTCAATTCATGGAAGAAGGGAAATTGTATAGCGATGGCTTTTAGAGAAAGGCAAGATAACTAGTAAGGACTTGAATGACTAGTGTCTAAATTTTTTTATTTTTACTTCATAATTTTATTTTGAATTGGTACATTATAATGTAAATTGTGTATTTTTTGTGAACTATTAATGAGCCATTTACAAACTGTTTGTAACCATTTAGGTATTTAAATAATAATAATAATTATTATTATTATTATTAATTTACTTTAAATTATGTCCTCTCTCTCTCTCATGATAATGAGGATATAAAAAGATTTTTTAAGATATTTGAAATGCCATTTTTTTACCAATTACCATTTTACCACTTTTTTAAAATTATAATATTTTAAATAATGCCGCTTGAACTCTTCTTCTACTTTTACTTTAAATATGAGTCTCTTTTTCTACATAAATTCTCACAAGCAGTCTACAAATGGCTCATTAATATCATTTTTATCTAAAATAGCTTTATCATTGACTTTATCAGCATCGCAGGTGGATTTGGTAGAGATTTTTCCTCTGCCTAGGGAAACTATCGATACTCCCATCGACATGACTAGCTTCACTTCCATCAACATCAGGGAAATGATGGTTGATTTTGCCTCTCCTACTAGCAAAGATAATGGTGAGTCTTCAAAGGGCGAGTCTACTCAATGATGAGGAACAACATAGAGGAAGAGCAACAAGTATTCATAGAATCTTATGAGGTCAAAACTCTATAAGGGGAGGTCGCCTTCTTGATGGAGGGGTTAGTTATCCTAGCAGGACATGGGCAGCTATGAGCATAATTGGAGCTGAGTCATAGTGATGGAAATCCTTAGAGGTGGAGTACTAGAGCAACTTCACAACAATGAGAGATGAGATAGTATTATTTCAGAGATCGATCAAGTCAGAAGGTACTTCCCTTCTCCTTTATGGTGCGAATTTTCTGTTTGATTATATGTGCGAAAAAGGTGGCCTCACTAAGGACTAGCACTCGAATCCTGTAATAAAATTATTGAAATATGATATATTTATGGTTATAGTAAGTGTTTTGTACTTTTTTACTCATAAATAAAGATAAAATATTTTTATATTTCTCTCCTCATGAGTACTGTTTAATATTTTACTATTGTGCATTAATTATTTCTTTATAGCTCCTATTATTTTAGATATCTACTGGACTTGGGTAATCATTTCTTCACTTAATTTTTGATTTGATGTTCATGTTATCACATCTATTCTATTGTGTCAATAAATTCTCCTTGGCCAAAGTAATTAGGACTTTATTGTTCTCCTTGAACCATGTGAGTAGATCTCAATCTCTTTTTCACCATAAACGAGTATGGCTTTGCTCAACAAGGCAACTTCATCATTCCACCTGGCCCAGATCAAGGAAGTTCTAGAGCTATATTCCATCATCATGACCTTTGTATTCTATGGATATTGCAGTGTCAATCCAAATTTCACCATGCGAGTAGCCAAGAGGACCAAGCATCTCAACTCGGTGAGGATGCACAAGCTATGCTTTCCACACACCCATTTTAGAAATGGGTTCTGACTTCCCCTTTCGTGTGAGTAGATAAACATCCATGACTTCTTCAAAGTGGTGCCAGCCCAAAGACCTTCCCAACTCCATGGAAAACATCATAGCTTCTATCTTGTGTCTGTAAGAAGAAAGCATTTCATGGAGCCTAGATCTCTTATGCTACTCATTCATGGTGAAAGGTCACTAGGATGGGACAATGCAATTTTTAGTGACTTTGCTAAAAATTCACAATCCCCAGAATTAGAGGAGGAACACTCCCATTGGATTGAAGAGTTTTAGAAGAGAGAAGCTAAGTATATAAGGTTTCTCAATTCTGATGAATATGAAGAGATCTAATAATGAAAATTCAAGGATGGTGCAAACTTTATTATCATCAAATTAGTGAAACACTTTTACCTGACTCCAAGTTCTTGGACTTCTTTAACGTACTCATGCTTTCAGACTCAGATGATGACAATGAGGCAATTCTAGCTGATACATCCTTTTTCCTTCATTTCTCTGTAATAATTTTTGTTTTTATAATGAGTAGAGTGCTTGTATCTTACTCACTTAACTATAAAAATATTTTATATGAAAATAATAAGTACATCTCTGATTGAGTAAACTTATTTGAATAATAATTTGATTTATTACTTTGCTAAGTTTTTTTGGATGAATGTTTTGTTATTAAGCTGAAATTCATTGCTCGATGTGTGAATGGCTTTATGACTTAGAACATATAGATCACTGATTAATAGAAACTTCTTTGGGTAGTTTCTTTAGCATAGTTAGTTCATGTATGCTCACTAGATTGATATTCATTCATTAACATGCAAGCAACTCCACTTATGATGCCGACCATTTGAGAGAATCTTCTTTGAATAGTCATAGCTAATCTATGTATACTTGCTAACATGGTACTCACTTATTTGAATAAATTGGCTTATGACTTTAAATATTTTGAGTCATTAACTAATAGTAAGCACCTCTTTGAATGTTCACTTTGGTATTGTGAGTTTATGTACACTCATCAGATAAATAATCATTTATTAATGCGTGAATAACTTTGTTTGACATAAGATGCTTTATGTAATTGCATTCTATGTTAGTCACCCTTTTAAAGGTTATTCTTGACTTTCTAATTAGGAGAATTGGTCTTTTCTTAGTTTCAGACCTTACAGGGTGTCGGTCTTACATGATAGTTGCCAACCATATGGAGTGTTGGCCTTTTTTAATTGCCAACTAGGAGAGTTGGTCTTTTAAATTTAGTTTCCAACCTTACGAGGCATCGGGCATACAATGTAGTCGATAACCACACAGAGTGTTGGTCTTTTTTAATTTAATTGCTGCCCTCACAAAGTGTTTATCTTACAATATAGTCACAATGGTACAAAGTGTTGGTTTTTTTTAGTTTAGTTGTCAACCTCATGGGGTGTCGATCTTACACTGTAGTCATTAACTGCATGGAGTGTTGGTCTTTTTTAGTTTAGTTGCTAACCTCATGGAGTGTCGATCTTACACTAAGTCTCAAAGATAGATTATTAGACTAGTCTTCTCAGGCCAAGAATGATACACCAAGTATTTTGGTCTCCTTCTCAAAGCACGTGCCAGATTAGTTGAGATTCCCTTTGATGGTAATCTCTTCTTCTCTAGTGGAGAATTTGACAACTACATAATATGTCGACACTACCACTTTGAATGTGTTGAGTAAAGTTTGATAAAAGATAGCATTATAGGTAATAGGGGCCTCTACTATGATGAAGTCAACTATGGCTGTGAATTGTTTCTTGCCTTCTCCCCAAATGATGGACAGAGTAATCATCCCCTCAATTTTTTTATGCTCTCTTAAGAAAGCATGCATTGGTCCTCCAATAGGCATGAGTTTGGAGTTCACTAAGCCCAATTTATCAAAGATTAGTTTAAAGATGATATTGATGAAGCTTCTTATGTTAATTAAAATGCTCCTTACTTGATAGTTGGAGATTAGGACCATCATGATAATTGCATTATTGTAGGGATTCCTAATAGTAGGTCTATCCATTTCTTAAAAACTCACAAGCACAATAATAGTAGAGGTGCCCACATCATGTCTGTTGAGTTTACTTCTTTAGAATATAGAATTTCATACTTGCCTTCTTTGAGGACTTTCCATCACCCCTAAAGATAGCAGGTATAACTATAGCAATGTAAACAATATGAATGGGTATGGGCTCATTACAAGGTTCTACAGCCTCTTTGTATTTCCTCTTGTTGAACTCAGTAAGCTTTTCTGCTTTTATCGACTCATCCACTAGATTTGTAAAATGGTGACACTCTTCAGTATTGTGGTCATGATCACTGTCAAAAGAATAATACCTTGGTTGATAATGCCTAGTTAGCCTTTAAGGGTGGTAGTCACTTGAATTAGTCTTTATTCTGGATCACCTATACAAGCTCTGCCAAGGACACTCTTAAAGGAGTCACTAAAGTAGATTGTGCATAGTCAGCTCCAAGATAGCAAGTAGTTGGGTTCCGGAAACCTCACCTTGGTACTTTTGGCCACCTCCTTTTATCAAATTTATACCTTTCTATTCTTTGGTAGTTGCTTAGCAAGTTATTTTTCCTAGCCAATGATGCTAATTGAACCACTTCTTTATACTCTTCAGCATTGACGTGATTGTTCACCAGCTATAGTAGTTTGATGAGTGACTTAAGTTGTTGGGGCCCCAAAGCATAACTGAAGGTCCCCTCCTTTAAACCTTGAGTGTGTAATGATTAAGTGATTGCGAGCTCCAAAACTTTAACTTCCAACATCTCTCACTAGAAATAAGTTGCTCAAGGACTCAGTGGGCTTCTACTTCATCTATAGTAGAGCTTAAGAACTCTTTAGTAGCTTATAAGGGCTAGAAAATTATGTGCCAAACATCTTATTGAAGTTAGTGAATTAATGAATCCTAAAAGAAAGCATGAGAACCACCTGAGGTCTAACTCTTTGAAAGTGGTGAAGAAGAGCCATTTATAGTAAGAGCTAGCCCTCAGGAGTTAGGTAGAAAGGATGCACTAATTAAAGTAGGAAAATTTATATTTTTCATAGATTTTATGATACTAAATATGAATGATGATAACCCTAATTCAATAATTTTTGGATGGTCATTTATAGCAACTTAATGAGTGCAAATTGATATTTAGAAAGGTTACTTACACCTAAAAGTTTGAGATGAGGTGGTTACGTTTAGAGTTTATAAAGACCTAAATAATCAACAAATAGAAAAAGATGTAATCCAATTTCAACTAGAAATACTAGGCAACTACAATATACAAATGCATAGTGGAGGATAGTCAAGTTAAAGTGGAGATGAATATGCATAGGGAAAAGAAAAAAAAATAGATTTTACAAAAAAAATTTATAAAAAAGAAACAACGATCCTTCTCCATTCTAAAGATTTCACATGAAGTTCATATAGTTTGGGTAGTCAAACCCAAGCTACAAAATTGTTTGAAGGGAGTATTCAATGAGAAGCAACTTTAGTAGCAGCACATATTACTTGATATGATACAAATTAGGAAGAACTAAGTCTAGCTGAGGATGCTATGATTAGGAAGCAGCTCAATATTTCTTCCCCTATAGTTTATTTATTTTTATTATATTAATTTTATTCTAGATTTCATTATGACTAAAAAAAAGTGAAGATAAAGGTAAGAGTAGTATAAGGAGGTACAACTATTCAACTAATAAGAAAAACAAGTAGTACCACCCCATTGGGAAGTATATATCCCCTTACCTAGATGTTAATTAATTTCTTATTTTCATTCATCGGGGATAATGCATAGTTCAAGTGTGGATGGGTCAATTAATCTATATTTTATTTATACCTCATTCCTTTATGTTGATTTTGTATTTTTTTTCATAGTCATATTAGTTGTATGTTATTTAAAAATTATTAAGTTTGCACTTTTGTTTTGTTTGTAGTTTGTATTTTGTTAGAAGGGAGAAGCATGAACGCATTATATATTTGACTAACTTTTAGCCATAAATATTTTTTTCTCAAGCACTGTTAATTCTTTTTGTAGAGAATGTCCAATATATGAAGGTTTGATTACTTACTTTAAATGTTTTAAAGTTAATCAATTAAAAGAGAATAATTTATTGTAGGATTTATAGTTTGTTGACATAACCATTTATTTGATTTCTAGCTATATTTTTATGTTTACATTTTATAATGCATATAGAGTTAAACTAAGTAGGGCAAAATTGACTACCCTATATGTATGTAGTCATTGAATAAATTAAAATTTTTATATGACTAGTTTGTATGACTTGAAAATGATGAGTAGCATAATTTTGATGGAGAAAAGGATAGAAACTTGGATATTTACACCATTAAAAAATATAAAAAACAAAGTGACATGAATTGACATCTATAAAAACATAAAAAAGGACATGAATCAACATTCTAATAGAAAGGACAATAACTATCATCTATGGTAGAATTGAAAAAGGTGTCTAAAAATATAAAAAAAATCAATATAGTGGTTTAAATATCTATCTAGAGTCATGTTAAAGCTTCTCTGATATATTATATATCATATTAATAAATATTTTGAGACATACATTTGAATCTAAGATATAATAAGAAAAGGTTTACTATTTTACATAGTGATAAATTTAATTTTATATAATTTATGTAAGTCTACACTAAATGAATTCTAGCTTGATATAGATCCAAAAATATTAATAATATTGTATTATTTAGTGGATTATTATTAGATAATAAATAAATCTAATTACTTGCATAGTCTACTCAAATTTAATTATTAATGCATTCTAAGCAAATAAATTTCATCATGATAATGTATTTTCTTTTAAGTGAGCATAATATGATGCTATATTCATTTATCTTTAGTATTTCTATTTGGCTTTACTCAAGTATAACTAAAGATCTAATTATAGAGTGTTTGATAAATGTTACATTTATCTATGTTTCCTATCTTAAATCTTTGATTTTACATGATATTATTAATTTATTGAAAAAATTGTTTACACTAATTAAAATATTGTTTTGATGTAGGAAATCTTTTATTGTAGTGATTTTCAAGGGCTTAATGCAACAAAAAGTAATTAAAACGTCATTTGAGAAAAAAGATATGTAATTGGAAGGTTTCAAGCTATTTTGGAGCTTAGAGATCAATCTAGGCACTAAATTGAAACATGTCATCATTTGATTTTATTATTCTAGGTTTTCTAAGGACTTGTAATTCGATAGTTATTATGAGAATAAGATAATTTATATACAAAGTGGAAATCCATAAAGCAGGGGATGAATTAGCATAACCAAATAAAATGATAACCCAATATATAGAAAGCTCACATGCAAATAGTCATTGAACTATCAAAGGCTCAAAAAGGAGTACAATGAACTTAAAGGAGTAACTAAATAAAAGAAAGAGATTAAGAAAAAAGGCAAAAGAAAATTTTAATATGGATTTCATGGATCCATTATCCTAGGCTGCCAAGCTCAAAGTAATTTAGCATAAGATAGTAGTTGACCCAACCTAGGCATGAGACACTTTATTAGTAACCATGAATCAAGTCATCTAGAGTTGGTCTCACAAATCAAGAGAAAAATTCAAGATATCCTAGATAGACAATCTATAAGGAATATTCTAAAAAAAAATGTAGAACTTGTAATCCTTATATAGGTATAGAAATACCTACCAAAAGAAGAGAAGTAAGATAGCTTAATTATGTGTAACTAGAGCTACTGAACTTTGGACTTACATTCATGTTTAGGTTAGGCTGCAACTACCTAGCATACTAATACTTCTTAAGAGTGATTAAAATTATGTCCATTTAAAACTCTATCATAAAGGGATAATGCATGTTATCATCTTTAAGTAAAGACTTTAAATGGATGCTTGACTTGGCTATATTATGAATGTACACAAGCACTTTGAGGTTTTGATCAATGATCGACTCTATCTTATACCTCCTCTAGGTGATAGAAGAGAGCAAAATTAATTCAAAATAGTTGGCTAGAGAGAGCCTTAATTTTAACTAAAAAAAATCTTATTTAATTTTAAAGTTGCTTAATATTTTATTAAAGTTGGTAAAAAAATATTTTATCCTTAAAGCCTAGTATGAAATTATTTTTAGCCCTAAATAATCATAGTATAATAATAAATCAAAAAAAGAGAAAACAAAATAAGCCATTGTGCTGTAATGGTTTATAAAAGAAAAACTAACATACTAGTCTAGTTGGACAATTTGCTAATACATACAAAAAAAAAAAAAAAGGGATAGCAAAATTCTACATAATAGGCTTGGATAATTTTAAATAATAAAGTATAAGTTTGGTTTCCCTTTACTCCTGTTCCTTTCTTCTATCTCAAACTATACGTCAATTCATCACGACTTGGTTGGCATATACTTGGTTAGAATACTTAACTTATACTTATATAAATTCTAAAATGAATACAATAAAGTAAATATGCTAGGCTAAATGGAGACATCACAGAATAACAAAAAATATTACATAATAGAGAAAAAAATTATAGCATTACAAATTAATAATGATATTTATATTCTTACACATGACCATATAAAAATAAAAATAAAGTAAAAGTAATGGCCATATTTCAAGTACCCACATCAATATTTCTCTATCCTAATATAGTAAAATAATAAAAGCAAAACAATACATAACTTAACCATAATAATTAATCTTGTAATTTAGCAGCAAGCAACCTTATCTTTAGCAATCAAAGGGTTTCTACTTCAAAGCGACCTAACTACAACTTTCCTTTGCAAAATGGCTATAAGGTTGTAACTATCATAGCACCTAAGTATGCATAAAAGTACATGTATCATCTGATTATTTAATATGACCTAATGACTTACCAAGCTAAGCTATTTATTGAAACTTAATTATCATATGTCATATCACTTTAATATAAATCAAAATAATATGCTTTAGGTTAATTAAGCTTATTATTTGATCACATCATATGTGATTATGATTAAAAGATGTTGTTATTAGATGAACCATCATGTAATGAGAATAATCCATTAGTTATAATCCCAGCTAGGTTTTGGTTTTAGTAAGACATATTCTAACTTAAGAAGATTGCATCGCTTTATATACTTGTATATGCATTAATACAATAAAATTAGTTGAAACCATCAGTTGTTCGATACAAGATTCAAGTGTTTAAGAAAGAAATGAATAATTAAGGATGGATAATTTATGGACAAGTAGGCAAATATTCTAGATATATAGAGAGAAAAGTAGTACTATATAAAAACTATTTAAAATTTGTAAAAATAGAACTAAGTACTGATGTCTTCTTGGAACCCATAATGTTCAATCATAGTGTGTGACTAAATTATGAAATGACTTTGTCAAATTGGTATAACTTAGCTAGGTGAGAGTTCGACCAAATGAGGTATTGGCCAAATCCAAATTGAACTTGGTCTAAAGGACAATAAAGTTCAAAAAAATTAAATAATACAATCACAAGAATATGATAATACTATAAATGAACTAAATCATTATATGTGTGATTATCCCATATAGTTTACTCAGTCAAAAAAATATGATTAAGAACTCATCAAATAAAATATACTAGTATGAATGAAGATACTTAAAATTACTCAGTTGAAAGAGTTGATTAAATATTTGAAACTTGATAAAAAAAAATATAGTACCAAGTTATGGAGTTTACTCAAGGAGGAGGGATGATATGCATATAATTAATAACATAAACTATCAAAATGGTTCAAGATATAATCAAGTTCTTATTATGTTGCATGAGGTGATCCTAAGTGTGTATTACCTATTAATGGTGGGTTTGGCGCAACGGTGTGGTGCGGTGTGGTGCACACTACACCGTGATTCTATTTGGGGCACCGCATTTTGCTTGCATTTTGAAGAATCTATGTTGAGAAAGTTATGTTTCTAGCCTCACATGGCTCCTTGTGGTGGTGGCCAAAAAACTACAGTTTGACTTTTTGAAAAAAAAAATTGTTGGCTCCACCACAGCATCCTAAATAATAAATTCTTCTACAATACCTCCACCATTGCAACTATCTCAAATAGACCCTAAGTCACCAACTTAAGTAAGAAACCCATGTGCACGTATATCAATGAAAATAGAATCAATTCAAGTAATCAACTCTATAAAATATGATTGAACTTAAATGCAATCAAGTTTGTATTTATAGTGCTAGTGAGTGCAATGAATGATTATATCCTGGTATGTGAGCATATGTGTGTGTGTGTATATGTGCTATATATATATATATATATATATATATATATATATATATATATATATATATATATATATATATATATATATATTTATATCATGTTCAAATGAAATGTTCATATATGTTATTCTACTTTACCACCTTAGATAATCATTAACACATTGGCTTGGAATTAATATTTCAAAGATGATGGCACATGTAGGCATAATTAAAGCTAATTCTTAAGAGCATTGATATGGACATATAACCTAAAATATAATTATTATTTTGTAAACATTTCCTCTCTTAATTTTATGTAGCTTTAACTCATATGAGTAACCTTAATATTATTAGTTTTTCTTCATTTTAATTTAAGAAAAATGACTTAAATATTATAAGTAAATGAAGCATGGAAAGAAGCAAAACATATTTTCATTAAAAGCACAAATAGTTTTCTTATATTAATCCACTACAAAGTTTAATACATCACCATCATCTAAAAGTTCACATAATTTCAGAGTTCATATACTTAGTTCAATATTTCAAAAAGTAAAACACAAACACAATACATAAATATGTGTAAACAATACAAGAAAATATAAGAAAAAGGAAAGAATAAAAGGAAACAGTGCACCGATAAATTCTCTCCCTTTTGTCATGTATCATTTTCCTTGATTTCTCAATTGTGATCTCCTTCACATACTCCACACACACACACACACACATACACAACATACAACATTTGGAGTGTCACTCTCCAAGTGTTGTCACTACACTCTCACATACTCTTGCTCTTGACAAGAAAAGTAAGAATAAAAAAATAGTTTGAAAAAATCCCTTTTGCCTTAGAAATGTTCCCTATATATAGCTTAGATACAGCCCTGGTCGATTGTCTAGATGCTCTTGCCATAATTGTCACAAAAATTGCTCGAAACCATCGCTAAACCATCATGAAACTGCTACATCAGGGCGTAATGCCTAGACGCACTCTATTATTTGGCTTCAAATTCTTGATTCTAGCACCTCGACACTATAATGTAGCACTTAGATACTGGGTTTGGTACCTCAATGCTGCAATTCTTGCACCGCAACACAATTTTCTCTATTTCTGCATAGCTTTTTCTCTTAATACTAACACCTTGGCATTGTAAATGCAATGCAATGATGTTGTACCTCGATTCTGCATTTTTTGCACTTTTTTTCCCAATAAGAGATTTTCTGTCATAAACACATAAAATTATGAAAATAAATCATAAACTAATAAAATTTTTACTTAGGAACACTTGCTAATTTAACTAAATTTTTTTACTTATTAAGAGGGCTTTGGTAGAAAATATGATGTTTCACGAAGAGCACATGTTGATGAATTGTACTTACCAAAAGAACCTAATAGAAGAGATATATTAACGCTAAGCATTGACCAATTAAAGACTTTTAAGTAACTACGTATTTTTATATATGTCATGATTGTTGTAAAAGAATTATGCATGTGATTTGTTTGTTTTATACATTACCAAAATTAAAAAATTTAGAAATTCAAAATTTGAATTTTCACTTTTTAAATTTTGAATTATAAATGGATTAAATGGAGCAATGCTAAATTGAAATTAAATTAAATTCATAGTGGAACAATGAAATAACAATTATTTTTTAAGTATTATGGTCAATCTCATCCTCAAAGAGGTTGTTACATTTTTTCAAAAAGGTGTATAAATACTCATTAACACCTCTTCATGACCAGCCGCAACTCCTCCCTCCCTCTTACTTTTTTTTTCTAAATTTTCTCATTATATCAGTACAATTAATATTCTATTTTGATGAATAGAAAGTATTAATGAAATTTAGACATAAGTCAGAGTGTTAAAGTTCTTGGGTGAGGGAAGGGAGAAATTCCATGATGGTGATTTCTAGTTGCAACTTTGGTAAGTTTGGTAAGTTGTAAGTTTTATATTTTCATTAAAAAATTCTTTCTTATTATATAACCATTCTCCAACATCACTTCTAACCTTTTATAGTTGAAACTTTCAATCTCTTCTGAAAAAATTTATAGAAACACTAAGATGACCTTATATGACCAAAACTAGGTTTATTTGCCTTAATTTATGTTTTGATGCCACTTGAACAACTTGGAATCTCACACCCAACTCCAAATCACATCTTCAATTATCCATAAAACATCCCAATGTGTTTAGAATCTATTGAGCCACCACATTTACAACCCTAATTTGCTTAAGATTGATTTGCATGCTCTTGGCCACAAAAGTTTGTATGATTGGCTAACCTTATTCAACTTATCCACTCACCAAATTGACTTAATCTCATTCATAAGATTATATAGGGTTACATTGCCATCTTCTAATAGCTTGGAAGAATTATTGATAATTAACATAAGAAAATATAGCTCTCCATATGCTGTCCATATTCCACTCTTTATAGCAAAAAATGTGTTTTTCACCACTACCAAGAAGTTTGATAACATAAAAAGATTGAAGGAGCTTCCTCATCATCCTTAAAGTCAAATGATGCAAGAAAATTCTATTCCTATGCCAAAGTTGAGCTATATACTAACATGATTGCATCTAAACTGTGCTCTTAAATGATAATTTGATGAGTCAAGGGCTACAGTTGAGGCAATAATTATTGACAAAGGATGGAAAATTTATACTTGGCATCCTGACATAGCTCTTGTCCCAATTATCTATGAATTTGTGCAAATGCTAAGGACTTTGTTGTGACTTCGTCTTTGTTTAATGAATCAAGTGCTTGTTAGTGGGACCACAATCAACACTTTCTACATATTAATTAATATTATAAATGATATGCATTTAGACTTTTTAAGAGAGAGACCTAATTATTATGAGATCATTCATTTCATGACAGTGTCAAAGATAACATGGAAAATATAGAAAGGTACATTTGTCAACTTTTTATATAAGGTTAACGACCATATTCAAAGAAAGACACATAATAATCAGACTTGACCACTTTAGAGCGAGCACCTTAGTGATGTCACTAATGACCACACCACACTCATCTATACTTACAATGAAAATGTCAATCAATGTTTAAAAGATCATTTAATTTGTATAATTCATATGGTTTAGTACAACCTAGTAGGGTGATTGGGGTACTTATTTATGATGTAACATAAGGAGTAATAGTACATAAATAGGAATTTGAGACTTGAAGAATGAAGACAATGAAAGATTTTATGTGCATGTGATGTGTGTTGTCATGTTAAGTGTAGTGTGTGTTATTGTTATAATTGTGCAACTTTCACGTGTCATTGGTTATAAATATTAGTATGGCACCTTGGTACTGTAATATGTAGTGCTAGTCATTGAAGAATTTGATCCAAGGATAAAGAAGATAGTGCCTTGGTGCTACCTTTCTGCAACACCATAGCACTAGGATCCAATAAGTTTAGTTACAACAATTTGGTTTGCTCCTTCAATAATCATAATCAATAATACAACCTCATATCAAATTATATTTATGATTATCAAAATACTAACATTATGGTTAAATTTATAGGGTAAACATCAACATCATTAATTGTGTATGTATGTATACACGTGCACACACACACACACAAACACACACACATGTTTTGGTATTTGTGTAGAATTGTTTAGTTACATTTAAGTAATATATTAATAATATTATGTACAACATAGAGTGCTTACACTTTAATGTATGATTTTTTATATATTTAATTTTTTTATACTTGTCATATACTTATGAATAAAAATAATTTATTCACTTTTTATTATAATTAATTGCTCTTTTCTTTTGTTGTTTGATATTAAATACCCATTCATATTAATTAGATGAGGTTTGAGGTGGGATGATTCATAAAAGAAATTTTTTATGTCAATTTGCATCAAATTAACTTCACCACCATTGTGGTATTTTTATTATCACTTGCTAATTTTTAGACCTCGCCATATATAGCTAAATAACCTCTACATCTTAATCAATTTAGTCACTGAAAGAACCTAAATCCTATCAAGAGACAACTATAAATATGCAAATTTATATTCTGAATAAGCACCTCTATATGAGCTTAAGGATCTTTGTGCACTTTGAAATTTTCTTGTTTCTATATTTTTTTGGCACCAGAAGATTATCTTTTGGAAGAGACATCTCGGTTTATGACAAACAATTCATGGGTTTGGGCCATTTAATTGAATCACTTAAAAAAAATCTATCTTTTTGCATTATGTGCCTGTTATGTTGTGCTTTATCAAACTTCATTAAAAATAACCTTGCTTAACAACTATTGTGTTCTGAATTTTAAATGTGCATCATTCACACAACTCGCTCTAAGGATTTCAATGTGATTCTTACATTCACGATTAATTTTTACTCGGACCATTTTATCTATCCCTCTCGTATTCACTAAAGGGGAGTCTACTACAAATAATACAAAGAATAGTCTTAGATCTCATTCCTCGTTTATAATGAAATATATACCCTTTTTCATTTCAAGAGGTTCTCTCTCTCTCTCTCTCTCTCCTGCTTGCTATGGAGGAAGTCAATCTATCTTTGTGATGAACATAAAAATCACTATACACTTTTTCAAAAACCTTGTCGGACAATGATAATGACATGATTTGAAAATAATGACATTCAATAAATCTATTCTCTTGTTCCTGAATTATGACTCATGGAGAATTAAAAAATACTACAAAATTATTGAAGTAACGAGCAAGATGAGCGATTTCATTAGCCACCACCCTTTTAAATTCATCCAACAGAACTGCGGAATTTCGAAGTTCAAATAAATGTCTTATTGTGTTTGATCCACACTCTCAGACACTAAAGTACCGTAAAATCGGAAGAAAAAAAAAAAAAGAGTGGAAGAGGTGTAATGTAGATTGCAAGGGAGGGAGGACGAAGGCGGGCCATAATGAGACACAGCACCCGGAAAAGCAGAACGGCTTCACGTCTTGTCAGCTGATACTGCAATAAATAAACAGAGACCAGAAAAAGAAAACAGACGAAGAAAAAGCAATAAAGAAAGCCTTGAGTCACCCGCTCACCACTCCTTACCTTCACACACCCCGCTGGTCTATCTGCCTTCTCTGCCATCTCAACAGCGCCAGCATCTACTGCTCTGCTTCAGCTCTGCAACAATGGACCCACTGCTCCCTTACTCCTCCCCCTAAAAAGGAGAAAAAAAGGCCTCCTTTCTCTTTCCATCTCTCTTTCTCCTTTCCCCATTTTCATCTATCCGACTGTCTCGCATGCTAATCCCCCTCCCTTTTCTGGCTTAAATGAATAATGGAGAGCAGAAGAAAGAGATTAGATGCCAGATGTAGCAGCTGGATTCAAGGGGGAGGAGAGGCTGGGGAGAGAAAGATAGTGGTGCAGACGGTACGGAGAAGGCATGGTTAGCCCGTCGCTTTTGACTCCTCCGCTTTTGGCAAAGCTGATGTTATAGGTTGAGCGCCCCCCGAAGAGCTCTTGAAAAAAGATAACCCTTTCTTCGCTTTCTTAGCCTTGGTAGCTTTCTACCCCCTTCCATCTTCTTATCTGTCGTAAAAAATTATTTTACCGAAAGACAAAGTCGTATACCGATTAGGCGATACACCTCCTTTCCCCCGCTTCAGCTTTGCGGGTTTTGTCCCTAATTTAAACGGCAGATAAAGACAAGCCTCTATTATCTTTCCGCCTTCTGTCATGGCCGGGGCGATGGTTTCATTTCTCCGGCGGGGCTAATTGATCCAGGGTCTTCTCTATCGTGCTACACTTTTAGGGATTTACTTCTTTGGCGTGGTACTGTGGGAGATGGGGATCGATCTGAACACGATCGAGGAGGAGGAGGAGGAAGAGCCAGCGGAGCTAAGGTCGCATCCGCCGGCGGCGGCAGTCGGCGGTGTGGGTTCGGTGTGCCTTGAACTGTGGCACGCCTGCGCGGGGCCTAGGATTTCGCTTCCAAGGAAGGGGAGCTTGGTGGTGTACTTCCCGCAAGGGCACCTCGAACATCTTGCCGGCGGGCAACGCGCCGGCGGAGGAGGGATGCTGCTGCGTTACGATGTGCCTCCTCATGTGTTCTGCCGGGTCGTGGAGGTCCAGCTTCGCGTACGTTATTTTTATACCCTTTCGGCCACTTCGGTTCTTTGGGTTTAAACGGCTGAAAAGGAGCTTTGGTTGGTTATTTGCAGGCGGAGGTAGCGACGGATGAAGTCTACGCCCAGCTCTCTGTTGTTGCGGAATGTGAGGTTGGTCTACTTTCATTCCACCATTAAATTTCGCTTTTTTCACGTTTTTGTCGGCTCACAGTGTAGATGTAGCGGTTGTTTGGTCTAACTCAATTTTTATTTCTTGATTTGGTTGGTAAAGCGTTTTGCGATGTGAAATTTCTGTAGTTTTGCTTAATTTCTGCAGTGTGGTCCTTAGAAGAATTCATAAATAGAAGGTTTATGTTTTGCTTCTTGCAAATTTTACATAACCGAATTCTCTCGAGTTCATATGTCAAAAATGTGGTTTGCTATTTTTGTTTCTGAGATTTTTATTGCTCAGATGATTAGTTTTGTAGTTCGTCTTGTAGGGTTTTGAGAAGCATATTCAAGGTGGCGCTGAGGAAGAAGGGGAAGGAGTGGATGAGATGGATAGTGGAGGCCAATCTCCAATTCCTCACATGTTCTGTAAAACTCTCACGGCATCTGACACGAGCACTCATGGAGGCTTTTCCGTACCACGCCGAGCTGCTGAGGACTGCTTCCCTCCGCTGGTAAATTAGGCGTTTGTGTTTTTCTAATATTTCTTAGAGGAGAAATGGTTATTGGCACTTGTGCCTTCTACTAATATGAGCTATTTTCTTTATTTTCTAATACCTTAACATGCCTTATATTTATGAAAACGCTATCTTTTAGGATTACAGACAACAGAGGCCTTCCCAAGAGCTTATTGCTAAAGATTTGCATGGCGTGGAGTGGCGCTTTCGACACATTTACAGGGGTATGCTAAGGAACAGAAATTTGGCTAGCTTTTTCTGTTCAAATTTTATTAGCACATTTGCGAATTGATCCTACACTGTCGTAAGTTTGTGCTAAAAAGCGTACTGTTCCATTATGAACTTCTTTGTGGTATTCATTGAGCTGGAATGTTTTTTTTATTTGAACACACTTTTTGGGAAAGTACATCTGGTTAGGCATATGTGAGAGCATGATATATAAGACTGCATTAATGGATTCTGTGCTGTTTATTTTTAATGGCCAAGGATGTGTTTTGCTGTTGTGCTTTGTCTTCCTTTTGGTATCTATGTGCATCATCTAGTCAAAATTTTTTTCTGATAGTAATGTATTTAGTTGTTTTTTTATGATAGCGTACTGATTTTTCTAGATCACATGTTCATTCTTTCCTATTTGTGCTTCGATTTTCATGATTTGTGGATATATCTCTTTAATTATAGAAGAATTTATGAAGTAATGAAAAACCTTGTATGGTTTATTACTAGGTCAACCACGTCGGCACTTGCTCACAACAGGTTGGAGTGCTTTTGTGAACAAGAAGAAACTTGTCTCTGGGGATGCTGTTCTTTTTCTTCGGTACATCAAAAGCTGTGACATAAGTAGTCCCTATTTTGTGGAATGTTTTTAATTGCAAAATCTTTTGTTGTGTAGGGGAGGTAATGGTGAGCTTAGATTGGGCATTCGGAGAGCATCTCAATTAAAGGGCAACATTTCTTATAACATTTCTGGAAGTCAGAACTTGAATGTTGGAGCTGGTGCATTAGCATCACTGGCAAATGCTGTCTCGACGAAGAAAATGTTTCAAATTAATTATAATCCAAGGTAACAGCAGTTTTGTAGATCTATTTCTTCTAATTTTTGGGGTACTATTGTATGACCTATGCATTCTCTTCTGTTTTTCTTTTTAATCATTTGAATTTTGCATGCTCCAACTCTACTTGTATTACTTGTGGATTTAATTGTATGACCAGTATCTTCTTGAAGTGTAGGAATAACTTGTTTTGTTGATACTTCTTGTTGAATGCCACTTAGTAAGACATTTTAGTTGCTTGCTGGTGGATTCCATAATTACAAAGTTGCCCCAAAGTGATTAATACTTGTCTATGATCAGGCGTTCCATTGGACAAAGCTTTATGATTTATGTATCTATCCTACAAATAAATGAAGGAATGAATAGATTATATCTTTAGTTAAATTACTAAAATGGAGTGGTACCCGCACAATTCATTATCATATGATAGAGCCATGGCATTTTAAGAGATGTTTATTTTGAATGTTGCACAAACTAGTCAATCATGTTGAATACTTTGTGCAGTGTTTTTCTATTTTATGGCAATCTTTTCACGCAACTTCTAGTATTGGTGTCTTTGGTGTACTCTTTTTTTTATGGCTTTCTACATCAACTCAAGCTACTCATTTTATAGGTTCATATTTGCTCTTTGTTGAATAGGCCTAAGGCATCAAGTTTGTTTTTTTTATTATTCTCTCTTTTGTAGGTGATGATATGCTCACTGTCCACTATCTACAATTATATTTCACTCTTTTCTTTACTTTCCTATTCTACTAAAACTATATTACCTCAGTCATTCACTTTATCTGCTTATTCTTATTTCAAACTGTAGCATGTTTATGGCTTTTCCTCAGTAGATTACATCATATTTGTGGCTTCTTATCCTTGGGATTGTAGCTCCTTGTACATTTAGAACTACAGCAAGGCTGTTCTTATTTTAATGGGTTTGTGATTCTATTAAGATTTTAATTTTTTGGTTGCTAAATTCAATGGCTAAATTTTTTGTTCTATTTATCTTAGTGCAAGAATATATAAATAATGGTGTACTAGGGTATGAAAAAATAGTTATTTTTGTTGAATTAAATTAAAGTTTTGTGGATGTGAATGTTTTTTTTTTATCAAGAAATTTTAATCCTTGATTGAGTTTGATATTGAAAGAATTTTAGGTGACTATCGCTTTGTTCTAGAAGTAGGATTGCTTTTTGTTTTTTTATCTCTAATTAGAGCTTGATTAGCATTGTTAGTGATGCATTTTTAGATTTTCTGTATATATGGCTTTATATACGGACGTGTCTTAATTTTTGTGATTCTTCTTAGTTCTCACGTATCAATTGATTGCATTAGTCAAACATAAATATTAACCAAGGGGTTGTTTGGGATCAATTTTCATTTTTCTGTCTATTTTTAAATTTAAAATTAGAAAAAAATAAGAATATGTTTGTTTGTTCATTTTTTATATCTTTTTATTGTTCAAATTTTAAATAGATATGGAATCATTTTGGAAAATGCAAAGAATAGCATTTATCTATTTTTTGTGTTTTAAAACATGTTTCTTGATATAATATTTGGTTTTAGGCTATTGAACCCTCCCATCTTCCCCCTTTACCACCTTCAATTAGGGGAATGCTTCCCCCCTTCGCTCCTTCCACTCTCACAAGCAATGCACCCCCCTTCAAGCCTTCGGCTTGTGATGCTCATTTTCTTTCCCCTTTAATAGCTTGGTTCGCATTGCTCATTATCTCCCTCATTTGGCCGTTGGGCTTGACGACACTGAGATATTGTTAGCGAGCTTCTTTCATCTGTATTCTTCCTTTTGTTTGAGATTATTTATCTATACATCTTATTTTGAACTGAATGCTGCTATATCCTCTTGATTCGAGTCCTTGATTCAGCTAAAATGCATATATAGTTAGCAAAATATGTTGTAAATCAGAGAGTTTCTCTTTATCAAGATATCTAGAAGTATAAATTATATTATTTAAAAATTTGCCCGAAATAATTTAAAAGATAACAATGTAAAAAACTTTGAAAAAAAATATTAAAACAAGCATGTTTTTTTATTTTTTATTTTCTGAAAATATAAAATTCATAAGAATACCAAACATTTTTTTATTTTATGGTAAACAAAACAAATCCAATCAAATACAAAAAATTAAAAGTAGAAAATGATTCAAAATGGCCAAAAGTTGAATTTGTTTACTTTTTATTTGTTATCGTAATAGTAACTGATTTTTTGTGTCAAAAAATTGCTTTCACTTACTTGTAATTACTTTATTTATAAAGTCTATCAGAAATAATTATTATATGTCTTCTCATTTAAATAGTCATTAATTTGCATATTAAATTTATTTAGAAATCTTAGACCCTAGGATATCCTAACATTAAGATTTATCATTAGGGTTTAGGGTTATGCCATATAACTAAATAGAATTGGTTGTCAAAAGAGGCTATTTGGTTGGTTGTTCGTTAAAATAGATGCATTTTTGAAATATATATTAATCAGAAGCATTACAAATTTTTTCTGTTTGTTATGATACATTTTAAATGCATTAAAATGCAACAATGGTGGTGGCAAGTAGGCATTATGACGACAACAATTTCAACGGGCAAGAAGCGGTGGTGGTAATGATATGTGGAGAGTGTGATGTCATGAGCTGAGAGTTTGTATTTGGAAATTCAAATTAGTTAAAAATGAGCATTCTGTGGTATTCTACATCTCCTATACAAATACTATGTATTTTGTTTACTTCAAACCAGACAACAAAACTATTAAAACTTTTGCATTTCTTTTACATCACATACCTAATATTTGTAGCCAAACACAACTATTATGTAAGAATGCATGATGGAGATGAAGGAAAGTTGCTTTTAAAAATAAGGATGAATTATAAGAACGTTTGATTATGAAATAGAATACTGCATTTGAAGAAGTGTTAGTTTGTTACATATGAATTGAAGTGGGTAGGAGGCGATTGGTGGGGAAAGTGAGATCACAAGTTGGGAGTTTGTCTTTGAAAATCATCTAATTTAGCTGAATTCAAATTAGTTAAAAATGAGCATTTTGAGGCATTCTACATCTATTCAAATACTTTGTATTTGGTTTACTTCAAACCAAAAAAAAATAAAAAAAATTTAATTCTTGCATTTCTTTTACATTACATCCCTAATATTTGTAGCCAAATGCAACTATTAAGTTAGAATGCTCGAAGGATATGAAGGAAAAGTTGCTTTTAAAATTAAGGATGAATTATATGAACCTTATCATAAAATATAAAACTGAATTTGAAGAAGTGCTAGTTTGTTGCATCTTTTTTGAGATTTTTTCAGTGCTAACTGAAAGCATGTTTGTTAATAATAATAAAACAAAATCACCTAATTGTTTAACAAAACTTGTTAATATTCATGATGTTCCTATGATTGATGGTTTGGTTACCTTTTATAAAAGATTAATTATTGGAATTTTATGTTAGTGATGTTGCATTTCTTTTGGATAAGGATACAACTATCAGTATGATGGAGGATATGTATTTTTGACCAAGTTTAAAAGCAGCATAATACTAATAATATGACAATATAGAAGTTGTCAAATAAGCTACAGGTAATATATAAATAATATTGGATTATATGCTACCTTGTTTTTTATACACTTAGGAAGAAATTAGTATGAATTTTGTATTAAGATTCCCTCAAAATTATAGAAAGTATGAACTTTTTATTGAGTCTTGTTCAATCATTTGCATTGTGCACGTGTGATTTACATGAGATTTTTGTTGGCAGATTACCTTTTTTAATTGAGATTATGACTCTGGTAGATGTAAACAAGAGACACATGGAATTCAAAATTAGGTGGTAAGGTAATGTTTCATTTACAATTTGGCAGGTACCATATAAGTACTCCTAGGAAATTAACTACTATAAAAATGGGATTATAGTAGTAATATAACAAATAAATATGAATGTTTATTAGCTAGAAATCCTAAACATGTTTTTTTTAGTCCAATTTTCCAATGCATCATAATTAGCTTTCTACCACAAGCCCTCAACAAATTCTTTAATTTTTCTCCTTTTTAATCTCTTACTTTTGACTTTATATCCAGTACGTTATTTTTTTTTTTCAAATAGTACTACTCTGTTTCTTGCAACTGTAACTTCCAACATGCATTTGTTCATTTTTCAGATAAAAATACTATTATGTTTCGTGCAACTATTTCTAATGATAAGATAGCATACTGACTTTGATGTTTGCTGTTGAAGATATCTTGTTAGGTGGGAAGCAAACCCTCATATGATTTTTCATGGATCTGTTTCTTGGAAGAATATAAAAAAGTTGTTAGAGCTCAAATTTTTTAAACCAACCAAAAATGATGTGGATTTCATATATTAACTTATTTATTAGGAATATAGCACCTATGGTCCCTTAACTTCATCATATTATACTTATTTGGGACTGTAGCATGGCTACAACTTTTCTATAGTAAACTATGCAATTGGGATTGAAGTGGAATTCATCCTATTATTTATTGTTTGCAATTCTATTGGGATCACAATTTAGAGCAAATCGATTCTACAACTAAAATTATTCTTATTTGTTTACCTTGAGTGTGAGAGTTTTCAAATTAGGGGATTATGAAGTTGTAAAAATATCTATTGCATATATAACATTTATTTTTGTGGATGTGGAAGCCTTTTTCATCCTTCCAAAATTTCAATTATTGAAGTTTGAGACAAACATTTTATGAGGGTCAATCTAATAAGCTTAATGTTTAATATATGTTTTTCTCTTTCTTTTGTTATTTGTGATTGCTTGATATAAGCGATTGGGGTATTTTTTGATTTGTTGCACAACAGGCTTCATTTTTCAGCATGATTTATTTATTAATATGGCTTTTCATGTTTCTTCTTTGTTATGGTTTGATTTCATTTAGGAGATTTAAAACGTTTCATAAGAGGTTGAATTTTGTTTGCTTTTGTTCATTATCTTATAGTAGTTGATTGCTCAGAAAAAGTACTTGGAAATAAGATGTTAGGGAGTTCGTTCTTCGTGAGACAGATTGATTTTCATTCAATGAGATTTTTCATAAGTTTATGTTAGGGTTTATTTTAGATATGGGTTCTACTTCCTATGGATGCAACAATCTATAGTTAATTACTCCTCTTGTCGGAGTAAGAGAGTACTCTCGATTTAAGGTTGGAAATAATTATGAATATCTTGTATAAATTGGTGCTTAGTGGTGTGGTGTGGATGATTGTCTCAAAAAAGGAGGGAAGTTTCGATCATGATCTCATAGTTTCTTCATCTTGGGATTGTCATTATTTCAGTCTACCAATATTTGAGGGCTATTAGCCATAATGTCTAGGGGATCTAATTAGTAGCTATAGGTTACCTCCTCCTAGGAATCCCGAGTTGATTAGGATTGTTGAGCAGTTGTTTATTGATTTATTTAAGCTTAACTTATAGGTCTACGCAATAATTTAATTTTATGAAGCATGCATTGCAGACATACATAGAGCTTACGTTTATTAGAATGCCATGATTAATATGTGATTAAAGTCTTCCTTGCAGATGCATATTGGGCTTACATTCACTGGAATGCCATGATTAATATGTGGTTAAAATTTGCCTTCAAATGCATATTTAACTTACATTCGTTGTAATGCATGCTTTTGAAGTTTGTATTGCATAAATATATTCGACTTACATCCATTTGAATGTTGTGGTTTAATTGGATTGGAGTCTGCTTTGCAGGCATGTATAGGGCTTACATCCATTGGAATGCTATGATTTAAATGATTAAAGTTTGCATTGCAGGCATGTATGGGGTTTACATCTATTAGAATGCCATGTTTGAATGTTGTTTGCTTTGCAAACACATTGAACTTATATTTATTAAAAGCTAGCTTGAATTAATTCATTTTATAAATGCATATTAGACTTGTTTCCCTTTGGAATGTCGATTTAGGTTGGACATACATTCTTTTGGAATGCCAATTTAGATTGGACTTACATGCCTTTGGAATGCTATGTGTTTGAAGGATTAAAGTTTGCTTTTGCAAACACACTTTGGGTTTACATCCATTGAAATGCTAATGTTTAATATGTTGATTGAAGTTTGTCATTCAGATAACTTTTGGACTTACATTCATTGGATTGCCATGTTTAATATGTTTGAAGTTGGATTGGAATGCCGATGCTTAAAGTGTGGAGTTTGCCTTGTGAACAATAGCCTGGCTTACATCAATTGGACCACCCTCCTTTGGAATGTCGATTTGGTGTTCACCTTGTGAACAATGGCTTGGGCTTACATGCATTGGAAAGCCAAAGTTTAATATGTTTGATGTTCTCCTTGTAGACGTGCATAGGACTTACATCCATTGGAATGCCATTTTGGGTTGAACTTACATTCTTTTTTAATGCCAATTTAGGTTGGACTTACATCCTTTGGAATGTTGTGTTATGTGATGTTTGCATTGCAAACATATGTTAGACTTACATCTGTTAGAAAGCCATTTTTAATATATAAATATGTTCAAACTCACTAAATGATTTAATGATTTAATTTTAAATCCCCAACCTCCATAATTTTGGTGGGGTTATATTATTTTAATGCAAGAGGGAATAGGGGCAAACAATTGCAAGTCATGTTAACTTGAACCATTGAAAATTATAAGTTATTTTTATTTCATGATTCAAAGTTTGACTATTCCTTTTATTTTGATTCCCATTTTGTGTGAAAGTTTAAGATATTTAAGTCCAGTTATTTCTACAAAATTTGGTAGCATAACGGCTTTGCAGTGCTGCATTTTGCGAATTTAGTGTGAGGCGCACTCTTCTCTCTTTTTTCTGATTCAAGATTGATGGAGAGAGATAATTATCTCACATCAAATCCAAGATCAATGGTGAATGTCTTCATAAAATTATCACTTGAATCTAAGCTCAACAGATGAGGGTCTTCAACTTTAAAACCCCCTGTGATTTAATTAATCTCTAGTAATTTTAATTTCAAATTAATTATTTTTTAATTTCGGTTAATAGTGTTGCGTTTTGCGAAATAGCGCACTCGCTCTCTTCGCTCTTCCTTTGGATCCAAGATCGATTAAAGAAATATGTTTATCTGCACCAGACCCAAGATTGATGGTGGAAGCTTCCAATTTTGACTGGGGGCGATAAATTTATAAAAATTTTGTTATAAAATTTTTCTTAAAATCATAACACCAAAAGTCGGACAAAATTGCCCTTGTTTGTTCTCACCTGAACTTAAGAGGGAGGGGTAATGCGGGGATTAGTCCTTTTCTCAAATTCTCATTAAAGAGCCTTAGCTAGGGCTCGATTGACAAGCTGCCATCCACTATCAATTCGGACGAGTGAGGAGCCGAGCGATAGTGATTGGCTAAGGTTTGTTGAGCGGTAGTGAGGGTTGGCTAAGGTGTGATGGTGGTTTCCAAGAAGAGGAGTTGGCGGTAGGGCTTTTACATGAGGTGAGTGTCTCTCTTGATTTCTCACTCTCTTGGTTTCACCCTCTCTCTCTCTCTCTCTCTCTCTCTCTCTGTGTCGATGCGTGTTTATGATGATTCGATTGAGACTTTCTTCCTTTTATAACATGTCAAGCGTTAACTATTCCCGCTCCTTTCCCCTTGCGGTTTTGTTAATGTGGATTGATGGTTATTGTGCAGCAAAGGTTCCAAGTTTTTTTTTTTTTTTTTGATTTGGCTTTCAGCCTCCAATTGTAGGTAAATATTTATTTGAGATATCTTGTTCCCCCATGAGATTTGCATGTCTATTTTTTGCATTTTTTGTATAAAATTGGTTCATCTTATTTATAAAATCAATAAAATAAATATTGCATATTTTCTCATTTAATTAGGCAATATTTCACATATTAGATTTGTATTAAAAATTCTAAGACCATAAGTTGTCTTATATTATCCATGATGCTTAAATTTGTCATAGTTAATAATTACTTATTTCATCCAACATTTTAATTGATATTCTTATCAATTCCATGTTTACTTGGAGCATTAGTTTATTTCATTATAAATATTTGGGAGCATTAATATTAGTTATAGATGTTAGTTGCATTGAAGTTAGTTGTATCTACATCTCTTTGTTTTAAACTCATTTCTTGCAAACTCAATTTCTATGTTTGTTTTTTGCAATGAGTTTTCATGTTAAACCAACTCATATTAATTATTCAACACTTTACTATTGTTGTTATAAATAAAACTAATTGTTTAACCCAGCATCTTTAAGTCTTATATTATTATCTTGTTCTTGTAACCTAAACAAGGAAGTTGACTTCTTAGCTTTTAAGATTGGAACTTGCCTTTTGCTTTATTTATGTTGAGTTTCAAGAATGAGACTTCAAGTTTATCCAATGTTTAAAAAGGTGAAATCGGGAACTAAGGTGCTTTATTGTAGTGAGGCGAGGCTTAAGCCTTGAAACAAAAAAATAAAAAATTTATAAAATAAAAAATAAATTAGAAAATGATAAATTGTCAATATATTCGCCTATTTTATTATCATTAAGACAAATCAAATAATAATATAAAAGATAAATTGAAATAAGATTTCATGTACATTTAAAATTTAAATTCATCATGAGAATCAAGATTTATAGTAATATCTTTATCACTTTGTCATTTTTAAAAAAATTATTATATGTGACTATCATCCTGAAAATATATTTCATCATATTCAAAATCTTATTACTACATCTTTTTTTTCTCTATAATAGTTAACAATGTATTTAATATAATATTAAATAAAAATAATAGATTAAAAATAGAGTGGAAATTAGAAGCATTAATTTGGCTCGTGCTTCTTGGAGACATGAGATTGCCCGAAGATTTTGGCATGTGTTACTTGGAAAAGAAAAGTAACACTAACTTGTATAATTTGAGAAAGGTAGATCGTTCATAATTAAGAACTCTAACTCGTTAGATGGTGAGATAAATAAATAAATAGGTATAATAATTTATAAAATAAATTAATATTATAAAAATTTAATTAGAATTATTTATAAAAGGTAAAGTGAGGCACCGCGTCAAAGCCTGAGATGTACACTTCACTTGAAAAAGGCATAAGGTTCACTTGGCTGAGTGAGGCTTATGCCTTGAGGTGCTCTTCATGCACCTCAATTCGAGGCGAGTCTTGAGGCATATGCCTCGAACGCTTTTTTAAACAATGAGTTTATCTAACATACAACTTAAAAAACTCTTTTAACATACTCCCGAAAGTTAGATCCAATGACTTTTGAATATACAGTGAAAGAAACAATAACCCATATTGCATTTTTAGTACTTGTGCTTTATTCTAATAATCTATGTTTTTTTTTTGCATTGCATAAATTGCTTTTAAAATATCATTTAATGTAGAAGAGTCTTGCTAAATAAAATTATATATCCATAACCCATTCCAAGTATGCAAACATAATACCAAGTTTTTATCTATGCCTATGCCTGATATGATAAATTGTTTGACCACCTCACAACTACGTATTATTGTAGTCTCTAATTGCAAATTGTTTTGTATTAGATTGAATTGATTAATATGATCTTCTAATGTTCATAAGTAAGATGATGAAGCACCCATAAAATTACAAGTTAGTGTTCATTTCATAGATTCAAGGTAGGTCAAAGTGGTTATGATAGAAGTTATTTAGAATATTTAAAGAAATTAGAAATAACATGCTTTGTTGACAAAACCTAGTTGGAGTTGGATCTCGATCTTTTGCTCATTTTATGTATTTGTAGTAGTATCAAGGCTCGGTTCATTTTAAAATTATGGTTATTTGAGTTTGGTTTGAACTTGACTTATTAAATAACAAAATATGCTTTATTGTTAGTCTATTAAGGAACACTATCGAACAACTTACTAGTTAATTGAACAAGCTTTTCTAGGCCTGTTAATGAGTAACTTATTGAGCGTAACATTGTAACTTTAATTTAATAAACTACTATATAAAGTAGCATTTTAGAAAACAAAAATAAATAGCTTGTGTTCATGAATAAAAGCATTCAAATATAGAAAAATAAGACTTCCATATACTCATAACAACAACAAGCCTTTATACCACTAAGTGTGGTCGGCTACATGAATCCTTCGTCTCCATTGTGTCCTATTATGTGTCAAATTTTCATTTAATTCAAGACTATACTCACATGTTTAATAAATTAACAATCTAGTCTTAAATTAGCATATTATTAAGCTTTAATCTAACATCTTAATGTGCATGTTTATGAGCTTTAATTGATCTTGTTCATGATCATAAACTAATCGAATATCAAAATAATTAAGTTTATTTATTAACTGAATATTTATGAAAGTGCTTTAGCTTGTTTGATTGATTAACTAAACTATCATGGATGAGCACTACTTGAGGCGAGCAACGATTAGCTTGTTGAGCATATTGGTTCTTTTAAAGCATTAATAATAGATTAACGAAGGCTTTTTGTTGGATAATCTTGTGTTTATTGTGATGTGTAAAAGATTATCATTTTACATCATATAGAATTACAAACACTTCCTAGTCAATCTCTATGGTCATGCACCATAATGGTGCATATAAAAATTGAGGACTTTTTTATCATATTTCTCATATAACTTAAATTTCTTTCAAAAAATTTGTGCTAAATGAAGCATAATTTTTTTAGGTTTATTTTAACTAATTACTAATTTCTAAAAATGTTGATTTTATATAAGGGCTAGATTTGTTGCAAATATTTAAAATTTAGGTGTCTTTTAAATTTGTTGTAAAGTAAAATTAAAACATTTGAAACACTTTTAGTTGCCTGGTTGGTTATAAAACAAATTCAGGAGATTATATTTTTTTGTGTTTTGATGACTATAAAGTGAATCCAAATTTTTGTATTAATGTATTATTTTAAATATATATTTTTTATAATAGTTATTTTAGGGCATGAGGCAGGTTGGTAGGATGGCGACGACAGCTATGGTGGATGTGATAGCTTGAAAGGTTATGAATTTGTGTTTGTACAAGAATACAATATTGATGGTTGGGGAGGCGGATCATGGGAAGAGATGGACGATTGTTGGATTTGATGTTGATCAATCATGTGGAAGATTGTAATGTTAGATGGTAGTGTGGAAGGAGATTGCACCATTAGATGTTTTGCGAAGATCACAGGGAGGAATCATCAAGGAATTTCATGTAGCAGTAGGACCGGATAATATTCCAATAGAAGTGTGGAAATGATTAGAGATCAAGGAATTTTTTACTTACAAATCTTTTAATGTTATTTTAAAGACTAAAAGATGCAGATGAGTGGAGAAAGAGTTTGTTGGTTCCTATATTTAAGAATAAAGGTGATGAAGAGTGCAAATTATGAATTAAGTTAATGTCTACATTAAAATTATGGAGAGAAAATGAGCATAGGTTATGATGTGACTAGTTTCTCTGTCAGTTTGGTTTCATGCCGGTAGATCTATTATGGATGCTATACATTTGTTAAGAGGTTTGATGGAGAAGCATAGAGAAAATAAGAAGGATCTACATATGATATTTATTGATTTAGAAAACATGATAAAGTCTCAAGAGATGTTCTTTGGAAGTTCTCGAAAAAGAAGTTAATATTGGTTATATTCAAGTCATTAAGGATATGTATACTAGAGTTGTTACTTGTGTCCAAACACAAGGAGGATTGACAAAATATTTTTCTATTTCAGTTGGATTACATCAAGGATCAACATTAAGCCCTTATCTTTTTTACTTTAGTTATGGATTTTTTTCGAGACATTTACAAGAAGATGTACCTTGGTGTATGCTTTTGCATGACATTCTTCTTGTTGATAAGACTAGAGGGAGTCCAATGAAACTTGAATTATGGAGGTCAACTTTAGAGTCTAAAGGTTTTTTAGTTTAAGTAGATCTAAACTGAATATATATAGTGTAATTTTAGTTAGAAGTTTTATAGTGTTGTGACTTTAGGTGATCAAGTCATTAATAAGAGTGAGCGATTCATATTTAGGCTCTATTGTTCAAAAGGATGGTGAAACAGATGGAGATGTTATTAGTAGAATTCAAGTTGGATGGTTGAAGTGGAGGAATGCATCTGGCCTATTATGTGATAGAAAAGTCCCACTTAAACTTATGGAAAAATTTTATAAGATGGTGGTAAGACAATGAATCATATGCGAATGTTGGCCAATAAAGAGAAATATAAGACTAAGTTAAGTGTTCTGAGAGATGAGGATGCCAGTGGATGAGTGGCTTTACCCTTAGAGATAGAATATAAAATGAGTATGTTGGAAAAGTTGGAGTAACTCTAGTGGTAGATAAGATTGAGCCTTAGATGGTTTAGCCTAAAGCGTCGGGTCAGATGACTGATTAGGAGTAGATGGCAGATTTGTCTTATGTTAAGAAAGGTAGAGGTAGGCCTAAAAAGACTTGGTTAATATGTATAAAAAATGATCTTAGTATACTTGAATTAAATGAAATAAGATGTATAAAAAATGATCTTAGTATACTTGAATTAAATGAAAATTTGATACATAATAGGACACAATGGAGACGAAGGATTCATGTAGCCGACCCCACCTAGTGGGATTAAGGCTTGTTGTTGTTGTTGTTGTTGTACAGGGAGGACTTGAATGTGGAGCTGCATACATGCAATGAGAATGGTTTATATCGAATTCACCTGATGATTTGGGTAACTGTATAATGCATTGAAAATGGCTCCATGGGAGGATTTCAAACACTTAAAATGCTAGAATCTCTTCATTTATACTAATTTCTACATTCCCAGTATATTCAAACAACTAGTCCTTATGTTATTCTAGTCAAATGATCAGCCCAATTCATTGACTGAGAATGCCTTTATCACTATGAAGTTTACAACATTTTTATACTGCAAAAGCAAGTTATATTATTCTAGTGAGGAAGCGACCTTATGATTAGAACTTATTAGTTCTTGACAAATTGTATTATTGTATTTTATTACTTGTGCAAACTATTTCTCTGGTTAATTTTGCATGTTTGGATGGAAATGTGCGTCTGTGATCATTGGACTTGCAGACTGCTGAAGGTTTGCGAGTGCTTTTGATGTCTGCTTGTCTATACAAATTTTTAAGTACTTTTCCAGAACAAGTACAACGTGAGAATGCAGTTGTTGTTTAGTCTACACTGATCTTTTTGTGCGTTGGAGCTTTTTGAGTTTTGTACCATGGAAACATCAAAATTGTATCACAATGACCCTATGTTCTTGATATTGATTAATTTTCTTGCATTTTATTCAGATCTTGAAATTCTATTATTGTTGTGTAAACTGCACATTCCTTGGATATTTTATGCTCTTCCAGTGCATCTAAAGTCCAACAGCTTGTCTATACAAATTTTTAAGTACTTTTCCAGAACAATTACAACGTGAGAATGCAGTTGTTGTTTAGTCTACCCTGATCTTTTTGTGCGTTGGAGCTTTTTGAGTTTTGTACCATGGAAACATCAAAATTGTATCACAATGACCCTATGTTCTTGATATTGATTAATTTTCTTGCATTTTATTCAGTTCTTGAAATTCTATTATTGTTGTGTAAAACTGCACATTCCTTGGATATTTTATGCTCTTCCAGTGCATCTAAAGTCCAAAGCAGTGCCTTTTTCATTTGTAGTTTGAGTTATCTTATTGTCAGTAAAAGGAAATCTTAAAAAGATGTTTTTGTTTGATTTCTGTAGGGTTAACCAATCAGAGTTCATTGTACCTTATTGGAAGTTCAGGAAGAGCTGCAGTTATTCAATATCTGTTGGGACTAGGTTCAAAATGCATTTTGAAAGTGAAGATGCAGCAGAGAGAAGGTTTAGAGATTGTTTTAGGGGAGTTATGAAAAAAAATGGATCTGATGTATTGAATTCAAAAATATTGATTGATTTCCTTAACTGTTTCTAGGTGCACTGGATTGATCACTGCAGTTAGTGACTTGGATCCAGTCCAGTGGCCGGGCTCAAAATGGAGGTGCCTTGTGGTATGATTCTATAGCTGATGTCTTATTATAATCTGCAATGAATTCCTTATGCATTTTCTGTTTTTATTTTCATCTAACACTTGCAGTAGCTACACGTGCTACATGCTCTTTTAATTGTAGCTATCATATCCATGAAGGTTTTTTATTGCATATTTTTTTCTCGATATATTCCATCATGCTGCATCGGCATATTTAATGTGTTGTAATACAATATTATTTACCCTCACCCTTTGGTTTAGTGCAGTATAGATAACATTTAAGTTATTTATATTGAGTCTCATTTATGCTGAAATATTTATATTTAATTTATGTTGTTTTCCCCTATTTGTAACTTTTTTTCTGATGCACGAAATGTTCAATTGTCAATCATATTTTTATATTTTGCTTAAAAGTAGTTTTGTTTGAGTCGTGAGGCCTATTTTTATAATTAGTGCCTAGATTCTTGTATTTGAATTAGTTGATAATGAAATAGAAAATGAATTTTAATATGTTAATTTTTCTACTTGTTAACTCTCATTGCTTCTTTTAATCTAAGTAAGATTTCTTCATGCTTCATCTAACCTCTTCAATTTCATTGTTTTTTTTAATGAAGTTCTTTCTATATTCCTCTTCTTGAATATAAAAATACTCCGCAATCTTGACCTCCTTGCTGAATTTGCCATCAAATTTGTTTTTAAAGTTTTTATATAATTCCTCACAACTACCTCTTATGTAAATGGTCTATTTCGTCCCTCTAAAATTAATAGAGATTGTGATTATCTCGCCCTTGATTTTTCTTTGAATGACAGCAAAGTCAAGCTCGATATGCTAGCCCCAAGCGGTGTCGATTGACCTTTATTTGAGTAGAGAGACTTTGTTTGTTGGTAATTGTCATGCCCCAAATTTTGAAGGCAGTACACTTCAGTTTTACACGATGTGATGAAAAAAAATTATAAAATCTTATTTTGTGCTCACAAGAAGAAATTCATATACAAATAGTTGTAAACATGATAAACTAAGATAAGCAGAGAAAATACATATTATCTCATTCTATTAATAGAATTTATAACTTTTGTCCAACAATGAAGCAAAACAACATCTTATGAAAAGGAAACTAAGTGAAACAATTGAAATGAAAAATATAATTATCCAAAACCTAATAAAAATCTAAATAAAACTAATATAATATCTTAAAATATCAAAATAATTTTACTACTGAAAATCTTCTCTTATGGAGAAAGTCTCCCAGCTATCTGGTATAACCTATTTAAAAATAATAATACATGAGTTTGACGAATCAAACTCAATAAGCAACTATTATTTATTAATGTATAGATTATATGTTAATGGTGCATGCAATAAGAGCGACAATAAAAGCACAAGTTACTATATAAATACTAACGATGCAATGAATGTCATCTAGTAGTTAGGTTTGTTATATATATTGAAAGGTATCATCTGCTCAAATAATTTTCAACATAAAAAAGCTCATGATTAATTGTATACAAACATCCATACATCACCCAAGTCAGGTAATCTAAATAGTCATTAATTCTATTGCATATCTATTCTCATGATTATAGTCATTTTAAAAAAAATCATGGTATAACCTATTTTAAAAAATAATAAATGAGTTTGAGGAATCAAACTCAACAAGTAGCTATTATTTATTAATGTATAAATTATATGATAATGGTGCATGCAATAAGAACAACAAAAACGGCACTAGTAACTATATGAATACTAACAATGCGATGAATGTTATCTAGTAGTTAGGTTTATTATATAGATTGAAAGGTATCATCTGTTCAAAAATGATTTTCAACATAAAAAAGCTCATGAGAACTTGTATGCAATCATCCATACGTTACCTAAATCAAGTAATCTAAATAGTCATTAATTCTATTACATATCTATTTGTTTGTAGGAAATAAAGTGAAAAAAAGAAGAAAATTTGAAATCCTAATTTCCGCATAGCAATCGTCAGTTTCACGTCATTGAAATCGTATGGGGGAGGAAGAGGAAATGGTTAGAAGTGCCGATCTTTATAAAATGGAGTTGGGTCAGCCAATGATCTTATTGGCCAACATGTCCAATGGTTAAACTGATTCTTGCTTGAAATCCTTAGCCGCAGCCATGCGAAAACCCTGTCCATAGCATTTGTCTTGCCCTCCCTTCGGTCAAGTTGACTTGTGACAATGCTCTTCTTCATAAATGATAATCTCTTTAAGCTATCAACTCCTCTCTAGTGTGCTTTGCCTTAATCGTGCTTGAGCATAGAAGGGAGAATAAGAGCTGAATTCTCAAACTGCCCCGCCTCCTTAAGTATCATAGAAGAGTAAGCAAGGGCATTTTAGTCCAAAATGAAGAAAAAAGCCATTTGGAGATTCGAATTTTGGTAATTTTCAAAATTGGAAATTTTATAATTATTTTTTTTGCTCCATAGGTCAATTGAAGGCCTCTATCATTGATTTTTGATTTAGCGTGAGATGAAATTATCTATCTCCGTTGGGGGAGAAGACGTGAACATGATTTCACAAAATGCAACACTATTAAGCCACCATTTTTCAAAAAAAAAAAAACTAGAAATTTAAATTATTTGAAATAAAATAAATCACAGATTTAAAATCCAAAGACTTGTTTTATTGATCTTGGATCCGACTGAGAATTTTGTGAAAACCTTCATTGTCTTATATTTTATGCGAGATGAAACAACTTTTGTCAATTTTGGACTTGGAATAAGGGAGAAGAGTGCTCATCGTACTAAATTTTGCAAACATAGTGTTATTAAGCTATCATGCTATTGACATTTCGTGAAATGTACTGAGCTTAAATTTTTATTCAAAAATTTAAAGATCAAACAAAAATTAATTGAATCTTAGATTATTAAATAAATAAATTTATAATTTCCAAGAAATTGAGGTAAAGTTATTTGTAATCGACCTGTATTCATCATTAAGTATCACTTCATTCATTTGAAAGGAAATTATGATTATGAGGAATTGACGATTGACAGGCTAAAATACATCCCAATTAATTTAGTATAAAATTAAAGTTTATATCCAACATAAAAAAGGCAGGGAAGGTCAAATCAATGATTTTATATCAAAAATAAAATGAGATTTAAATAAATGATTCATCTTAAATATATAAGGATATTGAATTAAACATTCATCTCAAACATAAAAGAGATCTAGTCGAACATTCATCTCAAAAGATGATTAAATTAATGATTTGTCTCAAACACAAAACAAGATTGCTCTATCGACTTAGGTATAAGGCTAAGTATATTCCAATCAATCTCATTAAAAATGAAGATACATCTCAAATGAGATTAAAGTCAAATGTTTTTTGATCAAATTACATTGACTCAAAAAATTCAATTTTAAACATAAAAGGAAATTGAATCAAAAGATTCACTTAAAGCATAAATGGAGATCGAATCAAAGATTAATATCAAACATGAGGTTAAATCCCTAAATCTAGTCACTTGTTCGCCATTTGAAATTTTTTTAAATTACGTCATTCTAATAGATGTAAGTCTAACTCTTGGTTGCAATGCAAACTTTCATCACTCCAATCCCTGACTTTTCAATGGATGTAAGCCCAGTCTCTTGTTCGCCATGTGAACTTTCCTAAAACTTTGTAAGTCCAATATATGTTTACCATGAAAACACTATTCACATTATTATGGTCATTTTTGTCAAGACACTTTGAAATTATGATGGTGAACACCAACTTAAGAAAATCTAATGACTTCCTATAAAGTTGTCACTTTATGTGCATTTTAGCTATGTTAGCCAATAACCAAAATGATTTTACTTATTTATACACCATTGCATATAGACATACAATTTTATTTTTTTTTATAAATAAATTTCATGTGATATTTATTACACAATGACTAGTGTTATTGATATTTTAAAGTATGATTTTAATATGAATAAAATCAACTATATTTAGTAAAGGTAATGTGCATGAAAAATAAGTATTGCAAAAAATAATTTATTATATAGGAATCTTTACAACAATAAATCAAGGTAAAACTATTCATGCATTTGAGTGATCATCCAAATTGTACAATTCAACGATTTCTTATTCAATGTATTTGCAGCTATGTTAGCATTATCTATGTGATAGTTAATTTGTAAATAATAAGTTTTTATCAACTCAAGTGATCACTTCTATCTTAAATCCAACTTTTTTTGAGTGAATATAATTTAAAGTGAAAGCTTTACAATGAATATTATATAACTAATGTCTTTAGATTTTTAAATGTAATGACAACTGTATCTAGTTCCAAGTCATGAATATGATAGCATATTTTATTACCTTATTGTGCTACATTTGGACACAACCTAAATATTGATGTGAAGTATTATTAACAATTTGAAGTTCATTCATGCCAGAAGGAATAGTGAGGATGGGAGTTGGCACAAAGTGATTTTTGAGCTTTTGAAAACTCTACTTAGAAATATCATATCATTCAAACTTAACATCCTTTAATGTTAGTATAGTCAAAAGTGTGACAATACAAGAAAGCATTCCATAAACCTTCTATGAATTGAATCTCCGTGATAGTGCTAATCCATTATCATCTTAATCTCAGTAGGATCAACATAATTTATGACTCAACTAATAATATGTCTAGGGAAAGCAACTTCTCGAAGCTAAAACTTACATTTAGAAAATTTCAAGTAGAGTTTACTCTCATGAGGAATAATCAATGATGCTTTGAGATGTGCATGCTTTTTTTACTCTTCAAGTATATTAGGATATCATCAATGAATATAATAATAAAATGATCTAAACAAGATTTGAAAGATCTATTTAGTTGGTCAATGAAAGCGGCTCGTGCACCAATCTATTCAAATGACATCACAAGAAATTCATATGACCATTTCGAGATTTAAAAATAGTCTTAGGTATATCGTCATTCTTGATTTGTAATTAATGATACTTGGAGTGAAGGTTAGTTTTAGTAAATATGGAGGAATTGTAGTTGGTCAAATAAATTGTTATATGAGGTAAATGATATTTGTTTTTTTATAGTTACTTTATTTAGCTCTATGTAGTCGATACATAATCTCATGTTTTTATATTTCTTCTTTACAATTAAGATTGATGCTCTCCAAATTGAAATGTTAGGTTTTATGAATCTTTTATTAGACAATTCCTAAAATTGCACTGTGAGCTTCTGGATTTCAACTTTATTTAGCTCTATGTAGTCGATACAATCCTTTGGAAATCAAAACAATACTTAAAAGTAAATTTATGGCAATCCTTTGGAAATCATTTGGAAACCCATTAGCAAATTATTGAATCATAGGCACACCATATAAAGTACAAGATTACCAACACTTGTATAAAGATCATTTTATAGGCTTTAAGTGCTTATACTAACAAGTCATTGCTCCACTCATGCCATTAAAACTAAAAGATGTCAAACTAGGTGTATAAAAAGGACATAACTCTTTTGACAATTTATAATTTGGTGATATAAAGATCGTAGTTTATAACCAATATTGCATCAACTCAGCTAGTAAATAATATAAATATAACAAGTATATGCACATTATTAATAACAATATCACAATCATGAACACGCTGAGTAACAATCACATAGATAACAAGATAGCAAGGGAATTTATAAGTGTGGTTGCAACTGAGAAACTAATGCATTCGATGCAAATATGAATGAATGCAATGCCTCAGAGTCAAACAAAAGCTTTGCCTATTACTTAAAAATATACGTTATACCTTTTACTAGTTCAGGAGTATCAAAAATCTTCTATGGTGTCATAATAAATATCGGTGGTGGGATCGTTGATCTATACTGCTACTGAGTTTAAGGTCATTGTGGTTGATTTGTTTGGATTCGAAGAGGATGGGAGGCTGGGGAGAGAAAGATAGCGGTGTTGTCTTTTTGGCAAGTATGACATCATGTGTTGTTGGTACTATAAAGTTGGTGAGTGTTATTGATATGGTTGAGGTCCTAGGAGTTATTGTGATTGTTGTTGAGGTTATAAATGATATGTCTTTCATATATCCCTTGTCATTATGCTTATGATATTGGCCTACACTAGTCTTCCACCCATTTTTGTATTTGTACTTTAATTGTTCTCTTGAGTGGCTACTGGATGAGATTGATCGTGAGTCTTGAGGGGATGATTTTTGACATCATGATAAGTACTATATCAATTGAAACACTTGCCAACCATTAAATTACAGATTTTTGAAGGCCATTTCCTACTGTAGATATAGCAAGTAATATTCTTTGATTCCTACAACAATTGGTTTTGTTGATTCTTGTTATAACTATTTGCTTGTGTCTACATTATTCCTCTTTCTAGTATGTTTTCTTAGTAGGCATTGATCTCTATCTCTCTCTCTATATTTATATATGATTCGATTAAAAAATTCTTTGAATATAGTGCACTTGATAAGAGAGAAATATTTTAAATATATTCTCTCATGATGAAAAGGACATCATAGAATTTTTTGACCTTTATATTGACCAATAAAAGGGATAAATCTGATGATCTTGACAAATTGATTCTTGTAGTCTTGAATAGTTTTATATCCTTGCACCAATTTCTTTATAATTTTGAAAGGTTGATATTAGGTGTCACTCATATGAATGTAAAGCATGAATTCAAGCTCAATTCTTGGAGTAGAAGTGTTAATTTTGTTTTAGGACCATTGTATTGGCTATATAGAGTTAATAAAGATTCTAACTCAAAAAACCAATGAACATAAATTAAAAATATTTTTAATATACTAATATACATATATAATTAATAAATTAAAACCTTAATTAAGTTAATTTCAAAATTAGTAAAATACTATGACTTTTTTTATATATAGCTATTCCTTTTTGGAATATAGGACTGTAGGAGAATACAATGCTACTCAACTCGTGCCATAATAGTCATATCATGAGTTTACTGTTCTTCAACGAAGCTTACTATTGGTCAATAGGAGGTGCTTCAGTGATGCTCGCGAACTCCAATTTCTTTATAATTCATCAATTGAATCACTGTATTAGGTCCATATGTATTATGGAGGCGACTCTCCAACTAATCATTTCCACCTCTTAATTAAAATGTTGTTATATACACACCTTATGCTCTTTGGGGCATTTGGTACCTTGAAACGTCTTCTCAATATTATGGTGTCATTCCTCTTATTTCATTGATTAAATCAGCATTTGGTCCACCATTCCTCCATTAACTTAATCAATTGGTAGCATTTTCATTCTAATAGTAACATGTGTCATTACATCACTTTATCACTTGAACTACTTGAGTTCCACTAGTGATCGATGCGCTAAAAATTGCTCGTGGGGCTGGTTAAGTTGTTTGCAATTTTGGTAGTAGCATTATCACTTATAACTAGCACACTTAAAGTGCTTTCTAATCTCCTCAATTGCTCCATTCAAAATACCAAAAATATAGTCTGCATCTTTCATCTTATTTAATGTATTCACAGACTTTAAAAAGATGTGTCATATGGAATATTCATTTCAAGCTTCTATTCTTCATATCTGACCATCCATCAATGATGGTAATGTTTGCTTGAGGTCATGTTCTCTCCTTAATAGTTTTTTTTAGTATTTGTCAACTCTTTTTTCAATATCCAAGTCCTCAATATACATAGTAGAAGGTTTAAGCTCTTGACCATAAGACCTTATTGATGTAAGTTTGAGATATCTCCACATTAAATGGAAGGATATTAAAAAAAATCTCTCAATATCCAGGTGTTCACGTCTTTTCACCCCCTTTGCATGTCGAGGAGAAATGTGATGGGTTACTTTCGCTCTATCATCCTTATCACTTAACACATTTTACATATACTAATCTATTGGTCCTCGTACACCTCTATGTAGTTGAAACAACGATGAAGAACTCTTGGCACTTTGCTCATTAGCCAAATGTATCTCTACATCCACCTTATCATTAAATTGTTGTTGTATCAAGTGTTTTGTCATTCTTACTTTTTTCATATATGTCTTCTTGTCACTTTGGAACCTTTGCTTAAGATACAATACTTTTGTGAGAGCTAGATAGTTGTTCTTTCATTCTAGTCACATCCCCTTACTCAATCTTAATACATTAATTATATTTGAAATATACATAAGTCTTCTCCCCATCTTCAATATCAACTTGCACGCTATTCGATGCTAGGTCCTTCCTATTCCCTATTGTGTTCTTCTCCTTTCCTCTAATCATATTGCAAACCTTAAAAATATTTTTTAATTAAAAAATTTAACTAAGATGAAAAAAAAGAAAGCAAACAAAAAATTAAGTTATAGGAAAAAAGGAAGATTTCCTGCTAAACCTTAATGGAGGAAAACAAATACAAAGAAATATGTGCTTCTATAAATATGATAGCTAGCGACGATGCTGGAGGTAGCGAGCAGTAGTGTTAAATAGTTGGGCTGTAGTTATGAGAAGATTGGGGCATGATAGAGCAGGCCAAGGCTCTAGGTTTCGCTTCTAGGGTGAGTGGAGTTTGATTTGAAGGGGTGGGGTTACTTGTTTAATTAGAAAATTAAACTTAATTAGTGAGGTGTGCAGCTCACCTAAATTTTGTTGAGGCACACCTAATATGGTGAGGCGCACTCCTCACCCAGGGTGATATGAGGCTGGCACCTAGGCACTATATTGAGTAGATGTGTGCTTCTTATTGCACAATTTTAAACCATGCTTTACTTCATCAATCAGATTGATCACTTGTTGCTATTATTGAAGTTTGGTATTCCCACCTTTCTCAAATAATTGGCAGAATTTGTTGGCCAATTGTCTATTATGATTGGTCCTATATAAGTTCTCATTTCAATCAATTAGTACCTTAGGTTGTACCAGTCTAAGAATATACATGAGCATTTTCAAGATTCTAGAGATTTTTTGAATTATTTACTAAGAATGTAAATTTGTTGTATCTTTTAATTAAAAGTATGATATTTAACTAATTAAAAGATACATTCTGCATAGAATTTTGAAAATTAATAACTTATAAGTTGGTATAATGATTGTACTTATAAGATTTTAGGCTATATGAATGTCAAGAAAAAAATATCATCAAATTTATTTTTAAATTGGAAACTCTCATATTGAAGAAGAGTTTGAGTGATAAAGTTATTAGTTTCATTAAAAGTGACATCTTTTGAAGTGAGAAATTTTAATGTGGGTGGATAATAGCACAAATACCTCATTTGTGTTGCAGAATATTGAATGAATAAGCACTTGAGAGTTCTTAGAATAACTTTTCTTTTATGTTGCTTATTAATATGATCATAAGCAATACATCTAAAAACTTTAGTATGGATCTTGTAGAAGCTATAAGTTAAAAAAATCCTATCAAATAATTTAGGGGATTTTTGAAACCTCTAGAGTAGATCTGGGCATTGAGCGAGTTGTGCTTGGCACAGGTCGAGCATATTCGATCTTTGACAAGGGAATGTAGGCTTAGTTTGAGGCTAGGTGCTCTCTATAATTTTTTAGCCAAGCCCCTAATTAATGAGTCGGGCTAGCCCGCATGCTTAAAAAAAATGTTTTTATTGCACTTTCATTTTTATAAATTAAAATTTTATGACACTAATCAAATATTTATTACTTTTTAAGAAAATTATGAGTTGATCAATAAATCAAATATTAAACAAACTATATTTTTGAATTGATTTAAATATTAGAGCGTTATACTTATCACAACTTTAGCATAACAAAAATCAGGAAAACCTATCAAAAAATATAAATTCATGTAAAATCAATGCCCTTGCATGACATGACTACACTACTCATCGTCAAACAAAAAGATACCAAAAAGTAAAGTTATTACACCAATAAAAATAACTTTCCATCGTAATCATAAAACAATGCAACTCTTCAATCTTTTCTTGCAAAGAGAAAAATTTATTACAAAATGATAAAAGTATATGAAAATTATCATTTACCTCAAATACTAAAAAAGTATTATTAATATTATTATTATGAAGTTCACTATCAATCTCCACATCACTAGTTTCATCTCCATCATCAATACTTATTCCTAATAGGCTTTGACCACTTACCTATTAACTTTAGTAATATTTTGGCACAAATTCATATCATAAGTTTATATAAACAAAAAATTAACAAGAAGTTAAATACTTGCAAAAAAACCTTTAGCATGTAACCAATCCTCATAACATGGCAATGCTTGTAGTGTGTTTGAGTTTAGCGGACATCTTGTTGGGTTAATATGTTTTTGCCCATGCTAAGCGTTGACTCAAAAGCTACAATTCATACAAGGATTGATAAAATATTTTTAGCCATGGATGTCATTTTAGGCTATTTAGATGTAGACTTACTCTAATAATCCAAAATATCAAGATTCAAATCTGTATTTAATATTGGCTCCTAAAGCTCAAGTTGTGAATTGTACTCTCTCTTGACTTTCTATTTAAGTATTCCTTAAATACAATTTCATTAGAGTTGGAATGATGTGAGGTTTGGCTAGATTCTTCATATAAACTAATTGATGTTAAATCTTATTCTTGTTAATTAATTTTGTAATGCTCAAACAAACTATAAAGTAAATCCTTACTTTCTGAACATGAAAGTGTCCATCATCTCCATAAAGACTCAAATAATCAAGTTTATATCTTGGATCTAAAATTTTTGCCCAGGAGTGCAACATATTGTATTCAGATTAATAATTATCAATTTATTTTGCATACTAATAACCATATCTATCATGAAATGTGGAGGACATGCAATATATTTCAACAAATTTCTGCCCAAGAGTGCAACATATTGTATTCAGACTAATAATTATCAATTTATTTTGCATACTAATAACCATATCTATCATGAAATGTGGAGGACATGCAATATACTTCAATAAATGCATTTAAAATTTTCAAATACTGCAAGAATAAATATTTCTTGTGGTTGGTGGCAGAAAATAAGCATTTCATCTCGAGAAAGACTTGTAAAAATGTATACAAGCACTTTAAACTTTTGCCATTCTAATTTTGTTAGGTTGAAAAGTTTGTAATCCTTATTATGTTGTTCTTTTGATATAATACACGATCAATCATAATATATGTGTTGTTCCCTCAAACACATATTAATTCGAAGTTTTTTTCTCATCGTGAAATTATTTTAACATCAGAATAGATTTATTCAAAATTTAGAAGCCACATCTAATATTTTTCAATAACATCATCAATCAACTTTAATCCCATTTGCACTATGACGTTCAAAATATGACAACAACATTGAATTCGGAAGAAGGCGTCATCACATATTAGTTATTTTTTTGCATTCAAGTGCATTTTAAGAAGATTAATAATAAAATCATTATATGAAGGATTATCAAGAGCAATCTCATCATTAATATCAAGAGTAAGCTTATCATTAATCTTCCACTCAAAAAGAAAAAAAGTAATCTCATCTGAAGTTGTTTGCCCATTAAAAGATGGTGTTAAAGCTCTGAATACTATTATTTCTTTGACTCATTGTGTCAATTATCAGATGTCAAATAAATATGACTATTACTCTTCAATAATTCATTCAACACATATCTATTCTCTTATTCATAATGTAACATAATAGCTTTTTTAAAATTATGTCTATTGATAGCTTTAAATTGTGGCTAAATGAAAGTTTATCACTAACAAAAAGTATCAACACAAATCTACGCAGCTCTTCTATATCATATTTTACATTTGTTATGAATGTAGCTCTCAGACTTTGTTTGACACTAAGTCATACATTGATTTATGCTATAATTTTTTTTAGATGGACAAATACTTAAATGATAATGCAAATGTGATATTCTACTTTTTGATGTTGCACTTAATATTTTATTACAATGCTTACACTTTGCCTTTGTTGTACTCTTGGAATCAGATTTCAATAAAATCATTTCATCCCAAACCTTTGAATGCATTCTTACCTTTTTTTTATTAATACTTCTTCATTATCATTTTTTATTTCTTTAGATTTTAATTCATCTTGAGATTTACAGAGTTTTCCATTTTGAAAGTTGACACACTAGCCACAAAATAAGAAAATTATAAATGATTCACACTCAATAGCCACATAACTTCTTTACAAACTATTAAACATGACATTGAACGTACCAAGCTAAATTAAATAAAAAGTATAAACCAAAAGTACAATGCAAGAATTTCTTTCAATTTTTTGTTTGGGATTTTGGGGTGCTGAATCCGGAATGTGTAGGATCTCCAACTACTATGACAACAAATTTGCAATGGAGAAAAAAATTAGATGCTAGGGCCATCTCATGTAGAAACATTTATGCTTTCTAGATTTTAATGTTACCAAGATGTAATTAATATAGAGGTGCTAACATTATTATGATGCAAACTGTAACTTTGATTTAGTGTTATATAACTAGATGTCACATAACAGGTACCAACAAAGCAAATAATATCATTTAAATATTTAGTAATTAAATAAGTTAACAAATCAAACACTCAACATCTTGCCAATAATAAATTATCATATAGCAGATTTCAATAAATCAAACAGCTCATTAATAACAACAATCATTTCATTTGCCAGGAATCAATTTGACAAAAGTTCACATCACCAAGCATTAGAGCTTAGGTCATAGTTTAAACAGTAGAACAGAAAAGTGTAAGTCAAAAAACTTGTAGATTTGAAATAAGAAGAAAATGCATTAAGTTTTCTCCTAAATCATAACAATTAATTGGCTACTAGTAATTAAAATAGTGTACATTTGGAAAGGTATAAACTTGTAAAACTATTATGGAGAAAAATACAGTTTTTAGAAGTTTTGTTTAAACAAGCAGAAATTGGCATCTAATTTAACAAATCACAAACATATAGAACTTAGGAATTTGGTCTAAACAATATTTCGAGAAATGTCCTCTATTTTGGATGAAAAGAAGCTCACGAAAAACTAGAAAGAGGCATTGGAAAGGCTACAAGGAAGGAGGAAGGTAGGTTTACGGGATTCTAACGTCACATTAGATTTATAACTCTGTTCTTCTGGTGCATATAGAAGTTGCAGAGCTGGAAGCCTATTATAGAGGAGAGCAAGGGAGGACATCGAACGTGATTTGCGGCAGTCGAAGCTTTGCGATGTCTTCAATCTTGGCATTAATGTTTACTGTCTTCCCAGTTCACGTTGTTGAAGGGTGCAAACTAGGAATCGAGAGGAGAGCACAAGAGCTGGCTGTATGTTTAGGGTGTGAATGTGATACAACAATTGATACTTATGAATCACGATCGATCGGGAAATATTTGTCTTTTGGTCCACTTGAGGCTAATGAAACTTTTTTTTTGATTCCGGTATCAAAAGAGTTGGTGGGCTTAGCCATCTCGGGCATTGATCGAGTCAATGTGAGCTTGGGTTGGGTCGAGCTCAACAAATTTCAATAATTTCATAGCCAGACCGTCCATCTTATGTGGCTTATGCCTAGGTCTACTCTAGAGGGTATTCCATTGATTAAATAGATATGTATTAGAATAGTTTCTCAGTATCATTTCAGTATTTGATTTTGGAGATTTGTTCCATTGAGGAGAAAGCATATGTCGAAGATTTTTAAAAAAAGAGTGCGCTAATCTGTAACAGTGTTTCATGATAGTAATTGTGGTGTAAGAGGTGAAGGAGAATGATGGTTAATCTCGATTCTCAAAAGTATAACTTATTCTTTTTCTTGCTCTAATCTATAAAGAAGATGACTTTGCAGTTATGGCTTTAATAAATTTATGGATATAAGAAGTTAATTGTAAGGTGTGGAACATGAATAAAGAACTAAATGAGATTTAAGGTTTAGTTCTTTTAGATACTTACATGAATCAAGAAATATTTAAACAGAACATTTTCCTTATGAAGCACACATAAAACTCATTTCATTTGAATGTCTATATACATGTCAGCATTTAGATTAAATGGGAAATGATTTTTTCAAATATGTGCATAGATTTCTTTCATTTGAAGTCATTTAGGTTGAGTGAGGATGATGCCTTATTTATCAAAAATCTCATTGTGTTGTGTGTGTGTGTGTATACATATATATAATTTATTTGCGTAAACCCTTCCTTTTCTCACAAAAAATCTCGCTTAAACAAATGTGTCATCAAAGTCACCTAAATAATTCAATCTATTGCTTTAAAGGTTTTAGCAATTGCGAGGTGTTTCTATTTGTGTGCCAATCCATGACAAGTCCCTCATAAATTCAATCTAAGTCTTGCTTTTGATCACAATGAAGTCATCAAGCACTTTAAAATTTAGTCTTGTTATGTTCAAGCTATCAATTCATTTGACATGACACGTACCATGCTTTTGGGTCTTCATTCATATTTGATTCAACTCTTTTGGTTGTTTCAAGATCTAATGTATTGTAGTTCAACATTTATTGAAGTGTTTTACTTGTGTTGAATATGCACATGCACTTACTTCTAGTTGGATGCTTGCAAGTTTAATCTCATTTCAAGAGTTTTGTATTTTGTGTTTAGTTCAGTTATCAATTTTACAGCCCATTTAAATCTCTAGTGTTCTTATAATTTGTCCTGTTTGCATTCTTTTTGTTAGTCTATGTTCCAGTAGTATGCTGACATTGTCTCCACATAAGGGTGTTACTCCGTGAGTGTTATGGCCTTTCCATCACTTATGAGAAGTGTGCATGGTAAGGTGTGTTGTGATATAGTGACTGGTGGTTTTTATACCTATCGTGTTTATGAGAAGCATCACATGGATCTTCAAACCATGTATGGGAAAGCATCTTAATTTTCCTCTCCATATTAAAGCAACACAAATGAGTATTTATCATCTAACAAGTTTCTCCATCGTGTTGGAGCGGGTGTGTAAAATTTGACACAATTCTCTTATTTTTTTTCATCCACACGTAAAATGAGGTCATGCTGACAAAATTTCACAGGAAAATAAATGATTGGGGCTTGGCTTGTGGCTTAACTGGTGGTCTGAGTTGAAATTAGCAAATGGGGGATTATGGTGTTGGCTATTTGATATGCTTGGATTGATTAGAACAGTTTGCATCTAGGAAGGGAAGTGTAGGAAGGTCTGCTTTGGGTCTTTTGCCGGCTTGCACAAGGAAGATGAAGATTGCTAGGGCTGATTTTATGTAGATGGTTATCAGTTGATTAAAGGAACTTAGGTTAGACTATCAGCAGCAAGATGAGAAGACGATGAGATGTGATTCAGGAGAGGAAATAGATGAGGAGAGGGTTGTGGTTTCTGTGATATTTTGAGAAAATAGAAGAATGATAAGGAGAGGGAATGGTGAGAGTTTGTGTTAGTTGTGAGGACAACGACAGTGAGGTGGTGTGGCTAAAAGCTTGGCTGGTAGTTGGGGAGTTCAGCAAAGAAAACAGGAAGAATGGGAGGACTACAAGTCTGTGACTTGGAAGATAGTGGCAGATGTAGGTTGATGGGCTGAGCCTTTATGATCAATTGAAAATATTGAACAAAAGAGAATTAAGAGTTGGAGTTGGATGTGTACGAGAGAGAAGGTTCAGTGGCTTGCATGAGGAAGCAGGGTGGATGGGCTTCAATTTTGTGCAGTTGGGATTGAGTCGGCATTGTGCGGACAATAGGGGAGGGTGAGGAGGAGACTTGAGTATTTTGGTGGGGTGGGTTTGGCTTGTGTGGGAACAGAAGAGTGAGAGATTGAGAGCTTGAACCTGTGACGCACGAGCAGAGGAGAAATGAGAGGAAGAGATGATGCTGAATATAAGCTAGATCATTAATCATCACCTTTTTTTCTTTTTTCTTCAACACATATAAGAGAAAATATTTCATTCAGGGGGGAATATTTTCTATACTTAAGATTTCTGTCCAAACTTGATCAAATTCAATGTTTGAGTCTTGACAAGAATTGAAAGATCATCTCTTACTTAAAGAATTGTTTGAGGATTATTGCATTCTTAAATTATGATTTATTGAGATCTTAATAATAGTCTAATTTCAAATAGTAAACCTTCATAACATTAACGTATTGAATGGCCAAAATGTTACCTTATTTAGTAGTGATGAGTTGTCTTAATTTCTAGATTAGTGTAGCATTTTTCACCTTTGAGTAGACTTGTTTAATCTTATTTAATTTGCAAAAGAAATATGAAGAATATCATATTTCTTATTTTGGTTTCTTATTTTCTTCTTTCCCCTATTTTTCTTCCGTTCTTGCTCTTCTTGGTCTTCTTGCCCTCTTTCTCTCATCTCCTTCTTGATCTTCCCTTCACTTTCTCCTTTCTCCTTTCTCCTTATTCCTTTTCCCGTTGTTTTTATTTTCCTATTCCGTGAGCCCCCTGCCTTGTAATTCCATTTTGCGACCCAGTAGTCAAGAGGATAAGCATCAAGGAGTAAATTAGATCAGTTTAGATTGACATATTTTTGAAATATTCTATTAATTATTTAATGAATTTGTGAATTAATTAATACTCTTTTACTTAAATATTTATATATACTTATATATAGCCAACGATCAAAATAAAATATAGAATTTTATAAAAATATGTTATGTAACTTTTGTGGTATGCAAAAAGTAAGATATAATGTTTGATATGAACACATATCCCCAAACCATCAGCAGAGACCAAAGAATCAGAAAAAGGCCAAAAAAAGACTTCATTAACAACTAGCCAAGATTCGTAATAAACAGAGAATAAATCAATAAGTAAATAAATAAAATAATTAGCTTTTACAGAGGATTTCCAGACTACATAAAAGAAAATATCACAAAGACAGAAGACAGTCCCAACAGAGCTTATTACAAGAAGAATCAAGAAGTCTAACTGCCAGCACAGCATCTAAACAAGAGATTAATAGCATGAAGATCAAGAAGTATAACTAACTAAACGACAGTGAATTCAAGTAAATTATAACAACCAATGTAAAACCTTCTAGAAGAGCAAAGACTATAAATAGACCGAGGAAATCACGTAAAGGGTTGAAGAATTTATCTCAAGACTCTCTTTCTCCCCTCCGCTCCCTCTTTCTCCGGTCTCTCTCTCCTCAGTGGCTCACTCACGGTGGAAACCGCCGGAAAACCCCAAACAGACGGCGCAAATTCCCCGGATCTCCTCCAGATCCTATCTCAAGCTGGTTCCGGCATCCTCCGGCCATTTCTACGGTGGATCTTCCTTGGATCGACCATCGCCGGTAAGGATCTCCTCCTTCTCGATCTCCCCTAAACCCTAGCAGAGCCGAACCGAGAAGTCGAAGAAAACAAGAAATGAATTAGGGTTACTCATTCGATCCGTAATTCGCCGCCGCCGATTGACACATCTTATCCACTAAGTTCATCCAACGCCCGATCAAAAGACAATCAAGCCGATCGACGCCGTAATCCACTCAAGAGAAAGAAGTAAAGCCGTGTGATCAAGAAAGCTAAGATAACACGGGCTAATCCAACGGCTAGAAAGCCGCGCAAGAAAGACCAATCCAAGTGAGCCCATCCAACGGCAGAGATTAAAGGGCGCTAGATCCAACGGATCAGAAGGCTCCCGAAAACTTTTCCTTCCTTTACTGGTTGACTCAAGGGTTTGACTCACGATTTGACTCAACTCACACCCAACAATCTAATTGGAAGCATGAGCCGTAACTCAATCCGTAATTAATCACTCAAGCTCATGCAAAGCTAATTACGTAAATTAATCATCCTCTCAAATTACGTAAAAGAACCATATATCATTGGTGCTCTGAATCCCACAACTCAAACAATGGTCAAGGCACAAGACACACAGAAAACTATTGAGGAATGTGTCAACGACAAAACAAAATCGATGAACAAATGCAATCCATCACTATGATACTCAATGATGTATCCGTAAGACTCTCCTCAATTGAAGAAAAATGGAAAATAATGCAAGAACAACAACAATCACGTGTATGTACCCAACCTCACTCATTTCTCTTTTCCTCCTAGACAACAACTCAAAACAACAATAGAAAGTGTGACATGCCATTCAATGGAGAGAATCCTAGGGGCTGCTTAAGCGCAGACTTTTTTCATTATTATTCAAGATGTTGGTAATCTTTAATCAAAATTACAATTTGGAGGACAGATTTCATTTATGTAGAGATTTAAGGGGTGAACTTGCAAAATTACAATGAAAACAACAAAGAATTTTATAACTTGAATTAGCAAACCAAATATCGAATTCCACCAATTCTTACAGAGTTGCTTTGAATGCTTTAAGGCAAGACATAAAAGGGAAGTTAGAGTTGCCCTAGCTCACGCAAAGAAGCTTTCCAGCTTAGCTAAATTGATGGAGGATAGGCTTGTCAAGATATAATACCAAGATATAAATGTAACATACCAAGCCCAACAGTAAACAAAACCGTAACTATCAACCACCTTTGTCGCCAACACCCCACTAATGCCGAATTAATCAAAGCAATGGAATACCCAATACAAAACATTCCCATACGTAAATTTGACCAACACAACCGGATGAAAGAAGGAAGAAGGACTATGTTTTAATTGTGATGAGAAGTATCACGAGGTCATATTTGCAAATCAAAAATGTTTACTCTAACAAGAATCAATGAGGACCAAGACCGAGATTTACAAAGAAGAAAATGAGTCGGAAATACAAAATCAGAAGAAGAATTCAAATCGCCTCTCAATGCATTTACAGTCGTTTAACCCGAGAACCTTGAGATTACAAGGTTTAATTGGAAATAAAAGGTACAAGTTTTGATTGACGTGGATCTACCCACAATTTCATTCAATCAAAATTAGCAAAATTTATTGATTTTAAAATCACTCCAAAGATCAAGATTTCAAGTAGGCAATGGAAACTTTAAAATGCTCGCATATGTTCTAATCTCCTATTCAACTACAAGGCAATACTTTATTACAGATTGCTATCTGCTACCCATGCAAGGAATATAGTTTTAGGGGTTCAATGGTTAGAACAATTGGGTGAATGTACATTTGATTACAAGAAGCTAACAATGAAATTCTACATTAATGATTAATTCAAGTACAAGGAAATACAGAGAATGGAGAATCTCCCTTCATCGCTCACTAAGTTAAAGAAAGATATCATCATGCTTTCAAATGAGTCAAATGAGGAAATGATCCTCTATAGTAGAATTCAATACATTGCAGAAATACAATGTATTACACACTTTGAGTTATTTCAAGACCCAAAAGGCTTACCCCAAGCGTAAATATAGACCATCAAATCCATCCGCCACATGGAACTCAGAGAGTGAAAAATTAGTATCCACATTTTCTAAACCGAAATTGAAAGATTAATTAAAGAAATGCTGGAAAGTGGTATAATCAAAGAAAGTATCCCTTTCTCTTCCCGCCTTTATTAATCAAAAGAAAGATGGTACCGGAGGTTCGTGTAGATTATAGAGCCCTCAATAAAGTTACTATAAGATTCCCTATTCCAACTCCCAAGAACTCATGGATGAGTTATATGGAGCCAGATTTTCTAAACTGGATCTAAGGTCGATATCACCGATAAGAATGGCAAAGGAAGACATTTATAAAACATTTAGAACTCATGAAGGACACTATGAGTTTCACTATGCCTTTTGGACTCACAAATGCACCTTCAACATTTCAAGCTTTAATGAATACGCCCTTAAACCATTCCTAAGAAAGTTTGTTTTAGTATTTTTGATGATATTCTCATCTACAAGACATTAGAACTACATCCATATCATCTCCAAGAAGTGTCAAACAACTCAAACAAGATTCAATGTTTATTAAACCCCCTAAAATGTTCATTTTGTCTGAGAGAAAATTGACTACTTAGGTCACATCTTATCCCAAGGCATACAAGTGGATCCAACAAGATTCAAGGCAAACATGGTACATTACCTATTCAAAGAATTAAGAGGATTTTTTGGGTTTAACGGTTATTAGAAAATTTGTCAAGAATTATCGACAATTGCTTCCCCCCATCTATGTTAGCAGATTGATTGGACGGAAGAATCAACAACGACTTTTACCAAATTAAAGCAAGTAATGACAACATTACCGGTATTAGCATATCAAACTTTGCTCGACCATTTATCATTGAAGCAGATGCATCAGTGTGCAGCGGTTCTCACACAAAACAAACATCCAATTGCTTACTTGGTGAAACTTTCACCGACTTTACAAAAAACATCAACATATGCAAGAGAATTATATGCTATAACTTGAGAGTTGCAAGGTGGAGACAATACTTACTAGGAAATAAGTTTACCATCGAGGCGATCAACAAAGCATAAGAGAATTAATCGACAAACAATTCAAACCCCTGAGCGAAGATTTTTGGTCAAACTTACGGGGTATGATTATAGTATTGAATATAAACCGGGCATTACAAACAAAGCGGATGCCTTGTCAGAAAAATTTTTTAACGAGCGACTTGATTAAGGATCAAGAGACTCCTTAATGTCATTAAACTCCTCGATATATACTCGACAATTCAATGGTCTTATCGACAAATTAAAGAAGAAACTACAATCTTGAACTACAAAAAAGCGACAACAAATAGCGACGATACGAATTATTTCCAAAACATAAATGTCACGAGGACTAATATACTATAAAAGCGGGATTGTCATATGCGAATTGGATCTCAATCTAATTATCGAGAATTACATTCTACACCAAGCGGAGGGCATATGGGAGTTCATAAAACATGGGCTAGAATTACTCAACAATTCTATTGGAAAAAATGAAAAAGATATAAAATTTCATAGCAACTTGCCTATATGACAAATGAAATATGATACTCAAAGGCACAGGTTACTACAACCTACTTTATACCAACATTTGGGAAGAAGTATCGATGGATTTTATTACGGTCTCAGTCATACTAACTATCTTGGTGGTGGTAGGATTGTCAAAGTATGCACATTTCTCGACCTTACCAACCAGGTTTTACTGACTACATATATATTTGTTTGAGACATTGTCAAATTGCATGGGATACCCAAAGGAATAATCGATAGAGACCCTATATTCATGAGTAATTTACGGCAAGAAATATTCAAACTCGATGCTACATTAAGCCACGGCGTCTATCATCCAGACGGATGGACAAGCGAGGTGACTAAGAATATTAGAAACGATATCCCAGGAGTTTTGTTATGGACGACCTAAGACTTGGTTACAATTTATTCCTTGAGTTTTCTATAACACATCCATATACTTCAACCAAAATGACTCCTTTCCAGCGGTTTATGGTAGAATTCCTCACATTAATTCCATATGAGGCACTACAAACTAGTCAGTAGACTGGATTACAACAAAGAGACCAAATCATACAGATCCACGAAAACAAATTTACAACAAAAAGAGATGAAACAAATGGTGATAAGCATAGGCGGGACATTCAATTACAAGTCAATGATTTGGTATTGGTCAAAATACAACCTTGAGACAAATTTGTTGACAGAAGCAATACACCAAATTACAAAGAAGGTATTATGGACCTTTTAAAGTCTTACAGAAAATAGGACGTACTTACAGTGGAACTACCTCCCAGCACGGATACATAATGTTTTCATATATCGGACTAAAACCTTACAAAGAAGATACAACTATACATCCACACTTATCAAATCAATTGAGAGAAGGACAAATGATTATTAGACCAATCAAGATGTTGGATCATAGAACTATACTCAAAGGAGATCAACAAATCAAAGAAGTATACTGATTGGGAAGGCCTATCGAAGCAGATAACTCTTGGATTTCGGAAGAAGAAATAAAAGAAATTTACTGATTTGACCTTGAGGACAAGGTCGGTCTCGAAGGGAGTAATGATATGAACACATATCCCCAAATCAGCAGAGACCAAAGAATCGGAAAAAAAGGCCAAATTGGCTAAAAGACTTCATTAACAACTAGCGAAGAAGATCCGAATAAGCAGAGAATAAATCAATAAGTAAATAAATAAAATAATTAGCTTTTCTACGAGGATTTCGGACTACATAAAAGAAAATATCACAAAACGAAGACAGAGCTTATTACAAGAAGAATCAAGAAATCTAAGCCGACCTGACATCAACAAGAGATTAATAGCATGAAGATCAAGAAGTATAACTAACTACTAAGCAGCAGAGGCAAGAATCTACGTTAGTTACTGACAACCAACGGAAAACCTTCTAGAAGCGAGCAAAGACTATAAATAGGCGGAAATCACGAGAAAGGGTTGAAGAATTTTATCTCAAGACTCCTGTCTCTCTCCCTCTCCCTCTTTCTCACGGTCTCTCTCTCCCTCAGGCTCAATTCTCACGGTGGAAAGCGTAGGAAAACCCCAAACAGCAAATTCCGGATCTCCTCGGATCCTATCTCAGTGGTTCCAGGCATCCTGCCATTTCTGTGGATCTTCCTTGGATCGACCATCAGGTGGGATCTCCTCCTTCTCCTCGATCTCCCCTCGAAACCAAACCGAGCGGGCAGAAAAGAAAAACAAGAAATGAATTAGGGTTACTCGATTCGATCCCGTAATTCGAATCGCCGCCGCTCGATTGACGACATCTGTTATCCACTAAGTTCATCCAACGCTCCCTGATCAAAAGACAAATCAAGCCGATCGGGGCCCAGTGTAATCCACTCGGAAAGAAGTAAAGCGTGTGATCAAGAAAAGATCTAAGGTGAAGATAACCGGGTAATCCAGCGGCTAGAAAAGCGAAGACCAATCCAAGTGAGCCCATCCAACGGCGGATTAAAGGCTAGATCCAACGGATCGAGAAGCTCCAACTTTTTCGGTAGGGTTGACTCAATTGAAGGGTTTGACTCTTGATTTGACTCACACCCAGGACCCAATTGGAGCGATTCGAGCGAACTCAATCCAGAAGGAATTAATCACTCAAGCTCACTGTATCAAAGCTAATTACAGAAATTAATCATCCTCTCAGCTGTAATTACAGAAAAAGAACCATATCAATGTTTAGGAGGAAATTTCATCTCAAAATATTTGAAATTTTAGGGTGTTACTGAATTATTGTCTAGAATGGGATTACCCGTCACCATTCTCATGAAAAATGACCAAAGATGAGCTTTAACTAATTGAAGTTTATTTATTGGAGTAGGAATGTTGTATTATCGATGTATATGATGTTACCAATGTTCATGAAATATATATATATATATATATATATATATATATATATATATATATATATATATATATATATATATATATATATATATATATTCTTTTCTCCTTGTAAGTAGAGGATAATTCTCTTTTTCTAATTTTTATTTTTGCATAATATGTAGTCTTAAAAATGAAGATCATATTGATTGTGGTCTACAACTTGAAATTATTTATGGATCAAATTTCATCATTTTTTGTAGTAATTTAATTATTTATCAAGCATGTAGACTTATTTAAAAGTGTAGTTTTACTTGTCAAAATTGAAAGAGACACTCTGAAATTTATTAACTATTCATTTATAAGTTTAAAACATTTGGAAATCTCTTTGCTTTGAAACCATAATTACTTTTCATATCATCATAGTTATTCATTGTGATTTTTTTGCAGGGAAAGCACTTATGTAAGGTTGGTTACTTGATTCAAGTGCTAATTGATCGAATTTATCCTTTCTTTTTGGATTGTTTTAGATTGGGGTTTTCATTCCTATGAATGCGTTAACTTGTAGTAGAATTTGTATTGAATTCTTTTCCTGCCTGATTTTTCTCTTTCTCTTACACTTACATTTTTTGCCGTGAAGTTTATCTGTAATGGGTATTTCTCTCATCTACCCAAAGTCCTTGGACTTTCTCTCTTTGTGCATCCACCGTACTCTTTCTGTTATTAGTAACCACATCCTCTCTTTAGTCTATTTTAAATGATATCCTAAGGGAATTGGGAATTATTTTTGTGCCAAATTGAGAGCAAGTGAGGAGCATTCAAGGATGTAGTGATACCGTTCTAGACTTAACGAGATGATAGCTAGATAAAAAAATATGTGCGCTGATATATGTTAAATCTGAGAGCAGTGGTATTTTGCAGTTGGCTGCAAAATACCAACTTTAAATACTTTCCTCGCATTCCAGCTGCAGGCCTATTTAGTTAGGTCACGTCAAGGTCCCTAGTGGGTTGACAGAACAAATTGGTGCAGAAAACAGGACGTTGAGTCTAGAACAAGGCTGGATTGAATGTAAACGACTGCAGGAACGATGATTTCAGCAAATAGAAGTAATCCATCAACTAGGAAAAACAAGACTAGATAGTTTAGCAGAAAAGGTTAAACTAAAAATAGTTTAGGTAGTGAGTCAAAAGGAAGATACAAAGCTGGCACCGACAATGATTAACATACAAACACACCAACCAACATTGAAGGATACAGAGGTTCCAATCCAAGAACCTTAGATAAAAAGAAGTTGACTCCAAAAACACCTAACAATCTACTTATATTGACACAAATAAATCCTAGTTTAGTAGATAATTGAATTGGGCCCCTTGTGGTTGAATTGGCTTGGTCTGGTTAAAATTGAATCGGTTTTGATGGAGATCATGGGGATGTGGTTGGGATGGATCCCCACCAAGTTATGTGGGAGCTCCCGCTTTGGTCTTTCACCTGCATTATTCTCTTCAGGTGGGAGGGGCTTTTTTTTCATCTTATGATGATCAATTTTCCACTATGGATTTATCTCAAAATCAATCGTCCCATCATTGTACTCATGAAGACTAGTCTTCTATGGAATAAAGGAGGGGCATTTCTTCATCTGATCTTTCAGCTCTCCACCATAAATCAATAACATTATGGGTGAATCAACACTCAGATCATCAGTCCTATGGAGAAATATGAAATCATAAGGTGACCCCTATATGTCATGTTCAGATGATCCTAGCATAGTAGTATGATCAGCTATAGATTGTTTCTTAGTGCCTTTCCACGGTAGAAACATAATATTCTTCTCATCCTTGGTGAAAGTGTATATATTCATGTAACCATCATGCATAGTCCTATTAAGGTCTGTAGAAGAGAATATGACAAGCATCTGTGAGTATTACAATTGATTCAAACTTGATCCTGAAATCTATCTCCAATAGAAAACTCCATTGAATCGCTTGTCAATATTGATTTTGTTCCTCTTCTTCAGTGAGTATGGTTGAGGATGCATCTGCATAGGGATATCTAATTTTTCTACTACTTGTGTTGCTATTACATTCACAACCATCTCCATCAGTGATGCTGCTGCACATATTCCTGTTCACTATGCTTCTAGTGTGGAAAATGTTGTGCGTGAGCCAAGGCTCCTCTTCTTCACGCTTAGATTGAAGGACATGTGGCACTACTAATTATTCTTCCTCATTTACAGCCAAATGTTACTTTTCCTTTATTGCTTCCACCATAGGCCCTTCACCAGGCTCCTTTTCCACTACTTCCTGCTCAATAAAAGATATGACTTTTCTATTTGGGCAATCAGATGCAATGTGTTTAAAATCAATGCAATTGAAGCACTCCTGGTTGTAGAAGTTGGGATTTTAATTTCATTATTTTTGTTTTCCTTTTTCAGCTCTGGAGTGACACTATCATCTTGTGTAACTGTTTTACACTCCCTGAAGGTGTACTCTTGTTTCTTGATCCTATGGTCAAACTTTGCTTGCAAGGAGCAATAGATCTAATGTGCCTATGTTCCCTTTCACCTTTAAAGCTAAAGTCTGCATATTCAGTAGGGACCAGTAAGGCTGCAACTAAACCACATTGATGATAAATGTCATTAGCTCTCTTTGATACTTGGCGATGGTGTTGTCCTTTGGTTCCACCAAGTCACTCTTCAGCATGAGTTGTTCAATCTTAGCTATATATCTTCAACAATTAGTTCTCCTCGTTGCAAGTTATGTAGCCTCAAGAAAACATCCTGCATATAGTGTGCGGGAAGGTACTTGTGTTGTTGCTTCTTCTTTATTTTAGATCATGTAGTGATCTTACATTTACATTCATGCTCTTTTATGTACTTAAAGTTCTCCTACTATAATGAAGTGCTCTTCTTGACCTTGATTTCAACTAATTTGACCTTACTGTCTTTTGGTACATCTTTGTATTCAATGACCCGCACCATAGTCTATATCCACTCTATGAAAACATTTGAATCTACACATCCTTCAAAATCTGGGATGTTTACCTTCACCCAAGGTTATGTTCCTTTGGAAGTTCTCTTCTTTCATATCTACAAGGCATGGGATCTTCATCACTGGAGTCAGACTGGTGGAAATGATTCTCCTCTTGTTCTTCATCTGATTGATCACCCATAGTGGCCAATTTAGGGTTTTGTTTGTTGTCTTTTTTCAAATTCAATGAGCCTCTGCTATAATTGGAGGATTGCTTGCTGCATATCTTCCATCGTAATAGCTTGAATATCCCTTTGGGTATTTCTCCTTGGTGGCAGATTTGCTAACTTGAGTTAGGGTTTTCGGGTTTTAGAGAAATATGAGGACTTTGGATTGTTTTAGGTTGGACTTTTGAAGTAAAAAAGAGAATGCTTGTTGGCTAAAAAATTCAGAAAAGGTTGGGAATGATTTGGATGTGGAACGAGGCACCCAAGAAAGATCTAAAATAGATATAGCTTAAATCTGAGAACAGTGGTGTTTTCTCCTTGGCTGCAAAATACCAACTTGAAATACTTTCCTGGTCTGCCTTCCAGCTGCAGGCCTATTTAGTTAGGTCACGGCAACGTGTACCTAGTGGATTGACTGAACAAATTGGTGAAGAAAACAGGACTTCAAGTCCAGAATGAGGCTTGATTGAATGTAAACGACTGCAGGAACAGCAAATAGAAAACAGTTATCCGAAACAAATAGCAGTAATCCAACTAGGAAAAACGAGACTAGATGATTTAGCAGAAAAAGGCTGAACTAAAAATAGTATAGGTAATGATAGTCAAAGGGAAGATACAAAGCCACAACCGGTAATGATTGTGATACAGATATATCACTCAACGTTGAAGGATATAGAGGTTCCAATCCAAGAACCTAGAGAGAAAAACAGTCTCAAATGCTGAACAGCAAAACTGACTCCAGAAACACATCAAAATCTACTTATATTAACACAAATAAACCCTAGTTTAGTAGATAAGTGAACCAGCCCCCTTGTAGATGTTGAAATGGAACGATCCAGTTCAAATTGAATGCACCTAGAAAAATAGTAGACCTTTTTTTTTAAAAAAAAAATTTCCCCTTTTTATTCCCACATCCATAATTGCAAGTGTTAATCGACCAAGTTGCCTTAGCAAGATATTGGACCATTGTGATACTTTGGGACTAAAATGGGCATGTAAATAGTCAGGGGATTGTTTTGGGATTTACCCATTTTAAAAGCATATTATTTTTTACTTGAAACACCAAAAGTAAAGGCCTTGGATAGGATTAAAAAACCTTCCAAATGCACGAGTATTTTAGGTCAATGATTTATCAATACAAACATCAATCAAATGCACAAATAAAGACATAATGATCATAATTTGCAGTTTTCCAATTTTTAATTTTAGCCGAGATTAGTTTCTTTTGATCCAACATGAAAATATACAATTCTTAATTTGAGTCAGCCAAACTTGGCTTGATCTGTCTAGTATCCACCTTTGTTAATGTTTTCCCTTGGTTTGGTCTGTCTGGTAACCACCTTTGTTAATGTTTTTCCCGGATTGAAGTTATGCCTTTTGGGTATGAGACATTTATGAGCAGAGGCTTCCTACAACCTTTGGAATTATCAAAATTTATTTGAAATGGAAATGGTGAGAGTACCACTATATATGTGCATCCGTGCGTGTGTACATCGTGAAAAGTAAAATCTTCACTTCTGATTGATTTTGAAGCTGTTTCTAGGAAAAAAATTGTATTGATGTCTAATTATTTCCAACTAATTGATGGATTCTACAAAAAATTATTATTTTTAACCAATCATGTTCTTTAACTTTAAGCCACCAAATGATGTGGATAAATGTAGTAGAAGATAGATGCTAAAGTGAGATTGGTACATATATGCATCAACAGTTAAACAATCTAAAATACAAATAAATGGATTTGTGAATAAACATGTCAGAAAAAAAATCAGAATTAAACTGTATTATTCATTCTTTATACAAAATTTTGTTCTTAAAAATCTCATATGCTCATGTAGCATTTAAGAAAAACATGTGAAGATCAATGTTATCAGTCTAAACTTAATGACTCATGTCTAACGGTTGGAAGATTGAAATATTTTTTTATGTAGCAATTTATTAAATGTCACTATAACTAGAATCCTAACTTTAGAGCCTAGGTTCTTTTGGCACCAAAAATGGATTATCATAAAATAACATAGAAGAATTTATCAACTGTTTGATGAAAGATGCAATTTGCAATCATATAGCTGTTGAGAGGTTTGATGGATAAGTATAGAGAGAAGTAGGAGGATCTACGTATGATATTTGTTGATTTAGAGAAAGGATATGGTAAACTTTCAAGAGAAGTTGTGCTTTTGAGAATTCTAGAAAAGAAATGAGTTAATATTGCTTTTAGTCAAGTTATTAAGGTTATTTATACTGGAGCTAGTGTTCAAACAGGAGGATTGACCAAGTATTTTTTTACTTAGTTGGATTACATCAAGGTTGATTTTAAGCCCATATCTTTTTGCTTTAGTTATGGATGTTCTTACTAGAAATTTACAGGAGGATGTACCTTTGTGTATGCTTTTTTTATGATGATGTTCTTTATGTTGGTAAGACTAGAGAAGGGAGTTAAAGAGAAGCTTGAGTTATGTAGGTCAACCTAAGAGTCTAAATGCATTCATTTAAGTAGATCTAAAATCAAATATATGGAGTGTAATTTTAGTTGTAAACGATCTAATAGTGGGGTTTTGACATTGGGTGATCAAGTGATAAAAAGAGTGAATGTTTTATATATGTCAGGTCGATTGTTCAAAATGATGGTGGCATAGATGGAGGATGTTATTAGTAGAATTCGTTGAAGTGGAGGATGCATCTGGCCTGTTGTGTGATAGAAGAGTACTGCTCAGACCTAAGAGAAAATTTTATAAGATGGTGGTAAGACTTGCAATGATTTATGAGGCGAATGTTGGCTTAAAAAAGCATAAAATTAAGTTGAGTGTTGCATAGATGAGAATGCTCAGGTGGATGAGTGGCTTTGTACTTAGATAAAATGTGAAATGTTTATATACGTGAAAAGGTTGGAGTAGCTCCTGCGATAGATAAGATTTGAGAGAGTGCTTTACTGGTCGAAAAAATGTCGGCCATCCCAATCTAAAGTAGATATATTAGATTTGATTTATGTTAAGAAAGGTAGTGGTAGATATAACAAGACTTGTTAGATGGTATAAAAATGATCTTATTTCATTAGAAATAAATGAGAATTTGACACTTAATAGAACACAATTGTGAAGAAGGATTCATGTGTCTGACCCCACATAGTAGGATAAAGACTTGTTGTTGACAGTTTTTTTAATAATTTAGACCCTATTGTAATGTACTCATAAAATTTATAAATGTAAAATTTAGTGTATATTTATTCTTTTTTTTTTAATGTGTTCTCCAGTAGTGGTAGATAAAAGGTAGAGGTAGACCTAGAAAGACTTAGTTTAGATGTATAAAAAATGACTTTAGTATACTTGAATTAAATGAGAATTTGACACAATAGGACATAATGGAGAAGAATGATTCATGTATCCGACCCCACATAGTGGGATAAAGGGTTGTTGTTGTTGTTGTTTGTATTCTCCATCATATTTCAATAAAAATAAGGAAGTTTTGCTTCTAAATGAATTTCTTAGTTGGCTTTTTATTACAGCATAAAACTTGAATTTCTGATATCTTGCTTATTTATATGTGCACGCATGTCTCGCTTTTTGGCATTGTAGTTTTAATTTGGTTAATGTTGACTTAAATGTTACATAGTTTTGTTGAGTATAATGGAAGTATGCTCAATATCAACGTTTGTTTCTAATTTTATGACCTGTGAGTGAAGATTGTCTTGACTATTATCGTAGTTCCTGTCCTTGTTTATTTTCTGTAAATTTGCATTTTTACAGGTAAGATGGGATGAGGATGATATGGACAACAGTCTACATAACAGGGTCTCTCCTTGGGAAATAGAGGCCACCGGATCAGTCTCTTGCCCGAACAGTCTTTTAGTATCTGGTTCAAAAAGAACTAGAATTAGTATTCCCTCAATCAGCACTGATTATCCACACCCTCGTAAACTCATATTAAACCTTACGGTGGTTTTCAATTGGTTCTAGCAGTCTTTGGATTCTACTCATGTGAATCATGACTGTCTTTGCAGGTGGAAGTGGTTATCAGAGCTTGCGGGAATCTGCAAGGTTCCAGGAGGTCTTGCAAGGTCAAGAAATTTTTGGTTTCAAAGCTCCTTATAACGGGGGTGATGCAACTCTTCCTCAGCTTTCTGAGATGAGAAGCCATCATTTGCCTGAAATGAGGAGATGCATTGCCAATCCTAACAGCTGCTCGTTAGCTGGCTCAGGAGGCAATACCAGAGTTCCTCCGGGAAACTCTGATTTTTACTACCAGGGCACAGGCTTTGGGGAATCTGTTCGATTCCATAAGGTCTTGCAAGGTCAAGAAATAGTTCCTGTGTTGCCATCATTTCGTGGATTGGCTGTTGAAAGCCAATGGGAAAATGATGGATCCAAAATATTTGAATCATACAGTACTGGAAGGTGTTCAGCACCACTCCAAGGATACTGTACCTTCATACAGCCATGTACCTCAGCTGCTCAAGTCTCTTCTCCTTCTTCAGTTTTGATGTTTCAACAAGCTTTCTCTCAACTCCCATGCACTAATTCATTATATGACACAAGCGAAAAGGAGAAAGCTGATGAGAGCAACTTACCAGGCCCATTCTCTTCAGCTGAGGCTACTCATGTGCAACAGGAAACCTCCACAACTCATGTTCAGCAGCAGGCGTCTGCTGCCAGTGCCTCTAACTTTGGAAATTGTTTTATAAAAGATCGTTGTGAAAATCTGACTAGGTTTAAATCACCTGTTCATAAGAACAGTCAGAACATCCTTCACGGTAGTGGTAGCAGTTGTAGGCTCTTTGGCTTTCCACTGACAGAGAAGATTCCAGTTACGAATGTGGTGACTAGCTCTTTGAATGAGTCTCCTTTAATGGAGACCAACATCAAATCATCTTTCGCAAGCCAACGGACTCAAATTGCAACGAAGAATCCAGGCCATGGATGTACCAGAGTAAGTTTTTTCTATTTATTGCCCACCACTTCCTGGAACTCTCGTCTTCTCCAGCCTCCATCGTGAATGTTTCAATGTCCATTTTTGTTGCAGGCAGGTCTGTTGATCTCACGGAGCTTACTTGATATGCCTATCTAATGAAAAGCTTCTACCTTCGATGTGGAGGTGGCTCTTAATGATCATTTGGTTTGATGGTTAGTTCTAAATACTAGTGGTTGCATTGTTTGAACTATTTATTGATAAACTTGCAGTCTATTTAATTACTATGAACTCAGTTTTAATTTTGTTTTGTTTATGTTACCTATGATTTGTTCTTACCATACAAGTGAAGGGAAATCTAATTTAGTTTATCTATTTGTTTTTTCCCCCGCAGGTTGTTTTTAGAATTCTCCATAGTATTATTGCAATCTCTGGAGAGTTGCAACATACTACCGTTGAGTGCAAACTTCTGTACCTGAAACTTAATTTGTGGAAGCACCTTTATCTGTTATTATATTTCCTGTCTTTTCAGTGATTATCTACCTGACTTTGTTAAGTCTGTGAAGTACTTTTCATGGTCGCACTATTATGCTTTTAAAGCATGGTTAACATGCTTATACTCTTTGTATGAAGCTGTGAAAAAAAAAAAAAAATTCTATCTGCATATTGATGAATATATGCAGCTAATGCAAAAATTTTACCTTTGAATGGTACCGCAATCACTTATTAATAAATTCCTTTATAAATTATTAGGATGCTTAGTTGATATGAAGGTAATATTTCACATAAATTTTTTATCGATTAATTTAGTTAGTTTTAATTATAATAATAATTCCACGAAAGTACACATGATTTTTGGTCGTTGGATTATGATAATAATTGATTGATTTGTCTAACATTTGAATTTAAATGTCTGATAGCTAATTGATTTTAAATGCCTTTATTTGAGAAAATCACAAATGAAAATATTGTTAAAAAAAACAAATTCGTTATTTTATCAAAAAAATATAGTATTTTAGAAAAATCTTTCCATTAATTTACATTTTTTTTTTTAAACTTAATGGGGCCTGACTGTCCGCTATTGAGCTTGCTCGTTGATTCAAATTATAGATGAGAATGTTGAGTGGCATATGCTCGATTTTAAAACACTTTAATTGAAATTTAATCACAATTTTATGTATTATTTTGAAATGATTATTTATAAATGATTATATATAAATATAAATTATTAATATCCTCATAATAAAATTATTAAAAATATTTGTATTTGTATATATGATATAGATTGTGATATAGTGATATGTGTATAATCAGAGTATATATGTATGGAGTATATGATATAACATTTGTAACATAATAAAAACAAGTAATTACTAACACATTCAAAGAGTAGAATTCAAACAAGTAATTACCACCTTAGTTATTCAACTCAAAGTTCTCATATATGGAAACTCATTCACATAGCAATGCCATCAAACTCATCTGAAAGCCAGCGAAAGCTGATAAGCATATATATCATGTTGTTTAGCATCATAATCTCTTCTTATGTAATTAACATAGCTGTGTACTGTATTTATATAGCCGTCTCTCGATCTTATAAAAAGCAAGATTCTCAAAGTGACACGAATCTTTTCTTTAGAACATTTTCTTAAAAGGAGAGGGAGAGATTCTGTACTCTTACCTCCTTGTACTTTAATTCTCTCACAGTAGAGTTTCTCTTACTTCCTCTACTTTCTTATTTTATTTTTTATTCACATTATCCCTTTTGATATAACCCTACTTCTCATGTCCCTAAGGAAAGGTTTGCATACAATTTAAATTTTTTTTTTTTGAAGTGTGGTGAGTGAGAATGATATTGAGAATAAGAAGTGAGTATAGAACGAAATAGGCCTATTAACATGAGTCAACTTGGCAAGATCACTTGCATATTCCAAGGCTATGTGTTAGGATAACTAAACACACACACATACATGCTAAAATGATTCAAGAGATCCAAAGAAAAACATAAAATAGAAGAAAATAAAATAAACTCATAAAGAACACTAGATTTAACCTGAAAAAAGAAATTTGAGAATAGAAAAAATCATGGAGCCACACCATACTAAGAAATTCAGTATGAAAAAAATTTGGAAGATAGTACAAATTTTGATATTTCAGAAAGGAGCCTTCACACTTCTATCACTTTAAGACTTTTACTCTCCACTTACACCTACAGGAGAATGAAAAAAAATATAAAAAAAATTATTTTAAGATGGACTCAAAGATAGCATCTATGCCCTGACAACTCTGCCATTTTGCTCTTCTACATAGGTTTTAACACCACAGTGTTAGCTCTGTCTTGTGGCTTTGGTGTCCGGGCCTTAGTGATGTGAAACTACTTGCTACATCATCAAGACATTAGCTTCTCTATCTTCTTGTTAGAATTCTATGAATCCCGATACTAAGGCATTCCTTCAATAAGTTTCATCCAAATTTTGGTGTCAATACCCCCATATCACATAATAATAATCTCCTACTTGAAAATTTGTTGGCATCAATCTTGCTCCACCTCCAAATCTATAACATCCATCATAGTCAAAGATTATGGTGTGGCTCCTACCTTAGTCTTATTGAACCAAAGCTAATTTAATCCATCACTATCTTAGCTATATTTGTGATATATCTTCTTGAAAAATAATTGACCATATTTTAGGAATGAGTGAATGAAATGATAACTTAACTAGATGTGTTTTGTCATAGCAAGAAATTTGACATTCCTGGCTAAATAAATTACACTCATACTATCACTATGAAGATTTTCATTCCTTTGTCTTTTCTAATTATATCATAAACCTTCGTAGCCAAATCATTTCATTATTAGCCTCTATGATAGCAATAGACTCAACTTTTGTGGTTGAGAGAGCAACAATCTTTTATAACATTGAAACCCAACTCAAAATTATATTTCCCAAAGTGAAGATATAGCTTATTGTACTTCTTTTATTAGCAATGTCTCATGAAGATTCAAATCTACATATCTTTGTGGTTCAATCCCTACATTTCTGAAGTGACTAGATAATGTGGTGCAAACTAGCTTTGCCTCACTGATGCTAAATCCCTAAAGTACTAAATCCTTTATTTCAAACTCCCTTTATACCTACTCATTTAAATAAGTAACATTGATCTACCTAACACTTCATGTACTACAGTCTTTGTGCCTTCTTCGATCGAATCGTATATTCTCTTTTTGAGCCTACACATCATATCTTGCTTCATGTATAGCTCTTCTTCTAAGTCACTATGCAAGAAAGATTTCTTCATATCCAAATGCTTTAGATGCATGTCCTCTATTGCGATTATAATCAACACTACTCTGATTGTTATCAACTTCAATGCTGGAGATAAACTTTTAGTGTAGTAAACCCCTTCTTTCTACTAAAATCCTTTTAAAATAGGCCTCACCTTGTAGCACTTTCTCTCATATAGTTCTTTCTTTAGTCTATAAACCCACTTGTCATGTAGTGCTTTCTTGCAAGCTAGTAGTTTCATCAATTTTCATGTCTGATTTGACACATATGATTACTTCTCATTATCCAAGACAAACTCTAACTTCTTTGAGTCATCAACTTGAATGGCCTAATCATAATACTCTGGTTCACGACCAGTAGTCAGCAATAAATAATATAGTGAAGAAGAATACCCGTCAGTCAAGAGATTCTATTGGATTTCCTAACTTCAATAGCAAGTGTATGAGAAACTCCATGTGCTTCATGAGCTTTAACACAGTTTCTATCTTTGTCTTCTTGATCTCTAGCATCTTCTATCTCAACAAATTTGGAAGAGTTGTCATGAATACTTTATGAATCACATTGAGTCTTATTTCTATCATTGTACATTTCATTTTCATTGAATATGACATTCTTGCTTCTAATGAATTAAGGGCTGAGAAGATAGTACATCCTTGATTAATCGACACAATCAGGCTCCACATAATAGAACTATAGGGTGCAAAGAATGAAAGTTTGAAGTATAGGGAGAACAAAGGGTCATCTGGTTCAGTGACTCATCGAACTTGACACCATAGATGGGAATTATCTCGGATGCCTACCATTGATGATGACTTGGATCAAGTGAGCGAGGAGGGATTCATCAAAGCAAGAAAGCTCAATGAGTTCATGAGAAGGTTTGAAAAGAAAATAATTCTAAAGCAAAGTAATGAACAAACATCAGCTTGTGTGACCAACATTGCTAGAATACTACATCGAGAAAATTCTTTCCTTTTATTTATTTATTTTACAATAAGTTATTATTTTCAAAAAAAATTTGTAGGAAAAGTTTTTTTTCTCGATTACAATAAGTCTAAAATAAATAAATTAATTAAGACTTAAAAAAAAATTTGGACATTGAAAATGATGTAGGAACAAGTGTGCACTCGATGAGCTATTGATTGGCCCAAGTAAGGTGTTGCTAATATAGTGCATAAGCATTGGCCTTGTTGTAAAATTGTCCCAATTAAGGCTGATTTCCGTACCATAGTGATGGGCCTAAATTTCTTCTTTTTTATTTTTTTTGATAATTTACCTATTACAACACAAAATATACTTAAAATATATATATTTTAACATATAAACATATGATAAAGGTATTATAGTCACATGAAATTTTCACAATTTTAACACTTATCACTCATCATAATGATGAAGCAAAAATCAACTTAGTGTCCATGAGCACCAACTTCTTGTGCAACTCAGCTTACCTGTATGATCAAATTTTACCTTTTCAAAGAGAGTTACTCTCCCTTGGAAAAAAAAAAAATGAAAAAAAAAGAAAAGAAAAAAAAGCCCTCAAAGGAAGGAGTACATGGGTGAGGATCCCACATAACATAGCCTTCTCCTAGGAGGAAGGACTCATTTCTTTCTAACTTGTCACTCTTGCAATGAGTTGATGAAGGAAAATCCTCCATCATCTCATGAATATCTACTAAAGTAAAACTAGTCTCTCTAGTAGTTGAAAGAGTTGGGACTATTGAATCCTTCTGTGGTAAAGAAAGGTGGACTCCGAAAGAAAAACTTCAAACCACCAAATCACTAGTTGGTAGAGCTATCTGAAGATCGATAATAATAAGAATCTCTTTCACTAGAGTCACCCATGCATAATGAGAAGCAATATCATCAACCATAGATAAAGGAATATTTACAAGGAATTTGGTCAAAGGTGCCATCCTTTGGAATGAAAGCCATTTTTGAAGTAAATGAACTTCCTCATCATTTGGATGATGTTAAAAAAACTTACCTATTGTGAGATGAATACTAGTCTCAGGTTTACCTAAAGGTTCCTAAGAGATGTCCATGAGAGCTAGCAGCAGGTCATCATCTCCCTCTATAGACATGTGAATGCTTGATACACTAAGCTGCACTAATAAAAAGTCCATGTAAGCTTGTACAAAAAAAAAGTTGCAAAGGTGAACTCATATGGCGACAACATAGGCTTTCTCCACTCGTTATAAAAAGTGGATCTCACCAACTTGCTCACCAAGGCTTTTCTCCATTGAGTATGAGAAAGATTCTCTTCCTTATCCCCCTAAGCACTCAACATGACTTTTATAGGGGAAGGACCTGCTAATTCTTTGATAGCACTCTCCTCCACTATACTAGGAACACTCACTTATATTCATGAGTCTTTACCACCATCCTTGGTCAGAGTAGTAGTCTCACATACTGCTTGCATCATTGTAACCAAAGAACTCACCTCAATAGGAGGTATTACAATGATCACTTCAACCACTTTCATGATTTTTTTTCTTTATAAGGCTAAACAAAGCATGATAGGATTTATATCATTACATTACCTTTTGGAATCAATGGTCATTGTTTGTCTTACCAATAAAAAAAAAAAAAAGATAAAAAAGTAAGATGTATTCCTCAAAGATCATGGCAAAGAAAATAGGTTTGAAAGCTCAGATCCATTTTACAACTCGGTGCACAGAGGAAATTTTCAAAGGAAAGGGTCATGTCAAAAGTGATGTGATTTAAATATCAAAAAGACTTTTGGTCAAGATTTCTTGAATTAAATGCTAGTAATTATTATTTTTTTACTTTCATTCTACAATCCTTTTTTTTGAGTTGCTTCTACATGGAGTAAAAGAATTAGGGACTTAAATGTATACCCATGGAGTGCACATAGACTCAACAAGTACTCATAAATAATAAGGGATCGACATTGGAGTTTTTAGTAATGAGAATTAGTGTTTAGATAAGTAATCCACTTGCCCACTAGGATTAACTCTAAGTGGGCAAGGATGAAAAGTACTATCTGAATCAAGTGACCATCATCAAACAACTCGCCTCATATATAAAGACTCGCTAGCTCATAGATAGGCAACTATGCAGCGAAACACTCATTAGATAATTCATTCCACAAGCACTGGTGACCACACTTAGTAACTCATCTCTCAGCATATCACTTTCCTACTCTCTAGATTGTAGGTGAATCCATTCTAATATAACTAACATAACTGATGTACACATTAGTTATGTAGCCGCCACCTAATTTTTTAAAAAATGTGATTCTCAAGGAAACAAGAATATTTTTTTTAGACTTTTTCTCAAAGGGAGAGAAAGAGATTTTTGTACTCTCTAACTCTTGGTTGTACTTTTATTCTCTGATATAGCAGAATTTCTCATACTTTAATGCATTTTCTTATTTTATTTTCTATTCACTTTATCCTTCTTGATCTAGCTCTATATCTTGTATGCCTAATGAAAGTTCCTTTAGTACTCCACAAAAAAGTTTGGATTCAACAATGTGTTCAGAAGAGATAGCTACTTAAATATCTTTATTACAATTACTTTCAGTCTTCGAGATAACATCTTTCATCAATTTGAGTGAGTACCTTCAAACAAATAGAGAATAGTATTTATTTATTTAGTATGTAAGTCTAAATGTTGTTGTTAGTGATCCATGTTTATGATAGAACAACAAGTTCATAATAATAATAAAAAAAAAATCTGAGCACGACATTAGTGTTTAATCCTTAAATAAAGATTATATACCTATTTCATATTATAAATGACATTCACATTGTTTTAACTAGAACGATGTGAAACATTTTAATTAAAATTTTAAATTATTTTATTTAATAATTAAGTTGCCCATTAGATTAACTATCATTTTATTTTAGCTGATAATTAATGTGATTATTCATTCAAAAGTTGTTTATAATATATACACAGATGGCAAAATTTAAAATAGGAGTTCCAAATTTTATTATTTAGCAAAGGGACATGTTTAAAAAAATTATAAAAGAGCAAAATTATGATTGTAATTTGTATTACTGGGGTTAAAAAAATGTTCCAAAAAAAAAAAAAAAAAAATGCAATTTACTATTACATTTTCAACTTTTACAAGAAAACTCAAACATAATAGCTTTTTCATTAGCATTTTTTAAATTTGATTTCATATATAAATAAAATAATTTAATTTTTTAAGATGACAAAAGATATTTTTACATACTCTAAAAGCATTTTCAAATTTTTATTAATTATCTTTAAAATATTAATTAGATAATAATTGTATTGGTTATGTATAGACTTAATAATTAGAAATTAATTAATATGATAAATAGATTTAGAATAATTAACTATTTTAAATAATTTAATTATTATGTACGATTAAAATCTTATACTAATCAAATACTTTGATTTTATTTGAATTTGAGCATAGATTATTGGTGATATTTTTTTTGAAAATAATTATTACTGATCACTTGGATTAAGTAAGTTTTAATGAAATATATATTAATTAAAAATAATTATGAATAATTTCTAACTTTAAAATATAACTTGTCATAATTAAGTTAAATTATTTAAATTTAAAATTTATGAATAAATATATTTTTTCTAAGTATTGTTCATATATTAAAAATTTATTGTGCTCCATGTCCAAGCACGCACATGGCAAAGAAGGGATTCATGAATGGTATATATGCTTCATAGAGAATCTCAAAGTTATATGATTCGCTTTCTACACTGAAGATGAAATTTTACCAACATTATTAGATTAATAAAAGAATGTACATTACATAACATTTGAAATGTACATCCTTTTTTAATTTAACAATATTGTAAAAGTTTCAAAATATGAACAATAACTCATATACAAAATATATATTATCATAAAATTTTAATTTAAATAATTTAAGATAAATCTGAGAAGTTGTCTTTTCATGTTAGAAATGATTCATGATTATTTGAATTAATATCTATATTATATTTGAGCTATTTAATTAAAGAAATTACTACTAATCAATTTCAAAAATTATTGTCAAGAATTTTTTTTCAAATTCAAATATGACCAAAATATCTATTTAGTATATAATATTAATTATATAAACTAATTAAGATTATTAAATATTATAATTTTTAATATTAACTATTATATCAATTAATTCTAATCATTTAAGTCTATAAATAAACAACAAAATATTATCTAATTAATATTTTAAATATAATTAAATTAATTTATAAAAATAATTATAGATTATCTAATTATAATTTTGGCATCTTAAAAAAATTAAATTGTTTTATTTATATTTAATATAAAATTTTTAAAAGATAAAAAGTCATGAAAATGATATTTGTATTTACATTTTCATTTTAAAAGGTAGAAAACACAATACTAAATTGTATTTTTTGGCTTCTTATAATTTTTTTTTTTCCAAACCTGCTCCCTTTGATAAATAATAAATATTTTGGATCTCTTGTTTAGAAATTTAATCTTGGGATATTCTTTTAGCATGGTCATGCATAAAATGACCTCTAAAATTCCTTGATTCATTATTTATCCGAGAAAGTCAATTAAGCCTAGTTTGAGTCACTTCAAAACTCCAATTGAAGCTAAGCTATGTAATTTTTGAATTCATCATCCAAGTTGATCATTAAATGAGTTTATATTTCAAAATTATAACTTAATTTGGCATTTGATTTATCAATCAGGCTAATTATATCTAAGTGGGTCAATTGAGCAAATTGCAACAAATTGACGTTAACCGTTGAATTTATCAGATCAATTAGATAAATAGACTCTCATATATGTCATAAACATAGTCCAATCCCTATGAAAAAATTTTACCTTGTTGCCTAAACCTAATTAGCTATAAGGCATTTATAATTATTTAGGTAATATAACATGTTTGGTGGTTGATTAAACTAAGCTAATCATAATATTCAATCAAATACTTGAGTGTATTTGAAGCTAAAGATGTCATTGATAAAAATTGAGTTCAACTCATATTGATTTGATCCCTATAAGGTGGTCAATTTGACTAAATGAATTAATATTTGTCCTATTTTTGAGTCGAAATAGAACCATTAATTTTCTTAAATGAATTAAATCAACTCAATGTCTAAATCATGTCAAACTCTTGAAATTGATTTTTGTCATAGATGTTAGGGACACATCCCTAGTTCAACTCAAATTTATTTGATGACTCCAAGTTGGTCAAATTGACTGATGAGTTAATTTGACCTATTTGAATCATAATAGGAAAATATAAATTAAATCAATTTAATTCACAAGTCATTTGATAAAATCAATTTCAATTGATTTTTACTATAAAGGCACTATAAATAAATGTGAAATTTTTTACTGCATGATTTGTTAAATTTAAAATTCATCAATAAAAAATGTTTTGGTGAATACTTATGAATTTCAATTTGTTAGAAATACTTACATTAAAAATCATTTTCTTCATAAATTTTTCTGTTGAAAAATATTTTTCACATTTTTTAGATGGATAGATCATCAATGGAGTTTGATACTATTAACCCACTATTGGTCCTACTAGCATTAGAAAATATGTATGTGTAACTCCATCATCATAGCTCTCTTGCTATCATTTCTTTCTATAATAACCATTTTAAAGTTAGTAATTAAAAAAATCACATATATATTCATTCTTCTTTTATGCTCTACATGGGAACTAAGTTACTCTATACTTAGAAGTTTGATTTTATTCATCATGCTCTATCATTTGAGTGTATTTTTGGCTACCTTAAGCAACTCATAGGTCTACTCACTCCCCAATCTATAAGGGTCTCTCATTAGAATTATAAGGGTCTATGAACACGTCTTTCAAGCGAGTTATGCCTCATTGCTCAAAATTTATTCTTATTTTATCACAATTACAAGTCAAAAAAGTGAAGTCTTGCCCCACAATAAAATAAATAATTAAGCACTTATATAAACATATAAATTATATTGAATGAAACTTCTTACCTTAAACTCTCAAAATAATAAGTTGTAAAATTATATTGGAATCTTATTCCACATACAAATTTGACATATAAATTTATAGAATTACATAAATACATAAGTCTCCGTACAAGGCACTACATTGCACCAATTATATAAAATGCATAAAATAAATATTTCATAATTTCCTCGCTTCAATCTCGTTCTTGTAATTGGCCATCCATTTTGGTTACAAGTCTTTTTGTGGGAGGATCATCATGATCTTTATATGCCTTTTGTGCTACACCATTTCCTTTAGGCCTTGAAAAAGTCTTCTTTAAAAATTTCAGATCAATGCAGTATTATGCTAATTTAGGTGCATGCTATTGCTGTTTCTCTAATGTCAACCATATCGCCTTGAAAGACTCTTCTTTTTGGCTTGTTCTTCTAGTTGACTAAGAATTTATAAGTTGCTTAACTATGATAATGTGTTCTACCTCAAAGAATGTATGATGGATAGACACCTACAAATGATTTTCTCCTCTCCTATAAAAGTTCTATCCTTTAATTCTGGAGGTTGAGTAAGTACTTTAATTTTTTTTAAATCTTACACATTAAAAATTTTGGCTAATAAATATGTCAAGAGACTGTTTAAGAACATAAGCATTAAAAAGTTTCTTAAGCTTTAGTGGCCCATATTCTCTCATTCATAACATTTTATATTTTATGAAAGAATAACCCTCACATAGAATGTGTATAAATACATGATCACTTGCATCATACTCATGTTTTTTTTAATTTTTTATTCAACATACTTGTTATTTTGTAGTTCTATTTTTTTTATATCTTTATACTGGTTACGAAAATCACATGCAAATGTATATGCTGAATTAGAGAATACATGAATATGTATGATAACTAGATGAATATACTTTTTTAGATTATGCCCATAGATTATTTGAAAGGGTGATTTATTGGTGGTCCTAAAAATAATATTATTATAGGAAAATTTTAATGTTGGTAGGAGTAAATCCCAAATTTCTAGACTCATCTCAACAAAACATCTTAATAAGTTTCTTAAAGCCTTATTAACCAATTCAATTTTCCCATCTATCAAAGGTGGAATGCAGAAGAGAATTTTAATTTAGTTTCCATTAATTTCTAAAGATATTTTTAACTATAAGAAATAAATTTGACATCTTTTTAAAACTTATGGTGTATGGAACTCCATATAATCTCAAAATATTTTTAAGGAATATCTTAGCTATATGTGATATTTTATCTAATTTAGATCAAGGCAAGAAATGAAACATCTTGGAGAATTTATCTATAACTAGTATGTCCCCTAGATATTCTATATAGTCCTAAGATAAAATCCATAGACATATCATCTTAGGGTCTATAAAAATAAGTAAGATTATATATATATATATATATATATATATATATATATATATATATATATATATATATATATATATATATATATATATATATATATATATATATATATATATATATATATATATATATATATATATATATATATATATATATATATACATATTACTTCTATTTTGTATTATTTACCTTTTACATATATAGCATTGGGTCATCACTTGTTAAACCTCTCTTTTCAATGATGGTCAACCAAAGCTATATTTAACTAGATTTATTATTTTATAATTTTCTAAGTTCCTTGCTATTATATAATAGCATAAATTCATAATTATTGTAATATTATTTTCATTGACATAATGGCTTCATGGTTTTACCATGTTGGTAAAACTTCCTATGCTATCACCTATCAAACAATAACTCCTATATGAACATGCTTGACATTCAGGGTTTTTAATGAAATTTCATCCATTACACCAAAAGACACTTTAATGTTTAAATGTTTGGCTTCATTATATTTAAGGAGCTTAAGAATCTTTATCACTTATGTAAATTCCATCTTCTTTGATGTCCTTCACCTAGAATCATCCACTAGGAATATAGGTTTTTAGAGGTGGCTCTTATTAGTTCAAGAGGTGGCTCCCACCATGTAGCACTTTATCTTATATGATGCTTAGTTCCCATCTTCAAGATAATGCACCATTTGTAATAATACAATCCACTAACCATCAAGATATTATCCATTTTAACATAATGGTCTCATAGTTTTATCTAATTGGTGCAACTTCTCGGGTGGTCACCTACCCTAGGTGTGCTCCCATATGAGCTTGCTTAGCTTCGAAGTTTCTAATGATATTATAAACATTACACTAGAAGGTGTCTCAATATTTAAGAGTTTAGCTTCATTATACTTGAGGTCTTTCACATATTCCCATAGAATAAATCTATATCATAAGAAATTCTCTCATGGATGTCCTTGGAATCCATAACCTCTTGTCTTTATAAAGGTAACCATGAATGATCATGAAGAAGCTATTAAGTGTTAAGAGTAGAGATTCATGCTCTTAATAAATAATATATAAATCTAGGCAAATCTTATAGTCTGTCTTTGAACATTCAAATATGAGAATTCAAAATTTTGATGTAATTATGAGAGTCACCTTAGATAATGTATTTACTAGTTTCCTATCTTCTCTTGGCTTATGTTTAAGTAAAAAAAAAAACCCCTTGTAGGTGTTCTACCTATTTTGCTTGTATATAATTTAACTTATTTTGGAAATTTATAATATTTAGAGCATGATGATCTATATTAAGTGTAGTATTCTTGTATAATAGATAATGCATCCCATAGAATTATTGTCAAGATTCTTAATGATAAGTGAAATGTCACTATTTTATATCATTTACTTTTTCAATGAAGAAGGCCATTTGATTTTTTTTTTTGACTTAATATTCCACTTAATTCTACTCCTAGTGCATCACTTGCCACTTCAAATGTCTTATTAAATTAGAGAGTTTTAAGATATCTAACAAGGTCAATAAGGTAAAATTAACTTTCTTTAAAGTTGTAGTTAAAATAAACTTATTTTTTTTCCTAAGGTTGTCTGTGAATAGAGCTACAATGATGCTAAAATTTTGAAAAAACCTTATATAAAAGGTTGCTAATTTATGAAATTTTTTGACATTGATTAATGATTTGAGGTTTAGTCAATGATTAATTTTACCTTTGATGGATATACTTTCAATCCATTAGCTAATACAACAAAGCTTAAAATGTAACTTCAAGTTAAAATAAAAAGTACTTCTTAATATTTAAATAGAGTTTTGCTTCTTATAGTTTTCTTAAAAAATAAATTTTAGTGATCTAAGTGGAACTTCTTGTTAAGACTTTAGATAAGTATGTCATCAAACCATACAACTAAGAAATGGTGAATATAATGTTTCAGAATTATGCTAATTAATCTCACAAATATATCAAAAGCACTTGAAAGAACAAATGACATTACTAGCCACTCATAAAGACCATGTGGTGTTTTAAATGTTGTCTTCCATTCATCCCTACATCATATCTTAATCTAATGGTACCCACTTTTTAAATCTCTATTGTAGAATAAATATGATTCAATAATAAGATCCAACATGTCATCCAACCTAAGAATAAATAATCTATATTTTATAATGATATTATTTTCTAATTTACTATAGATGCACATTCTCTACTTATGATCCTTCTTTGGGATCAATATTACAAGAACTACTCAAGAACTTAATTTTTTTGAATGAAGTATTTCCTTAGTAGTACGCTCACTTGTCTCTTATGTTTAGCATGTTTTGTCATGTTTATTCTATAATGTGGAAAGTTTATTATTTGAGAAGAAGATAAAACTAATTGCATGTTTAATATCTTTCATGGGAAGTAATCCATCTAACTAATCATTGGATATAAATCACTAAACTAAATTAGTAAAGGATAGACCATAATGAGAATGTAGTACTCAATGGTTTAGCTGTGAATTCTCTCACATTAAGCAATGCATCACATGTGCATAAATATATAAAGGAAATATCACATAGTCCCATTAATAGATCAATATCAAGGATAAATGAAGATTTAATCACTCATTTAGTGAATGCGGTTAATGGAAGAAGCCTTGAAGAGAATTTCATTACCAAGAAATCTCAGTAAAATTGAAGTCAATTTGGAGCATGCTTTCTTAGAAATGAATAGCTAAATTTTATGTCTTTTATGTGTTAAGTTTAAGTCTTTTGTGTGTATGTATGTTTTATTACTTCTATGTAATTTTAGCTTAGTTATAAATGTGTTTCTTTATGGCCTTTAGGAGTCAACATAAGTGTTTTTTTGGGTTTTAAAGGCTCGACTAAGGCTTGTTTAAGCTTACGGTCGTAATTGAATCATGCTATGATCTATTGTGTAATTTGGGTATCTAGTTAGGAGTGTAATTATGTGGCCAAAATCACTTATTTAAGCATGTGCTTAATTACAAATGGTGCCCTCCTTGGTATGGTAGTTATGGAAGTAGTTTTAAAGAAGAGTTGTGTCCTTTGGTCATGGAATTGATGTGTGACATGTGGAAAAATGACTTGTGAATGTGAAATTATTAATTCTTGCATATAATGAGAGGTTATTTAGAGTTTTCATGTAAGGAATTTTATAACTCTATGGTGTTTTAGGCTTGGTGGCCAAAACCTTGATGGCTACATGGTGGTAGCTTTCTTCCCATTGCATAATATTTTGGTGAGTAGTATGTGGTTACCCCTTTGATGTTTCTGTAAATCTATGTTTAGAGATTGTTTTTAATTTTTTTAGTGAATATTCCTACATATTTTTACTAAATTGTTTACCAAAAAAATTCTTTCCCTAAATCCAACTATAAGGGTTAGCTAAACCTTGATTGAAATCAGACTTTGTCTGATTACTTATAGGGTTAGGACATCTTAAACTATACCAAATATCTTTAAATTTATTAAATTTAATCTACATTCATTGTAGATCAATGTCCAAGTTTTTTCTTAGATTTAGTTTATGTTTTGTTAAGTGCATAATTCAAAAGACCCAGCCTTCATTATTTTGTCTACTGTGTTTCTATGTCCAACCACTACAAAATTCCAAAATAAAAATCAAGTAAGCTCAAAGAAGAATTAAAACTTTTTAGTTAATTCTCTCAAAGTGTTCTCTATTGAAATCAAGTAAATTTTAATATTTTTCTTTGATAACTTTTAAATAACCAAAATTTTCTCAAAGTTGGTCAAATATGAACAGATTTGACCTAGTTGGTTTCCTAACCCTATTTAACCTATCAAACCATATTGAAATCATTCTAGAAGCTAGTCTAGATCTTTAATAGACTAACTTAAAAAGCTTCTTCAACCTTTACTCTTTGAAAAAGGCCCCACATTATAAAGTAGTTCAAATAAATTAGGATCAGTAAATTTTCACATCATGGTTTTGAGATTGAATTCCACACTTTATATCTTGAGGCTTATAAGTGAAACAAAGGAGATGGGACTCTCAAGAGGTAAGTCAGAAGTGGGTCCCTAGTGTTAGAGGAATATATCACTATCAAATAAAGTTTTAAAATCATCATACTAGGCTTATGTTAAGTTTTGAAATTAGGCATGTGAGATGGAGAAAGTTCTTATATGTCTATTGGCTTTATTGGAAATAGTTTTATGGTCTTATCTTATATTTAAACACTATCTTTATGTTTGAACACATATGTTTTCTCTTTACCATAATGCACTACATTTATGTCATGAAACTATGGTTTTCTTAATAAGATATAGGCTACTTTTATAAAAAGGACATCACTTCATACATGATCCTCATAACTATCCATTTTAATGAGTATTAAGCATCTAGATGTAAAAGATAAAAATGTGTGGTTTATCTAACTCACACAAAATGGTTCAAGATGGAAGTTATGGTTTCAGATCCTCTCTTGAAAGCATATGGATGAATATTACATTCGTAGTATTATCATTTTCAATAACTAACTAGCACCTTTTATCTTTACAAATGACATATATAGTAAATATGTTCATCCATCTCTAGTCCTCATCTCTAGATATAGTCAGACACCTTATAACACTTAATATTCTAATGCATGCTTTGAATCATCATTTGATAATGGAATGCCATCATGTATCTCCTATATGCCATCCTTCTCTTCTTCCTCATTAGCCTCATCTAAAAATATAACTTTTACTCTATGTGATTATGAATTGTTCCTTTTTTAAAGTAACAAAGAAAGAATTTTTTTTGTTACTTAGAGTTACAAGTAATCCAAAAATAAAATGCAAAAAAGTAAAGCTAAGGGATAATTACATGTATTTGCATCTAATATAAGGCATGCTTAGAATATCTTCATGGAGCAAAAGTTGTAACTATCGATCTTGTAAAGTTAAGATATTGACATTGTCTGTTAAAGCACTTTAATTAGCTAGATAATCTACTTGCTTATTGACTTCTCTATAAATATTAATGGAAGTGGATGTGATTTTATCATGCCATTAACATTTATTTTCATCAAGTATCTTTTTCAAAATCCTAACAAGAATTTTATTAAATGCTTCGACCAATCCATTTGCCCTAGAGTAATAGATGGTCAAATATCTCCAGCCAATTTTATGCCTAGCCACAAAGAAATTCAATTTAGTGGACTTAAATGATGGACCATTATCAGATATGATTTGGTGAAGACTGCCAGATTGATATACAATATTTTCTTGAAAGAATTTAAAGTACATGGTATGCCTTCACTTCTTATAGTGGAACTAGTTTAGTCCACTTAGAAAAATAATTAGTTGTAGATAATATAAAATGATGTCCCTTTGATGAAGGAGGGTCAATAAGCCCTATGATGTCAGTGCCCTAACTCTTAAAGGGTCAAGAGGCAATAGTTGGGTATAGTACATTAGGAGGCTGATGTAAGACTACTCCATATATTTGACATTGATGATAATGACGTGCAGTTTTCATGCAGACATTTAACATCGATGGACAATAATATCCTAGTCTTTTATTTTTTTAATTTCATTTTAGGTTTAGATTAGTGAGTGCCACATAATCTGGAATGTATCTTAGTCATAATCTTATGGGCTTCTTGTTTATCCAAACATTATAGCCACATTTGATCAAATGACCTGCTCTATAATACATTATTGATTAATGCATAAGATAAGGCGCATTTCTTATTTTAATTTGCTAATGACTTATTTTTAGGGAGCCTCCCCTCACTTAAATAGTTAATGAATGGTTGTCTCCAATCACATTCTTCTTAACCTTCAGTAAGAGTGGCTACCCTTTGCATTTTTATTTTTTTATTCATGCAATATAAATTTATAGGGGATATGATTTTTGAACTTCTATATATATATATATATATATATATATATATATATATATATATATATATATATATATATATATATATATATATATATATATATATATATATTTGGGAATATGATTTCTTTGGCAAGCTTAGCCAAAGCATATGCTATATAATTATCTTTGTGTGATATTTTATAGAAAGTTACAAAAGGGATCTTTTCAAGAAATTCCATTGTGTATTGATAATAACTAAAAAGGTTAAGATGTAAAATCTTATAGATTCTACTCACTTGATTAATAATTAGCTAGAAATCCCCAAATATTTTTATATTCTTAATATCCACAAGGATTGTTAACTTTAGCCCAATTATAAGAGCTTTGTATTTAGCTTCTATTCAAACAAGGCTTAGACAAATGATAGGAATATCACATCAATCATTTGTCTAGTGTTAGAAAAATTAATTTAATCCCTGCCTTCCCTAAGATAGAAGATTTTAATTTTTTTTTTTTTTTATGATGTTGCACCATTAATATATAATTTCCATGTGGCACAGGGTTCTTTTCAAAAATCATGATCTGTTCATCTAAAAGATCATCAATTAAAGGAAAACCTTTAGGTGCAGGATGTGTTGCTAAGAAGTCAGCTACAATTTGATCCTTTATAGCATGAAGTGGGATATATGTGATCTTAAATTGAAATAAGATCATAGACAAATGTGCTAGACATCCAGACAATGTCGGGTGGTTCATTAGATATTATAAAGGATTCACTCTAGAAATTAGATTTACTTTATGAGAAAGCATGTATTTGCTTAGCTTTTGAGCACTGAAAACTAAAGCTAGACAATACTTTTTAATAGGTGGATAATTCATCTCTAGTGGGATGACTCTATGGCTTAGATAGTAAAGGGCATTTTCTTTCTATTCTTCATTAACTTGAGCCAATAAAGCTCCAAGTGATTCATCTAAAGCTGTAGTGTCCATAATTAAAGGCTTCCTTAGAATTAGAGTAGCCAAAATAGGAGGATTCATCAAATATTTTTTAGACTTTTAAATGTGCTCTAGCATTTCTCATCTCAGATAAATTTAGAATCTTTTTTAGTTAATGTCGCAAAAGGTTGACATCTTTTAGATAAGTTTGATATGAATCTTCTTTAATATGTTAACTTTCTTGGAATAACCTTAACTGCGTAAGACTTCTAGGTGGCAGCATTTCAATAATAGCTTTAAACTTTTCTAGATCAATTTTGATCACACGATGCCTCACTACAAATCCTAAAAACTTTCTCAAAGTTACTTTAAAAGAACACTTCAAGGGGTTCATTTTTAGGTTATAGTAGTGCAACCGTTCAAAGATAATCCATAAATCATGAAAATAATTTTCTTTTCTTTTTTTTCTCTTAATGTCTAGATCATCAATGTAGCATTCAACCTAATTATGATTTAAATCATTTAATATTCTAGTCATTGCTCTTTGATAAGTGCTCTCGACATTTTTGAGACTGAATGAGATGACTGTGTAACAAAATATCATGTTAAGAGTTCTGAACATCGTAAGTTTTTCATCTTCTAGAGCCATCTTTATTTGATTATAACCATATGATCCATCCATGAATGAAAAGATTTCATGCGAAGAGGCCATGTTCACCATAAATTCTGGTATCTATAATGGGAACTTATCTTTGGGGCAAGCCTTATTCAAGTCTCTAAAGTCCACACAAATGTATATTTGGACATTCTTTTTCTTTACTGGGACAATGATTGCTAGCTAAGAAGGGTGTTCTTCTCATATAAACCTAGCCTCAATTAATTTTTTGACTTTAGCAATGACTTGTTGTTCAATTTCTAGATGTATGCATCTAGGAGCTTACTTTATTGGAATTTCATCAGGTTTAATCTTTATTTTATGAACTGTGACATCAGAAGATAAACTTGGCCTCTCATCATAATTCCATGCAAAGCAATCTTTATATTCAGAAAGTAGGTTAATCAACTTTTCAAAATCTTTTGGATGCAATAATGAACTAACGAAAGTTGGCCTTTGGTCTTCCTTAGTTCCTAAGTTGATTTCCCTTAATTCATCAATAGTGGACTTTATTTCTTCTTCAAATTCTAGTGTTACATTTTGAATTAAGCAATCATTTAGATCATTTGATCTTTCAAGATAGGATCCTTCTAAAGGATTAGATAGAATTCCAAAGAGTTGATCATATTCAATATGATTTCTTATCATTAAGTAGTGTTCATTATCATCAAAGGGTCCAATGATACTGAACCCAACACTAGCTTTGGATTTGAAGTTTTTGGTTTTGTATTCCATAAGCTTTCTATGTGTTGGGCCATATCTTTGGGTCAAGTATGAGGAATTAAATCTTATTTTATAGCATTTTTAAAACAATTAAGATACCAATCGAAAGGGAGTTCAATTATTTCATTAGAAAATGGATCTTCAAGCTTTAGATCTTCTTCTGAGCTTGAAGACCCAAGTACAAAATAAAACTTTGGTTTCCAACTTCTCTTAACATGTTGGAGGCTACTTTGATTTCCAATTGTGAGATTTTACTTTGAGAAAAAGGAGTTAAAGTATCCACATACCTTTTCAATTTGTCATAAGTGGATAGCTCAGGTTCATTCCTTTAATGCTTATATTTGTTCTTCATTGCTATCTGACTCTAATGTAATTTGAAATTTTATTAAAGCATCCTTTTGATTGGAATCTCTATCAGAACTAGATTCCAAATCAATTTGTATTATTGGAAGTTCTTTTTCTTTTACTTTTCCCTCATTTTCTTTTCTTTCTTCTTTTTCATTTGTTTGAATTTATTCTTTTATTTTTTTAGATGCCTTAATAATGCTTGATTTTATAGAATCAGACCCATGCTATGAGGCATATAATAGGCAACATCTTTATAAAGCTGAACATCATAAATAGAAAATGGTTGTATGTCTCATTTTATAGTGTATTATACTCCATCCCTAGTGTATTTAATTCACTGGTAGATTGATGAAGGAACCATTCTATATTCATAAATCTATGGCTTGCCTAAAAGAGCATTAAAGGATGTCTCTAAATTAATGATATAGAATTTTGCTTGAGTCTTTAATCCTTTTATTTCCAATAATTGAGTGATTGAACCTAAAGCTTTCTCATCCATTTCATTAAGCCCCCTCAGTAACATCTTATTTGAACTAAGCTTCCTTATATCAATCTTTAGAAATAATAATATTTTAAAGTTAATAACATTTAGTAAGGCACCAAGATCAACAAGGGCTTTTGATAGTCTGATATTCTCCACTTTGATGGAAATGTAAAGGGGCCGATTATGTTTTGTGGTTCTCAAAAGTAAATCTTCATTGGAGAAGGTAACCCTAGAAAGTTCTTTGAAGTATTAAGCCTCATCTGAGGAAGTTGTTGTTAGCTGGGTCAGACATATCTTTGGGTCCAATAATGCATGAACTAATGACTCCCAATTTTTTTTTAAATAGAACAATGGCATCATAAATGCTTAATATAATAGAAAGTTCCTAAGATCTGTTAAAACATTATAGTTAACTTTGGGAACAACTAGCTAGATTACTAGATCTTTTTTACATAGATTCTGAATTTTGATCAATAATTTGTTTACCTTCATCTTTGGAAAGAGGAGGTAGACGAGGTGGTAGAACCTTCCCACTATAGAGATTAATCTCAATGATATCTCCAGGGGTTGTGTCAACCTATCCCTCATCACTTGTATCCTTTACCAAAGATTGCTCAAAATTTGATAGTTTTATCTCTATTCTAATAGGTTTGCCTTACAAATAATCCATTGGACTCTCATTATTTGATCTTGATTCACAAAACACATTACAATTAGTATAATAACTTATTTTTTATCTTCTTATTTTTCTTTATTTTCAACATGTTCATCAGAAATGGTAAAATGTAAGAAACACCTTTTGAGGTGGGCTTTTTATTCATATTATTGAAATAAATACATAAAGACAAAAAAGTGTAAGGCATTTCCTTTTGATTCTTATCATACAAAAGCCTCTCAGATACAATAGGTATTCATTTCTTACCACACTCTCTAATCACCTGAACATCTAATGATGTTGAATGGGGTAGAGAAAGGACCGTACCTTCTGATGCCAGTGGATCAATCGGGATGATCTTCTCCTCGATCTTCATCTGATACATGGAATGTTTAAATTTTTTCATTAAATATTTTTTAGAAGAATGAGATAAAGCAACATCCCATTCATTTGAAGAAGAAAAAGAAATGGAGGATTTAGTTATAATTACCTTAATGGACCTTTATATAGGGTCCACTATGTATTCCTTAGGAATTATCACTAGCCCTCTCTTAAAGTTTCTTTCAAGGCAGTCTTTGAAAGTGAAGTAGTCTTCAATAGTGTGACCCAACATCTGATGTTATGGACAGTCGTTTGGGTCATTCAGTTTGCTACTTCCTCTAATCTTTTCAAGTCAACTAGTTTAAAATCTAGCTTTTTTTAGTTTTCAAAAATTTTCCTCACTAACTCTCTCTCTCAAAAGAATAAGTGTACTTCATCCTTTCACTAAAGGGCTAGTGAGAGTCATCTTAAGAAGTGGTAATAATTATTGCGGCGATGGCCCATAAGGTGGAGGTCACTCTGCTTGAACTTGAATTGGGTCCTTTCCTTATCTACTAAAGAGACATTGCCTGCTTTCTTTTTGAACACTTTCCTAGGTTTTGATGATTCTACAAAAGATTTATCTCTTAAAAATGACATCTTAGGGGCTTCTTCTCATAGGCTAGAGACTTTATTTAGTAGTTTTTCAAAAAATTTAATGGTAAATCTCTTCAATAAATATGTCATAGGGCCATAAATGTTTTGAAAGAGTATCTCAACAGTATGCTGCTCTTGTAATTGAGGCTCACACTTAAGACTGAGAATTTTCCATCTCAAGATATAACGAACTAAAGATTCCCTTGGCTTTGCTTTTCAACAACTATATCACCCACAGTGATGTGATGTTGTATGCTAGTGAATCATTTCATAAACATGTTTTCCAGTTTAGTAAAAGTGCACACTGAACTATTTAGTATCTCTGCATAATAATCAAAGGAAACCCAAGTAAAACTATTGACAAATTTCCTAAACAACAAGGCATCACTTCCGCCGGCATTCTAACAACTTGCCCAAAAATGTGTAAAATGTAGTTTGGGTTTACTCATCCCATCAAAAACTTTGAATGAATGGGGCACAATTCCTTTGGGTAAGGCACAAAATCAAACTTCTCAAGGCACGGTCTACCCTTTAGAATCAAAATGGCACCTTGAGACTATTCTGATGCTCTTTTACTTGTTATTCCATGAGGGCTTTTTGGTCAGTTTTAGTAGTTACATCATTTGTTGTTTTCTATTTTTCTTGATGTTGTTCTTCCAAACTAAACCTCTTCTCATCCATGGGATGAGCTTCTTCCAAATGCTCTAAAGAATGAGGTTGGGAAGAACTATGAATCAAACTTTAGAGTGATTGCTGGTGGCAATCATCTCCTCCATCTTTCTCTCCATCTTCAAGATTTGATCGTCTTTCTTTTGCAATTAAAGAATCAGTTGTTAAGTGGGATCAAAAACAAAACTCACTTGTGACTCATCTTTCTCTTTCTTTGATGCCCTTATGTTTACCATGAAAATGTGCACTACAAGTAGTCTCGAGTCATCTTCTAACAGATCATCCAATTCTAAGTCAAATTATTCTTTAATTTTATTTATTTTGTCATTTTCCTCATCGTCTGTCACAATAGTCTCCATATCCTCTTCTATCAAATGGATTGGAAGACCATTATTATCAAGGATGATTTTAGACTCTTCTAAATCCATGGGCTTTATTTCAAATTTTTTTTCATGAGTTTCACAAATAATGGGGACTTCCTCTACAACTAGAGTGCCTGTCAAACCAAGGTGACTTTCATCCAAAATTTCTCTATTATAAAGAGATAAATGAAGAGATTATATCTCCTTTCTAGGAGTATAGGATGAAGATGCCCCTTCAGTGTGGGGCCTAAGTACATGTGAAGAAGGCCTTTCCTCAATAGGCTGGGAAATAATTACTCTCTTAGATGGTGATGGTGAAGGCATGTTTGGCTCAGGAGACAATGGAACTTTCTGACATAAACTTTTTTACTTTATTCTCTAGGAGAAGTTATATCTCTCCTTAAGCTAGAAAGTTGCTCCCTATGCCAGGTTAGTGACCTTCCTGGATAGTGATATTGGTTCGACTTAACGAGCATGGGTTGATAAGACCTTCTTTTATTAGGGAGGACTAACTTTCTCTTCCCTTTATTTTGGGAAGTAGAAGGTCTCTCTAAGATTTCTCTCTCAAGGCTTCTAGATACTTGATCCTTCATAACCCTAAGTAATTCTTCTTTAGTGTAAGAGAAGGACATAAGAGTTCTTTGAAGAATCTACTATACTTTACTACGTGTTTCCCTATTCACTAGTTTAAAGTTTTTCTTGCTTTCATAAGTGAAATGATGAGGTGGAGAACTATTAATCTGGGACACATCATCCTCTCTGTGGGGAACAAAATGAGGGTAAAATTTGCTACCTCCTAAAAGAGGAGAAGTATCTGGAAGGGTATACACATCCCTTGTCTTAGCTAGCTCTATTTCTATCATTTCTTTTTTATTTCCTATCCTTCAGGGCTTGCCTTCTAAGTCTCCTCCCTCTATTCTTTTGCTAACTTTTTTTCATTTATGGAGGCTCAAAGGTGGACCCTATCTAAAAATGCTAAGAAAGATGAAAGTAGGTAATGTCTCTACAATAGGTAGTTTAATCATCTTTAGCCTAGGGCTTGTCTGGACCTTTTTAGTGACCTCAACAGTAACTTCCCTTCCAATGGCAGAGGTACTATAGGGTACACTCAAGAACTCCAGAATGTGTGTTTTTTTGTATTTAATAACTACTTCACTCACAAGAGCAAGAGTTACTCCATTAGATGTAATGTTTGGATTTTCAAATCTAGCTCCAAACTTGATAATTAAACCATTAGCTAATTTGCTACTATCAATAGAGATGCTAATTCCAGATGTTACAACAAAAATGAGTTGTCCAAGCATTTTTTATTTTCAAACAAGGAAATTAAATAAATTACAATTGACTTTAATTGATATAATGTAGTAAAAAAAACTTTTGGCCCATTAGCTAAAATTTAGCCATTTTTATCATGACTGGAGTTTTTAAAAGTAGAATTTTTTATTTTTTAAAATGTAGAGGATATAGAACTCCTTTATTAAGTTTAGCAAATAGGGAAGTTCTATACTCTATTTAGTGGATGTTGGATAGAGTCTACCAAGAATGAAATTGAAAGATACCTAATAAAAAGATAGACAATAATGACTCATAAAAACAAAAGTATATTACCGATATATAGAAATTGAAATCTATCTCTATAGATGGAGAGAGAAACTATTCCCCAGCAGAGTCGCCAAAAAAATCTATTGGAATTTTATTTGGAATACCATGCAGATCTTGGGTGTAGTTATTTTGGTAATCAAATACTTCATTAAGGGATAAATATATTATCTCAAAAGATAAATATATATTATTATAATAGATTCAATTACTTAATAAGAATTGTTAAGGCTGATGGGTCTTCAATGTACATGGGAGTTCTCCCTTAAACTACATGGAGAAGTAGAACAAAGTTTATTTTATTATAGGATTCATAGTTCCCTATAAGGGCAAGCCCCTACAGTTAATTACATCTTTGGAATGAAGGATCTCTTTCTAAGAATACTCTCGATTAAAGAAATAAATTTTTATTTTTATGAATTTCAAAGCTTGCCTTGTAAGGATGATTAATTTAAAATTTTAATAGGGAATGCTCCCAAAGGAGAAATAATTCTTTTATGGAACAATTGGGATTAAGTAGGAAATGTCTATAGATATTGGGATGCCTAATAGGTATTTCAACTATCTTACTATTGGACTTTATATTATTGAGATTAAATCTTTTAAAGTTATGAGTTTGCTATTTTATTAGAAATCTACGACTCAGATTCTAATAGCAGAAGATTGCAAAAATGCTAGGGTTGAAGAATTATTCCTAGAAGAATGCTTCATAACCTATGTCTACATGTGCTTCTGACACAAGTTAGAGGCTCGATCTAATTCAACTTTTGAAAATTATCGACTCTTTCTCTCACTTGAGAAAATGAACCTATCCCTTACTCTTCAGGACTTATCACCCACCTAGAAGTGCTGCTAGCTAGCTTCACCTAAACACTTTTAAATCCATGAGTGTAGTCTTTATGTTATGAAAGATGGTTAGGCTGTGTATTTATGAAAGAGACCAAGAACCTAGCTCACACTCTAACCCTAAGATCATGTTAAGTATGATATCCACCTACCTAATGAAACAATTTTCATTTTTTATGTTTTGACTCATAATTCATTTAAGGCCATAAGTATGCAATTTATGTTTATAATGATATGCACTTAGAAGCACTTGTGGGTCAAATTAAAAAATGAAGGCACATAACCCCAAGAAGGGTGGTCATCCTCAAAGGTCAAATGCCCCCATATGTGCAATGGGTGAAGCACCCAATTCAAGGAGTATGAACAATGTGTTATCATGTTTCATAAAAGCTAATTATTTCTAGCTGCTTTTATGTTGTGCCCAAGGCTTTAATTAGTATGTGGTTATGAGTTTATTTTTTTTATTTAATTTGTTTAGATTTAGATTGGGTAGAAATTTTAATTTTCTTATGAGCCAAACATTCGAGCATTTCATCACCAGAACACAATAGACTAAGAAACTTAGAACAATAGGTTGTTCTTAATGCTCACCCAAAATAAATCAAACAAATTTAATTAAAATAGGCCAATGCGATTGGGTACCACTATACATTCTAGAAGAAAAAACAAAATATGCAGCTGAGCTATACCCTTATACAACCCAGATTAAAAATAAATGTTTGATATATGGGGTCTTCTTCCATAATCATTACCTTCTTCAGGGACCTCCATGGGATTCACAGGGGACCACTAAGACTATGCACTGGTTGTGGCCATCAAACATATCACTAACTCTTCAAGACTTATCACCCGCCTAGAAGGGCTGCTAGCTAGCACCACCAAAGTGCCTTTAAATCCATGAGTTTAGTATTTATGTTATGCAAGATGGCTAAGCTATTGTATTTAGAAAAGAAACCAAGAACCTAACTCACACCCTAACCCTAAGATCATGTTAGGTATGATATGCACCTAACTATTTCAATAAATTTTATTTTTTATGTTTTGACTCACAATTCATTTAAGGCCATGAGTATGCAATTTATTGCTAAAAGGATATGTAGTTAGAAGCACTTATGGGCCAAATCAAAAAATTAAGGAACATATCCCCAAGAAGGGTGGTCATCCTTAAAGGTCAAATGCCCCCATATGTGTAATGGGTGAAGCACCCAATTCAAGGAGTATGAACAATATGTTGTCATGTTTCATAAAAGCTAATTATTTCTAGTTGTTTTTAAGTTGTGCCTAGGGATTTAATTAATATGAGGTTATGAGTTTATTTTTTTTGTATTTAAGTTGTTTAGATTTAGATTGGGTAGAAAATTTAATTTTCTTATGAGACAAACGTTCCGGGCATTCCATCACAGGAACACAACACACATAGAAACTTAGAAAAGAAGGTTGTTTCTAATGCTCACCCAAAATAAATCAAACTAATTTAATTAAAATAAGTCAATGTGGGTGGGTACCATTATACACCTAAGAAGAAAAAAAAAGTGCAGCCAAGCTCTGCCCTTATACAACCCAGACAAAAACTAAAAGTTTAATCTATGGGTTCTTCTTTCATAATCGTCACCTTCTTCAGGGACCTCCACGTGCTTCACATGGGACCATTGCGACCATGCACTGGTTTGCCAACTACTATTATTCCCAGACCTCATAGATTCTAACCTGATTCTAGGATAAAATTATATTTAAGATTTAAAAATAAATTTCTAAACTCTACAAAATAGACTTTAGAAAATACATATAACATGCCAACAATTATATTTTCAAACATACAGGCTTAACATTAGTTGTTTGCCAAGCCCACCTATCTTATTGGGCTATGCTTAAGGACTTAAGCATACCTGCAAGAAAATAACATTTATGTATTTTTTATTATAGTGGTCCCTTTTAGCATAATCCCCTACAAAAAATATTATTAGGCTAAAAAGAACATCCTATCATTCAGAGTAGTGGATAAACAATCCTAGCTATCTAGTCTAAAATAGTACACCACAAAATAAGAAAAATATTTGACATCACATCATAAAATATCACAAAAATTGACCTAACCTAAGTTTAAGGTCATTGACCTAATAATCTTGTGTGTATAGAAAATGGGCTTGTGTGGTATGACTTTATTAGGCATTTAAAGTTCAAGTTTTGATTTGGTTTTCAAAGATTCATTTATTTTGATTTTGAGATTTTCACTTATTGTAATTTTACTTCATAGGTACATGTCATTATTAAACCAAAAATTTGAGGTATCAAAATCTCCTTTGGTCTAGTAGACTTGCGACATCGGGAGTTAAGACTATATACAATATGTTTGCTAATTATGAATTTTTTTTCATTCTTTTGAATTCTTAAAATTTGTTCAATTTTTCATTGGATAGTTTCAATTTAAGTAATTTAGTTAATTTATGATTTCATTCCTATTTTTAATTTCATTATATATTAAAGTGAAATTTAAGTTTTCAAGAATGAAGAATAAGATAAATTCCACTTTGGGTGGAACCCATTCTATTCAACATCCTAAATCCTAACAAAGTGAGATCTTCATCCTAAGATAAAGATTCATTTTAAGGGCCAAACTAAGATCTTAAGTATCTTAACTTTTTTTTTGGATTCATTTGAGTGATTCATTTTAAGTTTAATTTGATTTATGTTTCACCTTGTTTTAGTTAGAGTTATAGTTTTATGTTAATGATATTAAGATTTAAAGTGTTTCCATAATCCTTAATTAAGGGTTTAACCATATATCATGATTAAATTTAATGTTTATTTTAGTTTGATTTATTTTCAAATATTTTGATTCATTTAGTGTTTTAAGGTTAAAATTCTTGTAATTCAGAGACTTCATTCCTATGGTAGTTCTTTTGTTTTGATTAATTGTTCATTTAATTTCATGTATTTGAATTATTTGGTTTATTTGATTTTGGATTGATCTTACTTATTTATTTTATTAATGCTTATGTTTATGTTTATTAATGCTTATTAGCTTGAATGAAGTAACTTAAGTTAATATCTTAATTCAAATTTGGTTTTAATTTCATCATTTAAATGATCTACTATATTTTAATTTCATGATTTATTCATTTATGAATTCTTAAGTTATCATTTATGTTTACTTAATTTTAATTAATTTCATTTAGACATTTCATTAATATTATGTTGGTGAATTTGACTAAGTTAATTAATTTCAAATGATGATTTCGTTCATTCATTTTATTAATGTTAATATATGAATTTAGATAAGTTAATTCAATTAGTTTCAATCAATCTTTGGGAACTCTTGATTTTACCAATTAAGAAATTCATTATCTTATGCTTTATAATTTCTTATTCAAATTAAGCTTAATGTAACATTATATGCTAAAGTTCCATAACTTGATTTAATTTATTAAGATAGAATTTTGTTTACTAATCACAACTTAGGAAGCCTATGGAATGAAACTACTTTTGGGTCCCCAACTTAAATCTAAACTATTTTTTAGTTCTTCAGACCTTTTAATTAATTCAAATAGTTATTTCATTTTCATTTACCTTTAGAATATGTTGTTTTTTTAACTTAAATGTAGTCAAAGTATTTAAAAAATTCCATATTTAGGTATGTAATTCAGAGATTAATTAATTGGTTCATCGTGAATTTAATCAATTATTGACCGAAGGTTTGATTAGTTTTTTATATTCTTATTTATTTCATTAAACCCTAAGTATCTGATTAATCAAATTTCATGAATTTATAGGGTTGAAAATTTTTTCTTAAGTGTTCATATGTTAATAATAATGTTTTAAATTGATTTAATGAATTTTTACATTTTCTATAATTTTTTGATTTATTATTTCAATTATATTGACCTAGAGATTTGAAATTCAATAACTTTAAATTGAGAGTTCATTTATCCTTGAAATGTTTATATCAAGTGGGGTTCCCTGTCAATTTAAGTTACTTAAAGTTTCATCCTAATCAGATATATAATTTAAGAGTAATTAAAGTTTTAATTCTTTCGATAATACTTAAATTAAGCCTAAATTAAAAGAAAGTAATTAAAGGTTTTAATTTTTTAAATTGTCCACTAAAATATGCATCCATAAAGGGTTTATTTAAATTTTTTGAAAATTTGGTTGATTTATTATGAGTTTTTGAATTTGAGTTTCATTGATTGAATCAATTAATTCAATTAATCCTCAAATTAGGTCATTTTAGTGTTTATTAGATTCCAAAGAGTTCTAATGATGTATCTAGGTTCATTAGGGTTTATTATGATAAATTATCTTAAATATATATTTTTCCCTTATTTTTTAATTTAATATTATTTTATTTTATTAAATTAAGACCTATGCCTTAAAATTTTTGTATTTTGAGATTTATTTGAGAATAAATCATCAAATATTTATCTAAGGTGTGTTTTAACCTTAGTTTCAGTTTCTCAAAGTTTCAAATTGATTAGATTAATGGTCTGTGTGTAATTTGATTTTGATTATTTTCATTTAAATCTAAATTAACTCAATAATACCTAATAAAAATTGAGGATTTTAGGTTTAATGAATTATCTTCACTGAGATAAATATATAAAACTCAAAGTATTTAAGATGATTTGTATTAACAAATGTTATTTTATTTGAAGTGAATTTTAAATTTAAACTCATTTGGATCCATGTTAGATTTAATGGGCCAACATGGGTTTGATTAGCTCAAATGATCAAGTTGATCAAATTAAACCTTATAATTGGTCACATTGTGTTTCAAGATGATTTCCCAATGATTTTTAATAATTAATTTTAATTAACTCCAATTTAATTTGAGTTTGAGCCTAATAAGGTCCATTTGGGCCTATTTAGATGAAATAATCTAATTAGCCTATTTAAGGCCTTATTAGATTTAGATTCATTTAATTCATGTTTTGAAAATGTTTATTTAATGATTTTAAGCATTTGGAATGATTCAATTTGGTGAAATTATGGTGGGACCTACATAAGTCAACTATGTGTCAAATGATTGACTAACTTTGACGTTCATTTGGATTTGAGTCCATTCTGATTCATGCAATAAATTTTATGCTTTTGATTTGATATGATTTAAATTAATTTTAATTTTATTTAAATCTATTTGGGTTCAAGTGATTTTGAGTTTAAGTAGAGTACTTGGGTTAGCCATCCCAATTATTTTGGCCTAAGTTCAATTAGACTTAATTTTCAATTGGAGTGTGTTCAGATTAATTATTTTCTTAGATTTGGGTTGGGTTTGGATCCACCTAATCACTTAGGTGGAGTCAAACCCTAAGATAATTCACTAAGTCACTAAGCATAGTGATCTAAGTTTTTAAATCTATAGGCTCCTAATCTAGGATTAGGTGTCTTAATTCCTAGTTTTAGAAATGATGTTAACCTCATCCAAAATGGGGTCAACACTAATCTTTCAGGAAGATGCCAACCTTTTACTTGATTGATGAAAAAAGATGCACCTTTTATATGGGATGATGCTTATCAAGAAGCATTTAATAGCATAAGATAATATTTATTACATCCAATAATTTTGATAGCACTAATAATTGAAAAGCCATTGATATTGTATACAATAGCCTTAGAAGAGTCATTAGGAGCTTTGTTAGCTTAGAATAATGAAGAAACGAAAGGAAAATGGCCTATAATATAATATAAGTTGACATTTGATAGTAGCCAAAAAAAATTCTCCCATCGAGAAGAAATGTCTAGCATTGATATTCTCTACTTAGAAACCATGGAATTATATGCTATCACATAAAATAACTCTAATATCTAAAGTCGACTCTTTAAATTCTTAATGACTAAACCTACCCTAACTAGTAGCTTAGCTAAATGGGTAGTCCTGTTACTTCAATTTGATATAACATATGTCCCATAAAAGGCTATAAAAGGGTAAGCTCTAGCTGATTTTCTATCCGCTCATCTCTTTTCTACAAATTCTTCACTCAATGATGAATTGCCTGATGAAAGAAATCATCAACATGAAAATTCTATTTTGATAGTGCTTCATCAATAAAGCCATCTAAACCTCTCGATTTACCCATAGTACATGCCAGAATTGGCTTAATATTTGTAACACCACAAGGTGGTATTCTCTGAGATTCATATAGTATAATGGAACCTCAAACCAATAACGAGGTCGAATATGAAGCATTAATTATGGGTCTAGAGATAGAAATTAATATGGAAACTATGAAGCTTTATATTTACAAAGATTCTTAAGTCAAAATCTGACAAATAATTAAGACTTTTTAGATAAACAAGCATGAATTAGTGCTTTATCATAAGCATGTCTTGCAGCTTCTAAAACACATCCATGGAGTAACAATTACACTCATGTCGCATCAAGACAATGGCAAGGCTGATGCATTAGCAAAATTAGCTAAAGAAATGATAGACCCTCAGTGAGAGCCAATTACAATAATAGTCCAAAGTAGACTAGTATTAGCACTAACTCTCTTAGAAGCCTTTAAAGCTAAAGAAAATCATGAGATTTCAATGATAATAAAAGAAGATGATTGGAGAGAACTGTTCATCACCTATCTTAATGGTATCGAATTTCCAAATGATAAATCAAAGGCTCATTAAATTTTACAAAGAGCACTATGATACGCTCTTATGAATAATACATTATGTCGGTGCTCATTCTACCAAATATGGTTGTGATGCCTAGGGCTAGATGAATAAGAAATGGTGATGGATGAAGTCCACGAAGGGTTGTGTGGTTCACACCAATCTAGTCCTAAAGTAAAAATAAAAATCAAATAAATGGGATATTATTGGCCTAGTATGGTTCAAGATTACATTTAAGATGCCAAAAGATGTCATTAGTGTCAAATACATACATACATGTTGCATCAACCACATAATCATCTACATCCAATGGTGGCATCTTGGCCTTTCAAATGTTGGGGAACCGATATAATTGGTCCAATAAATGCTCCATCATCATTCTCCATCTTCTGGGATACATAGTTTCATATTAGCCACCACTTATTAGTTCTCTAAATTACTACAAGGAATCTCATTAAAAGAAGTTAAAGTAGACAATGTAGTAAAATTTTTTAGAGACCATATCATCTAACGATTCAGAGTATCTCAAAGAACTATATTCGATAATGGTACTACCTTCAGGAATACCAAAGTCTATTATTTAATTGAGAAATACAAATAGATTGGTGATATTCATCAATATATAATCTAAAACCCAACGGGCTCGTAGAAGCATTCAATAATACATTGGTTAAACTTCTCAAGAAAATTCTTCCTAAAAATAAAAAAGAATGGCATGATAAATTAATATAAGCTTTATGGTCATATCGTACCACATATAGAATTTCTACACAAGCAACACCATACTCCCTAGTCTTTGGAGCGGAAGTAGTACTTTCACTTGAAGTAGAGCCACCTTCATTTCGTGTAGCAATTCAAAATGAACTTACAATGAAGGAAAATTTTTGAATATGCCTCAAAGAGTTGGAAGCTCTAAATGAAACTCCATTATAGGCCCAACAAAATCTAGAAATATATAGAGCAAGAATGACCCAAGCTCATATCGTATGGTTCGCCCAAGCAGCTTCAAAGTAGGTGAACTAGTACTAGTACATAGAAGGCATATTATTCCACATCAACGAACTGATGGAAAGTTTAACCCAAATTGGTAAGGACCATATATTATTGAAAAAGTATACGAAAAGGAGCTTATTAGCTCAATGATGCGAAAGGGATAAGACTTATGCCTTATATAAATGGACAATAACTTAAGAGATATTATGCATAACTATTAATGGTGTTATGATTCACAAATGCAAGAGTCAAAATAAGTTCCAAATCTATCATTCAAAGAAATACTCTTCACGTAAGCATGAAAAAAATATTATCATTTCAAAGGAAAATTCTCCTATCAACAAAGGGAAGTTTTATAAGCCTTACAATGCAAAAAAATTCTCTATCAAAGAGAAACTCTCTCTAATCAAGAGCTATCCAGAATCAAGATCCATCCTGCTCAAAGAGGTTTGATCAGATCCATCATGCCCAAAGGGGTTGGATTAGATCAATCATATGGATCTAAATTTAAATCAAGATTCACCATGCCCAAAGGGGCTGGATTACATCTATCATGACCAAAGGGGATAAATCTAAATTTTAGTTTAGATCCACCATGCCCAAAGGAGCTAGATCAGATCCATCAAGCCCAAAGGAACTAGATCCAAATTTAAATTAAGATCCACCATGCCCAAAGGGCCTAGATTTAAATTTAATATAAGATCCAGCATGGCCAAAGGGGCCAAATCAGATCCATTATATCCAAAGGGGCTAGATATTAACCTAAATTTGGATTTCATAATGCCTTAAAGGGTTGGATCTAAATATAAATTTAGATTCCATCATGTTCAAAGGGACTAGATCTAAATCTAAACTTAATTCCAACTTGTCCATATGGGCAAGATTTAAGTTAAACTCTATAACACTAAAGAAGACTGAATTAAAAGCTTGCTAGCATAACTCATTTATAAGTTTAGATATTACTACTTTTTATAATATCTATGAAATTCATATGCTTGTTTTGTCCATATTTGCTACGGATTGACTACAATGTTGACCTAAAAAAAGCCAAATGATATGCTTCCTATTGAACTAAGGACCAAATATGCACCACTATTGAAGCCCATGATCCATATTCTGTAGTCAGATTACATAATCAATTATTATGTCATCAAGATATGTTGGCAGGCATGAATATTTTTGAGGATTCATTTGCTTGATCATGACACATTTTACTTGTGGATTTAGATCTTCCATCAGGTCATGATGCTATCAATTGGGTGACCAGTATAAAGCTAAGATATAGTCATGATGTTCTTTTAGAGAGGGTCACAAATCACCTTAGCTATGGGAATCGGGATGTAATTTAGCCAGTTGTAGATACTACACCTTCTACAGGCACAATCAGACTTTTGGGTTATTGCATATTACACTATAAAGTAGAAGATTGGAGCCCAAAGTCAATAATTGGCACACTCCTGTTAGCTGTTAGTTGCTATGTGTACTGGGCACGCCATCACTTATAGATGAATAGTGATATCCTCAAGAGAGCTGGTATATATCATGTAGTATATGCATGACTTTTTGATTATAGTTGCCTTCCATTTGCTTGGATATAGAGTATAACAAAACTTTGAGATAAGATCACCAATACCTGCTGGATTGGCCCACATGAGATGATGATTACCTTGGTCGACATGTAGGATATAACAAGTCTTTATATTATAAGCATTCTCTATGAGCAGTGTGTGCCTCCAAATCATGAGCTATTTCAGCGTCAGTTAGCTGGTCAACTTAGGAGAGACAGTCATGTATATTCCTCAGGTCTCCATCATGCTCTAGCTCACTACTGGAGATTATTCAAAGAGCAGAGATTAGATCATAGGTAATAGGGAATAATTACTCTAGAAACATGGTTTGAGAGTTTCCTTAATTCAACAGTATTTTTCTTAGGTCCATTTGACAGGAGATTTCATTAGTTAAAAAGTCACTAAGTGCTAGATTTGAGCCAAAAGAAAGAGTTAGTTTTTGATGAATCTTAGCATAGGACATAGATGAGAAGCTATCTTCAGTGGCATTCATCTCCACTTGGTATGCTATTTCATATTTCTAAGACACAGTAAACTTTTTTGTCCTTCCACTCTTCAGATGGCTAGCTTATTTGCTTGTGGTGAGAGGATAACACTAGTGCCAACATCATTAGTATACTTATACCATGGATTTGGAAGAGTAAGTGTGATGACTAACTCATGATGCTATAATATAGATGATCCTTAGCACTTCTTACATTGGTGAATTCATGCACATATATCAGGAGCTTTCAGTTGTCCTGAGATGCCATCTTATTTTAGATAGCAGCATTTTTCCATGATCATACAGTTAAGCAGGACTACAATCACCTTAGATAGAGATCAGATTCAAACCTTCATGTTTTGTCCATCATGTATGATGGATTACTTTCAGATCATCCATAGATCATCCTTTTATAGTCTACCTACTCAAAGCTTGGGAAAGAGATTCATAGATTCTCTCTCTAATAGAAGTACACCATTATTAGTATCAATATTTGGATATAAATGTATAGTAGAAGACTTGATTAGGCTGAGACCTGCTTGGTTTTGTTACATACATAATGAGTTTGTAATATTAGAGGGATACAATCACAATAGGGCGACTGGACAATATGGATTTACTCAGGCTACAATTATATACAGACTATCATAGATATTAGACATAGTAGATGCTCATTCCTTGGGGATGCTCTCATTGCCTGTTCGCTTAGCTACAAAATGTACAACATGGGCTTTCTTACTTCAGTTAGGGATTGGTTTGGGTTTTATGTAGCTTCGCAAGAGGCTTACACATGAGTTAATCACTTATGGTTACTATGGATTTGCCATGCATACTCTTCCTTCTTGGAGCCAGGCTTTCATATATATATAGTCATAGATTAGGGAGAGACAATCTAGTTTGATGCTTGTATTCCCCCTAACACATAACTCATGCACATAAGAGATCATCAGATGAGCTAGATAGCAGTAGGAAGTGATGATGAAAGGCTTCATCAGCTTAGAAGAGTGATGATAGGGATACTCATAATCCTATGATAGTTGGCCATGATATGGGAGTAGCAAGGATAGATGAGCCTACGTATATTCCCATCCTACCAGTAGCAGTTGAGCCACCCATAGGATATATGGATAGCGATGTCATGTTGGTATTAGGAATAGTCACTACTGCTGCTTCTCCACCATCTACTCAGCTTCTCAGTAATGATCATATGTATATTGAAGAAGGCCACATACAGAGAAATATGGCACTCTAATGACTAGCCATGAGCTACTCTTGTCAATTTTGACTTAGGTGATAGTGAGTGCCACTCGGGATGATTCATCATATATTGATTCCTGTGTAGAGAGTCATCATATTCTTAGCTTGAGAGATGTAGCTCAGAGGTTATCTTGTCTAGAGATCTCATACTTCATCTCCAAGATACACCATAGGCCCTCAAATTCATTACACTACGACTCTTCAAAGATCCTACATATAGTGACAATAATACCTCACCTACTTTTGAGTGTTAACCTAGACGTCTTGCTTGAGCTTTCTACATGGAGATGAACTATTTATTAGATTGTGCCACTACTTGGGTCTTAAAGCAAGAGATCTACAGCTTTGGGAATCCCTGAGCAGAGAAGTTAAGTTTAGGGATATTCTCATTATACAGTACTTATCAAGAGATCTTGTCAAATATAATTACATCTATAGAGACCTCATCCAGCACCTCTTCACATCAAGTCTCTCTAGTTCACCAGATTTCTCCTAACATTTAGGTTAGGGTTTATTTTGATCTGGGTTCTACTTTCTATGGATGCAAGTCTCCATAGTTAGTTACCCCACTTATCACAGTAAGAGAGCACTCTCGATTAAGGTTAGAATTAAACATATCTTTTAAGATAAGTAATCAATGTTTTAGAGGTGTGTGTGACATCAATGATTGTCTTGTGAGAAATAGGAGTGTAATCTCAATTAAGATCCCATGGTTTTGTCATCTTTGGATTACGTTATTCCAACCTATCAACATCAGAGAGATACAATCGTAATGTCTAAAGAATTTGATTAATAGACATAGGTTGCCTCGTTTCAAGTATCTCGAGTAGACTTAGAATTTTATTGTAAGTGGCATAATAGTGTTCATGTAGTGAACATATTATGGGGTATTTGCATGGTGAATGATTGATGTGCACATTGTGAATGGATATAAAGATAGGCTTACATCTATTTTGGAGTGCCAAAATTAGAGTTGTCCACATGGTGGATGGATATGAATTTGTTCATGTGGAGAATAAATTATAGGGTGTTCATAAGGTGAACAAATAAATATTTACATGGTGATCAAATAAATATTAATATGGTGAACGAATAGGAGCCAAAGCTTACATCCCTTTAGAAAGCCAAAAGTCACTGTTCTCCATATGGTGGACGGATATGAATTTGTTTGTGTCATCAATAAATTATGGAATGTTCATATGATGAACATAAATGTTCACATGGTGAATGAATAGGTTGGTGAATGAATAGGTTGCTAGGATTACATTCTTTTGGAATGCCAAAATTAGGGTTGTCTACATATTAAGTAGACATAGTGGTGTTTGCATGACAAATGACTAAAAATTTAAATTTTTATTTTAAAAAATACATAAAATCTTTATTTTGGGACCCAACCATGGCTCTATGATAGTGGAGCCTAGTATTTATGTGGCATGACATGGGGGTAGGTGAGCTGGAGCTTTAGCTCCTTGGCACTACATATGTAGCTCCCTGACATCACTATTATTGGTCATTTGATCATTTGAACAGTGTTGTGACACCATCTTGTAGTTCTGTGACACTAGTCAAGATTCCTAATAGACATGTAGTGAGTTTTAAGGGGAAATGCCAACCTTATTTTAATGAGCATCACAATGTTGGGTCAGAGCACTGAGGCACTGTGCTCTTTTTATGCACATTGGCTACAAAAAATTATTATAATTAATTCTATCTTTTTGACTATGCATTAATCAACAGGATGAGTTGGCCAGCACCTCAGTAATGGGGCTGTGTTCTACAATTAGAGAGGGTAGTGCCTCGGCATTGTGTCTAGGTGTCGCAGTGTTGGGACTTGATTTATAAGTAGAGACCCAAAATGTTAAGAATTTTCACTAACCAATCCCTTCCTATAAGAGTTTTTTTCTAGGTCTTTAGTTTTTCAATTTTCATTATTAACCATGTCTCTTAGAAGAGTTGTGGGCAAGAAGAGGGCATTTAGCAATGCCAATCACTTATTTAGTGCCGACATCGAGGAGCGGTACTAGCATGCTCTCATCCACAAACACCTGATTCTAGAAAGGAGATTGAAGAATCCAAGTGGCTCAGTGGAGGGGATAATCATGGAGTAGAGGCGGATCAAGCTGGCCTACGATAATAATTTATGCATCATCCCGATGGTGCATGATTTCTTCGTAAATGCATGGGATGGTCAGAACAACAAAGCATACATCTAGGGAAAGCTAGTTAGTTATGATAGTAGTGCTATAAATTCATATTACAATCTTCCTAATATTGAATATGATCAATATCTTTTTACTATAATGATCATCCTGATTTCAACTAGATAATTTAATTTCTTTATGGCAGAAATGAAAGCATGAAATGAAAATGATGGGAGGAAAGGATTATCAACTTTCTTATAGCTGGTATGACAGCCACCTTTAAACCTTAGCACTATTTTATTTAGGTTAGGCTTATGCCCTCTCATAACATTAGTGAGGTTACCAATGATAGGCCTATTTTAAATTTTGGTATTCAAAAGGAGTTCTCAATCAATATCAGAAAGGTTATTTTTAATTCAATTTATAATATGCTGAAGGGGAGCACTACTGTTAGGTATGGCCACCCTTCTTTTGTTTATGGTTTATGTATAGCGATGGGTGTTGTAGGAGGGCATAATGAAGGGTGTTGTTCAAGAATAGATTTGAGGTGGGAGACAGTTCACGTCCTCCCCAATCTAGATCCCAATCTCTCAAATCCTTGGCTAAGCAAGTTCAAAAGATCAACAGCTAGGTCTCGTACTTATGAAAGAGTGAGGATAAAAGTAGTCATAGACATAAGATGCTGGAACGTAAATTTGATCATAACATAGATCAATAGTAGATGCAATTCTCCTAAATGGCCCAGTTTAACACTACACTGGTGAACATGTTTCAGAATTACAATCTTGTAGATCTTAACCAGGTCTCCTTTCCTAGGAGCCTCAATATCAACCATGTGTGATTACCCCACCAATGTCAAGCATAGAGGAGGAGGTAGAAGAGGAAGAGGAGGGTGGTGGTGAGTACAATTACTAGCTTTCCCCGTTTGTATTTTATTAATTTTTTATTTATAATTTATGACTTTTAATTTATAATTTTCTTTTGAAGAAATAAAATTTCTTTTTATTATCTTTATCTCTTATATATATATATATATATATATATATATATATATATATATATATATATATATATATATATATATATATATATATATATATATATATATATATATATATATATATATATATATATATATATATTTTTCTTCTATTGATGTTCGAGGATAAATAAAAAAAATTATGCTTATATATAAAAATGCTCTAGGGTCTAGCACCACGATGCTGATATACTAGCACCACGATGATGATATGCTAGCACCTCAGTGCTGTAGATAGACCGAAGGACCTAAGAGGCAAGCACCACAGTGTTGTCCTGCAGTACTACGGTGCTGTGGGATTTTATTTCTCCCCAAACAAAAAATTTCTAAGTCATTTTTACATGCAGAAAGATGACACAATGCTGTGGTGCTGTCTCCCCTAGCGCCATGGAATTGTGGGATATTATCTCATATTTTGATTCAAATATTCTAAGTCATATCTCAAGTGACACATGGGAATTGTGCCACAACACTGATGCTCTGACATCATGGCCCTGTGAGATTTTTGTTAGAGCACCATGGTGCTAATTCTCTAGAGCTGTGGTGCCACTTATGCAATATGGCTACCTGAGAGCATAACACTGATATCCATCACCTCAGCACTATAAGCCATATTTTGAATTTTTTATAAAATTTAGCTGCATTTTATTTTATGAGTGCTATGTTTCAAAAATGTATAGTGGAAAGCACTCTTCTCCCTTATTCTAGATCTAAGATCAACGGAGGGGAGGGTGTGTTCATTTCTCGCTAGAATAAAATTTGAAGGCAGAAGTCTTCAAATCTCTAACTTTTCCACACTACATCAAAGATCAATGATAAGATTTATCAAACTATTAAGAAAAAATAACAAATTCTTTACCTGAAGTGAGAAACTCAGAGAAAGTGTGAACACCATTCAGAAAGAGTAGAGGGGATAAGTGAGTGAAAAAGTCCCTTGGGTAGACTATTCACACCTATTTTTAATAGTGTGCTAACAACTATTCTCTCTTAATGGTCAGTGCAGTGCCTCGACACCAAGATCTTGGTGCCACGGTGTCATACCATAAATTGATAGCTAGAATAGCTAGTTAAGCAGTACTTCGGTGCCAAGATCGCAGTGTCACAATGCTGTACTACAAATTGATAGCTGTACCGAGTAGTTTTTCTTTTAGAAGACTAGTGCCTCGACACTATGGATGTAGTGCCGTAATGCTATAGCCAAAATTTTTTATTTTATTTTTTATTTTATTTCATTTCTTTGGATGTAAACAGATGCTCTCATGCTATCCCAAGATATAAGAGAGACCTTAATAAAAGCCTTGTAATGTCTAGAATAATATGAATCATTCTTTGCTGAAGAGAGGATGAAAGAAGATCTTATCTTACAAAAGCTAGGAATTGTTACTTTCAATGATAAGGACTTACTGCTTGGAATGACTGAACAAAATCAACCTCTATGTTACAGCTAAAATTAACTCACACACATAAAGAGAGTGTTGATTGACCTAAGTGCTTTAATCAATCTTCTGACAACCAAGACACTTAGGGCATTAGCTTTGGATGCTCGATACCTCGACAAGAGAATAATATTTTTACAAAGTTTCAATGAACAAGGGTAGCAAACCTTAGGGTTTATTTTATTGCAAACATGCTTTAGAGAATTATATACAAAAGCAAAATTTAATGTAATTGAGACCAAAGTTGCATATAAAGCACTCTTGGGCAGGCCATGGATTCATGAGTATGGTATAGTGCCCTCAACTCTTCATCAATGCATGAAATATATCTAAAATGGTGAAGAGCAACAAATTAATAGAGACATAAATCCATTCTTGATACATGAAATCAAGATCTACGATGACGCTAAGTACTATATCCCTAAGAATATTGAAGAGGTTAGTGCCCAAAAGAAAGAAACTCCACCTACTAAACTAATGTTAAAGAGTGGAAATTCAAAAAGAAAAATTACTAATAAATCAAAATAACCCAAAGAAATTCCTAACCTTGGTAGGGATACTAAAGAGGATGAAAAGAAATTGGTACTTATGAGGTCCTCAACTAGTCAAAAAAAAGATGAGGCTAGTACCAGTGGTGTGACCAAATAATTAGAAAAAAAACATGCATATCTCTAATAAGATTGTCTTAGTCTCAAATTTTTTATAAGGCTATGAAAATAATGTTAATACCAAAATCAAAGATGAAAGCCTTATCAATTCCAAGGAGAGAAGAAATATAACAATTAAAAATATTCTATGTTCCTTATAGAAGAAATTATAAAGATCATGGATTCTCTTCTTCAAAGTTGCAAATTCCTCACTTGATCCATTTCAAGTAGATGATTTTTGAGGAAGAAGACATTTCAATCATCATTCCTTAATACTTCTCATCAGCACTAAAGAGGCTAATCAAAAATAATGTCCAAACATCATAATCGAATGCACAAGCTTGATTGTATAAATGGCTTTGGCAAAGGGATAATTTTAGAGTTACATATAATATGGAAAGTTTACTACATGGTGATTAGGATATATTCTTTCATCAAATTCCTCAATGAGCTCATGCTATACCATATATGTTAAGGAAGTAAATCCATTCAAAACCATAAATTTACAAAGGGGCACCTCACTAGGGAATGAAAATGTGTCTGAAGATGAATTAGTAATCGACTTCAAAGAAGCCCCAAATGAATTTGAAGAAGGCAATCAAGCCACAGTTGATGAACTCTGGCAAATTAACCTAGGTACCCAAGAAGAGCCTAGGCCAACTTTTATTAGTGCTAACCTCACATCAAAAAGATTGGAAGAATTAAAAGCACAACTTTATGAATTTAAAGACTATTTTGGATGAAATTATAGTAAAATTCTAGGTTTATCACCATATGTAGTTGTACATAAATTGGCTATTAAATCTATTGTATAACTAGTAAAGCAAGCATGAAGGTGAATGTGATTAGAATTTGAAGAACAAGTAATCACTAAAATCAAAAAGCTCATCAAAGTAGGGTTCATTTGGGAAGAAGAATATGTTGACTAGATTGCTAATATTGTCCCAAAAAGATAGAAATATAGGCAAATCCATGTCTGTATCAATTTTGGAGACTTAAATAAAACATGCCTAAAGATGATTTCCCATTACATAACGCAAAACTCATAGTGGATAATACATCCAACTATGATATGTTATTCTTCATGGATGGTTCATCAGGCTATAATCAAATTAAAATGGCTCTAGAAGATGAGAAGCATACATCCTTTGCATGCCAATCATCATATATTGTAGAAAGTAATGCCATTTGGCTTGAAAAAAGTGAGTGCCACTTACCAAAGTGCGATGGCTCGCATCTTTGATGACCTCATACATAAATATGTAGACTATTATGTTGATGATTTGGTGATTAAAAGCAAAACATTAAGCGAGTATATAAGCTATCTAAGAATCATTTTCAACAGGATTCATCATTTTAATTTAAAAATGAATCCTTTAAAATATGCTTTTGGTGTATCCTTTAAAAAATCTTTAGGCTTTATTATATACGATAAAGGGATTGAAATTGATCCCTCTAAAATAAAAGCAATAATGGAAATGCCACAACCTAAAACTTCAAAGTAATTAAGCTCCCTGCAAGGCAGATTGGCTTACATTAGAAGATTCATTTCTAATCTCTTGAGCAGATGCCAGCCTTTTGCATGATTAATGAAAAAGGATGCACTCTTTATATGGGATGATGCTTCTCAAGAAGCATTTGACATCATAAAGTAATATTTATTGCATCCCCAAATCTTATGAACACCAATTATAGGGAAAGAAATGATATTATATATGATAGAACTAGAAGAATTACTAGGAGCTTTGCTAGCATAAAATAATGAAGAAGGAAAGAAAACACTCTATATTATATAAGTTGATGTCTAATAGGAGCTGAAATAAAATATTCTTCTATTAAAAAGTAGTGTTCAACATTACTATTTGCTACTAAAAAACTACTTCATTATATGTTATCCCATAAGATAACATTAATATCCAAAGTTGACCCAATAAAATTTTTGATGATGAGGCCCACCTTAATAGGTAGCTTGGTTAAATGGACTATCTTATTGCTACAATTTGACATAACATTTGTCTTGAAAAAGGCTATAAAAGGGTAAGCTTTGACTAATTTCTTAGGCACTCATTCCTTATTGGCAGACTCCCTACCTAATGATGAATTTCCTAATGAACATATTTTTGAAGTTGAAAAAGCTTAGCAACAATCAGGATGGGAGCTTTATTTTGATGGAGCTTCATCTTTATAATCAACTAAGCCACCTAGCTTACCTACAATATAAGTTAGAATCAACCTGATATTTGTAACATTGTAAATGGGAATACTATGATATTCTTATAGTCTTATCAAGGCTCGAACTAACAATAAGGCTAAATACAACATATTAATTATGAGTACAACTAAAAATTAATATGAAAATTAAGAAGTTTCATATTTATGGAGATTCCCAACTTATAATCAGACAAAAAAAATTGAGACTTTTAAAATAAATAAGCTAGAATTAATGCTTTACCATAAACATGTCTTGGAGCTTCTAAAATAAATCCCTGAACTAACCATCATGAAAGAGTCACATTGAGATAGTGGCAAGGCTGATGCATTAGCTAAATTAGCTAAAGAAATGATAGACCCTTAGGCTAACACCAGTACTAACCCTTCTAAAAGCTTTTAAAGCTAAAGAAAGCCAAGAAGTCATGATCATGATAATAGAAGATGACTGCCAAGAACCATTCATCACCTATCTCAAAGGTGGTGAACTATAAAAAGATAAATCAAAAGCTCATCAAATTTCATAAAGAACTTTACAATACACTTTTATAAATGACACATTGTATTGGCACATTTGACCAAATTTGGTTGTGATGCTTAGGACCAGACGAACCAAGATAATGATGGTTGAAGTTCATGAAGAATTTTATGGAACACACCAAAATAGACATAAAATGAAAATCAAAATTAAATGAATGGGATATTACTTGCCTAGCATGGTTCAAGACTGCATTGAATATGTTAAAAGATGTCATCAGTGTCAATAATATGTAGACACACTACATAGATCACCTAATATCCTACACCCAATAATAGCATCATTGCCATTTGAAAGCTATGGAATTTATATATTAAGTCTAATAAATCATCCATCATCTAGAGGACATTGCTTTATTCAAGCCACTACTAATGATTTCTCAGAATGGGCAGAAGCAATCCCAATAAGAGAAGGTAAAGGGGATGATGTAGTGAAGTTCTTCTGAGACCATATTGTCTATAAATTCTAAATACCTCGATGAATTATATCAAACAATGCTACTGCCTTAAATTTTGATTGATTTTCATGATGATTTTGACATAATAAATTTAATGCAATTTATTTCATTTAATACCATATTATTTACCCTTATTTTATGGAATTTCAAAATTTTAAAATTACTTAAATTTAAAGTTGAATACTTTGAATTTCAAATTTCAAATTGCCTTCATTTGTTTCCAAAAGTGATATATTTTTTTTTTTTGGAAATTGTTAGGTAACCCTATCATACTTTAATTGAGTTAATTTAAAGTTAAATTAATTCAATTAAGTTAATTCAACTTAAAATTTAAATGATACTTATATTTATATAATTTCTTATTTTAATTTTCTCTTTTATGGAAATTATTGGGTGGCCCCCATTTTATTTATTTATATTGAATTAATTCAAAAAGCTTCTTAAATTGATTCATCAGTATTTATATGTGATTTCCTAGATTAAATTAATATAGGTCTCTTTTTTGAAGTGATTTGGCCGAAATTCTTGTTAAGATATATTGGATATATTTTATTAATTTTGTTTTCATTCTTGCCTTTCTCATTAAATCAAATTTAGTTAATATATAATATCACATTGCATTAAATTTTGTTTGATTCAATATTTGGATTATGTTTGGCCAACCATCTAGCTTTGGTCAATTTTAAATTCAAATGAATTTGAAGTACATCCCTCTTGAATTTATTTGCCATGTTGAATTTAAGCTATATATGTTAAGCCTATAAATTATTACCTCTCTCTTGCCTTGGTTGACCACCCATATTCAATAATTTAATTTGAATTTAAATTTAAATAATGTGTTTAATTATTCAAAGTTCATTTCTTGCCAAAACTAATTTTCCCGCTCTTTATTCATGCTTGGCCAAAAATCCTTCAATTTACTTACTTAATTTTATCTGAATGGAATGATAGATTTCCTTCCCTCATATTTATCTCTCTATCTCTATCTCTTTTTCTATTGGACAAAATTTAAATACCCTTATTTAATTTTATTTTTCATGTGTTCTTTTGTTTGAAATCAAAGTATTTTTGCAATAATTATTTTCCTCTCATAATTTCCCTCCTCTTTGGCTTGGCCAAACTTGACAAGATCTTAACTCTATAAAGAGATGTTCTCATGAGATTTAATAGTCTTGCTTCTCTTCCTACGCCAAACTCTTGTTACTTGGTGCCTTGAAATTTAAGTGCAAAATCTCTCTTCAAAGTCTTCTGTTGAAACCATCTTGAAGCTTGCATTGGATTCAAGTGCAAGAGATATTTTCCTCTCTTCTCTTCTTCAACAAATCTTCAAGTGGAGATTATCTTCAACATTCTTCAAGCTTCTCTTGTGTGGAGAAAAAAAATAAAATCAAATCATAGATCTCATTATATTCAAATCAAGGACTTGAGTAAGAATTTTAGTTTCATTTTAAATACTTTGAATTTGTGAGTTCATCAGCTTGTCTTTGAATGAAAAGTTTCATATACTTTAAAGTTTTCAAGTAGTTTGGAAGGACTGTTTAGATTTATTAGTTTTGATTTAAAGATTGCTTCAATTTAGAAGGTTTTATTTTATTCAAATGATTTAAAAATTTTGGTTCACTTTCTTTCTTGAATATTTAAGTTTATTGGTTGGATTTGAATGAAATATTTTATGTGCTTTATTGTCAAAATACTTTCTTGATCACTTTTCATTCTTTCTTCAAAAGATTTGGAAGAATTTCTTTTTGGATTGTTTGAATTTGTTTTACTTTTATAAGGTTTTCAAACACTTTGAAATCTTGAATATTATTTTGAAAAGTTATTCATTGCACTGTTTCAAATTCATTTAAGAATATAACACAATATTGAGCTCTATTTCTTATTTATCTTAATATTGTCTAGCTGGGATTCGAGTACAAAATTATTTTAAAATTTGAGAGTTAGATATTTCAAATTATATCTTTCTTTTCTTATTTTTTTAACTTGCTGATGTTGGTGTTGTACTTCCTCAATCTAAGAAAGTATGAAGTTGGAGTTGTACTTACCCGCTGTAGACAAGTATGGGAGATTGGTTGTAGGGTTTGATTGAATCACGTAAAAATCTCTATGCCTCATGTCTTTTACTATATGCACTTTTATTTATTTGCTTGGTTGCTTACTTATTTGTTATAATATATTAAAAGGGTTTTTGCGACTATATTTTATAGAAATATTAAAATTTAGTTTTTAATTTAAAAAATTCTTAAATACCTCCCTCTTGGGTGCCATAGCTTCTTTACATTTACTTTACAAAACTTCAACTCTTATTAGGCCAAGCTAAAGTTATAGTATATACTTCACCAGAGCAAGGTTTGATGGCTTGTGCATGTGAGCTAGCTTCATGTTGAAGAGATGATGCCCTATTGAAAAGCTTGATGAATGCTTCCTTTCTAATCAATAGATGCACCAAGCTCCCTTACTCTTATCGATACTTGACCAATCTCTATGCAAGGGTGCTGAGGGACAGTGGGGGTTGTTCCATTTTTGCTTTGTCATATCTAGATAATGTGTTCGATGGGTTAATTGAAGGGGATAGGCTCTGAATTTTGGACTCTTATGTTTTGATCAAACTGAAGCTTAGAGCTTTTAATGGTTATGGAGTTACTTTGGTAGGAAATAAGAGGGTTTGAGGCTCCATTCTCATTTAGAGTGTAGTGAAGCTAGCCTATCTTAAAATGGTAAAGCTGTGGCTGATGGGTTTGAGGCCCAAAGAAGAGTTACGTTCATGCTAGTTAACTTCTAGCAATCTCAACCATTGGCAGTAGATCTCTTAGATAGTGAAAGGGTAAGGAAAACTTCTATGTGGTAGCCAAGAGGTAGCATGCATTTGGAAAAAAAGGATAAATCACAATCACCATGTCCTTGGGTGTTTGCACTAACCTTGGTTAGTTTCTTTATTTAACTTAAAAATTTTGATCTTTATGCTCATCTTGGATTAGCCTAATATAGCCAATAGTCTTGGCTTAGTTTGGAATAAATTTGACTAAGGAAAGGTCTTCATCTTAATCCTTGGTTAATATAGCTATTTGCATTAAACTATTCTTAAGTTACCATAGTTTTCCATTGGCATGAATGATGATTCTTAAACAACATTAGAATTCTTATTACATATGATTTGCCCAACAAATATTTAGGTTAATTTACATTAATCCATTTGAACTTGTTTGACTTTGGCTCAAGTAAATTCATTTGGTTTATTTAACTCTCTCTCTCTCTCTCTCTCTCTCTAATTTTTTACATAAATTTAAATTTTAATTAAGTTTGATTTATGTAACTTCAATATGAGTAAGTATCAATTAGTCATTTAAATTAACCTTGAACTTGAGTGAGTTTAGCTTGAGTTGATTTGATTTGTGACCATTTAGATTGATTTTTTATTTTTATTTTAGATCGCTTAGCTTTACATTATCAATTTAAATTTGAGTTTGACTTAAGTGGATTTTGATTAGTCATCTTTGTTAACTTTAGTTTTGGTTGGTTTAGTCTTAGATGGTAGTTTATGTAAGTCAAAATTTAAATAATTTAAATCTTTTGTTGAAGTTTTAAATAAATTATTATTACTTTGATTTAAATTAAATTCATTTTCTTTTTTTTGAGATATCTCAAATTGATTTTATTTATGAGTTATTTTGATTTGGTTTGGGCTTTCTAATTCAATTTAGTTTTATTCATAATGGGATTAGATTTAGGCTTGGAGTTTATTTAGTTAAGTTTTGTTTTTACCTATGGGTGGCCTAGGTTTGCTTAGGCAATGAGAGCTAGGTGGGGGTCCACTAACCTACTTGGCTTAACACTACAGTTCAACCCTATTAGTCTTGGGTTTGGGTATAGTTTCCCCTTAAGCATTAAAAGTGTCTTAAAGCTCTAAGTGAGGAGATCCTATTACTAAGATAGGATTCTAGAGCTAATGGAGGTGTATATTATCCTCATTAAAAGTGAGGTCAATAATAAATAAGATATTTCACAAGAAAGAGATATAAGATACAATATATCAAGATTTTTTATCTTATCTAAACTCATGATAAAAATATATTTATAACTATTTTACTATGTTAATGAAGAATAATAGATATTAAGTAACCCATTCTTCTTAGGAGACATATCCTAGTTAATTATACTTACTAACACCTCAATAAAAAACTCTCGATTAATGAAGGAATAAATATTAATTTTAGTTTATTTATTTTTAGATTTTCAATCAAATGGCCTCATGTCTAATAAGAATTGCCATGATAAGACAATCCATATATTTAATGACAAACTATAAGGGAAATAGTGAATCACCTTAACCAAGCGAGATAATTGTTCAATATATGAAGAGTCAATATGGTAATTACTATTAAGCTACCAATGACTCTATGAATAATTTGATGGGATCGAAAGGGTTACGGATAGAGGGAGAAGATTAAAAAAAAGTAGAAATACACTTAGTATGAATCTCATGGATCCATCATACTAAACTATCAAGCCATATCAATTTAGCTTAAGAAGGTAGTCGACGTAACATAGCCTAAAGATGCTTTTTCAGCAACATTGACCTATATCATCTAGAGTTAATCTCATGATCCATACAACAAAAAGGAAATAAGGAATCCTTGGTGGGGGATTCTAAGGAAGATGGCTAGAATGGTGGACTTATAGTCTTTCAATTCACAAAAAAATGCCTACTAAGAGAAAGGATGGGTGATAACCTAACATATAATTGGATCAAAGAGAATAGATTATCAAATGATCAGGCTATCACTACCTAGTGTTCTAAAACTTCCTATTCACTATTGAAAATCATGCTTACCTAAGGTTATATTTAAGGAAGTTATGCATGATATGCCAATTATCTGCCCTTAAGTGATATTTCTAATGCTTGCTTAGGTTAAAGCCATGTCATGATAGTATCATTGGCTAAAGCTAGAAAACCTTAACTTTATATCATTTAAGAGCTAAAGGATTTCATTTCAAAAGAAGTTGACCTAAGAATGCCTCAATTTTAATATTTAAATGGTTATCCTAATCATTTTTTATAAGTTAAAATTTTGTTAATGTTGATAAAAGCTATAATTATTCATTTAAGGGCCTATCATATCATTTTGATCCCAAATAAACATATTACAAAAAGAAATAGAAAAAACATAATACAAATAAATGAGATAATCAAAGAAATAACTATATAACAATGACTTTAAAAGAATAATGTCAATAGGTCAATGCAACTAAGCAACATGTTTATAGATAGCTAGATAAAAGAAATTTATTAAAGAGTAGCAAAGGTCTAGCCATAAATTAAAGCTTTAACAAATTTAATAAAAAAATATAAGTTAAGTTTCTTTCTACTTCTAGTCTTTCTTTGGGTATAGAATGTGCATCTATCCTCTAAATGTTAACCCCATGAGCTTCACATAATATTTTATATTTTGATACTTAGAAATATTTCTAGTTGAATAATTATTTTCACTAATTAATTATGTGTACATGCTATGGTATTCTTTTGATGTATCACACCAAAGGAAGAAAGGACCTAGTCACAAAGTCCCAAATTAAAGCTTGAACTTATGAGGACTATTATTTGACCTTATGTGTTGTGATATTTCAATATTGATGTCCCATGTGTTGTATGATATAATAGTAGATGTGTTCAATCATATTTAAGTGTTGCATAAGAGTTATGATTGAAATAATGTAAGTTCATGTGTTAATTTTTATAGGTGTTAGTGTAATGCCTGGGTGCTAGTCTTCTTGCTCCTTGGTGGTGCATTTCGTGGTATTTAGTATTTGGGGATAGAGAAGCTAGTGCCTTGGAACTAGTTTGTGGTGCCTTAATGCTGTGAAATGCCAGATTTTAATTTTTTTCAAATTTTCTTCCAAGGGACACATCACTTCGAGTATTGTACTTATACAAACTCTTACTCTAACCTAGTGGAAGAGATTAGACTTATTTTGTGTGAAAATTTTGAGTTTAGCCTCTTTGGTTAGAGATTGGTGGCCAACCATTTGAGAGATTTGATGATCTGACATTACTATTCTACTTGGGTGAGTAGGACTCTGCATCTCTACCACTTTGGTGTGTGGAAAGCTGTGAAGCATTTCTTCTTTCTTGATCCATTGTGACATTCTCTCCATGATCACTCAATTAGCTTTCAATGGAAGAACTATAATTAAGCTGTCTAATGAAGATTGAGTGTAAGAGCATAAACAATGGCTCTTTTTAATTGTTTGATCAAACCATGAAGACCAAAATTGATGAATGACTAATGCTAGAAGACCTAAGTCAAGTCCAAATATTGTGCTATTATTTTTGATATTTATATATTTTTTTCATGTACTTCGCATGTGAATGATGAAAAATAACCAAGCACACACACTTGAAAGAACATAAAATAAATTTTTTTTGTAGAATCATATAGTACGATCTCTAGCATCAAATATTTTTAACCACCATAATATAGTTGGTTCTCTTAAAATTATCAAATTTGAACTAATCATATTATATAATTATTCATTTTTATTAATTATTTCAATTACCAAAATAAAGTTTGTAATCACTCTATCCTTTGTAAACCTTTGCACCATCTATATAGGATGTTCAAGGAGTTCATTCTTCATGAGGTAGATTACTATATATTCAAGAAGATTTTCTCTAATATTATGTCAGGGTTTATTTAGATCTGGGATCTACTTCCTAAGAATACAAGCATTCATAGTTAATTACCCCTCTTACCATAGTAAGATAGCACTCTCGACTAAGGTTGGAAATAGACATATCTTTCTAATATGAATTAGTGTCTAAAGTTGTAATGTGAATGACTGTTTAAGGGAAAAAGGAGAGTAATCCCAATCAAGATCTCATGGTTTCATCATCCTAGAACTATCATTACTCTAAACTATCAACATTAGAGGGCTATTAGCCATAATGTCCAGGGAGACTGATTAGTAGCCATGGGTGTCATGTCTCAGATATCCTGAGTAGACTAGAGTTGTGTATATGTTTAGTGAGTTATGAGTAAATTTATAAATTTATCCAATAATTCAATGAAGTCTGATTTACAGATATATGTAGAGCTTATACTCAATAGAATTCCATTAGGGTGTTCATATTGTGAACATATGAATTGGACTTACATCCATTTGGAATGCCATTAGGGTGTTTGCATAGGGAAGATAAAGATTGGACTTACATCATTTTGGAATGCCATCAGGGTTTAGAGTTCACATAAAAAATATATGGTTTGGAATTACATCTCATTGGAATGCCATTATGGTGTATAGGTTCATATGGTGAACATATATGTTGGACTTACATCTCTTGAGAATGTCGAAAGGATGTTCACATGAAGATTTTTAGAAGTTCGCATGGAAAACATATAGATTGAGCTTACATCCCTTGGGAATGCCAGTAGGATGTTTGTATAATGAACAAATAGATGTTTAGAAGTTCATAAAGATTGGAATTAAATCCCTTGGGAATGCAATAATGGGGTTTATAGGGCCTTTTGTATGGAAAATAGAAAGGTGTTTGATTTGATTTTTGATTTTCTTTTTCTAGGATACAATGCATCGTTGCTTTATACAGTGCCATGGTGTTAAGAGGTTAGCACTTTAGTGCCTCTACGTGAGCAAGACAACATTATCATGTAGAAACATAAGTCTCGAAGCCAAAGAGGGCATTACTTTGACATTGTAAACCCAATGCCACAACACTGAGGTGCCATGAAGAGTAACATAAAATAGGTTGACTATTTGACTAATTCTAAAGTGTTGCCAAAAGTGGTGCCATGATGCTAGTCAATAAGTCATTTAAAGGTCAACATGCTAGTACACACATTGAACAAGAAAGGACCTAACTTTTGACTAGCACCGTGGCGATGCACTAGAGCATTGCGGTGATCTATCAATGTCTGACATGCTTTTAGACCAAGTCAGTTATGGAATTAATTATAATAAATATTAAAAAGTTCTTTTTATGACTACATAGTAACTGTGATGCTCCATCAATCTTTGGAATGCTTTTCAGATTAAGTCAGTTAAGAAATTAATGATAATAAATATTAATAAGTGGTTTTTTTTACTAGAATAATAACCATCTTGACTGGGTGACTGGTGCCTAGGTGCTGCATATGGAGCAAGATAGTGTTGGTCATAAATCTCAAAAATAGAGTGGTCAATACCTCATCGCTGTCAAAGCAGTGCCATGGTGTTGGGTCTATTCTATAAATAGGACCCCTTGGCTACAAATTTTTCATTCTAAATCCTTGGTTCTTTTGGAAGTTCTTTCCATTTTCATATTCTCAACTTTTATTCATTTTAGAATAGCGAATATACTAATTAAGTACTTCCAAAAGGGTAAGAAGAGGGAAGCTTTAAGCAATGATAGTCGAATCATTAGTGTGGAAGTGAAGGAGAGGTATTAGCATGATCTCATCTAAGCTTCTCATTTCAGAGAGGAGTTTCTACAATCCAGGTGGGAGCATATAAAGAATCATCAACAAGCGAGGCTGAGAGAAGCTGGCCAATGATCATGTATCATACATCATCCTTGTGGTGTGGGAGTTCTTTGCCAATGCACGAGCACTATAATAATCTAGTTTTTATACGTGGGAAACTGGTAAGTTTTGATAGTACTATCATTAATGAATATTATAATTTGCAAGATATTGTATATGATCAATATCTTTTCTACTACAATGATCATCCTAATTTAGATGAAATCCATAGTTTTGTCACATTTAGAAATACAAATGTCCAGTGAAAATGTCAGAAGGAAAAGATTATAAATTTTCCCGTCGTTGGCTTAACGGCTGAGGCTAAAGCTTGACACTATTTTATTTTTGCCAAGTTGATGCCCACCGACAATATTAGTAAGGTAACTAGAGATATGATCATTTTGAATTTTGCAATTTAAAAGGGATTTACTATAAATGAAGGAAAGATTATTTAGAATTCAATTTTTAATATGCTTAAGGGTAGTACTACTATAGGATTTGGTCATCCTTCTCTCATTTATGCTTTATGTGTTGTAGTGGGTGAAGAAGTCCTTACACAAAAAGCTCCCTTAACAAAAAGAATGATTGAAGGGTTTGGATCAAAAATGAAAGTAGGTGAAAGCTCGCATGCTCTTTAGCTTAGATCCAAATCCTCTAAGAAGCAAACTAAGCAACTCCAAGATATGAAGGAGAAGTCTTAGAATTAAGGAAAATGGTGGGTGAAAGTTGCGGAACAGCAAGAACTAGAGAAAAAAAAATTGATTATCACATGAGTCAACAAATACAATAATTTTCATATATGAACAAGTTCAACTTAGCACTCATTCAAATGTTTGAAAATTGTAATTTTTATGCTAGCCCGAGTAGAGTTCATTTTCTTGTAGCATCTCCTTATCACCCCAATGTTAGCACATCGCCGAAGCTAGAAGAAGAAGAGGAGGAGGATGACTATGATTTCTAGGGTAGACTTTTTCCCTCCTTTTTATATGCATTTTCTTCTTTCATCATTTTTCTATTTTATTCATAAAATTTTGTAATAAATTTTTTTTTATAATAAAATATTTTCCTTTAATATTTTGTATTTTATCATTTCATATATTATTTATTGCTTTAGGATTTAAAGATAAATTTCAATTAAATAATAAAGTTTATTCCAAAATTGATGACTTTGACATATCAATGCCTCGGTGCTAGAATATCAGCATCAAGGCACTACAAAGATAGCACCGTGACATTTTATGGTGGAACTTAGGTTTAAAATTAGGGGGCAGTGCCTCAGTACTGTCTAGATAGTGCAACGACACTATAAATAAAAATTAGGCTTAAAATTAGAGAGGTTAGTGTTTTGTCACTGTCTGGATAACATTGTGATGCTATGGGTAGATTTTTTTGTTCTTATAATCTGAGAAGGCAGTGTTGTGGCGCACAATTTGTAGGATTGTAGCGACAAATGATCAACATTGCGGTGATAGATGAGCAATACCTTAGCACTAATTGACAAGACTTAGGCTTGAAAAATTATATGAGGCAGTGCTTAAATGCTGCAAAGTTGACATAGTGCCTTGCTACATTAAGGACAGTGCGACAATGCTACAAGTGTAAATTTTGATTCTACAATCAAGAAGGTGGTGCTATGGTGCTAAGATTTAGTGCATTAGCACCATTCAACAATGCTATGAAATGGAACACCAAGGTTCAAAATCTCAAGAGCTCAGCACCGCAATGCTAGGTATCAACTCTATGCTTCTACAAGTCCAAAGACTCTATTTTAAGGCAATTTTCCTATGTGATATGAAAATTTTAAAAAATTTTGTTAACATAACGCCTTAATAATGCTAGTTTTCAAAATATTTTAGTGCAAAATGCACTCTTCTACTTTATTCCAAATCCAAGATCGATTGAGAGAGAATTTTTTCATCTTACATCAAAACCAAGTTCAATGATGAAGGTCTTGAACTTTTAAATTTGTATTTTTTAGTAAACTAAAGCTTGAATTTGTCTTGATTTTAGCAGCATTTCATCATGGCAATGCTTAAAATTTTGTTTTTAATGTGATCGCATTCTTCTCCTTTTCTCTAGATCCAAGATCGATAGAGGGATGTCCTTCATTTCTTAGTGAGTCCAAGATCAATGGTGGAATCCTTTAAAATCTCTCCTATTGGGTGAGGAATCAAAAATATGAAGCATTTCATTTAGAGTTATACCTGAAACCTTACCTTGCATAAGAAGAAGAGCTTGCAACAAAGAGAAATATGCAGTAGAATACGTAGTAGAAAGGAAGGAAGAAGTAGGAGGAGGAGGGTTATCCCGTTCCTTCTTATAAGAGTTGGTCCTCAATTACTCCCACTCTCCTATCAATCGTTATTTCTCTCCAAATAGCTCCCACTCTTCACTCAGACAGTTATGGCTGAGGGGGATGGCTATTGGTGGGAGTGGTTGGTGTTTTTTAGGCTCTTTAAACTTAGGAGCAGCGGAGCCAACGCCTAGGCCCCAGGTTTGTGGTGGCTCAGTGTTGGGGTCTAGATGTTCATTTTTTATTTATTATTATCTATTTTTATTTTTTATTACAAAAAAATTGCCCCCTAATGAATATGTCATTTCAATTAGACATGATGTATTTATTGCTTTCTCTTTTGTTTATTAGTGATTATATATAGAAACATAAAAGGAGAAAGAATATAATATTGAAGAAATCAATAATCATAATATTCATGTATCATATAATAATAAGAGATAGTTGCTAAAAGAAATTTCAGCTACAGGTAATTAGTCTAAATTTCTATAATACAAATAGTGGTAGTATGAGCACAAAATGCCATAGAACCTATCTCTCTCGTGCATTGTGAAGATGTTGGAAGGCTGTTTCGTAGTCATGGACTAATGTAGAGAGAACTTACTTGAGTTCAGATACTTGAGAGTCCATCTGTGAACAATATTTTTTATAGTTGTGACAACTTATGTCACCATAGGCCTTCTCTCCAGTAAATATTACCTTATAAATTGTAACTCTCTCAATTTAGCAGATATATTAAGAAGCTTGATTTGTGCTCTAGAGAGTTCTCTGTGGATTGATCTCAAGGCTTTGAGGTTGTGCTTGTGATCTTGATGGACTAGAGAGGCTTGATACGAAGTAGTGTCGAGTGAATTGTCTAGCTTTACGATTGTGCTGATAAGAGCTCTTGTTAAGTAGTTCCTAGTGAGAATAGTTTTAACTCAACATCTTAGCATAGGGACTCCCAAAGATATAGCTCACTACTTTACAGCCCAAAGCGGCAGCATAATCTAATAAAGAGTTCACCTCTACACAAAAGCTAAAAAGCTCAAGCTAACTTCTAACCCAGAAGTAATTGACATAGCACCATCATTATATGACATAAGCTCTTTAAAGAGCCATAATATTATACTCTTGAAGGTTTAGAGTGAATCCAAGAGATGGAGCATGAAATTTCCATGCTAGTTAAGCACATATGAGTTATATCCCATAGATCAAAAGTAGGGTACCTCTACATAGAAATAAAGCTCTACTGAGGAATCTTCTTGGGTGGCACTCACTATCACCAAAATCAAGCTAGATAAGAATGATTCATGATAGTCTTTAAATCACTAGATTCCTCTCTACATGGATCTTCTTTGATATGCATATGGTCATCACTGATAGGCTTAGTAGAATGAGAGACTGGGGAAGTCCCACTAGCATCTATCGATATTATTAGAGTGACATCACTCTCTACTTTCTTTATTGATGGTTCAACCTCTAGTGGTGGAGGTGGAGCATGAATAGAGTTAGATGTTCCTGTTGCTCCCATTTCATAGTCAGTTGGAAGAGGGCTTCAAGTATCCTTTTGGTCTTTGTACGAATAGGTGAAGGTTCTCAATGACACTTTTATGTCTCATTGATATGATGATTCCTTAAAAATATAAGATGTGTGTAGAGGGGAATGCAAGTGTCATGCTGATCTAGCTTTCTTGAGTCTATGACTATATATATAGAATCCTAGCTTCAAAAATAAAAAGAAGGTGTGATAAATTCATAGCAACCATAGGTGACTAACTCTTGTGTTAATCTTCTATGGAGCCTTACAAAAACAAGAACCTGTCCTTAGGAGAAGCAAAAAAGTCCAAGCCATAGAAGCTACCTCCAAATGAATGGACAGTTATAACATCCATAGGGAACAAGTATATGCTATATCACATATCTATGGTAATCCGTTTATAGGTGTAGCATGAGTAAAGCCATACTATCTAGTTAGCCTGTTGGGATTATATCTCTCCAAAATCACAAACTCATGATGGTGAGAGCAAAGCTAAGTAGGTCTCAGCCCAATGAGATATTTTGTAATGCATCTATATCCTAGCTTTGATAATAATAATGGTGTACCTCTATTTGTAATAGAATCTATGAATCTTTGCACCTATGTAAAGAGATGAACTATGAAAGATCTAAAACTGATCTATCATGCATGCTGGTGCAAACATGAATGTTCAAATATCTGATCTCTATCTAAAGTGATTGTCACTATGCTCAGCTACATAATTAGTGAAAAATATTTCTCTTGGAAGTATAAAAGTGTTTTAAAATAGTTGAAGGCTCTAGAAATATGTGCGTAAATTTATCTATGTGTGTAATGCTAAGGAGCCTCCACATCATAGCGCGTGAGTCAGACATGATGCTTACTCTACCTAATACATGATACAAGTAGGCTAATGTTGCAGGTGCTAGTGTGATCCTCTTGCCATAAGTAAGCAAATTAGCCATCAAGAGAGTAGAAGGGTGAAAGAGACTGCTGTGACCTAAGAATACGAAGTAGCATAACCATGAGACAATAAAGGTCATTAAAGATAGCTCATCGTTAATGTCTCATGCTAAAATATGTTCAAAATTTGCTCTCCTTTTAGTCTAAAATCTAGTGCTGAAGGACTCCTTGGATGAATGAAAGACAATATCAATTGGATCATCCAATCATGCAAAAATGATGCAAGCATACTATTGGATGGAGGAAACTCTCAAACTATATATCAAGAGTACAACTTACTCTCTGCTTTCTAAACAATGTCTAGTAATGAGCTAGAGAATGATGAAGGATAGAAGATTATATATACCCTACACTCCTCTAATGACCAACTAACTGACACTAAAAGAGCTCATGATCTGGGGGGATGCACTCCTCATATGGAAGGCCTAAAATAGGGAGGCCTGTTATATCCAATATATCTGCCAAAGAAATTGACATCTCGCGTGAGCCAATCCAACAAGTATTTGTGTTCCTATCCCAATGCTCTGCTATATCATGGATCCAAGTGAATGGAAGATGGTTATTGTCGAAGAGTGATGCATAGATTGCATGATATATGGCAACTCTCTTAAGAAAATCATCTTGCATATATAAATAATGGTGGGCCTAATATATACAACCGCTAACAACTGACATATGTGTCTTAAACACTAACTTTGTGCCCCAATCCTCTACTTCATGATGTAGTATATGGTAGCCCAAAAGTTGGATCATACTTACATAAGGAGATTTATCTACAATTGGCTCAAGTATATCCTGATCCCCAAAGCAAAGGTGATCTATGACTCACTCCAAAAAGACATTGTGACTATGTCTTAGCTTTAAATTAATCACCCAATTAGAAGGATCATACCATGATGGGATCTGTGAGTCAAAGAATGCAATGTGGGATGATCGAGCAAATGAATCCTCATAAATGTCTCTACCCATCAACATATCCTGATGCCATAATAAATGATTTTGTAGTTTGGCTGAATAGTGTAGATCATAAGCTTCAATAGTAGCCCGTAACTGCTCCGTAGCAGGCTCAGTAAGAAGCATATCATATGGTATTTTTCAAATAAACATTATAGCAAATCTAGAAAATAAAAACATATAAATTTTATAGGCATCATAAAAGGGCAATAACATTTGAATCTGTTAGTCAGTTGTACTTGTGGGCAATTCTTTTTTAGACTTTTATAGCATCATCATTTTACATATAATTTTTTAGTTCTTTTTGGACTTGAGAGATTCGAATTTGTATTTAAATTCAATTTATTTTGAACATGTTGAATCTAGATTTATATTTTAACCCACTCCTTTTGGGCTTGTTGGGTGTGTTTAAACTTAAATATGATTTTTTAAACATGTTAGATCTATGTTTGAATTTAGATCCAATCCCTTTATACATGATGGATCCAGGTTTAAATTAGATCTGGCCCTTTAGGCATGATAGATATAGGTTTAGATTTAGAATCGATCCCTTTGAACATGATAAACCTAAATTTTATGTTTAGATATGGTCCCTTTGGACATGATAGATCCAAATTTAGGTTTAGATCCAACCCCTTTTTACATGATAGATCTAAATTTAGGTAGATCTAGCCCTCTTAGACATGATAGATCTAAATTTAAGTTTAGATCCAACCCCTTTGGACATGATAAATCTAAATTCAGGTTTAGATTTGGTCCCTTTGGACATGATAGATCTAAGGATTCTTTGATTGGATGGGGTTTCTCTTGATAGAGAATTCTCTTCGCATTGTAAGAAATATAAAATTTTCCCTTGTTGATTGGAGAATTTCATTTTGGGATGAGAGTATTCTTCTCGATCTCAAATGTTGAAAGTTGATAATATTTTATCATTTTCTTAATGGATTTAGAGTAAAATTTGACTCTTGTATTTATAAGGTATACTGGCTTCAAAAGTTATGCATAATATCTTTTGAGATATTGTCCATTTATAGGGGCATATGCCTTTTACATCAAGTAGTTGATAAGCTCCCCCTTCATATAATTTTTTGATAATGTAATATACTTCCTAATTTGGGTTGAACTTTTCACTAATCTGACGATGGGGAATGATAGACCTTCTACGCATCAGCACCAATTCACCCAATTTGAAACTTCTTGAGAGAACCATATGATTATGATCCCAACTCATCCTTGCTTTATACATTTCTAGATTTTATTAGGATTGTAGTCAAACTTCATCGAGAGCTTCATGCTCTTTGAGTCATATTTAAACACTTTCCTCTATTATAACTCCATTTTGGGCTACAATACAGAGCAAAGGCAATTCTACTTTAAGAGGAAGTATGGATTTTACCTTGAAGACAAATGAGTACAGTGTTGCATGCATACCCATTTTATATATGGTGCAATATGCCCATAGGGCCCTTATTAACTTATCATGCCATTTTCTTTTATTTCTAAAGAGAATTTTCTTGAAGAGTTTGACCAATATTTTGCTAAATGCCTCTACAAGATCATTGGATCCTCAATTATATATTGAAGAATATCACCAATCTATCTTATATTTCTCAATGAAGAGATAGATTTTGACATTCTTGAAGGCATTTGTTGATCTCATTTTTGGATGATGTTAACATCACTTCTAAAATGAGTAATTAGAACACTGAATCCTAGATTAGAAGCTTCATAATTAAGCACTTAGGATACTACACCTAAGTAACCTAGTGCATCCTTCTGGAGTTTGGTCTAACCTAATAGGTTTAGGTGGATTCAACCTAAATCTTAAACATAAACAAAGAAGTAAACCAAACACATTCCACTTGAAATTTGAATCCATTTTAGCTTAAATTAAGGTAATTTGAGAGATTAACTTAATTATCTTAATTAAGCTCAAAATTAATTGAAGCCAAATGAAATCTAAATTAAATCAAAATAAATCTAAGCTAAAATCAAATGAAACCATGAAATCATAACATGAACATAAATGGAGTGAAATCCAAATGAAGGTCAAATCTAATCAACTGTTTTAATATAAGTTTGACTTATGTAGGTCCCACCAAATCAAAGGTCAACCCACCAAAATTTGACCAAATAAATCATTCCAAATGAGTTAAATGATAAAATAAACATATTTAAACATGAATTAAATAAATATAAATTCATTAAGGCTTTAATTAGACTAATTGGATCATTTGATCTAAATGGGCTTAAATGAGCCTTAATGAGTTTAAATCCAAATTAAATTGAAATCAATTCAAATCGCTTGTTCAAAATTATTAGAAAGTGATTATTAAACACAATTGAATGGATCATTGGGTCTAATTTAACCAATTTGGTCACTTGGCCCAAATGAATCCAACCTAACCCATTAAGCCTAATTTGGGTCAAATGGGTAAAAATTAAAATTAATTTCTAACCAAATGAAATTAATCACTCCAAATCATATCACATATGTGATTAAACATTATTGGAGTCCATATATAGCTTAATTGAGTCAAATTGATCATTTGACTCTATTGAACTCAACTTAACCTATTTAAAGTCTAAATGTGTCAAGTTGAGATCAAATCAAAATGAATTTAAAATCCAAAGAAATCAAGAAATCTAATGCATCATAAATGATCAATTGAACACAATTAAGTTTAAACCAAAATCCTAAATTGTCCTACTAGGTTATGAAATCTAATTTCAAGTCAAATGTGCAAACTAGCCTTAATGACATCAAACCTTCATGTGGTATGGATCAATTAATTCATTAATAATTTATTAGACAATCAATAATGATTGATACTTACATCTAAAATCAATTAATTCAAAAAAAAATTCATTTGATTCACTTCAAATTGATTTAAACTGAAATGCATTAAAGGTGAGAATGTAAACTTAAAGCTTTTACTAATCACAATTCAAGTCATCTAAGCTCATCCTAAGGTGATCTAAGGATGATTGCAACCAAGGTTAGATGTAATAAGGAAGCTAAAATGCATCCAAAGGAGGAGAACATCACATGGAGAAATGAAGTGAAGCATGCAAACAAAACCCTCCCCAATCCAAGATGCCTCTTTGATTTTATTTTCAGAACTTCATCTTCATGGCCTTGGACTGACCTCAGTTAATTGACCACCCCTTGGAGCTAGCCTCCAAGGGTGGAAATCATCTTGGCCAACCATGGTGAGCTGTCCATGGCATAAAGCTTTTAGCTAAAAATGGTAAAGGATGAGAGAATGATTCTCAAAGTTATCTAAGCTTCCTATCACCTTCCCTAAGAAATATTAAGTTGAGTGCACCTTTCCCCATATCCCCACAACATCAGCAATCTAAAAAATAGACAAAGCTTGGTCCATAGGCCAATTCATGGGGAGGAAGTCAAGTTCCTTCTTCCCAGAGGATCATCAAGCTCACACAAAGCTTTTCAAATCTTCTCCACCATCGAAGATCACTGCCGATGAGGTATGCAATCAAACCCACCCATTTTTCGTTCCACGTTGGTCCTTTTCGAAATAAACTTAATCTCGAGTGAGATTAAGCTGTATAGATGAATTCCATTTGAGTCATTGATGGATTTGTAATCAAAATTGAGTGATTTCATTAGCTAGATCATCATAAATCACCTCGAATCTATAGACGACATTTCTTTCATCATCGTTAAAGGAATATAATCTCCACCATCCATTCCTTCTATTTGGAATGGACAGTCCTAATATAGTCGCAAGATTTGATTAATATCCTATAGAACATAGCGGGACGATTCGAGCAGTCAGATCAAACTGTGCATGACATCAAAATAATGTGGGATCCATGTGGATCTCGTGTAGTCAAATCAAGCACTGCTATGCATAAAGTAGCACCACATCAGCGCCATGTGGCAGCGACAATTTAAAATGGAAAATTCCTGATTTTTGAGTTAAGTAAATATAAAAAAAATACTAAAAATTCAAAAAATTATAAAAAATAAAATACTCATAAAAAAAATCTAAATAAAGGTTCTATGGATTCTTCTCAGTGAGCGGAATCCATTAAACCCAAAATTTCCAATTGTTATTTGGTAATTTTGGGTTAGTTTAAGTTTAAATGAAATTAATCAAACTCAAATTAATCACAAACCACTACTCCAATTGATTTAAAATTTTTGGGAAATGGAATTAGGGTTAAGTCACACTTTAGGCTAACTTTTGATAATTTATTGCAAAGTAAACAAAAAGATGTGGAATTTCTAATCTTAAACCCTAATTTTAATGAAATAAATTAATTAAAAATTAGAAAATTTATGAAAATTTATGAAAATAATTAAAATCATCACCCTAAACCATAATGAACTTAAACACTTCACTAAAAAAAATTTGAGATCTAATAAAACATAAAATAACCTAATTAAGTAATTAATTAAATTAATTAATCTAATTAATCAATCTTAACTTAGAAAAATCATAATAAAACTCCAAAAACTTAAAATAGTAGGTATGGATGCATCTTTTGAAGAGGAATTTAGGAGAGATAAAATCCCTAATTAATTTCTTATAATTTAGGCTTAATTTAAATTTTATTGAAATAATGAAAACCTTAATTAACCCTATCTTATACATATGATTAGGAAGAAACTTTAGGGAATTTAAATTGGCAAAAAACTCCACTTACCATAAACATTTTAAGGCCAATTGACAAATGGATCTGAAGTTATTGAATTTCCAATCCTTTTGTTAATATAATTAAAATAATAAATTAGAAAATCATGGAAATTTTGAAAATTTATAAAATTAATCTAAAATATTATTATTAACATTAGAACACTTAAAGAAGATATACCCAACCCTCTGCAGTTAAAGGATTTAATTGATCATAAACTTAAGGTTAAATAAAATATTTAAAGAATATAAAAATTTGATTAAGCCCTAAGTTAATAATTTATCAAATTTATAATGAATCAATTAATCAATTGAAATGCAAAATTAATTAATCTTTGAATTTCATACTTAAATATGAAATTCATTAAATCCTTTGAATTCATTTAAGTTAATAAACAACATAATTTTATGTAAATGAAAATGAAATGGCTAATTAAATTAATCATGTAAACCAAATATTCTTAAACCCTAATAACTTGAAATGAATTAGTTTTAATTTGAAAAGCCAAAGTAGTTCATTCCTTAGGTTATGATTAGTTAATAAAATTCTATATTAATAAATTGTGCCAAGTTATGAAACCTTAACACTTAATGGTACATTAAATTTAATTTGAATAAGAAATTATAAAATATAAGATAATGAACTTCTTAATTAACAAAATCAAAACTTTACAAAGATTGATTGAAACTAATTAAATCAACTTATCTTACTTCATATTTAAACATTAATGAATGAAATCATGACTTGAAATTAATTAAGCATTAATAAACATAAACATAAACATTATAAAATAAGATTAACCCAAAATCAAATATGCCAAATAATTCAAACACATAAAACTAAGTAAATAAAATAAACTAAAATAAGAGAACTATAATAAGAATGAAATCTCTAAATTACATGAATTCTAAACTTCAAAAGATTAAATGAATCAAAACATTTAAAAGTAAATCAAACTAAATGAACATTAAATTTAATCATGATATATGATTAAACCATTAATTAAGGAAGAAGGAAATACTTTAAAACTTAACTAAAGGCTTTAATCCTTAACATTATTAACATGCGGAGGTGAAACATAAATAAAATTCAACATAAAAAAATGAACTACTCAAATAATGCTAAAGAAATTAAATAAGATACTTAAGATCTTCATCTTAAGATGAAGATCTCATTTTACTAGGACTTAGGATGTTGAATAGAATGGGATCCACCTAAAATAGAATTTATTTTATTCATCATTCTTGAAAACCTAAATTTCACTTTAACATGAAAAGAAATTTAAAATAGAAATAAAATCATGAATCAATTATATTATTTAAATTGAAACCTCCCATGGTAAATTAAACCATTTTTAAGAATAAAAGAAATTAAAAGAATAAAAATAAATTCTTTGATAATTAACAAACATATGGTATATAGTTTGGACAGTCGAGGTTGTAGGGCTATTGGTCCGAAGGAGATTTTGATACCTCAAACCTTTAGTTTAATAATGAAACATACCTATGAAGAGTAATTATGAAAAGTGAAAAATCTCAAAATTAAATTAAATTAAAATTTAGAAACCTAAATTGAAACATGAACTAAAAATACTTAGTAAAGTCATACCACATAAGCCTATTTTTTTTCACACACTAGATTATTAGGTCAGCAACCCTAGGCTTACGTTAGGTCGATGTTCTATAATACTTTATGATGTGATGTGAAATATTTTTTTTTGTAGTGTATTATTTTAGAAAAGACGGCTATGATTATTTGCCTTTTAGTTTGGATGCTAGGACATTCTTTTTAGGCTAACACTATTTTCTACAGGGGATGTGCTAAAAAGAACTATTGTAATAAAAATAAATAGATGCTATTTTCTCCCAAGTATGCTTAAGTCCTTAAACATAGCCCAATATGATAGGTGGGCTTGACAAAACTAATGCTAAGCCCGTATGTTTGCACATAAAATTGTTAGAATTCTGTTTGTATTTCTTAATGTCTATTTTGCAAGGTTTAGGAATTTATTTTTAGAATTTTAAATGTAATTTAAGCTTAAAATTATGTTAGGATCTATGGGGTCTAGGAATGGAGGAGTTGACTTTACTAACTGGTGGTCCCCTGTGAGGTCCATAGAGATTCTTGAAGAAGGACACGATCTTAGAGAAAGACCCATAGATCTAGACTTTTAGTTTTAGGCTAGATTGTATATAAGAAGAGTTTGGCTGCCCATTTTTTTCTTTCTTTTGGGGTATATAGTGGTACCCAGCCACACTGGCCAATTGTTTTAAATTAAATTTGGTGTGATTTGTTTTGGGTGTGTAATAGAATCAACCTACTTTTCTAGGTTTCTTTCTATACTATATTCTCTATGATGAATGCTTGGACTTTAGGCTTTTAGGAAAATTAAATTTTCTACCCAACTTAAATTTAGACAACTTAAACTGAAAAAAAAATCATAACTTCATACATAAATTAAAGCCTTAGGAACAAATTAAAAGAAACTAAAAATAATTAGCTTTTGTGAACCATGCTAGCATATTATTCTAACTTCTTGAATTGGGCACTTCACCCATTGCACATAAGGGGCATCTAAACTTTGAGGATGACCACCTTATTGGGGGAGTGTGTCTTCTTATTTTATTTTGGCCCATGACTGCTTCTAACTGCATCTCATTGTAGGTATAAATTGCATACCCAAAAGTATAAAATGAATTGTGTGTCAAGACATAAAAAATGAAATATACTGCATTAATTAAGAGTACATCATACCTAACATGATCCTAGAGACTACAGAGTGAGTTTAGGTTCCTAGATTCTTTTTTAAAATATAACAACCTATCCATCTTACATAATATAAAGACCAACATCATTAATTTAAAAATTCTCTTAGGCGATATTAGTTGCCAGCCCTTCTAGGTAGGTTATTAGTCCAGAATAGCCAGGGATATGTTTCTTTTCTCAAGTGAGAAAGAGCCAATAATTTCCAAAAGTTAAGCTAGGTTGAGCCTTTAACTTGTGTTAGAAGCAACTATAGACTTAGGATTTGAAGCATCCTTCTAGAAATAAGTCTCCAACCTAAGAATTTCTATAGTCTCATCTTGCTAGAAAATAAGCTCTATATTTCTAATAAAAATTTCAATTCATATCTCAAAAAATTTTATCTCAAAAATAAAAAACCAAATGGTAGGATAGTTGAAATTTCTTCTGGGTATCCTAGTATAAGCATTTTCTACTTATCCCAACTGTCCTTAAAAAGAACTCTTCCACCTTTGATGGTTCCCTTTTGAAATTCCATCCTATAGAACCAACTTTGAAATCTATAGGAATAATAACTTATTTATTTAATCAAGAGTTTTCTTAAGAAGAGATCCTTATTCTTATGATGTAATTAACTATTTCCCTTATAGTGAACTACGATCCTAGTATAAAATAAACTGTGTTCTATCTTTTCCATGTAGTTTAAGGGAAGAATCTCTAGAATATTAAGAAGACCCATTAGCCTTAGGTGTCCTTATTTAAGTGATTAAATCCATTATAGGATAACATGTTTATCTTCTGAGATAAAATGTTGATTTCTTAATGACAAATTTGATCACCTAAATAAGAAATTTCTAAAATCTATGTGGTGTCACAAATTTTCCCCACAGTAGTGCCATTATTAGATATAATCCGTTAAGGTACTCCAAATAAGTAGATGATGTGGTCTCAAAAAAATTTCATTACAGTGTTTGCTTTAACTTCTCAAAAGGGAATTGTATTTGTCCACTTTGAGAAAGATAAGTGATGAATAGCTCTCGCCACTCATATTCTTTATTTATTGTAAAATTTTCTTAATTTTCCTTAGCTTTAAAAGCTTGAAGGAGGGTTGGTACCAATGCTAGCCTACTTTGGACTGTTATTGTAATTGGGTCTCCTTAAAGGTCCATCATTTTTTTAGGTATTTTACCTAATATGTCAGCCTTTCCATTTTCCCCATTTGGCCAAAAACAATAACAACAACAAACCTTTATCCCACTAAGTGGGGTCAGCTACATGAATCCTTCATCTCCATTATGCCTTATTTTGTGTCAAATTCTCATTTAATTCAAGTATACTATGGTCATTTTTTTATACATCTTAACCAAGTATTTTTAGGTCTATCTCTACCTTTCTTAACATAAGGAAAATCTAATGCATCTACCCTCCTAACCGGGTCATTGGACGGTCAACGCTTTATGAGGCCAAACTATCTAAGGCAACTCTCTCTTATATTTTCTGCCATTGGAGCTACCCCAACATTTTCCCAAACATACTCATTTCACATTTTATCTCTATGAGTAAAGCCACTCATCCACCTGAGCATCCTCATCTCTGCAACACTTAACTTAGTCTTATGTTTCTCTTTTATTGGCCAACATTCTGCACCATAAATCATTGCAGGTCTTACCACCATCTTATAAAATTTTCTCTTAAGTTTAAATAGTACTTTTCTATCATACAACAGGCCAGGTGCATTCCTCCACTTCAACCATGCAACTTGAATTCTACTAATAACATCTCCATCTATTTCACCATCATTTTGAACAATAGAGCCTAAATAACTAAATCCCTCATTCTTTTTAATGACTTGTTCACCTAATGTCAGAACACTATGACTAGAACTTCTATAACTAAAATTACACTCCATATATTCAGTTTTAGATCTACTTAAACAAAAACCTTTAGACTTTAAGTGTGACCTCCATAATTTAAGTTTCTCTTATACTCCCTCTCTACTCTTATCAACAAGAAGAATTTCATTAGAAAAAAAGCTTACACCAAGGTACAACTTTCTGTAAATGCCTACTAAGAACATCCATAACTAAAGCAAAAAGATAAGGGCTTAAAGCTGATCCATGATGTAATCCAACTGAAATAGGAAAATATTTTGTCAGTCCTCCTTATGTTTGGACATAAGTAATAACTCTAGTATATATATCCTTAATGTCTTGAATATTACCAATATTAACTCCTTTCTTTTCTAGAACTCTCCAAAGAACATCTCTTGAAACTTTATCACAAGCTTTTTCTAAATCAATAAATATTATATGTAGATCCTCCTTACTTTCTCTATACTTCTCCATCAAGCCTCTTAACAAATTATTACTTTCTCTATACTTCACCATTTTCCCCACTTGGCACCTTTACAATTATTACTTCAAGAATTTATTTCAGGAGCTATAAGAAGTGTTTATGATAAATGGCCAATTTAAGTTTTTATTGTGAAGGCTCCTATTATTTGTAGGATTATGAGTTCAGAATCTCCATAAACATAATTTATTTTATTTCCATATTAATTCCTAGTTCTCGGCCCATAATTAACACTAAATATTTAGCCTCTTTGTTGGTTTGAGATTGAGTCAGGCTATATGAATATCATAGGTGTTTCAATTATTAAAACAATTCCATCTTATATTAGAAGTAATCCTAGCAATTTAGATGGTTTCTTTGACAAAGCTCCATCAAAGTAAAGCTCTCATTCTAACAATTATTGGGCTTCTTTTATTTCAAAGATTTGCTCATCAAATAATTCATTATTGAGTGAAGATTCTATTGGTAAATGATGGGAAACTTGGAAGTCAGCCACACCTTACCCTTTTATTGCCTTTCACGGGGCATATGATATATCAAATTAAAGTAATAAGACTGCCCATTTTGCTAAGAGACTTGTTAGAGTTGACTTAATCATCAAAAATTAGAGAAGATTGACTTTAGATATCAAAGTTATCTTCGTGTGACAACATGTAGTGATATAATTTTAGAGTAACAAATATCAATACTAAACATTACTTCTCAATAGGAGAGTATCTTGTTTAAGCTCCTATTAAATATTGACTTATACAATATAGGTCCTTTTCCTTCCCCTCTTTATTATTTTGAGCTCATAAAGCTCCAATCGATTCCTCTAGGTTTGCTGCATATAATATCGATGGTCTTCCTATTATCGGTGTTGCTAAAATTGGGGGATGTATTTGATATTATTTTAGGCTATCAAATGCTTCTTGACAAGCATCATCCCATATGAAAGGTTCAATCTTTTTCATTAATCAAGTGAAAGGTTGACATCTCTTTGAGAGATTAGAAATGAACCTTCTAATATAAGACAACTTGTCTTATAGTGAACATAGTTATTTTAAAGTCTTAGGGGATGGTATCTCTATTATTACTTTGATTTTAGAGGGATCAATTATATTTCCTCTATGGCGAACAATAAAGCTTAAAAGTTTTCTAGAAGTCAAGCCAAAAGCACTTATTAAAAGATTCATCTTTAAGTTAAAACTTCATATTCTATTGAATACAATCATTAAATTGCTTATGTGTTCATCTTTGGCTCTATTTTTGACAACCAAATCAGCAATGTAGTATTCTACATACTTATGTATTAGATCATCAAAGATGTGAGCCACTGCCCTTTGTAAGTAACACCGGTATTTTTCAAACCAAATGGCATCACCATGTAGCAATAAATGTCAATCAGTGTATGGAATGATGAATGTTTTTTATTCTCTGGAGCCATTTTAATTTGGTTGTAGCCCGATGAAACATCCATGAAGGAGAACATATCATAATTTTATGTGTTGTCTATCATGAGTTCTACATTAGATAAAAGGAAGTCATCCTTTGGGCATGCTTTATTTAAGTCCCTGAAGACGATGCAATCACATATTTACCCATTTTTCTTCTTTTCTAAGATGATATTAGCGATCTAGTCAACATATTTTTCATCACAAATAAATCCAACTTCAATAAGATTTTTAGTTTCAATAATTACTTGCTTTTCAATTTTCAATCGCATTCATCTTAATGCTTGCTTTATAAGCAGTACATCAAGTTTAATGACAAGTTTATGTATAGCCACATTTAGCGATAAGCCTAATATTTAATTATAATTCTATGTGAAATAGTCATTGTATTCACAGAGTAATGCAATGTGTGGTTAGTACTAATAGAGGTTGGCCTCAGTTATTCTTCAATGCCCAGGTTAATTTTCTAAAATTCATCAACAATAGCTTGATTGCCTTCTTCAAATTTTTTTAGGGCTTCTTTGATGTCAATTATCAATTCATCTTTAGGCGTATTCTCATTTTCATACAAAATAGCTTTTCATTCATTTATAGCTTTAGAGAAGGCTTCTACTTTTTTAGATATGACATAACATGATCTTATTGAAGGAAATGTTGAAGTAGTATATCCTAATCTCCATGTGGCGAACTTCCCATATCATATGGAATCTTGGGTATTATTTCCTTGCTATAGCCTTTTAAATAATCAAGCTTTAATGTTGGATTGTATATGTTGAATGTTGTTTTAACTATCTTCTTTAGAACTAATAAGAAGTATTAAGAAATCATTATTGAAATATCTTCTTCCTCAAAATCATCCTCTTCGAACAACATTTGTGTGGGATTTGTGGTTCTCTCTTCTATCTTATAGAAAAGGATCTCAGGTTCATTGTAGCCTTCTCTAGGGGAGAGATAGAAAATTTTTACTATTCTATTTTCTCATTTCTTGAAGCTATTAAGGCTTTTATATGTGCATTTGGCACTATAGTTATTTTCATAGCCTTGTTGGAGATTTGAAATTCAATCACCATTATTAGAGAAGCATAGTTTTTCTTTAATTATTTGTTACATTAAAAATGCTTGATCCAAATTTCATTTGGGTGGTTGAGGTTTTCTTTGGTTGATAAAGCAGTAATTCTTCTTCATCATCCTCTATATCACTAACAAGGTGGAGGATTACTTTATGTTATTTTGATTCATTAGTGCTTTTTTTTTGAATTATCACCTTTCAACATTATCCTAATAGGTGGAACCTTATATTTTTTGGAGTTAACTTCTCCTACTTTCATAGGAATAAAGTACTTGGCATCATCATAGTTTTTGATTTCATGTATCAAGAATGAATTCATGTTATCCTCAATTTGACGTGTTTCATTATTTTGAATGTATTTCATGCATTGATGGAGGGTTGAAGGCACTATACCATATTCATAAATCCATGGCCTACTCAAAGAGTGTTTTGTAAGAAACACTAGCTTCAATCACATGGAACATAGCTTCTATATACAGTTTCCTAAAGTGTGTAGGTATAACATGAGACTCTAAGGTTTGTTGTCCTTGTTCATTGAATCCTTGTAAGAGTAATATACTTTTATCTAGGTAACAAGCATTCAAAGCTAATGTGAAGCATTTTAATTGTTAAGAGATTGATTGAAGCACCTGGATTGATGAATATTCTTTTTATACAGGTAGAATTACTTTCATCTGTAACATAAAGGGTCTGATTATGTTTGGTTGTCCCTAACAATAAGTAATCATCACTAATTGTGATGGTTTCTGAGTTTTAAGAGGTTATGTCCTCTTTCATTCTCTCTTTAGCAAAGAAAGCTTCATATTATTATAGATTTTATAAGGCTTTAATTAATGTCTCACATATGTCTTTGGATAACATGAGAGCATCATAGATACTTAATAAAAGTGGTAGTTTGCATAAATGGGCTAAAACATTATAGTCCATTCCCATTTTTGTGGTCTTTTGAGGTTTAGCTGGTGGTGGGGGTAAGACATCTTCATTAATTTAAATTTATTTTCCTTTATCCCTAACTTTTCTATATGGTGGCGGGGACATTTTGTTTCCACTGCTTAATTGAATTTGAGTTACTTCTTCTATGAAATCTTCTTTATGAGTGCTACTTCAAAATTTTTAGAATTTTCAGAACTCTCAGAACTACTGCCTAATTTTGGACACAACTTCTTTTAGCCTGATTTAACCTTCCTTTTGACATAAATTTCTTTAGGAAAGCACAGCTCTTCCTCAAAGTCTGTTGTTGTTGCAATCAAGTAGCATGCCTCTCTTTACGTTTAAAAATTTTGAATTTTCATCTATGCTTATGACTTAACATGTTTCTTTTGAAACCTCTTCTTTAGGATTTTTTTGTGTCAAGTTATAAGTAGAACATGTATTCCTCCAGTTTAATTGGTTTTCATGGTTGCTCATATTCATCTATAGAGTCAATCATCTTTTTTTATTTTAGACTTTAATTTTCAAAGGTTTCTTCATTTCTTTGATTTTTGAGGTTTTGACAAAGAAGCCTGGTCAATTTACATCTACTTCTTTTAATTATATAAAAATTGCCCCCTATTGGGAAAGAGTATTCTGGGATCTATTGATCATTCTTTTAGTCTTCTTTGAGATGAAAGTTTGCCAACCATCTTCTTTTTCTGCAAGTGAGGCTTTGTATCTATTATTATTTATATTCTATGTTTCAACTGGCTCAACCTTTTTTCCTTTTATATTTTGATTCAAGGATATTATGATAGCATTCACTTTCTCATTTTTAGGATGCACCAATATGCTGTCAGATAAAGTAATCTCTTTGTTTCAATAACTTCTTTCTACCTAGTCTTTGAAGATAAAATAATCTTCAATTGGGTGACTTTTAAGTCTATGGAATGGACAATAGTTGGGATTATTGGCTTTGCCTACTTATCTAGGTCAATGTGGTTATGGTAATTGCAATCATAACTTTAAGGCATGTTTGAAGATTTTAGCAGTACATTCTCTTTTAAATGAATACTACTTGGTTATTTTCTCTTGGAGGGTGAGACCTTTTTTCTTATCCTCCTTGGGTTTTCCACTTGTCACGAGGTTGTTGCACCTCCATTTCCTTTTTTATCAACTGTAAATATGAATGTTGTATTTACATCATGTTTCTTTAAATATTAGGACTTAGGTTGCCTTCCTTTCTTAGAGAAGTTATTGTTGTAACTAATATCAAGGTCCTTTTGCTTGGGAAGCCTCTCAAACTTGGCTACACGATCCAACAATTCTTAGAATGTATTTATCATGGACATGGCTAAGTATGGAGTCATTTGATCATCAATGTTTTCTATCATGAGTTCTACTGCATGCTTTTCATGAGTTGTTGATCAGATTTCATGCTCAGATTCCTCCATCTTGTAATATATTTTGTAACACTCTTATCCTTCTTCTTGTTTCCAAGGAAAGTTTTACAATTGTCACCTTCTTAGTTGCTCCTACAAATCTCTTGACAAAGAGTGTTTTCTATTTAACAAAGTTTTTATTGTATTATTAGGCAACTCATCATATCATTCAAAGGCTGTATTGGTAACACTGCTGATGAATTGTAAAAGTAGTAAGGAATCATTTCCACCCATGTTCCCACAAGTTGCTGAACTGTGCTAGATGCTATCATGGATTTTCCATGCCTAAAGGTGTTGAATTTTAGCATAATATACCCTTTGAATATTGTACTTGGTTATATTCAATCGGATATGGTCAGCCTTTCCAGCTAATTATCCAGTTGTCTCTCAAGTAATGACTACTTTGACCTTTAGCTAATAAGATCCTCTACTTGGGATATTATGATGATATCAACCTCTTGGTGAGCATTTAGTATAACTTCTCTTGGAGGTTCTTTCCATTACATTGAAGCTATTGGGAAATTTGGTGAAGCATTTTGCATACCCCTAATTTCAATTATTGTGTTGATCATCTCTAGAGGATTTATTGAAGGTACTTGCTACATTGTAGTTGCTATTAAGTTAAGTTGATCAAACAGCTCTTTCATCAGCCCACTCATCTCATTGAGATGGTTACTGAGTTGGTTGATTTCTCAGTCTCATCTTTGTAGTTGAGAATCCATCTATCATTGTAACCTTGTTCAACATCAATTAGTTCTTTAGTTTATTCAATCTCCATTTGAATTTCACCTTTGGGTGCTTAGTTACTTGGACCCTCCTAATGTTGTTTCTTATTTGGATGTTCAAGTATCACATTTCTATTTTATAAATGTTTATCAACAATGAAAATAATCTCCACTTCCATATAGTCGATATTGTCTTTATTTTGGGAATCATGAGCTTACTCCACGCCATCATTGTAGGATTTTCAAGGAGTTCACACTTCATGAGACAGATTGATATATATTCAACTAGATTTCCTCTAATATTATGTCAAGGTTACTTAGATCTGGGTTCAACTTTCTATGAATGCAAGCATTCATAGTTAATTATCCCTCTTATCACAATAAGAGAGCACTCCTGATTAAAGTTAGAAATAGGCATATCTCTCTGATTTGAATTGATGTCTATAGGTATAATGTAAATGACTATTTAAGGGAAAAGGAGAGTAGTCCTGATCAAGATCTCATGGTTCTATCATCTCAAGACTATCATTATTCTAATCTACCAACATCAGAGGGCTACTATCTGTAATATCCAAGAAGTCTAATTAGCACCCATGGGTTGCCTCATCTCAGGTATCCTGAGTAGACTGGAGGTGTTGTTTAGGTGTTTAATGAATTAAGGGTAAACTTAATTTAAAAATTTATCCACTAATTCAATGAAGTCTGATTTTTATACATATGCCATTGGAATGTAGTTAGAGTGTTCATATGGTGAACATATGGATTGGACTTAGATCACTTTGGAATGTCATTTAGGTGTTCACATGGCGAAGATAAAGATTGGACTTACATCCCTTTGGAATGCCATTAGGGTGTTCATATGGTGAACATAAAGATTGGACTTCCATCCTTTTAGAATGCCATTAGAGTTTAGAGTTCACATAGTGAACATATGGATTAGCTCACATCCCTTTGGAATGTTATTATGGTGTAGAGGTTCATATGGTAAATAAATAGGTTGGGCTTACATCCCTTGGGAATGCTAAAAGGGTGTTCACATGGCCAACAAATAGATTTTTAGAAGTTTGCATGGCGAACATATAGATTGGGCTTACATCGCTTATGAATGTCAGTAGGATGTTCACATGGAAAACATATAGATTGGGCCTACATACCTTGGGAATGCCATTATGGTGTTTATAGGTGCTTTCATATGGAGAATAGAAGAGTGTTCGATTTGATTTTTGATTTTATTTTTATTTTTATGGTACAGTGCCTCAGCATTGTATAAGCATCACAGCAATGCTAGGGTTTTAGCTCCATGACATCGAGACATTGACACTTTAGTGCCAAAGGCTCAGCACCTCGGTGCAGGTGAGACAACACCCCAACCCTGTCAAGCAAAAACATAAGTCTCAAGACTAGGAGACAACACTTCAGTGCTGTAAACCTAGTACTACAATGCTAAGGTGACATGAAGAGTAATATAGAATAGGTTGACTATTTGACTAGAACCAAGGCACTGCCAAAGTGGCACCGCGATAGTCAAAAAATTGTTGAAAGGCCAACAGGTTGGTAGGTACATTCAACAGAAAAGAATAAAACTTTTGACCAGTGTTGTAGCACTCCATCAATGTCTTACATACTTTTTAGATTTAGCCGGTTATAGAATTAATGGTAATAAATATTAATAAGTGATATTTTTGACTGGCACAATAACCGTCTTGATTGGATGACTAGCACCTAGGCACTATAATTGAACTATCATGGTGCTAATCTTAAATCTCATAAACTGAGAGGCCAACTCTTCAGCACTGGGTCCAGTTTATAAATAAGGCTAGGCTATGAATTTTTCATTCTAAAGCCTTGGTTCATTTATAAGTTCTTGACAACTTTCTCTTCTCAATTTATATTCATTTTAGAACAACTAATATGCTAATCAAATGTTCCCATAAGGGTAAGAAGTGGGCAACTTTAAGAGACGCTAGCCGATTCATTAGTGTGGAAGTGGAGGAGAGGTATCAGCATGCTCTCATCCACAAGCATTTCATTCTAGAAAGGAGTTTCCATAATACGAGTGGGAGAGTAGAGATAATGATCAACAAGAAAGGTTGGGAAAAGTTGGCCTATGATAACTTATCTTACGACATTCCAGTGGTGTTGGAGTTCTTCACCAATGCGAAGGAGCACCAAAATAATAGACTTTTTGTATGGGAGAAATTGATACGTTTTGATAGTACTATCATTAATGAATACTACAATTTGCAAGATGTTGTACATAATCAATATCTTTTATACTGCAATGACCATCTTAATTTTGATGAAATTCATAGTTTTCTCACTATTAGAAATGCAAATGTACAGTGAAAATGATGGGAGAAAAAGATTATGATTTTTTATGCCACCAGCCTAACAGCCGAAGCTAAATCTGGGTACTACTTTAATTCTTCCAAGTTCAAGCACACTTCTAATATCAGTGGGGTAAATAGGGATAGGGAAATTTTGAATTTTGTAACTCAGAAAGGCTTTATTATAGTTGTATAAAAGATTTTTTACAATTCAATTTATAATATTCTTAAGGGCTGTACTACTATAAGATTTAGTCATCCTTCTCTCATTTATGCTTTATGCATTATGGTGGGTGTGTCAAGGGAGCCTGATGAAGAAGTCCTTACACAAAAGGGATCCCTTGACTAAAAGAATGATTGAAGGGATTGGATCAGAAATGGAAGTAGCAAAAAGCTCATGCGCTCCTCAATCTAGATCAAAATCCTCCAAGACATTAACTGACTAACTCCAAGATATTGGATGAGAAGTCTTAGAATTAAACAAAAGGGTGGGCGAAAGAGGCTAGCGGCAACAAGAACTGGAGAAGAAATTTGATTATCACATAGGTGAATAGTAGCAACAATTTTCTTATATGAATAAGTTCAACTCAACACTCATTCAAATGTTTGAAATTTATAACTTTAATGCTATTCTAAGTAGAATTCTTTTTCTCATAGCACCTTCTTATCACCCATATGTTAGCACCCCGCTGAACCCAGAATAAGAAGAGGAGGATGACCATAATTTCTTGGATAGTCTTTTTCCCTCTTTTTATTTATATTTTATTCTTTCTTCTTTTTAAATTTTATTTATAAAATTTTGTAATAAATTTCATTTTCTAACATAATATTTTCATTTCATATTTTATATTTTGTCATTACAATTATTAATTAGCTACTTCAAAATTTAAAGCTAAAATTCAATTGAATAATGAATTTTATCCCAAGAATAATGATTTTGAGATATTAGTGTCTCGACATTGGAAGGCTAACATGTAGGCATTGCAAAGATATCACTGCAACATTTTATGTGGAACTTAGGTTTAAATCAGAGGCATTAGCACCTTAACATTGTCTAGATAGCGTTGTTGCACTATAAATAGAACTCAACAATAAAAGTAGAGAGGTCAGTGCATCAACACTATTTGGATAGCACTACAGCGTGGTGGTTGAACATTTTTTATTCTTACAACCAAAGAAGGCAATGGTGTTGCACCTAGATTATAACATTACAGTGTCAGATGATCAACACCTTGTTGCAAAGTGATAGGACTTAGGCTTAAAAAATTATATGAGGTAGTGCTTAAATGCTTCAAAGTTAACATAGTGCATGGGTGATTTGATGACAGTATCGAGGCACTGCAAGTGGATATTTTGATTCTACCACCCAAGATGGAAGTGTTGTGGTGCTAAGATTCATCATCATGATACTGTTCATAGTGCCTCAGTATGATTTAATTATACCGTGGCACTACAAAATAGAGCACCAAGGTTCAAAATCCTGAGAGCTCAATGTCATAGAGTTAGGCATTAGTGCTGTGGTGCTATGAGTTGGAAGACTCTTTTATGAGGATATTTTTCTGTGTGATTTAATGATTTTTAGAAATATTGACTGCATAATGACTTAGCAATGCTAGTTTTCAATTATTTTTGTACAAAATGCACTCTTCTCCCTTTTCATTCGCTCCGGAACCAAGTTTGATGATGAATGTATTAAACTTTAAAATTTATATTTTTAGTAAACTAAAGCCTGATTTAGTCTTGATTTTGATAGCATTTTATCTTGGCAATGCCTAAAATTTTGTTTTTAATATGATCACATTTTTCTCCCTTGCTCTAAATCCAAGATTGATGGAGGGAGAACCTTCATTTTACACTGAATCCAAGATTAATGTTGGAATCCTTCAAGATTTTGCTTGTAGGATGAGGAATCATATAAATGAAGCATTTTGTTTAGAGTTTTACCTAGAATCTTGCTTTGCGCAAGAAGAAGAATGTGCAATAGAGAGAAATGTGCAGTAGAATCCAGCATAAAAGAAGGAAGAAGGAGGAGGAGGGTTAGCCCTTCCCTTCTTATAGGAGTTGGTCCTCAACCTCTCCCACTCTCCCCTCAGATGTTTATTACTGAGGGGGATGGCTATTAATGGGAGTGGTAGGTGTTTTTTTTTCTCTTTAAACTTAGGAGTAGTGGAGCGAGAACTTAGACACTTGGCTCCGAATGTTCATTTTTTATTTATTATTTATTATTATTATTAGTTTTATTATTATTATTACTATTATTATTATTTCTTCGATTGTAAATAGTTAGTTAATTATAAATTATACCTAATTTGATTGATCAAATTCAAGATAAACAAACATAGACCAAAATTTTTAGTTTGTAATGATCTTACAGTATGACCTTCAGTCATACAATATTAATAGTGGCAATCGTTGGGACAATCATACTATCCAAAGTCCCTAATCCTAATAAAATGAACTGATCATACTAGATGATGATAGATTGTATATAATGATTAGATTATTTTTTTATAAATTAATTTTCTTACTTTTTAAATTATCTCTTTTCTAACAAATACCTCCTTTGGGGAGCCTAACTAGAGAGCTTGAACATGAGAAATCTTGAAGGAGGCTTAAGGATAAGTATTAACTTAAGAGAAAGGTGGCAATATCTCTCTCTTCTGCTTTTCCCTTGAGGATCTTGTATTAATAAGGTTTCCCTTTTATTTTGATTATTCTTTTAATCTTCTTTACTTTTGACTTTTATGCTTTAACTTGAGATTTTATTTTAATTGAAAATTTGTATAAGATTTTTATTGTAAGATGTTTTCATTGTATCTTGGAGAGGGAGTAGCATCTTTCTTTCCTTGAAAGAGATGGGGAATGGGTGTAGGGTTTCTCCATTACTAATTAAAGAGAGAGAGGCTTCTCCATCTTAGCTTATTGTGCCAAAAAAGATATTGTGAATTTCGTGAGGAGATTCATAAAGTGGTTGTAGGTTTGTTGGGCCAAACCACTATAAATCTTTGTGCTCATTTATTTATTTATGCCACTCTTTTCTTTGTGTTTAGATTGATGGTTTTCTTCTATTAAGACTCTTTCTTATTGAACAATCAAATTTTGATTTGATTTTTCTTTTAAGAAATTTGTAAAAAAGTACACCAATTCAACCCCCTATCCCCCCCACACCCCACCTGGTATAGTAAGAAATATGATATCTCTTGGTACCATTGGTACTAACTAACTTGGAAAACTTAGTTTATATATTAATTTGACATGAGAAAGTCTAAAAACATGTGTTATAAATAAATAAAACTCATAATCTAAATAAAGGCATAACAACACAATAAAGTTAAATAGCACATCATAGAGTAAACATAATATCACATAATTACTATTTGATTCACTACCCACTATAAAGTAAAATATTGGTCATACATCTAGCACTTGTAAACAATATCTCTAACCTAATAATGGCACAATAACAAAGTGACACATATTATAATTTGAAAATTTAACTAAAGTAAAAAATTATAATTATACTCTTGCATCTTTGTCTTGAATAGCCAAAAAATAGCCCAAATAAAGTGACCTCACTATAACATCCCTATGCTAATGACTACAAGGTTGTAAACTACACAACACTTAAGTGTGTGGAAGTCGGTGTATTCCTAAGGTTAATCTTATATGATTTTAAATTGCTAAGCTAAGTCAACTAGGTAACTCAATTATCTTAAAGCTTATTACTTGTGTATATTTTATCAAAAATAAAGTGATAGGCTTTTGGCTATTCAAGTTTCACAAATTTCCATATGAGAATTTACTATGATTAAATGATCTTATTATTATACTAATTTCATCTAACAATAAGAACTTCATAATCATTATTTTGGGACAAGTCTTAGTTTTAATTAGTCATAATCTATATTAAAGTGTTAATTGTCATGAATATGCATCAATATAATAAATAGTTGTAGGCACGATCAACACCTGAATAAAATCTTATGATGAAGTAGTCATAGAGAAAATGTCACAGCAGATGGAAGAAGGAGTTCTCTAGACCTTCCACTCACCAAAGTGAAAGAGATGCTAGAAGTTCTACTCACTAAGTACAATGATAGTGAAGGATCACTAAATCCCCAAGATGTTTAGCCACCAAGCTCTAACCTAAAAGTTTTTACTCAAGTGTTTTACAGACAAACACTCCTGACTTCTTCATTAAGTCAGAATAAGAGTTTATATAAGTTACAATAACCCAAAGGATGTGTCTCTTCAAGAAAACCAATGATAATTTGGAAAAAAAATTGGAACCTAATGTTTTATAGCCCGAGGTACCACAAGCTAGTGCTTAGATGCTGACTTCTCTGTCTAGACACCCAATAAGTAATCAGTCATAATGCTAAGGCACTAAAAAGTTAGTGCCTAGGAGCTATACTGATGATACATTTTTGATACTAAAATACTAAATAATTTTAATTACAACTCTCATACAACACTTAAACAAGATTAAATACATTCATAATTACATAATACAACATATGGGACATCAACATAAAATGCCATAACACATAAAGTCTAATAAATGTCCTCATAGGTTTAAGCTTTTGGTTTGGTACCTTGTGACTAATTTTTTCCTCCTTTGTCTCCCGCAGACCCCAAAGAACTCTTCTTTAAAGAGTTAGGATTCTAAAAATCTTCAAGAAGTTTAAGGGCAAAGCTCTGTTGTCTTCTAAGGTCATCCAGGTATCCTCATGTGGTGGCTTGCCTTTCCACCTAATTCAGAATCTTTGAATGGTTCTATCATTTGTTGGTGTTTCAGCTGTGATGATGTTCTCCATTTCAAAGAATATTGGCTAGATGGTCACCTGCAAATAATTTCTATCTCCTCCTACAAAATGCTATTCTACAAATTTAAAGGTTGGGTAACTCCTTTAAAAGATACTAGACCTTCCACATTAAAAATAGGGCTAATAAACATGTGAGGGAGCAATTCAAGAATATAAGCATTAGTACCAAGTTTCTTAATAATATTAAATGGCCCACATGCCTTACTTGTAACTTTTTATATTTTGTGAAAGTAAACCTCTCAAGATGGATATGAACCAATACATAAACATCTATCTTATATTCCTTAAAAAATTTATCTTAATTCTTTTGTTCAACATACTTAGCATTTCATATGCCTAATTGTTTCTTCATGTCTTCATAAAGGCTATAAAAATGACATGCAAATGTTTATGATAAATCAGAAAATAAATGAGTAGGTGTATTAGATAGATCAATAGACATTTTTGGGTTATATTCATAAACTATCTCGAAAGGTAATTTGGGGGTTGATCTAGAAATGAAATTATTGTATGCAAACTCAAATATAGAGAATGTTAAATCCTATTTTTCTAAGTTTTCCAAACTAAACATCTTAGTAAATTTCTTAATATCCTAGTGAGAATTATGCTCTGATACCAAAAATTTGGTTGGGGATGGGTTGCAGAGAGTGGAATGTCATAGCAGATAGTGGAGAAAGAGATGATTCAATGTTCTTTCACTCACCAAGGTGGAAGATAGATGACAATCTTACACTCACCAAAGAAGAAGAAGTGTGAAGTTCTACTCACCAAAGTAGAATGATAGCGAGAGATCACCAAATCTCTCGGATGGCTAGCCACTAAGCTCCAACTAAAGATTTTTCAATCCAAGCTTCACACTCCAAAGCCAAAAGTTTTTTCCATTAGTTAGAATAGACATTTAAATAGTACATTACTCCAATAGATTCTTCCCTTGTGGAGAAAGTACTAAAAATTGAAATAAAGTCAGAATAATCATTTTACAACATCTTGGCACCACAATCTAGCTTTGAGGTACCATATCCTAGCACTAAGGCACTAGCTTCTCGATCCCCAAATGCTGAAACTGATAGAGTGTAGTGCCAAAATGTGAGAAAGTTAGTGCCGAGGCACTAAACCCACACCTATAAAATTGAACACATGAACTCACATCTTTTTCAACCATAACTCTAATACAACACTTACGCATGATTAGATACAACCATGAGTATAACATAGGAGACATAAATCCGTAATATATAAAATCAAGTAAAATTCCTCTTGAGTTCAATCTTTGCTTTGGGACCTTGTGACAGTTCCTTTTCTCATTTGAAGTGCTACATCAGCTCCCTTGGGTCTCAAAGAACTCTTCTCTAAAGAGCTAAGATTATGAAAGGTCTTCAAAAAGTTCTAAGGTGAAGCTTTATAGTTCTTTTAAAGTCATCCATGTATCCTTAGTATGTTGCTTGTCTTTCCACTTAATTAAGAATCTCTAGCTAGTACTATCATCTGTGGGGGTCTCAGTTGTAATGATGTTCTCCACCTCAAAGAATGTTGTTTGGGTAGGTACCTACAAATAATTTTTATCTCTTCTTATAAAAGTATCATCCTATAAATTTGAAGGTTGGGTAACTCATTTAAAAACTACTAGATCTTCCATATTGAAATCAGAGCTAATAAACATTAAGGGTGAATTTCAATAATATAAACATTAATACTAAATTTTTTAAAAATTTTAAATGGACCACATGGTCTCACTTGTAACTTTTTTATATTTTATGAAAGGAAAACTCTTAGGATGGATATAAACCAATACATAATCAGCTACTTCATATTCTTTAAAATATTTTACTTTTAGTCTTTTATTCAGGATACTTAGTGTTTCATATTTCTCGTTGTTTTTTATGTCTTCATTAAGGCTATAAAAATGACATGCAAATGTATATGTTGAATCAAAAAATGCATGTGTAGGTATATTAGCTAAGTCGATAGGCATTTTGGGGTTATATCTATAAACTATCTCAATTGATGATTTATGGGTTGCTCTAGAAATGAGACAATTATATGCAAATTCAGATGTAGGTAATATCAAATCTTAGCTTCCTAAAATTTTCCCAACTAAACACCTTAATAGATTTTCTAATATTTTATTGACTACTTTCGTCTGTCTATCTAATTATGGATGAAATGCAGAAGAGAATTTTAATTATGTTCCCAATAGTTTCATAAGATTTTCTAAAAATAGGATATTAATTTAACATCCCTATCAAAAACTATAGTGGAGATGACTCCATGTAACCTGATAATTTCTTTAAAGAATAATCTTGTTATGTGAGATGCATCATTTGATCTTGAATAAAGTATGAAATGTGCCATCTTAAAAAATTTATCTACAATGAAAAATATGTTGTCATGTCTATGAAGTATTCTAGGTAAGCCTAATGTGAAATCTATGGATAGTCTCATGAATGCACTAGGTGCATTTGAAAGACCAAATGGCATGACTAACCATTTATAAAAGCCATCAGGAGTTTTGAATATTGTCTTCTTTTGATCACCTGGTCTAATCCTTATGACGGTATCTACTTCAAAACTCAATTTTGAAGAACAAAGATGAACCTAAAATAATATCTAAAATATCATATAACCTAGGTATAGGAAACTTATATTTTATTGTGATTTTATTTACTACTTTATTATTAATACACATCCTCCAAGTTCCATCATTCTTATGAGTTAAAAGAGCATGTATATCATAAGGACTGAGACTTTCTTGTATAAAACTCTTCTTCAAGAGTTCATCTACTTGTTATTTTTACCTTTCATGTGTTGACCACATTTTTGGATAAAGTTAACATCAAATTTAAACAAATAATTAGGGCCACCTAATTTTAGATTAGGAGCCTCCTAATTAAGCACTTAGGATACCATGCATAGTGACATAGTAAATTCTCCTAGGGTTTGACCTAAACTAATGGGATTTGGTGGTTCAAAGCCCAACCAAAATCTAAGCAAACAAGTGACCCAAACACACTCCAATTGAAAACTAAATCTAATTGAACTAAGGCTAATGTAATTGGGATGGTTAACCTCACTACCTTAAGCTCAAAATCACTCAAACCAAAAAATTAAAATAAAATAAAAATAAATTTAAAGCAAATCAAATAAAAAGTATAAAATTATTACATGAATATGAATGGAGTCAAATTCAAATAAAAGTCAAATGAAGGTCAACCATTGGACATAGAATTGACTAATGTGGGTCCCACCAAGTCAAAGATCAACCACCAAAATTTGACCAAATTAAATTATTCCAAAGGCTCAAAATCATCAAATGAACTTGTTTAAACACAAGTCAAAAAATATAATTCTAATAAGTCTTTAAATAGGTTAATTATATCACTTAATCTAAATAGGCTTAAATGGACCCTATTAGGTCTAAATGTAAATTAAACTAAAATCAATCGAAATAAAATAATCAAATTAAATTGGAAATCATCTTGTAACCCAATGAAATCAATTATAATGTTTAATTTGATCTATTTGATCAATTTGATCATTTGACCCAATCAAACCCATGTTGACCCATTAAATCCAACAGGGTCAAAATGGGATTAAATTCAAAATTCACTTCAAATGAAATAAAATTTATTAATCTAAATCATCTTAAATACTTAATAAACATAATTAAAGGCTAAACTTAGATCCAATCCATCAAATGGAACAAACTAAGTTAAACTAAGGGGAACAAATTCTTAAGTGAACTATCCTAAGGTATTGTCACTAAACCTAATTAAAATGAGTTTGTTTGACTCATAAATCATCATAAATATGATTTGAACAATTAATTGCCAACTTAAATCAATGGATACTAAGCATTGATCTCACTTGGCTTAATCCAAATCAAACCAAACCCAAATGGACCTAATGTGGGCATTTAAACTCAAACACAAGCTAATCATATTGAAATGCATCTAAAATCATCTAAGTTTAGTTTGGAGTAGTTGGAAGCCAAAAGTAACCAAATTTAGAGGTCCAAGTCCATCCAAAAAAAAAAAGAGAATATGCCATGGAAAGGTGAAATATAAGAAGCAATAAATTTTCCCCAACCACTTTCCTGCTCTCCATTCCTCATCCTACCTACCATAGACTAACCCCAATCAATTAACTACCTCGTAGAACTAGCCTCCAAGGGTTGCAATCACCATGGAAAATAAAGGTTCACCATCCTCTATAAAGATTTTGGTCAAACATGGAAAGAGAGGGAGAATCCTTCTCAAGTCGTTCTAAGCATTCCAACACCTTCCTTGAGAGAGCACATCCTTTGCCCAATCCCCATGCCACTGTTAAGCTGGAGTTCAACTAGACCCACCAAAAAACAAATGGAGCTTGGCCTATAAACAATTCGTGAGAAAATAATTCAGTTCTTCATATCCAAAGGCTCACCACATCCCCTTAAAATTTTTCGAAACATTTCCATCACCAAAGATCACTACAGACATGGTATACCTTGAACCTAACCCTCTTTGCATTTAGTGTTGGTCTTTTTTGAGATGAACTTGATCTCAAGTGAGATCAAGTCTTATAGATGCACTTTATTTTAGTTCTTGATGAATTTACAATCAAAATCAAGTGATTTCATCAGGTAGATTGTCGAAAATAACTTCGATTCAATGAATGGCTCTCAATTCTCACCATTGATCGAGGAGATGGAATCTTTGTCATCTGTTTCATCTATTAAGAATGGATGACCAAGATCTAGTCAGATCTTTGATCAGACAAGATCAAACTACATCCCCTGCTAAGATAATGTAAAATCTATGTAGATCCTGCATGGCTGAATCACGTCGCCGCATGTAAAGTGGTGCAGTGGTGGATAAGTAGAAAAATCAAAATTTTTTGGATTTAAAAATACCAAAAAAATCACCTAAACATCAAAAAATCATAGAAAATAAAATACACAACAAAAAATACAAATAAGAACTCTATAGATTCATCTCAGTGAGGAGAATCCATTAAACCCAAAATGTCCAATTTTATTAGGTATTTTTAGGTTAATTTAAGTTTAAATGAAAATAATCAAACTCAAATTATACTCAAACCATTAATCCAGTTAATTTGAAACTTTGGAGAATTGAAATAAAGGTTAAAACCTACCTTAGATAAATTTTTCATGATTTATTGGAAAGTAAATCAATATATATGTAAATTTTAATTATAAACTATTAATTTAATGAAATAAATTAATAGTAAATTAGAAAAGTCATGGAAAATTATAAAATTATGTTGAATCATCATAATAAACTTTATAATGAACCTAAACACATCATTACGATTCTAGAATCTAATAAACTCTAATATGACCTAATTTATTAATTAATTGAATTAATTAATTTGAACTTCAAAAGACATAATAAATCAATCAAATTTCTAAAAATTCTAATTAAACCACTTATGGATGCATCTTCTAGAGACAAATTCAAGAATGTTAAAACCATTAATCAATCTAATCTAATTTAGGCTTAATTTAAGTTTTATTATAAAATAAAAATCCTAATTAATTATAAATTATATATCTAATTAAGGTAACACTTTAAGGAACTTAAATTGGCAAGGATCCCCACTTGCCATAAAAATTTCCAGGTCAAATGACTTCTAGATTTGAAGTTGTTGATTTTCAAGTCTCTAGGTGAATATAAATGAAATAATAAATCAAAAAAATACAAAATTATAAAAATTCATAAAATCAACTTAAAACATTTCATTAACATCAGAACACTTAAAATTTTTTACCAATCCTCTGAAGTTAAGGAATTTAATTGACAATATACTTAAGGTTTAATGAAATAATCAAAAACATAAAATTTAATCAAACCTTAGGTTAATAATTTATTAAATTCATAATGAATCAATTAATCAATTGAAATGAAAAACTAATTAACCTCTAATTTCATACCCAAATATGAATTCATTAGATTCCTTAAATACATTTGGGTTAATAAATAACATGATCCTAAATATAAGTGAAAGTGATTAATCAAATTAATTAAACTTAAATAACTTAAAAGTTTGAAATGGTCTAAATTAAGTGTGGTGCCCAAAGTAGCCAAAGTTTACTAGGTTGTGAATTATAAATAAAATTTCACCTTAAGAGATTAAATTAATTAATGAAATCTTAACATATAATGTTACATTAAGTCTAATTTTAATAATAAATTAAAATGCATAAGATAATGAATTACATAAATGATGAAATTAAGACTTCCTAAGGATTAATTGGAACTAATTGAATTAACTTATCTAAATTCATAAACACAAACATTAAGGAAATGAATAAATGCAATCATTACTTGAAACTAATTAAATTAATTTATCCAAATCCAAATTACCTTATCTTAATCATAACTTTAACATATAATGAATTTCAAAAACTTTTTAACTAAGAGTGGATCAAAACATCAACTTAAATGTATTAAGTTAATTTATTCAAGTTAAATGAACCTAAGAGGTGGGCGGAGGGTGGGGTTAATTGGGCCTTAAAACTAAATTTTAGAAAAATTAATTTTAACTTTTGTAGAAAACTTAAAATATTTAATAATAATGTTTTAAATAAATGAAATAATAAAAAAATAATAGCAGAAAAGTAAAGAAAGAGAGCACAAAGATTTTTACGTGGTTTGGTCAAATCCTAAAAATCGGCTTACGTCCACGCCTAGCCACCCAAGCTAGAATTCACTAAATCAAAATTGAGATTACAACAAATCTCCTGTAATCTCCTTCATGGGCAAGTACAACCCAACACCATAATTTTCTTAATGAACAAGTACAACCCAACATGTACTTTCCTTGACGGACAAATACAACCCAACAAGAAATCAAGATAAGGCAAAAAGAAAGATACAAATCTAACTCAAAATTTTAAAATATTTTTGCACTCACAACCCAATCTATACTAATATTAAGGCAATTGAATATTAATGAAAAAGAGAGCTTACTTTAACTTTAAATAAAATTAAAATAAGATCTTCAATCAATTATTTCATGCAAGTAAGTAACTTAATGTTGCTTGAATGATCTTTAAAAAGCTTAAAAGTAATTTCTTGTATGACTTTGCAATGAAAACTAAAATGCAATCATAAAAACTATACTTTAAATTCTTTTTCACATAAGCTAACTTTTGTTCAAATGGTAAATGTATTTGCAATTGGAATAATCCAACAATAACTTGAATAAGAATTTGAATTTTATCACATGAAAGCTATCACATAACATATGCATAAACTAATTTAATACAAGTAATCAATAAGCACAAAATAATTTATGCAAGATGTAGTGTGGTCGACCAAATGGAAGACGAGATGAAATATGATGTTAAGCACAATCAAATTTAGCTAACCTATATGAAACTTTAAGCCAAAGAGATAAACAATGGATATTCAAATGATTAAGCACTTAGGAAATTAAAAAAACTTTTAAAAGAGACTTTAGCCAAATAAAAAAAAAAGGGAATATCCAAAGATGAAGCACAAAATAAATTGATTTCCTTATGTTAGCTTTTGGCCAAACAAGAAATCAAAAGATTATAAAGTTGTTAAGTCCACACAAATTGATCTTCTTATGTTTGTTCTTGTCCAAATAAAATTTAAAGATTGTGTCATGAATGAACTCAAGAAAATTTACATAACCTTTTAAACTTCAAAGCCAAGAAGAAATAAAAGAAGTTTAAGAGCTTAGCACCGTAGAAATTCAACAGCAAGGAATTTATGTTTTTGGCCAATGGAGAAAACACACCAAACCTTCACTTTTCTCAATCAATCTTCAAGACAAATAAATGACCAAGGGAAAGAGAAGAATGATGAGGAATCCTTGCACTTGAATCACCAAAATTCTCCAAGTATTTGCTTCAACAAGGATCGAGCAAGGTGGAGAGGAAGAGCAAGAGAGCAAGAGAGCAAAAGAGAATTTCAACTTTTTTGAACTTTTTTCAAGTTGAAACAAGGCCCTTAAAAAGATGAGGGAGGATTCTAGGGTTGGCAAAAAATTGATCCAATGAGAGGGAAATTGATTTGGCATCAATTTGAATTTCAAATTCAAAGGAGAAAGGATCAGCCAAAGAGATATTTTATAGGCTCTTTTGCAAATTTGTTTAAACCCAATAAGAAATATTTGCTATGTGATTCATGGCTAAGGATAGAAGAATTCCCATAGGAATTCAGCAAACGAGATTTAAACATGAAAGAGGGAATTTTGAATAAAATAAATCAAAGGAAAATCCATTCAAGGATTTCGGCTAGAAGGGGTTTCCTAAAATAGGAAATTCTCAAAATAATACATGAGTCAATTTAGATCAAAGTTGATTATATTATATACTTATTGAATGTTTAAATAATATATTAATTTATTGAATTTAAGCATAGTTGCTGGTCTTCCTTAAACTTTCCTAAAATAGGTCAAATTAAAAAAAAAAATTATTTTGAAAAAGAGAGTTGATTTGAATTTAAAATACCTTGTAATAGATTAATTAGGCTCTAAATAATCATAATTAAACATTCTTTAGACGTTCAACATATTCCATAATAAAATTTGATTTGATTTAGCAAGTACATGTCATGCATGAAGAAGTTTGAATTAAAGAATAATTTAAAATAATTTAAATTCAAAAATTAAATTAAATGAATTTTTAAAATATGAAAAATGAGGGAATATAATATGGAAGTATTTTGAATGAACCTCACACATTTTATTACATAAAATTCATTAAAAAAGTCATCCAAAATAATGTTAAGATGAAAATGATAATAGGAGATAGAAGAAAGAATAATAGGAGAGAGAATAAGAGAAAAAAGGGATAATTTTAGGATAATTCAATTTTCATGCACTAAAAATATGAACAGAAATTATGAATGGCATGGAAATGATTTAATAAAGTTTAAACATAAATTATCATGCTTGATCACACATTTAATAAAACTTGTATCATGCATTTAGTTCATACAATCCAAAATGGATAACTTAATGAATAATTGCAATATTAAGATTTAGAAAAATATAAATAATTTTAGAATGATGAATCTAAAAATGAATGAATCATTTATTTTAATTTAGTGAGCTTTTAATTTGCCTTAATATAGTAATTCCTAGAAAAATTCACACATAGTTTATGTCGAGTAACTTTAGCAATTTGATATAACTGAAGAACTAGGAGATGAATAATTTTTCCTACACACTTGAATTTAACTTGATTAGTAGCATTTGAACATGTGTTTGTTATCATCAAAATCAATTTCATATGAGATGAGGCTCATGGAGTCAACAAATGTAAACACTAATCAACATAAATATTAATCAATTTAAATAAAAAAAATCAAATAATTGCAACAAGTGAAATGAAATGAAAATTTAATCAAGAAACCTGTTATGGAATCATTAATGCGTCACTTAACTTAAAAGGTAAATGGTATAAAATAAGTAAGTGTATGCACTTAAAAGCAAAAGAAACTTAAGAAAGTAAACATGAAACTAATGAATGAAATTAATTCAATTAAAACAAAATAAATCAAATAATTAAGACATATGAAATTAAATGAACATTTAATCAAAAAAGAAAAAAGAAATGAAATAAGAATGAAGTCTCCAAAACTTAACAACATTACAAAACATTAAATGAATCGAAATAAAATAAACATCAAATGTAATCATAATAGATGATTAAACTCTTAATTAGTGATTTAGGAAACACTTTAAATCTTAACTAAAGGTTATAAACCAAAAGATCATAAATCAAACCAAGAAACACTAATCAAGTTAAAGGAATGAAAGAAGAACAAATCTTAATTAAATTTTTAAAATAAAAATTAAAATATTTATCAAATCAAACCTAATTTAAGAGAAACTATTCAAATTAATTTAAAAAAGGTTAATTAAGATATTTAGGATTTTAGTTTGACTCTTTAGAATTGAAGAATATTTCATCCTATTAGGACTTAGGATGATGGATAGGATGGATTCCACCCAAAGTGGAATTTATTTTATTCTTCATTCTTGAAAATTTAAATTCCACTTTAATATAAAATGAAATTAAAAATGAAAGTAAATTTGTAAATCAATTAAATCACTGAAATTGAAACCACCTAATGGAAAATTGAACAAAATTTAAGAATAAATTAAAAGAAATCAAAAGAATGAAAACAAAATTTTTCATAATTAGCAAACATATGGTATATAGTCTAGACACTTGAGGTCGTAGGGTTACTGGTCCGAAGGAGGTCATGATACCTTGCCCAAAGTGCTCTTTTCTTTTTTCCTCTGAGGCTTTTTATTTTTCCAATACTTGTTTCTTTCAGCTTTTTCTTTTTCAGCTAAGTTTGGACACTCACCTCTTACATGTCTGAGCTTTTTACAATTGAAGCATACTATTCCTTCTTTTACATTCAATATTTTAGTATATAATTTTTGTATTTTAGATTTTCCATGCATGTGCTTTTTCTTTTTGATCATATTTTCTAGACTTTTGAAAGCAAAGCAATCTCATCACAATCATCATTTGAACATGAAAATTTTTCTTCACAACTATCTTCCACCTGCAAAATAATTAATTTTTTTTCTCTTTCTTTTAGAAAGAGTCATTTGGATACCTTCATGCAATAACTTGTTCAATGCAATCAAAGAACCAAAAAATTGATCAAGTGTATAAGACGTTAAATCCTTAGCTTTAATAATAACAATAACTTTTGCATCCCAAACTTTTGGAAGGTATCTTAAAATTTTATAAACCAAATCTTGATTTTTATACTTTCTTCTAAGTGAATGCAAGGTATTTATAATTTTTATGAAGTGAGTATAATATCAAAAATATTTTCATTTGGTAATTAATATTCATTTACTAACTTATTTATATGAGCATCATTAACTTTGTTAGTACCTTCATAAGTAAGAATTAATTTATCATAAATTTCTTTTGTAGTAGTGAGCATGGAATTTCTCATGTAATCATACAGAAGTAAAGCACAATAAAGAATATTACAAGCCTTTGCATTTAATTCATTCAATTCTCTTTCAGAACTAGACTATTCAACAAAAGTTTTATCAACTTTTAAACCATTTGGATCAATAGTGGGTGTGTGATATTGATGTGTCAACATATGCCACATTCTAGAATCTTGTCTATGAACCAAAGTACTAATGTGATTTTTTCGATAATCAAATGGAACATTATCAAGTAAAGATGGTCTATATATAAATTGTCTTTTAGGTGGTGCATTTTTAGAAAAATCTTGTGCCATGGAATTCAAACTCGGGGTTGAATTGGGTTTTAAAAAATAATCTTAGAAAACATAATTTTAAACTTTTATAGAAAACTTATATCATTAATAATAAAGTTTTAGAGAAATAAAATAACAATCAACAATAGCAGAAAAGTAAAGTGCATAAAATAAAGAAAGAGAACACATATTTTTACGTTGTTCGGCCAAACCCCAAAAATTGGCTTATGTCCACGCCTAGCCACCTAGGCTAGGAATTCACTAAATCAAATTTGAGATAACAGTAAATCTTTTGTACTATCTTTCATGGGCAAGTACAACCCAATATCATACTTTCCTTTACAAGCAAGTACAACCCGACCATGTACTTTCGTTAATGGGCAAGTACAACCCAATAGAAAATAAGAAAAAGGAATATGAAAGTATCTAACTCTCAAATTAAAAATATTTTGCTCTCATAACCCAAATACAATAATATTAAGACAAGTAAAAATATAAGTAAGAAAGAGAGCTCACTTTAATTTGTATTTCAAATTGAAAGCAATGATTAAACATGAAAGATGTATATGATGCAAGTGAATCTTTAAAATGTTTAAAGAGAATTATAAGAACTTGAAATTAAAGTGAATTAGTTGATGATCTAAAGTGTGGCACAATAATGATTTGAAAACTAAACCAATCAATTTTTATATGGAGACTTGAGTTTTGAAAAGGTCAAATGAATATGCAATATTAAAGTAAATAAACTCAAATGAAGTCTCTTTTAAAAGAACTATCACATAGCTCTTAGTTAAAGAGATTTTCACCACTCCTTCAAGTTATTTTGGGCAATCTTCAAAGCAATCACTTGTAAGAAGGAATAGGAAGGATGATGAAGAGGTTAGCACTTGATTTACTAAGAGAAATCTCCAAGAAAAATTTTAACAAGGGTTCAACCAATAGAGAAAGATCCAAGGAGAATAACCTAATCTTAGGAGCATTATAAATAAGAAAGAAATCAATGGGGATGTCCAAGAAGAGGTAAAATAGAAGGGAAAACATTTTAGGTAGTAGTTTAACTTAAGCCAATCAAAATAAAATTATTTTGCATGACGGTAAATTTGACCAAGTGAAAAAAAGGAAATTCAATTTAGAAAGAAAGTTTGATTTGAATCAACCAATTTGAATTTCAACTTGCATGATAAGGATTTTTGCTAAGGCAAAGAAGAGAAAAATTTTAATTAGTATGTGATTCAATTTGAATCAATTAAATTAAATTAATTTAGAATGAAGAAAATCAACCAAAGTGGATATGGAAGAAAACATAATTTGGAAAGAGATTCAATTTGAATCAAGTCATCACATGAAAAGATCTTTATTGTAATTAGGAAATTAATGAACATGAGGATCGGCCAAGAGAGAGAAAAGAGAGAAATTTTGCATATATATCATGACTCAATTAATTTGCTAAGTAAGAAAAATTTAATTCAAATTTTTAATTTAGTTAACCATGTGATGGGGTTGGCCAAAGAGGTTTCCATGAAGGGATTCAATTATGATTAAATGCAATATCATGGGATTATCTTGATTGAATGAAAGAAGGAAAGATATTATTCTAGAACATTTTAAAAGTAAATCCAATGGAAATATTAAAATTCAACCAAGCTACCTTCCAAAAATAGATTAAAATTATTTTAATGTACTCAAATCAAATTAAATGATGATGAATCAGATCTTAGGAGAATTCAAACCAATATCCATAATATGATAAATTTAAATTTAAATAAAGATATGGCTAGTCATGGGAAGTTTCCAAAAATAAAATTTATATAAAAGGAAAGAAGATAATTCCATGTCTTATTTTAATTGAATTTGAATAAACTCAAATAAATTTCAATTAATTAAAATTAGCCCAATTAGAGTATCATATGATCAGCCACAAAATATTCCACAAAGAGCGAAGTTCAAACTTGCACATGTAAGTAAGAGAATATTTAATTTGAATTCAAAATAATTTAAATTAAAGATTCAAATAAATAAATTTTTTAATTTAAGAAAATGGAATAATTATGGAAATAATTTGAATGGTTCTCATATGATTTATTTTTCAAATAATCATGATAAAATTTGGCCAAAAAGGTTTATGATGAGAGATAGGATAGGAGAGAGAAAATAATATATTGAATAATTTTTGGATAATTCAGATCCATGCATTGAATAAATGGATAATGAACATGACTAAGCATGTGAATAATTTAATGAAATGTGAGCTTAATTTAACTTGCATGGAAGCACAATAAATGGTGCAAAGTTTATGTATTTGGTTCACATTATCCAAAATAAATAATTTGAAGAATAATTGTAAATATGAAATGTAGGATTTATGAATAATTCTAAAATAAATTATTTTGAAATGCATGAAAGATTTATTTTATTTTAATGAGTTTTCATTCACCTTAATATAATTACTCCTAGAGAATTCTCACCCAATTCAAGTCCAATAGCTTTAAGATCATGAATTGATTGAAGAACCTGGAGTTGAAGAATTTTCCTGAACACTTGGAATTTACCTTGATTAGGAACATGTGTTTGTTATCATCAAAATCAATCTCATATAAGGTGGGACTCATGAATTCAACAATGTTAAGCCCGTATATTTGCATTATAACTATTGATATTTTCTAATGCTTATCGTGGAGGGTTTAATAAATTTATTTTTAGAATTTTAAATGTAATTTGAGCCTAGAATTAGGTTAGGATCTAGGGGGTCTAGGAATAGTAGGTCCTAGTGGTCCCCTATGAATCCCATGGAGGTCTCTAAAGAATATGATAATCTTGGAAGAAGATTCATATAGATCAAACTTTTAGGTATAGGCCAGGTTGTACAAGGGCAGAGCTCGGCAGCCCATTTTCTTTCTCTTTTGGATGCATAGTGGTACCCGGCCACATTAGCCTGTTCTATTAATTAATTTGTCTTTTTTTATTTTAGATACTTGATAAAAATAGCCTAATTTTATAAGTTTCTTTATGTAGTGTGTTTATGTGATAAAATGCCTTGAATGTTAGGCTCTTAGGAAATTAAATTTTCTACCCTGCCTAAATCTAAACAGCTCAAACACAAACATAAATAAAATTCATAATCTCACATAAATTAAAATCCTAGGCACAACTTAAAAGTAACTATGGCTTTTGTGAAACATGATAGCATATTGTTCATTCCCCTTAAATTGGGTGCATCAGCCATTGCACATATGGGGGCCTCTAGCCTTTGAGGATAACCACCCTTCTTAGGGAAGTGTGCCTTCTCTTTTGATTTGGCACACAACTACTTCTAATTCATATCATTATAAGCATAAATTGCATACCTATGGCCTTAAATAAATTGTGAATCAAAATTACAAAAAAAAATGAAATTTATTGCATTAGTTATATGCATGTTAAACCTAACATGATCTTAGGGATAAAGAGTGAGTTTAGACTTTTAGTCTCTTTCCTAAATATAATAGTATGACCATCTTGAATAGCATGAAGGTTAAACTCATAAATTTAAAAATTATTTAGGTGATGTTAGCTAGCAGTCCTTCTAAGTGGGTGATAAGTCCAGAAGAGTCAGGGATATGTTTGTTTCTTCAAGTGAAAGAAAGACCTGATAATTCACAAAAGGTGAACTAGGTTGAGCTTTTAACTTATGAGCAGAACTTGTAGACTTAGGTTCTGAAGTTCTAAGAATACGTCTTCAACCTTAAGCATTTTTACAGTCTTGTGCTACTAGAATTTAAGTCTTAGATTTTTAATATAATGTCAATTCAAATCTTATTAAATTCAATCTCAAAATTATAAAGCCCACTGATAGATTACTTGAAATACCTACTAGACATCCTAATATCTATAGGTATTTCCTACTTAATCCCAATTATACTTAATCCTAATTGATCTTTGAAAGAATTATTTCCCCTTTGGAAGTGATCTTTATTGAATTTGTAAATTATCAGCATTTTAAGAAAAACTTTGAAATTCATTGAAATAAAAATCTATTTCTTTAATTGAGAGTATTCTTAGGAAGAGATCTTCATTCCTAAGATGTAATTAACTATAGGGGCTTGCCCTTATAGGGAACTATGAATCTTGTGACAAAATAAACTATGTTCTACTTCTCTATGTAGTTTAAGGGGAAGATCTCTAGTATATCAAAGATCCATTAGCCTTATGAGTCTTTATTAAGTAATCGAATCCATTATAAGGTAATATTCTTATCTTCTAAGATCATATATTTATCTCTTAATGTAGTTGATTACCATAATAAGTACCTTCAAGATCTACATGGTGTTTCAAATTAAAATTCTCATAGATGTTTCAAGTGACTCCGTTGGGGAGCAGTTCCTTTCTCTATCTTTATAAATAGACTTTTATTTCTATGCATTGGCAATGCACTTAAGTTTTCATGGGTCAATATTTCCTTTCATTCCATTGGGTATCTCTCTATTTCATCCTTTGATAGAGTATATTCAACATTAAATAAGATATCGAGCTTCCTTATTTATTAAATTCAAATAAGAGGGTTCTATAACATATATATTTTCAAACATAAAAATTCTACTTTTAATAATTCCAACCATGATAAAAATGGCTAAAATTTTCTTAATGGGTCAAAAGTTATATTTTTTGAGTATATTATATTAATTAAAGTCAGTAATAATTTATTCAATTTTCTTGTTTGAAAATAAAAAATGGTTTGGCAACTCATTTTTATTGCCACATCTAGAATTAGCAGGCCTATTGATAGTAGTAGATTAGTTGATGGTTCAGTCATCAAGTTTGGAGTTGGATTTTGAAAATTTGAACATTATAGCTAATAGAGTAACTCTTTCTCCTGTGAGTGAAGTAATTGTTAAATAGAAATAGCCCATTCTAGAGCTCTCTAGTGTACCCTACAATGCCATTGCCATTAGAATGGAAGTTACTACTAAGGTCACTAAAGGGTCCAAATAGGCCTTGTGCCAAAGAAGATCAAATTGCCTATTATAGAGACATTACTTGCTTCCTTATTTTCTAGAACTTTTGAGATAAGATCCACTTTTGAACCTCCCTAAAGACTAAAAGTAAAAAAAATAATAGAGGGAAGAGACTTAAAAGATAAGCCCTAAAAGACAGGAAATAAAATGAAATGATAGAAATAGAACTAGCTAAGGTGAATGATGGATATATTCTTCTAGATATTTCTTTTCTCTTAGGAGATAGTAGATTCCACCCTCTTTCTATAGCATAGGGAGAGGAGGATGTGTCCTGAATTATAAGTTCTCCATCTCATCCTTTCATTTATGAAAGGAAAAAAATTTTTGTGAATAGGGAAACCCATGGTCGATTACAACAAGCCCTTCATAGAACTTTTGGGTCCTCCTCTTACACTAAAGAGAGTTATTTATGGTCACAAAAGATCAAGTATCTAGAATCCTTGAGAGAGAAATCTTAGGGAGACCTACCACTTTCCAAAACAAAGGGAAAGGAAAGATGGTCTTAACTAATAAAAGAATATTTTATCAGCCCATGCCCATTATACCAGATCGATATCAGTATTTGGGAAAATCACTAACATGGAATATAGAGCAACCTACTAGCTTAGGGAGATATATAACTTTTTCTAGAAAAGAAAGTAAACAAGTTTATGTCAAAAAGTTCCATTGGCCCTCGAGCCAAGCATTCCTTCACCACCACCACCATCAGATAAAAAACCTGACACCCAACCTATGAAAGAAAGGCCTTTAACATCTTTACTTAGGCCCTGAACTGAAGGGCCATCTTCATTTTATACTTCTAAAATGGAGATAGAGTCTCTTCCTTTATCTTCTTATAATAAGGATATCTCAAATGAAGGAAACCTTGGTCTGAGAGCCACTCTAGCTATAGAGGAAGTCCCCACTATATGTGAAAGTCATGAAAAAGAAGCAATTGATGTGAAACCCATGGACACAGAAGAACTGCCCAAAATAATCCTTAATAATAATAGTATTCCACTCTGTTTGACAAAAGTGGAGATGAAGACTATTGTCAGAGAAGATGAGAAAAATTAAAAAAATAAGTTAAATTAAAGAACATTTTGACTTAGAACAAGATGATCTATTGGAAGATGACTTGGGACTACATATAGTTCTCATTTTCATAGTTGACACGAGAGCATCAAAGAATGAGTAACATGAGTCAGAAGAGAGTCTTATATCTGATCCTACTCAACCACTAATTCTTTAGTTGTAAAAGAAAGATGACCAGATCTTGAGGATGGACAAGAAGATGGAGCAGATGATTGCCACTAAGCAATCACTCTAAAGTTTGATTCCTAGTTCTTTCCAACCTCATTCTTTAGAGAATTTAGAAGAATTCCATCCCACGGATGAGAAGAGATTTGGTTTAGAAGAACATCATCAAGAATAACATAAAACAATAGATGATATAACTCCTAAAATTGACCTATAATCTCTTATGGAACAACAAGTAAAGAAAGCATTGGCATAGTCTCAAGGTACAATTCCAATTTCAATGGGTAGACCCTACCCTAAGAAATATGATTCTATGCCTTACCCAAAAAGATATGTGCCCCCTTCATTCAAGGTTTTAGATGGGATGGGTAACCTGTAATAATATTTGTAATATTTTTGGGAGAGTTGTCACAATGCCAGATGGAGTGATGCCTTATTATCAAGCCAATTTGTTAGTAGTTTAATTGGGGTTGCCTTCGATTGATATGCAGAGGTACCAAATAATTTAATGCACACTTTTACTGAATTGGAAAACATGTTTGAGAAATAATTCACTACCACACAACACCACATCACTGTGGGTGATTTAGTTGTTGAAAAGCAAAAGCTAATGGAATCTTTAGTTGATTATATCTTAAGAGGGGAGATTCTTAATCTAAAGTATGAACCTCAATTACAAGATCATCATGCTATTAAAATAATCTTTTGAAACATTCATAGCCATGTGGCCTTCCTATTGAAGGGATTTACCATTAAAACTTTTGAGAAATTATTAAATAAAGCCTCTAGCCTGCAAGAAGAAGCCCCTAGGATGTCATTCTTAAGAGATCAATCTTCTGTAGAACCATCAAAACTTAGAAAAGTGCTAGAAAAGAAGGCAGATAATGTCTCTACAATAAACAAGGGAAAAGCCCCAATTTAGTCCAAGTAAAGCAGGCACCACCTTACATGCCATCACAGTTGTAGTTATTACAGCCACCAAAGAAGATTCTCATTAGACCTTTCAATGAGAGGATGAACTAGACTTATTCTTTTAAGAGAGAGAGGTAGTGAGTAAGATTTTTAAAAACTTAAAAAATAAGGTAGAATTCAAGCTACTTGATCCGAAAAGACTAGAAGAAGTTGGCAAAGTGAATGACCCAAATTACTGTCCATATCATTAGTGTTGGGTCACACTATCAAAGACTGCTTCACTTTCAAAGACTAGCTTGAATGAAATTTTAAGTGAGGGCTGGTGATAATTTCAAAAGAATGCTTGGTGGACCCTAGGCAAGGTTCCATTAAGGTAATCATAGGTGAATATTTCTCTTTTTATAATTCTTCTCCTTCAAATGAATGAGATAATAATTTATCCCATTCTCTTAATAAAATATTTAATAAACAAATTTAAAAATTCCATGTAAGATCACATGAACACCAAGAAGAAGATCATCCAAATTGATCCACTGGCATCAAAAGATAGTCTCTCCTCTACCCCATTTAGCATCATCACATGTTCAAATGACTGGAGAGAGTGGTGAGAGAGAAATATATATATATATATCTAAGAGAATTTTGTATGATAAGAATGGAAAGGTTATGGTTTACATTCCTTTAACTTTATGTACTCATTTCAATAATACGAATAAAAAATGCACCTCTAAAGTTGTTTCTTACATTCTTACCATTTACGACAAACATACTAAAAATTAAGAAAAATAAGAAGATAAAAATAAAGTTCTCATGCTGATTATAATGTGTTTATGAATTAGGGTTAGATAGTGAGAGCCCAATGAATGATTTGCAAGGCAACTTTATTAGCATCGAGGTAGAGCTATCAAATTCTAATTAATCTTTGAAAAAGGACACCAGTGATAAGGGATAGGTTGGCACGACCAATGGAGATATCATTGAGGTTAATATTCATAATCGAATTATTTTACTACCTCGTCTGGCTCCTCCTCCAAAGATAAAGACAAACAAAATATTGATCAAAATTAAGAACCTTTGTAAAAAGATCTAGTAGTTGAGCTAGTTATTCCCAAGGTCGACTACAATGTTCAGAAACTTCTTGCTAGATTAAGCATTTATGACACCCTTGTTCTATCTAAAGAAATTGGGGAGTCAATAGTTTAGTCATTACTCGACCAAAAGATATATCTAACCTAGCTAGTAGTAACTTCCTCAGATGAGGCTGACTACTTTAAAGAGATTTCCTAGGGTTGCTTACTCTAATGAAGATTTACTTTTGGGAACCACAGACCACAATTATTTCATTTACTTTTCTATCAAATTGGAAAATATTAGATTATCAAGAGTCTCTATTAATCCTGATGCCTTAGTGAATATTATAAACTTTAAAACATTATCAATTTTAAGGATCGATACAAGGAGGCTTAGTTCTGTTAAGATGTTATGATGTTATTAAGGGGGTTTAATGAAACTAGAGAAAAAGCTTTAGGTTCAATCACTCTATTGTTGGAAATAGAAGGATTAAAAAATAATGTGAAATTCCATATCATTGACTTAGAGGCCTCCTTTAATGCTCTCTTAGGCAGGCCATGGATACATGAGTATACAATGGTTCCTTCATCACTCTACCAATATATTAAGTACACTAGGGATGGAGTAAAATATAAAAGGTGGCAAACAATCATTCTCTATTCATGAGATTGAGCTTTATGAAGATGTTGTGTATTATATGACCAAAAAGCAAGTGCCTGATTCTATGAAATCAAGCATTATTAAGGCATCGAAGAAAATAAAAGAAGAAATTTAGATAAATAAAAAAGAAGTAAGAAAAGAAAAGCACAGAAAAGAAAAAGAATCTCTAGTGATACAGAATGATTTGAAACCTAATTTTGACGAAGATTCCAATCAAAAGAATGCCTTAATAAAATTTGAAATTTCATTAGAGTCAGATAGTGATGAAGAACAAATACAAATATTAAAGAATGAACCTAAGCTATCCACCTATGAAAAATTAAAAAGGTATGTACATATTTTGACTCTTTTTTCTCAAAATAAAATCTCACAATTGAAAGTCAAAGTAGTCTATAACCTTTCAGGAGAGGTTGGAAAGTTGTTGAAGTTTTATTCTATACCTGGGTCCTCAAGTTTAGAAAAAGATGTAAAGCTTGAAGATCCATTTTCTACTTAAATAATAGAACTCCCTTTCAACTGGTATCTTGATTGTGTTAAAAATACAATAAAATAGGGGTTAATTCCTCATACTTGGCCCAAAGATATGGCCCAAAACATAGAAAGCTTATGGAGCACCAAAACTAAAAGTTGAAATCTAAAACTGGTGTTAGGTTTAGTATTATTGGTCACTTTGATGATAATGAACACTGCTTTGATAAACAATCATATGGAATATGATCAGCTCTTTGGAATCCTATCTAATCTTTTAGAAGAATCCTGTCTTGAAACATCAGATCATCTAGATGATTTCTTAAATCAAAATCACCCCCAAAATTTGAAGAAATAAAATCCACTATTGCCAAATTAAGGAAAATAAACTTAGGAACTAAATAAGACCCAATGCCAACTTTCATTAGTTTATTTTTAGGTCCAAAAAATTTTGATGAGTTGACTAACCTACTTTCTAAATATAAAGATTTCTTAGCATGGAATTATAATGAGATGTTAGATTTATCTCTAGATGTTGTAGTTTCAAACTAGAGATTGAACCTAATGTAATTTCAATAAAGCGAGCTCCTAGACATATGCACTTAGAAATTGAACAACAAGTGAACATTGAAGTAAAAAAGTTAATTGAGGTAGAGTTTATACTTGAAGAATTGTACCCTTCTTGGCTAGAAAGCATTATCATGGTAAAGAAAAAGAATGGCCAAATACTCATTTGTGTGGAATTTAGAGACTTGAATAAAACTTTTCTCAAAAATGAATTCCCATTGCCGATACCGAAATTTATGGTGGACATAGTATTTTTGCATGAAGTCTTTTCATTCAAAGATGAGAAACCAAATGAAGATGGCTTTAGAAGATGAAAAGCATATTGCATTTATAACTCCTATTAGAAAATTTTGTTACACGGTCATGTCATTCGGCCTTAAAAATGTCAGGGCCACTTATCAAAAACAATGATTAAAATATTGGATGATTTAATTCATAATCAAGTTGAATGCTACATTAGTGATCTAGTAATTAAGTGTAAAAAAAGAAAATCATTTATATGACTTATGAATTATCTTTGAACGGTTGCGCCACTATAACCTAAAAGTGAACCTCTTGAAATGTGCTTTTGGAGTAACTTTAGAAAAAATTTTAGGATTTGTACTGAGGCACCGTGGGATCAAATTTGATTTAGTAAAGATAAAAGATATTATGAAAATGTCACCACCTAAGAGTTTTACATAGCCAAAGTCATTCTAGGGAAGGCTAGCATATTTAAGAATATTTATATCAAACTTATCTAGAAGATGTCAACTACTTACATCTGTTCACCTAAAAAAAGAATAATTTTTTGCTACAACACTACAACACTATGTTTTCATGGTGCTAAGATGCTCCCTAGCCTTGTAGAAGGATAACTACTCAGGGCCAGCTGTCAAAACTATGGTAAAACACCATGACACTATGATCTAGGCACCGAGGCACTGCACTGACTATTGAGAGAGAATAGTTATAAGAAACACTATTATAAATAGGAGTATCCAGTACACCTTGGTTACTTCTTCTTCTCTCTTTGACCAATCCTACTCTCACTGCATTCCTAGGCTACACTCACACTCCTGGTGATTTTTTATGTTTTGAAATCCTCTATTCACTTCAGATAAAATATTTATGCTATTTTATCTTCAAAAAGGTGTGTTTAAATTATAATCCCACCATTGATCTTAGATCTAGTGAGGAAAAGTGAAAGAAAATTAGAATTTTAGAGATTTGAAGATCTCTGCTGTTGAGCTTCATTTTGACACGAATTGAGAACCTCTCACCTCCATCGATCTTAGATTTAGAGTAAGGAGGAAGAGTGCTTTGCACTATGATTTTAAAATATAGCACTGCTAATGAAAAATATTTCCAAAATTTCTAAAATATTTTTAAAACCTCATAAAAAACTCAATTTCTAACTCACAACACTACGATGCTGAATGTCAACGTCACAACATTATTTTCTTGGGTATTCTTATACTAAAGGGTAGTTCCAAGACACCCAAGAAACAACACCTTATCGAAATCACCCCAATGTCATAGTGCTATGGCATCAATGCCATGATGCCACTCTTACTTAGAACTAGAAATATGACTTAGAATTATTTCTGATAAAATGCATAATATCCCTCAGTATGGTATCACCATAAGACTAGCACCTCGGCGCTATATCTCCTTAACACAAGTAAAAAGGAGTTCAAAAAATTTTCTACTAATGGGCACAATATCACCTAAGTTCCACTACACCATAGGGTTAGCGCCGCTACTCCAAGCTCTCAGGATTTTTATTCTATTCATAGCACCGAGGCGCTCACTCAAATTTCATTTTAATAATTTTTTTTGAATTTTTTTATTTAAATCTTAGAGCAAGAAATAAATAAAACTAATCACATACAAGCATATAACATAAAATAAAAAGAAGAAAAATTTTACCTCTAAATTTTTAAAAATTATAAATTACAAAAAAGGGAAAAGTACAAAAATAGGGGAAACTAATAATCATACTCATCTCCCTCTTCCTCCTCCTCCTCCTCCTCCTCCTCCACGCTTGATATCTGTGAGTAATTATATAAGGCTGATACTAAGGCATCATAAGGAAGGAGACCTTGTTCAGATCTATGAGATTGTAACTTTGGAACATGTTGACCAATGCAGTGTTGAACTGGTTATGTAAGAGAATTGCATCTGCTATTTATCTATATGATGGTCAAACATATGCTCTAGAATCTATTGTCTATGACTACTCTTGTCCACCCTTTTACGTAAGTCTGTGACCTGACTATCAATTTCTTGGACTTGGAAGATTGAGGTCAAGGTCATTGGGCACATGAACTCTCCCCTACTTTTAACCTTGACTCAAATCCCCCAATTATCTTATTTGTTAGAGGATCTTTCTGAATGTGTATTTCTTTATCGCACCCCAGATCGCTCCATGCCATATAAACCATAAATCAAAGAAGGGTGACTATACCCAACAGTAGTACTCCCCTTTAGCATATTATAAATAGAATTATAGTTAACTTTTCTGATATCGATCGTAAATTTCTTGTAGATAGCAAAAATTAAAATATCTCTATCATTGGTAACCTTACTAATGTTACTAGTGGGCATAAGCTTGGTGAAAATGAAATAGTACCAAGCCTTAGACTCATTAGTGAAATTGGTGACAAGAAAGTTGATGATTTTTTTCTCTTATTATTTTCATTGCATATTTGCTTTTTCGCCAGAAAGAAAAAGGAGTAACTCATCAAAATTAAGATGATAATTATAATAAGCAAGATATTAATCATAATCAATATCTTGGAGATTGTAATATATATTTATAGCACTACTATCAAAACTTACTAGTTTTCCCTAAATGTGTGATTTGTTGTCCTGACTCTCTCTTGCGTTTGCGAAGAAGTCGAGCACCACTAAGATGATGCATGAGCAATTATCATATGCTAGCTTAGCACAACCTTATCTCATAATAACCCTTCAACACTACTGCCAGGATGCTGGAAGCTTCTCTCCTATATCAAGCTTTTCTGGACGAAGGCATTTTGATACCGCTCCTCCGTATCAACACTGATAAATCTATTGGCATCACTTGATGACCTCTTCCTGCTCACTACCCTTTTAAGAGGCATCATAAAAATATAAACATAAGTGAATAATAGAGTTGAAAGAGAAAAGGAAATATTTAAGGAGAGAGACCATTGAATAAAAATTCTTAATAACATTATGTCTTATAAATCAAACCCAACACAAAGATGCCCAAACATGGCACTGAGGCACTAACCTCTCGAGTTGTAGAACACAACACTAGCATAGCAGTGCCCACATACAGTGTTGAGGAGCTAGTAAGCCCATCTCATCAATTATTGTATGGTCAAAAAGATAAATTTAATTTTAATAAATCTCATAACTGACTTATATGAAAATCATTGCAGTGTTGTAGTACGATCAATTAAAATGAGGTTGTCGTTTCCCTTTTAATCGACTGTATAATTATCAGGAATCCTAACAAGCATTGTGGTGCTACAATGTGATGCTGCAGTGCTATTCAAATGATCAAAAAACCAAAAATGCTAGCATTGTAATGCTAGCCATGCAACATTAAGGCATTGGGCCTCAAAACTCACATGTACACTTGTCATATAGACTGCCACCTAAGTAGCAACACCTATGCTACCTCCCCCACCCCACCCCTCTTAAATAAAATATAATTATAATAAAAAATACAACCCTAATTTGGGCATTCTAAAGGTATGTAAGTCTAGTCTTATATCCATTCACCATGTGAACATCCCATAATTCATTCACCACACAAAAAAGTTCATATCCACCCACCCTGTGGACAACCCTAATTTTGCCATTCCAAAAGGTATGTAAGTCCAGTCTTCTATCTTTTTGTGATGCAAACACCCCATATATCATTTGCTAAGCAATCAAATTCATATCTATCTACTATGTGGACAAGCCTAATTCTCACATTCCAAAAGGTATGTAAGTCTGGTCTTCTATCCATTCTCCATACGAACACCCCATAATTCATTCACTATGTGAACAAGTTCATATAAGTTTAAAATTGTAGACAATCCTAATTTTGACATTCCAAAGTGATGTAAACTAAGCCTCATATTCGTTCACCATGTGAACATCTATCCATTCATCATGCAAACACTTTATAATCTGTTCATCACATGAACACTCTTATGCCACTTACACCAAAAATTCTAAGCCTACTCAAAATACCTGAAACGAGGCAACCCATGGATGCTAGTCAGAATCTCTTGACATTATGGCTATGTCTCTCTGATATTGGTAGGCTAGAATAATATAATCTCAGGATGATAGAACCATGGGATGTTGATTAGGATTACTCTCTTATTTCCTTTTAGATGGTCATTTATGCTACACACACACTCTAAGACACCAAATGCATATCAAATATATATGATTATTTCCAACCTTAATTGAGAGAGCTCTCTTACTGTGGTAACAGGGGTAATTAATTATGGAGGATTGCATCCATAAGAAGTAGAACCTAGAACTAAATAAACCTTAACATGATGCTAAGAAAAATCTGGTTGAATATATGTCAATCTACCTCATGGAAGAACATACTCTTACCCATCTCATCTAAAGATGGCAAAGTGCATCCTCGAAGGTATTTTTTTCTGAGCAATCAACATTGTTGAGAAAGAAAGATTTTGAATTTATCTAGGATGAGAAATGCTAGAGCGCATTTGAAAGCCTAAAATTGTATTTAATAATCCCTATATTTTGGCTTCCCTGATTCTAGGGAAGCCATTAATCTTATATATTATAGCCTTAGATGAATCATTTGGAACTTTATTGGCTCAAGTTAATAAAGAACGGAATGAAAACATCCTTTATTACCTAAGCAGCCGACTTATCTCGATAGAAATAAATTATCCACTAATTGAAAAGCATTATCTAGTTTTAGTTTTCATCACACAAAAACTAAGGCATTACATGCTTTCTCATAAAGTAAATTTGATTTCCAGAGTGACTCCTTTACAATATCTAATGACCCACTTGACATTATCTAGAAATCTAGTACATTGGTCTATGGTCTTATTACATTTTGTGATCACGTTTATCCCTCTCTATGTTTCAAAAGGTCAAGTTATAGTTGACTTCTTAGCAACACATCCTTTACACTAGGGTTCTCCTTTAAATGATGATCTTTCAGATGAACATATCAAGATTTTAGAAAAAGAACCTAATGCCACTTAAGAATTATATTTTGATGGTGCAGCATCACCAAAGGAAAGCAAGGAATTAATTCTTCTATCAAGGAAGGCAAGTATTGGATTGATTTTTATAACTTCGAATAAAGGAATTATGTGATATTTATATCATTTCTCTAAGCCTTGTATGAATAACAAAGCTGAATATGAGGCCATTATAACTGGGCTAAAGTTAGCAATCCTTATGGATATTAAAAATATAAGATATTTGGTGATTTCCAACTAGTTATTAATCAAGTGAGCAAAATCTATATGATTTTGCACCCTAAGCTTTCAGTTATTATCCATTCATAATGAAATTGCTTAAAAAGATCCCTTTTGTAACTCTATATACAATGTCACTCAAAGATAATTCAATAGAAGATGCTATTTATGAGTAAAAATTTATTTGACACCACATAGAGTATAGGAATTTTGTATTTGGATGATCAAATGTGTCATTAAGAAATAAAAATACTATCTCAGAAGATAAACATGTTATCCTATAATGGATTTGATAATTTAATAAAAGACTCCTGAGGCTAATGGGTCTTTCATGTACTAAAGATTTTTTTCCATATAGAAGCAAGCCCCTATAGTAAATTGGGTAGAAAAAAAGTTTATTTTATATTGGGTTTATGGTTTCCTATAGAGGCAAGCCCCTATAGTTAATTACATCTTAAGAATGGTCTCTTCCTAAGAATACTCTCGATTAAAGAAATTAGTTATTATTTTTAAGGATTTTTTAAGTTGGTTTTCAAAGGACTAATTTTTAGAATTTCAATTGGGACTGATCTAAAGTGGAGAGTAATTTTTGGAAGCCAAATGGGATGAAGTAGGAAATGCCTATTAATACTAGGATGTTAGTACGCACTTCAACTATCTTAGCATTGAGCTTTCAATTTTGAAATTTAATTTAAAATTTGAGTGGATATTTTTTTAGAAATCTAAAGCTTATATTCTAGTAGCACAAGACTATAAAAATGCCTAGGGTTGAAGAATTACTCCAAGAAGGCTGCTTTAGAACCTAGTCTACAAGTGCTTCTAACACATGTCAAATGTTTGACCTAGTTTTATTTTAAAAATTATCTGTCATTCCTCTCACTTAAGTGAACTAACCTACTCCTGACTCTTCTAGACTTACAACCAACCTGGAGGGGCTGCTAGCTAACACCACCTAATCCCATTTCAAATTTATGACACCAAGTCTTTTGAATGTAAGATGACTGGGCTATTGTATTTTTAGGAAAAGATTCTAAGTGTCCTATACTCACTCCCTAATCCCTAAGATATTGTAGGGTATGAAATACATCTCACTAATGTAGGGTATGAAATACATCTGACTAATGCATATTTTTTAGATTTTTAAGTGTTTCGATTCATTATTCATTTGAGGTCTTGGGTATGCATTTTTATGCCTACATGTTATGCAATTAAAAATGGTTTTGGGCCAAATCATTAAGAGAAGGTAGGCTTCCCAAAGAAGGTGATCATCCTCACTAGTTAGATGCCCCTTATATGCAATGGGAGAAGTTCCTATTCAAGGATTAGAGCAATACGATTTCATGGTTTGAAGACCTACATATTTCTAATTGATTTTATTTTTTGCCTAAGGCTTTGATATAAGTGAAGTTTCAATTTTCTTTATTTTTCTTAGTTGTTTAGATTTAGATTGGGTAGAAATTTTAATTTTCCCTATGAGCCTAATCATCCATACATTCATCATAAAAAAGCACAACACATAAAGTAAGTTGATTCCATTATGCACCCAAAATAAATCAAGCTAATTTAATTTAAGAAAAAGGCCAACGTGGCCAGGTACTGCTATAAAACTCAGAAGAAAGGAAAATGAATAATCGAGCTCTGCTCTTTTACAATCCAGCCTAGAATAATAAGTCTAGATCTATGGGTCTTCTTTCTAGGATCATCTCCTTCTTTAGGGACCTCTATTGGGCTTCATAGGGGACCTCTACACCATTTCGTAGTAGGGTTAGCTTCTACTAATCCTAGACCCCATAGGTCCTAACCTAATTCTAAGCTAAATTTGTATTTTTAAATTAAAAAATAAGTCCTAAGCCCTACAAAATAAATGTCAGGAAAATACAAACAACATAGAATAGTTATATTTTATAAACATATGAGCTTAGCATTAGATGCTTTCCAAGGCCACCTGTTCTATGGGCTTAAGGACTTAAGTGCACTTGCAAGAAAATAGTATTTAAATTTATTTATGATAGTAGTCCTTTCTAGAATAGTCCCCCATATATAAGATAATGTTAGATCTAAAAAAATGTCCTATCATTCAGTCTAACAGACAAATAATCTTAGATATATGTAGTCTAAAATAATACACCATAAAAACATGTGAAACACATCACATCACAATACAATAATTCATAAAAGGAATCACATAATGGGCTAACCTAAGTCTAAGGTTCATGACCTAATGATCTAGTGTGTGAAGGAAAAAGTCTTGCAGAGCACGACTTTGCTAGGCCTCTTTAGTATAAGTTTCAATTTGAGATTTTGAGTTGTTTGAATTTTACCTTTGAGTGGTTTCAATTCAAATAATTTAATGATTTGTTTTCAATTCTATGTTAACTTTTATTTTATGAAAGTGAAGTTTAGGTTTTCAAGAATGAAGAGTAGAATTGATTCCGCTTTTGGGTAGAACCCATTCTACTCAACATCCTAACCCCTAATTGAATGAATCCTTCATCCTAAGATGAAGATTCATCCCAAAGGTCTAACTAAGATCCTTAAGTATCTTAATTACTCCTTTTAATTTCATATAGATGATTTGGGCTTGCATTCAATTTGGATTTTGGATTAATGTTTCTATTCTTTTCTTTGGAATTTAATTCTTCATTTGATTCTTTTTTTATTTGATTTGACTTGCATTCTTGGTTTAGTTTATTTTCAATTTAGTTTGAGTTGAATTATTTCATTTGATTTAGGTTATTTCATTAATGTTTTAGTTTAGGTTTGTTAAGATTTATTGAATTATGTTCATTTCATTTGGTTTAATTTATGCAAACCTAAGAAATTTAGGTTAATATTTGAATTCATTCTTAACTTAGATTGATTATGGATTTAAGGTTTCATTAAATTGTTTGATTATGATTTCATTAGCTTAAGGTTTAACTACTCTTAACATGAATTATTGGACTCATTAACCCTAAAGCATAGAAATGATTAAGTTCTTTGATTTAAAATGTTGAAAACTATCCTAAGTTTTTTTAATGTTGATATATATTATTTCAAGTTCCTTTATGACATTTTATGAGTTTGTGAAATTTTTATTCATTATTTGATTCATATTGACCTAAAGATTTGGAAATTCAACAATTTCCTGTCCAAAGGTCAATTAGATTTGAAATTTTTATGGAAAACGAGGTTTCATACCAATTTCATATTTTTAAAATTTGATCTTGATTAGATTCATAATTAGGGTGTAATTAAGACTTTAATTATTTCATTAAAACACAAATTAAGCCTAGTTTAATGAAGATCATTTAGGGATTTTATTTTTCATTGATTTCTCTTTGAACGATGTTTCCAAAGTGGGTTCATTTATAATTTTTGAAAATTTGGTTGATTTTTTGTGATTTAATTAATTTTTGGTTAATTATTTGAATTATTTAATTAACTTAATTACCTAATTAAGCCATTTCATTTTTTTATTAAGTTCCAATGAGCTTCATTGATGATTTTGAGTTCAATGGGGTTTGTTAAGTTGATTTGAGGTTATTTAATCTATTTTGGTTTTTTATTTTATTTTGCATTTATTTATTTAATTAAAATTGAGGTTTAGGATTTGAAATTTAAGATCTTATGAATTACATTAAAATAATTCATGAAAAGTTTTCTAAAGTTTGTTTTAACCATAATTTTAGTTCCCAAAGTTTCATTTGATTTGTATTAATGGTTTATGATTAATTAGGGTTTAATTGATTTCATTTAAACTTAAATTAGGGCCAAAATACCAAAAAATTAATTAGGGATTTTAATTTTAATGGATTCCTCTCATCAAGATGAATCTATATAGCCCAAGTTTGTATTTGTTAAATTTTCATTTAATTTTCTATGATTTTTTTGGATTTTTTATGATTTTTAATTATTTTTTTAATAATTCATAAAGGATTTATCATTTTAAAGCCACAAGCTGACATGGCGGCCGATGCAGCACAACGACATTTGGCCATGTGGATCCTGCATGGTGTTAACGTCAAAAGTAATGTCACACAGGATGATCGCCGACGTGGATCATCTCTGGCAAGAGACAGATGCCAACCGTTGTTTTTGATGAATTTTTTGCTATCACTGATTAATTTTCACTCAATTTTAATTACAAAATAATCATGGATCAAATTTCAACCAATCTAAATGATTTAATCCTCATGGGGATCAAGTTTCCTTTACAAAGGACCAAAATTGAACACTTAGGAGGTCGGTGGTGGAGCGTACCTCGATTCCAGAACTCACCAGTAGTGGGATTGACTCCAGTAGTTTTGCCTTAATGTGATGATGCCATGTTGGTAATTTGGTGGCTTGCCTCCCTATGGATCATCTCCTAGACCAAGCTCAGCTTGGATTCCATCGGGTTCAATCATTTTTTTGGCTCACCAGTGGCGAGGGGTTAGGTTGACGATTCATTTGAGGTCTCCTTTTCATTTCACAATTAGAGAGGGCTCGGTGGTTGCCAAATTTGTTTAGTTTTTGGCATGCTGACAGCGAGAGGATAGAAAATTGATCCAATTCATCATCTCCTCCATTGGTGAATGATTTGAGATGAAAAGAGGTTAGAAATAGGCTTTCTTTCCCTATTTCTAATACATGGCCGAGAGCCATATCCTTGGGCTTCTAGGTGGTTGAATTCCAGCCACCAGAGGTGATAGGGTTGTCCAAAGGGTGGATTCAATCCCCATTGGCCTTGTGGACAAGTTTGAATCAAAGGTTGGAAGAGAGGAGGGCATCTCCTCCCATTTCCTAGCTTGGCCGAGCCTTGAATCTTCCTTAGCTCCCTTAGCATGTGTGTGTTTTTTTTTTTTTGCCTTTTGCTTTCCACTTGGAAGAAACAAAATTCCTTTTGGCTTGAGGGCTAATTCCCTCCTTTTTAGCCATTGGAACCATTAGCTTAAGAGGTGGTCAAGGGTCCAAGTAATTTTAATGATTGAAAGGGGAGGAATCTACCCTTGGTCAAAGATCTACACTCATTTCCATTGATTTCATTTTCTTTTGCTTTTGGCATCAATATTAAAGCTTTTAGGTTAATATTTGGCTGTCAAAATCAAACTCAATGAGTTTGAGGTCAAGTCCAAATTCATTTGGATTGGATTATAAATTTGAATCCAATCCAAACATTTGGATTTAAAGTGTTTGATTTTTGATTCAATCCTTTTAATTTTAATTTTAATCATCTTTAATTGATGATTAATTAAGTTTTAATTTAATTAATTCATTTAGATTTGAATTAATTTTGGATTTCATTTCATTTTAACTCATTTAAACCTAAATGGGTTAAATTTGATTCCAATTTGGTTCAAATGACCAATTTGACTCAATTGGTATGGGTTTGAACTGCAATCATGCTTGATTAGATGTGTGAGATGATTTGGAGGGATTGATTTCAATTAATTTTAATTAGATCTCAATTTGAACCCATTTGACCTGAAGTGGGCTTAATGGGTTAAGCTTGGGTTTCATTTGGGTCAAATGACCAATTTGACCAAATTAGACCCAATGATGGGTTGAAATGTGTTTGATTATTGTTTCCAAATGATTTCATAATCAAATTGAATTGATTTCAATTTTATTTGGATTTAAACCTAATAGGACCCATTTAGGTTCATTTAGACTAAGTGGTCTAATTAACCTAATTAAGGCCTAAATAACTTTAAATTTCTTAAGCTTCATGATCAAACATGTTTATTTGATCATTTGAAATATTTGGATTAATTTAATTTGGTCAAATTCTTGTTGGGTTTACCTTGGACTTAAGTGGAACCCACCTAAGTCAAACTTATGTCAATTGTGTTGACTAGATTTAACTTTAATTTAGTTTTTGGATTCATTTATTTATTTTAATTTGATTTCATTTTAATTTATTTAGATTTAATCTAATCCAAATTTGGAATTTTGGTCAAGTCTACCTAAGCCCATTAGGTTAGATCAAACCCTAGGAGGGTGCACTAGGTCACTAAGTATATTGTCCTAAGCACTTTAATTAGGAAGTTCCTAATCTAAGATTAGGTGTCCTAATTATTAGTTTTAGATGTAATATTAACTTCATCCAAAAATGAGGTCAATAAATAGACCCCCAATATGTGTAGTGGATCGGCCAGAGTACACAACAGATATTGGTGTTGATTGAATTGATCAACATCACAAGCAAAAGCTTGAGGTTCAATTTCAAAATTTTGATTTTTTAATTTGATTTTGATTTTAATTTGCATTTTGGATTTGATTATGAAAGATAGGCATATGTATGTCTATACTTGTTTTAAAGCGATTCACTCTTAGGAACTTAAATTCACTAAGTTTTAAGAGGAATAGGGATGTCATTAGAAGTGAACCCAAAGGATGGTCTAATCCTAAAGCAATCACTGTACCTAGAAAATATTCCTTCAAGAGACTTACTCTTATCTAAGAATAGTAGTTGGAGAGAATGCCAATATGAGCACTTACTAATCCATACTACATGATGTTTTAACTAGGGAAAGATACCACTAGGGGATTTACTCTTATCTGGTTAGCTATGAGAAAGTGTTCTTTGAAGACATGATTCCAACCTAAATAGCTAAGCTGAGGAGAAGGGGCTTGAATAGCTTAATCCTAAACCTCTGCATTTTTTCTACTAAGTAGGGGTCACATGGACTTAATTCCTGGTTTGAGTGGTCTATAAGAATGGGGAATTCAATGGCTTATTTTCATTCCTTAGTTTCTTTTGTTTTGTATTAGAAAAGGAGTTACAAGGACTTGGATCCTATTTTAATGAAGTTCAACTAATAGGATGCCTACTAATGGCTTAATTCCATCCTTGGTATCTTGAAAAAATAAAGGGGTCTTAATGACTTTATCCTATCCTTATAAGGATGCCTACTAAGAGGATTACACCTTTATGCTTGGATATTAAGAAAGAGCCTTAAATGGCTTAATCCAACTTGAGTATCCATAATGAGGAAGAGGGGTCTTAATGAATTATTCCTAAACCTCAAATTTTGGCTAATATGAAAGGGGTCTTCATGACTTATTCCTAACCTAGGTAGTTTATTTGATAAGAAAGGGGTCTTCATGACTTATACCTGTTCTTGTTTTTTTAAAAAGAATGCCTACTAAGGGACTTAATTTTTCTAGCTAGCTATTAAGAAGGGGCCTTCAATGGCTTGATCCAATCTAAATAGCTTGGATGGAGGAAAGTCATCTTTGATGACTTGATCCTAAACCTCACATTTCTATTTTGATTTATAGGATAGGGGTCTTAATGACTTGATCCTAACATAAATATTTTTAAGAGGATGCTTATTATAGGACTTATTTATATATGATTAGGTATTATGATGGGGCCTTCAATGTCTTAATCTAACTTAGATAGCTGAAGAAGAGGAAAGAGGTCTTCATGACTTAATCCAATCCTCAAAAGCTTGGCTAAGGGTCTTCATGACTTATTCCTATTATAATTAGCCAATGTGACATGAAAGGGGTCTCAATGACTTAATTTCATCATATGGATAATAGGAATGGTGCCCTATAAGTCTTGCTCCAAACTTATGGGATGTTATAAGAAGGGTGCCAAAAATGGGCTTACTCCCAACTTAAAGAAAGAAAGAGTTATGCCATAAAAAGCTTACTTTAACTTTATGAGAATGGTGTACAAAGGATTACTCTAAAATCTTATGGACATGAGAAAGGTGCCACAAAGTGCTTGATCCTAACTCAAGGTATATATAGGAAAGATGTCATAAAAGGGTTGCATTTAACCTATGGATGATATGAGTGTGGAAAAGGGGTCATAGTAACTTAATTCCTAATCCACAAGTCATATGGGCTTGATCCTTACTTGATTAATCTAACTATTGAAAGGTGTTGGAAGGTTTAGTTCCACTTCTTGATTTCACTAATACTTCTTACACATGAAGAAGTTTGGTGAAGGAAGTTTTCAAAGAGTTGAATTATATTTTTAAAGGTAGATTTGGGTACATTTTGGACCCAATGCTTTACTATGCCATAAACATAGAATTTCATCATTTTTATTCTCTATTTCTTTTATTTTCCTATTTCTCAAAGTTATATATGACCATGCTAGATGTCTAATCCACTTTAGGCAAGACATCATAGGGTAATATGATGAGTAAAAATTTGTTTAATATCATGCAAAGTTTAAGAATTTCTTATTTGGGTGATCAAATACGTCATTAAGAAATAAACATATTATCTCAGAAGATAAACATGATTTTCTATAATGTATTTGATCATTTAATAAAAGACTTCTTAGGCAAATGGGTCTTCCGTGTACCAAAGAATTTTCTGTTGAATTATATGGAAAGATAGAATAGGGTTTATTTTAGACTAGGTTCATGGCTCCTTATGGAGGAAAGCCCCTATAGTTATTTACATCTTATGAAGGGTCTCTTCTTAAGTTCTAAAGATTTCCAAGTTGGTTTCAAGGGATTGATTTTTGGAATTTCAATTGGGATTGATCTAAGGTGGAGAGATTTATTTTCAAATGTCAAATAGGATGAAATAAGAAATGCCTGTTACTATTGGAATACCCAGTATGCACTTCAACTATCCTGTAATTAGGCTTTAAATTTGGGAATTTAGTTTAGATTTTGAATTGATATTTTCTTAGAAATCTATGACATAGATTCTAGCAACACAGGACTAAAGAAATTCCCATAGTTGAAGATTATTCCAAGGATGATGCTTCAGAACCTAAATTTACAACTACTTTTGACACGTGTCAGATGCTCGACCTAGTTTTATTTTTGGGAATTATTGATCATTCCTCTCACTTGAGAGAACTAACCTATCACTGACTTTTGTGGACTTACAACCTGCCTAGAGGGGCTGTCAGTTAACACCACCTAAGTGCATTTTAAATTTATTATGCCAAGTTTTATGAATGTAAGATGGCTGGGATGTTACATTTTTAAGAAAGGATTCTAAGAATCCTAGACTCACTCCTTAATCCCTAAGATATGTAGAGTATGAAATGCACATTTTTTTTATTTTTAACATTTTGACTCGATGATCATTTTAGGCCATGGGTATGCAATTTATGCCTACATGGTATACAACTAGAAGAAATTCATGGGCCAAAATAATAATAAAGGTAGGCTTCCCCAAGAAGGTGGTCATCCTCACAAGTTAGATTCCCCTTATATGCAATGGGAGAAGTTGCCCAATTCAAGGATTGAAGCAATGTGATTGCATGATTTTCAAGAGCTAATTATTTTAAATTAATTTTAAGTTATTACTAAAGGCTTTAAATTTATGTGAGGTTTTGAATTGCATTATTTATATTTAAATTGATTAAGTTTAATTAGGCCAAAAATTTATTTTTTTCCTATGAGCCTACATCTAGGCATTCATCACAGAAAAACACAATGTAGAAATAAACCTAGAAAAGCAGGTTGATTCTTTTATGCACCCAAAATAAATCAAACCAATTTAAATTTATAAAATAAGTCAATGTGGCCGGGTACCACTATACACCCCGGAAGAAAAGAAAAATGGGCAGCTAAGCTCTACCCTTATACAACTTAACCTAGAATGATAAATTTAGATCTATGGGTCTTCTTTCTAGAATCGTCTCCTTCTTTAGGGACCTCTATTGGGCTTTACAGGGGACCTTTGTACCATCTCATGGCATGGTCAACTCCTACTAATCTTAGACCCTGTTGATCCTAACTTAATTATATGCTCAAATTTATATTTTTAAATTTAAAAAGTAAATCCTAAGCCTTATTAAATAAATGTCAGGAAAATACAAATAGCACATAATATTATATTTTACAAATTAACAGGCTTAACATTAGTTGCTTGCTAACCCACTTATCTTATGGGCTATATCAACTATTCAGCAACAACAAGTAAGAAGCAATTGTATAAATTTTATTTTTGACGATGGTCCCTTTAACACATCCCCCTATAGAAGATAATGTTAATTCTAGAAATAACATCTTATTAACTAGATTAAAGACAATCAATCTTAGCCATCTAGTCTAAAATAGTACACCATAAAATAATAAAAGAAATTCTCATCACAACATCATAGAAAATTATAGAAAATCACATAATGACCTAACCTAAATCTAGGGCCTGTGACCTAAAACTCTAGTGTGTAAAGAAAGAGGGTTTGTGTGGCAAGCATTACTAGGTTTTAAGGTTTCAAAATTTTTTGAAGTTTTGAGTATTTGTTTATTTACCTTTGGATGATTTCAATTTAAATGATTTAATAATTTACTGATTTTTATCTTCATTTTAGATACATTTTATTATGTTAAAATTAGATTATATTTTTAAGAATGAAGAATGCAATAGGTTCCATTTTAGGTGGAGCTCTTTCCATTCAACATCCTAAGTCCTAATAGGATGATATATTTATTATATGGTAAAGATTCATCTTAAAAGTCTAACTAAAATGCTAAATATTTTAATTCAACTTTTCTTTAAATTTAGAAGGTTTGAATTAGTTCAATTTTTTTTCATTTTGTTTTAAATTTCTTTATTCTTTTCCATTTTATGTTTTATGTTTTGATTTCTTTATCAACAATGTTGTGATTAATTTTAACTTGAGGTTTTAATTCATTTGTTATTGTGATTTAATTTAAGTTTCTCTTTAGGTTAATTCATATTATTATGATTTTAATTTCATTCTAATTTCTTTGGCTTGAAATTGATATTTATCTTTTATTCTCTTAATTTGATTCATTTTTATTTTACATATTTGCTTTATTTATTATGATGATTTATATTTTTTTAAGTTATTAAGTTTACTTTACATGTATAACTTTAGATTGATTAAGTTTTTAATGTTTATATTCTTTGTTTATTGGTTTTTTTAATTTTGATTTAAGACAAAGCTTTATGTATAGTTTAATTTTATTTTCATTTGTTTAATTTTAGGATGCATATAGATTATTCATTACATTTAAGTGTAGGTATTTTATTCATTCAATTCATTTTAATTTCATTTGTTCATTTTTATTAATGTTCATTAACCTAAGTAAATTTATATTCAATTTATTATATTTAAGATTATGCAACTTATTATTCTATAACTCTATAACTCATTTACATTAATGATTCTTTCTTATTTTAATTCATTCATTTCATAAAATTATTTAAGGTTTGTTAATGAATTTAGACTTAGATGATTATTTCTAAATTGTATATTTCATACATTATGGAATGGTTCAATTTATTTTAATCAGTTTGAAGGGAATGATCATTATGACATTTGGAAATAACACTTAGCCTAATGTAATTTTTCCTTTTCATGATTTAAAAAATTTAAACAAAGGTTATTCCTTTGTGTATTAATTTTTCCTTATGTTGCTTGGTCATTTTAAGTTTAATTCAATCATATCTTAAAGTTTAATTACACTTAACCTTTTATATTTGCATTTATACCATTTCATTCCTTAATCCAAATGGTTTTAATGTATTTATATGTTAATAACTTATAAATTTTAGATCTCAATAAAATTTATATTTCAATTTATAAATGGAATTATTATGGTTTAAGGAATTATTATTGTTAAGTATGATTAAATTTCATATTTTCATTTAATCATGATCTTTGACTTAGCATTATTTAGGTCATATTGCTTTCAATTGGCTTGAGTATTTTATTTAAGTGTTCTAATGTCAATTATAAAGCCTTAAAATTTAATTATAGATTTTATAATTTATGTGATTTTTTTGATTTAATATTTCCTTTAAATTGAGCGAGAGATTTGAAAATTCAAATACTCCCAATCTAGAGGTCAAATGGGTTTGAAATTTTTATGGCAAGTGGGATTCCTTGCAAATTTGATTTTTCTAAATTGTCACTTTGATCATATGTGTAATTAAGGTGTATTTATGGTTTTAATTATTTCATTAAAACCTAAATTAAGCCTAATTTGGTTAAACTTATTTAGGGATTTTGTTTTTCCTTGATTCCCTCTCGAATATGCATCAAAAGAGGTTCCTTCATAATTTTTAGGGTTTTGTTTGATTTATTATGATTGATTTAATTTCAATTTAATTAATTAGATTAATTAATTCAATTAATAGCTTAATTAAACCATTTTGTGATTTATTATGTTTCCATAGGTTTCAATGGCTTATTTAAGGTCATTAGGATATATTATAATGGTTTGAATTGATTTAATGAATTTCCATAATTTATTTAATTTTTTATTAATTTATTTCGTGAAAATGAGGGCTTAGGGTTTGAAATTTCTAATAGTAAGATTTATTGTTCAATAAATTATGAAAATTTTACCTAATGTGTGTCTTAACATCAATTTCAATTTCCCAAAGTTTCATTTCAATTTTATTATTGGTTTTGGATTAATTAGGGTTTGAAAGTTTTAATTTAAACTTAAAAGTAAGGCCAAAATACCCAAAAATTAATTAGGGATTTTAATTTTAATGAATTTCTCTCATAAATATAAATCCATAGAGCCCAAGTTTCCATTTTTTTTGGATGTATATTTAATCTCCTATAATTTTTTAAATTTTTTTGCATTTTTCTTAATTTTTTAATTCAGAAAACCTGAATTTTTCATTTAGGTTTGTCAGATCCACGTGGATCTGATATGGCGATGCTTCCCATGTCGCACCGTGTCATCGTACCACATGGGATCCACATTTAAAAGGTGGCACACATGGGTTAATTATGGTCCGTTTGATCGAAGATCAGATGACGATGATTCTACTTATGGTTCTAATTTTTGGATTTAATTAGAGATCCAGTTAGATCTCAGCCATCCATTCCTTTTAAAAGGAACATATACTGGGGATTACATCTCTTATGGTGATGGCGGAGGCTAAGAGTCATTTTTTATTTTTGCATGATTTTCGGCCATCCAACAGTCAAAATCATGTGATTTCGATGCTAAATCCATCCATGGATGAAAATATAAAGATCTAAATGGTTTTATCTTACTTGAGATCAAATTCCCTTCAAAAAGAACCAAACCCGAAAGCTTAAGGGAGATCATTAATGGCATACCTCAGTCCCAACGATCTTCGCTGGTGGGGTTGACTCTAATAGCTATGAAATGGTGTGGGAAGCTTGTGTGCCAATGGAATTAAGTTGCCTCCCTCTAGATCACCTCCTAGTCCAACCTTAGATTGGATTCCATCAGCTTTGGTCATTCTCCAGCCTCTTAGCGGCGAGGGGATCAGGGGAAGATGGGTTTCAACTTTGTGTGAGCTAAGGAAGGTGATGGGATGGTCTATTTCACTTGGGAATAGCTTTAGGTGAATATTCCATTGAAGTTGAGCCTCTTAAGCATGGTTTCTTCTCTTCTTAGTTGGCTGGGGTGATTGCAGTCTTTAGAAACTAGTTACATGGCTTACTAGCCATTCAACACTTGCCTAAGCTAAAATGGTGGAATGGGAATGATGTGATAGTGTTGGAATTAACTTTTCATGACTTTGACTTGCCATGGTATCTTCTTGGCTTTGTATTTATTTGAAGTTGATTAAGTGGCTTAATGTTGGCTTAGAATCATCATTAATTAGGTTTGGGAATGATTTTGTTGCATCCTAAAAGAATTAGTTGAATATTGGGTTGAGATCCTTTTAAATTATGTCATTTAATAATTTCTTTTATTGGTTTGATCTAAGTTGCCTCACTTGATGGATTAGCTTTAGATCAATGCTTGGATTGTGTCCATTTAATCATTAATGAACTCTTTAATCAAAGGGTTTCAAGGATTTTAAAATTTATGGAGTGCTTACTATAGGTTTAGTCCATTTTGATGTAGTTGGATTTGGTTTGATTTTGATTAAGTCAAATTATTTATTTGGCTCCATTATAATGCGTTTAATTTTCAATTGCATTATCTAAGCAATTTGGAATGCATTGGATCAAACAATTCCAAGTTTATTTTATTTTGAACCCATTTGACCTAGGTTGGGCTTAATGGGTTAAGTTTAGCTTCATTTGGGTCAAATGACCAAATTGGCCAAATTGGACCCAATGATGGGTTTGTTTATGTTCAATAATCACATTCAAAGGAATTTGGACAATTGATTTGAGTTTAATTTAGGTTAAACCCAATAAGCATTTAGGCCCATTTAGGTCAAATGACATAATTAGCCTAATTAAGGCCACATTGAACTTATATTCTTTTAAATTCATTTTTACATATGTTCATATCATCATCCAACCATTTGAAATGATTTTATTTTTGTCAAATTTTTGTGGGTCGACCTTTTTCTTGATGGGACCCACATAATTCAAACTTATGTAAAAGGATTGACCAATCTTTGACCTTTGGTTTGGATTTGGATTCATTTTTCTATGTCATAGTTCTATGCATCTAATTTCATTTTATTTGGGTTTTTTGGATTTAACTTGAATTTTTTTAGTTTATATGATCATTTGATTAATTAATATACCCTAATTAAACTTTAATCTAGGCTTATTCAATTTCAAATTTAGAGTAGTGTATGTTTAGGTTGAAGATTTGGGTTGAATATAACTAAACCCATTAAGTTAGATTACTCCAGGGAGAGTGTACTAGATCACTAAGTGTGATGACTTAGGTGATTAGTTAGGAGACTTCTAATTTAAGATTAGAAGCCATAGTGATTTTCTTTGTAAGAAATGTTAACCTCATCCAAAAATGATATCAACATATTAACTCGAGAATTTTACTTTTTTTTAGCTTGCATGTGACTTTATAGCTCTTAGGCAGCAAAAACCAAAGTCGGCCAATGCTTCTTAGATGAAATTTCTTTTTCTTTTTGATTAGATATGTATTTCATTTTATTTTGTTGACATGAATCAATAACTTATATGGCCTTCTCTTAGATTTAATAAAGATCAAGAGATTCCTTTAAAGGTTTCAAAAGTGATTGAAAATCAAGATAAGAAAATTATTGGATTATGGAGACATCTTTTTTTTATTTTATTCTTTTATCCCTAATCAATACGGGAATTGAGAGGATTAACTTATTAGAGAAATTAAGATTCTCTTGATAAGTTAGAAATTGAATTTCTTAAGTTGATTTATTATTCTTTAAATGTTTTATGAAATGATATTTCATTAATGCCTTTGATTAATTTTTGTTTTATTATTTTTTGATCCTTCTAAATTTTTCCTATAAGGTTCTTAAAATTACCTTAAAGGTATATTTTACGACCCTATATGTAGTGATATGATTATTTTCAAATCATAATGAAGTTTCTTTTCTTTTCTTTTCTTTTCCTTTTTTCATTTATTCTTTCATATTTATATTGTTTTTCTTTGGCAAGATTTTCAATATAACACTCCACTTAATTAAAAGTGAGGTTATCAAAAATCTTGATCGTGACCCTTCGATAAATTGTCCCAATTTTTTGAGACTGGATGAAACAACTATATAACAGAACATTATTATAAGGATTCTGAATGTCATATCATATGCTTTTAATTTTCTTTTTTAAAGTTGTTTTGATTTGACAATTTTCATGTGAGTTATCCTTAAGAAGGATAATCGTAAGCATGAAATTATTGATTTTGAAATGAAGTATGGGTAATATGAACCAATATTCAAGGTAAAAATTTTATCCAAGTCCAAAGATATGGTACATTTATATTTGATCTTTTTTTTTTCTAATGATGTTGGCCAATTAAGAAGAATGTTTTTTTTTCTTAGGTAAGGCCATCATTGACTAACTTTTAGTTTAGCAACATCTTGCTTTTCTTTTTAAGTTTACCTTCAATTGTCAAGAGACTTAGCTTATTGAAATGGCATCAGGCCTTAGTTTATAGATTGATATATCTGGAGAATATTTCATTTTATTTCTAGATAAAATAGTCTTTAAAGTTTAACATTAGCTTGATTAAGTCATCAACATATGACCCATCAAAGAATTTGATTATTGGTATCAATTGTAAATAAACTTTTATTTTGAGGTTTAATTCTTTTAGTTTGTCAATTATGGATTTAGATTCCTCTTCAAATTCTAGGGGTGCATCATGAACTTGAAAACTATATAGATCTTTAGATACCTCTAATCAATATTCATTATGTTAGAATGCCTTTGAAGAGAAAGTCGAGACCCTGACTATTTAACAATTTTTTATATCTTGCAATGGCTCTATAGTTCTATAACTTTTCTTGTGCATGACTCTTTTCTATAGGCCACTTTCAAATGGAATCAGATCATACTTAATTGAATCTTTGGCATGCAAAGGATATGAATTTCTAGAAAAGAAGATCCATTATCTCTTTAACCTGCCATGTGAGCACACCCAACATGGAAAAGCCTACTATGATAAAGTATCAAGCATCTAATTAATTTTGTTTAGCTAGGGACAATTCTTGACTTATAACCTTACCACTTTATTTTTATGTAGAGGAGTTTAAGGTTTAAAATGCCCACATACTTAGAAATTTCAAACTTCATCTTTTTGCTCTTGGATATAGTCCTTTCATCCATTTTAATTTTCTTTTGTTTCTTTCTTTCTTTTCAACATTTAAATTGTTTGTGATATATTACATTTGATATTTTTCTTAGATATAAGATTTACTAGGACATTGGATGCATTAGACTGTTTGTTTGAAAGCAACATTTGATGTTATTCAATTCTTTATTTTGATTGATTGATCACATTGCAGGATATGAACCTTTTTAATTCTTTAATTGAGTATAAGACTTAGTGAGGTCATTTAGGATTGAAAAATGACATTCCTATAGACACTACACTTATGATTATTGAATGGACATAAACATCATTTCTTAATTATTATTTTCTTTTTTTCTTTCATTTCATTCCATTCATTTCATTTTCTTGCCTTTTTATTGAGCTTAGATAAGACCATCCAAGACCATTTAAAGATGTTTCTAAATTTCTAATATTCATTTTCAATGCTTGAATTTTTATCTTCAATCGATAATGTGATTGAAATTAAGTTCTTTTGAATTTGGGTTTTCAAGATTTAGTTTTCATCAAACTAAAAACTTTTTTCTTTACTTGATTGAATTTACATGGCACCATCTTATCAAGGTTAGATTATAATTAGGCCTATGTATATTCACTTTCATGTTTGTTTAGAATTGATGTTGACCGATGCACCTGGATCAATAAACATTCTGGAGATTTTCTTTTGAATTTTTCAAATTGATTAAGATGTTGATAGGTTCTTAATAGTATGTCTTCATCACAAAAGATATCGCTAGAACCTATTTATAGTATAATGCCACATTAGAAAGTTTGCTTAGCATTAAGGAAGGCTAATAATAGAATTATGTAATGCCTTACTTAATGGTCATTTCGTTTCATTTTCTTTTTCTTAGAGCATTATGATGCTTTATTTTGTATGCAACTTCGCTAAGATGAGCAAAACATCATATTTTGAGGGTGACTTATTTGACATATCTTTTTAATGTCATTTGAGGTGGTATGACCCTACCATTTTAAATTTTATTTTAATAATTTCCCTTTTGATATGGAGGGAAGGTTGGTCTAATGTTATCCTCAATAGATCAATAGACCTCATGATCTATATTAATTTGGAAGATCATTGTCTAAAAGAGGACTCTCTATGGCAGAAGATGTGCTACTAGAAAGTCAAGTATGACTTGCACTTTTTACAACACAAGGAAGATAAGAGGTAATCTCAAATTGCAATGAAATCTTTGACCACTGTGTTAGACTTCAATACAACGTCTGATGGGCCATAAGACATTGCAAAGGATTCACCTTAGGTCACTTTGTATGAAAGCATATAATGCCTTAGTTTCTGAGCAGAGAAAACTAAGGCATTATTCATTTATTTGGACTAATAAAGTGTTAGGTGATTTATCTACAACTTGCTAGAGATAGAAGTTTCATACTTACACTCTAAGAGATAGAAATATCACCCTTAGGATCCAATCTTAAGGTCATGATTTCTTTAGAAGGATTAAAATCATAATTTTTTTAGGATTTGTCCTTAAAATTAATTAAGGTCATATATGAAATATCAATCACTCAATGGGAATAGATTTCCATTAAAGAAGTTGATTTAAAATTATTAAGTTTAAATTTCATTCATTTCAACTTTATTAGAAAACTAGATAATAATCCGCTTTCAATGCCCTCTCTTTTCTTTTATTGATTAGAAGCAAAATTAAATCATATCATTCATTTTTTATTCACAATGTCATGCCATCTTCTTCTTTTAACTCTCTCTCTCTCTCTCTCTCTCTCTCTCTCTCTCTCTCTCTCTCATAAACTCTTAATGACTCAAAAAGAGGGTTAACTCCAAGTCACTCCCTAGAATTGGCCAATCAGCTTGAACAGCTAATTTTCTAAAATTTTAGTTGACATGTGGAGATCAATTAAGATTAAAGTTGATTTGCATTTATGAAAATTTGTTTCCATAAGGATAGAATATTCATATTTAATTATATTCAACCTCTGCCTAAGGCCAATAAGGCATTCTTTTGGGATGATGTTTTTATATCTATCCCACTTTTTTCAATTTCCTTTTTAGTTGATTATTTTTTTAAAATAAAATTCAAGTTTTAATTATGTTGGTAAGGGCAATAAGTACAACTATGCTTCCATCCTTTGATTTGTATTTTCTTAGGATTTTAAAAAACTCTTTCATTCAATATGCATCCTAAGGTATTTTCCACCTTTGATTGTATTAAAACAAAGGGTATCAAATCAAAGACCATATCCTTATTCACTTTAACTTTAGTACAAAGCCAAAGTTGGATCATGGACAAATTTAATTTTGAGATTTAATTTTCAAATTTTGAAGTAATTTTCAAACTTTTTTGAATTTAACATTTCTTTTCCACATTGGAATGATATCAAATCCATCTTGACCAAACTTAGGTATAGCATAAATGACATAATTTTTATTTATTTCTCTCTTTTTTTATTTTGAAATTTAGTTCTAGGATCTAGTCTTTTACATGGAAGGTAGAATATGGTTTATTTTAAATTGGGTTCATGGTTCCTTATAGAGGCAAGCCCTTATAGTTAATTACATCTTAAGAAGGGTATGTTCCTAAGAATACTCTTGATTAAATAAATAAGTTATTATTTTTAAGGATTTCTAAGTTGGTTTTCAAAGGATTGATTTTTGGAATTTCAATTGGGATTGATCCAAAGTGGAGAGAGTTATTTTTGAAAGACAAATGGGATGAAGTAAGGAATGCCTATTGATACTAGGATGCCTAATAGGCACTTCAACTACCTTATCATTGGGCTTTGAATTTTAGAAATTAATTTAAATTTGAGTTGATATTTTCTTAAAAATTGAGGGCTTAGATTCTAGTAGCACAATATTGTAAAAATGCCTAGGGCTAAAGAATTGTTCTAAGGAGGATGCTTTAGAACCTAATCTACAAGTTCTTCTAACACATATCAGATATTTGACCTAATTTTATTTTAAGAATTATTGATCATTCCTCTCGCTTGAGAATACTAACCTATCCCTGACTCTTCTGGACTTACAACCCACCTAGAGGGGCTGTTAGCTAACACCACCTAAGCGCATTTTAAATTTGTGACACCAAGTCTTATGAATGTAAGATGGATGGGCTATTGTATTTTTAGGAAATGAGTTTAAGTGTCCTATACTCACTCCCCTACCCCTAAGATAATGTAGGGTATGAAATACATCTAACTAATGCATATTTTTTAGATTTTTAAGTGTTTTGATTCATTATTTATTTGAGGTCTTGGGTATGAATTTTTATGCCTACATGTCATGCACTTAGAAATTATTATGGGCCAAATCATTAAGAGAAGGCAGGCTTCCGTAAGAAGGTGGTCATCCTCATAAGTCAGATGCCCCATATGTGCAATGGGAGAAGTTCCCATTCAAGGATTAGAGCAATATGATTTCATGGTTTTAAGACCTACTTATTTCTAATTGATTTTATTTTTTGCCTAAGCCTTTAATATCAGTGAAGTTTCAATTTTCTCTATTTTTGTTTTAGTTTTTTAGATTTAGATTAGGTAGAAATTTTAATTTTCCCTATGAGCCTAATCGTTTAGACATTCATCACAGGAAAGCACAACATAGAAAAGTAGGTTGATTCCATTGCTCACCCAAAATAAATCAAGCCAATTTAATTTAAGAAAATGGCCAATGCGGTCGGGTACAGCTATAAAGCTCATAAGAAAGGAAAATGGTTAGTTGAACTCTGCTCTTATATAGCCTATCCTAGAACTATAAGTCTGGATCTATGTGTCTTCTTTCTAGGATCGTCTCCTTCTTTAGAGACCTCCATCGAGCTTCACATGGGACCCTGCACCATATTCTAGCAGGGTCAGCTTTTGCTAATCCTGGACCCCATAAATCATAACCTAATTCTAAACTCAAATTTACATTTTTAAATTCAAAAATAAATCCTAATCCCTACAAAACAAAAGTTAGGAAAATATAAACAACACACACTAGTTATATTTTACAAATATACGAGCTTAGCATTAGCTGCTTTCCAATCCCACTTATTTTATGGGCTATGCTTAAGGACTTAAGCACACCTACAAGAAAACAACATTTTAATTTATTTATGATAATTGTCATTTCTAGCATTGATAGAAGATAATGTTAGATCTAATAAGAATGCCCGATTATTTAGTTTAATAGGCAAATATTCCTAGACATGCAGTCTAAAATAATACATCATAAAAACATGTGAAACACATCACATTACAATATAGAAAATCACAAAAGGAATCACAGAATGGCCTAACCTAAATCTAAGATTTGTGACGTAATGATCTAATGTGTGAAGAAAACAGGCTTACGGAGCACAACTTTGCTAGCCTTCTTTACTTCAAGTTTCAATTTGAGGTTTTGAGTTTGTTTGAATTTTACCTTTGGGTGGTTTCAATTCAAATGAGTTAATGATTTGTTTTCAATTTTATTCTCACTTTTATTTTATTAAAGTGAAGTTTAGGTTTTCAAGAATGAAGAGTAAAATAGATTCCACTTTTGGGTAGAACCCATTCTATTCAAAATCCTAACTTCTGATTGAATGAAACCTTCATCCTAAGATGAAGATTCATCCCAAAGGTCTAACTAAGATCCTTGAGTATTTAATTACTCCTTTTAATCTCATTTAGATGATTTAGGCTTTAATTCAATTTAGATTTTGGATTAATGTTTCAATTCTTTTCTTTGTAATTTAATTCTTCATTTCATTCTTTTTTTATTTGATTTGATTTTCATTCTTGGTTTAGTTTATTTTCAATTTGGTTTGAATTGAATTATTCCATTTGATTTAGTTTATTTCATTAATGTTTTGGTTTAGGTTTGTTAAGATTTATTGAATTATGTTCATTTAATTTATGCTAACCTAAGGCATTTAGGTTAATATTTGAATTTATTCTTACGTTTGATTGATTATGGATTAAAGGTTTCATTAAATTGTTTGATTATGATTTCATTAGCTTAATGTTTAACTACTCTTAATATCCATTATTGGTTTCATTAACCCTTAAGCATGAAAATGATTATTTTTTTTAGGATGCTGGAAAACTATACTAAATAATTATGATGTTGATAAAGATTATTTCATGTTACTTTATGAAATTTTATGATTTTGTGAAATTTTTATTCATTGTTTATTCATAATGACAGAGAGATTTGGAAATTCAACAATTTCTAATCCAAAGGCCAATTGAATTTGAAATTTTTATGGCAAGTGAGATTTCATGCCAATTTCATATTTTCAAAATTTTATCTTGATTAGATTGATAATTAGGGTATAACTAAGATTTTCATTATTTCATTAAAACCCAGATTAAGCCTAATTTAATGTAGATCATTTGGAGATTTTTTTTCATTGATTCCTCTCTAAATGATGCTACCAAAAGAGGGTTCATTTATAATTTTTGAGAATTTGGTTGATTTTTTTGTGATTTAATTTATTTTTGGTTAATTATTTGAATTATTTAATTAACTTAATTACGTAATTAAGCCATTTCATGATTTATTAAGTTCCAATGAGTTTCATTGATGATTTTAAGTTCATTAGGGTTTGTTAAGTTGATTTGAGGTTATTTAATCCATTTTTATTGTTTATTTTATTTCATATTAATTTATTTATTTGAAATTGAGGTTTAGGATTTGAAATTTAATATCTCATGAATTACATTGAAATAATTCATGAAAAGTTTTTTCTAAGGTGTATTTTAACCTCAATTTTATTTCCCCAAAGTTTCATTTGAATTAGATTAATGGCTTGTTGTTAATTAGGGTTTAATTGATTTCAATCAAACCCAAATTAAGGCCAAAATATCCAAAAATTAATTGGGGATTTTAATTTTACTAGATTCCTCTCATCAAAATGAATGCATAAAGCCCAAGTTTGTATTTTTGATTTACATTTAATTTTTTATAATTTTTTGAATTTTTTGTAATTTTTAATAAATTTGTTAATTAATTTATAAGGGATTTATCATTTTAAAATTGCAGGATGACATGGTGCCTTCACCACGTTACACAGTGGCATTGGACCATGCAGATCCTGCATGATGTATGCATCAAAAGCGTTGCTATAGAGGATAAATCTCGACAATCTGATCGAAGATCGGATAGTCTCAATTCATCCCACAATCCCCCTAAGGGAATTAATCATATTATTCAGCTGGATCTCCATCATCCATTCCAAATAGAAGGATCGAACAATAGAGATCATCTCTCGCACATCTCTGGTGAGAGACATACACCATCTATTATTTTCAACAAACTTTTGGCTATCGCCTGTGAATTTTGACTTGGTTTTAATTGTAAAATAATCAGGGATCAATTTTCTAACTTGGAATGATTCTGAATGAGGTTCAATTGTAAGATTGGCTCTAGTGATAGGATGGGTTAATATAATATTCATAGCACTTCTCTATCTATTACTAGCATACACCTCTTCTCCTTATAAAAAATATACATAAGAAAAATATTCCCCCTTCTCCAATCTTCTTTTTTCCTAGAAGCAATCATACTCCTCATAACTGATATTGGATTATCTATATTTGAATCTACTTCCTCATTAGATAGGGGTGTATCATGTATATCTTTAATAACTTCTTCTTCTTCTTCTAAATTCCTTAATCAATCTAGAAACATGATTTTTTCTCAACATTAATTTTGTATATGACCCTTCTTATGACATTATTCGATATAGAAAGATTAAGTTTAATGATAGGAAAATATTTAGGTAGATATTTAGAAGATATTTGAGCCTTCATTTTATAAATGGATATAGCTTTTTATGCTTTTCTAAAGAGTGGCAATCATCTACTTTAATCCTAATATCTCTTCTTAAACTAATGACCAATTTATTAGATATTTGTCACTCTTAATCAGTGCATTAAGTTCTAGCAATTAAATCCTCAAATGTGTTCATATATTGTACTACTAACTTATCAAATATTCATGGAGCCTTTTATCATGATTTATAGGATAGTATTTTTCCCTTAAGATTTCTTTCATTTCTACCCATGTGATGAGGTTTCTACCTTATCTCTCTTCTTTAACTAAAATGTTATTCTAATACATTTTCACATGACCTACTAGTTTCAATTTAAAAATTGTTGTCCATTGATAATCATCCATATAATATCAATCAAAGAAGTCATCCATTTGGGTTAACCAATCAAAAATATTATTAGGGTCATGAACACCATCATAAATTTTCACACTCTAGAGAGTTCAATGTTTTCCCCTCCTACAAGCTCTAGGTCATCCGGACGTAGAATAGTCGGTGAGTTTTGAAGACTAGTCTCGAGGTTTGAATTTGTGTGGTGAGGTTCATGAGTTGGTCTTCTATCCTAGTGAATTTCTCCTCACTTCTCATAAAAATCTCATATAATTTTTTGGAGTCTGTCCAAACTAATATATTTGGGTGGCCTAGTGTTTAACAAAATGCTAGTATGGCACTCCAAATAAAAGTTTTAAATATGCAATAAGTGAACTAACATTAACACAAATGAGATGCAAAAAATTATGTAAATGACTAGTCTTCAATAAACACAAAGTAATTTATGGATACTACAAAATATTAGGCAAACTTAACAAAAAAGTAAACATAAGATTTTTAAGGATATAATTTGATTTTTATGTAAGGTTCATATACTAGAGTAGGTTATTTAGTAAACTCTTCTTTACTTAAGTTGTCACTCAAGTATGATGGCTTGTGGTGAGGTTAAGCAGGGGAAAGGGTAGGCTTTATAAGTAGAGACAATTAGTTGGTAATAAGACAAACATTCATAGAGTTGCTTACCACATGTATTTAGAAATGCATTTCCAAGTGAAATCACTAATTCTATAAAGGAAACTACAAAAAATATAAAATATAAAACTAGTCTTGTTTGGATTTGATATGCATTATGTGCGAACACATTCTCCACGCCTCCAAACCTTGAGCTCTAATACCAAAATTGGTAAGAATTATGCTCTGATACCAAAAATTGGTGGAGGATGAGTTGTATAGAGTAGGATGTCATAGCTGATAGTGGAAAAAAAATATGTTCCAATGTTATTCCACTTACCAAAGTGAAAGAGAGATGGAGATCTTTCCACTCATCAAAGTGGAAGAAGTCTGAAGTTCTACTCACCCAAGTAGAATGATAGCGAGAAATCACTGAATCTCTCGGACGGTCAGCCACCAAATTTTAACCAAAGAGTTTTCACTCTAAGTTTTACACACAAAATCCAAAAGTTTTGTTTTCATTAGGTACAATAAACATTTAAATAGTATAATACTCCAAGGGATGCATCCTTCAGAGAGAAAATTACTAAAAATTAAAATTATCAAAACAGTCATTTTACAACACTATGATGCCACGAACCATGGGCCATAGTCCAGCACTGAAGAGTAATATTCTAGTGCTAAGGCACCAACTTCTCAGTCCCTAAATGTCAAAACCTAAAGTGTGTAGCACCGAGGCATTAGAAAGGCAGCATCGAGGCGCTAAACCTATACAATGAAATTGAGCACATTAACTCACATGTTTTCAACTATAATTCTAGTACAACACTTACACATGATTAGATACAACCATGAGTTCATAATACAATAAACTAGATATAAATCTACAATATATAAAATCTACTAAAAGTTCTCCCAAGTTTAAATTTTGGTTTAAGACCTTATGAAAGGTCCTTTTCTCCTTAGATGTGCTCTCCATTTATTTGTAGATAAAATGCAGAGGAGAATTTTAGATATGTTCCTATTAATTTCTATAAAGTTTTTAAAAAAATAAGATATAAATTTGACATATTTATTGAAAACTATGATGGATGGAACTTCATGTAACCTAACAATTTCTTTAGAGAATAATCTTGCTATGTGAGATAGATCACTTAATTTTGAAAATGGTATAAAATATACCATGTTATAATATCTATCTACAATAACAAATATACTATTATATCAATGTGGTATCCTTAGAAAAATTAATGTGAAATCTATGGATAGGCTTCCCATGGTTTAGAAGGAATAAATATTGATGTGTAATGAACTAGTTTTTATTTGGTAATTTTATCTTGATGATAAGTGTAACATTGGGCTATGATATGTTCAACATCCTTTAGTAGGATTGCAAGTAAATCTTTTGCTCAACTAGTGTTTCATTCTTTAATTTACTAAAATGTTCTTATATACCTCCTAAATGTTGTTCAGAGTAAAGAAATTCCATTAAGGATGTTTTAGGAATACACAACATTTTACCATTATAAAGATATCCATCTAGAATGATAAAGGAGCTATCAAAATTCAAGGGCTTGTATTCATGTTATAAGTATATCATATGAAAATCAAGAAAAATATTGTAATCTTCTTTTAAAGTCTTAAATCCAAGGATTTGAAATTTGAAGGATGAAACTATTAGAGATACTCTTGATAGAGCATCTACTAGTTTATTTTCTATTCTAGGTTTATATTGAAGCACAACAGAAAAGTCTTGAAAGTATTTGACCTATTCAACATGTCTATAATTTGGCTTCTTTTGGGAGTTAATAAATTTTAGGGCTTGGTGATCTATATTCAAAATAAAATCTTTATGTAACAAATAATATATTCAGTGCTTAAGAGCATGAATAATCACATAGAACTCTAGGTTATATGTAGAATATTTTTTTGTCTAGCCTCATTTAATTTTTCATTGAGAAAAGTAATTGGGTAATTTTCTTGACTTAATATTCCACAAATTCTAATACTTGATGCATCCCAAGTCATTTCAAATACTTTATTAAAGTTAGGAAGTCTTAAGATAGGTGAAGAAGTCATAAGAATTTTAATTTATTTCATGGCCCTTTCAGCATCTATGGTCTACGTAACTTATATTTTTTTAAGATGTTAGTGACACAGGCTATAACAGATCTAAAATTTATTATAAACCTCCTATAAAAAGTAGCTAATCCATAAAAACTTCTAAAATTTATAAAATACCTTGGAGTTTGTCAATCTATAATAGACTTAATTTTTGATGGGTCTACTTATAATCTATTAGTAGATACAATGAAACCTAAGAAGATGACTTCATTTTAATAACAAAAGTATTTCTTAAAGTTTACATATAATTTTATTGCTCTTAATTTTGTTAATATCATTCTTAAGTGATATAGATGTGACTGTTAACCTCATTTTATAATAAGGCTAACATTATTCTTAAAACCATGAATTAGGACACCTAATCCTAGATTAGGAGCCTCCTAATTAGGTACTTATGGTGTTTTAATTTGGATGTTGGGAAGACACCACACAGATCTTAGGGGGTACTTATTGAAGTGATCGGGTACGACATTAAGGTATGATGTACTATCTTGAAAGATAAGAACATCACCCTACAATAGACCTAATCGCCTAATAAAAACTCTTAAGGCATACTAGGTCTTCAAATATACCAGAGATCTTTCTCCTACTTTACATGGAAAAATAAAGCAGGGTTTATTTTATGTCGAGTTCTTTGGTTCCCTATAGAAGCAAACTTTCATAATTAATTACATCTTAGGAAATGATAATTTTCTAAGAACACTCTCGATTAAAGTAGTCAATCAACATTTCCAAATTTCAAGGCTAGATTATCAAAGGATTGGGTATTTTAAAAAATCAAGAGGGAATGTTCAATTAGAAAGACTTACTTTGGGATCCAAAGGAGGATAAGTAGGGAGTACTCATGATACTAGGAAGCCTAGTGAGTGCTCCAATCTATCCTATGGTGAGGCTTTATGTGTGTGAAAGAGAGAGTTTGTTTAATTTGAGTTGAAATTTTATTACAATGCTAGGGCTTACAATCCATAAATACAAGATTATGAAAATGCCTAAGAGGTAAAGATTTATGCTCGTAGCCTGAAGGGGACTGTGAAAAAAATTTATGACACCACATAGAGTTTAGGAATTTCTTATTTGGATGATCAAATGTGTCATTAAGGAATAAACATAATATCTTGGAAGATAAACATGTTTTCCTATAATGAATTTGATCGTTTAAAAAAAGACTCCTAAGACTAATGGGTCTTTTGTGTACCAAAGACTTTTCCCTTAAACTATATGGAAGGTAGAACATGGTTTAATTCTAAACTAGGTTCATGGTTCCCTATAGAGGCAAGCCCCTATAGTTAATTATATCTTAAGAGAGGTCTCTTCCTAAGAATATTCTCTATTAAATAAATAAGTTATTATTTCTAAGAATTTCAAAGTTGGTTTTCAAAGGATTGATTTTTTGAATTTTAAATGGTATTGGTTCAAATAGGAGAGAGTTCTTTTGGAGACCAAATGGAATAAAGTAGGAAATTCTAATTGATATTTGGAAGCCTACTAGACATTTCAACTATCTTGTAATTGGGCTTTAAAATTTGGAATTTAATTTAGATTTTGAGTTAAAATTTTCTTAGAAGTCTAGGACATAGATTCTAGTAGCATAAGAATACAAAAATGCCTAGGATTGAAGACTTATTCTTGAAAATGATGCTTTAGAACCTAGTCTATAGGTGCTTCTGACACATATCAGATGCTCGACCTAGTTCTATTTTGAGAATTATTAGCCTTTCCTCTCACTTGAGGGAATTAACTTATCCTTGACTCTGTTGGACTTACAACCCACCTAAAGAGGGCTATCAGCTAACATCACCTAAGCGCATTTTAAATTCATGATGATATGTCTCATGAATACAAGATGACTGCATTATTGCATTTTTAAGAAAAGAATCTATGAACCTAGACTCTCTCATTAATCCTTAAGATAATGTAGGGTATGAAATGCATCTAACTAATGCACATTTTTCAGATTCTTAAATAGTTTGATTCAAGATTTATTTATGATTTTGGGTATGCATTTTTATGTCTAATGCTATGCAATAAGAAATGGTTATGGGCCAAATCAATAATAGAATGCATGCATCCCCAAGAAGGTGGTCATCTTCACAGGTCAGATGCCCTTTGTGTGCAATAGGAGAAGTTGCCCAATTCAAGGATCAGAGCAATGTGATTTCATGGTTTCAAAACCTCATTATTTCTAATTTATTTTATGTTTTTCCAAAGACTTTAGTTTATGTGAATTTTCAATTTTTTTAATTTTGTTTCAGTTGTTTAGATTTAAGTTGGGTATAAAATTTAATTTTTCTTATAAGCCAAATCGTCCAGGAATTCAATCACAGGAAAGCACAACACAGAAAGAAACCTAGAAAAATATGTTGATTCTATTGCGCACCTAAAATAAATCAAGCCAATTTAATTTAAGGAAAAGGCCAATGTTGTTGAGTATCCGTTGTACACCTCAGAAGATAAGAAAAATGGGCAGTCAAGCTCTGGCCTCATACAACCCATCCTAGAACTACAAGTCTAGATCTATGGGTCATCTTTCCAGGATAGTCTCCTTCCTCAGAGACATCCGTTAGGCTTCATATGGACCACTGCACCTATCTTTTAGTAGGTTCAGCTCCTACTAATCCTATACCCCATAGATCTTAACCTAATTCTAAGTTCAAATTTATATTTTGATTTCAAAATTAATTCCTAAGCCCTGTAAAACAAATGTTAGGAAATACAAATAGCACAAAATAGTTTTATTTCACAAACATATGGACTTAGCATTAGCTACTTGCCAAGCCCACCTATCCTATGGGCTATGCCTATGGATTTAAGCATACCTACAAGAAATAATATTTTTAATTTTATTTATGATAACAATCCTTTCTAGCATAGCCCCCTACTGAAGACAATGTTAGATCTAGAAAAAATGTCCTACCATCTAGTTTAATGGGAAAACAATCCTATAAATGTAGTCTAAAATAGTGCACCACAAATACATGTGAAGCACATCATATCAAAACACATCATAAAGAATCACAGAATGGCCTAACCTAAGTCTAGGGTCCATGACCTAATGATCTAGTGTGTGAAGTAAATAGGCTTGTGTAGCAAGACTTTGCTAGGCCTCTTTAGTTTAAGTTTCAATGTGAAGTATGACTTTGTTTGAATTTTACCTTTGGGTGGTTTCAATTCAAATGATTTAGTGATTTAGTTTCCATTTTTATTTCACTTTATCTGGTTAAAGTGATGTTTAGATTTTCAAGAACGAAGAGTAGAGTGGATTCCATTTTTGGATGGAAATCACCCTATTAAACATCCTAACTCCTAATGAAATGATGTCTTCATCCTAAGATGATGATCCATCCCAAAGGTCTAACTAAGATCCTTATGTATCGTAACTAATCCTTTTGATTTCAATTATTTTGTTTGAATTTAGATTGATTGTTCTCTTTGGAAATTTAGATTTAATTTATTTTTCATTTGATTTTCATTTGATTTAAATTTGATTTTGTTTATATTTTAATTGGTTCATTTGATTTAATTTATTTATCTCATTTGGTTTTATTTGATATGGTGTTTTGACTTTGTTCTGTTTCATTTGATTTGTATTAATGTTTTGGATTAAGTTATGTTGGTTTCATCTAGTTTGATTCATGTTAACTTAGAGTATTTAAGTTAAGGTTTGATTTTATTTTATTTGATTAGATTGTTTAGTTATGAATTTAATAGATTAATGAATTTTCTTTATTCATTATTTGATTAATATTGACTTAGGAATTTGGAAATTTATCAATTCCCAATCCAAAGATCAATTGGGTTTGAAATTTCTATGGTAAGTGGGGTAACATGCCAATTTCATGTTTCCAAAGTTTTATCTTGATTAGATTCATAATTAGGGTGTAATTAAAGTTTTAATCAATTCTTTAAAACTAAACTTAAGCCTAATTTAATGAAGGTCATTTAGGATTTCATTTTTCATTGATTCCTCTCTCAAAGCTATTTCCAAAGAGGGTTCATTCAGAATTTTTGGATGTTTGGTTGATTTATTATTATTTAATTAAGTTCTAGTAAATTATTTGAATTATTTAATTCAATTAATTTCTTAATTAAGCCAATTTATAATTTATTAAGTTTGGATGAATTTCATTAGTGTTTTAATGTTCATTAAGGTTTATTAAGTTGATTTAAGGTGATTTGATTCATTTTCATTAATTAATTCATTTTATATTAATTTATTTAATTAAAATTGAGATTTAAGATTTGAAATTTCATTTCTCATGAATTATATTGCAATAATTCATGAAAAATTTCTTAAGGGTGTTTTACCATAAATTTTAGTTCCCCAAAGTTTCATTTCAATTGGATTAATGGTTTGGGATTAATTAAGGATTAATTAATTTAAATTAAACCTAAATTAAGGCTTAATTACTTGAAATAAAGTAGGGATTTTAATTATTTTGGATTCCTCTCATCAAGATGAATCCATAAAGTCCAAGTTTGCATTTTTTGAATTTATATTTATTTTTCTATGAATATTTGAAGTTTTAATTTTTTAATCAACTTATTAATTTATTTTTAAAGGGGGATTAGCCGTTTTATAATGGCAGGCTGACATGGAATCCACCATTGCACCTTAACCATGTGGCACGGCGTGAGTGGGCCACATAGATCTCACATGACATTTGCATCAAAAGCTGTACCACACGGGATGATCCTCGACCATCTAGATTGATTTTGCGGTTCCTTAATGGCTTAATTCAACTGTCCACCTAGATCAAGGCCATCCTATCCTAATAAAAGGATCAGATGATCCTGATTTAATCTTATAGCTCATCAGCATAAGATAGATGTCGTTCATCTTTCTGTCTAATTTCCAGTGATTTACATTTCCATTTTGATGTCAAATTGATCAGTGATCAATTTAGGATGCAACTATACAGTTTGATCCACTTGGGGATCAAATTACCTTTGAAAAGGCCTAAAATTGATAGCTTAGAGGCTTGGTGAGGGAGCATACCTTGATTCTAGTGATCACTAGTGATGGGATTGACTCCATTAGCTTTACCTCACCTCGACAAAGGTGTGGATGAAATTGGATGACTTGTCTCCCCGTGGATTGATCCCTAGACCAACATCGGCTCAGTTTTTTGTGGCATTAGTCATTTTTCAGCTTGTCTACGGTGAGGGGTCATGGTGGCAATTCTTTTGAGGTCACCCGACCTCCAGAACGTGTTGGAAGCTTCAATTTGATAAGAAACCCTCTCCTTTGGATTTCACCATTAAAGGGGCTTAGCTTTCATCTATTCACCGGCGTGCTAGTGGCGAGAGGTTGGGGGAAGGGTCCAGATCTTCATCTCTTGTCTTGGTGGACGTTTCAGAATGAAAAGGGTGAGGGAATAGGCCTGCCCCTCCTCTCTTTCCGTAGTTGGCTGAAAGCCTTCTTTATGGGATTTTTGGTGGCTAGAATTTGGCCACTGGTAGCTATATGGCTAGCTAAGGGGTGGATTCAATTCCCCTTAGCCTTGTGAGCAAGCTTGGATGAAGTTTTAGAAGGGAGGATGGCTTCTTGGCTATTTTTCTTCTTTGGCTGAGCCCCCTTTTCTCTTTCTTTTTCCTTCTTCTTATTCTTTTCATCTCATTGGCTTCTCCTTGAAAGAAGCCCAAGTTCATTTTGGCTTGGCTTAGTGGCCTTCAATTTATGGCAGCCATTTCTTAAAATTATGAAATGGAATATGGAAGGAAGAGGGGAATTTGAATTTCCCTTCTTTTCATGAGTCATTTTATTAAGTTTTTCTTTTTCTATTTTTAAATTCAATTCCTTTTTTTATTTTCTTTATTTTTTATGGTTTATGACATCATCATCAAAGTCTTTGGATTGATGTATGGCTACCCAACTTAATTTCAAATGGATTTGAGGTTCGGTTTGAATCCATTTGACTTGGAATGGAAAATTGAATCCAAACTAAGTATTTGTATTCAAAGTGTTTTGGTTTTAATTTAATTCTCTTTAATCTTGATTTTAATCATCTTGAATTGATAATTGATTGAGTTTTGATTTGATTAATTCATTTAATTTCGAATTGATTTTGAATTTTAACCCATTTATCCTAAATGGGTTAAGTTTGGTTCCAATTGGCTTCAAATGACCAATTTGACTCAATTGAATTGGGTTTGGACTCCATTCATGCTTGATCACAAGTGTGAGATGATTTAGAGTGATTGATTTCATTTAATTTCAATTTGAACCCATTTGACCCAAAGTGGGCTTAATGGGTTAAGCTTGGGTTTCATTTGGTTCAAATGACTAATTTGACCAAATTAGACCCAATGATGAGTTGGATTATGTTTTATTATCATTTCTAAATAATTTTGAGCAATCAAATTGAGTTGATTTCAATTGGATTTGGGTTTGAACCTAATAGGACTGAGTTGGGTTTATTTAGACTAAGTAGTCTAATTAACCCAATTAAAACATATATGAATTTGAATTTCTTTAGATTTATGATCAAACATGTTTATATGATCATTTGAGATATTTTGAATGATTTAATTTGGTCAAATTCTTGGTGGGTTGACCTTTGACTTTATGGGACCCACCTAAATCAAACCTATGTTAAATGGGTTGACTAGATTTGACTTTGGATTGGTTTCTTTGTTTAAATTTGATTTCATTTTGATTTATTTGGATTTGATTTGAGTTAATCAAAATTTAAAGATTGGGTTGATTCAACCTAAGCCAATTAGGTTAGATCAAACCCTAAGATGATTCTCTAGGTCACTAAGTATAATGCCCTAAGCACTAAATTAGGAGATTCTTATTTGAGATTAGGACATCCTAATTACTAATTTTAGAGTTCAAATTAATCTCATCCAAAAATGTGGTCAACATGAACAAGCAATCTTGAATCTTGAATCTAGAGAGTTTTAATATAAGCTAAAAGCACGACTAAAATCTAAGCAAAAAGGGGACATAAGGGTTTACCTCGATAAGAGAGGATAAACCGTCTGACTCTTATGGACTTACAACTGCCTGTAGTGGCCGCCAACTAACAACTCCTATGCTTTAAACCCATGTAGGCCAGTCTTATATAATTGAAAGATGGTTAGGCTTGTTATTTAATTAAAAAAGACTAAAGTTCTAAACTCACTCTCTAAGAGATTAGATCATGACTGACATGAGTATATGACTTAGTCTAAAATGCAAAATTTTACAATTTTTATGTCATTTTGACATAATATTTTGGAAACATGCTTTGGAATACTTTTTTTCTTAAATGCATGATAAAACTTGGTTATTGGCCAAATCAAAAAGAGAGAGGGTGAATCTTCACCATAAGGGGGTGCTCTCATAGGTCAAGCATTCCCTAAAGTGCAAGAATGGAGGCCCTCATTTTACAAGAGTGAAATAAGATGATATGCATGATATTAGACATTCAACATCCAGCTAAGAGATTACTAAATATTTTAATTATCTTGATTATAGCCTAAGCTTTAAACTGAGATTGAAAGTTGTATTAAATTTTAGTTATGAGTTGTTAATTGGGCAGAAAAATTAATTTTTTTTCCCTAAGAGCCTACCACATCCAAGCACACATACAAACATCAAGCATAAGAAACTATGAAAAGATGATGTTCTATTGCACAATATAAATATAATAACAATCATTCATGAATGGACTCCGTAAAAAAATAAAAGGTTGGTGCGACCGGGTACAACCATACTCCCCAAAAAATAGAAAAGTTAGGTAGCCGAGCTCTACCCTTATACAACCGAGATTGTAAATGAATAATTACAATTTAGAATTGGGTTCTTTCTATGGGAGTCTTCATTCTTGATTGCTTCTTCTTCCTTCTTTCCTTTGAATTGATTTGCTTTAATGCATCACAAGACACCCCAGAAATATGCCTTCTAGCCACTTCTTATCCTAAATCCTACAGCACTAATCCTAATTCCTATTGCAAAATTACATTTTATGGAAAGTAAATATAACTACACTTTCAAAATAGATGTTAGCTAAACATACATACAAACCCAAGTAGTTATATTATGTAATTTGGACTTAGCACCCTGCACATGGGTAACCAAGTCTACCTATCCTAATGTGGATTATGCTTAGGGGGATAAGCAACCTGCAAGCAAAAAATTTATATTTATTTTCAGCAGCCCCTTAAGCATAATCCCTTGTAAAAAATAATATTAAGATAACAATGGCCTAACATCCAATCTATAAATTACAATCCTGACATCCAGTCTAAAATATTACATCACACAATAAGCACATCATTATATACACCATCCTAACTTAAAGCTAGAAGTATGACTTAGCAGTCTAATGTGTGTGTTTAGGCTTAGTGTGGTATGTCTTAGCTAAACTTTAGAATTATAATTTTTTCAGTTTAGAAATATATAATTTAACATGATGGGTGATTTTATTTGAAGTTATTTAGAATATTTGCAAATTTTAATTATGTACTTTTGTTGGTTTCATTTGATATACACTTAGCATCTAAGTGTTGTAAAGAGAAGAAGAAGGCCTAACCTCCTTCATCACTACCTTAAGTTATTTTCTAAAACCACATTTTTATGATTTAGTTTATTTTAGTGAATGATTTATTAAATATTTTATTAATCCTAAGTTTAGGTTAATCTTAAAGAATCATATTCAACATGAAAGACATCTTAAAACTAATGTGGTTGAATTACCATCACATAGAACATATTATACCATTCCTTTTCATCACCCATAACATGCATATGATTTAACACTTAGTATACCTATACATGCAATATATTTTGGCATAGTTAGATGATTATGAATACATACATTTTAGTAGAAAAGGGGACTTTCAGTTCTTTAAACCATGGAAGTGAGATAATCAAATGATCTTCGTGGGGCTACTTAAAGCCTCGTATTCCCAGGATGTTCTGACAATATACTCGCTATCTTAAATACATATGAATGCATAAACAAACATAGAAATGGAAATCATGCAAAATATTTATTTTTAGTGAATAATTTACACATGTAATGTAAAACTCTATCCAAATTATAGTATAAGTACACATAAGAACAAAATTAAATAAGTACGTGCCTTTATTAACCAGGAAAGTGAGATAGTCAAATGACTTTCATGGGGCTACTTAAAGCCTCGTGTTCCCAGGATGTCCATACTATATACTTATTATCATTCAAACATATGTAAACTCATACATAAATATAAGAAAGAAAGCAACACTTTAATATGCTTAAGCTATAAACATATGCAAATCCTATATATATATATATTCATAGCTAATGTCACACTAACTTTTCATTATTAATTGATAATTGAAATAATTTTGAGATTTATTAGTGATAATAGCCACACATATAATAAAATTAATCCAACATATGCAATTTTGCATAAATCAATTTAATTGATCATTTAATTTTGAAATCATGGATGCATGATACCATATGACACACAATATTTATAGTGATTGAAAAGGAATAATTAAATATTTTCACATAATTCATTCAACTACATTAATTCCTATGGACAATAACATTAAATAAAATTACATAAGGAAAACCAGAGCTTCTTATTAAATTTGATTTTGTATTTTAATTAAAGTTAAAGAAGAGAACATATTTGCTATTTTTATCCCATCCCATGTTTATGATTTAGTATATTTAAAGAGGAGTAATTAGAAGAATTTTATAAATTAATTAAGTTGAAAATATTAAGCAATCCATTTAATACCCTTTCCTATGCTTCTTTAATTTAATTAACCACTTATTCATGAGCCTTAAATGATACGCAAATGAGAAATTAAAATTGCAATACTCCTAAAGGACTTAATAACATAAGAGGCTCATGCTTAAGTGTTAATTAGATTAAAGAATCAAATTAAGTACTTTTATGATTTTTCCACACCCATGGGTTAATTATAATTTCTTTAAGGGTCTATATGTTAGTGAACGCATAAAGAGGAACCCTTGAATTGAATGTTAATTATCTGAAGTAATTACCATTTCAATTTGATTAATTTTCATTAATAATTTCTTAATTAGTTTCTTAATTAACCCACACATTAATTAATTCTCTTTAATGAAATGAATTTGGGAAAGTAATTTAGAAAGAGGTCCTAATCACCCTTTCTCATCATCTCACTGTTAATCAATGATTAATGAAGTTTAATTGATTAATTTTTACTGATTAGAATTTTAAATAATCATTAAATCACTTAATGAGGGTGATTAGGGTTTGAATTTCAAATTCCCTTAATTACATAGCTAATAAATCATAAGAAAAATTTTAGAGGCAAATGTCATCCCATTAAATCAATATTTCATGTTTGGGATTAACTGCCCAAGTAATTAGGACTTAATTAAGCTAATTAAAAAAATGTCCAAACCCTAATTAAGCTCAATTTAGTATTCAAAACTTAATCAAATTATTTTTATTAAACTTTTAACCTTTCCAAAATGGTTTTATTTATATTTTTTTGATTTTTCTACAATTAGTTATGAATTTAGAAAGTTTCTGCATAATTAAACACATTTTAATCCTTAATCCTGTTTACACCATGTGGGAGCTAACGTGGTAGCACTTTCCATGTGGCACCGCAGGATTGGCTACTTAAATGATCTGACATGGTGTGCTGAGTAAGCAGTGACGGATGTACTTTTGTCCCCACTATTTGATCTTGGATTGGATGGTGGGGATTAATCCTGCAGTTCTTAAGGGAAATTAAATTACATTTATACTGTATTAAATCATGGTCATCCATTCCAATCACATAAAACATACGATGAATGATCCTTCATCATCTGAGCAATGGAAGACGGACACCGTCCACTCTCCTCTGCTCGATCCTTGCTCGTTAGAGCTTGTGAGGTATCGGGGTTGATTCCAAAATATTTAAGGGGAAGATCTAGAGGGATCCTATGTTGGAAACACACGAGAACATAATTTCCTTCACAAAAGATCGACTCCTATTGATTTTTCTTCAGTTTGTCAGAGTTTACCTTACCGGAGCTCAAGACTGGTGGTCTAATGACCGAGGTAGCTTCATCTTGAAGAGACAAAACCCTACTGAGAACCTCGCACCTTGCCTTCTTGCTAATGGATATGTGGACCAAACACCACCAGAATCATTGCTGGAGTTGGTCTTGGGACAATCTCTGGTGTTTGACTTGATTCAGAATCGATTCATTTCTCCTTGACAGAGCATGAGGAAGGTGTGGGTAAAGTTAATTTAGAACTGGTGGAGTTTAGGTGAGGTTGGATGGAGATGAGCCTAGTTTTGCTCGGGTTTTACGTCGCCGATGATGGGGAAGCCAAGGGGCATTGGCAAAGCACTAGAGAATCTCATCTCCTCACTCTGAAACTCTTTGAATGCTCTCTTGTGGGTTGGAATGAGATGGGAATGGGTATACTCTTCTCCCCCTCAAATTTGATGGCTTTGGTTGGCTCTACATTTGGCAGACATCCGACCGGTGCAGGCAGCCAGGGACGTCAGTGGGTGGCTGAAGTGGAGTGCCTTGAGTGGCTGAGGGTAGGGCATAGGGTGAGGTGGAGCACCTTGAGTGGCCTGGGTTAGCTCACCTTCTTTGACCCATGGCTAACCCAACCATCTTTAGGTCAGGTTAGCAAGTGGGTCAAAGGTCCAAACTAAGCTAAGGGGGGCTGCCAAGTGCAAAGGGGTAGGTAAGACCACCCAAATGTGAGTTTTGTCTCATTTGGAGAGATTTACCTAATGGATATTAGGCCAAAGTGGGTTTGATATTGGTTGGGTTTGATTTGAGCTGACCCATGGTGATCCAAGGAGGTCATGCCAAGTTTGATTGGGTTTGGACTTGGTTTGAGTGAGTTTGACTCAATTTGACCCATGTAGGTCAAATTGGGTTTAATTGGGCTAAGTTGACCCATGGGACAAACTGGGTCAAACCAAGGATTAGATCAAGTTCAAATGATGATTTGAGATGTTTAGGATCAATTAGTTTAATTTGATTTGGATTGGATTTGAATTTGACTCATGTGGGTTCATATGGGTCAAATGGGTTAAGTTGACCAATTTGGTCAAATTCACCAAATTGGCTTGGGTTAGGTGCTGGTTTAAGTTCAATTGATGATTTGAAGATCATTGAAGGTGTTGATTACAATCAATTTAGATTTAGGAAAATTTTAGACCAATTTGACTCTTTAGGTCAATTTGGGATAAATGGGTCAATTGGGTTGACTTGGTCAAATTGGATTCTACCAAGGGTTTGATCATATTCAATAATCAATTTGTGATAGTCATTGATTGTAGTCAATTTGATATAAGATTTGATTTGGACCAATTTGGTCTTTTAGGTCAAATTGGGTCAACTTGGGTGAAAGGGCCAATTGGACTTGGTTTGGCTCAACTGATTGCCAAGTCATATTCAAGGATCAATTTAAGGTTGGTAGGAATCATTGGTTTCAATTAATTAAGTTTGGAATAAATTTTTGTTCAATTTGGTTAATGTAGGCTAATTGGGTCAACTTAGGTCAAGTGATCAAATTAGTTTGGTTTGATCCAATTGATTGCAATTGATCAATCAAGGATGATCAACAATCATTGTAAGAGATTTTGAATGGGTTGGTTCAATCCAATTTGGGTTCGATCAAAGTTTGGTTCAAATGGGTCCTTTAGGTCACTTTGGGTCAATCGAGTTGGTTTGGGTTGAATTAGGTTGAGTTGAGTTTGATGATTGATTTAGGATTAATTGATGGCTTTGATTGCAAATGATTTGAGTTTAATTAGATTTTGACTTATTTGGGCATTTTGAGTTCAAATGGGCTAACTTGGTTTAATTAAATTGATTTGATCAATTGGTTTGATTGTAGTTTTTGGAAGAGTTTGAAATGATGATTTGAAGGGTTGGAGTGCTTTTATGAAAATCAATTGGGTTTGGTTTTAAAGAGGTTTGGGGTAAGTCCATAGGATTGAATTATGGGATGAAGATGGGTTTAGGTTTAAAAAATTTTAGCTTGGAGCTTAGATATGAGATAAAATCCAATTGTGTTTGATTGAATAGGTTTGAGGTTGGATTTGGATGAGTGGATAAGCATGGGTTTGGTTTAGGCCATGGGGTAGGTAGGTTTTCTTAGTCCTTAAAGCATAACCTAAACCTATGGTATACTTTCCTAAGTCTTTAGGCTTAGGTTTAGTGTTCACCTAATCACCAAAAGTGTCCTATGACTAAGGAGATTTTTGTGTCTAGATGACTCCTAAGTCTAAAGGATAAGTCAATCCTCACTCCAAAAGTGAGGTCAACAGTACTTAGGACACTATACCTAGTGACCTAGTGCATCCTTCTAGGGTTTGACCTAACCCCATGGATTTATGTGGGTCCAAACCAACCCCAAATTTAAACATATAATTGACCTAAACACATTCAAAATGAAAAGCCAAATCCAATTGAGCGTGAGCTAAGAAAATTTGGTGGCTAACCCAACCATCCTACTTAAGCTCAAAACCACTCAAATACAAAGTCACTTAAATGAAATAAACAAACCTCAAATCAAATCAAATTAAAAGTATAAAATGCTTAACATGAATATGAATGGATTAAAATGAAATGAAAAGTCAAAGATAATCAACCATTAAACATAAGGCTGACTTATGTGAGTCCCACCAAGTCAAAGGTCAACCTAGTATAATTTGACCAAACCAAATCATTCTGAAGATTTCAAATAATAAAATAAATATGTTGAAACATCAATTATAATAAATATAAAACCAATAAAGCCTTAATTAGGCTAATTAGACCATTTTACCCAAATTGGCCTAAATGGACTTTATTGCATTCAAATTCAAATTAAATTGAAATCAACCAAGATTAATTATCTAAAATTATTTAAAATTTATTATTAAACATAAATTAACCAATTATTAGGATTAATTTGACTAATATGGTCATTGGACCCAATTGGACCAATCTTAACCCATTAAGCCCAAATTGGGTCAAAGTGAGTTCTAAACCAAAATAAATGAAATTAAATTCAATGAAATCATTCCAAATACTTTGGAATAACACAATTGAAAACCAAATACATTACAATTGAGTCAGGAAGGTCATTTGGCTCAAATGGATTCAACTAAATCCATTTGATCCATAATGGGTTACGTATTGAAGCAAGCAAGTAAAAACTTCCAAATTTCATAAAGCCCACTCATAGAAACATCATAAATGATTAAATGAATATAATTGAAGCTTAAATCTAGCATCAATTTATCAAATGGAAGAAGTTATTCCAAGTTAAGAGGGAAATACCTAAAGTGGCATAAGTCAAAATATTTTAACATGAACCTAAGCTAATCACATTGAAACACATGTAAACTCATCCTAAGATTTGTTTAAGTGAATGACATGCAAGATTAAGCAAAACAAATGAGCTCAAGTCCACCCAAGCAAAGGAATATTCTATGGAGACAAATAAAGAAGCTTGGAGACAAACTCTTCACCCAATCCATTCCCACCCCTCCACTCCTCATTCTATCTACCTGGACTATTCACAATCAACTGACCACCCCTTAGAGCTAGCCTCCAAAGGTGTAAATCTCCTTGTCGGCCATGGTGGGCTATCCTTTTGCTATATCTCTTGACCAAGAGTGTAAAACCAAGAGAGAATGATTATCAAGAAAGTTTGAGTCTTCCATCATGTTCCTGAAGTGAAACGAAGGAGAGCGCACCATTTCCCCCATTCCCACATTGTTAGCAAGCTAGAGTTCGACCGAAGCCACCAAAAAATTAACGTAGCTTGGTCATTAGGCTGATCCATGGGGAGACAATCCAATTTCTCTTTCATAGAGCTTCGCCAAGTTCCCACAAAGCTTTTCAAATTGCCCCCATCATAGAAGATCGCCACTAATGAGGTATGGAATCCAACCGACCCCATAAGCATTCTATTTTGGTCTTTTTTGACATGAACTTAATCTCAAATGAGATCAAGCCATATAGACGCATTCAATTTGAGTCCATGATGTATTTGTAATCGAAATCGAGTGATTTCATCAGCTAGATCGCAAAATGTTATCACGAATAGATGGATGGCCTTCGGCTTTCACTGTTGTTAAAGGATATATATAATCTATTGTCCATTCCTTTGGTTAAGAACAAATGGTTTTGATCTTGACACATAAAATGATTTAATCCCTATTGAAAATTATGTGATGGTATGAGCAGTATGTTCTTCGATCGGATGGCCCGGATCAAATAGCATACATCACCGAAATAATGCAAGATCCATGTGAATTCCACATGGCCAAATCAAATGCTGCCATGTGTAAATTGCACCACATTGGCTCCGCATGGAGCAACCGTTTAAAATGAGAAATTCCTGATTTTTTGGCTTAAATAAATATGAAAAATATCAAAAAATTTAAAAAATATAGAAAATAAAATACTCATCCAAAAAAATGCAAATAAGGTCTTTATCAATTCATCTCGGTTAGAGGAATCTATTAAACCCAAAATTTCTAATTAGTTTTTAGTAATTTTGAATTAATTTAGATTTAAATAAAATTAACCAAACTTAAATTAAACTCAAACCACTCATCCAATTAATTTGAAAGTTTGGGGAAATGAAATTATGGTTAAAATACGCCTTAAGAAAAATTTTCATGATTTATTATAAAGTAAATCTAAAAATATAGAATTTCCAACTTTAAACCCTAATTTTGTTAAAATAAATTAATATTAAATTATAGAAATCATGAAAAATTATGAAAATAATTTAATTCATTATAATAAACCATAATGAACCTAAACACTTCATTAAAACTCTCTAGAAATAAATAAACCATAAAATAGCCTAATTTGATAATTAATTAAATTAATTAATCCAGTTAATTAATATGAACTTAGAAAAATCAAACAAATCTACTAAAATCCAAAACTTTTAAATGAACCCTCAATGGATGCATCTTCTAGAGAGAAATATAAGAAAAATAAAACCCTGAATTAGTTCCTTTTAATTTAGGCTTAATTTAAGTTTATTTGAAAATAATTAACACTTTAATTAACCTTAAATCACACATCTAATTAGAATGAAACTTTAGGAAACTTAACTTGACAAGGAACCACACTTTCCATAAAATTTTCAAGGCTAATTGACCTTTGGATCTGAAGTTATTGAATTTCTAACCATTAGTTCAATATAATTGAAATAATAAATCAAACAATCATGGAAATTATAAAAATTTATAAAATTAGTTTAAAACTTTATTATTAACATCAGAACACTTAAATAAAATTCTAACCCTTTGAAGTTAAATGATTTGATTAATCATAAACTTAAAGTTTAATGAAATATTTAAAGAATATGAAAATCTAATTAAACCCTAACTCAATAATTTATCAACTTTATAATGAGTCAATTAGTCAATTGAAATGGAAAGTTAATTAATTCATGAATTTTATACTTAAATATGGAATTCATTAAATCTTTTGAATTCATTTAATTTAATAAACAACATAATTCTACATGTAAATGAAAATAAAATGACTAACTTAATTAATCAAGTTAATCAAATAATCATAAACCCTAATAACTTGAAATAAATTAGTTTTAAGTTAGAAGTTAAAAGTAGTCAATTTTATAAGTTTCTTAGGTTATGATTAGTAAACAAAAGTCTATATTATTAAATTAAACAAAGTTATGAAACCTTAACACTTAATGTTTCATTAAGCTTAATTTGAATAAGAAATCATAAAATAAAAGAAAATAAACTCTTTAATCAATGAAATCAAGACTTCCCAAAGATTGATTAAAATTAATTGAATTAGCTTATCTAAATTCATATATAAACATTAATGGCTAAAATCATCACTTAAAATTAATTAAGTTGACTTACTCAAATTCATTAACCTAATATAATGAAATGTCAAAATTTAATTAATTAAAATTAAATAAACCTAAATAATAAATTAAGAATACATAAATGAATAAATCATTAAATTGAAATATAATAGATCATTTAAATTAAAATTAAGTTTGAATTAAGATATCAACTTAAAATAAGCTAGTTCATTCAAGCTAATAAGTATTAATAAACATAAACATAGACATTTATGAAATAAATAAATAAGATTAATCCAAAATCAAATGAACCAAATATTCAAATATATAAAGTTAAATGAAAAAGAAATCAAAATAAAAGAACTACAATAAAAATGAAAATTTAAATTACATGAATTTTAAACTTTAAAATATTTAAAAGTGAATCAAACTTAATGAAAATTTTAATCATGATATATGATTAAACCCTTAATTAAGAATGAAGGAAATACTTCAAACCCTAACCAAAGGTTTTAATCTTAATATTATTAACATAGGGAGCTGAAACATAAATAAAATTTAACTTAAAAAAATGAACTACTCAAATGAATGCAAAAGAGCTTAAGTAAGATACTTAAGATCTTAGTTAGGCCCTTAAAATGAATCTTCATTATAGAATGAAGATCTCATTTTACTAGGACTTGGGATGTTGAATATAATGGGTTTCACTAAAAATGAAATTTATTTTATTCTTCATTCTTAAAAACTTAAATTCCACTTTAACATTAAAGGAAATTAAAAATGGAAATGAAATCATGAATCAATTAAATTACTTAAACTAAAACCAACCATGGTAATTAAACCAATTTTAAGAATAGAATAAATTAAAAGAATCAAAATAAAATTATTCATAATTAGAAAACAAGTGGTATATAGTCTAAACACCTAAGGTCACAGGGCTACTGGTCTGAAGAATGTCTTGATACCTCGAACCTCTAATTTTACAGTAACATGTAACTCTGAAGCAAAATTATGAAAAAGTAAAAATCTTAAAATCAAATTAAACAAAACTTTGGAAACCTAAATTAAAACTTGAACTTAAAATGTCTAGCAAAGTCTTACCATAAAAACTCTTCCTTCACACACTAAGTTATTAGGTCATTGGCCCTAGACTTAGGTTAGGTCAATCTGTGATGTGATGTGAAATATTTTTCTTATTTTGTGGTGTATTATTTTAGACAAAATGGCTAGGATTGTTTACCTGCTAGTGTGAATGCTAGGATGCTCTTCTTAGGCTGACTATTTTCTATAGAGGGTTGTGTTTAAAGGAACTGTTATCATAAAATAAGATAAATATTATTTTCTTGCAGGTATGCTTAAATCCCTAAGCATAGCCTAACATGACTGGTGGGCCTGGCAAGCAACTAATGCTAAGCCCATATGTTTACAAAAATAATTGCTGATGTGTTGTGTGTATTTCTTAATATATATTTTGTAGAGTTTAGGAATTTTATTTTTTTAATTTTAAAAATAACTTAAGCATAAAATTACGTTAAGATCTATGGGGTCTAGAAATAGCAGGAGCTGACCCTACTAGCTGGTGGTCCCCTATGAAGTCTTGTGGAGGTCCCTGAAGAAGGAAACGATCATGGAGAAAAACCTATAGATCAAGACTTTTAGTTCTTGGCTAGGCTGTATAAGCGTAGAGCTCAGCTGCCCATTTTTTCCTTTCTTTTGGGGTGTACAACGGAACTCGATCGTACTGGCCTATTATTTTAAATTAAATTTGGTGTGATTTATTTTGAATGCATAATAAAATCAACCTACTTTTCTAAGTTTCTTTTTATGGTATATTTTTATGATGAAACGCTTGGATGTTAGACTCATAGAAAAAAAATTACATTTTCTACCCAACTAAAATTTAAATAAATTAAATAAAAATACAGAAATTCATAACTTCACACATAAATTAAAGCCTTAAGAAGAACTTAAAAGCAACTAGAAATAATTAGCTCTATGAACCATGCTAGCATATTATTCAAACTTCTTCAATTGGGGGCTTCATTCATAGCACATAAGGGACATCTAACCTTTGAGGATGACCACCTTCATAGAGAAGTGTGCATTCTTATTTCTATTTGGTCCATGAATACTTCTGACTACATCTCATTATAGGCCCTCATACCTCAAAAGTTTTAAATGAATTGTGAGTTAAGACATAAAAAAATAAAATACATTGCATTAGTTAAAAGCATGTCATATCTAACATGATCCTATGGATTTGGGAGTGAGTTCAAGTTCTTAGATTCTTTTCTAAAATCTAACAGTCTAGTCAGCTTGCATACATAAGACTGACATCTTGGATTTAAAAATTCACTTAGGTGGTTTTAGCTAGCAACCCTTCTAGGCAAATTATAAGTCTAGAAGAGTGAAGGATATGTTTCTTTTCTTAAGTGGAAGAAAGAGCCAATAATTCATAACCTCACACATAAATTAAAGCCTTAAGAAAAATTTAAAAGCAACTAGAAATAATTATCTTTGCAAACCATTCTAGCATATTATTCTAACTTCTTCAATTGGGCTTCACTCATTGCATATAAGGGGCATCTTACCTTTGAGGATGACCACCTTTCTGGAGAAGTGTGCCTTCTTATTTTGATTTGGCCCATGACTACTTCTAATTGCATCTCATTATAGAATGAATTGTGAGTCAAGACATACAAAAATAAAAAGCATTACATTAATCAGGAGCATGTCATACCTAACATGATCCTATGGATTAGGGAGTGAGTTCAGGTTCTTAAATTCTTCCCTAAAATGTAATAGCCTAGCCATCTTAAATACATAAGACTAGCATCATGGATTTAAAAATTTGCTTAGGTGGTTTTAGTTGGCAACCCTTCTAGGCAGGTTATAAGTCTAGACGAGTCAAGGATATGTTTCTTTTCTCAAGAGAAAGAAAGATCCAATAATTCTCAAAAGTTATATTAGGTCAAGCCACTGACTTATGTCAAAAGTAATTATAAACTTAGGATATGAAGTATTCTTCTAGGAATAAGTCTTCAACCTTAGGCATTTCTATAGTCTTGTGCTGCTAGAATCTAATCCTGGATTTCTAATAAAATATCAATTCAAACCTTAACAAATTTTATCTAAAAAATATAAAGCCCAATGGTAGGATAGTTGAAATGCATACTAGACATCCTAGTATCTATAAGCATTTCCTACTTTATCCCAATTGGCCTAAAAAAACTCTCTCTCCTTTGACGTGTTCTCTTTTGAAATTCTAATTTAATCATATTTTAGAACCAGCTTTAAAATCTAAAGGAATAAAACCTTTTTTTTTAATTGAGTGTATTCATAGGAAGGGATCCTCATTCTTAAGATGTAATTAACTATAAGGGCTTTCTCTTATAGGAAACTTTGATTCCAATATAAAATAAACCTTGTTCTATTTTTCAAGTAGTTTATGGGAAGAATCTCTAATATATTAAGAAGACCCATTAGCCTTAAGAGTCCTTATTTGAGTGATCAAATCCATTATATAATAATATGTTTATCTTTTAAGATAATATATTTATTCCTTAATGATGAATTTGATTACCTAAATAAGAAATTCCTAAAATCTATGTGGTGTCACAAATTTTCTCCATAGTGACTTCTCGTCTAGGCTATAAATAAGAATATCATCAAAATATACTATAAGAAATTGACCAATAAAAGATTTTAGTATAGTATTCATTAGTCTCATTAATATACTAGGTGTGTTTGAAAGATCAAATGGCATGACTAACCATTCATAAAGATCATCGAGAGTTTTGAATACTATCTTCCATTCATCACCAAGTCTAACTCTTATCTAATGGTATCCTCTTCACAAATTAATTTTAGAGAATAAAGATAAACCTAAAATAAGATCTAACATGTCATCCAATCTAGGTATAAGAAACTTATATTTTATTGTGATTTTATTTATTACTCTATCAATACAAATCCTCCAAGTTCCATCTTTTTCATGAGTTCAAAAAGCTAGTACATATATGGACTAAATCTTTCTTGAATAAAATCCTTATGCATGAGTTCATCTACTTTTCATTTTAATTCTACATGCTCAAGTAGATTCATTTTATAGTGGGGTAAGTTAGGTATTTGTGAATCAAAAATTTGGTCTATAACATGTTGTATATTTCTTAACAATTGTAGTTCATTTGGTAGGTCAACAGAATTAAATCAATAAATTTAGATAATAGATCTAAGATAATATTAGGTTTATGGTGATCTCTAATATTAATGGAGACTTCCCAAAAGTGAAAGATAAGTAGAGAAGTAAGATTATTGAATGCTCTAACTAAGCATCCAAACACTAAGGTTATGATTTCAATTTTATTAAAATGTATATTAGAAGTATCCTACCTATCGATTAATGGTGAAACCACTATCAACTAGAGTTTCACATTTTTATTTTGGTTAGGTTTAGGTTGTAGTTTAAAATTGAGTTTGTGAGGGGTTGTAGGAAAAATTCTTTGAGGGGGTGTAATTAACCTTTTTTTATTAAGCTTTATAGAGAATAATTTGATTGTTTTCTCATATATTTGAATATATAAGTGTTTTCACAACCATAATAAATACATTCAAATCATAAACCCATGGTCTCCCTAATAAGATATGAGCTATTTCTATTGGAAGAATATCACACCAAATTAAGTCAATATAGCTACCTATCTTAATTAGAATAAGACATATACTTGCGATAGGTAGGGATGTCTGATTTACCCAACTAACTTGGAATGGTTTTACATGAGATTCAATTGTAAGGTTGGCTCATGTGATAGCTTGGGTTGATACCATAGTCATAACACTCCCTCTACTTATTATAGCTTACACCTCTTTTCCTTATATAAGATATACATTAAGAAATTATTCTTTCTTCTCAGTCTTCTTCTTCCTTATAAATAGCCATACATCTCATAACTGATATTAGATTATCTATATTTGTATCTACTTCATCATCTGATTGTGGTGTATCATCATGTATCTCTTCAATATCTTCTTCTCTTCTTAAATCTTCTAATTCATATGGGAATATAATTTTAGCTCTATAGTGTTTTTATATATGACCCTTCTAATGATATTTAAAGCAAACTATTTCTCTCATATTTTGAGAAGTAGATTCAATGGGGTTCATATGAGTGGGGTTGTTCAATGTAGAATGATTAGGTCTATCAATAACCTTTTAAGATTAAGATGTAGTTAGATTTTTAGAGAATATTTGAGCTTTCATCTTATATGTTGATGTAGCTTTCTTATGCTTTTCTAGAAGTAAAGCATAGTGAAAGGCATCCTCTAAGGTCTGGGGATCATGAAGCTCTACCTCATTTCTAATGTCTTCTCTTAAACTAATGACAAATTTATTAGCTACTTGCCACTCTTGATCAGTGTAGTGTGTTCTAACTATTAAGTCCTTAAATGTATTCATATATTATATTACTAGCATATTCTCTTATTTAAAAGTAGTCAATTATTCATGGAGCCTTTTATCATAATTTCTAAGATAATATTTATCCCTTAAAATTTATTTTATTTCTACCTATGTCAATAGGTTTCTTCCAAATCTCTCTTCTTTAGATAAAATATTATTTCAATATATTTTTATGTTACCTACAAATTTCATTTTAGTGAACGTAGTCTATTGATAATCATTCAAATCGTACCAATCAAAGAATTCATCTATTTGGGTAAGCCAATCTATAAACTTATTTTGAACACCATCATATGTTGAGGCTTCTATCTTAACTTATTTTGTAGGTTCATGTAATATTTTATTAGACCCTAATATGGTCTTGTCTAAGGATCTTTCTTATGTTTGACCTTCTCATAGGATTTTCATCTCTAAGAAGTTTAATATTTCCCTTCTTATGAGTTCTAAGTCTTTGGGATGTGTAATAGATAGTGGAGTTTGAAGCCTAATACCCAAGGTTTGAACTTATGCGGCTAGGTTCATGAAAAGGTCTTTTACTTGAGTTTTTACTCACTTCGTATAGTAATCTCATCTACTCTCCCCATTAAATCTTTTAGTTGGTCCAAGCTAACATATTTGGGTTGCATGATAAAAATAAAAGAATGCAAATATGTGACTCTAAATGAAATTTGAAATGTGTTAAGTAAACTAAATTTAACATAATGAGATGAACAATTTTGAAAATGACTAGGCTTCATTAAATACAAAGTAACTTGTGGGTACTACAAAATATTAAGTAAACATACAAAGAAACCAACATAAGATCTTTAAGGATATGATTTTGATTTTTATGCAAAGTTTGTATACTAGGTTTGGCAATTTTAGTGAGCCCTCCCTTACTCAAGTTATCACTCAAGTATTATGGCTTTTAGTTAGGTTAAATAAAGAAAGGTGGGGCTTTGTCAGTGGAGATAATTAGTTGGTAGTTAAAAAAATATTCATAGGATTTCCTATCACATGAATTTAGCATGAGTTTTCAAGCAAAAACACTAAATCTGGAAAAGAAATTACACAAATTCCAAAATATAGAACTAACCTTATCAAATTTAATATGGATCATTTACGAGCACTTTCTCTAAGCCTCCAAATCTTGGGTTTTGATACCAATATTGATGGAGCGTCACATAGAGAATGTCATAGCGGATGGGGGAAGAAGGAGTGCTCTAGACTTTCCACTCACCAAAGTAGAAGAGATGCTAGAAGTTTTACTCACCAAGTAGAATGATAGTGAAGAATCACTAAATCTCCTAGATGGTTGCCACCAAGCTTCAACCTAAGAGTTTTCACTCAAGTTTTTCTGAACATAAATAGTCTTATTTTGTTAGTAAGTCAAAATAAGAGTTTATATAAGTTACAACAACATAATGGATGTGTCCTTTAGAAAAGCCATTGAAATTTTGAAAAAAAAAATTATTGTAACTTGACGTTTCATAGCACCGAGGCACCAGAGGCCAGTGATTAGGCACTGACTTTTTGTCCATACACCCTATAAGGAATCGGTTGAAGCGCCTAGGTGTTATAATGATGATACACTTTTGACATAAATGAGTAAATAATATCAATCACAACTCTCATACCACACTAAAATATGGTTAAATATATCCACTACTATATAATACAATATATAGAACATCAACATAAAATATCACAACACATAAAGTCTAATAAAAGTCTTCATAAGTTAAAGATTTAGTTTGGGACCTTATCATAGATCCTTTCCTCTTACTATGTCAACTTGATATTCAAGAAAAACTTTAATATCAAAGATCCTAAACAAAGAAATATGAAGATCACAATGTTTATGGTTTCAATGATGAAATGACTAGAGATCATCAATTCAAAAGAGAAGGAATGGCACTAAGCATAATTACATACTTATGTCATGATGTTGTTCAATCTTAGTGATTGGCAAAACTAAGGAATAATTTAGTACATGTGTATGACTAAGTCAGATAAAGACTAACCATTAGTGGTTGCTCGATCATATTTGAAGAGATGATCAAGTTCATCAAGTAAATCCAGTCATATTGTAAGAAGGAAACCATACTAGGAACTAGTTAGGTCATAATATACATGACCAACTCATGAAAATTCCTCAATTATACAAATAATATTAAGGGTAATATCAAGGATATCAACTAAGTGTATATTTTTTATATATGATGATTTCACTCAACTAAAAGGATTGGTTGAATATGAGAAAACTTAATAAATAAAAGTTGCTAAATTTCTAATGAAGATGATGTGTTGGGTGATCCTAATTTATGTGTTTCCTTAGTAGATTGATCTACCTCAAAATGGTGATCAGTCTATTATTGACTTCATAAGCCCCATCTCACATGAGATTGATTTTGATGATAACAAACACATGCTCAAATGCTACTAATCAATTTAAATACAAGTGTACAGGGAAAATTCTCCAGGTCCTAGTTCTTAAGTTATATCAAATTACTAAAGCTATTAGACATGGACTTGGTGGGAATTTTTCTAGGAATTATTTTATTAAGGCAAATAAAAGGCTCAATAAATTTAAATAAATGATTCATTCATTTTTAGATTCATCATTCTAAAATTATTTGTATTTTTATATATCTTAATATTACAATTATTCATTAAGTTATCCATTTTGGATAGTATGAACTAAATGCATCATATAAGTTCCATTAAATATGTGTTAAAGCAAGATAAATTATGTTTAAACTTTATTAAATCATTTCCATATCATTCATAATTTTTAGTCATGAAAATTTAATTATCCTGAAATTATCCTTTTTCCTCCTATTCTCTCTCCTATTATTCTTTCTTCTCTCTCTTATTATCATTTTCATCTTAACATTATTTTGGCTGAATTTTTTAATGCATTTTGTGTAATAAATTGTGTTAAATTCATTAAAAACATTTCCATATTATTTTCCTTCATTTTTCATATTTTAAAATTTATTCATTTGAATTTCTAAATTTAAATTATTATGCTTTAATTCAAACTTCTTTATGCATGACATGTACTTGCTAAATCAAATCAAATATTTTATGGAATATGTTGAACGTCTAAGGAATGATTAATTATTATTATTTAGAGCCTAATTAATTTATTACAAGTTATTTTAAATTTAAATTTAAACTAGCCCTCTTTTTGAGAATAATTCCTTTCCTTTTTCCAATTTGACCTATTTTAGGAAACTTTAAGGGAGGTCAGCCACTATGCTTTAAATTTATTAAATTTCTTAAATTTATATGTTATTTAAACATTATAAAATTATAGAATACAATCAGCTTTGATTTAAATTAATCCATGCATTATTTTAAGAATTTCCTATTTTAGGAAACCTCTTTGGCTGAATTCTTTGAAGTGGATTTTAATAGATTTATTTTATTCAAAACTCCCTCCTTCATATCTAAAATCCCTTGTCCAAATTTTCTATGGGATTTCCTCCATCGTTGGTCATGAATCACATAACATACATTCTATATTGGGTTTAACCAAATTTGTCAAGGAGCTTATGGAAGATCTCTTTGGCCGATCCCCTCACTTTTGGATTTGAAATTCAAATTGATGCCAGATCAATTTTCCTATCATTTGATAAATTTTTTGCGACCCTAGACTCCTCCCTCATTGATTAAAGAGCCTTTTTTCGACTAGAAAAAGGTTCCAATATGTTAAAAACTCTTTCTCGCTCTCTTGCTCTCTCGCTCACCCTTAGCTGATTCTTTCTATACATTCTCTTGAAAATTTTTGGTGATTCAAGTGCAAGAATTCCTCATCATTCTTCCCTTTCCCTTGGACCTTTATTTTTCTTGAATATTGATTGGGAAAAGTGAAGGTTTGGTGTCTTTCCACCCTTGGCCGAAATCATCAACTCCTTAATATTTATTTTCTAAAGTGCTAAGTTCTTAAACTTCTTTTTTTTCTTCTTGGCTTTGGAGTTTACAAGGTTATATAAATTCTTTTATGTTCATTTCATGACATAATCTTTACATTTTTTTGGCCAAGAATAAAGATAAGAAGTTCAATTTGACCTACTTAATAATCTTTTGACTTCTTATTTGGCCTAAAGCCAACATAAGGAAATCAATTTATTTTGTGCTTAATCATTGAATATTCCATTTTTTCTTGTTTGGATGACATTTTTTTAAAGGTTATTAATTTTCTAAGTGTTTAATCATTTAAATATCCATTGTTTATCTCTTTTGGCTTAAAGTTTCATATAGGTTGGTTAAATTTGATTATGCTTAAAGTCCTATTATCCTTTTCCATTTAGTTGACCACATCACATCTTGCATAAATTTTTTTTTGCTTATTGATTACTTGTATTCAATTGGTTTATGCATATGTTATGTGATAGCTTTCATGTGATTTAATTCAAATCCTTATTCAAGTAATTATTGAGTTATTCCAATTGTGCATATATTTATCATTTGAATAAAAGTTAGCTTGTATGAAAAAAAATTCAATGTAAAGTATTTGGAGATTGCATTTTAGTTTTCATTTCAAAGTCCTTCAATAAAATCATTTCAAACCTTTTAAAGATCATTCAGGTAACATTAAGTTACTTAATTGCATTAAATATTTGATTTAAAATCTTGTTGTAATTTCATTTAAAATTAAAGTGAGCTCACTTTTTCATTAATATTCAACTCCCTTAATATTAGTATATATTGGGTTGTGAGTACAAATTTTTTTTTAAATTGAGAGTTAGACTTAAAGTGAACTCTCTTTTTCATTAATATTCATAATGCTTTAATTTTATTTTAGAAAGTCATGAAGCCTTTACAAAAGTGTTAGATTAGTATCTTAAGTTTTTTTGTTGATTTTTCATACTTATATATATATATATATATATATATATATATATATATATATATATATATATATATATATATATATATATATATATATATATATAATTTTTTAATTTTCTTATTATTGAATAATAGTCAATTTAAATTAAATTTTTATAATTAATTTATTTTAGTAAAAATATTAATTTTTATAATAAGTTTAGATAAACATTTTATACTTTTCAAAAGGCCTTAAATTTTTTACAATATAATAAATCCTTAGATTTTATGTTTCAGAATTAGTTATCATAAATTTTTAAGCCAGAAATTAAACTATGTAATATAGGGAAAAATCAAAAGAAAATACTTAAAAAATCCTAGAGAATATTCCTAGAAATTTACTCTTCTTCTTCATCAATCCAACCTAAACTAGGACTTTGCGCTAGTCATTGGCCATCTAACCTGATCACCAACCCAAATCATATCTCTTTCATTTTCTTTTAATAAAAATGAGTGATTTAAAGTGCAAAAGATTCAAGAAATTGATGGCTATTCACCCATGGGCACGACTTGGGAAGTCATGACCTGAATTAGTTGGAAAACCAACCTAAAAAAAGGGGATATGTTTTGATATTCTAATCTTCATGGGTAGCCAAGCTTGGATTTCTTGATTTAAGTATCGAAAGTAGGATGAGATAAGCAAAACCATCTCTAAAATTAACTTGAAATGGCTTGGGTTGATGTACCCATCAAGACTCATACATTCCCTGGATGAACTTGGTTATTGGGTTAATATAATGGATTTGGGAGGATGGGGAGTTGCTAATATTGCTTGCAGGAGCCAAGAGATTCTATAAAAAGATTCTTAATTGTCTTATTTATCTAAGAGAGCAAACCCAAGTTCAACCCATGGTTGATACAAGTTTGCTTTTCATTGTGGTTAAGTTTATTTTATGTAATGCTTGGGGGATGTGGTAAGGAGTTTAATGCAAGATAAGCATTGATCAATTGAGACTCTTAGCCAATTTGTGTTGGAGGGCCTTTCCACCCCCATTTCTTCTATGGATAAGCTTGATGGAGCTTAATGCCAAAGGATTCATTAGGAATAGGCTTGGGTCTCCATTTATACATAAGAACAATTATGGGATTTTACCATTTGTTAGGTTTGATATGAATCTTTAAGGGTGGTTTTTTTTTCTTGAGAATTTTATGTTAATGGGTCAATTTCACACATTAGTAGCTTTTGTTTTAGCTTTTTGTCTTGACCAACAAAAATTGGTCAAACTAATTTGATGTGAACTAAGAAAGTGTAATTAACACTCTCTTCTAGTTTCATGTTAAATTTCATGAAGTGATTTGACCATTTATTTAGTGAATTCAATTTGTTAGTGGTGGTGTACTAGCTTGAGTCTAAATTGGACACTTTGACCTATAGAATTTATTTGATCCATATAGAGTAGTCAAATCAATTTTCTTACAAATAGACATTTTTTAGGATATCATTGGCTATAATGATTCCAAGGATTAAATTTATTATGGGGAATAGATTGGTCAAATTAACGCTTCAAGTGGCATATAAAGATTAATGGGTCAAAACCATTCTCAAGACTCATTAGAGTTAACCAATAGGTAATTGTGCAAAAAAAGTTATAAAAATTATATGAGCCATCAAGAGAAATGGTTTAATTTTATTTGGATTTATGAATTTAATGCCTAGGTCCATTTAGGTGATATTAGGAAAATTTGATCAAATTGGGCCAAAGAAAATCAATTGGGTTAACATGATGGAATTGGACCAAAAAATGAAACCTAAAGTGTCCACTTAACTATAAATGATGTTCTTAAAAATTTTTGTGATCATTAGAAATGTTTGTTAATGTCAACTCGGATTAGACGTAAGGTTAACCTAAGTTTGACCATTATTTGAATTTATGGTTCATGGTTAATTTAAGTCTATAACCATGAGTTTAATGATCCAACAATTCATAGAAAACATTTTTCAATTGAAATTAATCACTAAGATTCATAGGATTGATAAAGGAAGGCACCCACCTATAAGCTTTGGGTATAGGGTGAAGGTAGATGGTATCCTTTGACTCAACATGAGTCAAGTCTCTTAGAATGATTTTGAGGGTAACCAGGCCAAATCTAAAAATCTCATGAACAATTATATGTACAAATAAGTCAATGACGTAAATTTGATTGCATGAAATTTAACACTTACGTTTGCCAAGGAAAGGTTGAACCTAAACAATAAAATAAGTCTACCTTAAGGCTAGCTAGTGCCAGACTTATTATGTAAGAATGATTCAATAAGAGATCCTTTTACATGAGCTCCTCCTAAGGCTTCTAGCTTAACCTAAAAAGGTACTTAGGTTTTCTATGTTGGTTGCATAGGAAGGATTTAAAGTTTAGCTCTATTAACATTTTGATGTCAACACGTCTAAAATTAAAACTATCTTGTTAATACTTATGGCATATCTTATTAAAATACTAAAGATATTGGGGTACCTTATTAACATCAAAATGTTAGTAAAACTTTAACTTTTTTTCTCTCAAATACATAGTCTTTGATGTAAACATATAGGACTATTTTAAACTTAGTTAAACTTTAGGGGGGAACCCATATAAGAAGTTTATTTATAGATCCTCCTTACAACACAAGCTTGACTGTAACAAGCCCTATGGTAGACCTTCTTAGTCTTAATCTCAGTCATTTCTTAGTGGATCTAAATACTTGATAAGGGTAATCAATATATCTCATTGATTTAATTATATAACTGATCATGATACTTTGAATATTAACTTAACCAAATCATTGCAGAAATCATTGCTTCTAAATACTTGATGAATACATTTAAGGATTTTAGTTAGCTAGGTGAGATAACTTTTGAAGAAATCATTGCACTAATATCATATCTTAAATTTATTAGATTATTGCTTGCATTTGCATGCTTTATAGGGTTAAGTTACGTCAAATGAATGTAAAAAATATTTTCTTGAATAAAGTGATAGAAGTGAATGTGAATGTTGTAGTTTGAAAACTCAACACATCCTAATTATGTGTTCAAGTTAAAAAGAATATTGTTTCAATTGAAGCAAAGCTCTAAAAGACTGGTATAATAAGCTCAACACATTTTTGTTGAAAAATTATATTCATAAAGGGGACTAAGGACATAACATTATTTATTTAAAAATCAAGCTCTGTTACATGCTTTTTTAATTTGATGTGTATAATTTAAAGCTATAAAAAACTCAATGTTTCAAGGATTGTCTCATATATTAAATCCTAAATTTGTAATGAGTATGATAAAAGAGATGGTAGTTTTTAACTTTTTAAGTTTTTAAGTTTTTAAGTATAACAAAAAATATTATTTTTATATCAAATTAAATTTATGGACTCATCAAAAAAATTGGAGTGAAAGAATATAGGAGTATAAATACGCTTATAAGCTAAAATACTTTGCTTGATAAGAATCTAGTGAGAAGTCCATAAATTTAAAGCTTTATCAAGAAATGATTTGATCAATAATATATCTTATAGCTATCAAAATAATATACTTTACGTTTTCCTATGTACACGCTTTTAAGAAAATCGAAAAGAAGCATAATTAATGGTAGTAAAGTGTATACTTAGATATTTGATTGGATGTCCTCTCATGAGAATATAATATCTTAATAGTACATCTTGAACAAGCCAGTTTATAGAGCACTCATGAGTCTCATAATGTAGTTGAAATCAAGACTTTGTTACTCTTTTTAATTAACCATTTTCTATATATTATATATCAGAATCCAATGGAAGTAAACTTTATATAGTTAAAAGCAAGACTTTGTTACTCATGGTGTAAACTATTTCTTGATGAATAGTAAAGTATACCTTCAAATATTTGATTGGTTGCGCTCTCATAAGAATATAATTTGCTAAGAATAGCATGATTTTTTACCTTATAAGTTATTTTTATTTTGATTGTAGTTGTACTTTTAAAAGGAAGAGTAAAACTTTACATGCTAATTTATAAGATGCCCATGAGTTTCATGATATAGTAGAAAGCAAGATTTTATTAGTATTTTTTATTAATCATTTTCTTTAGATTATATGTTAGAATCAAATGAAAATTATTTTTGATGAACACTTCAACAACAACAACAACAACAACAACAACAAGCCTTATCCCACTATGTGGGGTCGGTTACATGAATCCTTCTTCTCCATTGTGTCCTATTATGTGTCAAATTCTCATTTAATTCAAGTATACTAAGGTTATTTTTTATACATCTTAACCAAGTTTTGTTAGGTCTACCTATATTTCTTAACATAAGGAAAATCAACTACATCTACTCTCCTAACCGGGTCATTGGACAGCCAACGTTTTATGTGGCCAAATCATCTACGACGACTCTCTCTAATCTCATTTGCCACTAGAGCTACTCCAACTTTTTTCCGATCATACTCATTTCGCATTTTATCTCTAAGAGTAAGGCCACTCATCCACCTAAGCATTCTCAAATTTGCAACACTTAGTCTTATGCTTCTCTTTTATTGACCAACATTTTGTAGCATAAATCATTGGAGGTCTTACCACCATCTTATAAACACTACCTTTGTCTGTCCCAAGTCCGGATGTGAAAAGTGGAGGGTTGTGATAGGCAATCGATAGCCAGCATAAAACTTATCGAAATAATCATGACATGAATCCTTTTGATGAACACTTCGATTGCCAAAGATTATCTTCAATAGGATTTTTATACTTTGAAATTTATCCATCAGAAATGTTTTTCTTACTAATTTACCTTTTTATGGTGAAATTTAAATTAAAAAAATGATTGCTTTACTATATTATTATGAACACATTCTTAACAAGTTTTGTTATTTCGCTAGTTATAATAAGTAATGCATTGATATATACTATCTTTTTGAAATCTTCAACATAGCTTTAAGCTCTTAATCCTATCTAATTATTTAGGTGTTGCATGTCCTTTTTTCTTTATCTCCCCAATTTATATGTTTTTAATATGTTGGACAATATAGGTTTATAGATTCAGGATTGGATCTTTTGCTTATGATGGATGGATGGAGTCTTCATGGGGTCAACAATGCTATATAAGAGAACTCAATCGATCATTACTATACAGTATCAATATTAGGGGTGTATTATATTGAGATCATGATTTATGTTCTATTAGTGTTATATTCAGCTTATCATGCGGGGTTGTTAGTTTTGTATTTTGTGGCCTTCAAAATATTATCCATTTATTCATAATATATATATATATATATTTAAACTATTTAGATTTAACCATTATTATTATTATATGATATATAGGGAGCTCATCATTTATTGTGTGATAAGTTTAATTTCTTATACATATTTTATTTATATTATGTATATCTATTAGCTTTGTCAGTTCTAACACCAAACACGCTATTGGTTGACTTATCTAGCCGCCCAAAGAGCTCTTCAATGTAGACCCAATTAAACTTCACACAGTTTAATCTATAAAAAAAATCATATTATCACATGCACTTGCACTTAACAGAAATAAATTAACAAGTACCTTAATTTGTCCTTGAACGACTATATCAGCTCCATCGTAAGCACAAGATAAATCCAACCGCACTTATCTCTCTCTGTCTCTCTCCCCTAAAACAGTGTCACCATCCCTACATTAAACGTGTGATAATCTTTAACACGTCTTAATTAACTAATCTTTCTTTATTCAACTCAATAATATATTTCATATAAATCAATCTGCTACGCATCAAACGCCAATCTCAAAGAATATTCCAAATATGAGCGCAGCATGATTTTAAATATGCCAATTTAAGATCGAACGCTAACAGTTTTAAGCTTCTATAAATATTTTTGCACAAACTCAAACGAGAAATTCGAAGAGAAGAAAGCTTCGAGCTCCTTATTATCAGCAATGGCGCTGGGAGAATCTCTGTCTTCTACGCCAACTTGGGCTGTGGCCATTGTCAGCGCTGTCCTCATAGTCTTGTCTCTTCTCATCGAGCACTCTCTCCATATCCTAACTCATGTATTCTCTCTCTCTCTCTCTCTCTCTCTCGCGCGCGCGGATAAATGATAAGAACATAGATATATAAGCCGATATATGCTTTGCAGTTTGTTGATAGAAGAAAGAGGAAGAGTCTGAACCAAGCTTTAAGCCGGATAAAGGCAGGTGAGAGTTGAAGCTTTTGAATATGTATTTCTATAGGCTAAATGATTCCTTCTGCTGAACTCAAGTTTTGTGTACAGAATTGAGAAACTTGGGGTTCATTTCCCTTCTGCTGACTATGGCTCAACAACCCATCTCCAAGATCTGTATCTCTGTAAGTTCGGCTGACACTTTCCTTCCATGTAAGGATAACCCGCCTCCGCCGGACGTATCCTCCGACGGCATGGAGGACGCTAATACATGCGTAAAGAAGGTAGGGGGCTACCAACAAGGAAGCATCTGAGGACCATTAAGGTCTATTTGGTAATATATCCTAGAAAAATCGCTGAAATATTGTGATGATTCAATTTCTCTTACAGAAATATACATAATTCAAATGTTCTATGTTGAAACGAACTAGTTAAATTTTAATTAAATTTGTAGTAAATATGGTTTAAAGTCAGAGTTCTCAAATATAAGGATTTCTTCACCGCAAAATGAATTAAAGCAGTGAGATAGTCAAACAAGTAGAAGTTACCTAAAACCATAGAGTCGGATTGAAAATAATTATGATACTATTTCTGGTCAAATATGTTAAAATGATATTTACATTATAAAATTAAAAAAAGAATGAAAATGGATTTTTTTTTTTTAATAATTGAATCCAACGAAATAACCGTTTAATTTTTTTTTAAATAAATTTTTCTTCTGAATGCCATTTGATCTTTTGGGCAGGGGAAACTACCACTTATGTCATCCGATGGAACCCAACAGCTGCAAGTTTTGATATTTATGCTGGCTGTTTTCCATGTCGTTTCCTCTCTTCTCACTTTGGGTCTGGGAGAAATCAAAGTAATAATTTTTTTTCTTTTCTCTTTTAAAATATCTTAGGTCGGTTTTATTCACTTTTGCATTATTATTATTGTAATTATTTTAGATGAAGAAATGGAGAACATGGGAAGAGGAGGCTCGCACTCTGGAATACCAGTTATCTAATGGTGAGATTCTGTAGTATAGACCAAAAAAAAAAAAAAAAAGTAAAAATGGAAATCATTTTCTTGATTTTATTAATGTTCGTTAAAAAAAAAACTTATAAAAAAGCATTCTACAGATCCAAGAAGATTCAAGCTCGCTAAACAAACATCTTTTGGGAGAAGGCACATGAAGTTTTGGAGTAACCACGGGGCGCTTCTCTGGATTGTTAGTTTGAGAATAAACTTGCTGCATGCTCTTTAAAAATGCATTAAAAAATGCTTCTTTTTTTCCATTTAGTTGGCGTTTTTTATAAATTGCAAGAGCTACTATATGCTTTTCAGGTTTGTTTTGTGAGGCAATTCACCAATTCTGTATCAAGAGCTGATTATTTTGCACTTCGAAATGGCTACATTGAGGTCAGATTTTTCTTCCTTTTAAATAAAAACATAACTCTGACGACATTTTTTAATTTTATAATGGATGATATTGATATTTTCTTAAGAAGATTGTGCTTATTTTTATGTTCTTCTCCTTCAAATATGAAGTCAATTTTGAATTCTTTAAAAAAAATGATGTAATGAGTAACAATTAAATGGTTTCAATATGGTGCAGGCACATCTTGGCCCAAAGTCTGTTTATAATTTTCGCAAGTTTCTTAGACGATCTCTGGATAAAGATTTCAAAGGATTGGTGACAATCAGGTAAATGTACATCATTCACTTATTTTTTAGAGTTGTGTTTTTATCCATTGTATTACTCACAATTTCTTAGATTTGATTAGGGCGCAAATGAACCGAGCGTGCAATAAGCTACTCGTGACTCGGCTCGATTAGAGCTCGTTTATGTTCATTCATTTAACTAATCGAACGAGCTTGAATCTTTTGTAAATACTCGATTGCTAAATGAACAAGCTTGAAGAAGTTGTTGTTCAGCTCATTTATGTTCATGAATAGTATCATTTAAAGCTCACGGAGAAACACGTTGCTCGCGAACAAGCTCGATTAAGGCTCGTTTATTTCATTAAATGAGCTGCTTGTTAATAGGCTCGATAAGCCCAATCTGAACCGAGCTCGTGAACAAGCTCGAGCCGAGCTTAAACAAGATTCTTTTAAAAGCGAGCTTGAACACCATCCTAAAAGCTCGAATCGAGCTCGAGCCAGGATCGAGCTTAATAATGATAAACGAGCTTGAACTCGAACAAGCCTCTGCTCGGCTTGGCTCGACTCGTTTGTAGCCCTAGATTTGATAAAATGAATTTTTAATTTTTAAAAATATGTTTTTTTAGCAGTTGTTAGAATTACAAAAGCTAATAATAGTCTTTCAAATAAATAAATTAATAAAAAAAATCAAATAATTCGATCTTGTCCTTTTCTAGAAATATTGAGTTGAGGTGAGCAAATTTGGTTCAATCTGAATTAAATATTTCTTTTAATTAAAGTTCAACTTTAGTCTGAAATTGATTAGATGGATATCATATTTATTTATTTCATTTACATCATATTATATACATTACTCATTTTTATTAATTCATACTATTATATATATATATATATATATATATATATATATATATATATATATATATATATATATATATATATATATATATATATATTTATATTTATATTTATATATATATATATATAAATTTAAGTTCAATTTCAAACAGTTTAGAATAATTTTAATTGTGTATTTTAATAACTTTTAACTATTTAAGTCCATTTTTTATGTTTTCTGTTACGAGGAAAGGAGTCATTATTGACTTATTAGGCATTAAAAACATCATCTTTTATTAAAGATATTTTATTTACATTCTATGTATTGAACAATCAGTTTTTACTCTTCTTCTTATCACAACACTGCAGCCCTGCGATCTGGACGGCTGTCATCTTGTTTATCTTTTTCAATGCTCATGGTAATTTAGGGTTTATATATGCAATTCTTTTTTTCCTGAACTAACAATTAATGTTTTTTTAACATTTATAAAGTTTTCTTCTTAACCATTTCGGTTTCTTCTTCAATGCAGTTTTTAACAATCACTACTGGCTTCCTTTTATTCCTTTAGTGGTCAGTATATATTAATTTAACTCAGAATAAATAAGCTTCATTTTTTTTCTGAAATTGTTATCATTTTGGCGTGCTTTTTATTTTGAAAGAAATGTTTAAAGGTAAGTACAAAATCAGCTTAATTAAATGCTGATTCGTGCTTACAGGTGCTCTTGGCCATAGGAACGAAATTAGAGGTGATCATAACGAAGATGTGCTTAAAAAGCAATAAGCATAGAGTAGTGGTTTCAGGCGAAGTTTATGTGAATCCAGACGATGAGCTCTTCTGGTTTGGACAGCCTCAATGGCTTTTGATTGCAATCCATTTTATCTTAATTCAGGTAATTAAAGCTTTCATTTTTCATCACAGAAGATTGAAAACTGCCAATAAAAACTCTTAATACACGTTAAATGCTTCATAATTTTGTTTTGATACTTTGTTTATAGCTAAATATAACACAAAAAACTCTTTTTTTTTTGTTTTATAATCATCCAGAACTCATTTCAGCTGGCTTTTCTCACTTGGTCATGGGTGAGTTGACAGTTCACCGCAGTTTTATTTGAACTCCATATTATATATCATGTTAATTTTACTAACTTGGCTGCTGAATTCTCCGTCCAATTTATTCTGTATGCAGTACAAATATGGTTTCAGCTCTTGCTTCCATAGAGAAATACAAGATTTTGTGTTAAGCCTTGCAGGCAGCATTGTAGTTCAGTTCTTGTGTGCATACGTGACTCTTCCTCTTTATTCGTTAGTAAATCAGGTACTCAGAAGCGATTTACTTGGCCACAATTTTATGATGTATTTTTATTTTTTATTTTTTTATATTATTTATATGATCTATTATTATATATTTTTATTTTTATTTTTAAAAATAAATAAAAATTCTATTAAAAATACTAATAATAATTTTAGAATATTTTGAATATTTTTAAAAATAACTATCATATCAAATATATTTTATTTCAAATTAAAGCATAAAAAAATTAAATAAATATCGTCAGACCTAAAAAAAATAAGTAATCTCTCTACGTCATTCTGAATATCTGCTATATTTTTTAACAAATTGGTCGGCATACCTAACGCTGCCATATATTAAAGTGATAACAAGTGTTATCACATATCTTCCATCCGACTTTAGCCCAAATTTTCTTAATGTGTATTGTTGTTTATATAATATTCGTTGATTTTTATTTATTTATCTTAGCACTACTAATATAATAATATATCTAGACTACTTACATGTATAGATATTCAACAGACAATAAACTAAACAGTTTTTTCTTTAATGGCTTATGAACAAAAAGATGGGATCAACAATGAGGGAAACGATCTTCGCAGACAGAGTGGTGACAGGCCTCAAGAACTGGCACATAATGGCAAAGAGAGGCCTCTCCTTCAAAGAAACCAACACTGGCAGCACTACTCCTACAACTCCTCGTTCCCAATCTGTCTCTACACATTCGCTTCATCCATTAATGGCCAGTCCCAGAGCTGTTGGAAGCTCACTGTGGACTCATGGTCCTTTCCCATCATTTATTCCCAGCCCTGCAGCTGCTCCTGCCCTTCAACTTCTTCAGTTTTGAGTACTCAATCGCCTCTGAACGATCATTAAGATCAGGTGCGAACAATGCAGAAGGTTTGCGCTCTTTTTCCAGTGCTAAGGCTTGGAATACAGGGACAAGAGGATTCGAGTTTCCAACGAGAAGGCGAGAGCTTGAGGAGATACAGAAAGTAACGGAGGAGATGATGGGAACGAGTGGGCATCGTAGTGGGTTCGAGGGAGGGGAGATGTCTTTTAGGATGTGGTGGAAGCAGGAGATGATTTCGCCCATCGGTGGTCGGAGATCATCTTGATGTTTTGGTTTACTGAAAGTAGAGACTTTGGATGTGTTCTTACGGAAATACAAACAGGATAATAGTTGTTATTTTTTTCAATTAATGGAAGATTTTTTAGTTAAAATTTCTTTACTTTGCAATTTATTTTTAGGAGAAGTTAATCCAAGATTCTATTACTCCTTAATTCACTGTCTAAAAAGGTCACTTTTTACTACAGTGTAATAGTAGCCAAATTATACACTTATGTCAATGTGAATTGAGTTTATCAAGTTATGCAAGTTATGTTATTAGGTTGAAACAGACCAGCAAGTGCCCATCAATTGATCCAACTTGTCTAAAAGTTAGTTGAAAGTTGCCTCAAAAACCTGCAATTGAAGTTAACATTTATTATTAGTTGCTGCCAAAGAAAATGTCAATTTGCAAATAAACTTTTCAACAAAAATATTACTAGCGTGATTATATATATTTATATATGTGTGTATGTCTGTGTGTTGATTTATCCACTGTTTACTCAACAATTCTTCTTCCTTCAATAAATTTTCAACATTTTGTATAAGAGCTTTGTTTGATCATTCATTGGGCATCATGGACATCAACATTTGCAATGGCCAACCCCAACTAATCTTTAATCTCAATTCTAATTTTCAATTGAAAATATAATGATTTTGGGTCTATCAAAATGAGGACCTATTTTTGCTCCCAAAATTTATAAAAGATCATTGAAGAGGGATTAAATATTTCAGAAGATATCTGTGGTGTTTTAATTTGGAGTCGGGTGAATACTACGCAAATTTTAGGGGGTACTTATTGAAGTAATCGGATATGATATTGAGGTAAGATGTACTATCTCGAAAGATGGAAACATCACCCTATAATGGACTTTATCACCTAATAAGGACTCCTAAGGTAAATGAGTCTTCATATATACCAGAGATATTTCCCCTACTTTATATGGAGAAGTAAAGCATGGTTTATTTATGCTTGGTTCTTTAGTTCTTAATGAAAGCAAGCTTCCATAGTTAATTACATCATAGGAAGTGGGAATCTCCTAAGAAAACTCTCAATTAAAGTAGTCAATAATTATCTCCAAAGATTTCAAGCTTAAACTATCAAAGGATTTGGTATTTTTGGAAATCAAGTGAGAAAGTTCAATTTAGAAGGCTTATTTTCATATTCCAAAAGAAGGTGAGTAGGGGAACTCATGATACTAGGAAGCCTAGTGAGCACTCTAGTTTACCTTATAGTGAAGCTTTATATGTTTGAAAGAAAAAGTTTATTTTTATATAACTTGAAATTTTATTTCAATACTAGGACTTATAATCCATCAACACAAGATTGTGAAAATGCCTAAGAGGTGAGAGCTTATACTCATAGCCTGAAGGAAACAAATAGCCATGGATCCTAAATCTATGATGCTTTAGCATAAGCTGAAAGCATGACCTAAGCCTAATCGAAAAATGGGATATAGTGATTTATCTCCATAAGAGAGGATAAACCCATCCCGACTCTTCTTGACTTACAACTGTCTGGAGTGGTCGCCAGCTAACACCTCATTTGCTTCAAAATCATGTAGGTCAGTCTTATGATAGTGTAAGATAGCTCGTCTGTTATTTAATTAGGAAGGAGACTATAGTCCTAAACTCACTCTGTAAGAGATTAGGTCATGACTGACATGAAGACATGACTTAGACTAAAATGCAAAAATTTTATAATTCTTTATATCATTTTGACACTTTCATTTGGATAAAGGCTTAGAAAAATTATGCTTAAATTCATAATGAAGTAAGGTTATTGGCTAAATCAGTGGGAGGAGGTGTTCTCCACTATAAGGGATGCCCTCATAGGTCATGCATTCCCCTATCGTGCAAGAGTGGAGACCCTCCCTATTCAAGAGTGAAATAAGATGATATGCATGATTGTTGCCACCTACATCATTCAGCTAAGAGGTTATTAAATCTTTTAATTATTTTGATTGTAACCTAAGCTTTAAAGTGAGATTATGAGTAATATTTATATTTTAATTATGAGCTATTTAATGGGGTAAGAAAATTTTATTTAATCCTAAAAAAGCTTACCGCATCCAGGCCACACATTTAATTATCAAGCTTGAAAAACCTACAAAAAATATGTCATTTCTATTGCACAGGCTAAACATAACAATCAAACATTCATAGATTTTCATAAAAGAATAAAAAGATGGTGCAGCCAAGTATCGCCGTACACACCGAAAAGAAAAATAAATTAGGTAGCCAGCTCTACCCTTATATAACCTGGATTATAAAAGAATATTACAACTACAATTGAATGAATACTATGGGGGTCTTCACACTTCATCTTTCTTTTTCCCTTTTGACTTGGTCTTGCTCCAAGGCTTCACAGGGCCTCCCATGTCTTTACCTTCTAGTCACTGCTCATCCTAAACCCCATAACACTAATCCTAAATCTTATTGCAAAATTACATATTTATGAAAAATGAAATCTAACTACACCTATAAAATAGATGTTAGCTAAACATACATACAAACCAAGCATTTATATTCTATAAATTTGGACTTAGCACGATGCACATGGGTAACCAAGCCCACCATTCCTAATGTGGATTATGCTTAGGGGCCTAAGCAACTTACAAGTAAAAGAATTTATATTCACTTATTATTTTAGCGGCCTCTTCAGCGTAATCCCCTATAAAAAATATCATTAGGCTAATAGTGGCTTAACATCTAGTCTACGCATAAATAATCCTAACATCCAGTCTAAAATATCACATCATAAAATAAAATACAACATCACAACATACACCGCACTAACTAAGAGCTAGAAGTGGTGACTTAGTATTCTAATGTGTGTGTTAAGGTTTAGTGTAGTATGTCTTACTAGGCTTTAGGATTATGGTCATCTAAATTTAGAATTGTTTAAGTTAATCATGAGGGGAGGTTTCACTTCAAGTGATTAAAAGGATTGATTAGTTTTATTTTTTATTTTTTTTGTTTCACTTAATATTCACTTAAGATCTAATTATTGTAAAGAGAGGAAAGAGGTTTAACCTCATTCATCTATATCCTAAGTTATTTTCTAAAGGCATGTTATTATGATTTTTGGTTTCTTTTAATCAATGATTTATTAAATATTTTATCAATCCTAAATTTAGGTTAATATTAAATAATCATATTCAAATATGAAAGGTATCTTAAGATTACTGAAATTGAATTACTATCACATGGATAATGTTACATCATTCATTTTCATCATCAATAACATGCATATGATTTAGAACTTAACATACTTATATATGCAATATATTTTTGGCACACTTGAATGATTACTAATGCATATATTTTTAGTAGAAAAGAGGGATTCCTTTCCTTAGCTAAGTATACATACACAGGTATTATAAATTTAAGCAAGTACGTACCATTGTTAAACTAGGGATGTGAGGTAATCTAAGACCTCCTTGGGGATACTTAAAGCCTTGTGTTCCCGAGATGTCCAGACTATATGCTTGTTATCTTAAATATATATAGATGCATACACTAGCATAGGAATGAAAATCATGCAAAAGATTGTATGTTAGCAAATTTATTTACTCATATAAAGTAAGGCTCTATCAAAATTCTAATGCATGTATACATATGAATAAAATTAAGTAAGTATGTACCATTGCTAAACCAGAGAAATTAGGTAATCTAAGACCATCCTTGGGGCTACTTAAAGCCTCAAATTCTTGGGATATCCAGACTATATACTTATTAACATTCAAACACATGTAAACATACACATGAATCATGCAAATAGAAAATCCTTTAACATGTTTAAGCTATAAGCAGATGTAAATCACATAAAATATTCATAGCCAACATCAATTTAAATCTTCATCATTAGTTTTTTATTTCAAAAATAATTTGAGATTTATTAGTGATAAAAGCCATGTTATATAATAAGATTAAGTCAACACATGCAACTTATACATATACAATCATATTAATTTGATTCTTTTATTTGAAGACATGAATTCATGATACAAATAACATTCAAATTTATAATGATTGAAAAAAAAATTTCACATAATACATTCAATCACATTAATTCCTAAGGGCAATCAAGTTAAATAAAATTCTTTAAGACTAACCTAAGTTGTTATGAAGTTTAATTTTTGGATTTGTATTATTAAAACTTAAAGAGAAGAAAGACATTTGTTGTTTTGCCCCATCTCGCATTAGTATCTTAATGTGTTTAAGGAAAAATAATTAAGTAAATTTTATGGAATGATTAAGTTTAAATCATTATACAATTAATTTAATTTCCCTTTCCTAAATCTTCTTAATTTAATTAACCACCTAATTGTGAGCTTTCAATGATATTTTAATGAGAAATTAAAATTTGCAATGCTCTTAAAAGGACCTAATGCAATTAGGCTCATACTTAAGAGTTAATTAAATTAAGGGAGAAATAAACTAAGTACTCTTATGGTTTTCCCACACCCATGGGTTAACCATAAATTTCTTAATGACCTTTATGTTATTAAACACATAAAAAGAACCCATAAATTTAATTTGAATTATCTGAAGTAATTATTTTCCCTCATCATTCCCACTGTTAACAATGATCAATTATCATTAATTATTTAAATTTTATTTAGCATTTTTAATAATTATAAAGTTGATTAAGGAGGGTAATTAGGATTATAATTTCAAATTCACCAAATTACATAGCCAATAAATCCCAAGAAAATTATGAGAGGAAGAGGACATCACATGGGATTAACCAAATTTGAGATCAATTGGCCAAGTAATTACACCTTAATTAGAGTAATTAACCTAGACATCAAACTTTAATTATGCACTATTCATCAACCAAACATTAGAGGTTTTATTTTTACTAAATTCTACTTTGTTCACCCTTTCCAAAATGGGTTTACTCATACTTTTTGGATTTGTCTATAATTAGTTATGAATTTTTGAAGTTCTTGCTATTTAATGACATTTTAACACCTAATTAATTCCCTAAATCGTCGGTGCCATGCGGAAGCTAATGTGGTAGCGCTTTCCACATGGCGGCATGGGATATGTTATTTAAAACATCCCCCGTCATGACTGAGTTAGCGGTGGCAGACGCGGTTTTGTCCCCGCCATCCGGTCACGGATCAGATGGCAAAGATTAATTATGTGGTTCCTAATGGATTAAATCAAAAAAAATATAAAGGATTAAATCATAGCCATCTATTCTAATCATGCAGAATGGGCCGGATCTCATTCCCCAGTCGGAAGGCGAATTGTCCACCTTCGCCGCTTCATCCAGAATCGCGTAGCTCAGGATGTTGGGATTGACTCCAAAACATGCAAGGAGGAGATCTAAGGAGATCCTATAGTGGAATCGCTTGCAATCACACTTTTCTAAACAAAAGATCAACACTTAAGGGATTTTCTATGGTTTGCTAGAGTTTTACCTTGTCAAAGCTAGAGACTGGCGGTCCATTGACTGAGGTAGCTTCATCTTGAAGAGATGAAGCCCTATTGAGAAGATCTCAAGCTGCCTCCTCACCGATGCCTCTGTTGACCAAACGTCCCCACTAAGCTTGTTGGAGTTGGTCTTGGAGTGCCTTCCGGTGATCAAATTGATTGGAGATCGATTCCATTTGACTCGTCAGAGCTAGGGGAAGGTGTGGGAAGAGTTAATTTGAGTTTGGTGGAGTTTATGTGAGGTTGGACGAATGAAGCTCTCAATTTTGAATGGGGGTTGGTCTCACTGGCGAGGGAGAGCATGAGAGAATCGGAAAAAGGTTTGGGACTCGAAATACCTTAAGGAAGCTTTGTATGAGGTTTCAATGGATGGGGAGGAGTATAATCCTCCCCAAGTGAACCAAGGGCTGAGATTGGCTCAGCCTTTGGCAGTCGTCTGGCCGGGGAGGTGGTAGTGGACTGCTGAGGTGGAGGGGCCTGAGAGGCTAAGATGGTGACATTGGTTGGAATGGGTGTACCTCCTCCTCCAAGTGAACCAATGGGGTTCCTTAGGTGAGTTCACCCTCTCATGACCTAAGCTGAACCCAACAACCTTGGGTTAGGTTGGGTCAGTGATTCTAGTATCCAAGAATGGCCAAAGGTGACTGCCATGGCTTGGGGAGTGAGAGAACCCATCCAAATGGGGATTCTATCTTATTTGATTTTGTTAGTTCCAGGGTTTTGACCCAAACCAAGTTCACCATGGGTAGTGTTCACTTGAGCTGGCCCATGGTGACCTAAGGATGAGTCATGCCAAGTTTGGTTGGGTTTGACTCAATTTGACAAATATGGGTCAAATAAGGTTCAATTGGGTTAGGTTGACTAATTGGTCAAATAGGGTCAAACCAAGTATTTGGGTGTGTTCAAATCATGATTTGGAATGTATTAGTGCAATTAGTTTTGTTTAAATTAAAGTGGATTTGATTTTGACTCATATGGGTCAAATGGGCTAAGTTGACCAATTTAGTCAAATTGGCCAAATTGGCTTGGGTGGAGGATTATTTTAGGTTCAATTGATCATTTGAGAATGGTTGTAGGTGTTGGTTTGAATCAATTTGGATTTGGGAAGGATTTTGTTCAATTTGACCTTTTAGGTCAAATTGGGCTAAATGGGTCTATTAGGTTGGTTTGACCAAATTGGGTTCAATTGAAGGTTGGATCATGTTTAATAATCAATTAGTGATTAATTAGAGGCATTGGTTTCAATCAATTGGGTTTAAGATTTGATTTGGCCCAATTTGGTACTTTAGGTCAAATTAGGTCAAGAGACCAAATTAGTTTGGTTTGGATCAATTGGTTGCAATTGGACAATTAAAGATGATCAACAATCATTATAGAGGAGATTGGATGGGTTGATTCAATCCAATTTAGGTTGGATTAAGGTTTGAATTAATTTGATCATTTAGGCCACTTTGGGTCAAGTGGACTAAATGGGTTAACTGAGTTGAATTAGTTGAATTGGGTGTTGAGAAGAGTTCAATAATAGATTTAGGGTTGATTGATGGCTTTGATTGCAATTGATTTGAGTTTGATTGGATTTTGGCTCATTTAGAACTTTCAGGTCAAATGGGCTAACTTGCGTTAATTGGATTCATTTGGTTCAATTGGTTTGATTTCAAGTATTAGAGGGGTTTGAATAGAGTATTGAATAGTTGGAGTACTTTTGTGAAAATCAATTGGATTTGATTTACTTGAGAGGGTTTGGTTTGGATCCAAGGATCATGGTGGAGTTAACTTAGGTTAGGGGTTAAGTTAATTTGGCTTGGAGCTTGGATAGAAAATAAAATTTAATTGAGGTTGGTTGTGTTGGCTTGAGGTTGGTTTTGGATGAGTGGGCAAGCATGGGTTTTAGTTTAGGCCATATGATAGGTAAGACCTATTTGCCTTAGAGTATAACCTAAGCTTAGGGTATGCCTTCCTAAGTCTCTAGGCTTAGGTTTAGTGTTCCCCTAATCACTAAAAGTGTCTTATTACTAGGGAAATCTAAGTGCCTAGAAGATTCTTAAGTCTACGATGGGAAGGATAAGTCCTCACTCCAGAAGTAAGGTCAACAATATATCAATGTTGACCTCACTTTTGGAGTAAAAATTCTTCCTTTCTATCTTAGACTTAAGAGTCTTCTAGACACTTGGATTTTCCTGGTCATAAGACACTTCTAGTGATTAAGAGAATATTAAACCTATACTTAGAGACTTAAGAAGGCATGCCCTGAGCTTATGTCATGCCCTAGAGTAAATAGGTCCTACCTATCCTATGGCCTAAATCAAAACCCATGCTTGTCCATTCATGCAAAACCAATCTCAAACCAATACAATCAACCTTAATTGGATTTTATTTTATATTGAATCTCCAAGCGAGATTAACTTAACCCTTAACCTAAACCATTTCCACTATCATCCTATAGATCAAACCCATAGCCCATTCAATTGACCCAATCCAATTGACTTTCATAAAAGCACTCTAACCATTAAAATATCTATTTTAAATTCTTTTGAGATTCAATCGCCAATTGAGCCAAATTAAGCAAATTTGGCCACTTGACACAAGTTGACCCAATTTGACCTAAAGGGCCAAATTGAGTTAAATCTCATTCTAAACCCAAATTAATTGAAACCAATGCCTCTAATCAATCATAAATTGTTTTGAACATGATCCAATATCTAATTAAATCTAATTTGGTCAAACCAACCCAATTAACCCTCTTGACCCAAATTGACCTAAAGGGTTCAATTAAACCAAATTATTCTCAAATCCAAATTAATTCAAACAAATAGTTGCAATCATTCTCAAATGATCAATTAAACCTAAACCAACTCTCCACCTAAGCCAATTTGGCCAATTTGACCAAATTGGTCAACTTAGCCCATTTGGCCCATATGAACTCATATGAGCCAAATCCAAATCCACCTCAAATTAAACTAAACCAATGGTAGAAATACATTCTAAATCATCATTTGAACACATCCAACTCCTTGGTTTGATCCTATTTTATCAATTGGTCAACCTAGCCCAATTGAATCCCATTTGACCCATGTGGGTCAGATTGAGCCAAACCCATTTAAACTAATATCAAACTTAACCAAACTTGGCATGACTCATCCTTGGGTCACCATGGGCCAGCCCAAATGGGCCCAACGCATGGTGAACCTAGTTTGGGTAAAAACTCATGAACCAACCCACCAAATAAGATAAAATCCCCATTTGGATGGTCTCACCCACACACCAACCCATGATAGCCACCCTTAGCTCATTTTGGACATGAGGACCATTGACCCAACCTAACCCAAGGTTGTTGGTTCACTTGGGGGACGAGGTACATTCCATGCTAGCCCTTATAGCTGCCTCAGCCTCTCAAGACCTTCCACCTCAATAATCCCCTTCCATCTTCGACCACCTACCTCGATCGGATGACTACCGAAGGCTGAGCCAATCTTAGCGCTTGGTTCATTTTGGGAGGAGAGTATACTCCTCCCCCATCGATTCAAACTTCACATAGAGCATTCATAGATGATTTTGAGTAGACTTAGAGCCTTCCTCAATCCCCTAGTGTACCCCATCACCGGCAGTTCAAAACCGAGAGCCCCATCTGTCCAACCTTACCTAAACTCCACCAAACTTTAATTAATTTTTCCCACACCTTCCCTAATCTCCAATGAGTTAAAATGAATCGATTCCCAATCGATTCGATCATCAGAAGGCACTCCTAGACCAACTTCGGTGAGCTTAGTGGCAGTGTTTGGCCCATAGAGCTATCGACAGGGAGGCAACTCGCGAGCTTCTCAACGGGGCTTCATCTCCTCAAGACTAAGCTACCTCAGTCATTGGGCCGTCAGTCTTAAGATCTGATGAGGTAAAATTCTAGAAAATCGTAGAAAATTCATTATGTGTATGTGTTTTGTGAAGAGTTTCGTGATTACACATGATTTCCACTATAGGATCTTTTTAGATCTTCTTCTTGCATATTTTGGAGTCGATCTTGATGTGCCATGAGCTCCGACGAGCTCGGATCAAGCAGTGGAAGGCAGACAGTGTCAGTCTTCTGGCACTCAAGGGATAAAGGATCTACCGCCGTCCATTCTGCATGATTAGAATGGAAGATCATGGTTTAACCTATTAGAAAATTTGATTTAATCCCTTAGAGATCACATGATTAATCTCCACTGCCCGATCTAAGATCGGATGATGGGGATGAAATCGCATTCGCCACCACAGACTCAGCCATCATGGGGGACATTTTAAGTAGCCAATCCCATGGTGTCATGTGGAAAGCATCACCACGTTAGTTCTCATGTGGTGCTGATGGGTTAAAGGGTTCATTAGGGGATTAAAATGCCATTAATAAGCCAAAACTTCAAAAATTCAGAACTAATTGTAGCAAAATCTTAAAAATATAAGTAAACCCATTTTAGAAAGAGTAAAAAAGGAGAATTTAATAAAAATAAAATCCATAAGGTTTGATTAATGAATAGTGCTTAATTAGGGTTTGAAGTTTTTCCTAATTACTTTTATTAAGCCTTAATTACTTGACCAATTGATCTCCTTGGGATGTCCTCTGCCTTCCATTACTTTTTTTAGGATTTATTCACCATTTAATTTGGAGAATTTATAATTTTAACCTTAGTCGCCCTCTTTAATTAATTTAATAATTATGAAAATAACTAAACAGTAAAATTTTGGTTATTAATGATAATTAATCAATATTAATAATGGAAATGATCAAGGTAAATGATTAAGGCCTATTCATTGGTCATTTGCTTAAGTCTCTTTCCATAGGATGTTTAATTAACTTATGATTTAATTAAGGAATAATTAAGTGAATTAATAATAAAATTAAATCAATTTAAAATGATAATTACTTCAGATAATTTAAATTGAATTTATGGGTTCCTCTTTATGTGTTTAATAACATAAAGACCCTTAAGAAAATTATGGTTAACCCATGGGTGTGGGAAAACCTTATGAGTACTTAATTAGATTCTTCTTTAATCTAATTAATCATGAGCCTAATTGCATTAGATCCCTTTAAGAGTATTGCAAAATTTAATTTCTCATTTGCACATCATTGGAGGCTCATGATTAAATGATTAATTGAATTAAAGAGACGTAGGAAAGGGAAATTAAATGAATTGCTTAATGATTCAAACTTAATTAATCCATAAAATTCAGTTAACCATCTTTTCCTTAAACACATTAAATCGCTCACGTGGGATGAAGTAAAATAGAAAAAAATCATTTCTCCTCCTTAGGATTTATTAATTTAAACATAAAAATCAAATTTCATAAGAAGTTTTGGTTAATCTTAACTGATTTTATTTAACATGATTGTCCTTATGAAGTAATGTGATGGATGTATTATGTGGCAATGTTTAATTATTCCTTTCCAATCATCCTAAATTTATATGTCATTTGATATCATGCATTCATGTTTTCAAATAAAAGATTCAATTTAATTTATATATGTGTAAGTTGCATGTGTTGGATTAATCATATTATATGTGTGACTATTATCACTAATAAATTTCAAAATTATTTTCAAAATTATAAATTAATGATGAAAAATTAAATTGATGTTGGCTATAAATATTCTATATGATTTACCTTTGTTTATAGATTAAACATGTTAAATCATTATTATATTTTTCATGATTCATGTGTATGCTTACATGTATTTAAATGTTAGTAAGTATATAGTATGTACATCTCGAGAATATGAGGCTTTAAGTAGGCCCAAAGAGGTCTTAGATTACCTCACTTTCTTGGTTAACAATGGCACGTACTTACTCAATTTCATTCATATGTATACGTACATTAGAATTTGGATAAAGATTTATTTTGCATGAGTAAATAAATTTGTTAACATATAATATTTTGCATGATTTCCATTCTCATGGTTGTATATACATTCATATATATTTAAGATAGCAAGTATATAGTATGGACATCCCAAAAATACAAGAATTTAAGTAGCCCCAAGGAGGTCTTAGATTACCTCACTTCCCTGGTTTAAATAATGGCACATATTTGCTTAAATCTTTAATACATGTGTATCTGTACTTAGCAAAAGAATAAAATTTCTCTTTTATACTAAAAATATATGGATTCATAATCATTTAAGTGTGCTAAAAATATGTTGTATGTATAGGTATGTTAAATTCAAAATCATATGCATGCTATTGATGATAAAAAAGAATTATATAACATTATCCATGTGATAGTAATTTAATTTCATTAATCTTAAGATGCCTCTCATGTTTGAATAGGATCCTTTAAGATCAACCTAAACCTATGATTAATAAAATATCTAATAAATTATTCACTAAAAGGAAATCAAGTTATAATAACATGCTTTAGAAAATAACTTTGTGTAGGGATGAAGGAAGCTAAACCTCCTTCCTTTCTTTGTAATAAGTAGATGCTAAGTAAATATCAAATGAAATAAAAAAAATACAAATTAAAATTTGCAAATCTTGTTTATGACTTGAAATGAAACCACCATCATATGTAACTTAAACAATTTCCAAACTTAGATGATCATAATCCTAAGGCCTAGTAAGACATACTAAACTACATTTAAGCACAAACATTAGAATGCTAAGCCACCACTTCTAGCTCTAAGTTAGGATGATGTATGTTGTGATGTTATCCTTTTATTTTATGATGTAATATTTTAGACTGGATGTTAGGATTTGCTTATACGTAGACTGAATGTTAGGCCGTTATTAGCCTAATAATATTTTATGCAGGGGATTATGCTGAAGGGGTTGCTAAAATAAAAACAAATATAACTGCTTTTGCTTACAAGTTTTTTATACCCCTTTACATAATCCATATTAGGACAAGCGGGCTTGGTTATCCATGTGCATGGTGCTATGTCTGAATTATAGAATATAACTATTTGAGTTTGTATGGTTGATTTAGGTAATATCTATTTCCCAGGTGTAGTTAGATTTTACTTATCATAAATATGTAATTTTGAAATAGAAATTAGGATTAGTGCTATGGCTTAGAATGAGCAATGGCTAGAAGGCAAAGTCTTGGGAGGCCCTATGAAGGCTTGGAGAAAATCAAATCAAGCTAAATAAGGAAAAGAAGAAAAATGAAGACCCCCATAGCATTTTTCCAATTATAATTGTAATATTCTTTTGTAATCCAGGTTGTATAAGGGTATAGCTCGGCTACACAAATTTTCTCTTTTCTAGGGTGTACGGCGGTACCTAATGGCACCGACCTTTTATTATTTTATGAAATTTATGAATGTTTGATTATTGCATTTAACTTGCACAATAAAAATGGCATGATTTTCATAGGTTTCTTAAGTTTGATGATTGAAAGTGTGGCCTGGATGCGGTAGGCTCTTTAGGACAAAATTTAATTTTCCAACCCACACTAATAACTCATAATTAAATTTTAAAATAACTCATAACCTCACTTTGAAGCTTAGGTTATAATCAAGATAATTAAAAGATTTAGCAACCCCTTAATTGAATGATGTATGTTTTAACAATCATGCATATCATATTATTTCTTTCTTGAATAGGGAGAGTCTCTACTCTTGTACGATAGGGGAATGCTTGCCATGTGAGGGAGGGCATCCCTTATAGTGGAGAACACCTCCTCCTAGTATTTTAGCCAATAATCTAATTTCATAATGAATTTAAGCATACTTATCCTAAGCTTTTGTCCAAATCAACGTGTCAAAAATGATATAAAAGTGTTAAATTTTACATTTAGTCTAAGTCATGTCTTCATGCCAGTGATGATCTAGTCTTTTAGGGAGTGAGTTTAGGACTTTAGTTTTCCTTTCTAATTAAATAACAACCTAGGTATCTTGCACATACATAAGACTAGCCTACATGGTTTTGAATCATAGGAGGTATTAGCTGGCGGCCACTCTAGATGGTTGTAAGTCCAGAAGAGTTGAGATAGGTTTATCCTCTCTTATGGAGGTAAACTATTATGTCCCATTTTTTATTTAGATTTAGGTCATGCTTTTAGCTTGTACTAAAGCATCATAGATTTAAGATTTGAGGCCATTTGTTTCCTTTCGAGCTATAAACCTAATTCCTCACCTCTTAGGTATTTCCATAATATTGTGTTGATGAACTATAAACCCTAATATTCTAATAAAATTTCAATTCAAATAAAAATAAACTCTCTTTCAAATATATAAAATCTCACTATAAGATAGATTGGAGTGCTCACTAGGATTCCCAGTATCTTGAGTGCTCCCTACTTATCCTCCTTCGGATTATAAAAATAAGTCTTCCAAATCGAACTATCCCACTTAATTTTCTTGAAATACCCAATCCTTTGATAGTCTAACCTTGAAATCTTTGAAGATAATTATTGCTATTTTAATCAAGAGTTTTCTTATAAAATTCTCATTTCCTAGGATGTAATTAATAATGGAAGCTTGCTTCCATAGGGAACTAAAGAACCCGACATAAAATAAACTTTGCTTTACTTTTTCATGTAAACTAGGAGAAATATCTTTGGTATAAACAAAGACCCATTTGCCTTAGGAGTCCTTATTAGGTGATTAGGTCTATTCTAGGGTGATGTTTTCATCTTTCAAGATAGTACATCATACCTCAATGTCATACCCGATCACTTCAATAAGTACCCCCTAAAATATACGTGGTGTCCACATGACTCCAAATTAAAACACCACAATCAACTCTTTTTATAAATCAAAATATAACACTTGAAGAGGATCAACTAAAGGACCTTCAAGCATTATTTGTATTACTACAGGCAATGACATAAGATATTTTTTTATAAATTATAGGTGGAATAATTGCTAAACAAGCATGAAACATATTGTAAAATGACTTCCAAGGAAATAGAAAGGTACTATTGGCCTCACTTTTGAAGTGAGGTTGACAACCATCTCCTTAGACCTATGATTCTATCTAGGCATTAAGTTATTCCCAGAGATAGAATACTTCTAGTGGCTAGGAGGACATTAACCCTAAGCCTAAAAGACTTAAAGAGTTCAACCCTAGGGTTAGATCCTGACTTAGGTTAGGTAAGGCCCACCTACCCTAAACCTAATCAATACCCAATACTATTGACCTCATTTTTGAATGAGGTTAACATCATTTCTAAAACCAAGAATTATGACACCTAATCCTAGATTAGGTGTTTCCTGACTTAAACACTTAGATTACTATGCTTAGTGACTTAGTGAATTCTCCTAGAGCTTGACTCAACCCAAACAAATGGGATTAGGTGGATCTAAACCCAACCCAAAGCTAAACAAACATACTCCAATTGAAAATTAAATCTAATTAAACTTAGGCAAAGGTGACTGAGATGGCTAACCTAACTACCCTACTTAAGCTCGAAATCACTTGAACCTAAAGAAAGTCACATAAAATCAAAATAAATTCAAATCATATCAAACTAAAAGCATAAAATTTATTTTATGAATATGAATGGAATCAAATCCAAATGAAGGTCAAATGAAAGTCAACCATTGAACATAAGGGTTGGCTTATGTGGGTCCCACCAAGTCAAAGGTCAACCCACCATAATTTGACAAAAACTAAATCATTCTAATGGTTTCAAATAATAAAATAAACATGTTTGAACATGAATCAAATGAATCCAAATCTAATAAGGCCTTAATTAGGTTAATTAGACCATTTGACCTAAAGGGGACTAAATGGACCTTATTGAATTCAATTCCTAATTAAATTGAAATCAACTCAAATTAATTTCCTAAAATTATTTAACAATATTTATTAAACAAAAATTAACTAATTATTAGAGTTAATTTGATTATTTGACACAATTAGACCAATCTTAACTCATTAAGCCCAAATTGGGTTTTAAACAAAAATAAATTAAATTCAATTGAATTAAATCATACCAAATACTTAGATTAATATAATTGAAAGCTAAACACATTACAATTGAGTCAAGAAGGTCATTTGACTCAATTAGATTTAACCAAATCCATTTAATCATTAATGAGTTAAGTGCTGAAGCAAGCAAGCAAACAACTCCAAATTCATGAAACCCATTCATTGGGGACATCATAAATGATTAAATGAACATAATAGAAACTTAAATCTAGCATCAATCCATCAAATGGAAAAATCTATCCCAAGTCAAGAGGGAAAATACCTAAAGTGGAATAAATCAATGTGTTTTAACATAAACCTAGAATAATCACATTGAAACACAACTAAACTCATCCTAAGATGTGTATAAGTGAATGACAGCTAAGACTAAGAAAAAAAAATAGCACAAGACCAACCCAAGCAAAGGAATATTCTATGGAGAAAATGAAGGAAGCTTGGAGACAAACTCCTCGGCCAATCCATTCCCTCACCTCCACTCCTTATCCTATATATCTTGGACTATTCCTAATCAACTGACCACCCCTTGGAGCTAGCCTCCAAGGGTGGCAATCATCTTGGCTAGCCATGGTGGGCTACCCATTAGCTATACTTCTTAGCCAAGAGTGAAAAACTAAGAAAGACCTTTCACCAAGCAAGCTTGAGTCTTCCATTACATTCCTCTAGTGAAACAAAGGAGAGCACACACTTTCCCCCATCCCCATGTCATCAGCTGGCCAGAGTTTGACCAAAGAAACTAGAAAATATACGTAACTTGGTCAATAGGCCGATCCATAAGGAGGCAATATAATTCCTTCTTCCAAGACCTTCACTAGGTTCTCATGAAGCTTTTCAAATCATCCCCACCACTGGAGGTCACCATCGACAAGATATGGAATCAAACTGAGGACTTAATCTTTTAGCTTTGGTCCTTTTAAAAATGAACTTAATCTTAAGTGAGATCAAGCCATATAGATGCATTCCATTTGAGTTCTTGATAGATTTGCAATTGAAATCGAATGATTTCATCGGCTAAGTCATCAAAAATTACCTTAATTCAACATATGACCTTCAGCTTTCACTATCATTAAAGGAGATATAATCTCCGCCGTTTGTACCTTCTATTAAGAATGGATGGTTTCGATTTGTCACATGATCCAATTTATATCTTATAAGAATTGCGGGCTAAATCCTGACTGTCCGTTTGAAGATTAAACGTTCATAGATCATTCTACATGACCGCCACTTTTGATGTGGGATGGATCCCACTGGCTCAATGGCATCTCACCACGTGGAAAACAATGTTGCGTCAATGTCGCATCAGTGACACATGGCACCTACCATTTAAAATGGTATAATCCAATTTTTTGAATTTAAAAATTACTAAAAAATCACCATAACTTCAAAAAATTATAGATAATAAATTATTCAACCAAAAAAATGCAAATAAGGGCTCTATGGATTCATCTCACTGAGAGAAATCCAATAAACCCAAAATTACCAATTAATTTCAGAGAATTTTGGGTTAATTTAGATTTAAATGAAAATAATCAAACTCAAATTAAACTCAAACCATTCATTCATTTGACTTCAAACTTTGAGGAATTGAAATTAAGGTTAAAATACACCTTAGATAATATTTTCATAATTTATTGGCAAATAAAACTAAAATTATAAAATTTTCAAGCCATAGGCTCTGATTTAATGAAATAAATTAATATTAAATTAGGAAACTTAGAAAAAGTTATAAAATTAAGTACCATCATAATAAACCCTAATAAACCTAAATATATTAGTAAACCCACTAAAACCTTATAAACCCTAAAATGACTTAATTAAGCCATTAATTGAATTAATTAATTTAATTAATGAACTTGAAATTAAAAAAATCATAATAAATCAACCAAATATCCACAAATTTAAATTAAACTCTCAATGAATACATCTTCTAGAGAGGAATATAGAAAAATTAAAACCCCAAATTAATTTTTTGCCTAATTTAGGCTTAATTTGAGTTTTAGTTAAATAATTAAAACTTTAATTAGTCATAAATTATACATCTTATTAAAGTAAAAGTTTAGATAAACCAAATTGACAAGGAATCCCACTTATCATAAAAATTATAGAGCAAAATGATCTCTAGATTGGAAGTTATCAAATTTCTTATCCTTAAGTTATTTTAAATGAAAATTTAAATAAAAAAATTATAAAAATTATAGAGATTTATAAAATTTCTTTAGCTCACTTTCATTAACATCAGAACACTTTAAAAACTTCATTAAGTTGGTAAGTTAATGAACTCAATTAATAGTGTAATTAAGGGTTTAAAATTAAAATAACAAAATATAGAATTTAATCATAAACCCTAGATCATTAAATGTATAATATTGCAATTAATAAATTAAAATTTAAACATTATTTAACCTCTAAACTTTACAATCAAATATGAAATCCATTAAAAGGGGAATCTCTTAAACTCATTTATATTATGAATAACATAATCCCAAATGAAAATAAAAGTAATAAAACAAATTAATTAAATATAAACAATCCAAAAGTTTGAAATGGCCTAGATTTAAGTTAAGTACCCAAAGTCAATTAGTTTCTTTGATTTCTTGAATTATGATTAGTAAAAAAAACTCCATCATAATGAAATAAATTAAATTTTAACAAAAGTAATGTAATGTTTCATCAAGTTTAATTTTAAAACAATAATTTAGAACATATAAGAAAATGTATTTTCTAAATGATGAAATTAACATTTTTAAAGATCAATTGAATCAATCTACCTAAGCAAACATAAATGAATGAATGAAATCATAACTTGAAACTAAACTTATAACATGAATAAATGAAATCAAACAAAAAATTAAATAATTAAAAGATATAAATAAAATCAAATAATTAAATGAAAAATAATATGAAATTAAACATGAATAAAGTAAATTACAATATACAACAACATAAAAGGAAAATAATTCAAATTAACATGTTGAAATCCATAATGTTAATAAAATAAATAAAGCCATAAAACATAAATTAAACAACATCAAATATAAATAAATTAAATTTAAACTTAAAATAAAAACTAAATCAAACTAAATTCATAATAATATGAACATTAAATTTCTAATTAAGATTTAAAGAAACATAATAAATCTTAATTAAAGAGTATAAATAAATTAATTATAAACCCAAACTAAGAAACATTTCATCAAATTAAAAGAAATGAAAAGAAGAATGAACCTTAATAAAATTTTCAAATAAAATTAAAATATTAATAAAATGAAATCAGACATAAAATAAATTTAAAGAGGCTTAAGATGTAAGCTTTACCTTTAGAATGAATCTTTTCCTTAGGGTGAAGACTTCATTCTATTAGAATTTAGGACATTGAATAGAATGGGTTCCACCGAGAATATAATTTATTTTATTCTTCATTCCTGAAAACTTAAACATAAAATGAAATTAAAAAAAGGAAATGAAATCATAAATCAACTAAATTACTTAAATTAGAACCACCCAATGTTAAATTAAACAAATTAAAAAAAGAAATTAAAATATTGAAAATAAATTTTTTGATAATTAGCAACCATATGGTATATAGTCTGGACAATCGAGGTCGCAGGGCTACTAATCTAAAGGAGGTTTTGAAACCTCAAACTTCTAGTTTAACAATGACACATACCTATGAAGCAAAATTATGAAAATGAAAATCTCAAAAATTAAATTAAACCAAACCTTGAATATTTAAATTGAAGCTTGAACTTAAAATGGTTAGCAAAGTCTTACCACAAACCCCTCATTTACAAACTAGATTATTAGATCACTGACCCTAAACTTAGGTTAGGTCAATCTGTGATGTAAAATGTGTCCATTATTTTGTGGTGTATTATTTTAAACTAAATCCCTACTATTATTTTCTCACTACTTTGGATGGCAGGATATTCCTTTTAGATTAACAATATTTTCTATAGGGCACTATGTTGAAAGGGACTACCATAGTAATAAAAATATATATAAATGTTATTTACTTATAGATATGCTTAACTCCTTAAGCATAGCCCAACATGATTGGTCAACTTGGCAAGCAACTAATGCTAAGCCCGTATGTTTGCAAATATAATTATTGGATTACTATTTGTATTTTCTAATGTTTATTTTGCAGGGTTAAGAAATTTATTTTAGAATTTTAAATATAATTTAAGCTTATAATTAGGTTAAGATTATAGGGTCTTAGAATAGTTGGAGCTGACCTTACTAGTTGGTGGTCCCCTATGAAGCCTTAGATGTCCTTGAAGAAGGAGATGATCTCAAGAAAAGCCCATAAATCTAGATTTTTAATTTTATGCAGGGCTATATAAGGGCAAAACTCGGCTGCCTATTTTTCTCATTCTTCCAGGGTGTATAGCAGGACCAGCCCACACTGGCCTATTCTTATTAATTAAATTTGGTGTGATTTTTTTTGGGTGTGCAATAAAATTACCTACTTTACTAGGTTTCTTTTTGTATTGTATTTATGTGATGGATGCTTGGAAATTCAGCTCTAAGAAAAATTAAATTTTCTGCCCAACTTAAATATAAATAACTAAAATAAAATTGATGAAATTCAAATTTTTTAAACATAAATTAAAGCCTTAGGGATAACTTAAAAATAACTAGATAGAGCTAGCTTTTGCGAACCATACTAGCATATTGTTCAAAATTCTTGAATTATGTGCTTTACCCATTGCATATAAGAGGCATTTGACCTTTGAGGATGACCACCTTCTTGGAGAAGTGTGCCTTTTTATTTCAATTTGGCTCATGATCATTTCTAATTGCATATTATTGTAGGCATAAATTTCATACCTTTAGGCCTTAAATGAATTATGAGTCAAAATATTTAAAAGATGAAAATTATTGCATTACTTAGATGCATATCATACCTAACATGATTCTATGAATTAGATAGTAAGTTTACGTTTCTAGATTCTTTCCTAAAATGTAATGGCCCAACATCTTGCATACATTAGAATGACATCATGGATTTAAAAGTTCACTTAGGTGATGTTAGTTGGCAACACTTCCAGGTTGGTGATAAGTTTAGAAGAGTTTGGGATATGTTCTTTTTTTCAATTAAAAGAAACAATCAATAATTCTAAAAAAATTGAACTAGTTTGAGCCTCTCACTTGTGTCAAAACTACTTGTAGACTTAAGTTTTGAAGCATACTTCTAGGAATAAGTCTTTAACCCTAGGCATTTCTGCAATCTTAAACTATCAAAATCTAAGTCATAAATTTTAAATAAAATATTAATTCAAATCTTAATAAATTTTATTCCAAAATATAAAGGCAAATGGTAGGATAGTTGAAATGTCTATTATGCATCCCAGTATCTATATGTATTTTCTACGTTATCCTAATTGCCATCGAAAAGAATTATTTCCCCTTAAAAGTGTTCCCTTTTATAAAGAATGAGTATCCTTTGGAACCAACTTTGAAATCCATAGAAGTAAGAGCCTATTTCTATAATCAAGAGCATTCTTAGGAAGAGATACTCATTCCTAAGATATAATTAGCAATAAGGACTTTCCCTTATAGGGAACTACGATCCCAATATAAATAAACCTTGTCATACTTTTCATGTAGTTCAAAGAAAAAATCTCGAGAATATTAAGAGACCCATTAACCTTAGGAGACCTTATTTAAGTAAATGAACCTATTAAATAATAACATATTTATCTTCTATGATAATATGTTTATTCTTTAATGATGAATTTGATTACCTAAATAAAAATTTTCTGTAATCTATATGGTGTCACAGTATTCCCCACACCCACATATACCAAATTAATTCCTCAAACCAAAACCAATTTATTATAAATTAAATCCTGACCAATGCTAGTTGTTTTCAAACCTAGTTTGGCCTATTAGTGGTCAATTTGGCTTAATGGCTAAGTTGACCCATTTGGGCTTAAGAGGGATATATCCAAAATTAATCTAATTCAATTAAAATTAAACTCATCTAAACCCACCTAAACCTCAATTGAACTTAATTGAACTATAATTACAACTCAATTGAATCAAATTAAGCTAAATTAGCCCTTAACCCATGTTGACCCATTTGAATCCTATAGGGCCAAAATTCAATTCAACTTGATTTAATCTAAATTGAATTAATGTAAGCCTCATGATCATTCCAAACACTTAAGTGAACTTCTCAACCCAGCCTAACAAATCCAATTTCACCAAATTGGCCTAATTAACCCAACTTGACCCATTTGGCTTAAAAGGTCCAAATGAGCCAAAATTCAATCCAACCCAAATTGAATGCAATCAAAGCTACCGATCAACTCTAAATCCATCATTAAAGATATTTCAATAATCAATTTATGTCAATTAAGTCTAATCAAGCCTCACTTAACTCAATTTTTCCTAAAATACCTAATTAAGTCAAACCATGATTCAATCCAAATTAGATTAAATCAATCCATCCAAAAACTTTCAAATGATTGTTGATGATGACCAATCACTCAATTGCAATCTATTAAACTGAATTGAGCTAATTTGGCCATTTGACCCAAGTTGATCTAATTTAACTAAAAAGGTCAAATTGGGCCAAAACTCATTCTAAATGAAATTATATTGAACCAATGCCTTCAATCAATCATAAATTGATTATTGAATACTCTCTAACCATAAATTGAAGCCAATTTAGCTAACACAATCCAATTGACCTATTTAGCCCAATTTGACTTGAAAGGTCAAATTAAACCAAAACCCATTCTAAACCAAATCAATTCAATTCAAAGCTTTTAATCACTCTCAAATGATCAATCAAACATGTCTTAACCTCCCATTCAATCCAATTTAGCCAATTTGATCAAATTGGTCAACATAACCCATTTTACCCATATGAGTCAAGTCCAAATTCAAATCAAATTGATCACACCAATAGATTCCAATTCATCATTTGAAGTTAATTCAATAGCACTCTTGACTCAATTTGATCAATTGGTCAATCTAACCTGTTTGAAGCCTAATTGACTTATATGGGTCAAATTGAGCCAAACTAAACCAAACCAAGTTCAAATTTAACCAAACATGGCATGAATCATCCTTAGGTTTCCTTTGACTTGCCTAAGTGGGCCCAACCCATGGTGAACCTGGTTCAGCCTAGGTAAATTGATCCAAAGTTTCAAACTAGAGCAAAATTATATTTTGGAAGATCTACCAACCCACTTTGGCCATTGAAAGACCTCCTTTAACAATTCTTGAGCATAGACCCACTAATAAAACCTAACCCAATACTATTAGGCTCAGCTAATGACCAAGGTGTGGTCTCACTCACCTTGACTGACCCTTGGTTCAGCCCCCTTGACTTGTCCACTTCTCCATTGGACACCAAACTCCTTGAGCCACTACGGGACCTCCACCTCATCAGTCCTATGCCATTTTTGACCAACCCCACTCACCGGATGACTGCCATGACCTAAATCAGCCCCTTAGGTTGGTTCACATGAAGAGGAGGGTTTACACATTCCTCAATAGTTGACCCTCAGTCTCCCAAGTTCATAGAGCTTTCCATGAACTCAGACGCCAGTGAGACCAACTCTTCACTCAGCCCGAGCACCCTCCACCTCCAACTTCACTTAAATTCAACTAAATCTAAATTAAATCTTCTCACATATTTCCCTCACTCTAGTGAACCAAAATAAATTTAGAACCACTTGATTAGACCACTAAAAATTACTCCAAGACCAACTCCTAAGAGGTTCACGGTGGCACTTGGTCTAGAGGATGATCGACGCAGAGGTAACTAAACACTTCTTTAACAAAATTTTACCTATTCAAGGCAAAGCTACCTCAATTATTTGGCCACCAGTCTTGAGCTCCAGCGACATAAATTTCAGTAAATCATAGAAAATCGTAGGTTTGTTGGTCTTTTTTGAAGGATTTTTTGCATTTATTGTGAATCAAATCATAGGATCTTCTTAAGAATGTCCCCTTGGTTATTTTATATATGATTTGATTATCAAATGAGCTATAGCAAGCTCAGATCAAGCGACAAAAGACAAATGGTGTTCATCTCTCACCGAAGGTCAACAATGGATCATTCTCCTTCCATTCCACTTGATTAGAACGGACGATCGTGATTAAATGCATTGGATTTTTTTATTTAAATCCTTTTAATTCATGTGATTAATCTTTATTATTTGATCTATGATAGAATGACAAAGATGAAGGGCATCCGTTGCCACTGAGTCACCAACCACGTTAAACATTTTAAATTACCAATTCTATGGCCCATGTGACACACTACTCCGTCAGTACCGATGCGATGTAGAATGTATAAATCATTTAATTAGGGTTAAAATCATGTTAATTAGTCAGATCTTCTAAAAATCATAACTAATTCTAAAAAAAATCTAAAAATATAAATAAACTCATTTTGGAAAGCTTAGATAGAAGAGAATCTAAGAAAAATAAAAGCCTCAAAATTTATTGTGTATAGCAATTAATTATTATATGAAATTTTACTTAATTAATGTAATTAAGTCTTAATTATTTGGCTGTTTAATTTGAAAATTGGTGTGATTATTCCATGGGATGACCTTTACCTCCTATAATTATTTCAAGTTAATTTGCAAAGTAATTTGAGAAATCCATATTTTCAAACCTAAATTAGTCATTTTATGCATTTAATAAATAGTTAAAATCAAGAAAATTATGAAATTAGTTATGTAAGCCTAATTATACATTTGAACAGTCAGAGTGTTGAGAGAAATTAACTAGGGCCCCTAGTCTTAATTATTTCTTAAAATCATCTCAAAAGGCTTTTATTTAATTAATTAAACCATTAATTACCTTAAGTCTTAAAAAATTCATTTTAATTAGTGTAGATTTTAAAATTTTTTGAACAAGCCCTCTTTGTGCTCAGCTAAGAAAGAGGTTTTCAATGAAATTAAAATCCCCAATTGGTTTGAAGTATTTTAAGTGTAATTGATGATTTTGGATTTTCTTCATTTCTTTAATTAAATCCTAAATATAAGCCCAATTGCATCAGAATTTTTATGATATGTTTTTCATGTTTATCCAATAATAATTTTCTCATAATTTTTTTACTTATACCTAGGGCTTAATTGAATTTATGGGCTCTTTTGTGCTTAATCGGTTAAATAATTAATTAACCTTAATTAATTTATAAAAATTATTTAAATTACTTTTAAATCTCTTAAGAAACATAAATGGGTCAATGGTTAACCTTAATGATTTTCTTTCCTCATTAAGATCAAATAATAAATTCTAAAATTAACCCTTAATGGACTTGATTAGCCTTAAGTGTTCTTATCTTCATGTGAACGACCTTAGGACTTAATAAATTCAAATAGATTATTTGATGATATTTAACTACTTTGCTTTAATCATTTATAAATTTGAATTCCATATATTTCATGCAATCATATTTTAAAAATAAATAAAGTATTTTATTTAATTGCATGTTTTGGATTAATAGTGTGGAAATTATCACAAGTAAATCTGAAATAATTTTTTTAATAAATTTAAAAATATTTATTAATCAAAATAAAAATCAATATAAGTAATTAAAGTTTGAATTAAAATTCTATATGTGAACTACAATTTTGAAAGGTATATAATTTAGAAACCCAAGGTCGCAAGGCTATCGATCCGAAGGAGGTCTTAATACCTTGTACCTCTAGTATAATAATTAGACATACCTTAAGATTTACAGTTAACTACATATTAAGGTTAAATTATTTTTGATTAAATATTTAAGCATACTAAAATTTTTATAATTTTCATCCTTATATCTATATGTATATGCATATGCATATGAATTAGTAAATATATAGTCTGGACATCCCAGGAGCATAAGACTTTAAGTAGTCCCTAAGGGGCTTTGATTACCTTTTTGGTTCAATAATGGCACATACTTGTATAAATTCAATTTACTAACACATGCATATGTGTATATAAGGGATAACCAAATTATCTTTTCTATATAAAATTTATGCATCATATAATTATTTGTTATATTAAATATTAATAAATGAAATGTATTAACCCATGCATATATAAAAGTGTAAATTATTCAAAATGATATATATGTATCCATTAAATCATTATATTAAATATATCATTTAATTAAATAAATATTAAGAGATGATGAAGCAAGGTTGAAAAAACATCATTGAATTAGCTATGATTTGAATTTATTAACCTTAAGATGCCTTTTACATTTAGGTAAAATCACTCAAGTCAAATCCAAATATATAGCTTAATAGGAGAACCTATAACATTTCATTAAGATGGTTAAAAGATATAAAAATACATCTTTAGATTCAACCTAAGCTTAAGGATTGAGGTGAATTCCACCTCTCTCTCTCTCTCTCTCTCTCTCTCTTTAAAATTATAAATTCAAAATGAAACTTAAATGAAATCAAACTATAAATTTAAATGTATATCAAATTATTAATCACTTGAATAATAATCATCATTTAATGGTAAATTTGAATATTCACTTTTAGATCAATTCAAATATTAAAGCCTAATTATGACATGCCACACTAAGTCATAACACACATTTAGAATGTTTAGTCATCGATCCTAGTGTTAGGTTAAACTAGTGTATTATTGTGGATTGATGTTTTATTTTATGATGTAATATTTTAGATTAGATGTTAGGATTGTATGTATGTAGTCTGGATATTATGACGATATTAGACTAATGATATATTCTGTAGCGGATTGTACTTAAGGGGCCACTAGAATAAATAAAAATTATAAATGCACCTTGCTTGCACGTGTTGCTTAAGTTCTTATGCATAATCCATTAGGATAGGTGGGTTTGGTGACCTAAGGAAGAGCACTAAATCTAAATGTATGAAATATAATCGCTTGGCTTGTATTGAGCTAACTTTTGTCTTGTATGTGTAGTTAGATTTTCATTTCATACAAAAAAAAATATAATTTTTGCAATAGGATTAAGATTAGTGCTATGAAATTTAGGATGAGTAGTGGCTAGAAGGCTTAAATCTGGAAGACCTAGTGGAACATGGAGTGCTCAAATCCAAGAAGTGAAGATGAAGATAAAAAATTGAAGACCCCTAAGCTTTATTTATAGCTATAATTTAATTGCAATTCAGGCTATATAAGAGTAGAGCTTGGTGATCCCTCAGAAAAAAAACATACTTTTGGAAACTTTGTGCCCTCTTTATTAGGATGGGTAGGAGTATGTTCTTTATGAGGCAGATTGAAATATATTAAACCAGATTTCCCCTAACATTGTATTAGAATTTCTTTTGATATGAGTTCTATTTCCTATGAACAGAAGCATTCATAGTTAATTACCCCTCTTACCGTAGTAAGAGAGAACTCTCAATTTAAGTTGGAAGCAAACATATCTTTCTGATATGAATATGTGTCTAGTGGTGTGTATGGAATAGTATAGATGACTGTCTAAAGGGAATAAAAGGATAGTCTTGATCAAGATCCTAAGATTCCATCATCCTAGGACTATATTATTTTAGTCTACCAACATCAGAGGGCTAGCCATAATGTTCAAGGAGTCTGATTAGCAGCCATGGGTTACCTCTCCCAAATATCTCTAATAAACCAGAGTTTTAGTGTAGGGGTGTTCGCATGGAGAATGGGTAGATTGGACTTACATCTCTTGGAATGCCAGGATATAAAGATGTTCACATGGAAAATAGGTAGATTTGACATACATTCCTTTGTAATACTGACTAGGATTTGGGTTGTGCTTGCATTACAAGCATGGGTTGAACTTACTTTAATTAGAAAGCCATTAGATTGAACTTACATCTCTTTAGAATGCTAGAAAAGTGTTCACATGACCAATAAATAGATTAACTGGCTTAGATTCATTGGAATGCCATTATGATGTTCACATAGTGAATGGAGTGATTAATAGGACTAATAGGATGTTTATATGGTAATCATTAATTTGTGATTTTGAGGGTAAGCACCTCAGTGCTGGAAATATAGCACCTAAGAACTAGAAAAATGACACATTGGCCTTAAGTAATTAGCATTGTAGAATTATAAGCTAGGAATTCATGTCTCAAAACTTGAGGGTTCGGCACCTCAATGTTATATAAAGCTAGTGCTACAATGCTTAAGAAGGCATGATATTAGAATAATTTGAACAAATTAACTATTTGAATAGCGCCTTGGCACTGGCTATTTGGCACTGTGATTGTAGTCAAAAGTTGATTCAGGAAAGTTGACAGATGGATAGGTGCTTCAAATGGAAAAGTACAAACTTTTTGACCAATGTTGTGGCACTATGTCGGAGTGTTGTCGTGCTCAATCAATGTCCGACCTCACTTTTTGCACGACATTGATTACAAAATTAATTATCATAATGTCATAAATATGCCTTTTTTATCGACACGGTGACCATTCTAGTAGCTAACCAACATTGCAGCATAGGTCCCAAGTCTTAAAAATCAAGACGTTGTGCCTCGGCATTGATAAAATAGTGTCGTAGTGCTAGGGCCAATCTATAAATAGGACCCATAGGCTACTCATTTTTTATTTTAAATATTTTGTTCCATTTTTGGAAATCCTTGCTCTCTTCCTCTCTCAGCTTGCATCATACTTTGGGAAAGCTAACATGCTAGTAACATACTTTAGAAAGGACAAGAAGATGGAAATTGTTGGTGACACTAATAGATTTGTTAGTGTAAAGATAGAGGAGAGATACCACCACACTCTCATACACAAACATCTCATCTCGGAGAAAAGTTTATTTAATACAAGTGGGGAGTGTAGAGAGAATAATTAATGAGTGAGGTTGGGAGAAGCTGGACTATGACAACATATCTAGCATCATCCCTATGGTGATCAATATCTCTTCTATTATAATGATCATCCAAATTTTGATGAATTTCTTAGTTTTCTCAATGTTAGAAATTCTAATGTCTAGTGGAAACATGGGGAGGATAAAATTATTAATTTTCCTGCCATCAGCCTCATTTTTGAGGCTAAAGCTTGGCATTATTTTATTCTACCAAGTTAATGCCCACTGATAATATTCATGAAGTGACTAGGGATAGGGCCATTTTGAATTTTTCAATTCAAAAGGGATTTATTATGAATGTAAGAAGGATTATTTATAATTACACTTGTAATATGCTTAAGGGTAATACTACTATAGGATATGATCATCCTTCTTTAACATTAGGTGCTTAGTGTTTTGGTGCTGATGAATCAATGCCTTAGCATCGTTAAGCTAAAAGATGCAAGTTCAAAACTCGAGAACTTAGTGCCTCGATACTATATGTGTAGTGTTGTGGCACTATAAGTATGACATGGGATTAATGATAAAGAACTCAGTTAGGAACCTAATGTTTAATTTCGTTAGAGCATAACACCTCAGTGCTAATATATCAACGTCGTGGCACTATTAAGTAAGTGTTATGGCTTAATTTTCTCGAGAGCATAGCATCTCGATGCCAAGATATCAACCCATGGTGCTGTCAGCTAGGTATCAGAGTTTAATTTTTCTAAGAGCAAAGCACCTCGGTGCTGAGATATAAGTGTCATGGCACTATTAGATGGGCATCAGAGTTTAATTTTCTCGATAGCACATCACCTTGGCACTGACATATCAATGTCATGACACTGATGGATGCTTAACATTTGAGACTCCTAAGAGCTCAGCACCTTGGCATAAGACCCACAGTGCTATAACATTATTTCATTTGTGCTTAAGATTAAATAGTTTTGAGAAATTTGAAATTTTGATAGTATGTTGCTTTAGTAGTTCTAGGTTTCATGATTTTTAGTACATTATGATCCTTCTTCCTTGTTCCAGATCCAAGATCAATGAAAGGAGAATTTTGTTTCACATTGAAACTAAGTTTGATGGAGGAATGAACTTTAAAATAGGTTCTTTTATTTTTATAACCCAAGAGGATAGCACTACGGCGTGACAAGAGTGACATTAACTCAAGAGCTTAGCGCCATGACACTATATATTTGGTCCCTTAGTGTTGCAGGCTGGAGCATCAAAGATTTCATTCCTGAGAGCTCAATGTCTCGGTATTGGGACTTATGATTGTGCACCGTCGAGTGGAAACTCTATTTTTTGAACTAGATTCTTACAAAATTTGATAATTTTTATAAAAATTTGGCTGTGTAACACTTTAACAATGCTAGAATTTATAATATTTAGTGCAAGAAGCACTCTTCTCCCTTAATCTAGATCCAAGATCAATAAAGAAAGGGTTTTTCATCTCACACCAAGTTCATTGACAGAGGTTTTTGAATTTCAAGATTATAGAATTTTAGGTCTTGGGGCATTCTTTTTTACTCTAGATCCCAGAACAATAGAGATAAGCCACTTTATTTCTAACCGGATCTAAGATCGATGGCAAAAATATTTTAAATTTTCTTTTTTAGAGAGAACATTATATAAAAAAGTATTTCTAGAAATTTTTTACTTGGAGTTAACGATAGTAAGATTCGATCTTATCTTGTGCCAGATGAGAATGTTCTCATGTACTAGCACAAAGCATCCTATTCAAAGTGCAGGGGACTGAGAGTAAGAATGGGGCTGGTGGAATGGAGGGAGACTAAAAGAAAAAGAAGAAAAAGAAGAAGAAGAGGTAGGGTATTTTCCTTTCTTTTATAGTAGTATTTAGTTAATCATTCCCACATTTGGGGCAATTTTTCACACCATAATCATTCCCTCTGCTCCCCTTGGGAAATTATCACTGTTTAGGTAGGAAGGGTTACTTTTCTTACTTTTTAAAATTGTAGGCCTTCATGTAGCACCTTAGCACTGCGATCAAAGTGTTGCGGTGTTGTATTATTTAAGTAGGAAATCGTTAGGGGTAGTTTGCTTTTTTAGATCCTGTAAGGTAGTGACATCATAGCTGCACCGCAGTGCCCCAAGTCAGGACGTTCGATTCATTTTAATTTCTTTAGATGCAAACACTCAGTTATCGATTTATTTTTCAAGGTGTACAACAGTACCTAACTACATTACCCTTGTATTTTTTAATCAAATGATGATTTGTTAAGTGTGTTTATATTGATTGTGTAATAAAAATGACATATTTTTATAGTTTCTTAAAGTTTGATTGTTTATTATATGGCTTAGATGTAGTAGTCTATTTAGAAAACTTAAATTTTTTACTCCAATTAAATAACATCAATTAAATTTTAATAAACTTACAAGATCACTCTAAAGCCTAGAATTTTAATCAAATAAATAAAAGATTTAGCAACCCTTTAGCTGTATGGTTATATGTTCTAACATCATGCATGCATAGTATTTTCTTTCTTGCAAATAATGGATCTCCACTCTTGCATGATAAGGGACATGGCTTGACCTGCAAGATCAATCTCTTGTATTGAAGAACATCTCTTCCCAGTGATTTATCCCATAATTTAATTTTATCATGCATGTAGGCAAAAACTCTCCCAAACTTGTGTCAAAATGATGAGTTAAAATGGAATAAAATTTGTAAATTGTATTACAATAGTCTAAGCCATGATTTACATTCCAAACATGATCTAGTCTCTTAAAGAGTGAGTTTAGGACTTTAGATTCCTTCATAATAAATAATAAATTATCAATCTTGCAATTACTAACCTACATGGTTTTAAATCATAGGAAGTGGTAGCCGGTAGCCACTCCAAGCAGTTGTAAGTCTAGAAGAGTCGGGATCAGTTCACTCTATTTAGTGGAAGTGAAAAATATATCCCACTTTTTTGAGTAGAATTAAGTCAAGCTATTAGCTTGTGCTAGAGTACCCTAAATATAAGTTTAGAGGCTATTTGTTTCTCCTCTGTTATGGGTGTAAGTCTTCATCTTTTAAGCATTTTCATAATATTGTGTTGATGGAATCTAAGTCCTAGCTTTCTAATAAATATCAACTCAAATAAATATAATTTTGTTCCTTCAAAAATATAAAGCCTCACTATAAGGAAGATTGAAGCCCTCATTAGGCCTCTAGTGTTATGGGTGCTTTCTACTCATTCACCTTTAAAATCTGTTAAGAACTCTTCCTATTTTGAGTCTTTCCACTTAATTTTTCAATAACTAACAACCCTTTGATCATCAATCTTTGAAATATTTAGAGACATTAGTCGACTACTTTAATCGAGAATATTCTTAGAAAATCTCTAATTTTTTAGATTTAATTAATTATAAGGGCTAGCCTCCATATATGAAGTAGGGAAAGGATCTTTAATATACATAGACCCATCTACTTTATGAGTCTTTATTAGATGATTGAGTCCATTATAGGTTGATATTTTTATCTTTCGAGATAGTACATCATTCCTTGGTACCATACTCGATCATTTTAATAAGCATTCTTTAAGATCTTAATAGTATTCTTAGGACTCCAAATACAAACAGGTACGCCCTATCAAGCTGTAGAATCTTAAATGAGATTTAGAGAATATTAAAAATGAATGATAATGAGACTACAAAAAATTATTATTTTTGAATCAAGTAAATGATTAACCAAGTGAGAGCAATAATTTTTAAAAATAAAATAGTTGAAAGATACTAATTTCTTATAAAAAAAAATAATACAATAATTTATTGAACTGAAGAATCAAAAGGTATAGAAATTTTATCAACATCATAACAAATGGCCTCCTTTAATGTATATGAAAAAAATATTAAATAGACGGAGTGAGAACCTTATTAAAAATGTCTTCCAATGTCAAGCAAATTCATTGTCTCATAAATTAAAAAGAGGAGGGGGTGGGGGAATTTACAATAATAATAATAATAATAATAATAATAATAATAATAAATAAAAATAATCAAAGAAAAAGTGGCATATATCATCCATGCGGCATTTTCAAAAGAAAAAGTCACTCAGAGAAAGATTGTTCTCTTAAAGGAAAACCATAATGTTAAAGTTATGAGAAAATTTGGGCATGCAAAATGCTTGTTACTAAAAGAAAAATGATCAAGTTAATTTCTTAAAAGAAAAAAAATATGATTATAAAGATCTCTTCTATGTTTATTAAGTTGCAATAAAGGGCAAGAAGATACTTGGTATCTAGATAATAGTTGTAGCAACTACATGGCAAACAAATTAAAAAAAAATTATTGCCTCAATAAAATAGAGATAATAGTTAAAATAGGAAATATTGAATTCATAAAAGAAAAAGATAAAGGAACTATTGTCAATAATAGAATAAAAGAGAAGAGATATATCAATGATGTACAATTAGTCCCAATTATTGATAAAAATCTACTTAATCTGAACAAAATGATAGAGGAATGATGTTCTCTATATTTTGAGTGAGATGCTTATACAATTTATGATAATCAAGATAAATCTCTTGAAATTATAGAGATCAAAATGAGGGAGAATATGTGCTTTTCTATTCAATGGAGATACATAAATGATGTGTCAATGAAGACATAAGTACATAAGTTAGGGTTATGACACAAATGTCATAGCCATTTGAACTACTTTAGATTAAAGATTATCCACCAAAATAACATGATAAGAGACATCCTTATAATAATTGAGTTCAATGATTCCTATGAATGATACTTGATCAAAAAATAGCATTGATATCCATTTCTATCAGAAAAAGCATTGAGATCTAAGGAGTCACTAGAACTTATTCACAAAGACATTTATGCCCCAATGAATACTCCATCGCTTGAGCAAAATAAATACTTCATCCTTTTCATCAATGGCTATATAAGAATAATAAGTGTCTACTTTGTACATTAAAGACTCATTGGCACTTTCAAATAATATATCATCTACATAAATTTCTACTATAATTAAATCATCACTGATATTTTTAAGGAATAAGGTTGTATCTACACTACCCTTTATAAATCCATGGTTGATTAAAAAATTACTTAACCTATTATACCGAGCATGATGAGCCTGTTTCAAACCATATAAATATTTCTATAGTTTATATACATGATCAAGATAATCAAGGCTCTCAAATTTGGGGGGTTGCTTTACAAAGACATCTTAGTCAATAAAATCATTTAGAAATGCACTCTAGACATCCATCTGAAATAGTTTAAAATATTAATATCAAGCATACGCAAGGATCAACCTAATGGCCTATAATCTTACTACGAGTGTAAAGGACTCTTTAAAATCTATACCTTTAATTTGTGCATACCCTTGTGCAACTAACCTAGCCTTATTTCTAATAATGCAAACCGAGTCATCTAACTTCTTCTTAAAGACTCATCTAGTTTCAAGAACATTTGATCTTGGGGTCTTGGGACTAATTCCCAACATCATTTCTTATAAATTGATTTAACTCCTCTTCCATAGTAATAAACCAAAAATTATCTTTTAATGCTTCTTCTATATTTTTGGGTTCAATCTTAGATAAGAATGTATAATGACTCACAACCTCACTATTTTTTTGCTCTAATCATAACACCTTTAGAGGGATCTCCATAATCAATTATTTTTTATGTTTTTTATTATATTTTTATTCTTTATGCAATATGTCATCCACTTTTTTTTTCCTAAAGTCATTTTCTCAAAGTCATTAATCTCTTCATCAATCACTTTATTTCTAATGAGATCAATTAAATTTTCATCAAAGATATCATGAACTGATTCTTCTATGTTCAATTTTTTTTATTAAAAACTCTATAAGCTCTTCCAAAAATACAATATACTAAGAAGATATCATCATTAGACTTGCAATCAAACTTACCCAAATATTTATTTCCATTATTCAAGATAAAACATTTGTATACAAAAAAAAAAAAGATTAATCTTAGGTTCGTTAGAGAAAATAATTCATTATTTAAAATTGGTCTCAAATAAATCCTATTTGTCACATAACATATAGTGTTTACAGCTTCTTCCCAAAAGTATTTAGGTAGTTTATACTCATCAAGCATAGATCTACTCAATTCAATACTTTATTTTTTTTCTTTCAACCACACCATTCTACTAGGGAGTTCTAGGTGCATAAAAATTATGATTAATATTATGATTATCATAATAATCCTCAAATAATTTATTTTCAAATTCTCCACCATAATCGATTTGAATTTTTTTAATCAAATATTCCTATTCTCTTTTAATGTATTTAGGAAACTTCCTAAATTCTCTAACTACATCATCTTTATTTGCTAAGAATAAGACCCAAGTATATCTAGAGATATCATCAACAATCATAAATTGATAATTCTTACCACCTAAGTTAGTAGTTCTAATAGGACCAAAAAAATCCATGTGTAATAACTCTAATGGTCTAGATGTGTAAACATTAATTTTCTTTTAAAAGAAGTTTTTTGAATGCTTACCATAAATACATGCATCACATTTATAGTTAGAATGAAAATTTAATTTAAGAAAACCAACAACCAGCTCAAGTTTTGTAATTTTATTTAGTGTGTGCATGTTAATATGACATAGTATCTTATTCCATAGCCAAACATCATCACGAGTGATTTCAAAACAAAGTAAATTCAAGTTCACATCATAAGGAGTATCTAAAAAAACATTTTCATCATTTTTAACAGCACAATAAGATGCATGAAATGACACATTTAATCCTTTATCACATAATTGACTAATATAAATTAAATTATGCTTCAATCATTCTACAAGAAAAATCCATCTAAAGTTATCAAATTCTTACAATGGATCCAATACCAATAATTTTTCCCTCAGCATTATCACCATAAATAAGGAATACACCATCATTTGGCTGAAGTGTTGTGAACTTTTCCTTATCTTTTGTCATATATCTTGAACACTTGTTGTCCAAGTAGCACATGCCTTCTTTGATCTTTCTTTGAAGGCATTTCTACAAGAGAAAAGCAAATGTCAACTTTTATGACCCAAACATGTTTGGATCCACATTCTATAGAAGAAACGAATAATTTATGATATGTAGTGAGTGTGCAATTAGAACCGTTTGCTACCCAAATCAAAGTTGATCTTACATTAGATTTTAATTTATTTGTATAATAAAAAAAATATGATATTTCTTTCCACAACAATGACACCAAACATTTGTATTTGCATGCGGCTTAAACTTATGTATTTGATGTGATGTATGTGTGAAAGAGCCTTGTCCTTTTCCATGCATTCTATTATGCGATGTGTGAACATGTGAAATGTGTAGATTCAATCTAGATCTTAAAATACTATTTTTAAAATTATTTAATTAGCATAAATTGTTCTACTAAATATTTATTCATACTCTTAAACTCATCACATTCTTTTTTCAAGCTAAAAAAATGCATGTCTAGGTTCTTGTGCTCTTTTTCTGTGGTTTTATATTTTCTTTTTAGTTTTATATATTCATAAGCTAATTTATTAAATGCATTATCCAATTCTTCATATGAAATTCTAGCACATACCTTAGGAGGGTCAGAAATGATCTGTCTGGTAAGCATCAAGTACAGGTTGATCTCTTCTTCCACTGAGCTAGCACATCTGAATCTAGATTTTCCCAAACTACCTCCTTCTTCTTTCTATTAAACTTCTTCTCTTTCTTGTCTTTATTCTTTGCATGATCCTTCTCCTTCCTTTTATTCTTATTACTATGCTCCAAACACTCTCCTTTAACATGTCTAAGCATTTTATAGTGATAGAAAATAATCCCATCACATGCAAAAAAAATTTAGTATATAATTTATGAAATTTGGATTTTTCATACCTTTGGTTCTTCTTTTTATGTAGGTTCCCAAGTCGCCTTGAAAGTATTTCCACTTCATCACTATCCACTTCTAAACTAGAAGTGGTGTCATCACAAACATCATCTACCTGCAAGGCAATTACTTTTCCTTTCTCTTTCTTTTGGGGCTTTTATTTAGTTCTTTTTGAGTAAGTACTTGTTCATATGCTATAAGAGAACCAAGAAGTTGATCATGTGGATATGAAGTCAAATATTTAGCTTACTAATGGTAGTAACTTTAGCACCCCATTCTTTTAGAAGACATCTTAATATTTTATAAATTGGTCTTGATTTTTATATGTTCTTCAAAGAGAATCCAATGTGTATATGATTTTTATGAATCTAGTATACATGTCAAACATGAATTCTTTTGGATGCATATGAAACAATTCATATTTATGAACTAGTCTATTAATACATGCAACTTTTACCTTACAAGTTCTTTCATTAGTAGCAATCAACTTGTCTCAAATCTCTTTTGTTGTACTGAGCATAGAAATTCTCATGTAATCATCAAGTAATAAAGTGCAATGTAATGTGTTGCAAGCCTTAGCATTTAATTTATCATATTCTCTTTCAGCTATGATTTATTCTACAAAAAGTATTTATACTTTCATGCCATTTACTTCTACTATAGGAATATGATATTAGTGTCTCAACCTATTCCACATACATGCATCTTGACCTCTTAAGAAAGTATTGATTCTATTATTTCAATAATTAAAAGGTAAATCATTAATAGTGGAGGTCTGTGAGTAGATAGCCCCTCAAGTAGTAAACCATCGGGAAAACACTATTCCATATTGAAAAATGGTAGAATCTTACAGGTTAAGCCAATAGAAAAGGCTAGCCTCTAGTACCAACCGAGAGTGACTATGGCACCAAAGAGGTGTGTGTGTGTGTGTGTGTGTGGGGATTAGTTGTTTAAAAAAATTACAAATTTAAAGTTTTAAATTTAATTTAAAATTATGATAAATAAATAAAAATATAATTTATAAAAAAAAAAATGCAAAGATGCAGAGTGAATCAACATGCACAAAACGTTTTTATGCAAAATCTCAAAATTAGCCTACATTTAAGAATAACCACCCTGGTTAGGATCCACTACCCTAACAAAAAGATTCCAACCGTACTCTCCTGCAATGGGGCAAGTGTAATCACAACAAAATCTCGTACTCTCTTATAATGGGGTGAGTATAATTCCAACCAAAAATTAATTTTAAGCACAGAAAAAGATTACAACAAATACGAATTTGACACAATAAAATTCAAAATATCTAGAAATTAACCCCAAATAAAATGGTGATTTTACAAAACAAAATGATAACCATACAAATTATAAACCTGCAACAAATTTGACAAAGTAAATGGCTCATAAATTTTTAATGAGAAATGGAAAATTTATCTTTCAAAAATTAATAATAATGCAACTAATAGACTAATAAAAAAATGATTTTGAAATGAATATGTAAGTGTCCATTTTTCTAATATCGAATTTATTTTCAAGAATTATTATAATTATTTCAATGTAGAAAATAAGAATGAATAATTTTCCACTAAAATGATTTTTCTTTAAGTATGGAACAATAAAGATAGTAAAATAAAATAAATTCAGCAAGCTATAAATTATATTTAAGCAAGAAGTAAAGTCTAAAATGCAATGATTGATGGACATATGATCAAATATAATTTACAAGACTTAAAACTTAATAAATCAACAGATTTTATGGTAACTCCAATCAATTCAATAAATTACAAATAATTCCAGCAAAAATACACTTTTATCCAAGCCAAAACTATGCTCCAATGTGATTCAAATGATGATGGGGATTTCAAATAATGCTATGGTGAAATGATATTATGTAAATCAATATTTGTAATGAACCAATAAATTTAACAAAAAAAATTAATTTCAGTCATAATAAACTTTGATTCCACTCAAAATGAAATTTTAAGAAGGTTCTAATGATAAAGGGATTTTCAAATAAACCTTAGGTTAAATTATTTTTTTTATACTCAAATTATTTTTATAAGAAAAAGAAATCTTCAACAAATCAAAATATTTCTGTAAACAATCATAAAAGATTTTCCTACAAGATGTCTCAATAGTTTTCATGAAATAATAATTCAAATGATTCAAATAAATTTACTTTGATAAAATTAAGGCAAATCAAGAGAGCTTTCTCCAATAATGCTAATATTTGGATGGTGAGAATGAATATAAACATAATGATAAAGACAAGCTTGAAAATGCTTGCTTTGGCTCACAAAAAGGATTTCTATGAAAAAAAATTATACGCTTGAAACTAATGAAATTAAAAAATAAACTAGAGATTAAAATTTCAATGAAGTTGATTATATCTAATTAAATCAACATAGTGATTTGAACATTTGTTATAAAATATCAAAGAGAGAAATTAGAAAAATGAAGATCTCACTCAAGGCTTTGAAAATCTTAAACCAATTTGAAAAGAATCTTGGACTTAACCTTGTCAAATGCTTGCACAACTCTCATTGCAATGGATTCTTGAAGAAACAATGAAATTTAGCAACAGTAAGCATACCAAGAATTCTCCAAAATATGAAAATGAAGGTTTTTATAGGCAAAGGCTTGATTTTTGTATTCAACAAGATGTTGCTGTTAAAAACTTTGGTTAAAAATATTTTTTAGAGTTTTTAGACAACTAAACATGGGATTCACGTTTGATAGGGAAGAAAATGTCAAGCTCAATTTAATACAATTAATTTTTCATATGTTTATTGGCCGACCCCACGAAATAATCCTAAATTGAAATGTCATTAAGCCATAAAGCTCCAAACGACTAAGAGAATTATGGGAGATTTTTTGAATTCAAATTAGAGAGAATAAGGATAAAATTTTGATAAATAAAACTTAAAAAATTTGGCCAAGCTTGTAGGGCCAAAGGATTGAGTCGTATATGGAAAATATAGATTAATGTATATATACATCAATAAATAGATTGTAAATGCATGATTAAATGCCCAAAAAACTCATATAAAATAAAATAATATAATATATCAAATAGAAATATGCAGCCATAAAATTATGTCAATTTATATCTAATTTAAATGACATTTAGCATGGTGAATTTTTATTAATCTAATTAAAAAGAAAATTTCCAAATACTAGAAATTGAAGCCAAAATAAATTTAATAAAATCTATAAAAATAATATAAATTAAGTACAAATGGAAATGATTAAAATTATGATTTTTACAAAGTTAATTTTCAGTAAAATAAGAAGTAAATTTTTTGAATGTTAATTTTCTAATTGAAATAATTATGCATCAAGTAATGTGCATATAATTAAGTAAAATAATAATTCACATATTATTGAAAATAATTATGATTAATGTGATTATGAAATATTGATAAGTATTTAATTTTATTTAAGGTGAGTCATTTGTCAATTTAATTGCAAGATATACAAGGTAAGACTCTAATCCTAGCCAAACATATAAGAAATAGCTCTAGAGTTTCCTTTATTTATTGAGTCTTGTTGAGTCTTATAATTGTCATGAAAATTTTAAAATAAAATATTAGTAGTTTGATATATATGTTTGTTATCATTAAAATCCAAATTAGGAGTCCATAGACTTATGGAGCTAACACCTTTGCATGAGGTTCATTTACAAATCTTTCATACTTCACGGGATTGACTCTATCTACCCTCAAAAATTCCCAAGTGAATATAATAGTTGGATTTTAAGTAATCCATCTATTTCATTAATTTCATTATTTATTTAATTGACAATCTAAATATTGGATTTATCATTCTTGTAATCGATCTTGAAGAATTTGTCTAATGGTTGAGTAAAATGTTCTGACATGTCCTTACTCTATTTAAGTCCCTAACTAGGTAATTACCCCACTTAGCTAAACTATTAAATCACTCTATATTTTTAATCTTTGGATATTCCTAGTATGTTTATACATAAATTAATCACTAGAAACTTTTATTACATGTTTGGTCAACTCCAAGGCTAGGATAATTAAGAAGGCCTAATTTGGGTCATTTTAATAATCAAATTAAAGTTAAGTCATATGAACTTCAAATATCATTTAAATTAGTTACTAAATGAGTTCATATACTATAATTATTATAATTTTGATATTTTATCCATTCATTAAACATATTATACTTAAGTTAAACTAATTTACCCAAATTGATCTAATTAGGTCAATTTCGCTAAGTTGGCCTTAGCCACCATATTAATTGACCAATTGGAAAACTGAAGTTTTATAATTTTCTTAACATGATTTAATCATTACTAAAGTAAATTTTCCCATGGACCAAACCCAATTAGCCAACTAAGGTATTTATACCTATTGAAGCTAACAACATTCTTTGTTTGTTTATTGACTCAAGAAAATCTTGATATCCAAATAAATTCTTAAGAGTAATTATGTCCAAAGATTTCATTGACAAATGCTTAGTTCAATCTACATTGACTTGATAACTCTAAGATATTTAAATTGACCAAATGGGCCAACACAATCTCTTATGGTGCCAAATGGGAATATCTATGTTTATGATGGGATTAGATATGTCAAACGGTTGAATCACTTAAAAAACATGAATCTAATTTTAGCAATGAATCTTAAGTGTAATTCTTAGCTCATCCCAAGTCAATATAATCATCGAATGTTGATCAATTTGTTTAAATAGGCCAACATGTGCCATTTGAATGAAATGAGGCGAAGTAGACTTTACCTATGAAAATTTTTGGAATTTTTGAAAATTTAGTTTTCCATGATCAGCAATAAGTGCCAAGCACTTTCTCCTCACCTAATGAGCTAGTACATATGTTAGTAACATATTTAAACATACATTCATATGATGGTTATGAAAGTTATGAGAGTGTTGATGAGGTTTAACCATTTCTACTGTACCTAGATCCTTACAGTCAACTCCACAATTACCAACAATAGTTCCAAGAATCCCACCTAGCAAAAGATAGCATTAAGCCATGGAAAACCTTGGCCAAATGAACATTAAATGGCCCAATCACTCCCATTGTAACTAATGCATACTTTCATCTTCTCTAAGCCAAGAAAAAAAGTTTAAACCATTTTGCACCCATCACCCCTCATGCGAGCTTATACATCAAATCCAACTCAAGGGTAGCTAGTTGATCCATTAATTTAGCTATTCTAAATCAATTATAGTGAGGGTTCTTGTCTATTTCACTTAGTAAAGGTGTCTCGAACATAAAATCATGGTCCTAAGCTCTAAGTTGATACAAATTAAATATGGTGACCATGCATGATGTCTAAGAACATAAATTAAGATTTAAGATGTGAAATGACTAAGGATACATATCCCCACATGGAGAAACATGATTTTATTACAACTTGATATTTGAGTTTGATGGAAGAGCATTGAATACGAGTGTTTTGAAGAATTCTTTAGTGGATTCCAAGGGTGAATCCGTGCATCATGATTTTTTATTAGCGTAGTTCTAATTCCTTTATTTAGAAATCATTACAAAGCTTCATAACATTTATTTGATAAGATCTTTCTTTCAAATTAAATTACTAATGAAATTTATTTTCTTATGAAATTAAAGAGAACCTATCTCAATCTTCTAATACTTCTAATCTAAGCAATTGAAGCCAACCTCCAACAAGGTTTAAAAGTCCTATATCTTGAACCTTAATTATAAAAGTTGGTGTCATTTGATACTGTATCCTAACTTAGTTTAATAAGTTTCCCCTTTACTACTAATGATTTTCCAAAATTCAAAGTACTACATACAATGTTTAAGGAAGTACCATTATGGTGATTCTCAGTACTCCATCTTTAAAGTAATGATAGTTTCTTTTTCTTGGAATTTAATTTACTTTTATCACATAAGCTATTAGCATGAAAATTTGTTAAAGCATTTTAAGATATTTTAAATATTAAATAAAAATTTAGTGAATCTTATTAACACTTTTTTATTTTTTTAAAATAATAAAAAAGCTAAATATACAAGACATCAAGCCTATAGTCATCCAAGTTTCCCTAACTAAAAGTATCTAAAAAGATTCTTTCAAATATATACTCTATTTATAACATCCAATGGCATTAAATGAGTTATTACTGCTCATCATTAATCATATTAATGTAGAATAATATAATAATGTTAAAGCTTATTATTTGAATAATCAATAGTTAAAACATGTGTAAGATTTATGACAATAATGATACTTGACAAAAAAGCATAGAGAAAACTTCAACTTAGCCAGGAATAGAACTTGTCATAATTATTAATAATGGCATTAGTAATATAGTCAACAATAAATTAACATAGAAGCTCTCTTAGTTAATGAACACTAAGTAGTGATATATAACCATTAATAAGTATCATACTTATCCTTATTAATGGGTATCATATGCAAAACAAGTAAATGATATTCAAAGAAATACTTTTACTATCCTTCTCTACTATATACATATATCCATGTTCAAAGTACCTCAAAATTCTATATATAAAATCATGGCAATGATATAAAATACTTTCAGCATATTACAATTTTCTCTATGAACACATCAAAGTTAGAAGCTTAAAGAATACTTTCTCAACATTGTTAGATATTATTATGAAGACCCATTTATTGAAGAAGTAAGAAATAAGCAACCTTAGCATTGCTCATCCAAATATTTGGAACCATCTTATTAAACTTTTCTATGAAATTATATCAAGAGACAAAGTGTTTAATTTTTTTATATTTTTAATTTTAAAAATAAAAAGGATGAAGGCATAAATCATTACATTTAATATGTTTACTTCTCTTAATTTTATAAACATAATTTGTATGAATTTTAAATTTTTTTCCTTAAAAATTTTTAACATCACATTTTATCCAACTAAAACCCTCTTCATTTTTCTAGTATTATTCATTTAGATATCAACATACATTTATATTATAAAGATTAGCCAAATTAATTGAATTATTTAATTCAACTAATCCATTAATTGGGTCATTTTGAGATTTAATGAGTTTCAATAAAGCTTAATATTTTTATTAAGTTTATTGATATTTCATGAAGTGTTTTAAATCATTTTCATTAAATTTTCTAATATTCTTGGATCAATATTAATTATTTTTATTAAATTAGGATTTGAAGATTGAAAATTTTATATATTTTAGTTTAATCACCAATAATTGTTTAAACTTTTTTAGAAGTGTGTTTTAACCTTAATTTCATATGCCCAAAGTTTTAAGTTGACTGAATTATTATTTTAGGTTTATATTAAGTTTGATTGTCTTCAATTAAACTCTAATTAACCCAAAAATACATAATAAAAATTGATGATTTTGGGTTTAACGAATTCTTCTCACTAAGATGAATCCATATAGACCATATTTGCATTATTTGGTTAAGTATTTTATTTTTAAGATTTATAAAGTTTTAGAGCATTTTAGCTTTTTTTAAAATCTAAAAAAATCTTATTTTCTCACTTAACCTAGTCAGCGTTGATGTGGCGTTGATTGGGCACTACTTTAAATGTGATTCCATGCCATTAGGCCATGTGGATCCATGTGAATTTTGTGTAGATGGGAAGGGGTGATACTGGATCGATTAGAGTTATTTAATCAAATATTAGATGGTCCAAAATTGATCTACATTTTATTAAGGGATTTAATCTTACATTATGCCTAGATCAAAGTTATTTGTTCCTAATGAAAGGAACAAATGGTAGTGATTTTATCACTGAGTTCCCACTAAAGAAATGAGAGTCATTTACTCTTGGGGCTTGATCACCAACAATCTAGATGGCAGAGGAAAGCGATTTTGATTGAAAATCGATGAAGAGTTAATTTGCAATCAATCCAAACAACTTGATCTCACTAGAGATCAATTTGACTTAATAAAGGACCAAACCATGAAATGAGAAGAGTAGGATTTGAAGCATACCTCGCTGGCATCAATTCTCAATGGCGGTGATGCTTCAAGAACCTTCATCACATTAATACAAAGCTGAGGGAATTGATTTGGCATCTTAACTCCCTCTGGATCAGTGTGGAGACCAAGCCTTACCACCTTGTTGTTGGCCTTAGTAGTTCATTGCTTACCAGGATTGAGCAATGCTAGTGAAGGTTCATTTGAGTTTTCCTTCGCCCATGGAATGTGTAGGAATTATCAATTACGGGGGAAGATTGTTCCTCTCCCATTCATATGTTTGGTCACCACCTTTTTCATCGGTTAAGATTGAATTCCAGCTTGTCAGCGGTGAGATGCTTGAGTAAGAGCTCGGTTGAGCTTCTTTTTCTCTTTGAAGTGTGTTGGAATGCTTGGAATGAGAAGAGAAGCACTCCTTTTCCTTCTCTAAGATTGGCTAAGAGCCATATCCATTTAGAAGAGAGGTTTTTTATGAGCCTCCATGGATGATTGCAAGCTTTGGATGTTTGCTTGAAACGGTGGTCAATTGATTGGAGCAAATCCAATTAAATTAAATGAGGAGTGGTGGAGGTAAGGGGAAAGAAAGCATGAATTTTACTTCATGGGCATGTGATTTGCCATTAATTTCTTCACTAGCTTATACCTCACCACCTCATGATTTTATGATACCACCTTAACACCTTATGGCTTATTATTGGTTGTCCAAGTTAAGCTCAATATGAGCAATGAGTCAATCTCAACTCACGTAAGTAAATTTTGAATTTAAATGCTTTATTTGATTCATTTGAATTTAATTCAATTTAAAATAAATTATGTTAAATTCACTTGATTAATTGGCATTATATGATGATTTCAATTATTGTTGATTGTTCTTTGAGTGATTTGGAGTTCAATTGATCCATATTATATGGGGTTTAATATAGTTTTAAGCTCAGTTGACCAATTTGATGTAAATGGATCAAATTGAGTCTCTTAGCCAAAATGACCATTTTAGCGGGTTGTGAGTCACTATAAAGGGGGGGGGGGGTTTGATTTGGGCGATATTAAAATTTTAAAAGTTAAATCTAAATTTTAAGTTTTAGTAGAAAATTAGTTTGTTTATTTTATAATGACAAGATACAATTCTTAATATAGCAAAAATAAAAGTATAGTAAAGTAAAGAGAGAATAGACACATAATTTTTTATGGGGTTTGATTTGGGCGATATTAAAAATTTTAAAAGTTAAATCTAAATTTTAAGTTTTAGTAGAAAATTAGTTTGTTTATTTTATAATGACAAGATACAATTCTTAATGTAGCAAAAATAAAAGTATAGTAAAGTAAAGAGAGACAATAGACACATAATTTTATGTGGTTCGACCAAACCCCAAAACTAGCCTACGTCCACTCCTATCCACCCCTGGCTAGGAATCTACTAAATGCAAAATAGCTTACAAATAGTACTCTCCTATAACTGAGCAAGTACAACCCCTACAATAATATGTACTCTCCTACAAAGAGGCGAGTACAACCCTAATATAAATTTTACAGCATGAAAAGAAAAATACAAAATAATAAATTTTGATAAAAGAAATCTCTCACAAATATGCTAAGCTTTCTAATTCAAAAAGTGATATCACAACTTATAAATGATCACTTTACAACTTACTAATAATTTTGATAAAGAAAATTGATTTATAATAGATCTAACATATGTTCTAAAATTCTAACAATAATTTATTTTATTTTAACCAAAATAAAACTTTTAATTAATTAAACTAATCACAAAATACTTAAATAAAAATAGTATATGATAGTTTTAAGTAAACTAGTAAGCGTTTAATTAAAAAGAGAGATCTAACAAATATGAAAATAATTTCAGCATAATAAATTAATTTGAAATGCTAAAATATACTTCTAAAATAGATCTAAGAATAAATGATCTTTCAAATAAAACTAATGAAGAAATATTTCAAGAAACCCAAAGAAATTTGTAGGCTGATAAAAATTTCAACAAGTTAAAATAAATCCTACACAAGAGTTTTTCACAAAAAAAAATGATTGAAAAAACTTTGATGTGAAAAACTTAGATTTTGATGTCCAAAGACTAATCCACCAAAAAGTATAAATTGGAAAGAATAATTAGATGGTGAAAATAGTATGAACAACTTGAAAAGGGATTAAGATCAAGAAAACAAACTCAAGTAATTTGAGAAAGCTTGCTTTGTTGAAGATGTTGAAGCTTCCAAACCAAGGATTTGATCTTGCAATATTAGGAGAACACTTGGAAGGAAAATTTAGGAAAATGGATTTTGAATTTGAATGAGGAATGCTTTCATGAAGAGAATAAGGGATATTTATAGGCAAGAAGGTCATTTTGAATTATTTCAAAAAAAATATATTATTCTAACATCATTTTATCATATAATAATTTAATATTCAATAAAAAATATAATTTATATTTAATAAATATTAAATTCAAGCAGCCAAAATTCGGCTATTGGCATTGGCAAGTCAAAAATAATCAAATATGACACTTAATATATTCAAAACATGTAGCATGTATTCATTATTAAAATCAGCTAATATTTGAGAAGTCATAATAAATTCAATTTTAATTAAACATGGGTCATGTAACCTATCAAATTAAAGAAAAAAAATCTAAGGAATCTATTGGAGATGAAATCAGATATAAATTCCTTGACTATAAAATGACTTTGGCTAAAATACAAAATTCCACATATTTTTGTTAATTTTGAAATATGATATTTAAATATTATGATATAATTTATATATAATCATACATATGTTAATTATCATATAACCTTCAAATTGAATTAAAATATTTAATTATATTAAGTAAATAAAATAATTACACATAATAGTCATAATTTATTATCATTTATTATTTTGACAATTCAAATGCTATGTATGAAACATATAATTGAATATTAATTAGATAGAGATTTATATAAATTAACCTCATTAAAATAATATGTTAAGTTGTGAGCAAATTGATTCATGCCAATGAACTCATATGAATTTCTAAGATACTTATAAATGCATATAACCTAAAATATTGTATCTTGAGCTTCATATTATCCATTTTGATCTATCTTTCATTCTTATATTCTTGCAATTTTCTCAAATATATTGTGAGATGTATTGGATATGTAATTAGCATTTAATATATCTAAAACACATAAAAATATTCATTAGAACATCCAAGCATTCGTTTGTTATCATCAACATGATCAGATTGAACAAGAGGCTCATCAAGCTAACATGGGTTACTTTGGATTCACATGGGCTAAGTGATCCAATTAACTCATTTGAGTCTTCATTAAATTAAATTTTATTTAAATTTTCATTTGGATATGTTTATTTGATAGATTTGAGCCTTTAGAATGATTCAACTTGACCAAATTTTCATTGATTGACCTTTGACTTGGTAGGGCCCAATGGGTTAACTCTAGGTCAAACAACCTAGTTGACCACTTTAAACATCATCTAGATTTATTTTTGGATTTATTTGGATTTCTGCACTAATTTTATATTTTTTGTTTGATTTGATTTCGATATGTTTTTATTTAATTTAATTTTTCTTAGACTTAAGTGGCTTTGAGCTTAAATGGGTCAATTGAATTTAGATTTTTATTGATTTTTATTCGATTGAAATTTTGATTGGGTTCACCTAATCCAATTGAGTTAGTTTAGGTCCTAGAGAGATCCACTAATTTGATTTAGACTTTTACCCTAGGGTATTAAGTTTGATTTGATTTCAATTTTGATTTTGGATTTATATTTATACTAATTAAATTTGTTATTTGATTTTGATTTATTTATACACATAGTCACTAAGTGTAGTGTCTTAAGTGCCTAATTATGAAACTTCAAATCTAAGATTAGAGGTTCTAATTACTAGGATCAAGGATGATGTCAACCTCAATAAAAAATGAGGTCAGCAATCATCACTAACTTTGAACAGCTAGCCTGAAATAAAGATGGAGAAGCAAACTTTCACAACTAAAACCTTAGTTTAAAGGCAACATCTTTTAGCAACAGTACGAAACCGTTGTCTATACATAGTAACAGCAACGATTTTAACCACCATTTGAAATTACGGTTTAAACCGCCATAATAAGCAATGGTTTATAAATGTTTTTGTAGCCTTCTCATATTAAAAACTGACCGAACCCTTTCATTCCTTCCCTGATACAAAAATCCACAATTTCGCATAGTCTCCTTGCACTCGAGAAACCTCGGCCAACTGCAAAGACTTCATTTCAGGCATTTTGTTTTTTGTTAGATTTGTTAATATACTTTAGATTATTGTTAAATGTAGTCGTAAATGCAAGTTTCTTACAAGATTTTGAAGTTTTGTTGTCTTTCTAGCTAATTTCTGAAGAACAACTTCATTTAGTTGTCTTAATCCTAGGTGTGAATGTATAAAATTGATTTTTATCTATGAATCGAGTTCTCATTTACGTGAATTTTAACCAACATTTGGCATGAATTCTTAACATTTTCTTGATTGCAAAAGTTAGTAATAATTATTTAAATAATAGGTCTTTAGAATTAGAAGTTTTAGATATATTGTTAGAATTTGTATAGATTTAATTATTAAAATGTATATTGCCAATAATAAGAGTTGCTAAACTTTTGCTATAAAAATCATTAATAAGAAATATATGAGGAAATGTAGGCCTCTTAATTAACTCATCCCTAATGAGACAAACATATTTGTTTTAGTTAAATTTATCTTTATCATAATTTGGCTTATTAAAGCTAACATTTTTCCAATTTTGTTCTCCATAAAATTAGTCTAAGTTTGATTTAGGTTTGTAATTATAATTCTCCTTAGTTATTAGTTTTTTATTTTTGTTTTGAAATCCAATTCATCCTCCTCTATTTGGTTGTCAAAAATATATTTTTTAGGATTGTGTCTAGTCTTAGTCCTTTCTTAGATTCAAGTTATGTTAAGAAAGGTATAGGTAGATCCAAAAAAGATGTGGTTAAGAAGATATAGATAGGTCTTTCTTAGATTAAAGTTAAGCTTATCTTTGTCATATTAGTTTTTTATTTTTGTTTTGAAATGTAAGTATTATGAATTATTTAATTAGAGTATTAGAGCGAGAACTTTCATATAACAATTGAAACATCAGTTTGTTATTATTATAATCTCCAGCTTGTATCAATTGAAACATTAATTTTAAAAAAAATTCAAAATTTTGTGGCAATTTAAACCATCACTTCTGTGTGACAGTTTAAACTAAAATAAATATTTAAATTTTATCAAGAAATCAAACAATAAATATATTTATCTTATTTTTACTATTACGACACATAAAATATCATTTTTTTTCTTAATTAAACAATTATGTGACTTAAGTGATATTTTTCCCGTTGCATAAAGTCTAACGATACAAGATTGATCTCCCAAATAAAGCAAATTTAAAACACGTTAAGGAAACAACTTATTACTGTGCACGATACAGACTGATCGCCTAAGGAAGAAAAAAAAAACATATTACGGTGATGGTACAATCTTAAAAGTCAACGTACGGAAGCAGCAAATGTACCTGGACATGAATAAATTTTCCACTTTTTTTTTAAATTATCGTCAATTGGTTCATATTGAACGCAGCCTATTTATTTTAAAAAATTAATTCTAATAAAGCTCTTCGGGCCACTCATCTTGCAAGTAAACAAAATAACCCAACTGATTTATTTATTTATTAGGTCCCAACTATTTGAAGGCAATGAAAGATGACAAAGATGTGTTAATGGGTTCATTATTATTTTTTTTAAAAAAAACTATCTTCTGAATTATTTTGTCAACTGACCAAATTCTCCGCTACTAAATAGCAAAACGCCCATTCATTTTCTCTTAATTATTTCATTGCCCTTCTTCTTTTATTCTCACAATCCAAAATTCAACATTTAATAAACACATCAAATTCGATGACTCTTTGTACTTTTTTCTCCTTCAATGAAGTAAAATAACTTGGCATATAATAAAATACATTAGTGTTTGAATCATATAAGCTTCTTACGTAACTTTTGTAGTTTATGAAAATAGATATAAATAAGGCCTCTAAAATTAAACGAAAAAAAATGAAGAAAAAAAAAGAGAGAGAGAGAGAGAGAGAGAGAGAGAGAGAGAGAGAGAGTTAAAAACAGAGAAAAAAAACAGCTAGGAAAACGATCAACATTCCAGCTGGTGGCTTAAAAAGAGAACGTTGAGGTAAAGCCTTCTAGAAGATGTTTTTTAAATCCTTTACTTCAAATATGGGTTCATCTATCATTCTTCTAGAAAAAGAGTCTTTATATTTGTGAATGAAGGGAAATATATTTTGTTCTAATGCTTAAGAGGTTCTGTTACAAATTTATTTATTCAAAGTATAGTCTATTAGACTATGTGCATAAATTTGTGATTAAATTTAGTTTAAATTTTAAAATATATAAATAAAACTTTTTAGATGATGAAAAATAATAACCAATTGTGTTGACTGGACAATCAACTACAATAATGTAAGTTGTACATTTTAGATTAATATAAAAAATTTTATTTAATTAAAATCATTATCAAATTCTATGCAACCTATAATTAATATGATCAATTTAATTATCATAATATAAGATAAAATCAAACTAGGGAATTCCATAATCTTGAACGAGTTCACCAAATTTCAAGTTGACTATGTATTCCATGGTATCCCTCGAAGCAAGCTCATCTTAGAGCACTAGTTCATGATGAATCAATCGAGCTAGATCAGTATGGAGCTCACCACATACCCATTTGTGATTAATTTAGCAATCAATGTACACTTCGCAAGATAGCTCTCACCAAAGAACTCAGCACTTATTCAATCAGCCTACCGACTCCCATGAGGACTCTAGCAGTAGATTAGATAGGCAACTTATACAGAGAAAATCATCATCTATTCACACACATCATGACTCAATAAGCAATCAAACAATGAACTCACCTTACATTCATAGCCGAGTAAGTTGAACCATATGAGGGGCTACATCATTTGAGAATCATTCCTACATACACTAGATCATTGTACACATGTATGTATTTGAATAGTCCTTAGAGTCTATATATTTTAATTTTAATTTTATGAGTTCTCTGTAGTCATTTATGTAACCCTCCAATCCTATAAATAAAGGATTAGAAGGCATATCTAGGATCTCTTAATTTTCTGGCAATTTTTGGTCTCTTATTAGAGATCATTTTGCCTATTTTGATCATTCAATGATTTGAAATTCTTTACACTTAAGCACTTGACTATTATTGTACTTTCACTAATAGTGATATAAAAGTTATTATACTTTCTACTCGACCAACACTCTCTCCTCCTCTCTAATCTCCTACTTTCTCAAGCAAGTCTCACAAGTAAAGTCTAGTGTTAACTAGAAGATAGATCAGAATTTAGCATCCATTTTGGTGTGATGAGCATGGATAGATTCCACAAACTACAAGTAGGTCACTTTAAGAAGTTAGACAACCTACTAGAGATATCTCAATCAACATGGAATAGCCAACCTAACACTTTATAGCCCATCATGATCTAATGGAGTTGGAGAAGCATATCACTCACCTCATTCAAGGGGCCATGAAGAAAGCATACAAGTAAAGCTCTTGAGGGATCAAACATGAAGGTTCCTCTAACTCGACCATCCCATATGTTGCCCAATGTCAATTTTGGATGTCCTCATTCACACTAGTGACAAGAGACTAAACTTCTTAGAGAGAAGCAAATAAAACTTTGGCTAATAATTTTTTTATGAGACTGCTGAAGCTCGAGCACCATCAAAGTTTAAGATCTTCCATTTAGAATTTTAAAAGGGCAGGTATAACTAGAAAGATTATGTCACTTATTTTGAAGTGGACCACTTCACCTATTTATATTATCAACACACTGTAATGTCATCTTTTCTTCACCACTTTCAAGGATTTAGCTTTGAGGTAGTTCTTATGCCTTCTAGTGTGCATAATTACTTAATTTGCTAAATTTAAGATAATGTTCATTACTCAATTAACTAGTGGACATAGACCTTCTAAGAGATTGTAGGCTTTAATGTAGATGCACTAGGAATCCTGTGAATCTTTGATAAAGCTTATAATTCACTTTCAAAAAGAGATATTGGAGGTAAAAGATCTCAAGCCTGTAGTCATACAAGTTGCACTCACACAAGTGCAATAGCTAAAAACTTTGGCTAAGTCACTAGAACTTTGTAATAGCCATTAAATACTAAGAAGGATAATGGCGTCTCATAGTCCTCCCAAGCGACACAACAAGAAGTGCCTAAGAGGATAGATAGATTGCCATTCACCCGACATTCTAAATACCAACTATAAATGCAATGAAGGGAGAAGAAGTGACACACATCTCATGGTCATCCACACTACTAGCATAAGAGGATGATCACCCCACCGAAGTACCACAAGGGTTGTCTACAACGTGTTGTTCATCAAGAGATAATGGAGCTGATTTAGTAGTATTAAAGTGAGTACCAACTACGCCATTCTCCCATATTCACATTATTATGGGAACCTATGACTTAGTGAGTGGTGGCCATATAAAATAAAGAGTACCTCAAGCATTCAATGCCCATGAAGGTAAATAGGCATGCTTGAAATTCATCAAGGTATTGTGCATGCCATAGAGATCAATATAAAAATAATTAGAAATATTTGAGATCTCAAAAATTTAGTTCAATAATTTATTAGGGCCAGCAAATTGAATGAGTTTGTATTAGCAAACCTTGGATAGTGCCTGGAAAAGGAACCAATAGAAGGTCAGTGGAACATGCATATTTGCTAGGGTAATCAACTTTACAAATGTGAAAAAAATAGATAATACCAACAAACTTTAAAATTAATTTTATTTTTGATTGAATATGACATTGAGAATAATATACTATCTCTATAGATATAAATACTATTTTGTGATGAATTTAAATACTATAATAAAAAGGGTTTTCTTATTAATATATTTAAATATAGAAAAGAAAATGATATTCTATCTCAAGATACAAAAAAATATCATGCTTCTATTAAAATTATTTTCTTAAGTTTGTCTAGTCTATATTCATCACAATTTATTAGGTTTAAATTCAAATTTCATTTAGATTGTCCTTAAACTTCATCTAGATTGGAGGAACAATTTACTTGATGATTAGAATGCTAAATGACTAATTGATTGAGTTAATAAAATTCAAATATGCTTGCCAATTTTTGACTAAATTGTTGTTTGGAAAGCTCTGACAGACATATGAAAGTTTTGTTCTCACTCAAGAGGATCTGAGGAGAATATTTAATGCAAGAAGTTATCTTTTATTTTTTTTTTTTTTGCTTGCCATTTTTTTAAACTAACTAGGGGAGTTTTTTGATGAAAATTCCATAAATTTCATGTATGGACAATTATGACTTTCTTGATTATGGATCATGATCAACTCAAGTTAACTAGAGTAACTTAAGGTAATGGCCTACTTAAAAATATTTCAATACATTAACTTGTTAGTTTTCTAAGCTTCTCAAGTTAACATGAGTTTGAATTATATATTATTTTATTTTAGTTAAGCTTAGGCTTGTAGCCTTAGCAACACATTTCAAGCAATGCAAGTTAAATGAAATTGTGGTTGACTTTACTTTAACAGAAGTATGGATCAAAGTTAATAATAAAATAATCGTTATAAATCCTTTCATTCATGTTAACCTTAATTAAGTATTAATTTGACTTTGCAAACTTGGGTGATATTAAGCTGATGTTACTTTAAGTTCAAGTTAAATCTAATGTTACAACATAAGTTAAATGACTAACTTAAACCTTCATTAATCTTCAATCAAAATCAATTTAATAGAAGTTAATTAATTTAATCATTTAATGACATTAATAAGATATTAATGGATTAAGAATTATCTTTTTTATTTAAAAGGCCAAATGACTTATTTAATCCAAGCATTTCATTAGAGTTTCTTAGTAACAAAGTATTCAAATTCAAATTTCCCTTAGTTTTTGATTTGATTTAAACTAAATAATGAATTGATTTAATATAACAATTTATGTTGAATCGAAGTTTGTTCATGGAGTAATATGGACCATAGGAATGTGAGAAGTAGACTAAAAATAAATAGGTCCAAAAAAGCCAAAAAGAGTAGAAGACCTAGAAATTCCCATTATCTTTCAGAATTAATATCAATAAGAGGGGGATAGAGTACAAGAGTCAGCTCTCTCCCCTTAGTAATAGTAGAAGAAGCTTAAAAAAGTCTCTCATGCTAAAATTTCCACTTTTTATAGAATCAAGGGATAACCACAAAATAAAATTATATAATAATTTCTAGAAGCTCTATCATATGAAGAGAATCACATGTACCTTAGAGGTTGGGTGAGTGCAAAAAGCTGAGTGTCAACCCCTCTGCCTATGGGAATATGAAGATCTAATACTAGTTGGTAGTATGAGACGAGCTTCTTCAAGTACTCATTGGAATTTAGGCAAGTCTTTTTGCATGTTGATAACTTTGTTGGTCGCATGCATAAGATGAACTCTTTAGGATGGTTGTTGAATATGGTAATGCTTAAGCTTGGGTTGTCACTACTATGAGCTCTATATACTAGTTTATCTGCTAGATTCCTCTTATATATTTAGTGGTACATTTATCTCCATGATTTTTATGGCCCTTGTAGAGGTAACTTGCAAAAATAATAGATTAATGAAAACAAAGAAAGTAATCATTAATGCAATTATTAGAAAGTTTGACCAAAATTATCTTAAACATTTATAGCATGTTACCTTATCTTTTCTTTTGCTTTTGGCATTTCCTATGTCCTATAACTATATAAGAGTGGCTCTAGAATTTTGATGCTACTAAATGTTGCTCCTTTATGATTTTTGTTAAGTACTTCTTGAATACTCACTAACTCCTCTTTCTAATTTATCAAGTGCTCGACATCGCTTCTATACATCTCATGGTAATATTGATGTTGTTGACCTTTGGGTGACTATAGGAGAATACTTATTGAAGTGATCAGGTATGACATTAAGGTATGATGTACCATCTCGAAAGATGGAAAATATCATCCTATAATGAACCTAATCACCTAAAAGGACTCCTAAGGTAGTTGGGTCTTCATATATACCAAAGATCTTTCCCTACTTTACATGGAGAAGTAAAGCAAAGTTTATTTTATATTGATTCTTTAGTTCCATATGGAAGCAAGCCTCCATAATTAATTCAATCTTAGGGAATAAGAATTTTAGAATACTCTCAATTAATGTACTAATAAATTTCTCCAAAGATTTCAAAGTTAGACTATCAAAGAATTAGGTATTTATGAAAATTAAATGGGAGAGTTCAAATAGAAGGATTTATTTGATAATTCCAAAGAAGGATAAGTAGGGAGCACTCATGACACTAGGAGACTTAGTGAATTCTCCAATATACCCTATGGTGGGCTTTACTTGTTTGAAAGAGAGAGTCTACTTTTTATTTAAGTTGGAATTTTTATTAGAATGTTAGGGCTTATAGTCCATCAACACAAGATTATGGAAATGCCTTAGAGGTGATGACTTATACTTGTAGCCAGAAGAAAATAAGTAGCCTGAAACCTAAATCTAAGATACTTTAGCACAAGCTAGAAGCACAACCTAAGTCTAATTGAGAAAATAAGATATAATGGTTTACCTCCACAAGAGAGGATAAACCCATCCCGGCTCTTCTGGACTTACAACTGCTTAGAGTGGGTGCCAGCTAAGACCTCCTATGCTTTAAAACCATGTAGATCAGTCTTATGTATATGCAAGATAGTTAAGCTATTATTTAATTAGAAAGGAAGCCAAAGCCCTAAACTCACTCCCTAAAAGACTAGATAAGACTAGATCAAGATTGGCATGAAGACATTACTTAGACTAATGCAAAAATTTATAATCTTTTACACCATTTTGGCACATTCATTTTGGACTAAGGCTTGAAAGAGTTATGCCTATATTTCTGATGAAATAAGATTATGGGCTAAATTACTAGGAGGAGGTGTTCTCCACTATAATGGATCATCCTCAAAGGTCAAGCGTATCCCTTATCAAGCAAGAATGGAGACCCTCCCTATTCAAGAGTGAATCAATATTGTAAATATAATGTGAAAATATACAATATTTAGCTAAGGGGTTGCTAAATATTTTATTTACCTTGAGTATAACCTAGGCTTCAAGATGAGGTTGTGAGTTGTATTAAAATTTAGTTACAATTTATTAGTGGGGGTATAAAATTTAATTTTATTCTAAAGAGCCTACATCTAGGCTAAACATTAGATCATCACACTTCAAGAAACCTATAAAAACATGGCATTTCTATTGCATAAGCTAAACACAATAATAAAATATTTATAAATTTCATAAAAGAATAAAAGGCCAGTGCGGCTAGGTACTGCTGTACACCCCGAAAAAGAAATAAATTTGGTAGCTGAGCTCTACCCTTATACAGCCTAGATTATAAAAGAATATTACAATTATAATGAATTCTATGGGGGTCTTCATTTTTTCTTTCATTTCTTTTAGGATTGATTTGCTCTAGGCTTCATAAGGCTCTAGGTCTTTGCCTTTTGACCATTGCTCATCCTAAACCCTATAACACTAATCCTAATTCCTATTGCAAAAATTGCATATTTATGAAAAATAAAATCTAACTATACCTACAAAATAGATGTTAGCTAAATAAGCATACAAGCTAAGAAACTATATTTCATATATTTGGACTTAGTACTCTGCACATGGGTAACCAAGCCCACCTGTCCTAATTTGATTATGCTTAAGGGTATAAGCAACCTACAAGTAAGAACATTTACATTTATTTATTATTCCAGCAGCCCCTTTAGTATAATCTCCTATAGGAAATATCATTAGGCTATTAACGAACTAACATCCAGTCTATGCATAAATAATCTTAACATCTAGTCTAAAATATTACACCACAAAATAAAATATAACATCACATAAGACCTAACCTAAAAGCTAGAATTGGTGACTTAGTATTCTATATGCATGCTATGATTTGATGTGGTTTGTCTTAGCTAGGTTTTAGAAATGTAATTGTGAAAAGTGTAGGATGTTTAATTTAAATATTAGGGGAGGTTTCACTTTAACTCATTTAAAGGATTAGTTAGTTTTAATTTTGCATTTTCTTTTGTTTCACTTGATGCCTACTTAACATCTAATTATTATAAAGAGAAGAAAGAGGTTTGATCCCCCTTCATCTCTATCCTAAGTTGCTTTCTAAATGTATGTTGTTATGACTTTGTTTTCTTTAGTGAATGGTTTATTAAACATTTGATTAAACCTAAGTTTGGGCTAGTCTTAGAGAATTTTAGTCAAACATGAAAGGCATCTTAGAATTAATAAAATTAAATTACTATCACATGGATAATATTCCATTATTCCTTTTCATTATCAATAACATACACATCTTTTTATTTTTACCACTCATGATATTTGACTTAACACACACATTTATACATGCAAAAATATTTTTATATTTTTGCACACTTAATGATTCTTAATGCATGTATTTTAGTAGAAGAGAGAGACTTCATCTCTTAATTAAGTATATGTACACATGTATTAAAGATTTAAGCAAGTACATGTCATTATTAAACCAAGAAAGTAAGGTAATCTAATACCTCCTCGGGGATACTTAAAGCCTTGTATTCGGGATGTCTAGACTATATACTGGCTAACTTAAATACATATAAACATATACATAAGTATGGGAATGAAAATCATGCAAAAATTGTATAACAATAAATCATTTCTTCATGTAAAGCAAAGTTCTATCTCAAATTATAGCACATGCACACACATGAATGAAATTAAGCAAGTACATGTCATTGTTAAACTAGAAAAGTGAGGTAATCTAAGACCTCCTTGGGGCTACTTAAAGCCTCGTGTTCTCGGGATGTCCAGACTATATACTTGCTAAATCTAACAATATGTAAACATAAACATGAATCATGAAAATAAAATAATCCTTTAATACATTTAAGTTATAAGTAAATGCAAATTTCATTGAATATTTATAGAAAACATTAACATAGATTTTTCATCATTAGCTTATAACTTTGAAAATAATTTGGGATTTATTATTGATAGTAGCCACACTATATAATAATATTTATTCAACACATGCAACTTAGCTATAATCATATTCTTAGCTTATAACCATAAATGGCATGTAAATTTATAATGATTGAAAAGGGATAACTAAACATTATCACATAATACATTCAACCACATTAATTCTTAAGGACAATCAAGTCAAATTAACTTCTTAAAAATTAACCCAAGCTTTTATGAAATTTAATTTTTTGGTGTTTGAATTGTTAAAACCTAAAGAGGAGAAAAGACATTTAGTGTTAGCCCCATCCCACATTGGTAACTTAATGTATTTAAGGAAAGTGATTAAGTGAATTTTATGAATTAATTAATTTCAAGTCATTAAGCAATCAATTTAATTATCCTTCCCTAAACTTCTTTAATTTAATTAACTACTTAACCATGAACCTTGAATGATATGCCTATGAGAAATTAAAATTTGCAATGCACCCAAAGGGACCTATGCAATTAGGCTTATGCTTAAGAGTTAATTAGATTAAGGAAGGAATCTAAGTTAAGTACACTTATAATTTTTCCACACCAATGGGTCAACCATAAATTCATTAATGATCTTTATGTTATTAAACACATAAAGGGAAACCAATGAATCATATATGTATTATCTGGATCAATCATCATTTTAATTTGATTTCATTTTATCATTAAGCTCCCTAATTAATTCTTAATTACCACATGAATTAATTAACCCTCTTAAGGAAATGCATTTAAGAAAATAATTAGAAAGAGGTCTTAATTATTTTCTTCATCATTCCCACTATTTACAGTGATTAATCATCATTAATTATTTAATTTTTACTATTTAGCAATTTTAATAAATATTAAATTGATTAAGGAGGGTAATTAGGATTGAAATTCCAAATTCTTTAAATTACATAGCTAATAATTCTAAAGAAATTATGGGAGGCAAAGGACATTCAATAGAATCAACTCACCAAATTTGGGATCAATTGGCCAAGTAATTAAGCCTTAATTAAAGTAATTAGCCTAAACTTCAAACCTTAATTAAGCGAGTGCATTAAATAGAACATAGGGATTTTATTTTTATTAAATTATTCTCTAATTAGCCTATCCAAAATAAGTTTATTTGTATTTTTTGGATTTTCTATAATTGGTTTTTTTTGAAGTTCTAGCCATTTAATTACATTTTTAACACCTAATTAAACCACTTAAATTGTTGGCACCACATGGACACTGACACGACAACACTTTCCATATGGCACCGCAGCGATTGGCTATCTAAAACATCCGATGCGGCGCTGACTCAACAACAACGGATGTGGTTTCATCCGACCATTAGATCTCGGATCGGATGGCCGAGATTAATCCCGTGGTTTTAAAAAGATAAAATCAAAAAATTTAGTGTAATTAATCACAACCATCTATTCTAATCACGGAATGAACAGTCAATGATCCATCATCCCCTGAGTGCTGGAAAATGGACACTATCTACCTTTTGCGCTCTATTTGAGCTCATAAGAGCTCGTTTGATGGTTAAATTGACTCCAAATCATTCGGAGAGAAGATCTTAGGAGATCCTATAGTGGAAATCACATTTCACTTCACAAAAGACCAACACTTAAGGGAAAATCTACGATTGCTGGATCATTACCTCGTCAAAGCTAAAGACTGATGGTATGTCGATAGAGGTAGCTTCGTCTTGAAGAGACGAAGCCCTATTGAGAAGATCATGAGCTACCTCCTCGTCGTTCGCTTTGTGGACCAAACACCATTGTGAATCTCATCAGAGTTGGTCTAAAGAAACTTTTCAGTGATCGAATAGCTTGGGGAATGATTCATGTTGACTCGCTGGAGTGAGGTGAATGTGTGGGAAGAGTTAATTTGAGTTTGGTTGAGTTTTGGTAAGGATGGATGGATGGGGCTCTTGGTTTCTCTCGGGGGTTGGTCTCATTGATAATGGGATACATGAGGAGCTCGGGGAAGGTCTTAGACCATGCAAAATACTCTGAGGAAGGTGTCTATGAAGTTTAAATGGATAGGGAGGAGTATACTCTCCTCCCCATCCAAACTAAGGGTTGATATTAGTTCAGCCTTTAGCAGCCATCCGGTCAGGGTAGGTGGCAGAAGGTGGCAGGGGATTACTGAGGTGGAGGTGCTAGAGTGGCCAATTGAGTGGCATGAAGTGTAGAGCCCCTTAGGTGGACCAATGGAGTATCATGGGTGAACTCACCCTCTCATGGCCAAAGGCTAAACCCAGTAGCCTTGGGTTAGGCTGGGTCAGTGGTCCACTTGTCCAAGAAGAGACAAAGGTGGCTGCCATGGGGTAAAGGGGTGGATAACCCATCCAAATGTTAATTTTATCCTATTTTAAGGGCTTAGTTCAATGGGTTTGACCCAAACTAGGTTCACCATGGATTTGATCCACTTGGGCAGCCATGGTGACCCAAGGATGGGTCATGCCAAGTTTGGTTGGATTTGGACTTGGTTTAGATGGGTTTGGCTCAATTTGACCCGGTTCAATTGGGTCATGTTAACTAATTGCCAAATTGGGTCAAAGCAAGGGTTTGGATAAGTTCAATTGGTCATTTGGAATGCATTGGTGCAATTGATTTGGTTTAATTTGAAGTGGATTTGGATTTGGTTCATATAGGTTCCTTTAGGCCAAATGGGCTAAGTTGACCAATTTGGTCAAATTGGACAAATTTATTTGAATGGTTTAGGTTCAATTGATTATTTGGGAATGATTGTAGGTGTTTGTTTGAATTAATTTGGATTAGGGAATGATTTGGTTCAATTTAACCCTATAAGTCAAATTGGGTCAAGTAGGATCAATTGAGTTTAGTTTATGATTGTAGGGTGTTCAATAATCAACTTATGATTTATTAGAGGCATTGGTTGCAATCATTGGAGTTGGAATGATATTTGGCTCAATTTGGCCCTTTAGGTCAAATTGGGTCAACTTGGGTTAAGTGATCAAATCTATTTGTTTTGACCCAATTTGATTATGATTGGGTAATCAAGATGATCAATAATCATTATAAAATGGATTGATGAGTTGATTTAATCCAATTTGGGTTGGATTGAAGTTTAAATCAAATTACTCATTTAGGTCACATTGGGTCAAGTGAACCAATTGGGTTGAATTGGGTTGAGTTGGCATCACTTAGGTGTTGAGAGGGGTTCAATGATAGATTTAGAGTTGATTAGTGTCTTTGATTGCGATTGATTTGGGCTTGATTGGACTTTTTGGGTCAAATGGTCTAACTTGGATTGGTTGGATTTAGAGTTGTTCTTATAGCTTAGCTTGTCTAGTGTTCATAAGTCCTTTGAGATGGATGAATAGTCATCATTTTCATGAAGGTGGTTACATTGGGCCTCTTAGTAGAGTTAAGCAGACTAATCATCTCATTATTGACAAGTTATTGGGATGTTATCTAAGTGAAGAGGAAGTGTTGGCTTCATCCATGGCTACCTTTCTTTGTGATGATTCCTTCAAGTAATCACTTTATGGTGGTATCTCTTCTTTCTCATCATGTTGTGGAGGCTTCAATGAAAATGATTTTTGTTGCTACTCCTCCTTAAGTGATTTCTTTTGACTTAGTAATCCTTCTTTAGGATTTGAACTCCTTTATTTAAAAAAGGCTTAGAGTAATCAACTCTTTCATCTACCAAGCAACTTGTTTTACCTCAGAGGACATGAACAAAATGTTGATGAGCTTTCCTTTTTCAATTCATCATGAAAGTGGTGAATCAAAAAAGAATGAGTCTGTCACTCTAAGGAGAAGAAATACAATAGAGGAACCTCAACCTTTTGCCTTTTATGTTGAGTTTGCTACTTTTAAGGTCAAGAGGTTTCTCATTGATAGCATAAACATGATGAGGGGAGAGGTGATTGTGGTGTAGAGGTGCCTAGTAGCCTTGAAATTGAGTTGACTTTGCTGAGTTCCCAAGAGAAATTAAGCAGATCTTCTCACTTCATTATAAAGGAAAATTTTATGTTTGACTGCCTATGAAGAAAAGGACCACTTACTGCCAAGTGGCTTGCAGACCCTATAGTTAGAAAATTTTAAAAATAAATGTAATATAATGAACAAAGATGAGTATTTCTATGTTTTTTATTTTAATAAAAGAATATATTTCAGCTTTACCCTTTGATCATTTTATATTTTGTAATGTACTATGGTTTCAAGTTTTTGCTAATTTTGCTATCTTACTTTATTGGTGAGTGAGCATACTTACTATTTTATCATTTTTGTGATGCTAATAATTCTTGTGGAATTTTATTAAGATTTTTGGGATTCTACATTTTAAATGCTTGATGCAACACCTATTTCTTTGAAAATTTTTACTTTGCCTATAAATACCTCTATTTGTAAAATCTTTATCATGATCAATCTAGTTTTCCAGCAAGCAATTTTTCCCTTTATGTGGGCCCCTTTTTCTTGCAATCTTATTATGAGTTCTATTCTTAGCCATGGTCATGGCAGCTTTGAAGATGGCATTTCTTAATTTCTTGGCAAGCACTGTGAATGACCTCCACCATTGGCCCCATAATAGAGGACACCATGTTCCATGGTTATGGCCATGGAAATTCTAACTTCTCGATGTGAGTGGCTAGGCGTGAAGGGTGACTCGACATCATAAAAGATGATGAGCTATGCATGCCCTTTGATAACTTTAAGCGTGGTCTCTGCTTTCCACTGTGTGCCAAGTTGGTGGAGTTTTTGAATTTTATGGTGTAGTGCTCATTCAAGTTCTATCAAAATTGACATTGAGCATTATGACATTCATCTTATACTTGAATAAAGAGAGTTTACAATGGCGTTTGACCCTCTTTTGATTAGTATTCATGTTGAGGGGGCACGTGGCAAACCAAGTTAGGATGTAGAATTCAAACTTTGTTTCATCACATGATTTATAGATTGAGTTATTCCATCTATCTCAATCCTTTTTACTATTAATAGGGTGATGGTTCATCCAACTAGTCATACCAAAGAGAAGACATTGAGTAAGTCTAAAGAAATCGCTCAACATCTAGCATTTCCTTAAGTTTAGCAACATTCATGAGCAAATTTATAGTAAGTGTTTACTTACTTAGAACTCATTATTCCTTATTTTTCATCTTTAATAAGCTAAATATTATGTGTTTACAAGCCATCATGTCTTTTCCCCTTTTCAGATCAACCCCATGGATGTTATAATTCTTGGGCAAATCTAAGGAAGAAGGGAGTCCAATAGGGTGAGGCAAATCTAAGGAAGTAAGAGTGAGCTTGGACCTAATGATATTGTGTTGATAGGCCAACTGAGGAAGGGAGTCCAATAGGGTGAGGTACAAAAACATCAAAATAGTCTAAGATGAGGCTGATGATTTTTATGCTTGTGTAAGCTCCCCCAACTTCTAAGAGACAAGAAAAGAGAAAAGGGCTCATAAATGGCCTTTCATATGTCTATCCCTAAGATAATTACTCTCGTAATATTGCTAACTCAATTAGTGAAGCTTTCAGCCTAGGCCATCATATCGTCTCAATGAAAAGGATGATATTCTAGCAGAGGGCCCCAAAAAGAGGCTAAACATGCCACTATGACTGAGCATGCTACTACATGGTAGGTCATGGGAATTCACTCAAGAATATACATCTTGATTCAATATCATGGTTGAAACTAGGATCAAGCGTGACTAGTTGAAGGAGCAATTAAAGATTGTTGAGTCTAAGATAGCTAGGCTTGAAGGTAAGGTGAGGCATTAAGAGGGTGAGAAAGAGGGAGCAGTGTTAGAGCAGAAACAACTAGATGTCCATATTTCTCACCATACTAAGGATTTCTAAAAGAAAGAAGTTGAGTTAATTTTCTTCTTGAATTTTGACATAAAAAAGGATATCTCAACAAACTAATTGAGAGAAGGCACCATCCTTCCCAAAATTTTCAATTATGATCATATACTCAATTTGTCAAACTCAGAGTACAACAAAAGTGATAATAAAGGAAACACTAGCTAGGCTTCTTCTTTTTTTAATTTATCCTTCTTTTTAGATTTATGAGTGTAGAGTGATTGTAAATACATTTTGTACTCACCAATTACTTTTACACTTAAAATACTTCTTTAATAAAATAAAAACTCTTTTCTACCTACCTTTATATTAAATGTTCATAATTATTTTTACTCTATTACAAATGTATTCACCTTTCATTTATCTTATAATTTTGATTATTTTTATTATAAGATCATACTCAATTGTTGAAAAAATGTTCAAGTATTTAAGTCACTAACTACATGGAGTGTTGGTCTTTAATATGGAGATTCCAAACCATATAATGTTGGTATTTTATGTGATAGAGTTATCAAGCATGTTCTTAAGTGTTGACTTATTTTAATTTATCTCATTTGCATTTAAGTGTCACACTCACTTTGACACTTTATTTTAGTTCATTTAAGATAAGTAGGAAAAAACTTATTCAAATACAGGCTCTCTTGTAAAGGGTCGTAGCTCCATTAAGTAATCTACTCATTTTTAAGATCGGTGATACATTGAGTTGAGAACTTGTACCAAAAGTAGATCATCAATTTTAGGCTTTTTATTTTAGCCAAGTGTAGCTCATTGAGTTAAGCCTTGTGCTTGTACTAATATATAACTTATTGAGTTAGGCTTTATGCTCAACCCAAGTGTAGCTCACTGAATGAAGCTTTATGCATGGACCAAATTTAGCTCACTAAGTGACCTAAGTCAACACTCAGCTTCTTGAGTTTACTTAAACTCAAGGAAAGAGTATTTTTATCAAGTAATCAAGGCTAATATAGCTCACTAAATGTCTTGGGAAAAATGTGTCTCATTGAGTTACTTAGGCCAATATAGCTAGCTAAGTGAGTTGGGACAATGTAGCTCACTAAGAGATTTGGGCTAGTGTAGCTCATCAAACTACTTGGATGAATGAATTTCCCCAAGTAAGGTTCTACACTTGGGCCCATATGTAGCTCACCAAGTTCAACCTTATAACTTTTTTACTTTGAACCTATATCACCTTCATTAACATATTGGAGTAAATGCTTAGTATAAGTTTGTAAATAAATTTGGTTGGTAGAATGCATATGAATTTTCATGTTTTCACATAAGTAGGAATAAATTTTATTTGCAAATAGAATTACTTTAGAGATAAAAATTCATCTTATATACATTTGAATCAAAGGGTTTTTAAGAAAATTATAACTTATTTAAAAAAATAGATATAGTTATAAGAGTAGGGCTTCCCTTAGGGTTCTTTAGATTAATTGCACTCCAAGTTCAAAGCACATTATATCTCAAATGTATTTGCAATTCAAGACTCCTAGTCATGCCTAATAATGTAGGTTTTATCCCAAGTGCAGGCGATTTTTTTAAGTACATTTTATCTTTGCATAGCATCCACTTTCTTCAACGTTAGATCATCAAGCTTGAAATACTTTTATTTGATGTTGTTGTTGTAGTACCTTAACATTCACCTTTTAATTTTCTCTTATATGAGCAATGCTTCAATGCATATCTCCTCCAATATGTTGATTATAATTTTTATGGCTTCTATATTTGTCTTCTCCAACTTGGTAGTGTCTTGATCAAGTTTAGTGGTTGCTAATGGTTTATAAACCTTATACTTGATAGTCAAAATTGATTCCATTCAATGTGAAAGAGTGAATGGGGTTTGTTTGGTCACAGATGACTTGGTCATCATGAGGGTCTGAAGAATGGCAAGGAGGGAATCCACCCATTTAGCCTTGGCTCCTTCAAATTTCTTTCTAAGAATCTTCTAAATTGCTACTTCCACTTGGCCATTAGTTTACGAGTGATGTACTAAGGTGTAATTGAGGCAGATTCCTTAGGAATTGTAGAATTCCTTTAATCGCTTGTCATTGAATTGTGATTTTTTGCATGGGATGATCGACATAGGTAGTTCATATATGCAAATTATGTTAGTTGAAATAAAATTTTGAACTACTTGGGTGGTTAATTTGGTGAGTGGTTTTATCTCAATTCATTTGCTAAAATAGCTGATCACAATGAATATCAATCATTTCTACTCACTGGTCATTAGTAGAGGGCCTATCAAGCCCATCCCACATACATGAATGGACAAAGGCTCATTATAGACTATAGAGGTTATGATAATCATAGCTGTATAGGAGCAAACTTCTAGCATTATTCACACCTATTAGTAAAGTCTTCAGCATCTTTCCTTAAGATTTGCCAAAAATATTTTTGTTGTAGAATATGCTATACTAGTGGTAGTTGAGAACTCAAGCATTGAACCAAGAGTTCTTCAATTTAAAGCTTACATATGTATTGTGTGTGAGTTTTTCATTAAATTAGCTCAAATATTAGAAAAAATAATGTGGGTGAGTTTCCTTCCACCTAACTAGTTACCACATTATCCTTAATGTACTTTACTAAGTACTATTCCTAGTCACTCTCATGAAAGCACCTTAAGTTATGTTATGACTACCCTTTAAAACATATCATCATTAAACATAATGTATTAGGTAGCTCTACTTTTGAATATCCTAAGATCTTTGATATTTTTCTCTAAATCACCAGTCTACAAATACCTCTTGTTAAGATCGACTCAGCTAGGCAAGTTTTCTATCAATTTGCATAAACTCTCCTTGTTATATGATAGGAAAAGTGAGTTAGAGGATACATTGCTCCCTAAGCTGCTTGTCCTAAAAGTAGATTGATGTGTTGGTTTTGTTCTCTAAGGAACCATTTTGTCCTGAAATATTTTAGCTTCTTAATTTTTCCTTCACTTTGTGTAAGCATCTTCATAAAGACTCTTTGCTTACGTCACATTCCTATTTATTTTATTCACCACAAGATACAAATTAAAATGTGTTGTGATATGTATAGCTCTAAGTCCTTGTGTGAATTGGAGTTCATTGAGTAGCATTTCATACTCTGATTGGTGGTTGATTATTTGGAATTTGAATCTCACTGGACTTATAAATTCAATATTAGCCCCCATTTCTTATTTTTTAGAAGATCTATTCACATACAAATGCCATGAAAGTTTTGATCTAATTGGAACATCGTGTAGGTTATAAAAATCTACAAGGAAATCAATGAGATCTTATACCTTAATCACTATTCAAGGTGAGTGATTATTAATCACTAGATATCAAACTTGCTCAACTCCACCGATTATTAAGTAATCTCTCAAAATGATCTGACTTTATTGGTGTATATTTAAGTAGATGGTCAGTTACTACTTTAATTGAATGGGCTTAGAAATTGTGTCCAAAGTCATTAAGCTATTATAAGTGAGTGGGAGTGTCTCCATATTTAGATAATTCAACTCAACACCTCACAAATATTTATTGGCATAATAAATCAACCATTATTTGGCTCCTTATTTTTTTTATTAGTATAAAACTTATTACATTTTCTTTTACCCTTAAATAATAGCACTATTTCTACATCCTTGGGACTTAGTAATAAGGGCGGTGAGTTGAGTAATTCTTTTAAATCATCAAAAGCTTTCCCTCATTCCATGGTCCATTTAAACTTATTATCACTTCTTAATATCTTGAAGAATGGCAAGCAATGGCCACCAACTTTTGAATGAATCTATTTAGCTTAACACACTTTTCAAATCATCAAAAGCTTTATCGCATTATGTAGTCTATTTAAACTTCTTATCACTTCTTGATATATCATGAAAAATGGCAACCAATGCTTACCTACTTTTGAATGAATCTATTCATCTTGATGCACCTCCTTAGTTGTTTATGACAACAACAAGTCAAGTATGTTCTTGACTTTGTCCAAATTTATTTTTATTCCTTTTGAGGTGAGTAAGAGATCAAAAAATATTTGACCTAGCATTAAATGTGCATTTTTGAGTATATTGTAGTTCTTCAAATTGACAAAGGTCTCTTTTAAATTGGTGATATGCTATTTGAGTGACTTTCTTTTAGCTAATGAATCATCCTCATAAACTTTCACGTTCTTTCCTTTCTATTCTTTGAATACTCAATTCATCAGTATTCGATAGGTGACATCCACATTTCTTAATCCAGAAAGCATTACTTTGTGGTAAGGTCTTCTCCCTATGATAAAGGATGTCTTCTTAGAGTAAGTCAGGCATTTTAATCTAATAGTAGTCAAAGAAGGCATCCAAATAGCTTATTACTGGGTATCCTAATGTCAAGTCAATGAGTGTGTCAATGTATGAGAGTGGGTGCCCATATTTAAGATAGGCCAAGTAGAGGTTTGTGAACCATATACATATCCTCCATTTTTTCATTAGACTTATGTACCATAACTGTATTCAACATCCATCAAAAGTACTTAACTTTCTTTATTAAATTAGCTTTGAAGAGCTTGGCGACTTCCTCTTTAATCAACTCAGCAAGTAATGTTGTCATCTTTCTCATCTTTTCTAATGTTGAACGTGTAGTAATTGATGTATGTCTACCATCTCTACTACGAACTAGGAAAATACATCAACTTCTTCTTAAAGTGCTCAAGTAACAGCTTCTTTGTAGTCATTATTGTTAGATGAACTAATTCTACGTACTCACTTAGGGTCTTATGTTGTTAACACTTCTTTGATTTTTTTCTATAGTTTCCAAGTCGATACATGTGACTCCAATTATAATGCTTCTTTTCCCATATGTGGCTCACCTACTTATAATAACATACCCTGGATTGGTTTAAGTTATCTCATACAATTATTTCTTCTTCGTTGCCTAAGAACTTGTCTATCATATGATAAGTTGACACCACCACCCTAAGTGTATTCAATAATAGTAAGTCAAAGATCATGTTACATGTGTGAGTGCTTCTATTATGATAAAGTCAACCATTATTGTAAATTTCTATCTGAGTTATTTGAAGAGTGATGATCCCTTCTATTTCTCTCCTTTTATTGGATAATCCATTGAGTGGACTTATCATAGGCACAAACTTTGAACTCATTAGATTCATCTTATAAAATATAAATTTAAAGAAAATATTGACCAAGCTTCTTGTGCCAATAAAAATACTCCCAATCTAATAATTAGCAATTAACATGACAACTACTATATGTTGTTATAAGGATTACCAATTATCGATTGGTCTACTTTGCAAAACTAACTAGGATGACCTCCATTTTTAGCTATCTCACCATAGCCACCAAGTTTACTTCACCAATTCAGAGTCCCTTATGACTCACTCATCATGATGATTCCTCATCTTCTCCAAAGATGTCAGGTACAACTCTAGGAATATGAATTACATGAGTCAAGGCTACGTTTGTTGCTTGGCTCCATGGCCTCTTTCCCTAATCCTCCCATAAACTTCTTTAACTTCTAGACATTGATAAAATCTTCTACTAGGCTCCTTAAGTGGTGACATTCCTTAGTGTCATGACCATAGCCCTGATGATACACATAATACATTGATCAATCTTTCACGTGACCATCTTTAAGAAATGATTGGCATTTGAAGTATTTATTATTTTGGATGGCCTTAACTAACTTCACCATGGATACCTGTAATGGTGTGATCATGGTGGCAATTACTCGCCATGCATGGGATGAGCTGGTGGGTTATGTCCATACTTACATTTATGTAATGGTGCTTTCTCTAATTGAGAAGGCTATCATCTTTCTCCATCAAGTCTTCAAACATAGAACCTTTCCTTAGAGAATTGCTTGAGGGGTGAACTCTTCTCATATTATAATTTATGATTTTCCTTGAGTGATTGAGAAACCTCAATGTACTCTTTCCTATTCATATAACTATTAGGCAACTATAACTCCAATAATGTCTTAGGTTGCTGTAGACCAAAAGCATATCTGAATGGACCTTCTTGGAGGCTTTGATCAAGTACAACCTAGGTGATTTCAAGCTCTAAAACATTAAATTCTAGAATCTATCTTTAAAAGCGTGTGATGAACTTCTTAAGAGACTCACCTAGCTCTTGTTTCATTTATAAAAGAACTTTAAAGCTCTTCAGAGGTTTCTAAGAACTCATTAACTAACAAATGAATTTTTATTTGAACTTGATAAATAAAGTGAGAACTCCTATAGAAAGGAATGAGAACAATCTAAAATTTAATTATTTAAAGATGGTAAAGAAACAGTTAACTCTTCATTACATTGTTGATATCTAACAATGTTATAGATTTGAAGTATACAATATGGTCAATGGGTCAGTGCATCCTTTATAAGACTCTAAGTGAAGAATCTTGAACTTCAGTAGGGGACATGTTTGCTATCTCCTTAAAAAGACTTTAGTGGGGAAACATTCACCACTCTTTCCTAGCAACTTCCTCATTGCTGTAATAGTACTCATCATCAATGTTGGGAATTATTGATATTTTTTGTCTAGGATGACAAGTGTGAAGAGTCACTAAGCTTAAAGATCCCACATTCTCTTCAGGGCTTAGGAATTCATTCTTTATCCTCTCCATGGTTGTCTAGACTACACTTGTCATTGAATCTTACATATCCTTTAATTTTAGTTTAGATGCAATAAAATCAAATCAAAAAATTACCCTTAATGGGTCATTTGGAAAAATTGACTTAACCCAAGAGTTGGGGTGCTTCATGGTTCTTAGTGTCAGTAAAAAATGATTGGGTTTGTTAAGAACTAGAGTTTTGAAGAGAATTAATAATTTTATTCTATGGGTCCCGCTAAGTTATTTATGTTTGACTTGGTCAACTAGTCATCAAAGAGCCTCTAAATGATCCTAAGTAATTTAGAAGTAAATTTAGAAATCTATTTTTAAGTTTAAAATTGATTGGGTCTAATTGGGCCTCATTGAGTGATTTAGTCAAATGATTTGATCATAGTCCAAATCTAATACAAATTACTCTTAATTGGTTTGGAATCATACTTTGTTCAAAGGAAGGCCATGTATGTGATTGATTTTGGTTTTGAAGCATTATAATTTTTTAGGGGCATTTTAATTATTTTATAAAATTTTATTTAATTTTTGTAAGTTTTAGCTTAGAGAAATAAAAATTTTATTTAATTATACTTATCTCATTCCAAAAATTTGGTCAACATAGAGTGGTCCCTACAATCCTTGGAGGGGATTATGTTGATTCTTCACAATGAGCTAGTATCACAATGAAGGTTGTTGACCTCATTTTTGGATGAGGATAATATCATCTCTAATCCTTAAAATTAGGGCATCTAATCTTAGACTAGAATTCCTAATTAGGCACCTAGGACATCACATGTAGTGACTAGGTGAAATGCCCTAAGGTGAAGAACTAGGTCATTTAGTCAACCACTCTAAGGCCTAACTTAAGCTAATTGGATTAGGTGAACCCAAAGCAAGCCCAAATCTAATAAAATTTAATGAAGATCTAACTCAAAATACCCTAATTGAAATATAAATTCAATTGAGCATAGACCAAGGTAATTGGGGTGGTTAACAATTAAACTATTTAAATTCAAAATCACCTAAGTCCAAAAAATTCAAATAAAATCAAACAAAAAACATAAAATGAATGCATAAACATAAATGAACCTAAGAATAAATCTAGATGAGGTTCAAGATGATTCAATTATATCTCTTAACCTAGGGTTGACTTATGTGGGTCCCCCAAGTCAAAGGTTAATTCACAAAAATTTGACTAAATTAAGTCATTCTAAGGACTGAGAATCATCAAATGGACATGTGTAAACATAAATCTGAATAAATTTAATTCCAATAAAGTCTTAAATGGGATAAATAAATCACTTAATCTAAATAGATCCAAATAAACCTTATTGAATTTAAATCTAAATTAAATTGAAATTAATTCAAATAAAATATTCAAAATTATTTAAATCATAATTAAACATAATTCAACCAATATTTGTGTTTAATTTACTTAATATGATCATTTGACCCATTAAGCACCATTTGGGTCTAAATTAGTTTAAATCAAAATTAATTTCAACTTAATTAAAATCAATTTTTTTCAATCATATCAAACACTCAAAAAATTATAGTTGGAACTTGAATACACCTCAATTAAATCAAATTGGTCATTTGAGCTAATCAAATTGAACTTGGTTCATTTAAATTAAATCGGTCAATATAGCCTAAATCAAGATAAAACCCTTATATAATTGGGATCAATTGAACTTTAAATCACTTAAGGAATAATCAACATCAATTATAATCCATTATCCCATGATAATTGATTGAATTAACTTAACATAATCCATTCTAATTCAAGCTAAATTCAAATGGATCAAACCTAGACATTTAAGCCCAAACCCAAACAAATTACACTTGGATTCATTTATACTCATCTTAAGATGAACCTAAGGTTACTACCAACCAAAGTTAGGGATCTAAGGAGGTCCCAATCAATCTAAGGAGAGGGAGAAATATGCCATGGAGGGGAAGAAGACCAAACTAAGCCAACCACCTCCCAATCCCTCCAAATCTCACCCATGTATGGTGCATTAGCTTCCCTAATAGATTTGAATGCCTATTTGGACATTCTCATTCCCTTTAACACTATCATTGGATTGTAAACTCCTATGGCCAGCGATCTCCCATCCAAACCAATAAGGAAGCTCTTCGCCAACCTTAAAAACCCAAAGAGAGGTAAAATTCCAACCTTTGGTTGATTCCATCACGTTTCTTGAGTGAAATCGAACACAAGCGTAGCTTTCCCCTCCTCCCAAGCTCCTTCGATTGTTCCCAACACCAAACTTCAATGAGCAACAGTGGACATTTATCTCCACATCAATCTAGAGGGAAGCAAAGCATGATTCTTTTCTAAAAGCTTCGTCCAACTTCCTTAAGCATTTTCTAAATTCAAACCACTGCCAAGACCCAACATCGATAAAATATGGCCAAAATCAATGCCCTTTAAAATTTACATTGGCCATTTGTGAAACAAAATCAGTTTTAAGAGCAATCAAACCACAAAGATCCCTTTAAAATCTTATCTTTGTCATTTTGTAATTGAAATTTTGTGAATTCTTAGCATTGACCATCGACGATTAGCTATGAAAATTGACAACACTCAGTCACCACCGTGAATGAAGGAAATGGAATCATAGTCATCCATTCCTTCTATTTAGAATGAATGGCTATGATTTAGTTAGACTGATTGATTGAATCCCTTAAGGAAATAATGGGTTGATCTGCCACCCGATCTTTAATCGGATGATTTTTGATAAAATTCTTCCCCACTCCCAATTTAATGTGGGATTCATGTGGGTCCCACGTGGCCCAACCACATGGTGCCACGCATAAAGTGGCACCTCATCAGCACCACGTGGTGCTGTCTAGTTTAAATAGGAAAATTCAAATTTTTGGATTTAAAAAAATGTAGAAAATTGTTAACAACATCAAAAATTCATAAGAAATAAAATATCCAACAAAAAAAAATATATAAATAAGGGCTCTATGATTCATCTTGGTGACAAGAATCTATTAAACCTAAAATCCTTAATTTTTATTGAGTAAATTTAAATCAATTTAAATTTAATTGAAATAAATCAAAACTTAATTAAACCAAAATTATTAACCCAATCAACTTAAGACTTTTGGGGAAGTGAAATTAATGTTAAAATACCTTTAAATAAATTCAAAGAATTTATTGGTGCTTAAAAAGATAATATGCAAAATTTTCAATCCCTAACCTTTAATTTAATGAAAAAAAATTAATAACAAATTATGAAAATCAAGAAAAGTCATAGAATCACTTCAAAATCGTATAATACACATTAATGACCCAGAAAAAATATTAAATCTTACTGATAAATATTAATCTTCAAAATAACCTAATTAGGTAATTAAGTAAATTTATTTATTTGATTTAATTTTAAAAAAACATAGTTAATTAACCAAGAATCTAAAATTCCTAAATAATCCATGTATGGATTCATCTTCTAGAGAGGAATTAATGAAAATTAAAACCCCTAAAGAATTTTTAATAATTTAAGCTTAATTTAGATTTTATTAAAATTATTAAAACCTTAATTAGTCCTAAAATACATATATGATTAAAATGAAATTTTTGGAAAATGAAACTAGCAAGGAATCCCACTTATCACAAAAATTTTGAAGTAAAATGACTTCGGGATCAGAAGTTATGAAGTTTTAAGTCTTAGGTATGTTTAAATCAAATAATAAATTAAAAACATCACAAAAATTTTAAAAATTATTGGAATCAATTCAAAACATTCTAAACAACATCAGAGGACCTAAGGGAAATTTCCTAACCCTCTGAAGTTGAGTTTAATTAATCACATATCTAGGGTTTAAAGAATAATTAAAAGAAACCTAGAATTAATTAAGCCCTAAGTTATTGATAAACATATGATAACCCAAATAATCAATTAGAAAATAAGACGAACTAATTTCTAGATGTCACATTTAAATAGAAATTCATTAACATCAAAATCCACTTACTATTAAATGAATAATGATAATTACAATTAAATATAAATGATTAATCAAATCCTCCAATTTAAATAATTCAAAAGCTTAAAATGGCCTAGATTTAGTTTGAGACCTAAGTAGTTCATTCCTTTAGGTTTATATGATTATTATCAGTAATTAATTTTAATAAATAAAACTTTATTACAAGAAATTTAATTAATTAATGAACTCTTAAACATAAGATATCCATTAAAATTAACCTAAAACATTAATTAAAAATCAAAAAAATTGAAATCCTAAGTCATAAAATATAAAGGAAGTGAGCTATTTAAATAGAGAAATTAATGCCTTTGAAGCAATCTTAAACTAAAAAGTAATTTAAATTAAATTAAGTTAAAACAACTAAGATCATTTAAGTTAATGAACACTAACATTAGTGAATAAGGTCAATTAAATTATAGTCAAATGACTTAAACTAAAACATGTGAAATTAAAAAAATATTATTTTTCTTAAACCTAAATCAAATTAAAGAAATATAAAATTGAATATAAACATAAATTATGAAATCACATTCAATTATCTTCATCTTAAACAACCAACATGAAATCAAAACAAATTAAATCATTTGAAACTAAATTAAAAGATCAAATTGAAATAAGCAATCATTAAACTAAAATCAATAAACCAAATTATTAAACTTTCAATTAAAATTTAAGGGTCCATCTTAAACTCTAGTTTCAAGTCACAAATTAATTAAACTAAAATACATTAATCAAATAAAATGAAATTTAAATAAAAGAAGAATAAAATCTTTAAATTCCAATGACCTCTAAAATTAATCAAATACATAAGCACATAAGATTCAATTAAAATTAATAAGATAAAACTAAAGAAAGGAATTAGAAACTAATTAAGAACTTAAATCTTAATCAAATTGCATGAACATCATTTCAATGTAATTTAAATAAATCCTTCAAATAAATTCAAAAGGGTTAATCAAGATACTTAGGTTCTTAGTTTGACCTAGAATAGATTCTCATCTTAAAATGAAAATTCTATTCTATAAGGATTAAGATGTTGAATGGAATGGGTTTTTCCCTATTGACCTCATTTTTGGATGAGGTTAATGTCATTTCTTAAATTAGTAATTAGTACACCTAATCCTAGATTAGGAGCCACCTAATTGGGCACTTAATGACACTACATCTAGTGATTTAGAGCATCCTCCATGGGTTTGATCTAATCTAATGGGTTTAGGTTGACTCAAGCCAAATTTTAAACTCAAATTAAATAATAAAAAATCCAAATAAACTAAAATAAATTAAAATTAAAACTAAATGAAAGAAATCTAAATCCAAATCAAGGTAAAAAAGGGGCAACCCTATTAACATATGTTTGACTTATGTGGGTCCCACCAAGTCAAAGGTCAACCCACCAAGATTTGACCAAATGAAATCATTTCAAATGATTTAAATGATAAAATAAACTTGTTTAAACATGAATTTTAAAAAAATAAATTCATTAAAGATTTAATTAGCCTAATTAGATCATTTGATCTAAATGGGCCTAAATTAACCTTATTGGGTTCAAATCCAAATCAAAATGAAATTAACTCAATTTGATTGTCTAGAATCATTTGGAAATGATCATTAAACATAAATCAATTAATCATTGGGTTCAATTTGACCAAATTGATCATTTGACCCAAATGAACCAAAGCTTAACCCATTAAGCCCAATTTGGGTCATATGGGTTCAAATTGCAATAAAATTGAAATCAAAAAATATTAATCACTCCAAATCATCTCACACATGTGATTAGATATGATTGGAGTCTAAATGAAATTCAATTAAGCCAAATGTGTTCTTTTAACACAATTGAAATCAATTTAACACATTTAAGCCTAAATGGGTTAAATTGAAATGAAATACAAAATCAACTCGAAACCTAAAGGAATTAATCAAATTAAAACATATTAAATCATTAATTAAACATAATTGAATCCAAATTTAAATTAACTAATCAAAATAAATATATTTGAGTTGACTCAAACCCAAATGAATGAAAGATAGGAATATGACCCTAAAGCCTCCACTAATCCTATCCTAATTCACTGAGCTACCTTGAAGTTGGTTTAGAATGAATGGCAGCCAAAACCAAGTAGGTTGGGAAGATCCAAATGCATTCATAAGTGAAGTCAAAGGGAGATGAGTTAGAGTATACCAAGTCAAGATGCCTTATGGATTCTTCCTCCTCCCATCATCCAAACACCCTTAGATTTGTTTCCAATCACTTGACCACCTTGGAAGATATCTCCAAGGGTTTTAATCAAGTAGCCCTCTCCATATGCAAGTAGGACTTGGTTTCCTTTATGGGGATAGAGAGAAGCTTGGGAATATCCAACAAAAGATGCTCTTAGCCAAGGAGAGAAAGGAGGAAGAGACTTTCTCCCCTCAAGCTAATCATCCAAACATCCTCACAAGGCTAAGAGAGATCAAACCCACCCTCTGGTCGAGCCTCCTATCATTGTGATCAGAATCTGGCCACCTAGAAACCTTCAAACATGACTTCCAACCATGTATGAAAAGAGAGGAGAGAGGCCCTCTCCTTTCATTATTTTTATTCCAAAACATCCACATGATGAAGAGAAGTGAATTTGAAGCCTCCCCCAGTCATTTCAATGTCGGTAAGCTAGAAATCCACCATGGTCGGCGGCAACGACCTTGGCTTCTAATGGAAAAGTAAGATGGAGTCCATTTTATGCCCAATTGGCCTTCTCAACATGTTCTAGAGATTGAGGCGACCTCAAATAAATCTTCACCGAGGCTCATCACTGCTAGAGAGCAAAAGGAAGACTAGACCTATTGGGAAATGACTAATTCTTGGTTCCACAGCAATCCACAGAGAGGCAAAGCATGAAACTCCTTCCAAAGCTTTGCTAAGACACCATGAAGGTGTACAAACCACCGCCCCCGATGAGATCCCAAGATAATGAGGTATGCTTCAAAACTGACCTTATAGCATCTCGATTTGGTCATTTGTGAAGGAAATTTGATCCCCAATAGGATTAAACCAATTTGTAATCGAAATCATGTGATTTTGTCACTTCAATCACAAAAAATTGGATTCATGGATGATCCTCAGTTCTCCAATAAAGGAGGAGAGATAATCCCCGCCATATTTTCCTTCTATTTAGAACAAACAGCCATGATCTAGCCACATAATTGATTTAATCTCTTATAGGAAATCAAAGATGAAGGATCAATCCCACATGGTTGCCACTTTTGACGTAAGATCTGGGTGGATCCCGCATGGCCCAATGGCACCACACCATGTGGCAATGACGCCATGTAGGAACCGCCATTTAAAATAGGATTTCTTATTTAAATCATTATAAAATTATAAAAAATACAAGAACCTTCAAAAAATCATAAAAAAGAAAATATAAATCTAAATAATGTAAATGAGGGCTCTATGGATTCATCTCAATGAGTAGAATCCACTAAACCAAAACACAAATTAATTTTAGGTAATTTTAGATTAATTTGACTATAAATAAAATTAATCAAACTCAAATTAATAGTAAATCATTTGCCTAATTAAAGTGAAACTTTGGAAAACTGAAATTATGGTTAAAATGCACCATAGAAAAAATTTTCATTATTTATCTTAAAGTAAATCAAAATTTATTAAATTTCAAACTTCAAACTTCAATTTTAATGAAATAAATTAATATTAAACAAATTAAATCATGTAAATTGATCAAATCACGTTAAATCACCATAATAAACTCTAATGATCTTAAAGACATCAATGAAACCCATTGAAACTTAATAAATCACAAAATGAGTTAATTTGGTAATTAATTGAATTAATTAATCCAATTAACTAACATGAAATTACAAAAATCATAATAAAACAACCAAAATTCTAAAAATTCTAAATGAACTCTCAATGGACGCATCTTCCCTAGAAGAATCTAAAAATAAAAAATAAAACCCCAAGTGATTCTTACAAAATGAAGCTTAATTTTAAGTTTTAATGAAATTAAAACCTTGATTACACCCTAATCATGCATCTGATTAAAATCAAACTTTGGAAATATCAAATTGGCAAGAAACCCCACTTGACATAAAAATTTCAAACCTAATTGACCTCTATTGGGAATTATTGAATTTCCAAGTCTCCATGTTTGTATAAATTAAATAATAAATTAAAAAGCACAAAAACACAATATTCAAAAAAAAGTAACTTGAAACATCTTCATGAATATCAAAACACTTAAGGATAATTTTATCACTCTAAATCAAAAATTTAGTTAATTATATACTTAAGGTTTAATTGAAGTCATTAACAATGCAAAATCTAATTAAACTCTAAATAAAATAATTCATTAAATTCATAATCAAACAATTAATGAAATCTTAATCCATAATCAATGCAAGCTAAGATTGGATTAAAGCACTACCTATATGCGTTAAATTAATATATTTCAAACTAAGTGAACATGAATTCAATAAACATACATATAATTCAAACTAAACATTAGTAAAATAAATGTTAAGCCAATTCAATCTAAATAAAATAAATCAAATTGAAAATAAAATGAAACCAAGAAGAAACATATAATCAAATCAAAAGAAATTAAAAGAAGAATCAAATTTCAAAAGAATTAGAATTAAAAACTTAATTAAAATCAAATCATCTAAATGAATCTAAAAGGAGATAATTAAGATACTTAGGATCTTATATTTTTAGGATGAATTTTCATCTTAGGATGAAAGTTTCATTTGATTAAGATTTAGGATGTTGAATAGAATGGGTTCCACCCAAAAATATAATATATTTTATTCTTCATTCTTAAAAATCTAAACTTCACTTTAACATAAAAATGAATTTAAAAGTGAAAACAAAAAATCACAAATCATTAAATAATTTAAATTGAAACCATCCAAAGGTGAAAATAAACAAACTTCAAAATTCAAATTGAAACTTGAACTAAAACGGCCTAGCAAAGTCTTGCCACACAAGCCTATTTCTTTCACACACTAGATCATTAGGTCACAAACCCTAGACTTAGGTTTGGTTGATCTGTGATATTCTATGTTATGATGTGATGTGATACTTGTCTTTATGGTGTACTATTTTAGACTGCATGTCTAGGATTATTTGTTTATTAGGTTGGATGGTAGGATGTTCTTTTAAAACTAATGTTATCGTCTACAGGGGGCTATGCTAAAAGAACTATTGTCATAAATAAAATATAAATGTTGTTTTCTTGCAAGTATGCTTAAGTTCTTATGCATAGCCAAATAGGATAGGTGGGCTTAGAAAATAGATAATGTTAAGCCCTTATGTTTGTAAATTATAACTGTGTGTTGTTTATATTTTTCTGTACTGTTTATATTTTTCTAACATTTGTTTTGCAGAGCTTAAGATTTATTTTTGAATTTGAAATGTAAATTTGAGCATAGAATTAGGTTAGGATCTATGGGGTCTAGGATTAGCATGATCTGGCCCTACCAATGGATGCAAAGGTCCCATGTGAAGCCTAATGGAGGTCCTTGAAGAAGGAGATGATCCTGAAAAAAAAACCCATAGATCTAAACTTTAGTTCTATGTCGGGCTGTATAAAGGTAGAGCTCAGCTGGCCATTTTCTCTTTCTTTGAAGGTGTACAGTGATACCAAGCCACATTGGCCTTTCTTTAATTTAAAATTGCAGTTGATCTATTTTGGGTGCAATAGAATTAACCTACTTTTGTAGGTTTCTTTCTATGTTATGTTCTCTGTGATGAATGCATGGATGATTAAGCTCCTAGAAAAACTATATTTTTACCCAATTTAAATCTAATCAACTTAAACAAAAAATAAGAAAACTTAAAACTTCATATAAACTAAAGTCTTAAGAATAACCTAAAATCAACTAGAATTAATTAGCCGTTAAGAACCATGCTATCATATTGCTCTCAACTCTTGAATTAAGCACTTCTCCCATTGCACATAAGGGGCATCTAACCTTTGAGGATGACCATCTTCTTGGGAAGTCTACCTTCTTTTATTGATTTGGCCCATAACCACTTCTAATTGCATGGAATTTAGGCATAAAAATGCATACCATACACCTTAAATGAATCATGAGTTAAAATATTTAAAAGCTATAAAACAAATTTGGTACATTTCATACCCTACATGATCTTAGGGATTAGGGAGTGAGTCTAGGTCCTTAGATTCTTTTTTAAAAGGTAACAACCTAGCCATCTTGCATACATGAGACTTGGCATCATGAATTTAAAATGCACTTTGGTGGTATTAGATGACAACCCTTCTAGGTGGGTTATAAATCCATAAGAGTCTGGGATAGGTTTGTTCCTCAAGTGAGAGGATGGCTGATAATTCCCAAAAATGGAACTAGTCAAGTATCTGACTTGTGTTAGAAGCACTTATAAACATAGGATTTGAAACATCCACATTCGAGTAAATCTTCACCATAGGCATTTCTATAGTCTTGTGTTGCTAGAATTTAAGCCCTAGATTTCTAAGAAAAATGTCAACTCAAATTTCTAATTAAATCCCAAACCCCAATGATAGGATTGTTGAAATGACTACTAGGCATCCCAATATGAATAGATATTTCCTAATTAATCTCATTTAGCTTCTAAAATAAGTCTTTCCATTTTGGGTCCTTCCCAATTGAAATTCTAAAATATCATTCCTTTGAAAGCCACCTTAGAAATCCATAGGAATAATAACTTATTTCTTTAATTGAGAGTATTATTAGGAAGAGATCCTCCCTTCCTAAGATGTAATTAAGTATGAGGGCTTGCTCTTATAGGGAATCATGAACCCAATTTAAAATAAGCCTTGCTCTACTTTCCAAGTAGTTCAGGAGAAAACTCTTTAGTATATAAAAGACCCATTAGCCTTAGGAGTCTTTTATTAAATGATCGAATCCATTATAAGATAACATGTTTATCTTCTGAGATAATATATTTACTCCTTAATGATGCATTTGATCATCCAAATAAGAAATTTCTTAATCGTATGTGGTGTCATAAATTTTTCCACATGCCCAAAGTAGAATTTATTTTATTCTTAATTCTTTAAAACTTAAATTTAACCTTAACATAAAAAATAATTACTAAATTAAAATGTAATCTAAAATCAATTAAATCATTTGATTTAAAACCATCCAAGGGTAAAATTAAACAAACTTGAAACTTAAATTAAACTAAAACTTAAAAGGCCTGTGTGGTCATACCACATAATCCCTCTTTCACATAATAAGTTATTAAGTTATCGACACTAGATTCAGGTTGAGCTAATGACCTGCAATGTTCTATGATGTAAAATATTATTTTTCTTATTTTGTTGTGTAATATTTTGGACTGGATAACTAGAAATTATTTGCTTGTTAATCTGGATGTTAAGGTATTCTTTTTAGGCTAACACTATTTTTGCAGGCGATTATGCTTAAAAAGATTGTTATAATAAATATAAAATAAATACTTTATTTCTTGCAGGTACTACCTAAATCCCTAAAGTATAGCTTAATAGGATAGGTGGGCTTGGCAAACATTGATGCTAAACCCATATGTTTGGAATAAAAATTGTTAATGTGTTGTATATATTTTCTGACACTTATTTTGTAGAGGCTAGGAATTTATTTTGAAATTTAAAATATAATTTTAGTTTAGAATTAGGTTAAGATCTATAAGGTCTAAGAATAGCAGGAGCTAACTTTACCAACCGATGGTCCCCTGTGAAGCCCGTGGAGGTCCTTAAAGAAGGTGACGATTCTAGATGAAGACCCCCATAGATAAAGACTTTTTAGTTCTAGGGGTTGTATAAAGGCAGAGCTTGTTTACCCATATTTCTTTTCTTCTAGGGTGTGCAACATTACTTTGATCGCATTAGTCTATTTATTAATTTAATTTAGCTTAATTTATTTTAAGGGTGCATAATAGAACTGCATGTTTTTTTTTGTTTATATGATAAGCTTTGTGATGAAAAGCCTAGAAATGTTAGTCTCTTAGGAAAACTAAATTTTCTATCCCATTTAAATTAAACAACTCAAATGTAGATTGAAAATTCATAACCTAATTATAAATAAAGCTCTAAGAATAACTTAAAAGCAAATAACAAATTAGACTTTGTAAACCATGCGAGCATACTATTCATCTTCTTGAATTGTGTGCTTTATTCATTACATATAAGGCAGCATCTAACCTATGAGGATGGCCACCCTTCCTAGGGATGTGTGCATTCTTATATTGATTTGGTCCATGACCATTTTCTAACTACATCTCATTATAAGCATGAAATTGCATACCTAAGCCTTAAAAAAATTATGAGTCAAAATATATAAAATGCAAAAAATGTTACTTTAGTTAGGTTCATAACATACTAATTATGATAGTAGGGATTAGGGAGTGAGTTTAAGTTCTTAACCTCTTTCCTAAACATAGCAGCTCAACCATCTAGCATACAAAAGACAAGAATCATGGATTTAAAATCACTTAAGTGATGTTAGATAGCAACCCATCCAGGTGGTAATAAGTCTAAAAGAGTCAGGGATAAGTTTATTTTCTTAAGTAAGAAAAAGAACCAAATAATTTCTAAGAATTACATTAAGTTGAGTTTTTGACTTATGTTAGAAGTATTTATAGACTCGGGTTCTGAAGCATATTTTAGGATGAGTTTTCAACCACTAGGAACTTTTATAGTCTTATGCTGTCATAATGTAAGTTCTAGGGTTTTAATAAAATATAATTCAAAATTTAAATTTAATTTCAAAAATATAAAGCCCAATGATAGGATGATTGAAATGCTTATTGGGCAATTCTAGTATTTATAAGAATTTCCTATTCATTCTTGATTGACTTTTGAAAAGAACTCTTCCTCTTGGAGCATTCCCCTTTGAATTTCTGAATTAACAATCTTTTTAAGACAAGCTTTGAAATCCATAAAAATAAAGGTCAATTTCTTTAATTAAGAGTATTATCTTTGAGGGGATTTCTTTCCTTTTGAATGTAATTAACTATAGGGGCATGTGCTTATAGGGAACCACAAACCATGCACAAATAAACCTTGTTCTACTTTTCCATGTTGTTCAAAAAAAATCTCTAGAATACTAAAGACCACCTATAGCTTTAAGAGTCCTTATTAAGAAATTGAATTTATTATATGGTGATATACTTATCTTTCAAGATGATATATTTATCCCTTAATGACATATTTGATTACCTCCCTCAAAATCTATGTGATGTCATAAATTTTCTCCATGAAGGTCATGGTAAGTAAACTTGACAACAATGACTCATTATTATCATAGTACCAGTCAACTTCACAGAGTAGGGGAGACCTTTAATTGGTAACATATTTAATGATGTGATAGTCATTACAATGTTAATATCTAACTACCAAATTGGTAGTATATAGACAAACATTAAAAACTCTATCAATATAATCTTTAACTTAGTGTTCAATAAGATGAATAAGATGAGTTCAAAACTCACACCCACTACATAGTAGATCCATGAATTTTTAGGAGAGCAGAAAACATAAAGAATGATTACACTCCTAATTACCTGGAAGAAAGAGAGAAATGATTAACATATATAGTTGATTTTTACACTATGGATGCCCCTACCACCTACAATACCATTTTCAAATGCCCATTGCTAAGAAATTTTAAAGTTGTGGTATATAGTTATCACATGGCCATTAAGTTTTTTGTTGGTAGACATGAAATTACATGGGTTTAGAGTAGAGTATTTAATTACTTATTCTAACTTACAACTTATGGTGAATTAGTTTAATGGTGATTAAAAAATCTAGGATGGGTTGCATTAAAGAGACTTATTCAATATCAAAGTAGTGGTATATAGTTATCACATGGCCATTAAGTTTTTTGTTAGTAGACATGAAATTGCATGGGTTTTGAGTAAAGCATCTAATTACTTATGTTGACTTACAACTTATGGTGAATTAGTTTAATGGTGATTAAAAATTCTAGGATGGGTTACATCAAAGAGACTTGTTCAATATCAAAGTAAAAATCTACAAGTTTAAGTTTTTTAAAATGTGCAAATATTGTGGAAAGAAAATTTACTCACTGACCTACCCTCTAATTCAAGTGAAATGGGCGATTAGCCACCTCTACAACTAAGATACCCTAGTATCAAGGAAGGTGAGTCAATATTATTAGAGGAAGACAACTCACCAAGCTAGGTAAATGCATTCATAGAATGTTTGAAGATTAGTCAAGTCATGGCGAGAGTCAATGATCTTAGATGATTAAAAATCAAGGTTGCATGTGCATCTTATTTTAAGGAAAATTATTTAGAAGTTTGATGGTTTTGCTCAATCTTAAATGTGCATGATTAAGTGTTATCAGTATAAAGTATTAAGAGAAGTAGACTCAATTGGGTGTGGGAGCCACTCTAAAAAATGAGCACTAGCAATCAAATCTCATAGCAAGACTACTTTGGCCAACATTGAAGAAGGAAATAGAAAATTTTTGAGAAGATGTTAACAATGTCATAAGTCTATGCCAATTTAATTACAACACTCACACAATTTGTACCCAATTAACAGCCCCTAGCCAATTGGTGTGGGAATAGACTTGATCATTCTTCTAGCACTCATCAATGACCATAGAAAAATCACATAGTCATGGTTAATTAATTCTCTAAATGAATAAGTTAAAGTCATTGCCAAAGTCATGGATCATGTTAGCAAGAACTTCATATCACTCGACATCATTTACTAATTTGAGCTATTAATGACCACCTAATAGACAACTACCCCCCAAATTCACAGATAAAATCTTAAAGAAGTTCTATGAATCTCAAGAAATTTTCCTTTATTTACTTTAACTCATTACCAACAGACTAAACAATCAGGTTGAGGTAGCAAATGAATAGATTTTTAACTTGTTAAAGAAGAAAATTAAAGGGGCCAAGATAAAGTGTGAATTCATATCATTAATCTTTTGGATGCTTAGAACAACCATGTGGGAAATTTTTATGACACTACATAAGATTTTAGGAATTTCTTATTTGGTTGGTCAAATGCATTATTAAGAAGTAGACATATTATCTCATAAGATAAACATGTAATCCTATAATGGATTTGATTATTTAATAAAAGACTCCTCATACTAATGGGTCTTTAATGTGCCAAAGAGTTTTCCCTTAAACTATATGAGAAGTTGAGCAGGGTTTATTTTAAATTTGGTTCATGCTTCTCTATAAGGGCATGCCCTTATAGTTTCTTAAGAATGGGAGATCTATTTCTAAGAATACTCTCAATTAAAGAAATAAGCTACTATTTCTATGGATTTCTAAGCTTATTTCCAAAGGAAGTAATATTTGGAATTTCAATTAGGAACACTACAAAGTGGAAAGTATTATTTTTGGAAGCCAATAAAAAAAGGTAAGAAAAGCCTGTTGATATTAAGACACCTAGTATGCATTTAAACAATCTTATCATTGGGCTTTACATTTTTAAATTTAAATTGAATTTTGAGTTGACATTTTATTAGAAATCTAGGACTTAGATTCTAATAGCATGAGAATATAAAATGCCTAGGGTTGAAGACTTACTCTAGTAGGATGCTTCAAAACCTAAGTCTATATGTGGTTCTAACACAAGTTAGATGCTGAACCTAGTTCCACTTTTGGGAATTATCTGTCATTCTTCTAACTTGAGGGAACAGACATATTCCTGACTCTTCAAGACTTATAACTTGCATAGAAGGGCTACCTTAAATCCATGATGCTAAGTCTCATGAATGCAAGATGGTTTGACTATTGTCATTTAGGAAAGAATCTAAGAACCTAGACTCACTCTCTAATCCTTAGGATCATGTAGGGTATGAAATGCACCTAACTAATGCACATTTTTTAGATTTTAATTATTTTGACTCATGATTTATTTAAGGTATTGGGGTGCAATATAAGTGGTTATGGGCCAAATCAATATGAAAAAGTAGACTTTCCCAAAAAGGCAATCCTCAAAGGTCATATGCCCTTTATGTGTAATGGGTGAAGTGCCCATTCAAGGTTTTAGAATAATATGCTAGTATGGTTCGCAAATGCTAATTATTTCTAGTTGATTTTAAGTTATTCATAGAGCTTTAATTTATGTGAAGTTTTGAGTTTCTTTATTTTCTGTTCGAGTTGATTAGATTTAAATTGGGTAGATAATTTAATTTTCTAAGAGTCTAATAACACAAGCATCCATCATAAAAAACACATAGAAAGAAACCAAAAATAGCTTATTGATTCTATTACACACAAAAAATAAATCAAGCCAATTTTAAATTAATGAAAGGCCAATGCAGTCGATACCATTGTACACCCCGAAAGAAAGAGAAAATGGGCAACTAAGCTCTGCCCTTATACAACCCAACATAGAACTACAAGTTTAAATCTATGAGTCTTCTTTCTAGGATCGTGTCCTTTTTTGAGGACCTCCATTGGGCTTTACAGGGGACCTCTGCACCTATCTACTAGTCATGAACCTATCTACTAGAAATCCTAAACCCCATACATCCTAACTTAATTCTAAGGTCAAATTTATAATTTAAGATTCAAAAAAAAAATCCTAAGCCTTTGCAAAATAAATGTTAAGAAAATACAAATAGCACACAACAGTTACATTTTTATAAACATACAAACTTAGCATTAGCTGCTTGCCAAGCTCACCTATCTTATTGGGCTATACTATGGGACTATTTAGCACTTGTAACCAAACAATAATTTTATAATTTATTTTATAGCTATCTCTTTTAGCACACCCTACAAAAGAAAATTGTTAATTCTAAAACTAACTTCCTATCATCCAGACTAACATCAATCAATCCTAGCTATCCAATCTAAATAGTGCACCAAAAAATAATAAAAAGGCATTTCAAATCACATCATCATAGTAACCTAAGTCTAAGGTTCGTGATCTAATGATATAGTGTGTGAAGAATGGGGGTTTGCGTGGCATGACTTTGCTAAGCATTTTTAGTTTCAAGTTTCAATTTGGGTTTTCAATTTTTAATTTAATTTGATTTTTAGACGTTTTTATTTTTTATAATTTAGCTTCATAGGCATGTGTCATTGTTATACTAGAGATTCAAGGTATGAAGACCTCCTCCAACCCAGTAGCCCTACAATCTTAGGCATCTAGACTATATACCATATGATGCAAATTATGAAACTTTTTGTTTTAATTATTTTTTACTTCTTTTAGTTTTAAAATTGGTTTAATTTACCACGGGTGGCTTTACTTTAAGTGATTTAATGATTTTGCAATCTTATTTTTTATTTTAAGTACATTTTATGTTAAGATGAGATTAAGTTCTTAAATATGAAGAATATAATAAGTTCCATTTTGGGTGGAACCCATTCTATTCAACATCCTAAGTCCTAATAGAATGAAACCTTCATCCTAAGATGAAGATTCATTTTAAAGGTCTAACTAAGATCCTAAGTATCTTAATTAATTCCTTTTAGATTCATTTAGATGATTTGATTTGAATTAAGATTGTAATTTTATTCCTTTTAAAATTTAATTTATCTTTTGATTTCTTTTATATTTGATTTAATTTCCATTCGTTTTGTTAATGTTCATATTTAATAGCTATTTTTGTTTAATGTGTGTTCATTATATCAACTAAACATATTTAAGTTAATGTGTTTCACTTTTTCATTTTGTTCATTAGTATTGTTATGTTTTAGTTTAGGTTAAACCTTTATGTTTGATTTTATTTATCCTTGTGTTTTATCTTTATGTTTCATTAAGTTATATTCATTTTATTTGTTCGTTTTTGTTCATTTAATTTTAGGATGATTTAGTTTACTTATTACATTAGGATGTATTTATCATGTTTATTTTCCAAGTTAATTTCATTTGTTCATTTCGTTGATGTTTATTAACCTAAGTAAACTTACATTCAATCTAAAGTATAAGAATATTCAATTTACTATGTTTCAATTTTATAATCCATTTGTATAATTTGTATCTTGAATTGATTATTCAAATTTTATTATTATTTGATCTCTCTTATTTCAATTTATTCATTTCATTAATTTTTCTAATGCTTATTAATGAACTTAGATTAAGATAGTTGATTCCAAGTTATGATTTCATATATTATGGAATAATTCAATTCATTTGAATTAACTTAAAGGAAATTATAATTGTGTTATTTAAAAATATTCTTTATCATTTAGTATAATGTGATTACCCTTATTAACCAGATTTAAAAGTTTAAGGAAGGGTTATTATTTTGTTATGTGAATTAAACTTACCCTAGGTTACTATAACACTTATGTCATTTTAAGTTCATTTAAATTTAATCTTATTAAGTTTGTTCATATTTACATTTATGGACATTTTATTCCTTAATCTAAATGACCTTAATGTATTTATATATTGATAGATGATAAAATTTAGAGGTTGATGAATTTCTATATTTTAGTTTATTAGTGGGTTTATCATGGTTTAATTGGTTATTAATTCTGGAGTGAAATTGAAATCCATATTTTCAATTATTCTTAATCCTTAACTTATGTTTTATTAAGTTCCTTTACTTTTAAATTGCTTGGACATTTTTATTTAAGTGTTTCATGTTAATTATGATGTTTTAAGTTTATATTATAGATTTTGTAAATTTTTATTTATTTATTATTTCCTTTAAATTCACCTAGAGACTTGGAAACTCAAGCTCTCCCAATATATAGGTCAATTGAGTAAATTTTTATGACAAGTGGGGTTCCTTGCCAGTTTGATTTTTTAAACTTTCACTTTGATTAGATGTGTAATTTGGGATTAATTAAATATTGAATTATATTATTAAAACCTAAATTAAGCCAAATTTAATGAAGATTATTTAAGGGTTTTATTTTTCATTGTTTCCCCTCCGAAAGATGTTTCCATAGAGTGTTTATTCATAATGTTTGGAAATTTGGTTGATTTATTATGATTTATTTAAGTTTAGGTTAATTATTTGAATTAATTAATTCAATTAAAAGCCAAATTAGGTCATTTTATAATTAATTAGGTTTCACTAGGTTTCAATGATGCATTTAAGTTTATTAGGATGGGTTATAATGTTTTGGATCATTTCCATGCTTTTCCTAATTTATTTGTTTCATATTTAATTTATTTATATTAAAATTAAGGTTTAGAATTGAAAATTTCATATATTTAAATTTATTATTAAAAAAATTATGGAAAATTCTCCTAATGTGTATTTTAACACTAATTTCAATTTCCCAAAGTTTCAAATCATTTTGATCAAAGTTTTAGGACTAATTTAAATATTTTTTATTTAAACCCAAATTAATTCAAAAATATCCAAAAATTAATTGTAGATTTTAATTTCAATGGATTCCTTTCATCAAGAGTAGTCTATAGAGCACTCATTTGCATGTTTTATTTATATTTTATTTTCTATGATTTTTTGAATTTTTTGGGAATTTTCTTTAATTTTTAGATTGGCAAAACACTGAATGCTCTCTTTAACCGCATCAGATCCAGATCCAATGTGGCACCACAGTTTTTATCCACGCAGGATACACGTGGATCCCGCATTAAAATGGCGGTGCATGGGATTCTTATGAGTCAAAAGATCAAAGATCATGCGACTCTAATCAATATGTGATTTTCTTAAGTGATTTAATTAAATGGTCCACCTAAATCTTGGCCATCCATTCCTAATAGAAGGAACAGATTGCGAAGATTATGTCTCCTTCAATGGAGATGAATGTCGAGAGCCGTTCATTGATTCAAGGTGATTTCTGGTGATCCAACCATTGGAATCTCTCCATTTCAATTTCCAAACTATCAATGAATGAAATAGGAGGGATCTAAATGGTTTGATCTACCTTGAGATCGAACTAGTTTTTAAAAGCCCCAAGCTTAAGAGGTTGCATTGAATCCAATTAACATTAATTGTCTACTGGATAATTAAGAATCCAATTAACCCATACCACATGAAGATTTAATTAAATTCCAAGTCAACTTGACCCATTTTACCTTAAATGGGTTAAGTTGAAATTAATCGATTCAAATGAACAATTTTGACCCAATTAGATTATGTTTAGATTCCAAGCATGTTTAAGCACATGTGTGAGATGATTTGGAGTGATTGATTTCAATTGGTTTGAAGTTAATTTCAATTTTGACCCATTTGGCTCAAATTGGGTTTAATGGGTTAAATTTGGGTTCATTTGTGCCAAATGACCAGATTGGTCAAATTGTACCCAATGAAGGGTTGAATTATGTTTGATTACCTTTTCTAAATGATTTTGGACAATTAATTTGGGTTGATTTTGGTTTGATTTGAATTTAAATCCAATATGGTCCACTTAGGCCCATTTAGATCAAGTGACCTATTTAGCCTAATTAAGGCCTTATTGGATTTATATTCTTTTAAATTCATATTCAAATATAAATATTTTATCATTTAGATCATTTGGAATGATTTGATTTGATCAAACTATTGTTGGTTGGCTTTTGACTTGGAGGGACCCGCCTATGTCAAACCTATGTTAAAAGGGTTGTTGGACCTTGATTTGGATTTGAATTTGGATTTATCCATACTTTTAATTTGATTTTAATTTGCATTTGTTTTAGTTTTGTTTTAGTTTTTTAAGTTTAAATGGCTTTAAGGTTAAATAGTATAATTAAAATTATTACCCTATTCATTTTGATTTAAATTCAAGTGTGTTTAGATTTCAATTTCTTTAGACTTGGATTTGAATTTGGTTTAGGTCTATCCAATCTTATTGAGTTATATTAGATCATAGAAAGGTACATTATGCCACTAAGTGAAGTGTTCTAAGTATCAAATTAGAGATTCCTAATCTAGGATTAGGTATCCTAATTATTAGTTTTTGAAATAATATTAACCTCATCCAAAAATGAGGTCAACAAACCCTTTCCTTAGAAAAAAGCTAGAAAACATTTATTTTATTTGATGACACTAAAGCTCCCCTACCTATTGACTATAAGCTACTTGGATAATGAGATATAACAATTGTTGACTACAACCAGTACCTCATCGAGTGGAAGTGACACGATAGAGAAAGAATGAATATTTTACTAGAGTTGTTAGAAGAGCTCAAAATGCAAACTTCTTTAAGCCATGAAGAAATAAAGAAATGAGTGATGAAGTATTACAACATAAATGCCAAGAAAATAAGTTTTCAACCTAGTGATATGAAATTAAAGAAGGTGGATGCAATAATGTGACTAAACACACTTAACAAGCTCAAATTGATGTTGGATAGGCCATACATAGTTAAAAGAATAGTCAGCCACAATTCCTATCAACTATAAACCCACTCAGAGAAGGAGGTCTCTAAATTGTGTAATGCATATGAATTCAAGATTTATTATCCATAAGAGAAGGTTACTTATCCTAAGATATTATTTGTAATAATATTTTCACTAATTATAAACATAGTGCAAATTTGAACTTAGGAAACTTGCAGCATGGACTCAATGAGAATTGTGTTGCTAACCTTCTTATATAAGAACTCATCCATACTTTTTGATACTTAATGAACTTGCATCCCAAGTAAGTGATTATAAGAAAATCACCAACATTTTAAACCCCCTCAACCTTATCTAAAGTTGGCCAAGTTTAAATGGGAAATGAGTATGCTTCTTATAATTTGAAAGAATTGACTAAATTAAGGCTTATGTATGAATTAACCAACTTCAGGGGTGACCAAAGTAAAACCTTGAGGTGTTAAAAGAAAATGAGACTACTCACTATAGAAGAGACCAATGCTCCTAGGCAAAATGTCCTACAAGTTAATAAAGCTTCTAATAAAAACAAAAGTCTACATCTAACATGGTTATTTTCCCCTATGGGTATACTCACATTAACATGTAGAGAATGCTCAAATTGCCAACAACTAAACTTGTGGGTGCCTACTTGAACACTTATAATGGATTACTTACACGAATGTTTTACAAAATAAAAATGAAAAGAAATTGTTTGCAAAAAGATCTGTAAAGAGTAGCACATGAGACCATTCTGGTCAATGAGTCTAGATGCGTGCTGGGATAAGGTGAAGTGACAATTATAGTTAAAATAAGCTCACTCCCCCTTTGTAATTGGATTCATAATTAGTAGCACATGAGTCCCACCTATTAGCAAGTTTAGATGAATGCCCCCATGAAGACCAAGAGTCAAGCATAAGTTGAGATGTACATAAGGTGGCTACCCTACATCTCATAACTTTAATTCACTAAACCAAGTGAGTTCCACCATAAAGACTAAGATAATAATGTAAGGTGAGGTACACCTAAAGGTGACTAATAAACTTTCTATAGTAGTAACATAGATATTCCATAAACATAGATGAGTTATAACGTAATTTTCTTAGAGGTATACTATCATCTCAAATTCCATACAAGTACTAAAGAGTACACATCAATATATATATATATATAGTAAAATAAATAAATAAATTTATTTCATTATATGTCCTATGATAAGTATAAGAGTTTGCTCACTACATAAAAAATTGTATTAATTTTATCTCATATAGGTATATAAAGAAGAGAAAAACTTAGTCATTTAGTAGTACTTACGCCATCACTTTCATTAGAGTCTGACGTGTGTACATTTTCTTGTCCAACAATTTATTATTCAGCTAACTATAGTGCATCAACTTCATTATATTGAATTTAATTTTTTTTCTCAAACTTAGTAGTGAGGAGGTCCTTGTACTTTGGAGATTGAAGAGAGTTGGCCCATAACACATCCTTCCCGTGGAACTATGAATTTAACTACTAGTACTCTTCTTTAGGGTGAACAATCATCGTAGTGAGCTATTCTTCTCCTCTTATGCTTCTTTTTCCACTTATGCTTCTTTTTCTACTCTCTTAACAACCTTGTCAAAAGCAAAGTCCTCATGCTACAATGATTGTGCAATGTAATGCTCCTTCTCAACCTTGCTCAACTACTTGGAGATTGTTCAAAATTTCTAGTAGAGGTTAAAAGTCATCTACCAGTTTACAGATTGAGCAATCATTATTGTGAATGGAAGCTTTCTCAAAGAACATATGTAAGTTACTCGTACATGAGTTATGAGTATATATGGTCATCAATTTTAAAAGTGGCACTAGATATGTTGATCATGTGTGGGTCATAAGTTCCCATTATTTCCATAAATGATGTAGACTTTGCTCTCTTCTTCTTTCTCTTCTTAGAGTACTCAACCTCAATGACTTCTACCATTTCATTATCTTGAACTTTTATATAAATTTCATTGAGCCATGGTAGTGGCACTCACTATCTATCCACACTAGACTACCCTAGTTACCTTGAGTAGTAATGCTAGTGTACTTTCATTAGCCTCACTTTCCATCCTAATCATTCCATGAGTAAACATGTAATCATATGACATCAATAATGCAATAGTAGTGGAGACTAATGTGGCATGGATAGACTCTTTAGCCCATAATGACTCAAGTGGTGAATCAGTTAAGAAGATGAATCTCTAGTTTAATTAGGTAAGTGCCTACAATAATGCCAACTACAAAAAAAGCATAGTGAGTACATCTAGAAGCATGTTGACTCAAGCAAAATGCCAATATAATAAAGTGACTAGTTCTTATAATATGGGTTAATGTTGGGGCCCTCCTCTTAAGCTTTTGGAAAGGCACAATCTCCACCAAAAGGGATCAATTTTTACCAAACTTAGCTCTAGCATGATAGAATTCTTCTTCTTAAAGGGCACCAACATAGTCAACACTATCTAATCCATTAAGTGCTTGGTGAACAAAATCAATCACTCTAATTCCTCACTTTGTTAGACCAAAGATTCTTATCTAAACCCTTGAGAACTACACTCCATCTTTATGGAATTTGGCAACAAATAGAAGATGGAATAAGATAACTCCACGAGATTCCATCATCTCATAAGTGCAAGATAAAAGTGATCATACTTGCCATCGAGTTAGTAGCAACTGAATAAGAACCATGTGAAAATAGAGAACATTAGCCATCTTTAGACAAATTAAAAACTTTAGGTCGAGCATGAAATGATCATACAATATGCACAACTCATTTAGGTAAACAACATTAAACTGTTCATTCTCATGTGGAGCTCACCACATAAGTTGTGTTACAATAACAATAACCTATAAATGCTACATTCTCTCACAAGCATTTGCACTCGAAGAGTCATTATTCTTGGCATCTAGAAAAGCTCAAGCACATTTCTTCATCGTCACCATGAGTACACTTGCTAGAATGAAATAAAGAGAAATAAAATAAACATGCACTTAAAAGCTTATACAAACTCACTCAGAACCAAATTACTACAATGAATGACTTTAACTATGAGGAACTATTTATATAAGGTAAAATTCTCAATCTTTCAAGTAGCATCAAATCAAGCATTCAATGATGAAATCTCTTGTCATCATTACAACCACAAAATCCAATGCCAAAATCCTTAACAAGACCATATAGAATGAACTCATCATGAGTAAAAAAATGAACTAACTTAACACAACTATAAAAATACACAAAGGGATAAATAGTAACAACTATAAGCCAACTTAAAATAAAATTTTTTATGAGTAGCAAATATTTATTATAATACATGCACTAATTATTGCTTATTATTATAAAGATTAACCCCTAAAGAATTTCTTTAACACAAAGTCTAACATTACATCAAGAAGAATAAGCTCTTTCCTTATTAAGTTTTGTAGGATAACCCATTGCCAGCAATGAATAATTTATATCTATTCAAATCATCTTGGTAATAACAATTATTACTTCCATATTAGTATCTCTTAACTCAACCTATAGCAACATGAAGCTTAGAGTAGCTATCACACTCAAACCTTATTCTAATATGTCAATCGTAATATCAAGGCCATACACAAACTCAACCCACAAACTAGTGATGTTAGCCTTGCACTACTAGTAACTTCTATTGGATGCTTCAGCACCTATTAGTATCTCACAAAGTACTACCTTACATTAGTTCCTCGTCCTACTTCTACTTGTTGACCTCATTTGTGGATTAGGTTCACATCATCTCCAATCCAATGGTTAGGACAACTAATCTTAGATTAGGAGTATCCTAATTAGGCACTTAGGACACTAATCTTAGTGATAGTGTATAAACAAATTAAAATTAAAGAACAAACTAAATCAAATACAAATTCAAAAATTAAATCTAAATTCAAAACTAAATCAAACTCATTACCATAAGACTTAGGCAATCCTAGTGAACCATTCTAAGATCTAACCTAACCTAATTGAATTAGGTGAACTTAAAGTACACCCAAATCTAATGAAATTCAACATAGACCTGAATTAAACACATCTTAATTATAATCTAATTGAGCTTAAACCAATGTAATTGAGATGGTTCATCTAATTAACCGTCCAAAATTACCTAAGTCCAAGAAAAATAAAAAAAATCAAAATAAATTGATATCAAATCAAACTAAAAACATAGAATCAATGCATGAACATGAATGAACCTAAAAATAAATCTAAATGAGGTCAAGATGGTCAATTATTTCAATTGATCCAGAATTGACTTATGTGGATCCCACCATGTCAAAAAGTCAACCCACCAAATTCAACCAAATTATTTCATTCCAAGGACTTAAAATTATCAAATAAATATATTTAAACATTAATCTAAATCCAATAATGGTCTTAAATGGGTCAATTAGATCACTTAACCTAAATAAACCCAAATAGAGCTCATTGAACTTAAATCCAAATTAAATTGAAATTAATTCAAATAAAATATCCAAAATCATTTGAAAATCATAATTAAGAATATTTCAACAAACCATTGAGTTTAATTTTATCAATTTGGTCATTTGACCCATGTGAATTCATCTTGGCCCATTAAGCCCAATTTAGGTCAATTGGGTAAAAAAAAAAAATAACTTTAAAAAAATAAAATTAATTGCTCCAAACCATTTTAACCACTTAATCAAATATGATTAGACTTTAAATATACTTTAATTGAGTCAAATTGGTTATTTCACTAAATTAAATCCAAATTAACCCACTTGAATCCAAATGGGCCAATTTGGGTTAAAATTAAAATTTAACTTAAAATTAAATAAAACCAATTATCCAAAATCATTATAAATGACCAATTCAACACAATTAAATTTAAATTAAAATCATAAAATGGCCCAATATGCTAGGAGATTCAATTTGACCCATTTAAGTCAAATGGGTCAAACTAGCATAAATCTCATCAACCCTTCATGTGATATGGATCAATTGATCCATAAATAATTTAATGAACAATTATTAATAATTGAAACTCAAGGCTAAAGCCAATCAAGCAATAAAATTAATTCAAATAAATTTAATCAAAGCTAAACTCAAATGGCATGAATTCAAATACTTAAACCAAATCCAATCTAAATGGACTTAACTTAACCCTTATCCACCTTAGATGGTTTGACTTGGGTAGCCAATTAGCATCCTAAATAGATGAAGTGGAATTAATGGGTGATGTGGAGCATGAGAGGAGGGAAGTTAAACAAAATTGCATTCACATGAAGTAAAATTCATATTTTCTCTAATCCATAGATCATTATTTTAAGGAAGCATCAAAAGACTTCAATCAATATGGCCAACCCATCATGACTTCCCCTCCATGGATAGCTCTCAGCCAAGCAAAAAAAGTGGAATAGGGAGACTTTGTATCAGCATCCCAAGCATTCCTACACACTCCAAGAGAGAAGAGTAACTCAACCGAGCTTTTTCTAGGCTTCCCCACCATCAACAGTCCAAAGTGCGACCATCACCAATGGCTAGAGACCAATGAAACATAAAATAAGGGGAGGAGTGGTTCTCCTCCACAATTGATCCTCCTCACACACTCAAGGAGCAAAAGAGAACTCAATTGAACCTTAACTCGAGTCTCTCATCATCGGTGAGCCAAAAAATGATCAAACCTGATGGGGAGGGAGGACCTTGGTCTCCATGGAGACTAATCGGGGATGCAAGGTGTAGAATTCCTTCTATGGGCTCATCTCAACCAAGGAACCATTTTGAATTGAAAGATCCATTGATGATCAATGTTAACAAAGTATGAACTCATCACCACCACCCCTCTCCACGGCTTTGGTCCTTTGTGATACAAAATTGATCTCCAACATGATCAAGTCAATTTGATTGATTCCAAAGTGACTTTGATCAATTTCCAATCAAAATTGAATGCTTTTGCTACCAAGATCATCAACAATCAAGCCCAAAGAGCAAATTGCTCTTGATTTTCTAGTAAGAGCTCAAGGATGAAATCACTGTAGTTCATTCCTTTTATTTGGAAAGGATGATTGTGATCTAGCCAACCTCGTGATTTAAATCCCTTAAGAAATATGGGATTAAATACGAACCATCCGATCTATGATCGAACAATCCCAATTAACCCAATGTTCTCCCGCCACCTCCCGCATGGTACTACATGGACCAATCCGTGGTTGAAATGCAGAAAGGTCTACCTAGTTAGTGCTGACTGGTTAAATAGAAAACTCATATTTCCTGAATTTATTAAATACAAAAATATATAAAAAATTTATAAATTCATAAAAAGTAAAATATTCAACCAAAAAATTCAAGGCTCTATGGATTCATCTAAGTGCCAAAAATCTATTAAACCCAAAATCTCTAATTTTTATTAGGTAATTTTGGATTAATTTGAGTTTAATTAAAATTCAATAAACCTAATATTAAATCCAAAATATTAATACCATTACTTTGAAATGTTAAAGAATTGAAATTAAGGTTAAAAGACACCTTAGATAAAAATTTGTAGAATTTGAAAATTTATGGGTAATTAAAATGAGAGATATTAAAATTTTAAGGAATAAGCTTTAATTTGATGAAATAAATTAATATTAATTCAATAAAATCAAAGAAAATAATAGAATTACTTTAAACATAATAATACACATTAAAGAACCCAAGAAAATTATTAAATCTCACTACAACCTATTAATTCTTAAAATGACTTAATTAGTAATTAAATGAATGAATTAATTTATTTAAATAACTTGATCTTTAAAAAATCAAAATACGTCAACCAAAAGTTCTAAATCGCCAAATGACTTTTATGGATTCATTTTCCAAAGTGGAATCAAGAAAAATTAAAACCCTCAAATAATTCCCAATAATTTATGCTTAATTTTAATTTTATTGAAATCATTAAAATATTAATTATCACATCAATACATATATGATTAAGCTGAAATTTTAGAGAATTTAAAATGACAACAAATCCCACTTGCCCAAAAAAATTCAAAGTCAAATGACTTCTAGATTAGAAGTTATAAAATTTTCAGATTATAGGGCAATTTAATTCAAATAATAGATTAGAAATTTACATAAATTAAGAAAATTAATGGAATCAATTTAAAGCATCTTAAACAACATCAAAAAACTTTAAAAAATTTATTTAGTCTTCTGATGTTGAAAAATCTAATCAATCCTTCACTTAGGGTTTATAGAATTAATTAAAAGCATGAAATTAATCAAACCCTAAAATACTAAATTATCAAACTACGAATAAAAGAAACATTTAGCTAAAATTTGAAATTAATAAATCTCTAAATCTCATGCCTAAAATTCATTAATATTAAAGCCAACTTAATATTACTTAACATCGAATGAAAAGTTCAATGGTTAATAAATATGAATGATTAAAATTAAATTTAATTGAACTAGGAGTAAGCATGGCCTAGATTAGGTTTTGCACCTAAATAGTTCATTGTTTAAGTTTCTTAGGTCATGATTGATAGGACAAACTTTATCTTAAGAGGTTTAACTAAATAATGAACCTTTAACATATAAAATCCCATTAAAACCTACCTAAATAATTGGTTAAGTGCATAAATTAGTGAACATCATAAGTCATGAAATTTAAATGTAATGGAATACTTGAATAATGACACCCATGCTTTTAAAGTAAGCCTAAATAAAAATAATAATTAACTAAAATCCACTAAATTAGATCATTAAAGTTAAGAAACCTTAGCATTAATAAAACAAGTGAACTAGATCAATTCAATCAAAATCAAATGGATTAAATTAAAACATGTGAAACTAAATAATCATTCCTTAATCAAATCAAAGAAATATAAGATCAAACATAAACCTAAATTATGAAATTATATCCACCCTAAATAATAGCAAAATTAACCAAAATAAAACATAAGTAAAGAAAATCATTTGAAACCAAATCAATTTAAAATGAATATTAAACTTAATTTAATTATGTTAAATAGTTTGAATTTTAGTTAAAATTGAAGGAACTACTTTAAATTTTAATTAAAGGTTACAAATCAATCTAAGAAATATTAATCAAGTCAAATATAATAAAAATATTAAAAGTGTTTGCTTTAACAACATTTAAAATTAATTGAATAATATAAACTTTAACCTTAAAATAAGGATTAAACATTAATTAAAATAAACTATTCAAATGAATTCAAAGAAGTTTAATTAAGGTGCTTAGAATCTTAGTTTGACTCTTAGAATAATTTTTATCTTGAGATGAAAATATCATTTTACTAGGATTAGGATGTTGAATGGAATTGGTTCTGCCCAAAGCAAAATTTATTTTGTTCTATATTCTTTAAAACTTAAATTCAACCTTAACACAAAATAGACCTAAAAGTGAAATAAAATCATAAATCATTTAAATTAAATCCACCCAATGGTAAATTAAACAAACTTTGAACTTAAACCAAATTCAAATTAAAATAAGGCATAGTGCAGTCATGCCACACAAACCCTTCTTTCACACACTAAATTATTTGGTCACCGACCCTAGATTTAAGTTAGGCCAATGATCTATGATATCATGGGATGTGAAATGATACTTTTTTTCTTATTTTATAGTGTAATATCTTAAACTGAATGATGTATATGATTATTTGCTCACTCATCTAGATGTTATGGCATTTTTTTAGGCTAATGTTATTTTTTGTAGGGGCAGTGCTTAAAGGGACTATAATAAAAATAAAAATAAATGCCATTTGCTTGTATGTGCTGCTTAAGTCCTTGAGCATAGCCCAATCGGATAGGTGGGCCTGGCAAACATTGGTGTTAATCCCATATGTTTAGAATATAAACTACTAGTGTGTTGCATGTATTTCCTAACATCTATTTAATAGGGAGTAATAGTTTATTTTTGAATTTTAAAATATAATTTGAGCCTATGATTAGGTTGGGATCTATGGGATCTAGAACTAAGAGGAGCTAACTTTACTAGCTGGTGGTCCCCCTATGAAGTCTGTGGAGGTCCCTAAAGAAGGTGACAATCTTAGATGAAGACCCCCATAGATCGAGGCTTGTAGTTCTAGGTCGGGTTGTATAATGGTACAACATGGCTACCCTTTTTTTTTTCTTTCAAGGTGTATAGTGGTACCCTGTCATAATGGCCTTATTTTATTAATTTAATTTTGTTTGATTTATTTTGTGGTACACAATAGAACTGCATACTTTTTTAGGTTTCTTTTTGTAATGTACTTTGTAAAGAAATTGCTTAGAAATTTTTGGCTCCTACGAAAACTAAATTTTCTTCCCTACTAAAATTAAATAACTAAGAAATGAAAATTCATAATCTCACTTTAATTAAAGCCCTAAGAATAACTTAAAAGCAATTAGAAATAACTAATTATTATGAACCATGAGAGCATATTATTCATTTCTCTTGAATTGATTCATCCATTGCACATAAAGGGCATCTGACCTTTGAGAATAACCACCCTTCCTTGGGAAGAGTTTTTTTTTATTTTGATTTAGCCTATAACTACCTTCTAAGTGCATCTCATTGTAGGCAAAAATTGCATCCCTAAGCCTTAAAATGAATTATAAGTCAAAATGCATAAAAAAATTAAAATTTGTTGCATTAGCTAGATGCATAATGTTCCAAACATCATCTTAGGGTTAGGGAGTGATTTTAGGTTCTTAGTTTCTCTCCTAAATGCAAGGACTCAACCATCTTGCATAAATAAGATTAGAATCATAGTTTTAAAATCACATAGGTGGTGTTAGCTATCAACCCATCTAGGCAGGTAATAAGTTCAAAAGAGTCGAGATAGGATTATTTCCTCAAGTGAGAAATAGAAGCAATAATTCCCATAAATTACATTAGATTGAACTTTTGACTTATGTCAAAAGCATTATAGACTTAGGTTTTGAAGCATCCAATTGGAATAATTCTTTAACCACTAAGTGTTTCTACAGTCTTGTGTTGTTAGAATCTAAATCCTAGACTTCTAATAAAATTTCAATTCAAAATTTTATTAAATTCAATATTAAAAATATAAATCCCAATGATATAATAGTTGAAATACTTACTGGGCATCCTAATATCTAAAGACATTTCTTACTTGATTCTTATTTTCCTAAAAAAGAAAGTCTTCCCCTTTAAATCATTCCTTATTGAAGTTTTGAATTAACCTTTCTTTAAGACAAGCTTTAAAATCCATAGAAATAAAAGTCAATTTCTTTAATTGAGAGTATTCTAGGAGAAATTCCTTTCTTCCTAGGATGTAATTAATTATAAAGGCTTACCCTTATAGGGAACTATGAACACAGTATAAAAAGAAACCCTATTCTACTTCTCTATGTAGTTTAGGGAAAATCACTGGAATATCAAAGATTCATTAGCTTTAAGAGTCCTTATTAAGTAATTAAATCCATTATAGGATAACATATTTATCTCTTGAGATAATATATTTATCACTTAATGATGTATTTGATTACCTAAATAAGAAATTCCTAAAATCTATGTGGTGTCATAATTTTTTACCACACTACACACCTAAGAGCAAGCTCACCATTGAATAAGAGATAGGGACCACCCATCCCATTTATGCTTATGGTAGCTTCTACTTCTTCATGTGGATCTACATTATAAGAAATAAAAGATGAGAACTCACCATTATTGTGATATCCATAACCATGATTGCCCTTATGGAACGCAAGATAGTGGTAAGTTTATTAGTATAATTATCTAAAATAATAATTGGCATAGTAACAAGATTACTAACTAAGTGAATCATCCCAAATTTAAGATGCAATTAAAGATTAGTGATGCCTCCTATAAATATAGTGCTCGACTGAAGAACTCACCCATAATGAGATGAACTCTAGGCTCACAAGGATAGTATTCACTAGCCTACTAGAAAGGGATTTTTTAATTACTAACTCACCTTTGGTGACACTTAGAAGTAAGTAATCACCATTGGTGAATCCAAACTATTTGTTAGCACAATTTGTAAGCAAAGTTTATTGTTTAAGTATATTAGCTAATAATAATGCAAAGTGCAAGGTTATACTTTTTTGAGATGAGCCTCCACCAATTCATGGTTATTTGGAGATAGTTGCTCACAAAACAAGTCTCTCTTCACTTGTTGCCTCACCAATGGGACTTCCTCCTCTTCTTGCTAAGAAGCACATAGAAAAATAATAATGTCAGACATAATTTGAGACATTTTGGCAAGCACATTATTTATCACAAGAGCTATCTTAGTAAAATCAATATTCAGCATTCTAAGGCTCCTAGATTCTCATCTTTGACTTTAACAATGACCTTATGCTTTTAAAAGACAAACTTTCATAAGCTGAAATTGTCTATGTTGTCGATCATGTCGTAACACACAAAAGAATTTAGTAAAAGCTAAAAATAGAAGGTTAATGGCCTAGTGATTCACTAACCCTTAATTTATAGATATGGGATCTCTGAATTTTCACATCATTAATCAAAGAAAATATGATGTAATACATTTCTCAAAAAAATTATATGGTAGTGTGGTGTTTAAAATTTTGATGGGAGGGACACCACAAAGATCTTAGTGGGTCGTTAATGAAATGTTCGAGTAGGACATCTAGAAATAATATACTATCTCAAAAGTTAGAAATATCACACTATGATGGACTTAATCATCTAATAAGAACTCCTAAATTTGATGGGTCTATGTGTACCAGAGATTTTTTCCCTACCTTACTCTAATTATGTAAGGCCAGATTTATTTTAAACTAGGTTCTTAACTTTCCTATAGGGATATGAATCTCTTAAGAAAAATCTTGATTAAAGTAATAGCTAATGTTTTTATGGATTTTAAAGCTTGATATCAAAGAATTAGTGATTATTAGAAATCAAGTGGGAGAACTCAAGCAGGAAGAGTTATTACCATGGTCCAAAAGATGATAAGTAAGGAGTACTCATGATACTAGGAGGCCTAATGAGTGTTGAATCAAAATCTATCTATAGATGGAGGGAGAACCTTCTGAGATACCTTACAAATAAGGATAGATAGAAAGATTGCTAGCTAGAAGATGTGAAAGTAAAAAAGGTATAAGAGAAAATATAATCTTTGTTGCTCATAATGCCTAAAATATGAGTATAAAATATAGGGGTCTAGAATAAGAGCCAAAAGATTCCATTATAAGAAAAAGGTTCCCCTTTTATAATATCAAGGGATAGTAAGATCATATAAGGTAAATTTAATACAAAGAGCTCCTACCAAAGTTTATGGCAGTGAGCGAGTATGATTCATCGAGTGTGTAAAATGAGACTAAGGGAAGTGGTCATATTGTTTCTCAACCTAGTCATCAGATTCTAACAAGTAGAATTAGGTCTTATCTTTGACTTATCATTCTCCAAGCTCTTAGCTTGTTGGGTCAGATATATCTTTCTCTGTCTGGTGCTCCTTCCTATCAGCATTCTTATTCTAGGTTGTCAAGTGTCATTTATGCGAGTATCCTTATCTTAACTTATAGGCTCATTTAGGCCTACTCACTACTTTGGGTATACATTTAGCTCTCTAATTCTCTACTCCTTATAGGGTACCTCATGAAAGAATAAAAGAATAAACAAAATAATTAGTTGTTAAATATTTAATGGTCCAAAAAAATTAATGCAATTATTAGGAGGTCACATCACCTTTGGACTAATCTAATTTTTTATGCCCTATAGGCTATAAATGGATATTTGTATTTCTTATTTTATGCACTCAAAATTCCTCAACTATTCACTCAAGTAAACTTTCTACCTCCCAAGAATCAACTCTACTAAACATATAAAACATAACTACCATGGACAGCAAGAGGTTTTATAGTGACATTGATCACGTAGTTCTATGGGTAGGCCTTCATAAGAAAGATAAGAAAGAGAAGAAGTTGGAAAAGGCCACAACCATTCTTGTAGTTGAAATGAACATTTCACCTACTCCACATGCAACAATCATCATCTTGACAATTCCTTTTGACCTACGAGGAGAATTGAGCACCCTCCTTTCTGAGAAGTGAGCTACTATGGTGAGTGGGTGATTAGTTAAGCCAGCCATTGAAAAAGTTATCATAGAGGAATATCTTGATGATGTAAGTTTTACTTATTATCACATGTTGTATGTCCTTTTATATGAATCTCTTACTTTCTTCTTTGGTTACAACTGAGTATATCTAGTGTTTAGGCTTTGGTAAAAGATGGTAGGGGGTCTTGTCAGCCCACCAGGTCATTTCTTCTACCAGTCCAGGTAACTTTGTTGAGTTGCTTCACTTTTATATGGGAGATTTGCTGGGCTATTTCTTATGTAGATAAAAATTCCACTTACTAGAAAGATGGCTTTCCTTCCCAAGGGTCATACCCATAGCAAATCATCTTATTAAAATTTCCCTTCTAGTTTTTGATGAATTTTTTACTCATCGATTATCAATGACTCCACCTTTGCGACAAACTTTATTTGCATCATGAGTGGATTTGGTGGAAAACTCACCTCTGGCCAGAGTGACCATTGATGTTCTTATTGCTGAGACTAGCTTCACTTATGTTGAACTTAGGGAAATGATGGTTGATCCCCCTCTCATACTCGTAAAGATAGTGGCTAGTCTGTAAAGGGTGAGTCTACCAATCTACCTGAGAATCAAGTATAGGAACCATGAGTATTCATGGACTCTACTGAAATAGAAACTTTATGAAGAGTGGTCACCCTCTTGAGGGAAGGCCTTAGACTTATACCAATGGGACATGGGTGAGTTGTGAGTATAAGTAAAGCTAGAGTTGTAGCGATGGCAGTCCTTTGAGGTGGAGAACCAACATAACTTTGTGATCATGAAGATTGAGATATTGTTGTTGCAGAACTCAAGTGAAGGAGTACTTCACTTCTCCTTTGTGGCATGCATTTTTTGTATGATTATATGTATGAAAAATGTGGACTCGCCCAAGACCGACATTCCGATCATGTAATAAAATTACTTTAAAAATAATGTATGTAGGGTTATAGGGAGTGTGTTGTACTTATTTTTCATAAATAAAAATAAATATTTTTGTGTTTTATTTGCTTGTAAATACTATTTAATATTTTACTATTGCATATTGATTATTCCATTATATCTCCTGTCACACAAAATATCCATAGGATTCAGGTAATCATTTCTTCACTTAATGTTAAATTTGATGCCTATGTTACTACATCTTTTCTACCACGTTAATAAATTCTCCCTGGCTAGAGTAATTAGGACTTTTATTGCCCTCTTTGAGCCTTTCGAATATAACTTTTTTGTGAGTAGATCTTGATGACCCTTTTGTTATCAATGAGTATGGCTCTTCTCATGAAAGCTTCTTCATCCTTCAACCAAGCTCTATTCAAGGAGGTTCTTGAGTTGGATCTCTCTGTCATGATCTCTACATTTTATGAATACTATGGTGTGTATTGTAATTTCACTATGCAGGTAGTTGAGAGGACCAATAATTTTAACTTGGTGAGGATGCACAAGCTATGCATTCCCCTTGCCCAATTTAGGAATGGGTTCCAACTTACCCTTCTGCATGAGTGGATAGATATCCTCAACTTCTTTAAAGTGCTTCCCACCCAAGTCCTTCCCAATTCACTGGCAAGCATCACAACCTTTAATCTATGCCTACGAGAAGAAGGTATTCTATGTAGCCTAGATCTCTTCCATCATTCCTTCATGGTAAAGGGTCACGAGGATGGGATCATGCAATTTTTAGTGACTCTACTAAAGATTCATGGCCTTCAAAATTAAGTACAGCTATTCATTAAAGTGCAACTTAGTGGCTAATGCCAACTATCCCCCTTCTTTACCAGGAGAGAAAGGCCACCAAGCTCAGTAACCTGAGTGTATAGGAGTTGGAGGCAATGGAGAAATTATAGGGTCGTAGCCTAAATGTCTCTATCTACTTTCACTTTGGCAAAGTTTTCTACACCCTTGGTAAATTCTCTTTTCTTTATACTCATCTTTATATCTTTGGTGAATTATTCCTCTAACTTTTTTTATGTGCTCATAAGAATGGCTACTCCCACTGCTCTCGAGGTCAACCCTGAAGTGCTCCAATTTCTTGAGAATGTCAAGCATAAGATTAGCTAGTGAATGGCAGTGGAAAGGAACCAACCTCTCTCGAGGTCAGTGAAGAGGAAGAGGAGGAGGAGCCAAATGTGGATCCACTGAGGATGCTGATGAGGCCTGGCTGAGTACTAACCCTAGGAAGTCCAAATGGCAAGCAACGAGCTCAACTCCTCATATTCACCAACAAAGTAGTGAGTCTACTAAGAAGGAAGGCCCAGAGGATAACTTCTCTTTGAAGTTATGAGATACCACCTATGAAGCCTATAAGTTGGGCTCTTCCATCTTTTCCCACAATCTCGATAAGCACTTGTGTGACCTCTTGAATGCTCAATTACCACATATTTCCATGACTACTTAGGCGATAGGGTGTCAATTGACTTGGGAGGTATGTCATAAGATTCTTGGAAAGAGGAAAGAGGCCTTCATGAGTAGAACGTAGCTAGCACAGACAAAGAAGAAATTTACCACTCTCAAACCCTAGCACAAGAATCTTCATGCTGAGGCAGCTCACTAGGAAAAGGAGAAAGAGTGGGTAACTATGGAGCTTACTCACCTTGTGGAGGCAAAGGGAGATTTAGAGGAGGAGATCTTCCATCAAATCGAAGAATTTTAGAAGATGGAAATCGAGTTCATTAGATTTCTCTCTTGTAACAAGTACCAAGAAATCTTATAGTTGAAGTTCAAGGATGGTGCTAACTTTGTTATCACCAAATTGGTGAAGCATGATTATCTCAACTCTAAGTTCTTGGACTTCTAGATTGTGTTCACGCTTTTAGACTTAAATGATGATGATAAGAGCATTTCAAGTTGATGCATTATTTTCTCCTCCATAAAAAAAATTTTTGGGTGAGTAGGGTGCCCCTATCATACTCGCTTTACTATAAAATATATTATATGAAATAAAAATACAAATATATTTCCAATCAAGTATACTTATCTAAATAGTGACTTTATTCATTTCTTTGTTAGTATTTTTGAATGAATGAGCTGATACTCACTGGTTGATGTGCGAATGGATCTATTTGTAACTCAGAATATCTAGATCACTGGTCAATAGATTCATCCTTGGGTAGTCACTTTAGAGTGGTGGTGATTTGTGTATACTCGTTAGATAAATACTCATTCATCAATGCATGAACAAGTCTAATTATGATGCTGACTATTTGAGAGAATCATAACTAACTTGTGTAGGCTCACTAGTGTAATGCTTGCTTGTTTAAATAAACTTAGAATATTTTAAGCCATTAACTCATAGAATGCAATTTTGAATAGTCACCTTGATATTGTAAGTTCATGGACATTCGCCAGATTGATACTCGTCTATAGATGCAAGAGTAACTTTAACTTAAGATGTGTTATGTAGTCATGTTCTTTGTTAGTTGCCTCTTTTAATGGGTTAGCTTTGACTTGATCAGAGAAATTGATCCTTTCTTAGTTGCCAACCTTTTAGGTTGTCAGTCTTATACGGTAGTCACCAACAATGCAGAGTGTTGGTCTTTTTAAGTTTCCAACTATTAGAGTTGGTCTTTTAAGTTTAGTTGCTGACCTAATGGGGTGCTGGTTTTACACTTTAGTCGCCAATGACACTGAGTGTTGGTTTTTCTTGTTTAGTTGCTAACTTCATGGGGTGTCGATCTTATACTGTAGTCACCAACCGAGTGGAATGTTTGTCTTTTTATGTTTAGTTGATAACCTCATAGAGTGTCAATCTTATACTATAGTTGTCAACTCTACAGAGTGTTGATCTTTTTTTAGTTTTGTTGTCAACTTTAAAGGGTGTCAGTCTTACATTGTAGTTTTCAATCACATAAAGTCTTGATCTTTTTAGTTTTGTTGTCGACCTCATGGGGTATTAGTTTTACATTGTAGTGGCCAACTACATGGAGTGTTGGTCTTTTTGGTGTAGTTGTCGACCTCACTAGGTGTTGGTCTTACACTAAGTCTCAAAGGTTGATTATTTAACTAGTCTTCTTGGGCCAAGAATGGCATGCTAAGTATTTGAGTCTCCTAATTGAGCTTTCACCGCTCATCGAATGGGACTACTCCTTATGCTAATAATGGCACACCAAGTATTCTGTGTCATCACACAACTCCCCAAGTATTAAGGGTTCACTTTGCTTGACTTCAGTTCTTCTCGAGCCAATAGTGGCATGTTAAGCACTTGGATATCCTACTCAGGCATTCACTACTCACTAAATGGGGCCTTATTTAGGCCAAAAATGGTGCACTAAGTATCCTGAGTCATCATGCATCTCCGAGAGAGTAAGTTTCACCTTTCATCATTTAAGTAAGCTCATTTGAAATTTATTATTATCTTGCAAGTGAACTCATTTAAGGAGAAAAATATATAAATATTTATTATTAAAAATGGGAAGGTATATGATACTTGAAATTAATAAAATGAGTACAAGTGAAAATTTCTCTTAAGATAAACCTCTTTACATTTCTAGCATTCTATGTTCTCAATATGCCCTAGAACTGTCTTACTCTTTATTTATTAAAGGTCCATTCTAGTTGTGGGTGATTTTGCCTAGATCATTTTGTCGAGTAGCAGCATCCACTTTATTTAGTACAAGATTGACACTTTTGAAATGCTTCTCTTTCACATAGTAATTGTAATATTTGGCCATCCATCTTTTAATTTTCTCTTTCCTTAATGATGCCTCAATTATGAGTTCTTCAAGCATCTCAAGTGTGTCTTCCATACCTTCTGAGTTTGCTTGTATCCATTCACCATCTCCATCTATATTTTTTTCCTTTATTATGACTCTAATTTTAGGCTTTATACTAGACCAATAGACTGTCTTCTATGCATTGTGATAAAGCTAGTGCCAAATGACAGTAGTGGGAGTTACCTAGGGTACTGCGTGGTGTCTACCAACTTAGCATTTATGCCTTAGAACTTTTTTTAATATGTTGAGTATCTTCTTATTAGTAGTTATACTTGTCCATTGCTCTATGGGTGATGTATTAATGTGAATTTTACTCTAATTCCTTCATACTCATAGAATTCCTTTTAGTCTTTCTCAGTGAATTGAGTCTCATTGATGATCGCTAGTGGCAACCCATACCTATAAATAATGTTAGCCTAAATAAAGCTCCTTATTACCTATGAGGTGATTTGTCATGTGGCTTTGCTTCATTCCACTTGCTAAAATAGTCAATTGTGACTAGATGAACTTTTTTTGTCCATTGACGATTGGCAATGGACCTATCAGATCCATTCCCAAATAATGAATGGCTAAGGACTAGTGATGGATTGTAAAGGTTGTCATTGTTGCTAGAGTACTACAAATTTTGGCATTATACACATCTTCTCGTGAACTCTTCAGGATCCTTTCTCAATGTGGGCTAGAAGTACCTTTACCTCAAAATTCTATTACCAGTGTCCTTCCTCCTAAGTGGCTACCACACTCTCCAAAATGGATTTCCTCCAAGAATTTTCTTTGTTCGCCTCTTTCATGCATCTATGGTTGAGCAAAGTCATTGAGTTTTAAAAAAGTTCTTCCCCTATCAATAAATATTGGGCTACTCTGATCTTGAATCTTCTCAAGTCCTTCATCACTTCTTCAATTTTACCAGTCCTTAAGTAGTTCTTGATGGGACCGACCCAGCTTAGCAAGTATTCATGATCTATTTACATCAGTTATTTTTCTTTGGTACTTGGCTAGTTGAGTTGAATGACTACATACTCCCCGAGTCTACTAGCTCTAGATAACAAGTCAGTGAGTTCGTTCTCTTCTCCAAGAATTTTCTCAATCTTGAAATATTCTATCTACCTAATTTATGCTTTCACTTCAAGTAAGTATTTCATTAAAGGCTCATCTCAAACTTCATATTCTTCGTTCACTTGTCTTACCATGAGCTACGAGTCTAAGTAGCCTGCCACATGTGTGGCTCAAAGTCCTCTAGAAAATCTTAACCCAGCAAGTAAAGCTTCATATTCAGCTTGATTGTTCATTACTTTGAAGTCAAATTTAACTAATTATGTGATGATGATCCATGCTAAACTCTTCAATACAATACCTACTTTCATAGTTGGTTCGCCAAAAGATCCATCAACATATAGTCACCATAAGTGCTCCAAATTGATAATAATATCCTGTGAGTTGCTAAAGTCCACCAAGAAATTCATGAGTGCTTGAGCTTTGATTGTAGCTTGAGGTGAGTAAGATATGTCAAATTTGTTCTACGTACCACTTGAGCAATCTTCTCAAATGATTGAGTTTGACGAGCACTAGCTTAAGCATATTATCAATGATGACTTGCATAGAGTGTGATTGGAAATACAATCGTAGTCTCCTGGCAGAGGTATTTAATGCAAGTGTTAGTTTCTCCAAGAGCAGGTAGTTTAACTTGGCACCTTGTAGAGATTTACTAACATAGTAGATGGCCCATTGCTTCCCACTTCCTTCTCTGATTAGGACTGAGCTGATCGAGTCTTCTCCCACTCTTATGTATAGCAACAGGACTTCTCCCTCCTTTGGGCTCAATCGCAAACAAGAAGATGTGAGTAGAGTTTTTGACTCATTAAAAGCTTTTTCACATTCTGGTGTCCACTTGAACTTTTTGGCTCCCATGATAACTTTGAAAAAGGGAGAACATTGTTTCCTAGCTTTAGAGATAAACTTGTTCAATCTTGCTACCCATCCAATAAGTCAATGCACCTCTTTCATCATTCTCAGTGAGGGCATGTCGGTATAACCTTCATCTTATCTAAGTTCACCTTTATTCCTTCAAGGGTAATAAGGAATCCCAAAAATTATTTAGCACTAGCACCAAGGACACACTTCAAAGGGTTAAGATGCATATTGTATCTTCTAAGTGTCATGAATGTCTTTTCGGGGCCTTGAATATATTACACAGGCAACTTTCTTTTGATGAGCAAGTCATCAACTTAGACTTCTACATTTCTTTGCTTTTTTATTTTTGAATGTCTGGTCCATAAGTCTATGGTAAGTTTCCATTGTGTTTTTGAGCATGAAGGGCATGACTCTATAGCAATATAATCCTTTGGTAGTAATGAAAGTCATCTTCTTAAAGTCTATAGGGTGCATTTGAATTTGATTATATCCTAAAAAGGTGTCTAAGAAACTCATCACAAAGAATCTAGCCACTGAGTCCACTAGTTCATCTATGAATTGATTAAGTTTTCATCAAATTTCTCACCTAACTTACAGTGTTACTTGCCAAAAATAAGTTATGAACTTACTCAGGGACTCACCAAGCTCCTGCCTCATATCCAAGAGAGCTTGAGAACTCCTCAATGGATTTTGAGCACTGGCAAATTATGTGGAAAACTCTTCTTGAAGTCAATGAATAATGTAATGACTCCTAGAGGAAAGAGCAAGAACCACCTAAGGACGAATCTTTCAAAGTGGTGGAGAAAAGTCATCACTTCATTGCATCATCTAAGTTCAATAGATGTGGTCTTTGAAGTAGGCAGGTGGAGATCTAACATGTAAGATTTGAGACGTAGGATCTTGAACTTATGAGGAGGGTGAGCTTATACAATCTTTACTGAAAGTGTTTGTAGGTTGTGACTATTTCCTTGACACACCTTCTTCATTAGTGTTGTAAGAGTCATTCTCATAATTAAAAAATTTGAGTGGCTGGGCATTGGAGACCCTAGATGGGTGCATTTTTTCTTATCAAGCTCAACTAATAGTTGATCCCACAGATCCTTCATTCTCCTTGGGTTTAGAATCTTTGCGATATAGTTTTCCAATGACCGCTTGCACCAAGGGAGTGATCCTATCCTCCATGTCATGTAAATCCTACTGGGTTGAAAATTGTTGGATGTTTTTCTCCATGTTCACTGAGCGATCTCGCATTAAGGGTCTTGCTTCACTTTGTATCTGACTTCTATCTCTCATTCTCATCCACACTCACTGCACCTAAAAGAATGTTTAATTCAAATATATCCATAGATGGATGAAGAACCATCTAAGATACCTAAGAAATAGGGTTAAGTATAAATATTTCTTGTAGGAAGACAAAAAGTAGAAAAAGTAGAATATAAAATATAATCTTTATTGCTCAAAATGCCAAAAATGTAAGTACAAAATATAAGGTCTGGAGTAAGAGATAAAAGGTCCAGCATAAGAAAGAAGTTCTCCTCTTTAATATAAAGGGATAGTCATACATATAAATATCATATAAAATAAATTTAATACCAAAAAATTTTGCCAAAGATGATGACGATGAGCGAGTGTGATTCTTCGAGTATGTGAGTAAAAATGAGACTAGGAAGAGTAACCATGTCATTCCTCAACCTAGTTGTCAGATGTTGGTGAATAGAATTAGATCTTATCTTTGAATTATCATTATCCAAGTTTATAGCTCAGTAGGTTAAATCTATCTTCTCATGTTGAGTGTTCCTTCCAGCAAGTATTCTTATTTTGGTCCATCAAGTACCCTTTATGTGAGTATCCTTGTCTTGACTTGTAGGCTCGTTTAGGCCTACTCACTACTTTGGGTATATAGTGAGGCTTTACAATTTTTAGATTAAAATTTATTATCATTTGAGTTAGCATTTCATTAGAATGCAAAGACTTATATTCTAACAACACAAGATTATGGAAGTGTCTAAGGGGTGAGAATTTACACCCATAGTAGAGGAGAAACATGCTACCTTTGATCTTGAATTTAATGTACTATAGCATAAGCTAAGAGCTTGACTTAATTTAACTCAAGAAATTGGGTTCATTACTCTTGGATGTAAACCCATCCGACTGGACATATAACGCTAGAAAAGCCAACACCTCCTATGAGTTAAAACCATATGGCCAAGTTTCATGAATGCAAGATAGTGTGGCTATTTTTTATTAAAAGGGGAAACCTAAGAGTCTAAACTTGCTCCTTTAGAGCCTAAATTATGACTACCATGAAATCATGTCTTAGATTAGTGCAATAAAAATTACATACTTTATTTATTTTGACTTATTAATTGACTTGTGTTGGGTTGGAAAGTATGCCTATATGTATGACGAAATAAGGTTATGGGCTAAATCAATGAGAAGGGTGTTTATCACTTAAGGTGGTTATTGTCAATGGTCTTGCACTCATTATTATCATGCAAAATCATAGACTTATGACATTTAAATCAGTTTTATTGATTAATTCTTATGGGTTTCAATGGAAAAATTTATACTCAATGAGTAAAATTTTTTGTGACACCACATAGAGTTTAGGGATTTCTTATTTAGATGATCAAATGCATCATTAAGAAATAAATATGTTATCTTGAAAGATAAAAATGTTATCTATAATGGATTTAATCATCTAATAAAATACTCCTAAGGCTAATGTGTCTTTCATGTACCAGAAATTTTCCCGAATTACATGGAAAGTAAAACATGGTTTATTTTAAACTAGGTTCATAGTTCCTTATAGAGGCAAGCACTTATATTTAATTACATCTTAAGAAGGGTTTCTTCTTATGAATACTCTCGATTAAAGAAATAAGTCATTATTTCTAAAGATTTCTAAGTTGGTTTTCAAAGGATTGATATTCAAGATTTTCAATTGAGAACAATCCAAAGTGGAAAGAGTTATTCTTAGAGGCCAAATTAGATGAAATAGGAAATGCCCATTAAAACTGAGATGCCCAATATGCACTTCAACTATCTTATAATTAAGCTTTAAATTTTGAAAATTAATTGAGATTTTGAATTGACATTTTATTAGAAGTTTAGGGCTTAGATTCTAATAGCACAAGACTGCAAAAATGCCAAGGGTTGGAGACTTACACCAAAGAGGATGCTTCAGAACCTAATCTACAAGTTCTTCTGACACATGTCAGTTGCTCAACCTAGTTTTATTTTGGGAATTATAAGCCATTCCTCTCACTTGATGAAACTAACCTATCCCTGAATCTTCTGGACTTATAACCCGCCTAGAGGGGCTACCAGCTAACACCAACTAAGTGCATTTTAAATTCATGATACCAGGTCTTTTGAATACAAGATGGTTGGGCTATTGACTTTTTTTTAGGAAAGGAATCTAAGGATCCTAGACTTGCTCTCTAATCCCTATTATCATGTAGGGTATAAATGCATCTAATTAATGCAAATGTTTTAGATTTTTAAGTGTTTTGATCTATGATTCATTTGAGGTCTTGGGTATGCATTTTTATGCCTAAATGCCATGCAATAAGAAATGGTTATGGGCCAAATCATTAAGAGAAGACAGAATTTTCAAAGAAGGTGGTCATCCTCACAAGTCAGATATCCCTTATGTGTAATGCAAGAAGTACCCATTCAAGGATTAGAGTAATATGATTGCATGATTTTGAATGCCTAATTATTTTTAATTGATTTTAAGTTTTGCCTAAGGCTTTAATTTATGTGAGGTTTCAATTTTTTTATTTTTGTTTCAATTATTTAGATTTAGATTGGGTAGAAAATTTTAATTTTCTCTATAAATCTAATCGTCCAAGAATTTATCACAAGAAAGCACAACATAGAAAGAAACCTAGAAAAGCAAGTTGATTCTATTACAAACCCAAAAATAAATCAAGCCAATTTAATTTTAAAAAAATGCCATGATCTAGTACCACTGTACACCCCGAAAGAAAGAGAAAATGGGTAGTCAAGCTCTACCATTATACAACCCAGCCTAGAACTACAAGTCTAGATTTATGGGTCTTCTTTCCAAAATTGTCTCCTTCTTCAAGGGACATTAATGGGGCTTCATAGAGGACCACTGCACCTATCTTTTGGCAAGGTTAGCTCCTTCTAATCCTAGACCCACCATAGATCTTAACTTAATTCTAAGCTAAAATTTATATTTTGAATTCAAAAATAATTCTTAAGCCCTACAAAATACAAACAACACACAACAATTATATTTTATAAACATTTGGGCTTAGCATTAGTTGCTTGCCAAGCCCACTTGTTCTATGGGCTAGACTTAAGCACACTTATAAGAGAACAACATTTTTATTTTATTTATGATAATAGTCCTTTCTAGAATACCACCCCATAGAAGATAATGTTAGTTTTAAAAGAATGTTCTATCATCTAATCTAACAAGTAAATAATCCTAGATATGCAGTCTAAAATAGTACACCATAAATACATGTGAAGCACATCACATCACAACACAGAGTATCATAGAAAAGAATCACATAATACCTAACCTATGTCTAGGGTCTATGACCTAATGATTTAGTGTGTGAAGTAAATAAGCATGTAGCAAGAGTTTACTAGGCATTTTTAGTTCAAGTTTCAATTTGGGCTTTGAAGTTTTTTTGAATGTTACCTTTGGATGGTTTCAATTTCAAATGATTTAATGATTTATTTTCTTCATTTTACTTTTATTTTGTTAAAGAGAAGTGTAGGTTTTCAAGAATGAAGAGTAGAATATATTCCACTTTTGGGTGGAACTCATTCTATTTAACTTCCTAACCCCTAATGGAATGAAATCTTCATCCTAAGATGAAGATCCATCCCAAAGGTCTAATTAAGATTCTTAAGTATCTTAATTAATCCTTTTAATTTCTTTTAGATGGTTTGGATTTGAATTTAGTTTAGATTTTGGAATTAATGTTTCAATTATTTTCTTTATAATTTAATTCTTAATTTTCATTCATTTTTATTTGTTTTAAGTTCTTTCATGATTTATTTTATTTTCAATTTGGTTTGAATTCAAATATTTCATTTTATTTGGTTTATTTCATTTACTTCATTAATGTTTTAGTTTAGGTTTGTTTAGGTTTATTGAATTATGTTCATTTCATTTGGTCTATTTATGCTAACCAAAAGCACTTAGATTAAGGTTTCAATCTTAGGTTAGATTGATTATAGATTTAAGGTTTCATTAAGTTGTTTGATTATAAGCTCATTAGCTTAAGGTTTAATTACTCTTAATATGCATTATTGGTTTCATTAACCCTTAAGCATGGAAATGATTAAGTTCTTTAATTTAGGATGTTGGAGAACTATCCTAAGTATTTTTTATGTAGATAATTTCAAGTTGCTTTATGAAATTTGTGGTTTTGCTGAATTTTTATGTTATTATTTGATTATATTGACCTAGAGGCTTGGAAATTTAATAATTCCCAATTCAAAGGTTAATTGGGTTTGAAATTTTTATGGCAAGTGGGATTTCATGTCAATTTCATTTTCTAAAGTTTCATCTGATTGGATTCATGCTTAGGGTGTAATAAAGGTTTTAATTATTTCATTAAAACTCAAATTAAGCCTAATTTAATGAAAATCATTTGGGGATCTCTTTTTTCTTTGATTTCACTTTGAAAGATGTTTCCAGAGGGTTAATTCATAATTTTGGAAATTTGGTTGATTTATTGTGATTTAATTAAGATTTGATTAATTATTTGAATTATTTAATTCAATTAATTACCTAATTAAGCCATTTATGATTTATTAAGTTCCAATGAGTTTCATTGATGATTTTAGTTCATTAAGGTTTGTTAAGTTGATTTGAGGTTATTCAATCCATTTTCATGATTTATTTCATTTCTTTTTAATTTATTTAATTAAAATTGAGGTTTGGGAATTGAAATTTAATATCTCTTGAATTATTTAGACATAATTCATGAAATGTTTTCGTAAGGTGTGTTTTAACCTGAATTTTAGTTCCCCAAAGTTTCAACTGAATTGAATTAATGGTTTTGATTAATTAAGGTTTAATTAATTTCATTCAAATCAAAATTAAGGCCAAAATACCCAAAATTAATTGGAGATTTTAATTTTAATGGATTCCTCTCATCATAATGAATCCAAATAGCCTAAGTTTGCATTTTTTTTTATTTATATTTAATTTTCTATGATTTTTAAAATTTTTTGTGATTTTAATTATTTTTTAAATTAATTTATATGATTTATCATTTTAAATGGCAGGTCAACATGGCACCATTGCCATGTGGTGTGGCGGCATTAGGCCACATGGATCCCACATGGTATCTACATCAAAAGTGGTGCCACGTGGGATGAATCGTGAAGATTGGATGATCTTGATTCATTTCATGATCTCTCTAAGGGAATTAATCAAATCGTCTAGGGATCTAGGTCGTTCGTTCCAAATAGAAGGATCAAGTGGTGGAGATCATCTCCCGCATGTTTCCAATGAGAGATAGACATTGTCCATCATTTTTGATGAATTTTTGGTAATCGCTAGAAAATTTTGACTCAATTTTGATTACAAAATGATCAAGGATCAATTTACAACCAATCTATACAGTTTGATCCTCATGGGGATCAAATTTCCTTCATAAAGAACCAAAATGAACATGTGGTGGATTAACTCCAATAGCTTCTCCTCAATGTGGCAATGCCATGGACATAATTTGGTGGCTTACCCCCCAATGGATCACCTCTGACCAAGCTTGGCTTGGATTCCATCGAGTTTAGTCATTTTTTGGCTCTCCGGTGGTGAGGGTGAGGGGCGATTCGTTTGAGGTCACCTTGACCTCTAGAAATTATTAGAACATTCAATTGGATGTGGGAGGATCTCCCCTACATTTTACCATTAAAGAAGGCTCAGTGGCCGTAGGATTTTCTCATTTTCTGGCATGCCGGTGGTGAGGGGATGGGGGACTAGTCAATTTCTTCATCTCCTCCCTTGGTGAGTGATTTGAGGTGAAAAGATGGAGGGAAGAAGCTCTCCCTCCCCTCTTTCCATACATGGTGAGAACCATGTCCTTGGCCTTCTATGTGGCTAGATTCCAACCACAGGCAGTGGCAAGGTTGGCTAAGGGGTGGATTCAATCCCCCTTGGCCATATGAACATGTTTGAATAAGAGTTTAGAAGGGAACAGGGCATTTTCCTCCTTTTCCTTGCTTGGTCGAGCCCCTTGGCTTTTTCTCCTTAACTCTTGCTTTCTACTTGGAAAAAGAAAAATTCTATTTGGCTTGAGGGCTGATCCCCTCATTTCAACCCTTAGAACCATTCTCCCTAAATCTACCCTTGGTCAAAGATCTCTACTCATTTCCTTTTGTTTTTTTTTTTTTTTTTTTTTGCTTTTAGCATCACTATTAAAGTCTTTAGGCTAATATGAGGTTGCCCAACTCAAACTCAAGATAAATTTGAGGTCAAGTCCAAATTCATTTGGTTTGGATTCAAAGTATTTGATTTTATTCAACTCATTTAATTTTGAGGTTAATTAGCTTTAATTTATGATTGATTTAAGTTTTGATTTAATTAATTTATTTAGATTTTAATTGATTTTGATTTTAATTCATTTCAACCCATTTAAACGTAAATGGGTTAAGTTTGATTATAATTTGGTTCAAATGATCACTTTGACTCAATTGGATTAGATTTGAACTCTAATCATGCTTGATCACATGTATGAGATGATTTGGAGTTATTTATTTCATTTAATTTTAAGTGGATTTCAATTTGGACCCATTTGACCCAAAGAGGGCTTAATGGGTTAAGCCTAGGTTCCATTTGGGTCAAATGACCAATTTGACCAAATTAGACCCAATGAGGGATTGGACTGTGTTTGATTATCATTTCCAAAAGATTTTGAGCAATCAAATTGAGTTGATTTTAATTTAATTTTGGGTTTGAACCCAATAGGACCCATTTAGGTTTATTTAGACTAAGTGATCTAATTAACCACATTATGGCTTAAATAAATTCAAATTTCTTTAGATTCATGATTAAACATGTTTATTTAATCATTTAAAACATTTAGATTGATTTAATTTGGTCAAATTTTTGGTTGGTTGACCTTTAACTTGGTGGGACCCACTTAAGTCAAACCTATGTCAAATGGATTGATTTGATTTGACTTTAGTTTAGTTTTGGATTCATTCATTTATTTTAATTTGATTTCAATTTGATTTCAATTTGATTTCAATTTGATTTATTTGGGTTGATTTGATTTAATACAAATTTAGAATTTGGGTTGAGTCAACCAAAGCCCATTAGGTTAGATCAAACCCAAGGAAGGTGCACTAAGTCACTAGGTGTACTGTCCTACACACTTTAATTAGGAGTTTCTAATTTAAGATTAGGTGTCCTAATTATTGATTTTAGAATGATATTGATCTCATCCAAAAATGAGGTTAACAAGTTTATAGTAATGTTATATGTTGTATTAATCTTAAATTGAAGTTGGTTATTTTAGTGTGATAGAAAAGTTAAATGTCCTAAAGAACCAAATGAAATCAAAGCCATAAAACAATTATCAAACTTTAAGAAACCTATAAAAAAAACTATGATATTTTTAAATGTGCAATCACTTAAACACACCAATCAATCAATTAAATAAAAAATGATAAAATGCTAGTGTAGCTGGGTTCCACTTTACACCTCAAAAAAAAAAAAAATGATTTGCCAAGCTTAACCCTTATACAACTCAGATTATAATTACATAAATAAAATTAAATCAAGCCAACTTATCTTCAAGAATTTGGATAGGCTTTGACCTATGAGGCCTTCATAAGGTTTTATAAGGATTTCACCTAGTAAGTTTCATAAGGCCTACCAAGTCAAAGCCTTCTAACCTCTATTCATCCTAAATCCCATGGCTCTAATTTTAATACTAATATGAAAATACATTTGAAAGTTCCAAAAATAAATCCTGACTAAATTGGCAAATTAGAGGATAGTTATAGCATATATACACATAGCAATTATATATCATACAATTGGACTTAGCACCAGCAGGTTCCAAGTCCACATGGCCTAATTAGCTATGCTTTTAAAAGGGTAAAGTAACACATATAAGTAAAGCATTTAATTTATTTTTTTATTATAGCAACCCTTTTAATTAAGCACAGCCCCTATAGTAAATGTCATTAGTGTAATAATAATGCCTTATCATCCAAACTAGTGCACTAAAATAGTACATCACAAAATAAGAAAAGCAATACATTACAACAAAGTATCGATCTAACCTAAGTCTAGGATTAATGACCTATCAACCAATTATGTGTGCAAAGGTTATAGTGATATGATAAAGTTAGGCTTTAATGTTTGAGTTGGGAATTAAATGAAAAGTTTAAATTGTTAACTAAAAGGGAGATTTTGATTCAAGTGATTAGTGGTTTAAGAAATAGATCTTAATTTTCAAATTCAATTATTATTTAAATTAGACTCAGTGTTCTAAATAATGTAAAAGTTTATAAGTTTCATTTAAAATGAAACACATTCCTTTACAACACCCTACCTTAAGGTTGGATCTAAAGATGTATTTTATGATTTTTAAGCCTTCTTACTAAAGCATTAAGATTATTTTATTAATTGCTATGTTTGGATGAAGCTTGAATGGAATTATAATCACATGAAATATACTATAATATTAATAGGAATGACTGATGTTTTACTAAATGATATCCTTCAACTTTTATCACTTTAATATGTTATTTATAATAATTATGTATTTATTCTATTACTTTAATATTTTATTTTAAAATAATCATGTACTTATTTTATCACTTCAATACTTTATTTTAAGATAAATATGTATTATTTTATCACATTAATACTTCATTTTAAAGTAATTATACATTAATTTTATCATTTTAATACTTTATTTTAAAATAATTATGCATTTATTTTAACATTTTAATACTTTATTTAAAATAATTATGAATTTATTTTATACTTTAATATTTTATATTAAAATTATTATGTATTTATTTTATCACTTTAATAACTCATTTTAAAATAATTATGAATACATATATCATTTAAATTTTAAAGAATTAATGTAAACAAGGACATATTTGGAAATAATCTTTAAAATTTATAAGATATTAGGTTTAAAATGATTTAAACTTCACATGTATTTTTAACATGACTTTTTAAAGTACTTGACATTATTAGACCAAGGAGACAAGGTATTTAAGACCTCCCTCAAATTAGTAGCCTTATGCCCTAAGGTGTCCAAAGTATATACCTTTAAAAAGTATATATTATACACATGAATTATATATATGGATTTTATTCATTTTGATTAACTTAGGATCATAAATACATACACATATACTTTAGTTTTATTTAAGGAAAAATATCTATTTTTTTATTTAATAATCATAATAGCCACACTATTCAAATATCTTATATTTAAAAAAATTTATTTTAAGCATGAATATAAATGAGTTATAAACTAATTTCACAAATTATAAGTAAATGAAGAATATCAAATAGATATCATAAAGAAATCCACTTGAGTTATTAAATCTTAAGACTATTCATGTGAAAGTAACATCATTAAGCTTAATTAACATTTTATAATAAATACATTTTAAATTATAATTGTTTAGACCTATTAATGATAGATTAAATAATAAAATTATCCCATGCATATCCTCTAGTTATTAATGGAATTTAAAAGTTGAATTGTGATTTTTATAGATTAATTAATTTTTATAATAATTTAATCCAATTAATGCTCAAAAACCTTAAAAATTAAGAAATCATAATATATAAACCAAAAAACTTAAGAAAATTTGTGAACATGCAAAATAACCTGAAAAATGAATAGTAAAAATTTTAAGGCATTTGGGCTAACATTTTGTTATTAATTAATTAATTAATTAAGGGAAAACTTATATAGGCAATTACTCTTAAAATACTCAAAGTAATTTAAAATTTAATTTCATTGATTAACTCTTTATTAGCTGAGCATAAAGAGAATTCATTTATAATTTTTAGAGATTTGTATAATTAGTTATGAATATCTAAATCCTAGGTTAATTAATGCATTATTAATTTATAAAAGACCCCTTAATAGTAATTTTGAGAAATAATTAGGATCAAAGGTATCAATAAATTTCTCTAGTCACCATTAAAGTTTTTAAGTCATTCATTATAATTTTTCTAATTTTTTAATTAAATAAGATTTATTAAATAGCTAAAATGGCTTATTAAGATTTAAACATATGAATTTCCTAATACATTACCCAACTGACTTGAAATAACTATGGGAGGCAGAGGTCATCCTATGGAATGTTCACTTAAAATTTCAAATCAATTATTTAATTAATTAGGACTTAATTACAACATTAATGAAAACATTCAAGCCCTAATTAGTCTTAGCTTACTTGATGAACATTAAGACTTTTATTTTCTTTAATTCTTCTCTTTCTAATATTCCAAAAAGTATTTATTTATATTTTTTTAGATTTTTATAATTAATTATAATTTTTAATAATTATAAACATTTAAACCTATTTAAATCTCTAATTAATATGCTATAAGATTGGTTATTAAACTAATCTTGCATAGCAATTGGCTCAAAAGGTGGTGGACACATCTTCATCCTATGCCATTCAATCAAAGATCAAATTAGAATTTTTAATGCAAATTAATTAAACTCATTTATTTTAATTAAGCAAAATAGATGGTTGATGACTCATCTTCAAGTTCTAGAAAGAAATGAGCAATGTTTTCTTCTCGCCACTTAATCCGAGCCAATCAAGGCTTAATTCACAGTGAGATTAATTTTAAATCAATCTATAAGTGGAATATAAGAGACCCATCAATTTTATTCATGTGAAATTTACATTTTCTTTATAAGATACCATTAGCTAGTGGGATTTCTTAACTTTGAGAGATATTTACTCACTGGAGCTAAAAACTGATCATCCAATGATTAAGGTAGTTTTTTCCTTACAGGCAAAGTCTTATTGTTGAAGTGTCCACTTGCATCCCCATTAATCACTCAGAGCAAACTCTGCCATCATTTGCTAGAGTTCAGTGGAACTTGTTGTTTTAGTACTCGAATTAAGTGGTTCTTGATTCCTTCTTACTCATCAAGTGTGAGGAAGGTGTGTGAGAGAGGAATTGGGCTAAGGTGGAGTTTTAGTGTGATTTGGTGTGAAAGATGCTCAAGTTTGAGAGGGGTTGGTCTTGTTGAAGCTGGGAGGCATAGGGAGCTCTAAGACACTTGGGGACTAGCTCTAGAATTGTTATGAAGATGTGTGTTAAGTTTGACCATTTGAAATGTGGTGTATACCCCAACCCAAGTGAACCACCTAAAGGGGTTGATTCAAGCTATGATAGTTAGTGAAGCAATGGGAAAGGCTAAATTTGGATCTATACTAGTGAGCTAGACCTCCCTCAAAAGATAAAGGAGTTTGGTGGCCAATGGTGAAGTAGACAACGAATGGTTGGTGAGCTAAGGACTAGCCATGGTGAGGGTGGCCCTTCATTAGTCAATGGCAAGACCAAATAGCTTTAAGTCAGCTTAACACACATAGGATGAGCATAAGACATGCTAAGGGGGCTGCCTTATATAAAGAGGATTGTACTTTACTATTTGTAGATTTTATCTTATTTAGAACCCTTAGTTCACTTGGTTTGGGTTGAATAGGGTTCACCATGGGTTGGGTCCACTTGGGTAGGTTAAGGGAGGTCCAAGGATAAGTCATGCCAAGTTTGGTTTTGGGTTTGGACTTGGTTTAGTTGTGTTTAGCTCATTTGGACTCATATAGATAAACTTGGGTTCAATTGGGTCAAGTTAAAGAATTAACCAAATCGGGCCCAAGGTGTTATTAGGTTAAGTTCAAATGATAATTTATGATATGTTGGTGCAATTGAGTTCATTTGGTTTTGAGTAGATTTGAATTTGGCTCATATGAGTCATATGGTTCAAATGGGTTAGGATAGCTAATTTGGCCAAATTGGCTATATTAAGTGCATTTGATGGTTGGGATATGTTTGATCATAAATTTAGGAATGATTATAGGTGTTGGCTTGGTTAAATTTTAATTGGAATGAGATTGGTTAAATTTGACCTTTTAGGTCAAGTTGGGCTATGTCAACCAACTTAGCCAATTGAGGGTTGGGGTATGCTTGATGATCAACTTAAAAATGATTATAAGTATTGGTTTGATTGACTATGGGTTGGATTGAGTTTTAATTTAATTTGACCCTTAAGGTCAAAGTGGGCTAAGTGAACCAACTTAGCTAATTTGGTCAAATTGGGTTGAATTGATCATTGAATTGTATTTAATAGTTAATTTGTGATTAATTGTAAGTGTTGATTTAGTTTAACTTGAATTAGATCAAGATTTAATTCAGTTTAGCCCTTTAAGCCAAATTGGGTCAATGGGTTAAATTGGTTCAATTGGGCACAATTAGGTGTTGGGTGATGATCAACTATCATCTTAGAATTGATTGTAATAATTAGTTTGGTCCAATTTAAGTTGGATCAGTTCAATTTGACCCTTTAGGTCAAATTGGGTCAAATGAGGTTAAGTGGTCAATCAGCTCAATTGGCCTACTTGACTTCAATTTGGAGTTGGAATATGATCAATTGTTCATTTGGAAGTGATTGCATAAATTGACTAACTTTTATTTAGGTTGAATTGATCCCTAAATTAATTTGACACTTTAGATGAATTTAGACTAGGTTGGGTTAGATGAGTCAATTGGCTAAATTGAGCTATAATTGATCATGATGAATATTTAATTAGATAATTAGAGTTATTTTAGAGCTTTTAAATTATTCAATTTGACTTTGATCAAGTTGGATTTGATTTTCTCCTTATATGGTGTTCAATTACGTCAATTTGGGCTGAGTGAACTAATTGACCAAATTGGGTCTTAATAAAGCTTCAATCAAGTTTAAATGGTGCTAAGGAGTCTAGGTGTATTCAATTTTATAGGGTTTGAATCAATTGAGTTAAGCCCCTTTAGGCCCAAATAAGTCACATTGGGTCAACTTGGTAATTTGGCTAAATTGAACACCAATTAGGTATCGTTGGAACTTTGGGTGGAATATAATCAATTAGGTTTGACATTTAGGATTTAGTTTGAAATCAGTGTCTTTGGGTCCCACATAGTTTGAGATAGGGTCTAGCCTTAAGGTTGAGCCTTATAAGTTTTCTAGGATTTGGGTTGATGTCCCCCTAGCCACCAGAAGTGTCTTAACCCTAAGTGTGGAAAGCCTTAGTGTCTAGATCAAATTCTAGGACTAAGAAGATGGTTATCAACCTCATTATAAGTGAAGCCAACAAGTATAGATGCTTTAATAATTAAATTTAATTCAACTAAAATGATTTTATATCTATCAATAAATCTCTATCTTTTTACATATCACCAATAAATGAAGCAAGAGAATAAGCGAAACTAACTATATAATCAAGGTATCCCCTACTCTAAGCAAGTGTGTCTTAGAGCACCAGTCAACTAAAGTATTGAACAAGATGGACCAACACAATGCTTGTCACATCCTCATTTACCATTAGCTCAATAACCAAAGTACATATCATAAGATAGCCATTGGGAACTTGACATCTTTTCAAAATTACCTAATTAACCCACTAATGGACTCACCTAATATATATGGGTGAATTAAGAAAATAATATGACTTAATAGAAACTATAATGAACTCTCCCTATATTTAGAGTTAAGTGAATTAACCCATATTATAGGTCATGTTATTTAAAGACCATACCCTACTCCTACTACACTAGATCATTATGCATGTGTCCACAGTCCATATTTTAGCAATCTCAATGTATGTGCATTTTTTTATTATTTTATAAACTTTTTGTAGCCATTTATATATATTTCCTACCCTATAGATAAAGGGCAATAGGAATATCTAAGATCTTATGACTTCCTACCATTTTTGGACTCTTATTAGAGATTATATAGTATGCTTTGATCCTTCAAAATTTAAAGATTCTATGTATTTGAGCTACATAGCTACAATCATACTTTCACTATCAATGATAGAACAATTAGATTATACTTTCTACTTAATTATCTCTCTCTACACTTCTACTTCTATAGGTAAGTCTTGCAAGTAAAGTCTAATGTCAACCCGGAACAAATCAAGATTCAACAACTTAAAGATTTATATCATTAATGTACATTTAAGAAAAATATTATGGCTTGAGGATATGAATGCCTCCTAAGGCATGAAGTCTCCCAAGATCCCATTTTTATGAAGTTTTCCAAGAAAGATCTTATTCAATCATATGAAAATGTTATTGAACTCATCCAAATGTTCTATAACATGACCAATTAGGTTAAGCAAATAATCAATATTATTGAATGATTTTCCTAATAGTACTCACTAAGATAATCATTACATTAAACTTTACTTTAATGTAAAATTTAATAGAAGACAATAAAGTACTTGAACAACTATCCACAACCAAATTGTTCACCTTACAAGAAAGTTTTATTAACTCTCTCTCTCTCTCTTATATATATATATATATATATATATATATATATATATATATATATATATATATATATATATATATATACTTGATTGTAGCATTTTTATGCAGTTGAAGTTCAATCTAAATCTAAAAATAAGAGATTAGTGGATGAGCTCAATAGATCATGACAAGCTCATGTCATGTCAATCTTATACTTACTAAAACAAAATACTAATGAGACTCTCAGAGCTTCTAACTCTGATCTCTCATTATTTCTCTTATTTCTTTTTAAATTCAAATTGTGCTAATTAGTATGAATCTAATTTCATTCATTAAAAGTTTTAAGTTCAATAATATTAGTTGTCTATCTTTTAAGTTTTGGATAGTCTAGGCATTTTGAAATTAAGAGACTTTAATAATGCACTTCTTAACAAATGGATTCTATCTTTTTATTTTATTGATTATTCCTTGATTTGTTAAATTATAAAAAAAAAGTATTTTTACATGATAATGGATCATAATTTTGGCTAAGAAATTATTCATTTTACTCTTCTAAGATGTTGCATGTCAGTAACCAATGTTTAAACCTTCATTCAAAAATTTGTATGGTTCCTTCATGTTTTCAATAGATTATAATTTTAAGAAGATTTATGAATTTTTTATATCAAATTTTTTTTATAGTTTATGAATTCAATTTGGTGGTTCAATGGTAGAACATATAACTTGTTTCTTTAAATCTAAGATTGATAATATTTATAATACCTTGAGTACTTTTTTTTTTCTTTATTAGGACATTAACTTGGAAAGGTGGGGGATAGCTTTTTGATTTAAGACTACTAAAAGTTTTTCATTGTTGATGGTATCTTATCATTTATCTACATCCATGTTTAGCAACCTGATGTAACACAAAGAGTATAAGCACCAAGAGGTCCAATCACAAGGATTAATGCAAGACAATTGAAAATTTATTATGTTGTGGATGATTCCTAAAATCTAGAAAATTTATTCTCTCTAATATTCCCCACTAAAAAACCACAATTTGACTCATTATTATGGTCAGCCAAATTTAGAGCTAGAAAGAACTATTTTGGTTATTATTATTATTTGATGTGCCTAAATCTATTAAAATTTACCAAAATTCCCCCAAAATTGTAGTAGAGTTCATTATCTATCATGTTTAAGTTTTATGTGTCATTTTAGCCAATCTATTAGATAGATTTTTTGGTGACAAAAAAATACTTGTACCTCATGAAACTTCATGAAGCTTTCTATTTCATATGTTCAATCCCTATCTACAAATGTTTGAAGTTGTGCATCCATAATTGATTTTATTCTATATCATATGTTGGCCATCCCAAATACTTGTGTAACTTGAATATTACTCCAAACTAAACCCTACCAAGACCTTATTATAACTATGGTCCAAATGATATTTAATTAATTTATAAAATAGAGATAAATTAAATAATAACTAAAACTTTTTTTGTAATAAACACTTTAAAAAAGTAGAATAAATATTTTTAGAAATTTATTTATTTATTTTTGTGAGCTTATTTATCAAATGATTTAAAAATACATCTTATAAAATTTTAAAGTCTATAAAACCTATTATTATTATGATCATATTCACTCTATCCATTTAAAAGTGTTATTTTAGATAGTCTCCTTAAAGCACTTAAAATACTTATTAGTAAATCCAATCATTTGTTTAAAATCATTAAAATTAAAATAATGAGCTAGTGGCTCATGTGGGTAATGGTAGGCCAAGACCTCCCTATGAGACATCTCCAACTAGCATCAAACCACAAAGATGGCCAATGCTCTTTATATATATATATATATATATATATATATATATATATATATATATATATATATATATATATATATTCTCACTTGAGAACATGATTGGTTGAACCTAAGCATGAAAGAAGATTCCAAAATAAATAATTTGAACTCATTCAATAATGGTCACTAACCTTTTTTTCTCTATTTTTACCTTCATAGGTCCTAAACTAAATGCCTTATTATTTCAAGAAATGTATGCTAAGATATTTTGTGATTTTAGTTACTCGATGAAATATTTTGGTGTAGCACAATGATCACAATGAGGTCCAACCACAAGAGCTTAAGCAATAAAATTTGAGCAGAAACATGTAGATCCTATTATAAGATGTATAAAGACTTCAAAAGAGAATGACGCTTGAATACATTGATGATCTTAGCTATTATGTTATATCTTATGTCTATTTTCATTTTTTTTATAGTTTGTATATTATGTCTTATGTGTTATATGTAATAATTATGTAATTTTGTGTCTTGGGAAGTAGGAGAAGTAAATTATTAAAATTATAATTTTTTTTATAAATGATAGAGGAGGTTACAGATTATGGGGGGAGAAGTTTGGAAATTAGCGGACTCCCCCGCAACACCAACCCCATGCCCCACCACCCCTCCTCTCTTTTTTCTTTCCACTATCCAACCTTTCTCTAAATACATTTAAAACTTAGGTAACATGTATATAACTATTATTTTATGCTATAATGAAGTTTTAGTTGTTGTTTTAACTAAAATTGGAAGAGGAATTCTCCAAGTGTTGGGTTTGGTAGCCATCCGACAAAAAAGGGAGGATTTGGTGATCCTACCTATAAGGCTATTTTGGTGAGTATTCTGAATTCTTTTGTTAATTTTTTTTTAGATTTTATTTTTGTGTTGTATTTTGAATGTATTTTACTATCTAGAAAAATTGATTTTCCTAATTTTCCTCCACTAGAAATCCTTTAATATGTGTTTAACTAGTTGGCCAAATCTAGGGTTGAGAAGACATATTTGTTTGTTGTTCTCATTTGGTGTATCTAAACCACATGAAATCTAATAAAAATGTTTGGAATTATAGAAAACATATTTTGTTTCAATATTCAGTGTTAATTAGTATTTTATCTATTGTTTACTTAAATTTATACAACCCAAAATGTGAGTTTAATTAGTTGGCCAAATAATTTTTTAATGTCCAATCTTGAACAAAATTTACTAAAAAATATCTAGACCAAATGAAATCTTACAAAACTTTATAGGTCATATGTAGAAATCCTTACTTACAAATTGGCTTGATGTCATGTAATTTGGAGTTCTATAGTGGGATTTGTAATTATTTAAGTTTGGGTGTCTAGATTTAATTTTGCTATGTCTTATGTTGGTCCATCCAAAACACTTGCATAACTTCTACACCACTCAAAATTAAACCATACAAAGCCTTTATAACTCTCCTAGGTTTCTTCATAGATCCACCATCTACCAATTTGGTCACCCCAATGGCCCTTCTATAGGTCACACCATATTTTGAATGAAGAATTTATCTTCCCTTTTTTTAAATGTGTGGTTGCTCATGTTTTTCCTTTTATTTGATAATATAAAGTAATTATTATTATTCTTTTGATTTTTTTTTACTTACTACTCTCTTAAACTCCTAGTCTTAACTTTTCTTGCACTTTCCTTAATATCCCTAACATCCTCTAGGACCAACCACTATCTAACTCAAATCTCTTGTCTACCCTAAGATCTTTTTCTTAAGCTTTAGCAAAACTATGCAAAATAAAGGTAGTCTTATATTCTACTCCATACACACATATATTTTACCAAATATAATTATTTACTCTATACTACAAGTAAAAATTATAAACTTACCATCCATAAGCATTTTCATTGATTTAACTCACCTAAAATCAATTTCTTAAGGTGATCTTCTAAATCGATCCAAAGTAGTTTATCCGAATTTATTTTTTCATTCTTGTCACTATATACTTCCAATCCATTGATCATTCAACTATAAATTTTAGAACACTTCTTCTATATATTAAATTAAAGATCCATAGCATTTTTTAGTAATTAATCTAAAAAAAGGTAGTCCACCATTATTACTTGGAGCTCTTTCCATAATTTATAAAGTTACATGTAAAAGTGATGGTATGATATTATAATGTATGTAGGTTTTACAAAAAAAAAAACCTAGTATGCTCAAGATGATACATATCTATTTAAAAATTTTGAGGAAACTATTGGATGTGTTTATGGATAATATAAAAATAGGTTTAAATTTAGTAAATAGGTTTAAAAGTGATCTAGAGTTTGTTTGGTAGGTAATGTTGAAAGGTGTAGAAGCCTGTAAAGACATGGAAACCAAAATTAGAATTTGATAGGTAGGTGATATGATAAGTTTGAAGGGTATATATATATATATATATTTGTTGGATTCTAAACTACTAGTGGTCTTACACCACCAAGAAAAGTATTTAACCTGTGGGTGTCCTGCATATTTATAGGTTTGGATCGACTCCTAAGCATTACATAATATGTTACATTAGTCTTTTCAAGTACATTAAAAAATTCTAGTAATATTTCCCACCAAGTCATGAAGTCAATTACGTGGAGCATTTCATATAGTTACAATTGATCCTAATTGGTTATGCATAGACTAAATATTCTTAGAATATTCTAAGTGGACCATCAACTTTTATCTTAACCTATCTAAAAATGCATACCTTTATCTCGTACTTGATCTAAGAGAGATTTACCCATACATATTTAGTTCTTTGATTTTTCTTATCTTTTTGATAGTGACACTAAAAAATATTAAAAAAAATCTTACATATAATAATGATGCATGTATGTCCTTTGAATCTAGCGACTCATGCCCCACACTACATTCTATAAATGGAGAGTGTTGAATGGTTTTTGTTCATGATTACCAATGATTCTTATTCCTCTGTTCATTCTTCATGTTCCATCTAAATCTCCTGCCATAAATGGAGAAAATCACACTGGATCAGCTTGATATTTCAAAAGAGAAACTTGACACCTTCCTCTTCCCCAAACATAAGAGAGAAGAAAACTTGGAGAGGAAAAATAGGAAGATAAGAGTTGAGAAAGAATATAGAGCAAGTTCACCAAGAAGGAACATCTTCTTCATTGTTATATGGTTTCCACAATTCACCAAGGTTCAAGAGACCGTAGTAGAGCCTCTTGTAGTAGCAGAAAACTTGGCAAGTTTGAAAGACTATGCCAACCTCGACCCCTTCAATGAGTGAAGTATTCAAATGATTAAGCACATTGTCCATTCCTAAGAACATTTAATAAGGATCTAAAGGTAAAGTTAGCTTCTAAATTGTTTAAAAACATAATAATTTAATTTAAATAAATTTTAGAAATATTTATCTAATTCTTATCAAAATGCTTTAATATTAGCAAACTCATCAGTGAGAGAGATCAACCAATTGTACTACATGGCTTATGGATATCACTAAAACTATACCACAAGCTAAGGAATATGATAAGACAACTTTGGAAGAAATTGCTCTACCTCCTATTGAGCTCACAATGTAGGTGACAAATTTACTAGTTGAAGGTGTGAACTCTCTTCTACATCAAAACATGTAAAAGTTATTACTGAATATGATCTCATATTACTTGAAGATACACCTCTTCAAGTGAAATTTTTAGTAACTTAAGAAAAATTGTAGTAACTCCCATAGTATACTAAGTAATAGAACTATAAGAAATGCCCATACTAGCCCTCTAGAAAGTTACAACAACTTCCAAGAATATTTAGCTAGATATAGAATTTGAACTAAGGAAGATCAATATTGAATTGACTTAGTAAATGGGGAAAATGAAGTTGATAGGTAAAATAGACAAAGTTGGGTTAAAAGAGTAGCTATCTAAGATAAAGCACTCTCTATATGAGATGAAGAATCTCCATAAAAGATAATGGATTAAGTCTCCAAAGTGATTTGTCATGTGATCATCTTCCAAAGACACTTGAAGGTAACGCACTCAAGTCAATTCTTGGAAGAAATGAAATTTGCATTTAAACGACTTTTAGAGAATGAAAAAATTATTTGTGAGGACTTGAATGACCTATGTCAAAAGTTCTTTCGACTTTGTAATTTAGTTTGAATCAGTACATTTTGTATTATAAATTGCATTTTATTTGTGATCTATTAATGAGCCATTTACAAAGTTCTTATAACCATTTGGCTATTTAAATAAAAATAATATCTATTTTTAAATCTTTAAAATTATTTCCTTTTTCTCTCTTATGATGATGAGGATATAAAAAGATTTTTATGATATTCAAAATACATTTTTTTTACCAATTACCTTTTTGACACTTATTTATAATTATAAGTCTTTTAAATAATGCTACTTGATCTCTTCTTCTACTTTTGTCTTCAAAATCTCCTAAGGTCCAAGTTCTGCATCTTTTCTTCTCTTCATATTCCATCGAGAAAACACTAGGTTTTCATGGTCATCTTCTTTTTTCTAAAAACCTTTTCTTTGTAAAGAGTGTTGCATTCTCTAAGGGTTCCTTCCCATGTACATCAAAAATGTCTAAGGCTTCTTTGTACTACCTCCAATCCATGTACATCTTTGATAGAGACATCAAGCTCTGCCTTGTGAAGCCAAATGATAGGTTAAACACTCTTTATAATAAAGGAGATTTTTTATTATAGAAATTAGTATAAGCTAAGGCTACAACTCTCCCTCTAAGTTGAACTCATATATATCTTCAACTTTTATGGATTCATCCCAACTCAAATGATTCCCAACTCCTTCACAAGTATGATGGAAATCATCATATATGAGGTATAAGAAGATTCACTAATCACTAAACCTCTTCTATCAACTCTTCACAGTCAAGGCCTTCAGTAGTGAACTAGTCCTCTTCTCCACCTCTGGCATCTACATCATCTTACTCAAGAATAAGGTGCATGAGTGGAAGAACCAATTCTTCTTTACAAGCTACCAAGGATAATGACCAATACTAACCAAGCTGCAGCCATTCCCAAATCAAATAATGGAATTCAATAAGCTCACTCATGATGAAGATGGATGATAACTTCATCATACCCACACTATTTCTAAGTCAATTCATGGCTTATTTTATATTTTACTTTTTTTTACTTGCCAATTCCCTGAATTTTAATATATTATTTTTTTCTACAACTATCAACAATGTTGGACAAGTTTCTTTATATTAGGAATTGATATTTATTTGGAAGGAGAGAAACTAAATAAACTAAAGTGATAAAGGCCATGGCTCTGTAGATTAAATTTCTAAAAGTAACCATCATTGATTTTTACTTATCATCTTTTGCATGATTTGTAATCTTCTTCATTATTTGACTAAATTAATTAGTTAACTTATTTTGCAAGAGAAGCCATGAATAAAGATGGATCTAAAGAAACCATCCACCAAATCTTCTATAGCAAAGGGTAGCTTCCTTGCTTTACTAATTAGGGAAAGTCGACCGACCTAAAAATAGAGCACAAGTTGCCTAAGGATTGAAAAAATACTACTCCTCATAATACCAGCTTACTCAACTTCGTCTGCTCCTTTAATAAGTTTTTCAATTTTTATATTTAGTTTAAATTTATTACCAATCCTTAATTTTGCAACTTGCTTTACCAAATAGGTTATAGGAGTGTCATCCTCTATCACATTCTTCTTGGCTCCTCTAACACCTTGTTCTTGGCTAGAATGAGGAAACAACATTAGATCATGATAACTAACATAGTGGTTTTTCTACAAATGAAGGAAGGAGAAGAAGTGTGAGATTAGAAAAACTATATCTCACACCTCTATACAGCAAGCCCATTAAGAAGTACGATCATCAAATAAAGGCAAGATGGTGGTAGCTTATGCAAAGATGTCAAGCTACCACCATAAAAGATCAAAAATAAAATTTGTTAAGACCCCATAATTTTCTCTTCTCTTGAAAGCTATCAATGTAGAAGAGGCACAACATGTAGCTGAGGCATCTTCATCAAGAATTAAGATGATTTACACTTATGATAAACATACTAATAAATGTATAATAGATATGTTTGTAGATTGATTTGAGTTGGATAAAAAGCATTCTCTCACACGTTTGAACTTTGTCCAACCTTATACTCATAATCTTTCACTTAAGATCTGATAGAGGTTGATCCTAAAGATTATCATTTGTTTTTAATGTTAAGCCAAGCCATGGAGTGGCAAAGTACACATCAAGTGATAGTTTCTTATAAGCAAATGATGAAGATATTCTTGCCTTGCTAGAGATAATCAAGAAACATGAGGAAGAATTGATAAAGCTCCAACAACACAAGCTATCATGTTAAGCAATTGTCAAGTAGTGATAAGTTTACTACTTTAAAGTTTAAATCCAATGTTGATGATGAGAAAATGGAGCAACAAAAGAGTGAGCTAGAGGCATAGAAGAAAGAAATATCTGACTTGAAGTTGACAATCATTATAAGCTTATAGATGATTCATGCACTCCATTAAAAATATTTAGAGAATACTAATGCTTCTTTGACATAAGAGCTAAACAAGTCTCATAAGAAAATATTGGACATGAATACTATGGACTAGCTTTTAAGGATCTCAAGTATATCTCTTTTGTATAAGTGTATACTTGCAAACCAATTCAAGGAAGGGATCAAATGTTGTTTGAGCTAGCTTGTGGGAAAATAAGTACTTCCTCTGATTTGGGATGATTATAACACATTCTCAAGGATGATGGTCTAACCAACCTCAAAGAGTGAAGAAGAAGAGGATGGTAAGCTCTACAAATATATAGATAATATTTATATTATTTTATCATTCTTTACTCATAAATAATTGTAATTCTTTTTTCTTGAAAGTAATAAAGAATTTTTCTTCAAAAGATTGTCTTGTTACTTGATGACTTGTATGTTTGAATGACTCTTGTCATAAAATACTAGATAATAACATTATTTTAATGTAACTCCTAACTGAAGATAAGAGATTGCTTATTATTGATCTCTAATAACTATTGGATGTAAGAAAACCAAACTAATTAATATGTTCATTTAGTTCAAGCCTTGCACTTATCTTTGCCACTAGTTGGTCCTCTAGTTAGGTTGTCACCTATAATGTGCCTTTATGCTTGATTATTATACTAATTTTGTGGTAGGCACAGTAGAGGCTAGAAATTAGACTCACCATTAAAGAGACTCACTCACAACTTAATATAGATCTTGGTCATAAAGTGGGGAGTCTTGCCTTCCCGACAAAACTTATGGCCCAGTATGACATTATTACAAGAGTTTAGAGAATTTTTATGCTTAAATGATGAAGAGGAGGATTTGTATATAAATGAACTACTTTGAAGAATTGATAATCTCTATTGAAAATTCTATATTTACTTGCTCTATGTAAAATAAACTCTTGCAAATTCAATAAGAAAATTACATAACTAAATAATAATAATGTACTTATATAATCGAAAGGACTTCAAATAGAATATATTCATGATGAATTTTAAATGGTCAATTTAATGAGTTATCGAAATAACCATGACATGAATTCCTTAAAATATTGTGTTAATGCTAGGGCGTCATGTGGAAGTGATGCGCTATATGGCCTGAATATAGTGAAAAGTGTGCAAGGGCCGCTACATCAGTGCCCAGGTGCAATGTTAAATAAGCAAGGGTTCCACATTATGGATGGATGGGAAAAGAAGTTAGTTCATGAAACTAGAATTATATTAGGAACTTGGAATATAGGTACTCTTACAGGTAAATTAATGAAAATAATAGTTATTATGGTTCATAGAAAGATAAATATTTTATGTATTCAAAATACTAAATGGGTTAGGGAGAAGGCTAAGGAGATTGATAGTTTAGGTTTTAAACTTTGGTATTCAGGTAGAAGTCGTATTAGAAATGGTGTAGGTGTGATTATAGATAAAAGTTTAAAGGATAATATTATAAATATTAATATAATTGGAGATAGAATTATAGCTTTAAAGAGTATTATTGGTACTAATATTATCAATTTTATAAGTGTTTACTCTCCTCAAGTAGGTTTGGATGTAGGCTCCAAAGAAAATTTTTTGAATGAATTAGAGGGTAAAAGATACCTCTTGAAAAAAAAAGGTCTTTATTAGAGGAGATTTAAATGGACATGGTGGTAAAGTGGTAGAAGATTTTAAAAGTATTCATGGTGGCTATAGATTTGGGTGACTAATGAAGAAGATAAGACTATATTAGATTTACTTTAGCCTATGATTTTGTAGTTGCTAATACTTTATTTAAGAAAAGAGATGAGGATATTATTACTTACAAAAATAGATATAGTAAAACATAGATTGATTATTTTCAAATAAGAAAAATAGATCATTTAGATTGTAAAGATTGTAAGGTCATTCCGAGTGAAAGTTTAAGTACCCAACATCAATTGTTAGTTTTAGATTTTAAGATGAAGGATTGGAAGATGAAAAATAAATCAAATTATTGTTCTAAGATTAGATGGGGAAACTTAAAGAATACTAATAAAAATATTTTTAAGAGCAAGCTACAAGAGCTTAGAATTTGAAATGTTCATAAGGATGTTAATGTTATGTGGGAAAAAGCAGCAAGTGAAATTAAGAAAGTTGTAAAAATTTTGCTTGGAGAATCAAAATGAAAAGCTTCTTTTAATAAAACATAATTGGTGGTGGAGATAAAATGGCAAGAAAAGATAAGAAATAAGAAGCATTGTTATAAAACTTAGTTTATATGTAAAAATTCAGAGAATTAGGAAAGATATAAAGTGGCTCATAGAGATTCTAAGAAAGCAATATATAATGCAAAAAATTTAGCCTTTAGTGATTCCTTTAGTGATTTCTATAATATATTGGATACTATGGTGTTATAATTCGGAGTCATGTGGACATCACGCAAATTTTAAGGGGTACTTATTGAAGTGATTAGGCATGACATTGAGGTATGATGTACTATCTCAAAATATAGAAACATCACCCTACAATAGAGCTAATCATAAAATAAGGACTCCCAAGGCAGATGAGTCTTCGTATATACCAGAGATCTTTCCACTACTTTACATGGAAAAGTAAAGTATGATTTATTTTATGTCAAGTTCTTTAGTTCCCTATGAAAGCAAGCTTCCATAGTTAATTACATTCTACAAAATAGGGATTTTCTAAGAATACTTAAAGTAGTTAATCAACATCTCCAAAGATTTTAAGGTTAGACTATCAAAGGATTGGATATTTTAGAAAATCAAGTGGGAATATTCATTGTGGAAAGACTTATTTTCATATTCCAAAGGAAGATAAGTAGGGAACACTCATAATACTAGGAAGCCTAGTGAGCATTCCAATCTATCATATGGTAAGGCTTTATATATTTGAAAGAGAAGATTTATTTTAATTTAACTTGAAATTTTATTATAATTTAGGGCTTATAGTCCATAACACAAGATTATGAAAATACTTAAGATGTGAGGACTTATGTTCGTAGCCTAAAGGAAATAGGTAGACTCGATCCTAAATCTAGGATGCTTTAGCACAAGATAAAAGAAAGACCTAAACCTAAATGGAAGGGGGACATAGTAGTTTACCTCCACAAGAAAGGATAAACTCATCCCTACTCTTTTGGGCTTACAACTTTCTAGAGTGGCCGCCAGCTAACACCTCCTATGATTCAAAATCATGCAGGTCATTCTTATAAAATTGCAATATAGCTAAGCTATTATTTCACTAGGAAGGAGGCTAGAGTACTAAACTCACTCTCTAAGAGACTAGATCATGACTTGCATGAAGACATGATTTAGACTAAAATGCAAAATTTACAAATTTTTATATCATTTTTGGCACAATCTTTTGGACAAAGGCTTAGGACAATTATGCCTAAATGCATGATGAAATTTAGATTATTGGCAAAATCAATGGGAGGAGGTACAAAGGATTCCCTCACAGGTCAACATTCTCCTATCATGCAAGAGTGGAGACCCTCCCTATTAAAGAATGAAATAATATGATATGCATGATATTAGAACATACATCATATATCTAAGGGGTTGTTAAATATTTCAATTATCTTGATTATAGCTTAAGCTTTAAAGTGAGGTTATGAGTTATTTTAAAATTTAATTTTGTGTTATTATTGGGGGTAGAAAAATTAATTTTGTCATAAATAGCCTACTACATCTAGGCCACACATTCAAACATCAAGCTTAAAAACCTATGAATAATATGCAATTTTTATAGCATAATCTAAATATAATAATCAAACAGTTATAGATTATCATGATAGAATAAGAGGCCAATGTGGCTAGGTACTGCCATATACCCCAAAAAATAGAAAAAAATTAGGTATAGAGCTATACCCTTATACAACCCAGATTATAATAAAATTATATAATTATAATTAAATTAGATGCTACAGGTCTTCATTCTTCATATTTTCTTCTTTCTTTTGATTTGATTGCACTCCAAGGCTTCATAGGCCTCCCAGGACTTTGCCTTCTAGCCCCTGCTCATCCTAAACCCCATAGCACTAATCCTAATTCCTATTGCAAAATTACATATTTATGGAAAGTAAAATCTAACTACACTAGAAAGAGAAATATTAGCTAAACATTCATACAAACCCAAGCAATTATATTCCATAATTTGGACTTAGTACCCTGCACATGGGTAACCAAGCCCACCTATCGTAATATGGATTAGGCAAAGTGGTATAAGCAACCTAGAGGCATTTATATTTATATTTATTTTAGCGATCCCATTAGCATAATCCCCTACAAAAAATAACATTAGGCTAACAATGGCCTAACATCTAGTCTACATATAATAGTCTTAACATCTAGTCTAAAACATCACATCATAAAATAAAACACAACATCATAGTATACATCGTCCTAACTTAGAGCTAGAAGTGGTGACTTAGTATTCTAATGTGTGTGCTTAGGCTATGTGTGGTATGCCTTAGCTAAGCTTTAGAATCTCAATTAGCTAAGATTTGGAATTGTTTAAGTTAAACATGAGGGTGGTTTCATTTCAAGTTATTTAGAGAATTGGTAAATTTTAATTTGTACTTTCTTTTATTTCATTTGATATTTACTTAGCATCTATTTATTGTAAAGAGGAGAGAGGTTGACCCTCTTCATCCATATCCTAAGTTATTTTCTAAAGGCATGTTATTATGACTTAGTTTTTCTTAGTGAACATTTTATTAAATATTTTATTAATCATAAGTTTTGGTTAATCTTAAACAATTCTATTCAAACATGAAAAGCATCTTAAGATTAATGAGATTTGAATTACTATCACATGGATAATATCATATCATTTCTTTCCATCATCAATAGCATGCATATGATTTAGGACTTAACATACCTATACATGTAATGTATTTTTGGCACACTTAGATGATTATGAATGCATATACTTTTGGTAAAAAATAGGGATTTCATTCTTTAGCTAAATACACATACAAATGTATTAAATATTTAAGCAAGAACTTGTCATTATTTAAACTAGGGACGTGAGATAATCTAAGACCTCCTTGGGGCTACGCAAATCCTCGTATTCCTAAAATGCCTAAACTATATACTTGTTGTAAAGAGAGGAGAGAGGTTTGACCCTCTTCATCCATATCCTAAGTTGTTTTTAAAGGCATGTTATTATGACTTGGTTTTTCTTAGTGAACATTTTATTAAATATTTTATTAATCCTAATTTTTGGTCAATCTTAAAGAATTCTATTCAAACATGAAAGGTATCTTAAGATTAATGAGATTGAATTACTATCACATGGATAATATCATATCGTTTCTTTTCATCATCAATAGCATGCATATGATTTAAGACTTAACAGACCTATACATGTAAAGTATTTTTTGCACACTTAGATGATTATGAATGCATATACTTTTGGTAAAAAAGAGGGATTTCATTATTTAGCTAAATACACTTACACATATATTAAAGATTTATGCAAGAACGTGTCATTATTTAAACTAGGAAGTGAGATAATCTAAGACCTCCTTGGGGCTACGCAAAGCCTCATTTCCTAAAATGCCCAGATTATATACTTATTACTTTAAACACACATGAATGTATATACAACCATGAGAATGAGAATCATGCAAAAAATTGTATGTTAATAAATTTATTTATTCATGTAATGTAAAGTTCTATTGAAATTCTAGTACATGTACACATAAGGATGAAATTAAGTAAGTGTGTGCCATTATTAATTAGGAGAAATGAGGTAATCTAAGACCTCCATGGGGCTACTTAAATTCTCATATTCTCAAGAAGTCAAGACTATATACTTACTAACATTCAAATATATGTAAACATACACATGAATCATGAAAATAAAATAATTCTATAACATGTTTAAGCTATAATCAAATGTAGTTCATGTACAATATTCATAAATAACATCAATTTAAACTTTCATTTATAATTTTGAAATTTTTTTTGGAATTTATTAGTGATAATAGCCACACATATAATAATATTAATCCAACACATGCAACTTACAAGTAATTAAATTCAATTGATTCTTTTTTTTTTTTTTGAAAGCATGAATGGATGATATCAAATGACAAGAAAAATTTATAATGATTGAAAAGGAATAATTGAACACTTCTACATAACCCATTCAACTACATTAATTCCTAAGGACAATCATATTAAATAGAATCATTTAAGATCAACCAAAGCTTCTTATGGAATTTGATGTTTATGTTTGAATTATTAAACTTAAAGAGGAGAAATAACATTTGTTATTTCAACCCCATCCCATATTAGTGACTTAATAAGTTTAAGGAAAAGTAATTAAGTGAATTTTATGGATTAATGAAGTTCAAATCTTTAAGCAAGTAATTTATTTTTCTTTTCCTAAATCTCTTTAATTCAATTACCCATTTAATTACGAGCCTTCAATGATATGCAAATGAGAAATTAAAATTGCAATGCACTTAGGGACCTAATACCATGAGGCTCATAATTAAATATTAATTAAATTAAAGAAGGATCTAATTAAGTACTTATATGGTTTTCCCACACCCATGGGTTAACCATAATTTTTTTAGGAGTCTTTATGCTATTAAACATATAAAGAGGAACCCATAAATTCAAATTAAATTGTTTGATCTAATTATCATTTCAATTTGATTTAATTTCATCATTAATTTCTTAATTAATCCTTAATTAAATCATAAGTTAATTAACCCTCCTATGGAAAGGGGTTTAGGCAAAATGATTTAGAAAGTGGTCTTAATCATTTACCCTCATCATTTTAACTATTAATAGTGCTTAATCAAGTTTAATTAACTAATTTTTATAGTTTAACCTTTTTTATAATTATTAAATTACTTAATAAGGAAAATTAAGATTTGAATTTAAAATTCTCATAATTACCTGGCCAACAAATCTCAAGAAAATTATGGGAGGTAGAGCATCCCATGGAATCAACACATCCAATTTAAGATTAATTAGCCAAGTAATTACGGCTTAATTGAAGTAATTAGGAAAACATTCAAACTCTAATTAAGCATTGTTCACTATTCTAACATTAGAGATTTTATTTTTATTAAATTCTCCTTTGTTTACCCTTTCCAAAATGGTTTTACTCATATTTATAGGATTTTTCTACAAATAGTTATAAATTTTTAAAGTTTTGAGTAATTAATGATTTTAATACCTAATTAATCCCCAAACCTGTCGGAGCCACTTGGGAGCTGACGTGGCATCACTTTCTACATGGCGCCATGGGATAGGCTACTTAAATCATCCCCTATGGCGGCTGAGTCAGTAGTGATGAACGTGATTTCCTCCTTGTCATATGATCTTAGATCAAATGATGAGGATTAATCTCATGATATCAAAAGATTTCTAGTGGATTAAATCATGACCATCCATTCTAATCATGCGTAGAATGGATGGCAGATGATCCTTCATCCCCCGAGTGTCAAAAAGTGGATATCATCCACCTTCCATAGCTCAATATGAGCTCGAGATTGTGGCACATTAGGATTGACTTCAAAATGTTCGAGGAAGAGATCTAAGTAGATCCCATGATGGAAATCACATGAAATCATAAAACTCTTCATAAATGACCAACTCCTATTGGATTTTTTACGGCTTTCTAGAATTTACCTCACTGGAGCTCAAGACTGACGGTCCATCGACTGAGGTAGCTTCATCTTGAAGAGATGGAGCTCTGTTGAGAAGAACTCAAGTTACCTCCTTGCCAAAGTCTATGTGGACCAAATGTCATAGCAATAGTCACCATAGTTGGTATAGGAGTGGTCTTCAGAACTCGAATCAATCAGGAATTGATTTATTTTGACTCACTAGAGCTTGGGGAAGGTGTGGGAGAAGTTGATTGAAGTTTGGTGCATTTAAGTGGGGTTTGCCAAATAGAGGCTCAGTTTCACTCAGGTTTGGTCTCACCGGTGAAGGGAGCATGAGAGGGTGTAGGGATGCTCTAGGGATGCTTGCAAACTATCAAGGAAGCTCTCTCTATGGTTTTAATTAGATGGGGAGGAGTATACCCTCCTCCCCAATTGATCTGATGGCTGGGATCAATTCAGCTTTTGCTAGTCGTCCAGCGGGCACAGGCGATCGAGGGTGTCATGTAAGTGGCTAAAGTGGAGGGTCTTGAGTAGTTGATGGCATGGAATGGGATGAGGTGGTGTGTACCTCATCCCCCAAGTGTGCTAATGGGAAACCATGGGTTAACTCACCCTCTCTTGACCCATGGCTGAATGCAATCAACTTTGGGTCACGTGGGTCAGTGGTACATGTGTCCAAAATGGGCTAAAGGTGGCTGCCAAGGGTTGATGAGTAGGTATAACCATCCAAATGGGGATTTTGTTCATTTGGATGGGTTTTTCCAATCAATTTTAGCCTGATCTGGGCCAAACATCAGTTGGTTTCATTTGGGTTGAACCAAGGATGGGTCATGCCAAGTTTGGTTAGGTTTGGACTAGGTTTGAATGGGTTTGGCTCAATTTGACCATACCAATAAAATTAGGTTCAATTGGGTTAGGTTGACCAATTGGTCAAATTAGGTCAAATTGATGGTTTGGGTAAGTTCAATGATCATTTGGGATGTTTTGGTTCAATTAGTTTGGTTTAATTTGAAGTGGTTTTAATTTGGCTCATATGGATTCATATGGGTCAAATGAGCTAAGTTGACCAATTTGGTCAAATTCACCAAATTGGCCTGGGTGGAGGGTTAGTTTATGTTCAATTGATGATTTGAGAATGGTTGTAGGTGTTGATTTGAATTGATTTGGCTTTTGAATGATTTAGCTCAATTTGACCCTTTAGGTCAATTTGGGCTAAATGGGTCAATTGAGTTGGTTTGAACAAATTGGGTTCAATTGAGGCTTGGATCATGTTCAACAATCAATTTGTGGTTGATTAGAGTCATTGTTTTTAATCAACTGGGTTTGGAATGAGATTTGACTCAATTTGTCCCTTTAGGTCAAATTAGGTTAACTTGGGTCAAGGGGGCCAAATGGGCTTGGTTAGGTCTAATTGATGGTCAAATTTTTTTTCAATACTCAATTCATGATTGATTGGAGGTATTGGCTTTAATCAATTGGGTTTTGAATGAATTTTGGTTCAATTTGGTTCACATAGGCTAATTGGGTCAACTTGGGTCAAGTGATCAAATCAGCTTGATTTGACCCAATTGATTGCAATTGAAAAATCAAGGGTGATCAACAATCATTGTAGAAGGAATTGATGGGTTGATTCAATCAATTTAGGTTGGATTGAGTTTGGGTCAAATTGGTCCTTTATATCACTTTGGGTCAAGTGGACCAAATGAGTCAATTGAGATGAATTGGATTGAATTAGGTTGGGATGAGTTTGATAATTAATTTAAGATTGATTGATGGCTTTGATTATAATTGATTTGGGTTTAATTAGGTTTTCACTCAAATGGGATAGGTTGGATTAATTGGATTGATTTGGCTCAATTAGTTTGATTGTAGGTATTGGAAGGGCTTGAAATAGAGATTTTAATAGTTGGAGTGCTTTTGTGAAGTTCAATTGGATTTGGTTAAACTGAATGGGCTTTGGGTTTGATCATAAGATGATGGTGGAATTAGTTTAAGTTAATTTATCTTGAAGCTTAAATATGAGATGAAATCAAATTGATGTTGGTTGTGTTGGCTTGGGGTTTGGTTTTGGATGAGTGGATAAGCATGTGTCATGGTTTAGGCTATAGGGATGCTTAGACCTATTTATCCTAGGGTATGACCTAAGCTTAGGGTATGCCTTCTAAGTCTCTAGGCTTGGGTTTAGTATTCCCTTAATCACTAGAAGTGTCCTATGACTAGGGAAATCCAAGTGTCTAGAAGATTCCTAAGTTTAAGATAGAAGGATGAATCCTCACTCCAAAACTGAGGTCAACAAAAGGACCCCTAATAGGTGTGGTGTAAATGATAAGGCACACCGCACGTATTATCATTGACCAAGATGATCGATAGCATCCAGGAAGATTACAAGCACTAAGGAAGGCCATCCATACCTATGTGAAGAGGTAGATGGAACCATGAATTCTAACGTGATGCAATTCACTTCATGTCAGGGGCATGAGAAAGATGAGTAGATTTGGTTTGATTTGTTGAGAATTGATTTTGTGTCAAGGACAGGAAGGGAGATTCGTTGGGGATTTGCACATGAGTTTGGTTGGATAAAGATTGATTTATGCCAAAGGCATAAAGGGAACCATTGGGGATTCGCATATGAGTTTGGTTGCATAAAGATTGGTTTATGCTAAAGGCATAAAGGGGATCCATTAGGGATTCACACATGAGTTTGGTCGAATAAAGATTGATTTATGCCAAGGGCATAAATGGGGATCCATTGGGGATTGAGATTTGATTGCAATTTTTTTTTTGATTGATTTTGATTTAATTTATGCCTAATTTTGATTTAATTTGATTTTGTTAATAATTTTGTTTGAGTTTGGTGATTTTGATTTAATTAGTTTGATTTTGATCTTTGAGTTTGAATTTTGACTTTTGTTTAATTTGATTTAGTTTATTTTATTTTAATTTATTTGATTTTGATTTGGACCTTATTGGTTTATGATGGACCATACTAAGGAGGGGTTGTATGAACCTTGACCAGTCTTAGATTTACTAATCCAAAGGGGTAGTCTATTGGTTGCATAGTATAGACTATCTAACCTAAGAGTTGTCCATCAATTTGCAACAGCTATACTAGGAAGAAAGCATGAAGATTCACATCTTTCAAAAAGAATAGCCATCGGGGTGACTTGCTGATGGAACGATAAGTCAAACTCATCCTAGGGTGACTATTAAGTGAGTGACTCTATGGTCTTACCCCAACTTAGAGTAGTCAAGGAGATTCCTATAGGAAGTTTTGCTAACATTGTCCAAAAGATAGGATACCTACTTGGGAAGAGGTTCCTCTAGGGGATCTTATCTTAATCCACAAGAGATTTCATTTTATTTTTTTGTTTATTTGTTTGTTTGATTAGCATGGACCCTATTGGTTTGTGAGGAGCCACACTAAGAAGGATCCATGGGGGCTTTGGCCTATCTCAAATTTACTGGCCCAAGGGGCTCTTTACATCCGCAGTATAAAGCTTCCAACCATAAGGGTGGTTACTAGGAAAGGGGAACTGTCCAATCCGGTAGTAACCTAGGTCATGTCAAGATGGGGTCATGAAGACGTAATTCAAATATAATTTTCATAGGGAAGGTGCCTAAGGAGGTCTTATCATGATCCCTAAAATATAAAGCTTGTAGGTATATGGTGGCCAGCTCAGGGAGAAATTATGGGGACTCACATTTTCCTGAGGAGTGTTATCCAACTGGTGGGTTACTATCAGCAAGGCAAACACCATCCAACCTAAGGTGCCCATTGGTTTGTGACGATCAATCTAGGAAGAAAGCATCAGGACAATCTATCATCGGCAAGACAGCTACTATCCGACTTAGGGCGACTACCAAGTGGGAGTCACAAAGAGGGGCTGGACCTAAACTTGAAGTAGTCAACAGGAAGAGGAGCCACTAGGGGCCTTACTCCTCAAATATAGACTCAGGTCCAGTCAATGCGGCTAGTTAAAGAAGAAAAGCTTGGGGACTAACATCTTCTTAAACAAAGCCAGCATCAAGGTAGCTTATTGGTCATGCAATAAGATGTGCCCCAATAACAAGGTGCTCATCAGTTTGCAGTGGTTAAGCTAGAAAGAAAGCACAGGGTCTCACATTCTCCTAACCAAAAGATTAACCACTAGGGAGACACACTAGTTAGGTAGTAAATCAAGCCCAACTTGGACTAACTATTAAGTAAGGGCTGTTAGGGTTCTTACTCAACTCAAGATAGCCTTAAATAATTCAAATTTTGGATTAATGTTTGATTTATTTATGTTTTGTGTGCAATTTTTTGTTTGTGATGTGTGCATGAGGGATAGATTTTTGCTCGAGTTCTCTTATACCTACCCTAAACACACCACGAAAATCAGTAATGGAAATTTTTCAATTTGAAGAGATATTTGATAAAGGGGGAAGTTTATTGATGGAAAATCATTTTGAACATTGTTTATGAATAGTATTTTTTTTAAATAAAGCACATTGATAGAAAGCAATGGGCATTCTCCTTTATGGTTGATGAGTTGGTAGGATCCATCTTGGTAAGCCTTTTCAAGAAATAAATGGCCTTCCCAAGTGGGTCCAAACTTGCCTGCCATCTTGCGATGAGCAATAATTAATCTCCTTAGAACTAAAATAATTTCTCTTACTTGAAAAGCTCTATAGCAGACTAACTTGTTATGAGCTTGAACCATTTTTTTTCTTTGTATGAATTGAGGTTCTAACATGCTCGTAAGCATCTCTCTTCTAAACTTTCAAGCTCTTCTAACTACAGCTTGGTGTTCTATTTGGTTGTGATTCTGCTACCCACAGCTATTCTTAGTGATGGAAGTTGGACTTCTAATGGTAGAATGGCTTCAGACCAATACACTAAGGAGAATGGGATAGATTATGTTAGAGTTCGGTAAGCAGTATGGTAAGCCCACAAAGCTTCAACTAACTGCTCATGCCACTACCGCTTGTTATTGTCGAGTGTCTTCTTGAGTATTTGGTTGAGAGTTTTGTTGAAGGCTTCTACTAAATCATTCACCCATAGTAGATGGTAAGTATCTCAAATCTATGTTGTGTCTCTAGGCAAATTTATTAATTTTGGTGTTCTTAAAATCGGTACCATTATCAAATATGATTAATGGGATACCCAAAATCAATATACGATATGATTCCTAAAGAATTGGAGCACATGCTAAGCTTTGAATTCCCTGAGCATAATCACCTTTGCCTACTAGGAAAAGTAGTATGTAGCTGAAAGGATGAATCGGTGGTCCTTGGATGAAGAAAGATCAATTGGACCCACTATGTCGGTGCCCAACACTCGAATGGTCATGAGGCCAAAGTTGGATGTAGAATGTATGGCGATTGATGTAGGACCACTCCATGAAATTGGCACTGGTGATAATGCTTTGCTACATCCATGTAATCTATGATCATTATCGGCCAATAAATCCCAAGTCTTTTGATTTTGGCTTTCATCTTGGGACCAAACTAATGAGCTCGCATAGTCCTAAGTGTACCTCGGTCATGATCTTATGGGCTTCATGTTTGTCTAAATAGCATAACCACATATGATCGAAGGACCACCGGTATAAGGCACCATCCATAAGAGCGTAGGAGAGTGCCCTTTTGCTTTACTTGATGTGTTTTAGATTTCTCTTGAGGTAATTTGCCTTTATTTAAGTAGTCAATGAAGGGTTGCCTCTAATCTAGTTCCTTATCCATTTTGGCAATGGAGACCTCCCCTTCAAGAGAGTATGTATTAATAAGTTCAACATCAATAAGAGGTAGGACCTGTCTATTGTGGACCTATTGATATGGATTCATCTTTTGAACATGTCAACTCCTTGGCGAGCTTGGCTAAGGCATTGGCTATGGCATTTTCTCCTTGAGGGATCTTGTAGATTATGACCTTAGGGACTTGAATAACAACTTCATAGTGTACTTTTGATAGGGATGGAGCTTTAGCTTCAAGACATTGAAGGACCCAGTGATCTGGTTGATGACTAGTAGTGAATCCAAAGATGTTGATGTTCTGAATGCCTAGCGAGATGGCTAACTCCAGACTGGCAATCAGAGCCTCATATTCAACTTTGTTATTGGTACAAGGCTCAAATAGATGATATGATAATCTCATCATATCGTAGTTTGGCATTCAGAGGACTCTTCCTACCCCTACTTTACCTAGAAGAGTAGATTATGGTTCTTCTCCTTGCCAACAAAGTACATCTCCCAACAGTGAATACTCATATCCCCTAAATTCATGATTTTTTCTTTTGGGAGATCATCACTAAGTGGAGAATTTATAGGAAGTGGGTGCACTGCTAAGAAATCCACGAGTGCATGTCCTTTCACCGCACGAATGCGAATGTGATATTAAACTGCAATAATATCATGGACCATCATGCCAATGATCTGGATAACGTCAGCTTTGTCATGAAATATTACAATGGATTGATTTAGAAATCAAGTTTACTTTATGAGAGAGATTATAGCGTCGTAACTTTTGGGATACGATGATTAAAGTTAGGCAATGCTTCTCAATGGGTGGATAATTTGCCTAAGTAGGTATCATATGATGGATAAGATAGTAGAGTATGTTCTCTTTCCCTTAATCATTGGCTTTAACAAACAAAATGCTAAGAGAGTCATCCATTGCAGCGGTGTAAAAGATTAGAGGTTTGCCTAGGATAGGATCAGCTAGAACGAGCGATGTCATAAGGTATTGATTGACGCTCTCAAAGGAATGTTGGCACTTTCCATCCCACTTAAACTTGGCATCCTACTTGACTAGTGTTAAAATGGTTGACATCTTCCTATAAAGCATCTTAAATACACTAACCTCCCTTGGAATGATCTGAGTTAAGTTAGACTATTTGAGGGTGGCATTTCCAATATCCCTTTAATCTTCACCTGGTCGATGTCAATTCGCGATGTTAGATAATAAACCCAAGAAACTTTTCTGAAGATACTCGAATGCGCACTTCAGAGGATTCATTTTGAGATTATATGGCCTTAACCACTCGAAAACTATTCTCAAGCTGAAGATATGATCTTCTTTTTCTTTATTTTTGACCACGAGATTGTCGACATAACATTCGACTTGATGATGAATGAGTTCAATGAAGATTTGGGCCATGGCCCACTGGTAAGTAGTGGCAGCATTTTTAAGGCCAAAAAGTATGACCTTATAGAAATATATTCTGATCGGTTTTAAAAATAGTGTTTCTTTCATCTTCAGGTGCCATCTTTATTTGGTTATATCTAGATGAACCATCCATGAAAGAGATGACTACATGAGATAAGGCATTGTCCACCATCAGTCCTAGTATTGATAGTGAAAATTCAACTTTTATACATGCCTTATTAAGACCCCTAAAATTAATGCATATGCAAATTTGGCCATTCTTCTTCTTAACTGGGACAACGCTAGCCAACCAGGTTGGGTATTTTTCCTCATGGATGAAACCAACATCTATCAATTTCTTAACTTCAGAAATGACCTATAGTTTAATGTTTAATCGCATGTGTCTAGGAGCTTACTTGATGGGGTTAGCTTTAGGTTGTATCTAGCTTATGAACCACTCGTGAGCTAATCTAGGCATTTCTTCATAACTCCATGTAAACCAGTCCTTAAACTCAGTGAGTAGCCTAACTAAGTCATTTATTTCAGATTCATTTAGTAAAGAACTGATGTATGTGATCGTGGGTTATCTTAAGTTCCCAAGTTGATTTCTTTGAGTTTGTCGATGGTTAATTTGATTTCTTCTTTGAATTTTGGAGGTGCATCTTTGACTTGGAAATCATTTGAATCATCTAAAGATTTTAAGCACACCTTCTTATATGAGTTAATGTGATTTGAAAAGTTAGATTTTAAATGATTGCCAAGCAGTAGTCATCATCATTGATTGGGCCTACTGTACTAAAGCCTAGTTCTAGTCTTGATTGAGATCTCTTGCATTTATTGTTCCATAACCTTTCAAAGTACTCTAACCTATGCTTAGACCATGTATGTGGAATTAAACCTTTCTTTGCTAAATTAAGAACACAAGGCGAGTACCAATCAAAAGGAAGTTTTAATAATTCTTTAAATGAATCATCCTCAAGTTCTACATCAACTTCTTGACTTGAAGATGATCCTCTTGGATAATACCTTTGGATCTTGGTGGTTGCACATGGTTTGGGGTCTTCCTTAACAACCAAACCCTCAACTTTTTGTGAGGGAAGTGGGGTTAGAGCTAAAGTTCTTATTTAATGCCTAATAGTTTCACATAAGGTAAACTTGGATACACTCATGCTTTACTTGGGGAGCCAATCTTCATCACTGTCTAGCTCGAGTGTCACCTCCAATGGGATCTACTTTAGAGAAGAGTTGGCCAGTGTGCTAACTACATAAGACTCATCCACTGAACAAGATTCTAATTCTATGTAGATAGCAGGCGTACTCCTAGAAGCTGGGATAAATCTCCTAGTATGTGGTAAGTATGGAGGCCTTCCACCTTTGGGACTTCCTCTGGACTTTCCTCTTCCTCATCCTGATGGAGGTCAGTCTCCCCACTTGTTCGAATGGAGTAATGAACTATGGGTGGAATCTAATCTCGAGCTCTATATCCTCCCTAAGATCTTCTTATTCCCTTTTCCTTTTTTTTTCTTTCTCTTTTCATTTTTTTTCTTTTTCTTTTATTTCTCTATTTTTTCTTTTTTATTTTGACTAAGGTCATGAGAGAAGACATTTTTCTTCTTAGGGAGGTAATAAGTTGCATCCTTATATATCCCGACCTCATGAACTATGAATGGCTTAAGATCTCTTTTGACACAATACTTGATTCCACCTCTTAGGAACTTGATACACTGATGTAGAAAAGATAAAACAATGTTGTTCTCATGTATCCAAGGTCACCCTAGCAAAGCTTTGAAAGATGTATCAAAATCTATTATGTGAAACTTGGCTTCAGTCTTCTAATCTTCAATCTTGAAGGCAACACTATGGAGCCTAAGATCCTCTTGCCTTGTTCATTGAATCCTTTCAACATCATCATCTCTGTTTAGAGTTTAGAGATGTCGATCCTCAAGTTGGTAAGGGTTCTTAGGCTCATAATGTTCACTGATGCACCCGAATCAACCAACACTCTAGATAGTCTAAATCCACCAACATCCACTATAATGTCAAGAGGATGGTTATGCTCTATCGTCGCTAAAAGTAGATCTTCATCTGTGAATGTAACTCTAGCATCTTCTTTGAAAAGCATGCCTCCTCTCTAGTTACGATCATTTGAGCTAACCATATTTTATGGTCAAGCAAGACTTTAACTAATGACTCCCTCACCTCTTTGGATAAGACAAGGGCGTTATATATGCTTAACTTAGGCAACTTTCTAAGATGCATCAAGATGTTGTAATCAACTTTGGGCTAATCCTCCATAAGCATATCCAAGGGTGGAGTATCTTGTGGAGGGGTTATCTGCTCATTGGAACCAATGACCTATTTACCCTTATCATGAGGTGCTACCCTAGAAGGTAGAACTTTGCCACTATAGAGGTTAACTTCAATGACTTCTTGTGATGAGGATCTTGTGAAAAGTTCTACCTGCTCATCAGGCATATCTTCTACAACTTCTCCTAAGGGGTCATCGAAGTCAGATGACTCCAAATCAATCTCAAGTGGTGAACCTTGATGATTCAGAAAAGGGAAATCCATTTTGAATTGGAATGGGATTGATCAAAATTATTTAAGTTATTATTTCTATGACTTGGAAAGCTTTCAATAGGAATGAAATTGTTGAGATCATCAAATGTAGACAATATGTAAGTGGAATTGTTCTTCTTTATTATTTTCTTTAATTTTTGTGGTGGTACATGATAGAAATCAAGTAAATTAAGCTGTATCAAGTGTCCGCAATCATAGATACAATGCCCCTGGTGGTGGTGGAGCTGGTAAATGTGGTAGCTACACCGATGGAAGGAGGAGTGCTAAACCACAATGGTGGTTATGCTATGGATCTATCTCGGGAAAGTGATGGCTGCTGTTGTGGCTAGGCTTCCACCCTACCCGAGTTGTCCCTCACAATTAACAAACTTTCCTTGATGTTGAAGGTCTGAACTAAGTCAGACACCTGCATAGAATGTTTTTGAATTTATAAATTATTTTTTAAGAGGTACAAGATAAAGAGATATCTCAACCTTCTTTTATCTTAAGAGAATCGGATGTATCCCCAAAGATTACTTTAATAGAACTAGAATGTTCTTCTACTAAGTATTCTGTAGGGATAATTATGGCTCCTAACTTATACTCTGTTGACCTCATTTTTGGATGAGGTTAATTTGAACTCTAAAATCAATAATTAGGATGACCTAATCATAAATAGGAATCTCCTAATTCAATGCCTAGGACACTATACCTAGTGACCTAAGGAATCTTCCTTGGGTTGGATCTAACCTATTTACTTTAGGTTGAATCAACTCAAACTTCCAATTTGGATTAATTCAAATAAATAAAAATGAAACAAAATCAAAATTTCAGAAATAAAAAAAAAACCCAAACCCAATCTAATTGAGTCAAATTGGTCATTTGAACTCAATTGGAACCACATTTAACCCATTTAGGCCAAATGGGTTAAAATGAAATATAATTCAAAATCAATTCAAATTTAAATTAATCAAATCAAAATTCAATTGATCATCAATCAAAGAGGATTAAACTTAAAATTCCAAGAATTAAATTAAAATCAACCAAAGTCAAAACACCAAATCAAATTAATTCAAACAAATTAAATCAAATATATTAAATCAAATGAACTAATTCAAATAAAATCAAATGAAATAATTCAATCCAATCAAATTAAAATCAAATGAAAATCAAATCAAATCAAATCTAAATTTCAAAGAAAGAAATGAAACATCAATCCAAATTCAAATAAATGAAATCAAAAGGATTAATTAGAATACTTAAGGATCTTAGTTAGACTTTTAGGATGAGGATTTCATTCTATTACAAATTAGGATGTGGAATAAAGTGAGTTCCATCCAAAATAGAATTCATTATATTCTTCATTCTTAAAAATCTAAGCATCACTTTAATCAAATAAAGTGAAAATCAAATAAAATGGAAAATAAATCACTAAATTATTTGAATTGAAACTACCCAAAGGTAAAATTCAAACAAACTCAAACTCAAATTGAAACTTAAACTAATGAGTCCTAGCAAAGTCTTACCACATATCTTCTTCACATACTAGATCATTAGGTTAGGGACCCTAGACTTAGGTTTTGTTATTTTGTGATTCTTTATGCTTCCTTGTGATGTCTTTTGATGTGTTGTGCTTCACATGTCTTTATGGTGTACTAGTTTAAACTACATGTCTAGAATTGTTGGCCCGCTTGACTGGATGGTAGGACATTCTTTCTAGATCTAACATTATTTTCTGCAGGGGGGGCTATGCTAGAAAAGATTGTTATCATGAATAAAATTTAAATTTTTGTTTCTTGCATGTATACTTAAACCCATAGGCATAGCCCATAGGACAGGTGGGCTTGGCAAGCAACTAATGTTAAGCCCACATGTTTGTAAAATATAACTATTATATGTTGTTTGTATTTATTGACATTTGTCTTGCAGGTCTTAGAAATTAATTTTGAAATCAAAAATGTAAATTTGAGCTTAGAATTAGGTTAGGATCTAGGGGGTCTAGGATTAGTAGGAGCTGACCCTACCAAGAGATGGTGCAGAAGTCCCTTGTGATAATCAATGGAGGTCCTTGATAATAGAGACAATCCTAAAAAGAAAACTCATAGATCTAGACTTGTAGTTCTTGGCTGGGCTGTATAAGGACAGAGCTCTACTGCCCTTTTCTCTTTTCTTTCGAGGTGTACAACAGTACCCGGCCGCATTGGCCTATTTCAATAAATTTATTTGCTTGATTTATTTTAGGTGCACAATAGGTTTCTTTCTGTGTTCTGCTTTTCCTATGAATGAATGCCTGGATGATTAGGCTCATAGGAAAAACTAAATTTTATACCCAACTTAAGTCTAAACAATTGAAACAAAAACTATAGAAAACTTGAAACCTCGCATAAATTAGAGCCTTAGGTACAACATAAAATTAATTAGAAATAATTAGGTTTGAAATCATGAAATCATATTGTTTATATTTCATGAATTGGGTAACTTCTCCCATTGCACAGAAAGGGCATCTGACCTGTGAGGATGACCACCTTCTTGGGGAACCTTGCCTTCTATTAATGATTTGCCCATAACCATTTCTAATTGCATGGCATTAGGCATAAAAATGCATACCCAAGACATCAAATGAATCTTGAATAAAAACATTTAAAAATCTAAAAAATGTGCATTATTTAGATGCATTTCAAACCCTACATGATCTTATGGATTAAGAAGTGAGTCTAAGTTCATAGATTCCTTTCCTAAAAATGTAACATCCCAACCATCTTGCATTCATGAGACTTAGCATCATGAATTTAAAATGTGCTTAGGTAGTGTTAGCTGGCAGCCCTCTCCAGGTGGGTAGTAAGTCCAAAAGAGTCAGGGATAGGTTAGTTCCCTCAAGTGAGAGGAATGACTGATAATTCTTAATAGAACTAGGTCGAACATCTAACATGTGTCAGAAGTGCATGTAGACTTGGTTCTAAAGCATCCTTTTCAGGAATAAGTCTTCAACCCTAGGCATTTCAGTAGTCTTATGCTGCTAGAATCTAAGTCCTAGATTTTTAAGAAAATGTCAACTCAAAATCTAAATTAAATTCTAAAACTTAAAGCCCAATACAGGATAGTTAAAATGCCTACTTGGTATCTTAGTATCAATAGACATTTCCTACTTCATCCTGTTTGGCCTCTAAAAGAACTCTCTTTAATTTAAATAAATCCCAATTGAAATTTGAAAATCAATTTTTTGAAAACCAACTTTGTAATCTTTAGAAATAACAACTCTTTTCTTTAATCAAGAGTATTCTTAAGAAGAGATCCTTCTTAATATGTCATTTACTATAAGGGCTTGCCTCTATAGGGAACCATGAATAGTTTAAACTAAACCCTATTCTACCTTCCATGCAGTTCAGGAGAAAAAAAAAAGACATTAGTTCTTATGAGTCTTTTATTATACTCTATTATAGATAATAAGTTTATTTTTTAAATAATATGTTTATTCCTTAATGAAGCATTTGATCATCCAAATAAGAAATTCCTAAACTCTATTTCATGTCATAAATTTTCTCCATAGAGATATTTTCTCGTGACTGAGGGATTGGTTCCTCTCTCCATCTTTAGAAATAAGTGTTTATTTTATATATTGGTAGTGTTCTAGTGCCACTCACTGGTCAAGGACTTTCTTTCTATTGGATACCTATCCATTTCATTCATGGTTGAGCCTATCCAACATCCTGAACTAAGGTTCTAAAAATCTTCATTAGCCATAATTAAATGATTGGGTCTTAGAACCAAATCCTGAAATAAAAAAGGGGAGAGAAATAAATGAAAACCAAGTCATTTTTATTAATACCTAAAGCTGGTCAAGATGGATTTGAAACCATTCCAATATGGAAATGAAATGTTAAATTTAAAAGAGTATGAAAATTTCTTCAAATTTTGAAAAGTAAATCTTAAAAAAAAAGTATCAAAGTTAAATTTGTCCTTGATCTTACTCGGCTTTCTACAAAAGTTAAAGAGAATAAAACAGGGTCCTTTAATGGATATCTTTTATTCTAATACATTCAAGGGAAACCAATACCTAAGGATGTAAATTGAATTGAAGGAGTTCCTTCAAATCCTGAGAAAATCCAAATCAAAGGAAGGAGGCATAGTTGTATCTATTGCCCCTTACCACTATGATTGAAGCTTGAATTGTATTTAAAGAAGAATCAACATAAAAGAAAATAAAAACAAGGATAAAATCAAAAACAAAAAATCATCCCAAAAGAATGCCTTATTGACCTTAGGAGGTTGATTAAGGAACTAAATGTTAACCTTCTATCTTTATAGAAGAAAATTTTACATAAATGCTAATCAGCTTTAATCTTAATTCATCTCCACATGTCCACTTGAATATTAGAAAATCAGTCGTTCAAGCTGATTGGCCAATCCTAGGGAGTGACTAGGAGATAACCCTCTTTTAGACCTTTGTCAAACTTAAATTCTTAAGAGTTTAAGAGAGAGTCAAAAGAAGAAGATGACATGACATAAACAAATATAAAGTGACTGGATTCACTTTTGCTCCTAATCAATAAAAGAAGAGAGAGGATAGCGAAAGAGAATTTTGATTCTCTTGATAAGGTTGAAATTAATGAAATTTAAAATTACTAAATTGAAATCAACTTTTTTTGATGGGATTCTTCTCCCAGAATGAAATGATATTCCATGAAGGGCTTTAATTAACTTTAATGCCAAATCATGAAAAGAAAATAAATAAATATTTTAATCCTTCTAATGAAATCATGACCTTAGGATTGGGTCCTAATGGTGATATTTCTATCTCTTAGAGTGAAAGTATGAAACTTCTATCTCCGGTAAGTTGATAGATAAATCACTTAGGCCTTTGTCAGTCCAAATGAATGAAGAAAGCCATAGTTTTCTTCATTTAAAAATAAAAATAATAAATAAATAAAACTAAGGCATTATATGCTTTAATACATAGTGAATCTAAGGTGAATCCTTTGCAATGTCTTGTGACCTATTTGACATTATCTTAATGTCTAACATAGTGGTCAAAGATTTTATTGCAAGTTGAGATTTTCTTTAATCTTGTATGTTCTATAAAAAAAAAAACAAGTCAAACTTGACTTTCTAATAGCACATCATCTGCCCTAGAAGGTCTTCTTTTAAATGATGACTCTCTAAATAAATATATCATGAGGTCTATTGATCTATTGAGGATAGTTAGACCTACCTTCCCTCCATATCAAAAGGAAAATTCTTAAATTTAAATTTAAAATGGTAGAGTCATACCACCTCAAATGACATTCAAAAGAAATGGAAAATAAGTCATCTTGAAAATGTGATGTCTTGGTCATCTTAGAGAAGTTGCTTGCAAAATCAAACATTGTGATGCTCTATAAAAAAAGAGTAATGAAAATGAAATGAATTAAAAGAAATAAAAAAATGAAAAATGAAACGAAAATGAAGCAAGGCATTCCATAATTATGTAATTTGCCTACTTTAATTATAAGCAATTTCCTGATCTAGCATTCCAATATAAAGAAGTTCTAGGGTTTTTTCCTATGATGAAGATAGACTACTAAGAACACATCCACATCTTAAGTCAATGTGGAAAATTATAAAATAAAAATCTCCAAAATACTTATCGATCCGAGTGCATTGGTTATAAACATGAAAGTGAATTTATACATGCCCAAGTCTAATCAAACTTTGACAACATGGTGCCATATAAATTCATTCAAATAAAGAAAGAAGTTTTTAGTTTAATGAAGTTTAATCTTGAAAATTCAACTTAGTAGAAAAATGCAATCTCAATCACATAGTTGATTAAAAATAATTAAATGTTGAAATAAAAAACTTAAAAATTCATGAAAAATCTTTAATACTCTTGGATGGCCTATCCACCCAAATAAAAAAAATGAAAAGAAATTGAAATGAAAGAAAAAAAAAAAATATTGATTATGGAAGGATGTTCATATTCATCCTAAATTGAAAGTGTTGAGTCTTTAGGAATATCATTAAGCTACTCCTAAATGACCTCACTAAATATTTGATTCTAGTAGAAAATTCTGATTTCAAAAATGTAAAGTTTTCAAGAAAGTCATTATGCCAACCTTTAATGACTCCACTAAATAATTTTGAATTCAAAGTGTAACATCTTTAGAAAGTCATTTTACCAATTTTGAATGGCTTTACTAGATTTGTTGTTCCATGAAATGATGAAAAAAATTGAACTATTGGATCATATTATATGATCAACCAATCTAAATAAAGAGTTGAATCATATCAAAAAGTTAGTCAATCAAATGTTGTATTTGGACAAAAAGTCAAATACATCTAATTTCATAGTAAATCATTTAGTGGAGTCATTTCATAAAGAATGAAATGTTATGGAAATAGGTCAAATACATCCAATCTCTTAGCAAGATTTGTAACTAGGAAAAATGTCTAATGTAATAGTTCACAAAAATTGAAATGTTGACAAAAAGAAAGAAAGAAAGAAAAAGTAAAGAGATGGAAGTACTATATCTAAGAGAAAAATGATGGAGTCTAAAATTTCTAAGTGGACATTTTGGCTTTAAACTTCTCCACATCAAAATAAATAGGTAGGGTTAGAAGTCAAAAATTTCCCCTAACTAAAAAAAAATAATCAGATATCTCATACTTTGTCATCATGACCTTTGCCATGTTGGGTGAGCGCATGATAGGTTAAAAGAGATAAAGGACCTTTGCCATTTTGTATGCCAAAGATTCAATTGAGTATACTCTGATTCCATTGCAAGTGGCCTATAACCATAAATAAGAAAAGTTATGGAACCATAGAGCCATTGCAAGTTGAAAGTTGTTAAGTAGTTAGGGTCCTGACTTTCTCTTGAAAGGTGTTCTAACATATTGAATGAATGTTGTTTAGATGTGTCTGGAGATCTATATAGTCTTTGAGTTTAGGATGCGCCCCAAGAATTTGAAGAGGAATCTAATTCCACAATTGACAAGCTAAAAGAAATAAATAAAGAGAAATTGATCTACATATGATATCAATGATCTAACTCTTTAATGAGTCAGCTATTGATGACTTGATCAAGCTATCTTTTGAGTTTAAAGACTACTTTATCTAGAAATAAATTGAAATGATCTCCAGATATAGCAGTCTATAAATTTAAGCTTGATGCCATTTCAATAAACTTAGTCCCTTGATGACTGTGATCAAACCCCAAAAGAAAAGCAAGATTTTGCTATATTAAAAGTTAGAAAATGATGGCTTTACATGAGAAGAAAACATTCTTCTTGGTTAGCTAACATCATTAATAAAAAAATTTATAAAAGAAAAAAGATCAAATCCATGTGACCCACATCTTGGGACTAGGATAAAATCTTTACCTTGAAAATGGGTTCATATTACCCTTACTTCACTTCAAACTCAAAAAAAAAGTTTTCATGCATAAGATTATCCTCCTTAAGGATAACTTATCTTAAAACTGTCAAATCAAAACAATTCTAGAAAAGAAAATTGAAAGCATATCATATGACATTTAGAATCCTTACAAGGATGTTTCTACATAGTCATATCATTCAGTCTAAAAAAAACAAATTGGGATAATTTATCAAAAGGTCATGATCAAGATTTCTTATAACCTCACTTTCAATTAAGTGGAAGTTATATTGAAAATTTTGCCAAAAAAATGAATAAATAAAAAATAAAAGAAACTTCAATATGATTTGAAAAACAACCATATTACTACATATAGAGTCTTGAAATATATTTTTGAGATAATTTTAAAGACCTTGTGGTGAAAATTTAGATGGATAAAAAAATATAAAAGCAAGAAATTAATCAAAAACATTTATGAAATATCATTTCATAAAACCTTTGAAGAAATAATAAATTAACCTAAGAAATTAAATTTCAAATTTATCAGGAGATTCTTATTTCTCTGATAAGTTAATCCTTTCAATTCCCTTATTGATTGGGAACAAAAGAATAAAAATGTCTGCATGAGAATCCAAGAATTTTTTTTATTCTGATTTTCAGTCACTTGTGAGAGTGTTAAAAGAATCTCTTGATCTTTATTGAATCTAAGAGAAGGCTCTATAAGTTGTTGAGTCATATCAACAAAACAAAATTGAAGTACATGTCCAAAAAAAAAATCAAGTGAGAAGCACTGGTTGACTTTAGCTCTTACTACCTGAAGAATTACATAGTCACATGCAAGCTCAAAAAAGGTAGAATTCTCATTAGTACCCTATGATGTCTTGCCTAGAGTGAATTAGACATTTAGAATGGTTATATGTAACTTTGAGATAAAAAAAATGATGAAATTCTATGCTTATAGCATAGTGAAGCATTGGGTCCAAAATATACCCAAATCCTCCTTCAGAAATAAATTTCATCTTTTTCAAACCTTCTTCACTAAACTTCTTCATGTGTAAGGAGTATTAGTGTAATCAAGAAATGAAAGTAAACCTTCCATTTCCTTTCATCAAGATATACTAATCAAGTAAAGATAAAGTTCATTTGACTTTTGCTTATTAGTCAAAAGACTTGGGGATTAGGAATTAAGTCACTTTGACCCCTTTTCCTCACCCATATCATCTATAAGATATGAGAAAGCCCTTTGTGGTACCTTTCCTATATATAGACCTTGAGTTGGGAGCAAGCCTTTTATGGCACCTTTCTCATGTTTCTTATGAGTTTGGAGTAAGCCTTTGTGCATCATTCTCATAAACTTAAACTAAGCCTTTATGGTATTACTCATATCATCTATAGGATAGGAGCAAGCCCTTTGCGGTACCTTTCCTATACATACCTTGAGTTAGGAGCAAGCCGTTTATGACATCTTTCTCATATTTTCCTTATGAGTTTGGAGTAAGCTTCTATGCACCATTCTCATAAATTCAGAGTAAGCCTTTTATGGCATAACTCTTTTTTACCTTAAGATTGGAGTAAGCCCATTTGTGGCACCATTCTTATAACTTCCCATAGGTATGGAGCAAGCCTTTTGTGGTACCATTCCTATTTTTTACATGATAGGATTAAGTCACTCAGACCCCTTTCATACATATAGGCTAATTTGGATAGGAACAAGTCATGAAGACCCCTTTTCTGTTAACAAAACTTTTGAGGATTGAATTAAGTCATGAAGACCCCTCCTCTCCTTAGCTATTTAAGTTGGATTAAGCCAATGAAGGCCCCATCTTAAAATTACATAGGTGTAAGTCCCATAGAAGGCATCCTTTCATATAGAAAGATAAGGATAAAGTCATCAAAGACCCCTTTCTTACTATCTAAACTATTTAGGTAAGGGAACAAATCATGAAGACCCTCTTTCCTATTAGTCAAATTTGAGGACTAGATTAAGTCACAAAGACCCCTTACCTCTTTTTTAGTTAACTAAGTTGGATTAAGCCACTAATGGCCCCATCTTAATAGCTAATCATATAGGAGTAAGTCCCATAGCAGGCATCCTATTAAAATGACTAAGGTTGGGATAAAGTCATTAAGACCCCTATCCTTAAATCAAAACAAAAATTTGAGGTTTAAGAGTCATCAAAGACCCCTTTCCTCCCCAAGCTATTTAGGTTGGATTAAGCCATTGAAGGCTCCTTCCTAATAGCTAGAAAAAAATTCCCCGGTAAGCATTCTTTCTAAAAGACAAGATTATGAATAAGTCATGAAGACCCATTTTCTTGTAAATAGGCTATCTAAGTTAGGAACAAGTCATGAAGACCCCTTTCTTATTAGCAAAAAATTTAAGGTCAAGGATTAAGTCATTAAGACCCCTCTTCCTCATTATGGTTACTCAAGAAGGAATGAAGTCATGAAGACCCCTTCTTATTAACCAATCATAAAGGAGTAAGTCCCTTAGTAGGCATCCTTATAAGGATATGAAAAATCATTACGACCTTTCCTTTCTAAAGCTACCAAGGTTGAATTAAGCCATTGAAGGCCCCTTCCTATTAGCTTACTTTGTAGAATAGATTCCAAATCTTTATGATTCATTTTCTAATAAAATAGCAAAAGAAATTAAGAGATGGAATTAAGTCATTGAAGGCCCCATTTCTTTGAACTACTAAAAAATAGGAATAGGAATAAGTTATGAAAACCCATTTCTTTTCAAGAAAAAAGGATACCTAGGTTAGGAATAAGTCATGAAGAGCCCTTTCCTATCAACCAAAATCTGAGGTCTAGGATAAAGTCATTAGTACCCCTCTTCCTCATTATGGTTATTCAAGAAGGAATCAAGTCATGAAGACCCCTTCTTACTAGCCAATCATATAAGAGTAAGTCCCTCAATGGGCATCCTTATAAGAATAGGATAAAGTCATTAAGACCCCTCTCCTTTTTAAAGAAATTAAAAAATGGAATTAAGCCTTTGAAGGCCCCATTTCTTTGAACTACTCAAACAAAAGTTAAGTCCATGGGACCCCTGCTTAGTAGTCAAAATGTTGAGGATTAGATTAAGCTATTCAAGCCATTTTCCTCACCTTAGCTATTTGGGTTGGAATCAAGTCCCCAAAGACCCCTTCCTAATAACTAATGGGATAAAGTAAATCAATTAGTGGTATTCTCTGGTTAAAACATCAAGTAGTATGGATTAAGGAGTAAGTGTCCACATTGGCATTCTTTCCAACTACTATTCTCAGATAAGAGTAAGTCCCTTGAATGCATCTTCCTTGAGCACAGTGATTGCATTAGGATTAGACCATCCTTTGGGTCCATTCCTAATGGCATTCCTATTCATCTTAGAACTTAGTAAATTTAAGTTCCTAAGAGTGAACCAAATTGAAACAAGTATAGGCATATATATATATATGCCTATCTTTCACAATCAAATCTAAAACATAAATTGAAATCAATATCAAAAATCAACATTATGAATTTAAACCAATGTTGATCAATTCGGTCAACACCAATATGTGCAGTGTAATCTGGCCAATCCACTACACATATTGGGGACCATTTGTTGACCTCATTTTTGAATGAGGTTAATTTGAACTTTGAAATCAGTAATTAGGATGACCTAATCCCAAATAAGAATCTCCTAATTTAATTCTTAAGACACTATACCTAGTGACCTATGGAATCTTCCTTGGGTTGGATCTAACCTATTTGGCTTAGGTTGAATCAACCCAACTTCCAATTTGGATTAACTCAAATAAATCCAAATAAATCAAAATGAAACAAAATCATAATAAAAAAACCAAACCAAATCCAATTGAGTCAAATTGGTCATTTGAACTCAATTGGAACTAAATTTAACCCATTTAAGCCAAATGGATTAAAATGAAATAGAAATCAAAATCAATTCAAATTTAATTTAATCAAATCAAATTCAATTGATCATCAATCAAAGATGATTAAACTTAAAATTTCAAGAATTAAATTAAAATCCAACATTTTGAATCAAACCATTTGGTTTGGATTCAAATTCCAATCCAAGTCAAGTGGATTCAAACATGAACTCAAATCCATTTGAGTTTGAAATGGGCAGCCACCTATTAGTCCAAAGACTATGGTGATAATACCATAAACCACAAAACAAATTAAAATGAAGAAATAAAAGAATGAAAAAATAGAAAAAGGGGAAGAAGGGAAATTTCATTTCCCCTCTTTCATGCATATGCTATCCCATCTTTTAAGAGAATGGTTTCCTTCAAGTGAAGGCAACCAAGCAAAAAGCCAAAGAGGATTTGACTTCTCCCAAGAAAAGGAAAAAAAAAAAAAAGAAGGAAAGGAGGGGTCGGCCAAGAAGGAAAATAGCCAAGAAGCCACCCTCTATTCCAAGTGGGCAGCCTAACATGTTCACAAGGCCAAGGGGGATTGAATCCACCCCTTGACTGGTCTTATCGTCGTCGGTGGCCAGAGTTCGGCCACCAAAAATTTTTCCTAAAGAGATGGCGCACAACCAAATAAGTGGAAAGTCATGGAGCATTCCACAAGCTCAAATGAGCCTTCCATCACCTTCACCATCAAAAAAGAAGCCAAAACAAATGTTCCCCCACTTCCCACGCCACCGGGAGGCTAGAGAACAATCAAAACTAATGAGATCTAATGCCCTCTAATGGTTAAATCCAAATGAGAGCTTCTCACCTCAAATTGAAGCTACCAACACATTCTAGAGATTGGGGTGAGCTCAAATGAAACACCACCCCGACCCCTCCCCACTAGAGATCGCTGAAATGGAGGTACGCCATTAATGTTACTTTGAGCTTTTCGATTTTAGAGCTTTATGAAGAAAATTAGATCACCAATTAGATATAATCATATGGATAGGTCCTAAATCAATCACTAAATGATTTGGGATTGAAATGAGGTCCAATTCATCAATGATTAAGCAAAAATGATGGATGGCATCCGCCGACTAGCCTCTGGATTAAATCCCGACCATATGATCCTTCTATTAGGAATGAACGACCATGATTTCGGTGGACCACCAGATTTAAACACTTAAGAAATTATGGGATCGATCGGATGGTCTAGGATCATATAGGGTGGCACCGCTTTTGATGTGGTTGCCACGCGAGATCTACGTGGCCCAATTGTACTGTGCCACATGGCAGCGACGCCATGTGGGTGCCACGTCAACCCGCCTCCCTTAAAAGCCATTAAACACTAAAACTAATTAAAAATCAATTTAAAACTACAAAAATTCTAAAAATTATAGAAAAATACAAACTTGGGCTCTATGGATTTGTCTTGATGAGAGGAATCCATAAAAATTAAAATTCGCAATTAAATTTGGGTATTTTAGCCTTAATTTGGGTTTAATGAAAATCAATCAAATTTTAATTAATCTCAAACCACTAACTCATTTGTAATGAAATTTTGGAAACATGAAATTGGCATGTAACCCCACTTACCATAAAAATTTGCAATCCAATTGATCTTTGGATTGGGAATTATTGAATTTCCAAATTCCTAGGTCAATATTAATCAATAATAAATAAGAAAATTCATTAATCCATTAAATCATGAAATAATCTGAATTAATCTCAATCAAACATCATAAACTCTTGGGGATAGTTCTCTATAAACATCTGAAGTTAAAGAATTAATCAATTTCAAACCTAAAGGCTAATGAAATTAAACCTTAAGTTAATAAGATTCTTAATTAAATTGAACATTAAAACTTGAATCACCAACACTTAATAAAATCATTAATCTCCAATCCAATTAATCTAAGAATGAATTCAAATCTTAGGATAATTAAATCAAATCAAATGAAACTAACATAACTCAATCTAAATCATAACTTAAATGCCTTAGGTTAAAATAAACCAAAATAACCCAAAGTCAAAACACCAAATCAAATTAATTCAAATAAATTTAAATAAAATAAATTAAATTAAATGAAATAATTCTATCCAATCAAATGAAAATCAAATCAAATCAAATCTAAATTTCAAAGAAAAGAAATGAAACATCAATCCAAATTCAAATAAATGAAATCAAAAGGATTAATTAGAATACTTAACGATCTTAGTTAGACCTTTAGGATGAGGATTTCATTCTATTAGAAATTAGGATGTGGAATAGGTTGAGTTCCATCCAAAAATGGAATCCATTATATTTTCATTCTTGAAAATCTAAACATCACTTTAATCAAATAAAGTGAAATTCAAATAAAATGGAAAATAAATCACTAAATCATTTGAATTGAAACCACCAAAAGGTAAAATTTAAACAAACTCAAACTCAAATTGAAACTTAAACTAAAGTGACCTAGCAAAGTCTTACCACACAAACCTATCTTCTTCACACACTAGATCATTAGGTCACAGACCCTAGACTTAGATTAGGGCATTCTATGATTCTTTATGCTTCCTTGAGATGTGTTTTGATGTGTTGTGCTTCACATGTCTTTGGTGTACTATTTTAGAATGCATTCTAGGATTGTTTGCCCACTAGACTAGATGATAGGACATTCTTTCTAGATCTAACATTGTCTTTATGGGCTATGCTAGAAAGGATTGCTATCAAGAATAAAATTAAAAATGTTATTTCTTGCAGGTATGTTTAAATCCTTAAGCATAGCCCATAGGACAGGGGGGCTTGGTAAGCAACTAATGCTAAGTCCACATGTTTTTGAAATATAATTATTATATGTTGTTTGTATTTACTAGAATTTGTCTTGTAGGGCTTAAGAATTAATTTTGAGATAAAAAATGTAAATTTGAGCTTAGAATTAGGTTAAGATCTAGGGGGTCTAGGATTAGCAAGAGCTGACCCTACTAGAGATGGTACAGAGGTCCCCTGTAATGCCCAATGGAGGTCCCTGATGAAGAAGACAATTTTAGAAAGAAGACCCATAGATCTAGACTTGTAGTTCTAAGCCGAGCTATATAAGGGGAGCTCGACTGCCCATTTCTCTTTTCTTCTAAGGTGTATAGTGGTACTCGATCGCATTGGCCTATTTTTATAAATTTAGTTGGCTTGAATTATTTTGGGTGTGCAATAGGATCAACATACTTTTCTAGGTTTCTTTTTGTGTTGTGCTTTTCTTGTGAATGAATGCCTGGATGATTAGGCTCATAGAAAAAACTAAATTTTATACCCAACTTAAATCTAAACAATTGAAACAAAAACTAATGAAAACTTGAAACCTCACATAAATTATAGCCCAGGTTACATAAAATTAATTAGAAATAGTTAGGTTTGAAATCATTAAATCATATAATTATTATTCCTTGAATTAGAAAACTTCTCCCATTATAGATAAAGGGCATCTAACCTATGAGGATAACCATTCTTGGGGAAGCCTATTATTGATTTGGCCCTTCATACCCAAGCCCTCAAATGAATCTTGAATCAAACATTTAAAAATATGAAAAATGTGTATTAGTTAGATGCATTTCATACCCTACATGATCATAGGGATTAAGGAGTGAGTCTAGGTTCATAGATTCCTTTCTTAAAATTATAATAACCAGCCATCTTGTATTCATGAGACTTAGTATCATGAATTTAAAATGTGCTAGGTGATGTTAGCTAATAGACCTCTCCAGGTGGGTTGTAAGTCCAGAAGAGTCAGGGATAGGTTAGTTCCCTCAAGTGAGAGGAATGATCGATAATTCATAAAATAGAACTAGGTTGAGATCACATTGACTATAGACTAAAGCATCTTTTTGGAATAAGTCTTCAACCCTAGGTATTTTAGTAGTCTTGTGCTGTTAGAATCTAAGTCCTAGATTTCTAAGAGAATATCAACTCAAAATTTAAATTAAATTCCAAAACTTAAAGCCAAATTAAAGGATAGTTGAAATACCTACTAGGCATCCCAGTATCAATAGACATTTCCTACTTCATCCCATTTGGGCTCCAAAAGAACTCTCTCTAATTTGAATAAATCCCAATTGAAATTCCCAAAATTAATTCTTTGAAAACCAACTTTGAAATCATTAGAAATAACAACTCATTTCTTTAATGAGTATTCTTAGGAAGAGATCCTTCTTAAGTTGTAATTAACTATAGGGGCTTGCCTCTATAGGGAACCATGAACCATTTAAACTAAACCATGTTCTACCTTTTAATGTAGTTCAGGGGAAAAATCTCTGGTACATAAAAGACCCATTAGCCTTAGGAGTCTTTATTAAATGATCAAATATATTATAGGACAACATGTTTATCTTTCGAGATAATATGTTTATTTCTTAATGAAGCATTTTATCATCCAAATAAGAAATTCCTAAACTATATGTGGTGTCATAAATTTTATCCACACGTTCAAGCCAATCCTTGAAGGTAAAGTGATCCTCTAACACATGGCCTAGGATGCGGTGGTAGGGACAATAGTTAGGATCATCACTCCTGCCCACTTCCTCTAGCTTTCTAGGCTCAGGTAGATGAAAATTAGGCTTCTTAAGAATGTTCTTAAAGATCTTCCTGACTACCTCCCTCTTGAATGAGTATGGTTTGCTAAGTTTATTAGTAAGAGTAATTGGAAAGTAGCTACCTAACAATGGATACTAATATAGCTGTTGTGTAGGCTGTTATGGTGGAAACTATTGTGGTGGCCGAGGTAGTGAAAGATGAGGTGGGAGTGGATGCTACTGAACTCTAGGCCTCTCAAAGTATGCTCTCACTATTTATCCCCTAATCGACTACCACTACAATCCCTAACTTCTTCTTAAATACCTTATGAGGCTTGGGCTTAAATGGCTGGGTCTAATAAGGGTAACTATTTGGCTTCCTCTTGTAGGTTAGCCACCTTGCTTATTCATTTCTCAAGTTTTTTAATGTGAATTCCTTTAGCATGAAGGTGACCATGTCATGGATATTCTTAAGAAGAATCTTGATGGCATGCTACTCTTGCAACTGTGGTTTGATTTCATGCTTAGGTTACGCCATCTAAGAATATAATCAACAAGGGTTTCATTCAGCATTTGCTTCTCTATAATAAGATCCCCTACAATTACCCTTTGTTGAGCTCCTACAAACCTCTTTATGAAGAGATGCTCTAACTCTGTAAAGGACTTCACTAAACTATTGGGTAGTTTAGCATACCAATCAAATACAACCCCAAAAAGGCTACTAAAAACTACTTGAAGAGTAAAACATCACTACCATTAGCATTGAAATAATTGGCTAGAAAGTGTGATATGTGCTATCTTGGGTTCCCACTTCCATCAAATACCTTGAAGGTTGGTGGCACAAAACCCTTAGAGTATTGAACTACATCAAATTCCTCTGGGTAGGGTCTACCCTTTGGAACTGATGAGCTCCCTTAGGCTTGCGCTAATGCTTCCTTCACTTGTTGTTTTGCGATTTGCTTACTATTTTTTTCATGCATGGAGGTGTTATCGGTTACCTTTCTATACACACTACAGGCATCCTCATCCATAGGAGTTCTCTTGGGATGATCTAGGCTATGTACTAGCTCAGTTTGATTAACCTTCATGGGAGTAGGTTGTGAAACTAGGGCTTGGTTCTGCATGGCTAAGACCACTGCCATCAACTCCTCTACCCTTCTCTCCATCCTATCAATCTGATCATTTTTTAGCTTGATTTAGTGTAGGATGCATTAAGTTGAGTCTGATGCCTCACCTTCCTAACTAACACCTTCCTGACTAGGTTACTCCCTTGGGTATCTACCATGTGGACTTCTGCTATGTCATCTAATAGGTCATCTTCAACAGCTGTGGTGGTGGAGCGACCATGACACTCTTGGGCCACCACTCCTTCTTCACCACCATTGGGATGGAAGGTCGAGTGGGGGGGAGGGCCTTACCTCAACGGGTGGAGTAGATGAAGTGGGGTCCTTGGGATGTAGTCGTATCACCAAGGGGGATGCTCTCTCTCTAGATATGGACATGTGGAACTTAGTGGGGACTTCGGATGGTGGAACATGAATGGGTAAAGGTAGTCAACTAGTGGAGTAGTGTAATGGAAGTGACATGCTACCTCTCCACCAGATATCTCCTTCTATGGCTAGAATCGGTAGAATCTATCAGAATGATCTATCGACTGTCGATCATAATGATCAATCAAAGCGAGACGCTTGAACCTCCTCATATCCCTCTTTCCTACTTATACTGTAACTTTAGCCTCCGTGGTCCTTTACCTATGGATTTGATCCCTAACACTCCTAGGGATCACATGTCTCAGATCATACAAGGTAGTGGACTCTGAGCATCTGTGGCATCTAACTCTCCTGACATGGACCATAGACTAGCATTGGGCTTCCTCCTCTCTCTATCTGGTGTCTCATACTCTGCAGATCATGGGGGTAATACAACAATCTTTCTAATATTCTCCTCTCTTTCTAAAGCAAAGTGGGGGTGAAACCTACTACCACCAAGAAGGGGAGAGGGCTCATGAGGGGATCCCTCCTCAGCCACATGGGAGGCTTCCTCAACCTCCTTCACCATACGCTCATAATGTCTCTTGATTTTTTTATTCTTGTTACGGTGCTGGGTCTTAGTCAATGGAGTAGGCAGGAGCTAGAACTGACCTCAAATATAGGGGAGACTATCTCAAAAGTTAAGAAAACTTCCCCTTAAAGATCAGGGCAACTATAGAGATGGTACTGGTTCAAATTAAAACTGCAGCAATCATAACTGGAATAATTGGTACTCATGGTAGGGGAACCTCTATAGCCTTCATCTTCAGCGAGAGGAACTCATAATCAGAGTGCAAGTCTAACTATAGAAGTGGCTTCTTATCTGCCACCTCCTCTATACTGACTGTGGTGAGGGCATGTCCTTTGCAGGTGACTTTGAAGTGCTCAAAGCAAAGACCAAACTTGATGATGGGAGTGATTTTGAGTATGGCCTAATCTAGGGCCAAATCCACACTAGATGGGAATGAGAAAATAAGCTTGCCAATGACATGGTGGAAGACTGAGTGCTTGAAGGAAGAAAGAAATGGGTTCAACTTTTTTGTTGAAAAAGACATAGAATTAGACTTTTTCTTTGTTATTGTTGACTTTGATTTTTTTATTTTGAATTGGAACCCTCATTTAATAAATTTGATTATGTTAAATGGGGTTCATTTGTATGTTGGAGAGATTTGGAAATTTTTAAAGAAGGATCTCTTGCTTTTAAACTTCATGGGAATTTTTACAGGATGTTGGATGAACCTTGCTTTACCAAGCTAGTGGTAAGAGGTTCTTGATTTTGTTAGGTTTATCTAGTTGATTTATTTTGATTAATTTTTTTACCTATTGTTGGTCTAATATGGGTTTTAAGACCAACATGGAGTGAGGTTCTAAAACCTAAAGGATGTTGTCCACCCTTGCTTAAGGATGAAATAAGCAAGGTGCCCAATGAAAAGAAGGATAGTCTTGGGCTTATATAAAATATAAGTCCACTATCGATACTTGGAAATAATGATTGACTACTAAAGATGGAGAGAGGAATAATCCCCAGCGGAGTTGCCAGAAAAATCTATGGTGTTTTAATTCAGAGTCATATGGACACCACGCAGATCTTAGGGGGTACTTATTGAAGTTATCGGGTATGACATTGAAGTATGATGTACCATCTTAAAAGATAGAAAAGCAAGCTTCCATATTTAATTACATCCTAAGAAATAGGAATTTCTTAAGAATACTCTTGATTAATGAAGTCAATCAACATCTCCAAAGATTTCAAGGTTAAACTATCAAAGGATTGGGTATTTTTGGAAAATAAAGTGGGAATATTCATTATGGAAAGACTTATTTTCATATTCCAAAGGAAGATATGTAGGGAGCACTCATGATACTATGAAGCCTAGTGAGCACTCCAATCTATCCTATGGTGAGACTTTATATATTTGAAAGAGAAGATTTATCTTAATTTGAGTTGAAATTTTATTAGAATATTAGGACTTATGTTCATAGCTCGAAGAAAATAAGTAGCCTCGATCTTAAATCTAGAATGTTTTAGCATAAGCTAAAAGCATGACCTAAACTTAAACAGAAGGGGACATAGTAGTTTACCTCCATAAGAAAGGATAAATGCATCCCGACTCTTCTGGACTTACAACCGCCCAGAGTGTCCATCAACTAACACCTCCTACAATCCAAAATCATGTTGGATTATCTTATGAAATTGCAAGATAGCTATTTGTTATTTAATTAGGAAGGAGGCTAGAGTCCTAAACCCACTCCCTAAGAGACTAGATCATGACTGACATGAAGGCATGACTTAGACTAAAATGTAAAATTTACAAATTTTTATATCATTTTTGACACAATCTTTTGGATGAAGGCTTAGGATAATTATGTCTAAATGCATGATGAAATTTAAATTATTGGCTAAATCAATGGGATGAGGTCTTCTCCACTACAAGATGCCCACACAAGTCAAGCATTCTTCTATCGTGCAAGAGTGGTGACCCCCTATTCAAGAATGAAATAATATGATATGCATGATAATAAAACATACATCATTCAGCTAAGGGGTTGCTAAATCTTTTAATTATCTTCATTATATCCTAAGCTTTAAAGTGAGCTTATGAGTTATTTTAAAATTTGGTTGTGAGTTATTAGTGGGGGTAGAAAATTAATTTTGTCCTATAGCATATCGCATCTAGGCCACACATTCAAACATAAAGCCTAAGAAACTAATAAAGAACATATAATTTGTATTGCATAATCTAAGCACAATAATCAAACATTTATAGATTATCATGAAAGAATAAGAGGTCAGTGTGGCCGGATATTGCCGTACACCCTAGAAAAGAGAAAAAATTGGGTAGCCGAGCTCTACCCTTATACAACCCGAATTACAATAAAATTTTACAATTATAATTAAATAAATGCTATGGGAGTCTTTATTCTTCATCTTTTCTTCTTTCTTTTGATTTGATTGCACTCCAAGGCTTCACAAGGCCTCCCAGAACTTTGCCTTCAAGCATTGCTCATCTTAAATGCCATAGCACTAATCCTAATTCCTATTGCAAATTACATATTTATTAAAATTAAAATCTAACTACACCTGCAAGATAAATGTTAGCTAAACATTCATACAAATTCAAGTAGTTATACTCTATAATTTGGACTTAGCACCTTGTACATGAGTAACTAAGTGCACCTGTCCTAATATGGATTATACAAAGTAGTATAAAACAACATTTATATTTGATTTTAGCCAGCATAATCCCATAAAACAACATCAACAACTAACATCCCATCCTTAATAGTTCTAACATCTAGTCTAAAACATCACATCATAAAATGAAACACAACATCATAGTATACATAATCCTAACTTAGAGGAAGAAGGGGTGACTTAGTATTCTAATGTGTGTGCTTAGGCTTAGCATAGTATGTCTCAGCTAATCTTTAGAATTTCAATTGGCTAAGGTTTGGAATTGCTTAAGTTAAACATTAGGGTGGTTTCATTTCAAGTTATTTAGAGAATTGGTGAATTTTAATTTGTACTTTCTTTTGTTTCATTTGATATTTACTTAGCATCTAATTGTTGTGAAGAGAGGAAAGAGGTTTGACCCTCTTCATCCCTATCCTAAGCTATTTTCTAAAGGCATGTTATTATGACTTGGTTTCTCTTAGTGAACATTTTATTAAATATTTTATTAATCTTATGTTTGGATTAATCTTAAAGAATTCTATTCAAACATGAAAGGCATCTTAAGATTAATGAGATTGAATTACTATCACATGGATAAGGTCATATCATTCCTTTTCATCATCAATAGCATGTATATGATTTAGGACTTAACATACATATACATGCAATGTATTTTTGGCACACTTAGATGATTATGAATGCATAAACTTTTGTTAAAAATAGAGGTTTTATTCTTCAGCTAAATACACTTACACATGTATTAAAGATTTAAGCAAGTACGTGTCATTGTTTAAACCATGGAAGTGAGATAATCTAAGACCTCCTTGGGGCTACTCAAAGCTCCATATTCCCAGAATGTCAGACTATATACTTATTATCTTAAATACACATGAATGTATACACAGCCATGAGAATGAGAATCATGCAAAAAATTGTATGTTAAAAAATTTATTTATTCATGTAAAGTAAAGTTCTATTCAAATTCTAGTACATGTACACATAAGGATGAAATTAAGTAAGTACATGTCATTCTTAACTAGGGAAGTGAGGTAATCTAAAACCTCCATGGGGCTACTTAAAGCCTCATATTCCTGGGATGTTCAGACTATATACTTACTAACATTCAAACATATGTAAACAAACACATGGATCATGAAAGTAAAATAATACTTTAACATATTTAAGCTATAAGCAAATGTAGTTCATGTGCAATATTTATAACTAACATCAATTTAAACCTTCATTTATAATTTTAAAAATATTTTTGGAATTTATTAGTGATAATAGCTAAACATATAATAAGATTAATCTAACACATGCAACTTACATGTAATTTAATTCAATTGATTCTTTTGTTTGAAAACATGAATGGATGATATCAAATGACATGCAAAATTTATAATGATTGAAAAGGAATAATTGAACACTTCTATATAATCCATTCAACTTCATTAATTCCTAAGGACAATCTAAATAGAATCATTTAAGATCAACCAAAGCTTCTTATGGAATTTGATGTTTATGTTTGAATTATTAAACTTAAAGAGGAGAAATAACATTTGTTGTTTTAACCCCATCCCACATTAATGACTTAATATTTTTAAGGAAAAGTAATTAAGTGAATTTTATTGATTAATTAAGTTCAAATCTTTAAGCAAGTAATTTATTTTCCTTTTCCTAAATCTCTTTTATTCAATTACCCATTTAATTATGATCATCCAATGATATGCAAATGAGAAATTAAAATTTCAATGCACTTAGGGACTTATTCCATGAGGCTCATAATTAAATATTAATTAAATTAAAGACGGATCTAATTAAGTACTTGTATGGTTTTCTCACACCCGTGGGTTAACCATAATTTCCTTACAGGTCTTTATACTATTGGACACATAAAGAGAAACCCATAAATTCAAATTAAATTATCTAATATAATTATCATTTCAATTGATTTAATTTCATCATTCATTTTTTATTAATCCTTAATTAAATCATTTTAATTAACCCTCCTATAGAAAGGGGTTTAGGCAAAATGATTAAGAAAGAGGTCTTAATAATTTACCCTCATCATTTTCACTATTAACTGTGCTTAATCAAGTTTAATTAATTAATTTTTACTATTTGGAATTTTTAATAATTATTAAATTACTTAATGAGGGTAATTAATATTTGAATTTTCAATTCTCCTAATTACCTAAGTAATAAATCTCAAGAAAATTATGGGAGGTAGAGGACATCGTAAAGACTCAACACATCCAATTTTAGATTAATTGGCCAAATAATTAAGGTTTAATTAAGATAATTTTAAAAAACTTCAAACCCTAATTAAGCATTATTCACTATTCAAACATTAGAGATCTTATTTTTATTAACTTCTCCTCTATTTACCCTTTTCAAAATGGGTTTACTCATATTTTTAGGATTTTTGTACAATTAGTTATGAATTTTTGAAATTTTGAGTAATTAATGACATTTTTAATACTAATTAATCCCTAACTCTTGATGTGATGTGGGAGCTGATGTGGCATCTCTTTCCATGTCGCGCCATGGGACAGGCTACTTAAATCATCCCCCGTGGTGGCTAAGTTAACGGTCGTGGTTTCATCCTCACCGTCTGATCTTGGATTGGACAGTGGGGATTAATCCCATGATATCTAAAGGATTAAATCAAGATTTTTAGTAGATTAAGTCACGGATGTCCATTCTAATCATGCAGAATGGACGGTGGATGATCCTTCATCCCCCGAGCGCTGGATCCAAACTCACTGGAGCTTATGGGATGTTGGGATCAACTTGAAACTTTTGGAGAAGAGATCTAAGGATATCCAATGGTAGAAATCATACAAAATCACAAAACTCTTCATAAAAGACCAACTCTTATTAAATTTTCTATGGCTTGCTGAAATTTATCTCATTTGGAGCTTGGAAAAGATGGCCGAGGTGATCTTGAGATGAAGCCTAAAATAACTCAAAAATACAAATTTGGTGTTACCTCACTTATCATCTAGAAATGGTTTTAATCAATCGTTTTGACTTCAAAAAAAGAAATGAATTTCATGAGTGGGGTTGGTATGGATAGTGGTTTGATGAAATAAGAAGCACGATTTGAGGATGAGGATGCTCGTAAACTCTTAAAGAAGCTCTGTCTATGGTTTCAATTGTATGGGGAGGAGTAAACCCTCCTCCCCAATTATCGATGATTGGGATCAATTCAACTTTTGGCAGTTGTTTGGCGTCGGCGTCGAGTCGGTGATGAGCTGGGTGGAGGTCTTGAGTCAAGGCATGGCATGGGCTGAGGTGGTCTGTACCTCCTCCCCCAAGTGTGCTAATGGGAAGCCATGGGTTAACTCACCCTCTCTTGACCCATGGCTAAACCCAAATATCTTTGGGTCACGTGGGTCAGTGGTTTATGTGTCCAAAATGGGCTAACGGTGGTTGTCAAGGGTTGATGGGTAGGTATGACCAAACAAATGTGGATTTTATTTTATTTGAATGGGTTTGTCTAATGGGTTTTGGCCAAATATAGGCTGAACATAGATTAGGTTCATTGGGTTGACCCAAGGATGGGTCATGCCAAGTTTGGTTGGGTTTAGACTTGTTTGAATGGATTTGGCTCAATTTGACCCAAATAGGTCAAATTAGATTCAATTGGGTTAGGCTGACCAATCAATTGGGTTAGGTTGACCAATTGGTCAAATTGAATAAAATTGATGGTTTACGTAAGTTCAAATGATCATTTTGGATGTTTTGGTTCAAATGGTTTGGTTTAATTTGAAGTGGTTTTGGATTTGGCTCATATAGGTTCATACGGGTCAAATGGGCTAAGTTGACCAATTTGGTCAAATTGACCAAATTGGCTTGGGTGGAGCATTGGTTTAGGTTCAATTGATGATTTAAGAATGATTGTAGGTGTTGATTTGAATTTATTTGGCATTGAGAATGATTTAGCTCAAATTGACCCTTTAGGGCAATTTGGGCTAAATGGGTCAATTGGATTGGTTTGATCAAATTGGGTTCAATTGAGGATTATATCATGTTCAACAATCAATTTATGGTTGATTAGAGCATTGGTTTCAATAAATTGGGTTTGGAATGAAATTTGACTAAATTTGGCCCTTTAGGTCAAATTGGGTTAACTTGGGTCAAGGGGGCCAAATGGGCTTAGTTAGGTCCAATTGATAGTCAAATCATTTTTAATACTCAATTCATGATTAATTGGAGGTATTGGCTTCAATAAATTGAGTTTAGAATGAAGTTTGGGGCTAATTGGGTCAACTTGGGTCAAGTGATCAAATTAGATTGGTTTGACCTAATTGATTGTAATTGGACAATCAAGGGTGGTCAACAATCATTATAGAAGGGATTGGATGGGTTCATTCAATCCAATTTGGGTTGGATTGAGGTTTGGGTCAAATTGATCATTTATGTCACTTTGGGTCAAGTGTACCAAATGGTTCCATTAAGTTGAATAGGATTGAATTAGTTTGGGTTAAGTTTGATAATTGATTTAGGATTGATTGATGGCTTTGATTGTAATTGATTTGGGTTTAATTGGGTTTTCACTCAAATGGGCTAGGTTGGGTTAATTGGATTGATTTGGCTCAATTGGTTTGATTGTAGGTATTGGAAGGGTTTGAAATAGAGATTTGCATAGTTGGAGTGCTTTTGTGAAGTTCAATTGGATTTGGTTCAATTGAATGGGCTTTGGGTTTGATCGATAAGATGATGGTGGAATTGATTTAAGTTAATTTGGCTTGGAGCTTGGATATGAGATGAAATCAAATTGATGTTGATTGTGTTGCTTGGGGTTTGGTTTTGGATGAGTGGACAAGCATGGGTCATGGTTTAGGCCATAGGGTAGGTTAGACCTATTTACCCTAGAGTATGACCTAAGCTTGGGGTATGCCTTCTTAAGTCTCTAGGCTTGGGTTTAGTGTTCCCTTAATCACTAGAAGTATTATGACTAGGGAAATCCAAGTGTCTAGAAGATTCCTAAGTCTAAGGTAAGAAGGATGAATCATTACTCCAAAAGTGAGCTCAACAGATACCAAAGAAGGTGAAAGATGTATGTATAAGTTAGCCAACCAAAGAGATAGGAGAAGTAAAGATCTAGTTCAAGTGAGGTGTATTAAAGATGAAAATCATAAAGTGTTTTTCTTAGAAAAGGATTTGAAAATAGGAGTATGAGGTATTTTGATAATCCTTTTAATGAAGAATCTGACAATACGATTGATTTTAGCAACCTTAATATCCTAAGTAAAAAATAGAGAATTTTGTTTTTATCATCGTATTAGTAAAATTAAAGTTATAGAAGCTTTAAGGAAAATGAAGTGTGGAAAAATATTAGGACCTAATGATATTTCAATAGAAGTGTGGAAATATTTAGGAGATCAAGGAATTTCTTTGCTTACAAATTTTTAATGTAATTTTAAAGACTAAAAAGATGCTAGATAAATGGAGAAAGAGTTTGTTGATTCCTATATTTAAGAATAAAGGTGATGCACAAGAGTGTGCACATTATAGAGGTTAATGTGTCATCATTAAAATTATGGGAGAGAGTAATTGAGCATATTTTATGATGTGATACAAAAGTTTCTCACAATCAGTTTGGTTTCATGCCAGGTAGATCTACCATGGATTCTATATATTTGTTAAGAGGTTTGATGGAGAAGTATAGAGAAAGTATGGAGGATCTACATATGATATTTGTTGATTTAGAGAAAGCTTATGATAAAGTTTCAAGAGATGTTCTTTGGATAGCTCTAGAAAAGAAAGGAGTTAATATTGGTTATATTAAAAATCATTAAAGAGAGCTGTTACATGTGTCCAAATACAAGGAGGATTGACAAAATATTTTCCTATTACAGTAGGATTACTCAAGGATTAGCTTTAAGCCCTTATCTTTTTTCTTTAATTATGGATGTTCTTATTAGGAATTTACTGGAAGATGTAACTTGTATATGTTTTGTTGATTGACATTCTTCTTATTGATAAGACTAGAGAGGGAGTCTAAGAAAAACTTGAATTATGGAGGTCAACCTTAGAATCTAAAGGTTTACATTTAAGTAAATCTAACATTGATTATACGGAGTGTAATTTTAGCTGTAGAAGTTCTAGTGGTAGTGTTGTGACATTGGCTGAATAAGTCATTAAAAAGAGTGAGCGATTCATATATATATATGCTCTATTGTTCAAAATGATGGTGAAATAGATGGAGATGTTATTAGTAGGATTCAAGTTAGATGGTTGAAGTGGAGGAATGCATCTGGCTTATTGTGTGATAAAAACATACCGCTTAAACTTAAGGTAAAATTTTATAAGATGGTGGTAAGACCTACAACGATTTATGGTGCAGAATGTTGGCCAACAAAAGAGAGCATAAGACTAAGTTAAGTGTTGTAGAGATGAGGATGCTCAGATGGATGAGTGGCATTACTATTAAAGTTAAAATGAGAAATGAGTATGTTCAAGAAAAAGTTGGAGTAGCTTCAGTGGCAAATAAGATTAGAGAGAGTCACCTTAGATGGTTTGGACACATTAATCATTTACCATCGATGACCCAATTAAGAGAGTAGATGCATTAGATTTGCCTTATGTTAAGGAAGGTAAAGGCAAACCTAATAAGACTTGGTTAAGATGTAGAAAAAATTACCTTCTATGCTTGAATTAAATTAGAATTTGACACATAATATGACACAATGGAGAAGAAGGATTCATGTAGCCAACCCCACATAGTGGGATAAAGGCTTATTGTTGTAATTTAATGAGTTGAGTTGGTGAGTTCTTTTTATTAAATGGAATATATTCACGAATAATGTCTTGAACAGGTTTTTGATTAGTCACATAATAATAACTAAAATAAAGAATAAAGTCACTCAAGCTAAAGCAACAAATCCTTTATCGAATAAAGGTTGATCCTCCATTATACCAAGCTTCCATCCTCTAACTTAGAGTTATATCTAAACTCTCCAAGATCATGAAGACAAAAATCTCTATTTAAAAACTTTAAAGTACAATTTTTATGTATTTATCATTTATCATCACCATACTATTTTAAATATGTAAAACCAACTTCAAAATTTTAAAATAGAAATATAATTGAATGACTTGGTAGTGCTATCCTATGGGCTTTTAGCTCTTCTTTATGATTAGTTCTGAGGGAATTATAGTTATTCTTGCAAAACTCCTATGGGCTTCTAGCATTCTTATAGGGAGTAATCTAACTACTTTTAAGTTTAGCACATTTTGTTCTATTTTATCTTTATTTATTATAACAAAAAAAAAAAGATTTTTGAAGATTGAATAGATTTTCCCTATATTTTTAGTTTTTTTTATAAGTTTTGCATTCAATAAAATGAATAAACTCATTTAGGTGAGTTTTATAAGTATTATAATTTCAAAAAAAAATAAGAGAGTAGAGGGTTTAAGGATAAAATATCTTGAACTCATCTCTACTCTTTATTCTTGGGACTTCTTATTTAGCATGTGTTATAAGTTCATAAGCTTCTATTTTAACTCAATCCTTGATGATATAGGTTTTATCCAAGACTCCAATTGGTACCAACACCATATTGTGAGTTGTCGATCTACTTTCTTAAGTACCAAGTTGGCAGGTTGAAACTACTTCTCTCTAACATTAATATTAGATTATTAGACAACTCTCCTTTAGATCTCTTCTTGCCTCATTAAATATTAGATCCTTAATTCCTCCAACATATCAAGTACTATTTGTATCCCTTCATCATTAGTAGCTTTCCATTCCTTGTGCTAGATTTTTCAAAATTTGTTACAACAACTACTCTCTAAGTATGCAAATTATATTCTATTGGAAATATTATTTTTTCTCTAAGAAAGAATAAATGGTGTTTGTCCAATAGTAGTAGATGGAGTTGTTCCCAATGCCCATAATATTGATGGAAGCACTTCAACCCACCTACTCTTTGTGCCTTCTACTTTTGTTCTCAAAACATTGAGAATGAGTTTCTTTGTTGCTTCTACTTGACCATTTATGTTTTGATAATGGACTGAAGTAAATTTTAAATGGATTCTTTGATTTTTGGCAAAAATCTATTACCTTTTTATTTGCAAACTACATGTTATGATTATTCATAATAATCATAATTAGTTGTTGACCTCATTTTTAGAATGAGCTCTCAACCCCTCCATCTTAGACATAGGACTTCTCTTAGACTTTAAAAATTCCTTAGTTTTAAGACACATCTAGTGATTAGGTGGACACTTAACCTAGCCCTAGAGACTTAGAAGAATTAGCCATATGAATAGGTCATGCCTTAGAGGTGTTAGGAAAATCTACCTACACTTAGCTTGAACCATTCCTCAGTTTCCTTCCTTCAAGTCAAACTCTAAATCAATCTTACTTGATTTTCTTCAAACTCAAATCAACTCCATGTGATTCAAATCCAAGATTGAAATCCATGATTGAAACCCATGAGTGAAATTCCTATGTTCAATTTTTCCTAAGTCCTTAATTTCTCTCTTATGGACTTAGCCTAAATTATGATCAAACCAATTCAAATCCTTTAGATTTTCTCATGATTCATTTATATTCTCATTTATATTCACATATATAAATTAAGTATAAATTCAAACCTACCAAACTAAACTCAAAATTCAAAATCAATTCATGAAATTTTCTAAGTCCTTTAAGTTTTCCTTCATGGACTTAGCCAAAATCAAATCTAAATCAATTTCAATTCATGGGATTTTCTCAAAACACATTTATATTCTCATTTATACTCACATATATAAATAAAATATAAATACAAATCAATCAAATCAAATCCAAAAATTAAATTCCAAATCTAAAATTTTCCTAAGTCCTTTATGGACTATGCCAAAATCAAATCTAAATCAATTCAAATCATGGGATTTTCTCATAACTCATTTATATTCTCATTTATATTCACACATATAAATGAAATATAAATACAAATCAATCAAATCAAATCCAAAAATTAAATTCCAAATCAAAAATTTTCCAAAGTCCTTTGAATTCCCCTTAATGGACAAAGCATAAATCATCTTCAAATCAATTCAAATTCATGGGATTTTCTCATAACTCATCTATATTCACATATATAAATGAAATACAAATATAAATCAATCAAACCAAATTCAAAAATTCAAGCTCCAAACTCCAAATTTTCCTAAGTCCGTTAAATCCCTCTTAATGGACTTAGCCTAAATCATGATCAAATCATTTCAAATCCTTGAAATTTTCTCATGATCCATTTATATTCTCATTTATATTCACATATATAAATGAAATATAAATTCAAACAATCAAAACAAATTTAAAAAATCAAACTCAAAATAACTCAAAATCCAACCTAAGCCTTTCAAGTCAAAATCTTGAACTTAGCCTAATCAACTTCAAATCAAACCAAACTCTTAATTTTCCTTCATGATTCAATCAACACTACAATCATGAATCCATATATAAATACAAACTTCAATCACCAAATCAAAATCCAATTCAAAAATCAAACCCCAAATCCCTTCATATTCTTCCTTTGAATATGAAATTATCAAATGAATCAAAACTCATTTGACTTCAAACCACTTACAAATGGATTTATATTTCAATCATAAGTTCTTATACAAGTTCAATCAAATTCAAATCAAGCTTTGACCAAGCCATTTGACCCACTTAGGCTCACTTGACCCAAAGTGACCTAAAGTATCATTATCAGCCAAATTCTAATCCTAACCAAATTATATTGAATCAAATTACTTATGCCTCTCATCATGATCAACAATCATCATGGGATGATCAATCAACCAAATTGGGTCAAACAAGTCAAAGACCAAGTCAACACTTAGCCAAAATGAAACCTAACATAGCCAAATTCCACCATAAGCCAAATTGATTGAAACCATTGATCTAAGTTCATTCATGAACTATGTTTGAACTTGACCAAGTCAACATTTGAGCCTAACCTAGCCCAATTGGCCACTTGACCCAAGTTGACTCAACTTGCCTAAAAAGTCAAAATGTGTCAAAACTTGATCTAAGCCAAATTGATTCAAACCAATGGGTCAAGTTCATTCCAAATCACTTGTTGAACTTGACCAAAGCCTGGCCAACTAGACCTAACCTAGCCCAATTGACTTTAGACCCAATTTGAAAGGGGTTATGTTGAGCCAAATTTGAACTTAACAAAATTGATTGGAAACAAAGATACCAATCCACTCCATATGACTAACCAAACCTAAACCTACCCTTGACCCAAATAGATCAAATGGGTCAAATTTCAACTAACCCATTTGACCTAAATGAAGTCATATGAGCCAAATTCAAAACTAATCCAAATTGAATCAAACCAAAGCCACCAAAACATTTCAAATGGTCATATGAACTTGACCCATCCTTTGGTTTGACCCAATTTGTCCAATTGGTCAACTTGACCCAAGTTGACCCATTTTGACCTAAATGGGTCAACATGAGCCAAACCTCATCAAATGAATTCCAAATCTCATGAAACTTGCCCAAACCTAGTTTCTCCACATACTCAACATATCCAAATTAAAAAATCAGCATGACCATTATACATCTAGGCCATAAAACAAATTATGGACTAATCCATGGTAATTTTGTCATGCCCTCTTCATATCAACTTGGTTCCTTCCTAATAGCTCAAGAGGACCTAATGGAGAGTGGTGCACCCAACCCAATGGGTTTGGGTCAGCCCAAATGGACCCAAGGCCAAACTCAACCCCATGGGTCAAATTGGCTCATTCAAATCCTCCCTCCACCCAATTTGATGCACATGAGATGTTGGCAATCCACTCAAAATCTCAAACCGATCATGTGCCAACTCAAACAGATCAAACAACCCCTCCAATGTGGTTAATTGGATCAAAACAACAAGCTATGTGTCGGCCATCTGATTGCCATAGGGGGAGATATACTCCCCCTAATTCAATTTGAAATCATCATTCCCACATTCGATGGAAACCTAGACAGTGTTAGGAAAGATCAGAGAGCCATCCTAAGCTTTCTAAGAAGGATTTAAAATAGCTACTTCTCAATTTTCTTTATTGAAAAATAGGGGAGCTATTTCGAATCTTCAACTTCCTCTTCACTCAAATCAATCCCAATTCCTCTTGCACACTCAGAGGATCAAACTGAGTGCACTCAAGCTCTCATTTGAGTCCCCAAAGCAAGGAGAGCCTCAATTAGATCAAAGATCAAAGGAAGTGAAGTGGTGTTGGTCCATAGAAAGATTCACTCAACCCCAAGGCTTGAAACTTTCAACAGGGCTTCATATCCACTAAACGAAGCTACCTCATCAAGCTCGAGCGCCGGTGATCACCTCTGGCAAGGTATGGAATTTTTTGGCCACTTAGCTTAGGGGGTGTCTTTTGTGAAAGGAATTTTCAAGTCATGAGAAATCCACCATTGGATAGGCTTCTCCTTAACTTTAGATGGTGTGGAACAATTTCATTCCAATCTGAGCTCAATCGAGGTCAGATCTTCCCTAAGATCATGGACGGCCTCTATTGATTCTAAGGAAGAACTCAGATGATCCTGGCCATCCATCCATGCATTTTGGATGGACGGCTATGATTATTCCCACATTTTAGAAATGATTTACCCCTTTTAAAACCATGGGGTGATCCCTAGCCGTTCAATCCTTGATCGAACAGTAGGGATCAAAATGCATTCGGCCGCCACCCTAATACGACACTTAAGTGAATCCCTCACCATGTGACGCATGTAAAGCGCGCTGACCGTCACCATCGTGTGTCGCACTGTGAGCTGAGGGATTAGTTAGGAAATTTAATTAATGTTAATTAATCTCTCGATCTTCAAAAATTCATATCTCCCTCAATAAAATTCAAAATAATATGAAATAAAATTCAATTGAAAGATAATTCAACCTAAAATATTTTAAAATGATTTCAATGGATTTTGAATTATTCTTTTCTTTGATTTTAGGTTTTATTAGAAATATCATTTTGCTAATTACTTCTTAATTAGTCTTCTAATTGATCCCAAAAATCTTGGGTATGTTTTAAGGGATAACCTCTACCTCTCCTAATTTTTTTGAGATTTATTTAAGGCTCAATTAGGAGAATTGCAAATGTGTTTTCTAATTACTACCTTTAACTAATTAAGGATAATTAAGGTTGGATTAGTGTTTTAATCCATTATTAAGGTTGATTAAGGTTAGATCCAATGAATAGGAGGCTTTGGGAATAATTTTAGGGTATTTCCCCTAAGTTATTCCCTAAACCCCTATCTTTCCTTCCTTAAAGGGTTAATTCATTAATTATCCCTTAATTAATTTCTAAAAATTCTAAAAACTTCTAGAACTTAATTAATCTACTTTTGGTAGATGCTTAGGTGTTTAAGATCCTAAGTTCAATTAAGGAAATCAAAACCCAATTCATATGTGTAAAGAGGTGTTTTGAAATTACTTAAGCTAAACCCCTTAGCTTAATTAACCATTAATCATGAGCCAAATTGCATTAGGCCCTTTTCTTTCTAGGTGCATTGGTTTAAATTCCTTGTGAGTTTTATGTCATCTCATTGGCTCATAATTTTGGTTAACTATGGTAAGGTGGTGTAGGTAAGGGTTAATTAACTTAAATTCATACCTTAACCTAATTAATATATAAAAATAAATCTAATCATCTAAAAATTTAAACAAATATCAAACACATGTGGGAATGGGTTAAGAATAGAAAACTCAATTCACATTTTCAAAATTAAATCAAACCTAAGATCAAACAAAAATCACATTGAATACACTTTGATTTATTTTAAGCTTTCTTATTTCATAAGATTGTATTTATGATTTAATTAAAGTGAATGTGTTTACATGCTTTCATTGCTTTAATTCTTTCCCCAACATGCTAAATGTGTGTGTCATATGATTTCATGCATCCATATTTTTCAAATTCAAATTTAAAAATGAAATTGTTTACTTTATGTCAAATTTGCATGTGTTGGCTAAAGTAAAAAATATGAGTGGCTATTATCGCTACTAAATTCAAATTATTTTTAAAACATATAAATCAAATGCCTAAAATTGAAAGTGTGCTACTTATATTTTAATTATAAGCTTGCATGTGAGAGAATATAAGGATGTGCTTAGTGTAGGTCTTCCTCCTCTTTCTTTTAGTATAGTTTTGAATAGGATTTGGTAAGATGTATGATTCATTTGAAAAGAACATAACACTTGCATAATTCCATATCCTATTCATCCCTATGCTATTACTTAAGAAGAAAACCTATGCTTGCACATATAAATTGCATAAACAAAACAAAATCAACTAATACAACTTTTTCATTCTATCTTTTCCATTTCCTTTCTTTTGTGCACATGTTTGTATTTAAGAATAGTGGTATATTAGGTTGGACAACCCTGAGGTTGCGAGGCTTTAAGTAGCCCTAAGTAATTCTTGTACCTTATACCTCTGGTTAACAATGGCGCTAACTCACTTATGCCTTTCTTACTTTCATGTGTGCATGTGAAAATTAGATAAGAAACACTTTTCTACTTAATGAAAATCATGCATCTTAAATTTCCAAATTTTCTTAGATGAATTGCTTAGCATGCATCATAAAGCGTGTTGAACATTCTCATTTTGTATGCATAGATTTGCTTAGGATTCATTCATATGCATGTTATACATGTTGGGAAAGAAATGAAGAGATGTATGTTTTGTGAATTTGGTTCATTTTATTTAATCTTAAAATGCCTTTCTTTTTGAATGGGTTTATTTAGAATTTATTTAAACTTAGGATTAATTAAAATATTTAATCAAAACATTCAATAAAAAAACTAAAATGTGAATCTACTTTAGAAATTACTTAGGTTAGGGAAGGAAAGAGAAGTTCTCTTCTCTTCTTTCTATAACTTAGTAATTAATTGTAGGATTCACTTGAATCTAATAAAAACATGAAATAAAATCAACCCCAATCAATTAAACAACTTAAATGAAACCCTCTTCTAAGTTGAACATGTTTTCACACTTAGAAAATTCTAACTTAAAGCCATACCTAAGCATACCACACAAACCTTCAAAGCATACACATTAGCCTAAGTCATCACTTCTAGCTTTAGGTTAGGGAGGCGCATGGTTTGATGTTTATTTTGTTTTGTGATATATGTTTTAGACGATGTTGGGGTGAATGCTCATAGAATGAATGGTAGGATGCTCTAGTCTAGCCATTACGCAGGATTGTGCTTAAGGGGAGCTATCATAAATAAAAATATAAATACTTTTGCTTGCAGGTGGTTATACTCCTAAGCATAATCCAATAGGCCAAGTGGACTTAGTCACCCATGTGTGGGTTGATAAGTTCAATATACATGCTTGGAATTTGTGTGATTTATTTTAGCTAATCTCTATTTTATAGGTGTTGGTTAGATTTCTATTCTTTTTTTTTCATGTAAATTTATGCAATTAGGATTTTAGAATGATTTTTATGGGGATTAGGATGAGCATCGATCATAACATCCTATCTAATGCACCATGTGAAGCCTTGGAGCATCCACCATCCAACTATCCAAAAGAAAGAAGAAAAGAAGAAGAAAGAAGAAATGAAGCTTGATGGCCCCCATAACAATGAATTCCTTGCTTAATTGTAATTTAATTCATTTGTAATATGGGTTGTATAAAGGTAGAGCTCGGCTATCCAATTTATTATTTTTGGGTTTGTACGGTGGTGTCCGACCACAATGGCCTTTTTTTTTTGTGATTAGTTGTATAAATTGATTGATGATTTAGTTAGCTTTTGCATTAAGTGGCATCTTTTCCTATTTTTTTTTACTTTATGTATGGCTGATGTGATTAGGCTTTAGAAAAACATAAATCTTTTACCCAACTTAACAACTCAAAACTAAAAATAAAGAACTCATAACCTCACCTAAAGCTTAGGTTTAAAATCAAGATAAAAGAATTAGAAACCCCTTAGTTGGATGAATCTTTCTTTTATAATATCATGCAGCATCTTATTTCACTCTTGTTTGGAGGGATTCCACCTTTGCGAGAGAAACTTAGCTTGACCTTTAAGAGCCATGATGGAAATACACCTTCTCCCTTCTAGCTGATTTTGGCCAATAACTTGATTTCTCATGCATTAGTCATATGAATCCTATTAGCCTAAGTCAAAATAATTATCCAAAAATGAAAATAAAAGGAAATTTGAATTTCATTATATTTAGGTCATTTGAAGCATGTCCTTACATGATTTAGTCTCTTTAGGGAGTGAATTTAAGGACTTAGTCTCTTTCTAAATTAATACCTATATCTTGCATAAGCATAAGACTTGCCTACATGTATTTAAAATTGTAAAAGGAGTTAGTTGACCACCCCGTGATAAAAGTCCTGGTTTGTCATTTTGTGAGGCAAACCAAATACCCATTTTTGTCTTAAATTTAATGTGCTACCGCCAAAAGCTCCTAGATTTAGGTTCTGGTTGCTTTTCCCTTTTGTGGGCCATAATTTCTCACCTCTTAGGCATTTCCTTAATCTTGTGTTAAAGGATCATAAGTCTTAAATTTCTAATAAAAAATGCAACTCAAACAAACTAAATCAATTTCAAAAATGTAAAGCCCAACCATAGGATAGTATGAGATGCTTGCTAGGTTTCCTAGCATCGTGGGCATCTTCTACTTATCTTTCTTTTGGCTCCGATAATAACTCCCTCCCTTTGATCAATCCCATTTGATCTCCAAAAATGAACTAATCGATTAATAGTCCTTTCCTATTGCAATCTTTGAATACAATGATCATTTACCTTAATTAAGAGTATTCCTAAGGGATCTCATTCCTTAGGATGTAATTAAATATGGGGGCTTGCCCCTGTATGAAACTTAACGAACCTGGTTTAAATAAACCCTGCTTTATTTTTCCATGTAAAGTAGGGGAAGAATCTTTGCTACATATGCAGACCCATCATCCTTAGGAGTCCTTATTGAGGTGATTAGGTCCATTAAAGGGTAGTGACTTCTATCTTTCAAGATAGTACATATTTCTTGATGATGTACATCACCCAATAAGCACACATCTTGGATCTGGCATCCCAAAAAGATGAATTTCTATATTCTTGCCTTCTCTTTCTCCCAAATAGATTTGAAGGTGACTCCTATAGAAATTTTTCACCATAGCAGCATATACCTATAGATGATATATGAACAAATGAAATTGTGTACAACTTTAATAATAAATTTAGCCAGTATCTTGCTTCTATCCACTTTAAAAAATAATCACTCATCACTATGATATACTTTCTATGGCCCTTCAAGGCCAAGAAGATCCATGTCCCATAAAAAGCAAAAGGTCATAGGCTAGTCATAAGCTAGAGCTTGTGTGATGATTGGAGTCAAATTGGAGTGAATTTTTGACATTGCTCGTAATGTCTACAGAATTCTTCTATATCTTTATGGAGTGATGGAAAGAAAAAAACATTGCCTTAAAACTCAATTTTCCAATGTTCTACCCCCGAATGAGTGCAATCTCAGTAATGAACTTCCTTTAATACACAATGACTCCATCTTCTTTAAACACAACAAAGATATAAGAATAAGATGGATCTTTAAAACCAATAGTCATCGATAAGTAAGCATTATGCTAAATTAATTTTAAGCTTTTGGGTTTAACACACCAAAATTTTAATACCATTCTTAAGATATTCAGCATAGTGATCAACCTAACTCAACTTTACTTCTAAGTAAACTCTATGACTTCTAGTTTAAATACTAATTTCCCATCAAGTTTCCTCTACTTTAACAATAAATAAGTGAATTAAACTTTTTTCCCTAGAGATGTATTCAATATTGAAATATTCAAACTTCCTAATCTTTATGTTGGCTTTGTAAGAAATATATTTGCATAGTTTCTTCTCAAGCTTTAAATTGTTCTTTTAGTTGGTTCACCATAATCTAAGAATTAGACTTGATGAATAGATGCCTTGGTCATAACCTTGTATGAATCTCAAGCCTACAGTGAGAGCTTGATATTGTGCTTGGTTATTAATCATGCCAACATATATTTAAATTAAATGTGATATCCATATGGGATTATGGAATACCATCCCAATGTCAAGTCATCGAGTCTAATACATAATCAACACTCCATCTCTTTTAAGTTCAGCAAATTTGAAGAAATTTAGCAAGAAGTTAGCTATGACATGTGCTTTAATTACAATTCTTGGTGAATAAAAGATAATGATTTCACTCAATTCAATGGCCCATATTTTAATATTCTTCTTGAACGATCATGCTTGGACAACATGGACTTCAATGGATGGTTAGTTATAAATTTTACTAAATCTGCTTGAAAATATGGTAGTAGCCTCCTCACAAAAATAATCAATAGCAAACATTAGTTTCTCCATTATAGGATATTTAAGCTCGACACCTCTTAGGATTTTACAAACATAATAAATTAAAAATTATTTTTACTTTCTTTTGGAAGTAAGACTAAGCTTATTTCCTCCTTTCCAACTCCAAGATACATAAAAAAATCTTCACCAAGCATTGGGTTTTATAACAAAGGCACAAATTTCAAGAATTACTTTAGTTGCATAATAGCCTATTCATTCCATCCAGGCAAATTGTTTTGAACTCCTTAATATTTAGAAGAAGGTTGAACATCTATCTCTAGATTTTAAGATGAAATGGCTTAAATTGATAACTCACTTTAGCATCTAGATCTCCTTGATATTTCTTGGAGATGACATCTCCAAAATTTCCCTCACTTCTAATGATTGACTTTGTTTTTTTTTCTAGGCATGAAAAATATCCAAAACATACTAGATCTAGCTCTAAAGTACACTTGAGTGAATTTAGCTTCAGTTGTATTGTCTCAATGTGTTGAATGTCTCTTTCAAATCTTCAATATGCTCCTTCAATAAATTGCTTTTAATTAATAAATTATTAATATACACTTCAACAATTCTTTTCATTCTAGTATTTAAAGATTACATTGATAAGCCATTGATATATAACACCAACATTTTTAAGCCCAAAGGGCATTACATGATGATAATAATAAACATTATCTATAATTATAAAGGCATACTTCTCGATATTTGCATGATGCATATTGATTTGATGATGCATAGAGAAAGCATCTACGAAACTCATCACTAAGAACCCAAAGGCTAAATCGGCTAAGTCATCGATGCACGATAATGGATAAATATCTTTTGGTTAAGTGGAATTGAGGGTGGAAAAGTTGAAGCACATGCTCCACTTGCCATTTGACTTGGGCACCATGATAATATCTACAAGCTAATTAGAGTATTGAACCTCCCTGATAAATCTTACATTGAGCAACTTTTTCACTTATTCATATATTAACTCAACTAAAGTATTTGTGATTGGTCGCATCTTCTACTTGATTGGCCTACCCTTTAGATTTACATTCATTCTGTGGCAAGAGACACCTAGCATTTCGTGTGTCAACTAGGTAAAGATGCCCTTATGCTCTATGAGTGTTGCAGTCAATTTTCTCTCAATATAGTGTCAAAGGAAACACTTATTCTTAAAGTTTTTCCAACTTTAGCTTCTTCAATAGCAATCTTTTCTATATCTTCTATAGCCTCCATGCTGCTTACCTTTTTCATATCAAGTTGTAGTATCTCCAGAGGACATTGCTAACATCATTCAAATAGTAGACCTTAGATTGTGCAAGTTACCATGAATAGTAATAACTTCTCCGCCTCTTAGAAATTTCATGGAAACATGGTAAGTAGAAATGACCACCTTTAAAGTATTCAATAAAGGATAATCAAAGATGACATTGTAGTAAAACCCATTATAGTAAATTATTTATGAAACCATATAATGGTCATGAGGTGGGAAGTAGGTGTGAGTTCCTTAAGCCCATTTTATCAAAAACACTTTTTTAAAAAATATCAATGGAACTTCTTTTATCAATAAGTATATTGTCAATCTGATAATTTATGATCAATGATGTGGCATGATGGTATCATTTTAGAGGTTCCCTTCTACCAAGTCATCATTAGTGAAGACTACTAGTGGTTGTTTAACCCACAAGTTTGGCTAAATTTGCAAAATTCACCTCTCACAATTGAAGTCATTTAATGCTCGATTAGCAAGAAGCCTCTTGCCCATCTCCTCTAATTATAGGAACTACTCCTGGCATATGAATAGTCTAAACTAGAAAAGGCTCATTGCTTTCCTACTCAACGGGCGCCATCCCTAATCTCCTATTCTTGGCCTTATGTGCCACAAACTCCTTCAACTTCCTTGCCTTGATGAGGTCTTTAATAAAACTCCTCAAATTTCAACACTCTTCAATGTCATGACCTTGATTTTTGTGATGAACATAATATTTTTTGAGTCACACATGCAACCATCAACCCTCAAAAATAGGGGCCTTTTGAAGTAATCTTTGTTTTGAATGCCATCTATCAAATTGAACATTGGGACTCATAGTGTAGTCATAGTATGCAAGTGATGAGTTGTAGGTGGTGACCTCATCTCCATTCGTTGATTACTTCTTTGATTTTAAAATTAAGTTTACGGCTTAAAAGAATGAATTCACTACCTATCAAAGTTCTTTTATTCATCTCACCCCATAGGATGACCTCCTTCTTCCCTCTAGAACTCTCTAAACTTCATTTTTTAAGGCAATATTGCTCCCTATCCTTCATCCTCGAGGTACCAAGTAGTGAGTTGTACTCTTTAGTAAATATGTGGTTGTTGGCCAACTCCAACAACTCAGCTAACATTTTTGGGTTCTACAAACCCATGCATAACAAATTGGACATTCTCATAGGCCTTAAGCCTATATAGCATGAGCCACTATGTCTTGAGATCTCATACTTCTAGCGTCTCCCTCTAGAAATGAGTGATAAAACTCTTCAAGATTCACTTGGTTCTTGACGATTTCGCAACAAGGCTTGAGAACTTTTGCTAGTTTTTGAGCACTAGCAAAATGTGCATTGAACATGCTCTCAAATTTTGCAGAGTGATAACCCCATAGGAAGGTTATTGAACCAACGCAAAGCATATCTCTTTAGAATGATTAAGAAAAAATGACACTTTAATGTGTCATTGATCCTTAATGAGAAAATGATCAAGTCAAAAGAAGGAACATGATCAGCAGGATCAGATCATCCCTTGTAAGACTCTAGAAAAGAATCCTAAATTTTCTTAGCGCTTCAGCCTCCATGATCCTCTGGCAAAAGCATTATATAGCAATTTTCTCCTTTGGCCTTTTTTTATTCTTCCTTCTTCACCTTTTCTTTTTACTCTATGGTTAGAGGGAGAGGAATTCTCATTATCAATACAATAGGTGTCATCATCACCATCTTATTATGTTCATGGTAGAACCTTCTTGCTCTCGCCATAAGTTGATCATCCCTTTTCACCACTAATTTATAAGAATCAAATAGCATCTAGACTCTAAGAGACACTCTAGGCATATGCTCTTATGCATCTCTTATTAGGTTCATGTTGACCTCACTTTTGGAGTGACGGTTCAATCTTCCCATCTTAGGCCTATGATTCTCCTAGACACTAAGACTTTCTTAATCATAAGACACTTCTAGTGACTAAGTGAACACTTAACCCAAACTTAGAGACTTAGGAGGACTTATCATAGGTTTATACTATGTCTTAGGACCTTAGGAAGCCTACCCATCGTATGGTCAAACTAAGCTCATGCCTACCTCCTTAGCGATAAACCAAATCAATCCAACCAATCCCAATGAATTCCACCATATCCAAATTTCAAGACAAATGATTGAAACCTAACCTAAACCCACCAAAACTAATCCTATGGACTTAACCAAAATTCCATCAATCAAACCAAATCCAATTAGTTTTCATAAGAGCACTACAACCATTCAAAACCCTCATTCCAAACTCTACAATCAAGCTAATCAAACCCATTGGCCAAAATTAATTCAATTAACCAAAGCTAGCCCATTTGAACCCAAAATGTCTAAATGAGCCAAAATCCAATTAAAACCAAATCAATTGCAATCAAAACCATCAATCAATTATCAAACTCAATTCAATCTAATTCAACCCAAAATTAACTCAATTGACTCATTAGGCTCACTTGACCCAAAGTGACCTAAAGGACCCATTTGAACCAAACCCCAATCCATCCTAAATTGGATTGAACTAACCTATATAAAACTTCTTATATTGATTGTTGATCATCCTTGATTGGTCAATTGCAATCAATTGGGTCAAGCCAAGTCAATTTGGTCATTTGATCAAGTAGACCCAATTAGCCTACCTGAGCCAAATTGAACCAAATCCCATCTCAATTCATATTGATTGAAACCAATGATTCATACCAACTTCAAATTGATCTTTGAATATGGATTGACCATCAATTGAGCCAAACCAAACCCAATTGGCTTTGACCCAAGTTGACCCAATTTGACCTAAAAGGCCAAATTGGGTCAAATCAAATTTTAATTCAAATTGATTACAACCAATGACTCAAATCCATTTCAAATTGATTATTGAACATGATCAAAGCCTCCATTGAACCCAATTGACCCATTTAGCCCAAATTGACCTAAAGGGTCAAATTGAACCAAATCAAATTCAAATCCAAATTAATTGAAATCAAAGTTTATAATCATCTTCAAATGATCAATTGAACATAAACTAACACTTAACCCAAGCTAATTAGGTCAATTTGACCAAATTGGCCAACTTAGTCCATTTGACCCATATGAACCCATATGAGTCAAATTCAAATCCACTCAAAATTAAATCAAATAAATTGAATAAAAATATTCCAAATCATCATTTGAACTTATCTCAACCCATGGTTTGACCCAATCACATGAAAGCACTGCCACGTCAGTCGTCCACATAATGCCAATGGGATTAGGGATTAATTAGTGTTTAAAATGCAATTAATTGAGTGAAAACTTCATAAAATCATAACTAATTATATACAAATCTAAAAAATACAAATAAATACATTTTAGAAAGGTTAAATAGAATTTAATAAAAATAATTTCATTTGATTTTGAATAGTGATTACTGCTTAATTAAGATTTGAATGTTTTCTTAATTAGTTTAATTAAGTCTTAATTACTTAGGAAATTAATCCCAAACTTGGCATGTTGATTTAGTGGTATGACCTCTACCTCCCATGATTTTATTGGGATTTATTGGCTATGTAACTAGAAAATTTTAAAATTCAAATACTAATTACTCTCTCAATAAATTAATGATTTATTAAATTTCTAAATAGTAAAAATTAATTAATTAAAGTTCATTAATCAAAATTAATAGTGAGATGATGAGGGAGAGTAATTAGGGCCTCTTTCCTAATTACTTTTTTTAAATTCATTTCATTAAAAAGAGAGTTAATTAAAACATGACTTGATTAAGGATTTAATTAATTATTTAATGACCAAATCAAATTAAAATTAATTTCTAACCTTTAGATAATCAACATTTAAATTAAGGGTTCCTCTTTATTTGTTTAATAACATAAAGACGCTTAAAGAAATCATGATTAACAAATAAGTATGGAAAATCATAAGAGTACTTAGTTAGATTCTTTAACTTAATTAACCTATAATCATGAGCCAATTGCATTAGGTCCTTTAAGAGCATTGCAATTATTTTTCCATCATGTTCATATCATTTGTGGCTCATGATTAAATGATTAATTAAAGTAAAGAAGCATAGGAAAGGTAATTAAATGGATTATTTAATGATTTAATTTGATTAAATTATAAAAATCACTTAATTATCTTTCCTTAAATAAATTAAGATCACTAACATGGGAATGGGATAAAAAAATAGAAAGTGATCTCTTCTCTTTATGTTCAATAAAAATCCAAAATTCAAATTAATAGGTAGCTTTAGTTTTCTTTAAGTAATTTTATTTAATGTGATTGTCCTTAGGAATTAGTATAATTGAATGAATCAAGTGGAAATGTTTGGCTACTCCTTTCCAATCACTTTAAATGTTGTATGTCATGTGACTTCATGCATTCATACTTTCAAAATCAAATAATCCAATGAATTTACTTACGTAAAATTGCATGTGTTGGCTTAAATTTTATTATATGTGTGGCTATTATCACTAATAAATTCAAAATTACTTTTCATAAGTTATAAATTGATAATGAAATGTGGATTGATATTAGCTATGAATATATACATAGGATTTGTATATGTTTATAGCTTAAGCATTTGAAGTTTGGCATTCTTTCCTATATTCATGTATGGATTTATATGTGTTTGACTGATAATAAGTATATAGTTTGGATATCCCGGGAATATGAGGCTTTAAGTAGCCCCAAGGAGGTCATTTGATTACTCCTTAGTTTAACAATGGCATGTACTTATTTAATTTCATTCTTATGTATATTTGTATTAGAATTTAGATAAAGCTTTACTTTACATGTATAAATAATTCAATCAAATAAAATATAATCTCTTGCATGATCTTCATTTTTCCAATCATGTATACATTCATATGTATTTAAGATAGCAAATATATAGTCTGACATCCCAAGAATACAAAGATTTAAGTAGCCCCAAGGAGGTCATTTGATTATCTCATTTCCTAGTTTAACAATGGCACATACTTGCTTACATCTTTTTGTGGTGTTTATTTTCGGATGTTGGGGACACCACAGGTACTTATTGAAGTGATCGAGTGTGACATTAAGGTATGATATGCTATCTTAAAGATAAAGATCACCTTTCAATGGACCTAATCACCTAATAAGATCTCCTAAGGCATGATGGGTCTTCGAATGTACCAGAGATTTTTCCTGCTTTACATGGATGAATAAATTATTTATTTTAAATGGGTTCTAAGGTTCCCTATGAGGGTAAGCCCCCATAGTTAATTACATCTTAGAAAATGAAATTCCCTTAGAATACTCTCAATTAAAGTAGACAATTATTATCTCCAAAGATTTCAAGGCTAGACTATCAAAGGATTGGTTATATTTGGAAAATCAATTGGGAAAGTTCAAAGAAAAGACTTATTTTAGAAGCCAAAGGGAATAGGTAGAGAATGCTCATGATATTAGAAAGCCTAATGAGCATTCCAATCTATCCTATGGTTGGGCTTTATAATTTTGAAGTTGGAGAGATTTATATATTTTGAGTTGAAACTTTATTAGATTGTTAGGGCTTATAATCCATCTGCATAAGATTATGGAGATGCCTAAGAAATGAGAATTTATGCTTGTAGCCTGAAATAAATAGCTACCTCGGATCTTAAATCTAGGGGCCTTTAGCATAAGCTAAAACACGACCTAATTCTAAGTGAAAATGGGCATAAGGTTCACCTCCACAAGAGAGGATAAACCACCCCAACTTCCACCAGCTAACTCCTCCTATGATTTCAAAACTATGTAGGCAAGTCCTATGAATTTGTAAGATAGTTAGGCTACTATTTATTTTGAAAGAGACTAAAATTCTTAAACTCACTCCCTAAGAGACTAGAGCATCAGTGATATGGATAATGACTTAGTCTAATGCAAAATATTTTCAAATTTTATTTCAATTTTGACACTTCATTTTGACAAAGGCTTTAAAAGAGGTGAAGCTCCATCAGTAGTGGTTGCTCTCATAGGTCAAGCTGTCCCTATGCATATAAGGATGGAGACCCTCATTTTGCAAGAGTGATTCAAGATGCATGCATAATATGAAACATACAACATTCAGCTAAGGGATTGCTAAATATTTTAATTATCTTATTTAAGATCTAGGCTTTATTGTGAGGTTACGAGTTATATTTTAATTATGATTGATTAGTTGGGGTAAAAAATTTATTTTTTCCTAAGAGTCTAATCACATCCAGGCCACACATTCAAACATCAAACATTAAGAAACTATGAAAAGCATGTTGTTCTGATGCATAATCTAAACACAACATAAATCAAACATGTATAAGTTGTAAAAGAATAAAAGGCTAGTGCAGTCGGGTTCCGTCGTACACCCTAAAAAGAAAAAAGGTGGGTAACTGAGCATACAACTTATAATTACAAAATAATAATTACAGTTTATAATGAATGAACGTTATGGGGGTCTTCCTTCTTCATTCTTCATGCTTTCATTTCTTTCCTCCTTGCTTCTTTGATTTGGTAGATTTCAAGGCATCACATGGCACCCCAAGATAAAGCTTTCTTGCCAATGCTCATCCTAAACATCCATAGCGCTAATCTAATTCCTAATACAAAATTACATTAAAATAAAAAAAAAGTAAATCTAACTATACCTGCAAAATAGAGATTAACTAAGCATACATACATTCCCAAGAAGTTATATTTATAATTTGGACTTAGCACCTTGCACATGGGTAACCAGGCCCACCTGTCCTAGCTTGGATTATGCTTTGGGGTTGAAGCAACCTGCAAAGAGAGCATTTATATTTATTTTAAGCACAGCCTTAAGAATAATCTTCGGTAGAAAAAATGATTAGGCTAAGAATAGCCTAACATCCAGTCTACGAAATATACACCCTAACATTCAGTCTAAAATAATACATCACGCCATGCACCATCCTAGCATAAAGCGAGAAGTGGTGACTTAGTTCTAATGTGTGTTAAAGCTTGTGTCGTATGTCTTAACTAAGCATTAGTATTATAATTGTCTAAGTGTAGAAGACTTCTATTTAATATAATGTTGATTTCACTTGAAGTTATTTAATTGATTTGAGAATTTTAATTTATGTTTTCTTTTGTTTCATATGATATACACTTAACAACTAAGTGTTATAAAGAGAAGGAAGAGGATTGCCCTCTTCCATCCCTACCTTAAGTCACTTTCTAAAGCATGTTAATTTCATTTAATTCTCTTTAGTGAATGACTTATTAAATGATTTAATTAATCCTAAGTTTAGGTTCACTTTAAATAATTCTATTTAACATGAAAGGTATCAAAAGATTAATTCAATTGAATTACTAACATATGACACATATCAAATCATTCATTTTCATCACAAGTATCATGCATATGATTTTAATTCTAATTATGCCTACACATGCAATATATTTTTAGCACACCTATATAATGAATATATATAAGTGTATTTAAAGTTTATACACTTTTACATGATTGGATTATTTAATCATATTATCTTAAAGCTCTATCTAAATTCTTATTCAAAAATACATAGGGATGAGATTAAAAAGGTATGTGTCATTGTTAGAAGTGAGGTAATCAAATGACCTCATTGGGGCTACTTAAAGCCTCGTATTCCCAGGATGTCCAAACTATATACCCATTTGCATTCAAACATATGTAAATTTATATACATGAATCTGGAAGAGTAAGCTCTAAGATGCATAATTAATTAATTCAATGGCTAAACAATTATTAATGCATGTATTTTTTAAATAAAAAAAGGATTATCATTCTCTAACTAAATACACGCATACATGTATAAAAGACATAAACAAGTACGTGCCTTTGTTAACTAGGAAGTAAGGTAATCAAATGACCTCCTTGGGGCTACTTAAAGCCTCATATTCCCGGGATGTCTAAACTATATACCCATTTTTCTTGAATACATAGACATGTATTTATAATTAATAAGATGAAAATCATGCAAAGATTATATTTTATTTAATGGAATTATTTAGGTATATGATTTAAAGCTCTATCTAAATTCTTATGTTAAAGATACATAGGAATTAAATCAAATGAGTATGTGCCTTTATTTAAACCAAGGAAGTAAGGTAATCAAATGACTTCCTTGGGGCTACTTAAAGCCTCGTATTCTGGGATGTCCAGGCTATATACCCATTACATTCATACTTATGTAAATCAACTTGTGAATAAAGGAAAGAGACTTCGCTTCATACATTTAAACTATAAACACATGCATTTCTTATGTATTTATAACTAACATCATGATGCATATTACTATTCATTTATAAGCTCTTGAAAATTACATTTGGATCTAATAGTAATAATAGCCACACATATACTAAATTAAATCAACACATGCAAGCTTACATAAAGGAAATCCATCTTACTTTACTTAATTTTGAAAAGATGGATGCATGAATCCAAATGGCATACCAAATTTAACATGATTGGAAAGAGAACAATCAAACATAAGCATGATTTCACTCAATCAAATTAAATCCTAAGGACAATCATATTAAATAAAACCATTTAAAGCAAACCAAAGCTTCTTTAATGTTTATTTTTAACTTCATGTTTAATTTGAGTTAAGGGATGTGAGAAAAAGTTTGCTGATCCTAACCCATTCCCATGTTTATAAATTAATTTGGTTGAATGAAATGTGATTAAGTTGATTTTATGGATAAATTAGGTTGTGATATGCATTAAGTTCATTAATTAACCCTTCCCTATGTTACCTTAACATAATTATCCAAATAATTGTGAGCCAACATGATATGTGAATGAATTGAAAAGTAAATTAACAATGGTCCTAGGAAATGAAAAGGCCTAATGCAATTAGCTCACAATTAATGGTAATTATATTAAGGAACTTAATTAAGTACTCTTATGATTTTTTCACACATGTGGATTAACCATAATTTACTTGATTTCCTTTAGGTTATTAAACACCTAAAGATCTACCCCTCAATTAATTAATTAGGATATGATGTGGTTTAAATTTTAATTTAACTGATTAAGTAAATAATTAACCAATTAATCCATAATTAATTTTTTCTAAAAAGTTAAAAGAACTTAGGAAAAGTGACTAGGAAAGAGGGCTCAATCCTTTTCCATAAGTCCCCACTTTGACAATGATTAACTGCCCAATTAATTAATTGAGCTCATGTGATTAATTAACCCTTAATTAAATCAAGAGAGTAATTAGTGCTTAATTAACTAACTTTCCTGATTAATTAACCAATAAATCCCAAGAAAATTATGGGAGGTAGAGGTCATCCCCTTAAATAATCTCAAAAAGTTTGGGGTTAATTAATTAATTAATTATGGAGTAATTAAGATAATAAATTTTTTAATTAAACACTAATTAAGTTATAATTACTATTCAAAATTAACTAATGATATTTTTAATAAATTTCTCTCTAAAATACCTTTAAAATTAGCATTTATTTATATTTTTTGGATTTTTCTATGATTTATTATAAATATTTGAAGTTTCAGCCATTAATTCAATTTAGTTAAGTTTAATCCAGACACCATGACTAATGCAATGTACTTTCCACATGGGCAGGGATTATTAAAAAGCATCAGTCAATGCTGATGTGGCTGACGATGAACACACTTTTGATCTCTATCATTCGATCTCAGATCGGATGACACAGATCGATCCCATGATTAATAAGGGATTAAAATGATTTGATCTAGTAGATTTAATCATGGCCATCAATTTGATTATGCGGAATGGATGGCGCATGATCTATCGTTACACAAGCGATGAAGGATGGAAGCCATCCGCCATTGCCCATATGATCCGAGCTCACCTGAGCTCTGATCCACTCCAAATGGATCCCACACCTTAACGATAATGATCGGAGGAGATCCAACAGTCAAGATCACGCGGCATTCAACTTTTCTTGAAAAGCTCTAAAAAAATTTCAAGAAAGCTCGGTTTCAATGGCATGCCTTGCTGGAGCTAATGATCGGTGGTTCGCACACTTGAGATAGCTTTGTCTTGTTGAGATGAAGCCCTGTTGAACTGCAATTGGGATTCCTTGTGGTTCACTCGAAAGACCAAGTTTCCGCCCTTGGAGGCTCGATCTTGATCGAGGTGGTTTTTTTGTGCTAGATGCTTGGGAAGGTTCATGTAGTTTGATAGGTTGTGGTGAAGGTGTGGGAAGGAGCAATTTGATCGAAGTGGGGAATTGGTGGAGTTGAGATCAAGGGAAACTTGCCCTATTTTGGGTGCCCTCAAGAAGAGGGAATTCGATGAGGGAGCTCTCAGGGAAGGTCTGTGGAGGCTTGGGGATTTTTAAAACTCTCTTAGAAGCTCACACAAATCGAATGCGTGAGAATGCCATGAGAATTGAGGGGGGTATACCCTTTCCATTATGATGGATGGATGGATCAAGCTCTAGATTTTTGTCCAACCAACCACCGCTAGGGCACCGGAGTTATCGCCATCACCTCCACATGGCAACATGAGTGGAGGAAGGTTGCAGGAGGCTAAATGCAAATGGTGGCTCCCTTGGTGTGGGTAATGAGGGAGGTGAGTTAGCTCACCTCCCTTTGGTTCATGGCAAGCCTAGCTCACTTAGAGTGGGCTAGGTGGGCAGATGAGACCCCATTTGGGGTGTGTGATGGCTGCCAAGGGGAGAGGGAAAGTGGACTTTGCCAATTTTGGCATAGATCCCATGTGGGAGGAAAATCCAAGGGGGATTGCCTTGGGTTTGACCCCGTTTGGGTTTGGGTTGATTTTAGACTAATCCCAAGTGAGTTTGGGTCAGGTTAGGTCAGCTCCCAAGGTGTCATGGGTTGGTTTCAAGGGATTTGACTAAAATTTGGGTCATATTATGTTAGGTTGACCAATTGGTCAAATTGGGTCAAACCAAGGTTTAGGTTAGGTTCAAATGATGATTTGAAGTATTTTGGTTCAAGTTATTTCAATCAATTTGGCCTAAGTTTGATTTTGGCTCAATTGGAATCAAATGGGTCAAATGGGTCAAGTTGATCAATTTGACCAATTGGCTAAATTGGCTTGGGTTAGGTGTTGGTTGAAGTTCAATTGGTCAATAGATAGGATTGTAGGCTTTGGCTTGAATCAATTTGAATTTAATTAGGATTTAGGTCAATTTGGCTAAATGGGTCAATTTGGGCTAAGTGGGTCAATTGGATTCAATTGGAAAAATTGGGTTCAATTGTGGCCTTGGTCAAGTTCAATAATCAATTTGGAATGAACTTGAGTCATTGGTTGCAATCAATTTAAGTTAGATCATGATTTGACCCATTTTGGTCCTTTAGGCCAATTTAGGTCAACTTGGGTCAAAGGGCCAATTGGTTTGGTTTTTGCTTGATTTATGCTTAGTTAGATTTATATGTGACCTTAGGATTGAAATATAAATTCAACTATAATAAATTTGGGCTTCAATAGGTTTTGGTTCATTTAAAATTTTAAGTCAAAGGGCTAAGTTGGGCTTGACTTGGGTTGATCTTGGTTTAGTTTGATGATTATAGGTTTCATTTATATTTGGATAGGTGATTGAAGGAATGATTGATTCAAGAGAAAATCCATTGGTTTTGGCTTGATTTGGATATGATTTGGCTATTTACAAGGAATTAAAGGGTCTTAGACTAGGTTTTGGCTAATTTTGGATTTTGTTTTGGTCATTTGAATGTATATTTTTTTATATTTGGAAAGATAATTGAAAGAATAATTGATTTATAAGAAAATCAATTTAGTTTGAAGTGATTTGAAGGAAAATTTGGCTAAGCTCATAATGGTAGGTCCAAAGGGCTTAGAAGGGAATTTGATTTAATTTGATTTAATTTTTATCATTGTAGTGTAGATTTCATTTATATTTGTGAAGATGATTGAATATTTAATTGATTCATGAGAAAATCAATTAATTTTAGGTTGATTTGGGTTAAGATTTTGCTAAGCTCATGGGATTGATTCATATGACTTATGAAGGGTCTTAACTTGAGTTGATTTAGTTTGATTTAGTTTTGATCATTTGAATGTAGATTTAATTTATATTTGGGAAGATAATTGATGAAATAATTGATCCATAAGAGTATTAATTGAGTTTGACTTGATTTGAATGGGATTTTGGCTAAGCTTATGAAAGTGGATCACATGGCTTAAATAGGATTTGGCATGATTGTAGGTTTTAATCATTTGGAGTGGGTTTGATTTGAATTTGATACATTGGTTGGGGGATTGAATTGATCTTTGAGAAAATCAATTAAGTTTGGATTGAATTGGATTTGGTTAGGGCTAAATCTATGGGATTCAATCGTAAGGCTTAGGAAGTATTTTGAGCTTGAATTTGAGGTTGAGATTGATTATAAATTTTGGAATTTGAATTGGGGGTTTGGTTTGAGAAGGAGAATATGGGTTGAGTTTGTATGGTAGGTAAGTCTCCCTATGTCCCTAATGCATAGCCTACTCCTATGACTAACCCTTCTAAGTCCTTAGGCTTAGGTTAAGTGTTCACCTAATCACTAGAAGTGTCTTAAGACTAAGGAGCTCTTAGTGTCTAAGAGTCCTAGATCTATGATAAGGACACTGAGAACTCACTCCAAAAGTGAGGTCAACACTTTTATACATGTATACATGTATTTGATTAAAGAATGAGAATCTTTTTTCTACTAAAAGCACATGCATCCATAATCATTTAAGCATATTGCATGTATTGCATGTAAAGGTAGTGCTCTATTTTCTATGTTCATATAGGGATTTATATAGGTTTGAATGATAATAAGTATATAGTCTGGACATCCAGAATATAAGCTTTAAGTAGCCCCCCCAAGGAGGTTATTTGATTACCTCACTTCCTTGGTTTAATAATGGCACATACTTATTTAATTTCATTCTTATGCATATTTCTATTAGAATTTAGATAGAGCTTTAATTTACATTTATAAATAATTTAATCAAGTAAAAATACAATTTCCAAATGTATGCACCCATAATCATTTAAGTGTGCCAAAAATATATTGCATGTGTAGGTATATTAAGTGTTACATCATATGCATGTTATGGGTGATGAAAAGGAATGGTTTAATATATTCTATGTGATGGTAATTCAACCACATTAATCTTAAGATGTCTTCATGTAGAATAGGATTCTTTAAGGTTAACCTAAACTTAGGATTAATAAAACATTTAATAAATCACTCACTAAAAGAAACTAAATCATAATATGCTTTAGAAACAACTTAGGGTAGGGATGAAGGAGGTTAAGCCTCTTTCTTCTCTTTATAATACTTAGATGCTAGGTGTAAATCAAGTCAAACAAAAAAAATTCAAACTAAAATTCACTAATCTCCTAAACAACTTGAAATAAAACCACCCCTCATGTTAACTTAAAAAATTTCAAACTTAGAAAATTATAATTCAAAAGCCTAGCTAAGGCGAACTACATAAAGCCTAAGCACACACATTAGAATGCAAAGTCACCACTTCTAGGCTTAGGTTAAGAAGGTGTATGTAATGATGATGTGTTTTGTTTTAGGATGTAATATTTTAGACTTGATGTTAGGAATGTGGATAGTAGACTGGATGTTAGCCCGTTGATAGCCTAATCTTATTTTTTGCAGGGGATAGGGGTCGCCCAAAAATAAATATAAATGTTTCTCTTGCAGGTTGCTTATGCCCCTAAGCACAATCCACATTAGGATAGATGGGCTTGGTTACCCATGTACAAGGTAATAACTCCAAATTATGAAATATAACTGCTTGGGATTGTATGTATGTTTAGCTAATATCTATTTTGTGGGTGTAGTTTGATTTACTTTTCCTATAAAAATGTAATTTTGTAATAGGAATTAGGATTAGTGTTATGGGGATTAGGATGAGCAATGGCTAGAAGGCTTAATCCTGGGGTGCCCTGTGATGCTTTGGAGCAAATCAAATCAAAGGAAAGAAGGAGGGAGAAGAAATGAAGAGTGAAGACCCCCATAGCATGTATTCAATTTTAGATTGTAATATTATTTTATAATTCTAGATTGTATAAGGGTAGCACTCAGCTACCCATCTTTTCTCTTTTCTAGGGTGTACGATGGTACTTGGCCACATCGGCCTCTTATTCTTTTACGGTAGTTTATAAAAAATTATTGTTGTTTTGTTTAGCTTGCGTAATAAAATAGCATGATTTTCATAGTTTCTTAATAATTGGTGATTGAATGTGTGGCCAAAATGCATAGGCTCTTAGTGAAAATTAATTTTTCTATCTAATTAACAACTCACAACTTCATCATAAAGCTTAGGTATAATCAAGATAATTAGAAGATTTAGCAACCCCTTAGCTGTATGTTGTATGTCTCACATCATGCATGTCATATTGAATCACTCTTGTAAACATGAGGGCCTCCATTCTTGCACTTTAGGGACCGCTTGACCTATGAGTGCAACCTCTTATGATGGAGCTTCACCCTCTTTCTCTCTTTATTTGGCCAACAACAAAATTTCATCATGCATTTAGGCATAAAATATCCCAAGCCTTTGTCTAAAATATTGTGTCAAATAATATAGAATTTGAAAAGATTTTACATTTTAGACTAAGTCATATGCTCATACGAAACATGATCTAGTCTCATAGGGAGTGAGTTTAGGACTCTATTCTCTTTCAAAATTAAATAAAAGTGTAAACCAACCTGCAATTACATAAGACGGCCTACATGGTTTTGAATCATAGGAGGTGTTAGCTGGCAGCCACTCCAAGTAGTTGTAAGTCTAGAAGGGTCGGACAGGTCTATCTTCTCTTATGGAACATACATTTATGTCCCCTTTTCGCTTATATTTAGGTCATGCTTTTAGCTTGTGCTAAAGCTCCTAGATTTAGGATCCGAAGTTGCTTGTTTCCTTAAGGCTACGGGCATAAATCCTCACTTCTTAGGTATTTTCATAATCTTGTGTTGATGGATTATAAGCACTAGCAATCTAATAAAATTTCAACTCAAATAAATAAATCCTCTCACTTTCAAAAATATAAAGCCTCACCATAGGATAGGTTGGAATGCTCACTAGGATTCCTAGTATCATGAGCATTTCCTATTTATTTTCTTTGGATTCCAAAATAAGTCTTCCAATTGAACAATCCCATTTGATTTTCCAATAATACCCAATTCTTTGATAGTCTAGTTTTGAAATATTTGGAGACAATGATTAACTAGTTTAATCGAGAGTTTTGCTAGGAGATCCCATTTCTTAGGATGTAAATAACTATGGAGGCTTGCCTCCATAGAGAACTTAAGAACCTGGCATAAAATAAATTTTACTTTATTTTTCTATGTAAAGTATGAGAAGAATCTCTGGTTATGGTACATACGAAGACCTATCATACCTTAGAGTCCTTATTAGGTGACTAACATTTTTATCTCTCGAGATAGTACATCATTTATTAATGTTATACTCAATCACTTCAATAAGTATCCCATAAGATCTGTGTGGTGTCCACCTGACTCATCCAAAAATTAACACAATTCATACATCTCTTATTAGGTTCTTGAGCATCTATTCTTGTAGCTCATTCATATGTTGCATAGTAAACTATATGGTGTACTCCATATTAATGGAGACCTCTCTCATATTATTAAGTTACTCTTTGTCACCTCCCTTTCTAGTTTGTGGCATAATACACATTCATCACACCTTAAATATTATTGAATCTTGAACTATTAATGGTCTTACACCACCTAAGCAAGAATTATAAAAAAAAGGGAAAAATCATGTAAAGAGAAAGTGCAAGATAAAGATGGAGAGAGAATAATCAGAGAATCTAAGCTCTCTATTAAAAATTGGGAAAATTGTTCTTAACTTGTGGGTTCCTCTTCTATTTATAAATTTAAATCAACCATGGGCATTACATTAGTCTTCTTAAGTACACTAAAATGAATTTAATAATTTAGCCCACTAAATAACGTATTTAGTTACATGGTTACATGAGCATTCCATGAAGTTATAATTTTTTAAATGGTTATGTTTAGATAGAATATTCTTAGTGGATTGTTGCCCTTGTCCTAGACCTGAATGAAAGTACTGACCTTTGTCTCAAACTTAGTCCAATAGTGGTTATATATATATATATATATATATATATATATATATATATATATATATATATATATATATATATATGTGTGTGTGTGTGTGCGTGTGTGTGTGTGTGTGTGTGTGTGTGTGTGTGTGTGTGTGTGTGTGTGTGTGTGTGTTGTGGTGTTTAAGGATATCATGAGGACATCATGAAAATCTTTATACTTATTAAAATAATCGAGTATAACATCAAGGATGATATGCTACCTCAAAAGGTAAAGATATCACCCTATAATAAACTCAATCATCTAATAAGAACTATTATGGCTAATGGGTCTACATTTACCTAAGAATTTTTCTCTATTTTACATAAATGAATTAAGACAGGATTTAGTTTAAGCCATATTATTAAGTTCCCTATAGAGGCAAGTCCTTACAATGAATTACATCTTAGAGGATAAGGATCTTTTAAGAAAACTCTCAATTAAAGTTGTCAGCTAACATCCCTATAGATTTCAAATGATTGTTAATTTTAGTAGTAAATGAAAAAACTCAATTAGGAAGAACTCTTAATAGAGTCCAAAGGAAGATGTGTAGGAGGCACTCATGATACTAGGAAGCTTAGCGAGTACCCCCAGTCTATCCTATGGTGAGGTTCCTTTTTTTTTAATGAGAATTATTATTATTTAATATGACTTTTAAACTAGAATGATAGGACTTATAATCTAACAATACAGTGTTGTGAATATGCCTAAGAGGTGAGGATTTACACCTATAGCAAAGGAGAAATAGGCTACCTCAAATCTTAAAACTATGTAGTTCTAGCACAAGCTAAGAGCTTGGCCTCATCTAGCCAGAGGAAAATTGGGATATATTGTCACTTCCACTAGAGAGAATGAACCTATCCCAACTCTTCTGAACTTACAATAGTTTGGAAGGCGCCAGCTAACACCTCCTATGACGTAAAGGCATGTGGCCAAGTCTCATGAATGCAAGATAGCTAGGCTTTGAATGTTGGGAATAGAAACCTAAGAGCCTAAGCTCACTCCTTAGATTTTAAATCATGACGGGTATGGCAATGTCATCACTAATACAATAAAAAAAAAAATTAATTTTTTACTTTCAAATTTGACTCAAGCTGTGTGAGCAAGTATGTTTATATACATGATGAAATCAAGTTATGAGCCAATCCACAAGAAGGGTGTTCTTTACTCATGGGGTTACTGACAATAGTCCTATACTCCTCCTTATCATGCAATGAGTGAAGATCCCCTATGTTTAGAAGAGAAGATAATATGTATGCATGATTATTATACATCCATCATAAATGTATTTGTTTCTAAATCTTTTAGTTGATTAATCCCTAGACATTAATATGAGGTTATGAGTTATGTTAGTCAATAGCTTGATTGTTAAGTTGACACAAAAAATTTAAGTCCTAAAGAGCCTACCAAAATCTAGGCCATGCAAAATCATCACACTTTAAGAAACCGAAAAAAAACATGTAGTTCTATTGTGCACATTAAGTAAACACACCAAACAATTCAAATTTAAATAATAGAGAATAGGCCAGTGTGATTGAGTACTACTATGCACCCCAAAAAAAAAAAAAAAGTTGGTTGTCGAGCTCAACCCTTTGTTTTATAATTTTTGCAACTATATTGGATGTTTAATTAAATATTTAGGATAATACTTGATTTTTAAATAAATTTTTGGGGTAATATTTGGTGTTTAATAAATAAATCATTAATTGGCCTTATACTTAAAAAATTGATAACTAATTACACAAATCTCCAAAAATTAAAGCCAACCCCTCTTTCTACTTATTTAATAATAAGATTTTCAATAAAATCAAAATCCCCAATTGGTTTGAGAAATTTTGAGTATAAGGATGATTTTGGGTTTTCCTAATTTATTTAATTAAGCATAAATATATGCCTATTCACATTAAAATTTTAGTATGTTTTGTTTTTGTTTGTTTATGTTCGATATATTTTTGTGTAATTTTTTCACCTATATTTGATGTTTAATTAATTTTTTGGGCTTCTTGGGCATAATTAACTTAAATAATTTTTAAGATTAAATTAATTCAAAAAATTACTTATTCTAGTTACTTATTCTAGTTTTAAATCACTTAATGAATAGAGAGGGACATGAGATAACTTTGGAATATTTCTCCTCTAATAAATTCAATTAACTTTAATATGAATGTACTAATTAAAGGGAGTAAGTAAAATTAGGTTTAAATGTTATTATGCTCATGTGATTAGCCTTATGATTAAGTAAATTATGTATATATATATATATATATATATATATATATATATATATCTATATCCATTTATTTGGAAATGTGTGCTTGATTCTTATTCATTTGCATCCATGTTTAAATAATAACTATTAAGTTTAGGTTATGCTAATTATACTGATTACTGCTATTATCCTTAGTAAATTTCAAAATACTTTTCTTATATAAATTGAAGTTTATTTATGAGATTTTAAAATTAATAGAGTTAATCAAAATATATTAATTATATGCATCTATTAGTACATCTTTAAGGTATATAATATGGACACTAGACGTAGGGCTACTAAACTTAAGGATGTGTTAGATACCTTGATTTCTTGGTTTAACAATGACACATACTTAAAGATTGTAGAGAGATATGTATGTGAATTGAATGTCTTATTCTTTTCCTAAATAAAATAATATGCATTCATGTAGGTATATTTATACTCATACTATTTATGTAAATCATCAATTAAAATCAATGTAAAATATACATATGCATGCATGAATGAATGATTTAAATGTTTCAAATAGAAGTGAAATATAAATTAAGTGTTCTTTAGTAATAATAATAAAAAATTACATTTAATACTTGTAATATAAATATAAACATATAGATATGTTGATGATGATGAAGAAGGCTAAATAAAGTTATAAAAGGAAGTTATGAATTATATCCATTAATCTCAAGATGTCTTTCATATGATAGTAATTTTATTTAAATTTAACTCAAAGTTAGCCTAATTAAAATATAAATATTAAAAGTCATAAAATCCATTTTAGAATCAACTTATTAGTAGGGTATAAGGATATGTAGGCCTTATCCCAAGTAGGTCCTATTGTTCCTCAAATTCCTTAGAAATTAAATCTAATCTAAACTTAACTTAAATTATAATGTAAAAATCCATCTCCAAATCATTAATCATTTGAATTAGAATCATCCAATAGTAACAAATTAAATCTCATTTTTAAATTACATTTCAAATACTAAAGTCTAGCTTTGTCTTACTACATTAACCTTTGCACACACTTTAGATTGATAGGTCACTAACCCTAGACATATGTTAGGTCAGTGCTTTATTTGTTGTAATATTTTTCTTATTTCATAGTGTATTATTTTAGACTAAATGTTAAAATTGTTGTGCATAGTCTAGATGATAGAATAATATTTTTTAGACTAATGATGCTTTCTATAGGGAGTTATGGTTAATAAAGGAGGTCTATAAAGATAAAATAATTTTAAATGTTTTTGCTCACAGATGTTGTTTGTCCCTTAAGCATAACCTATAAGACAAGTATCCTTGACACTTATTGGTGCTAAGTCTAATTGTGTGAATCATGATTACTTGATGTGTATGTGTGGTATTGCTAACCTCTATTTTGTAGGTTCAGTCAAAATTTCATTTTCGAATTTTTAAAATATTTTATATTAGTATTAGGATTAGAACCATAGGGTTTAGGATGAGCAGAGGCTAGAAAGCATAGACTTGAAAGGCCCTATGCCTAAAGGATCCAATACATTAAAGATTAAGAGAAGATTTGAAGACCCACATAAGCTTCTTTATTTTGTTTTAATATTTATTATAATCCAAGTTGTGAACATAAATAAACATAAACAAAACATACACTAAAAATTGTAATGTAAATGGGCTTATATTTTATGCTTAATTAAATAAATAGGAAAAACCCAAAATCATCAATTAAACTCAAAATTTCTCAAACCAATTGGGGATTTTGATTTCATTGAAAATATCTTTATTATATAAGAAAAAAGAGGGGTTGATTATAATTTTTGGAGATTTGTGGAATTAGTTATGAATTTTTTTAAGCATTATGCAAATTAATGATTTATTTAATTAATTAAAGTTTCTTTAATGAAGATTTTGAAAATTAATTAGGACTAAAGTCCTAATCATTTTCTCTTATAATCATCATTAAGCTCTCTTAAAATTTTAAGCATCTAAAATAATTTTTATAATTTTTCATCATTTATCAAGTTAATAAATCAATAAAATAAGCAATTAGGTTTGAAAATACGTATTTCCTAGCACACTTATTCAATTGACTTGAAATAATTATGGGAGGAAGAGGCATCCCATAGAGCATTCACCAAAAAATTCATGTCATTTGGCCTTTCAACATAAATGAAAACATTCAACCCCTAATTAACTTCAACATACTTAATAAAATTTGAGGATTTCATTTATTTTTCTTTATTCTTTCCTATTTAAGCTTTCCAATAAGCCAATATTTATAGTTTTTCTAGAATTAATTATGCTTTTTTAAAGTTTTGACTATTTAATCCTAATTAAAACTATTTAAATGACTTACAAGTCAGTGATTAAGTCAAGCATGTTTTATGCGCAGCACTATGGGATTGGTTATTTGAACCATCCCCCGTGGCTATAGTACTAGATGCAGTTTTATCATGAGCTATTTGATTAAATTTCAAGTGGCTTTGATTAATCTCATAATTTACTATGATTTAAATCAAAAATTCTAATGCAATTAATCACAGCCATCCATCCTAATCACGTAGGATGGATGACCCATGATTCATCTTCCTCCTGCATTGAAAGATGAACACCATTCATCTTTCACCACTCAATTTGAGCCAATTAGACTTGGATTGTAGGAGAAAAAGAATGCAAAATGATCAGTGAATAGAATACCATGGATCCCTATCATTTCATCAAGATGACATGCACATTCACCTCACAACGAACCAACATTCCTATTGCCCTCTATGATTTGAGAGTCATACTTTGTTAGAACTAAAGACTAGTGGTAAAATTGACCAAGGTAGCTTGGCCTTGAAGAGCAAGCCCTACTGTTGAAGTCCCCTCTTGGCTTCTTGTCGGTGTCTCTCTAGACTAAGCTATGCCACTTCCTCATTGATGTTTGATCTAGCTCCTATCTTCGATACTTAAATCAAATGTTTCTCAATTTATTTGAATTTTTTGAAGTGCGAAGCTATGGGAATAAGGAATTATGTTGGTGTGAAGTTTTGGTGAGGTTCATATGTGTGATAGATGAGAGAGCCAATGGTTGATCTCATCGGTGATGGGGTGCACAGAGAGTTCTAAGGAAGGCTTGGGACTTTTTTGGAGGTTGGTGAAGGCATGTGTGTGTGTGTGTTATTTAAATTGAGTGGGGGAGAGGTATATCCCACTTCACATATGAATGGGTTAGTTCAGCCTTGGCCAGCCAGCTAAGTATTGAGGGTGGTCAAAATTGGCATGGGATTCATAAGGTGGAGTCTCTAGAGTGGATGGCCAAGTTTGGTAGGCAATGGTAAAGGAGACAAGCCATGGTGGCTGAACCAAGGGATGGTCATCATGATGGTGACTTCTCCTTTGTTAATGGTTCTACTAAATAGCTTTAATTCAACTTGGTCAACTTGAGTGAGCTCAATGTTAATGGTGCTTTCTTGGCCAAAAGGAGGGGTTGGACTTTGTTATTCTTGATTTTTTATTTTTTCTATTTAGAGCTCTTGGTTCACTTGGTTTGGGTTGAATCAAGTTCGCCAAGGATTAGGTCCACTTGGGCAAGTGTGGGGGAGTATGAGGATGAGTCATGTTAAATTTGGTGGGGTTTGAACTTGATTTGGTTGGGTTTGGCTCATTTAGATTATTGGGCAATATCAGTTCAATCGAGTTAGGTTGATTGATAGGCCAAATTGGACCCAATGGGCTATTGGAATATGTTCAAATTATGATTAGATAAGTGTGGTGTAATGGCTTTGATTCAATTTGAATAGGATTATAATTTGGCTAATATGAGTTCATATAGGTCATTTGACCAAATTGGCTAAATTGGGTGTAATTGAAAGTTGGGTCATGTTCAATAATGTATTTGGAGATGATTGTAGCCTTTGGTTTGATCTGATTTAGATTGGGTTGAGTTTGGGTTCAATTTGATCCTTTAGGTCAAATTGGGCTAAATGAATCAACTTGATCAATTTAGCTAAATTTGGCTCAATTAAGGGTTGAGATATGTTTTATTATCAATTTGGGGATGATTGTAAGCATTGGTTTGATTGGATTTGGGTTAGATTGAGTTTTAGTTCAATTTAGCCCTTTAGTTCATATTGGGATAAGTGAACCAACTTGGCCAATTTGACTAAATTAAGTTCAATTAATCATTGAATTATGTTCAATAATCAATTTAAGATTGGTTGTAGGTGTTGGCTTGGTTATATTTGTTTGGATTGAGTCTTAATTTAATTTGGTCATATAGGGTCAAATAGGTCATGGGTTAATTAACCAAATTGAATTCAATTGAAGGTCGGGTCATGTTTAATAATGCATTTGGAATATTTTGGAACAATTGGTTTAGTTTAATTTTGGCCAAAGAATTGAAATTGAGTTTGGTCTTGAAGGGTTTAGTTAAGGCAACTTGGCTTAAGTTGACTGATTAGCTAAATTGGATTGCAAATTGGCATGGGATATGCTCGGTTATGTGTCTGGGGTGATCTTGAAGTGTTGTTTCAACCAAACTTGGCATGACTTAAGCTTGATCAAGATTTGATCTTATAGATTCTATTTAGGCTAATTTGGGTTAAGTGGGCCAAATGACATATTTGGGGATAATATGTTTCATTTTGCACTTGGGCCATTTTGATTGGAATCAAATTTGATTTAAGGTCACTTGAGTATGGTATATGAGGATTCAGGTTAATTAGGCTAGGTGGGGTCTACTAGTTCAATAATATTGGCCCTAAGGTTGACTCCTTTGAGTGTTTGGGTTTTGGCTTCCACATAACCACTAGATGTATCTTAGTGTCTAAGTGATGGGAGACCTTAGTGCCAAGATTAGATCCTAGGTCTAAGGAGTGATAGGTGTCAACCTCACTAAATGTGAGATCAACATATATACAAATATATGTATATATTGTATACCCAAAATAAGTAGCCCAAATACCTAAAGACTCATCGCATACATGCCGAGCTCAGTAAGAACATGGGCGTCGACCACTCAAATACAAACTTACCCTTAGAAGGCGAGTATTCAAGGAAGAACGATCATCTCAAGGCAAATCAAGTATAGAACCCTTTTGCAACAAGGAAGAGCACCGCTCATAGAATCAAGACACCACATACTCTCTTTCCCTAAGCTTTGTCTTATCTTTCCTTCTCTTTCCATCTAGAACAAGGGAATTACTCTCTTTTTCATTTGTATTAAGATTACCTAAAAGATAATAAAACCATTTTTTTTCTCATCATCTATTACTTTTCATCCACCCTTCTTCCTTGATATCTCTCAAAATTCTACTTCAGCCATGGGAAGATTTGGATTCAACGTCTTTTAGGATATCCAAGCCAAGCATGAAGGCTTTGTTGGTTGGCTAAATGAGATCAGGAGTAGAGTTATCCTCTGCATACTCCACCTCTTTTTTCTCTTTCTCTTTCCCTTTCTCATTTGTAAACTCACTTCTCTTCTTGAAGCGACCATTAAGAGTAAAGCTCTCAAATACCTTTATGTACTATTTCAAATCATTACTCGTCCCTGTCCCCTCGCTAGCTTAAGCAAGTGCAAACTTGCCGCCTTCTTTCTCACCCACATCCTACATGAGAAACCTAACGATTAAAGGGTTGAATGCAGGCACCACAACATCCTTTTCACCTAGCAAAGCAAGTATGAACATTAGAGTTGCTGAATTGGAAAAAACCATTTTAATGTTAAAAAAGGGGCTAAGTACAAAATACTTACCATAAAGGATGTTGGTAACTCAACTGTAGAAGAGATACTCATTGATAGTCAAAGTCTTATAATCACTCTCTTCAAGGTCTTCTCCACATAAGGATTCTTCTCTGGAGCGATACTACTTTTCAAAAGGGGGGCATAGTTGGCATGGGCCAAGGTGATGAGCTCTTGACAAACAAGGGCTTGGAGTGCCACTTATTAACCTAATTTAACAGGTCGTGTATTCTCAGCAAGATTACTGAGAACAGAATGGTCCAATCACTGTGTCCCATCATGGCAAAAGATGTGGCAGAAAAGAGTCATGCTTCACGATAGCTGCTTGTCTCTTAGCATCATCAAATATGTGGTTATACTCTCTACAAAGTTTGGCAGGATCTATACAGGTATAACCTCATAGTAATTCAAAATTTATTCCCACTTGGTAGGCAAGGAGAGCTAAATGGTAGGTCTAAAGTGGTCATGATAGATACATAACTCATCCATCTTGGTCAAGTTAAGCTTCTCATCAATTCAGCCACTATCACTATATAGTAAGGATGGTTGTAGCAATAGTCATGGAAAATAAGTCATTATTAAGGGATTAAGGCTAGGAACCTCCTTTATCTTGGATAGCATGAATGAACTAGCCGCTTTCTTTAGATCTACCATGGAAGTTACTCACTTTTAAGGAATGAGAAGAAAAAATCCTACTCACTCGAATTGAGAAGTCACTCACTCAACAAAGAGTTGCAATAAAGTTTTAAGTACCCACGGTGAAACAACATTTATAGGCGTGATAAGTATGACTCGGTAATACAAATGTCACATCAGATATTTAATGAAGAAATCATTATAAAATCCTATGAAAATCATAAATGGTGCAAATAAAGATAAAAGTAATAAATTAATTCCTACTCACAACTATCAATGATGAGATAACATTCGATAAAGGAAAGGTGAGTATGAGGTAAATTTTTCTTGTAAATATTTCTTATTCATTTTAGAATATTAAAAATTTATAAACAAACTCTTTATAACCTTATACTATCTTTTGAATTGTTTTACAATAAGAACCAAGAGCCACTTCTCATTGAGGTTTCCCTTATGAGGTAAATTTTTCTTGTAAATATTTCTTATTCATTTTAGAATATTAAAAATTTATAAACAAACTCTTTATAACCTTATACTATCTTTTGAATTGTTTTACAATAAGAACCAAGAGCCAATTCTCATTGAGGTTTCCCTATAATCGAACATAAAATTGGCTCTGGTGATGAAGAGCTTCACTTTCACCGACCACTAGAGAAAAACCAACTCGTCCATTCATGATTGCCAAGTCTCTCTAGAACTCAACCTTTGCAACCTACATTCACTACGATTCGACCTCAAACAAAGACCTAAGTTCACCCACTTCCTACCTCAATGAGCTCAGGTCTTTCTCTAGAATGGTGACCTTTCCCTATAGGTTGGTGAGCTCGATCAAGTCTGCAAGCACCTGCAGCCCCTTCTCTGTATTTTCCTCATCCAGGGGAGTGGACTCATTCCTCTTAGGCTCAACGTTGTGAGGAGAAAAACTCACCAACATCTTCTGGATGTCGACATAAGTGAAGCTGATATCGACTCCAGCTAATAACCTAGGCATCTCGGTTGGCACTACTTACGAAGTCGGCCCCTCCATCAGGGCAAAACTCAACGTTGCCACCTCAACTTGTAACGAGTCTGGAGTTTCCCTTAGATGATGAAAAATGAGCTCATAAAAAATAGAAAGAGGGATTTTAATAAGGCAATCTACTAAGGATCCTCATAGAAGGGAGCCACTGTTCAAACAAACGAACTTCCTCTTCACTCGGATAATGGCCTAGCAGATTGCCCACAAAAATATGAATCATTCTTTTAGAATCACCTGGATGTCCAAGTGAAAAATCTAAAGAGACGTCTATCACCCTCCATCGCCTCCTATGCAATCTCCACTATTAGTTAAATACTACTAGGACTCTAAAGCATTGCCTCGACAAAATAGTTAATCCCCTCCTTCGGTACACACTCTGCCTGCACAAGATAAACACTTGCCCCAATCAACGACTCTAAAGCACTGCCCTCAGCTAGAGCAGCCACGATCTTGGCGGCAAGAGTGTCAAAGGAGCTTCGTCTCCATCGCATGAATAGCAATGACTTCCACTAGTTTCATAAACTTCTTCTTGGACTTCTTCCATGGCGAGTATGAGTATTCTACTCACAATAATGAACTTGCATAAAAAGAAGAAGCTTATCTCTAATCAAGAATGAAAGACCCAATAAATATTCTCAGTAAGGTCAATGCTTTTATTATAGGTTAAGGGGCCGAGGATATACCAAAAGACTAAACCCAATCAAAAGGTGATGTAACAATTAATAAATGATTTCTTTTCTTCTCAGTATTTATTATGAGTTAATTGACTTTTTATTCTTCTACAAAGGTGCAAAAGAATGAAGGAGTTAAATATATACTCAAAATAAGCAGCCCAATTTCTAAAGAATTGTCATATACATGTCAAACTCAGTAAGAACATGGGCATTGACCACTTGAATACAAACTTGCCCTCAGAAGGAAAGTATTCATGGAAGATCGACTACAAGGAAGCTCAAGTATAGCACCCTCTTGAAACAAGAAAGAGCGCTCACGGAATCAAGAGACCGCATACTCGTGGCTAAGGCTCATTACTCGCCAATAAGCATTCACCTCCAGGCAAGGCGAGACCTCTATACATACTCGACCGATTCTTTCTTATACTCGTTTCCTGTACCACTCTCCCCAAGCAATTATAAAGGGGAGGTGAGAGGCCCTTCTTAGGTGGGGTTTGATTGGTTTGTTTTGGCTTAGCTCAATTGACTGCCTTGGTTCATGAGAGATCATAGTTCTCTTCTCCTAAGCTTTGTCTTCTCTTCCCCTAGAATAAGAGAATTCCTCCCTTTTTCTTTGTATTAAGATTATTTAAAAGATAATAAAATCAGATTTCCCTCTAGAATAATGAAATCGTATTATGCACTATACATACAAAACTTACGCATCTTGAAAATATTAAAATTATATTTTCTTAGATCAGTATCAAATCAAAAAATAATTGAGAAAATTTTATCTTGAATAAAAAAAGATAAATTAAGCCAATTTATTTTCTGTTTTCATTTTCTCTGAGAAATCATAAAATATTTATATCATACATTCTGCCTTTTTTATCATTCTATTGTATTTTATCTATAAATTTTTCATCTAAGGTCGGTAATCAACTATTTTATCTATTAAATCTGCTTTTTAATAAAAAAATTGTTATTCCTACCGTACAGATAGGGATAAGTCAATGTACGGAAGCACAACTAATCCAATACGTCATTAGAAATAATTTTTTATTTTAATTTCTTATAATTTTTCTGCTTTTCAAACATATCAAAGATCACATTTTAAATGCATGCCGATAAGTCAATTTTCATTTTTTTTTATATTTTAATATATTAAAATAAAGGATAGCAGTTGTTGTTTTATATAAATAGTTTGGATGGGATAGATGTAATATTTAAATTTTGAGTGTAAAAGTGTAATATTAGAAGTTCTAACTTTTATGTATGTCAATCTTCCTAAAAAATAATACTGAATAATTATCATCCATTTAATAATATATGAAGATTTTTAAATTATAAATCATCATTTTATATTCAATGAGACAAATAATATGTTCATGGACATAATTTTAAAATTTTATTTGACATTAATTATTGATCATAACTCAACACTCAAATAGCCATCTAATCTTGAAAATTGAATTACTTTTATTGCAAAGAAAATCAAACTACTATTCAAACTTTGTTTATCGCAAAATTATAATAAAATATTATTTTTTTGTATATGTTCTATATTTTAAATCATAAAGACCATATTTATCAAAAGATACTTTAACAAATTAGAACCAATTTTTTTAAGAGGGTTTTGTTAGGCACCAAATTTTTTATATTTATATTTTTTTAAAATATTTTTTGTTATTTACAAAATAGCTACATAACTTCTTCATAAATGATAAGATCATCACAATTTGAATATCAAGCGGTCTATTTTGTAACTTCTCTCATCTCGTAGCATCCTGCAAATCTCTCTGTCTCATCCTCCATTGATCTGTGTTCCTTCTCGTCCTCCATTGATAAGTGTTATGAAATTTAAGATTTTTATCTATATTCAAAGTCTAAGGCACTTATATTTTTGTTGTTAACATTCATCACAAAACTGTGGATGAATATAGGTCGTATTTTGTGGAAGGATAACGAGAAACTCTATAATGGTACAGTGATGTCTCTTAATGATAATTAGGTAAATAAATATTTCAAAAAGTGAAAGTATATGTGTTCATTTATATGTATGGTTCATGATATGTTTAGCTACAAAAATATGATATTTTGAAAAATTTTCCTATTGGATCCTTGCTTAAAGGATCATTTCTTATTCATGATGTTATTATCCTATATCTCTTCATGCTCTCATCACTTAGTAGTGAGCATGTGATTATACATTTAAGAAACATTATTCACTAATCATGGAATCTAGACTAACTTCTTTCAAGGAGCTAACTTCTCAAAAAATTTAGAGTGCAACGTCCAATCTCAAGAATAGAATCACCAAATTTGTAGCTTAAGAGCAATGTTAAATAAGTACTCATCCTTCTCCGCATTATTACATTTATATATCCACACACTACTCCTTTCTCCATTTGATTTTCCTTTTGTAAAAAGATGTTATAATTTACTTTCTATATTTAGACACACACACACATCAAGCACATAAGGGTTTGATCTATCTCAATCTCTCCTCCCCCACTTTTGGTTTCTATATTTTTTTTAATTGATTTATATACATACCACATAATGCATGTATTTATATATCTAACATTTAAAATTTAAAATTTCTTTTTCTAATAATTTATCTATGTATTAAAAAGTACATTCACTTTTAAAAAATTAATAAAATAATATTTTCAATATAATAAAGATTTGAGTATTAGATGTAAACATTAAAAGTTAAATATTAGAGCATAAATATATAAAATTTGTATGACATGCATGTAAATGCCCCTTCTATTTATTTAGGGGATGTTTAAATCAATTTTGTTTTCTATTTTTTTTATATTATTTCTGAAAATATATTTGTTTAAAATATTTTTTATATAATTTTATTTTTTATTTTTAAAAATAAATAATATTACTTTTAAAAATACACAAATATAAAAAATATTTTAAGTATTTTTAAAAATAAGTGAAATAAAACAAATTTTATTTTTAAGCAAAATAAAACAAAACAAAAACTAAAAACACAATAAAATAAAAACCAAAAATGATCCCAAATGCCCCTTAGTGGAGGCGAACATCATAGATACTAATCTAATGAAGGCAGACAACGAGCTTCTCTCCAATTCACCCAACAGCATGGCCATCTCAGAAGCATCTAAAATCATTAGGGACGAGAGCCTAGCTTTTGTCACCATTAGCTAGAATGAAGATCTGGGGGGAGCAGTTGGGAATTGGAACGAGAAGATTGAATTTAAGGGGAAATATTTTCTTAAATATTAAGATACCTTAACTTTTTTATAATAATTCAAATAACATTTTTATTTTAAATAAGAAAATAAGTGAAACAATCCATTTTTATTGTTCTTTCTATTATTTTTTTTTTAAAAAAAAAAAAGATAATCCCAAGTAGAACCTTGATGCTACAGATGAAATAGCCTGAGCGTGTCAGGAATGCAGGTGCCAAAGATATCATCAGCGCTAGAGTAGACTCCGATAGGGATTTAGTGCGACAGAGCAGCAATGCTGAGCTTTGTTGAATAAGGCTTTTGATCTCATCCAACAAGGATGTGCATAGCACAACTAAGAAACATTTACAAATTCAACCAAGCACTTTAACATATATACTCAAAAAAATATATAAAAAATAGACTTGCAAAGTATATTTTAGGACCTAATTATAGGGCACCAGGATTCAATTTTGTTTAAGTAATAATCAAGCATCACTAACTAATTGGGGTCAGACTTATTCCATGCAATCAAGCAGCAATTAAATCGCATAACTCGAACAAATTGTTTCTCTTCCTCGCTATATATTCTGTTAACAAAGCCATTTTGAAAGAAGCTCCTAACTTTTTTTTTTTTTGGCGTACTAATAATATAAAGTATATTTAGCACTAGAACTGCATAGACAACAATGCTGCGGCAGTAGCCAATGCCTGCTTCTCAAAAGATGTGAGTTCCAAACTCCTGCAAAAATAAAAAATAATAAATACAATGTTTGAAATTATACGCAAGCGAGTACCCAATGCAAATGTAGAAACTCATTGTGTAAGTATAGTTACTATATTTTTATGGAAGTACTTTGATTCCTGTTATATTTCTATCTGGCGTTTAACTATATAATCATTTTTTAGAATTTTTTCTATAATGAGGAGAATTTACATAATCAAGCATATTAACTAAAGCGTAATAGTTACTTAAAATTCTATAATGGCTATAATATTAAGAAATAGTTTGACTAATTTTATTCACAATTGTAGCTTGCAGAAACAGAAACCTAGGCTAGCTTTGTATAATCATGAAAATAAACTTTCAACCCAACATTGACACATTTAACAAGAGTATAATATTGAAATAGGTGTAACGTTTATTCACAAGACATTTAATAAACTAGACATCAATAGCACAGATCACTTTGGCTGCTAAAGAAATAAAAAGCAATAGATTTTGCTGATATATCAGCATACACAATATATAAGCATGCCTAGCATATGTAGTGGAAAGGAAGTACTGTGTGATAAGATAAATGGTATAGATATTTCGTGCTTTTGAGGGGTCATCTTACAATAGCCATTTTTTAAAAAAAATCTATCAATCACTAAGGCCCCTGACATTATACAAAGTTTTCCTAGATGTCCCTTTGATAGTGGAAATTAGTTTCACTAAAATGAAAAAGAATAGCCTTCTAAATCTTAGGAGATGAAGCATTTTAAGCTTCTTGCTTTTCAAGAAGCATTTGTCCTGAAAATCCTGTCTGATTCTACCATAGAAAATGATGAGTACAAACTGAGGTGATGGATCTGTTGGTCGGGCGGAGAGATATTGGCACAAGAGACGTAAGTGAAAGGCTCTCCGGAACATGAACCGCACAAGACAATCCTGAAGCTATACGATGTAGTTTTCATTAGAAACATATCAGTCTAACGCAACAAAATCTAAAAAACTAAAAAGTGGTAAGGATTCTTAGTAATAATTGCATAATGTAGATCATGGAAAAATGATAATCTGGCAATCCTTATGCGGATTTATGGCAACCAAACTGTATGAAGTTTAGAGGAAAGCAATCAATCTCATGTGAGGTTGTAACAATTTTGCATGCATTCCCTTTAAGCTGCAAACCGTGAGAAAGTCAATTTAAGACATTGCCTTCCACATAAAGGATTGCCCCAAGGATTTTTCAGATGACTTTCCCTTAAGTTTTGTTCTTACAGTCAAAATATTGCCCATGTCATGCACTACATGTTGGAGCCAATTCACCTTTTTTTTTAAAAAATGAAGCAATATAAACATGTTTTATAAGATAGCATAAGAGGGCAACAAGAGAAATAGAAGGAATGCCCCTCTACATTGTTTATTGTTCATCACGGACAAACCTACAGGATACAGCGCCATGCATATAATGTTCACCCTTGAACAACCATGCACTCAAGTTTTTGGATTAGTGAGGCACTTCACAAAGTGTTGCCTCCTCTAAATATGTTCTAAACCGAGTTTAAACCACTACAAGATTAACTCACTTAAAAATTCGCTCAACTAGAAGAAAACAAGAACAAAAAATGATGTCGCTTTAATTCTATCATACACAGATTTTTACATCAAATAAATCTAAAATAATAATTGGCAGTGGAACTACAGCAGTGTCTGGCATCAAAAAAGGGTGTACTGAGACAAAGACAGGTGGTGGCAAGCTATAGAAGTGCTATGGAAAAGAGAGAATGCAAGCCAGCGATGGTGAGGCAGCAAGCAACAATCTAATGTGAGCAACGTCTAGATGAACTAGGGCCTCATTGGAGAGCACAATGAGAGGATGGTTAAATTTTAATGTTCTTAGAATCTAGGATTGAATTAATTAAACAAATATTGATCCAATATCCTTTTATTTCTATAATACTAAAATAAAAAATTAGTTCTGTGAACTTAAATTAGGGTATGAATGGAAGGACAGAAAGGTTGTGTGAATAGCGGCACTTGGCAGCAAAGTTGTGGATAACTAGGGAAGGTGGTGAGTGGTCTTGATATGGGGTCGGGGTGTGAGGACTATATCACAAGATCAAAAAATTGAGTTCAGATTTGGGTCGGTGTGCTGAAATAGAGGCATAGGGTCATGGTATGTAGGTCGAGGTTGCACACAAGGTACAAGAGCACATATAAGATTCAGTAGCATTGATGGCTTTAAGAATGATGTGGGCTTTCAAGACAACACTTGTTTCAGGAACCATGCTACATTTGGAATTCATCCAATTTTGATGAATTTTAAATTCCTCAAAAATATACATTTTGGACTATTACAAATTCTATACAAATAATATTTAAATTTATTTTACATCATACCAAACACTAAAAAGTCAGACCCAGGTATTCCTTTTACTTCATATCCCTAGTGTACCAAAGCAAATTGCCCTGAGGCAGATTTTTAAGGCTCCTTATGACAGATTTGTGAAACTCCTAGTTGTGTGGATCAAGAACCAGTCTATTCCCCTCGTAGAACTTTGATGGCACTCTTATCTTATAGTTTCTTTTTTGCTCTTCTGAGAATTTTAAGTTTTGCCCTGCTGATTTTCGAAATTCTTGTTGGGTTTCAATGTCTCTATTAGTTGACATGTAGTAAAGATGTCATATAAGAAGTTTTTAATAATTAAGAAGTATCCAAAGCATATAAAAAAAATTTTATGGCTTTATTAAATTTCTTAAGGATGTGCAAACCATTCTTTTCCTTCTAGGATCTTAATTCATCGTATTGTTGCTCTTCTTGGTATTAGCTTGTGCCTAATAAACGTTTGCATGCTGGATTTAAAGCATGATGCATTATATTTGCACTGAAACCCTACAACATCTTATATCAAAGTTTCTTAACTAATATTGTATGAGCTTATTATTTTCCCTAGAAATGCAAGGGATAAATCCCAACAAAATATAAAATCATCCTTTACAATGCTAGGCTTAGATAGGTAGCAAGTAATACTGGTTGATATGGAAAGCTATATAGTACGTGTGAGAAATATTAGTGTATATGTAGATTGAATACAAAAACTATACGAATAAGAAGGTAAACTGACCAAAGAATAAGGTTTTTACATGTTTAATGATTATCCTAGTAAATGACGAGTAATAATTAAAAAAACAAGCGTTGACTTACTCATCCAACGTTCTCAAGTTTTTGAAAGCAGTTACCAAACTTCTGCATATTTCTGGTAGAGTGCTTCCACCGATCTTTTTAGTGACAAAATTAGCATTTTTCTGATCTCGTTGAAGTGATAGATAGCACTGAAGTCACAATATATAAACTCAGTCTTAAAAACAGTTTGACATTGCATTGAATTTTTATAGTTAGTCTGCAAATAAAATATGGAATGACCTTCGTTTAAATTAATTAAAATAACAGCAATTCCTGATAGGACATGCAAAATATGGCAGCTTTATTTTAGCAGTTCATAGGCATTTCCAATATCTACTTCATTGGTCGGCTGATTTTGATAGTCTATTCATTAAAAAAAAATCCAAATATAAAGGCAAATTGTGAAAACTTACCTAATTTGTTCAAACTTGTGAAAGGATGACCTTAGTGATCTAAGTAAGCTGCAAGATGCCCAATAGAAAAATAATGGATTGCTAAATCCATAAGCGCAATAAGATTTTCAATCCAATTATTGAGCTCATCGCTGCTTTTATAATTTTATTATTAGCCCTGTGAAATTTGACTTAAGTATAGAAGTACCTAGTGTTCATTTCTCCATTCTTAATCCTCTTGATGCTAATCTTCTCTCCAAAATTCTTCCTCCTCATCAAACGTTTAAAAGGAAATAGCATCAACACGAGTAAGATTAATACCAAACATCAACGTGGCCATACTGTAAAAATTAAATTTCAGTACGAGTGACCTCTACTTCAATGAAATTAAAATTGGCAAATAGATCGCAAAAAATCTATTTAGCCCAATCCTTTAGGTAAAATTTATAGTATCCCAGAAATTTTTTTTAAAAAAAAAAAGTATATCTAAAATTTCTTGTAATCCATGAAAATAACCAAAGGTATTTTTATAATATTCTAAATTTTATTTCAATAATTTAATATATTAAAATAAAAATAAATCCCAAGATGGTCCCCCAACTATTTGCATGTGACCAATTTAGTTCAAAAATATCACATTGCTCCAATTAGTTTCCAGCCATACAAAATTTGTCTCAATTTAGTTGAGACCAACACCTTATAAAAATGTAAATCTAAAGCAAAGTTAGCCTTATTAAAAAAAATCCAAAATAAGTGCTTGTAGGACAATCAAAAAAAAATATCGTATTATCTCTCATCTCTTCCATCAATAGAAGTTGTGAAAGTGCTCCGCTCTAGCTTCCACCAAATATAATAAATTGTTAAGCTCTTATTGAGTCAGATATAATAAAGCTAGCTCCAATTCATGCTCAGCTCTATTAATTAATAAGCCAAAGAATCTTGTCCAAAATAGGCTCGCTTATCAAAAATGTCAACTCAAGCCAATTACTATGTTGTAAACTAGATGCTTACAAACATAAAGTTTTTTGACACTCCTAAAAAATATTCACAAGAAAATTTGCACTAACAATTAGTTTACATCACATGAACTTTGAGGTGTATAAAATTATTTTCTAAAATGGAGCCATGAAACACAAATTAACCCACCTATTTATCTTTGGTGTAATTGTTGACTTCAATAAGCATTTCAAGAGAGAATGAGAGGTACATGAGCGAACTTATGTAAATTAGTAGGCATCACTCAAAATAGAAAGTTTAAGCCAATCAGCAAAGGCTGATGCCAACTCAAAAATCTTACATGCTTCTCAAAGATAAATGGTTATAAATAAAGGAAGCAAGTTATCAAAAAAGTCCACTGTCCTGTGCAAACCATGTTTCCCACTAGAAAAAAAGTATCATATACTATGACTCCTAAAAACAATGCTACATAGACTATTTATTTGAGAGTAACCATAATTTCCTAGCCTAAAACTGATGAGAATTTTAAGTTTTTTCATCATTAATCATATCCAACTATTTAGAGCACCTTTTATGAATCCGTATTCCTCATTCACTCATGTTGACTATTATCCAAGGTATTAAAACTAATATGGATGAATCTGCACAACTTTTATCAAGCTGGCCATTCATTTAACCTTTTGTCCTTCTTAATACGTGACATTTATTTTATCACGAGTTAAAACCATTAAAGCCTATTTTTTACTATCTTACCTTCAATAGATGCTATGAACATATTTCACTGATACAATCATTCCACTACCCATGCTTCATCGTACATCTTAACATTTGCATTTGTGCCACACTCAACTTGGGTAATAATGATTTTTTACTACCCAATACCACAATTCATATAATATTGTCATCCTAATTATAATGTTATGAAGTTTAACTTTTATCTTATTGAATAAAAGTCTTGAGGAATTTCTCAATTTTAATCATCTAGAGCTAACCTTAAAGTTATATCCCCATCTATATCTCATTATTTTGTTTCATAAACTCAGCACACTTAAATTTATCATAACCAGCAACCTAATTAGTACCCAACATTTGAATCCATACAACATAAGCCAATATCTTTGCAATTTTATAAAATGTTAATTTAAGTTTTCCTGATATTATCTTATTGCATAATACTCATAAAGCACTTCACCATTTTATCACACCAAGCTTGGCTTTATAATTTACTCATTTTGTTAAATGAATCTAACATATCCAACTTTATCACACTTGATAACTCGGGCATTATTTCATGTTTTAGTAATAATGAATAATAATTGAGTAACAAATCAGTTTTTCTTCAGCTAATATCAAGTCATTATCTTCTAAATATTTTTTTTCCAATGTTGAAACTTTTCACTTCTTTCAACATAAGTCTTATTGATTAAGAATTTCATTTGTAAAAAATATACATCAAGCCACTTTTTTTTAAATTTCACCTATAAGTAATTGCAAAACAAAACAAATATATATGGGTTTGTATATAATCAGAAACTCTTTAGCAAATCCACAACTATCAATACTAATCTATACTCCATACATATCTTCCTTAAGTTAATTCAACATACCTTTAAGGAACATAATTTTTTCTTGAATATACACCTAGTTATCTTTCAAAATATTCAAATGTCTTCTTGAGATCAATAAATATATATGAAGAATCCTTCAATGAGCTCTATACATCATTCCTTGTGTTTAACACAAACATTTCCATAGTTGATCTTTTAGTATGAAATGATAAAAGAATTTATATGTTTAACTCTTAAATCTTTCTTATTTACATAAATAATTAAAATGAACTATAAAATGCTATATCTATCATACATATAAACTAGGATGCACCGACATAGACATGACAACACAAACACGAGACACGTTTGCCTTTGACAAAAGCAACACATGATACATGTTCGACACACCATAAAAATAATATTAATGTATTTATTTTAATAAATTTCAACAAACAAAAATGAATAAAGAATTGGCAACAACTAAATAAAACAAGCTCAAGGGTACAAACATATAAAAGAACCACTTTCATACATAGTATAAAACTCATGAATGCATATAAAATGCTTAATAAAGCAATTCATAAATTTTATAGAACCAAAGAATAATAGAATAAAAAAACTTTCAGGTTTCAATTTGTTCATCAAAATATCAAAAGATAAATATCAATAGTTCAATACAAAATAAAACATCAAATTCAACATTCAATGATTCAACTATAAATTTAATTTGCTCCTTCATTCACTTGTCTTTAACCTCTATTGTCATCATCATTGAATAAAACAACTGCTAATTCTAGTTCATCAAGAGATAGATTTGTAATTTCAAGAATTTCAATATAATCAAGAGACACAAATCCATCTCAAGCAACATCCCACATCTTGCTATCAGTTTCAATGTAAATTTGAAACTTTCTTGATACAAGATGGAGATTACTGTGAACATAACTGATTTTGTTTCTCTTCATTGATTGTATGAATGAATAAGTACTTCAATTTCTCTCACAACAAGAGAAAGAGGAAACTTGACTAAAAAGTTTTATAGCAATAGTTTGAAAAAAAAGTGTTGAAGCTCCTATGAATTAACCACATCTTTGATTTCACCTTCCACCTATCACAAAAAAATTCTCCAAATTTATTTAAATAACCAAAAAATTTAGCTAACTCTACATTTAATAGTATTCTTTCATCCTCATTTAAGAAGTAACATTTTAAGCAAGACTTTCTCATATTTAAAATCTCTAAATCTTTTTTAGGAGAAATATGATGAGGATTCTCTTAAAACCATTCTTTGTTTGAGTATCTTTACAAATAAATAATAAAATAAAGTTAAATAATATATTATGGAAAGAAAATATATTAACACATAAAATGTAACTGACTTAGGATTTAAAGAGTAAGACAAGCAATGTAAAGGCGTGTTGCTCTTCGTCCGCCTATCCTCCAAAATAATATGAACAACAGTCCAAAAACTTTGAGTCCTCCTGAATTGACTTTCTTTCATGTTTATATATTGCATCTTTTACCTTAAATAGCATAGCATTCCACTTCTTATAAATTAGATGGAAACATGGATTATCTATATCAGCAGCTCTAAGCATGTCATAAATAAGCTCAATAAAGGAAAAAATATATTCAAAGTTATCCCACTATATATCATATATAAGCTTCTCTTTGACAAATCTAGCTTTTTCAACAGCATCATCGTGATAACAAGACAATTTTTTCGCTAATAACCATAGTCTGAAGTGCATTTTTAATTTATTTAAATCTACATAATATCACAATAGTTAAAGAAAATATTGCCTTTGTCACAACAAGTATTTTCAATGATAAGAAGTCATTAAAAACAGAAACTCATAAAATGATTCATGATAAAGTTTTTGATCAAAACAATATCTCAAGCAACTACAATGGTCAAATGACATTCATTGTAAGCAATCACATTAGCTTTAGTATTCTTCGCAGAACAAATATTTTTTAAAGTAAGATTACGAGTATGCACAACACATGATGTCCAAAAAATATAAGGAAAACAAGTAAACCCGTTGCCTTGCAGACTGGAGAATTATCAATAATAACTTGAATCACATTTAAAGGACTAGCTAGCGATATAAACGAGCCAAACTTGAGCGAGTTGAACATGTGCTTGTGTGCACCTAGTTAATTTTTCTTTTTTTCGGAATTGGCTCATGTTTGAAATGACTCGTGAACAGTGTGTTCATGCTCGGCTCGAAACCTTTTCGTATTCATGTTCAACTCGAATTGGCTCATTTCAATATCTTTGAATTACCAGTTGGGTCCAACCAGCTCACCTTTAAACAATGTGTTACAAATAAGGTTGTGTATTTAACCCTGCATTCACACCAACAATTGTTTTCCTTTAGAATGTGAGACTACGACATAAAATAAGCTCAAAAAGACATGTTAAATTTAATTTGAAAAACATGGAGGCTACAGGATTTAAACCTATGCCACTTTTTTTGGAAAAAATTCTAACCACTAAGCCATGCTAACAATAGTGAAATATGAATTTATTGTACACACACACACATGCATATATATATATATATATATATATATATATATATATATATATATATATATATATATATATATATATATATATATATATATATATATTATAAATATCGAACTGAGTTCATATTCGCTCGTATAAATCGAGCTTAAAATATTTATTCATGTTCGGCTCGCTTCCTTAACGAACAATTCGAACTTCGCAAACAACAGGCTTTTTTGATAGCTCTAAGGCCAACCAACATAAACACCTCTTTAATCATATTAGAAATGAAAGATCTATCTTTGTATTCACCCTCATAATTCATAACTTTTATGAATATTGGATAATTTTTGATACATCAATAAAATTAATAAGTAGTTTCCTCTGTGGATCAATCCAACCATCACAAACTAAGCTAACTCCTTTCTCTTTCCAAGTTCCTTTGATAGATTCAAGTAACATTTCAATATTACTTCTATCTCTTTGCAATAATTTTGATCTTAGAGCAATATATCCCGATGGCACGTAGCTTGCAATATTATTGTTGCAAGCAAAGGAAAATGCATTTTCGTAATAAGGATTTCTAGCAAGATTAAAAAGTAGCCTCCACTGTGGATCAATCCAACCATCACAAACTAAGCTAACTCCTTTCTCTTTCCAAGTTCCTTTAATAAGTTCAAGTAACCTTTCAATATTACTTATTTCTCTTTGCAATAATTTTGACCTTAGAGCATTATATCTCAATGGCATGTAACATGCAAAATTATTATTGCAAGTAAAGAAAAATGCATTTTTGTAATAAGGATTTCTAGCAAGATTGAAAGAAAAACAACCTAAAAAGAACATTCTTGCTATTTCATCTTCTAATTGCTCTCTTGTTTGCATGTTGAAAGCTTTCTCTAAACTAGTATGTCCAACTATTTTTCTATTCTTTTAATCAAAAATACATCCCCAATTTGGACAAAAGAAGTAGAACTACTTGGCAATGATATATCTTTTGGAAGACTCTTCTTTATCAATAATTCAACTTCATTTACAAACTTTTCCATCTCAATTAATTGTGTCATAGTTACCTTCGGATAAACTCTAATTCCAATGATGACTAATTTTAAATAAATGTGCCTTCACTCTTATCCTTTGTACATTCCATTATAGCGAATTTATTTAAATGATGCATTTCCTCCACCATTATTTGAACTTCCTATACTAATAATATAATTCCATAGCGGCTTATTTTCTTCTATGCTAATCTCATTTGAACCTTCACCGCTTCCAAATTCACCACTATTAAAGCTCATTATTCTTCTTGCACACAAAATAAGCAAACAACTAGAAAAGTCTAAATTAAATCAACACAAAAACACAATGATAACTCCAGTAAACTAAAATATAGGCTAAACATCAAATCAAATTTTTTTCTTCAAAAGGACAAGGACAACTCCAATAGCAATTGAAAGCTTGAAGGTGTTGTTAGTTCAAGACAACCCTTATTATTCTTTTTTCCACACAATATCAACACAAAAAATTGAAAATTGAGAAAAAAAAAAACTTACTCACTGTGGCATCAATCTGCAGATTGGCTATCAGTCGTCATCATCGAATGTGATTAAAGACTAGAGAGGTGGTGGCATGTGGGCTCAAGTCTAGGTCTTCGTCAACGACATCAAGCTACAATCGCAAGGACTCTGTGTGAACTGTGCTGATAAAGTCGGGCGTCATTGAAGGCATTAATCGATACCGACAAGAGAGGTCATTGTCGGAATTAATCGCATGGGGAATTACGGCTCGACCCAAGAGGTACCGATGTGTCACGAGATTAGATGTTTCTCTGAATCGGGAATGAAAAAAAATGCAATGTCGAGAACCCTAGCACTAAGCGTCGTGAAGGAATAAGGCTCATGGGGCTATCGAGCGATACTTATGAACTTAAAAAAAATAAATAAATAATTTGATCGGACACACGTCACTCGCATGTCCGATTTTTAATTTTGTTTTTTTTAATCGGACACGTGTTGACTATGTTAGACACGAGTCGGATGCGTGTCCGTGTCCAGTACTGCATACCTTCATAATTTGAATTGTTAGTGCATCATAGCATATAGATCACTAAAAAATTACCAAAGTGAAAACAATCATGGAGGTGTTTTTGTTGCATTTTTAATAATTTAGGGGTGATACCATAATTAGAAATATTTGGATATTAGTCCAGCAAATAAGAAAATTTTGAATGTCATGGATGTAATTACACCTCAATTGATTAATGAAATATTTATGTAATGCAAACTAAAATTTTAAGTACTACTCATTTATCAAGGCCTTACATATAAAACATATACCAATATGTTAAAGTCTTCTCCCACATGTTGTTGTGCCTCGATTACCACTGAATCCTATTCTTCAGCAATATGTGATGTTTTCTCCTATGCACCACCTGAGTTAAAGCTAACCAGTTTCGCTACAGGAACTTGAATAACTAGACCATGCTATTAGATATTCCTTTCATATCAATGCAAATTAAATTTAAAAATCCTAATAAATTAATTCCTAAATTGCCTATCAAAGGAAAAATATATGAAACAAAAAATTTAAGCCAATTACCAAAATTATGAAAACTTTAGTTTGATAAAATACTGTACACAAAAGATCAACCTCTTAGCTTCCGCCTCAGTTTGCGGGTAAATTGTCCAAGTTATAAATAAATATGTGCTTGAACCCGATACAATTTAATCTCTATAGTGACTCACCAAATTCATTGTTCAACACCACAGCTAGCACCTTTCCCGGAAATGGAAAGTTAAATTAACTGTATAAACTCGTTCAAAAAAATCAGCTAACAAAGATTTGGGAATGAAAAAAAATCATATCCAAGTTTGATCTTTGGTGATTTAGTTAACAGTAGTTCAAGCATATTTTACAAATTATTTTAGAGAAGTCTTACCACTCAAATTCACACCCCACCCTGTAGTTATGGATGGCGGGAGATTCAATTTATTCACTTAAACACATTGGAAGCTTGTAAATAGAAACCACATTTTTTTTAAAATAATGAACATAACTAGCCTACATAATTTCGTTGGATGCAACCAGCAATCAACATGAATTGTAAACTCTACAAATCTCATAAATGTATTTTTTTTTTCACCAACAAAATCAGTGAAAAAGAAATCATCACTTCATAAAAATTATTTTATGCTTACAAGCAACCAAATGTGCACAAAGAATTGAAAAACCAAGAACACATGTACATGAAATAGTTGATTTATTTAGTGATAAATTAAGATGCTTAGTCAATAGTACCATCAACAGAAAGTAGCACCAGGTGGGTAAGTTAGAACAATGGAATATTGCATGGAATTGCAAACATGCTAATCACCTTGAAAGCATGAGCCAGAAGCAAACAAGCCACCTCAGTAGTCACTTTTCTCAAAATGCCACCAGTAATAGTAGGATTTGAGAAGCAATTCAAGATGCCCTCAAAAGTCTCATCATTTGGTGAACTATTTGACCTCCTAGATCGGGTAGAAGGCTGAAAAAGTATAGGAACATGGCAAGCATATAAATAATAAAAAATAAGAGTTTCAAAATGATAGATCAAATAAGGTTAGCAAAAACAGGAAAACATAATATGTCAATGACAGATCAATGAAATAAAAATAAAAATAATCCTCATTCCAAACCTCCAAGATAAGAAAGAAAAAAAAAGGTGCGCGATGAATGATAGAGTATACGACATGCAGGAAGAGCAGTACTAGCAGTTTTGTATTTCATTTGAATAATTTGAAGACAGAAAACTAATGAAAAGTGATTTAGTCTGCAATATGTTTGGAGGGTGAGTGATTGAAAAAGGTAAGGGTGATATAGGTAGAGAAGCAAATAAGTTGCTTCCATATTAGTATAGAGGTCATAGATTTGAATCAACATAAATGGTCTAACTACATACATATGCAGCATAAATCAACCCCTACTCAAATAGCAATAGCAAGAACTTTGTACACCCTGTATGCCTTTTTTGATAGATTTACTAGTTAAAAAATATGTGAGAGTACTGCATTGGCTGGAAGTGCTAAAACAATAATGAAAAATAGAGTTAATATTTCATGTAATGAGAATAAAGATTCATAGATCCAACACCAAATAGTTAGAACAATGCTAATGCTGATAAAAATATACAAATAGTTATGGCTAGGTTTCTTAAATTTGATGAAACACCCACTTTATAAATATTGGGATTTAAGGCAAAAAAGTAATTTGAACCTCCCTTGTAGGACCTTACTAAGCTTTTCCATTATCTCAAATGAAGGTCCATTGCAAGAAAAAAAAAAATGATAACACCATATTGTAACAACCAAACGAGAGATTTTGGACAAATATATCATAAAGTCTGACTTAAGGCAAACTCTTGTTTCATCTTAATTTAGAATACTACATGTATAAGCACATAAATAATAAATACGATTCATGATGCAAGAACAAAACTTAGGGAGTTATGTTCAAAGTCAAGATGAACCATCAAATATCATTAATAAGTATTTTTTTTATTAACAACAATAACTTGAGTAGAGGCATTTTTTCAAAAGTCTTAAAAATTTACAATTCCCCTTTTTTTTAAATGAAGTTTTTTTATCTATAAAGGGTCCAGTGATATTTTTTATAATTTTGGGGATTTTTCATGTTTTAAAAAAGTTTTAAATTTTGAGGGAATTTCTACAAATTTCCTAGATATTGTCAAGAAGCCATTGATGAAGCATGGGCAAACCCCACTCAATGACATGGGCAAGATCATAACAGATCATTATGACTATATTGTTAATTATATCTCATCTTATGCTGGCCAATGATAATAAAAGGTAAGGATGTCTGTATCACTCAATGTTTGCAATTAGCTCGTAATAAACTCATTAAGTATCTCATGTTTGACTTGATTACTAACTAAACTAAAACATGAACACAATAGACATACTTACCTTTTTGTTCATAATATCGAATATAAGTAAAGCTTCATTCATTCTTGTTTCACTGTTAAAAGCTCATCAAAATATATTATTAAGTTTAAAATGTGTGTGTGTGTGTGTGTGTGTGTGTGTGTGTATGTATATATATGTATATATATATATATATATATATATATATATATATATATATATATATATATATATATATATATATATATATATATATAATATAAGCATGGTTATTTCTTCTTTTCATTTACCTAGCTACTTTAAGAGTGATTAAATTTAATCATATTTCTGTGTTATCAAAACAGTAAAGTGCTACCTCTCTAAAGTGTCTGAATAATCCTATATTGTTACTAAAGATTCCCTGAGAATATAATCTAGAGGGATTGAGGTTGTTCAATTGGTCATTTAAAAATACAAATATATCACTATCTACATTTATGATCTCTTCTAATCTGTATTCTCTTCTTGAAGTATTGGGTTTATCTATGATTCTATTGAGCTAATTTGTGGTTAAATTATTAGACTCACCAGACACCAAATTTCTTCCTCGTATAGTTTGGGCTAGAGTCCTAGCCATTCCAAGAAATGGAATAGTATTTCTATCCATCATATTTAAGGAATGTAAATGTTTTCTTTGTTCTTCTATTTATTTCTTCTAGTTTTATGGTATTTTTTAATTCTGTTTATATAGTTTTAGCAGGTTTTGGAATTTTTGTTATTATAATTTCAACTAGTTTTTTTAGATGACTTAGCCTATATTGGAGGCTACTAAGTAGAGCTATTATAATATTATTTTGTTGGATTTGTAGCCTATCAATTTTAGAGGGGGCTTCGGATTCTAGGTACCCTTCCTGTCCCTTTTCTCTAGATAAGTAATTGGTAGAAAAGGAAACTGCGACTAGATATTCTGGTCATTTATATCATATTTCATTCATTACCTAGTCAAAAGTTCCTTGATATTTTGTAACAATTCTTTTATCTGGTCTATTTCTAGATCTACTTGGTATTTATTTAAATTTACTTGGTTTCTAACTTGGATTAATAAGTCTTTTATCTAGGGTTTAGATTCTTTAGGCTTATATTTAATAAGGTACCTAGGCTGGAGATATCTTCTAATTTAATTGTTTGTAGTTGCCTTATTAATTCTTCTTGAGTAACTTTTACATAATACAATCAAAAGTCTTTATAATATAATTTTTTTCCCTTTAATTTGTCTAATAAAAGAGTTTGTATGTTATTATTCTTAAGGTTATGTGATTCCAATGCTTCAGCTAATTTAAGTATGAAGTTCGTTATACTATTTAAGTGAGGATTATCAATATGTAGCAGATGTAGATAACCTTCAAGAAAATAACAAATATGTTTATTATTTTCTAAGGTTATAATCTTCTTAAGTTTTTCACTTAATTCTAGATTAAGATAATCTAATATGTTCATAAAAGATTAGGTCCAAAGATACAATAGCTCTGATACTAAAAAGAATTAAAGAGGAGATTCTGGACTCAAAAGCTTTTAATAACAAAAATTTTTATTAACATAGGATAGGTAGGCAAACAAGGAAAAGAATCGGAGCAAACAATCAAACTTAAAGAAGTTTGTATAGAAACAAAAAAGATAAGCTTAAATCTAAGCTAAACTAAAACATTAAAAAGCAGAACTCATAATAACATGGCAGGGGAGTGAGATGGATGGATCTCCTTGAAGTTTTCTCAAGCTTTGCATTACCAAAGACTTTTTTTTCCTCCTTTCTCATTTAACTCACAATCTGGAGTTATTAGTCTAAAGTCTACTTATAAATCCTCACCCAAGTAGTTGACAGAGTTTCCCCTAGAACGGCCTTACTTGCCTATGATCAGGTACTATCAAGGTGCATTGATTGAATCGATATGTCGGCGACTAAGACAGAAGATCTTAAAATAAAAGAGATTGAGGTAGAAAATGAAAATGATATTTTAATATAACAGGAGGAGCAGCATAACAAGATCAAAAGATTAAGTAACAACAATATTATTATTACTAGGAAAACATAAATATAAATCACATAGGTATAAAAGAAGGAATATGCTTACAGACATTCTCCCATATAGGAAGCACAGACACTTACAATCTCACTCAAGGATACAAGGCTAGCTCACGACTATGCTATGCTTCACTATACTTACAAACACAAACATAGACTCTATTTATCTATAAGACGAGCATCAAACATCAAAGCATTACAAACAAAAATTAAGAGATAAGAACTTAGGGAATAAGTAATCATTTTGGACCATCCATTTGTCTTCAATAATTGTCTTCAGTAAGTGCGATAGGTATGAGTGGGTCAATTTACCTACATCATTCATGGTGGAATAAGGGGACCACCAACATCTGGAATTGTGGGACTAAATTATTGAGTTATGGGGTCCACAACCTTCCTAGTACAACCCTAGGTGTCCATGTTCTAAGCAACAAGAGTATTGAGGATATCAACAACTGAAACTTCTCGTTCTAAAGGAAAATTGAGTTTATGGATTTGATAATTGTGAACTAGTTGTTGGTGTTTAATTTTGAAAGAAAAATTTTGAAAATAGCGGCCACTAAGACGATTGTCCATAAAAATCTTCATAGTGTCAATTTCACCCACGAAAGTATAATCAAAGAAATCAGTATCATAATTTCATAACCAATCAGATCTTTGGAGCATGGCTCTCCAGTGATTTAATTAAGTAATGAAATTTTCGAAAGGTCGTCGACTAGTTCAATATATATGGAGTGACCAAAAGGAAAGTATTGAGAACTGTACTCTTGACAAGTTATTTTGAACAAATGTTTAGCTAGCTCAACTTGGTGGAAATCCACCCACACAAGTGGGCTAGATTCAAACACAAGTAAAACAAATTTGTGGGATTTAGCAAGGGCATAGCTAACAGTTGTTGCCAATTTTAGTTCAAACACTTCTATTTTTTCGAATGAATTTATTTATAACAATTGAGGATTTATAGTAATGCCTTCATATAGTTCTTCATTGAAAGTGTCCAAATCAATGTTGACATTTAATATCAGATATTTAACCTGACAATATCAATTGCCATCCTTTTTAGTTCTGCAACTGGGATAATTCATTTGCCATCTTTGTTCATAATTATATAATTCTTCTTAGGTGGAGTAAAATCCTACTTTAGTCATATCTCCAGTGTGTAGTTTCTTCAGATATTCTTGGAGTATTACCATTACTTTGAACTTTGGATTAAATAATTTCTCAATCTGGCTTTCAATTTGAGTCAATTTTCTTTTAAGTTTATTAAATGCAAGAGAATTTGTTGATGAAGATGGTGTATTTTGATATGTAGAAGGCCCAGCTACTGGGGTATTGGGCCTTGTTATGGACCTTGAGGCCATTGCAACATCTTGTTGGTAAATATCTTCTAATTCTTAATTGTTAATATCCACACATTCATAATGGGCTTTCATCAAATTCTTAGGCCTCCATTTCTCACATGAGATGAAACACACTGTGGTGAAAGAGATTTGGATGTATAGAAATTGGCCCCAAATCTAGCTTTCATATCATCCATTGCTTCCTAAAAATTAAAAGATCCTCTCCAAGAAGGTTTAGAGTATTGGGTTATTTGTTGTTTAGCTACAGCCCATGATGCATAATTTCCTAGCTTAGGTGGTGAGTAAACCACATAACACAAAAATTTTGTCTTGGGATTTTAGTCTTATAATAGAAAAATATTCAGCTAAAGTCTCAATAATAGTTTTTCTTTTATACATTGTAGAATAATTTGAGCTAATATTTCAGATATTGTCAATTAGATATAACTGGATATCATCCGGATTGTATCGTTGTTCAAATCTATATGTTCATGGTTCTTCACATTGAAGTAGCTGACACTTGCCAAATCTCATTCCTGAAAGAATCTTTTGTTTGGTCATATATGTAATCATAAGATTAAAGTCATTACTAATATTTAATAATCAGTAATTATTTTCAATCCCAATTTTTGAGATAACTGATCTGCAAAGAAATTATATTTTCCTTCTATATGCTCTCATAATATGGTTAAACCTTTATTTATTACATGATCAAAGAACTTTAACCATCTTCTAGAATTGAAATTATTTTTAGTTTCTTTATGTTGTTGCCCATATTTAATAATGGCTTCACAATCAATTCTAATAAGAATTTCCTTTTTTATCATAAATAAAAAATAAAAAGCTTCTAAATTATAAATAATAGTCAATAATTCATAGTCTAAAGAGGTAAGATATCTTCTTTCTTTAAATGATCCAAAGGCATATCTGTAAATTTTTTCTTCACTCTTAGGAGAAAATTTATTAGGTTTAATCAAGGGTCCTCCCCAACCATCTTTAGATTCATCTGTTTCAATGATCAAGTAGTCTATCTCTAATGGTAATAATAATTCAAAAAGATCTTTTACTCGATTTTTGATCTTTTGGATTAATAGGATATCTTTTTGGTTAAATTTGCAAGTTCCTTTTGATGAGATCTTGTTATAGAGTGGCCTAGTTAAGGTTGATAATTTTTTATAAATGACTTGGCATAATTGACTTATCCTAGAAAAGACTTTAGTAGTTTATGTTCTTCTAATCTATCAGGTATTCAAGTATTTTCCTTGATATATGGGGCTGAATTTTATTGATCCTTTCCCTATTTTAGTTCATTTTGAAATTATCATCCATGGGTTTCATATATTGAAAGGGCAATATATAGATTAGACATGTGTTCTTATTTGTTTCTAAAGAATACAAGTATGTCATCTATATATACGCAAATATATTTAGAAATTTTCTAAAATATTTCATCCATTTTTTGCTAAAATAACTGAGGTATATTTTTTAAACCGAAGGGCATAACTAGTCATTCAAAATGCCCTTCTGGGCAAGTGAAGGTTGTCCATTCAATTGAATTCTGGTGCATTTTTATTTGTCAAAATCATAATTTTAAGTCAAACTTGCTAAATCATTTTGCATATTGGATTTTGTTTATTAATTGATCTTTAGATAGTATTTTGTAACCGTCAAATTTTGTATTATCATTTAGTTTCTTATAATTAAATATCATTATGCATTATCCTATCTTATGTTTGTTTTCCTTCATTACTATTATAGCAGAGCTTCTATGTCTCGAATTTGACCTTTTGATAATTTTAAGTTTTAAAAGTTGTTCTAGATGCATTTTACATTCTTCCATTTCCCAGTTATTGTATTTAATATAATTTTCTTTTATATTTATGTCTAAGTTTAATATCTTTAATTCGCAATATATCATTGTCTCTATCCCAATATTTAGTAGGATCTTCACCTATGATTTCTAATTTTACAAGTTTTGATATAAATTGGTCTTTGTCTACTCTTATTAGAAGATCCTTATGTTGTTTTGATGTTATAAATTGATCTTCATTAATATTGCCAAAATTTGAGTTGTATTTCTATCTTAGGATTTTGATCTAATAATAATTCATTTAATTCACTTATAAGTAATTTCTCATTTGTTTTACAGACTCCAAGGGTTGTGCATGTACATCTGAAGATGAAACTATTTTGGGCTGCAACAATCTTTCCTCATCCTTGGGTTCTAATAAGGCCCATTAAAAATAGAGGGTGTGACATAGGCTTGCCTATAAATAATTACATAATCAATTGTTAAACTTAAACCACTTTTTTTTTCAAGATAAAATTAAGTCCAAGAATCAATTTGACATGCTTGAGTTGTATTGGTCTTACCCAAATTTCATCTATAGGATATGGCTTCGACCATTCCTGGCAATGAGTTTGTAGTCTGAGATATGTATTTCTAATGTATTTATTAAATTCTAATTTTGTTCAATCAAATTGTGCTGATCTTTTGGTTACTAAACTTGTCTGTATATATTTTCCGGCACAAGAGATGTATCTATTGTATTAGATATGGCTCCTATATCTAAGAGGGTTGGAAGTGTAATTTCATATCCTTGAATATTTAATTTTGCATATACTTGGATATGTGTTAATTTTTCTCTATTACAAATAATGGGAATAGGCTCTATTCCGATTTCTAGCAAATCTTGTTCACTACTTGGAGTTTTTGTGAGAGAGAAATTATATTTTTCTAATCCTTTTTCTATATCCCTACCCTTTTTTCTAAGATTGTGAACTCTAGATTCTATTCAAGGGGTAGAAATTCTTCCATCAGATAATGCCTTGGGAACCATAATACTATATTTCTTATTTACACATTTATAACATCCTTATATTAGGCATATCTTACAAGAGTATCTACAGTCTATAGTAGGGTACCATTGACAAAAATGACATTTTATTTTATCTTCCCCAATTCCAATTTTCCAATTATGAGCAAATTCTTTATCTTTAGATACTTCTAAATTCATGAATTGAGTTTCTATTTCTTCAGTTTCCTCTTGTTGTAGTATATCATTTATGAGCTCGTAGTCTGATTCTTCAATTCTTTTGTGTTTTCTTCTAAAAAGGTAATACTATAAATTGAAGATGTGTCCAGTGTTTGTGAATCAACTTCTAATAGATCTATATTAGTACATTCAATTAAAATAGCATTTTTGTTAGACAAGTATTTTCTTTTTGGACATTTTGTTGCTAGATGTCTTTCCTCAGTACATGTAAAACAAGTTTTGTTAGAATATATTTTTCTAAGATTGTACCTTCTAACATATTTTTGATTGCCTAGATAAGATTTTTTGCCCTTGATTTTCTTATGTAATATTTTTTTCTTTGCTATGAATTTTCTAGGCTTTCTTCTTAGGGTTTTTCTCTGTAAATCATACTGTTGAGGAGTGTATATCTAAGAACAGAAACCAACTGTTTGACTATTGAGCTATTTTTCCTTAAGTTTCTCATATAAAAATTGGATCCTAATACTTATATTATCATATTATGGTAAAACACTTTGTTGTTTCTAGGATTGGTGTAATTCTTCTCCTAATTCTCCTGGTAGTTTGAAAAATAATCTATCACCTAATTCTGTTGAGTAATAATTTCCTGATGCAGCTGCTAATACTAAAAAATCATTACTAAATTGCTTTATATATTTCCAATTTTGGATTCGCAGTTGTTCTAGTTCTCTCAAAGCACTAGCTTGTTTAGAGGTAAGGCCTAGATTTACATCATCAACAACAACAACAACAACAACAAGCCTTAATCCCACTAGGTGGGGTCGGCTACATGAATCCTTCATCTCCATTGTGTCCTATTATGTGTCAAATTCTCATTTAATTCGAGTATACTAAGATCATTTTTATACATCTTAACCAAGTATTTTTTGTCTACCTCTACCTTTCTTAACATAAGGAAAATCTAAATACTCTCCTAATCGTCATCGGACACGCTTTATGTGGCCAAACCATCTAAGCTATCTTAATCTTATCTACTGAACTCCTTTTTCCGAACATACTCATTTTGCATTCTATCTCTAAGGGTAAAGCCACTCATCCACACGAGCATCCTCATCTAACACTTAGTCTTATGTTTCTTTATTGGTACATTACGCATAAGTCATTGCGGTCTTACCACCATCTTATAAAATTTTTTCTTAAGTTTAAGTGGAACTTTTCTACCACATAATAGGCAGGATGCATTCCTCCACTTCAACCATCCAACTTGAATTACTAATAATATCTCATTTTTCACCATCATTTTGAACAATAGAATATAAGATAATCACTCTTATTAAAAAATTACTTGGCACTAAAATTTCTACAACTAAAATTACACTCCATATATTGGTTTAGATGCTTAAACGAAAACCTTTAGACTCTAAAGTTGACCTCCATAATTCAAGTTTCGTTGGACTCCCTCTAGTCTTATCAACAAGAAGAATGTCATCGACAAAAGCATACACCGGGGTACATCTTCTTGTAAATGCCTCGTAAGAACATCCATAACTAAAGTAAAAGATAAGGGCTTAATGTTGATCCTTGATGTAATCCAAATAGGAAAATAGTTTGTCAATCCTCCTTGTGTTTGGACACAAGTGATAGCTCTAGTATACATATCTTTAATGACTTGAATATAACCAATATTAACTTCTTTTGTTCTAGAACTCTCCAAAGAACATCTCTTGAGACTTTATCATAAGCTTTCTCTAAATCAATAAATATCATATGTAGATCCTTTTTTATTTTCTCATGCTTCTCCATCAAACCTCTTAACAAATGTATAGCATCCATAGTAGATCTACGGCATGAAACCAAACTTGTGAGAAACTTACGTATCACATCGTAACCTATGCTCAATTACTCTCTCCCATAATTTTAATGTATGGCATTAACTTAATTCCTCATAATTTGCTCAATCTTGTGCATCATCTTTATTCTTAAATATAGGAACCAACAAACTCTTTCTCCACTCATATGGCATCTTTTTAGTCTTTAAAATAACATTAAAAAGATTTGTAAGCCAAGAAATTCCTTGATCTTCTAAACATTTCCACACTTATTGGAATATTATCCTCTTGCTTTTCCACATTTCATTTTCTTTAAAGCTTCACTAACTTACTAATCTGACGATAAAATGAAATTTATTTTTGTTTAGGGTATTAAGGTTACTAAAATCAATCTACTTTCAGATCCTTCATAGAAAAGTTTATTAAAATACCTCATCCACCTATTTTCAATCTTTTTAGAAAAGCTTTATTATTTTCATCCTTAATACTCCTCACTGAAATGTCTTTACTTCTCTTATCTCTTTGGTTACTAACTTATCTCATCTTTCACCTTTTTAATCTATTGTATAAATCACTAAAAGCTAAATTTTTGCATCATATATTCTTTCTTAGAATCTCTACTTTTTATCTTTCCCAATTCTCCAGGGTTTTTCATCTAAACCAAGTTTTATAACTTCTTATTTTATTTATCTTTTTTATCATTCGTGATTATTCTTATTAAAAGCTTTTCCTTTTGATTCGCATCTTTGCTTGTTTAATAAGACGATCTTTTTTTAATAACTAGCGTTAAATTCTATGAACATCCTTTAATTTCTTGTATGCTTAAAAATATTTTTATTTGTGTTCTTTAAGTCTAATCTAATCTACAATAATTAAGTTTATTTTTTCTCTTACAACCTTTCATCTTAAAATCTAAAACTAATAATCGATGTTGGGTACTTAAAATTTCACTTGGAATGGCCTAGATTTACATCCCTAGATGTTAATATCCGGTGTATTAAATAGGCAAAATTTAATATGTTATTCTCTTGTCTAGCTAAACTGCTAACTTCATCGAGAAATTTCTTTTTTGTAGGCCACCCAGATCTTGGTAATTCTTTTGATAATCCCTTGCCATTTATGCTGTCCGCTGTTCTAAGTAATTATCATATAGTTGTGGGCCACCTTCAGTAATATTAAGTAATACCTCATTTTTTGAAAAGAAAGACTTTTTTGGGGGAGCTCTTTTACCAGTAATCCTAAGTAATTGGTTTTTTCTATCATAAATAGATATTGTTGTTTTAGGATGGTGACCAATATAGTATTCCATTGGAGTTGGTTGACTTTGAGGATAATACAGTTGCATAGATCTACTAGTGTATGAAGAGCTTGCTTCTTGATCATACAATTCTAAATTAGGTGAGTCAGGCTGTTCTTCTATGTTTCCCAAGAGTAATATTATATTACTTTCGTCTAAATACAGCATATCGATTTTTTATGTCCTATTTCCTTGCAATGTCTTTCGATTTCCCATATTAGTTTTCCTAAGTTAATTAATCTTAATTCTGCGGGAAATGTAATTTGATGATCTTGTGGGTCTTCATATTCTATATTTACTAGGTCCAAATCAATTCCTCTTCCTCATTTTGGTTACTTTATTTGTAATTTTTAAATCTTATGGATAAGCTTCTGTCTTCGTTATAGAAAGTGGCATAATTAGTGCTTCTCTTAAGAGAGTAACATTCCATTCAAGTGAAATCATCTCTTTAGGTTTTACGAATTTTATTCATTTTGAGCTAGGGGATCTATAATATTTTTTTAATTTTATATTAAATTTTGTTTTTATGCTAATCATAGTTTTTCCTAGAAATATAATGTCCAAACACAGATTATCTCCCTGAAAATATCATATACTTTTGCTTGGATTAATATTTTTATATGTTTTCAAAATCACATCGTTATATCAGAAACTATATATGTTACTCCTAGATCATTATTCATATCTACTTCTATTACACCTATTAAGGAATCATTAGGTGCAGTAAACCTATATACACACACACACACACACACACACACACACACACACACACATATATATATATATATATATATATATATATATTGATATGTATGCTTGTGTTCATTAAAAAATATGAATATAATACAAAGACAAACAAATAACTATTAAACAACAACAACCATAAAAAAAATTCAAACTAGAACTATCTATTTTTGTTGATAAAAATGCTCATGTCTGCCCTTAGCAAAAGGGAATCACATATAAATTTCCATAAAAATTGAAATATACAACCTCCAAAAAAAGAGATATATAATAAATAAATAACGTGTAGGATAAAAGACACTTTGAAATGCCAAATCAACATTAGGTCCCTATTATTTTCCCAGGCTACTAACAAGATAACTTTATTTAAAACCCTCATGGTTAATGGCATCTCAAGCACATTGCCAAAGACACTTTTGATTAAGGATGACAACTATGCTCAAGATTGGTCATTGGCAATCTGATTCATAAGTGGGAGGAATGATTGGGGATTAATTCTGCCAATGATAAATGGTTGAAGGTCATATAATCCAAGAAATTTCATTAATATCCATGAGTTATCTCCATAAATATTATACATTAAGCAGGGCACAATGTCAAAAGGTATATCTCTTAAAGGTAAGTTTAAAGTTTTTCTTGGACAAAAAAGACCCGAAGGATACCAATATAGTTGATTGTGGTTTAGAGGTGCAAGGATGTAATTAAAGATACAACTTAATAGGCTCAATAATTCATATAAAGATTGACTCAAAGGGAAAAAGCATGGGCAGTGCCACTCGAAAAAATTAGCATGGCCAATTTGGATGTCCAAGAATGAATTTAGACTCACATTTAAGGAGAGTACCCTAAAGCATCAAGAAGGCATAGGTTGATGGAAACCCAAAGAATGTGTTTAGGATGTTTACAAAAGGATTTTGCTCACCAAAAATAAGAGTAAATATGGACAAACTCATGGCCAAGTCAATAGTCCACTACAGTGACATAGTATAAGACATTCAAGAGTTGGCCAAACCATAAGTTAGCCTAAGTTTGGATCAATTCAAAGGATATCATATGCACTAGTTAAAGTGATGCTTTCTTTAATGAGCTTAACAATCACCTAGGAAATTCGATGCCAATGTTAAGAAGATAGGGCTTTCATTTGAAGGTAAGGGGTATTGCAGCTAACGGCTTAAAATATTATTTAAAATTATGCAATAAATAACTCACTTCAAAACCTATAGGAGGGGTAAAGATGATGATAGTATAAAAAAATTAAGCAAATAGATATTTTTATACAATTCTATGTTTCACAACAACAAGAATAACGTTTAGAAGAAATAAAGCAAATGAGGCTTATTAAATATGGGTAATTATATTTTCTACTTTGTAATAATTATTTTTTTCCTATAGATTAAAATACATTGATTATTGCATATAGCTTATATGTGAATGTTCAAAAAATATTATAAAGTGTTTTTATATTTTTTTATGTATATTAAACAAATTTTCTATTTTACACCAAATTGTTACTACGAAAATGATTTTCTCTTTCCCAACTTATAAAATCCTTATATTGATATGATAATTATTCTATTATTTTATAATTGAACTTTGAATGATCTTCCAAATAATAAAAAAGCACTATTAAAATGCATGGTGAAAGACATAAAAATGAATATGTTATAGAATGATTGCATGCATATTTTAACTAATAGATTGGTACTAATTATGAAGATTTAGAAGCACCAATGGATAAAAGTGACACCTCCCCACTCGAGCAAAATAATGCAGGGCAGAGTCAGGAAGACACACGAGATACGTCTCGCATATCTGTGAAGGCTGATTCGCATTGGCCTTCCAAGTGCTTAGGACAGTTCAAAATTGAACCAAGGCCGATTCAACCCTTCCTAATATCCGGTTCACTTATCTTTTTTAATTAGGGTTTCACTTGTTAAATATAAACTAATTTTTATGTGCTTTAGGAGTATTTGCTGATTTTAAAGTTAAATATTATGTGTTCTCTTTTTTTTATGATACAATTTTGATTCAATCAAATGGTGTGACTAATCACTCAAGAAAAACACCTTTGAAATCTCTACCATTTTTAAGGATGTTTAGAGAGTTCATTCTTTGTGCAGGTTTTGTTTATTGAATTATTTAAACTAAATTTATAAATATACCCAATAATTCAAATTTTTGGAGTAGTCTGCATTGCAGATGTACGTAAGACTTACATCTATTAGAATGCCATATTTTAGGAAAATTCACATGACAAATATGTGAATGGACTTACATCTCTTTGAAATGCCATATTTTAGAGAATTCCGCATGGCAAACATGTGACTGGAGTTACATCCCTTTGGAATGCCATGATTTTATTGATTAAAGTTCACATTGCAAACAAACATTGGATTTACATCTATTAGAATGCCAGTTTGAATTGGAGTTACATCTCTTTGGAATGATGTTTGAATATGATTAAGTCTGCATTACAGACATGCATAGAACTTACATTTACTAGAGTGCCATAATTTTAAGGAAGTTCGCAGGGCGAACATGTGACAGCTGAGCTTATATCCATTGGAATGCCAAGTTAGGTTAGACTTACTTCAATTTGAATGCCATTAGATTGAACTTACATCTATTAGAAGGCTAGGCATAAAATAATATTTGCATTGTAAACATAAGTTGGGCTTATATCCATTAGAATGTCATTAAATTATTTACATCCCTTAAGAATGCCATGTTAGGTTAATGTTATGTTTATATGGCAAACATAAGTTAGGTTGGGCTTACATCCATTGAAATGTCAATATTTTGAGGTTCGCATTGCGAATAAGTGATTGGACTTACATCCCTTGGGATGCCATTATATATATTTGATTCAATTTATGAATTTATGATGGACTTACATGCCTTTAGAAGGCCATATTTGGATTGAACTTACATCTATTAGAATGTCGTTAGATTAGACTTACATCCCTTTTGAATTATCAATTAATATTGGACTTGTATCCGTTTGGAATGTCATTTGAATTAGTGTAAAATGATTTGATCTCATTTCATGTTTGAGGTTAATCATTTCTCTATATTTGAGATAATTTTACAATTCAATCTCCATTTAAGTTTAAGAGAAGCTCTAATTTTATTAGAGTTGATTGTTAGATATTTGGACCTTCAATATGTTGTTAATATGTTGTCTTTAATCAAGAAATTAATTGACATGTTAGATTTGCATCTATTGTGATGCTAATGTTGAGTTTCAAAAGGGGATAGCTCTTAGGTATTTAACGCAACTATCTTAAATCTCATATTGATCGTTAGATTATATTCGGATCCTTAACATATTGCGTTTGAACAACCGAACATTTGACTATTATTTATGTAAATATTTTTTCTCAAAATTGATCTATGGATTTTATAAAATTAGCATATGACGAGATAATAATTAGTTCATCCATCTGTCCAAATTCATCAGAAGTTCAATAATTCAAATCTAAGTCCCAAGTTATAATTATTATTTTTTTGTTAAATTATATTATTTTAATGTGCGAGTGAGGACAAATAATTTGTGAGTTATTTTTATTTAATAATTTAAAATTCAATAAAATTTTTATTTTTGATTTTTGATGAAATAAAATTTTTAAGTTCAAATTGGATCTAAGATTTAGTATAATGCAGCATTATATTTGCAAAAAAATGTAGTGTAATGCACTCTTCTCCCTTGCTCCGAATCTTAAGATCAACAGAGGGAGTATTTTCATCTCACATTGGATCCAAAATCGAAGGTGGAGGTTTTCATAAAATTTTCGGCTAAATCTAAGATCAATGAACACAGGGTCTTTAAATTTTAGGACCTATAATTTACTTGATTTTAAATAATTTTAATTCTAGGACCTATAATTTATAATGTCTTTGTCAGATCCCAAGTCCCGGATGTGAAAAGTGGAAGGTTGCTATAGACAATCGATAGCCAGCGTAAAACTTGTCGAAATAATCATGACATGAACCTTGTAAAATATTGTGTTAATGCTAGGGCGTCTCCTGAAAGATAATGTTGTATGTCCTGAATACAGTGAAAGCCTGCAAGGATCTTTAGCTTCTACTTTTTGTTGTGATTTGATTTATTGTAATTTGGTTTCTTGTACATAGTTGTTGGTTGTTATCTTTCTGTTCTTCAGAATTAAGATCAACAGATGTATACTTGGTCTTGTCACTTGTGCTACATTAATGAGTTTCTGCAACCTGAATAGTTTTTAATGAGCTATGATGGTAATATCAATAAATGCATGAGATGCAATTTAGCTTGATAGTATGGCTGCTTGCAGTTTTAGACCTTCAATTTAGTTTTGATTTTTTGTTACTATATTATTGACCAAGCTGTGTGTTTTTGATTTTTCACTATGCTCTTGATTTTCCACTACACTTTTACTACTGTTAATCTTTCCTTTTATCAAATTTTTTGTAGTTTTTAATTTAAGTAGCCAACAAACTATTAATAGCATCAATGATTACTTGTTTTAATTTTCTGAGCCAATTCATTATTTTCTTATATATTTTTTTGGTTAGTTTTTTTAACATGAAATATAGATTTATCACCGATGCAGCTATATAATAATTAGGTTTGTTGAATAATGAATTATAAAGAGTTAAGAGATGACTAATTTGAATTAAAGGATGTTGAAGCATTAGAAAATCACTATTGTAATTATGTAAATATATAAATTATAATATACTTTTTATTTTATATACAATTATTAAGTATTAGAGCTCTTTTGATTTGTATTAAATCAAATTGTTAGTTTTATATAATCATGTAAAATTTTAGGTTGAATTTATTATTATCAATTGTAATTGTATGAGTTAGCAATTTAACATGTAATAAATTTTTGTGTAAAGATAATTTTTTTTTATTATATAAATGTGTATATTGTACATCTTTTGTTATTTGATTTGTAATTAGGTATTACTTATTTCTTGTTAACCATAAATTGTATATGACTCAATTTAAAAATAGATTTTTTAACGTATTAGAAGGATTTTTAAATTTTTTATCATTTAAAAAATAGTAAATCAAGCCAATTTCGAGTCGAACATGAGCTTAAAACAAACACGAATAATTATTCAAGTTGAATACTGAATACAACGATTACAGCTTCAAATTCGAACATAAAAATATAAACAAATCGACAGAACAAGTACTGCTCGCTGCTCGACTTGTTTACCCCTATCTAACAGTTACAAAGGCATCACATAAAATCTCGATACAAGAAATTCAAAAATTAAAAAGACATTTGCAAGAATTATTAAAGAAATTATACATTAGGCTAAGCATGTCGCATTGGGAAGCCTCAATATTATTTGTAAGAAAAAAGATACAAGCTTAAGATTATGTATGATTGTAGAGACTTGAACAAGATTACCTTTAAGAATAATTATTTGTTGTCTAGAATTAATGATCTATTAGATCAATTGGAAAAAGCCTTAGTATTTTCAAAAATTGACTTAAGATTGGCATATCATTAATTATGAATAAAAAAAGAAGATACACCAAAATAGTATGTATTATGAGATATGAATAATATGAGTTTATGATGATGCTATTCTAATTAACAAATACATAATCCAATAGTATTTATGGATTTAATAAATAAAATTTTTAAGTCATTCCTAACATATTTGTAATAATATTCATTGATAGCATCCTTGTCTAATCAAGAAATGAAATTAATCACACAAAAACCTTTATGTAGTGATACAATGCTTAAATTAAATAACTTATATGCAAAATTTTCCATAAGAAATTTTTTGTTAAAAAGTGTGGCATTTTTAGAGTAAAGTTAGTGATGAAAGTATCACAGTTGCAAATATAAAATTTGAGCTATAACAACTTAGTCAAGACCAACAACTGCAACAAAAGATAAGAGTTTTTTGGGTTTTGTTGGACATTATAAAAGATTTATGGAAAAATCTCATAAATTTTGATGTCATTACCTAGGTTAACACAACAAGTAATCAATTTTGAGTGGAGTGATCAATATGAAAAAACTTTTCAGAAGATGAAAGATTATTTGATGATTACACCTATATAATTTATTCAAGCACATATGGATTCTAAATTTATAGTAACGTATTATTAAAAAAACAAGGGAGTGTTTTGATGCATGAAAGAATAGTTACTTATGCCTCTAGGCAATTAAAAAATCACAAGAACAATTACCCTACACATTATCTTGAATTAGCAATAGTTATGTACATATTGAAAATATGGAAGCATTATTTATATGAAGTGAGATAGTATTACATGATCACTTAAGAAAAAAAAGATAGTTAGAAATATATGATTTACATACAAAAAAAAAAATTCTAAGGCCTCAAAGGAGCATGAAGAGCTTAGCCTCCTTGGATATAGAGAACTACATGCCTTTTCTAAGTGAGGCATACACCTGGCTAGATGCCTCGAGATGCTTTGAGGTAGTGCCTTACTTTATTTTTCATAAATAGTAATCATAATTAATTTTTTTATAATATAAATTTATTTTATAAATTATTATGTCTATTTATCTATTTATGTCACCATCTTAATGAGTTATAGTTCTTAATTTTAAGCGATCTCTCTCAAATTATGCAAATCAATATTACATTTCCTTACCAAGCAACATGAGCCAGAATCTATGAGCAGTGACATGTCTCTAAAAAGCACAAGCTAGATTAATGTCTTTATTTTCCATCTTTTTAATCTAATATTTTATTTAAAATTATATTAAATACACTATTAACTGTTATAAAGAATAAGTAATAAGATTTTGAATATGATGAAATATATTCTGAGGATGATAGTTACATATAATAATTTTTCTAAAAATGATAAAGTGATGATGATATTACTATAGATCTTGATTCTCATGATACATTTAAATTTTAAACGAAGACTTATATAAAATCTTATTTTAATTTATATTTTATATTAACATTTGATATTATGATTTGTGATTTGTGTCTTTATAATAATGAATTAAGTGAATATATTAATAGTTTGTCATTTTTATGATTTATTTTTATTTTATGAATTTTTTATTATTTTGTTTCGAGGTTTATGCCTCGATCCGCCTCGAGGCTTACACCTCGCCTCATTACAACAAAACACATAAGTTCCTGATTTCACCTTTTTAAACATTGACAAGAATCATCCGTCAACCTATGAAGTCTAGCACATGGTAAGCTCACCAAGAAGACAAAGACAACTTTGCTTTTTTGCTACAATTCAACCATCTAAGGCAACTCTCTCTAATATTATCTGTCACTGGAGCTACCCCAACTTTTTCCTGAACATACTCATTTCGCATTTTATCTCTAAGAGTAAAGCCACTCATCCACCTAAGCATTCTCATCTCTACTTAACTTAGTCTTATGCTTCTTCTATTGGTAACATTTCAGTCTTACCACCATCTTATAAAATTTTCCCATAAGTTTAAATGATACTTTTCTATCACACAACAAGCCAAATGCATTCCTCCACTTCAACCATCCAACTTGAATTCTACTAATAACATCTCCATCTATTTCACCATCATTTTGAACAATTGAGCCTAAATATCTGAATCGCTCACTCTCTTTAATGACTTGTTCACCTAATGTCACAACACTACCACTATAACTTCTACAATTAAAATTACACTCCATATATTCAATTTTAGATCTACTACGAAAACCTTTAGACTCTAAGGTTGACCTCCATAATTTAAGTTTCTCTTGGACTCCCTCTCTAGTCTTATCAACGAGAAGAATGTCATCAACAAAAAGCATACACCAAGGTACATCTTCTTGTAAATGCCTAATAAAAACATCCATAACTAAAGCAAAACGATAAGTACTTGGAGCTAATCCTTGATGTAATCCAACTGAAATAAGAAAATATTTTGTCAATCCTCCTTGTGTTTGGACACAAGTAACAGCCCTAATATACATATCCTTAATGACTTAATATAACCAATATTGACTCCTTTCTTTTCTAGAACTGTCCAAAGAACATCTCTTGAAACTTTATCATAAGCTTTCTCTAAATCAATAGATATCATATGTAGATCCTTACTTTCTCTACTATACTTCTCCATCAAACCTCTTAACAAATGTATAACATCATAGTAGATCTACCGGCATGAAATTATCGAGAAATTTTTTGTATCACATCATAACCTATGCTCAATTACTCTCTCCCATAATTTTAATGTATGACACATTAACTTAGTTCCTCTATAATTTGCACACTTGTGCATAACCTTTATTCTTAAATATAGGAACCAACAAACTCTTTCTCCACTCATCTGGCATTTTTTTAGTCTTTAAAATAACATTAAAAAAATTTGCAAGTCAAGAAATTCCTTGATCTCCTAAACATTTTCACACTTCTATTGGAATATCATCAGGTCCTACTATTTTTCCACATTTCATTTTTTTTTAAAACTTCTCTAACTTCAAATTTACTTATACGATGATAAATACAAAATTTTGTATTTTTGTTTAGAGTATTTAGGTTGCTAAAATCAATCGTATTTTCAGATCCTTCATTGTAACGTTTATCAAAATACCCCATCCACTTATCTTCAATATCCTTTTCTAAGAAAAAATATAATTTCATCCCTCACCAGACTAGATTTACTTTTCTTATCTCTTGTAACTTATATAACTTATATATACATCTTTTTCATCCTGTCTATCATAAATAAATTAAATCATTCATATTCTTCTTTGAATCTCTACGGTCACTTTATATATTTCTCAATTCTGAAGTTTTTACATCTAAACCAAATTTTATAACAATACTTTTATTTTTATCTTTTCTTATACATTCTCACAACTATTTTATTAAAAGAAGCTTTTCCTTTTCTTCAACATTTTTTAGAAACTGCTTAATTTCGTTTTTCTTTTTCTATAACATTAACTTACATTCCCAAATTTTAAGCTCTTGTAATCTTAAAATATTTTTATTAGTGATAATAATTTAATTTATTTTTCATCTTACAATCTTTCATCTTAAAATCTAAAATTAACAATCGATGTTGAGTACTTAAACTTTCACTGGAATTTAATCTTACAATCTTTACAATCTAAATGATCTATTTTTCTTATCGTAAAATAATCAATCTATGTTTTACTAGATCCATTTTTATAAGTAATAATATGCTCATCTATTTTCTTAAATAAAATATTAGCAACTACAAAATCATAAGTCAAAGCAAAATCTAATATAATCCTACCTTCTTTATTAGTCACTCCAAATCCATAAATATTTTTAAAATCTTCTACCACTCTACGAACATGTCCATTTAAATCTCCTTCAATAAATATTTTTTCTTCAAGATGTATCTTTTATATTAATCCTTCTAATTCATTCCAAAAATTTTCTTTTGAACGTATATCCAAACCTACTTGAAGAGCATAAACACTTATAACATTGATAATCTTAATATTAACAATAATCTTTAAAACTATAATTCTATCCCCACATCTAGTAATATTTATAACAATATGCTTCAAACTTTTATCTATAATCACACATACATCATTTCTAGTTCGACCTCTACCTGAATGCCAAAGTTTAAAACCTAACTATCAATCTCCATGGTCTTCTCCCTAACCCATTTAATTTCTTGAACACAAAAAATATTTATCTTCCTATGAACCATGATATCTATTAATTTCATTAATTTACCTGTAAGAGTACCTATATTCCAACCTAACCTAATTCTAGTTTCAAGGGCTAACTTCTTTGTCTGCATCCATCCATAATGTGGGAACATTTGCTTATTTAACATCGCACTGCACCGCACGCCTTGCACACTTTTCACTATATTCAAATATACAAGGTCGCCTTAGGACGCCTAACATTAACACAATATTTTAAAGGATTCATGTCATGATTATTTCGACAAGTTTTACGCTAACTGCCGACTGCCTATCACAACCCTCCACTTTTCACATATGGACTTGGGACTAGCAAAAAAGGTAGTGAATGGAATTATAAAATTCTACAAAATATCAAAGTCTATAATCTTAATAGAGATGGCAAATTTATATTTAGATTGTGGATGAAGATGAAAGAAGTATTGAGTTTGAAATTGACTTTAGTACCACATTTCATCCATAAATAGATAGCCAATCAAAAAGAATGATTTAAAATTTAAAAGATTTACTCATACTATGTATAACTAATTTTGGTTGAGGATGAGAATAGTATATGCTATTAATAAAATTCACCTATAATAATAGTCTTCAAACAAGCCTTGAAATGGGTCCATATCAATCTCATTGCCGAAGAAAATGTAGGATTCTTTTGTGGTGGGCAGAGATAAGAAAAAGAAAAACAATTCATATTAAACTAATAGATGAAGCTACTAATAATATCAAACTAATCAAAGATAGATTGAAGGCTATTTAAGACAAATAAAAAAGGCATTTTAATGCAAAGCAAAGGTAGCGAAGTTTAAAGTGGGACAATTTATTGTTCTCAAAGTTAGTCCTATTAAGAATGTGAAGTATTTCGATAAGACTAAGAAACTTAGTCCATCATGTATTAGCCCTTATAAAATTTTAAAAAGAACTAAGAAAGTAGCTTATAGACTTGCTATATCAAAGCACATAAATGGAGTATATAATGTGTTTTATGTGTTTACTAAGAAATATATAATTGATGAATCTACCAGAGTTATTTTATAGAACACATAAAAATTCAATCAAATCTCACATATTTAGAAGATCCAGAAAGAATATTGGATTACGATGTAAGAAAATTACAAAATAAAAAATTTTGTTTACTAAGAAATATATAATTGATGAATCTGCCAAAGTTATGTTATAGAAATATATAATTAATGAATCTACCAGAGTTATTTTATAGGACACATAGATATTCAATCAAATCTCACATATTTAGAAGAGCCAGAAAGAATATTGGATTACGATGTAAGAAAATTACAAAATAAAAATTTTTCTGTTATGCGAGTTTTATGAAAGAACGATACAGAATGAGATGCAACAAAGGAAAACAAATCATAAATAAGAGAACGTTATCCACGAATTTTCAATTGAAGTATGAATTTTTATTTACTATATTTTAAATTTTGAGAATGAAATTTTTTAAAGATGGGAGATTGTAATAATCGAAAAAATAAAATATCTAACTAATTTGAATAAGGTAATAATGGCATCAGTACGAACTACACGACATGTCAAAACACATATCATGACCTTAGTGGAGCTCCCATCATCTTACTCTTGATATTTAGTGAGGGAGAGAGCTAAAAAAGGGAGAAATAAAGAGAGAGAGAGAGAGAGAGAGAGAGAGAGAGAGAGAGATGGAGTAGGGGGAGGTGAACCACGAGCACACATGCAAGTGCTAGATCTGACTAGAGTGTTCATCAAGCAATGCGAGGGAAATAGTAGTTGAAGGTGTGAAGCAACAAAGCTTAGCATGATGCGTGTGCTTTGCTTGTGAGATCAAGTGAGCGAGATCGAATAAAGGCACACTAAGCCAATGGAAAGATAGCATATAATGAAAAAAGAAATATAAAAATAACATATATATATATATATACACATGTGCGCGCGCAATAATAATATAATATAATATAGTATCATATAATGATAACATAATATTAATTATATTAATAATAGCAATATAAATACTATTAATACTAATAATAATAAAATAATAATAGTATTCTTAGTAATAATGTAAGCATAATAATAATTGTAATAATAAAAAAAATATAATGTCATAATAATAACAACAATAGTAACTCAATAATTATGATTTATTAATAGTAATAATTAAAAATAATAATAACCTAGTAATAATATTAATATAATAATAATTATACAATAATAATATAATAATAAAATAATAACAATGATAATGACAACAAGAATGATGGTAAAGATGACTATAAAAAATATTAAATTGATTAATATTTGTACACAATTGTAAGTTTCACAATGAGAGGAATTACATTCATAATAAATGAAGCAAACAAGCCACATTAAATATTGGTAATTATGGTTTATACTTTATAGTAATTATTTCTTCTTAGAGCAAAAGGCATTGATTATTGTACATGGCTATGTGAATTTAAAAAATATTGTAAGTACTTTTTGCTTTTGTATATGCATTGTCTTATTTGACACCAAATTGCTATTACAAAAATGATTCTCTTTCCCAGCTTACAAAATCCTCATATTGATGTGATGATTATTATATTATTTTATGATTAAACAATAAAAGGCATAAAATGTATGATGAAAGGCATGAAATAATATGTTATAGGATGACAACTTATGCATATTGACTAATGGAATATACCCAGTTATAGTACTAATTGGGAATGCAACATACACGTGCACATAAATAAAAATCAAAATAGTTTTTTGCCCTTTGAGATTATTTTGGGAAAGTTATCTTCCATTTGGGGTTGAATTGAAAAAGTTTATGAGACAGTGTATCTTTCAAGTACACATTTAGACAATGACTCTTGTGATGAGTGTATTATAAAATAAGAAAGATGAGATATGAAAAAGAAAAAAAGGTAAACAATTTTTCAACCTACTATTTTGTGCAATTATTCTTATTATTCATGACTAAGAGATAATATTGATTTTAATGAGAAACTAACATGCATATTATTTTTTCATTCTTGCATTACTATAACTTAAGAATATAATTATCCACTAAGTAATTTAACTCACTTTTTAGTTGATTCATTTTCAAACAATTCATCAATACCGTAAATAGATGTAAGATGGGAGTATGTGTATAGCAGAATATTTTCATCAAAAATTAGGTATTGAAAATTAGCATTAAAGAAATATATATGGTGTGCTATAATTTGAGATGTTTACAAATTAAAAACAATATTGTGACTGGCTCCTTATAGTAATCTGAGAATGTTTAAATTATTCTCGACCATCTATTCTCACCTCGATACTCCAAACTCCCAAGCTATGTTGTGATAGCACCTCATCTCAATTGTGATGAAACATGTGCTTTTAAATTTATATTTTTAAAAAAATAAATATAAACTTAATTATCCAAATAATATTAACGCTTAAATAAACACATAAATGATCTAGAGATGGACATTATCAAAGAGCCTCTTCTCTCATGCCCTCTCCACTTCTCATGCATGGCATTGACCACTATCACCCCTACTGTTACTTAAAATGTTCTTACTTTGGTGTTGGATAATAAAAGTGGGAGAGAGAAACTTCTTGTATTAAATTTAATTTGATTTGTTATGTCATTAGTTCTTACTTTACATCTTATGTTATTTTATAACACTTCTTATTTCATGGTTTAATGTCAAGATGTTAATATGCTACTTAAAATTTTGTTTAATATGTTATTTCGTAATATATTAAGATGTCAATTTATTGCATTTTAATATGTCGTACTTCAATATATGTCAAACACTTCTTACTTCATGCAATTTATTGATTTTAAGGCTTACGCATTAAAACGCCTTAAAGCATATGCCTCATCTCATGAATTAAAGAAAATGCCTCACACTTAATTGCACAATTTTAAACCTTGGCTTAAACTATAGAGTAGTCTAAGGATATTGAGATGCATCCTCATGAGAGAGAGACTTAAGGGATGTGGATCCTAACCTAGTTGATGAGCATAGTTTATTCATCAGCTTGGTCAATTAAAGTGGAGCTTACAATCTTAAAGCAAAGTAGGTTCAAAAATGGGACCTAAAGGATATAGTTGTCAAGGGACATCCAACAATACGGTCTAGCTTAAAGAAAGTTTGGGTCCTATAGATACTGGTTCTTAAAGGTTAAGGCTTATAAGTTTGTTAGAGACATGCAATAGTCATAAATTACAATCAAGTGTAAGAGAAGTCCAAGTATGAAACTTCTCTAAGTTTTAAGTTGATTCAAAGGCAAAAGTATGCAAATTTTGGTGAATCAAATCAAGCTTAATAAGATAAATCGAATACAAGTATCCAAGCTTTGATGAGCTGAACCCAACTAGAAGAACTAAATTAGACATAAGAGAGTTTGGATTTTTGATAAACCAAACACAACTCAAGGAGCTAAACCAGGCACAAGAGAATGTGCTTTAACAATCTTAGGAAGCTAAAGGGGCACAAAGATATTTAATTTTTGATGAACCAGACCAAGCTAGTAGAGTTAAACTAGGCATAAACGAATTCAAATTATAGAGAACAAGGCCCAACTGGAGAAGCTAAGCCAAGCATAAAAGAAATTGGGTTTTCATAGATGGGGCCCAACACGAGCTAAGTTAGACACAAAAATTAGATTTTTAATATTATCATATCCAACAATACTTTCTTCATCTCCTTCCTCATCTTGGTTAACCATCCATCCATCATCTGATAACTCTTCAAAAAATAAAAGATCATCATCTTTGTGTGAAGTTAACCTAAGCTGTTTATCTTTTTATTTCTTATTACAAATGACAAATCATTTTGCTCATCCTAGTCATAGCCTAATAATTTCTTCTATTTATATGCATGTGGTTAAATGTACTACAATTTCATTCATATGTAAAAAACAAATTAGACTTATAACTCTAACCACAAATGATTTTAATTATACTATTTCATCTCCTTAGTGCATCCACAAACACTCTAAATCAAGAGTTAGAAGAAAATAAAATAGTATATTATCGAGAGGATGAAAGGCAAAAAGTGAGAGAGGTTAGGTGGATAGGATTTTCAGATTTAAGATTTGAACAAACGATTGAGATTGAACACATGATTTTATTTAACAACAAAAAATTAGATTTTTCATAACAAATATTCAAAGAAATTTTTTTTAATAAAAAATATTTAAAAAAACTATAATATTCACGATCTAAAACCCACACCTCGATTAATTGAGGCATGGATTTTGGAAGATAGGGTAAAAATGTATGTTTTTTGAAACCTTTAGCTGGCGCCTCAAAAAGAACCAATCAATAATAACCAAAAGGGTATAAGTTGCTCTCTTATAAGTACTACTTGTTTTAAAAGATCCCATCAATGCAATAAAAAATTTTATTAAATAAACTGTAGACAGCTTACCCTGCTGTAGTATTTCCCAAAATAGAGTAAAATGATCTCTAGCTTCCATTTAGATTCTCCAATGACCTATTAAGTAGCACCTGATGTTAAAGAAGACTATGAAGAATATCATTAATAGAGATGATAGCAAATGACAGGAGCAAATAATCAAGCAAGCATAACTCCATGCGTTTACATATTTTGAACCAAAACGAGGGTATCAAGACAGCAGATATAAAAGATAATACATAGAAGAAAATCTAAACTTCTACAAAGAAAAAACAGAATCACAATAATGAATTAGCAACCAAGAAACACGAAACTCTTCAAATAAATCAATTGAATTATGTTTTTATGTGATCTAATATGTAAAATTTCCTACAACATAGCAGTCCATCACGATAATATAATACTAAGAATCAGCATTCCACCTGTTGGATTATCTTATGTCCGTCACATGAGTTTGAAGATTTCCAATGGGCAGAGCTTCAATTCCCAAGTACTCCTTTGAACATTGCAAGCTTTCGGCATTGAAGACAACACCAGTGGGATGGACGGACAAGGAGTTTCTAGTTTCTTTGGTTAAACTCATTGCAGATAGTGACAGAGAAACCAAAGGATTTGAAGAGACTAGAAGAAGCTAAGACTCTAGAGATGTGATCTCACACCATTATTTTCTTAAGCCTTCTTCTAGAAAACCTTTCAACACTCCTTAGCCTTAAAAACAGTACTAGAGACCAAGAGGCAAGAGTTCAAAGATCAACTGTTACAAAAAAAGCATAGAAATGATGGGAGCATCTTATTGGCCAACGAACAAAACCCAAAAAGATATATCACAAATATAGCTTTTCCTCAATGTGCAAAGCAGCAATATTAATGACTATTGTTTCTTAAGCCTTGTTGATAGGGCTGTCAAAAAAACTCGTTGTTCACCAACAGCTCGTGTTTAGCTCGCCCAGCTCGTTCGTTAACTAAGCAAGCTAAACACGAACAAACATTTCAAGCTCGATTTATAAATGAGCCAAACATGAACAATCCTTTGTTCGATTGTATTCAGTTTGATTTAGCTCAAAATAAAAATTTATATTATATTATTATTCTTATATATATATATATATAACAGCTACAAACATAGCTTAGTGGTTAAAACTTTTGCTATGCAAAAGATTGGCCCAAGTTCAAATCCTCCCTCTTACAGATATTTCAAATTATTGCATTCCGAGCCATTTCGAACAATTTGAGCCGAACATGAACAGTGAAATTTTGAGTCATTTCGAACACGAGCCCAACACGAACAAAGCAATTTTCAAACAAGCCGAACACGAACAAGGGTTCGGCTCGCTCAAGCTCGGCTCGTTTACACCCCTACTTGTTGAGCACAAGTTCCAAAGAGTGTTGACTCACTTGAAGAAAGGCCCATCATGCTACACACAGGATAACCTTCCAAGACAAACTATTGCGACACTAGTTTCTCAAACAGAGTTGTAAGAAAGGCGTTAAGAACAGTTTTGTTCTCATGCAAGATAAATGGGGAATTACTCAAGGTCAAGAGGAAGTTATTTAGCTCAACTACAAGAGATAAGATACTACCAAGAACATTTTATGTCCTTCAACACAATACGCACTAGAACGAGATGATTTTTCAGCTAAATTGGTGTTGATTTTCCCCTCAAACTAGCAAATAGAGGTACCTAGATACAATCTTGCTCTCGACCAAGGCCATTGGAGGATGTTGATGATAAAATTGCTCTAAATGGGTCCTCGAGGAAGGTTAAGTGAATATAACTATTAGATAAAAACAAAGCATAGGAAAACCAAATCAAGAATCAAAGCGAGTTTCTCAATTTAATCGAAACGTATGTTTTGAATCAAATCAAAGTGTATGCTTCAAATTAAAAAAACACAAAAAGTAAAAAATTATGAAAAATAAACACACAAAATTCATTGAAAAATATAATCTTAACTCATTGAAGACATTATAGAAAAAAGCATACAACCTTTAAAAAAAAACAAATAGAAATTTTGATTTCAGAAAAAAAAATATAAGAATTAGTAGTAGAAGATAAAATATTATAAATAAACTCTTATGTATCCTAAAATCAGCATCATAATTTTTTTCATCACTAGTATGATTGTCTAAAGAATTATCATAATATCCAATAGCTCTATGATCCTCACCCTCACTCTTGTGTGAGTCATCCCAAATCATCTTCTTCATGAAACATTACCTTTTTCTTTTTTCCTGCATCAAGATTATCATAATAAGAATACTCATAATGAGAAATGTTAAATAATATTTTTATATCTTTTATAAATATATTAGATGAGTAGAAAAACAGTTTGTTTGTTCATATCTTTAAAAATAAAAGTGATGCACAAGAGTATCTAAATTATAGAGGAATTAAGTTAATACGCCATACATTAAGATTATGTGAGAGATTAATTGAGTATAGGTTATAACACGATACAAAAATATCTCAAAACTAGTTTGGTTTCATGCCAAGGAGATCTACTATGAATGCTATATATTTGTTGAGAGGTTTGCTAGAAAAGTATAGAGAAAATAAGAAGGATCAGCATATGATATTTGTTGATTTATAGAAAACATATGATAATGTTCTAAGAGATGCGCTTTGAAGAGTTTTAGAAAAGAAAGATGTTAATATTGCTTATATTCAAAACATTAAGGATATGTATGCTGGAGCTTCCACTTGTGTTCAAAGGATTGATCAAGAATTTTCCTATTTCAATTGAATTACATTAAGAATCAACATTAAGCTCATATCTTTTTGCTTTAGTTATGGAAGTTCTTACTAGACATTTACAGGAGGATGTACCTTGGTTTATATTATTTGCTGATGATATTTTTCTTGTTGATAAGACAAGAGAGGGAGTTTGAAATTTGAATTATGGAGATCAACCTTAGAATCTAAAAACTTTCATTTGAGTAGATTTAAAATTGAATACATGAAATATAATTTAACTTGTAGAAGAATTAATGATGAGATTGTGACAATGGATGATCAAGTCATTAAAAAAGTGAACATTTTAGATATCTTGGGTCTATTGTTCAAAGTGATGATGAAATAGATGGAGATGTTATAAGTAAAATCCAGGTTGGATGGTTGAAGTGGAAGAATGCATCGGTTCTATTGTGTAATAAAAAAGTACTGCTTAGACTTAAGGAAAAATTTTATAAGATGGTGAGACCTGCAATGCTTTATGATACAAAATATTGTCCAGTAAAAGAGAAGCATAAAATTAAGTGTTTAAGAGATGAGGATGCTCAAGTTAATGAGTGGCTTTACACTTAGAGACAAAATACAAAACGAATATATACGTGAAAATGTTAGAGATCCAGTGATAGATAAGATTACAGTCGACTTAGATGATTTGGTCACATAAAATGTCGATAGTCTAATAACCTAGTTAAAAGAATATATGTATTAAACTATGCATATGTTAAAAAAAGGTAGAGGTAGACCTAAAAAGACTTAATTAGAAAGTGTAAAAATATGACCTTATTCTATTAAAAGAGAATTTAATACTTACTAAGACACTAGAGAAGAAAAATTCATGTAGCCAACCCCACATAGTGGGATAAAGGCTTGTTGTTGTTGTTATTTCATAATGAATATATTTTACTCATCTTTTGAGGTATTTGATTTTTTTTTCTCAAATATGTTTTGTAGATCTTTATAAGCTTCATTAATCTATATTACATTAACAACATAAATATCAATGTCTTCATTATAATATTATCTAACAGGCTTTTCTTCATCTCCCTTCTCATCCTAGTTAACCACCAATTCATCAACTAATTGCAACTCATCAAGAATTAAAAGATAATCATCTTTGCAAAAAAATTAATATAAGATATCTATCTTTGATTTCTTATTATAGATGGCATCAACTAGTTTGTTCATCCTAACCACAATCAAATGATTTATTTTCTTTTCGGGTACTTGATTAAATGTACGCTAATTCATTAACATGCAAAAGTTGAACACATTAGACATATGACTAAATACTTTTAATTCTAGTCTTTCATCTCCAAAATGTATCTGCTAACACTTTAAATCATGAGTTAATAAAAAACTGAAAACAATATTAATTATATATTTAGCAAACTTAATCATAAATTTAATATTAAACAAAGTTTATAAAAATCTTACCAAATGATTGTGCTTTGCATAATAATTAAACAGGTCTCATGCCAAATATTTTCTTTTTTATAATGAATTCAAGTTGTCTATTACCCTTCTCTCAAAATCTTTTGTCAACATTGTCATTCTCTCCATATATTTATATAAATAAATTTTAACATCTGCACATTCAATGAAACTCTCAACCCCTCCTCCAATGACCACATATTTAAATCAACATAGGACGTCATAGAAGTGGGAACGATTTAGGTGTTTAAATCCATCTCCAACACCCATTCTAATATCCTACTCACTAAAAAAGGGTGAATGGTAAACTCAATCACCATAATGCACAGAAACTTCATATAGCATCTTATTACCACCTCTAGTGATAATAATTTATAACATTTCATTTACACATCAAAAGAATATTTAATAACCTTGTGATTCTTGTACAAGATATTAACCTTTATTTAATACATATCTTAACACTATTCCTATCTTAGGGCTAAATCCCAAAATGGTCCCCCGACTATTTGCATATGGGCAATTTAATCTTAGAGTAACACATTTCTCTAATTTAGTCTCTAACTATGCAAAATTGATCCAAAATGATTCTTCGAGGAATAAATTAAGATCAATTTAGAATAGTTGAGAGATTAAATTGGGATTAATTTTGTATCATTATTTCTACATAAGGGGCCATTTTAGATCAAGTTTTATAGTCAAAAACTAAATGAAGAAATGTGATACACTACGGGGCTGTTTGATTGCCTGAAAAGGGAATACAGTGTAAAAGAAATGCAGTGTATTTGAATTACTTTAGAGTTGTTTGATTGAAAACTCTACAAATACATGAGTTCATTTTTTTTTACTAAAATAAATATAATGTAATGTATTTTTGAGGTTGTGGAGGCAGGCGGCAGGCGTAGTGTGCCAGGCCGGCAGAAGTGACGGCGACGCCGGCGGCAGCGACGACTACGGGCCAACGGCAATGAGCGTGACAAGCCGCATGAGCGGGGGGCGCAACAAATAAAAAAATCTTTCTCGACCAGATTTGGCCAAATCGCTTTTTACACTATACCAAATACTCAAAAAGTTAAATTCCTTGCATTTGGTTTACTTTACACTCTAAATGCAGACAACCAAACAGCCCCTAAGATTAAATTGGCTACATGCAAATAGTTAGAAGCCTAATATTGAGATTTATTTCCCATATCTTATATTAACTACACATCAAACATGTTAATTAAAATTAAACCAATTCTTACTCAGCCTCAACATTATTTTTTCTTTTCTTATAAAAGCTAGAATAATAATCTAATTAGGTATGAGGCTCGACAAGATAAACAACTCTAATATATAATTCAAATAACCAAAAATAGTAAACAATTTATATGCTAATCATGACAGGATATAATCATAAAACTAATCATGTTTTAACTAATGCATTACTCTAACATCCAAAATTATTTTTGGTTATCTAAAAAATTATATTAATGTGATTACTCAAAAGAAATAATAATATAACATTAATTATAAATATCCTTTGAGTATTATGTCAATGAAGGATTTAAAAGCATTCACCTTTAACTAATCAATCAAAATATTCTTTTGCTTATTTATAGTCATATAATTTCTGCACTTTAGCCTTAGAAAGTGTCGTGTATGATTATTTAGATTTATTGATCATCATAAAGTAGTGAGTTATAAACCCACACAATATAACATAAGGTGTAAACCCAGGTTGAAGGTTACATCATAAAGTTTAATAGAGCCCATATAAAACACAATATTATCACTACTGAAGAATATCGAAGACCTTTTTGCCTCTATAGGACACCATTCTTGCCCATTTGCACATGTATCATAAACATATTATTGTTAACCTATCTCCTTATTATATTACATATCTTAAACTTAATATATTTTCATCATAGAATATTAAATAAATATGTGCTTTTTTAAAATATGTTAATGAGAAATTTACATATATAAGATGACCTATATCATCAATGGAATATTTATATAATTATAATGCATTTGATTATAAACCTATATCATCAAATTTTGTGTGATCATTTACACAAATAATAGGCTATAAGCATACAGCTTATAATATAAAAAATATCTAATGCATTGACACAAAAAACTAATTCACCTTTAAATGCACATGCAAAAAGGCTAAACAATAATTACTTTCCTGGATGAGAGAATACATATCTCTCACAAATGATGATTTTTCTTGAGATGAATTTTATGATTTTTATCTCTCTAAGATCTTCATCTTTTATATACAAACTAAAATAACATTTTCTCCAAAATTTATTGTAAATTTCTAAATTAACTTAGAACAAGATTCAATAACTTAAATAATAACTTTACATCAAAAGGATTTATTCAACTTCAAGCTTCCAAATCTCTCACTTGAAATCCAAGCTCAATTTATGAAATAAAATATCAAAAATCAGATTCCTTATTTTGATTTATAATTTTTCTCTTTTCTTTCTCTTCTTCCTTTCCTCTTCTTTTCTTCCCCTCTTCTTCTTCCTTCTCCTTTCCTCTCCTTCCTCCCTTCTTTGCCAAAGCCCATAGCAACAAAAAAGGGAAAAAGGGTGAGACAAATAATGAAATATTCTTGAAATACTTATTAATTAGTTAATAAATAAAATTAATTACTATTTATTATTATTATTATTATTATTATTATTATTATTATTATTATTATATCAAAATGATTGAAATAAAATGTATAGTTTTATAAAAAATATGTTTGATCATTTTCAAGGTATGTGAAAAAGGCAAAATAACTTTTAGGAGAAATTTTAATCTAATATTTTTAAAATTTTGAGATGTTAGAATTCTCCTCTCCTTATTTGAATTTCATCCCCGAAATTTACCTCCTTCATTATTTATCAAGTTGGTGAGAACATTTTTGTCTCATGTATTCATCTTTCTATCAAATTACTTCTTCTTTTATTTGTGTTTCTATTTCACTTTTACTGAAATAATTTATATGTTTCTTAGATTTTTTAATATCAAAATTCATAGTTTTTTCAAGTTCTTTGATATATGTCAAATCACTCTAGATATTTATTTCATTGTGGAGTACTCTCTAGTTTTCATTTATGACCTATTTCCTGAGCAATGCTAATATATCAGCAACATTTATAATTCTCTTAGTAATTTCAACGGGCCAAATACAGATAGGGCTCAAGTTTCCTTCTTGGCCAAAACTAAATATCTTTCATAAGTCTTAACTATTAAGTATACAAATTCACTAACTTCAAATTCTATTATTTTATGTATAAGATCATAATACTTTTACTGATGATCTTGTGAGACATTCAATCTATCTCTGATAATCCTAACCTTCTAAGTAGCTTGATCCGTTAATTATGAACCCATCAAATGTCTCTCTCTAACTTTACACAACTCTAAGAAGTTTTGCAATTTCCATCATATAATGCTTCATATGATCCATCTTAATACTAACCTAATAGTAATTATTATAAATAAATATATCAATAGAATATGATCTTCCCAACAAGGTCTAAAATCTAATATATATAATCTTAGTAAATCCTCTAACACTTGAATTATTTTTCTGATTGGCCATCAGTCTGCGAATGAAATGTTGTACTGAATTACAATTTGGTCTACAAACATTCATGAATATCCTTCCATAATTTGAATGTAAATCCATCATTTATGTCTACTAAAATAACTTTAAGAGCTCCATGCAATTTAATAAGTTCTTTCATGAATAATTTTGATAATTTTCTACAAAATTAGTTTGATTAATGACCAAGAAGTGCACTTTATTAATCTATCAATTAAAACTCAAACACAATTATGTATTTACTTTGATCTGAGAAAACCTACAATAAAATCTATTGTTATATCTTTCCAGATCTACTTTAGCAATGACTGTAGCATACCACTAAGTTTATGATGTTCAGCTTTAACTACTTGACAAAATTCACATATGGCTACATATTCAGCTATACCTTTTTTCCTCCTAAGCCACCAAAAATATCTTTACATGTTTATACTTAGAAAACTTGAGTTATGAGCATCATGTAAAATTTCTTGGATCAAATTTGATTTTTTTAATATCCACAAATGCAAATTACTTCTAATTACATCTCGATTATCCATAATACGATCCTTTCTTTTACTTTCCTGCCAATTTATATTTTTATTTCATGAAATTATATTTTGTGAGCCTAGCTACACCGGCCTCTTTTTATTCTTTTATAAATTATTTAAATTGTTTTAATGTATGTTTACTTTTCCTACATATTGAATGAAATGAATTATTTTGTTACATTTAACTATTGGCTCTGTGACTTGTGATAGTGCTTAGGTGATTGGATGAGTCACATTAGATTTAATAATTAAATTTTCTATTGAATCAAAAATAAATAATTGATATAAGAATAAAATCAAGTGGGAACCCATAGGCTATGTCATCATATTACATCCATAATACTTCCTCAATCTTGCTAAGACACGCTTCCATTCCACGAATAAGGACCACCAGACCTTTACACGTAACAATCGCATAAAGGAGATAGGTGCATATTAGGTAGAATCAAAATTAGCACATGCCATTACATTACATGTTAAAGTCGTGTCCAATCAACAAGCAAATTAAAATAAAACAAAATGTATTTAGTTTAAGTGTGTTGCCTACCCTACATATTCTAGACTTAATTGTATTCCTATAAATAACAATCTTTTCTATCATGTATTTGCATTTGCATGGATTTCATTATTTTGAAACACTTAGGTGGTTAGCTAGCAATCTTTTTAAGAGGGATTGTAAGTTCAATAGAGCAGACATGTTTCAACTTCAAATAAAGTTAAAAGATAGAATTCCTATTGTATATCATTAGCCTAAATCAAAGTAACTATTTGATATTAGTTCTCAACTTAATTTAGGATCCATGACTGGTAATTTTTATTTAACTATATCATAAGTCCTCATCTCTTAAGCATATTCATAATTTTGTATTAATGGATTATATAATCCAACATTCTAATAAAATAACTAAAAAAACATAAATAATTTCCAATATCCAAAATGTAACATCAAACCTTAGAATAATACTGATCTTTCAGTATCATATTCTCCCTACTTATTTTATCTTGAATTCGAAAAAGAATTGTTCCTAAATTGAGCCAATCTTGATTGAATTTTCAAATAATCATCCTTGAGTTTAAATGTTAAACAAATCATAGAATTATCCACCACTATTTTAATTGTGAGTGTTCGTAAAAATTTATGCTCTTAAGATATAATTAATTATAAGTGTTTGTCTCTATAAAAAACTTAAACCTTATAATCAAAATTAAATTTAAATTTAAACTAAAGAAAATTCTGGGAATGCAAACTAGACAAACTTTAAAAAAAAAAATTGTTATTATATTTGAATTCATAATAAAATGATGATTCTATCTCTCACGATAGTTTATCTATCTATATATCGTTTTTAGATATAACATTATGAATATTCTCTTAATTTCAATTTTTTAATTCATTGTAATATCTATATCATTCGATATAATATCTTGTTTTTTTATGCCGTGTTTGATCACTAGAATATAGTTAATTTTAAAGTTTATAGATTCCCCCTAAATTTTTCCACCATAGAAATTTAAGCACGTAGAATTAAAACTTATAATATTATGCTAAATTTTAGGAATTCTAAGAAGGTAGCTATTTAGGACATTTTGGGCTTATAAATAAGACCCAAGGCATGTAAAAATCATTGAATAATTAAATGAAAGAATATAATTTATATTTCCTTTATAGGCTTGTATGTGCAGCAACATGTAGATTCTTCAAGCACATAATTTGCAATTATAGATAACAACTTCCTCTCTAGTATTTGCAAGTAGATTCTTCAAGCATGATCAAAGAAAGATTTCCATATCCATGCTTTAGGCATCATGAAATACTAATTGAGGTTATAAAGTTATTTATATGATTTGATGGTGAGCGTGTTTTTCTTAAATGAATATATTTATAGTTAAGCTTCATTCACATCTTGGAGAATAAATTGATAGATGTTATTGAAATTAGATGTCCTGATCATTTATCTTATGAATAAATATTATCATGAAAAAGTTATTATTCATTTGACTAAAAATTCAACAACTCATGTTGTCCGATCAGGATGCTATCAAAATCTTTAAGTCTAGTGGGCTGGCTCAAACACCTACACTATTGGTTTTCATTGAGTAATAGGTTACTTCTCTAATCTCATAACCTAATCCCATGGTCTTCTACCATGAGAACTACTTCACAACATGCCTTAGAGCTTTCAAGACTCCAATTTCTTAGTAATACTCTATAAAAGGATCAATATCTAATCCTTGGTATCAATCGACTCTTTATTTTCTTAATCGTTAAGTTCTACCTACTTTAGTCCGGACTAATAAACTCAAGAATGCCTACAACACTTTGATTATGGACACCTAATTTAGATACTTGGAGCCAACTGGTTAGTGTTAGATGCATCTCAAAATGGCATAAATCTTGTCCACATTTTGCATTTTTGGTTTAATTATTTTTTTTTTTACCAATGTCATAAAATCATAATAAGTTCACTTCACAAAAAACAATAAGATCATTGATATTTATATACAATTAATGTCACTTTCATCCTCTTCTTCACCCCCAACCACCTTCCCCGGACCTCCTCCTACTGCCTCTGAGCATGTACATCGAGTATGTTAAATCACTTGAATTTGAGAATGTACATCATGTTGAATCACTTAAATTTGAATATGTAGAACCAAATGATGCTTAAAAGTTATCAATATCAAACATGTTTGCAAAAAACATAATCAAGCAAAACAATATGCTTGCCTCAAGAAACGGAGATAATTGATCTTTATTGTATGTTAGCTCATCTAGAATGGTATCTAAAATAGGAACCCTGCAGAACAAAGCCATTTAAGAGAGAATTAGAGAGGTAAAAAGATTTAAAAACAAAAGGCCCCTTCCCCATCAAAGAGGAGTAAGAAACCTGAAGCCATCAGATCTTGAAGTTAAACCAAATGTCTCAGCTTCTTTCCGAATCACATCAAGCTCCATGATCTGGTGAAAGAAAAAAAAAGACTTAATAACAACAGTAGTGAGGCAGGATAAGACTAAAATAACAACCTGAAAGATCTCTAAAAATCTTACCAATGTCAACAGTTTCTGTGATGCATCACAAGTTTTTCTTCGAATTTCAGGGAATGCAAAAGACAGACCAACATTGCAACTTTGTGGTAGATCAGCAGAAATGCTTTCTTTGTCTCTCAAAACTTTAAGGCAGATCGTCGGTCTCATGGAAGAATTTAGTAGACATAATTGACATGCAATTATGAACTAAACTTTTATGGTTCATTCTTCTTGAAGCCTGAAAGTAAATTTCAAACAGAATAATATTTTCCAACCATTTCCCAAAAAAGAAACCAAACAAATGCATCTTAAGAGCTGAAGACAAGAATAAGTTGGAACAAAAAAACAAGTTCATGATAAACCTAACCTACAAAATTGAAATATGCCCAGAAAAAATAGAATTACCACAAGCATGCTGAGCACGGATTCCTTTAAAAGGACCCAGTTAAATGTTTCTGAAATTGATTCACAGTAAGAATCATGGCCATATTGAAAGAAATAATCATGCAAAAAGAAATACATTTTGCTTACCTTTGCAGAAAGAAAGGTGCGGTGAGAAATCTGATTCAAGTGCACGAACAAGATATTGAAACAACAGCATGTTCTGCACATTCTGTACGAACAAAAGTTCTATCCCAACTATCAAGTAAGAAACAAAGTAAAATTTTGCCAAGAATCATAATGCAGAGATCATTAACAACTACAAAACTCCATATTATGAAAGCTTTCAAATTGAACCCCTTCCATACAAACAATTAAGGCATCTTCAACCAAAGTATCTTCTGCAACTTCCCAAATCTCATGGATTAAGCAGAAAATTGTTAACCTGTCCCTCAAACGAAGTTCAATCCAACAAAACTATTCCTCAAAGCCAGCAATAAGCCTAAGACTACCCCTGAGTAAAATAATGCTGAGAAAATATCATGATGTCAACATGAATCCGTCATGATAGAAAAGAATGATGATTGGAGATAAAATTTTATCTACTACATCAAAGAAGCTATGCGGGATCTGAAAATTTGTGCACAGTATCTTGATGAAGAGAGTGTTAGATTATGCCGGTTAAATTTTCAAAAGGTATATTAGATAAAAAATAAGACGCTGCCCAGATATTTCATCCTCATTTTGTGAGCACTTTAGGTTTGGTTCCAAGTTTCTTATAAACTTAAACACCTATAATTAATTACTTCTCCTAGTGACGAGAGAGAATTTTCGATTAAAACAAATCATTAGGTTAGTAAATATTTAGCATATAGTAACAACAAATCAGATTTAAATTTTAAAAAATTTATCATTGTTAACTTAAAACGGATAATAGAGAAAATGGTGATAAACCCGATATCACATGATTCTATCATCCCGGACTGTCATGATCCATGATCTACTTAATCAAAAAAGATAGTCAATCCAACCTGATCTAAGTATTCTTGCAAGCAGTCATGAGTTGCATTATCTAAGGAAATCTTGTAGACTTAAAGTGAATGTTTGTCTAAAAGACAATCTTAAGTCAACCTTAATAAACATAAAGCTTTATGTTTTATCAAATACACTATAATTCATAGCTCAGAATAAATTCATTGGGCAATTTATGAGAGATACAACTGTGACTATAATTTAATAATGTCATTTGATAACAAACTACCAAGTCAGAGGAATCTGATCATAAGAACCAAACTAAAGTCCTCACAAAATGAGAATAAAATCTCTAGGCAATGCCTTATTTTAAATCTAATCTACCTTATAAAATTTTGATTAGCATAAATCTAAACACTCTTCGTCGAGAGACCATGCGCAAATTTTCAAAGCCCACAACCTAAAATACCTAAAAATAAATCATAAACTACACAAATCAAGAAGAGGGTTCTAAAATATGCTTTTTTCCAATAACACCATGTACTGTAGATCTTTGATTAAATGTAAATATGATGTTTGGGGGTTGATGAAGCCAACAAGATGATAGTTGAAATTCATGACATTCTATGGAACTACCAATCAATCCCCAAAATGACAATGAAGATCAAAAGAATGAGCTACTGGTGTCAATCAATGATAAAATATTATATAGATCATGCCAAAGGGGGTTATGAATGACAAATCCTTGGCAATATCATACATCAAACTCTAAATCCATTGCACCTAACAAAAGCATCCCGATTATTTGAATGTTGACGCAAGAATAAAATTGGACTCATTGATTCATCATCATCTAAAAAATATCACTTCATCTTAGCAAATATTGAATACAACTCCACGAGGGCTAGAGATGCTCCATTCAAATAATTCACCGTCAAACATACAGTCAATTTCCTCACCAATAATGTTATCTAAAGATTCATTGTGTCACATCATATTATCACAGAAAACAGCCCAATTTTCAAGAGAATGAAGACATACAAATTCATTGACCAACATAAAATTGATTGGGGTTATTCATTGATTTATAATCTAAGTGTAAATAACTAAGCAAAAGTAATAAAGCACTACACAAACTACTCAAGAAGATCCTCACCAAGAACAAAAGCAAATGGCATGCTAAAATAATAAAAGCATTATGGGCATGCCACACAACCTACAAAATGCAAACTAAACCTAAGCATTAGTGTTTCAAACCGCAATAGTCCTATCACTTGAGGTTGATTTGTTATCTCTTTGAATAATTGTCCAACACAATCTCACCCAAGAGCAAAATGCTTGCCTATGAATGAAAGAATTTGATGTGTTAGATGAAATTAGACTCCAAGTTTGAGTTGCTCAAATCAAAAAGGTTTTCCCAATTGATCAATAGTTAAAAAAAGACAAGGAATGATTTTAGCTCAAGTAGGTATCAAATCGTGCTCCATATCATCATAAAATTTAAATATCCACTTATTTTAGAAAGTTTAATCAAGCACGAAGTAAGGGCTAAAGAAACTTCTCTTGTTCAACAAGTCCAAGCGCAAAAAGCATAGGATCGATGAAGTTACACCAAAGTTCATACAAAGCCCAAGATTGAACTAAGATAACTCTACATTAAAAAGTCCAACAAAGTATCTAGCATTTGACCGACAACTCTTCACCATTTACCTAAAACAAGTCCTGAGGACTAGGTCGTTAGCATGCATCTTTTAAATCCACCAAAGGAAAATACATAGGACAAAAGGCATGCTCATTCTCTTGACAAGTTGATAAAAAGAAATCAAATTAATCCTTCTCAAAATCCACCACATATAAAGTATAAGACAGGAGAACTTCAAATGCTAAAACCACTTGACTAAAATATTTATTGAGTTTGCTAGAGCAAAAGGCATAAGAGAGAAGGATGCTCATTAGCCAAACAAATCAAGAAAGATATATCAAATCAATCCTTCATAAAGTCCATTAAAACAAAAAACTAAGATATAAAACTTTAAATACCAAATTTATCAAAAAAGTCATTATTAAGTCTATCATGCTCAACACATAAAGTTAGATTCCTTTATCAAAAGAAAAATTATCAAACTTCAATAAGCCCATCAAAATCAAGATTAAACATCAACTAAATGCCAATCTACAAAAAATGAATCATTACGTACCACAAAATTTAAATTATACTTTGCATTGAGATCTGTAATCTTGAAGTGTAATATCCAATTAATCCAATTAGCTTATTTCCTAATTGCCTAATTAATTTTGTATTCTTGTAGCATTAGGGGTAGCTAAGCATCGGCCGGATTAAGCCATTCGACTCGTGTATGGTTGCATCTCTCCTGCAACTTCCTATTTCATTTCCTTCCATAGCCGCGGCCTCAGTCCTTCACGCTGATTTCCTTCACGTTGATCGAGTTCGTTTCCTCCTTTCCCTTCCTCGGCATCGGCCGTGGACCAGTGACGACATCGAGCCGCCGCCTCTGTCGACGTCGCTGGACCATCGATTTCACCGGTTCTGCGGCAGGCCGCATCCAAATAGTTACTTGCTCGGGTGAAATCCGTGAATCGACGGGTGAGAAATCCTGAACCGTCGACTCGGTTAGGGATTTCTGTTCTGACCGTCGAGGGATGCTTATGGGATTCGTGACTAATTTCTTTCCTATCCCTTTTCTTTTTCGGCTTGGTGTTGAAATCGTGATTGAATTCAACTTTTGCTGTGAGTTGCAAAATTATTGAATGGGATTTAGGATTGACATTGTTTGTTAATTTTAGTTTGTTGATTGAAGCGGTAATTAATATTGCGTTAGTAGAAGTTTGTTGATTGAAGCGGTAATATTGCGTTAGTAGATTACTTTGAGTCGTCTCAATATTTGAAAGTTATGAGGAGATATCAATTGAGTAAGATTAGTTTAATCAATCTCGTGTTAATTATGAGTTTCATGTATTAGTATTTAGAAGAGTTATTTCATTATAGGTTGTACTCGAGGGAATCGAGGGCGCATCACACATTACAACTGAGACATAATTTAATTTAAATTCGGTTTATATTTATGTATGTCATTTTATACCACTTAGATAAATTGTATGAATAACATAGATATTTTGTCATATTGAATCAAATCTAATCTTGTCTTACTGCATGATCGATTATGATTATAAAGCATTTGGTTGAGATATGATTTCATTGGGTATAGAAATGTTTTAAAACGTGTTGTTAAATCGCGGTGTGATAAGCAGAAATGTCGGAAAATTGTGATAGGAAGGCTATGTTATAAAAATCTTGAGATAGGCAAAAGTTCTGACGAGATGAGCAGTGATCAGGGGATCTTAGTATCCCCGACTCTGATATTTTGAGATTGGAGCCGTTAGTCTAATTGTCGAGAACATTAGGTAAGTATTATGGTTTTACGCCTTACCTGACTTTAAGTGACGGCCTTTTGTTATGAAGTCAAAACCACTACGATTATAAATGACATTTAAAAATGATTTGATATAGGCGAAATTTAAGCTTGACATTGATCTGACGTATTGTTGATTATATTGTTACATTCTGCCCTGACATATTGTTCAATTACATTTGTTCATTCTTGCGGCAGTTCTGTTTGTAAATTTACACATATGCGTCGATTGTTCTCTTGTCTTGTCTTGACTTACTTTAGCATTTTTGTCACATGAAACTTTTATGATCTTCTGGATTGATAATTTGAAAAAGAGTTGGGTAGAAGGCTTTTGTTGTAATTTTGGTATATAGTTTGAAAAGATTAAAGGCAGTGCATAAATTAAATGTCTTTAATTTCGTATTTATTTAAACTTAAAGATTTGCTTATTGTGATATGAATTAATTAGTATATGAATTGTAAATATTTGTGATGATTTGATTAGATACATTTCACTTTTTCGTTGCGTACAGATTGAAGCGTGTTGGTGAAATTGTGTCGTCAGTCATCTGATACTGATTCTGACTAGAATAAGGGTAGGGGTGTCTGGGGTGTAGAAAATATCGAGCAATAAGGTTGATAACGAGCAAAAAAATTGATGAGCAAGTAATGGAAGCATGATTTGGATTTAGGGATAAGTGTTGAATTGATCAATCTGTATAGGGCGATTAAGTTTGGGTTAGGAATATATGTTCTTAATAATTTCATGCATGTATGATATTTAATAAATATGTATCATATAAATACTTTTTATAATTTGATTAATTTGCACGAAGAAATCGAAAGGTTAGATGATCCGGACTAAAGCGAACCGAAATATCTTGAAGATAATTAACATAGGTGAAATACAACCGAGCAGTGATGAAGGTAGATCGATGAATTGCAGGGGTAGTTGTTGATTTCCAGGTTGTTGATAAGCTCATGGAAAAATCTGCGGAGTGACGATCGAGTTTGGTTGAAGTGGATCAACATTTGAGGATATTTCAAACGTTAACCAAGCATTCAAGAGAGGTGATCCTATAGTGGCGAGAAATTGGTAAAATTGGAAAACTTTTGGATGGGATGATTTGCCACAGAGAAGAAGTAGGCCATTAGAAGAAGTGGTGGCAGGCTCAACAGGAAAGATTTGAAATGATACCATGGAGATCAAATGGGATGAATTTATTCAAAGATGGTTTATTCTTTCACCCACTTTCTTTTACAAGACAAATTTTTCTTCAATCTATAATCACGATATGAAGCAGGTTCACTTCTCTTTCTAGATATACTCCATTATATCGGTACAGGGAAGAAATAATATGATTTTACAGTCAGAGATGATTAAGACCATTTGATATCAGTGAGTTCTCAGTGTTAGTTGAAAGAGCTAGGAGAATTGAAAATGAGTTGAATTTTTCAGCAACGATTGGGATTCTGGTGAGCAAGCAAAGCTTTGAAAGAAGGTCGATTCTCTTGAGAAATTTAAGTTTGATGGCAATTGATTAGAGAAACTATTTGTGATAAGTGTGGAAAGCGACATTTTGGTCAATGTTGTTTGGATCGAAATATTACATGTGGTCAGTTGGACATCGTCGCGATTTACATTGAGAAGGACATAAAATCATACAATTATTCGAGGGGCGTGACAAAGAAAATTTTGGAAGCCAGGAAGCCAGGTAACACACAATTTTTGGGAAAACCTTCAATTCAAGAAAAAGGAGAAACTTCAGAGCGAAAAATCAACCCTCCTGTAAAAGCAAGAGTTTTTGTTATCACTCCGCAAGAAGCGAAGGAATCAAATGAAGTGGTGTCAGGTATGCTTAAAATTTCAGATCATTTGGGTTGATTCGTTTGATTACGCTTCGCGTTCATTTCTGATTCCTTTTCCACCAGTTTACTAGTTGATACTATTTATTTCACACATGTATTGGTAATGCGCCTTGGTGATAGTTTGAATCTGAATAGGAAATGTGTTGTTGACATTAACATTCAAGATAAACAATTTCTACTGAGAACTAATTATCTTATCAGACATTTTGGCGTTATCTTAGGTATGGATTAGTTGATCAAATATTTTGCAACAATTGAATCTTTGGAAGAGAGTGAAATTTTACATGCACGGTAAAAATCATTTTATTTTTCTTGTGATAAGAATGTTGCGTCTTGATTAGTGCGGTGAAGTTGAGTAAATATTTAAGCGGTGAAATTGTATTTTAGCCAAATTAGATGTGTTGAATAAGGAGGTGTTTGAAAAAAACATTCCAGTTGTTTGAAATTTCGATGTGTTTAGGAAGAATTACGGGTTGCTCGAGAAATGGAGTTTGGGATTGATGTACAACACAGTACAACTTATACATAAATCTCCTTACGGGATGGCTCACAAAGAATTTGGGAATTGAAGTGTCGGTTGCGAGAATTGAGACAAAGGATTTATTGAACTCACCGTGGAGTCGATATTATTTGTTAAGAAAAGGATGGTTACATCGATTGTGTGATTACGAGAATTAAATAAAGTGACAATCAAAACAGTATCATTCATTGATGATTTATTTGATCGTTGGAGGAGCCCTTTATTTTCGATTGATTTGAGATCCGGATATCATCGAGTTAGAGTTAAAGATCGATATTTTTTTAACAGGGTATGGGCATTATGAATTTCTTGTTATGCCATTTGGTTTAGAATGCTCCTGGGCTTTATATGAATGTTTTTCAAGCTTGGTGGAGGTTTGTTATATCATCTTTATTGATGATATTCGATTTATTCTAAAGCGATGAAAACGCAATTTAGCATTGTTTTAGAGTTGTTAAGACAAAATCAATTATATGCCAAATTTTAAAATGTGAATTTTGGATGCATGGCGTCAGTCACATTATATCGGTGAAGGAGTTTGTTGATCCTCAAAAGTAAAAGCAATTTTAGAATGGTCCGCAAAGAATGTTACGAAGTTGTAATTTTCTAGCGGGTTATTACGAAGTTTGTTAAAAGATTTTTCTGCAATTTATCATCCCAATTTATTGAGAAAGATGATATCAAATTCCAATGGACAATGAATGTGCGAGTTTTCAAGAATTGAAAAAAGCATTTGACCCTAGTTTTATTTATTCCATCGTGGTGAGGATTTCAAATATTTAATGATCGTCTTTAAAGGTTTGGGGTGTGTCTTAATCACGAAAGAGAGTAATATCTTGAGACAATTAAAACCTCACGAAAGAAATTATCCGTGCATGATCTAGTTAGCATTTGTGATTTTGCTCTTAAAATTTGGAGACATTACTTGTATGGAGTGAAATCTGAAATTTTACCGATCATCAGTCAAGTATATTTTTTTCAGAATCCCAAGACAAAGAAGGTGGCTTGAGTTTATTAAAGATTATGATTTAGATATTGATTGTCAGCAAGTAATGTGATGGTGCATTAAGCAGTAAATCCATGGAAATCTGGATTATTACTCGTCGAGTTGATCGAGAATTAGAGGCTCTGAATGAAGTTAGAATATTCTGATCGGGCATTTATCTCAATTTGACGTCTGATCAACTTTATTTGATAGAATTAAAGGCACCTGCGGATCGTGGATATCGAAATTCATTGAACAAATCCGCATGTCGAGCGAATTTTCTTGTAGATCAGAGGTGTTATTAGGAAGAATTCCACAATTATGGGTACACGGTGATGCGGGGTGACAAGAAATTTTACAGGCTCAGGCGGGGATATCTATTCATCCGTAGTTCAAAATGTATAAAGATTTAAAAGCGACATTTTGATTGGTCGGTGAAGAAAGACATATGAATACCCAAGTCGCTTGTCAGTTAAAGGCGAGCATCAAAGGCCGGTGGATTATTACGGTCATTACATCTCGGAGTGGAAGTGGGAAGAAATTGCAATGGATTTTGTTATGGGATTTCAGATCCCAAAGGTCGTGATAGTATCTGGGTTGTTGTGGATAGATTGAAGTCGACTCATTTCTTACGAAACAGGGATTGATTGATAAATTGTCAGGATTATATGTTAAAGAAATTGTAAAACGTGTACCAAAGTGATCGTCTCAAGAGATGGTAGATTACTTCAGATTATGGAAAGGAATTCAGAGAGGCTTGGGCACACAATTACACTTAAGTATTGTTTTTCATCCGGTGATGATCGAAAAGAACAATTCAAGTCCAGTAGATTTGTTGAGATTATGTGTTTTAGATTTTGGAGGTATGGGAAGATCATATTCACATGATCGAGTTTCTTAAATAATCTACCAATCTAGTATTGAGATGGCTCATATGAATCATTGTATGGTTGAAAGTGTAGAACTCCATTGGGTTGAAGTAGGAGAAAAAACATTAGGTCAAGTTGGTTGATCGGCAGAAAATCAGTTAATCGAGATAGATTGAAAGGCTGGGGATCGTAATGAGTAAAAACCGAGTTGTAGAATTTCAAGTTGGAAAATTTGTATTCTTGAAAGTCAAACCAATGAAAGGAGTTAGTAGATTTGATCAGAGGTAAATTGAGCCAAATTACATGGGGCCTTTTGAAATGAAAGGATTGGATATAGCCTGTTACTTACCCATTGAATTGAACATTCTAGCGTTTTCATATTTTAATGTTGAGAAAATGGATCAGTCTGAGCGAGAAGATTCCATCTGGTTTGAAATACAAAGATTTGACTTATGTATTGGAGCCGAGAAAAGATTTTAGAATTTGATGTGAAGAGATTGAAATAGACAAATTTCTTATGTTAAAATTAAATGGAAATGACCGATCAAAGAAGCTACTTGGGAGGTTGAACAAGAAGAGAAAGTTTCCTTCTGTTTGAATGATTCGAAGAAATTTCAGGGCGAAATTTTTTTTTAAGAATTGTAATATCCAATTAATCCAATTATCCTAATTTATTAATTTTGTCATTAGCATTAGTGCTAAGCATCGTGGCCGGATTAAACCATTCGACTTCGTGTATGTTGGATCTCTCCGGCTATTTCATTTCCTTCCGGCCTCGGTCCTTCATCTTTGATTTTAGATTTCCTTTCTCCTTCCTTCCCGGCATCGGCTGACGACTTACGGTGGAACGAAGCCGCGCCGCTCCCGTCTTCGGCGTCGCTGGACGTCGATTTCACCTTGTTCGGCATCTAAGTTACTTGCTTTCGGGTAAAATCCGGTCGATCGGGTGAGAAATCATGAACCGGTCGGGTTGGGATTTCGCTCGTCGAGGGGATGCTTATGGGATTACTGACTTTAATTTCTTTATATCCCTTTTTTCTTTCGTACATCCTTCTTGGCGTTGAAATGTGATTGGGGAGTTCAACTGTTTTTGCTGAGTTTGCAGAATTATTGAATGAGGATTTAGGATTGACATTGTTTGTTAATTTTAGTTTGTTGATTGAAGCAGGTAATTAATATTGGCGTTAGTAGAAGTTTGTCGATTGAAGCGAATTAATATTGGCGTTAGTAGATTGAGGAGTCTCCGGTATTTACATGAGGAGATATCAATTTAATTAGATTGAGTTTAAAGCGATATCTTCTGCATAATTATGAGTTTAATGTATTAGAAGTATTTAGAAGAGTTATTTCATTATAGGTTGTGTCTTCGAGGAGGAATCGAGGAGCATCACGCTTGACAATCGAGGTGAGACATAATTTAATTTAAATTCGGTTTATTCACATGTATCCACTTGTTTACAGTATAAATTGTATAAATGACATATAGATATTTCTATCATATTGAATATCTGAATCTTTATTACTGACCTGCGTAGATTCTTGATTCTACAATGATTATAAGCCGTTAGTTATATGATTTGGGATATAGAAATATTTTAAAACACGTGTTAAATGCGATAATGTGATAAAGGAAAATGTCGGAAAATTGTGATAGAAAGGCATGTTATAAATCTGTATGAATGGCAAAGTTTTGACGAGATGAGTGATTAGGGATCTTAGTATCCCCGACTCGATTTATTGAGATTGGAGCCGTAGTCAATTTTGTTAGGTAAGTAGTAGTATGGTTACCCGCCTTACCTTGACTTTTGGCCGTGGTAGTGGCGACCCTTTTGTTATGAAGTCAAAACATCTGATTATAAATGACATTTAAAATTATTTGATATAGAAGAAATGAATTTAATGAAAATCGCTCTTAACATTGATCTGACATATTGTTCGATTATATTATTTACATTTCTACACCTCATTGTTCATTACATTGTTACATTCTTGCGACCAGTTTTGTTTTGTAAATTTACATGTACATGCGATTGTTCTCTTGTCTTTGTCTACTTTAGCATTCTTGTCTCACAAAGCACTTATGATCTAGTTGATAATTTTGAAAAGGCAGTTGGGTGAAATTTACTATTTTGTTGAATTGCGTTTTGGTGTATAGTTTGGAAATATTAAAGGCTTTTGGGTACATACAAATTAAATGTCTTTAGTTCACGTATTTATTTACAAACTTAAAGATTTCATACTTCCAGTAATTGTGATATGAATTAATTAGTATATGAATTGTAAATATTTGTGATGATTTGATTAGATACCCATTTCACTTGCTCTTCGCGGTATACAGATGTGTTGGTGAAATTTGTGTCCGTCGAGTCATCCTGATACATTACACTGATTGGCACAATAAGGGTAGGGGGTCATCTGGGGTGTGACATGAAGATCTATAAAATTAATCCCAAACATTCAAATAAATTGTTAAAATTCATACAACTAGTTTGGAACCAATAAGACCACTCTAGCGCATACCATATTTATTAGGAGACATTTGTTCATTACACATATATGTCATAATGTAATATGAATCAAACTCAATCTAACTCGAAACTAGTGATGTTCATAGGACATAGCATCGCACAAAGTTAATGTAAAATCTCTCGATTGCAGCTAAAAATGCTTGAACATCATCCAATTCACAAAATGAATCATGCTAATGCAATCAAAATGCCAAATTTATCAAGAACTGAAAAAATACGATTAATTCAACTAAAAACAATAAAAATGACATATAATGGATGGAAAATTATGAAACTCTAGACCAAAACATGTCTTACAAGTCAAATTCATCAACATCATTCATTTCATAAAATGGATTGCATAAATGCATCCAGAATATCAAAAATACCTAAAAATAACTCGCATCCCAAAATTATTAACTAGCAAAAAAGATAGGCTTAAAACATGAATTACGTTAATCAAATTTGAAATCCACAATCGCAATAAAAATCACTTTTAAGGTATCCATTCTAACAAATTTTCAATTTTAGTAGAAAAAGTCAGAATGATTAAGAATGAACTAAATTAGTCAAGGCGGAACTACAACTATAATTTGGTAAGAGAAGAAATTTTTAAAAGGGAGATAATTCTAAGAATAAGAAGCAGATTCAACCAGAAAAGCTAGTCTATGAAAAATGTAGGAGACATTTTAGGCAGTGTCTGGTAGGTATTAGAAAATATTTAAAATTGAAGAAGCAATTCACCAAAAAATGGATTGCCCATTAAAAAAGACAAATATTAGGCCACAAGAATTGTAAGGACAAATACAATATAAGAATTTTTTTGGAAAGCTACAAAGAAGGTAAGAGTTAATTTTATGGAAAGCCAACAATTCAAGTGAACGCAGAGACTTTTAAAAATAAAAGTAACTAACCGACGAAAAGCTGGAATTTTTACCATCATGCCTAAAAAACTAAAGAATCTGAAGAAGTGGTTATAAGTAATGCATTTAATTTTTTATCAATTTGATATAATTTTTTTTATTCTGGTGCTTCATATTTTATTTATTTCTAAAGACTTCTCTACTAGTTTATCGGTTAAATAACATATTTTGTGCCCAAATTATGTGTAATGATAGCTTCTGAAAATAGCTTATATGCAAATAGAAAATATTTTATGGATGTTAATATTCAAGGTAGGAATTTGATAACAAAACTAATTGAAATATCTATCAAGACTTTCAATATCATATTAGAAATGGATTGGTTCGTTAGATATTTTGCCACAATTCAATGTTGGAAGAAGATAGTGAAATTTAATTTGCCTAACAAGAAATCATTTTACTTCTGTGAAAAGAATTTGGTGTCTTTCTTAATCAGTTCATTAAATATTAGAAAATTCTAGCAAAAATTGAGATTTAAAATAAAGATGTGGAGGAATAAAAAATACCTCAGCTATTGAAGAATTTTTAAATATATGTCCTACAAAGGAGTTTAGAACCAAATTGATCCCCCAACTATTTATGAATGATCAAAATAATTTCAAACTAACTAAAAAGAACAATTGTCCCTTCACTATTTAAAAAGAGACAAATTGGCCCTATCATCAAAACTAACGGCACAGGGTGTTAAAAACAAAGTCATTTTTGGAATTTTAATTTTTTTTCTAAATTTATGAAATATATATATATATATATATATATATATATATATATATATATATATATATATATATATATATATATATATATATATATATATATATATATATATTTGTGTGTGTGTGTGCAATGGGTACAAATTGGATGCAATTTTTTAGCAAATAAATTAAAGTAATAATTTAACATTTTTAACACTGAAATAAAAAAAATTAATCTCTTTCATTAGAATGACATTAATATTATAACAAATTTATTTACTCAAAAATCTACATGATATTAATCCAATCTTCTTGAATGTGATTGTACATATTGCATACAAGAAAAAAAATTAATAAAAAATGAGGATGCTTCATAAATCTAGAAAAAATAAAAATACTAAAAATACCCTTGCTTTAATAGTCCAAACCATTAGTTTGGATGGTATGATCAAATTTGTCCATTTTCAAGTAATCAAGAGACTAAATTGATCCTTTTATTTAGTATGAAATTATTTTGATCCTCCATAAATAATTAGAAGACCAATTTAATCCTGAACTCTCCTAAAAAATTACCAGGTTTGCCATAAATAAAAAAGTTGAATTTGGGATTAAATTGTAGTTAGGAACATCTATTATATATAAATCTCTTAATGGCTCTTAAAAAATTACAATAACTAAAAAATCGAATGCAAAAATTAACGGATGAGGGATTTATCAGACTAAATAATTCACAACAGAGTGCACTTGTACATTTTATTAAGAAGAAAGAAAGATCTATAAGAATATGCATTGATTACAAATACTTGAATAAAATGACAATTAAAAATAAATCTTCCCGTCTAAGAAATGATTATTTGCTTGATCAGTTGGAGGGTGCTCTATATTCAAAAGGATATATTTGAGATCTAGATATCATCAAATCAAAGCTAAATGGATATATAAAACTAGATATGATCATTATAAATTCTTAACAACGTCATTTTTTTCCATAAAAATTTTGATTTCATTAATAAAGAGAATGATATGGTTACAAAAGATTACTTCTTATAAAGGTAAACAAATGCTATCACCAAAAAATATATGATTTATATAGCTTTACATCATCATTGGGGGAATAAGAAATGAGGGTGAGTTGCTTTATAGCACCTTGCCATGCTAAATAGTCGATCAGCCTATTGCCTTTTCTGTAAATGTAAGTAAGCTTCATGTTTAGTTGAGAGCCAAGGGCCCAAATTTTCCTCAAGATGCAGTTCAATGGAGGTGGTTTCCTTAGATGGAAAATTTTAGTCAAGGTAAAGGAGTCAATTTCAAACAAGATATGAAAATCATGAAATGCCTAGAAAATTTGTAGTGCAAATAGCAACCCATCTGCTTCAGAATATAAGGAACTAAAAGATTTCAAAAGTTTGTGGAATATACAAAGAATGTTGCCATACCAGTCCATGATAATTCCTCCTAATCTAGCAGTGTTTGTGTTGTTCATGAAGGAGCCATCAAAATTAAACTTCTACCATGGAGGTTGGGGCATACTCCAGCTAAACAGGATGCATTTAGGTGGATTCAGCTTGCGGGTAATTCCAAAATCTTACAGCTAGGATTCTCGTTTCAAATAAAAGCCATTAAGTTGAGTTTTGCTCTTTGTAAGTATTTGTCTAGCTTTCCTTATATTATTACGTTTGGATTCATTTTTGTCCATCCAGATAAACCAAAAGACCAGGATGGGAATAGCAATTCAGATGTGTTTAGCTTGACTATGCACCATTCCTGCTATATTTATAATTCTAATGAATTGGATATTCAAGCTATACATTCATCGGTTTATGATTATATTTATTGATGATATTTTGACTTATTCTAAGACTGATGAAAAGCATACTGAACATGTAAGAATGTTTTTTGCATTTATTGAGGAAAAATTAATCATATGCAAAAATTTTAAAATAAGAATTTTGGTTTAATTGCCTTCCTTGAGCACATCATAAGTGGTGAAGCAATCTCAATTGATCCTCAAAAAGTGAAAACAATTCTGGAATGGCTTATACCAAAAAAGATTATAAAGTTCATAATTTTTTGGGTTTAACTAATTATTACAAGAGGTTTGTTAAAGAATTTTCACAGATAATTGTCATTGTTCAAATTAATGAGAAAATATATTAAATTTGAATGAACAAATGAAAGTGATAACAATTTTCAAGAATTAAAAAAGCATTGAGAACTGCACCAATGCTACAAATCTATCAAGAATAGAAGGGCTTTAAATTTATAGTGATGTATCATTAAAAATATTGAGATGTGTTTTAATGCAGAATAGAAAAGGGGTTGTTTATTGATGGAGATAATTAAGGCCACATAAATGAATTTATTTGACACATGGTCTAGAATTGATAATTGTTATAAAGATCTAAATGTATTATTTATATGGGTTGAAACGTAAAATATTTATTGATCATCAAAACTTGAAATACATATTCACACAAAAGAATTAAACAAAAGACAAAGTAGATGGCAAAGCTCATTAAAGATTGTTATTAGGACATACAATATTGTCTTCAAAAAGCAAATATGAAGGTTGATGCATTGAGTCACAAGTCCACATGTGTTGTGAGCTAGATAATTACTAAAAAATTTCGAGAAAGATTACTCAAGAATCTAAGCTAATTAAAGAATTAGATGCTTTCTAGTTAGATGACAGAAAATTTAATAATATCGAATGTTTGCATCAAATGATAGTGAAGCTAATTTTACCATATATAATTAAAGAAGCTCAAAAGATTAGCAATGATTATCAGAAATTAAATGAACGAATTCAATTAAAAAAAGACGAGATTATAGTTGATGAAGCAAGTGTTATTAAAACTAAATGCATCTGTAAGTACCCAATGATCTAGATTTGAGATATGAAATTTTGCAAGAAGGTCATCACGTAGACTACATTTATCCAAGTAGTATCAAAATATATAAAGAATTGAAATTAATATTTTGGTGGTCATGTATAACACTCGAAAGTTTCAAAAAGGTGAAGTGAAATTTGTATTTTATGCATTTTAAATTATACCTTCATTTTTCACACATCCAAAAAGTTATTAGACACATTTTTATTTATGCACCAAATGACATTAATTATATATATATATATATATATATATATATATATATATATATGAATGGTAAAGTTAATTTAAAATTAAATCACCAAGCAACTCACATAATTAATTAAAATAATTAACTCGTAAATGTAACCTAATTAATTAGACTAATTAAATTGTCAATTACTGTAGCAAATCTAAAATCCACTAAACTATACATTCAATAGCTACATGAGTTAGTGGAATGAGATTAAGGGGTGGGATTAATGTGAACCAGTAATGTGATATATGTATATAAGAATTTTATTATTAATCATTTCCCCTAAATTCTAACTCCTTATTTGGCCTTATCGTCACCCAATTTCTCCCGTACCTGGGATTCTTGCGAGAAAAACCCAAGAGATTGGTTCCTTTAGTATTGGACAGGCAGAGAAGCAACGGTAGCGGGATGGGATTAAGAAGTGAGGGAATATCAATAGGTAAATTGTATACATTAAGTATATAAATGCTTTAGTTTATAACTTATAACAATATAAATACATATATGTATATAAGATATCTAAATGATGTTATTAAGGTACAAAGCTCTTTTCCTTCTTTCCGATTTCTTACAACTGCTAGTTTAGAAAATTGAGGAGAACTTAAGAAAAATTTCAAATGTCATATTGTGTATGTATATTATAATAGTTGATAATTATATTAGAATAATTATATAATATTTTATCTTAGATTTAATTTAAGATTTTAGGTATTGTAGCAACCTGTAACAGCCTGAAATGTGAAGAATAATTTAGAACAGAGAAAATATATATATTGGAATAGAGTTCAAATATAATTGTATGAATATTATATGTAGAATAGTAAAAATAATAAATCCATATAAATTTTGAGGTATATATGCATTTTAATGAAATTAGGATAATTAAAATGATAAATAAAAAATTACTTACATAAAAAATGATTAATTTAATTAACACTTTGTTAATTCAAGCAGGTAATCGATGTTGTCATTAATTGAGTGTACTTTAGAGTCATGCTACTATCTAAATTTTGAAGGATTGCATGAGAAAAAATCAGATCAAGGTAAGATATAATTATATTATGTGTTAACTTATGGTTATGTTATAATGATAGGATGTATATTCAAAAAAACATCAAGCACATCGCGATACTAACCCAAACACCGAGATAATTTATAATTGCTGATTTAATTTTAGAATTATATAGGAATGTTGACTTCCACTGTTTATACTACTTATGAATGTATTATACATTGCATATAGATAGTTATGATACAAATATTCAACCTGAAATTATGTTTACTGATTTACTATGATTATAATCCAATTAAATGCCTTGATGTCATATTATATTGTTGTGCATATTGAAAATATTTCAATGCAAGTATTATTAATTGCTAAATAAAAAGTAAAATATATCATAAAATTGCTATAGATGGACTATTTTATGAACCCGTGCAAGTAAACAAAAGTCTGACAAGACGAGCCTTTGATAGAAAACCTTAGAGTTCCCAACTCTTGGCATGCAAGTTGAATTAAACCAAATGATGTCAATGGGGCAATTTATATAAAGTGTGAACATGGTCAATCTTATCAGCAGCTTTGGCCGACGAGCTGAGTAACCCTCATGTTTTATAGAAGTCAAACCTATACAAACATAAATGACATTTCTAATAACACAATTTCATTTAGAATAAAATAAAACTTCAAGAAATCAATTGCCTACACATATAGTCATCTCAATTGTTTATTGTTTACATTTCATAGCCTTATAAAATATTGTCCAGTTCTTACATAAACAAGAATGTCATTACTTAATGTTATATTCAAATAAGTTCAACTTTACATGCACATTATTTCTTCAATCATATATTAAATTTATTTAAGCACTACTTATCTCACTGAGCTATTAACTTATGATATTACATGTTGACTTTCAAGCAAAAATAAGAAGGGTACTGGATGGACAAAACTTTTGACTTGTACAATTTAGTGTACAATTTGGAGAGATTATACAGACTTTTGGATAAATACAATTTATGTTTTGATGTCTTTAATTATTTTGTATTTATGTTGATATTCAATATTACACGCTTCCTGATATATGACTTAAATATGAAATGATTATTAAAAATTTTGGTATGTAAGAGTTTATTTGTGATGATTTAGTAAGATTCAATTTTTACCTACTTGCCCTAAATCCTTATATATTAGAATGAGTTAGTAGAAGTTGCATCTGACTTAGTCATCCTATTTTGTTACACCTCAAACAGATCTTAAAAAAAAAGAATCATTTGGGATGTGACAGAAAGTTGTATCAAAGCAAAAGTTGAAATGTAATTAGTAATGGAAGCATAATTGGATTTGGAAGTAGGAATATAATTTGATTTGATTAATATAGAGCTATAGGATGATTGAGTTTGTGTCAATAATCTACATGTTTTGAAAATCATACATACATGATATTAATATTATATGATAAATGTGCATCAAACAAATAATTCACAATTACAAATAAATATATTTGAAGAAATGTCAGAAAGATTAAATGATCAGTCCTTCAGACCAGCTACAGATCCTGAATTACAAGCAAGAGTTAATTATAATAGTAGTAAGGTACAACCTAGAACAAGTGAAGAAGGCTAGTCTAATGAATTACAGGACGTGATTCAGCTGATTTCACAGGTAGTTGACAAGTTAGCATTTATTAAAAAATCCTCTACTAGAAAGCTCGGATCTGAGTTTGGTTCAAAAATGAATCAATATTTGAGAATAGTTCAAACATTCAAGCCACCAGCATTTAAAAGGATCCAATAATCCTACAATTACTAAAGATTAGCTGTTGAAAATTGGAAAGGACCTAGATGGCATGATTATCTTGAGAACAGAATAGCACTAGTCACTTTTACACTTCAAGGTGAAACAAAGAGATGGTGGCAGGCTCAGCACAAAGAGAAGTTTAGCTTGATGCTTATTACTCAGATCAAGTGGGATGACTTTGTCAGAGTGTTTAAATGTAATGCGCGTGTTGTGGGTAATTGTGCAACTTTCATGTGTCATTACTTGTAAGTGTTTGTCTAGCGCCATAGCGCTACAACTGCAACACCATAGCGCTAGTCTCTAATGATTCAAGTTTAGGAATAGAGAAGAGAGCTCCATGCAACATGATTTATATTTTTTTAACTTAATTTAAAATATTCACATGGATAATATAATATTTCTATTTAATCTAAAAAATTCCCAAAGGTCCTCCACACCTAAGACAACTATAGTTGCTATTACTATTTTATTACCACCAAATGTGTAAAATGGGACTTTATTATGATGTTGGTGGGATTTAAACACAAGACCTTGACAACAACTTTCAAAGCCCTTACCAACAAGATTAATTGAAACCCATAGACATAATACCATTTAAATGGAAAAAAAGAGCTCAATTAAATGAGCCCTTAACTCACATGGAGGACATACGATGGTCCAGATCATGCACTAGATGTATTCTTTATATAAAATAATTAGTTGGGATCAAATGATTATCATACTAGACATGAATGGCCTTGATAAATCTATCCATGAAAATTATATTTATCCATGGCCAAATAAATTTAACTTTCTTTATCGTGGATGAATATTTAGTTGAGGATTTCCATTGGCACACAAATTTATCAGTTTTCAGATTTCTCTGGCATATGGAGTTCCTAGAAGTGACATCAAACTCTTATCTTTGGTGAAAAAAGTTCAAAATGATGGTGTCCTTAACTCATCTTTAACCACTCTGTAGCTGAATCGATTGTAATTATCATCTTTTCTAATATTGACATTGTAACTAATTGCAGGCATACTATACTGCTGGAGAACAATCTTTTAGTGTTGCTGATATTGAATTCGTTATTTTAAAGATGAAACCTCCAGCTCATCATTCATAGATTGTAAGCAAAATTATCTAGTTTCTGTTTTGTTTTGATTTCAGGTTGATCCCAACCAATCCAATTGTAGATAAGATTAGAGAGAGTTGCCTTAGATGGTTTGGTCACATAAAATATTGGCCGTCCGATGCCACAATTAAGAGAGTATACATTTTAGATTCAACCTATGTTAAGAAAGGTAGAGGTAGGCCTAAGAAAATTTGATTATGAAGTATAAACAATGTCCTTTTTTTTTCAGACTTAAATGAGAATATAACAATTAATACAAAACAATAAAGGAAAAGGATTCATATAGCTGATCCTATGTTGTGGGATAAAGACTAGTTGTAATACATACATACATACATACATATATATACATATATATATATATATATATATATATATATATATATATATATATATATATATATATATATATATATATATATATATATATATATATATTAATTCCACCTAATTAAATCTAATTAATCCCTCCATTTAATGCCATCTATGAGTTTGATTTTGAGTTGTGGGTAAAAAAAGGCTTGAATGATGAGAAAATATTTTTGAGATAAAATGCCATTTTTTAGATTATAATCTATAATTATACTATTGAATTAAGAATTGAATTTACTTATTGAATTTGATCATTTTATTATATTGAATAAAAAAATTGAGCTTACGGTGATCAAAAGGAAGAAAGTCATGATGAGATCAACCAACTTATCCAGGTGAGATGTTTATTTTATAAGATAGAAGGTAAACTAATTCTAGGATTGATTTTATAATTATTATCATTTATTTATACTATAATATATAAGATGATAGAAATTTCATTATACCAACCATGATTAAAATATTGTTATTTAATAATAACCAAATTGTATTATACATACTTATAATTAGTGAAAATTATGTAGTATAAGTTAAAATGTATAATTCTTAGGACTCTTTGCACATTCTTATAAAATTATTTAATTTAAATATTTGGGGATCCCAAATTTCTTCTTAAATGCATACAAAAGATGATTGCAAGTACATGCTAAAATTATAAATTATAAATGCTAAAGATAATGATTCTAAATGTGAAACATATGAAAGATCATATTAAGTGAAATGAGCTGACAAATTATGATAGCGAACATAGAAAAATAGAAAATGTCTTGGCTTTTGATTCTAAAAAGATGGTATAATACAATCAAACCTTGAATCAAAAGGCATTTTTTAAATTTTGGTACAATACAGTCCATCTTTGAATTGAGAGGGGTAACTCCTGATTCTAAAAAGTTGGTACAACAAAGTTCAATTTTGTATCAAGGAATATGGATAACTAATATGAGGGCTAAAATTATTAATGTATCAAAACCTACATATCTTATATGACAATTTTTAAATCAAGAATAAGAAAAATAAGAAAAAAATTATTACAAAACAAGTAATTTCATATATAAACAACTAACATAACTAAATAGAATAGTTGACATTTAATACTTATATTTATTTTCTAGCAAAAAGCTTTAATTAAAGTTTATAATCAAGTTTCATTTATCTCTTATATATCAAAATAATTATTTATTTAAATGTTATTGCCACATCAAGTTAGCTATGTTTGTTAATATTAGTGCTCATGTTAATCACAACTCAGCATATACATTATTTTTCTTTCTTGTGTATTTGAATTTTATATTAAAATTATGGGAAATTTACATACATACCACGCAATTCTTCTGCATTTACATAGTTCACACCTAAACTTGAATATTTACAAAACTAGCACTTTCCCTATGCTCAAAAAATAATAAGGGTGGTATTTTTGATGTAATAATAAATATTTAGGTGCTATTTAAGTAAAAATTAAAATTTGGGTGTGAAATACGTAAATTCATAAGAATTGCGTGGTATGTATGTAAATCCCCCTAAAATTATTTAACCCATTAAATGTTGAGCTCATTAAATATTATAATCATGATTATAGAAGAGAAGAGAGAGCTTATGAGGAAGTAGACACATGATCGATTTTACTTTATTTTTGGTTGTATAATTTTGGATGTTTTAAATGATGATTTTTTAAACATATAAATTTATTATATTTTTTTAAATCTTGTATTGTAAATTGAAAATTAACATATGCACACTTTTATATCATTATTTATGAATCTATCAGAGGATTTATAATGAAATATCATATTATGTGAATATTTTTCATACCCTATTTTGACCCCTCCTAGTCTAAGCTGGGATATAACAGGAGTGAACAAGTTAGTCAAACATATTACCCACCACACATCCGAACTTTTAATAATTAGGATCGGATGAGTAGAAAATTAATCTGTTTAAATCATCAAAAAAACTTGCAATTTCTTTCTAAATCATCTAATTGATTCATAAATTGCAATTTCTTTTTAAATCATATAATAGATTCATAAATAAAGATGGGAAAACATCCATTTGATAATCATCAATTTAAATTATAAAGCTTCTAAAAAAGCTCAAAGATAAATATATGCATATCAAAAAAAATTAATAATAATTTGCATCATGCACATCCATCATCTATAATACAGCCAAAATAAAACAGCTATTAGCCCATATGTTTCATCTTCTTTCTTAAATCACAATTATAATTTTTGATAAGCTCAATACTCAATGAGATATAAAATTCAAATATACATAAAAGAAAAATAATATGTATGCCGAGTTCTAATTAATATGTACACTAGTATTAGAAAATATAACTAGGTGCAGTAATAACATTTAAATAAAATATGCTTTGCTACATCATAAATATAGATATAACATGTATAAAATTTAACCAAAACCAAGTGCAAAAAGTAAATGTAACTATTAAATATCTAATCTTTTATAATATTGCTTTAGGCTTTTTTTTAAAATATAAAGCTACCTACTTTATAATCATTTTCTTCTCATTTTAATACTCGTGATCTCTTAAATGTCTTACACAATCTTTAAACTTTAGCACATTTATGTCATTTAATCCTCAATAATTATAAATGGTCTTTTGACTCAAATTTGGATCATATCGTATGAAATTTCTAAAGTAAAAAAATTGTACCTCCCAATTCAAAGTTGAACTATATCATACGAATTTTCTAGAATTATTTATTGATTTAAAGTTAGACCATATCATATCAACTTTCTAAAATAAAAAATAGGATATTATTATCTTAATGTGCATGCATTTACAATCTATCAATCTATCTCACCTAATATGACATTCCATATATATCACTTTTTAACATCATTATTATAGCATTTAAAACATGTATAGCAATAATATGCACATGTAGTTATCCCTTGTATGCCCCTGTAAAATGTTTTAAAAATATTTAAATTAAATGAAATTAATGTGCAAAAAAGAATAATAAGAATTGAATATTTTAACTATAGTACACAAATTTCACTAATTATAAATATATACTACACAATGACTATCATCACATAATAACAATGAAATCATAATTGATATTAAAAAATTTCTATTATATTGCATATTATAGCGTACATGAATGCTAAAAATTTTTACAAAAATCAAGTTTAGAATTTATTTGTCTTTTATATTAAAAATTAAATATCTCACTTCAGTGATTTGATCAATCTAATTATGAATTTCTTCTCTTTGCTCCCTCAAGCTCGATTTCTTTGTATGAGATCTAAATAAAGACATTCAAATTTATTAATTAAATATATTTACCAATTTAACATCATGATTACAGCTTAAAAAACTAAAATTGCTATTTTACCTCAAATTATTTTCTCCTCAATCAATATGTAAGCTTATTAATTATAAATTCAACACGAAAATTTTTAGATTATACTATTTTCTCAAACCTTTTCTTCTCTTCCTCTTATTTCTTTTCTTATTTACATTTTCATGTTTCCTTACAAATCCTTCCCATTACCAATCTAGTTATAGTAAAAAAGATTTAAATGGAGGAACATAATGAAATTTCGCTAGTAGAATCAATTAATAATATAATATATAATTATATATACAATTTACCTTAATTTCCTCTCAATTTTCCCCAAAAGCCCATCTCTTGCACCTAACAAGTTGGGTAAATACAGGAAACCCAGGAAAGATAATGGTGAAGTTCTATTAATTAGGTATTATAACAAATTTAATTTAAATAAGTTAATCTAATTATAAAATCCTAATCATCCATCCTAATGTTCTTAACTGCATGCCAGACATAGTAAAAGAAGTGATTTTCTATAGTACAACAATCCCATAGATAGTGAAATTAAAGTAAAACTTAAGAAATTTTATTTAAGCTCTAAATTAATTCATAATTATTAATATAATTATATTTTAAATATGCTTTAAGTCAAAATGATCAAAATAAAAAATAAGATTTTATAAAAAAAGTTTTGATGATTTTCGAGATGTATAAAAAATAAGGTATAATTTAAAGGATAAGTTTTATATACCTTTTTTGTTGTTTTTAGGCATTATACGACTTAGGCAGAAAAATTTCCTACTCACTCTATCCTTATTATTCAAAGTGAAGATAAGTGTTGATGGAAGATGTGTTTGACTAGGTTGTCTATGTTATATCTCAAGTTGACTGAGAGAGGTCAAATAGGGTGTGACAATCACCCTTATCCTTCTCAATGAAAATAGCATCACCCTCATTGCATATCCCCAAACAAATCAAAATAAGAGCTCAATAGCTCAAATAGTGTGTATCCACAATATAATTCTTTAAGGCATTCAATGCCCATAAAGAACATGACACAACTCTAGCTAGACAAGGCCATAGCAGGATAATGTTAATTATGACACATTAACAAACCTATTGTAGTATTGAATAATACTAAGATGTTTCTTCATAGAGACATTTATTGAATTATAATAAGCTTTCCAGATCCTGATGGTTTTGAGTATGTGAGCAACACATTAAATTAAAAAAAAAAGATAACCAAAGCAAGTAATGCCAAAATAAACATTGCTAGAAGCAAAAATTACCTTGATTGCCAAGTGTCTACTAATAGCAATTTCCTCCGCAAGAATGGAGAAAGACTGGCATGAAAATAATATATTTAAGTCTATTAAGTTCTAAATTTGCATGAACATCATCTATAAGATCCATCAACAGGAATGTAAAGCACTAAAAAACATAAAAAAAGGTTGCCATAAAGAAAAAATATATAAAATAATATAAATGAGATGATGACAAGTTCTGCACACATGAATTATAAAGATAAAGATATTTGATAATATGCAAACTATGCATTTTAAAATGCTCAAAAATTCATCATTTTATAGTTGGTGACAAAGTAGCTTGAACTTCTACCATATCGTGACCATAGAGGAAGAAGTGCAACTAAAATAAGACAAAATGGAGAATTTTTCTAACGATGCTTTTATGAGAAAATTTGAATGAGAATTTATACTAACAAAATTCTTCAGTTAGTTATATATATATATATATATATATATATATATATATATATATATATATATATATATATATATATCATTTACCACATTGGGAGTCAATACACTTTTCGCAAACCAAAAAACATAGTGGCCAACTTGTACAGCCAATTTTGGATTTTAACGGCAATTTTTTTCCTGTTCAAACTTGCATCTCACTTTACTAGAACTCTTTCTTAAAATCTCCCACCACCAAAATATCCTCATACCATGTTTCAAACATCAAAGTGGAGGTGTATTGAAGGAGATAACAAAACAGCAATTGGGAGTGCTAATATCGTACCCACCGTGCTACTAGTAAGGTTGAAGAAATAGCCTTAAATGTCTGCTCATTATTGTAGTAGTTGCAAGACAAAAGTCAACATTAATTGGGTTCGCCCACACATGCACTACCAGCACTGCTCTCTATGCCAGTATGCGCTTCTCATCAAACCACTGTCAAAGAATGGTTCCTTCAAAATATGACAACCATGCAGAAAGGTACCTAATGGTCTGTGAAGATACTGTGTTGCTGCTCCACAGCTCTGTGGCTGTGCTCATGGGCAAATGACTAACAAGAAAGGGAGATTTTTATGTGTTGGGAAAAAAAAATTTGCTGCATTTATGGTTCACAATAAATTTGGATATGCATTACAGAGCCACAGACATGCCTCTCCTAGGCAAGCTTTAAAGAGTATTAAAAGATCGTATTATAAATATAAATTTCCTAATTTTTAAAGGTATGTTATGCAAGAAAAGAAATGCAAAAAATGAAGGAAATTAGGCTCACTGCAGAATCAAACAGGATTTTTGAATCCCTGCAAAGTCCACTAGCCTCACAATAAGAGTTTCCTGATCCGACCGTAAATGGAGACCATGCCTGCATACACGCGAGTAAAGAAAAGTCAAAAACAAAGCAGTTCCCCTACCTCGATGACAATATAATCTCCAACAAGACCAAAAATTACCTCTTTATTCACCACCAGTTCCCCTGCTCCACTGGAATTATTCCCCAAATTATCTGACTCCCTTAAATAGACTCTAGGATAGCGCTGCAGGAGACAAATGGACACACGCACTTCAAAATTTGAAGGTGGTCATCACAGATATTTTCAAGAAAAGTTGTCCAAAACCTTGTCAAGTTCGGTAAGGAGCTGGAAACTCGCGACAGCCAGTTCAAGAGAGTTGCCATCTTCAAGGATGTGGAGAATCGCATCATACATTTTCCTTGGTAGGAATATACCCAGAGTAACTTGTTAGAAACAAATAACAACCCTCGGATTTTAAGTTAGCAGGAGGATACCAGGTGGGAGGGGAAGGAGAAACTGGAGCAAGAGAAGCGGCACGAACGGCTTCCAGGTAAGAGAGTCCTGCGAAGTAGGGAGGGCCAATACATACATAAGAAGAAAAAAAAACTGGTGATAAGAAAGAGAGGGAAGGGAAAGAGTACTTACTATCTTCCTGTATATCGCGAGCTTCCCTGATACCGGAAGAGTCGAGGATGGCCAAGGTATTACCCTCCAGCCTTTGGGAATTTTTTCTAGGGTCGTCCATTGCATAACGAAGGGCAGGCGCGATTGGAGAAGAAATAGAGTTCTTAGGCTAAACTAGAAAATTCAGAAAGCCCTAATTCGTCCAAAATGAGAGGGATGGCTGACCACCCTCCTTCCATCTTCCCGCCGAAATTGTTCTCTCGATGCATTATGATGATGAGAATATATATATATATATATCGCGTCGCGTTGCCTGCAGTCGAATCCGGGTCACGTTGAGAGCATGTATCCTAACCAGACAGCAAGTGATTTTGTCTTTCGCAATTTTTATAATCGAAAAGAAAATTTCTAATAAAATATAAATATTAATAATATAATTACTTCAAATATATTTTTATATATTATTTTAAGTTATAGATTATGAGAAACAAATATGATATTACTGAATATTTAAGTAATGATGGTGGCGACAGTGCTATACTATAAGTATCATAAATGAAAAACTACAGCTTAACTATGATTTGAAGAATTTACTAACTTTCAACTTGTGTCAAATCCTTTGTGAAATTAAAAAAAGATGTAATAGGTTTTGAGCGAGCAATGATTGTAGGTATAGAATAAATGATTTTAATGGAATTTATTGACCCTTAAAGTGTTTCACTCCAACTTCCCCAATGTGAGAAGAACCCAGTTATAATACATTTAAGGGGCTGTTTAGTTGCCTATATTTAGAATGCACTACATTCCAAATGCACGCTTTTGAACATTTTAAGCATTTGATTGCAAGTAAAGAATTTTCGATTTCAAATACAAAAGAGTTATTGCTTGTATTTGGAATTCGCCGAGATTCAAATACAAATCAAAAGTGATCGGCGGCCGGTGCCATCCCGCCGCATGCCGATCGACTCCGCCGCCTTGCCGCTGCCGCCGCTTACCGCCGGTACTCCGACGCCATCACGGCCACGGCGCCGCTGGCCGCTGCCGGGCGCCGTCGCCTCATATCAGTCAAACTTTCAGTTTATTTTACATTATATTTTGTCAACCAAACAAAAAAAACAAAATCATGAATTTGTAAAGCTTCAAAAAACAACTATAAAGTAATCCTTTTACATCAATTCCTTTTACATCAGATTCTTTTGACATTCAAATGCAGTAACCAAACAAACTCTAAGTTCTATGATACTGAGCAACCTTAGTTTAATCCTTTTAAGTTTTTTTTTTATATACTAATTTATGTGTATTTTATACTTGATCAATTTTTCTATCATTTAAGACACCTTCGATAATTATAAATTCTAGGAACTAATTCCTAGTCATCTAAAAATTTGTCAATCTACTTGCTCACTCTTCTTACCAAGTTATGTTGGTCAACACTAAAGGGTAGAATTATTAATAAAAGGTGGGGTAAAAGATAAAATAGCTTACTAGAAATCATAATTGATTCTTTATATTCTTATACATTAGAGACATTAAAAATATTATTGATTTCATATTTATCGAGTAGATCCAATACATATGTATTCAAACCAACTAACACATAAGAATTTTCAGCCTAAAGTATGTCTCCCTCACTCTCTTTACTTAGCTGAATGGTTGTGTGTTATAACAACATACATGTCATATTATTTCATTCTTTAATATAGTGGATTTTCACTCTTGCATGATAAGGGATAAGCTTGACCTTTAAGAGTAGTCTCTTGTAGTGGAGAACACATCTTCTAGTTAATTTAGCCCATAACTGAATTTCATCATGCATATAGGCATAAACTCTCCCAAGCTTGAGTCTAAAATGACGAGTCAAAATGAAATAAACTATGTAAATTTTATTGCATCAGTTTAAGTAATAATTTGCACACCCATCATGATCGAGTCTCTTAGGGAGTGAGTTTATGACTCTAAATTCTTTTCTAATTAATAATAGCCTAGTCATCTTGCATTTGCATATGACTAGTCCACATGATTTTAAATCATAAGAGGTGTTAGCTAGCAGCCACTCCAACTGTTCCATCAAGTTTTGGTGCACTATTCCACTACTTTCTGCATCTTCACCTCTCCCTGGTTGCTACTACTTTTTGGCAACACTCCTTATGGAAAACCTTTTCAACATTGACAAACTGATGGGTAATAGCACGACAATTGGGTCCAAAGCTTAGAGAATAAGCTCATATTCCCTTAATCCTATCATGATAAATTTGATGTAGATGTTGAAAACACATTTCTAAAGAAAGTTAGCCACAAAAATGTGAAGCAAGATCTTTTCCTTTTAAAATATGAAATTAGCCTCCCTTCGGAGCCTCTCAAATTTACACTCATTAGAAAATTTACTTATAAACATGCCAAAATGGATGTTATCAGGATGTATTTTGATGACTTGAAACTCAAGGGAGAATGGAGTATAGGTTTGCTAGATGGGAGAAATATAGACATCAAACCTAGCAAAGTGGAGGACTATGCAAGAATCTTCTCTAAAAAACTCTTCTTTATAAAGAACATTCCCATTAAAATCTTAAAATGGACAACAATATTTAACTATACTATAGAACCTCCCATTGTCCCAAATTGGATTAAATTCCCTAACCTGAAACTTCGGTTATTTAACAAGCAAATCTTGTACTCTCTTGCTACAATCTTGCAAGCCATTTAAATTAGATCTACTCACTTTCAATTTCACTAAACCTTCAGTTGCTTGAGTCATAGTTGAAATGGACATTGCAGCTTACTATGTAGATGAAATATGAATTGGCTCTCCTACTAATGGTAACTCGCAAAAGGTTGAAATTGAACAAAATCATATTAATGTTCAAAGTGCAAAATATTTGGGCACATAAAAAAAATTTGTTATATAGCACATCTCAACATTAAAAAAAGAAATACTAAAAGGAATCCAAAATCATAGAATAACTCCCTCAAAACACCCCAAGAAGGTTACTAGATAGCTAATCCCAACAACTCCCCCTGCTACAAACCAGATTGCTAAAAATCCTATTAATATTGATTCATTACCTCAAGCTAATGCAAATGCGCCCACACCTCCCACTAAAGCTGATACTAAACAGTTATAGGAAGAAGCATTGAAGCATATACCTGACACTAAAATATGTTTATCTATTAAAGAAAGATCTTCCAAATACCCCTCGTATAAAAGGAAATGCAAATGTGAATGATATGGTCATAACCCATGAGGAAAACTCCCCAATAATTGTTACTTTACCTGTAGATGAGCAACAAATTAACAACACAATAAATGAGCTTGAGGAGGAACGAGTAGTCTAAAAAAGCAAAAAGCATAAACTTAAAGAGTTGAGAGAACTAAAATATATTGACTTGACTGTTGCCAAAATGATCAGAAACTCATCAAATGTTGGAATTTTATCTTCATATGATGATGTTGTTTTCAAAAGGTTCACAAGAGTTAACTCCTCCACCACTTAATGACCAATTTTCTAATTTTTAAATATTAGAGGCATTGCCAGGGATAATACTTCTAACCTTTTTACTCTATCTAATTAGAAAAAAAAGACAAATTATAGATACTTGTTGTGTTCAAAGTCATTGTCAGCACTAATAACACTTCAAGAATCACCAAGAGAATTTGTAGATTCAATCATTTTTCCAATCACAATAGCAAGATTTGGCTCGATGAGAAAGAAAAATTTCAAATTGATATACTATTTAATGATCCCCAATTTTTGCACATCTACATCACAAATTTAAACTCCAACACCCAAGCCACTATAATGTATGCAACATGCACCTGCAATTTTTGAAGTGAGCTATGGCATAAAATTATTTTCATTGGAATTAACATCACTAGTTTCTGGTTTATAGAAGATTACTTTAATGTGATATCTAGTCCACTTGAGAAAAAGCGATGGTAGGAAACCAAAGTTAACTTCATTATAGATTTTTTCTTATGCCATTCCTAAAGCTAGTCTAATTGATCTTGGATTCATAGGCTGTTGAAAGTTAGAACATTTGAAAGGATAGATAGGATTTTTATTAACTTTGAATGAAATAATGTTTTCCAACACACAATCAATAAGCACTTGAGTTGAACAACATCTAATCACTCCCCCACTCTAATTTTAGTTAATTTAATCCTTTGACCAAAGCACTCACTCTTCAAATTTTTGAAGAAGTGAGCTATTCATTTGATATTTATCAATTTCATTAGGAAAGCTTGGAATGCTTACCCCATACCGAACTCTTGCACAAGGTCATAGAAACTCAATAAAAACCTTGTTGATGTGCTTAAAAAGTGAAATTCAGAGGTTTTTGAAAAATCAACAGATTGATTAATGACATTAAAGATAAAATTTGTCAATTAGAGAAGATGTTAATAGACAACATCTCTAATCAAATTAAGTCTTAGATTATAACTAAAGAATGTAACTTACAAAACTATATTGATAGAGAACAAATAATGTGGAGATAGAATACTGTTGTCAATATTTTTTTGGATGGAGATAAAAACTCCAAGTATGTCATGCTTGTATTAAAAAGAAAAGAGAAGGAAATACCATTATAAAAATCAGAGACCATACTAAGGGATGGATTACCGAACATAAGATATTATTGAAAGTTCTTTGGATCACTTCCAACTTCTTTTCAACACTCAAAATCAACAATCAAATATCAGTTATTTACATAAACATCTTTTTGAAGACCACATAAGATTTATTCAAGCCTTTGAGTTCACTCAAGTTCTTGATGAAGCTAAAATAAAAAATGCATTGGATTCATTAGATGGATACAAAATAGTAGGACTAGATGGATATACGACATTATTTTACCAGCATACTTAGCTAATCATCAAAATTGATGTTGTTGACATCATTCAAGATTTCTTTAGAGAAAATAAGCAACATAAATATTTCACTACATACTCCATGGTTCTTATTTCGAAAATAACTCATAAACTTGAGATAAATTAAGATCAATAAGCTTTACAACTGATATTAGCAAAGTTATTAGCAAATTTTTGGCTAAACATATTCAGTACATACTCCCCTCCATCATCTCTTGTAACTAAGCAGCTTTTGTTAAAGGAAGAAATATCATTGAAAATTTTTTCTTGGCTTAAGAACTTATAAAAGACATTGATAAAAAATGTAAAGAAGGAAATTTAATCATAAAACTCAACATTAAGAAGGCGTTTGAGACAATCAATTGGAAGTTTATTATAGTTGTTCTAAAAGCTAGAGGTTTTAGAACACATTTCTACATAATTATTGAAAGATTGATCAAAGAAGTTATTACACAATCCTTATAAATAAGCAAATAGAAGAGTCAAACAAGGAAACACATTGCCCCCTACTATTTTTATTTTAGCATTGAACTATTTCTCAAGATTTCTTAATCAAACAATCACCGAAAATAATATACTCCATTATTCTAATAAATGCATAGCCATCATTTCCCATTTAGCATTTGTTGATGACAACCTCCTTTATTGCAATGGTAATAGGAGATTGATTGAGACAATCATTTAGGTCATCAAGGTATTTAAGATATTTGTAGGTATGACCCTCAACAAAAGTAAATGTCAATTTATCCCTAGCAAAACTATTTCAAGAAAGAGAATTAAATGGATTAAAAACTTTCTAGCTTTCACTCTCGTTCAAGTACTTGGATGTGTATATGTACAAAGGTAATATCATAACCAACCTCTTTGATGAGCTTATTCACAAGATCCATAAAAAAATTTTCTCATAGGAGAACAACTTTTATTCATTGGTGGACAGATTATAGTAGTCAAGAGCATACTAAATTCTATTTTTTTTATATGTTGCTCAAGTTTTAAAAATACCAAATATTCTGTAGCAAAAAATAGAAAAAAAATTCAATAAATTCATTTGGAGTCCGAAAGGAAAAGCCATTAACTAGACCAATTGGAAAAAAATTTGCAAACCAATTGACAAAGGTGGATTAGGATTTAGAACTCTTATTGATTATATAAATGCAATCTAATCAAATTTTGGATTAGATTCAGATAAAATTGTTTTTCTTTTTCAACTAATTATTTACACCAAAAATATTGCAAAAATATCACCCAACAAAAGTGAATCTCCATTCAGATGACTCCATCATTTGGAAGCTCAAGGTTTCACACTGAGAGGTAGCAGAAGACATGCTTTTTTAGAATATTGAAGAAGGAAAAATCAACTTTTGGTATGATCAAGGAAAAATCAACTTGGTATGACAATGATGTATGAAGGCATAAAGTTATCATATTGCATTCCCACAATGCATTCCAAACAAATTGTTTCAATGACTATCAAATCAACATTAAAGATAAATTAGTGATTAAAGGTAAGAAGAATCACTCTTCAATTACCAAAACAATATCTGATCAATTATTTATGGATTCATTCATTACTTGGGGAAACATCATATGAAATGACATTGCTAAATCTAAATTTGTATGTGGTTGAGAAATAGTCATATGAGACACCTATAAATTGAGTCAAGCAAAATAATGTAAACAAAAATAGGAAAAATAAAGGTGGGAGAATAAATGAAGTTTATTTTCTTTTGAATATGAGTACAAAGACTAGAGGCCTATAAACGAGAGAACCCTCCCTAAACTTTTATTTTTTTGAAGGGAGGGTTATTACATATGGTAAGTATGGATAAGGTAGGTCGAGTATAACTCAAAGCTTTCCTTGACTTTAGGTGAGTGAAAAACTCAATGGCTAGTCGCAGGCAGCTTTCCATCCATATTGACCTGTGGGTTGAGGCTAGGTCTTCAAACTTTGACTATTCGCAATTTTCTTTGGTCACTAACTAGTCACGAGTGAGTGTGCTCATCACTTATTTCTATGTTGTATGCTTTGAGACACTTGGGGTGAATGAGTTGCTATTCTCCCACAGACTTGGGTTTATTTTGGCATTACCTCGTTAGGTGGTCTAGCTCACTCACTTTGCTCATTTGGGTATACTTCTAGCTCCATGATTATTTTAATCCTTGTAGATGCAAATCACAAAAATGATAAAGGAATAAAAAAAACTATGAGCTGAAATAAAAGAGAAAAATCTTATGTAATTTCACATCACCTTTTGACCAAGTTTTTTTTCCCAATACATCCAGTTTCTAGTAGCTATAAATGGAATGCCTATCTACTCTTGTTACACTCCATGATTTATTATGTTACTCACTCAAATAGTTCTTCTCACTCTTACTGTCGAGTTTGTGAAAAAGACATGTTCAACCACCATGGATGCTAAGAGACCAACCAAGAGACCACGTGGTGACATCGACCTTTCTACACTCTAAGCTAACTACTACTTTCACGATTAAGATGAGTGTGCCAGCCCTTTCTATTTGTGAGGCCATTATTGCTTTAGTTTTAAATACCACCCCAAACCCATAGGGGAGCCAAGCACTTGCCTCTACATGCTTGACAATTACTCAGGGAGATGAAGAAAATGATGTTCCTTTTTCAATGTAGGAAGGTTATGGTGACCTGTTTAACAAGAACTTCTACTATAGTGAGACTTACCTTTATCTTGTACTTTGGGTTCCTTTACATTTATAATTTTTCTTTCTTATTCACAGCTAAGTGTGACGAGCATACATGCATTGGCTAAGGGAGATGAAGGGTAGTGGCCAACCCCTCAAATTATATCTTTTTACAATTTAGGTAGTTATGTGAAGCTAATTTATCTTACTATGAGTGATTTGTTAGCTCATGATCCAAATGATGAGAAATTTTATTTACTTAAGTAATGTCTTCCATTTCCAAGGGTCTAGCATTTAGCAAATCTTCTCATTGAAATTCTTTATTCAATTTCATGACTTCCTTTCTCATCAATTTGCAGTGACTTCAGCTTTTCCCTGGCCAACTTGGCAATGCCAAGCATCTCGGAAGAGGGCTTACATCCACAAGAGGAACCCATCAAGGTGCTTACTTTATCTTCTATTGTAGCAACCAGCTCCACTTTTATGGATATTAGGGAGACATTGGCCAGTTTTCCTCCTTCTACTCACCATGATAATGATAAGTCTGTAGATGGAAATTTTTCTCAATTACAGGGGGATATTATGGAGAAAGAGCCATTAATACTCATTGACTCATCTGAGCTCACCATTATGCGAAGAGAGGTCGCTCTCTTAAAGGAGGCCCTAGACTCATCCAAGCTAAAAAAATAAGTGAGTTGCAATTACAATTGGAGCTGGAGTCATAATAATGGCAATCTGTGGAGGTGGAGTACTAGAAAATTTTTGTGACAATGAGGGCTGAGCTAACCCTACTTCAGAGCTCAGTCAAGTCACAGGGGGACTTCCCTCCTTCTTTCTAGCTCAACTTCTTATTTGATTATATATGCGAGAAGGGCATATTCAATGAAGAATTTCACTCGAACCCTATTATAAAATTGCTCAAAAAATAATGTGTAAGGATTATAACAAGTGTTGTATATTTATTTTTCCTACTTTGTAATAAAATATTATTTTTTTTCTACTCACCATACTTGCTTTATCGAGTCTACTTTATGATGAGAGTGAATATTATTAATGGTCTTTCTCATAATTTGCATACATGAGATATCTATAGGATTAAATAATCATTTATTCATGTAATGCTTGATGTGATTTCCATGTTACCATGCCATACTTACTGTATATATAAATTCATACTTATCATGAGTGGTTGAGCCTTTATTACTCTTTCAACTTCAAGTGAATAAAGCTCCTCCTATGTAGAGTAAAACTAGCTCCCACTCTTGTCTAGGTGATCTTCCTTATGATGACCCATTTGAAGAAGGCAGCCTCATCATTCCATTAGGCTAAGATTAAAGAGGTGCCAAACTTGGATAAGTCTCACACAACCTATTTCTTTTAGGGTTATCACTATGGAATCCCCAACTTTATCATGCAAGTAGCAAAGATGAATGAGCAGTTCAGCACAACTTGTGCGAGCGAGTTGTGCATGCCCCTTGCTCACTTTAGAAATGGGTTTTAGCTCCCTCTTCTCTGTGAGTGGGTCGACATCTTAAACTTTTGTAGGTTGGTGCTCACTCAAGTTCTCCCCAACTCAGTGGTGAGCATTACCACTTTCATTCTCTGCTTGTGGGAAGAGAACCTTCCATGGTGTATCAGCCTTTTTTGGCGAGTCGTTATGGTGAAGGGCTACCAAGACGACACTATGAAATTTTTATAACTTTGCTGAAGATTCACAGCCTAGCGATCAAGGTGCAAAAGTGGTGCTTGAAGCTCTTATTTGTTAAGATCTCATCGTCATGGCCAATATTGACTCTTCCTCTTCCCATCCAAGCCAGCAAGGCACTAACCTTAGGTGAGCCAAACACTCAAGAAAGGGAGGTATTGGAGAAATTGATGAGTTAAACCTTCAATATTTTTTATTTTCTCTATTTCGATAATGTCACCAGCATCCTATATGGTGAGTACCTTTCTTTGCCTACTTGTTGTTGATATGTGTCTTATTGATTCGTCCTATTGAATTGTTATGCTTGCTTGTTTGTAGGAGAGATGACCTTGATGTCCTGTGAACTTGACCCTACTCATATTTCTTGAGGTGGTCAAGCTTGAGACCAATGGTGATGAGTTGGCTCCCATTAAGGTCACTAAAGAGGAGGAGGGTCTGAACATGCTCCCACTCCACCTTTGAGACCTTGATAAGAATAGCTCCAAGGATACCCAAGAAGAGGGCTGCAAGCTCGGCTCCTCAAAGTAGTCGACAAAAGGATGAACCTAAAGAAGAGGAGTATGAAAAATATGTAGAAAATAATTATAATGCAAAACTAGCTGAGTCAACTAGTGAAGTCTATGAAACTTGGATAAGTGATCTTTTCTAAGAAAATCTATGATCATTTGAAGAAAATTCTCAATGGGCATCTACTCTATGCTATCATGATGGCTCAAGCGATGGCATGGCAGTCAATTGAGAAATCTATTTGAAGTTTTATATTAAAAGGAAAGAAGCCTTCTGTGCAAAGTTTAGACTGGTGACTATAAAGAAAGACATACTATCTCTTGAAGTTAAACACATAGATCGTTAGGCTGAGCGATTGGTAAAGAGGAGGAGGAGATTAAGGCCATCTTCGAACTTACTCGCATGGCTGAGGTGAACAGGGAGTTAAAGGGAGAACTGTCTCATCACACTAAGGAGTTTTTAGAAGAAAGATAATGAGTTTGCTAAATTTTTTAATTTTAATAAGTGTCATGATCTACTTTAAAAGAAATTCTAGGCAGGCGCCAACTTTATTATCACCAAACCTTATAAGGTATTGACCTTTTTTATATTGACTTGTTGACCTCACGGGGTGGCAGTCTTACATTATAGTTTTCAATCTCATGGGGTGTTAGTCTTTTCAATATCAAGTGGTTGACCTCATGGGGTGTCGGGCTTACACTATAATCACTAACATCATGGTGTGCCAATTTTTTATATTAAGTTGCTGACCTTAAGGGGTGTTAGTCTTACATTATATTCATCAACTATATATGGTGTTGGTCTTTTTTATATTGAGTTAATTATTAACTCAGATAGGCGAGTAAACTAAATTATTGAAGTTAAAGGTGGTGCTCCAAGCTTGCGCCGGGGCTTGGGTCAAAAATGGCACACCGAGTGACTTTAGCCTATAGGCACCTCCCAAGTTTAGTATTTCTACCTCTTAGAGATCTAGGCCACCTCTCAGCTCCCTGTGTATGTTTCTTCGATATTCACTATTATTCAACATGTTAGCTCGACTATAAAGAAAAATACTAAGAACTTTATTATTAGAAATAAGGTGCTACATGATATATGAAAATAAAGAGCAAGCTTAAGTTAGAAAACTTCCCATTAAGGATAAAAAATTTTCAAGTCTCTTACATTCCATATTTTTGGTATGTCCTTGCTTGAATAAGATTGTAGTCAGTATGCACCCGGACCGACTTAATCCTTGATATGAAAGTTCCATTCCATTTGTGGGTGAGCTTGCCCAAAGCATTTTTTTAGCAGTGGCATCAACTCTCTTGAGTACCAAATCCCCACTCTTAAAGTGCTTCTCCTTTACTTGATGATTGTAATATCTCACTATTCCCCTCTTTATTTCTTCTTGTCATAGTGATGTCTTTATTCTTATATCTTTGAGCATGTTGTGTGTGTCCTCTATAGCTTCTTAGTGTACTTTCTCCTACCTGCCATCTTCACCTTCTAGTCCCTCCATTAATAAAGCCTTTGGCTTGCCTTCATACTTGAATGGTAGGACAACTTCCATGACAAGCAATGATGTGAATGGGGAATGTCCTATTTCATTGGTTGGAGTACTTCTTAGTGCTTAGAGTACGAAGGGTAACACATCTACCCATTTGGCCTTGGTGCTCTCTATTTTCTTCCAAAGTAAGTTAAGGATCTTCTTATTGGTAACCGCCACTTAGATATTGCTCTATGGGTGGTTTACTAATGTGAACTTTAGCTCAATCGCTTATGACTCACAGAAATCTCTTAAGCCCCTTCCAATGAATTGAGGCCTATGTCCACAATGATCACTATGGATAATCCATATCTGCAAATGATGTTAGTCTAAATTAAATTTCTAACTATTTGGGAAGTCACCTTGGTGAGTCACTTTGTCTCAATCCATTTATTGAAATAATCAATCAAGATGAGAAAGAACTTTCTTTGCCCATTGGCAATAAATAATATACCTATTAGATCCATTCCCTAGATGGCGAACGATCAGTGACTTGTGATAGGCTACAAAGGCTGTGGTGGTTGATGTTGGAGTGTAGTAAATATTCAGCATTATACACATCTTCTTGTGATGTCCTTAGCATCTTTTTGAATGCTAGCCAAAACTACCCTTGCCTTAGGATATGGTGAGCAAGTATACTCCCTCCAAAGTGATTTTTGCATTCAACAAAGTGTATCTCCTCTAAGATATATCTTTGTTTGGACTCTCTTACATATTGGAGGTTAAGCGAGGTCTTTGATTTTTTAAATAACTTGGCTCTAATCAACAAGTATTGGGTTGTCCAAATTTTGAACCTCATCGAGTCCTTGATTGCTCATTCAATTTCCCCATCTTGCAAATATTTTTTGATAAGAATGATGCAGCAAAGTGAGTATTCATGTTTAACATGCATTAGTTCTTTTTACTCTACACTTGGCTAGGTAAGTTGTATGACGGAATGCTTTTCGAGTCCGCTAGTCCACTAGTTCAAGATAATTGGTAAACGAGCTAGTTTTGTTCCCTAATATTTGATCTATCTTGAAATATTTCAACTATCCTATCTCTATTGTCATGTATAGTAGGTACTTTTGCAAAAACTTATCCATGACCTCATAGTTGTCATTGACTTGCCTCACAACTAACTGCAAGTCTGAACAAGCGACAACATGTGACACCCTGAGTCCTCGGGTGAATCTCAGTTCGGCGAGTAGAGCTTCATACTAATTATTCGTTATCTTAAAGCCAAATTTGATTGATTGCATTATGGTGCTTTCTACTGGGCTTTTCAACACAATGCCTGTACTGATGGCTAGCTCGCATGATAAGTCATCAACAAATAGTTGCCATAAAGGCTTTAGGTTGATTAAGATGTTGTGTGAACTATTAAAATCAACGAGAAAGTCCATTAATGCTTGAGCTTTGATCATCTTTTAGGGAGAGTAAGAGATATTGAACTGCTTAGTTTTACTGACTATTTTAGTAATCTTCTTGAGTGATTGGGCTTTGTGAGAACAAATTTGAGAAAATTATCGGTGAAAACCAGGATTGAATTTTCTTGGAAGTAGGATTGTAGTCATCGAGTTGAGATGTTAAGTGCAAGTGTGAGTTTCTCTAAGAGTGGATAAGTCAATTCAGTACATTACAAAGATTTGCTGACATAATAGATGAGCTACTACTTCCCCCCTTCTTTTATGATTAAGACTAAGTTAATCAAGTCATCTTGAACTCCTAAGTATAACATGAGGGTCTCTCCCTCATTTGGGCTCTAGAGTAGAGGAGGTGATGTGAGTAGGGACTTCAAGTCACAAAAAACTTTCTTACTTCTTGTGTCCACTCGAATCTCTTCACTGCCCTAAAAACCTTGAAAATTGGAGGCAACACTCCCAAGCCTTTGAGATGAATCTATTCAGCCTGACTACTTGCCCCTTGAGCCATTTCACTTCTTTCACAGTCCTGGGTGATGGTATTTGAAGTATCGCCTTAACTTTATAGGGATTCATTTTTATACCTTTAGGGATGAAGAGAAATCCAAAATTTTTTCATATTCTTACACCAAAAATGAACTTTAGAGAATTAAGTCACATATCATACCTTTTTTAAGTGGTGAATGTCTTTTCAAAGTTTTGAATGTGTTGTATTGGCGACTTGCTTTTGACTAGCAAGTCATCAATATAGAGTTCTATATTCCTTCCTTTTTATTCATTGAATACTCGATCTACTAATCTATGATAAGTCTCTCCTTCATTTATGAGCCCAAAGGGCATAACTTTGTAACAGTATAGTCTTTTTCTAGTAGTAAATGTCATCTTCTTTTAGTTAGTAGGGTGCATATGTGTTTGATGATATCTCAAGAACATATCGAGGAAACTCATTACTAAGTAATCGACTATTGAGTCGATAAGTATGTTTATATATGGAAGTGGGTACCCATCCTTCAAGCTTGCTGAGTTCAAATTGGTGAAGTCTACATACATTCTTTACTTTTCTCTTGACTTATGCACCATCATCATGTTTGACACCCACTCTAGATACTGGACTTCCTTAATGAATTTGGCTTTAAGAAGCTTGATGACTTCCTCTTTAATGGGCTTGATGAGTGTGGCTATGATCTTTCTTATTTTTTTGTATGAAGGGTTGGGTTTCTTTATGAACATTAAGATGATGACATGTAATTATAATGTCAATACTCAACATCTCTGCTACAGTCCAGTCAAATGCATTATGATTATCCAAGAGAGTTTGGGTGAGACTCTCCTTATGCTCTGGGTAAAAAGCTAAGTTGATCTTTAGGACTCGCCCATTATCTTGCATGGTTGGAACTTCTTTTAACTCATCAAGGATTTTAATCTTAGTTCACATGACATCTAGTTGCAATACTTCATCTTATTTTCCTACTTGCCAATAGATTTCAAATAACAAGCATGAGATTGATTGAGATTTCTTATGATGGCAATTTCTTTTCCTCTAGCAATTAATTTGACAAATACATGATACATTGGCACTACCACTTTGAATGTGTTGAGGAAAGGTCGGACAAAGATGACATTATGAGTAGCAAGAGCATCCACTATAATAAAACCAAACATTATCAAGGATTTCTTTTTATCCTCTCTTAAAGTTATAAAAAGAGTGATCATTCTTTTTAATCTCTCTTCATTCTTCTGATAAGCCATAAAATGGTCCCCTTAAAAGTGCGAGCTTGGAATTTGCTAATCCCAACTTATCAAAGATCAATTTAAAGATGATATTAACTGAGCTCCCCATGTTAATCAAGATACTTTCAACTTGATAATTGGAAATTAGTGCTGTTATGATGATTATGTCATTGTATGGGTTGCCAATGGTGAGTTTGTGTTTTTTTTAGAAACTCATAAGAACTATGGCTATAGGCGGTGCTCACAGCATGGTGGCTGAGTTCACTTCTCTGGATCACATCTCTTTTAGACTTGCTTTCTTGAGGACTCTTCATCAATGCTAAAGATGGAGAGTATGACTTATATAATACGGAAGGTATGTGTGGGTATGGGTTCATTATCAGTTTAAATGACTTCTTTATCCTTCATCCTAGTGAACTCCTTGAGCTTTCCCACCTTGATTAACTTGTCAACTAGACTCTTTAGATGATGGCACCCTTCAGTGTCATGCCCATGATCACTGCGATAGACATATTACTTGAGTGATTGTAAACTCCATTGGCTTTTTTAGGTGGTGGTCGCTTAAAGCACTACTTATTTTGGATAGCCTCCACCAACACAACCATTGATACTCTAAGAGGGGTCTTTAGTGTGGGTGGCAGATAGTTAGCTCCTTGATAGTGAGTTGTTGGATTTCTATCTCTTTTGCAAGAGAGATTGCGAACTTTTCAATAGTTTCTAAGCATTAGTTAATTTCTTGGTGAACATTCTCTTAAAATTAGAAAATGTGGTTATGACCTCTTCTAGAAGTCATGAGAACCACATAAGGGCTAACTCTTTCAAGGTGATGAAGAAGAGGTGACACTTCATTGCATCATCCAAATCTAGTTGCAATGTTGTTGACTTAAAGTAAGTTATGTGATATGTTGGGTCTGTCTAACCTTTGTATGATTTTAAATGATGGATCTTGAACATGTATGAGGGGTGAACTTCAGCAATCTTCATGAAGAAAGTTGGTGGTTGAGGTTGCTTATTTTGTGCATCTTCATCTTCATTCACATACCCTCGACAAGCTTAGTGAGTCATCAACCCCGTTGATCCCTCATTTTCCTTAACCCCAAGTTCTTTATGGTGGGCTTTCTTTATAGTTGCTTGTATGAGGTGAGTGATTCAATTTTTCGTATCCCTCAAGTTTTATTGTGTCGCAAAGTATTAAGTATTTTGCTCCATGCATGCTAAGCATTCTTGTGCTAAAATTCATTCTTCATTTTATATCTGACTTCTAATTCTTGGCCTCATCTATGATCACCACATTCAAAAGGATGTTAAATCCAAATGTGTCTGTGGGTTGAGGAAGTGCCTTTTGAGATACTTGGAAATAGGATTAAGCAAAATAATGTAAACAATAATAGGGAAAAGAACATGAAAACAAATAAATTTTATTTCTCTCTAAATCTGAGTACAAAGACTAAGGGCCTAGAGAAGAGAGAAAAGCCCCCCTAAGTAGAGAAGTACCCCGTGTCCCTTTATATTTTTGAAGGGGTGTTATTACATATGATAAGTATAGATAAGGTAGGTCGAGTACAAGTTAGAGCACACCCTAATTTAATGCAACTATGCTTAGATGAGTGGTGAACTCGTTGATTGGTCATGGGCAACTTACCAACCATGTTGACCCATGGCTTGAGGATTGGTCATAGAATTTTGAATATTCAAACTTTCCTTAGTCACCTGCCAACCATGGGTGAGTATGTTCATCACTTGCTTCTATGTTGTATGCTCCAAGTCCTTCTTAATTTACAACACTTGGGATGAATGAGCTATTATTCTTCCACAAACATGAGCACATTTTGACATTACCTCACCAAGTGGTACAGCCTTACTCGCTTTGTTCATTTGGGTATACAAACATCCTAAAGCCTTCAATGTTTTTCTTTTATTAGAGGTTTCTCCAAAACTTATTACACATTAATGACATTTTAAAACTTAAAGGGATATGATCGCCTTCCAATATTGTCTTTTCTCATATAATGAAAAAAGTATTAAACATATTTTCCTCTATTACAAGTTCAATGACGTTTGGAACAATTTAGAAGAACTCTTTAACATGCCAAATAATATATCAGCAAGCACCTCCATTGTAAACTTTCTCATGAGTTAGAGGCTACACAATGACCAAAAGCTAATGGTTCATATCAGACCTATGGTTCCATTGATAACCTTTTAGTTCATTTGGATGGCAACGAACAACTACAAGCATGACATATAGAGCAGCCAACTTGATAAGATATTCATCATGATCAAACATTATATTTGCAAAGCTTATCATAATGGTTGTCTATATAATAACCACATTAAAGGTGAGCACTCAATTTTCATTGGCCTCTGCCTATTCATTCCCCTTAAAGCAGCAACTTGGGACCTCATCTCATGGGCAAAATCAACCCCCTTTAGCAAAATAAACATTGATGGTAGTTATCACCCAAACATTGACTAACTAAAATTGAAGGTACATTTAGAAATCATTAGAGAGAATGCCTTCTTTTGTTTTCTCCATGCATTGCATAACCTGCTTAGCTCTCCATGTAGAATGCCTTACTTCCTTAATAGCCATGAAGCTTGAAAGTTGTTTACCATCTTCTAATTTCTAGATTAAAATAGATTCATTTGCCCTTTACAAACAAATGAGTGCTTTGGATAATGGGATTATACCTTGGAACCTGATCACCATATGTAAAAAGATCAAATCTTACATGGACAATCTCATCATTAAAATCAGCCACATTCATCAAGAAGGAAACCAACCTGCAAATTACCTAGCAAAAAGTGGTGCACTTAAAGATGACTTCACAATCTCATCAACAACTGGAAACAAATTATACGCACTTCTCAAAGGTGTTAACATAAACAACCCTTTCATTAGAAGTAAATATTTGTAACTATTTTGTGTTATTTTGTTTTTTGAATTACTTGTAACATTTATTAGTTAATGTAATGGCTTTAAAAAAAATCATTCCAACTAACACCATTAGTATGTAACTTCTAAATGATTTCAGTTAGTAACCCTTTAAATCTTACATGAATCATGGTATACTCCCATTTAAATTACTCTATATATTTTTATGAGCATCATATAGCTTTTTATACACATGAATATAAAAATTTATTATTATTTAATATACATGTAATGAATATGTTCTTCAAATAATTTAATAAAACTTAAAGGGTTTTTGTATATAAGAAGTGGTAGTAAACTTATTAATCTATAAGGCATATATGCTGAAATGCTTCAAAGAGACTCATTCTTATAGATTTATTTACCAAATTATCATATGTATGGTCAACTCTTTGTAAACGTAAATCTCAATACTTCATTTTTTTTACATATAATACATCAAAGAAAAATTTTAAGCTCTAATTAATCATTCTAGTTGGCCATCAGGCTTTAGTGGTCAGTAGAATAAAGCTTTAATTTTGTGTCTGTTAAGTGTCATAAAGTTTTTCAAAAGTAAAAATTAATAAGGACATTACTTTAAAAAATAATTCTCTTTGAGAGCTCATGTAATTAAACTACTTTGTTAAAAAATGTGTTATATGAAAAGCAATCGATGTTTTGGAATATAAAATGAAGTGAAATATTTTAATAGCTTATCTACTATTACAAGAATGGAATCATATGACAAATTCTAAAGGCAATACATAATCCCTTTAGTTCCTTGGAGTTTGGCTTAAAACATAACATTCTTTATCAAACATTGAATAATTCTAATTAAAGTCATTCAATTTTTTTTACTAAAAATACCACTGATTTATCTTTTAAGCATATGAATCCTCTTATACCTACTTCTAAATCATCACATGATACTTTAACAAAAAAAAAGAAATCAAGCAACCATAATATTGGTGCTTAAGTCATATTTTCTTAAAATTTTTAAAAGGAGTACAAGACATGAAAGCACCCATAACTAATGGAATTTTCAATAGATTAATCCATGGGATATTACCAACAGAACCACTGATGGATTTTCTATCAAAAAAATTTCCAATAGAAATTTTCATGAAAAAGTTGATGGTCCATAAGTAACTTATTTTTGATGAAGTTTTAAAAACATTTATGTAACTCATGTTATTTTTGTTGTGTAGAGTTAGATCTATGATTATATAGCTTAAGGTTGTGTATGTATTTTTGTATGTGTGTGTGTGTGTGTATATATATATATATATATATATATATATATATATATATATATATATATATATATATATATATATATATATATATATATATATATATATATATCTCTTCTCATAATGTTATTACATGTAAAGTTATACTTCGTTTATGCGCTGATAGTTTCATGCCATACAGTTAGTCTACATTGCCTTATTTATGTTGGCTTGTGATAAGTAGTAATCTATCTCTAGAGATATGCATGGCGATACCATTTTGGTTCCTCATTCTAATTATACCTTAACTTAATAGATATAAAAAATAATGATGTCTTTTTATAGGCTTTGATAGATGAGCTAAAAATCTTTTAGGATAGTGGTGTACTTATGCTCGATATCATTACAAAGTAAAATTTCTGGATGAAGGTAGAAGTTATGTAGACTATCAATGACTTTCATGCGTATGTAATTTTATTAGGTGGAGCACTACTAGAAAGCTGACAAGTTCTTATTATATGGATTTATCAAATGAATTTACTTTAAGAAATGGTAAAAAAACTCATAGTTTGATTATCATTATATGTTTCTGCTCATTGTTCACATTCAAAATAAATAAGGATGTATTCATTAAAAAATAGATTTGAAAATCTAAGCCTTAAAGATTGAGTGGGGATGAGTTATGAAATACACTACAAAAAATTCCAACAAAAAATTATGTCAGAAATAATAAGATTTTCATCTGAAATTTTGATTTTCAATGGATATTTGGTGAAAATAGTCCATTAGTAAATCCTTAGTTGGAAATTCATTATGAAAAAAAATCCATTGAAATTCTTTTTCAACTAATTTTTGATGGATTTTTGTCAAAAATTTTTGCTCAATCAATGATGGAAAATTAGTTGGAAAAACTACCAAAAAATAGGAATTTTACTCAAAAATTTTTTTTATAGAATTACTCGCATATTTCAAGCTAAATTATTTGCTAGAAATTTTTAACGGAAAATCCATAAATAATTTTGTCTAAAGTTTTTTTTTTTTGGAAAAATTGGTTATTATTTCTCATATCATCCTAATTGACTAAAAATTTGTAAAAAGTTTGTCTAAAATCTATATAATAATAATAATAATAATAATAATAATAATAATAATAATAATAATAATAATAAATGAGGCTTCCTACACATTTTAATTTTTTTACACCTGTTATCACATACATAACTATGATAACTCTCACAAAACGATAGATTCTCTAACTCCAAACCATAATAAATGTACTAACAAAAATAAAATTATGTATACAAATAAAAATAAATTTTCATATAGTCATAACTTATAATTGTCCCAAAAAGTTTAACATTGAATATATTGTTCAATAATCCTAGTAGCACATAAAAAAGGTACAAATATTAACTAGTTCTCCTTAATCTCCTCTTCCTCCTCCTCTTGCTCCTCCACTGTTAGCTCTTTGCCCCTTTGTCTATCTCAGTGCACATTTTTATTTAAGCTACCAGAGCTTCCATGCAAGTTTTCATCTGAACGGTCACTAGAGCCTCAATGTTCTCTTAAGAAAGAATGGTGTGCATTGTATGTCAAACCCTACAAACCTAAGACATGTATTCTTCCTCTTTTTTTTTTCTTTCAATAGCTTCTCTCCATGTACTAAACTCTACTTGCTTTGATTGTCACTTGAACTTCTTGCACCTACAGAACTTTGGCTCTACACTTTCTTCAACCATATGTACTAATCCATCAAATTATTGTGATATAATTAAAATATAATATAGTATTAACTAGAATGCAATTAAAAAAAATTAACATTTTACTTACATATGCTTTTTAAGACTTGACATCAACCCACTGTTGGTTAACTTGGTGTTGATGAGTTTTACTACATAGCTCCTTTATTATTTGTTCTCTTCTAGGCATGTATTTCTATAAACATACTTATGAAGTTAATAAATGGTGCGTATAAAGTTTTTCTTGACATACCTTAAGACTTACTAATCTTCACCTATACTCAGTGTTAGGAATTGAGCCTTTAGTAGGTAGCTACCCATTCCCACATTTAAATACCCGATTTTTTTTTAACTACAAACATAGTCATGGGAATCTTAAGCTCTACACTAGGCATCTCATACTTCTTCTCCGAACCAGAGAGGCCTCTATCTAGACTTGTGAATATTTGTAAACATGTTGCATAATTGTGTAGTGCCTCTAATATTAAAGCTCCTTTTGATATCTTTATTGTGCTTTGGTAGCCACTAGAACTCATTTTTTAGTATAAAATATATTAATGAAAGTCATTAGCACAACTGTATCATGTATTATATAATTATAAAAAGCATACTTAGTATCTCAAATTCTCCGAACCAATGTCGCACACTGTGGTGTTTTAATTTGGGGTCATAGGGACACCATGCAGATCTTAGGTGGTACTTATTAAAGTGATCGGGTGTAACATTAAGATATAATGTACCATCTTGGGAGATGTAAACATCACTCTACAATATACCTAATTACCTAATAAAGACTCTTAAGTCATATGCGTCTACATATATATCAGAGATCTTTCCCTTACTTTACTTGGAGAAGTAAAATATTGTTTATTTTATATAGGGTTCATTAGTTCCCTATGGAAGCAAGTTTCCATAGTTAATTATATCTCATAAAATAGGAATTTCTTAAGAATACTCTTGGTTAAAGTAGTCAATAAGTGTCTCCAAATATTTCAAAGATAGACTATCAAAAGAGTGGGTACTTTTGGAAATCAAGTTAAAAGTTTCAAATAGGAAGACTTATTTACGAATTCCAAAGGATAATGAGTATGAAGCACTCATGATATTAGAAATCCTAGTAAGTGCTTTAATCTTTCCTATAATGAGGCTTTACATTTTTGAAAGAGAAAAATTACTTCTATTTAAATTGAAATTTTATTAAAATGCTAGGGCTTATAGTCCAACAACACAAGATTATGAAAATGCCTAAGAGGCGATGACTTATGCTCATAGCTCAAAGAAAATAAGTAGCCTCATAGCCTAAATCTAAAATGCCTTAGCACAAGCTAGAAGCATAGCCTAAGTTTAATCAGGAAAATGGGACATAATAGTTTTCCTCAACAAGAGAAAATAGCTATATCCTTACTCTTATGGACTTACAACTGCTTGGAGTGGCAGCCAACGAACATCTCATACGCTTGAAAATCATGTAGGCTAGTCTTATGTAGATGCAATATAAATATGTTGTTGTTTAATTAGAAAAAAAGTTAGAATTCTAAACTCACTCTCTAAAAAACTAGATCATGATTGGTATGAAGGCATGGCTTAGACTAATGTGAAATTTATAACTTTTAAAATCATTTTTGACACATTCATTTTTATACCAAAGTTTGAGATAATTATGCCTACATGCATGATGAAGTAAAGTTATGGGCCAAATCAGTAAGAAAAGGTGTTCTCCACTACAAGGGATTACCCTCAAAGGTCAAGCATATCCCATATCGTGCAAGAGTGGAGACCCTCTCGATTCAAGAGCAAAATAATATGACATGCATGGTGTAATAACATACAACATTCAGCTAAGGAGTTCTTAAATCTTTTAGTTATCTTGATTATGAATCTAGGCTTTAAGATGAGATTATGAGTTATGTTAAAATTTAGTTATGAGTTTTTAGTGAGGATAGAAAATTTAATTTTACCCTAAAGAGCCTACCACATCTATACCACACATCAAATCAACACATTTCAATAAACCTATCAAAAACATGTCATCTCTAATGCACAAACTAAACACAATAATCAACATATGAATTTTATAAGAGAATAAGAGGTTGATGTGGCCGGGTACCATCGTACATCCTAGAAAAAGAGAAAGATTTGGTAGCCAAGCTATACCCTTATATAACTTATAATACAATTAAATTTTTACAAATGTAATAAATGCTATGGGGGTCTTCAATCTTGGGCTCTTTTTTTTTTCTTTGGATTTGTTTTCTCTAGGTTTCATAGGGCCTCCCAGGCCTTTATCTTTTAGCCACTGCTCATTCTAAACCCCATAACACTACTCTTATTCCTATTGCAAAAATTATATATTTATGGAAAATGAAACCTAACTACACCTACAAAATAAATGTTAGCTAAATAAATATATAAGACAAGGAATTGAATTTTACAATTTTGAACTTAGCACACTGCACTTGGGTAGTCAAGCCCACCCATCCTAATTGGATTATGCTAAGGGGAATAAGGAGCACCTGCAAGTAAGAACATTTATATTTACTTATTATTATGGTGACCCCTTTAGCACATAAAATATCATTAGGCTCTTAGCGACTTAACATCCAGTCTACCTGACATCCAGTCTAAAACATTACATCACAAAATAAAATATGACATCATAAAATACACTGGCCTAACCTAAGACTAGAATTGGCGACTTAGCATTCTAATGCGTGTGCTAAGGTTTAGTGTGGTGTGTCTTGACTAAGCTTTAAGAGTATGATTATCTAAAGTTTAATATTATTTAAGTTAAACATAAAGGGAGATTTCACTTTAAACTTTTAAATGAATTGATTAATTTTAATTTACACTTTCTTATTTCATTTAATGCCCACTCAACATCTAATCATTATGAATAGAAGATTAATAAAATTAAATAATAATTACATGAATAATATTCCACTACTTCTTTCCATCATCAATAGCATACACACTTCATTTTGTTTTGTTCATAATATTTGATTTAATATACATATTTGTACATGTAATATATTTTAATGTTTTGCACACTTGATGATAATTAATATATAAATTTTGGTAGTAAAGAAAAATTCTATTTCATAGTTAAGCATATGCAGACATGTAATAGATATTTAAGCAATTACGTGCCATTGTTAAACTAGGGAAGTGAGATTATTTAAGACCTCCTTGGGGCTACTTAAAGTCTCGTATTCCCATGATGTTTAGACTATATACTTGCCAACTTAAATATATGTAAATATATACATAAGCATAGAAATGAAAATCATGTGAATGTTATATAAAAGAAAATATTTTGTTCATGTAAATCAAAATTTTATCCCAAATTCTTGCACATGCATACAGATGAATGAAATTAAGCAAGTACGTGTCATTGTTAAACTAGGAAAGTGATATTATGTAAGACCTCCTTGGGGCTACTTAAGGTTCATATTCCTAGGATGTCCATACTATATACTTTCCAACTCCAAACATATGTAAACATACACATGAACCATGAAAATAAAATAATTATTTACCATCTTTAAATTATAACTAAATGTAATCTTTATTGAACATTTATAGCCAATATTAGCTTAAATTATACATTATTAGCTTATAGTTTTGAAAGTAATTTGTGATTTATTAGTGATAATAGTCACACCATATAATAATATTTATCCAACTCATGCAACTTAAATACAACCATATTCTTTTGATTCTTTTTTTAAAGAAATATGAACATTTGAAAAAAGGTATGCACATATATAATGATTGAAAAGAAGAAATTAAATAATTCCACATAACATATTTAATGACATTAAATCTTAAGGTTTATCAAGCCAAATAAATATTCTTTAAGACTAACCAAAGGTCTTATAAGGTTTGATTTTGATATTTAAGTTGTTAAAACCTAATGAGGGGAGACGATAGTTAGTATTTACCCCATCCCCTGTTGGTGATTTGATGTATTTAAAAAACATAATTAAATGGGTTTTATGGATTGATTAGGTACAAGCCATTACACACATCAACTTAATTACCCTTCCCTAAACATCTTTAATTTAATTAACTACTTGATCATTAGCCTTCAATGATAGGCTTTTGCGAAAGTAAAATTTGCAATGCACCTAAAGGAATCTAAGCAATTAGGCTCATGCTTAAAAGTTAATTAGATTAAAGAAGGAAATAATCTAAGCTAAGTACTCTTATGATTTTTCCATACCAATGGGTTAATCATAATTTCTTTAATGACTTTATGTTATTAAACACATAAAGGGAAATTAATGGATTATATTCAAATTATTTGAACCAATCATTAACTTTGTTTGATTTTTAGTTTATAATTAATTTTCTTAATTATTACATATTATTAATTAACCCTCTTAAGGAAATACATTTGAAAAAATAACTAAGAAAGGGGACCTAATTACTTCTCCTCACTATTGCCAGTATTCACAATGATTAATTATCATTAATTATTTAATTTTTAATTTTATCAATTTTAATAATTATTTAATTAATTAAAGAGAGTAATTAGGATTGAAATTTCAAATTCTTTAAATTACATGGAAAATAATTGCAAGAAAATTATGGGAGATAGAAGACATCCTATGAAGTCATCCTGCCAAATTTGGAATAAATTAACCAAGTAATTTGGCCTTAATTAAGGTAATTAACCTAAGCTTCAAACCTTAATTAAGCACTATTCGGTTAACATAAATTAAGGATTTTATTTTTCTTAAATTCTCCTTTGTCTGACCTTCTAAAATAGGTTTATTTGTATTTTTTGAATTTTTCTATAATCAGTTATGAGATTTTGAATTTGTGGTAATTTAATTATATTTTTAAAGCCTAATTAACCTTTTAAACCATCGGTGCCATACAGACGTTGATGGGGAAGTGCTTTCACGTGGCGCCACATAACGGGTTACTTAAATCATCCGATGTGGTAGTGGACTCAATTTTTCCTTGGTCGTTTGATCTCGGATCATATGATCGAGATTAATCCTGTGATTTCAAAAAGATTAAATCAAAAATTTTAATGTGATTAATCATGGTCGTTCAATCTAATCACGCAGAATGGACGATTGAGATTCATTATCCCACGAGTGCCAAAAGATGGATACCGTTTACCTTTTGCCTCTCGATTTGAGCTCGTTCAATGGCAAAATTGACTCCAAAATGACCAAGGATTGAATCTAGGAAGACCCTACAGTGGAGATCGCATGAAAACATGATTTAATTCAAAAATGACCAACACCTAAGGGACAAAGCTACGGTTGCTGGATTTTTACATCACCAAAGCTATAGACTAGTGATCCACTGATAGAGGTAGCTTCATCTTGAAGAAAGAATCCCTGTTGAGAAGATCATAAGATACCTCTCTGTCGATCACTCTATGGACCAAATGCCGTCGCAAAGCTCGCTAAAGTTAGTCTTGAGACATCTTCCTATGGTTGAATCGCTTGGGAAATGATTTGTTTCGGTTCATCAGAGTGAGGTGAAGGCGTGGGAAGAGTTAATTTGGGTTTGGTAGAAGTTTAGAAAACTTGGGTGAATAGAGCTCCCGGGTTTGATCGGGAGCTAGTCTCACCAACGGTGGAGTGCACGAGGTGCTTAGGAGAAGTTATGGGACTTTGTGGAATGCTCTTGGGAAGGTGTCTACTCAGTTTGAATCCATGGGGAGGAGTATACTCTCCTCCCCACCTAAACCAAGGGTTGGGATTGGTTCAGCCTTTTGGCAGTCATCTGGTAAGGATAGATGGCTGGAGATGATAGGGGATTGTTGATGTGGCTGAGGGAGTGTAGTGAGCTGACATGAAGTGTACACTATTTCTTAGGTGGACCAATGGGTTGCCATGGGTGAACTCACCCTCTCTTGGCTAAAAGCTGAGCCCAATAGCTTTAGGTTAGGTTGGGTCAGTGGACCTCTTGTCCAAGAAGAGCCAAAGGTAGCTGCCATGGTGTAAAGGGGTAGAGAACCCATCTAAATGGGGATTTTAACTTATTTGGATGGCTTAGTTCAATGGGTTTGACCCAAACCAAATTCACCATGGGTTGGTCTCACTTGGATAGGCTGACTATGACTCATTGATGAGTCACACCAAGTTTGGTTGGGTTTGGGCTTGGTTTAGTTGGATTTGGCTCAATTTGACCCATATGGATCAAATGAGTTCAATTGGGCTAAGTTGACCAATTTGAAAAAATTAGATCAAAATGATGATTTGGGTGAGTTCAATTGGTCAATTGGTGTGAATTAGTGCAATTGGTTTGATTCAATTTGGGTTAGATTTGAATTTGGCTCATATGATTCAATTTAGGTCAAATGGATCATGTTGACTATTTTGGCCAAATTGGCTTGAGCATGGATTGTGTCTATGTTTAATTGATCATTGGTGATTGAGTGGAGTAGTCGATTTGAATTAATTTGGATTATGAAGTGAATTGGTTCAATTTGACCCTTTAAGTCAAATTGGGCTAAGTGGGCTAATTACGTTAGGTTGACCAAATTGGATCGAAATGAAGATTGAATTATGTTTAATATTGAATTAGTGATTGGTTGGAAGTATTGGTTTCAATCAATTTGGTTTAGGATTTGATTTGGTTCAATTTGACCATTTAGGCCAAATTGGGTCAACTTGGGTCAAAGGGTCCAATTGGCTTGATTAGGTTTAATTGAATGTAGTGGAGTGTTCAATAATGATTTACAATCATCAATGAAGGGATTGGATGGCTTGATTTGATCTAATGAGAGTTTAATTAGAGTTCATTTAAATTATCCCTCTTATGTCACTTTGGGGCAAGTGACTTGGTCAAGCTAACTTAGACCAATTGGGGTTATGGATGGTTGGGCTGTGTTCAATGATAAATTTGAAGTTGATTGGTGGATTTGATTGCAATTGATTTGGGCCTAATTAGGTTTTGATTCATTTGAACCTTTTAGGTTAAATGGTCTAACTTGGTTTGGTCACCTTCCTTTGGTTCAATTAGCTTGATTGTAAGTATGGAAGTGGCTCAAAAAGATCTAATGAATAATTGGAGTGATTGAGAAAATCAAATTGGGTTTAGTTTACCTGAATGGGTTTGTATTGAGTCATAGGATCATGGTGGAGTTAACTTGGATTAAGGTCCAAGTTAGTTTGGCTTGGAGCTTGGATTAGAAATCTAAATTCAATTAACATTAATTGAATAGGTTTGAAGTTGGTTTAGCTCAATTTAAATGAGCTTAAGTTTCGACGAGTAGATAGGTATGAGTCTTGTTTAGGCTATAAGATAGGTGGAACCTATTTTTCTTAAGGTGTATTCTAAGCTTAGGGTTATACCTTCTAAGTCTCTAAGCTTAAGTTTAGTGTCCCCTTAACCACTAGAAGTGTTCTAGTACTAAAGAAACCCAAGTGTCTAGAAGGTTCCTAGATCTAAGATGGGAAGAATTAATCCTCACTCTAAAAAGTGAGGTCGACACGCACCTCTATTGGTATCTTCTTTTAGGATATATATGGAGCATTATATTTGCCCTTTATTATATCTTGATTTTATATATTGCCTATCTAAATGGATTAAACCTTTAAAAGAAAATTTTATTAGCATAAATAAATTAAAAAGGGAAAAATAAAGCATACCAACTTACATATCTCCATCAGGCTCAATATAGGTGCGTACAATATGTGTATCAACTTTATCATGCTTAGGAAAAGTGGATGCACTAGCCTTATGTGTTGGCAGTGGCATTGGTAGACAGGGATAGCTAGGTTCCCTATAACTTATATGGAGTTGAAAAGAGTAAAATAGAGTAGTGTTAGTACAATATAGAGAATAATAGGTTGGTACATGTGCAGGTGGAGTGGCATGGGGTGGTGAGATCGACAAGAAGGTCATGAAGATTATAATGACTATGATATTGGTATGAATGGTGGTCAACGGAAAATAGACATCTTCATTTTACTTAAAATACTCATGATTGATCTATGAGGGGCATCATCACCATCACTTAATGTCATTTGAAATAAATAATTTAGTGATTAAAACAATATAAAAAATTATCATAGGTATTAAAATTTTTAAAATGCATAATTACAATATTTAAATGCAATTACAAAATAAATTCCAAGTTTAAAATGCAGTAAAATAAGAAATAGTTAATTAAAATATCATAATGTAGTAAAACAAAAAAATGTTTTAACTATAATGCACATGTCACATAATTTCCTTAGATGAATCGATACAAATTAAATTTAAAATCTTTTTTGATCATCACCATTATGCTCATCACTAGATTGATTAACTTCCTCATAATCACTAGAAATATCTTGTAATACCCGACATCTCTTCTTAATGAGCAAGATCAATAATATTTTTAACTTCAATTTTCACTCTCGGTTTAATCTTAATTATAACTGCACAATATATTTTTTATTCATTCTTCTAGGATATCTAAGATAATATACTTGTTTGGCTTGATATGCAATAATTAAGAGATCAATTTAGCATTTTTTTTATTCATTTTAACTTGAATGATGCCATATGTCTTTTGTATTTTTATTCCATGATTAGAAATAGGATCAAACCAATAATTGTTAAAAAAAATACATTTATCTCATTAAAACTAGGATAATACATTTGCACAATCTCTTGTAATACTTTATGATGATCTATCTCATCATCTTAATGTGTGTTACTTTTGACATACACATCAGAGTTATCTATCTTTCTTTATTTAGACCAATAATTAGTATGAAATCTATAGCCATTCATATCAAAAATTGGTCACATTGTGATAATTCACATAGATCCCAAAGCAAGTTCATGAAGGTCATGGTTCTCCTCTCTATTACTCTAATCATGAACTTAGTAAGAAGATCTATATAAAAATGTAGCCAATAATTTTAATAGAGAAATATATGAATAGTTGGAGTAGAATACATGTAGTCTAAATCATATTAGAAATTCATCTTTAATCTTTTTATTAATAGTATTAATATCATCGAATTACAAAGAGTTCATTAATAGCGTAAACTAGTAATTAAAATTGATAAAATTAGATAAACAACATATTTAAACAACACAAGAAATCATCAAATATTAGATGAACCATCTTTCTAAAGTAAAGGTTGAATTTTAACACAATTGAGAAGAACATCTCTGAGATCTTTATCATTTAGATATTTAGAGGTACTTCCATCTATTACTTTCCCGATTGTCAGAAAAATAGAAAGAACATTTTATGAACCTCCTAAACCTTCAACAAAATTCTTTGATTCATATTGTTCGAAGTAATTAGAGTAGAAATCTATAGTATGTTGAGCCAAATAGGCTTCACATATTGAGACTTCAAGGTGTACTTTATTCTTCACAGTCCACTTGAGTTTATTCAAAAATCTACAATAACATCAAGAATTAAGTATGACCACACACACAAAAAAAAAATCTTACCATTGTGCATTATACATCATTACCTCTCAAATGGATGCATCTAATCATGCAGTATTGAACCTCTAGCTCTAGCTTCATTAGGTAGATGTATGGACAGTGCTCCATGCAATAAAAAATGAAGAGAAAATATCCTCTTAAGCTTGCATAATATAAGTGGAATGCTCTTTTCAAGCAACCTTAGAGCATTACCATTTAAATGAGCTGAATGTAATTCTTTAAAGAGTAGACTGATCTCATTTAAAGGATTCATATTTGATCAAGTAAAACACTAAATGCAACCAATATTAAGCATTATAAGAAAAATATCACAGTTATGGCTTTTCATTCCAAATATCTTTCATGCCCTCAAATCAATGCATTTACTTAGATTAGAGACACACTAATTTGATGACTTCACTGATTGTACCCACTTACAAACTTTTTTCATTAATCAATTGTGAGACGGTACTTTACTTTAGGCTTTAAAATTTTTCCACCTACAGTCTCTTTGAGCTCTAACTCTCTTCTTTTGTAGTATTTCTTTAAGTTTAATATAACATTCACATTATCCTTACTTTTCCCCTTCACATCCATTAAAGTGTTAAATATTTTATTGAAGAAATTTTTTTATATGCATAAAATTAGGATTATGACTTGTCAAATTGGTCTTCCATCAAGGTAGATCCAAGAAAATACTCTCTTTTGTTTAATTATAATTTATGCCATAACTTGGAAGACGATTGTTAAATAACATTGCGAGTCATTTATTTTTAAAATTAAACTAATAATTTGTAATAACTTATTTCTAGTTAATCTTGGTGGTGGTTTAGACTTTTCAACTCTATTTTTGTTGAATGCTTTCTTATTTATTCTCAATGGGTGATTAACGGGTAATAACATACAATGATAATCAAATAATAAAGTTTTTTTTATCATTTTTTGAAGTAAATGTTTTTGATAAATCTATGCAATAGGGACCATAAGCTAATTTTGAGTAGTGCTCCATCTTATAACATTTCATATGTAGGAAAGTCATAGGTAGGCCACATGAGTACCACATTCATTCAGGAGCTTTGCTTTATAGTCATATCATATGTGAGTACACCATTGTCCTATATAATTTTTCAACTCATATATTAAAGGTTGCAAATACATATTAATTTTTTTTATTTAGGGCTATGTGGCTCAGGTATAATTAGTGTGAGGAACATAGATGGTGTAGTCATGCACATTTTCATAGGTAGATTGTAGGGTGTAACCATTATTGACCAATATGAATAAGGTGATATAGACTAACTATTAGTGTGAAACCATCAGCGCATAAACCAAGTGTTGCATTACATGGTTCAGCTACAAAAGTAAAGATAAGTATGATTAAAATGCTTTCATGGTTCTCTATTTGTTGAATGACTCAAAAATTTGATTCACTTGCTCTTTCATTGTGTCATCTCATATGCTTAGTAGTATGCATAAAAGTGTATAGTTTTTGAATGTAAAATAAGTGACAAGAAGAATAAATACTTGTATAAAACTTCTTTTATTTTCATTATTTTTCACTTTATGTCTTGAATCTTGGTACTCCATAAAATTTACATTTAGCCTCTGTTACATTATCTTTATAGTATAATATATATCCATTAACACACCAATCAAATTTTTATGAGTTCAAACGTAGTTTAGACACAAATTTTTTATTTTATTTTGTAAAAGTCCTTTGGAACTAAATTTCCCCTTAGGTTAGTCTTTTTAAGCAGCCCTATAAATTAATTAATTAAAACATTATCGAGGCATATTGTATTCAATTTTGAGGCTCAATATTCTTATAGTCATAGATAGTTTAGAGTGGTTTGTGCAACCTTCCATAGTGGCCATTATGCTATTTTCAATAGGTGGTAGAACTTTTGAGTTTATACATTTGGTGGTTCATATTCCACCTAAGCATCCTCATCTCTACAACACTTGACTTAGTATTATGCCTCTCTTTTATTGGCCAACATTCTCCACCATAAATCATTACAAGTCTTACCACCATTTTGTAAAATTTTCCTTTAAGTCTAAGCATTACTTTTTTTATCACACAACATGCCAGATGCATTCCTCCACTTCAACCATCCAACTTGAATTCTACTAATAACATCTCTATCTATTTCACTAATAATTTTGAACAATAGAGCCTAGATATCTGAAACACTCACTATTTTTAATGACTTGATCACCCAATGTATCATGTAAAGTTCAAAACCAATAATTTAGTTAAAATCCTGTTGACCTCATTTTTAGAATTAGCTCTCAGCCCCTCCTTCTTAGACATAGGATTTCTCTTAGACTTTAGAGTTCCTTAGTCTTAAGAAACATCTAGTGATTAGGCGGACACTCAACCTAGCCCTAGAGACTTAGAAGAGTTAGCCATAGAAATAGGTCAAGCCTTAGGGGTATTACAAAAATTTGCCTACCCTTAGCATGAACCACTCCCCACTCCTCACCTTCCTGCCTTCCTAAGTCCCTTTAAGTTTTCCTTCATGGACTTAACCAAAATCATGATAAAATCAATTCAAATTCATGGGATTTTCTCATAACTCCTTTATATTCTCATTTATATTCACATATATAAATGAAATATAAATATAAATCAATAAAACAAAATCCAAAAACTAAATTCTAAATCTACAATATTTCCTAAGTCCTTTAAACTCCTTTTAATGGACTTAGCCTAAATCATGATCAAATCAACTCAGGTTCATAGGATTTTCTCATAACTCATTTATATTCTCATTTATATTCACATATATAAATTAAATATAAATATAAATCAATCAATTCAAATCCAAAAATTAAATTTTGAATCTAAAATCTTTCTTAAGTCCTTAATTTCTCTCTTAAGGACTTTGCCTAAATCATGATCAAATCAAATCAAATCCTTGAGATTTTCTCATAACTCATTTATATTCTCATTTATATTCACATATATAAATGAAATATAAATATAAATCTATCGAACCAAATTCAAAAATTCAATTCCCTATTCCAAAATTTCCTGAGTCCTTTAAATTCCCTTTAATGGACTTAGCCTAAATCATAATCAAATCACTTCAAATCCTTGAAATTTTCTCATAATCCATTTATATTCTCATATATAAATGAAATATAAATTCAAACAATCAAAACCAATTCCAAAAATCAAACTCAAATCCACTCAAAATTCAACCTAAGCCTTTCAAGTCAAAATCTTGAACTTAGCCAAATGAACTTCAAAGCAAGCCAAACTCTTGATTTTTCTTCGTGATTCAATCTACCTTACAATCATGAATCCAAATATAAATACAAACTTTGATCACCAAATCAAAATCCAATTCAAAAGTCAAACCCCAAATCCATTCATATTCTTCCTTTGAATATGAAATTGTCAAATGAATCAAAACCTATTTGACTTCAAACCGCTTGCAAATCGATTTATATTTCAATCATAAGTCCATATACAAGTTCAATCAAACTCAAATCAAGCTTTGACCAGGCCATTTGACCCACTTAAGCTCACTTGACCCAAAGTGACCTAAAGTACTCTTATGAGCCAAATTCTAATCCTATCCAAATTAGATTGAATCAAACTCACCTATGCCTCTAATCATGATCAACAATCATCATGGGATGATCAATCAATAAATTGGGTCAAACCATGTCAAACATAAGGGTTGACCAAGTCAACAATTAGCCAAAATGAAACTTAACATAGCCAAAATCCATCGTAGGCCAAATTGTTTGAAACCAATGATCTAAGTTCATTCATGACCTATATTTGAACTTGACCAAGTCAACATTTGAGCCTAACCTAGCCCAATTGGCCACTTGACCCAAGTTGACCCAACTTGACCTAAAAAGTCAAAATGTTTCAAAACTTGATATAAGCCAAATTGACTCAAACCAATGGGTCAAGTTCATTCCAAATCACTTGTTGAACTTGACCAATGCCTCAATTGGCCAACTAGACCAAACCTAGCCCAATTGACCTTGAACCCAACTTGACCTAAAGAGTTCATGTTGAGCCAAATTCAAACTTAACCAAAATTTATTGGAAACAAAGATACCAATCCACTCCATATGACTAACAAAACCTAAGCCTACCCATGACCTAGCTCAAATAGATCAAATGGGTCAAATTGGTCAACATGGCCCATTTGACCTAAATGAAGTCATATGAGCCAAACTTAAAACTAAACCAAATTGAATCAAACCAAAGCCACCAAAATATTTCAAATGGTCATATGAACTTGACTGAACCCTTGGTTTGAACCAATTTGACTAATTGGTCAACTTGACCCAAGTTGACCCATTTTGACCTAAATAGATCAACATGAGCCAAACCTTATCAAATGAACTCCAAATCCAATGTAACTTGGCCAAACCTATTTTCTCAACATACCCAACATATTCAAATTCAAAAATCAGCCAAATGACCATTCTACTCCTAGGCCATAGAACAAATTTTGGTCAAATCCATGGGGAATGTGGTCAAGCCCTCTTCATATCTGCTTGATACCTTCCTAATAGGTCAAGTGAACCTTATGTAGGGTGGTGAACCTGCACCCAATGGGTTTGGGTCAGCCCAAATGGGTCCAAGGCCAAAACCAACCCTCTAGCTCAAATTGGCCAATTTGAAAATCTCCCTCCACTTGATTTGAAGCACATGGGAGGTTACTAATCCACTCCTTGGCTCAAACTGACCATGTGCCAACTTCAAACAACCTAAACAAACCTTTCTATATGGACAATTGGATAAAAATTGCAACTCATAGCTTCGGCTGTCTGATTGCCATAGGGAGAGATATACTCCCCATAATTCCATTTGAATTCAACATCCTCATTGTCGATTGAGTAAGGGATAGTGTTAAGAGCCATCAAAGAGTGTTTCTAAGCTTCCTAAGAGGGATTTGAATCTTTCCATTCTTGATTTTCTTCAAGAGAAAATAGGAGAGCTCCATAGAAATTCGAACTTCTTCCTCACTCAAAACCACTTCAATTCTCTTTGCACACTTAATCAGGGAGCTAAGTTGAGTGCACCCAAGCTATCATTCAAGTTCCCAAAGCAAGGAGAAGTTCAATTGGATCAAAGCTACAAAGGGGAGCAAGGGGAATTGGTCCATAAAGCCATCCACTCAACCTTAAGTGCTCATACTCTCAGCACAGCTTCGTCTGAACCAGACGAAGCTCCTCTAAGGGAATTGAGCACCGGTGATGTATGGAATTTTATGGCCATTAAACTTAGGAGGTGTTGGTTCTTTGTGAAAGAAAGTGTCATGGCATAAGAATTCCACCGTTGGATAGACTTTCCATTAGTGCTAGATGGTGTGTGCAAGTTTTTGTCCAAATTCGATCTCAATCAAGCTCGGATCTTCCTTTAGATCATGGATGGTCTCCATTGATCCTCAAAGAATAACAGAGGTTGTCCAAGCCGTCCGTCCACACATTTTGGATGGACGGTTGAGATTAACTACATATTTTATAAATCCCTTTATCCTTTTAAAACCACGGGGTGATTCCTGGCCGTTCGATCCTTGATCGAACGGTGGGTATCAAACCACGTCCCGTCATCATGTCGCTGCCTTGATGCAATGTTTAAGTGATGGCTCACAGCACGAAGCATGTAAAGCTCACTAATCATCACCGCCACGTGTCGAGCTGTGGGCTAAGGGGATTAATTAAGGTTTTAATTAATGTTAATTAATCTTCAAAGCTTTAAAAATTCATATCTCTCTAAATTAAAATCAGAAAAATATGAAGTAAATTTCTATTGAAAGATAATTCAATCTAGAATATTCTAAAATTAATTTTAATGAATTTTAAGTTATACTTTTCTCTAATCTTGGGTTTTAATGGAAATATTGTTTTGCTAATTACTCCTTAAATAATCCTTTGATTAATCCCAAATTTCTTAGGTATGTTTTGGGGGATGCCTTCAGCCTTCCCTAATTTTTTTGGGATTTATTGAAGGCTTAATTAGGGGAATTGCAAATACATTTTCTAATTACTCCCTTAATGTAATTAAGGGTAATTAAGGGTGTGATTAGTGTTTTAATATTATATTGAAGTTGATTAAGGTTAGATCCAATAAATAAGAGACTTAGGGAATAGTTTTGAAGTATTTCCCCTAAGTTATTCCCTAAACCCCCTTTTCTGTCTTTAATCCTCTTTTAATTAAGGGTTAATTCATTAATTACCCTCTTAATTATTTTCTAAAATTTCTAAAACTTTCCAGAACTTAATTAATCTACTTTGGATAGATGCTTAGGTGTTCAAGAGCCTAAGGTCAATTAAGAAAATCAAAACTCAACTCATATGTTTGAGGGGTGTTTTGAAATTACTTAAGTTAAACCCCTTAACTTAATTAACCATTAATCATGAGCCAAATTGCATTAGGCCCTTTTCTTCTTAGGTGCATTGCAAGTTTAAATTCCTTGTAAGATTTTATGTCATCTCATTAGCTCATAATTACTTAGTTAACTATATCAAGGTGGTGTAGGTAAGGGTTAATTAACTTGTTTAATTCATACCTTAACCTAATCAAAATCTAAAATGAATTTAATCATCTAAAAATTAAACAAAAATGTCAAACACATGTGGGAATGGGCTAGCAAGAACAAACTCAACTCACATTTTCAAAATTAAATCAAACTCAAACTTAGACAAAAAGCATACTAAATGAACTTTGATTTACTTTAAGCTTTCTTATTTCATAAGATTATCTTTAGGATTTAATTAAAATGTATGTGTTTACATGCTTTCATTATTTTAATTCTTTCCCCAACATGTTAAATATGTGTGTCATGTGGCTTCATGCATCCATACTTTTCAAAATTTAAAATGAAAATATTTACTTTATGTCAAATTTGCATGTGTTGGCTAAAGTAATAATATGAGTGGCTATTATCACTATTAAAATCAAATTATTTTCAAAAATATATGAATCAATTATTTAAACTAAAAGTATAAATATGTGCTTAGTGTAGGCTTTCCCTTCTTTCTCTTTTAGTATAGCTTTGAATAGAATTTGGTAAGATGTATAGTTCATTTGAAAAGAACCTAACACTTATCTAATTCCATATCCTATTCATTCCTATACTATCACTTAAGAAGGATACCTTTGCTTGCACATATAAATTGCATAAACAAAATGAATCAACTAATAAAATTTTTTTCATTCTTTCTTTTCATTCATTTCTTTTGTACACATGTTTGTATTTAAGGAAAGTGGTATATTAGTCTGGACAACCCCGAGGTTGCGAGGCTTTAAGCATCCCTAAGTAGGTCTTGTACCTTACACCTCTTGTTAGCAATGGTGCTATACTCACTTATGCCTTTCTTACTTTCATGTGTGCATGTAAAAATTGGATAAGAAATCTCCTTTCTACTTAATGAAAATCATGCATCATAAGCATTCAAATTTTCTTAAGTAACTCACTTAGCTTTCTCTTTCCATGCATTTCTTTTGTACATATGCTTGTATTTAAGGAAAGTGGCATATTAGTCTGGATAACCCCGAGATTGTGAGGCTTTAAGTATCCTTAAGTAGGTCTTGTACCTTACACCTCTAGTTAATATTGGCACTGTACTCACTTAGCCTTTCTTACTTTCTTGTGTGCATGTGAAAATTGGATAAGAAATCTCTCTTTTCTACTTAATGAAAATCATGCATTATATGCATTCAAATTTTCTTAAGTAAACTACTTAGCATGCATCATGAAGTATGCTAAACATTTCCATTTGGTATGTATATATATGCATAGGATCCATTCATATGCATGTTATACATGTTGGGAAAGAAATGAAGTGATGTGTGTTTTGTGAATTTAGTTCATTTTATTTAATCTTAAAATGCCTTTGTTTTTTAATGGGTTTGTTTAGAGTTTATCTAAACTTAGGATTAATTTAAACACTTAAGAAAAACATTCACTAAATGAAACTAAGCTTGAATCCACTTTAGAAATTACTTAGGTTAGGGGAGGAAAGAGAAGTTCTCTTCTATTTTCCTCTCTTTATAACTTAGTAATTAATTATAGGATTCAATTGAACTAAATCAAAACATGGAATAAAATTAACTTAAAATTACTAAATCACTTAAATGAAACCCTCCTTTAAGTTGAACATGCTTTACACTTAGAAAATTCTAACTTAAAGCCATAGCTAAGCATACCACACAAACCTCCAAAGCACACACATTAGGCTAAGTCACCACTTCTAGCTTTAGGTTAGGGTGGTGCATGATTTGATACTTGCTTTTATTTATGATATATGTTTTTGACCAGATGTTAGGATGTATGTGCGTAGAATGAATGGTATGATGGTCTTAGTCTAAGCATTATTTTCTATAGGGGATTGTGCTTAAGGGGCACTATCATAAATAAAAATATAAATGTTTTTGCTATGCAGATGCTTATACCCCTAAGCATAATCCAATAGGCTAGGTGGACTTAGTCACCCATGTGTGGGGTGTTAAGTCCAATATACATGCTTCGGATTTGTGTGGTTTGTTTTAGCTATTCTCTATTTTGCAGGTGTTAGTTAGATTTCCATTCTTTTTTCTTTTCATGTAATTTTAAATTAGGATTTTAGAATGATTATTATGGGGATTAGGATGAGCATTGGTCATAAGATCTTATCTTATGCACCATGTGAAGCCTTTGGAGCATTTACCTTCCAACCATCCAAAAGAAGGAACCAAAAAAGAAAGAAGAAAAGAAGAAGAAAGAAGAAAAAAAGAATGAAAAAGTGAAGCTTGAAGACCTCCATAACAATGAATTCCTTGCTTAATTGTATTTGATTCTTTTGTAATCCGGGTTGTATAAGGGTAGAGCTCGACTACCCAATTTATTTTTGGGTTTGTGCCGTGGTACCTGACCACAAGCTTAAATTTTCACCTCATAGGCATTTTCTTAATCTCGTGTTATGGAATCATAAGTCCTAAATTTTTAATGAAAAATTTAACTCAAATAAATTAAATCAATTTCAAAAATGTAAAGCCCTACCATATGATAGTTTATGATGCTCACTAGATTTCCTAGCATCGTGGATAACTCCTACTTATCTTTCTTTTGGCTTCGATAATAACTCTCTCTCTTTGATCAATCTTATTTGATCTTCAAAAATGAACTAATCGATTGATAGTCCTTTTCTATTGAAATCTTTAAAGATAACAATCATTTACCTTTGTTGAGAGTATTCTTAAGAGATCCTGTCCCTTAGGATGTAATTAGCTATGGGGGCTTGCCCCTGTAGGGAACTTAATGAACCCAATTTAAAATGAACCCTGCTTTACTTTTTCATGTCAAGTAGGAGAAGAATCTCTGGTACATATGTAGACCCATTGTCCTTAGGAGTCCTTATTGGGGTGATTAGGTCCATTAAAGGGTAGTGACTTCTATCTTTTGAGATAGTACACTATTCCTTGATGACATACCCGATCACCTAAATAAGCACATCTGCAGATCTGCGTGGAGTCCCAAAAGAACAAATTTTAATATTCTTGCCTTTTCACCCATAGATGGAAGGCGACCATATAAAAATTTTTAAACTCCACAGATTCTGGCGACTCCGCTAAGGATGGTTCCTCTCTCCATCTTTGATAAATGATTGTATTCAAGCATCGATAGTGGGTTTGTACTTTAGTATGAATCTGAGACTATCTTTTCTGTTGGCACTTAGCTTATTTCATTCTTAAGTTGAGTTAGCCAACTTCTTAGGTTTTAGGACCTCACTCTGTGTTGGTCTTAAAACCCCCGTTGGGTTCTCGAATGGGTAAAAATAAAAAGATCTAAATAAAAAAAGAAAACATTTAAAGACATCCTCCTTATCATTTTTATGATAAGGAAAGGTTCATTCTAAAATAATAAAGACAAAATAAATTTTTTATAAAAATCTTGTTTTTCGAAAAGAACTCTTTCAAAAATGCACATAATAAAATATTTTTCACAAAATTTATCACCCTCATTTAACAATTCTCATAATTGTTAAATGTAGGAATTTTCAAAAGTAAAATTAACAATCTTTTCCAAAGTTTTGACTTGTAAGTATCCATTATAATGTATTAAACTTACAAGTAGCTCACATACATGGATCCTTTTATGAGAAGACCTTAATTATCCCTAGCTCCTAAACTAATTGAAATTACTTTAATGTGTAAGTATTAGCTTATCTTATTTAAAAATAAAAATATAACTACTCTCTCAAAATGTAATTGATGTAAGAAAATATTTTCTAGAAAAAGCTCATAGGGTGTACATTAATCATCTTAGCATGAGGCTGATTGATGAGATTGAGGGAAAATAGGAAGGAAGAGTTCAGGTAGGGAGTGTGAATGGAGTGTGCCATAATAAGAAGTAGGGTGGTTAACAAGTGTAATTCAACCCATAATTGCTTGGATTGGGTTGCTATGATTAATTTTTTATTTAATTTTGTGATTAAAGCTAATTAAATTCTTGAATATAAAAGATATAAAAGACCATGTTTGGAATCTAATTCTCAAAATTTAGTAATTTTAATGAGAAATGAGGGATACATGTTCAAAATAGTGGGATGGTTAAAATAGCCATAATTTTTAAAATTTTGATTTTGAGCTTTACTTGTTATAAAAACTAAATATCAACCTATATTCAACTAATTATATTATTTTATATTCAACTAATTATATATATATATATATATATATATATATATATATATATATATATATATATATATATATATATATAAATGAAAACTTCAACAACAAAAAAATGATTACAAAATACATCACCTAAAAATTTGAATTGAAGATTTTAACAAAAACTGCAAACCTTAAACTAAATAATCTTAGATTTAACTCCAAACAAAAAGATAGTGTGAGATACATGTATTTCAAACTAATTTCAATGAGACTTAAGTTATAAATTAAAAATATTTTTAAAATTTTAAATCCACATTTCACAAAAATAAGAATTTAAATAATGAATAATTAGTTTTAAAAGCTAAGGGAAGAGTTTTTTTCCTTTGATTTTACAAAGAAATCGAAGAAATCAGAGCATTTTGGTTAAGATTTGGGGAGTTAGGGTCCACCGTTTGACATTTGCCGGAGTGGAGGACGAAAGAGGAAAAGGGAGAAATGGGGAGGGCTCGATTTTTGTATTCATATAAAATAGGTTTTTGGTGGAAAATTCATAGTAGACAAGTAACCTTTAGATTGATGTCTATTTTGAGACACTTTAATAGAAAAAGTTTTACAACAAAAATCTAATGATAATTCTATCGGTTATTTCCTTTGAATTAGTTCATAAGAAATTTCATCAGTAATAGTGCTGTACATATAATGATATTATTAGTTTAATTCCATTAATAATTGATTCCCTAATATTATATGATAGTCATCTTCTTAGTTATGGTGTAAAACATAATTGGATAAAAAGAAATATTTTTTGGAATCTACCACAAAAAATACTAAATTGATTATATATAATCTTGATGTTATGCATATAGGAAAAGATTTCTTTGAAAATATAATCAACACTATGATAGATGTTATGGAAAAAAGTAAAGATAACATGAAAGAAGGATTAGATTTAATGGAATACTATAAATAAATAGACCTAGATCATAAAGTGACTATATATGGTAAAGTTTTGAAGTCTAAATCCAATTATTGCCTCACATTTAATGAGCAAAGAATAATTTGTTAGTGAGTACAATCATTGAAGTTTCCAAACATTTATGCATATAACTTGAGCAGATGCATTGATTTGAGAACACAAAAGATATTTAGAATAAAATGCCATGAGTATCACATTTTCTTACAATACTTATTTTCTAATAATTGAAAAAATCATTAGATAAAATCACTTCAAGTTATTTGATTGATAAAGAGCATAGGGCAGCAACAGTTAATATTCTTTTCAAATGTGTTATAGTTCAACCTTTTCTTGAGTAAGATGGTTCATCTAATATCTAATTTTTATTATTGCTCAAATATGATGTGTGGTGTTTAAAAATTTGTGAGGACACCATACAAATCTTGGAGGTATTGATTTAAATGATCAAACTCAACATCAACGAATAATGTACCACCCCAAGAGGTAGGAATATCACACTATGAAAGTTTCAATCACTTAAAAAGGACTCCTAAGGCTAATGGATCTAAATATAATATATATCTTTTTCTTGCCTTATATGGATGAAGTGAGAGCAAGTTTAGTTGAAGTTGGGTCATAAGTTCCCTACAGGGGCAAGCCCCCACAGTTAAGTACATCTTAGAAGATATGAGTATTCTAAGAAAACTCTTGACTAAAGTAGTCAAAAATCACCTCCATGGATTTCAAATATTAGATCAAAGGATTGCTACATTATAAAGCAAATGAGATGGATCAAATAAGAATGTTTCTTAATAAAATCCAAAAGAGAATAAGTAGAAAGTGTTTTGATATTGGGAGGTCTAATGAAAACTTGAACCTATTCTATTTTTGGAATTTATATATAAGAAGCTAAGCTTTATACTAAGTTTTTAGTTGATCTTTCATTAGAATGCTATGTATTATATCCCAACAACACAAAATTGTTAAAATTTATATGAGGTCAAGACTTATACCCATAATAAAAATGAAATAGGTAACTTTAGAACTTAAGACTAAAAGTGCTTCAACACATGCTAGAAGCTCAACTTATTTTAATAAATAAAGAAATTGAGATATATTGGCTACTCCTAGTATAAAATATGTACCTATCCTGACTCTTCTAGAATTATAACCCGTTTAGAAGGGTTGCCAGTTAACACCACATACACTATAAAACTATGAGACTATATCTTATATAATGCAAGATGCGAGGTTATTATTTGTTAGGAAAGGAATCTTAGAACTTAGACTCATTCTCTAAATTCTAAGATAATGACTAGTAAGTGCAATGCTTGTAGTTAATTGATTTCTTAGAAAAAACACCATTGAGGATGCTCTCCACCATCTTTATTGAGATGGGTAGAGTATGTTTTTTCACAAGGTAGATTGATATATATTCAACTAGATTTTCCCTAACATTACGTTAGGGTTTATTTAGATATGGGTTCCACTTCTTATGAACTCAAGCCCTTATAGTTAATTACCTCTTTTACCACAGTTAGAGAGCACTTTCGATTAAGGTTGAAAAATAAAATATATCTTATTTAATGTGAATTGGTGTCTAGAAGTGCACACTATGGTATAAATGACTATCATTTAACTTAAAGTATATATTGGGGGGGATGATGACATGCCCAATCAAGATCTCATGGTTCCATCATCCCAAAATGTTGTGGTCCCAAGTCCACTTAACCAGGGAAACTAGTTCTTGATCAAAGAATCCTTATCAACTATCATTGGTTATATTGTCGAAGGTATTCTTATAGACCTGAGATGATATTTATCTAAGGTGACAAATTTAAGTTGACCTTAGATAACAAAAAGCTTTATTCCTTTGAAATATATTCTATAATTCATGGCTCAAGGAGTAAAGATATTAGGGAACATAAAAGCTATTACCGTGATCAAAATATAGTGGGCTATATGGATGCCAAGCCACCTGGTCAGAGGGTTCTATTTTTATCCACATTTCATGTGGTATCATTTAGTGGTAAAATCACGTAGATAGAGGACACATCCCACGTCATTACTAGCATGAGATTATTTGAGCATGAATATAGTTATATTTAATTTAACATTAATTATTTATGACTAAAAGGTTTTCTTAGCTTATCATTCTTGATAAATATTGATGGATGGATGAATAATTATTACTATAAGTTATTTTAGATGATAAACTTCATCCAATTTGAACATATCCCATATAAATGAATTTTACAACTGACTCAGCCATCATTGGGGAATTATTAGATTTTATTAATCCAAACTTAATCATAAGACCTAACTGAGAAATTAACCCGCGAAGCATCCTCAGGCAATAGACTTAGAAAAATGTTACTATGTCGAGGCCCATGCAGGTACTTTAAGCTTATTTTATGTTAACCTCATGAAGCATCCTGAAGCATCAGACTTATATAATTGTTATTATGCTAGGGCCTATGTAGATAACTCAAATTTATTTGATTTTTAGGATAGCACCATAGCTCTGAACATGTAGCATCGTGGCACTATCATGGGTAGCACTATAACATAATAAAATATATATTTATATTTATATTAGCGCCGCTATATACATACAAGGTTAACGCATTTATGATTAAATTTTATTTAATTTAATTTATTCAGGTTGACTTTCTGACCAATGCCTTAACACTAATCATATGGCACCACGACGCTAGTCAAAGATCGCCAGAAAGCGATGATGTGCACTTTAAATGGGGATAAGCTTTTGACCAAAGATCATGTGATCGTCTCAAAGAACCATAACACTGAATAAATACCTAATGTGCTTTTTAGTTTCAAAATTAATGTTAATGAATGCTCTTTTTGATCGGCACAGTAATTGACTTGACCAGCTGACCAGCGCCATGGCACTTGGCTTCTATTATAAAACCCGAGAGGTTAGCACCTCGACATTGATATTAGAGCATCACGGTGCTAGGATGGATTTATAAATAGACTTCTTGGGTTGCTCATTTTCTATTATGTATTCTTCATTCCTTTGAGCTCTCTCTCTCTCTCTCTCTCTCTCTCTCTCTTTATCTCTCCAAGCTTGCATTTTTCTCTTTGAAAAAGCCATCAAAATTCCTCAGCAAGGGAAAGAAGAGGGCAATTGTTAGTGACACTAATAGATTTGTTAGTGTAGAAGCAGAGGGGAGGTATCACCACGCCCTCATACACAAGTACTCATCCTAGGGAATAGTCTATTCAATCTAGGTGGGTGTGTGGAGAGTATCATTAATGAGCGAGAATGGGAGAAGTTGGCCTATGACAACGAATTGGGTGTCATCTTCGTGGTGTGGGAGTTCTTCGCTAACGCGAAGGAGCAACAGAATAATCAAATTTTCATTCCGAGAAAACTAGTAAATTTTGATAATACTACTATTAACACATATTATAGTTTACTGGAAGTAGATTATGATCAATATCTTTTTTTATTATAATGATCATTTTTACTTAGATGAAATCCTTAATTTCTTCACTATTAGAAATTCTAACGTCTAGTGGAAAAGGTGGGAGGGAAAAATCATCATTTTTCTTGTCGTCGCCCTCACTACTAAGGCCAAACCTTGGCATTATTTTTTTTCTACCAAGCTAATGCCCGCTAGAAATATCAATGAGATAATTAGGGATAGAGCCATTTTAATTTTGCAATTCAAAGGGGCTTTATTATGGATGTAGGGAGGATTATTTATAATTCTATTTGTAATATGCTTAAGGATAGTATTACAATATGGTTTGGTCATCATTCTCTTATTTATGCTTTATGTGTTACGGCGAGCACTTCAGGGTATTCCGATAAGGAAGCCATTATATAAAAGGTTCCCCTGATTAAAAGAGTCTATGAGGGATTTGGCTCGAGGATTGAAGTGAGGGAAAGCTCACAGGCCCCCTAATCTAGGCCCAAATCCTCCAAGATCATAAATGAGAAACTCGAAGAAATTGGAGGATATGTCTAAAATTTAACAAAAGGTTGGTGAGACTATTCAACGCCAATAGAAACTGGAGAAAAAAAATTGATAATCATATAGGTTAGCAGCAACAACAATTTTCAGACATGGCTGAGTTTAATATCTCATGTGTTCACATGTTTGAAAACTATGATTTTTATGTGAGTCTGGGTTAGGCTTCTTTTCCTACAATTCCTTATTATCAGTCTTATGTGAGCTCCCCATCAGAGCCAGAAGAAGAAGAGGAGAAGGTAGATGATGACGATTATGATTATTAATTTTTCCCCTCTTTTTATTTTTTTCTTCTTTTATACAACTTATGTAATCACTTTTGATTTTAATAAATATTTTAATTTTCTTTATACATTCGTGCATTGTTGCATATGTGCCTTTCTATTTATCATTTCAAAGCTTCATGATTAAAATAATGAAGTTTCTCTAACTTTAAAAGACATCAGAGAGACAACACCTCAACGCTGCAAATGCAACACTTAGATGCTACTAGCTTGCATAACATAAGCTTAAAGCCTAAGTGTCCAGCGCCTTAGCGCTTAATATGCAACACTATTATAATAGCCTTTTCATTCCTTTTACCTGAGAGGTCGATGCCTTGTCGCTTAATATGCAGCACTGCGGCACTCTTAAGACCATTATTTCAATCATTCTACCCAAGAGCCTAGTGCCTCGGTGCTAAAGATGCAACATTACAGCGTAGTTATGGACAAGACTCAGACTTATGATGTTCAAGTTCAGTATTCTAGGTGTTTAAAAAAATTATGAAATAACTCTAGCTCCGCAAAGCTTGAGGGACATCACTGGAGCGCTTCTAGATGACTTTCTTTAATTAACCCGAGACCATGGTGCCTTAGCGCTATTTCATTGGTACCTAAAATTCAATATTTTGGTGACATAATGCCTTAGTAGCACTGGATTTTTACTTACATTAGTACGAAGCACTCTTCTCCCTTATCCCAGATCTAAGATCGATGTAGAGAGTTCATTTCACACCGAAACTAAGTTCAATGGTGGAAGGTATGGCACTTTAGCATTGAATGTATAGTGCTGCGGCATTGTATAAGAGATGGTGGACCCAAAATCTTAGCACTACAACACCCAATGTTAAGCACCTCAGCGTTAAGAGACTATGCTTACCCAAGAGCTTTGCATCACGACACCTTATTTTTGGTGCCTCGGTGCTCTGGATAAAGTGTTCAAGATTTCTTTCACGAGGGCTTGGCACCTTAGTGCTGGGCCTTAGAACCGTGGCACTGCGGGATGAAAATGCATGTTTTGAATTAAATTTTTGAAGATTTTAACAAATTTCAATAAAAATTTGATGGCATAATGCCTTAGCAATGCTAGATTTTTACATATTTTAGTGCTAAGCATTCTTTTCCCATGTTCTAGATCTAAGATCAACGGACAAAGGGTATTCTTCTCACGCTAGAATTAAGTTCAATGGCGGAGACCTCCAACATTCAAGATTCTGACATTTTTAAGTCTTATAAAGCATTCTTTTCACTCTGGATCCAAGATCAACGGAGGTGTGCTCTTCTATTTCTCACTGAATCCAATATCAATAGTGGAAATTTGTTTAAAACTTGAATTTTAGGGAGAAAATCTCATAAAAGAAGTATATTTTAGAAATCATTTACCGGGACTATACAGACGAGGCTTCTTGAAATAATGGGGTTGTGGTTATAGAAGGCACTGATCACCTGGAGTAAGAACTCAGCAAGAATTGCAGAGTGACTCGAAGAAAAATGAAAAAAAATAAAAGAAGAGGGAGCATGTTTTCCCCTTTTTATGGAGATTTCTCCACTAATGGGGTGGTTTTTCACCCCATAACCATCCCACCACCCCCCCCTCCTCCCAGCCCTTGCCCCCCTCCCCTCTCATTTGAACAATTAGTGCTCATGGGGAGAGAACACCGGTTTTCTTATTTTTAAAATTGAAGGTCATTATAACAACATATCGATGCTGGCCTTACAATGCCTCGATGATGTGTTATTTAAGTAGGCAACTGTCAGGGGTGGTTTGGGTTTTTAGATTTTGTAAGATGGAGACATCGCCTAGGTGCCAAAATTTTAGCGGCTAGGTGCCATGATTTTAGCGCCACGACACTTTGGGCCAAAATGATTTATTTTCTCTCTTTTTATGCAAATACTAATGCAATAAAATTTCAACTTTTCTAAAATTTTAAACAGAACATTTATTTGAAGGCTTGGGTATGCAATTATGCTTATAATGAGATATAGTTAGAAACGAGCTATAGACTAAATTAAGATAGAAGATAGACTTTCTGTAAAAGGGGCTATCCTTAATGGATAGGCTTTACCTCTTTTCTTGCAAAGGGAGAGCAGTTCCATTCTAGTGAGGAAAAAAATTTGTAACTATAGTTTATAAATTCTAATGGTTTCCAATTGATTTTAGTATTTATACCTAAGGTTTAAGTTAAATAAAGTTGAGTTGTATTCATTTTTCATTTTAGTTAACTAGTTAGATTGTGTAGAAAATTTATTTTCTAAGAGCCTACCAAAATGTAGGTTAGCATTCAACAAAACATCACACTTGAAAAAATCTAGGAAAAAGTTAGCCATTTTTATTGCATAATTAATGTAAAAACTCTAATTAAGTAAATCAAATTAAAATAATAAGGGTCTAGTATGGCCGAGTTCTGCTATGCAACCTAGAAGAAAGAAGAAAAATGAGCAATTGAGCTTTGTCCTTGTATAGCTTGGCCTATAACTAAGTATAAAAATAAAAGTTGATAGGATCTTCACCTTCAACTTTAATGTATTGATATATCAAGTTTCTAACTACTGCTTATCCTAAACCCCATAGCTCTAACTTCTAGGTACAAATTATATTTGAAAATTCTAAAAATATAATTATATTTAAACCTATAAAATAAAGGTTAGTTGGAACTTGCATACACATCAAGCAATTATAATTCATACAGTGAGGCTTGGCACTAGTGAGTGTCCAAACCCACTTGCCCTAATGGGCAATGTTTAGGGGCAAGTAACACCTGCAAGAAAACTTATTAGATTTCTAAACTATTATGCGAACCTCTTTTTTATTAAATACAACCCCCTAAAAAAAGCAACATTAGTCTAATAAACATCACCCTAACATCTAAACTACAAACTTATAGTCTTAACAACAAGTCTAAAATATTACACCTCAAAATAATAAGAATTAATACATCACATCAAATCACCTACCTAACCAAAGTTTAGGATTGATGATTTAATATTCTAATGTGTGTGCAAGGGCTAGTGTGGAATGCTAAAGCTTGACTTTGATCTTTAAATTATAATTTGAAAGCAAGGTTTGATTTGTTACCACTAAGTGGTTTTAATTTAAGTGATTAATGATCTAGAGGTGAGTTTTAAACTCTTAATTTGATTTAAGTTTGATTTATATTTATTATTTTAAAGAGTGTGAGGATTAGTGGGTCTTACTTAGGGTAGGGCCCACTTTTCCTTACAACGAAATCCTAATAAGGTAAACATTTCATCAAAGGGTGGAGGTTTATCTTGAAAATCTAAATTAGATGAGATTTAATTGATTTAATTATGAGTGTTTCATTTGATTATTATGCATTAAGCTTTAACTAACTTAAACCCATGTGGTATTATAAACTTATTAAATATATCTTAGAATTAGAAGAGTTGATTAGAAATTCCTTCAAGGAATTTAATTAATTTCTTATTATTTTAAATATCACCATTGTAAATGTTATATTATTTATGATTTAAGAAAATGTTTCATTTTAATATAAATATTTCATAAGTTGATGAAAATTACTCAAATATTTAATATGTTCATATTTTATGTTGGAGGAGATTAAGTATTTAGATATTTATATTTTTAGATTGAAAAGAATTTAAGATATTTTGTTTCAACTTGCACTTGTAGGTATGTGTCATTGTTGTACTAAAGAAATGATGTAAAATTCTCTTTTGAACTAGTAGCCCTACGATCTTTAGTTTCTAAACTATATACCTATCAAATGCATTCTATTGTTTTATTAATTATTATCGGTTATTTATTCTTTATATTTTTATTTATTCACATGTATGTGTCTTTGTTATACAAAAAATGTATGGTAAAATTTTCTTTTTAACCGGTAGCTTAGGTGATCTGAAATTTTCAGACTATATACTTGATGATTGTATAAGAAACTTTTTTTTTAATTTATATATTGGGGTTATTTACATAGTTTTGATTCCCAAGCCACCATTGCAAGTTGGTTTACATAGTTTTTTTGAGTTGGTCCAATTGATGGATTTGTGTTTGAGGCTCCAAATGAATTTGTTTGGCATCCTTTCTATTCTCTTCTAAATCGATATGAGCTTTTTTTGCACTTGGGTGGTGTATAGTAGGATGGAGTTGAGGATAGTCACCAAATTGTCTATTCCACCAAATGAGAGCAAAGAGTTCTCCCAATATTATATTTTACCAATGAGATCATGGAACATGGAAGATGTTAATTTTTCTTTGTATAGTTGGAAGCCAAAGTAGTTCAATGGAAAGGATGTATGAGTGAATCCTATCTTTTCTTTAATCCATGTGGTAATCCCTATCCCTATCACAATGAAACATTTGTTTGTATTGAGTTTCATACCTGACAATGATGTGAACTCCTTGATGATTACCATTTGTGTATTGATGGATTTTTTTTACTTCCGTTGTAGAAAAGAATAATCATTAACAAATGCCAAGTGTGTAATTTTTAGGTTGCTTGAGTTTTGAAATCTGATGTCTTTCATGGATGTTGCATCTTTTTTTTAATCTTCTTGAAAGAATACCCAGAGCTAAAATAAAAAGGGAGGGGAGAGTGGTCTCCCTACTTGACACCCTTACTAGCTAGGAAGAACCCATGTGATTTACCATTAAGGAGAATCTTATAATGGCTTTGAATGAAAAGTCTTTGAATTAGGATACAAAAATCATCTAAAAAACCTCTTTCCTTAAGAGAAATAAGGATGAAGCTCCAATTTATAGTGTCAACGGCTTTTTGGTGGTCAATTTTTATGATGAAATTCCTTCTCTACTCTTTTATCGATGTCCTGTGATGTTTATTTTTAGATGTGAGGAACATCACGCATGATCGTAGGGGATACTTATTGAAGTGATCGGGTATGACATTGAGATATGATGTTCTATCTTAAAAAATAGAAACATCACCCTACAATGGACCTAATCACCTAATAAGGACTCCTAAGGCATGATGGGTCTTTGAATATACCAACCCTACTTTACATAGATGAATAAACCAGAGTTTATATTAAATCAGGTTCTTAAGTTCCCTATGGACGCAAGCCTCCATAGTTAATTACATCTTAGGAAATAAAATTTTCTAAAAATTCTCTTGATTAAAGTAGACAATTATCATCTCCAAAGATTTCAAGGTTAGACTATCAAAGGATTGACTATATTTGGAAAATAAATTGGGAAAGTTTAAGGAGAAGACTTATTTTTGGAATCCAAAGAGAGAAGTAGAAATTTTATGATACTAAGAAGCTTAGTGAGCATTCTAATCTATTCTATGATTGAGCTTTATATGTTTGAAAGTGAAGAGATTTATTTATTTGAGTTGAATTTTATTAGATTGCTAGGGCTTATAATCCACTAACACAAGATTGTGGGAATGCCTAAGAGGTGAGAATTTATGCTTGTATCTTGAAGGAAACAGCTACCTTAGATCCTAAATTTAGGGAGCATTAGTATGAGCTAAAGTGCGACCTAATTTTAAGCGACAGGTGGACATAAGGGTTTACCTCCACAAGAGAGAGTAAACTGTCTGACTTCTAGACTTACCACTTTATAGAGTGGCCATCAGCTAACTCCTCCTATGATTTTTAAAATCATGTTGTTTGGTCTTATGAATTGCAAGATAGTTAGGGTAGTTATTTAATTAGAAAGAGACTAAAATCTTAAACCCACTCCCTAAGAGACTAGAGCATGAGTGGTATGAGCATATGACTTCATCTACAAATGCAAAATCTTTTTAAATTTTATTTCATTTTTGACACATCATTTAGACAAAGGCTTTAGGATTTTTATATGCCTAAATGCATGATGAAGTAGATCATTGGCCAAATCAAAAGAGAGAGGGTGATGCTCTGTCGGTAGGGGTTGCCCTCATAGGTCAAGCGGTCCTTATGTGTGTAAGGATGAAGGCCCTCATTTTGCAAAAGTGACTCAAGATGATATGCATGATGTGAGACATACAACCATATAGCTAATGGGTTGCTAAATCTTTTAATTATCTTGATTATAGCCTAAGATTTATGGTGAGATTATGAGTTGTTTAAAATTTAATTATGAGTGATTAGTTGGGTAGAAAATTTATTTTTATCCTAAGAGCCTAACGCATCCAGGACACCCATTAAAGCATCAATCATAAGAAACTATGAAAACATATGTCATTTCTAATGTGTAATTTAAATAAATTATCAAACAGTTTTATAACTACCGCAAAATAATAAGAGGCCAGTGCGGTCGGGTGCCACCATACAATCCGAAAAAGAAAAGATGGGTAGCCGAGCTCTTTCCTTATACAACTCAAAATATGAAAGAATAATTACAAATAGAATGAATACATGCTATGGGGGTCTTCATTCTTCATATCTCCATTTCTGATTTGGTTCCTTCTTTGATTTGGATGGTTCTTGCTTCAAAGGTATCACAGGGCACCCCAGGACAAAGCCTTTTGGCTACTGCTCATCCTAATCTCTCATAGTATTAATCCAAATTCCTACTGCAAAATTACATTTATATATGGAAAATAAATTTAACTACACCTGCGAAATAGAGGTTAACTAAACATACATACAATCCCAAGCAGTTATATATATAATTTGGATTTAGAACCCTGCTCATAGGATTATGCTTAGGGATTTAAGCAACTTGCAAAGAGAGCATTTATATTTATTTTTAAGCACCCCGTTTAGCATAATCCCCTACAAAAAATATGATTAGGATAAGAACAGCCTAACATTTAGTATACAAAGCATACATCTTAACATCTAGTCTAAAATAACACATCACAAAATAAAACATACATCACATCATACACTTCCTAACAAAGGGCTAGAAGTCGTGACTTAATTCTAATATGTGCATTAAGATCTTGTGTGATAAGTATTAACTAGGCATTAGAGTTATATTTTTCTAAATTTGGAAGCTATTTAATTTCACATAAGGGTTGGTTTCACTTAAAAGTTGTTTAATTGATTTGCAAATTTTAATTTGTATTTTTATTTTATTTCATATGATTTATACTTAACAAATAAGTGTTATAAAGAGAAGAAAGAGGATTACCCTCTTCCATCCCTTCCTTAAGCCACTATCTAAAGCATATTAATTTGATTTAGTTCTCTTTAGTAAATGGCTTATTATATGATTTTTAATTAATCCTAAGTTTAGGTTAACTTTAAATGACCTTATTCAATATGAAAGGCTTCTTAAGATTAATCTAATTGAATTACTACGATATGATATATATTAAATCATTCCTTTCCATCACATGTATCATGCATATGATTTAATCCTTAGCATATCTATACATACAATATGTTTTAGCACACTTGAATGATGAAAGTATGTATATGTTTGAGGTTTACATTTCATTTGATTAAATTATTTGATGTATGTAAATTTAAAGCTTTATCCAAATTCTTATACAAAAATACATAGGGATGAAATTAAATAGGTACGTGTCATTGTTAAACAGGAAAGTGTGGGGCTAGTTAAATCCTTGTATTCTCGGAATGTCCAAACTATATACTCATTTATATTCAAATATATGTAAATTTGCATACATGAACATAGGAAAGAAAGCTCCAAATTGCATGATTAGATAATTCAATCACTTGAACAATCATGGATGCATGCATTTTTAAAAAAAATAGAAAAGGGAATTTCCATTCTTTTTTATTTATATTGTTAATGTATGAGATAATCAAATGACCTCCTTGGGGCTAAAAATTTCTAGATGTCCAGAAATACCTTATATGAATGGAAAATCAAAATGTGCAAAGGTTGTATTTGTTAATTGATTGTAAATTAGTAATCAAGTATTAAATGATATTGGGGCTAGTAAAGCCTCAAATTAAATGATATCAAGGCGTATACTCACAACCATTCAAACTTATGTAAATCAACATATGAATACAAGAGAGAAGACTTCACTTCATATACTTAAGCTATAAGCACATGCACCTCCTATGTATTTATAACTATCATTTCAACATATGTTGTTATTCATTTATAAACTTTAGGAAATATATTTGGATTTAATAGTGATAATAGCCACACATATATTTAATTAAGTTAACATATGCAAGCATTCATAAAGGAAATTCATTTGATTTATTTAAATTTGATAGCATGAATGTATGAAATCAGCTGACATACAACATATAATGTGATTGGAAAGGAATAATTAAACATCAACACATGATTCATTCAATTAAACTAATTCTTAAGGACGATTACATTAAATAGACCCATTTAAAAAAAAAAACCAAAATTCCTTTATTAATTTAAGATTTGAGATTTTGATTTTGTTGGAAGAGAAGAACTTATCATTTTCTATTTTAATCTGGTTCCAACATTAATAATTTAACTTGGTTTAAGAAAAAATAATTATGAATTAATTAAGTTAGATCTTTAATTAAATCACTTAATTTCCTTTACATATGTTTCTTTAATTTGATTAACCACCTAATTATAAGCCACAAATGATATGAACATGCGAGGAAATAAAATTACAATGCTCCTACAAGCACCTAATGCAAGTGGCTCATGATTAAGAGTTAATCAGATTAAAGAATTTAATTAAGCACTTTTATGATTTTCCAACACTTATGGGCTAATCATAATTTTCTTAAGAGTTTTTATATTATTAAACACATAAAGAGGAACCCTTAATTTCATTGTTAATTATCTGATATGATTATGATTTTAATTTGATTAATTAATCCACTTAATTAATTAATTAATTAGACACTTAATTAATCCCATTTTAATTAAATTTTCCTTAAAGAGAAATGGACTTAGGAAGAGAGGTTAGGAAGGAGGTCCTAACCCCAATCCCCTTGCCCATTCACTGTTCAACAGTGATTAGTGTGCTTAATCAATTAATTTTTATTATTTAGGAGGTTAACTAATCAATTAAATTAATTAAGTGAGTGATTAGGGCTTAAATAGTCAATTATCCTAATTAACTAGATAATAAATCCCAAGAAAATTATGAAAGACAGAAGTCATCCCATTAGATTAACCAACAAAATTTGGGATTAATTACTTGAGTAATTAAAGAGTAAATAACTAAAATAAATTTATAATTAAACCTTAATTAAGCCTCAATTATTGTTCTAAATTAATTGAAATTTATTTTACATAAATCTCCTATAAAATACCTCGATAATAAGTATTTATTTGGATTTTTTTAAAGTTTTCTACAATTTGTTATGAATTTTTGAAGTTTTAGTGAGTAAATTCATTAATTAGGCCTTAATTAAGCATAATCCCATCGGTGCCATGCAGAATGCTTATGTGGTGTGCTTTACACATTGCGCCGTGTGATTGGTCACTTAAGCGTGTCTAACTCAACGCTTATGTGGCTGGCGGTGGACGTGCTTTTAGGTTCAATAATTAATTTAGGATGAACTTGAGCTATTATGCCGTGTGATTGGTCACTTAGGCTTAATAGGTTAGGTTGACCAATTGGTCAAATTGGGCCAATTATGACTTTGTTCAAGTTCAAAAATTAATTTAGGATGAACTTGAGCTATTGGTTGCAATCAATTTGGGTTATATCACGGTTTGACCCAATTTAGTCTTTCAGGTCAAATTGAGTCAACTTGGGTCAAAGGGCTAATTGGGTTAGGTTTGGCTCAATTGGTGGTCAAAGTCATATTCAATCATTGATCATAGGTTGGCATGAATCAATGGTTTCAATTAATTTGGCTTTGGTTAAGATTTTGCTAGTTTGGTTAAGAGGGTTGACTTGGTTTGACCCAATTGATGATAATTGATCAATCTTGGGTGATCAACAATCATCATAGGAGGTTTTAGTAAGCTTGGCTCAATCCAATTTGGGTTGGAATGAATTTTGGATTAAATAGGTCCTTTAGGTTACTTTGGGTCAAGTGAGCTTATTGGGTTTAGTTGAGTGGATTATGGGTTGATTTGGATTTAGTTAAGTTTATATATGGATTTAGGATTTGTATATAATTTTGGTTGAAATTGATTTGAGTTTAAATGAATTTTGGTTCATTTGGATATTTAAAGTAAAATGGGTTAAGTTGGGCTTGACTTGGATTTGATATTTTATTTGGTATGATTGTAGATTTGATTGTAGATTTTAGTGAATTGATTGAGGGGATAATTGATTCATGAGAAAATCAATTGAGTTTGGCTTGATGTGAATTTGGCTAAGTCCATATAATTGAATCATTTGAATCATATGGCTTAGGATAAGTTTGGATAGGTTTGATATATGGATTTGGTATGATTGTAGATTTGATTGTAAATTTGGATTGATGACTGAATAATTAACTTTGAGAAAATCAATTGAGTTTGGATTTGATTAAGGCTAAATCCATTGGATAAAATCATAGGTCTTAGGAAGGATTTTGAGTTTGGATTTGATTATAGGTTTGAATAACTTGAGTTTGATTTGATTAAGGCTTTAGATTTAGTATGAATTGAATTTGAGGTTTGGTTTAAGCCAAAGTGGTAGGCATAGGTTGGGTTTAGGCTATAGGGTAGGTTTGTCTCCTTAAGTCCTAAGGCATGGCATAATCTTATTATTAACCCTTCTAAGTCTCTTGGCTTAGGTTAGGTGTTCACCTAATTGCTAGAAGTGTCTTATGACTAAAGAAGACTTAGTATCTAAAAGAGTCTTAAATCTAAGAAGAGTAGATTGAATGCTCACTCCAAAAGTGAGGTCAACATGTCCTTAATGAGTTCTTGAGCCATATTCTTACCTTTGGCAAAGGCTACCTGATTTGAGGAGATGAGGTATGGGAGCAAGTTTTGGATTCTATTTGTAATGATCTTACTAATAATTTTGTTGATGATAGGAGTTAGGTGGATAGGTCTGAATTTGTCCCAGGTTTGATGATCTCTATATTTTAGAATTAAGACAATAGTAGATGTTGAAAAGAATTTATGGATACTCTATCCTCTGAAGAAACTTTGTATAACATTAATGACATCTAGTCTCACAATGTGCCATGCCTTTTGGTAGAAGAGGGTAGTAAAACCAATTGGCTCAGCTATTTTGTAGCCATCTATTGAGTTAAGTGCAATTATAATTTCATTTTCCAATGGGAGTGAGATAAGCTTGTCATTGTTGACAAATTCTCTCTCTGTTATAAAGAAGTGCTTGTTGGACTATTGTTATCTTCAAGTGGCTATTTAAGTAGGTTGGAGAAGTAGTGCATATAGTTTTCGATGATACCATCTTGATTGTGAATCCATCTCCCATATGCGTCTTTTATTTTTGTTGCCCATTTTCCTTGTCTTCTCTTCTTAATTCAAGCATGGAAATATTTGTAGTTCCTATTAACTTGGAGGAATATGTGAGCTTAAGTTTTTTGTTTGAGATGATTTTCTTCTTTATCAATATGTCCTTGTAAGGTTGTTTGGAGTTGCTCTAATTGAGTCTCAAGTGCATGGGTATTTATAGTGTCCATTCCAGCATCTCATTTTTAATATTGCCATTCTTTTCTTTAGTGGATTTGATTAAAGAATGAATGTTTCCAAAAATCTCAATTTTCCATTTTTTGAGAGTTTAGATTGTAGCTTTATGCAATGACCATAGTTTAACCCAAGGGTTGTCATTCTCCACACCATTCCAAGCATTGAATATGCAATTATTAAATTTAGGATTTAAAGACAACATATTTAAGAATCTAAACTAATGGTTTTTCAGCTTGGTGATAGAGCTAAAATTGACAAGAACTGGGCAACGATCAGAGGCAATTTTTGTATGGTGTTGTACCTCCATTGTGCTAGATTTAGATTTCCAGACTGAGTTAACAAGGATTCAATTGAGCCACTCATAAACTTTACCTCTCTTCCAGGTGAATGGGAAACTATTAAAACATACATGAAAGAGGTTGGCTTCAACAATATATTCAACAAATTCAGAAACAACTGAGAGATTAGGCCTCTTGCCTCCTTTCTTTTCAGCCGGGTTTGCAATCATATTTAGATCACCCCCACCAACCAAGGGTCAGTGATATGTCATTCTAGAGTTCTTTTCTTTTTTGCATATTGTAAGCAGTGTAGATGATGGCAGCAAAAGTGCTTACATCGATATTTTGAATGTGGATATGGAGGTATTGGGTGGTATTAAAGAGGACATAAATCTAAAAATTAGATTTCCAGAACAACCAAATTTTGTTGCTAGTATTTGAATGGATAGTGAATTGAGGAAATCTTCTTCTTATTTTGGTGAGGTTGTGATTGTTAACTAAAGGTTCTAGAATAGCAAAGAGTTCCAGATTACGGTGTCTTACAAGGCTTTTGAGTCTATTAGAGGCATTGGCCTTGTCAATGCCTCTTACATTCCAAAACATGATGTTTAACATGATGGAGGAGATTTAGTCCTAGTCAGTCGTCTGGTGACCCTTCTCCAATTAAAAGATTCTCTCTTTGATTGTTAGCTGCTCTTTAATTCTCTAGTTCCTTTCTGATTGTGTTTTCTATGTTTGTGTGTATTCCATTTCTCCACATTTGTGTTGAGTATATCCTCATAGTGTTCTCCTTCTAAATTTTCTCCTTATGATCGTGTGTCATCTTCTTCTTCACTAGCTATGGCTTCAGTTGTTAGATGATGTTGTGAGATGTTGTAGGCTTTAAGCATGTTTAGCTTCCTTATTTTAGTTGAAATTCTTTTGGGGTGTCCCTTTCATAAATTGGGTTGGCTATAAGTTCATTGTACTCATTTGTGCTATTGTTGATTGTGTGCATTGGATTGATCTTGTCTTGCTGTCCTTTCTGTGTAGGTAGTGTGAGTGTTGTTGTTATGTTGTCTTCCTAGATTCTATCAGCATTGGAGGTCTTCTGATTTTAATTTTCATTTGGTTGTTGTATTTGGGGGTCTATTTCTCTAAGATTGTTGTTATCAGGTGATTGTGGATGATTAATGGTCTCCAAATTCTCTTCTGGGATGTTGTAGATCTTGTTTAAAATTGTGTTATCAGTAATGGGTGTGTCTTTTATTTGTTGTAAGTTTGAGGGGAGTAAGGATTCTATTTGTCACATTAGTTGTTTCCATTTTTCCATTCTTTTATCTCTCAACTTAGGGTGTGCAACAAAACTTAAGATTATGGCCAAACATTCTACATTTCCCATAATATAGTGGTTTTTTGTTCTATCTCTACCTTTTCAAGTAGCCATTTGATTGGGTGCCAATCTGGATTTCCTCATTGTAGTTAGTAGTTATGTCCATTTCCATAAGTATCCTTGCAGTAGAAGGTCTTGTAAGATTGAAGGTAGGGGTGTCTAGCTTGAGGGGTCAGCCAAGTATGGTAGCAATGGAGTAGAGGATCTATTTTTTGAATGGATGTAGTTTTAGGCCTGGTAGTTTAATACAAATAGGTGCAATGGGTGGTTCAATATTATAGTCAAAGGAAGGAGTCCATTTGAGAAATTTAACTAGGACGTTTTCAATGTGGTATAGCTTCTTGGAGAATAGACTAGCATAATCTTTCTCTTTAGAGAGTTTTATCGTTATGTGTCTTCCATCTAGAAGCCCAACATTTTAATCCCCAACCAGTTTTAGTTCCTCAAAATGTCTTCTGATTATTTCAATCTTTTAATGTTTTAAAGCAAATTTGCCCACTAGAGTAACTTTGAAGGGTTAATCAAGGTTACAGGCCTTAGATTTGGATAGAATGAGAGTAGATTTACCTCCATTCCTAAAGGCCTTTTTCAGAAAACTAGAACTAGTGGCTTCCATATACATGTCATGATAGCATTGTGGGAACAATAGAATGTTGGGGTTAGAGCTACCCTCGACAGGGATGGGGCCTCCAGCCACCACCTTAGGATAAGAAGATTGTGCAAGAAAAGTAAGATAAATAAGGGAGGAGCGAAGGCTGTAGCCCCCAAAATCAATGGAACAGTAATAAGTGGGGAGGGAGAGACGTACTCGAGAGTTTAGCATGTTTACTCTCTCTCTCTCTCTCTTTTCTCTCTTTATATATATATATATATATATATATATATATATATATATATATATATATATATATATATATATATATATATATATATATATATATATATATATATATATATCTATATATATGTGTGTTTGTGCATTTTAAAATCATATATGATATAAATTAATTTTTAAAATATTTAAATATGATTTTTGATTTTACATGATTTAGCTTATAAGAAGATTAAAAAAAACTTATTTAGCAAACTTAATTAAATCTATTCATGCACATATTGTAATAAGAATGATTGACTGGAATGCAAATTTTCCTTAGCTTAATAGTTCTAAGAGTGATCACATGATCATAGAATTAATTTACACTTAATGTAAGCCACTTAAGACATTCTTAATCAAACTTAATTATGGTGACTAATGAAAATAGATGGACTAAACCTAGCTAATCCTTTTTTCATGATATTCTTTGTTCATTAAGAGATTTAAAAGTCAAAAATACCATTATGTGATTTTTTATGAATTAATAATTAATTAATTTAATAATTTCCTTAATTAACCCTAAAAAGGTAATAATCCACAAAACAAAAGCCTAAAAATTCTAAGAAAAATTACATAGATGCATAATGATATATAGTAAACATTAAGAATTTCAAATAAATTGGGTTTATATTTTATGATGAATTATACTAATTAAGATTTTAATGATTAAGTAATTACCCTCAAAATACTCAAAATCATTTGGAGCTTTTAATTTCATTTATTAGCCCTCTATTTGCTAAGAACGAAGAGAGGTCATTTGCTTTTTTTTTTTTTTTTGAAATTTCGTGTAATTAGTTATAAAATTTGTAAGTTCTAGATGATTTAATAAATTATTAATGACCCAGTTAATGTTGATTTTAAGTTTTAGTTAAAATTAGAGGGTCTAATAATTTTTTCTAACCATTTTCATGTTAACAAATGTGCTTAAGCATTAAAATACAATCTTGAAATTTTTTCTAATTTCTTTAATTAATTTTTTTACATTAATTATAACATTAAGGGTTTAAAATATGTAACTTCTAATCCACCCACTCAAATACATAGAAATAATTGTGGGAGGTAGGGAACATTGTTTAAGATATTTCCTAAAAATTTTTAAGTCATTTAAAAAAGTTGTTTAGGGCTAAGTATGACATTAATAATTTTATTTAAAATTTGATTACTGTCTATCTAATGAATTAAATACAGGGTTTATATTTTTTATGATTCTCCTATATTTAATGTTTTTAGTGAGTATTTATTTATATATTTTAAAAGTTTTATGCAATTAGTTATTATCTTTAAAGTTCTTATTAATTAAATTTATTTAAAATGTAATTAAACTAATTTACATAGTCAACCTCGAGTCAGTCGTGCTTTATACGTGGTGACATGGGATTGACCACTTAAAAATGCCCATAATGGTGCTGACATGGATGAAGGTGGGCATGAGATTGATTTGGTCTATTTGATGAAAGATCAAATGGCTCAGATTAATGTCATGAATAATAAAATAGTTAATTTGAATTTTTAATCCATGTTAATTATGATAGTCCATTCTAATCATGTCTAATAGATGGTTTGTGATTAATTTTCAAGCTCCAGTGAGAGGTGGAGACTATCTACTTTTCACCACTTGATTTGAATTAATAGAGCTCATATTCTTATAGGGAATGAATCTAAATTGATATAGGGGAGCAATACTAGGGATCCCTATAACTTTATTTAAACAAATCATGAAATCACTTCACAAAAGATCATGCTCCTAAGGCCATTCAATAATTTAAGTTCTATGCTTCAGTAGAGCCAATGTTTAGTGGAATAAATGACTGATGTAGCTTTGTTGAGATGAAGCTTTGTTGAGTAGCACTCCCTTTGCCTCCTTACTGGTCGCTCTCGAGAACATTGTGTCATCACTGCTTACTAGAATTTGATCATTCCTATACTTTAGTGCTCAAATCGAGTGGCTCTTAATTGGTTTTAGTTTGTAAATGTGTGGAGAGGTGTGGGGTAGGTTAATTTGGAGTTCTGAAAGGTTTGGGTAGGGGTGGAGCTTTGAAGCATTTGGGTTTTGGAGAGCTTAGTGTCACTGGAGTTGTGATGTCGAGGGAGCTCTAGGAAACCTTAGAGACTGGCTCTAGAAGGGTGGTGAAGCTTCTGAATGTTTTATGTAGTGGGTTTCATTCCAATTGTATGGAGCACACCATGTGAACCCCCATTTTGAGTTAGCTCTGCCATGGGTAGCTGTCTATGTAGTGGACGGAGCCAAAATAGCTTGGGATTGATGAGTTAGAGGTCCTCTAATGGCTAACCTGATATGGGGTAGTAGGGTGAAGTGGATAGCCCATGATTGGCCGCCCAAGGTTATATGGACCTCACTTTTGTCAATGGATAAGCCAAATAGCTTGACTTAGGCTAAGTTAGTTAGGGTGAGCTCAAGGGTTGCAAAGGGGGTTTCCATGGCCAAAGGGAGGGGTTGGACTATTTTATTTCCATGGCCAAAGGGAGGGGTTTCCATGGCCAAATAAGCTTGACTTAGACTCTTAGTTTACTTAGTTTGGGTTGCATCGGGTCAACCATAGGTTGAGATCACTTGGTAGGTGTAAAATGATCTAATGATAATTCATATTAAGTTTGGTAGGATTTGTACTTAGTTGGGTTGGCTTTGGCTCACTATGGCTCATGCAGGTCAATTTAGATCAAGTGGAGCAATTGACAAAATTAGGACCAAAGGGCTATTATATTTTGTTCAAATGTTGATTTGAAACATGTAAGAGTGATTAGTTTGATTCAATTTGGCTTGGATTGAGATTCTACTCAACAAGTTTCAATTAGGTTAGGTTTGATCAATTAGTCAAATTGGATAAATTAAATCCAAAGGATTGTTGGTTTGCATTCAATAATCCATTTAGGATGGATTGAAATAATTTGTTTGATTTGTGGAGAAAATTTATGACATGACATAGAATTTAGGAATTTATTATTTAGATGATCAAATGCATCATTAAGGAATAAACATATTATCTTGAAAGATAAATATGTTTTTTTATAATGGATTCTATCATTTTAATAATAGACTCCTAAGGCTAATGGGTTTTTCGTGTACCAGAGATTTTTCCCCTGAACTACATGGAAGGGTAGAAAATGATTTATTTTTAATATGGGTTCATTATTCCCTATAGAGGCAAGCCCCTATAGTTAATTACTTCTTAAGAAGGATCTTTTACTAAGAATACTCTCGATTAAAGAAATAAGTTATCATTTCTAAAGATTTCTAAGATGGTTCCAAAAGAATGATATTTTGAAACTTTCAATTGGGAATGATAAAATTAGAGAGAGTTCTTTTGGAGGCCAATTAGGATGAAGTAGGAAATGCCTATTAATACTGGGATGCCCAGTAGACATTTCAACTTTCCTATGATCGGGTTTCAAATTTGGGATTTAATTTTAGATTTTGAGTTGTCATTTTCTTAAAAATCTAGGACTTAGATTGTAGCAGCACAAGACTACAGAAATACCTAGGGTTGAAGACTTATTCCTGAAAAAGATGCATCAGAACCTAGTCTACAGGTGCTTCTAACATATGCCAGATACTCGCCCTAGTTCTATCTGTGGGAATTATTAGTTATTCCTCTCACTTAAGGGAATTAACATATACTTGATTCTTCTGGACTTACAACCCACCTGGAGAGGGCTGCCAGCTAACACCACCTAAGCACATTTTAAATTTATGAAGTCAAGACTTATGAATGCAAGATGGCCAGGCAGTTGTATTTTTAGGAAAGGAATCTATGAACCTAGACTCACTTCTTAATCCCTAGAATCATGTAGGGTATGATGATGCATCTAACTAATGCATATTTTTCAAATTTTTATAAATGTTGACACAAGATTTATTTTAGGCCATGGATATGCATTTATGCCTAATGTCATGCAATTAGAAATGGTTATGGGCTAAATCAATATTAGAAGGCAGGCTTCTCCAAGAAGGTGGTCATCCTCACAAGACAAATGCCCCTTATGTGTAATGAGTAAAGTTGCCCAATTCAAGGAATGGAAACAATATGATTTGATGATTTCAAACCTAATTATTTCTAAGTGATTTTATGTTATACCTAAGGCTTAGTTTATAAAGTTTTAAGTTGTATTTATTTTATTTTCAATTTGTTAAGTTTAATTGGATAGGAAATTTTATTTTCTCCTATGAGCTTATGTCCAGCATTCATTCACAAAAAAGCACAACATAGAAAAAATTTTAGAAAAGCAGGTTGATTCTATTGCGTACCCAAAATAAATCAACCCAATAAAATATATAAAAATAGGCTAATGCGGCCGGGTACCACTATACACCCTGAAAGAAAGAAAAATAGGCAGCTGAGCTCTGCCCTTATATAGCCCGGCCTAGAACTACAAGTCTAGATCTATGGGCCTTCTTTCCAAGACAATCTACTTCTTCAGGGACATCCATTAGGCTCCACAGGGGACCACTACACCATCTCCTGGTAGGGTCAGCTCTTACTAATCCTAGACCTTATAGATCCTAATCTAATTCTAAGCTCAACTTTACATTTTGAAATTTAAAAAGAAATCCTAAGTCCTGCAAAGTAGATGTTAAGAAATATAGACAACACACACCAATTATATTGTACAAACATACGGGCTTAGCATTAGTTGCTTGCCAAGCCCACCTATCCTATGGACTATGTTAAGGGATATTTCAATGCTTTCAAGTAAACAATAATTTTATAATTTTTTCATTTGTATTAGCGATCCCTTTAACACAGTCCCCTGCAGAAAATAAAGTTAATTCTAGAAAGAACATCCTACCATCCAATCTAACGAACAAATAAGCTTAGACATCTAATCTAAAGTAATACACCACACAGATATGTGAAGCACAACATATCACAACACATTACAGAGAATTAAAAGAAAATCACATAATGATCTAACCTAAATCTAGATTCCGTGACCTAAATAATCTAGTGCATGTAGAAGATGGGCTTGTGTGGTGGGTCTTGACTAAGCCTCTTTTAGTTCAAGTTTCAATTTAGGGTTTGAATTTGGTTAGATTTTACCTTTGTGTGGTTTCAATTCAAATTCTTTAGTAATTTATTTCCATTTTATTTTGTTAAAATAATATTTAGGTTTTTAAGAATGAAGAATAGAATATATCCCATTTTTGGATGGCATTCATTCTAGTCTACATCCTAATTCTTAATGAAATCTTCATCTTAAAGGTCTAACTAAAATCCTTAAGTATCCTAATTAGTTCTTTTTATTTCATTTAGTTTATATTTAAATTTGGATTTATGTTTCATTTCTTTTTTTTTGAAAATTTATATTTGATTTGATTCTTGATTTAGTTTTCAATTTAGTTTGGTTTGAATTATTTCATTTGTTTTATTTGAATTAGTGTTTTAACTTTAGTTTATTTCATTTAGTTTAATTTGAATTAGTTTATTTGTTTTACATTAATCATTTGGATTAAGTCATGTTGATTTTATTTAGTTTAGTTTATGTTGACCTAAAGTACTTAGGATAAGGTTTATGTTCATTCTTGGATTGGATTAATTGTAAATGTTAGGATTCATTTAGATTAATTCTATTCATTTAATTATGCTTTATTATGTATTATTAATCCTTAAGTATAAAGTTCTTTTGACGTAGGATAATTTAATAAACTTTCCCTAAGGTTTTTTGATGTTTAATTAAGATTAGTTCAATTTATTTGATGGTTTAGTGGACTAATGAATTTTATTAATTCATTATTTGATTAATGTTGAGTTAGGAAATTGGAAACTCAACAATTTCCAATCCAGAGAATAATTGAATTTGAAATTTTTCTGGCAAGTGGGGTTACATGCTAATTTATTGTGTCCAAAGTTTCATTATGATTAGATTCATAATTAGGGTGTAATTAAGGTTTTAATTATTTTATTAAAACTCAAATTAAGCTTAATTTAGTGAAGTTCAATTAGGGATTTTATTTTTCATTGATTTCTCGCTAAAATATGTTTCCAATGAGAGTTTATTCATAATTTTTGGACATTTGATTGACTTATTATGATTTAATTAAGTTATGGTTGATTATTTGATTTAATTAATTCATTTAATTGATTAATTAAGCCAATTTGTGAATTATTAAATTTAGGCAAGTTTTATTAATGGTTTAATGCTCACTAGAGTTTATTAAGTTGATTTAAGGTTATTTGAATTAATTTGTTTAAAATTAATTTATTTAATTAAATTTGAGGTTTAGGATTTAAAATTTTAATTTTCATAAAATACAGTGAAATAAATTATGAAAATTTTTTATTAGATGTGCCGTAACCTTAATTTTATTTCCCCAAAGTTTCAATTTAATTGGATTAGTGATTTAAGAGTAATTAGGGTTTAATGGTCTTCATTTAAACCCATATTAAGGCTAAAATACTCAAAAATAAATTGGGTATTTTAGTTTTTATGGATTCTCTCATCAAGACGAATCCAAAGAGTCTTTATTTGCATTTTTCTAATTTATATTTATTTTTCTAGGATTTTTAGAAGTTCTCGATGATTTTAGTAATTTTTTAAATTCAGAAATCTGAATTTCCTCTTTAAACTAGTCAGCATTGACCTGGCAAAGCATGCCATGTTTCGCACACGAATTGGTCCACGTGGATCCCGCGTGAAAATGGCAGCGGGATGGGGTTTGATCCGTACAGTCTGATCAAATATCGGATGGTCCATAATTGATTCACTGTTCCTTAGGGATTTAAATCAAATAAAATGCGTAGATCTGAGTTGTCCATTCCTTGTTAAAAGAACGAATAGTATGGATTATGTCACCTTCCCTTGACGGTGAGAACTAACCACCATCCATGGTTTTGGCGTGATTTTGAGCGATCCAAGCATCAAAATTGGATGATCTCAATTGCAAAATGATCGTTGAAGGAAATCTTATTATTCTATACGGCTTGATCTCACTTGAGATCAAGTTTCCTTTATAAACTACCAAAGCTGAAAAGCTTAAAGAGAATGAGGAGTATGTTAATGGTGAACCTTGATTCCAGCTCTTCTAGGCGATGTGGTCGATTCGAAAAGCTTCAGATTAATGCAAGGAGGTAGTGTACCAAAGGAATTGGGCTATCTCCCTTTGGATTGCTCCGTAGACCACCATAGGCTCCGTCCGAATTGCGTTGATCATTCTCTAGTCTCCTGGTGGCAGGGGAAGCGAGGAAGGATTTGATTTGGATTGCCTTGAATCCTAAAATGTGTAGGTAGCCTCAATTTGGGGTGAAATCCATATCTTTGGATTTGACCATTGGAGGGTGTTTGATTTTGCTCTATATGTCACCTTGCTGATGATGAGGTGGCCTGGGAGAGGTCTTGAACATCTTCCCTAGCTTTGGTGAAGACTTTGGAATGAATAGGGGAAGGGGTTAGGCTTCCCTTCCACATTTCCATGCTTGGCCGATCCCTCTTCTTCTTTTTCTTCTTCTTTCTCTTTTTTTTTCTTCTCTTCTTTCTTACTTAGGGAGAAGACAACCTCTTCTTGGCTTCCCTTGCTTGCTTGCTGATTTCTTGCCTTTATTTGGAGGCAGCCTTTACTCTTAAGAGGTGAAGGGATGAGGTAGGAAGAGGGGAATTGAAATTTCCCTTCGTCCCCCTTTTTGTGTTTTTGTTTTCTTTTGAATTCCATTCTTTACATGGTTGATGGCATCACTATTAATTTCCTTGGGCTAATGGGTAGCTACCCATCTTCAAAAACTCAAGTGGATTTGAGTTTAAACTTGAACCCTTTTGACTTAGGTTGGAGTTTGAATCCAAATCAAATGCATTGATTCAATGCGTTTAGATTTTGATTTAATTTTTCTTTTTCATTTTTATTTTAATCATCATAAATTGATGATTAATTGATTTTTTTTGATTTGATCAATTGATTTAGATTTGAATTGATTTTGAATTTCATTTCATTTGAACGCATTTGACCTAAATGGTTTAAATTTTGTTCTAATTAAGTTCAAGTGACTAATTTGACTCAATTGGAATGGGTTTGACTTCCAATCATGTTTGATCACATGTGTGAAATGATTTAGAGTGATTGATTTCATTACTTTTTAGTTAAATTTCAATTTGATTTATTTGGATTTGATTTGAGTTAATCTAAATTGGAAATTTGGGTTGATTCCACCTAGGCTACTTAGGTTAAATCAAACCCAAGAAAAATTCCCTAGGTCACTAAACATAGTGTCTTAAGCATTGAATTAGGAGAAACTTATTTGAGGTTAAGATATCCTAATTATTAATTTCATATTGATGTTAATCTCATCCAAAAATGAGATCAACAAATGGACCCCAATATGTGTAGTGGATCGGCGAGAGTACAGTGTACATATTGGCGTTGATTGGATTGATCAATATACAAGCATAAGCTTGGGGTCAATGATTTTGATTTTGGTTTGGATTTGATTGTGAAAGATAGGCATATGTATGCCAATACTTGTTTTATTTTGATTCATTCTTAGAAACTTAACTCACTAAGTTCTAAGATCAATAGGAATGCCATTAGGAGTGGACCTAAGGGATGGTCTAATCCTAATGTGATCACTATACTCAAAGAAGTTGCCTTCAGGGGACTTACTCTTAATTGAGAATGATAGTGATCCATCCTGATTAACTAATAAGACAAGGCCTTTGATGGCATGATCCATCCTGATTAGCTAAAGAGAGGAGAGGGGTCAAAGTGTTGCTATCCAATCCTCAAAATTTTGACTTAAGGATAGGGGTCTTAATGACGTTATCCTATCCTTAGTCATTTGAATAGAATGCCGACTGGGGACTTATTCCCATATTATTAGTTAATAAGATGGGGCCTTTAAGGGCATGATCCATCTTAATTAGCTAAAGAGAGGAGAGGGGTCTTCAAAGATATGATCCAATCCTCAAAAGTTTTGACTTAAGGATAGGGGTCTTAATGACATGATCCTAACCTTAGTCATTTGAATAGGATGCAAACTAGGGACTTATTATTATATGATTAGCTAATAAGATGAGACCTTTAAGGGCATGATCAATCTTGATTAGCTAAAGAGAGGAGAGGGGTCTTTAAATAAATGATCCAATCGTCAAACTTTTGACTTAAGGATAGGGGTCTTAATGACATGATCCTAACCTTAGTCATTTGAATAGGATGCTGACTAGGGACTTATTCTTGTGTGATTAGATAATAAGATGGGGTTTTTAAGGGCATGATCCATCCTAATTATCTAAAGAGAGGAGAGGGGTCTTTAAAGACAAGATCTAATCCTCAAAATTTTGACTTAAGGATAGGGGTCTTAATGACGTGATCCTAACCTTAGTCATTTAAATATGATGCCAACTGGGGAATTATTCCTATGTGATTAACTAATAAGATGGGGCCTTTAAGGGTATGATCCATCTTGATTAGCTAAAGAGAGGAGAGGGGTCTTTAAAGACATGATCCAATCCTCAAAATTTTGACTTAAGGATAGGGGTCTTAATGACATGATCCTAACCTTAGTCATTTGAATAGGATGCCGACTGGGGACTTATTCCTATGTGATTAGCTAATAAGATGGAGCCTTTAAGGGCATGATCAATCCTGATTAGCTAAATAAAGGAGAGAGGTCTTTAAAGACATGATCCAATCCTCAAAAATTTTGACTTAAGGATAGGGGTCTTAATGATATGATCCTAACCTTAGTCATTTGAATAAGATGCTAATTAGGTAGCTAATAAAATGGGGACTTTATGGACATGATCCATCATGGTTAGCTAAAGAGAGGAGAGGGGTCTTTAAAGACATGATCCAATCCTCAAAAGTTTTGACTTAAGGATAGGCATCTTAATGACATGATCCTAACCTTAGTCATTTGAATAGGATGCCGATTGGGGACTTATTTCTATATGATTAGAAAGAATACCGACTATGAGACTTAGTTCTTTCTAGCTATTAGGAAGGCGTCTTTTGAGGACTTGATCCAACCTAAATAGCTTGTGTGAAGGAAAAATGGTCTTTGATGACTTGATCCTAAACCTCACACAATAGGAATGGTGCCATTAAAGGCTTGCTCCATTCCTATGGGAAGAAAGAGTTATGCCATAAAAGGATTACTCTAAGTTTATGAGAATGGTGCACAAAGGTTTACTCTAAACTCGTAAAGAAAGACATGAGAAAGGTGCCACAAAAGGCTTGCTCCCAACTCAATATATGTAAGGAAAGGTCCACAAAGGGCTTGCTCCTATCATATAGAAAGAAAGAGTTAAGCCATTAAAGGCTTACTCTAAGTTTATGAGAATGGCGCACAAAGGCTTACTCCAAACTCATAAAGAAAGACATGAGAAAGTTTCCACAAAGGGCTTGCTCCCAACTCAACATATGTATAGGAAAGGTGCGACAAAGGGCTTACTCCTATCCTACAGGTGATATGGATGAGGATAAGGTAAAGTGACTTAATTCCTAATCCTCAGAAGTTTTGACTAATAAGAAAGAGTGTCATGGACTTAATCCTTACTTAATTAGTCTAACTTGATGAAAGGGTAATGAAAGGTTTGCTTCTATTTCTTGATTTGACTAATACTCCTTACACATGAAGAAGTTTAGTGAAAAGGGCTTCAAAGAGTTGGAATTTATTTTTGAAGGAAGATTTGGGTATGTTTTGGACCCAATGCTTAACTATTCCATGAGCATAAAAGTTCATTATTTTATTATTATTATTATTATTATTATTATTATTATTATTATTATTATTATTATTATTATTTATCTTAAAGTTACAATGAATCATGCTAAATATCTAATTCACTCTAGAAAAGACATCATAGGGTACTAACCTGAGAATTCTACCTTTTTTTGAGCTTGCATGTGACTATGTAGTTCTTTAGGCAGTAAGAACCAAAGTCAACCAGTGCTTCTCAAATGGAATTTCTTTTTATTTTTGTTAGGACAAGTATTTCATTTTTACTTTATTGATATGAATCAACAGCTTATAAGGCCTTCTCTTGGATTCAATAAAGATCAAGAGATTCCTTTGAAGCTTTCTAAAGTGAATGAGAATCAAGATAAGCAAACTCTTGGATTCTTATGGAGACATTTTTGTATTTTATTTTTTTTGTCCCTAATCAATAAGGGAATTGAAAGGATTAACTTATTAGAGAAATTAATATTCTCTTGATAAGTTTGAAATTGAATTTCTTCAATTGATTTATTATTCTTTTAAAGGATTTTTGAACTGATATTTCATAAATGTATTTGACTAATTTCTTATTTTTGCATTTTTGATCCTTCTAAATTTTACTACAAGGTCTTTGAAATTACTTTAAAAGTAAATTTCAAGACTTTATATGTAGTAATATGATTATTTTTGAAATCATATTGAAGTTTCTTTTATTTACTTTTATTTTCTGGTAAGATTTTCATTATAACTCTCCACTTAATTAAAAGTGAGATTATAAGAAATCTTGATAATGACCTTTTGACAATTGTCACAATATTTTGAGATTTAATGATATGACTATGTAACAGAACATTCTTGTAAGGATTCTGAGTGTCATATCATATGCTTTAAATTATTCTTTTCTAGAATTATCTTGGTTTGATAATTTTCAGATAAATTATCCTTAAGGAGGATAATCTTATGCATGAAAGCCTTATTGATTTTGAAATAAAATATGGGTAGTATGAACCCATTTTCAAGGCAAAGAGTTTAGCCTAGTCCCATAATGTGGGTCATATGGATTTGATCATTTTTCTTTTCTTTTTCTATCCTTCATTTTCATTCATTTTTTTTAATGATGTTAGCTAACCAAGAAGAATGTTTTCTTCTCACATAAAGCCATCATTTCCTAACTTTTAATTTAACAAAATCTTGCTTTTCTTTTGGAGTTTGACCACAATTATCAAGGGACTACGTTTATTGAAATGACATCAAGCTTAAGTTTATAGACAATTACATCAGGAAATCATTTCAATTTATTTCCAGATAAAGTAGTCTTTAAACTCAAAAGATAGCTTGATGTAGTCATCAATAGCTGACTCATTAAAGAGTTAGATCATTAATATCAGATGTAAATCAATTTCTCTTATTTTTTTATTTATTTTTTTAGCTTGTCAATTATGGAATTAGATTCCTATTCAAATTATAGGGGTGCATCCCAAACTTGAAGACTATATAAATCTCCAAACACATCTAAATAACATTCATGCAATATGTTAGAGTGCCTTTTGAACTAAAAGTCAAGACCCTGACTACTTAAGAATTTTCAACTTGCAATGGATCTATGGTTCCATAAGTTTTCTTATTTATGGTTATAGGCCACTTGCAATGGAATTAGAGTATACTCAATGGAATCTTTGGCATATAAAGGAAATGGACCTCTGAAAATGAAGATCGATTATCCTTTTAACCTACCAAACGAGCTCACCTAATCATGGCAAAGGCTATGATGACAAAGTATCAAGCATCTGATTATTTTTGTTTAGCTAGAGATAATTTTTGACTTCTAACCCTACCACTTCATTTTGATGTGAAGGGTTTAAAGTCAAAATGACCACTTATTTAGAAATTTTAGACTCCATCCTTTTGTTCTTGGATATAGTCCTTCCATCCCTTTACTTTTCTTTCTTTCAACATTCTGATAACATTTCATTCTTTTTTTTGTGAACTATTACATTAGACCTTTTTCCTAGTTACAAGATTCACTAAGAAGATAGATGTATTTGACTTATTTTCATAATATTTCATTTTTCATGAAATGACTCCACTAAATGATTTGCTAAGATGTTAGATGTATTTGACTTTTTGTCCAAATACAACATTTGATTGATTGACTTATGATTCAAAGCTTTATTTTGCTTGATTGATCATATAATATTATCCAACATTTCAATTTATTTTTCATCATTTCATGGAACAAGAAATCTAGTAAAGCCATTTAAGATTGGTAAAATGACTTTCTAAAGATGTTACACTTTTGAATTCAAAATTATTTAATAGAGTCATTTAAGATTGGCATAATGAATTTCTTGAAAGCTTTACACTTTTGAAATCAAAATTTTTTACTAGAATCAAATATTTAGTGTGGTCATTTAGGAGTAGCTGAATGATATTCCTAAAGACTTAATACTTTAGGATGAATATGAACATCCTTCCATAATCAATATTTTTCTTCTTTTTCTTTCATTTGATTTTTTTTTAATTTTAATTTTTTTATTTGGGCTGGATAGGACCATCCAAGAATATTAAAGATGTTTCATGAATTCCTAAGTTGCTCTTTTATGTTTGACTTTTTGTCTTTAATCAATAATGTGATTGAGACAAAGTTCTTTTTCTAAGTTGAGTTTTCAAGATTAAATCTTCATGAAACTTAAAACTCCATTTTTTATTTGATTGAATTTACATGGCACCATCTTATCAAAGCTTGATTTGAATTAGGCCTATATAAATTTGCTCTCATGTTTATACTTGATGTGGACCGATGCACCCAGATCAACAAGTATTTTGGAGATTTTTGTTTTAGAATTTTCCACATTGACCAAGATGTTAATAAGGTCTTAGTAGTCTATCTTCATCATAGAAGATAACCCTAGAATCTTTTTATAGTAGAATGCCACATTAGGAAGTTACTTATAATCAAAGTAGGCAAATTACGTAATTATGTAATGCCTTGCTTCATTTCATTTATTTTTTTTGTTTTTTTTGCTCTTTTTTTTAACAGAGCATTATGATGCTTGATTTTGAAAGCAACTTCTCTAAGATGGGAAAAACATCACATATTCAAAATGACTTATTTTCCATTTCTTTTGAATGTCATTTGAGGTGGTATGACTCTACCATTTTGAATTTGATTTCAAGAATATCCCTTTTTGATATGGAGGGAAGGTAGGTCTAACTCTATCCTCAATAGATCAATAGACCTCATGTTTTATTCATTTAGAGGATCATCACTTAAAAGAGGACCCTCTAGGGCAGATGATGTGCTATTGGAAAGTCAAGTTTGACTTGTATTTTTTTAAAATTTTTTATAGCACATACAAGATTAAAAATAATCTCAGCTTGTAATAAAATGTTTGACCACCATGTTAGACATTAAGAAAATGTCAAGTGGGTCATAAGACATTGCAAAGGATTCACCTTAGATTCAATTTGTATTGAAAGCATATAATGCCTTAGTCTTTGAATAGAGAAAACTAAGGCTTTCTTCATTCATTTGGACTGTCAAAATCCTATGTGATTTATCTATCAACTAACCAGAGATAGAAGCTTCATACTATCACTATGAGAGATAGACATATCACCTTCAGGACCCAATCCTAAGGTCATGATTTCTTTAGAAGAATTAAAATCTTCATTCATTTTCCTTTCATGATTTGGCCTTCAAGTTAATTAAGGCTATTCATGGAATATCATTTCATTCAGTGGGAGAAAACTCCTATTAAGAAAGTCGATTTAAATTTATTGGTTTAAATTTCATTCATTTCAACTTTATCAGAAAAATCAGAATTCTCTTTCGCTACCCTCTCTTTTCTTCTATTGATTGGGAGCAAAAGTGAATCCTATCACTTTTTTTCCATGTCATCTTCCTCTTTTGACTCTTCTTAAGCTCTTAAGAATTTAAGTTTTAGAAAGGTCTAAAAGAGGGTTATCCCAAGTCACTCCCTAGAATTGGCTAAGTAGCTTGAATAGTTGATTTTCTAATATTATAGTGGACATGTTGAGATGAATTAAGATTAACACTGATTTGCATTTATATAAAATTTTCTTCTATAAGGGTAGAAGATTTACATTTAGTTCCTTAATCAACCTCTACCAAAGGTCAATAAGGCATTCTTTTGGGATGATTTTTTTTATCCCTCTTTTTATTTTCTTTTGAGTTGATTCTTATTTAAATACAATTCAAGCTTTAATCATGGTGGTAAGGGACAATAGGCACAACTATGCCTCCTTTTGAATTATATTTTCTTAGGATTTGAAGGAACTCCTTCATTCAATATACATCCTTAGGTATTTTGCATCTTTGACTGTAGTGGAACAAAGGGTATCGATTCAAGGACCCTGCCCTAATTTTCTTTAACTTTAGAGCCAAAGTAAGATCAAAGAAAAATTTTAACTTTGAGATTTTATTCTTGAGAATTGCTTTTCAAATTTTAAAGTAATTTTCAAACTTTTTTGAATTAACATTTCTTTTCCACATTGGAATGGTTTCAAATTCATCTTGACCAAATTTAGGTCTTAACAGAAATGAGTTGATTTTCATTTATTTCTCTCCAATTTTTCTATTTTGGAATTTAGTTATAGGACCCAATCATTTAAATGTGACAAACAAAGAGTTCTAGAACCTTAGTTCAGGATGTTGGATTGGCTCAACCAAGAATGAAATGGAGAGGTATCCAACAAAAAGAAAGGTAGTGTTGACCGGTGAGTGGCACTAATATACTATCAATATATAGAAATAACCATTTATTTCTAAAGATGGAGAGTGGATCCATTCCCCAGCGGAGTCGCCAGAAAATATCTCTATGGAGAAAAATTATGACATGACATAGAATTTAGGAATTTATTATTTAGATGATCAAATGCATCATTAAGGAATAAACATATTATCTAGAAAGATAAACATGTTTTCTTATAATGGATTCAACCATTTTGATAAAAGACTCCTAAGGCTAATGGGTCTTTCTTGTACCAGAGATTTTTTCCCTGAACTACATGGAAGGGTAGAACAGGGTATATTTTTAAACTGGGTTCATAGAGGTAAGCCCCTATAATTAATTATATCTTAAGAAGGATCTCATCCTAAGAATACTCTCAATTAAAGAAATAAGTTGTTATTTCTAAAAATTTCTAAGGTTGTTCCAAATGAATGATATTTTGAAACTTTCAATTAGAAATGATCAAATTGGAGAGAGAGTTCTTTTAGAGGCCAATTAGGATGAAGTAGGAAATGCTTATTGATACTGGGATGCCCAGTAGACATTTCAACTATCCTATGATTAGACTTCTAATTTGGGATTTAATTTTAGATTTTGAGTTATCATTTTCTTAGAAATCTAGAACTTAGATTTTAGTAGTACAAGACTGAAGAAATGATTAGGGTTGAATACTTATTCCTAAAAAGGATGCTTCAGAACCTAGTCTATAGGTGCTTCTAACATATGTCAGATACTCGATCTAGTTCTATCTTTGGGAATTATTAGTTATTCCTCTCACTTGAGGGAATTAACCTATCCCTGACTCTTCTAGACTTACAACCTGCATGAAAGGGTTGCCAGCTAACACCACCTAAGTACATTTTAAATTTATGAAGTCAAGTCTTATGAATACAAGATGGCTGTTATGTTACATTTTTAAGAAAGGAATCTATGAACTAAGACTCACTTCTTAATCCCTAGAATCATGTAGGGTATGAAGATGCATCTGACTAATGCATATTTTCTAGATTTTTATAAATTTTGACTCAAGATTTATTTTAGGCCATGGGTATGCATTTATGCCTAATGTCATGCAATTAAAAATGGTTATGTGCAAAATCAATATTAGTAGGTAGGCTTCCCCAAGAAGGTGGTCATCCTCATAGTGCATATGCCCCTTATGTGCAATGGGTGAAGTTGCACAATTCAAGGTATGAAAATAATATGATTTCATGGTTTCAAACATAATTATTTCTAATTGATTTTATGTTATGCCTAAGGCTTTAGTTTATAAAGTTTTGAGTTGTATTTATTTTATGTTTTAATTGGTTAAGTTTACTTGGGTAGAAAATTTAGTTTTCTCCTATGAGCCTACGTCTAGGCATTCATTCACAGAAAAGCACATCACAGAAAGACACCTAGAAAAGCAGGTTGATTCTATTACGTACCCAAAATAAATCAAACCAATCAAATTTATAAAAATAGGCCAATGCGGCTAGGTACCGCTGTCCACTCCAAAAGAAAGAAAATGGGCAGCCAAGCTCTGCTCTTATACAGCCCAGCCTAGAACTACAAGCTTAGATCTATGGGTCTTCTTTCCAAGATAATCTCCTTCTTTAGGGACATCCATCGGGCTCCATAGGGGACCACTGTACCATCTCCTGGTAGGGTCATCTCCTACTAATACTAGACCCCATATATCCTAACCTAATTCTAAGCTCAAATTCACATTTTAAAATTCAAAAAGAAATCCTAAGTCTTATGAAACAAATGTTAGGAAATACAGACAACGCACAACAATTATGTTGTACAAACATACGGGCTTAACATTAGTTGCTTGCCAAGCCCACCTATCTTATAGACTATGTTAAGGGAGATTTCAACGCCTGTAAGCAAACAATAATTTTTTATAATTTTTATTTATAACAATGATCCCTTTAACATAGTCCCCTGCAGAAAATAGAGTTAATTCTAGAAAGAACGTCCTACCATCCAGTCTAATGAGCAAACAAGCCTAGACATATAGTCTAAAGCAATACAACACACAAACATGTGAAGCACATCATATCACAACACATTACAAAGAATAAAAAGAAAATCATAGAAGGATCTAACATAAATCTAGAGTTCATGACCTAAATAATCTAGTGTATGTAGAAGATGGGCTTGTGTGGCGGGTCTTCACTAAGCCTCTTTTAGTTCAAGTTTCAATTTAGGGTTTGAATTTGTTTAATTTTTAGCTTTGGGTGGTTTCAATTCAAATGCTTTAGTAATTTATTTCCATTTTTATTCCATTTTATTTGGTTAAAATAATATTTAGGTTTTCAAGAATGAAGAATAAAATAGATCCCATTTTTGGATGGTATTCATTCTAATCTACATCCTAATTCCAAATGAAATCTTCATCCTAGGGGTCTAACTAAGATCCTTAAGTATCTTAGTTAGTTATTTTGATTTCATTTAGTTTATATTTAAATTTAGAATTATGTTTCATTTCTTTTTTTTTTTTGAAAATTTATATTTGATTTGATTCTTGATTTAGTTTTCAATTTAGTTTGGTTTGAATTATTTCATTTATTTTATTTGAATTAGTGGTTTAACTTTGGTTTATTTCATTTAGTTTAATTTGAATTAGTTTATTTGGTTTAAATTAATCTTTTAGATTATGTCATGTTGAGTTTATTTAGTTTAGTTTATGTTAACCTAAAGCACTTAGGTTAAGGTTTATGTTCATTATTGGAATGGATTAATTGTAAATGTTAGGATTCATTTATATTAATTCAATTCACTTAATTATGCTTTATTAAGTATTATTAATCCCTAAGCATTAAGTTTTTTTACTTAGGATTATTAAATAAGCTTTCCCTAAGGGTTTTTGATGTTTAATTAAGATTATTTAGTTTATTTGATGGTTTAGTGGATTAATGAATTTTATTAATTCATTATTTGATTAATATTTACTTAGGAACTTGAAAATTCAACAATTTCCAATCCACATATCAATTGGATTTGAAATTTTTCTAGCAAGTGGGGTTTCATGCCAACTTCATGTGTCTAAAGTTTCATCTTGATTAGATTTATTATTAGGATATAATTAAAGTTTTAATTATTTTATTAAAACTCAAATTAAGTTTAATTTAATGAAGTTCAGTTAGGAATTTTATCTTTTATTGATTCCTTACCAAAAAATATTTCCAATGAGAGTTTATTGATAATTTTTGGGCATTTGGTTGATTTATTACGTTTTAATTAAGTTCTAGTTGATTATCTGATTTTATTAATTCATTTAATTGATTAATTAAGCTAATTTGCGAATTATTAAATTCAGGTAAGTTTTATTAATGGTTTAATGTTCACTATTGTTTATTAAGTTGATTTAAGGTTATTTGAATTATTTTTATGAATTAATTTGTTTAAATTTAATTTATTTAATTAAATTTGAGGTTTAGAATGTAAAATTTCAATTTTCATAAAATACACTGAAATAAATTATGAAAACATTTTATTAGGTGTGTTTTAACCTTAATTATATTTCTCTAAAGTTTCAATTCAATTAGATTAGTGGTTTAAGAGTAATTAGGGTTTAATAGTTTTAATTTAAACTTAAATTAAGGCTAAAATACCAAAAATAAGTTGGGGATTTTAATTTTTATGGATTTCTCTCATCAAGATGAATCCAAAGAGTATTTATTTGTATTTTTTGATTTAAATTTATTTTTCTATGATTTTTTGAAATTATGAATGATTTTAGCAATTTTTTAAATTAAAAAAATCTGAATTTTCTCTTTAAACTAGTCAGTGCTAACGTGGCAAAGCGCATCGCGTTTCACATGCTGATTGGTCCACGCAAGATCCAGGTGGATCCCACGTGAAAATGGTGGCGGGATGTAGTTTGATCTGGATGGTCCACGATTGATCCACTATTTTTTAAGGATTTAAATCAAATAAAATGCCTAAGTCTGAGCCATTTGTTCCTTTTTAAATGGAACTGATGGTCCAGATTATGTCTCCTTCCCTGAACGGCAAGAACCAACCACCTTCCGTGGTTTTGGTGTGATTTTGAGCGATCTAAGCAACAAAATTGGATGATTTCAATTGCAGAACGTTCATTGAGGGAAATCCTATGATTGTATATGGCTTGATCTCACTTGACATCAAGTTTCCTTCATAAACTACCAAAGATGAAAACCTTGAAGAGAATGCGGAGTACGATGGTGAAATATTTTCATCTTCAACTATCTTGAAAAATAAATGAAAATAAAATACACGCTTTGGTTGGACACCACATAAATCCACAGATGTTCTTATTAGGGTGATCGGGTACGACATTGAGGAATGATGTACTATCCCGAGAGACAGAAGTCATCATCCTACAATGGACCTAATCACCTAATAAGGACTCCTAAGGATAATAGGTCTTCAGATGTACCAGGTATTCTTCCCCTACTTTACATGGAAAAGTAAAGCAGAGTTTATTTTAAATTGGGTTCGTTAAGTTCCTTATGGAGGCAAGCCCCCATAGTTAATTACATCTTAAGGAATGAGATTCCTTAATAATACTCTTGATTAAGATAAGTGATCATTGTCTCTAAAGATTTTAAAGATAAGACTATTAACAAATTGGTTATTTTTAGAAGATCAAGTGGGATTGATCAAAAGGATGGAGTTATTATCAAAAGCAAAGAGAGATAAGTAGGGGATGCTTACGATGCTAGGAAACTTAGAGAGAATCCCAAACTATCTTATGGTTAGGCTTTATATTTTTGAAATTTGAAGAGAGTTAATTGTTTGAGTTGAATTTTTATTAGAAATATAAGGCTTACAATTTCATAATACAAGATCATAGAAATGATTAAGAGATGAGGATTTATGCTTGCAGCCCGCAAAGGAAAATAGCAATCTCAAAACTTAAATCTAGGGAGCTTTGGTGAGGGCTAGAGCATGAGCTAAATTTAAGGTGAAAATGGGTATATAGTTTACCTCTACAAGAGAGGATAAACCACTCGACTATTGGACTTACAATTGCCTAGGGGTGGTTGCCAACTAACTCCTACGATTTTAAATACATGTAGGAAAGTCTTATGCTTTGTAAGATAACTAGGCTATTGTTTATTTAGACAAATACTAAGTCTTTAAACACACTCCCTAAGAGACTAGATTATGTTGGGCATGAACAATGACTTAAATCTAACGCAAATTTTTGTTAAGTTTTATTTTCATTTTTGGATAATTCATTTGACACAGGCTATGGGATTCATATGTCTAATGCATGAGAAATTGGTTAAAGGCCAAAATCAGCAAGAAGGAGGTGTGTTTTCACCATGGCTCTCAAAGGTCAAGTAGTGTTCTTTGGCAAAGGTGGGAGCCCTCCATAAGCAAGAGTGAACCAAGATGCTTTTTTTATGCATGATGTGAGACAAAAAATATTTATCTAAGGGGTTGTTAAATATTTAATTTCTTGATTTATGTCCTAGGCTTTAGGTGATGTTATGAGTAGTTAATTTTTAATTTTGAGTTGATTAATTGGATAGAATTTTTTTTAAAAGCCTAATCACATCCAGGCCTTTCATCAAAGCAAGGAAGAAACTAGAAAAATCATGCCATCTTAATGAACAAGCTAAAAAAATATCAAATAATTTTATAAAGCTAGCGCAAAAGAATAAGAGGCCGATGTGGTCAGGTACCATCGTACAACCTAAAAAGAAATGTGGGTAGCTGAGCTCTACCCTTATACAACCCATGTTATAATTGAATAGTTATAATTTAGAAAGAATTCATATTATGGGGTTCTTCATCCTTCATTTCTTCTTTCTTTCTTTTCTTCATTTCTTTCTTTCTTTCTTTTTTTTCTAATTTCTTCATTTGGACTTGGGATGTGGTTGCTCCAAGGTTTCACATGGTACATAAGACATGGTCTTTTGACAAATGTTCACCTTAATCCCCCATAACATTCATTCCAAATCTTAATTACAAAAATGTACATGAAAATAAGAAATGTAAAATCTAACTAAATATGCAAAATAGAGATTAGCTAAACACACTACATAATCCCAAGCAGCTATAGGAATAAATTGGACTTAGCACCCCACACATGGGCAACCAAGTCCATCTATCCTAATTTGGATCATGATTAGGTGTATAAGCAACCCGCATAGCAAAAATATTTATATTTTTATTATAACACCCCTTAAGCATAACCCCTTACAGAAGACAATGATTAGACTAATATCGTCCTATCATCTAGTCTAAAATATTACATCACAAAATAAAATCAGGCATCGAACCATGCACCGCCCTAACATAGAGCTAGAAATAGTGACTTATCCTAATGTGTGTGCCATTTAAGGCTTGTGTGGTATGTCTTAGCTAGGCTTTAAGGTTGGAATTTTTTAAGTGTGAAGGACTCAACTTAGAGGGTGATTTCATTTAAGTGATTTAGTTGATTTGTTAATTTTATTTGATGATTTGATTTGGTTTGAATGAACCTACAATTAATTACTAAGTGTTGTAAAGAGAGAAAAAGAGAAGAGAACTTCTCTTTCTTCCCTACCTTAAGTAATTTCTAAGGTAGATTCATTAATGATTTTTCTTTAGTAAATATTTTATTATGTGTTTTAATTAATCCTAAATTTATATTTGTTTTAAATAAACCTATTCAATAAGAAAGGCATTTTAAGATTAATTAAGGTGTATTACTATCACAAAACACACAAACATTTTATTCATTCCAACATGTATACCATGCATATGAAATGATCCTAAGCATAGCTATACATGTAAATGCAAATCTTATCACACCTTAATGATGAATGGAAAGAGATATTGTTTAGAAAATTTTGGATATTCCATGAATGTATGATTTTGTTATGTAGAAAAGGGAGGGATTCTTTTATCCATTAATCAAATGTAGATTTAAATGTACGAAAGACATAAGTGAGTACGACGCCATTATTTTCTACATCAGGGGTATAAGGCACAAGAACTTCTTGGGGCTATTTAAAGCCTCACAACCTTGCGATGTCTAGACTAATATACCACTTTTCTTAAATACATGTGCGTGTACAAAAAAGAAAATAAATGGATGAAGAATCATGCAAAAGATTTTTGTTTGTTAATTTGATTTTGGTTGTATCATTTACATGTGCAATGTGAGGATCCTTCTTAAGTCATAACATAGATGTGTATAGGAATAGATTTAAGCAAGTGTTATGTTCTTTTCAAATGAACTATACACTTTACAAATCCTATACAAACCCATGTTAAGAAAAGAGAAGAAAATCACATAACACATTTTTATGCTATAATCACATGCAAGCTTATAAGTATTTATAAGTAGCATACTTTCATTTATAATCTTTGATTTATAAGTTTTGAAAATAATTTTTGATTTAATAGTGGTAATATCCACTTATATTCTTACTTTAGCCAACGCATGCAATTTGACAGAAAGGAAACATTTTATTTTAATTGATTTTTCAAAAAGATATGAATGCATGATTTCATATGGCATACAACATTTAACATGCTTGGAAAGAAATAAAGTGATGTAAGCATGTAACTTCATTCACCCTAATTAATTTCTAAAGCTAATCTTATAAAATAAGATCATTTAAAGTGAATCAAAATTCTTTAAAGAGATTTTTTATTTTATTTTTGGATTTGATTTGAAAATGATTTGAAAGAAAGAGTTGCTGGTTCTAACCCATTTTCCCCATGTGTGAATTGATTTATTTTAATTTTTAGAATAATTAGATTGATTTTATATTTTGTTTAGGTTAAGTGTAAATTAAATCCATTAATTACCCCTTACCTATACCACTTTAAAATAATTAATCATATAATTATAAGCCAACATATGATATGCAATCACATGGAATTTAAATCAGGAATTCACCTAAGAAAGAAAGGGGCCTAATGCAATTGGCTCACAATTATTGATTAATTAAGCTAAATTAAGTACTTTCATAACCTTCCCACACATGTGAGTTGGAAATGATTTCTTTAAATCTACTTTAGGAAATTGAACACCTAAGGGTCTATCCAGCAAGAGATTGATTTTGAAAGTTTGATTAAGCTAATTAAGTAGATCATTAGTGGATTAATCCTTAATTATGTTTGAATTAAGTTAGAAAGGGGGTTTAGAAAAAAACTTAGGAAAAATATCCCAAACCCATTCCATAAACCTCCTACTTACTTAAATAAAGATTAATTATCTCAATTAAGTGGTTAAACAACTGTTCACATGCTTAATTACTATTAATTGCAATAAGGGGATGATTAGGAATTCATTAATTGATTTTTATAATTAACTCATTAATAAATTCTAAGAAAATTGGGGGAGGAAGAAGTCATCCCCCTAAACATGTTTGTGAAATTTGAAATTAATTAATCAAGTAATTAGGATAATTAGATTTTCAATTAAACTCTAATTAAGAAAAATACACTATTCAAAATCAATTAGAAAAAATTTTATTGGATTCCCCTCTCAATTATCTTTAAAATGACCTCGAGTTTGCATTTTTTTTGGGTTTTTCTACATTTAGTTATGAATTTATGAAGTTTTTGTGATTAAGGGTAATTAAAATGACCTAATTAAATATCTAATCCCGTCGGCGCCACATGGGCTGCTGACGCGGTGCATGCTTTCCATGTGGCATGATAAGATTGGGTATTTACGATGTCACATTGCACGCCGCATCAGCCGGCGGTGCTACGCACTTTCCCTTGGGCCGTCTCTTCAAGGATCAGATGGACAGGATCAAACCCGTGGTTATAAAAGATTAAATTAGCAGATTTAGTGTGATTTAATCAGGGCCGTCCATCCAAAACATGCAGGATGGATGACCCATGATTCATCCCTACCTAAGCTTGTGAGAGACAGAGACCGTTCATCCTTTATGGCTTTATCCGAGCTTAGTTGAGCTCGAATTAGGCTGAGATTCAACCACACCATCTAGAAGCATGGGGAAGGACATCCAATGGTTGAATTCTATTAGGATAATAATTCCCTTCATAAAAGACCAAGCAATTTTCAACTTAAGCTCGATTTTGAGTTATATCTCGTCGGAGGCTATCACCGGAGCTTCCAATAGAGAAAGTATCTTTGTCTAGTAGAGACAAAGCTCTGTTGAAGGTTTCAAGCTTCAATTTGAAGTAGATCTCCCAATTATCCAAGCTCCCCTTCAATGGCTTATAGCTTCGATCAAACTCCCCCTTTCTGTGGCGTGGAGACTTGGGAAAAGCTTTGGGTAAGCTCGACCTGGTGCCTTGATGGTGCTTGCAAGAGCAATTAAGGTTTGATTGAGGATTAAGTGAAGTGGAAATTTCTCCTACCTCCCCTATTTTCGGCTTAAGCAAAACTAAGAGAGGGAAATTGGAGAGAGCTTAGAAATGCTTAGGGAACTTTGTGAATGCTTGCTTTTGATCCTCTGAGCTCAATCGAATTCAAGGAAGGTGGTTTGAGTGGGAATGAGGAGGAGTATATCTCCCCCTAATTGGATTGGATGGCCGAAGCTTGTTCTTCCATTTTTGATCAATTACTTTGATTGAATGTGTTGTTTTAGTTGTTAGGAGTGCCATGTGCTTTGATTTTGGCCGAGGAGTGGAATGGAAGAGGTGCACATGTGTTAAATGAGTGTAGGAGGTGATCCAATCGGAGAATTTTGATTAAAGGGGTCGGTTTGGCCTTGGGTTGGGTCATGGCTGACCCAAACCCATTGGGTCATGTGCACCACGTCCCTTGGTGTCCATGTGGTCCACTAGGAGCATGCCAAGTGGCCATGAGAAGGAATTGGCTAAATTCCAAGTGAATTTGGCCATAAGTTACCCTTTGACCCAAGGGTAAAATGGTCATTTGGCCTTGATTTTGATTTGGACAGATTTGAGATATTTTAAAAATAGGTTGGGCCAAATTTCAAAGAATTTGGAGTTGATTTGATATGATTTGGCTCAAGTTGACCCATTTAGGCCAAAATGGGTCAACTTGGGTCAAGTTGACCAATTAGTCAAATTAGGTCAAACCATGGGTTAGGTCAAGTTGAAATGATCATTTGGAATGATTTGGTATCATTGGTTTGGTTCAATTTAGTTTATATTTGATTTTGGTTCATTTGAGTTCACTTAGGTCAAATGGGCCAAGTTGACTAATTTGACCCATTTGACCCAATTGGGTTAGGTCATGGGTTGGTTTAGGCTTGGTTGATCATTTGAAATATTTTGCAAGCTTTGGTTTCAATAATTTTGGTTTAGTTTGAATTCAAGTTGATTTGACCTATTAGGTTAAGTTGGGTTCATGGTCAATTGGGCTAGGTTGGGTCTAGTTGGCCAATTGAGGCTTTGGTCAAGTTCAACAAGTGATTTTGAATGAAATGGACCCATTGGTTGCAATCAATTTGGCTTAGATCAAGATTTGACACATTTTGAATTTTTAGGTCAACTTGGGTCAAGTGGCCAATTTGGCTTGGTTTGACTCAATTGATGACTTGATCATGTTCAATCATTGATGATGAATTGGTTTAGATCAATGGTTTCAATCAATTTGGCCTATGGTGGATTTTGGCTAGTTTAAGTTTCATTTGGGTTAAGTGTTGACTTGGTCAAAGGTTAGATTTGACTTGGTTTGACCCAATTTGAGTGATTGATCATCATATGATGATTATTGCTCACAATGTGAGGCTTAGATGGGCTTAGTTCAATCCAATTTGGGTAGGATTAGAATTTGGCTCAAAAAAGTGCTTTAGGTCACTTTGGGTCAAGTGGGTCAATTGGCTTGATCAATGCTTGATTCAAGTTTGGTTGAACTCACATATAGACCTATGATTGAAATACAAATCCATTTGCAAGTGATTTGGAGTTAAATAATTTTTGATTCATTTGTAATTTCAAGTTCAAAGGATGAACATGGGTTTGATTTGGGTTTGAGTTTTGAATTTAGTTTTGGTCATTTGAATTTATGTTTCATTTATATTTATGAATATAACTGGGTTATTAGAAAATCTTTTGAATTTGAAGTGATTTGAATTTGATTTGGTTAAGTTCCAGAATTTGACTTGAATGATTTTATGTTAGATTTTGGTTGGATTTGGATTTGAGTTTTGGAATTGATTTGAATTTGAAGTTGATTTAAATTGGAAGTTTGACTTGAAAGAGGGAAGTAAAGATTTGGTTCAAGCTATATGGTAGGCAAGGTTTCCTAACACCCCTAAGGCATAATCTATTACTATGGTTAACTCTTCTAAGTCTCTAGGGTTAGGTTAAGTGTTCACCTAATCACTAGAAGTGTCTTAAAACTAAGGAACTCTTAGTGTCTAAGAGGAGTCCTATATCCAAGATGGAGAAATTGAAAGCTCACACCAAAAGTGAGGTCAACAAGTACATTATTGGCGAACTTTGATTATGGTGGTTTCAGGTGATGGGGTCAACTTGAAAAGCTTCAGATCAATGCAAGAAGGTCGTGTACCAAAGGAATTGGGCAATCTCTCTCCATATTTCTTCGTAAACCACCATAGGCTCGATCTAAATAGTGTTGATCATTCTCTGGCTCCCGGCGATTGGGGAAGCATAGAAGGATTCGATTTGGATCGCCTTGAGCCCTAGAACGTGCAGGTAGCCTCAATTTGGGGTGAAATCCACTTCCTTGGATTTCACCATTAGAGGGTGTTTGGTTTTTTCTCTATACACCACTTTGTTGGCGACGAGATGGTTGGGGAGAAGTCTTGAACATCTTCCCTAGCTCTTGTGAAGACTTTGGAATGAATAGGGGAAGGGGTTAGGCTTCCATTCCCCATTTCCTTGCTTGGCCGATCCCTCTTCTTCTTTTTTCTTCTTCTTTCTCATTTTTTTTCTTCTCTTCTTTCTTTCCTAAGGAGAAGACAACCTCTTCTTGGCTTCCCTTGCTTGATTGCTGATTGTTTGCCTTTATTTGAAGGCAGCCTTTACTCTCAAGACGTGAAGGGATGAGGTAGGAAGAGGGGAATTAGAATTTCCCTTCTTCTCCCTTTTTTGTGTTTTTGTTTTCTTTTGAATTCCCTTCTTAACATGGTTGATGACATCACTATTAATTTCCTTGGACTAATAGGTAGCTGCCTATCTTTAAACTCAAGTGAATTTGAGTTTAAACTTGAACCCATTTGACTTGGGTTGGAGTTTGAATCCAAATCAAATGCATTGATTCAATGTGTTTAGATTTAGATTTAATTTTCTTTTTCATTTTGATTTTAATCATCTTCAATTGATGATTAATTGACTTTTTTTGTTTGATCAATTGAATTAGATTTGAATTGATTTTAAATTTTATTTCATTTTAACCAATTTGACCTAAATGGGTTAAATTTGGTTCCAATTAAGTTCAAGTGACCAATTTGACTCAATTGGAATGGGTTTGAACTCCAATCATGTTTGATCACATGTGTGAGGCAATTTGGAGTGATTGATTTCATTTATTTTTAATTAAATTTTAATTTGATTTATTTGTATTTGATTTAAGTTAATCCAAATTGGAAATTTGGGTTGATTCTACCTAAGCTACTTAGGTTAAATCAAACCCAATGAAAATTCTCTAGGTCACTAAACATAGTGTCCTAAGCATTGAATTAGGAGATTCTTATTTGAGGTTAGGATATCTTAATTATTGATTTTAGATTGATGTTAACCTCATCCAAAAATGTGGTCAACATGGTTCAATTTGGGTTTATTAGGTGTTGGTTTAATATGATTCACTTAGGTGCATTTAGGTCAAGTGAACTAATTAGCCAAATTGGGTTGAAAATTAGCATGAGATATGTTCAATTATATGTGTGGAGTGATTGTAAGTGTTTAGGTTGGATTAGTTTGATTGAATTTGATTTTAGCTTTATGTATAAAACCACTGCCTTTGCCGGGTCCCAAGTCTTAGATGTGAAAAGTTGATGGTTATGATAGGCAGTCGACAGCCAGCGTAAAACTTGCCGAAGTAATCATGACATGAATTCTTTAAAACATTATGTTAATGCTAGGGCATCCTGTGGAAGCAATGCACTATGTGGCCTGAATACAGTGAAAAGTGTGCAAGGGCCACTGCATTGGCGCCCATGTGTAGTGTAAATAAGCAAGGGTGCCCACATTATGGACGGATGCGGGCAAAGAAGTTAGTTCATGAAACTAGAATTAGATTAGGAACTTGGAATATATGTACTCTTATAAGTGAATTAATGAAATAAATAGATATTATGATTCATAGAAAGATAAATATTTTATGTATTCAATATACTAAATGGGAGAAGGCCAGAGATATTGATAGTTTAGGTTTTAAAATTTAGTATTCAGGTAAAAGTCGTATTAAAAATTGTGTATGTGTGTTTATAGATAAAAATTTTAAAGATAATATTATAAATCTTAATCGGATTGGAGATAAAATTATAGCTCTAAATATTATTGTTGATACTAATATTATCAATGTTATAAGTGGTTATGCTCCTCAACTTGGTTTGGATGTAGGCTCAAAAGAAAATTTTTGAAATGAATTAGAGGGATTAATATAAAAGATATCTCTTTAAAAAGTTATTTATTGGAGGAGATTTAAATGGACATGTTGGAAGAGTGGTAGAAGATTTTAAAGTATTCATGGTGGTTATAGATTTAGAGCGACTAATGAAGAAGATAAGACTATATTAGATTTTGTTTGAGCCTATGATTTTGTAGTTGCTAATACTTTATTTAAAAAATAGATGAGGATATTATTACTCATAAAAATGAATATAGTAAAACACAAATTTATTATTTTCTAATAAGATAAATATATTATTTAGATTGTAAAGATTGTAAGGTCATTCTGAGTGAAAGTTTAAGTACCAAACATCAACTATTAGTTTTAGATTTTAAGATGAATGATTGGAAGATGAAAAATAAATCAAATTATTGTCCTAGGATTAGATGGGGGCACTTAAAGAACACTAATAAAAATATTTTTAAGAGCAAGCTACAAGAGCTTATAATTTGAGATGTTCATAAGGATGCTAATGTTATGTGGGAAAAAGTAGGAAGTGAAATTAAGAATGTTACAAAAAATGTGCTTGGAGAATTAAAAGGGAAAGCTTTTTTTAATAAAATAGTTATTGGTGGAGTCAAAATGTGCAAGAAAAGATAAGAAATAAGAATCATTGTTATAAATCTTGGTTTAGATGTAAAAATCAAACAATTGGGAAAGATATAAAGTGAACAGTAGAGATTCTAAGAAAGAAATATAAAATGCAAAAAATTTAGGTTTTAGTAATTTATACAATAGATTGGATACCAAAGAAGGTGAAAGATGTATGTATAAGTTAGCCAACCAAAGACATAGGAGAAGTAAAGATTTAGTTCAAGCAAAGTGTATTAAGGATGAAAATCATAAAGTGCTTTTCTTAGGAAAGAATATTGAAAATAGGTGGATGAGGTATTTTGATAAACTTTTCCATGAAGGATATGAAAATATGATTGATTTTAGTAATCTTAAGACCTTAAACAAAAATAAAGAATTTTGTTTTTATCATTGTGTTAGTAAACTTTAAGTTGGAGAAGCTTTAAAAAAAAAGAAGTGTGAAAAATAGTAGGACTTGATGATATTCCAATAGAAGTGTGGAAATGTTTAGGAGATTAAAAAATTTCTTGGCCTACAAATCTTTTTAATATTATTTAAAGGCTAAAAAGATGGTAGATGAGTGGAAAAAGAGTTTGTTGGTTCCTATATTTAAGAATAAAGGTGATGCACAAGAGTGTACAAATTATAGATGAATTAAGTTAATGTGTCATACATCAAAATTATGGAAGAGAGTAATTGAGCATAAGTTATGATGTGATACAAAAGTTTTTCAAAATTAGTTTGGTTTCATGCTAGGTAGATCTACTATGGATGTATGTTAAGAGGTTTGATGGATAAGTATAGAGAAAGTAAGGAGGAGCTGCATATGATATTTGTTGATTTAGAGAAAGCTTATGATAAAGTTTCAAGAGATGTTCTTTGGGGAGTTCTAGAAAAGAAATGAGTTAATATTGGTTATATTCAAGTCATTAAAGATATGTATATTAGACTTGTTAGTTGTGTCCAAACACAAGGAGGATTGACAAAATATTTTCCTATTTCAGTTGGATTACATCAAGGATCAGCTTTAAGCCCTTATTTTTTTGCTTTAGTTACGGATGTTCTTACTAGGCATTTACAATAAGATGTACCTTGGTGTATTCTTTTTGTTGATGACATTCATCTTGTTGATAAGACTAGAGTGGGAGCCTAAGAGAAACTTGAATTATGGAGGTCAACCTCAGAGTCTAAAGGTTTTCATTTGAGTAGATCTAAAGCTGAATATATGGAGTGCAATTTTAGTTATAGAATTTCTAATATTGGTGTTCTGATATTGAGTGATCAAGTTATTAAAAGAGTGAGCGATTCAGATATCTAGGCTCTATTGTTCAAAATGATGGTGAAATAGAAGGAGATGTTATTAGTAGAATTCAAGTTGGATGGTTGATGTGGGGAAATGCATCTGGCATGTTGTGTGATAGAAAAGTACCACTTAGACTTAAGAGAAAATTTTATAAGATGGTGGTAAGATATGCAATGATTTATGGTGTAGAATGTTGGCCAATAAAAGAGAAGCATTAGACTAAGTTAAGTGTTGGAAAGATGAGGATGCTCAGGTGGATGAGTGGCTTTACTCTTAGAGATAAAATGCGAAATGATTATGTTCAGAAAAAATTTGGAGTAGCTCTAGTGCTAGATAAGATTAGAGAGATTCACCTTAGATGGTTTGGCCACAGAAACCATTGGTCGTCCGATGACTTGGTTAGAAGTGTAGATGTATTAGATTTGTCTTATGTTAAGAAAGGTAGGGGTAGACCTAAAAAGACTTGGTTAAGATGCATAAAAAATGACCTTAATTTACTTGAATTAAATGAGAATTTGACACATAATAGGACACAATGAAGAAGAAGGATTCATGTAGCTGACCCCACATGGTGGGATAAAGGCTTGTTGTTGTTGTTTTATAGGGTTTAATTGGATCAACTTGGGCTAAGTGAGTAATTGAACAAATTAACCACTAATTAAACATCAATTAAGTTCAAATGGTGTTCCAAATGGTTTGTACAAGTTTAATTTTAAATGGTTTTGGTTAAATTTGGGTTTTCCCTTTTAGACTCAAATAGAACAAGTTGGGTGAATTAAACCAATTGTCCAAATTGGACTTTAATTGGGTATGGTTTAGTCATGATTGGCGTTTTTAATGTCATATGGTTGGCTAGTTGAAATTAGTTTGGATTTTGTTGAGGTTTGGGCCAAGGTGACCTAAAATGGGTAAAATGTGTTAATTTTGTCAAAATGGGCCAACTAACCCATTTGAAGCTAAAGTGCTTATTTGTGTTTGTTTTTATTATATTTATGGTCAAGATTTGTTTAAAATCAATTTGGTTTGTTGTATGGAGATTTTGATTTGAGTATCCCCTTAATCATTAGAAGTGACTTAAGACCCATGTGAGGAAATCTTAGTGCCAAGATAAAAATCCTAAGACTAAAGAAGAGTGTGTCAACCTCACTAAAAGTAAGGCCAACATGATATTTACTTTATCATGTAAATTTTAATATTGAGTTCAGGTTATTTGTGAACTCCTTACAATTGGATGATGCCATTACTATTAATAAATAGATTGAAGATGAATTCCTAACATAGTTTAGATTGATGTAAGTTATCCTAATTATGATACTATTTAATGTTAAATTCATTGGATACATTTTATTATATAGCTCCACTTACTAGGTTTATAATTAGACTAATAGGGTGAAGAACTATGGCATTCATGATTTTGCTTAAGGACACAAGCGAGTTATGAACATATGGTTTCTTTTTTATGTGAATGGGTATATATTCTACACTAGTTCTTGGTATGAAGGAATAAATACACATTTAGATGATGAGATAGATTATTATAAAGTTTTATAAGTGATTGTGAAATTATAGTATCCTTGTGTAAATGAGAAAAGTGTCTTTTTTATTCAACTTTGATTAGTTTGATTATGTTCCTAATCATTGAATAAGATCACATAAGTCACATGGCATCATCAAAATGAAATTGAGGAGAAAATATGCTAAATTTGATCTATTCATTGCTGCACATAAACCCAGTTAAGTGTATTACCTTAAATATCTTGGAAGAATAAAAAGAAAAAATAGATTGGGTAGTGGTGATTAAGATTAAGCCTGGAACAAGAGTTAAAATTTAAAATATTATTGATCTTGCTCATCAAGATGAGAAGAGGGCATGTGTTAGACTTCCAAAGATAATGTTAAGCAAATGATAAGCTTACAAGATATTATTGGTGATTTTGAAGAAGATATGTAAGCTGGCAATGAGCACCGTGATGATGATAATGAGAAGATTTTAAATTATACTTCTAGTGAATTATCAAAGAAAACTACACGACATGTACATTATAGGTAAAATGTTTTTTATTTTACATTTTACAAATTGTATAACTAAGCTTTATTTCTTTTTTTTTGTTTAAACCAAGGATGTACTTTTACTTTACTTTATTCATATACTATAATTATGCACAATCCTTTTTAAGTTAAATACTTAGAGTGTGCATTTTTTATTTTTCTAGATAATATAATTATGCACTGCCTTTTTAAGTTTAATACTTATAGTAAAATACTCTTGCTGATTGTATTTATTATAGATGGAATCAGGTGGTGGTAATGATGTCAATTATGGATCAATGATGAGTATTTTTATGCTGAAGAAGAATACTATTTCTTGCCATTATTTTTTGACTACTAGCACTATCACCACCATGACCTCCATATCGATCTCACCACCCCATACCAATGAACCTACACATAGGTGAGCCTATTATTCCCCAAATCTTATTGACACCACTCCATTTTAACCATTTTATCCCTAAATAAGTCATAGGGTGCCCAACTATTACCATTCACGACCACCGTCCATCCATGCTTATTGAGCACAATGGAATTAAGATGCCCACTTCATGCACTTTTATTGACACTGATAAAGATACATAAGTTTTGATGCATTACTTTTAGTTTTCTAATATATGTAATGTTCATTAAAGTTTCTTTCATAAGTTAAATCCATTAAGGAAAATGAGACATAAAATAAGAGGTATAATAAAAAGAAAATTTGATGCTCCATATGTATCATGTTAGAAGATACAGATAGTGGTGTTCAATATATGATTTAGGGAATTTAAGGTATTAACCAAACACTTTGTACTTATATGATAGATTATGCTCAAGGTTTACTTATTCTTAATAAAATGTTTTATGTTAAAAAGAATTGGTGGTTGTCTCAGAAAAACTAGAATTTTATATGAACATTTGAGGTAAATTTAAGCTGGGGTATTTATGAATTTTTAAAGTTACAACTTTAATTTTAAATTTTTATAGAAATTTAGCTACAAAAGCATTTTTAATACATTTTAATAAATAAGCAAGCAACCAAGCAAATAAATAAGAGACAAGAAGCATACAAAATTGGGATATGGTTTGGCCAAACTGAAAAACTAGCCTACACCCACACCTATTCGCTCAGACTAGGAATTCACTAATAAAAAATAAATTACACCCAATCTCTTGTACTTTCTTACACTAGGAAAGTACAAACCCAACAATAATAAATTCATAAAACAAGAAAAAAAGATACAAATTAAAATATCTATCTATCAAATTTTAAAATAATTTTAAATTTTTAAAGTTACAACTTTAATTTTAAATTTTTATAGAAATTTAGCTGCAAAAGCATATTTAATACATTTTAATAAATAAGCAAGCAACCAAGAAAATAAATAAGAGACAAGAAGCATACAAAATTTGGATATGGTTTGGCCAAACTGAAAAACTAGCCTACACCCACACCTATTCGCTCAGACTAGGAATTCACTAATAAAAAATAAATTACACCCAATCTCTCGTACTTTCTTACACTAGGAAAGTACAAATCCAACAATAATAAATTCATAAAACAAGAAAAAAAGATACAAATTAAAATATCTATCTATCAAATTTTAAAATAATTTTACACTTAAATCCCAACTAAATAATATTAATATAAATAAGAAAGAGAGCCAAAGTTTGTGTTATATTCTTAAATGAATTTGAAACAACAATGAATAACTTTTCAAAATAATATTCAAGCTTTCAATATGAAAGCCTTATAGAAGTAAAATAAATTCAATCAATCCAAAGATAAATTCTTTTAAATCTTTTGAAGGCATAATGTAAAGAGATCAAGAGAATATTTTGACAATAAAGCTCATAAAAATTTTCATTCAATTCTAACCAATAAACTTAAAGATTCTAGAGAGAATGTGAACAATAACTTTTAAATCACTTGCATATAATAAAACCATTTAAATGAAAGCAATCTTTAAATAAAAAATAATCCTTTCAATATACTTGACTCATAAATGAAAAGAGACTAATAAAAAATGGAATCTTTAAAGCATATTCAAAGACAATCCAATGAAATAACAAATTCAAAATATTGAATTGAAATCAAAGTTCTTACTCAAGTCCTGATGTATAATGAAAGAAGAAGTTCACTTTAACTCAAACTTTTCAAGTTTCATGGATAGATCTTGAAGGAGGTTGAAGAGAGTCTCTACTTGATGATTGATGAAAATAAGAGGTGAGAAGATGGTCTCTTTGAACACACCTTCAAAGGATGTTCAAGCTATGTCTCAGCCAAGATGGAGGTCATGAAGAAATAGATGAAGTTGCACTTTGCTCCAATCAAAGACCTTAAGGAGGTCTCAGCCAAGGGAAAATTGGCGAGAAAGAGAGACCAATGTCACCTTGAATGAACTGAAACCTTAAGCAAGGTTTCAACCAAAGAGAGAACAAATGTGAGAAAAAGAATTTAACACTTGAATCAAGAGGAATTCTCCCAGAATTCAGTTTGTAATAGGTCAACCAAATTGGAGTGAAGAAAGAAGAAAAATAGCTAAGTCTAAACCTCATCAAATAGATAAGAGGGTCGACCAAACAAGAGCGAGATATGAGGGAAATATTAATTAGGAAATAGTTTGATTTCAAAAAAAAAAGAACATGCAAAATAAAGTTGAATAATGGTATTTAAATTTTAGCAAAGAGGAAAGGAGAGAGAGAGAGAGAGATGAAGAAAGGAAATCAATCATTCCAATCAAATAAAATTAAGAAAAAATTAATTCAAAGATTTTTGTCCAAGCATCAATAAGGAGAGGGGAAATAGTTTTGGCAAGGAATTGAACTTATGAAAAATAAATCACATGGTTTACATTCAAATTAAAATTAAATAATTGAATATGGGTGGTCGGTGAAGACAAGAGAGAGGAAATAATTAATATTCTTAACATGTATAACTTAAATTCAATAAGGCAAATAAATTCAAAAGGGAATGAATTCAAATTCATTTGAATTTGAATTGAATAAAACTAGATGGACTGACCATATATATTCCAAATATGGATTCAATCAAAATTTAATGAAACATTATATGATATATTGAGTTAACTAAATTTGATTTAATTATAAAGGCAAAAATTTTAAAATAAATTGAATAAAATAAATCAAATATATCTTAACAAGGATTTCCATGAATGGATGGATCTTAATTTAATGCAATCAATCACATGTAAATAATGATGGATCAATTTAATAAACTTTTTGAATTAATTAAATGAATTAATTCAATGAAAATAAACAAAGGGGGCTGGCCAAAATTTTCCAAAAAAGAGAAAATCAAAAATATAAGGCTCATTTAAAATTTAATTTGACTTAACTTAAAATAATTGAAATAAATTTAAATTAACATAATTAAAGCATGATAGTGTTGGCAAAGCATTCCCAAAAACAAACATATCATTATTGGAAATAAATAAAGGCAATTTGGAAGTTGAAATTCAAAGTATTCAAATTTAAAATTGAAGTAATTTTAAAATTTGAAATTCCATAAAATAAAAAAATAGTATTAAATGAAATAAATCACATTAAATTATCATCCCACAATCATCAAAACATTTAGCCAAAATTAGAATAGTTTGATAATTTTGATAGGAGAGAAAATAAAAGGATACGAGAGAAAGAAAGAATAATATGTATAGTTCAAGAATAATTTCACTCTCATGCAAAAATAAAAAGATAATAAACAAGACTAAGCATAGAAATACTTAAATGATGTGTGAAATAAATCCACCTCAATTGAAAACATAATGGATAAGGCTTACTCTCATTCAACTTCTTAAATTATCCAAAAAAGGATAAATTAATAAATAATTGAAAATATCATACAAATAATATATAAAAAATTATGCAAAAAATTCAAATAAATGATATGAAATAATGTGAATCATTATTTTCATATTTTTGAGCTCTTATTTATCTTATTATTATATAACCTAGGAAGATTCTCAACTATCCTTATCTAATTGATCTTGAGTTTCCAAGTTTGACTAAGCTTAGTGAGTTTGGCGAGCTTTTTGAAGCACTTGAAATAAACTATTAGTTCCATTAAATTATATGTTTATTATCATCAAAATCAATTGAATAACCAATAAGGCTCATGGAGTCAACATTCATAACTCTAGATAGAGACTTCTTTGGGTTGGAGAGGAAGTGTGGGAAAAGCAATGCTAAGTTTAGGACTTTCTTGATTATGCTTCTAAAAGGGAATAAGCTAAATAAAATTAGTTATCTGACTATGGGGACATAGGTAGTGACCTACATACTAGAAGCTTAGTTCCTAATACTAAGTATAGGAGAAGACTAGTAAGTCATTGACAACTTATATTAATTAAATTTAAAAGCAATATTTACTAACTTCATTAGCATGTTTACAGAAATAAATATTTGAAAGAGAACCAATAGCTATATAGTTGCATAATAGAACACATCAACAATAGTGGAATGGTGGGTTGATGATGTCATATCACAGAGAGATTATGTATAAAATTTTTATATTTGAATATGATCTAATTGAAAATGTATTACATTTAAATAACATAATAATATTTTATAAGGTGAGTACATGAGGCTGAAAGAGGTATATAGTCAAAGTTTAACTGGTTTAGGCAGTTCAAGTTGACAGTATGAGCAGTCAATGTTTGGCATATGGAGATAAGCTATTGGAGGTAAAAAAAAAAAGAATATATGACTTAAGTTTGTATAGCTTGGCATACAGTGCATGCCATTCTTTTTCTAGATCAATAATTGATTCAATCGATGATCTAGTTAGAAGGCATGTCACTACATTTACAAAAAACATTGAGACTCAGATGACCACTCAAATGAAAGCTCAAATGGCTACCATTGTAACAAGAATAGAAAAGATGCATTGAGACAGATGTAAGAGAAAAGAGTTAGTGGTAGAGTAGCAGGAGGAGGAGGATGATGATTAGTTTTCTGGTTGTATTATGTTATTATTTTTATGCAATAGTTATTGAGTATGCAATGTTAAATTTTTTAATAACTAAATGAAATATTTAATTGGAAGTTTTTTTTGATAATATTATCTTCTTTGTGTAGTTCTTATGATCTCATGATAGACAATTTTAAATTTTTTTATAAAAAATATAAATGTATCTATTGTCTAAAATGGTTGAAGTGTAACAATGGGAATGCATGTGAAGATCTTTAATTATTTTTATGTTTGTACAAGTTTCTAATAGATTTAAATAGCTTTTCTATCACACGCTTTGATATAAATCATCACAATGAAAAAATTTGCAAAAACATTTATGATAAAGATTATTAGTGGTCTACGATAAAAAATTATGTTGAAATTTTTTGATAAAAAATTTTGCCAAAATATTTTTGTCATAATTTTTCTAGTGAAAATTTTGTCATTCGATAGATCTTCCGATGTCTATATCTGATGGTTTATTTGAATGAATTTCTGACTGAATTTCCATATAAAATCCATCAAAAATATTTTTTAATAATTTTTTTGTTGTCTAATTGGATTTCTATGGATTTTTCAATGATATAAATTCTATGAAAAATTTGTAGGAAATGCTCATTTTTGATGGAAATATGGAGTTTTCCATTGGAAGTGGGCCATTTTTTATAGTTTTAGTAACTATAATGGTTGAGTTAAAGTTTTCAATAATATTACTAAATTTACTTATAAATCATCTATTAAATGTTTTTGGCTTATGCAATCTTCTAACATCATGGACTAATTGTAGGCAATTCTCCAATAGCTCTCATCTTTTTAGGGTTTAATGATATTTTGTTCTTGTAGATTATAAATCCTTGAAAGTTCTCATGATCAATAACAAAGACACTACTTAAAAATAATAATTTAAAAATATTATATAATTTTGTGTAAACACTTTTAAGGTGCTTGTATTGATTCTCTTAAATTTAAAAAAAAGATTATGATGTCATCAAAATATACAACTATAAATTTACCTAAGAATGGATAGAATTTTTGAGTCATAATTCTCATGAAAGTATTGGGTATATTTTATAAATTAAATTTCATAACAAACTACTTATGATGGGCTTCCTTAGTTTTAAATTTTATTTTAACAAGGTTTTATTCTAATCTAATGATATCCATTTTTATATCTATTTTAAAAAAAGATTAGGGCACCATTCATTTGATCTAATATGTCATCTAATTTTAAAATATAAAACTTATACTTAGTTATTATTTTATTAATTTTATGATTTTCAATGCACATCTTTTAAGTATGATTCTTTTTATCAGTAAAAAAAAGAATGAACAACATATAGATCAAGCCCATTCTTAAAAAACTTTTGTCTAACAGCTTCTAGACTTATCAAGACAACTCTTAATACCAATGGAACTCATCTTATAAAAGGCAAGTTTGGTAAAGTATCTCTTGTGGTTAAATCTATTATATATTAAATATCACATAAATATATTGCTTAAACTAATTTCACTATAGTTAATCCTTTACAAAAGTATTTTTAGACTCAATAAAGATGGATTCAAATATGAATGAATGTCCAATTTAATATCTTTAGTGTTAGACCTATGAACTTCTACAAACAATATAACAAATCCATTAGTAAAATCTTTCTTCATTTCTCCTCTTGATATTATTTATAAGAGTTTTCTATTATGTTTATTTAATTTAAGTAATACATTAGTGGTAGGTACTCTACCAAATATGATATTGACTATAAGAGTTTAATTATAAGAGCTCTCACTTTTGGTCTAAATATATTGCTTAGTTTAATGAATGTGTAATGTGCAATGCAGTATAATAAGATAGTATTATTATCTTATCATGATTTAAAGCAAGATTATATGAGAATATTCAAAAAGAGTAATTCATAGGAGAGATTAATACCTTAGAGTTGGAATATAAGGTTACAATAGATTATAAATATTTCTAAAGGACATCAATATAATATAAGCTCAATTTTATACCCATTATTTAATATTATTGCACAAAACACCTTTATTGGTTGTTCTACAAGATAAGTTTAGTGTTGCAACTATACAAGATAAGTTCATGTCACAATAATGTGCCAAACTAAGTTATTCTATATCAAGAAGGAAGTGCTAAATCCAAAATCTATAGATGTAGTTGAGCTTGAAAGTTTTATTATTGTGATTACATTAAAAGTTGAACATTGTAATAATAATTATAATATAAATATCTCATAACACCATGAGTTCTTAGTTATTATCAAGTGCATCTTTACACAACCTAAGATAAATGATGATTTTATACTGTGATCTTTCAAATCTTTATTTCTATAAGATAATATTCTTATGAGATAATGATTGATAGTGCTAGTTGTATAAAAGAAATATCTATTGACCTTGTATCCTACATCAAGTTAGTCCCTATGGCTTACCCTAGCCTTTTACTATATCATGGGTTATTAATACCTCTATCCTTATTGGAGAATATAATTTATTTACCATTAAATTTAATTCGTACCCAGAGGAAGTCTTAGATAATGTTATACTTATGTAAGTAGAAAGTGTAATTTTAAAAAGTTGAATAGTTACTTAGTTACTAATACCTCTAGTTATTTGATATGAATGCTATCGACAAGTTGTACCATTATTATATTATTTAAATGATATTAAATAAATTTAATATTTACAATACCATTTAGTTCAACTTCCAAATTTAAATTCAATTCAAAAATCTTAAGGCCCTTCTTAGACCTAGAAATATTAACACATTAAAGTAAAAAAATTTTCTACAAATTCTAGTTCTCAAATATTAGATTATTTTAAAAAAAAATTAATTTAAAGTATTAGTTTTATATTTTATTATCTTATATCTTAAATATATTAATAAATTTAATTTAATAAAATATGATTTTCTTATAATATAATTAATTAAAATCTTTTACTTTACTTAATTACCTAAAATTATGCTTTATAAAATTTTTTTTGAAATTCTTTAATTTAAATTTAAAAATTCATTTGAAAATCTTGTATAAAGGATCTTTTGGTTTTGTAAAAAATACATTACATTCATCTTATAATAAAAAAAAAATTTACTTTTTGTTAAAAAAAATGCATGTAAAATTTAATGTTTTTTTTAACATTTAGTTCAATTTTTGAGAAAATTTTGTTTGGGAGATTTCATTTACATTGGTGTAGTGATTTGGTTGTGAAAAATCTTCCACTTTACTTCTAGCAAAAAGAGATGTTTTTTTTGTGTGTAATTTGAATTGGGTTTTAAAAATATATTTCAGAAAATTTAATTTTATCATTTGTTGAATACTTAAATAATTAATAATAATGCTTTAGTAAATGAAGCAATAGAAAAAATAAAAAAGAAGCTAAAAATAAAGAAAGAGAACACAAAGATTTTTTAAATGGTTTAAATCAAAATATGACTTACGTGGCCTAGCCACCAGCTAGGAATTCCCTAAACCAAAGTTGAGCTTACAACAAATCTCCTATACTCTTTCACAGGTAAGTACAACCCAACATGTACTTTCCTTAACGAAAAAGCACAACCCAACACGTACTTTCCTTAAAGGGCAAGCACAACCCAACAATAAATCAAGACAAAGCAAAGAGAAAGATACAAGTCTAACTCTCAATTCAAAAATATTTTTGCACTCACAACCCAATCTATATTAATATTAAGGCAATTGAATATTAATGAAAAATAAAGCTCACTTTAATTTTAAATGAAATTAAAATAGATTTTCAATCAAATATTTAATGCAATTAAGTATCTTAATGTTGTTTGAATGATCTTTAAATAGTTTGAAATAATTTTCTTGAATAACTTTGTAATGCAAACTAAAATGCAATCACAAAAAACTTTACTTTGAATTCTTTATTACAAAAGCTAACTGTCATTCAAATGATAAATGCATTTGCAATTTGAATAACTAAGCAATCACTTGAATATGAACTTGAATTGTATCACATGAAGGCTATCACATAGCCTATACATAAAACAAATTAAATATAAGTAATCAATAAGCACAAAATAATTTATGCAAGATGTGATGTGGTCAGCCAAATGGAAAAAGAGAGGTAATAAGATTGAGCAACCTATATGAAACTTTAAAGAAAAGGGATAAACAATGGATATTCAAATGATTGAGCACTTAGGAAATCAATAACCTTTAAAAAGACTTCAACCAAACAAGAAACATAAGGGCACTTCTAAAATATCTTTAACTAGATTATCAAAAGTAAAATCTAAAGATTATGTCATGAATAAAAAAAAATTACATAACTTTATAAACTTCAATGCCAAGAAGAAATAAAAGAAGTTTAAGAACTTAGCACCATAGAAAATAAACACCAAAGAAATGGTGATTTCAGCGAAGGGTGGAATCACACCAAACCTTCACTTTTCCTAATCAATCTTCAAGCCAAATTAATGTCCAAAGGAAAGGGAAGAATGATGAGGAATACTTGCACTTATATCATCAAAAATCTCCAATAAATGATCTTGCAAGGATCGTTCAAGGGTGAGCAAGAGAGCAAGAAAGAGTTTTTAACTTTTTGGAACCTTTTTAAAGTTGAAACAATGCTCTTAAATAGATGAGGGAGGAGTCCAGGGTCGGCCAAAAATTGATCCAATGAGAGGGAAATTGATTTGAAATCAATTTGAATTTCAAATCAAAGGAAAGGGGAACAACCAAGAGAGTTTAGATATAAAGGTGGGAATTTTGAATAAAATAAATCCATTAAAATCCACTTCAAAGAATTCAGCCAAAGAGGTTTCCTAAAATAAGAAATTCTTAAAATAATGCATGGATTAATTTTAAATCAAAGCTGATTATATTCTTTACTTATTGATTATTTAAATAACATATAAATTTAATAATTTTAAAGCATAGTGGCTGGTCTCCCTTAAAATTTTTCCTAAAATACGTCAAATTGGAAAAAAGAAAAGGAATTATATTGAAAAAGAGGGCTAGTTTGAATTTAAATTTAAAATAACTTGTAATAAATCAATTAGGCTCTAAATAATCATAATTAATCATGCTTGGGACGTTCAACATATTGCATAAAAATTGGTTTGATTTAGAAAATACATGTCATGCATAAAAGAGTTTGAATTAAAGAATAATTCAAAAATAATTCAAATTCAGAAATTCAACAACATCAACAACAATAAGCCTTTATCCCACTAAGTGGGGTCAGCTATATGAATCCTTCATCTCCATTGTGTCCTACTATGTGTCAAATTCTCATTTAATTCAAGTATACTAAGGTCATTTTTTATACATCTTAACCCAAGTCTTTTTAGGTCTACCTCTACCTTTCTTAACATAAGGCAAATCTAATTCATCTACTCTCTAACGGGTCATCGGACGACGACACTTTATGTGGCCAAACCATCTAAGGACTCTCTAATCTTATTTGCCATGAGCTACTCCAACTTTTTTTCGAACATACTCATTTCACATTTTATCTTTAAGAGTAAAGCCACTCATCCACGAGAGTCGCATCTGTAAACTTAGTCTTATGCTTCTCTTTTCTTGGCCAACATTGCACCATAAGTCATTGTGGTCTTACCACCATCTTATAAAATTTTCCCTTAAGTTTAAGTGGAATTTTTCTATCACACAATAGGCCAGACGCATTCCTCCACTTCAACCATCCAACTTGAATTCTACTAATAACATCTCCATCTATTTCACCATCATTTTGAACAATAGAGCCTAAATATCTGAATCATTCACTCTTATTAATGACTTGTTCACCTAATGTCACAACAGTACCACTAGAACTTATACAACTAAAATTACACTCCATATATTCAATTTTAGATCTACTTAAATGAAAACCTTTAGACTCTAATGTTGACCTCCATAATTCAAGTTTCTCTTAGACTCCCTCTCTAGTCTTATCAACAAGAAGAATGTCATCAACAAAAAGCATACACCAAGGTACATCTTCCTGTAAATGCCTAGTAAGAACATCCATAGCTAAAGCAAAAAGATATGGGCTTAAAGCTGATCCTTGATGAAATCCAATTGAAATTGGAAAATATTTTGTCAATCCTCCTTGTGTTTGGACACAAGTAACAACTCTAGTATTCATATCCTTAATGACTTGAATATAACCAATATTAACTCCTTTCTATTCTAGAACTCTCCAAAGAATATCTCTTGAAACTTTATCATAAGCTTTGTCTAAATCAATAAATATCATATGTAAATCCTCCTTACTTTCTCTATACTTCTCCATCAAACCCCTTAAAAATGTATAACATCCATAGTAGATCTACCTAGCATGAAACTAAACTGATTGTGAGAAACTTTTGTATCACATCGTAACCTATGCTCAATTACTCTCTCCCATAATTTTAATGTATGACACATTAACTTAATTCCTCTATAATTTGCACACTCTTGTGCATCACCTTTATTCTTAAATATAGGAACCAACAAACTCTTTCTCTACTCATATGGCATCTTTTTAAGTCTTTAAAATAACATTAAAAAGATTTATAAGCCAAGAAATTCCTTGATCTCCTAAACATTTTCACACTTCTATTGGAATATCATCAGGTCCTACTGCTTTTCCACATTTCATTTTCTTTAAAGCTTCTCTAACTTTAGATTTACTAATATGATAATAAAAATAAAATTCTCTATTTTTGTTTAGGGTATTAAGGTTGCTAAAATTAATCGTACATTCAGATCCTTCATTGAAAAGTTTATCAAAATATCTCATCCGCCTATTTTCAATATCGTTTTCTAAGAAAAATACTTTATTATCTTCATCCTTAATATACCTCATTGGAACTAGGTCTTTACTTCTCCTATCTCTTTAGTTGGCTAACTTATACATACATCTTTCACCTTCTTTGGTATCTAACCTATTGTATAAATCACTAAAAGCTAAATTTTTTGCATCATATATTTCTTTTCTAGAATCTCTATAGGCCACTTTATATAAAATTAGGGAAAATGATATGAAAATGTGAAAAATAATTTTTAAAATATGAAAAATGAGGGAAAATGATATGAAAATGTTTTGAATGAAATTAACACAATTTATTACACAAAATGCATCACAAAATTAGGCCAAAATAATGTTAAGATGAAAATGATAATAAGAGAGAAAAATGAATAATATGAGAGAGAATAGGAGGAAAGGGTAATTTTGAAATAAGTCAATTTTCATGCACTAAAAATTATGAATAAAAATTGTGAATGACATGAAAATTATTTGATGAAGTTCAAACATAATTTATTTTGCTTTAACCCATATTTAATGGAGCTTATATCATGTATTTAGTTCATACTATCTAAAATTGGTAACTTAGTGAATAATTATAGTATTAAGATATAGAAAAATATAAATAATTTTAGAATGATACATCTAAAAATGAATGAATCATTGTTTTTTAATTTAGTGAGCATTTCAATTTCTTTAATATAATAATTCTTAGAAAAATTCTCACCCAGTCTATCTCTAGTAGCTTTAGCAATTTGACATAACTGAAGAAACATGAGCTAAAGAAGTTTTCCTACATACTTGAATTTAACTTGATTAATAGCATTTGAAAATGTGTTTGTTATCATCAAAATTAATCTCATATGAGATGGGGCTCATGAACTCAACAATCTCCCCCTTTTTGATGATGACAAACATATGTTGGTGTTAAATAGTGATGAAGGTGCAAAGTGACCTTTCATCAACCTTTTGAAATCATAATAAGTAAATAAACAAAATTTTAAGTATTTAAACATTTTTAACCATAATGAAGCATGAATATAACATGAGCATATAACATGAGAAAGCTCCCGCTAAAGCTATGCAACATAAAGAGAAAGAAAAACCAACATACATTTTTCTCCCCCTTTTGAGAACATCAAAAAGGTATAATCATGAACAGTAATAAAATTGCATGCTTGGATCTAATATACCTAACATGCGTCTTAGGGTACAAAAACATTCTTCAAGTAATGGTTTAGTAAAAATGTCTATAATTTATAAATTTATTTTAGTAAAATCAATATTCACATCTCCTTTACTTACATGATCTCGAATAAAGTGATGTCTAACTTTTATATATTTGATTCTAGAGTGTTGGATAGGATGCACTGGTATTATCGCACTTAATAGGAATGTGATCTAGCATAATTCCAAAATCTTCTAATTGTTGCTTCAACCAAAGAACCTGAGCAACACAACTTCCAATAGCTATATACTCAGCTTTAGCAGTTGAAAGAGAAACAGAGTTCTATTTTCTAGATGACCAAGATATTAAGGATGATCCTAAAAATTGACATGTTCTTGATGTGCTTTTCTTATATACTTTACATCCTGCAAAGTTAGCATCAGAATAAGAAATCAAGTAACATGAAAGTGAATTTTCAGGATACCACAAACCTAATCTAGAAGTGTCAATTAAATAGCGAAAGATATGCTTAACAGTAGTAAAATGAGATTCTTTCGGAGTAGCCTGAAAATGAGCACATAAATATACAACAAACATATTATCAGGCTCACTAGCAACAAGATACAAAAGAGAACCAATCATACTTCTATAATTTTTTGATCAACTAATTTTCCTGTCTCATCTAAATCAAGTTTAGTAGAGGGGTTCATGACAGTCTTACTAGATTTAAATTTTTTCATATCAAATCTCTCTATTAAGTCATTGGTATACTTGGTTTGACAAATAAAAGCACCTTTTTCTTGTTGTTTTAATTGAATCCCTAAGAAAAAATTTAGTTCACCCATCATGCTCATCTCAAATTCTTTGGACATCAAAGATGAAAATTCAACACATAAAGATTCATTTATACTACCAAATAAAATGTCATCCACATAAATCTGAACAACAATAAAATCATCACTTAAATTCTTAAGAAATAGGTTGGTATCTACTCTACCCTTCCTAAAACTATGATCAATAAGAAAGCTGCTCAATCTATCATACCAAGCTCTAGGAACTTGTTTCAATCCATACAATACTTTCTTCAATTTAAAAACATGATCTAGAAATTCTACATTTTCAAAACAAGGAGGTTGTTCTACAAAGACATCTTAATCTATAAAGCCATTTAAAAATGTATTGTTTACATCCATTTGAAACAATTTAAAGTCTTTGTAATAGGCATAAGCAAGGAGCAATATAATAGCTTCTAACTTAGCTACAAGGGCAAAAGATTCTTTAAAATCTATCCCTTCAATTTGAGTATATCCTTGTGCAACTAGTCTAGCCTTATTTCTAACAATGTGTTCCGAGTCATCTAACTTATTCCTAAAAAACCATTTCGTTCATATAACATTTTGATCTGGAGGTCAAACTAATTTTCACACATCATTTCTAACAAATTGATATAATTCTTCTTCCATGGCTACAATCCAATAGTGATCCTCCAAAATCTTCATTTATTGATTTTGGTTCAATCTTAGATAAGAGCACATAATAATTTATTAGTTCCTTAGATTGTCTTCTAGTTCTAACTCCTTAAGAGGGGTCTCCAATAATCAAGTCTTTTGGATGATTCCTAATGAATTTTTAATCTTTAGGTAATGAATCATCTACATTTTCTTCCAAACTCATCTTCTTAAAATCATCTACCTCTTCTTCAACTCATAAGGGGTCTTATTTAAAAGAGGTCCCAAGTAAACACGATTAGTGACATAGCATAAAGTGTTAATGGATTCTACCCAAAAATACTTAGGCAATTTATAATCATCAAGCATAGCTTTACTCAATTCAATTAAAATTCTATTTTTCTTTTCAATAATGTCATTTTGCTGAGGGGTTATAGGAGTAGAAAAATTATGTTTAATACCAAATTCATCACAAAAATTTTCAAAATTTTTATTTTCAAATTCACCACCATGGTCAAATTGAATTTTACTAACAAGAAGACTTCTATCATGCTGAATATATTTAACAAATTTTCTAAAATGTTCAAAAGCACCATTTTTATGAATTAAAATTGTAACCCAAGTAAATCTTGAATAATCATCAACAATAACAAAACCATAGAATTTTTTACCTAAGCTAGCAGTGCTAAATAAATTATTATGCAATAATTCGAATGATTTAGTTATAGAAATAATATTTGTATTTTTGAAAGAATGTTTATAATATTTTCCATGAATACATGCATCACAAACATAATCAGAATGAAATTTCATTTTAGGTAAACCATTAACAAGATCAAGTTTTACAATTTTGTTTAACGACTGCATGTTTATGTGACATAACCTTTTATGCCATAACCAAACATCATCAAGTGAACTTTTCAAACAAAATAAATTTAAATTTGCATTACTTGCATTTTCAAAATCAATAAGGTAAATATGTTTGTATCTATGACCAACAAGGAAAATAGTTTCCTTATTTCTTATAGTACATAAAGATGCATGAAATTCAACATTAAATCCTTTATCGCATAATTGGCTAATGGAAATAAGATTATGCTTTAAACCTTCAACAAAGTAAACTCTATGTAAAGTAATAGTATCCTTAGAAATAGAACTAACTCCAATTTTCTTTCCTTTAGCATTATCACCATAAATTCCAAATCCTTCTTCATAAGGTTCTAAAGTAGAAAATTTAGATTTATCATCTGTCATATGTCTTGAGCATCCGCTGTCCAAGTACCACATGCCTTTTTTTTTTTTTTTTTTTACTTTGAAAGCATTCCTACAAAATAACATCAAAGGTCAACTTTTGGAACCCAAACATGTTTGGGTCCACATCCAAATAAAAAGACATGCAATGAATGTTGTGTAGTATGTGTAGCTATTTTATTTTTAGGCATCCAAATAAATTTTGAATTAAGAAATGAATGAGATTTTCTCGCACGACAATCAAAAGATACATGACCTCTTTTTATTACAAAAATTACATGTCACATTTGTATTTGCATAAGGTCTAAATTTAAATGATCTTGATGCATCTGATGACTTATGTTTAACAAATGGAACATGTGAATGTAATATACTACAAAAATCTATTTTTACATGAAGTAATAAATTTTCCATTTTGAACTTCTCCATAAGTGTTGATTGATCTAATAAGGCATTATTTTAGCCTTTAAATCAATACATTTTTTTTCCTAGAGATGAAGCATGCATTTCTAAAATTTTTTTTTTCTAACACTGAATTTTCTTTTTAGCTTTTTATATTCATGTGGTAATTCATTGAATGCATCATCTAATTCTTCATAAAAAATATCTTCAAGAAAAAACTATGGTTGGATTTGGGTTAAGGAAAAAAATTTTGGGTAGGGTATGGAAGGTAAGGTTAAGTTTGGAATGAATAATATGGTTAGAATTAGGATTAGTTTGGGGTGAATTGAAAAAAGAGGGGTTTTATGATTCAAAAGTCTTAGAGAAGGTTTAGAGGGTTGTGGAATTAGTGTGATTTTGAAGGAGAGACACTTAACAAAAAAATATAGTATAATCTAGCTTTAATACCAAATGACACCATTCTAGCTTAAGCAAGGTGTATGGAGGTAAGAAAAATGAGCTAAGAAAGTGAAAAACCTAAAAAAAAAAAGGAATATTTGTTGCTAGATTTACTGTATCGTAGGAAAAACCTATTGTCTGAAGGCCTGGCTGAAAGGGTAAGACTAAGATATGAACGCTCCAGCAGCAGGACACCACCCAACAGCCAAAAGAGAGAGATAATGCGTAAGACCAAACATTGTGTGGGGTGAAAACAAGCAATAGGTGCTGTGAAAATAGGGGACCTTGGTGCTAGACAGCAACCTGAAGTAGGATTATTCTGCGCGCAGACGACTGATTGCAACCGGTTGATGCAGTAGAATACTGGATCACAGTGGGAACTGTAGGCCAATGGTCTGTGTGATACAGGAATTCCTGCAACAAAGAAAGCAGGGGCAGCAACTATTGATGCAGATATTTCTGGACTGGAAGCTTCCTATAGCGAAAATATAAAATTCTGAAACAATAAATAGATCCACCACCTAATTTCTAGCAAGTTACAGTCAAACCATTCATTGGAGAATAGGATACAACACCCTAAAGGGAAAGAAAACAGTGTTTAATCATCAACAACAAAGAAAACTGAACCCTAATACATAAAAATAAATAAATAAAAACCTATTTATACCAAAACATAAATAAACCCTAATCTGGAATAAGTGAAACGTTTTTCCCTCAGAAATACCTGAACCGGCCTTTTCCGGCTCAAAGTGAACAGTCCAAAAAACTCACAGGGATGGGATGGGCCCCTCTCGGTTACATTAGTGTTCCCGCATATAGCTCCACACCCGCATCATTCTCCATGCTTGCATCACCCTCCACCTCCCCTAACCTCCTCCTATTGCCTTTAATCACATACACCAACTAATGTTAAATCACTTAAATTTGAATATGAATAACCAATTGATGTTTAAAAGTCATCGATATCAACCATGCTTGCCAAAAACATAATCAAGCAAAACAATATGCTTCCCTAAAGAAACGAAGATAACTATCTTTATTGTATGTCAGCTCATCTAGAATAGTGTCTAAAATAGGTAGCCTGTAGAACAAAATCATTTGAGAGAATTAGACAGGTTAAAAGATGTTAAAACAAAGGTCCCTTCTCCATCAAAGAGGAAAGCCATCTGATCTTGAAGGTAAACCAATTGTCCCAACTTCTTTACGAATTGAATCAAGCTCCATGATTAGGTGAAAGAAAAAAAAAGCCTTAGTAGCAGCAGTAGTGAGGCATGATAAGACTAAATAACAACTTGAAAGATCTCTAAAAATCTTACCAGTGTCAACAATTTTTGCGCTGCATCAAAAGTTTTTCTTCAAATTTCAGGGAATGCAAAAGACAGACGAACATTGCAACATTGTGGTACATCAGCAGAAATGCTTTCTATCTCTCAAAACTTTAAGACGGATGCTGGTCTCATAGAAGAATCTAGTAGATACTATTTACATGCAATTATAGACAAAACTTTATGGTTCATTTTCTTGATGCCTGAAAATATGTCAAACAAAATAATATTTTTTGACCATTCCCCAAAGAATGCAAATCAAACAAATGCATCCTAAGAACTGAAGACAAGAATACCAAAAAAACAAGTTCATTATAAAACTAAACTAACTACAAAATTGAAATATGTGCAGAAAAAAATAGAATTGCCACAAGCATGCTGAGCATAAATTCTCTTAAAAGGACGTAGTTAAATGTTTATGAAATTGAATCACAATAAAAAAATAGAGCCAAATTGAAAGAAAAATAATCATACAACAACAAGCTTTTATCCCACTACGTGGGGCCAGCTACATGAATCCTTATTATCCAATGTGTCCTATTAAGTGTCACAATCTTATTTAATCCTAATAAATTAAAATCAGTTTTTATACTTTCTAATCAAGTCTTTTTAGGTCTATATTTACCTTTCTTAATAAGGGCTAAATCTAATACTTCTACTCTCTTAATTGAGTAACTGGATGATCAGAGTTTTATGTGACCAAACCATCTAAGGAAACTCTTCTCATATTATCTGCCACCAAAGCTACGCCAACATTATCACATACATACATACATATATATATATATATATATATATTGATTTCTCATTTTATCTCTAAAGTGTAAAGCCAGTCTTCCACCTAATCATTCTCATCTCTACAACACTTAATTTTATTTCTCTTTTATTGGCCAATTTTTGCGCCATAAAGCATTGCAGGTCTTACCACCATCTTATAAAACTTTCCCATGAGTTTAAGCGGTACTTTACCTATCCCACAGTAGGCCTGATGCATTCCTCCACTTCAACCATCCAACTTGAATGCTACTAATAACATCCCCATCTATATCACTATCACTTTGAACAATAAATCCAAGATATCTAAAACATTCACTCTTTTAATAACTTGATCACCCATTGTCACCTCTCTGCCACTAGAACTTCTATAATTAAAATTACACTTCATGTATTCGGTTTTAGACATACTCAAGCAAATGTCTTTAGACTTTAAAGATAACCTCCATACTTCAAGTTTTTTTGAACTCCCTCTCTAATCTTATCAAAAGAAGAATATAATCAGAAAAAAAAACATACACTAAGACACATCCTCTAGTAAATGTCTAATGAGAACATCCATAACTAAAGCAAAATGATACGGGCTTAAAGACAATCTTTAATCTAATCCAACTGAAATAGAAAAATTATTTGGTCAATCCTCCTTGTGTTTGAACATAAGTAATAGCTCCAGTATGCTTTAATGACTTGAATATAAGCAATATAAATTCCCTTCTTTTCTAAAACTCTCTAAAGCACTTCTCTTGGAACTTTATTATATGCTTTCTCTAAATCAATAAATATCATATGTAGATCCTCCTTATTCTCTATATATTTCTCCATCAAATCTTTCAACAAATGTATAACATCCATCATAGACCTACATGGCATAAATCCAAACTAATTGTAAGAAATTTTTGTATCACATTGTAATCTATGTTATATTACTCTCTCCAATACTTTTAATGTATATCACATTAATTTAATTCCTCTATAATTTGCACACTCTAGCGCATCACCTTTATTCTTAAAAATAAGAACCAACATACTCTTTCTCCATTCATCTAGTATCTTTTAGTAGTTATATAATATTAAAAAGATCATGCAAGAAAAAAAAATATTTTACTTACCCTACAGAAAGAATGAAGAGGTAAGAAATTTGCTTGAAGTGCACCAACAAAATATTGAAACAACTGCATGTTCTGCACATTATACAATAACAAAAGTTTTATCCCAACTTTCAAGTAAGAAACAAAATACAATTTTGCCAAGGATGTTAAAGAAAAGATCATAAACAACTACAAAACTCAATTTTTGAAAACTTTTCAAATTGAACCCCTTCCATACATACAATCATGGCGTATTCAACCAAAGTATCTTTTGCAACTTCCCAAATTTTATGGATTATAGTGTAAAGTGTAAAATTGTTAACCTATACTAGTAGAGAGCTTACCGCTGGTACAGGGATCGCTAAGTTCAATCCAACAAAACTCTCTCAAAGCTAGCAATAAAAACCTAAGACTACCCTTGAGCAACATAATGTTGAGGAAATTTCAAAATGTCAACATGATCCTTTATAATAGGAAAAAAAAAGATGATTGGAGAAAAATTTTTATCAACTACATCAAAGAAGGTAAAATACTCAAAAATAAAGTATAAATTGCACAATTCAAAAATATGGTTCTAAAATAAGTTTTTTCCAATAATACCATGCATTGTAGGTCCTTTGACTAAATATAAAAACAATGTTTAGATAGCAATGAAGCCAATAAGGTGACAGTTAAAATTAATGATGTTATATACAATCTTCAAAAAGGTATCTTAAAAAATTATATCATTTTTTGCACATTCTAAATCATAAAAAATAATTTTATTAAATCATATTTTTTTATTTCGATCATTCTAATATATAGAAGCATATATAAAATATAATTATATTAACACTTATAAATTAATTTGATCGATTAAATAAATTTCCAAAGTTTTTAATTTAAATTTTACTATTCACAAGTAATGCATTGTAGCGAACTTAAATTCCTTCACTAAAACCAACATGCAATCTCAGACAAATAGATGGATGGCTTGGACTTAAGGTAATTTATATTTACAATAACTAATTTAATTAAATTACTTATAATAATACTTAATTAATCTCTTTCATTACTCTTATTTCATGTCGTGCTTTTCATTTCTTCATGCAAGTTAAATTAAGTTCACATCTCATTAAACTATTTCTATGCTAAAATATACTCATTATCCATTTACTACATGCATAAAATCTAATTATCCTAAAATTATTCTTTATATTATTTTTCTCTCTCCTATCCTATTTTCATTCCTAAACTTTTTTGACCAAATTGTTTTATGATAATTTACTAAATAAATTGTGTGAGAGTTATTCAAATTTTTTTCATAATTATCTCATACTTTTCTAAATTAAATTTTTTTTTATTTCAATCTTTAATTTGAATTATTTTGAATTCAAACTAAATATTCTCTTGATTACATGTGCAAATTTGAACTTAGCTTTTTATGGAATATTTGCGGCTGATCTTATGCTACTCTAATTGAATTTATTTGGGCTAATTCAAATTCAATTAAAATAAGCCATCAATTTATCCTCTTTCCTTTTATATAATTTCTATTTTTGAAAACTTCCCATGGCCGACTATACCCTTAATTGTATTCAAATTAATCTCATGATAAATATTAATTTGAATTTGCCTAAGATTTTATTCATCATAATTTAATTTGAATTGAGTGCAGTAAATTAAATTTCATCTATTTTAGGAAACAAGCTTGGCAGAATTTTTAAATATTCTTTGATTTTTATTAAATAAAGATTGTATGCTATCTCTTTCTATCATTCATTCAACCAAGATGAACTGATTGAATATTCCATGATATTGCATTAAATACTAATTGAATCCCATCATAGAAACTTTCTTTTGGCCTACCATATATCATGCTTAATTTAATTAATCAAAAGTTGAATTTTTTTTTTCACTTGAACAATTAATTTTGTCATGACTTGTTTGCTATTAATTCAAATTCTTCTCTCCTCTCTCTCTCTTGGCTGAACCACATAAACAATATTCTTAATTACATTAGAGATCAGGTCATATGTTGAATTGATTTAATTTAAATCTCTTTCTAAATTATTTTTCCCTCCATAAAGCCTTGGCTGATTTTTTTCTTGCAAAAATAAATAGATTTAAATTCAATTGATTCAATTTGAATCACTTACCATGTATATTTTCCATCTTCCTTACCTTGGCCGAAATCCCTCTTATACAATTTGAATTTCAAATTAAGCCAACCTTCCATATTGGAATTCCCTCCTATTTCCTTTTGGCTGATTTTTTTATCTCATGCCATTTATTTTTATCTTGATTGGTTTATGTTTAAATTAATTCTAAATGAGTTTTCCTCCTAATTTTTCTTCTCTTAGCTGACCCTCATGACCCCTTATCATATAAATAATGTTCTTTAGACTAGGTGTGGTGTTTTAATTTGGAGTTATAGGGACACAACTCAAATCTTAGGCGATACTTATTGAAGTGACTAGCTACTGCACTAAGGTATGATATATCATCTCAGGAGATGAAAACATCACCCTACAACGAACCTAATCACTTAATAAAGACTTCTAAGGCAGATGTGTCTACGTATATACTAGAGATCTTTCCCCTACTTTACATGTATAAGTAAAACAAGACTTATTTTATGCCAAGTTCTTTAGTTCCCTATGGAAGCAAGCTTCTATAGTTAATTACATCTTAAAAAATAAAAATTCTCTTAAGAATGCTCTTTATTAAAGTAGTCAATAAGTATCTCCAAAGATTTCAAAGCTAGATTATCAAAGGATTATGTATTTATGAAAATCAAATGGGAGAGTTCAAATAGGAAGCACTCATAATATTAGGAAGCCCAGTGAGTGTTTCAGTCTACACTATAGAAAGGTTTTATATATTTGAGAGAGAGAATTTTTTTTTTTTTAAAGTTAGAATCTTATTAGAATTCTAGGGCTTATAGTCCAACAACACAAGATCATGGAAATGCCTAAGAGTTGAGGACTTATGCTCATGGCCCGAAGGAAATAAGTAGTCTCAGAACTTAAATCTAAAATACTTTAGCACAAGCTAAAAGCATGACCTAAGTCTAATCGGGAAAGATGGGATATGATAGTTCACCTCCACAAGGGAGAATGAACACACCCCAACTCTTCTGGGCTTACAACCGCTTGGAGTGGCTGCCAGCTAATACCTCCTATGTTTTAAAATCATGTAGGCTAGTCTTATGTAGATGCAAGATAGCTAGGCTATTATTTAATTAAGAAGTAAGTTAGAATCCTAAACTCACTTTGTAAGAGATTAGATCATGATTGGTATGAAAACATGACTTACACTCATTTTGGACCAAGGGCTTGGAGCAATTATGCCTTTATGCCTGATAAAATTAAATCATGGACTAAATTAATTAGAAGAGGTGTTCTCCACTACAAGGGATCACCCTTAAAGGGCAAGCATATCCCCTATTGTGTAAGAGTAGAGACCCTCCATAATCAAGAGTGACATAATATGGCATGTATTGTGTGATAACATATAACATTCAGCTAAGGGGTTTCTAAATCTTTTATTTATCTTGATTATAGACCTAAGCTTTAAGATGAGGTTATGAGTTGTATAAAAATTTAGTTATGACTTTTTAGTGATAATAGAAAATTTAATTTTATCTTGAAGAGCCTACATCATCTAGACCACACTTTAAATCATTTTACTTTAAGAAACTTATGAAAAATATATCATTTCTAATGCACGGTCTAAAGACAACAATCAAATATGTGAACTTTGTAAAAGAATAAGAGGTGGTGTGGTTGGGTACTACCATACACCCCGAAAAAGAAAAGAAATTGGGTAGCCAAGCCCTACCATTATACAACCTAGATTATAATAGAATATTATAATTATAATGAATGCTATGGGGGTCTTTTATCTCATGTCCTTCTTTCCTTCTTTTAGATTGGTTTCCTCCAGGCTTCATAGGGCCTCCTAGGTCTTTACCTTCTAGCCACTACTCATTCTAAATCACATAGTAGTAATCTTATCCAATTGCAAAAATTACATATTTATGAAAAATGAAATCTAACTACACCTGCAAGACAAACGTTAGTTAAACAAACATACAAGCCAAGCAATTATATTTCACATATTTGGATTTAGCATCCCCACACTTTGGTAACGAAGCCAACCTGTCCTAATTGGAATATGCTTAGGGGGATAAGCGGCATCTGCAAGCAATAATATTTATATTTACTTATTATTACATTGACTCCTTTAGCATAATCACTTGTAGAAAACATCATTAAGCTATTGACGACCTAACATCCAGTCTCGCACAAACAATCCTAACATCTAGTCTAAAACATTACATCATATATATACCACCCTAACCTAAAGGCGAGAATTAGTGAATTAGTATTCTACTATGTGTGCTAAGATTTAGTGTGGTGTGTCTTAATTGGGCTTTAGAAGTGTGATTATTTAAAGTTCAAAATTATTTAAGTTAAACATTAAGGAGGTTTCACTTGAAATCTTGAATGAACTGATTAATTTTAATTTATATTTTTCCTTTTTGTTTCATTTGATACCTACTTAAGATCAAATTATTATGAAGAGAAGAAAGGGCTTTGTTGGGTTTAACCCCTTCATCCCTATCTTAAGTTATTTTTAAGGGCATATTATTATGACTTTGGTTTCTTTAGTAAATCATTTATTAGATATTTTTATTAAACCTAAGTTTGGGTTAGTCTTAAAGAATCTTATTCAAACATGAAAGACATTTCATGATTAATAAAGCTAGATCACTATTATATGGATAACATCACGCCACTTCTCTCCATTATCAATAGCATACACATTTCTTCATTTTTATTATTCATGACATTTGATTTAATATACATACTTATATACATAATAGATATTTGCATTTTTTGCACACTTGAATGATCATTAATGCATCTATTTTAGTATTAAAAATGATTCCATTCCTTAGTTAAGCATAAGTAGACATGTATTTGAGATTTAGGCAAGTACGTGCTGTTGTTAAACTAGAGAAGTGAGATTATCTAAGACCTCCTTGTGGTTGCTTAAAGCCTCATATTCCTGAGATGTCCAGACTATATACTTTTCAAATTAAATACATGTAAACATATACACAAGCTCAGGGATAAAAATCATGCAAAGATTATATAATAGCAAATCTTTTTATTTATGCAAACTTAGTGGCATGGAGAGCAAAGTTTTATCTCAAAATTTGGCACATGAATAGATATAAATGAAATTAAGAAAGTACGTACCATTATTAAACCAGGTAAGTGAGATTATCTAAGACCTCCTTGGGACTACTTAAAGCCTTGTGTTTCTAGGATGTCCAGACTATATACTTGCCAATTCAAATGTATGTAAATATGTACATGAAACATAAAGATAAAACAAGACTCTTACTATTTTGAAATTATAACTTAAATGTAAACTTTATTGAATATTTATAACCAACATTAGCTTAAAATTTTCATCATTAGCTTATAGTTTTGAAAATAATTTAGGATTTATTAGTGATAATAGCCACACCTTATAATAATATTTATCCAACACATGCAACTTACATGTAATCATAGATCTTTCCATCTGAGATCTGAGACTTTGCTTTGTTATTGTTGACTTTTGATTTTTAGTTTTTGAATTGAAACCCTCATTTAACAAATTTGATTATGCTAAATGGGGTTTATTTGTATGTTAGAGAAATTTGGAAACTTTTGGAGAAGAATCTTTTGCTTTTCTTTTGTAACTTCATTGGAATTTTGGAGAATGTTAGATGAACTTTGCTTTACCAAGCTAGTGGTAAGAGATTCTTGATTCTCTTTGGTTTATATTTTGGATAATTTATTTAGTTGTTTTTCTTTTACCTATTGGGGGTCTAATAGGGGTTTTAAGACTTACTTGGAGTAAGGTCTTAAAACCTAATGGCTGTTGGCCATACTTGCTTAAGGATGAAATGAGCAAGGTGTCCAACGAAAAGAATGATAGTCTTGAGCTTATATAAAATATAAGTTTAGCATCAATGTTTGAAGATAATGATTGACTACTAAAGATGGAGATAGGAACTATCCCCAACGAAGCCGCAAGAAAAATCTATGGTGTTTTAATTTGGAGTCTTTGTGGACACCACATAGATCTTAGGTGATACTTATTGAAGTGATCGGGTATAACATTAAGATATGATGTACTATCTTGAAAGATAGAAATGTCACCCTACAATAGACCTAATCACCTAATAAAGACTTCTAATGCAGATGGGTCTTCGTATATACCAGTGTTCTTTTTTCTACTTTACATAGAAAAGTAAAGAAGGGTTTATTTTATGGTGGGTTCTTTAGTTCCCTATGGAAACAAGCTTCCATGGTTAATTACATCCCACGAAATAGGATTTCTTAAAAAAACTCTCGATTAAAGTAGTCAATCAATCATCTTTAAAGACTTCAAGGTTAGACTATCAAAGGATTGGGTATTTTTTAGAAATCAAGTCGGAAGGTTCAATTTAGAAATACTTATTTTTGGATTCCAAAAGAAGATAAGTAGGGAGCATTCATGATACTAGGAAGCCTAGTGAGCACTCCAATCTACCAGATGGTGAGGTTTTATAAGTTTGACAGAGATAGTTTGTTTAATTTGAGTTATAATTTTATTAGAATCATAACGATTATAATGCACCAGCACAGGATTGTTAAAATGCCTAAGAGTTGAGAATTTATGCTCATAGCCCGAAGGAAATAAGCAACCTCAGATCCTAAATCTAGGAAGCTTTGGCATAAGCTAGAAGCACGACCTAAATCTAAGCAAAAAATAGGAAATTATTGTTTACCTCTGCAAGAAAGGTTAAATCCATCCCGCTCTTCTAGACTTATAACCACCTGAAGTAGCCCCCAGCAAACACTTCCTATGAATAAATACTATGTAGGTCGATCTTATGTAATTTCAAGATAGTTAGGCTATTATTTAGTTAATAAAGGAGATTAGAGTCCTAAACTCGCTCTCTAAGAGACTAGATCATGACTGGCATGAAGACATGACTTAGATTAAGTGAAAAAATTTATAAATTTTTATATCATTTTGACACATTGATTTGGACAAAGGCTTAGGATGATTATGCCTAAATGCATGATGAAATAGAGTTATTGGCCAAATCAGCTGGAGGAGGCATTCTCCACTACAAGAGATGACCTCATAAGTCAAGTATTCTTCTATCGTGTAGGAATGGAGACCCTTCTTATTTAAGAGTGAAACAATATGTTATGCATAATGTTAGAGCATACATTATTCAACTAAGGGGATGATAAATATTTTAATTATCTTGACTTATAACCTAAGATTTAGGGTGAGGTTATGAATTATTTTAAAATTTATTTATGAGTTGTTAATGAGAGTAGAAAAATGCTATGGGGGTCTTCATTCTTCATGTTATTTCTTCATTTCTTACTTTGATTTGATTTTCTTTAAGGATTTATAGGGCCTCCTAGGACTTTTCTTTCTAGCACTAATCTTAATTCCTATTGTAAAATTACATCTTTATGGAAAGATAAATCTAACTACACCTGCAAGATAGATGTTAGCTAAACATAAATACAAACCCAAGCAATTATATTATATAATTTGGACTTAGTACCCTACACATGGGTAATCAAGCCCACCTGTCCTAATATAGATTATGCGAAAGGGGAATAATCAACCTGCAAGTAGAAGCATTTATATTTATGATTACAGTGGCCCCTTTAGCACAATCCCTTATAGAAAACAACATTAGGCTAACAACGGCCGCATAATGATCCTAACATCTAGTCTAAAATATTACATCACAAAATAAAATACAACATCATACATACACCATCCTAACTTAGAGCTAGAAGTGCTGACTTAGCATTCTAATGTTTGTGCTTAGGCTTAATATAGTATGTCTTAGCTAGGCTTTAGAATTATAGTTATCTAAGCCTAAAAAGTTTAAGTTAACCATAAATGGGGTTTCATTTCAAGTCATTTAGAGTATTGGTGGATTTTAATTTGTATTTTTTATTTCATTTGATATTTACTTAGGGGTCATTTAGCATTACTTTTGTTTTGTTATTTTTTATTTTATGTTTTAATTTTATTTTATTTTATTTTACTTAAAAATAAAACTTGTTTGATTGTACTTGTTGTTTTTTTAAAACACTCAAAATATCATAGATGTTTTGAGTGTTTTTAAAAAAAACACTATTTATTTTAAAAAAAATAAAACCACATAAAAAATACTTTAAACTAACTTATTTTCAAAAACAACATACAAATTAAAAAAAACAAAATTAATCCCAAACAGCCCCTTAATATCTAAATATTGTAAAGAGAAGAAGGAGGCTTAACCTCCCCCATCCCCATCCTAAGTTATTTTCTAAAGGCATGTTTTTACGTCTTAGTTTCTTTTAGTCAATGATTTATTAAATATTTTATTGATCATAAGTTTGGGTTAATCTTAAAGAATCCAATTCAACATGAAAGGCATCTTAAGATTAATGAGGTTGAATTACTATCACATGGAGAGAGTTATATCGTTCCTTTTCATCATCGATAGCATACACATTAATGAAATTCTTATTTATACATACAATATATTCATGTTTTTGCACACTCAATGATATTTTTAATGCATGTATTTTGGTATAAGAAAAAACTTCAATCCTTAGCTAAGTATATGTATATATGTATTAAAGATTAAGCAAGTATGTGCCATTGTTAAACTAGGGAAGTGAGATAATCTAAGACCTTCTCGGGGCCACTTAAAGCCTCATATTCCTGGAATGTCCATACTATATACTTGTTAACCTCAACACACATAAACATATACATAATATAAGAATGAAAATCATGCAAAAGATTGTATTTTAATAAGTCATTTACTCATGTATAGCAAAGCTCAATCCAAATTCTAGCACATGCACACATATGAATGAAATCAAGTAAGTACGTGCTGTTGTTAAACCAAAGAAGTGAGATAATCTAAGGCCTTCTTGGGGCTACTTGAAGCCTCGTATTCTTGGGATGTCCAGACCATATACTTACTAACATTCAAACACATGTAAACATATGCATAAACATAGGAAAGAAAGCAATACTTTGATATGTTTAGGCTATAAGCACATGTAAAGCCTATGTAATATTCATGGCTAATATCACTTTAATTTTTATTTATAATTTTAGAAATAGTTTTGTGATTTATTAGTGATAATAGCCACTCCATATAATATGATTAATTCAATACATGCAACTTTACATAAGCATATTCATTTGATTACTTGAATTTGAAATATGAATGCATGAAATCAAATGACATATAAATTTACAATGATTGAACACTTCCACATAATTCATTCAACTACATGAATTCCTAAGGACAATTACACTAAATAAAATTATTTAAGGTCAAACAAAGTTGTTATTAAATTTGATTTTAGATTTGAGTGATTAAACTCAAAGAACAGAAATAGTATTTGCTATTTTTTTACCCCATCCAATGTTGATGATTTACTATGTTTAAGGAGAAATAATTAAGTGGGTTTTATGAATTAAATAAGTTTGAATCATTAAGCAATTCATTTAATTACCCTTTCTTATATTTTTTTAATTTAATTAATTATTTAATTATGAGCATCCAATGATATGTAAATAAGAAATTAAAATTTCAATGCACTTAGAGACCTAATGCAATGAGGCTCATAATTAAGTAGTAATTAAATTAAAGAATCTAATTAAGTACTTGTATGATTTTCCCCAACCAATGGGTTAATCATAATTTCCTTAAGGTTCTTTATGTTATTAAACACATAAAGAGGAACCCAAAATTCAAATTAGATTATCTAGAGTAAATATTATTTTAATTTGACTTAATTTCATCATTAATTACTTAATTAATTTTTAATTAAGTTATGCATTAATTACCCTCCTTAATGAAATGGATTTGGAGAAATAATTAGGAAAGAGGTCCTAATCATCCCCTCCTCATTTCACTATTAATCAGTGATTAATGATCATTAATTACTTAATTTTTATTATTTAGAATTTTTAATAATTATTAAATTACTTAATGAGGGTGATTAAGACTTAAATTTTAAATTCTCCTAATTACCTAGCCAATAAATCCCAAGAAAATTATGGGAGACAGAGGACATCCCAAAGAATTAAAACATTTAATTTGAGACTCATTAGCCAAGTAATTAGGGCTTAAGTAAGATAATTAGGAAAGATTTCAAGCCATAATTAAGCATTATTCACTATTCAAAATATAGGAAAGTTATTTTTGTTAAATTCCACACTTTTTATGCTTTCAATGTGGCACCGTGGGATTGACCACTTAAATCGTCTGATGTGGCATGCTGAGTCAGCGGATGCAGATGCACTTTCATCCCCACTGTTCAATCTCAGATCAGATGGTGGGGATTAATCCTATGGATCTTAATGGATTGAAAAAAGATTTTCTAGCAGATTAAACCATGTCCATCTGTTCTAATCAGGTAAAATGAATGGTAGATGATCCTTCGTCCCCCGAGCGATAGAAGACGAACACCGTTCGCCCTCCACTGCTCGATTCAAGCTTGTCGGAGCTCATGATGCATCAGGATTGACTCCAAAATATTTAGGGAAGAGATCTAAGGAGATCCTACTGTGGAAATCCCATGAAGTGAAGATTTCTTTTACAAAAGGCCAACACTTAGGAGAATTTCTATGATTTGCAAGAATTTACCTCGCTAAAGCTCAAGATCGATTGTCCAACAATCGAGGTAGCTTCATCTTGAAAAGATGAAGCCTTATTGGGAAGCTCATGAGTTTCCTCCCTGCTGGTGGCTCTGTGGGACAAACTCCCCCGGAACAGTCACCAAAGTTGGTCTAGGAGTGGTCTTCAGTGCTCGAATTGATCAGGAATCGATTCATTTCATCTCATCAGAGCTTAGGGAGGTGTGGGAGAAGTTAATTAGATTTTGATGGAGTTTAGGAAAGGTTGGATGGATTGGGCTCTTGATTTCACTCAGGTTTGGTGTTGTCGGTGATGGGGAGCTCAAGGGGAATCGGGAACGCTCTAGAGATGCTCCTCTCGACTCATCAAAGCTCTCTATTTGGTTTGAATTGGATGGGGAAGAGTATACCCTCCTCCCTAATTGATCTAATGATTAGGATCAAATCAGCTTTTGGCAGGTGTCTGGCTGGCACAGGTGGCCGGAGGCGTTAGTGATCGGTTGAGGTGGAGGCCCTTGAGTGGCTGAGGATATGCCATGGGATGAGGTGGTGTGTACCACCTCCCCCAAGTGTGCCAATGAGAGGGCTTGGGTAAACTCACCCTCTCTTAAGGCATGGCTGACCGAATTAACTTTGGGTTAGGTGAGCTAGTGGTCCAAGTTTCTAAATTGAGCTTAGGGTGGCTACCAAAGGTTGGAGAGTGGGTTTGACCATCCAAATGAGGATTTTATCTCATTTGGAGGGGTTTACCCAATGTATTTTGGCCTAATTCGGGTCAAGCATGGGTTGGGTTGATTTGGGCTGATCCATGGTGACCCAAGGATGGGTCATGCCAAGTTTGGTTGGGTTTGGACTTGGTTTGAATGGGTTTGGCTCAATTTGACCCATGTAGGTCAAATTGGGTTCATTTGGGTTAGGTCGACCAATGGTCAAATTGGGTCAAATTGATGGTTTGATTAAGTTCAAATGAACATTTGTGATGTTTTGGTTTAATTGGTTTGGCTCAATTTGAAGTGGACTTGAATTTGGCTTATATGGGTTCATATGGGTTAAATGGGCTAAGTTGATAAATTTGGTCAAATTGGCCAAATTAGCTTGGGTTAGTGGTTGGTTTAGGTTTAATTAATGATTTAGGAATTATTGTAAGTTTTGATTTAAATTAATTTGGATTTGGAATGATTTAGATTGATTTAACCCTTTAGGCCAAGATTGGATAAATGGGTCAATTGGGCTGATTTGATCAAATTAGGTTCAATTAAAGGTTGAATCATGTTCTATAGTCAATTTATGATGAATTTGAGGGATTTATTTCTATCAATTTGATTTAAGATTTGATTTGGCCCAATTTGGCCCTTTAGGTCAAATTGGGTCAAGAGCCTAAGTTAGTTTGGTTTTGTTCAATTGATGGTTGATTTATGTTCAAGGATCAATTTATGGTTAGTAGAAATTATTGGTTTCAATCAATTAAGGTTGGAATAAAGTTTGGTTCAATTTGCATCATATAAGATAATTGGGTTAACTTGGGTCAAGTGATCAAATTGACTTGGTTTGACCCAACTGAGTGAAATTGAACAATCAAGGATGATCAACAATCATTGTAAAAGTATTGAATGGGTTGATTTAGTCCAATTTGGTTTGGATTGAAGTTTGGATCAAATAGGTCCTTTAGGTTACTTTGGGTAAAGTGAACCAAATGGGTTAATTGAGCTGAATTGAATTGAATTAGGTTGGAATAAGTTTGATGATGGATTTGGGATTGATTAATAGCTTTGATTGCAATCGTTTTGGATCTAATCAGATTTTGGCTCATTTAGACCCTTTAGGTCAAATGGGCTAGGTTGGGTTAATTGGATTCAATTGATTTGATTGGCTTGATTGTAGGCATTAGAAGGGTTTGAAATAGAGATTTGAATGGTTGGAGTGTTTTGGTGAAAATCAATTAGGTTTGGTTTAATTGAGGGAGCCTTAGATTGAGCCATAGGAGTGGATCATGTGATTAAGATGAGTTTGGGTTTAAGTCATTTTATCTTGGAGCTTGGATATGAAATGGGATCCAATTGAGGTTGGTTTTGGACTTAGGGTTAAGCATAAGTTTTGGTTTAGGCCATAGGATAGGTAGGTTCCATTGGTCCTAAGATATAGCCTAAGCTTAGGGTATGCCTTCCTTAGTCTCTAGGCTTAGGTTTAGTGTTCACTTAGCCACTAGAAGTGTCCTATGACTAAGAAGATCCTAGTGTCTAGGATATTCCTAAGTCTAAGGTAAGAAGGATGAATCCTCACTCTAAAAGTGAGGTCAACAACCATAACTAATCACCATATCCTGAACATAAACTAGAACCTAAAATCTATCCAATCTAAAGAACAACAATAGGCAACAACAACCTCTTCATTCCCTGGCAGAATTCATGAACCTTCTGAGGGATAACCTTCTGCTATAGTAATCCAACTAAATCCTTGTAGATACTCTGAACAACAACCATTTGATCAATACCAGGAATAAGCAAATAACACCCATAACTAGCTCCCTCCTCATGATCAGATGCATTATGATGATATCCTTAATTCATTTATGGATGAGTAGCAGACAATCAAGAATAAGAAAAAGGGTGCAGAAAGGTTCTAGAGGGCTGAAACATCTACTTGCCAACAAAATCAATATGATGGAGGCTACAATTGGGAAGAAGGTACTTCTAGGAGACCACTAGAAATAACTCCACTCCTAGATGAATAACCTCTTGATATGGAACATTAAAGGCATTGATAGGCCAATGCCTTTAACAGGCTTAAAAGCCTTGTTAGAACCCACTTCTTGATATATTTTCCAAAGACACAACCTACAAAAAATTAATATATGCTTCTAATTTCAACATCACTGCCAAATCCAACAACAAAACTTAGCACTTCTTCAAAATAAGATAACTCATCCAAATACTCATTGACTCAAGCCAATTACTTCCCTTCCACCTACATGATTCTAACTTTATTTTCTTTGCCACTATCATTTATGCTTCTTATAATCGTAACAAATATTGTAACTTTGGAAGGATATGAAATAAATTAGTTTGCAAACTAAAGACCCTTGGCTTGTTGGAGGTGACCTCAGCATGATCTCAAGCCCAACTAAAAAAAATAAGAGGAAAAAATCAATCCTATCAATAATTTTAGAATTTGTTGAATGCATAGAAGAGGAGAACCTTTTTGATGTTGGTTTCAAAAGAAAACCTTTCATTTGGAAAAGAGGGAGAAATTGAGAAAGATTGGATAGAGTTCCCACCAACCCTAAATGACATTTTTTCTTCTACAATTTGGAAGTTCTTCACATTGCTAAAATTGCTTTAGATCATTCTCCCTTATTAGTTAGCTTCAACTCCACCTTCAGACCAAAATACAACCCTTTTAGATTCCTCAACATGTGGACTTCCCACCCAGACATTATCCAATGTATTACTAGACTTTGGAAGTGTGGTGAAAACAGCAACCCTTGGATTCACCTTTGGAACCTTCATAAGAATATTACTCGTGGAATAAAAAAATGGAACTAAGAGACTTTGAAAACATCCACCATCAGGTCAAAAGAATTGAAGAGAAGTTAGAAAAACTTGAATAAGAGATTTCCCACATAAAACATAGTGATACCTCTACTCTTGAAGACCAACTGAATAATCTTCATCTTGAGCTACAACACTTCATCAATAGAAAAGAAGATTATCTTAGACAAAAAATAGCTATTCAAAACTTCTTACAAGGGGATAGAAACTCCAAATTCTTTCATGCTTGGATAAAAAAGAAAAGAGAAGAAAAATGGGTGAAAAAAATAAAAAATGCTGATGCTAATTGGATCACTCACCAAGTGGGTATTATGGCAGAGTATTTTAACTACTTCTCCAAAACATTTTGCCAACCCTAGAATCAACTTTTGCCTCCTCTTCTTAACAAGAATTTTTTTGACTTTGACAAGGTCCCAATTAATAATGATGAACTCACCTCCACCCCAAATGAGGAAGAGATCTAGAATGCACTTAACTCCATGGATGGATATAATGCAACAAGTCTTGATTGTTTTACTACTCTCTTTTATCAAAAATCTTGGGAAGTTATAAAAATTGAAGTAATAAAATCCATTCAAGCTTTCTTCTCTGGCCTGAGCTGCCATAAGTATTTCACCACTTCAGCCATTATTTTGATTCCCAAAGAGAAAATTTGCCACACCTAGGACAAGTTTAAACCTATATGCCTAACACCTGCTATCAACAAAAACCATCAGCAAAATCATTTCCATCAGACTTCAAAAGATCCTCCCAACCCTCATCTCCCCAAACCAAACTGCCTTCATCAAAGGGAGAAATATTATTGACAACATCCTTCTAGCCCAATAATTAATTAAATACATTGACAAAAAATATAGAGGTGGTAATGTTTTGATGAAGATTGACATAAAGAAATCCTTTGACTTTCTTAGTTGGGAATTCCTTCTTAACTCCCTAAAAGTGAGAGGATTTTCTCACAAATTTTGCATGATAATTGAAACCCTCCTCGTCAAAAGCCACTACAAAATTCATCTCAATGGGCAAGCTAGTGGCCTCTTCCAAGCAACCAAAGGTGTTAAATAAGGTCATCCCCTAACCCCCACACTCTTAATTTGTCTTTGGACCTCCACTCTAAAGAACTAAATAAAACCTCTTCCTTAAAAGAGAACATCAAATACCACTCCACTGGGAACATCAACATCTCTCATTTGGCCTTTGCTGATGACCTCCTCCTCTTCAACAATGAAAATAAAAGAGCAATCAACACCCTTTTGGAAATCATCAAGGACTTCATGACCCTCTCTGGTATGTCTTTAAATACTGACAAATGTCTCTTTGTCTCAAGAAAATAAATCAACAGATCTAAATCAGATGGATCATTGAAAGGATTAGTTTCACTCACAAAAGCTCCCCCTCCCTTACCTTGGAATCAAACTTTACAAAGGAAAAGACACATCATCTCTTTTTATGATCTTATTGACAAAATTCAGTACATAATCAACTCTTGGGAGAACTCATTTCTCTTCTTTGGAAGAAGAATTACCATTGATAAAAGAATCCTCAACTTAATTCCTTTATATACTACCCAAGTCCAACACATTCCAAAAATGATCCAAAGGAGAATTGAGAGAATGCTTAATATATTTATATGGAGTCAAAACCACAAGACAACCCATTGGACCAACTGGAAAATGTTTTGTAAACAGTACACTAAAGGTGGTTTGGGATTAAAAATTGTTGAAGATAATATCAAAGCTAACATAAGCAAGCTATGGATAAAACTCAGGGAGAACAAATCATTATGGGCCAAGTACATGTTAGGAAAGTATTGCAAAGATTCTCATCCAATGGCAACAATAAAAAGCCAACTAATTCAGCCATTTGGAGGAGTTCTTTGTAGCACAGGGAAGAAGCTGAAGACCTCATCTTTTGGGCTTGGGGGCATTGACATTTGGAATGACAATTGGATCAGGGAGGAATTTTTTGATTCCAGGCCTCTTCAAACTTGCCTCATAAAGGATTTCTGGTTGAATGCTGATAGGTACAAAAATTGTAGCCTATTTTTCCTCCTTAAATCTATAATAAAATATGCAATCTACCTATCAACCCTGAAAGAAAAGACACATTGACTATTAAGGATAAATCTACACACAATTTAATTCACAAGATTCTCCTCTTAATTTGTGGAAAGAAACAAATTATGTACCATGGGGAAAGGCCATTTGGAACCCAAATATCTGACCCTTAATAGCCTTCTTCTATTGTAGACTCTTTCACCACTTCACCCATCCCCGTGATGATATCCTCAAACTGAAAGGCCTTAAACTTCCCTCAAGATGCCATTTTTGCAAAGAAGAAGAAGGTCTCCTTCATAATTTCATCCATTGTAAATTCAACAAAACACTATGGAACATTTTTTTTAAAAAAACAAATGGCCATAATGGAGATGATCAATTCAACTTTTTCAACTCTTGGATAAATGAAATCAAGCAACATACAAGTAACCCACCAAAACTTTAAATGTAAGCCTTATCATCCTTTGGTTCATTTGGACTGCTAGGAATGAACTCAAGCATAATGCTTCCATCATCAATACTTAATCCATTACTCTTAAGATCAAATCCCACTTCCAGCTAATAAAAAAGGAGATGCTCTAAACTTGAAAAAAACTATATGAATACAGCCAGTTGCAAACCTCCAACCCGCAACCTTATTTTCTAGAAGAAACTGACCCAATATTTCATCAAAATTAATATAGATGGCAGCTACAACACCAAAACCAGCAGTGCTGAAATTGGTGGCATCTTCAGGAACTATAAAAGTGATTGCATCTACTTCTACTCTATGCCCTATGCTGCCCTTTCAACACTTCATGCTGAAACTATAGCACATTACTTTACACTCCTCCTTGCTTCATGAAGACCCCATCTTAACTATTGGATTGAATCAGATTCATTACATCTCATCCAAATCTTGCATGAAGTTTAGTTCTAGTAGCCCCCTTGGCTAATCATCAACCTCCTTAAAGTTATATATATATATATATATATATATATATATATATATATATATATATATATAAGAATGATCCTTAAAGTCTCTTGTTCCCATATATGGAGAGAAGGCAATAGACCAACAAATCTACTATTGAGCACATCATCAAATCCACTCATCTTCCAAGCACCCTAACAAAGAACTAAGCTTATTTGTACATAGTGACAAGCTGGGCCTCCCATATATTAGAACAAAATACTTGTAACCACCCCTCTTTTTTTATTTTTTTGGATTACTATAATCTTCTAGTAATCAATAAAATTTTCTTCTTTGTGCAAAAAAGAGTCATGCACATGCCTAGACCAGTGACATGAAAAGATCTACAATAAAAGCAATGATATTCTTTTATTAGACTCTACCTTGGATTCATTAATCTTAGGTTGACTTGTATCTTTCAAGATGAATTTCCTAAGTTAAGTCCAAACATGAAGGAAATCATAAAGTCTAAAAGCTACGAACCTTACCTTTTAGAGGAAACCTAAATGTTGGGATAAGAGGAAGTTTCTCCTTCCTCTCTTTTCTTTATAATTTTGTAATATCGATTCAACATAATGTAATAAAATTTGCATCTAAAATTCATTCTATAATCATGTAAAGAATAATCATCCTTAAGGGTTAATTTGAAGATCCAACACTAGAAAAAATTACATTCTAATGCCAACAAAGACATACCTTACTAAGCCTTACACACACTTTAGAATGATAGACCACGAACTCTAGTCTTAAGTTTGGATGACGTTTATTATGGAATTGTGATATTTTATTTTATGATATAATATTTTAGACTGGATGTTAGGACTATTTATGTGTAATTTTGATGTTAAGATGACATTAAGTTAATGATATTTTCTGTAGGAGATTGTGCTTATTGGACCATGTTGACCTCACTTTTAGTTAGGTTGACAACCCTCCTCTTAGACTTATGATTTAATATAGGTACTAAAGTTCTATTAACCTTAAATGAGATTAATAATCACCATAATCTTAATGAATTAGGATCTCCAACCTTAGATTAGGAGCTTCTTAATTAGACACTTAGGATACTATGATTAGTGGCTAAGTGCACAACCTGAACTAAAGTAAAAAATTAAAATAATCAATTAAAATGAAATCTGAATTCAACTGAACTTGGATTAAAGTAATTGAGTGTTATTAACTCAATTAAATCATTTGAGCTCAAAATCAGCTAAATTAAAAAAATCTTGTAAAATCAAAACTAAATTAAATAAAACCAAACCAAAGACACATAATCAATACATAAGTATAAATGACCCCAACAATAAATCCAGATGGGGTTCAAAGTGATCAATCAAGTCATCTGAGCTAGAGTTGACCCATGTGGGCCCCACCAAGCTAAAAATCAAACTAATCAAAATTTGGTCAATTTAAGTAATCATAAATGCTTATATTTATCAAATTAATGTAATAGAACACTAAACTAATTAATTTTTAATCTAGTGATGACTCAAATGGCCCAATTGGGTTACCTAATCTAAATGAACTTGAACAAATCCTATTGAACCTAAACTCAAAATAAATTGAATTAATTTAAATTAAATGTTCCAAAATACTTTAAAATTATATTTGAACATAATTCAAACTTTTTTTTGGGTTTGATTTGACTAAATTGATTATTTGACTCAAGTAAAACCTGATTTAACCCATGAAGCCCAAATTAGCCCAAAATATGTTTAAATTAAAATCAAATCTAAATTAATTAAAATTAATTACTCTAGACCATTTCAAATACTCAATCAAACATAATTTAATCTTGAACACACTTCAATTTGGTTCATATTGGTCATTTAACTCACGTGAACTCAATTTGACCCACTAAGCCTAATTTATATTAAAAATAGGTTTAAATCAAAACTTAACTCAACCTAAATTAAACCAATTAAATGCTTAAAATTCTTTTTAAGTTGATTATTGAATATGACTAAACTCTCAATGCACCTAATTTAGCCAGTTTGATCAATTGGTCAATCTAGACCCGAATTGACTTATCTAAGCCTATCAAGCCAAAATCAAAATAAATTAAAATAAAATTAAATTAAATACTTTAATCACTTTTAAAACTTAATTAAACATAATTTAATTCTCATTTGAGTCTAATTTATCTAATTTGGTCAATTTGGTCCATGGACCCAAGCGAACTCAAATTTTCCCAATTTGACTTATTGAGTTTAAATTGAGTTGATTTAGGCTTAAGTTAAATCACATTAATTAATCATAAGTATTATAACAAATTAGTTTACTATATTTTAAACTTAACCTTAAATCAATTGGGCAAATAGGACCCATTTGACTCAACATAACTCAATTTGTGTTAAGTTAAGTCAATTTAAGTCATATCCCAAAATGAGTTCACACACCACCCCATACACCTAGTCCATTCAAAATTTTAAATCCAATAAAGAAAAGGGAATTCCAAACACAAAGGAATAAAGAAAGAGGGATTTGAGCATGAGGAGAAAAAATATATTTTTTTCACATGGGAGGGCATGACAGAAAAAAATGGGAGTTTTCTACACACCCCTTTTCTTTTCATGAGAACATACCAAAAATCACACACACACCTCCTTAGAACTAGAAGACAACCCCTCTCCCCACATATTGTGCTCTCTATGTCCAAGAGGCACCAATTTCTAGCAATCGGTGATGGTGCACGACGGTCGAAGCATTCAATAGGGAGGCAAAGGAGGAGATCCGAGGAGATATTCTAGTATCCACCAAATGTAGGATTCAGTGAGGTAACTTTTCTAAACTTTAGATCAATAATAAATATTTGTGTTTGGTGAAAAATTTGCAGGAATCTAAGATTTTCTTTAGATCCCATTGCACTTTCTTTCTTTCAATTCCCCTAAGTGAAATAAAGCAATTTTTGGCTTAGATCATCAAAAGATCACGAGATTTGGTGATGTTATGGGTAGATCCCATCCATCTAACCCTTTTTTGGTCTGCCTCTTATGAGGGAGACAAACTCTGGGCCATTCATCTTACTCAGATAGAATGGATGGCCACGATTAGATCTCTTTTTTGATTTATTCAATTAAATCTGACCTAAAATTTTAAAAAAACATAATAAAATAAATACTAAAACAAAAAAAATGCAAATAAGGCCTCTATGGATTTGTCTTTAAAAGAGGAATCTAATGAATCTTAAAAACCCAAATTTGGATGTATATTTTAGGAGTAATTTAAGTTTTAGTGAAATATATATTTCTTTAATTACTCTTTAAATACTAAACCAATCAACTTGGAAATTTTAAAAAATAAACTTAATCTTCTTGCTTATCTATCATAAAAAATTTCAAGTTAATTAGTTTTCTAGTTTAAAAGTTATTAATTTTTGAAGGTAATTGGCTATTTTTAAATAAATAAATAATTAAAAGTCATAAAAATTATTAAAATTCATCAAAATAATTCAAATCACTTTAATAAACATCATATATCTTAAAAAATTAATTATACTTTCTGGATCATATCAAATTATAAAAGTAATTAAATTAGAGTTTAATTAAGCATTGATTAATTACTTTAATTACATAAAATTTTAAAAAATCACAACTAATTATAGAAAATTCAAAAAAAATAAAAATAAACTCTATATGGACAGATTAGATAGAGCATAATCCAAGAAAAAGAAAATCCATAGGTTTCTTCCAATGAACAATGACCAATTAAGGTTTGAAATTTGAACTAATTACTTTAATTATGAGCTAATCACTTGGTTAATTAACTTTAGATTTGATATATTGAATATATGGGATGACCTCTATCCCTCATAATTGTTTTGGGCTAATTTCTTAAGTGAATTAAAAAAAATCAAAATTTTAAACCCAAATTATCTCTCTTATGTAATTAAGTACTTATTAAAATTAAGAAAATGTGAAATTGATTAAAAGGTGTTAATTAATCATTATAATAACAAAGATAATAAAAATAATAATAATTAGGATATTCTTCCTAATTATTTTCCAAGATTAGCCTTAAGGTGCTTAATTAATTAATTAAATGGTTAGATGAAATTTAAATATGAAATCATCATAATTAACTCATTTAATAAACATATGTATAATTAGCCCTCCTTTTGTGCTCAGTTAAAAATTATAGAAGTAATTAGCTCAATCTTCTTAATTCAATTATTTATTAGACATGAGCTTAATTGCATTAGAATCCTTCAGACATTGCAAATTTTATTTTGCAAGCATATGATCATGATTTACGATTTCTTGCTTAAAAATTAATCAAAACAAGAGATTTTTGGGAGGGTAATTAAATGGGTTATTAATGGGCCAAACTTAACTAATTCATAAAAGGCACTTAAATTCTTTTTAAATTTATTAACAAATAAACATGGATATGGGTTGAACACTAAGTGTTGTTTCACCTCTTTAGGATTAAATAACTCAAAACCAGAAAACTAAGATCCTAAAAAAGATTTTGATTAGGCTTGAGGTATGATTATTTAATTTGATTGCCCTTAAGTTTTAAAGAAGCCAAATGAATCATTTGATAATATAATTATTTTATTTAATTTATCACAAATTTGCATTACATATGTTTCATACATTCATGTTTTTAAATTTAAAAAGAATATATTACATTTAATTTTATGATGTGAAAAGATATAAATATATGGTGTGATTATTATCATTAATAAATTTTAAATTATTTTCTCTCTTTAATAAATAATCATATGCTAGCTGTTAATAAAATAATTTAGATCCAAGCTTTGTATTTATAAATTTTCTTATAAATGATAAAGCAAAATAAAGTTTATTTGCCTTTCATACTTAAAAGAATAATAACTTGTAACTTTTTATAATTTCATCCTTATATTTATGTATATGTATATGTGTACTTGGACTAACAAGTATATAGTCTGGACATCCGAGAAACACAAGCCCTTATGTAGCCTTAAGGAGGTGCTAGATGACCTCACTTCCTTGGTTTTACAAAGGCACATACTTGTATAGTTTTGTCCATCCCTATAAATGTGTATGAATGTGAAATGAAATTTCTTTTACTATAAAAATTCATGCATATTCATACTTCAAGTTTGTTAAAAAGAAATATATAGATATATAGGGTATATGTATATGCATTCAATAAACATGAAGTAAAGTAAAAAAATAGTGATGTATATTGATAATGATATTAAGATAACAATATTTTACTCATTTGATTAAGATTTAGCTTCATTTATCTTAAGATATCTTTCATATTTAAATAACACTCATTAAGTCAAATCCAAACATAGGTCTATTTAAAATTAATAAATGTTTCATTAAAATACTTGAAAGTTATGAAAATCCATCATTTAGAATTAACTTAAGGTAGGGATTAAAGAGAATCAACTCTCTTTCTTCTCTTGAAAATATTAAATTATAATTAAGAAACAAACAAGAAAATATATTATTTAAAATTTTATCTAAACATTAAATAAGTTAAAGTAAAACTACCATTGATGAGGAATTTGAATATTAAATCATTAGAAAATCCTAACTCTAAAGTCCAATTAAGACATACCACACTTGGCCTTAGCACACACATTAGAATACTAAGTCACTGATTTTAGTATTAGGTTAGGCCGATGATTGTTATGGTGGTGTGTTTTATTTTGTGATGTAATATTTTAGATTGAATGTTAGGATTGTTTAAGCCTGAACAGGATGCTAAGACAATACTAAACTAATGATGCTTTCCATAGGGGGTTATGCTTAAGGGACCGATGTAATAATAAAAAATATAAATGCTTTTTTTTGAAGTTTTTGCTTAAGTCCCTAAGCATGATCCATTAGGACATCCAAGCTTGGTTACTCATGGGTAGGGTGCTAAGTTCAAATGTATGATATATAACTACTTGGTTTGCATGCTTATTAAGCTAATCTTTATTCTGCAGGTGTAGATAGATTTTTCTTTTACAAAAAAATAATTTTTTAATAGGATTAGATTAGTGTTATAGGGTTTATGATGAGTAGTGGCTAGAAGGAATAGACTTGGAAGGCTTTGTGAAGCTTGGAGTACTCTAACCCAAGAAGTGAAGAAAAAAAAAAGAATTGAAGACCCCCATAGCTCTATTTTTACTATGAATTGTAATTCAGGCTGAATAAGGGTAGGGCTCAGCTACTTAACTTCTTTTCTATTCCGGGGTGTATAGCAGTACGCGATCGCATTAACTTTTTATTCTTTTATGTGATTAATTTTTGATTATTATGTTTACATTGATTACATAATAGAAATAACATACCTTTTTTATAGGTTTCTTAAAGTGTTATTATTTGTTATGTGGCATGGATACGCTAGGCTCTTTAAGGAAAATTAAATTTTGCAACCTAATTTAACAAATCTAACTAAAAATTTTTATATAACACTCACAACTTCATCTTAAAGCTTAGGAAGTTAATCAAGAGAATAAAAGATTTAGTAACCCCTTAGCTGTATGGTTGTATGTTATAACAACTTGCATGCATATTATTTCAGTCTTACAAATAGAGGAACTCTATTTTTCATGATAGGGGACAAGCTTTACCTATGAGAGCAGTCCCTTGTAGTGGAGAGCACCCTATCTCTTTGATTTAGCCGATAGCTATTTTTTATCATGCATATATGCATAAACTCTCCCAAGCCTAAGTTCAAAATGATGAGTCAAAAATGAAATGAAATATGTAAATTTTATTGTATCAATTTATGTCCTAATTTACACACCCATCATGATCTAGTCTCTTGAGGAGTGGGTTTAGGACTCTAGATTCTTTGTTTATTAATAATAGCCTAACCATCTTACACTTATTTAAGACTGGACCACATGATTTTGAATCATAGGAGGAGTTAGCTGGCAGCCACTCCAGATAGTTGCAAGTCCAAAAAAGTCGAGATTAGTCTACTCTCTCTAGTGAAAGTAAACTAATATATTCCATTCCTCAGAGTATAATTAGGTCAAGCTCTTAGCTTATGATAGAGCACTCTAGATATAGGTTTAGAGGCTTTTTATTTTTCTCCTTTGCTATGAGTGTAAGTCCTCACCTCTTAGGCATTTCCACAATCTTGTGTTGTTGAAATCTAAGTCCTTGCATTCTAATAAAATTTTTACTCAAATAAATAATTTTCTCTCTTTCAAGAATGTAAAGCCTTACTATATGATAGATTGAAGCACTCACTAGGCTTCATAGTATCATGTGTGTTTCCTACTTATTCTCCTTTGGAATCCACTAACAACTCTTTCTATTTGAGCTCTGCCTTTGAAATCTTTGGAGACATTAGTTAACTACTTTGATAGAGAGTATTCTTAGGAAATTTTCATTTCCAAAGATATAATTAACTATGGAAGCTTATTTCCATAAGGAAGTAAAGAACCCGACATAAAATATACCCTACTAATCCATGCAAAGTAAGGGAAAGATCTATAGTATATGTGTAAACCCATCAATTTAAGTTAAATTGATAATTCAATTAAGAAATATTCAATAGATGCTTATTGAATCTAAGTGGATCATACGGTTGAAATTCAAAGTTTAAGTTAACTAATTGTTGACTTGTTTGTTTTATTTATTTGTTTAAAGTTTGTTTTTATGAATTTATTTAATTAGATTTCTTAATCTCATCATGATTAATTTGAGTAAAATATGATTAATGTTTAATAGGATATTTAAGATTAATTTGATTCACATGTTATTGTTGGAGTTTGAATAATAATTATCTTTGTTTATCTTATTTAAATTAATTTGTTCACATAGATTTATTTTAGATATTTGATTGATCAGATTAAATTAAGAATTATTTAAGTTCATTATGATTTATTGATTGTGTGATTAACTTGATTAAAGGATTTGATTGGATTAATTATAAATTAATTAATTTTTTGATTAACTACGATTATTTTGATTAAAGTGGGTAATGAAGTGAGTTAAATGTTTGATTTAAATTAAACTAGATTTAATGATTAGTTTTGATATGACTTATTTAAATTAATTTAGTTCAATTAAATGATGCGTTTATTTAATTTAGAGTTTCATTATTAACTTATGTGATTTGATTGAATCAATTATTAATCAATGATTTAACTAATCATTAAAATGAATTAAATGTGTGATTTAAATTAAGCTTGGTTTAATGATTAGTTTCAATATGATTTATTTAAATTAATTTAGTTTAATTAAATGATAGATTAATTTCTTTTGAAATTTTATTTTCTAGAAGTTGATGGGTTAATTATGTTTGACTTGATTAAATAATCAATTCAATTAATGTTGGATTAGTGATTAATCAAACCTTAGATTTATTAGATGATTTATTTAATTTAGAGTTTAATTAAGGATTATATTTGAATAATTAACTTGATTAATATTGAATTAGAGATTAATTGAATTTAACTTTATTATATGACTTATTGTATTAAGAACCAAATTAAGGATTTTGATTTATTTAATGGTCAATTAAATCAATCTTAACTAAGTAATTATCATAGTTTATTTTTCATTAGCTTATTAATTGGTTACAAGATTAAAGGTTGTTTAATTTTGAATTGTAATTGATTTGATTAAATAGTTCATTTGATTAAGATTAAATTAGCAATTGATTAAGCTTTAACTTAATTGAATTGTGAATTAGTTAATTTGATAACTAAATTCACCTTAAATAGAAAAACTATATAAGTGGTGATTAAATCGAGCATGGCTAATTTAACCAATGTTTAACTATGAATTTATTATGATTTTGATTGCTGGTCTAATTAAAATTCCACGTTTAATTTGATTTATAAGATTCAAGTTTTATTAATGATCATTTTATTAATATAGATGACCATATCAAATGTGATTAAACATTTAATTTACTTAGTGTTTGATTTAAGTTCATTAGTTCCTATTTCGGTTGAATGTTTGACTTAATTATGGTTCAATTTGTTTAATACCTGGGTTAATTTTTTCTAATAAAGTTCCAATTAATACTTTTTAAAATTAATCAAGATTTGAAGCTTATGACTTTATACTTTAGCTCAAATTAAATATCTTAATGATTCACATCAACTATTTCAATTATATTCTTGGATTTGTAATTTCAAGTATATTGATTGATTTTAGTTTAGTAATCCATATATCATGAATTCCTTTATTTTTGTATTAATTGGTTGTGATTTTAATCTTTTAAGCCTTAATTAAATGATTTGAAGTCTAATATGACTTAGAAAGTTTAAATATTTGTATTAACTATTCAAATGTTAAATAAAGTGGTTTAGATTATTTTTGATATTTTTTATTATTTTCTTAAATTTTAAATTAATCATTTTAAGAAATTAGACATTTGGACTTTGAAATTTGATAAATTTTAATCTATTCATCACTTTAGCTTGAAGTTTTATGGTAGGTGTGTTTAAATCTCAATTTCATTACATAAAACTTTCGAGTCAATTTGATTAATATTTTAGGATTAATTAAAGAAATTTGATTTTCATTCAAACCTAAATTAAGCCCAAAATACCTAAGGACAATTGGAGATTTTAGGTTCATTGGATTCTTCTTAAAAATATGAATCCAACAAGTCCATATCTATAATTTTTTAGGAGTATTTTATTTTTTATGATTTTTTTTTTAAAATTTAAGGTCATTTTATGTATTTTTTAAATTCAAAAATTTTGGATTTTTCTACTTAACCCAGTTAGTGCTGACTGGGCTCCACCCATCATGTGTCAAAGCCTGATTGGGCAAACGAGTCTGATGTGGCATTTTGAGCAAGAAATTGGTTTTGTTTGGACTGAATGATCATAGATGGACAGTCTAGATCAAATTTGTCGATCTAAGGAGCCAAATCAAATCCTAAGGGAGTTTTAATCACAACCATCTATCCCATTAAAGGGGGATCAGATGGCTACTATACCGTCTCCCTTATTGACAGTGAATGGAGCTTCAGGCGAATGGATTTCCACCTCAAACTGCCCATCCAAGCCTGATCATCTAACGAACTCATCGAAAAATGTCATGTTTCGTACCTATGGGCTAGGAGAAGGTAAATGCAAGGAGAATCTAAGGGATTTTCCTAAAAGCGAACGAAGATTTTCACACAAAAAATACTTACAATTTTTTCTAAGGTTTAGAAATCATCTCACTAAAAGCCCACGTTTGATGGATTTTTTTGTACTGGAGAGCTTCCTTAAGTCAAAGTGAGTCTCTATTATACTTCCCCTTGCTTTCCTCCCTCCAGATCATCCTCTCCACCAATGACTGCTGCCTCTTGTTGAAATTTTTCCGGATTCTATGATTTTATATATAAAAAGAGAGGGGAGTGGGTTGGTTATGATTAGAGGAGATGAGGAAGGTGTTTTTGTGCAAGAAAAAAATCTTGGAGGCTTTCTTTTCTTCCCTTTTTAAAGATGACTGAAAATCCCATTAATTAAGATGAAGATGGTGGTTTGTAAGGTGGTCAATTGATTGGGGATTAGCCTTGGAACTATTCTTCAGCATGTTATCATCAATTAGGTCAAGGAAGAGGTGATAAGAGGTACAAACGCACTCTTTTATGGCTATATAAATTATTTTATCTTTTCATAATCAACTTGTTCAAATCCTATGTTCTATCCCATCCTCTCCTTTTCGCATTTTAATTATCTAATTTTTGGGAAACTCTACAAGATTTGAAGGAAGCTGATTGACATGCGAAGGCTAGCCGAGGTGGGATATGGGTTGGGTTTGAACTCATTTGAGTTGTGTTTAGGTTCAAGTGCCTCAAGTTGATTCACTTGAATTTTGTTTTCTCTTATCTTAGGTTAGTTTATTCCATTTTATTTATTGGATTTAAATTTAGGATTTAATTATTGTTAATTGTTTGTTGAATGTTTTATATATTAATTGATCCACTTTAAGTTTAGATTTGATGTGGCTTTAGGTTAGTTTGATTCATTTAATCCAAATGGCTCAAATTAGTTCTCTTGGCCTCTTTAGCTATTCTAAGACTTATATTTATGTTTAATTGTGCTTAGTTGACTATTTATGATGACTTTGTTTAATCAATTTTACTTAATTTATTTTATTTATTTATTTATTTTGTTTACCTAGTCACTAAGTGTAGTGTTCTATGTGCCTACTTAGGGAGCTCCAAATCTAATATTAGGGGGTTATAATTACTAGGATTGGGGATGATGTTAACCTCATCCAAAAATAAGCTCAACATTGTATAGGTGTTATGGTTGAAAACATGTGAGTTCATGTGTTAATTTGCATATATATCATTCTACCATCTAGGTGCTTCCTTTCTAGTGCTTTGGTGTTGCATTCTGTTGGTTTAAATGTTTGAGGACCGAAAAACTAGCTCCTTAGTACAATGGCACCTCGAATATGGACTATGACATTGTAGCATTAGTTCATGGCACCTCGGTGTTGTGAAATGAAGGTTTTGACCCTTTTTTAGGTTTTTTATAGTATTCTCCTCAAGGAACGCAACCCTTAGAATATTGTACTTATTTAAATATTATTTTTGATCTAATAAAGGACTTTTGGCTTTTGTGTGTAAAAATTAAGTGAAAACTCTCTTGGTTAAAGCTTGGTGGTAGATCGCCTGAGGTATTCTGTAATCCTTCACTGCATTTCTACTTGGGTAAGTTGAACTTCTTCACATCCCTTCCAATTCGATGAGTGAAAGATTTTTGTATCCCTTCTGCTTTGCTAAGTGGAAGAACTATGGGGCATTTCTTTCTCCATATCCGTTGCGACATTCTACTCTTTGAAACCCATCCCCCATTAATTATGGTATCAGAGGCCAAGGTTTAGAGGCATGGAGAAAGTACTCAAACATAATCCATATCAAATCCAAGCAAGGTTCATTATCTATTTTGGATTATATATAATTTTTCTTTATAAGAATACTGATTTCACTTGGAAATTCATGCTAAAAATATTTGGTGGGTAATTCTAAGAATGTTTATGTTACTATCGACTAATTGTCTCTACTTATAAAGCCTAGCCTTTCTACTACTTAACCTCACCATAAGCCATCATACTTGAGTAAAAATTTGAGTACATGAGAGTTCACTAAATAGCCTAACCTATATGCTAACCTTACATAAAAACCAAAAAATATATCCTTAAAAATCTTATGTTTGTTTTTTTGTTAAGTTTACTTAATATTTTATAGTATCCACAAGTTATTATGTGTTTATTAAAGGCTAGTTATTTTCATTAATTTGTGCATCTCATTTGTGTTAAGTTTAGTTCACTTATTGAATATATAAAACTTTTATTTGGAATGTCATACTTGCATTTTATTAAACATCATGCATCTAAATCCATTTGTATGGACCAACTAGAGGACTTAACAAGGAGAGTAGATGAAATCTCTATGAGAAATGAAGAGCAATTCATTAGTGTAGAAGATCTCCTCATGAACTTGACCGCATTAATTTAAACTTTGAGTGTTATGCTTCAAACCCCACCAACTATTCCATGTCTAAATGGCTTAGAACCTGTAGGAGGCAGAAACTTCAAACTTCTTAGAGATTATTATCCTATGATAAGGTTAAACCTAAGAAACACCCTTCAACATAAACATCTTAAGGTCCATGAGACATTACATGAATTTATGAAATAATTTAAGATAGAAGTCCCAACGTATGATGATGTTCATGACCCCAAAAGAATTTTAGCATGGTTAACCTAAATGGATGACTTCTTTGATTAGAATCATATGGATAATTACCAACAGACAATACTTTCTAAAATAAAACTAGTTGGTCATGCAAAAATCAATTGGAATAACATTCTAGCTAAAGAAAAGAGATTTGATAGAAACCTCATGCCATAAAAAATAAAAAAAAAAACTAAAGCCTAAGTATTCTCCTAGAAATCTTGATAAAAGGCACTATGAACAATTGACTACTCTTAAACAAGGGACTATATCAATAGTGGAATATATAAACACATTCAAGGAGTTAATATCTTGAACATAATGCACTGATCAGGAGTGACAAATACCTATAAATTTGTCATTAAAATATGAGGAGATATTAATAATGAGGTAGAGCTTTACAATCCCCAAACCTTGGAGGATGCCTTTCACTATGCTTTACTCCTAAAAAAAGCATAAGAAAGTTGCATCCACATCCAAGATGAAAGCTGAAGTGGCTATTCTTTTTCAAAATTTATGCATCTTATTTATGTTAAGTTTAGTTCACTTATCACATACTAAAAAAAAATTTATTTGGAGTTTCATACTTGTATCCATTTGTTAAACATCATGCCACCCAAATTTACTAATTTGGACCAAATACATGACTTAACTAAGAGAGTAGATTAGATCTCTATAAGAAGTGAAGAGAAATTCACTATGGTAGAAGACATTCTCATGAATCTCACTACATAAATTCAAACTTTGAGTAATAGGCTTCAAACTCCATCGACTATTCCACATCTAGATGACTTAGAACCCATAGGTAGGGAAACTCTCAAACTTCTTAGAGATAAATATCTTATGGGAAGACCAAACCTAAGGAACACTCTTAGACATTACTATCTTAGGATCCATAAAATATCACAAGAACCTACAAAAAAAAAGTTAAAATATAAGCACTAGCATATGACTATGCTCATGACCCCATAATTTTTAGATTAGTTAACCCAAATGGATGATTTCTTTGATTGGTACCATATTGATGATTTTCACTGAAAAGCATTTGCTAAAATAAAACTAGTAGGTCATGTGAAAATTTATTGGAATAACATTCTAGCTAAAGAAGAGAGATTCAACAGAACCTTCATGGCATGGGTGGAAATGAAAGAAATCATAACGGTAAAGTATTGTCCTTGAAATCATAATAAAATACTCCATGAATACTTGCCAACTCTTAAACAAGAGAATATTTCAATAATGGAATATATAAACACATTTGAGAAATCAAGACTAGAAAATAGCTAATAAATTTGTCATTGATTTAAGAGGATATATTAGGAATGAAGTAGAGCTTCATGATCCACAGACCTTAGAAGATGTCTTTTACTATACCTTACATCTAGAAAACCATAAAAAGCTGCATCCATATTTAAAATGAAGACTTAAATATCTTCTAAATATATGCCTACATCATAATCTCAAAAGTCTATCATTAAACATAATCCTTCCACATCAAACAACCCTTCTAAAGTGAACCCCATTGAAACTACTTCTTAAAATGCATAAGAGATATATTACTTTAAATTTCATTAGAAGGGTCATATGTAAAATCTATATAGAAAAAAAATCATGTTCCAAGTTGAATTGAAGGATTTAGAAGAAGAAAAGGATAATAAAGAGATACGCGATGGTACACACTTATCTGATGATGAAATAGATCCAAATATAGATAATCTAATATCAGTTATGAGATGTATGACTACTTCTAGGGAAGAAAAAGATTGGAGAAGGAGAAATATTTTTTCAATGTATATCCCATGTAAAGAGAAGGGGTGTAAACTAGTAATAGATGGAGGGAGTGCGATGAATGTTATACAACTCATGTTATCACTAGAACCAATCTTACAACTAAACCTCACCCAAAATTATTCCAAGTTAGTTGGGTAAATCACACATCCCTACCAATCACTAATAGATGCCTTGCTCCAATTAAAATAGGTAGTTATAATGATCAAAATTGGTGTGATGTTCTTCCAATAAAAATAACTCATATCCTATTAGGAAGATGATTGCTTTATGACTTGAATGTGATCCATGATGGGCATGAAAACACTTATGTATTCAAATATAATGAGAAAATGATCAAGTTATTTTCTGTAAAGCCAATCAAAAAGAGTTCAATTGTACTCCCCCTCATAGAATTCTTCATGCACCTCCTCACAAACTCAATTTTGAACTACCCAAATCAAATCAAGTGAATAATGTGAAACTCTAATTGATAATGATATCACAATCCAGCAATAGGAAGGATACTTCTAATATACATTATAATACATGTGAATCTCTTAGAATTCAAATTATAATTGTAAGGTTTAAACAGTTAAAGAGTTCATTGACCTTGTGTCTTTATTTATCTTGCACCTTCAAAAAATCTCCATTGATACTAAGGATCACCACATACATGTTGTGTTCTTAGATCTAATATCTAAATTCACTAATTCAATACCCCGATGGCTTACCAAATAAGCTACCACCATTAAGGGATATACAACATGCTATAGATTCAATTATTAGTTAATAAATACTTAATTTACCTCATTATATGATGAATCTAGAGTCTAGAGTTAAAACATAGTCATTAACTCCCTAACACAAAGTGCTCCATGTATGTTGTACCTTCTTTCTTTACTCCTAATAAAGATGGAATTTGGAGAATGTGTGTCGATAGCAATGTAGTAAATAATATCATAATAAAATATATGTTTTCTATAATTAGATTAGATGACATGTTAGATCTTATTTCAAGTTCATCATTATTCTCTAAAATTAATTTGAGATGTGGATACTATTAGATAATGATTAAACCGGGTGATGAATGGAATACAACATTCAAAACTCTTAGGTCTTTATGAATGATTAGTCATTTCATTTGGTATTTCAAACACACTTAGTACATTCATGAGACTAATGAATACTAAACTAAAACCTTTTATTGCTCAATTCCTTGTAGTCTATTTTGACGATAAACTTATCTATAACTTAGATAAGGAGTCACATCTAAATCACTTAAGAATAGTTTTAGAAAAATTAAGAGCAGTAAAATTATACGTAAACTTTAAGAAATACTATACTATCAAAGTGAAGTCATTTTCTTTTATTTCATTATATTAATTGATGGATTAAAGGCTGAGCCATCAAAAATTAAGTCTTTTGTAGATTGGCCAACTCCAAAATCTATTACGGATGTTAGAAGTTTTCATGGATTAGCAAGTTTCTATAGGAGGTTTATAAGAAACCTTAGCACTATTGTAGCCTCTATCATGGGCATTTTAAAGAAAGATAAAGTTATGTGGACTATAAAAGCTGAAAGGGCCATGCAACGAATTAAAACTCTTATGACTTTCTCACCTATCTTAAGACTTCCTTACTGCAATAAAGTCTTTGATACCTTAGATATTGAAATAGGTGAAATGTTAAATCAAGAAAACCATCCAATTACTTTCTTCAGTAAGAAATTAAATGACATTAAGCAAAAATATTTCACTTCTGATCGAGAGTTTTATGCGATTATTCAAACTCTTAAGTATTTGAGGTATTACCTATTACATAAAGAGTTTGTTTTGAATACAGATTATCATGATTTAAACTTTATTAACTCCTAAAAGAAACTAAATCATGGACACACTAAATGGGTCGAATATCTTCAAGACTTTTCCTTATGCTTAAACATAACCTCGAGAGAGAAAATAAACCAGCAGATGCTCTATCTATAGTATCTTTAATAGTTTCCTTATTTAAATTTTAATCTCTAGATTTACAACTTTGGAGAAATATTATAAAATTTATCTTTATTTTCATATGATATACTTAAAATATGAATCTAAGTCATTGACTTTTGTTAGCTCATTTATCATTTAAAATGGATATCTTTATAAAGGCAAGCAATTATGCATTTTTAAAATATCTTTGAGAGAATTCTTTATCTATGAATTACATTGAGGAGGTATATCATAATATTTTGGTAAATTAAAGACCCAAATATTAGTTATTCAAAGATTTTATTGGTCATCCTTATGAAAAAATGTTGAATGAATTGTAACCCAATGTTATACTTATCGTAAAGCTAAAACTGTCAAACAAAGGGTAGGTCATTACACATTATTACATATTCATTCTAGACCATGGGAAGACCTATCCATAGATTTCACATTAGGTTTACCTAGAACACCTCATGGGTATGATAGTATCTTCATCATAGGAGATCGATTTTCTAAGATGGCACATTTCATACCTATTCAAAATTAAATGATGCATCTTACATAGCAAGATTATTTTTAGGAGAAATTATCAGGTTGCATGGAGTTCCGTCCACTATAATTTTTGATAAAAAGTATCAAATTTACATCTTATTTTTGAAAAATCTTATGAAAACTAATGAAAATATTAACTGAAATTCTTCTCCGCAATTCATCCATAAATAGATGAATAGACAAAAGTAGTCAATAGAACATTAGAAAACCTGCTAAGGAGTTTAGTTAAAAAAATTAGAAAATTGGGATTTAATATTGCCTACATTTGAATTTGCATACATTAGTTTCATCTCTAGAACAACCCACACAACTCCTTTTAAGATTGTTTATAGATATAATCCTAAGGTACCTATTGACCTAGCTAATACATCAACTCATGCATTTTTGGATTCAGCATATACATTTTCATTTGATTTTCAAAGCCTTCATGAAAACATAAAAAAATAATTGAAAACACAAAATGCTAAGTACGTTGAGCAAAAGAATAAAGATGAACATTTTAAAGAATATGAGGTAGGTGATTATGTTTTAGTTCGTATCCATCCTAAGAGATTTTCTTCCACCAAATATAAAAAGTTACAAGTGAGAGAATGTGGGTCATTTAAAATTATTAGGAAACTTGGTGCTAATGCTTATGTTCTTGAATTACCCCTCACATGTTCATTAGCCATGTTTTGAATGTGAAAGATCTAATAACTTTGAAAGGAGTTACCCAACCTCCAAATTTGTAGGAGGAGATACAATTATTTACAAATACTTATCTAACAAACATTCTTTAAGGTGGAGAACATCATCACAACTGAGATACTCATAAATGATGGTACCAGCTAGAGATTCTTAGTAAGGTGAAAATATAAGCCACCTAGTGAGGATACGTGGATGACTTTCGAAGAACTACATAACTCTGCCCCTAAATTTCTTGAAGACATTCAAAATTTAACTCTTCGGAGAAGAGTTCTTTGAGGCCCGAGGTAGTTGATGTAGCACATCAAAGGAGGAAAGAACATATCACAAGGTCCCAAACCAAAGCTTAAACTTAAGAAAACTTTAGTAGACTTTATGTGTTGTGTATTTATGTTTCATATGTTGTATTATATACTCATTTCTATATTTGATCATATTTAACTATTGTATAAGTGTTATGGTTGAAAATATGTGGGTTCATATGTTAATTTGCATATATGTCATCCTAGCGCCAATGTGTTACTTTTTTGGCACCTTGGCGCTGCATTTTTTGGTTTTAAAATTTTTGGACCAAGAATTTAGCGCCTTTGTGCTAGGATATGGCACCTCAACACTAGACTATGGCATTTCGGTGTTGGTTCATGGTGCCTCGGTGCTGTGAAATGAAGGTTCTGACTTTTTTAAACTTTTTAATTTTTCCCCCCAAGAGATGCAACCCTTAGAGTATTATACTTATTTAAACACTATTTATGACCTAATAGAGGAATTTTGGCTTTTGTGTGTGAAATTGAGTGAGAACTCTCATGATTTTAGCTTGGTGGCCAATCATTCGAGGGATTCAGTGATCCTTCACTATAAGTCTATTTTGGTGAGTATAACTTCTTCACATCCTTTCCACTTTGGTTGGTGGAAGATCTTTGTATCCCTTCTACTTTGGTGAGTTAAAGATCAGCGGAGCATCCCTTTCTTCACATCCACTACGACATCCTACTCTCTGAAACCCCATACTCCATCATGTAATTAGCTATGGGGGCTTGGCCTTATCTGTAACTTAACAACTTGGCTTAAAGTAAACCTTACTTTACTTCTCTATATAAGGTAGGGGGGAAATCTCATGGTACACATAGACCCATTGGCCTTAAGGTCCTTATTAAATGATTGAGTCCATCATAGAGTGAAATTTATACCTTTCGAGATAGTATATCATTCCTTGATGTCATACTCGATAATTTTGATAAGTATACCCTTAGATCTGCTTGGTGTACCATCATATTTTTAAACACCACAGGCATATTCAATAATATTTAAAATTAATTATATATTTTATTCTTCTATTATTTTATAGTTTCATTATCAAAGAGATAATGAAATTTGGGAGGTAAATATGTATAGCCAAATTTCCCTTGGACCGAGTTCAAGGTAAGGCTCAATCTATTTAGATTGGGTTTAAGACAAGGGTCACGATTCAACAAGAATATTCTAAAAATATCTGGTCTAAGCTCAACAGACCACAAGTTCCATAATAGAATGGAACAATCAATATAGGTGTGTAATTGATTGCCCAAGATAGTCAACGATGTCATTATCATCATTACATTGTACTTTATTCATTATGTAATGAATTATGCACTGCCTAAGGTTGATCCAAATTTATAAATAAGTAAACACCTCATGAGGTGAAGGATTTTTTTTGCCTAATCAAATGCTTGGCTCTTAGAGATTTTTCCCTCTTATTTTTTCTCACCATTTTTTATTTATCTTCCTCTCTACAGCTCTTTCGTAGATGTTGTGAGAACACTAATTGATAGAATGCAAGTGATGTAGAACATCAAGAGGAACCAAAAATTAGAGCCCAAGGTCCATTTACAAGATCTCAAGCTAAAGCCCAAGAAAATTTAGCCCAAGGTCCATTTACAAGATCTCAAGCTAAAGCCCAAGAAAATTCAAGAAAGAAGTAGGCAAGCAGCCCATTAAGCATTTCATGATTTCATCTTTTTCTTATTTATTTATGTAATTTTAATTTTCTTCTAGAAACTCCATGTTTGAAATTTTGCATTTAAAATTCAAAGCATGACATGTGAGGTGGTTGAATCCACATAAAAAAAATGCATGACATGTGGGTGGTTGGCATAAAATAATGAGGCAATTTAATGCTTCACATTAATATGGCCACCCACTTTTCCCTCCATGTTTTGAATTCTTTTCTTTGAAATATGCTTGTAATGGCTATAAATAGCCCCTTACTTGAATGAAAGGGAACTTTTGGCAATTGCAAAATTTTGAGTTATTCTTGTGGTTTGAGAGCTTGGTGGCCAAACCTTGGCAATCCTTGGGAGCACTAGTTATCCAACATATCTTCTTCCTTCTCCCCAATACCCACGTTCTCTCAATCTCATCAAAAGAAAGAAGCCCACCTCCATCAAATTTGGTATCAGAGCAAAGCCTGGAAGGAGCAGATTTGGATAAAAGTTAGCTTCAACAAAGGGAGCATCTCAAGTAATAGACTTGTCTTCAAACTTGTGAGTTTTTCTTGAACTTGTGAGGTTAATTGATTTTCTTTTATATGATAGTTTAAATACATATTAGTAGCTTGGAAGGATAGATATTGCTTGCAAGTTTATGGTGATAACATAAAATTTCAATTAGTAAGCTCCACTATATATTTTAGCCATTTCCCAATTGTGTGAACTTGTGCGCCTCCTCCCCCTTCCAAAAAAAAAAAAAAAAAAAAAAAAAAAAAATTTAAGAGAGCACCTTAGTGAGGTAATTCTTCACCAAAAAAAATATAACCTAGCCATTAGTGCAAATCAAAATCTAATTACTTACTTTATTATCTTTGTTATTGTTTATGGTTAATTTTAGAAGTTTTTTTTATTAACTTATGATAACTTGCTTTCTCAAAAAAAAAAAAAGAGGCTTGATAAATTTGAGCATTTTTCATTGCATAATTTTTTTTTATAATAATGTTAAACTTGGTGATTTTGGAAGCTAAAGAACTTTGTCAAAAGACCTAAACTAAAGGAGAGCTTGGGATTTAAGTGGTCTTGTACCCCTCCTCACTGGAAGTTCTCTTAGCCTAAAATTTCTCTTTGATTACACAATTATATTATACTTTTTTTCATTTTTTTCACTAGCCCCTTTTCATATATCTTTTTTTTTCATTTAAAAAAAGAAAAAAGAAATCTCATGGCACCAAAATCTCTCTCAAGATCAAGTTGAAAATTTGAAAATTGACGATCTTAGGATCCAAGATAATGAATTAAAACTCAACAAATATTAGAAGAAAGTAAGAATCAAATGCAAGAACTTAAAGAACAAATGCAAACTCTTATTAGCATCTACAAAATAATAGAGTACCAACTCCTCCTCCAATACCGCCAAAGCAATAGGAATAGATGAAGAAGATTCATATCCAAACCATAGAAAATCAACCACTTAGAAGACAATCAATTGCTAGAAATGGTGGACGGGGAGAAAATTATTTTAATACTATAGAAGACTCTAATGATCTAAGTCGAAGAGTTAAAGTAGAAGCCCCAACTTACGATGGTGTACATGACCCAAATAAATTTCTTGATTGGTTAGTTCAAATTGATGAATTCTTTGATTGGTATAAAATGGATGATTATCAACGAGTTACTTTTGCTAAAATGAAATTAATAGACATGCTAAAATTTATTGGACAAATACTTTAGCTAAAGAACAAAGATTAGGAAGGACAAACCTAACTTGGATAGAAATGAAAGAAATGTTAAGAGCAAAGTATTGTCCTAGGCATCATGATAAGAAGCTACATAGTTAATTATTAACTTTGAGACAAGGTAATTATCTTGTGAATACTTAAATACTTTTGAAGATCTAGTTTCTAGAACATTGTGATAATGATTGGCAATTAGCCAATAAATTTGTTATTGGACTTATGACATTAAAATGAAGTTGAATTATTTGACCCACAATCTTTAGAGGAAGCATTTCATTATGCATTATTGGTTGAACAACAAAAGAAATCGCTCTCTCTCTAAAACTAAAAGTCAAGTACCTTCCATTTCTTCATAGATCTATTGTTAGACCAGCCCATCCAAATGGCCCAACCACTTTGCCTAAAACTACAATTGAGGGAGCTCTAAGAACACTAGGAAGTAATATGTTTTAAATGTCATAAAAGGGTCATATGCAAAATCAATGTAAAGCTCAAATCTTATTTTAGAAGAAGTTGAAAATCCAATGACGAAAATCTAGAAGAAGTTTATGATGACACCCCATTATCGATGAAGAATTAGAATTAAATGACACTCATGTTAATGTGATGAGATGTCTTAGTGTAATTAAAAAATGAGGCGAGAAGATTGGAGAAAGAACATTTTAGCATGTATGTTTTGTGTAATGAAAAGAGATGTAGGTTAGTTATAGATGAGGGAGTGCTATGAATGTCATTTCAACACACACCTTAACTCGAGCCAACCTAAAATCGAACCTCACCGAGCCATTTCATGTTAGGCGGGTAAATCATACATCTCTTCCCATCACCAATCGGTGTTTAGTTCCTATTAAAATAGGAAGCTATGAGGATCAAATTTGGTGTGATGTTCTCCTTATGGACATTGCTCATATTCTCTTAGGACGACCTTGGCTATATGATATGAATGTTATTCACTATGGTAGGGAAAATACTTATGTTTTTAAACATAATAACAAGACTATTAAACTCTTACCAATAAAGCCAGTAGAAAAAACACCCTCCATAACACCACACAAAACAACTTGACTTACAACCTAAGCCTCATTGAAGAAAAATGCCAAACTTCAATTAATTATCATAGAAAATCCTTACTATGCCCAATACTATCATTTTCGATCCTTACTTTAAAACATCTACTCTTCCTCCTTTGACCCCAAAGATAGAAATAATAGGTTTTGGAGCTTACTAAATGATTTTCTCGATCCATTTCTTCTTCACATATTACATATAAAGAAGTCATACTGAATCTAATGAGACTCACATACCGATGTGGTCTCTTCTCTTCTTCTCGATTTTAATGATATTGCACCTGATGAGCTTCCTAATGAGCTACCTCCTCTTAGAGACATTCAACATGCTATTGAGTTCTTACCAGGTTCTCAACTTCCAAATCTTCCTCATTATAGGATGAACCCTACCGAGCATATGAGATTAAGAGACAAGTTGAGGAATTATTAAGAAAGGGTTTTATTCAAGAGAGTCTTAGCCCTTGTGCGCCCAACATTATTAACTCCAAAAAAAGATGGAACATGGAGAATGTGTTGACAAATGAGCAATAAATAAAATTACTATCAAATATAGGTTTCTATTCCGATTAGATGATATGTTAGATTTAATCTGAGCAAATTTTTTTTCAAAGATTGATCTAAAAGTGGATATCATCAAAGGATTAGATGGGAGATGAGTGGAAGGCCTTTTAAGACCCCGATGGACTTTATGAATTGCATGTCATGCCCTTTGGGCTTTCAAATGCTCCTAGCACATTTATGAGACTATTGAATACTGTTCTTAAACCATATAGGTAAATTTTTAGTGGTGTATTTTGATGATATTCTGATTTTTAGTCTAAGTGAAAGTGAACATTTACAACACCTACAAATAGTATTTGAGCTGCTTAGACAAGAGAAATTATACATTAATTTAAAAAAGTGTTTCTTTTGCAAACTGAGGTAATCTTTTTAGGCTTTATTATATCCACTTGGACTTAAACCCGATCCTTCTAAAGTAAAAGTCAATCTTAGATTGGCCATCACCTAAAAGTTTTACAAGTTAGAAGCTTTCATGGTTTAGCCACTTTTATTGGAGATTTATTAAGAATTTTAGTACCATTGTTGCATAACTATATAAAAATTAGATAAATTTTGTTGGACTTCTAATGCACAAAAGGCCTTAGAGCAAATTAAAGTTCTTATCACTTCGCACCAATCCTTAGGCTTCCGATTTTCTAAAGCCTTTGAAGTTACATGTGATGCTTCGTGAAATGGGATAGGTGGAATTTTAGTCAAGAGAATCATCCCATAGCATTCTTTAGTGAAAAGTTAAATGAAGCCAAACAATGATATTCCACTTATGATAGAGAGTTTTATCGTAATTCAATCCTTAAGGCATTATTACACTATCTTAGAGAATTTATACTTAATCGATCATCATGCCTTAAAATTCATTAATACTCAAAATTAAGTCATAGGCATGCAAAATGGGTTGAATTTTTACAAGACTATTTTATTCTAAAGCATAAGCTGGAGTTGAGAATAAACTAGATGCTTTTATCTAGGTAAACCTAATGATTTCCTCTTTAGAATTGAGAATCCCTGATTTGATAGAATTAAAGATGATTATATTGTGTGCCCTGATTTTCACTTAATTTATCTTGAACATCTAGATAAACCAATAACTTTACAAGGGACATTCTTGATAATAAATGGGTATTTATATAAAGGAAAATAATTATGCATTCCTCGATCTTCTCTTAGAGAATTTCTTATCACCGAGCTACATGTCAGTGTAGTCATTTTGGAAAGGATAAGACCATATGTTTATTAGAAAATAGATTTTATTGGCCTTCATTAAAATGAGATGTTCAAAAATTAGTGGCTCAATGTTTAATTTGTAAACAAGCTAAAACTATCAAACAAAGGTCTGGACAATACACTTCCTTACTTGTTCCTTATAGGCTTTGGGAAGACCTATCAATGGATTTTATTTTAGGATTACCTAGGACAGTTAGAGGACATGATAGTATTTTTGTTGTAGTGGATAGATTCTCAAAAATGACTCATTTCTTACCTTGTTCAAAAACCAATGATGCTTCTTATATAGCTAAATTATTTTTTAACCATTATTTCTGATAGGGATGTTAAGTTTGTCTCATATTTTTGGAAAATATTATGAAAATTATTAGGAACCAAATTAAAATTTTCTTCTACCTTTCACCCACAAACTGATGGACAAACTGAAGTAGTTAATCGTAGCTTAGGAAATTTACTTAGATGCTTAGTAGGTAAAAGCCTAGGAAATTGGGATTTACATTTGCCAACCTCGAATTTGCCTATAATAGTACTACATCTAGAACTACAAAAAAATCACCATTTGAGATAGTCAAAAAACCCACGACGACCAATTGAGATGTTGCAAACCTACCATCTCATGTATTTTCTCGATGCATTCTCATTTGTTAAAGATTTTCAAAGCCTCCATGAAGATATAAGAAAGCAAATTACTATAAGTAATGAAATTATGCTTCTAAGGCAAAATCATAATCATTCAACAAAAGAATATAAAGAAGGTGATTATGTATTGATTCGCATTCCCGGCGTATCAAACCACTAGATATAAGAAATTACATGCACGAGTGGCCCATTTAAAATTCTCAAGAAAATTGGAACTAATGCTTATCACCTTGATTTGCTTGATATGCTCATTCATCCGGTTATTAATATTGAAGATATTCTATCATATAAGGAACTAGCAAACCTCCACTTGTTCGCCTAACTCTTTAGGAGATATAGCACACTTGCGTAAGCCCTCTTTCCTTGAAGTTGACTATATTATCACCGAGGAAGCACCCATTAATCCAACTTCTGAACATCAGTTTCTAGTTCGTTGGAAGAATAAGCCACCAGCTGAAGACACATTTGCATCGATTTGGAGAAGACTACAATTAGTAGAAGATTTCTTAAATTTCAACTCTACGGAGTGAGTTCAATTGAGCCTGTGGAGTTGATGTAGAACATCAAGAGGAACCAAAAATTAGAGCCCAAGATCCATTTACAAGATCTCAAGCTAAAGCCCAAGAAAATTTAGCCCAAGGTCCATTTACAAGATCTCAAGCTAAAGCCCAAGAAAATTCAAGCGTTAGCCCATTAGTATGGCCCATTTCATGATTTCATCTTTTCTTATTTATTTATGTAATTTTACTTTTCTTCTAGAAACTCCATGTTTGAAATTTTCATTTAAAATTCAAAGCATGACATGTGAGGTGGTTGAATCCACATAAAAAAATGCATGACATGTGAGTGGTTGGCATAAAATAATGAGGCAATTTAATGCTTCACATTAATATACCACTCACTTTTCCCTCCATGTTTTGAATTCTTTTCTTTGAAATATTTGTAATGGCTATAAATAGCCCCTCTTACTTGAATGAAAGGGAACTTTTGGCAATTGCAAAATTTTGAGTTATTCTTGTGGTTTGAGAGCTTGGTGGCCAAACCTTGGTAATCCTTGGTGGGAGCGCTAGTTATCCAACATATCTTCTTCCTTCTCCCCCAATACCCACGTTCTCTCAATCTCATCAAAAGAAAGAAGCCCACCTCCATCAGCAAGCAAGGCACTATGAGTCGTCGTCTTCTCCATTTGTGCTTTAGTTCTATGCCAATTCTTAATATTTAAGAGCTTCAATATTGTTGCGAGAGAGTTTGAGTGCCAAATTATGTAACCCCATCCTAGTGCTAATGTACTTGAAAATGCACACAACTTTCTATTTGGTTGGCACAAATTTGTTTATTATTCATTAGAAGAGTTATTTAGAGGCTATAAATGTTATTGAGTAGAGTTTAATTTTAGTCTTTTACTCCATGGCTTCTCTTCTTAGATTGGTGTCTTAAAGTTAGATGTCATAGACAAATTAGGAATTTAATAGGATTTCTTATGCATCTCAATGGTGGTCGAAATGAAAAAATATCTCATTTGTACTTCTGTTATCATTATATCGAATATAGAACTAAAGATTTGACCTGAATTTGAGGCTTTCATAGTAGTTTAATTCATAGAGTATTTTGAACGATATTACAATAAAAGAGATAATAAGCCAAATAAGTGCATTATGAGGGATAACAAGTAAAATTTTCATACACACACAACTACTACTACTTACAACTTCACAATTTTAAATAATTAGTCAAATATAATTTCACTATTAGGAAGATATGTGTTCAAATTTTATTTGAATCATGATTGAATATAATTTGAATAGATATTTAAATATGTTTGAACTTTATTTGATAATAGTTCAAACTCATATTCTAATAAAGTTTGAAACCATCTCATCGATATTATATCTTTTTTGTTAGAACTTTATCAAAATAATCTAATTTACGTAGAAGCCTCTATTGAATTGACTTTTTTTATTGAGTTTTATTGTTAGTAATCATATTTTATTGGCATATTTTTAATTATGATATTAAGAGGCATTTAAAGTCAAAATATTCACTTAAAATTAATTTCTTATTATTATTATTTTTTTGAATACTTTGATAACACCATGAATAACGAAAATTAGAAAATAAAGCCAATTAAATTCAGAAATAAAATTAAAATAAAAAACAATAACTCTGCACTTCTCACTTGCAAGACTTTAAACCAACCCAAAATCAGTTGAAATAATTGCGCAGCAGACATTAATACGGTGAATCTGCATCTTCCAATTATTTTGATTGAGCTTCCCATGTGCCAAGCGCTAAAGTCGAATCATGCGAAGTGGTCGTCCTTTTCTTTTGCCCGTCACTTCTAACTGCCTAACTAACGCTATGATAAAAAGCAACCTTGGAATTATGTGAATTTCCCCTATTTTGGGAAATTTATCACAGAATTTTTATGCATTTATATATTTCACATTCAAATTAATATTTAAAACCAAGACTTTTCCTATACGAAAAGAGATTACTTGAAAAAAATAACCGGGATGATATTTTGATGTAATAATAAAGATTTAAGTATTATTTGTAAATATTCAAAATATATAAAATGAATAAGCAATGTATGTAAATCTCCCTTTTACATTTTAGTAAATTTAATCACAAATATATATATATATATATATATATATATATATATATATATATATATATATATATATATATATATAAAAGATTTGAATCTAATCTCTAATCGACAACAAAGCTCTCAACCAATAGATTCTGTATGACCATAATTGGACTCTCGTTGAACAGGAAAAAGTGTTAGGTTGTGTGTGTCTATGTATATATCACACAATTTATATGTATTTTTATATTTAATACATAAAATGTAATATTTATATTTCTACTTATATATAAAGATGTAAAATAGATAATAATAGTAATACTTTTTAAATAACATTAAATTTTAAGTTTTGTATATAAATATCAAATTTTAGATATTAGATATATAAATATATAAAAATTATATGATATGTATGTAAAGAGTTGAATAAATTTTACATTAATATTAATGTAGAAATAATACCACATAAAAATTTAAATTTTAGAGTCAAAAATAATTTTAGTTATCATTATATTTGACTCAAATTTAAACCACTTTTGATTTTTACTCCCTCTAATAGATGTTAGATAATGAGATAGAAAATAAAGAGGGAAAAGTGAAAAAAGATTATGTATGAAAAATAAGTGAATTTTTTACTTTTATTTTTATTTGCCTCACTTGCTAAGGAACACTGTGTTGTGTTTAAATTTCAATCTATACTTACCATAGAATAATATAATTCATATTAAAAAAAATCACTCAATTTTTGTTGGATTCAATCACAATCATTCACAATGAATTAAAAATAACATGATATTAGTTACAACATAATTGTTATACCAATTTTTTATTAACTATTTAATGATAGCAAGTTTAAACTTATGACAAAAAAAATCAAGCTTAAAGTGAGAAGCTAAGTCTCTTAGGGAATTGATTTACTTTTAGACTAAAAAGAATAGGTTGAATGAAATATATTAATTCTTAATATGTGCTTGCCACATCAACATTGATGCCTATAAAATTATTACAAAAGGAAGAAATACTAAGAGATAGGAAGCCATGGTTTGAGATTTGGAAGGGCTCTAGCTTTAGTTCACTACTCTTTTTAGTTATACTTTTAACTATGAAATACATACTTTTTTTTATAAAAAAATTGATGTTGAAATATTTAGAACAATATTTTTTGAACGTGATGTTAAATAATAACTTCAAAAATCATATCTAACTAATCAATTAGTAATAGGAAATCTACTTTTGTAATACATTCTACTTGTCTCATACAAGGATTTAATACTACTATTAGTATCATCAAAAGTTATTTTTGCATATTTTTGTGTCCTTTTATTTACAAAATCATAAAAATTTCTATTTAAAGATAGGGAGGTCACACAAATTGTATGTACTTACATATTTTAATATTTTCATACACAACATTTCAATTTTAAATATAGAATAAAAAATATCATTATCTGTAACTTTTTTAAAGTGAATACATATTTTTATATATAGATTTTAGTGTGATTAGGACATTAAAGTGTTATAAATGTAAATAAAAAATTTTAAGTGTTAAACATGTAAATGCATAAAAATTTTGTGATATGTAACTACTTTTTCTTAATGACATACTAAATATTTAAAACAATATTAAGATTGCAAAAACAAGTATTTCTCTTCTATAGGGAGGTTGACTCTAATTAAATATTTTGTGAGGACTATCTCTTACCTTATTTAAGCATGATAACCTCCCAAGAAAATTATTCCTCTTTAATATATTTTTTAAAAATTTATATTGACTACCAAAAGTCAAGGAAGAAAAATTTTATGAACCACAAAAATTATTATCCAACTAAAGAAAGGAGTTTTGTGTTAGATTTGCCTAAGAGCTTATTAAAGTTATGATATTAAACTTTGGTGGTGCTTTTGATTAAATCAATCCCTTTAGATTGAATTCATTTATATGAAAAATTGCCACACCAAATGCCTATTTTTATTAGTAAGTGGATCACTGACTCTTATATTTGGAAGAAGTTGTACTCGATTAAATATAAGACTAAAATTTTGTTGTGGTGATTGGGTAGACTTGAAAGATACTTTTGACATGATAAATGAATTGGCCTTTTAAACTATTTAAGTTTATTGTTATTAATTCTAATCATAAAATCAATGTCTTTTATAAGAAGGAGAAATAAAATATTCCTCTACTCTTAAAGTTTGTGCCCTTGGTTCTAATTAAGTCTATGATTACTACCATTTTTGATCCTAAGCATGGAGATATCAATTTATTACAATAATGGAAAATAATTTTCTATTTTGTGAATGTTTGGAACATTATTAAACAAAATTTACAATATAATTTTGAAATAAACTAATTTCATATGAACTCTCTATTTTATGTAAATAATCTTAAATTGCTTTATTATAGTTAAAACAGTTCTCTAATTTTTTGGAATTAAGATGATGACATTGTAAACATATTAAATATGTCCATCATGTGTTTACATAGAATTTATTTTTCACTAAAGCCTAGCCTCATATTGCTTACTAATTTAATATTAATTTAATATTTTCTTTGTTAATACTTCCTGATAACACAATTGGGCCAATACTTCAAAGGTCATATATCTAATATTCTTGTCTTTGTATAATGTTGAACTTTATGAGATGCCAACAATCATGCAAAGTATAATAATACACTTATCGATTAATAAAACTTGAACAATATTATATATATAAATCATTAATTTGTATTCATTTATATTTGTCCATCATAATTTTTTTAGGATGATAATCTAAAGGTCATATATCTGATACTCTTTTCTTTATTGATTGTTAGAGTTTATGGATGCCAAAAATCATACAAAATATAATGATACAAAATCAATTAATAGAGTTTGATTGATACTGTTGGTAAAGATATTTAATTTCTAATAATTTATATCATTAATCCATCATAATTTTTTGGCGATGATAATATTGATAATCATTTAAATATCATAAATTTATCAAAAGAAGTGTTATTATTTATTAATGGGAATCACCTCCTTTAGAAAATTTTAAATCAATTATTAAAGTCTTTTGCAATGATGAGGATCTTACATCTTATATTGGGATCCTCAAAAATGTTATGATGTTATTTTTTTTCAATCTAGAAATTTAAGAAGTTAAGATTAAGGACTAAGTATTGCATGATGGTGAATATTTATATTCATATCATTGAGATAGATGATATGGATTCTATCAAAATTATTAATAGTATATACCATGCAAGTGAGATTTTTAATATATCAAATGCTAAATTTGTATCTCCCCTACTAAATGTTTTTTATAAAACTAATCTTTTTAATCACAAAGCTAACTAAGTTGGCAACGTTCTAACAAAATTAGGCATTAAACTTGAAGGCATTTGCACCTTTTATGAGAATTCTTTGATGGATATGACTAAGGGTGTTATTACACTAGACAAAATTAAGTATCCTTAAATTACTTATCAATGAAATTGATGATATGCTAGTATTTAAATCTATTTGTTTTTAGTAGCTAACCCTACTTTTAAGTGGCTAATAACATATAGAATATATGTGAATATATGTTAGTGTATCGAGTTCATATTAATTCATCAATTATTGTCTAACTCTTATAATCATTTCTTTGAGTTTAATTTTGACTTTTCTTATGATAATTTCATCTATAATTTTTATTAATTAGTTTACATGATTGGTAATTTATCTTTGATGATCATATGTTAAACTTGATCTAGGTCATAACTTGGTGTGGGGTGGATTAAAATCTTATTTATTTTTGGCCATCAATTATGATTGAATTTTCTTATAACTTCATATAATTTAAATCTTGATGGTATATAAGTATTTGGACATAAAGCTGACTCATTCACCTAAGTTTATGATATAGATTAATGCCTAATTTTTTTTAGTATTGAAAAAATGTTTTATATGAAGAATAATTAAGTAGTGTATTAAGATATAATTAATTTATAATAGGTCTAATTATAAAAATTTAAGCAAGAGCTTAAGTACATCAAGTGACTTAAGCAAAGGGAGGCTCAATTAATAGAGTTCAAGAAAGAGCTTAAGAAAGTGTCAAAATAAGAACTTAATCAAGAAGAAACTTTTAAATTTTAATGATTAAATTTTAGACTTTGATTCTAGAAGTTTAATGTTTTGAATTTGGAATCATGTATGGACTAGCCATCAATTAAATAAATTAATAAAGTTAATTCGCACCATTATCCACTAATAGCCACCCACCCCTGTCTCTTCAAAAATTTTCTCTTATTTTTATGAATGATGGTCATTATAATCCATATAAATAAGGCTAGTATATAATGAAAATTTTTTGTGTTATAATGATATTTTTTTAAAAGAATTTCTTTCTATATATGCTACAATTTGATGACATAGATTGACCTTTCATAGATGAGATTGAAATGCTCTCTATTTTTCTTAAGATCTCTCCTAATAACCCTTACATCATCCACTATATTGGAACTAATGTATAAGCTCAATAATACACCCATGTCTTTAAATCTAATCTAAAATCTTTCTTAAAGCCTATGACACAAATTTGGTAAAATTTATGTAGACTTATTCTCCTCACTATTATAACATCTTAAGCCTTTATAAACTCTACCAAAACTCAACATTATAAGTTCACATCCTAAAATAATCCTTTACTTATATTTTTTTATCTAAATTTTTGAAACCAATTTCTAAATAAGATATTTTAAATCAGTCCAAAATTGCCCAATTTGGACTAATCTTGGTCTTTTTTAGACAAAACTTCTTGATCTCTTTACGATCCAATCATCTACTTTAGATCATTATTTAAAAGCTTAAGATAAAGATTGATTATAAATTTCAACTATTTATTCCACTTAAAAGTCATTTCTTGAAGTAAAATTTTAAATTGATTCAAATTAATAATTGTTAGACTAGTCTTCTTTCCACCACATCATTAATCCCCTTGCCTTTTCACCATAAAATTTAGATCACTTTTCAGATATTAAATTAGGTTTTAATATTTATTTCCAACTATTAATCTAACTAAAATAAGTCCCACTATAACCATATTTGGTATCATAGCTAAAACTAAATTTTTGCAATAAAATAGTAAAATTTAAACTTAGCCAATACTAATAAAAAAAAGATAATTTATTATTGATGTCATTAAATAAAACTTGCTCAAAATTTATTCCATTAAGTACAAGACATATGCCCTTTGATTGGTGGATAATTTAATTGATAATGTCACTAGATTAGCCTTATAACCAAAGTTTATATGTTCTTTAATGGCATGTATCCATTCTTATGATTCTATCTTATGAATTTAATAGGCCACAAAGCTCTTTATTTTTAATAGTCAAGCTAAAATTAGCTCTTAGTTAGCTTTCACTCATAATTTATGAAATATTTTTAGATGACACAACCCATGACTATTGTCAAAGATATTTAAGATAGATTTGATTGACTACCTCCATTGACCTAATAAATCAAGGTCTAAGACTACTAATAATGAACAAACTATATGTGATATTGATTGAGTTAGCTTTTTATCTCTAAACCAAATAATAACTTTAAGTAAAATAGTGTGTTGTCTTCTTGTGCATCAAGTTAGTCATTGAAATAACCAATCTAAGAGAGATTTTGTATGACAAGCCCTAGTAAATGTTCTCTCTATCATAAAATAGATAATTAATAATCGAGAGTTATGTTTATATAAATTTTTGAACTTTAAAAATAAAGTAATCACAATAAGGTGAAATCTAAGAGTAGCATTTTATCACTACTTAAACAATTTTCTAAAAGGAATTCCTTTAACATTATTTTATTTCTGTAACGCATGTGAAAAGTACTTTTAAAAGACACCCTTTGGAATTCTTTGATAACTTTTAAGCATAATGAATTAAGTGATAAATTTTCTTGTAAAATTAGAGATTGAGTTGAGGCTTCAAGAAGGATGGTAACATTAAATGCCATTGCTATGGCACTTGCTTGAAAGAAGTAAAGAGTAGTATTGCTCATAATAAGAAGAGAATTGATTGATTCAAAACAAGCAACATGATCTATGAAATATAACATCCCTCTATAAAAATCTAGCTCATATATTTTAAACATTAATGGTGGCTAAGCTTCCATGCTTTAAATAGAGAAAATATTTTATTATTCCTCATGCTTTATAGGATCAATTTTGAAGGAGACAAGTCTCAATAGTACTCTTCTTAAGAAGATAAAACTATTCATCTTGAAACATGGTCACATTAGTAATCCTCAAAGTAAAGCATTGATGAACTCTTATGTTCGCAACTAACTCTCATTTATAAGGAGAAAGAAGAGAAGCAACTTGAAAAAATCACTCAACTAAGTTCTAGATCATCATTATCAAATACTCCATTATGTGGTGTGGTCTTTTTATGGTAATATAATCTTTGGGTCACTTTTTGCACAAGGACCTATCATGGTCAATTAAAATATTATATCCAGAAAAATCTATAAAAGAATATTAAAATATTATTTGAGAAATGAAACAAACTTAATATCTCAAAAGAAGAGATAACAATTAATTTCAATACGTCTCCTAATGACATAATTTACAATGAATAAGGTTGAAAATAGCTAGTTGAATCAAGTTATAGAGAAATAGTTCATAGGGATAGAGATTGTTATGAGAATTTTATAAAAAAAATCATTATTTGCTCAGCCAACTAGTGACTTGTTATTTATGAGGACTAAGGTTGATGTTGCAAAATTAGAAGTATCATACAATCATATTGAGAATATATAGACTAACCTAACTATAGCTAGTTGTTTAGCAAGTGAGTTAAGACTAAAGTCAGCTTCTTGCTAGGATAGTTACTAATGAGTGACAACATAAGGGTGAGTAATCTAAGCAAGTTCTTCTCATAAGAACTAGTCATTAACTAGAAAATATTTTAGGCTACGTAATGAGACCTTTAGTCAAATAATCTCAATTAACAAGGAACTTTATTAATCTATTGAATGAGTTCAACACCTTAGTACTAATGGTCAATTAAGATTAACTCTTAGGAGATTTATTTTAAAACATAGTTTTAGGTGGCCCAAGATTTGAATGACTAATCCTCAATAAAATTGAAAATTTTAATCCCTATAATGACCAATTATATGCTTTCTTTTTTTGAGACAATTATAGATGATCACAATCATTAACTATGATATTAAAAATATTCCCACCATAATTACAAAACATGCTTAATCCAACCTCAACAGCATTACCCAACATTGCTTGAGGTATAAAACCCAAAATTTTCAAACAAGTCAAAGGTGCCATAATGATGGCAAAAATTATCATTGTGATTGCTTGAATTAAGCAAAGAACTTTTTCTTTTTTTCCCCCTTGCTATGATCCCATCATTCCCACATCAGTTCCTTCTTCCACACTTAACCGCAAACCAACCAGCACTCAAATCTAGGGTTGATTGGCTAGAAAGATGGGGGCTTAACCTTCTGCTCAAAGCAACGTAAAAGTAGCTCTAGGGTACGAGCATTATCCACGGTGCCCATCATCACCTCTCCTGCCTTTTGTTTGAGAACGTTGGGCTTTCTTTTTAGTAATGTTTATATTTATTAAAAAAAAACTTATTTAAAGTTATGTTCCATTTGCTGTTAAAGTGGAAAGTTAGTTTAACAATTCTTATAAATGATAATTTAATGCACAAATTGTTTGATCACATGCCTGACTTCTGTTCCATTGTATATTAATTTTTAAGATATGTTATTTGAATTTAGGAGATTTTTTTATCTTAATAAATATGCATTTAAAAATTAAAAGAAAATTTAAAAATAATAATGATCTCAAACATAAATCCCAAATAATCTTACGGCATGCGCAAGTATTATAATGTGCAAACATCTCCTTGATAAACTCAAGACCATAGATCAACACAGGTATAGCAGAAAACCCTTCATCATCTCTTCAACGATGCCGTGACTAATTTTTTTCATATATATATATATATATATATATATATATATAGTTTAATTAATTCATTTATGATCCAAATAACTTTTTAGACAATTTATTTCTAAGAACAATGGTGGAATGAGGGTGGCTGGGGTTGCACTCAACTCTTGAATTTAACAGCTTTATTTATCTATACATGTAAAGTATCTTTCATTAAAAGAAATTGTAGAAACTTTTTGCTCTAAAATTTGAGCAAGCTCTTTCATCTTCTTTCATTTAAAATCTTAATTTCACATTGAGTCGCATTACTTGAAGCCAAATATAAGATAGCAAAACACAGCATTATGTTACGTTGAGCTGTGTGTGGGTCTACACCCAGCTCATTAAAGGCCTTCGTCCCATTCCCCCTCCATTCCTGTTCAAATTTGAAAATACCTGTCTGCTATTTCTTTTCGGGTTACGCCTCTCTCTTTACGTTTCATGCTTTATAAGTGACCGTTGGTAGTCTAAAAACCTCCAAGAAGCAATCCTCCTTAAACTGGTTAAATTAAGAAGAAGAAGAAGAAGAAGAAGAAGAAGAGATAGAGAGAAAATCTGTTTCTCAGAAGATGAGCACTGCGAGGTTTATCAAGTGTGTAACGGTCGGGGATGGAGCTGTCGGAAAAACTTGCATGCTTATCTCCTACACCAGCAACACTTTTCCAACGGTAACCTGACTACAAATTCAAATCAATGGCTGCTAATTACTAAGAATTATCTGCTTTAAAAAAATATATATTCATTTTATAATATCTCTATCTTTCTGTCTATTTTCTTATTATGATTCTTCCTTGGTGTGTAGGATTATGTACCTATTTGATAACTTTGGTGGGTACAAATGTGGTTGGGATGGGATGAATTGCAGGTTTGATTTTTAAAATTTTTTTATTTCAGCGTTGAATCTCAAGAGTTTTATTTACGGCTAAGATAGATCTGATTGGTGAATTTAGATTTAAATTTCTTGGGCTTATTGTTTTTTGAATTATGCTTAAATTTAATTTCTAATAAATCAATATTAGACTTTGGTTAAATTGCTGCAATCTAATTTTTTTTTATATTTTGACATTAGAATCTTTCTTAATTAAAAAGAATTGTTATTAAACATATGTGATTGTGCTTATCTGATGATCTTTTTGATGAGATGTTTACAAAATGGATGCTTATCTTTTAATAGTAAGAATGGGTTTGATTGAAATTAAGTTAAGCTTATTTGATGTAGGTCAAGAAGATTATAATAGACTACGGCCTCTTAGCTACAGAGGAGCTGATGTATTCTTACTAGCCTTCTCCCTCATCAGCAGGGCCAGCTATGAGAACATATCCAAAAAGGTTCCTCTCCCTCCCTGCAACACTAAATTTGATCTCTTTGATTCTGCTATTAGTCTTTACTAATCTGAAACGGCTTTTCTTCTGTTGTTAGTGGATTCCTGAGCTGAGGCATTACGCTCCAAATGTTCCAATTTTACTGGTGGGAACTAAACTAGGTAAGAAGTTCATAAATAAAGCAAATGACTTGCAAACTTCTTTAAAGTCCCTATTGTCCCACACCTCTGACCCCCGGTGATCAATATTTATATCAAGTAGTATCATAGTTGATGATTATGCTTCGATCAAATGGAGCCCATGAGTCTTAGAAGTGCCAATCATGGTTCAGTAAATTTCAACCATGGTTGACTCCACAGTTGGTTCACCATGAATGAGTATGCTCCTGGTGTATAGATGTTCTATTTGAAAAAATAGAAAAGAGAAAGATATACTGGCATTACTATATGAGGACCACAGGCCCTGGCAATCCACCCCTAAAACTGCATCTTCAATTCTAGCTTCATAACTTTAAAATTAAACTTACTTTCAATTATGCTGATATCTAATCTTTCATTTGGCACAGATTTACGTGACAACAAGCAATTTCTCATCGACCACCCTGGTGCCACAACTATCTCAACTGCACAGGCAAATTATATTTTACTTCTTCATGTTCACGAATTAGATTTATTTACAAACTATATAAAATATGTAATATTTTTCTTCTGGGGCAGGGGGAGGAATTGAAGAAGATGATTGGCGCTGCTGCCTATATTGAATGCAGCTCCAAGACTCAGCAGGTAATTAACGTTTGATGTATATTCAAAAGCTAATAAGCATTTGCATAAGAGTGAAAAATTAATACATTTTTGTGAAATTTATTTTGGAGTTCAACTTGTTTTAATTTTGAAATCTTAAATGGTTGGTTTGGCCATTGGCTTTGCACTTGTAAACTCAATTGAACATTATTTTCATTCAAGTTATGCATCTATAAGATTTGAAATTTTATGCGGTGACATTATTTTAACATTTTTAATTCCTTCTTTCTTCTACAGAACGTGAAAGCTGTCTTTGATGCTGCAATCAAAGTGGTATTGTGTCCCCCAAAACCAAAGAGAAAAAGGAGAAGGCAAAGAACTTGCTTAATTCTCTAAGTAAATGAGTGAAATAAATTCCACCTGCCATGCAGTTTCTATTATCCAATCTATATATATATATATATAGAAGGGTTGCTTTTGTTATTGGATCACAATTGTAAACAAGATTATCAGAGAAGAGTACATTATGGTTCATTGTTTACATTTTGTTTAGTTATAAAGGGCTTGTGATCATTTTTCATAGCCTAGAAAATCCTGTTATCTTTATTTGAGGCATTTGAAGACTTATAATTGTTGGAGAGATCTTGTACTTAACTTTAGGTTGCCTTTAACCACTATAAAAAAGACTTAAGGAGAGGGTTTTGCATGCCACTATGACAAGCAAGAAAATAAAGAAAGAGACAAGATGATGAAAAGGTGATGTAGCACATCAAAGAGGAAAGGACTTGTCACTAGGTCCTAAACAAAAGCTTGAACTCAAGAAGATTTTTAGTAGACTTTATGTATGGATTTATGTTTCATGTGTTGTATTATGTAGTAATGAGTGTATTTAATCATGTGTAAGTGTTGTATATAGTTGTGGTTGAAAACATGTGAGCTCATGTGTTCAATTTCATAGGTGTATGTCTAATGCCTTGGTGCTGCACTCCATAGGTTTTTGTGTTTGGGGACTGAGAAGCTGAGGCCTCAATGTTGAGATATGGCGCCTCAGCATTGGGCTATAGTGTTGCGGCATTGGTTCATGATGCCTCGATTCATCAAAATGATTGTTCCAACTTTTTTTTTTCAATTTTTTGATAGTTTTCTTCATAAGGGATGCATCCCTTGGAGTATTATACTATTTAAACTAACTTTTCAACCTAAGGAAGAGACTTTTTAGCTTTTGTGTTAAACTTGGAGTAAAAACACTTTAGTTGGAACTTAGTAGCCAGTCGTCCGGAAGATTCGGTTATCTCTCACTACCATTCTACTTGGGTGAGTAGAACTTCAGGCTTCTTCCACTTTGATGAGTGAACGATCTTCATCTCGCTATCACTTTGGTGAGTGGAGGAACATTGGAGCATCACTTTCTCCACATCCGCTATGACATCCTTCTCTTTGTGATCGCGTCTCACCAATTTTTGGTATTAGAGCCCAATGTTTGGAGGCGTTGAAAAAATACACGCAAATAATTCATATCAAATCTAAGTAAGGTTAGTTTTATATTTTGGATTTTGTGTAATTTCATTTATAGAATTAGCGATTTTGCTTGGAAATGCATGCTAAATATATGTGGTAGAAAATTCTATGAATGTTTATGTTACTACCAACTAGTTGTCTCTACTTATAAAACCTAGCTTTTCCCCTACTTAACTTCACCACTAGCCATCATATTTGAGTGACAACTTGAGTAAGGGAGAGTTCACTAAATAGCCTACCTAGATATTAACCTTATATAAAAATAAAAATCACATCCTTAAAGATTTTATATTTATTTCTTTTTTAAGCGTGCTTAATATTTAATAGTATCTACAAGTTACTTTGTGTTTATTGAAAGCTAGCCAATTGTAAATTTTGTGCATTTCATCTGTGTTAAGTTTAGTTCCCTTATCGTATATTTAAAATCATCATTTAGAGTATTATATTGCAACCTTTTATTTTTATCATGCCACCTAAATTTGTTAGTTTGGACCAATTAGAAGACTTAACTAGAAGAGTAGATGAGATTTCTATGAGAAGTGAAGAGAAATTCACTAAGATAGAAGACTTACTCATGAACCTTAATGCATAAATTACAACCTTGAGTACTAGGCTTCAAACTCCACTTACAATTCCACATCCGGATGACTTAGAACCCGTAGGAGGGGAAAACCTCGAACTTCCTAAAGATGAATATCCTATGAAAAGGCCAAACTTGATGAATAACCCTGGACAAGACCATCTTAGGGTCCAAGAAACATTATATGAACCTAAGAAATAAGTTAAGATAGAAGCCTCAACATATGACGGTGTTTATGATCATAATAAATTTTTAGACTAGTTAACCTAAATGGATAACTTCCTTAATTGGTATCATATGGATGATTATCAACAAACAATATTTTCTAAACTAAAACTAGTATGCCATTTAAAAATTTATTGGAATAACATTCTAGCTACAGAAGAGAGATTCAATAAAACCCTCATAACATGGGTAGAAAATAAAAGAAATCCTAAGGGCTAAGTATTTCCCTAGAAATCATGATAAAATACTTCACAAACAGTTGACAACTCTTAAAAAAAGGAATATGTCAATAATGGAATATATAAACACATTTAAGGACTTAATAACTAGAACACTGCACTAATCAAGAGTGACAAATAACTAAAAATTTATCTTTTGTTTAAAAGAGATATTAAGAATGAAGTAGAGCTTCATAATCCCTAAACTTTAGAGGATGCTTTCACTATGCTTTACTCTTATAATAGTAATAAGAAGCTACATCTACATTTGAAATGAAGGCTCAAATATCTTCTAAATATTGACCTATATCACAATCTCAAAAGTCTATCGTTCAATCTAATCATTCGCATCAAACAACCCTTCTAAAATAAACCCCAATGAAACTACTTCTAAAAATATATAAAAAAAAAGATAGTTTGCTTTAAATGTCATAAAAAGAGTCATATATAAAATCAATGTAGAGCAAAAACTATGTTTCTAGAATAATTGGAGGATTTAGAAAAAGAAGAGGATATTGAAGAGATACGTGTTGATACACCTCTATCTAATGAAGAAGCAAATCTAAATATAGATAATCCAATATCAATTATGAGGTATATGACTACATTTAAGGAAGAAGAAGGTTGGAGAAGGAGGAATATTTTTTTTCTTTGTATATTCTATGCAAAGAAAAGAGGTGTAAGGTGGTAATAGATGAAGGTAATTCTATGAATGCTATATTAATCCATGCTATCACTAGAGCCAATCTTACAATGGAACCTCACCCAAAACTATTCCAAATCAATTGGGTGTCATAAATAGATATCTTGTTCTAATTAAAATAGATAATTATAATGATCAAATTTAGTGTAGCATTCTTCTGATGGAAATAACTCATATCTTATTAGGAAAATCATGACTTTACAACTTAAATGTGATCTATTATGGGCGTGAAAACACTTATATATTTAAACATAACAAAATTAATAATTTAGTTATTCCTTGTAAAGCTTACCAAAAATAGGTCAATTATGCCCTCATATAGAATTCTTTTTGCACCTCCTCACAAACCTAACTCTGAACTACAACACAAACCCAATTAAGAGAGAAATGTGAAACTCTAGTTGATAGCGATATTGCCATCAAGTAATAAGGAGGATACATCTGATATACATCCTAACACACGTGAATCTCCTAAAATTCAAATTATAATCTTAAGGTTTAAATTCTTAGCTAGAGAGTTCAATAACCAAACTTTTTTTAGTTTACACCTTTGGGAAATCTCTATTGATATTAATGATCACAATATACCTATTATAGTCTTAGATCTATTATCTAAATTCACTAATTTAATCCTCAATGACTTACTTAATGAGCTACCACCATTATACACCAATCTATAAATTTGATTTCTAGTTCACAAATACCTAATTTACCTCCTTATAAAATGAATCAACTGAGCATGCAGAGTTAAAATGATAATTAGATTAACTCTTGAAGAAAGGTTTTATCTAAGAAAGTCTTAGTCCTTGTGTCGAGTTTATTCTTTTTAACTCTTAAGAAAGATGAAACATGGAGAATGTATATCGATAGTAGAGCAGTAAATAAGATCACAATAAAATATAAGTTTCCTATATCAAGATTGGATGGTATATTAGATCTTATTTCAAGTTCATCATTATTCTCTAAATTGATTTCAGAAGTGGATACCATTAGATAAGGATTTGGTGATGAATAGAATACAATGTTCAAAACTCTTGATGGTCTTTATGAATGGTTAGTCATGTCATTTGGTCTTTCAAACACACCTAGCACATTCATGAGACTAATGAATATTATATTGAAACTTTTTATTGGTCAATTTCTTGTAGTATATTTGGATGATATCTTATATATAGCCTAGATAATCACATCTACATCATTTAAAAATGATCTTAGAGAAATTAAGGTCAGCAAAATTATATATAAACTTTAAGAAATATTTTCTTATCAAATGTAAAGTCATTTTCTTAGGGTTCATTGTATCTTGATGGATTAAAGGCCAACCCATCAAAAATCAAATCTATTTTAGAGTGGCCTACTCCAAAGTCTTTTATGGATGTTAGAAATTGCTATGGTTTAGCAACTTCCTATTAGAGGTTTATAAGAAATTTTAGTATTGTTGTAGCCTTTATCACAGATATTCTAAAGAAAGATAACTTTATGTGGACCATTGAAGCTGAATGAGCCATGTAACGAATAAAAACTCTTATGGCTTTCTCCCCTATCTTAAGACTTCTGACTTCAATAAAGTCATTGAAGTAACTTGATGCATCGGATATTGGAATAGGTGGAATACTAAGTCAAGAAAACCATCACATTGCTTTCTTCAGTGAGAAATTAAATAAATTTAAGCAAAAACATTCAACTTATGATCAAGAGTTTTATGTGATTATTCAACCCTCAAGCATTGGAGGCATTATATATTACATAAAGAGTTTATTCTGAATACTGATCATCAAGTTTTAAAGTTTATTAACTCATAAAAGAAACTAAATCATAGGCATGCTAAATGGGTTGAATATCTTCAAAGCTTTCCTTTTATGCTTAAACATAAACTAGGATAGAAAATGAACTAGATGCTCTATTTAGCTTATCTTTAATGGTTTCATCATTTGACTTCTAAATTTCTAGATTTACAACCTTAAAGGAAGATTACAAATTTTATTCTAATTTTCATATGATATACTTAGAACATGAATCTAAGTCCTTGACATTTGATAGTTTATCATTTGAGATGGGTATCTTTTTAAAGGTAAATAATTATGTATTCCTAAAGCAACCCTTGGAGAATTCCTTATCTCTAAATTACATTTAGGAGGTATATCATGATATTTTGGCAAATTAAAGACCCAAACATTAATTAAACAAAGGTTTTATTGGCCATCACTATGACAGGATGTTGAACGAATTATAGCCCAATGTTACACTTGTTGCAAAGCTAAAATTATCAAACAAAGGCGGTCATTACACATCAATATTTATTCCTTCTAGACCATGGGAAGACCTATCTATAGATTTCACATTATGTTTACCTAGAACACCATGTGGGCATGATAATATCTTCATCGTAGTAGAACAATTTTCTAAGATGACACATTTGATATCTTATTCAAATCAAATGATGTATCTCACATAGCAAGATTATTCCTTAGAGATATTATCAGATTACATAGACTCCCATCTACTATAGTCTGTGACAGAGATGTTAAATTTATATCCTATGTTTGGAAAATCTTATAGAAACTATTGGGAATACAATTAAAATTCTTCTATGTATTTCATTCACAAATAGATGGACAAACATAAGTAGTCAATAAGACATTGGGAAACCTACTAAGGAGTTTAGTTCATAAAAACTTAAAAAATTAAGATTTAATATTACCAACATCTGAATTTACATACAATAGTTCAATTTCTAGAACAACTCATAAATCACCTTTTGAGATAGTTTCTGGATATAACCACAAAAATTCTATTGACCTAACTAATACTCCTACTCATGCATTTTTCTGATTCAACATATACATTTGCATGTGATTCCTATAGCCTTCATGTGAAACTTAGTACTAATGCTTATATTCTTGAATTTTCCCTCACATGTTTATTAGCCTCATTTTTAATGTGAAAAATCTATTATATTTTAAATGAGTTATCTAATCTCTAAATTTGTAGGATAATACTTTTGCATGAGGAAATAGAAATTATTTATAAGTACCTATCTAGCCAACATTCTTTGAGGTGGAGAACATCATCACAGTTGAGGCACTCATAGATGATACTATTATCCAGAGATTCTTAGTAAAGTGGAAAGGCAAGCCACCAAGTGAGGATACATAGATGACTTTAGAAGAAATATATAACTTTTCCCCTGAACTTCTTGAAGGCCTTTAGAATCTTAACTCTTTGGAGAAGAGTTCTTTGAGGCCCGAGTGAGTTGATATAGCACATCAAAGTAAAAATGATCTGTCACTAGTCCCAAACTAAAGCTTAAACTTTGGTGGACTTCTAGTAGACTTTATGTGTAAATTTATATTTTAGGTGTTATATTATATAATAATGGGTGTATTTAATCATGTGTAAGTGTTGTATTAGAGTTGTGGTTAAAAATATATAAGTTCATGTGTTAAACTTCATAGTGTGGGTCTAGCCTCTCAGCGTTGTCTTTCTAGTGCCTCGGTGCTGCACTTTGTAGGTTTTAGTGTTTGGGGTGCCTTGGTGCTAGACTATGGTGTCGTGATGCTTATTTGTGGGGGCTCGGCACTATGAAACAACTATTTCAACATTTTTAAAATTTTATTTTTGCAGTTTTCTCCCTAAGAGATGCATCTCTTGAAGTATTGTACTATTTAAACAAATAATTCTTCTTAGGGACTTTGGATTTTGTGTGATACTTGGAGTGAAACCTCTTTGGTTAGAACTTGGTGACCCACCATTTGGGAGATTCGGTGATCTCTCACTACTATTCTACTTGGGTGTGTAGAACTTTAGATCTCTTTCACTTTGGTGAGTGGATGAACATTAGAGAATTATCCACATCTACTACAACATCCTTCTCTTCATGATCATGCTTCACCAAAAGATGTTGTGAATTCATCCTCATTGAGAAGGAAGAGGAGTTACTTTATTTGGTTACAATAAGATCTAAAGCTTTTAGCCATATCAAAGAAAACCTTTCATTCAAACTTCTATAACTGAAAAGAAAGAGAGCTACTACAACAAATACATTGTCCTTTTTTTACTATGATGTGCTTATGAGAATGCTAAGAAGTAAGAAATAAATAAATTTTAAATGCAACCTCTTAGAGAGATAATATAGTGAGAAATTTTAAGAGAGTAAAGTTTCTCGCACTAAGTCATATTCCTCCTTCATGCCATTAATCTTCAAATTTGTGTATTTAGTTACTTAGAGCTTATTTCTATCTAAATAAAAGATGTAGCATAATCAAGAGTGGGGAAAATAATTTATTTAAAAGTTTTTAAAATCCCCAAAGAAAACTAAATCATTTTTTAATTTATTGAAAATAAGATATATTATTATTTAGCCAGCTACTCAATCTAAGTAACCCATACAAAGCCAGCTACTAAATTTAAGTAATCTTTTACAAGCATGTTTATAAATCTTAGATAGAGCATCTAATGTTGATTTCCATGTACAAGAGGGTGGGATGCAAAATAAATAGTTGTAGAACTCATTATTCATGATATGCTCTTTGAATGTTATGATAATTATCAATAATCATTGAGGTTGTTGGTTATTTACATATGCCCTCCTAGCTTATAGGGTAGATTGGGATACCATATGAGTCTTAATCTCATCTTTATCTTGATTTTCTTTTTTCAACTCTATTTAAATTCATATTTTTCATAACAATATCCTCTTTTATTTGTCCAAACTAATAGTATACCTTTTAATAAAAAATTTTAGTAGTTCATTATTATTTTTTCTTTAACTTCACGAACATATAGCCATAATTGAATTGCCTAAGAGGTGAATGTGCAATCTTCTAGTTGTCTCCTCCCCATGAACATCAAAAGAGAGAATAAAATCTACCACCTCTAACTAATGGGCAATCCACAAAAAGAAAAAACCCACTAACATTTTATGCTTATTACCTCTAAATTAGCTTATACCTTTTCTCTCAAAATTTTCTTCTTAATGTAGCAATTTTTATTTCTCTTATATGTTAGTGAATTGCACAAAAGCAAAAGAGGAACCATCATTTAAAGGACTAAGGGTAGATAACAAAGTAATTTTAAAAAGATCTATCTCAGACATAAAGGGCTTCTTTAGTTTATTATGAACTCAAGCTACTTAGGTACTCTACCCTAAAAAAACATGGAGGGCCTAGAAAGTAAGGCATAGAGTGGGAGAGTGAGGAAGCTGAGGAGAATTTAAATAAAATGCCTATTTGATTCAATGAACATTACTCGCTTCTAAGACTTATCTACCATGAGATTTAGGGTGATGTGTTTTATCACCATGTCTCGAAAGGAAGCATTCAAATTTGAGTATTTATTTTGCTATGGTACTGGCTTTAAATATATTTGGCATTTAGGTCTTCAACCTGAGTGCATTATTTTGACATGAAAATAAAATTGAGAATGAATGTGGTTAATCTTTCAAAATAAGGGATGCATTTGGACATCTACAACTATCTAGAAAATAAGTAGTGGAACTACTATAGAAGAAGTTGTAGTGGGTGTTTCATCTTTTTTACTTTAAAAAAATAGACCACAACTTTTTAGCAAAACCATACTTTCCCAATTAAGGTTGAAAAATACAATAATCCCACCGTGAATTATCAAAAATGCCACAAAATGTAATTTTTAAATGGCATTTTCACCATACTGAACTACCACCACTGCCCCAAATACACCTTAAGATTCAAAAACTAATGGGATGGCATCACAAAAAGGAGAAATTATTTATATGCTACATTTGACTATCCAAATTGTTATGTATATGTTATGTATGTATATATGTCTATATGGTCAAATAAATAACAACTATATATACAAATTATGGTGTATTTATTTGTACATCTAATAATTCATATGATTTGGATAATAATTTCTATAGAATAAGAGATTCAAATATTATTTAGTATTTTATTAAAACAAAATTATGGAAAATAATTAATTTAATTTAATTATTATTATTAGGCTTAGTATTTATGATAAAATTAATCACAAAATTATGCTTTGTAAATGATAATAATGTAATTTTAAAAGCAACTAAGGGTAGATAATAAATAATGTTAAAGGAATTGTCTCAGACATAGTGGGCTTCATTAGTTTATCATTAAATCAAGCTACCTTAGGATACTCTACCCTAAATAACAGAGGTCCTAGAAGGTAAGGCATAAAGTAGCTCCTTTGTAACAAAATTCTTCTTAGAAGAAGAATTAAAGAAAAACTTTCTTGATATTCTCAGCTAATCTCTAAGATAGGCTTCTTACTGGCCAAGTCCTTGCAATCCATAAAAATAAATCCATGACCATTAAATTTCATCTTAGGCTTTTGAAACCTTGAATAAAATTTAATCTTGCTTTTAGAAGCTAAGATTGATCAAAAGCCTAATTCAGTTTATTTCCATAAAAAATGAGTTTCTAACCATATTATTATACTAAAACTAAATTCTCAAAATAAAATAAAATCAAATCAAATCAAACTTGGATTTCTACTTTAGAAGTTCTATAAAGTTGAACTTAAGTATTAATTATGCCAATTGCTTGGTTTGGGAGAATGTTGGTATGTAAAAAATAATGATATATTCTATTATACATATCTAGCTACAAAGGTAAATATATTTTAATGTGCATTTGAATAAGAAGAGTTTTTATTTTAGTTTTTAAAGATTATAGTTTTAATTTAAATCTTAGTGATTTTGAAATCTTACTTACCAAAACTAGGCTTGATAATTCAAAATTCAAAATTTAGGAATTTTATGTTAGCAAAAATGTTGAGAGTTTAAAATCATACCCATTAAATTGATGCTCATTAGAGGTTTAAAGTTTAAATGTTTAGAAATTTTAGTTTAGGTAAGAGATTTATTAGAATTTTAGAATATTGCTTAACAAATTATTACTTGATGGGGAATTTTAAAATTTTGACATTGACAACACTCACTTATGAATAAAATGAATGAGTTATTCAATGAAAGAATGGTAACCTCAACCTATGAGAGACTTAATTATGCAACCAATGTATAAAAATTAACATCTCTACTTAATATAGAGAGAACTCTCCCTAGTGGAGTCACAATAATATCTATAAGAAAAGTTATCTACAAATTTAAAAATTTTCTTTTATAAACACACACAGACACACACACACACACACACATACAAGAGAGAGAGAGAGAGAATAATATACCAATTCAAAAGATAAAAAATAATTTTCTACAATGGATGCAAATATAAAACCAGACTTTTAAAAGAATGCTTATATTTGTAGGCTTTTTTCTACCTAATATAGGTAAGAGGGGGTTAATTTTATTTTGATATGTAGGTTCTCTATAATAATAAGTCTTAATATTTAATTATCTATCAAGTGAGGTGATTTATTAAGAATAATTTTGATTAAAGCAATGATAAATATTTTTATAATTTTAAAGTTTAGATAAGTATGTACTTTTATATGTTTAAAAAGATATATAGGTTCAAATATAAATAGTTATTTTGGAAGGCAACAAGCAATATCTAAGGAAACTTAAGTGTACCCCAAACTATCTTATGTTGGCCTTTAATATTTTAAATTTACATTTTTTTAAAATGTGTAGCTTACATTTCATCAACACATTATTGATAAGGCTCAAGAAGTGAAGACATATATATAACATAGTATTTATGAAATTATAAGCCTTATATCATAAATTTAAGGTAAGATCATTGCCATGATAGTACCTTAAACCTTACTCTTACAAATAGAAAAGACTTACAACTTTTAACCATCATTAAGAATTTAAACTATCCCAATTTTTCTATACTAACCATCATTAAGAGTTTAAATAGGCCCAATTTTTTGAACTTACAATTCTGCAAAGAAATGACTAACAAATAAATCAATTTAAAACTATAGAGTCAAGTCTTTATGCAATGCAAGATATGTTAAGCTATATTTATTTAATAATGGGAAGTTATGACTTAGCCACTGAAGCCAAGTAGTTTGACCATGAAGGTGTGCAATACATCTAGAAAATACAATTTTCTTTGTTATCTAATCATTAAGTGAAATGAAATTATTTATTATATGAGACTTACAAGGCCATGTGTATTTATTCATCAATTAGAGTATGGTTTAATATTATTTATTTTCATCTAAGCATATCTTCATTGATAAATAAAATAATTAAACATTAATTATAGATAATGGTTTATAAAAAATTTTAATTAATTTTATTTTTCTTATTGTAATTTAAGTTGTTTATATTTATAAGAGAATACTATCATAACAAGTTCTAGCCTCTTCACATAAAACATTATGAAAAAAATATGAGGAAGCTTGTAGTTTTAGTGTAGCCCCTAAGTAAATAATCATAGTAAGAAACACACAAACACTAAGAAAAGTCCTAATATAGACATGCTTCATAACACATTCTAAGAAAGTATAAAGGGCAACTAGGATGTGTAATAATATCATCCTAGCTAATTTTATACAAAAAATGGAATTCAGTGTATGAGTTTCTAAGCTTTATCTTGAAAGTTCTCTAAGGCATCACTTTAGGGCCCATCCTTGATGTTCATCTAATTTGTTAAATGCCTTACATGACCTTTTATTTTAAAAAGTATATTTATAAATATATAACAGATCTTATAAAATAAAAATTAGTACAAGAAAGGATGAATATATTCAATTTATTTCATTCATTCATTTCTAAACGTTCAAGTACAAAATGTACACAATATCTAATCATAGAAGGTATAATGTTTATATATAGTCCAATATCTATTTTTTGATAAGCCATGAGGGTGCCACACACTATTATCTTGGTACTTCATTATTAATTTTAGAAATGTTTGATTTAGATCTAAGAGTGGCTCAAATTCAAGTGATTAATGATTTATAAGTTTTAGTTAAATTTTAGGAATTGAAATTCCATTTTTTTTAGGATTTTAATGAACATTATGAATGAACAATGTTCACTCTAAGGTAAAACATCCAAGGGTGGAGAGACACATTATAGTGTCTTCATAAGCATATGAAGAGTGATTTTTATGAATTTTGGATATTTAAGATTTTTTGTTTAAGAAAATAAATTTAAAACATTATTCAAGTTTTAGATGTGTTAATAGATCGATAAATCTAGAACTCATGAAAATGAATTCATAGGTTGTTGATATTACTTAAAACCATTTTCATAATCTCTTAAGAAAATAGTGAATTATTATATTTATTAATTAAAATTTACCAAAGAATTTGGAAATTTAAGAGACCTATTGCTAAAAAATAATTCCCAATTAATTTATAATTTTGTGAGTTTATAGGATTTTACTTTAATTGTAATTTTTTAAATATTATTGAATCTTGCAATTTTTAGCCTAATTAATAGTTAAATAATTATCATGAAATTTTCATATTTTTATTTGTTGTCTTAATAACTTATAAAAATATTTTAAAAATCAAATTTCCCTTAAGAACATCTCATTCCTTTTAATTTTGTTAATTTATTTAAACAATTAATAATGAAAATTTTGTTCTTATATCCAAATGAGTATCACAAAATATGAAATTAATTCTAGAGGTCAAGTATAATTTAAATAACTTCTCATTAAAAATTAGAGCTATTTAAAATTAAATTAATTTTTAAAAAATATAAAATTATTAATAACTTTTCTTTTATTTTTATCAAAATAAACTTAAAAATTATGATTAGCTAAGTTTAATTAAGAGTGATTGAATTTACTTTTATATTTTAAGAATTGATTTTATTTACTTATGATGTTTTAAAGATAAGTACTAATTAAGGTATAGTTACCTTAGAAATTTAAATTTCGTTAACCACTATATAAATCCACATAAAAAAGATTTTATATAACAAGTATACATGTTGGCAAAATCCTCCAACTTTAATTCATGAATTATTTTTAATATTTGCATTTATAATTGTAAAACTTATACTTTTATAAGTGATGACTAAGGTGATCATATATAAACAAATTTTCTTGCAATAAACCTTTTTATTTCTAAATGTACACAAAAAGAATTTTCTTAATCAAGTTCCTTTTTAACACTATTTAAGTTGAGCTACAAAGTAGTATTCTATTGCATTTTTTTAAATTAATACATATTTTTTTAGTAAAGTATTTTTTTTAAATATATGAGAAGTTTCATTTTGATCTTTTATGATGTTTAATAAATCTTTCTGTCAAAGATAGCATATGTTGTCTTGATTCAAATCATCATGATCATGTTTAGAGATCAAGTATAAATTGCTTATTTCTTCTTTTAGCTCAATGGTAGAAATTTCTATGTTTTAATTTACGAAATTTCTATTTTTTTAATTTCATCCTATTTTTTATAATTTATAAAATTGTTTTTTTCTTGTGAGCAATCAAAGAACTAAGCAACAACTCAATAATATAGTTAGATAAATCTTTAGCTTTCATTACAATTGTAACCTTGGCATTCAAGGATTCAAACAATTTTCTAAGAATCTTACTTATTTTCTCTAAGTTAAAACATTTATATGCATTTTATCTAGTAATCTACTCAAAGCAATAATAATCATATTGCATCTTTTATGTATTTTATTATAGTTTTGCTAAATTTTATGCAAAAGAGGCCATAACTACTTACATATTCATATAAGATTGCATAACTTTATTTAGACTCTCATATGGGATGTCAAGTCCATCCTAGTTTTCTAACCATTTGTATGCACTAATATATGCAAGTAATCTCCATATTTAAGTGCATAAAATAAAAGGTTCAATGAATTTGAATTTAATTATGCTAATAAACATTCCTCATATTTCTAGTTATTCTATGAAAGTTTTACAATTTTATCATCTTTAAAATTTATTAAGGTGAGCATTGGTTACTTCTACTAGATTTTATATACAATAACCACTATAGTGCATAAATGTAGAAATACTAAAAATCAAATAATGTGTCATAAAATAGAAAGTTTGAATTGAATGTTTCAACATAATGAAGATGGGATGAATTAAATAATTTTAAATGAATGCATTTTAAAAAAATATATTTTTATATAAATTTACTATGCTATGCTAAATATTTTTTTATAAATCTTTTTAAAACTAAATAAATCAAATATTATATATCTTTCTTCTTTTTATAATACAAGTAATAATATAATATTTAAGTAATTATAAATTGAGACTTAAATATAATTTGATAAGTAAATTATATAAAATTATAAATTAATAATTATTTTCACTATAATTTTGTTTAAATGAATTTAAAAATATTTAAAAATTTTAAATAATATTTACAAAGAAAGAACTAATTTTTAGTTTTTCCTTAACTTTGAATTAATTATCACAAGTGATCACTCTCTTAGAATATAAGAAAGTAAAAATAGTAAATGATTGCAAAATGTAAACAAATTGCAATATATAAATAGTATAGAAAGAAAAAAGAGTACAAACTATTATATAACTATTCAACCATCCAATGGGCTTATGTTCACTTCTTATTCTTCCCTTAAGGATTTCTATTAATCTCTTGTTCACTAAAGTAAGGTAGATAAATCTCTCTTCTTTATGGCTAATGGAGTTAGTGTACACATCTACTCAAAATGGCAAACTCATAACCTTTTAATAACATATTAGGTAATAATTTCTACTTCATGGTATAATTCAACCACTCGTAGCACAACTTACTAAACAATAAACATTTTACAAAAGTACTTATTCAGATTATCATCCCTTTTAGATTAAATGATAATCTCTTAATATCTAAAAATTTAATTGAGGATTAATAGTTTCTAAGAAGAATGAATTAGCATAAAAAATTTTCATATTTTGTTTTTTCCTTTTAAAATCTCTCAATTGACATAAAAATGCAAGAGGACCCAACTTGACATCCCCTTTAGACACTAAAACCTTCAACTCAACCTAACCCATTAGGTTGAGCTGAGCAAACCCTTCAAAAGACTCATGGAGGAGGGTCACTTATAAATATTTTCTACATTATAGGTTTGATTCTAGTGGCTCTAGGGTAAACCTCTTTCATTGATTGGATTTAATCATTCCCTAGTTGATATAAGTATTGGATTTAAGCAATCAATCTACCTCATTGATTCAATTATTTATCTAAATAATCATGAGACTCTGAGGATTAGTTTCACATCCTCAAAATCAATCTATGAGATTTGATTAGTGGTTGAGTAAAGGTACTTACTTGTCCTACCTCATTTAGGTCTTTAACCTAGTTATTATCCCACTCAGCCTTATTAGTCAATTACCTTATAAATTCAACCTTGAGATGTTCTTAGTATGGTTATGAAACTAATAACCATTAAAATTCTTAGACATTTGCTTCTTTACCAAAGAATCAAAATAATCAAAGTAAGTCTAATTTGTCATGGGCTTAATTTAAAGTCAAATCATATGAGCCTCATCTTGACCATCCCAAATTGGTCAATGTGTGTGTCAATAATATAAAAATACTTTAATGAAAATATTTGGTCTATAAATTAGATAATTTGATATATGTTAGCCTAATTGATTCATATTAACCTAATTAAGCCAATATGACTTAAATGACCTTCACCTCCAAATTGATTGGACCAAATAGCTACATATGTTCTTATTAAATTTTAAAACTTAGTCTAAACATTACTTAGAAAATTACTTATTAACATAAGCTTAGTTCACCGATAAAAATTTTAACCTTAAAGCCAATGTCTTCATTTGGTAGACTAATATAATCAAGATATACTTTGATGATAAAATTTATGATGCCACATAGAGTTTATGAATTTCTTATTTAGATAATCAAATGTGTCATTAAGGAATAAACATATTATCTTGAAAGATAAACATGTTTTCCTATAATGGATTCGATCATTTAATAAAAGACTCATAATCCATTAAATTTTATGCAAAAGATGCCATAACTACTTACTTACATATTCATATAAGATTACATAACTTTATTTAGACTCTCATATGGGATGTCAAGTCCATCTTAGTTTTTTTACCATTTGTATACTATATGCAAGTAATCTCCATATTAATGTGCATAAAATAAAAGATTCAATGAATTTGAATTTAATTATGCTAATAAACATTCCTCATATTTTTAGTTATTCTATGAAAGTTTTACAATTTTATCATCTTTAAAATTTATTAAGGTGAGCATAGGTTACTTCTACTAGATTTTATATACAATAACCACTATAGTTCATAAATGTAGAAATACTAAAAATAAAATAATGTGTCATAAAATAGAAAGTACGAATTGAATGTTACAACATAATGAAGATGGGGTGAATTAAATAATTTTAAAGGAATGCATTTATTAAAAATATATTTTTTATATAAATTTACTATGCTATGCTAAATATTTTTTATAAATCTTTTAAAAACTAAATAAATCAAATATTCAATATCTTTTTTTTTTTTCTTTATAATACAAGTAATAATATAATATTTAAATAATTATAAATTTAGATTTAAATATAAGTTGATAAATAAATTATATAAAATTATAAATTAATAGTTATTTTCATTATAATTTTCTTTAAATGAATTGAAAATTATTTAAAAAATTTAAATAATATTTACAAAGAAAGAACTAATTTTTAGCTTTTTTCCTTAATTTTGAATTAATTATCACAAGTGACCACTCTCTTAGAATATAAGAAAGTAAAATTAGTAAATGATTGCAAAATGTAAAATGCAATACATAAATAATGTAGAAAGGAAAAAGCATACAAACTAATGTATAACTATTCAACCATCCAATGGGCTTATGTTCACTTCTTATTCCTCCCCTAAGGATTTTGCTAATCTCTTGTTCCACTAATGGTAGATAAATCTCTCTTCTTTATGGCTAATGGGGTCAGTGTACATGTTGACCTCACTTTTAGAGTGAGGATTGACTCATCCTTCCTTAGACTACTTCTAGATACTAAGATTTCTCTAGTCATAGGACACTTCTAGTGATTAGGGGAATACTAAACCCTAGCCTTGAGACTTAGGAAGGCATACCCCTAGCTTAGGTCGTACCCTAGGGTAAATAAGTTCTACCTATCCTATGGCCTAAACCATGACCCATGCCTATCCACTCATGCAAATCCAATCTTAAATCAATACAAATAAAACCCAATTGAACCCTATTTTATATCCAAGCTCCAAGCCAAATCAACTTAACACTTAACCTAAATCAGTCCTACCATCATCCTATGAACACAACCCAAAGCCCATTCAATTGAACCAAATCCAACTGAACTTCACAAAAGCACTCCAACTATTCAAACCTCTATTTCAAACACTTCCAATACTACAATCAAACAATTAAACTAAATCAATCCAATTAACCCAACATAGCCCATTTGACCAAAAGGGTCTACATGAGTCAAAATCCAATTAAATCCAAATTAATTACAATCAAAGCCATCAATCATCAAACTCAATTGACCCATTTGGTTCACTTGACCCAAAGTGACCTAAAGGATCCATTTAATCCAACCCAAATTAAAGTGAACCATCCCATTCAATACCTTCTACAATGATTGCTGATCATTTTTGATTGATCGATTACAGTTAGTTGGGTCAAACTAAACTAATTTAATCACTTAATACCCAAGTTGATTCAATTTGCCTATATAAATCAAATTGAACCAAACTTCATTCCAAACTAAATTGATCAAAACCAATACCTCCAATCAATCATTATTGAGTATTGAATATGATTTGACCATCAATTAAACCAAACCAAGCCAACTTGGGCTCTTGACCCAAGTTGACCTAATTTGACCTAAAGGGCTAAATTGGGTCAAATCCAATCTTAAATTAAATTGATTAAAACCAATGACTTAAATTCATCATACATTGATTGTGAGAATAATCCAACCTTCAATTGAACTCGATATAACCAAACCAGCCCAATTAACCCATTTAGTCCAAACTGACCTAAAGGGTCAAATTAAGCTAAATCATTCCCAAATCTAAATCAATTCAAATCAACACTTACAATCATTCTCAAATCACCATTTGAACCTAAACCAACCATCCACCCAATCTAATTTGGTCAATTTGACCAAATTGCTCAACTTAGCCCATTTGACCCATATGAACCCATATGAGCCAAATTCAAATCCACTTCAAATTAAGCTAAACCAATTGAACCAAAACATTCCAAATGATCATTTAAACATATGTCCAAACTCTTGGTTTGACCTAATTTGACCCATGGGTCAACTTAACCCAATTGAACCCAATTTGACTTATATGGGTCAAATTGAGCCAAACCCATCCAAACTAAGCCCAAACCCAACCAAACATGGCATGACCCATCCTTGGGTCACTATGGGTCAGTCCAAATGAACTCAACCCATGGTTGACATGAATTAAGCCAAAACTCATTGGACAAACCCATCTAATTGAGATAAAATTCCAATTTGGATGGTCATACCTACCCACTAACTCTTGGTAGCCACCTTTAGCCCATTTTGGACATGTGGACCACTGGCTCACCTAACCAAAAGCTGATTAGGTTAGACATAGGTCAAGTGGAGGTGAGCTAACCCAAGCCTTCCCATTGGAACACTTGGGGGAGGAGGTACACACCACCTCAACCCCTACCATTCCTCAAGCCATTCAAGACCTCCACCTCATTATCACGACATCCCGTGCATGTGCCGGTTCTAGCAAAAGCCAAATTGATTCAAACTATTGGATCAATTGAGGAGGAAAGTATACTTCTCCCCATCCAATTCAAACCACACAGAGAGCATCAGTGAGTAATTACAAGCATCCCTAGAGCATTCACGATCTCCCTTGAGCTCTCCATCACCAACGAGATCAAACCTGAGAAAAATCAAGCCTTCTGTTTGTCCAACCCCACTCAAACCTCACCAAACTTCAATTAACTTCTTCAATGGGTCAAATTGAATAGATTTTTGATCAATTCAAGCATTGGAGACCACTCCTAGACTAACTCTAGTGATTATTGCGATGATGTTTGGTCCATAAAGCTGTCAGCGGGGAGGCATCTCATGAGATTCTTGATAGGGCTTCGTCTCTTTAAGACGAAGCTACCTCAGTCATTGGATCAGTCTTGAGCGATGAGGTAATTTTTTGGCAAACCATAGAAATCCTCTTAGGTGTTAGTCTTTTGTGAAGAGTTTTGTAATTTCATGCGATTTCCACTATAGGTCCCCTTAGATCTCTTCCCTAAACATTTTGGAGTCAATCCCAATGCCTCATGAGCTGGTGAGCTCGAATCGAGCAAAGGAGGGCGAACGATGTCTGTCATCCGGTGCTCAGGGGATGAAGGATCATCCATCGTCTGTTCTATGTGATTAGAATAGACGATCGTGATTAATCTATTAGTTTATTAGATTTAATTTGTTAAGATCCACATGTCTCCACCGTCGATCAGATCCGCCGAGAAGCGCACCTCGACTTAGCATGCTATGTTGAATGATTTAAGTGGCCTATTTCATGGTGCAACATGGAAAGCGTCTCCGTAAATGTAATCTTGATTAGGGTTAATTAAGCTTAAAAATGCCATTAATCACCTTGAACTTCAAAAATTCATAACTAATTGTAAAAAAAATTCTAAAAATATGAATAAACCCATTTTGGAAAGGGTAAGCAGGGGAGAATATAATTAAAATAAAAACCCATAGTGTTTGAATAATGAAGAGTGCTTATTTAGGGTTTGAAATGTTTTCTAATTACTTAATTAAGCTTTAACTACTTGGCTAATTGATCTTTAATTGAATGTTGATTCCTTGGGATTTCTTCTCTCTCCCATAAATTTCTTAAGATTTATTGGCTAAGTAATTAGGATAATTTGAAATTTTAACCTTAATCACCTCCTTAATTAATTTAATAATTATTAAAATTATTAAATAGTTAAATGTCAAATATTAATTGTTATTAATCATTGTTAATAGTGGAGATGATGAGGGCAAATGATCATGGCCTCTTCCTCGATCATTTGCCTAAGTATCTTTCCATGGGAGGGGTTGATTAGCTTATGATATTAATTAAGATTGATTAAGCAATTAATGGTGAAATTGAACTAAACTAAAATGATAATTGATTCAGTAATTTAATTTGAATTTGTGGGTTCCTCTTTATGTGTTCAATAGCATAAAGACCCATAAGGAAATTATGATTAACACATGGGTATGAAAAAATTATATAAGTACTTAATTAGATCCTTCTTTAATTTAATTAATATTTAATTATAAGCTTCACTACTTAGCTCCCTAAGTGCATTACAATTCTAATTTCTTATTTGCATATCTTTGGAGGCTCATGATTAAATGCTTAATTGAATTAAAGAGACTTAGGAAAGAGATAATAAATTATTTGCTTAAAGACATGAATTTAATCAATCCATAAAAGATACTTAATTATATTTCTTTAAATGTTTTAAGTCACTATTATGGGACGAGGGAAAAATAGCAAATGTTATTTCTCCTCTTTAAGTTTAATAATTCAAAACCAAAATCATTTTCCATAAGAAGCTTTGGTTGATTTTATTTAATATTATTGTCCTTAGGATTAAATGTAATTGAATGGATTATGTGGAAGTGTTAGATTATTCCTTTTCAATTATTATAATTTTGTATGTCATTTGATATCATCCATTCATGTTTTCAAATAAAAGAATTAATTGAATTTAATTATGTGTAAGTTGCATGTGTTGAACTAATCATATTATATGTGTGGCTATTATTACTAATAAATTTTAAATTATTTCTCAAAATTATAAACCAATAAATGAAAAGTTAAATTGATATTAGCTATGAACATTACATATGATTTACAAGTGCTTATAACCTAAACATGTCAAATTTTTATTATTTTTTCTTTTTGATTCATGTATGTGTTTACATATGTTTGAATATTAATAAGTATATAGTCTGGACATCCAGGAAATACGAAGCTTTAAGTAGCCCCACGGAGGTTTTATATTGCCTCATTTCCCTGGTTACAAAAGGCACATACTTATTTAATTTCATTCATATGTGTACTTGTACTAGAGTCTGGATAGAACTTTACTTTGCATGTGTAAATAATTCACTCAAATACAATATTTTACATGATTTTCATTATCATAATTGTGTGTATATTCATATGTATTTAAGATAATAAGTATATAGTCTGGACATCCCTGGAATATGAGGGTTTAAGTAGCCCCAAGAAAGTCTTAGATTATCTCACTTCCTTGGTTTAAACTACAGCTTGCTTAAAACTTTAATACATGTGTGCACTTAGCTGAAGAATAAAAAATTCCTATTTTCTACCAAAAGTGTATGCATTCATAATTATTTAAGTGTGCCAAAATATATTACATGTATAGGTATTCTAAGTTCAAAATCATATGCATGTTATTAATGATGAAAAGGAATGGTACAACATTTTCTATGTGATGGAAATTCAAATTCATTAATCTTAAGATGCCTTTCATGTTGAATAGATTTTCTTAAGGTTAACCAAACTTAGGATTAATAAAAATTTTAATAAATTATTCACTAAAACTAACCAAAATTATAATAATATAATCTTTAGAGAATAACCTATTATAAGGATGAAAGGGGTTATGCCTCTTTCTTCTCTTAACAATACTTAGATGCAAAGTGAATATCAAATGAAACAAAACAAAATACAAATTAAAATTTGCAAAATCCTCTTAACAATTTAAAGTGAAACCATCCTTCATGGTTAATTTAAATAATTTAAAACTTAGATAATTATAATTTTAAAGCCTAGCTAAGACATACCACACTAAGTCTAAGCACACACATTAGAATGATAAGTCACCACTTCTAGCTCTAAGTTAGAATGGTGTATGTTATGTTGTTGTATTTTATTTTATGATGTAATATTTTATACTGAATGTTAGGATTGTTGTGTGTTGACTGGATGTTAGGCTATTGTTAGCCTAATGTCATTTTATGTAGGGGATTATGCTAATGGGGGATGCTAAAATAAATAAAAATTCTTTTGCTAGCAAGTTGCTCATACCTTTAAGCATAATCCATGTTAGGACAGGTGGGCTTGGTTACCCACGTGTAGGGTGCTAAGTCTAAATTATATAATATAACTACTTGGGTTTGTATGTATGTTTAGCTAACATCTTTCTTGCAAGTATAGTTTAATTTTACTCTCCATGAATATGTAATTTTTCTTTAGGAATTAGGATTAGTGCTATGGGATTTATAATGAGCAGTGGCTAAAAGGCAAAGTCTTGGGAGGCCCTATGAAGCCTTGAAGTAACTCAAATCAAATGAAAAAAAAGGAAAGAATGAAGAATGAAGACCCTCATAGCATCTAATTTAATTATAATTATAAAATTTTATTGTAGTATGAGTTTTATAAGGGTAGAGCTTGGCTTTTCTTTTCTTTTCGGTGTATGGTGGTACACGACTGCACCGACCTCTTATTATTTCACGATATTCTATAAATATTTGATTATTATGTTTATCTTGTGTAATAAAAATGACATGATTTTTATAAGTTTCTTAAGCTTGATGTTTGAATGTGTAGCAGTAGAGGTTCCCCTTCCAAGAGTGCCAATTGTGCCTACCGCAGTATCAGTCCGGACTAATACCACCTCTAAAGTTACCCTAATCTTGAAGGGGAAATCTATCTTAGCATCTGAGATAGTCTCCCGCTATTTAAAGTCAGTTCTAATTCTCTCCCTACTCCATAAACCAAAACCCAATGTTATAACAAGAACCAAATAATTAAAAGACATTACAAATGCATGGCGAAGGAGGTTGCTGAAGTCTCCCATGTGGCTGAAGAGGGTTCCCCTTGTGAGACCTCTCCCCTTCTTGGTGGTAGTAGGTTTCACCCTCTTTGAGCTTCAAAGGGAGATAAGGACAACAGAAAGATTATTGCATTACCCCCACCATCTACAGAGTATGAAACACCCGCTAGGAGAGGAGGAGGCCCTATGCTTGTCTACGGTTTGTGCTCAGGAGAGTTGGGAGATCCCATGGATGCTCAAAGTCTAGCACTTGACATGACTTGAGGAGAGTGGTCCCTAAAAGTGTTAGGGATCAGATTCATAGAGAGAGGGCCACTGAGGCCAAAGTTGTAGCCCAAGTTGGCAAGAGGGACAAGAGGAGGTTTGCTAGGCAGTCGGTGACCTCCACTTTGATTGATCATTCAGATCGGTAGGATGATAGAGCTGATCATTTATAAAAGATAGTACTCACTGGTTCTAGCCGTAGGAGGAGATCTCCAGTGGTGAGGTAGTCAGTGTCACTCATATCACACTACTCCACTTGCTAACCACCTTCACTTGTTCATGTTCCACTGTCCGAAGTCCCCACCAAGTTCCACAAGTCCACCTGGAGAGAAAGCATCCCCCTTGGTGATGCAGCCCCAAAGACCTCACTTCATCTACTCCATCCATTGAGGTGAGGCTGAGCTCCCCCACTCGACCTTCCATCCTAATGATGGTAAAGAAGGAGTGGTGGCCCAGAGTGTCGTAGTCACTCCACCACTGTAGTTGGAGGAGAAGAAAGAAGGCGATACTGAGGTGACCCCTATGATTATTGAGTCGGTTAGGGAGAGCACTCCACCTTTCTAGAATATTCAATGTATTTCTTCTTCAAAGCTCATCTAGTTGGCAGTCACCATTCAGCCTATATTTTTGTAGCACCATGTTAGGTGGATGATCAGTTTTTAGATGAGATTCTAGAGGACTATCATGCCACGGTGAGGCAGATAGTTGGGGATGATTAGTCTGACCAAGAAGAGGGAATGGTTTATTTCAACATCAATGAAGATGACATATTAGATGACATATCAGAAGTCCACATGGAAGATACTTAAGGATTCTTGCATAAGGAGCAACCTAGCTAGGAAGGCATTGTAGTTGAAGAAGGTGGGGCATCAGACTCAACTCAATGCCTCCTCCAACAAATCAAACAAAAAGATGATCAAATCGGGATGGAGAGAAGGGTAGAGGAGTTGGCGGAAGTGGTCTTAGCCTTGCAAAACCAAGCTCTAGTTTCACAACCAACTCCATGGAGGTCAATTAGCCTGAGCTAGTACATAGCCTAAATTGCCCCAAGTGTAGTCCTATAGATGAGGATGATAGTTTGCATAGGAAGGAGACCGATAGCACCTCCATGCATGAAAAAGATATCAAGCAGATGGTCGAGCAGTAGGTGAAGGAAGCATTGGTGCAAACCTAAGGGACCTACCTAGAGGAATTTGATATAGTTCAATACCCCAAGGGTTTTGTGCCACCATCCTTCAAGGTTTTTGATGATAGTGGTAACCCAATGCAGCACATAGCAAACTTAAAATTCTTGGTGGCGTAACACATTATTCTTTTGGCAGTTTATTAGTAGCCTTTTAGGGGTCGCATTTGATTGGTACACCGAACTTCCCTATGGTTCGGTGAAGTCTTTTTTAGAGTTAGAGCATCTCTTCATCAAGAGATTTGTAGGAGCTCAGCAAAGGGTAACTGTAGGATAACTTATCGTATAGAAAAAAACACCAAATGAGTCCCTTATTGATTATATTCTTAGATAGCACAACCTAAGTATGAAATACGAACCACAGCTGTAGAAGTAGCATGTCATTGAGATTCTTCTTAAGAATATCGATGGTCCGGTCACCTTCATACTCAAAAGTTTTACCATTAATATATTTGAGAAATTAATCAGCAAGGCGACTAACCTACAAGAGGAAGCCAAACAATTACACTTCGCAGGCTTGTCATCTAAGACTAAGCCTCAGATGGTATTTGAGAAAAGACAAGGATTGTAGTGGAAGTTGACAAGGAGAACCAGCCAATGAAAGCACAATTTGAGAGGTCCAACCTCCACTATAGCTTCTTCCTTCCTCACCAACCGGTGGCTTACTCACATGATACCGGTATCCACCACTAGGTAGCTACTTTACACCTACTCTTATTGACAAACTCAACAAACCATACTCATTCAAGAGGGAGATAATCAGGAAGATCTTTAAGAACCTTCTTAAGAATCCTAATTTTCAGCTACCCAGGCCTAGAATGCCAAAGGAAGTGGGCATGAGTGATGATCCTAACTACTGCCCCTATCACCACATGCTAGGCCATATCTTAGAGGATTGCTTCACTCTCAAGGACTAGCTTGAGCATAGCTACAAGTCAGGAGCTTTAGTTATCTCTAAATAATACTTAGTAGAACAACCATCTAGTTCTATTAAAGTAATCTTTGGTGATACATTCAATCCTCTTAAGATAAAAGAGGGTTGGGATATCTCTTTATCCCGTACCTCTAAAAAAATAATTTCTAAAATCAAGAAACTTTTTTTGCAAGTGTTTAACTCAACTTAGACCTCCAACATCAAGGAAAGTCTACTAGTTGTGAGGGACAACTCAAGGAGGGTGGAAGCCTAGCATTAGTAATAGCATCTACTTGTCTGGGATAGTTTCATAGCACAACCACCATACAAGTCCAACACTCTTCTTTCTGCAATATTTTCTAGCTCCACCATCACTAGCAGGAGCATTGCATCTACAAATGATGGCACCAAACCCCTCATACTGCTTACTTTACTTGATTTCTACCATGTACCACCTCAAAAATTAAAGAAATTAATGAAAAAGATCAATTCCACTTACATTTTGTCTACATTTGATGATGTTAGCAACTTTATTCCAATTGATAGCTCTCCAAGTCATAGAAATAATAACTTAAATAATTCTGATCAATCCCACTCTGATTTAGAAATGGATTTCCCTTTTTTGAATCATTAGGGTTCACCTCTTAAGATTGATTTGGATTCATCTAACTCGATGATTCTTTAGGAGAAGCTGTAGGTATACCTGATGAGTGAGTAGATCTTTTCACAAGCTCCTCATCACAAGAAATCATTGAAGTCAACCTCTGCAGTGGAAAAGTTCTACCTCCTAGGGTAGCACTTTAGGATAAGGGTAAATAGGTCATTAATTCTAGTAAGCAAATAGTCCCTCCACTAGATGCTCCATCCTTGGATATACTTGTAGAGGACCAGCCCAAAGTCAACTATAATTTCCTTGCACACCTTAGAAAGTTATCAGCTAAGTTAAGCACATATAATGCCCTTGTCTTATCCAAAGAGATGATGGCATCATTAATCAAAGCTTTGCTTGATCCTAAAATATGCTTAGCTCAGTTGACCACTACTAGAGAGGAGGCTCATTTCAAAGAAAGGAGTTACATTCATAGATGAAGACCTACTTCTATGGATGATAAAGCACAACTGTCCCTCTACATTACAATGAATGTTGGCAGATTTAGGCTATCAAGAGTGTTGGTTGATCCTAGAGCATCAATGAACATTATGAGTCTAAGAACCCATGCCTATTTGTGGATCAACATCTCTAAACTCTAAGCAGAGAGGATAATGTTGAAAGGATTTAATTAACAAGGCGAGAGGGCCTTAGGCTCCATAGTGTTGCCTTTGGAGATAAAAAATTAGAAGGCTGAAGCCAAGTTTCACATAATAGAATTGATACATCTTTCAATGCTTTGCTAGGGTGACCTTGGATACATAAGAATAACATGGTTCCATCTTCTCTACATCAGTGCATCAAGTTCCTAAGAGGTGGAATCGAGTATTGTGCCAAAGGAGATCTCAAGCCATTCGTAGTTCATGAGGTCGAGATGTATTTAGATGTGGCCTATTACCTCCCTAAGAAACAAAATATTTTCTCTTGTGACCTTAGTCAAAATAAAAAAAAGGAAAAGAAAGAAAAAGAAAGAAAAGAAAGAGAAAAAGAAAAGGAAAAGAAAAAGAAAAGTGAATGAGAAGAAGACCTTAGGGAGGAAGTAGAGTTACAGATTAGATTCCACCCATAGTTCATTACTCCATTCGAACATGTGGGGAGGATGACCTTACCTCCACTAGGAAGAGGAAGAGGCAAATCCAAATGGAGTCCCAGGGGTGGAAGGCTTCCATACTTACCACCTACATGAGATTCATTCCAACATCCAAAAGTACACATGTTATCTACATAAACTTAGAATCTAATTCAGAGGATGAGTCTTATGTAATTAGCATACCAACCAACTCTTCTCGATAGTAGATTCCATTGGAGGTAACACTCGAGCTAGATAGTGATAAAGATTGGGTCTCTAAACAAACTATAAGTGTATCTAAGTCTTTATTATGTGAAATTATCAGGCATTAGATGAGAACCTTAGCTCTAACCCCACTTTTCTCTCAAAAAGTTAAGGGTTTGGTAGTTAAGGATGCCCCTAAAGAATGTACAAGCACAAAGACCTAGAGGCTCTATCTAGGAGCATTATCCTCAAGTAAAAAAGTTCATGTAGAACTTGAGGATGACTCGTATAAAGAATTAATAGAATTTTCTTTTGACTAGTACTCGCCTTATGTTTATAATTTAGCAAAGAAAGATTTAATTCCACATACATGGTCTAAGCACAGGTCATAGTACTTCAAAATACTATGGAACAATAAATGCAAGAGCTCTCAATCAAGATCAGGACTAGGCTTTGGTACAGTAGGTTTGGTGGATGATGATGACTACTGCTTGATCATCACCAATCATTTTAAGTCGGATAGGTTCTTCTCAAACCACATCAACTCATTTGAGGAGGTGTGCTTAGAAACATCATCAGATGATTTTCTAGTCAAAGATTTACCTCCATGTTTTGAAGAAGAAATAAAATCAACCATCAATGAGCTTAAAGATATCAACTTGAGGACTGAAGATAATCCACACCCAGCGTACATCAGTTTTTGTTGAATGAAACTAAAACCAATATCTTAGTTAGGATACTCACTAAGTTTAAGGACTATTTTGCATGGAGTTATGAAAAAATGCCTGGATTAGCTCCTGACATAGTAGTTCATAAGCTAGTTATACAACATGATGCTAACCCTATTTAGAAAGCTCCTAGACGCATACGATTAGACATTGAACAACAGGTCATTTTTGAAGTCAAGAAATTGATAGATGCTGGTTTCATCCAAGAGAAAAAAATACCCCACCTGGTTGGCTAGCGTCATCCTAGTTAAGAAGAAGAATGGCCAATTCACATATGCATCGATTTTATGGATCTTAATAAGGCATGTCTAAAAGATGATTTTCCACTACTAATACTAGAACTGATGGTGGACATTGCCTCATCTCATATAGTTTTCTATTTCATGGATGGTTCAACTGAATATAATCAAATAAAGATGGCACCTAAAGATGAGAGGAAGACTACTTTTAGAACCCTGATCAAAATACATTGCTATAAGATCATGTCTTTCTGCCTTAAAAATGCTGGTGCCATATACCAGCGGGCCATGACTCAAACCTTTGATAAACTCATTTACCACCAAGTTGAATGCTTCATCGATGATCTTGTGATCAAAAGTAATGAAAAGTAAGACCATCTCTTTTACTTGAGAGTAGTTTTTGATCAGTTAAAGCAATACAATCTCAAAATAAACCCCCTGAAGTGTGCATTCGGAGTATCTTCAGGGAACTTTCTTGGGTTTGTTGTCTGAAACCATAGAATTGAAATTGATCTAAAGAAAATAAAAGGATATTGAAAATTCCACCCCCTAAAGTCTAACCTAACTTAAATCATTCTAAGGGAGGTTGGCATATCTAAGGCACTTTATATCCAACCTACCAGGTAGATGTCAAACATTTTTAGCACTAGTGCAGAAGGATGATAAGTTTAAGTGGAATGATAAGTGATAGCATGCCTTTGAGAGCATCAAGCAATACCTCATGATGCCACCAATCCTAGTCATCTCTATCCTAGGCAAATCTCTGATACTCAACACTACTACATTGGATGACACCCTTGGTGCTTTGTTGGCCCATGCTAACGATGAAGGGAAAGAGAATGCACTCTACTATCTCAACCATCATCTAATACCTGCTGAGAAAAATTATCCACCCATTGAGAAGCATTGCCTAACTCTAATCTTTGCAGCCCAAAAGTTATGACATTATATGCTTTCTCATAAATTAAACTTGAATTCTAGAATCAATCCACTATAACATCTCATGACATGGTCGACGCTATCTGGATGAGTGGCACGATGCTTTGCATTAAATATTGGGAAGAATAATTTGGGAAAGTTTGATTTCAATTTTGATGAAGCAATCTTTCTGGGTCACTTCTTCATAAGAAAAGCTTATAAAACCTTAAATAGTAGAACCTTGTTGGTAAAAGTCCTATGCATGTTGTTTTTTGATGAATATATGGTCCCCTCTCATTCTAGAGAGCCTATGAATAAGGATAATTTAGTTCCTAAAATTGAGAATCTAGATTTGGAAGAAAAAAGGGATGTTGTGAAAAGATTACCTAGATAGTGCAGATATACTTTAAATCATACCCATGGTTTGATAATAAGACACACATCTATCGGTGTTAGGAGTAGAAATAGTTTTAGAGATGAAGTTAACCATATATCCTTCATATCTATGATTGAACCCACTAATGTAGAAGAAGCAATATCTGATGAATTTTGGGTTAAGGTAATGCAAAAATAATTGAATTAATCTTCTAGAAATGATGTTTTGAAATTAGTGCATCAACTCCGACTGTATCTTTCTAAAATTAGAGTTTGTATTAAGAAAATTTCTATTTATAATATTGAATATTACAAATACCCCTCTATTTCAAACACTAGTTTATTTCCTCAAAGTATCTCAAAAGATCCCACATATAATTGGTCATCTCTTAACATGGTCATAAGAGAATCATCACTTCACTAGCACCAAACTGGTAGTTAATGAACTTATGTTGAATGCTCGTATTATCCAACATGTTCTTTAGCATGATGTCATTCTTAAAGTTAGTGATTGCATTAAAGTCGCATCTTTTCATTTCATTATTACATACTTCTACATGACCCAAAATATAGTTTAACTTTGTGAATCCTTTGATTCACTAAATTGAAAACCTTATAATCATGAAAAAAATCCAAATATAAAAGGAAGTACAATATAGCCTTGTGACACATGGTCACATACTTGCTTGATGTCAATTACATCTTCACTTATCTCATTGCACTAGACCACACTTCTTCTCACTTTATAGATCACTCCATCGACATCATCTATAGTAAGAAGAGCAAGTTAACATAGGCCACAATAAGGGTGGAAGAAGAGAGGCTATTAGAGAAAGGGAGACATCAACACACTACCACTACCCTTAAGATGCCTGGACTGTGCATTTTGCTTGGCTTGAGCTCAAAGTTGATAGGCACATCGAGGAGCAGAGAGCTCACTAGGAGTATCGGTAGTAGCATGATGAGGATAGACCTTATTTTAAAGCTAAGCTTGATTCATTATACAATATCTTTCGACCACCATTATTAGATGAGGGATCATCTGAGTTTTAGATTATTTCTTTTCTTTTTACATTTATTACAGCCTATTTTGCCTTAACTTTTTTGCATCTAATGTAGTTTATTTATTTTTACTTTCTTAATCATATATTTTATGCTTGGCATTGTATTAATTATTATGTTTATATTAGTTGCAATAATCACTTTTTGTTCTATAAGACTTTTCTAGTTTGTGTCATTCTCTTTTTGTCATATTTGTGAATTATAAGTTGATGCAATATTTTCCTTAAACTTACTTATATTACATACTTATGATTGGGTATTATTTTGAATATAAAATCTTTATAGTAGAAGTATGAATCACTAGCCTAACCAAACACTCTAAAATTTATCTATTATGATTCTCATAACTATTTAGTATGAATTTTCTTATGTAAATCACATCTTTCTTTTTTACTATATTTTATTTACATTTGTAAAAAATAAATCTTTCCATAAATATGAGTGTGAATGTACATGATTTTATAAATTACATAATGAATTGAGAAATAATAATAGTGAGATTATGATGCACAAACTAGGATAAAACTAAAATAATAAAAGAAATTCCCCAAAATGGGGAAGTATAAAATAAATAATAAAAAAATTTCCAAAATGGAGAAGCATGAAAACAAAATAAAAAATGAGCTATGGTTCATTTGCTTGAATCATGTAAAAGCTTCTTTATCTATCCAAGTGAAATTTAAGCAACAATTTATTTTTATTACAAACTTAATTTAAAAATTCAATAAAATGATTGATGTCATTACATAAGTAATGAAGTATGATTACATAAGTGTTGCATATAAGTAGGCAATTGCAAGATTAATAGGAAATAGTTATTGAAACATATTATATAATCATTGATTGAGCATTCTAAATATATTTGTTTATAAGTATGTGTGATAAGAATAATTTTGGAAAAATCTACTTGGCTTAATTTACAAAATACTTTGAACCTTTATTATTTGCATGATTTATTTTTGCATCTCTTGGTCATTACATCATTTCAATCCTTTTTACATGTTAGAAGGGGAAGAAGATTAGTGTTTTGTGGTTTGTTTGAGATTTCTGTGTATATTTTTACATCCTGAGATTTCTTTATGATATTTTTGCTTATTGGTTTATTTGAGATTTCTTTAAAATAATTTTGCATCTTTGCATAAACAACATTTAATTCATTTGCATATTTTTGCAAATAATAAATTGAGGGAGATTTATATCATTCTATTTTACTTTTTAAACTCTAAAATTCATCCAAAAATATTTGTCATCATTAGAAAAGAGAGAGATTGTTAACCCCTTGAGCCTTTACATGGATTTTATGTTTTGATGATCATAAATATTTTTGGTTGAGTAACTATTTATATTAATCAGTTATGTGTATAGGTTGTGGTAAGCCTTCAATATAAAACTAAAAATAAATTGCCCATTAAAGATTGATTAGAGAGCATGAATAGTGGCTATTTTTAAGCACTAAGTTAAGGAAGAGCTAATAAAGATTATTTATGAGAAACACTTGATGCTAAAAGATCTAAGTCAAGCTCAAAGTTGCATATTTTTTAGTAATTATTTTGTCTTCATATACTTGGCATGGGAATGATGAAATATAACAAAGCACACACACAATTGAAAATTTTAAAAATAAAACTTTTTTATTATTATTTTTAAATCATGGTTATGATTTAGATCATACATGATTATTCATTTTTGCTAAATAATTTTAGCCACAAAAATGCAGCCTGTAAAATTCCCAAAATAGAACAAATCATATTGTATAATATCATATTGTATTATACCATTATTTACTTTTGTTAATTATTTTCAACCACTAGAATTCAGTCAATTAATTATTACTTTGCTTAATTTGATTGATGATATAGTACAAATGTATTTGGTAATTACTCAATTTGAATCTATAATTTAGAGATTTGATGGTAGAATTATTCCCTATTTAGTTCATATTATATGATGTGATCATATAGGATAAACAAATAAAGAGTTGAATTTTTAGTTTGTATTGTTCGTACAATATGACCTTTTATCATGCAGTACAAATATTAATGGTTGTTAGAATGATCATATCATCCAATGTCTCTAAACCCTAGAAAATTGAACTGATCATATAGTATGATGTCTGATTGTACAATATGATTGGAATAATTTATATAAAAATAATTTTTTAATATTTATTTAGCTTCATCCTTATAAAAAAAATAAACATAAGAGAGGTTAAGTGAGGCTTAAGGAAGAGTGTTCTCTTAAAGAAAATAAGGGAGAATTCTCTCTTCCTCTTTCCCTTAAGTGATATTTAGTTGGTGAGGTTACACTTTATTTTGATTGTTATTCTTATCCACCTTGCTAATGAGAGTTGAGGTTTAACTTTAGAAATTATTCTTGTAGAGAGCTTGTGTGAAATTTTGCTTTATTAGGATAAGTTTCTTTGTATCTTGGAGAGAGCACAACATCCTTCTTGCCTTAAAAGAGAGGGAAACGGTGTAAGATTTCTTCATTACCCATTAAGGAGATAGACATATTTTCCTTGGTTGTGTCAAAGGAGAGATATTAAAACTTTTGGAGGAGATTTGGAGAGTGGATGTCAATATGTTGGGCCAAATCACTATAAATTATTGTGTCTTTTTTTCTTTTCTTTCTTTTACTTTTCTGCTACTCTTAACCTTGTATTGGATTGTTGTTTTTTTAAGCTTTTCTCTCGCTAAACATTAAAATTTTGATTTAATTTTTTTTGTCTTTTTTTTTATAACACAATAATTCACCCCACTTCTTACAATATCAAGTTCAAACTATTGTGTAAATGTAAAGAAATGTGTGCACCTAGTTTAATGTATGAGTGCCATAAAAAATATAAACATAAATAGTGTTCGAAATGGATATTTCCTCTAAACAAATCTTATGAAACACAGAAAAATAAAATTAGAATGTATTAAAATATTCAAATGATAACTAAATATTATTATTTAAGGTGGTTTATTTAAAAATTGTTAAAAATATAAGCTTGTTTAGAATTAAAAAATTTAGGATAATCTTATGTTAATTAATTACTCTTTTTGTTGAACACTTATTTCACACAATAATATATATTTAATTAATTTTTTATTTTAAATAAATATTTTAGTGATTAAATAAATAAAAATTAATATTTTTATTACATAAATAGTAAAATATATTAAATAAATCTAACATAACAAAATTATAATTTATAATAACAAAATTTTGTAATAATATACACTTAAATTCATAAAAATTTGGTAAAATTCTAGAAAATGTATTGAGTCACATAAGACTCAATATAATTTATCTAAAATTTTTGGATATTATTAAACATTTTAAAAAAAAGTTAATTAATTTTGTTATCTTAAATTAGTTTATTTAGTTAAATAATCAAAAAAAATATGATAAATTTTGTGTTGACATAAATTCAAACCAACATTATTTCATAAAATTTTAAATTTTTTTGAAATTATGCTTTGATTATTATAAATTTTAAATAATGGTTACTTTAGTAAATCTTAACTCACAAACCATGATTTAAAATGTCTTAAAAATTTTAAAAATTGTTATGATATTGTTTGAGATCTTGCCAAATAATATGACATTTTTTTTCAAGTTTTTTTGGGGGGATTCAAATGATATAGTTAATGAAAAGTTTAATTTTTTAACTTTTAAATGTATTAATATTTAAGTGATGCTATTTTTATTAAATTCTTCATATTGAATTAGTTTTATCATAAAAAGTTTAGGTCATTGGTTAATTTAGAAAAAAATTAAAAGAAAAAATTTCTAAAAATACATGATTTGAACAATTGTAGTCTAGTTTAATCTCAACCATTGAAACCTTTTCAAAATAAATCCAATGGTTGAGAGGTCATATTCAAGCTCTCTTTAGACTCACATGAAAAAGATAGGCTAGGTTTGAGTTAATTCAACTTGAGCCTAACCTATGTGAAACTCTCCCTCTATAAGCTATTCCATGTAAAATAATCTACAAGCTTAACAAAGCTAAGAGGAGTCAAATGCATGTCTTAGTTAGCCTCTTCATGATCTAAGTGAATGGGAAGACAAAAGCCATAGACTGGGAGGGGATTGTTTGAAGCCATAACCTTAACAATAGATGAACTTTGGATTTCTTGATTTAGGAAACTTTAATAGCTAGAATTTAACAAAACCTCCATAAAATTGGTCCAAGATGCACACTATCATTTTGTAGATCAAGCTCAGACCACTTTTGAGCTTGCTCATGGTTGAGATGACCTATGATTTTAGGGTGGCATCTTGACCTCATTTTTGGATGAGATTAATATCATTCTAAAATAATAATTAGGATGTCCTAATCTTAAATAGAAATCTTCTAATTTAATGCTTAGAATACTATACCTAGTGACCCAGGGAACCCTCCTTGGGTTTGATCTAACCTAATTGGCTAAAGTGGACTCAACCCAAATTCCAAATTTGCATTAAATCAAATCAAATCTTAATAAATCAAATTGAAATAAATGAATAAATCCAAAACCAAACCAAAGTTAAATCTAATCAACCCATTTAGCATAGGTTTGACTTAGGTGGGTCCCACCTAGTCAAAGGTCAACCCACTAAGAATTTGACAAAATTAAATTATTTAAAATGTTACAAATGATCGAATAAATATGTTTGATCATGAATCCAAAGAAATTCAAATTTAGTTAGGCCTTAATTATTAATTATGTTAATTAGACCACATAATCTAAATGAACCTAAATGAGTCCTATTAGGTTCAAACCCAAATCAAATTTAAATAAACTCAATTTGATTACTCAAAATCATTTGGAAATAATAAGTAAACACAATCCAACCCATCATTAGGTCTAATTTGGTCAAATTGGTCATTTGACCCAAATAAAACCCAAGCTTAACCCATTAAGCTCACTTTGGGTCAAATGGGTTCAAATTGAAATCCAATTAAAATTTAATGAAATCAATCACTCCAAATTATCTCACACATGTGATTTAAACATAATTGGAGTGTGAATACACTTTGATTGAGTTAAATTTGGTCATTTAACTAAACTAAATCTAACTTAACCCAATTAAGACAAAATGGGTCGAGTTGACTTGGAGTTGGGATAAACCTTCAAGTGGCATGGGTTAAGTCAATTTCTAATCATCAATGGACGTTCAAGGATGATCCAAATCAAAATTTAAAACCAACTAATGGTGGCTAAGCATTTGGAACTTAAATTAAATTTAATGCTAAGGTTAATAGATTCAAATTGAAATGAAACCTATGGAACCTATTTAAATTCTTCCTAACATGGATTAAAAGAGATTGCCAAGTAATCTTAATTAAATTCATCAAATCTAAATCAAGCCAAAAATGATAAACTTATCTAATGGAAAAGAGGGATTATAGGAAACAAGTCCACTTTCATTTCTTTAATCCTTTATCCCATTTGAAATTCCATCTCTTGGCTTAAAGACAAAGAGATATGGTTGTCATCAATTGAAGGCCACTAAGAGGAAATCAAAGAGTTTTGCTTCCTCCAAGGAGAAAAGCTAAGGAAGATAAAAAATACCAAGGGAAGATCCATGGCTCAACCAAGCAAGGAAGTAGGGTAGATGCCTTCCTCCATTCCATGTGATGATCCAAACTTGCTCACAAGGCCAAGGGGTATTGAATCCACCCCTTGGCCAACCTTGCCTCCACCAATGGTTTGATTCTGGCCACCTAAAAGGCCAAAAGGAGGCTCTTAGCCAAGTATGGAAAGAGGGGAGGGAAAACCAATTTCGTCCCCCTTTTCTTCCCAAAATGTTCACCAAAGCAAAATATGGAGGAGGCCCTTCCCGATTCCTCGTCGTCGACACTCCAAAAAATGCATGAAATTCAGTGACCACCAAGCTCCATTAATGGTGAAATTCAAGGGGGAGTTTCCCACATCAAATTGAATTTCCAACATGTTCAAGAGGTCAAGGCGATCTTAAACTCATCGCAACCCCATCCCCTGCCACCGGGAGGCCGAAGAATGCCCAACGCTGTTGGATTCCTATCTAATGTTGGTCTAGGGAGTAATCCATGGCAAGCAAGCCTCCAAATTGCATACACATTATCGACCCCACCACTAATGATTGTCATAATTAAGGTATGCTCCATCACCATCTCTTTAAGCCATCAATTTTGGTCCTTTTCGAAAGGAAATTGATCCCTAATTGGATCAAACCATATGGATGGGTTGCAAAATGTTCTTTAATCATTTTGCAATTGAAATCATGTTGAAATTCACTGATGATCACCAAAAATTGGTCAAAAATGATGGACGCAGTCCGTCTCTCATTGAGAGTTGTGGGATCTAATCTCAGTTATTCGATCCTTATATTAGGAATGGGCCATGATTTAGTCGATGACTTGATTTTATCCCTTAAGGAAGGATGCCGCTGAATGAATTAGTACCATCCGTTCTTCAATCGAATGGTCGAGGACCATCCCGTGTGGCACCACTTTTGACGTGAATGCCAAGCGGGATCCACGTGGCCAAATCCCACAGTGCCATGTGGCGATGATGCCACGATGACTACCGCGTCTGCCAACCATTATAAAATGGTTAAATTCCCTTTAAAATTAAGTAGAAATTAATTAAAATCATAAAAAATTCAAACATTTATAAAAAATTAATGTAAATCCAAAAATTATAAACTTGGGCTCTATACATTCATCTTGATGAGAGAAATCCATTAAAATTAAAATCTTCAATTAATTTTGGATATTTTAGCCTTAATTTGGGTTTGAATAAAATTAATTTAAACCTTAATTAATCACAAACCATTAATTAAATTAATTGAAACTTTGGGGAACTAAAATTGATGTTAAAACACACCATAGGAAAATGTTCATGAATTATTGCATTGTAATTCATGAAATATAAAATTTCAAATCCTAAACCTCAATTTTAATTAAATAAATTATATAAAATTAATTAACCCATGAAAAAAAAATTAAATAACCTTTAATCAACTTAATGAACTCTAATGAACATAAAAACACTAATGAAATTCATTCAAACTTAACAAATCATAAATTAGCTTAATTAGGTAATTAAATGATAATTGAAATAATTAACCAAAAATTAATTAAATCATAATAAATCAACCAAATGTCCAAAAAGTATGAATGAACCCTTATTAGAAACATCTTTCGAGAGAAATCTATGAAAAATAAAATTCTCAAATAATTTTCATTAAATTAGGCCTAATTTAGGTTTTAATGAAATAATTAAAACTTTAATTACACTTTAATTATGAATTTGATCAAGATGAAACTTTGGAAACATGAAATTAGCATGGAACCCACTTACCATAAAAATCTCAAATCCAATTGACCTTTGGATTAGGAATTATTTAATTTCCAAATCACCAAGTTAATATTAATCAAATAATGAAAAAAAAATTTCATTGATTTATAAAATCATGAAATAACTTGAATTAATCTTCATCAATAGCATACTTAGGATAGCCCTCTAAACATCTTAAGTTAAAGAACATAATCATTTTCTATACTTATTAAGGAAAGTGATAAAGCATATTAAGGCTTAATTAAATCCTATGCTAATGAACTCTTAATCAAACTAATGCAAACTTAACACACAATTAAATACTAACTTAAGAATGAATTAAACATTAACCTAAGTGCCTTAGGTTAGTATAATCAAATGAAACTAAACAAGGAAACAAATGAAATAAATAAAATCAAATGAAATAATTCAAACCAAATTAAATTAAAATAACAAACTAAACCAAGAATGAAAATCAAATCAAATCAAATTCCAAAGAAAAGAATTAATCCAAAATCTGAACTAAACTCAAACCAAAAGCATTTAAATGAAACTAAAAAATTAATTAAGATACTTAAGGATCTTACTTAGACCTTTGGGATGGATCTTTTCTTAGGATGAAGGTTTCATTCCATTAGGAGTTAGGATGTTGAATAGAGTAGATTCCACCCAAAAGTGGGATTCATTCTACTCTTCATTCTTTAAAACCTAAACTTCACTTTAAGCAAATAAAAGTGAAATAAAAATGAAAATAAATCACTAAATCATTTGAATTGAAATCATCCAAAGGAAAAAATTCAAACAAACTCAAAAACTCCAAATTGAAGCTTGAACTAAAGTGGCCTAGCAAAGTCTACACAAGTATGTTTACTTCACACACTAGATCAGTAAGTCATGGTTCCTAGACTTAGGTTAGGCCATTATGTGATTCCTTTTTTGATTTTCTATGTTGTGATATGATATGTTTCACATGTCTTTATGGTGTACTATTTTAGACTACATGTCTAGAATTGTTTGCCTGTTAGACTGGATGATAGGATATATTTTTTTAGATCTAACATCATCATTTATAAGGGGTTATGTTAGAAATGACTGCTATTATAAATGAAATTAAAAAATGTTGTTTTCTTGCAGGTATGCTTAAGTCCTTAAGCATAGCCCATAAGACAAGTGGGCTTGGCAAACAACTAATGCTAATCTCACATGTTTGTTAAATATAACTGCTACATACTATTTGTATTTTGCTAATATTTGTTTTGCAGGGCTTAGGATTAATTTTAGAATTAAAATATAAATTTGACTTTAGAATTAAGTTAGTATCTATGGGATCTAGGATTAGCAGGAGTTGACCCTATTAGATAATAGGTGTAGTGGTCCCCTGTGAAGCCTAATGAATTTCTCTGAAGGAGATGATCCTGGAAAGAAGTCCCATAGATCTAGACCTATAGTTCTAGGCTGGGTTGTATAAGGGCAGACCTCAACTGCCTGTTTGCTCTTTCTTCCATGGTGTACAATGGTACCCGGACGCATTGGCCTTTTTCTTAAATTAAATTAGCTTGGTTTATTTTGGGTGTGATATAATCAACCTTCTTTTCTAGGTTTCTTTCTATGTTGTACTTTCCTGTGATCGAATGACTAGATGATTAGGCTCATAGGAAAAAACTAAATTTTATACCTAACTTAAATCTAAAAAATTGAAACAAAAATTAAAGAAAATTTCAAACTTCACATAAACTAAAGACTATGGGTAAAACATAAAATCAATTATAAACAATTAGGTCTTGAAACTATGAAATCATATTGCTCCAATTCTTAAATTGGGAAACTTCCCCATTGCACATAAGGGGCATATGACTTGCGAGGATGACCACCTTATTGGGGAAGCCTGCCTTCTATTATTGATTTGGCCCATAATCATTTCTAATTGCATGACATTAGGCATAAAATGCGTACCTGAGAGCTCAAATAAATTTTGAATCAAAACACTTAAAAACTAATAAAATGTGCTTTAGTGAGATGCATTTCATACCCTACATGATCTTTGGGATTAAGGAGTGAGTCTAGGTTCATAGATTCCTTTTTAAAAAATATAGTAGCCCAGCCATCTCTCAATCATAAGACTTGGCATCATGAATTTAAAATTTGCTTAGGTGGTGTTAGCTAGCAGCCTTCTCTAGGTGGGTTGTAAGTCTAGAAGCATCAGAGATTGGTTAGTTCCCTCAAGTGAGAGGAATGGCCAATAATTTCCAAAATAAAATTAAGTCGAGCATCCGACATGTGTTAGAAGCACTTGTAGACCTAGTTCTGAAGTATCTTTCTTAGGAATAAGTCTTTAACTCTAAGCATTTCTCTAATCTTGTGTTATTAGAATCTAAATCCTAGACTTCTAAGAAAATTTTAACTCAAAATCTAAATTAAATTCTAAAATTTAAAGACCAATTATAGGATAGTTGAAATGTCTAGTGTGCATCCCAATATCAATAAGCATTTCTTATTTTATTCCAGTTGGCTTCTAAAAAACAAGCCTTTTTAATTTGAACCAATCCCAATTAAAACTCTAAAAATCAATCTTTGAAAATCTTCTTATAAATCTTTAGGATTAATAACTTATTTCTTTAATCGAGAGTATTCTTAAGAAGAGACCATTCTTAAGGTGTAATTAACTATAGGGGCTTGCCCTTATAGGAAACCATGAACCTAGTTTAAAATAAACACTATTCTTTCTTCCATATAGCTCAGGGAAAAAGCTCTGGTACATGAAAGACCCATTAGCCTTAGGGGTCTTTTATTAAATGATCAAATCCATTATAGGATAACATGTTTATCTTCTGAGATAATATGTTTATTTTTAATGAAGCATTTGATAATCCAAATAAGAAATTTTAAAATTTACGTGGTGTCATAAATTTTCCCATCATGGCATGGAATACATTTGAACTATTTCTTTGAGTTTAGAGAAGATGAAAATATTTTGCACCTCCCATTGATGCTTGTTCTATTTAACCCTTTAAAACTAATCTTATTAATGGTTAACCATGGTAAAATTTGAGGTTGGCTAGGTTTTACTATAGGTGGAACCATGGAGAGTCTTGTAGGTAGCTGGGGAATAAATCCTAGGGCTTAGAATAAGCACATAATGGCTCCATTCCATTATCTCAATCTTAGCTCCCTTTAATTTTATTTAATAGAATTAATCCATGTTAACCTAGCTAAAGCCTTAAGGGATTAAGGGTGTACAATGATTGTAGCTATGGATAATCATCTAATTTTGAATTTTTATAATTTTTAATAATTTTAAATATATAAGGCAAAAAAATTTTAACTTTTAGTGATTTATACATAGATTGGATACCAATGAAGGTGAAAGATGTATGTATAAGTTAGCCATCTAAAGAGCTAGGAGAAGTAAGATCTAGTTCAGGTGAGTTGTATTAAGGATGAAAATCATAAAGTGTTTTTCTTAGAAAAGGATATTGAAAATAGGTAGATGAGGTATTTTGATAAACTTTTAATGAAGGATCTAACAATAATATTGATTTTAGCAACCTTAATACCCAAAACAAAAATAGAGAATTTTATTTTTATCATCATATTAGTAAATTTGAAGTTAGAGAAGCTTTAAAGAAATGAAATGTGGAAAAATAGTAGGACCTGATGGTATTCCCATAGAAGTGTGGAAATGTTTAGGCGATTAAGGAATCTCTTGGCTTACAAATCTTTTTAATGTTATTTAAAGACTAAAAAGATGTCAGATGAGTGGAGAAAGAGTTTTTAGTTCCTATATTTAAGAATAAAGGTTATGCACAAGAGTGTGCAAATTATAAAGAAATTAAGTTAATGTGTCATACATTAAAATTATGGGAGAGAGAGTAATTGAGCATAGGTTATGATGTGATACAAAAGTTTCTCACAACCTATTTGGTTTCATGCCGGTAGATCTATGGATGCTATACATTTGTTAAGAGGTTTGATGGAGAAGTATAGAAAGTAAGGAGGATCTACATATGATATTTATTGATTTAGATAAAGCTTATGATAAAGTTTCAAGAGATGTTCTTTGGAGAGTTCTAAAAGAAAGGAGTTAATATATTCAAGTCATTAAGGATATGTATACTAGAGCTCTTACTTGTGTCCAAACACAAGGAGATTTGACAAAATATTTTCTTATTTCAGTTGGATTACATCAAGGATCAGCTTTAAGCCATTATCTTTTTTACTTTAGTTATGGATGTTCTTACTAAGCATTTGCAGGAAGATGTACCATGGTGTATGCTTTTTGCTAATGACATTCTTCTTTTTTGATAAGACTAGAGAGGGAGTCCAAGAGAAACTTGAAATATGGAGGTCAACCTTTAGTGTCTAAAGGTTTTTTTTAAAGTGGATCTAAAACTGAATATATGGAGTGTAACTTTAGTTGTAGAAGTTCTACAGTGTGACATTGGTGAACAAGTCATTAAAAGAGTGAGTGATTTAGATATCTAGGCTCTATTATTCAAAATGATGGTGAAATAGATGGAGATGTTATTAGTAGAATTCAAGTTGGATGGTTGAAGAGGAGGAATGCATATGGCCTATTGTGTGATAGAAAAGTACCACTTAAACTTAAGAAAAAATTTTATAAGATGGTGGTAAGACATGTAATGATTTATGGTGCAAAATGTTGGCCCATAAAAGAGAAGCATAAGACTAAGTTAAGTGTTATAGAGATAAGGATACTCAAGTGGATGAGTGCCTTTACTCTTAGAGATAAAATGAAAAATGAGTATGTTCAAGAAAAGTTTGAGTAGCTCCAGTGGCAAATAAGATTAGAGAGAGTCACCTTATATAGTTTGTCCACATAAAGCGTTGGCTATTTAATGACTCAATTAGCAGAGTAGATGCATTAGATTTGCCTTATATTATGAAAGGTAGAGGTATACCTAAAAAAACTTGGTTAAGATGTATAAAAATGACCTTACTATACTTGAATTAAACGAGAAGTTGACACATAATAGGACATAATGGAGAAGTAGGATTCATGTAGCTGACCCCACATAATGGGATAAAGGCTTGTTGTTGGAGGGTCATTTTACTCCAATTATCCCATATAACACACCTTGGCCTAATGGTTCAAGTTGACCCATTTAAAGTGGCCAAACTCTTTTAATTTTTTTTAAAAAAAAATTAAACCATTCCTCAAATCATTTTCAACAATTTTAAGTGATTCATCCAATTGATGGGTTTAATTCCATCATAAATATAAGAATTCCCATATGGGCTAAAAATGGACAATGTTTTTCCCATTTTCTCAAATTTATCACCTTAGAGGGGTTGAATCAATATGGGTTGAACTAAGAATGTGTTAATAAAATCCTTAAGATAATCACTCTCAAGAATTTGATTAGATATCTGATGTTATAATTTATGACATCACATAGAGTTTAGGAATTTTTTATTTGGATGATCAAATACGTCATTGAAGAATAAACATATTATCTCAAAAGATAAACATGTTTTCTTACGATGGATTTGATCAATTAAAAAAGACTCATAAGCGTAATTTGGTCCTTCGTGTACCAAAGATTTTCCCCTGAACTACATGAAATGTAGAACAAGGATTATTTTAAACTGGGTTCATGTTTCCTTATAGAGGAAAGGCCCTATAGTTAATTTCGTCTTAAGAAGGGTCTCTTCTTAAGAATACTCTCGATTAAAGAAATAAGTCATTATTTTTAAGGATTTCTAAGTTGGTTTTCCAAAGGAATGATCTTTGGAATTTCAATTGGGTTTGGTCAAAAGTGGAAAGAGTTCTTTTAGGAGACCAAATAAGATTAAGTAGGAGATGTCCATTTATACTGGGATGCCTAGTAGGCATTTCAACTATCCTATCATTGGGCTTTAAATATTAAATTTTAATTTATATTTTAAGATGACATTTTTTTAATAGTATAGTACTTTGATTCTATCAACACAAAACTCTAAAAATGCCTAGGGTTGAAGACTTACTCAGAGTAGAATGGTTTAGAGTTTAAGTTTACAAGTCCTTCTGATACATGTCATATGCTCAACTTAATTTTATTTTGAGAATTATAAGTTATTCCTCTCACTTGAGGGAACAAACCTATCCTGACTCTTCTAAATTTACAACTCGACTAGAAGGGCTGTAAGCTAACATTACCTTAAGTGCATTTTAAATCCATGATGCTAAGTTTTATTATGCAAGTTGGCTAGGTTATTAAATTTTTTAAAAAAATGAATCTAAGAATCCAAGACTCACTCCATAATTCCTAAGATCATGTAGAGTATGAAATGCACTAACTAATGCACATTTTTTTTAGATTTTAAATGTTTTGACTCGATAATCATTTTAGATCATGGATATGCAATTTACGCTTATGTGGTATGCAATTAGAAGAGAGTCATGGGACATATCAATAAAGGATAGGCTGACTTCCCCAAGAAGGCAGTCATCCTCACAGGTCAGATGCCCCTTATGTGCAATGGGTGAAGTGCCCATTTTAAGAGTTAAAGCAACATAATTACATGATTTTTAAGTGCTAATTTATTTCTAATGGATTTTTAGTTATTCCTTAGGGCTTTAATTTATGTGAGGTTTTGAATTTTTATTATTTTTATGTTTAAGTTGATTATATTTAAATGGGTAAAAAATTTAATTTTTCCTATGAGCCTACGTCCAAGCATTCATCATAGAAAGCATAATACATAAAGAAATTTTAAAAGGCAGATTGATTCTATTGCGCACCCAAAATTAATCAAACCAATTTTAATTAAAATAAAGGCCAATGCGATTAGATACTATTGTACACCCTAGAAGAAAGGAAAATGGGCAACCGAGCTCTACCCTTATATAGCCCGACCTAGAACTACAAGTGTAGATCTATGGGTCTTCTTTCCAAGATCTTCCCCTTCTTCAGAGACCTCCATTAGGCTTCATAAGAGACCTCTACACCATCTTCTGGTAGGGTTAGCTTCTTTTAATCCTTGACCCCAAATATTTTAACCTAATTCTAAGCTAAAATTTACATTTTAAATTCAAAAATAAATCCCAAGCCCTATAAAAAAATATTGCAAAAATACAAATAACATGCAATGATTATATTTTATAAACATATGGGCATAACATAAGCTACATGCCAAGCCCACTTGTCCCATGGGCTATGCTAAGGGACTATTCAGCACCTACAAGCAAACAATAATTTTATAATTTATATAATGACAGTCCCTTTTTACACAACCCCTTATAGAAAATAAGGTTAATTCTAAAAATAACATCCTACCATCTAGACTAACAACAATCAATCCTAGCCAACTTGTCTAAAATAGTATTCCAAAAAGTCATAAAAATAATTCACATCATAGCATCACAAAATATTATAGCAAATCATAGAATGACCTAACCTAAATTTATGATATGTGGCCTAATGATCTAGCATATGAAAGAAATAAACTTGTGTGGCAAGTTGTTAGGCCTTCTTTTTAATTCAAGTTTCAATTTGAATTTTTGAAGTTTACTTTTTTTTACCTTTCATGATTTCAATTCAAAAGATTTAATGATTCACAATTTCATTTCCATTTTAGGTACATTTTATATTAAAGTTAGATTTGGTTTTCAAGAATGAAGATATAATAGATTCCATTTTGGGTGGAACCCATTCTATTCAACATCCTAAGTTTTTATAGGATAAATTCTTCATCCTAGGATAAAGATTCATCCTAAAAGTCTAACTAGGATTCTTAAGTATCTTAGTTAATCCTTTTGGATTCATTTAGATGATTTTGATTTAAATTAAGTTTGAAATTTTCATTCTTTTAAATTTTAATTCTATTTTTGTTTGATTTATTTTTCATTATTTTGTTAATGTTCATATTTAGTATTTATTTATTATGTCAATCAAATGTGTTTAGGTTAATATGTTTCATTCTTTCATTTTGTTTATTGGTTTTATTATGTTTAATTTAGGGTAAAGCTTTATATTTAATTTCATTTAATTTAATGTTTCATTAAGTTATATTTTTATGTTTCATTTAATTATTTTTATTTCATTTGTTTATTTAGTTTTGGAATGCAATTAGTTTACTTATTACAATTAGGTGTATGTATTTCATTCATTCAATTCAAGTCAATTTTATTTATTCATTTTCATTAATGTTTATTAACTTAACTAAATTTACATTCAATTTATTATGTTGAGTATTATTCAATTTATTATGTTTCAATTATATGACCCATTTGCATCAATGATTCATACTTTTAAAATTTATTCATTTCATGAAATTCTCTAAGGTTTATTAATGAATTTAGACTAAGATGATTGATTCCAAATTATATATTTCAAGCATTATGGAATAGTTCAATTCTATTTAATTAATTTAAAGGGAGTGATGATTATGTTATTTGAAAAGTTCTTTTATCTTTTAGCATAATATAACTTCCTTTATTTATGATGACCTAAGGAGTTTAAAGAAAGGTTAATTTATGTGTATCAAACTTTCCCTATGTTACTTTATAGTTTTATGACAATTCAATTTTAATCCAACTTACCCTAAAGTTCAATTACACTTAATCTTTCATATTTGCATTTGTTCCACTTTATTCCTTAATCTAAATGGCTCTAATGTATTTATATGTTGATGGTTTATAAATTTTAGAGATTAATGAACTTCATATGTTAGTTTATTAAAGGATTTATTATGGTTTAAGCAGTTATTATTCTTGGAATATGATTAAATTCAATATTTTCACTTATTTATAACCCTTAACTTAAGATTAATTAGGTACCTTTATTTTCAGTTTGCTTGAGTATTTTAATTTAAGTGTTCTCATGTCATTTATAAAAATGGATCTAGTAAAACATGGATTGATTATTTTCTGATAAGAAAAATAGATTGTTTAGATTGTAAAGATTGTAATGTCATTCCAAGTGAAATTTTAAGTACCCAACATCGACTATTAGTTTTAGATTTTAAGATGAAAGGTTGTAAGAGAGAAAAAAAACTAAATTATTGTCTAGGATTGGATGGGGACACTTAAAGAACATAAATAAAAATATTTTTAAGAGCAAGCTACAAGAAATTAAAATTTGGGATGTTCATAAGGAAGCTAACATTATGTGGGAAAAAATATCAAGTGAAATTAAGCAAGTTGCTAAAGATGTGCTTGGTGAATCAAAAGGAAAAGCTTTTTTTAATAAAAATAGTTGGTGGTGGAGTCAGAGTGTGCAAGAAAAGATAAAAAATAAGAAGCATTGTCATAAAATTTGGTTTAGATGTAAAAACTTAGAGAATTGGGATAGATATAAAGTGGCCTATAGAGATTCTAAGAAAGCAATATATAATGCAAAAAATTTAGCTTTTAGTGATTTATACAATAGATTAGATATCAAAGAAGGTGAAAGATCTATGTATAAAATAACCAAAGAGATAGGAGAAGTAAAGACATAGTTCAAGTGAGGGTATTAAGGATGAAAATAATAAAGTGCTTTTCTTAGAAAATGATATTGAAAATAGGTGGATGAGGTATTTTGATACACTTTTCAATGAAGGATCTAAAATACGATTGATTTAGCAACCTTAATACCTAAACAAAATATAAAATTTCATTTTATCATCATTAGTAAATCAAGTTAGTGAAGCTTTAAGAAAATGAAATGTGAAAAAGCAATAGGACGATAATATTCCAATAGATGTGTGGAAATGTTTAGGAGATCAAGGAATTTCTTGGCTTACAAATCTTTTAATATTATTTTAAAGACTTAAAGATGCCGATGAGTGGAGAAAGAGTTTGTTGGTTCTATATTTAAGAATAAAGGTGATGCACAAGAGTGTGCAAATTATAGAGGAATTAAGTTAATGTTCATACATTAAAATTATGGGAAAGTGAGCATAGGTTATGATGTGACAAAGTTTCTCATAATCATTTTGGTTTTATGCCGTAGATCTACTATGGATGCTATACATTTGTTAAGAGGTTTGATGGAGAAGCATAGAAAGTAAGAAGGATCTATGATATTTATTGATTTAGAGAAAGCTTGATAAAGTCTCAAGAGATGTTCTTTGAGTTCTAGAGAAAGGAATTAATATTGGTTATATTCAAGTCATTAAGGATATGTATACTAGAGCTATTACTTGTGTCCAAACACAAGGAGGATTGACAAAATATTTTCCTATTTGGTTGGATTACATCAAGGATCAACATTAAGCCCTTATCTTTTTTTACTTTAGTTATGGATGTTCTTATGAGACATTTACAAGAAGATGTACCTTGGTGTATGCTTTTGATGACATTCTTCTTGTTGATAAGACAAGAGAGAACATAAACTTGAATTATGGAAATTATTTTAGAGTCTAAAGGTTTTCGTTTAAGTAGATCTAAAAGCTATATGGAGTGTAATTTTAGTTGTAGAAGTTTTAGTGATAGTTGTGACTTTAGGTGATCAAGTCATTAATAAGAGTGAGCAATTCGATATTTAGGCTCTATTGTTCAAAATGATGGTGAAATAGATGGAGATGTTATTAGTAAATTCAAGTTAGATGGTTGAAGTGGAGGAATGCATCATTATGTGATAGAAAAGTTCCACTTAAACTTAAGGAAAATTTTATAAGATGGTGGTAATACACGCAATGACTTATGGTACAGAATGTTGGCCCATAAAAGATAAGACTAAGACTAAGTATTCTAGATGAGGATGCTATGGATGAGTGGCTTTACTCTTAGAGATAGAATGCAAAATGAGTATGTCAGGAAAAGTTGGAGGAGCTCAGTGGTAGATAAGATTAGGGAGAGTTGCCTTAGATGGTTTGGCCACATAAAGCATTTCCGATGATAGATTAGATGCTTTAGATTTGCCTTATGTTAAGAAAGGTAGAGGTAGACCTAAAAAGGCTTGGTTAAGATGTATAAAAATGACCTTAGTATACTTGAATTAAATGAGAATTTGACACATAATAAGACACAATGGAGATGAAGGATTCATGTAGCCGACCCCACCTAGTGGGATTAAGGCTTGTTGTTGTTGTTGTTCTCGTGTCACTTATGATGTTTTCATTTTGCATTAAGGTTTTATAATTTTTATGATTTTTTTATTTATTATTTCTTTTAAATTGACCTAAAGACTTGGAAATTCAAATATTTCCAATCGAGAGGTCAATTGGTTTTGAAATTTTTATGGCAAGTGTTGTTCCTTACCAATTTGATTTTCCTAAAATGTCACTTTAATCAGATGTGTAATTAAGATTTTAAGTATTTCACCTAATTTGAGGATCATTTATGGGGTTTAATTTTTTTTTATTCCTCTCTGGAATATGCATCCAAAGAGGGTTCATTTATAATTTTTGGGGTTCTCGTTGATTTATTATGTTTTGTTTAAGTTTAGATTCATTAATTAAATTAATTAATTCAATTAATGGCCAAATTAAGTTAGTTTATGATTATTAAGTTCCAATGGGTTTCAATGATTTATTGATGTATTAGGATCTATTATGATGTTTTAAGTTGATTTGATCATTTTTTATTATTTATTTTATTTATTATTAATTTATTTTATAAAAATTCATTTGAAATTTTAAATATTAAGTTTTATTGCTCAATAAATCATGAAATATTTACCTAATGTCTATCTTATCATTAATTTCAACTATCCAAAGTTTCATTTCATTTTGATCAATGGTTTAGGATTAATTTAAGTTTGAAATTTTTTATTCAAACCCAAACTAAGGCCAAAATACCCCCACATGATTTGCAGATTTAAATTTTAATGGATTCCTCTCATCACGAGAAATCCATAGACCCCAAGTTTGTAATTTTTAAATTTATATTTAATTTTTATAAATTTTTTGGCATTTTTCTTTAATTTTTTAATTTGAAAAACCAAAATTTTTTATTTAGACATGTTGAATCCACATGGATCTGACGTGGTGTTGCTTCCCACATGGCCCCACTTCATTGAGCCACATGGGTCCGCATGAAATTGGCGATGCAAGTGGGTTAATTGCGGGCCGTCCAATCGAAGATTGGACAGTTGTGATTTGACCCATGATTCTTTTAATGATTTTAATCAAATATTCAGCTAGATCTCATCTATTCTTTGTAAAAGGAATGGACAATGGAGATTTTATTCCCTATGGTGACTGCGAAGGCTGAGAGGCGTCTATCATTTTTGCATGATTTTCAGCCATCTGACCATCAAAATCACATGATTTTGATGCCAAATCCAAGTGGATGAAATCATGAAGATCTAAATTGTTTAATCTCACTTGAGATCAAACTTCCTTTGAAAAGTACTAAAATCAAAAGCTTGGAGAGGTCATTAATGGCATACCTCAATCTAGGAGGTCTTCGGTGGTGGAATCGACTCCAATAGCTTCAGAATAATGTGGAGTGCTCATGTGCAAAAGGAATTGAGTTGCCTCCTTGTGGATCACCTCTTAGAGCTTAGGTTCCATCAGCTGTCATTCTCCAACCTTCCGGTGGTGAGGGGATTAGGGGAAGATGGTTTCATCTTCATGCATGGTGGGGAAGGTGATGAGATGGTCAATTTCACTTGAAAATGTCTCTTGGTGAATTTTCCATTGAAGCTAAGCCTCTTATCCCTCTTCTCTCTTCCATTGGTCGGCCATAGCTAATTAAGGTCCTTGGAGGCTAGCTCTAAGGCTCCTTAGCTGTTTAATAGTTGTCTAAACCTTTAAGGAGGTGGAATGCTAAGGAGATGAGGGATTGGGCAAATTGGATTTGGCTTCATGCAATACATCTTTGCATGGTATATTCCATCATTTGGCTTGACTAAGACTTGATTAATTGCTTACGATTGGCTTGCAATTCTCTTAACCCATGCTAGATAATTTTAGATAGGTTTGCATAGGTTTAGTTTCAACTTGAATCCATTTGGTGATTAATCTTAGCATTGGATGTAATTTAGCTTTCAAATTTTTAATCACTATAATTAGTTTAAATTTTATTTAATTCATCTTTGATAGTCCATTGGATGATTAGAAATTGAATTAACCCATGCCACATGAGGGTTTAGTCCAATTCCAAGTCAACTTGACTCATTTTTTCATAAATGGGTTATGTTAGGTTAGGTTGAGTATAATGACAAATTTTGACTCAATTAAATTATGTTCACACTTCAATTATGTTTAATCACATGTGTGAGATGATTGGAGTTATTAGTTTTATTTAATTTCAAGTGGATTTCAATTTGAACCCATTTGACCCAAATTGGGCTTAATGGGTTAAGTTTGGGTTCATATGGTTCAATGACCAATTAGCCAAATTAGACCAAATGATGGGTTGGTTTATGTTTAATAATCATTTTTAAATGATTTTGGAAATTAATTTAGGTTGATTTGAGTTTGATTTGGGTTTGAACCCAATAAGATTAGTTTAGACCCATTTAGCTCCTAAATGAACATATTTAAACATGAAATGAACATAATAAATAAATACTAAATATGAACATTAACAAAAAGAATGAAAAATAAATAAAATTAAAGAAGAATTAAATTTTAAAAGAATTAAATTTACAAACTTAATTCAAATTAAAATCATCTAAATGAATCCAATTGAATTAATTAAGACACTATCTTAGTTAAACTTTAAGATGAAGGCTTTATCCTATTAGGACTTATGATGTTGAATAGAATAGGTTCCACCCAAAATGGAACCTATTATATTCTTAATTCTTGAAAACCTAGTTAACTTTCATATAACATGTGCCTAAAATGAAAATGAATTTGCAAATCATTAAATCATTTGAATTGAAATCACCCAAAGGTAAAAAATAAACAAACTTCAAAAATTCAAATTGAAACTTAAATTAAAAAGAAGGCTTAGCAAAGTCTTGCCAGACAAGCTTATTTCCTTCACATGTTAGATCATTAAGTTATGAACCCTAGACCTAGGTTAGGTCATTCTATGATTTTGTATAATATTTGGTAATGTTGTGATGTAGAATGTTTTTTTATTATTTTGTGGTGTACTATTTTAGACTGAATGATTAGGATTGATTACTGTTAGTCTGAATGGTAGGATGTTATTTTTAGAATTAACATTATCTTTTATAGAGGGTTGTGCTAAGATGGGATTGCTATCATAACTAAATCTATAAATGTTATTTTCTTATAGGTGTTGAATAGTCCCTTAGCATAGCCCAATAAGATAGGTGGGCTTAGCAAGCAACTAATGCAAAGTCAGTATGTTTGTAAAACATAACTATTATGTGTTATTTATATTTTTTTCTAACATTTATTTTACAGGGCTTAGGATTTATTTTTGAATTTAAAATATAAATTTAAGTTTATAATTAAGTTAGGATGGGGTCTAGGATTAGCAGGAGCTGACCTTACTAGGAGATGGTGCAGAGGTCCCCTATGAAGCCCAATGGTGGTCCCTGAAGATGGAGACGATCCTAGAAAGAAGACCCATAGATCTAGACTTTTTGTTCTAGGCTAGGTTGTATAAAGTCAAAGCTCGGCATGGCCATTTTCCTTTCTTCCAAGGTGTACAGTGGTACTCGACTGCATTGGCCTTTCTTTAAATTACAATTGGCTTGATTTTTTTAGGTGTGCAATAAAATCAATCTAATTTTCTAGGATTATTTCTGTGTTGTGCTTGTTGTGATGAATGCTTGGGCATAGTCTCATAGAAAAAATTAATTTTAACCAATTAAATCTAATCAACTCAAACATAAAAATAATAAAATTTATAAACTAACATAAATTAAAGCTTGAGGGAATAACTTATAATCAATTAGAAATAAATTAGCTATCAAAAATCATACAATCATATTGCTCTAACTCTTAAAATGGGCACTTCACCCATTGCACATAAGGGGTATCTGACCTGTGAGGATGATCGCCTTCTTGGAAAAGTTTGTCTATCTTTTATTGATTTATCCCATGAATTTCTTCTAATTGTATACCATATATGCATAAACTACATACCCATAGACTAAAATGATTATTGAGTCAAAACATTTAAAATTTTGAAAAATGTGCATTAGTTTGTACATTTCATACCTTACATGATCTTAGGGATTAGGGAGTGTGTTTAGGATTTTTAGATTCCTTTCTTAAAAATGCAACCGCCTAACCATCTTGCATACATAAGACTTAGCATCATGAATTTAAAATGCACTTAAGTGGTGTTAGCTTGCAACCCTTCCAGGCAGGTTGTAAGTCTAGAAAATTAAAGGATAAGTTTGTTCCCTAAAGTGAGAGGAATAACCAATAATTCCCAAAATGAAGTTATCTCAGAAGCACTTGTAGACTAAGGTTTTGAAGTATTCTCCTCATAGTAAGTCTTCAATTATAAGAATTTCTATAGTCTTGTGTTGTTAGACTCTAAGCCCTAAACTTTTAAGAAAATGTCAGCACAAAATCTAAATTAAGTTCCAAAATTTAAAGCCCAATGATATGATAGTTGAAATGCCTACTGGGCATCCCAGTATCAATGGGCATTTACTTCTTTATCTTGTTTGGTCTCCTAAAAGAACTCTTTCAACTTTGGACCAATCCCAATTGGAATTCCAAAGATTACTCCTTTGAAAACCAACTTAGAAATCCTTAAAAATAATGACTTATTTCTTTAATCGAGAGTATTCTTAAAAAGTGACCCTTCTTAAGATGTAATTAACTATAGGGGCTTGCCCTTATAAGGAACCATGAACCCAGTTTAAAATAAATCCTATTTTACTTTTCATATAATTAAGGGGAAAATTTTCTGTTACATGAAAGACCCATTAGCCTTAGGAGTCTTTTATTAAATGATAGAATCCATTATAGGAAAATATATTTATCTTCCAAGATAATATGTTTATTCCTTAATGACACATTTGATCATCCAAATAAGAAATTCATAAACTCTATGTGGTGTAATAAATTTAATCATCAGAGTATATCTTGATTATATTAGTCCACTAAATGAAGACATTAGGTTTAAGGTTAAAATTTTTATTGTCCAACTAAGCTTATGTCAATAAGTAATTTTCCAAGTGATGTTTAGACTAAGTTTTAAAATTTAATAAGAACTTATCTAGCTATTTGGTCTAGTCAATTTGGAGGTGGAGGTCATTTAAGTCATATTGGCTTAATTAGGTTAAAACGAATCAATTAGGCTAACATATATCCAATTATCCTGATTTATAGACCAAATATCTTTATTAAAGTATTTTTATATTATTGACACACACATTGACCAATTTGGGATGGTCAAGATGAAGCTCATATGATTTGACTTTAAATTATGCCCATGCCAAATTAGACTTTTATTATTTTGATCCTTTGGTCAAAAAAGCAAATGTCTAAAATTTTCAAGTGTTATTAGTTTCATAACCATACGAAGAACATCTCAAGGTTGAATCAATAAGGTAATTGACTAATAAGGTTGAGTGGGATAATAATTAGGCTAAAGACCTAAATGGGGTAGGACCAGTAAGTCTTTACTTAACCATTAGTCAAATCTCCTAAATTGATTTTGAGGATGAAAATAATCCATAGAGTCTCATGATTATTTAAATAAATAATTCAATCCATGAGGTAGATTGATTGCTTAAATATAATACTTATATTCACTAGGGAATGGTAGAACCCAATCAATGAATGAGGTTTACCCTAGAGCTGGTTATGAAAGTCACTATAGCACCCAGGGTGGTAAGTGAATTGGGCGATATTAAAAAATTTAGAAGTGAAATCTTAAATTTTAAGTTTAAGTAGAAAATTAATTTTTGATTTTATAATGATAAGATACAATTCTTAATGCAGTAAAAATAAAAGTACAGTAAATTTAAGAGAGACAATAGGCACATAATTTTTTTTATGGTTTAAACCCAAAATTGGCCTCGTCCACTAGCCACCCCTAGAGGAATCTACTAAATATAAAATAGCTTACAAATAGTACTCTCTATATAGCAGGCAAGTACAACCCTATAATAATATGTACTCTCCCAAGACAACAACCAATATAAATTTTAAACAAAAGAAAAATACAAAATAATAAATTTTGATAAAAATAAATCTCTCACAAATATACCAAGCTATCCAATTCAAAAAGTGATTCACAAATTACAACTTAAAAATTTGGCAAGATAAAATGCTCACTTAATATTGATAAGAAATAATAAAATAAATATCTTGAAGTGATCTTACTAAGATGTTTATGTTATTACATTTTGTATATTAATATAAAAATGATTTCAAAATAAATTCACAATATTCTTTTGCATAATAAAATAAATTTTAGCAAGGAATAATTTATTTTATTTTAACCAAAATGATGCTTTCAATAAATGAAAATGATCAGAAAATACTTAAATAAAATTAGTATATGATAGATCTAAGCAGGCTAGTAATATTTTAATTAAAAAGAGATATCTAACAAATATGAAAGTAATTTCAGCATATTAAATTAATTTAAAATGCTTAAAATATACTTCTAAAATATATCTAAGAATAAATGATCTTTCAAATGAGACTAATGAAGAAATATTTCAGGGAACCAAAAGAAATTTGTAGGAAGATAAAAATTTCAACAAGTTGAAATAAATCCTACAAACTATCACAAGAGTTTTTACAAAAAAAATGATTGAAGAAACTTTGATGTGAAAAACTTAGATTTTGATATACAAAGACTAATCCACCAAAAATTTTAAATTGGAAGAATAAATAGATGGTGAAAATAGTATGAACAACTAAAAAGGTATTAAGATCAAGAAAACAAACTCAAATAATTTGAGAAAGCTTGCTTAGTTGAAGATGTTGAAGCTTCCAAATCAAGGATTTGATCTTGCAATATTTGGAGAACACTTGGGAGGAAAATCTAGTAAATTTTCTCTTAGATTTATTGGGGGGATTTTGAATTTGAATAAGGAATACTTTCATGAAGTGAATGAGGGCTATTTATAAGCAAAAAGGTCATTTTGAATTATTTCAAAAAATATTATTCTAACATCATTTTATCATAAAATAATTTAATATTCAATAAAATATAATTTATATTAAATAAATATTAAATTCAAATAGCCAAAATTTGGCTATTCACATGGGCAAGTAAAAAATAATAAAATATGGCACTTAATATATTCAAAATATGTAGCATGCATTCATTATTAAAATCAGCTAATCTTTGAAAAGTCATATTAAATTCAATTTTAATCAAACGTGGGTCATGTAGCCTATCAAATTAAAGGAAAAAAAATCCAAGGAATCCATAGGAGATGAAATCAGATATAAATTCCTTGATTATAAAATGACTTTGGCTAAAATACAAAATTATATTTTGTTAATTTTGAAATATGACATTTAAATATTATGATATAATTTATATATAATCATACATATGTTAGTTATCATATAACCTTAAAATTAAATTAAAATATTTAATTATATTAAGTATATAAACTAATTACACTTAATAGTCTTAATTTATTATCATTTATTATTTTGACAATTCAAATGTTAAGTTTGAAACATATAATTGAATGTTAGTTAGATAGAGATTTATATAAATTAACCTCATTATCATTATGTAAAATAAATAAAAATAATATGTTAAGTTGTGAGCAAATTGATTCATGCCAATGAACTCATATGAATTTCTAAGATAGTTATAAATGCATATAACCTAAAATATTGTATCATGAGCTTCACATTATCCATTTTGATCTATCTTTCATTATTTTATTCTTACAATTTCCTCAAACATAATGTCAGATGTATTGGATATGTAATTAGCAATTAATATACCTGAAACACATAAATACATTAGAACATCCAAGCATTCATTTGTAATCATCAAAATTGATCAGATTGAACATGAGGCTCATTAAGCCAACAATCTCCTCCTTTTTGATGATGATAAAATAATGTTGGGTATTGATTTTGATGAAGGTGCAAATTGACCTTTCATCATAGTTTTTGAAAAAAAAATTTCTCTTCTAAAAAGAAATTTATGCACAAGAGATGAATAATGTTGCTAAATGTATATGAAATAGACTTAATACTAACCAATATTTTACTCTTCTCCCCCTTTTGACAACATCAAAATGTGAGAATGAGCTACATATAATTTTAAATATTAGGATCTAACATTCCAAGCATGCATCTTAAAGTACAGAAACATTCTTCTAGTAATGGTTTTGTAAAAATATCTATAATTTATAAATTGGTACTAATGAAATTAATATTAACATCACCTTTCAAAACATGATCCCTAATAAAATGATGTCTAATTTCTATATGCTTGGTTCATGAGTGTTGGATAGGATTTTTGGTCAAACTAATAGCACTAGTATTGTCACACTAAACTAGAATGTGATCTTGCTTAATACCAAAATCTTTTAATTGTTGCTTTAACCAAATGACCTAAGCAACACAACTACCGGTAGCTATGTACTCAGCCTTGGTAGAGGATAAAGCTATAAAATTTTATTTCTTGGATGACCAAAACACAAGTGATGACCTGAAAAATTGGCATGTGCCTGATGTGCCTTTTCTATCTACTTTACATCCAGCAAAATCAACATCAGAATAAGCAACCAAATCACATGATAAAGAATTTTTAGGATACCATAAACCTAACTTAGTAGTGTCTATCAAATACCTAAAGATATGCTTGACTTCTATTAAATGAGATTCTTTCAGGTTGGCCTGAAAATGAGCACACAAATAAACACCAAACACCAAACATAATATTAGGCCTACTAGCAGCAAGGTATAAAAGTGAACCTATCATACTCCTATAATATTTTTGATCAACAAATTTTCCTAATTCATCTAAATCCAATTTTGTAGATGGGCTCATAGGAGTTTTACTAGATTTAAATCTTTTCATGTCAAACCTCTCAAGCAATTCATTTGTGTACTTGGTTTGATAGATGAATGTGCCTTTTTCTTGTTGCTTCACTTGAAGACCTAAGAAAAAATTAAGTTCTCCCATCATACTCATTTCAAACTCTTTAGACATCAAAGATGAGAACTCATGGCACAAAGATTCATTTGTACTTCCAAATAATATATCATCTACATATACCATAATCAAATCATCATCATCTATGCTTTTAAGGAATAAGGTGGTGTCTACTCTACCCTTTCTAAATCCATGATCTACCAAAAAGTTACTTAACCTATCATACGAAGCATGATGAGCCTATTTTAAACCATATAAGACTTTTTTTAATTTATACACATGATTTGGACAATCAAGGCTCTCAAATCTAGGTGGTTGCTCTACAAATACATCTTGGTCAATAAATCAATTCAAAAATGCACTCTTGACATCCATTTGAAAAAGTTTAAAATACCTAAAATAAGCATATGCAAGGAGTAACCTAATAGCTTCTAGTCTTGCTATGCGTGCAAAAGATTCTTCAAAATCTATACCTTCAACTTGTGTACCCTTGCAACTAACCTTTATTTCTAACAATATAACCTGAATCATCTAGCTTATTCCTAAAAACCCATTTTGTTCTAATGATATTTTGATCTTGGGGTCTTGGGACTAATTCCCAAACATCATTTCTTACAAATTGATTCAACTCCTCTTCCATAGCAATAATCCAAAAATTATCTCTTAATGCTTCCTCTAAATTTTATGGTTCAACCTCAGATAAAAATGCTAAATGATCTACGACCTCTCTACTATGTCTTCTTATCATAACTCCTTTTGAATGATCTTCTATAATTAGTTCCTTTGGATAATTTTTATTATATTTCCATTCTTTAAGCAATGAATCATCCACATTATCTTCTAAAGATATTTTCTTAAAATTATCAATCTCTTCATCAATCACTTCATTTCTAATGGGATCAATTAAATTTTCATCAAAAATAACATGTATTGATTCTTCTATAATCATTTTTCTCTTATTGAAAACTCTATAAGTTCTACTAAAATAAGAGTATCCTAAGAAAATACCATCTTCTGATTTGCAATCAAACTTATCTAAATGCTCTTTTCCATTATTCAAAATAAAGCATTTACATCCAAATACATGAAAGTGTTCAATCTTATGCTTCTTTCCAAAAAATAATTCATTGGGTGTCTTCTTCAAAATTGGTCTAAAATAGATCCTATTCATCACATAACATGCAGTATTTATTAATTCTGCCCAAAACTATTTTGGCAATTTATACTCATCAAGCATAGATCTACTTAATTCAATTAATATTCTATTTTTTCTCTCTACTACTCCATTTTATTGGGGAGTTCTAGGTGGAGAAAAATTATGTCTAATCCCATGTTCATCATAATAATCCTCAAATAATTTATTTTCAAATTCCCCACCATAATCAGTTTGAACCCTATTAATCAAAAGGCCTTGTTCTCTTTGAATATATTTAGAAAACTTTCTAAACTCACCAAAAGCATCATCCTTGTAAGTTACAAATAAAACCCAAGTATATCTAGAGAAATCATCAACAATCACAAAACAATAATTTTGTTCACCTAAGCTAGTGGTGCTAATTGGACCAAATAAATCCATGTGCAACAATTCTAGAGGTTTAGAAGTAGAAATAATAATTTCACTTTTGAATGAGCTTCTAGAATGCTTACCATGAATACTTGCATCACAATAATAGTTTGAATGAAAATTTAATTTAGGCAATCCAACTACTAAATCAAGTTTAATAATTTTATTAAGTGTGTGCATGTTAATATGGCATAGTCTCCTATGCCATAACCATATATCATAATGAGCACTTTTAAAACAAAGTAAATTCAAATTCACATCATGAAAGCAATCTAAATCAATGACATAAATATTTTTATGTCTTTGTCCTACTAACAAAACATTTTCATTATTTTTTATAATACAATATGATGCATGAAATACTACATTCAAACCTTTATCACATAATTGACTAATAGAAATTAAATTATGTTTTAATCCTTCTACTAGAAAAACTTTATCTAAAGTGATAGAATTCTTACTAATAGAATCAATTTCAATGATCTTTCCCATTGCATTATCTCAATATGTAATAAATTCTCCATCACTTGATTCTAAAGTTGTGAATTTATCTTTATCTCCCATCATATGTCTTGAACATCCACTATCCAAGTACCACATGCCTTCTTTGATTTTGCTTTGAAGGCATTCCTACAAAAGAAAATCACATGTTAACTTTTGGAACCCAAACATGATTTGGTCCACATTCTAAATTTGAAGTAAGATATCTAGCATGTATGGTTTGTGTAGTGCTTGTACCTTTTGGTACCCATACATAAGATGATTTCTTAGTGTTCTATAATTTACGTGCATAACAATCAAATGAAATATACCCTTTTATATCATAATAGTTGAACTAATCATTAGTGTTTGCATATGACTTAGCACGATAATTATAACGTATATGAGTGGGATGTGTATGATGCAAATAATTTTTATTAAATGTTTTACTTGATGAAGCATATATAATGAACTTGTGATTTCAAACATAATTCTAATCTTGCTTTTAACAAGATATTCTCTCTTTCAAGATTACATACAAGTAAGGAACAATTTAATAAAGAATTATTTTTACTTTTTAAATTAACACATTCTTTTTTTAAATCACAAAAATTCATATCTAAATTTGCATGTTCTTTTCCTATGGTTTTGTATTTTTTTTAATTTTTTATATGCAATAACTAAATCAATAAAAGCATCATCTAATTCATCATAAGATATATCATTACATACCTCTTGAGAATCTAAATTGATTCTCCATTTTCCATAAGACATATGTTGACCTCTTCATCAGATGAGCAAGTACTTGATTCATTTGAATCTGGATTGGCCCATAAAGCCTTCTTCTTCTTCTTCTTATGGTACTTTTTCTCCTTCATATTTTTTCTTCTTTCCACATCAATCTCTTTCTTCTTTGATTCAACAAGTTCTGGACAATCACCTCTTATGTGTCCAGCTTTTTTAATGGTAGCAAATGATCCCTTCACTAGAAATTTCTAAGTTTGAAATTTATAGTTTTTAGACTTTTAATACCTTTTATTCTTCTTTCTTAGCAAGTTCCCAAGCCTTTTGGATAGCATGACCACCTCATCACTATCACCATCTGAGCTTGAGGTGTTATGCTCATCACTATCATTAACTTGTAATGCAATGGCTTTTCCTTTCTCCTTCTCCCTTTTTTATTGAGTTATCCATCTTATCCCTTTGAGCAATAACCTATTCATGTGCTATCAAAGAACCCAAAAGATCAAGTGGATAAGTAGATAAATCCTTAGCTTCACTAATAGTTGTTACTTTAGCTTCCCATTCTTTTGGAAGACATCTAAGAATCTTATAAACTAAGTCTTGATTCTATATGTTTTCCAAGAGAATGCAATGTTAATTAGTTTCATGAATCTAGTATACATATCGAAATAGATTTAGAAGGAGACATATGAAATAACTCATATTCATGAACAAGTCTATTTATGTGAGCATCTATAACTTCACTAGTTCCTTCATAAGTTATAATGAGTTTATCCCATATTTCTTTTGTTGTACTTAACATAGAAATTTTTATGTAATCATCAGGTAATAAAGCACAATGTAAAGTATTACAAGCCCTAGCATTTAATTCATCAAGTTCTCTTTCAGCTACATTCCATTCCTCAAAAGGTTTTTCTACTTTAATGTCATTTACTTCCACTATGGATGTATGATATTGATGTGTCAACATCTTGACCTCTTAAAAATGTACTAATTCTATTTTTCCAATAATCAAATGGTACACTATCTAAAAGTGGCAGTCTATGAGTGGATTGTCCCTCTAGTAGTGAACCCTTTGGGAAACCTTGTGCCATAGTGAAAAGATCTACTCTTAGATGTTAAGCCAATAAAAGAGCCTAGGCTTGATACCAATTATAGTCAAATATAGCACCTAAGGGAGGGGGAGGGGTAGACGGGATGAATTGGGCGATATTAAAAAATTTAAAAGCAAAATCATAAATTTTAAGTTTTAGTAGAAAATTTTTTTTTGATTTTATAATGACAAGATATAATTCTTAATGCATAAAAATAAAGAAATCTGATAAAGTTAAGAGAGACAATAGGCACATAATTTTTTTATGTGGTTGGACAAATCCCAAAATCAGCTTATACACCCCAAACTGAATCCACTAAATATAAAATAGCTTACAAATTGTACTCTCTTATAACAAGGTGAGTACAACTCCTATAATAATATGTACTCTCCTACAAAGGGCATATATAAATTTTACAGAAAGAAAATACAAAATAATAAATTTTGATAAAATATATCCCTTACAAATATACCAAGCTATCCATTTCAAAAAGTGATCACAACTTATAAATGATCACTTTACAACTTAAAATTTGGCAAGATAAAATTCTCACTTAATATTGATAAGAAATAATAAAATAAATATCTTAAAGTGATCTTACTAAGATGTTTATGTTATTACATCTTGTATATTAATATAAAAATGATTTCAAAATAAATTCACAATATTCTTTTGCACAATAAAATAAATTTTAGCAAGGAATAACTTATTTTATCTTAAAAAAAAGATGCTTTCAATTAATGCAAATGATCACAAAATACTTAAATAAAATTAGTATATGATAGATCTAAGTAGGCTAGTAAGATTTTAATTAAAAAGAGATATCTAATAAATATGAAAATAATTTTAGCACAATAAATTAATTTAAAATGCTTAAAATATACTTCTAAAATATATCTAAGAATAAATGATCTTTCAAATGAGACTAATGAAGAAATATTTCAAGGAACCAAAAGAAATTTGTAGGAAGTTAAAAATTTTAATAAGTTGAAATAAATCCTACAAACTATCACAAGAGTTTTTTACAAAAAAAAATGATTGAAGAAACTTTGATGTCCACAGACTAATCCACCAAAAAGTTTAAATTGGAAGAATAAATAGATGGTGAAAATAGTATGAACAACTAAAAAGGTATTAAGATCAAGAAAACAAACTCAAATAATTTGAAAAAGCTTGCTTAGTTGAAGATGATGAAGCTTCCAAACCAAGGATTTGATCTTGCAATATTTGGAGAACACTTGGAAGGAAAATCTAGAAAATTTTCTCTTAGATTTGCTGGAGGGATTTTGAATTTGAATAAGAAATACTTTCATGAAGGAGTGAAAGCTATTTATAAGCAAGAAGGTCATTTTGAATTATTTCCAAAATATATTATTAACACATCATTTTATCATATAATTTAATATTCAATAAAAAATATATTAAATAAATATTAAATTCAAATAGCCAAAATTTGGCTATTCACATGGGCAAGTTAAAAATAATCAAATATGGCTCTTAATATATTCAAAGCATGTAGCCTGCATTCATTATTAATATCAGCTAATGTTTAAAAAGTCATATTAAATTCAATTTTAATCAAACATGGGTCATGTAACTTATCAAATTAAAAGAAAAAATCCAAGGAATCCATTGGAGATGAAATCATATATAAATTCCTTGATTATAAAATGACTTTAAAATACAAAAAATTCACATATTTTATTAATTTTAAAATATGACATTTAAATATTATGATGTAATTTATATATAATCATGCATATGTTAGTTATCATATAACCTTAAAATTAAATTAAAATATTTAATTATATTAAGTATATAAACTAATTACACTTAATAGTCATAATTTATTATCATTTACTATTCTGATCATTCAAATGCTATGTATGAAACATATAATTGAATGTTAATTAGATAAAGATTGATATAAATTAATCTCATTATCATTATTTAAAATAAATAAAAATAATATGTTAAGTTGTGAGCAAATTAATTCATGCCAATGAACTCATATGAATTTCTAAGATAGTTATAAATACGTATAACCTAAAATATTATATCTTGAGCTTCACATTATCGATTTTGATCTATCTTTCATTCTTCTATTCTTGCAATTTCCTCAAATATATTGTGAGATTTATTGGATATGTAATTAGCAATTAATATATGAAACACATAAAACATACATTAGAACATCCAAGCATTCATTTATTATCATCAAAATTGATCAGATTGAACATGAGGCTCATTAAGCTAACAAGTTAGAATCAAACCTATAATGTAGAAAATATTTGCAAGTGACCCTCCTACATGAGTTTCTCTGAAGAGTTTACTCAGCTCAACCTAATGGATTAGGTTGAATTGAAGTTTTTAGTGTCTAAGGGGAATGTCAAGCAAGGTCCAATTGGCATTTTTAATGTCAAGTAGAGAGATTTTAGAGGAAAAACCAAAATGTGATACTTTTTTATGCTAATTCATTTTCTTCTTAGAAACTATTAATCCTCAATTGAATTTTTAGCTATTAAGAGATTATCATTTAATCTAAAAAGGAATGCTAATCTTAATAAGTACTTTTATAAAATATTCATTGTTAAGTAAGTTGTGTTAGGAGTGGCTGAATTATACCATGAAGTAGACATTATTACCTAAGATGTTATTAAAAAGTGATGAGTTTTCAATTTTGAGTAGATGAGTACTGTGGTGTTTTAGTTTGGAATGTCATGTGGACACCACCCAGATCTTAGAGGGTACTTATTGAAGGAATCAAGTATGACATTAAGGTATGATGTACTATCTCAAAAGATAGAAATATCATCATATAATGGATCTAATCACCTAATAAGGACTCTTAAGGTTGATATGTTTTCGTATATACCAGAGATCTTTCCCTTACTCTACATGGAAAAGTAAAGTAGGGTTTATTTTATGCCAGGTTTTTAAGGTCCTAGAGAAGCAAGCTCCCATAGTTAATTACATCCTAGGAAGTTGGATTTTTTAAGAAAACACATGATTAAAGTAGTCAATCAGAATCTCTAAAGATTTCAAGGTTTGATTATCAAAGGATTGGGTATTTTTGGCAAATTAAGTGGGAAGGTTCAATTTAGAAAGACTTATTATGGATTCCAAAGAAAGATAAGTAGGGAGCACTCATGATACTAGGAAGCCTAGTGAGCTCTCCAATCTATCCTATGGTGAGGCTTTACATGTTTGAAAGAGAAAGTTTATTTTAATTTAAGTTTGGAATTTTTTTATTAGAATGCTAGAGCTTATAGTCCATCAACATAAGATTATGAAAATGCTTAAGAGGTGAGGATTTATACTCGTAGTCCGAAAGAAATAAGCAATTGGATCCTAAATCTAAGAAGCTTTAGGATAAGCTAGAGGCATGCCTTAGATATAAGTGAAAAGGGGGACATAATGGTTTACTTCCACAAGAGAGGGTAAACCCATCCTGATTCTTCTTGATTTATAACTGCCTAGAGTGGCAGCTAGCTAACATCTCATATAATTTAAAACCATGTAGGCCAATACTTTTGAAATTACAAAATTACTAGGTTGTTATTTAATTAAAGGAGACTAAAGCCCAAACTCACTCCTAAAAGACTAGATCATGACTGGAATGAATTCGCGACTTAGACTAAAATGCAAAATTTTACAAATTTTTATATCATTTTGACACATTGATTTGGACAAAGGCTTAGGACAATTATGGCTAAATGCATGATGAAATTGAATTATTGGCTAAATCAGCATGAGTTGTTCTCCATTACAAGGGATGCCCTCACAGATTAAGCATTCCTCTAACATGCAAGAATGGAGACCCTCCCTATTCAAGAAAGAAATAATATGACATGCATGATATTAGAGCATACATCATTCAACTAAGGGTTTACTAAATCTATTAATTATCTTGATTTATAGCCTAAGCTTTAGGGTGAGATTATGAATTATTTTAAAGTTTAGTTATGAGTTGTTAATAGGGGTAAAAAAAATAGTTTTGTCTAAAGAGCCTACCGCATCCAGGCCACACATTCAAACATTAAGCTTAAGAAATCTATAAAAATTATGTCATTTCTATTGCACAATATAAACATAACAATCAAACATTCATAGATTATCATGAAATAATAAGAGGCCAGTGCGACTGAGTACCATCGTACACCCCGAAAAAGAAAAGAAATTGGGTAGCTGAGTTCTACCCTTATACAACCCGGATTACAACAAAATTTTATAATTATAATCAAATTAGATGTTATGGGGGTCTTCATTCTTCATTATTCTTTCTTTTCTTTCTTCATTTGATTTGATTTGCTTCAAGGCTTCATAGGGCCTCCTAGGACTTTGCCTTCTAGCCACTACTCATCCTATACCCCATAGCACTAATCCTAATTCCTATTGTAAAATTACATATTTATGGAGTGTAAAATCTAACTACACCTATAAGAAAGATGTTAGCTAAACATGCATACAAACCCAAGCAGTTATATTATATAATTTGGAATTAGCACCCTGCACATGGGTAACCAAGCCCACCTATCCTAACATAGATTATGTTTAGTATAAGCAACCTGCAAGCAAAAGCATTTATATTTATTTTAGCGACCCCATTAGTATAATCCTAACATTCATAATAGTCCTAACATTCAATCTAAATATTATAACATATAATAAAATAAAATATCATAACATACACTATCCTAACTTAGAGCTAGAAGTGGTGACTTAGGATTCTAATGTGTGTGCTTAGAATTAATGTAGTATCTCTTAGCTAGGCTTTGGAATTATAATTATCTAAGTTTAGAATTATTTAAATTAACCATGAAGGATGGTTTCACTTTAAATTGTTAAGAGGATTTACAAATTTTAATTTATATTTTATTTTATTTCATTTGATATTCACTTAGCATCTAAGTATTATAGAGAGAAGAAATAGGCTTAACCCATTTTATCCCTACACTAAGTTATTTTCTAAAGGGTATATTATTACAATATTGGTTTATTTTAGTGATAATTTATTAAATATTTTATTAATCTTAAGTTTGGATTAACTTTAAGGAAATATATTCAACATGAAAGGCATCTCAGGAATAATGAACTTGAATTGCCATCACATAGATAATGTTGTAACATTCCTTTTCTTCATTAATAACAAGCATATGATTTTGAACTTAGAATACCTATACATGAAAGGTATTTTGGCACACTTATATGATTATGAATGCATATACTTTTGTTAGAAAAGAGGTATTTTTATTCTTTAGCAAAGTACACACACACATATATTAAAGTTTTAAGCAAGTATGTGTTGTTGTTTAAACCAGGGAAGTGAGATAATCTAAGACCTCCTTGGGGCAACTTAAAGCCTACTATTCCGGGATGTCAAGACTATATACTTTCTATCTTAAACACATATGAATGTACACACAACTATGAGATTAAAATTAATGTAAAAGATTGTATTTGAGTGAATTATTTACACATGCAAAGTAAAGTTCTATACAAATTCTAGTACAAGTACACATATGAATGAAATTAAATAAGTATGTGCTTTTGTTAACTGGAAGTGAGAAAATCTAAGACCTCCATGGGGATACTTAAAGCCTCATATTCTCGAGATGTCTAGACAATATACTTATTAATATTCAAACATATGTAAACTCATGCATGAATAAAAAAAAAATAATACTTTGACATGTTTAGGTTATAAGCACATGTAAATCATATGTAATGTTCATAGCTAATATCAATTTAACTTTTCATTTATTATTTTATAATTTTGAGAAATAATTTGAAATTTATTAGTGATAATAGCCACACATATAATAGAATTAGTTCAACACCTGCAACTTACACATAATTAAAGTCAATTGATTCTTTTATTTGAAAACATGAATGGATGATATCAAATGACATATCAAATTTATAATGATTGAAAAGGAATAATCAAACACTTTCGCATAATCCATTTAATTACATTAAATCCTAAGGACAATCATATTAAATAAAATCATTCAAAATCAACCAAAGCTTCTTATGGAATTTGATTTTGCTTTTGAATTATTAAACTAAAGAAGAGAAATAACATTTGCTAATTTGCCCTCATCCCACATTAGTGACTTAATATATTTAAAGAAATATAATTAAGTATCTTTTATGGATTGATTAAATTCAAGTCTTTAAGTAAATAATTTTTTATCTCTTTCCTAAGTCTCTTTAATTCAATTAAGCATTTAATTGAGCCTCCAATGATATACAAATGAGAAATTAGAATTAGAATGCACTTAGGGACCTATAGTAGTGAAGCTCATAAATAAATATTAATTAAATTAAAGAAGGATCTAATTAAGTACTTATATAATTTTCCATACCCATGGGCTAACCATAATTTCTTTAGGGTCTTTATGCTATTGAACACATAAAGAGGAACCCACAAATTCAAATTAAATTACCTAAAGCAATTATCATTTTAGTTTAGTTCAATTTCACCATCTAATTACTTAATCAACCTTAATTAATATTATAAGCTAATTAACCCCTCTCATGGAAAGATATTTAGGTAAATGATCAAAGAAGAGGCCTTGATCATTTATCCTCATCATCTCCACTATTAACAGTGATTAATATCAATTAATGGTGTATATGAGAAAATTTTGGAATCTCACCTTTAAGAATTTCATAAGGGATTTTATTCAGCTAGGATATAATATTTGCTTGATTTGGTATGTAATATGTTATGTTAACTACCTCAATCCAAAAGTATTTAGGAATCTTTTATCACTAAACATGGATTTCATGGCTTTTATAAGCATTCTACTTTTTTTTTATTTTGCTACTCTATTATGCTACAATGTCTTAGGGGAAAAAAAGTTGTGCTTTATCTTTGACTCATTAGATAAAACTTTAGATTTTAACTTTAATAATTATCCACCATAATCACTATGAATATATGCAATGCTACAACAAGTTTTTCTTTGAATTCAAATATTAAATATCTTACATTTATTAAAAAGATTCATTTTTATATTTCAAAAATCTCACTTAAATAAATCTAGTATAATTATCAATAATAATATATCCATATAGCTTTTCTCCCAAACAAATGGTGCTATTAAGCCCAAACAAATCACAATAGCAACAACAACAAGCCTTCATCCCACTAAGTGGGGTCGGCTACATGAATCCTTCATCTCCATTATGTCCTATTATTTGACAAATTCTCATTTAATTCAAGTATACTAAGGTCATCTTTTATACATCATAACCAAGTCTTTTTAGGTCTACCTCTACCTTTCTTAACATAAGGCAAATCTAATGCATCTAATCTCCTAACCGGGTCATCGGACGATCGATGTTTTATGTGGCCAAACCATCTAAGGCGATTCTCTCTAATCTTATCTGCCACTGGAGCAACTCCAACTTTTTCCTGAACATACTCATTTTGCATTTTATCTCTAAAAGTAAAGCCACTCATCCACCTAAGAATCCTTATCTCAGTAACACTTAACTTAGTCTTATGCTTCTCTTTTATTGGCCAACATTCTGCACCATAAGAATTTCCAAAGGATGTAAAGTGATAGTGCCTAATGTGGATTTTAAAGAAGATTTAGTTTTATTATCATTTTAATAAGTATCACACTAATGGACGTAAGAAAAATCTAATTTGGATATACATATAACCATGCTAACCTGTGTAATCTTCCTAATTGTGTGCATGTTAGCATGACACATTCTCCTATGTCATAATAAGAACTCATCTAGTGTGAATTTAATACAAACAACCAAAAAAATGACTTAAGTTATTAAGATCAATTATGTAAATATTGTAAATCCTAACACCTATGAGAATAAGTTTACCATTTAAATCAAAAAAGCATTTATCATTAAGAAATTTTACATTAAAGTCCTTATCACATAAGTTACTAATGTTAAGCTAATTATGTTTTAAATTATCAATAAGAAGGACCTTTTTTATATAAAAAAACTTTTTTATAATATGGCATCAAACTCAAGTACTTTATAAGTTGTGTTGCCTCTAAGGATGACCTTTTCTCCACTTTTGAGTTCTTATGAGTTGAAGTTGCTTTTGTCCCTTATCATGTGTCTCAAGCACCCACTATCTAAGTACCACTTGCCTCCATCAACCCTTGAGTGAAGGCATATCTATAAAATAAAGTTAGGTTAGTTTTTTGGGACCCATATTTGCTTAAGTTCCATACATTTAGAAATACAAGAGCTATAAAAAATGTTGAAAATATTTGTATGTAAATAATGTATGCATAGATTAATAATATATTCAAACATACCAAAAGTCTCAAACTTTAGGGACATAATGCATGATTTTATTTGCTTTGAATTTTTGCTTTGAGTGGGTATATTTATTTACAATTTCCTACTTTTATAAACCTTTATTATCACATTCAAGAAATTAAATTTTTAGATAATTTATTTTTCTTTTGGCTTTTTGTAGTTCTAATTCTTTTTAATCATTTTTAAATTTTTCATGATCATGCAAAAATTTGCTATGATTATTTTTTGAGAAATTTTTTTTTTGTTTAGATTATATATTTTCTATTCAAAGATTTGAATAAAATATGTAGTTCATCTAAAAAGTTTAAGTGTTCATTGTAACTGAGATTACTTACTTATTCATCATCATAATCGTGAAATTCTCCTTTTTGCGATCAAACTGAGATTTGTGACTTCTTCTACAGCTTCATCTTCAAAGGAGTCTAAATCTAAATTGATCTAGAAAACACATTGAGCTCTTCTTTTACTTTTCTTTGCATCATCTTTTTCCTTCTATTTGTCCTTCTAATTATTGTTCTTAAGTGAAGGACACTCCCATTTTATGTTACCTAATTTCTTATATTTATTGCAAATAAGATCAGTAACCTTTGAGGCACTTTTAATTTTACCTTTACTTTCTTTCAGTCGAATCTCTTCTTTTTCTCTTTTGGAAAGTTTTTGAACTTTCGTTATGAGTGCTACATCATAATCATTAGTATTGATTTCCTTGTCACTATAATTAGAAGTATTTTCTTTCAGTGCAATCATTTCTTTTTTGGGTCACCTATAACTGTATTTCCATACAAATTTTTTATTAATGTGCAATAGGAGAGCCAAGCAAGAGATCAATAGAATAAATAGATAAATCTTTTGATCCAAAAAATAATTGCTACCTTGACATATCAAGTTTCAAGCAAACAACATAGAATTTTGTTAACCTATTCAGCATTTGTCAATTCTCTTCTTAATGCATACAATGAAGTGATGGTTCTTGTAAAGCATGTGTAAATATCATAAATAAACTCTTGTGGTAACATGCAAAAAAATTGGTAACATGTAAAAGCATATTAATATGTGATTGTTTAACCTCATTAGTTTCATCATAAGTAACACACAACTTTGTTTAAATTTCTTTATCAATTTTACAAGTGGAAACACACATGTAATCTTCAAATTTTAATGCATAAAAAAAATTAAACATTTAGAATTTAATGATGTAAAGTCTTTATCTTTTAATAGCCATAAATTAAAAAGATTTTCTACACATTTACAATTAACAACTTCAAGTGGGGGTAAATATCTTACCTCTATAATAACTTTATCAATTTTACAAGTGGAAACACACATGTAATCTTCATATTTTAATGCACAAAAAAATTTAAACATTTAGAATTTAATTATGCTAAGTATTTATATTTTACTAGCCACAAATTAAAAAGAGTTTCAACACATTTACAACTAACAACTTCAGGTGGGGGTAAATATCTTACCTATATAATATTTCACATCAAAATTTAATTAATTGAATAAAAGAAGATGTGAATTTTCTAAAAAAATAATAAGGAATATCATCAAATAGAAGAGGTCAAGTGATAGAGTACCCTTCCATGGTATTTTTGTTCCTTAAATGTTCCATACCTGGATCTACTTGCAGTTATTAGATTGTGAAATTAAGAAACTCGCTCTGATACCACTTGTAAGAATGACACGCCTAAGAGGGGTGGGGGTGAATATATGTGCATTAAAAATTTTAAAGTGTAAAATTAATCCAAATAATTAAGGTTTAGTGAGAGAGAATATTAATAAAACAAAATTAACAATCCAATAAAAGATAATAACAAAGAAAGAAAAGAAAGGACATAATGATTTATAGTGTTTTATCCCAACATCCCTACTTCCATTCTTCAAATTACCTTTAAAAGTTCCACTATCTCTCTTTTGGCATACCAAGCCAAGGTGAAGATGCTCTCCCTTTAATGGGTAATGGAGAAACCTACATTTCTCCCTTCTATTTTAAATCAAGAAAGATGTCACTCCCTCTCCAAGGTACAAAGAAATCTTTCTCAACAAAGTAAAATCTTACACAAGTTCTTTACAAGAATAATCTCTCATGTTAAAGCTAAACTCTCCATCACAAGGTGAATAAGAAAGAACAACCAAAATAAAGTCTAGCATCACCAAATTAAGATCTCTTAATGGAAAATAGGAAGAAATAATTATCCTCTCTTTTTTTTAAAGAACACACTTCTCTAAGCCTCCTTAACTTCTCTTGCATTTATGTTTACAAGTTAAGCTCTTAAAGAGGGTATTCATAAGGAGGAAGATGAATAACCATTCATACTATACAATCAAATGATGTGTTATATGATTCATTCAATTTTTTATGGCTTAGGGATATTGGTTGGTATGATCATCCCAATAGCCATCAATATTCATACAATATGATAAGGGTTTATATTATATAAATAGTACAAACTCAAAAGTTAGCTCTCTATTTGTTCATCTTATACAATCACATTGTATAGTATGAACTCAATAAAAATTAATTATACCAACAAATCCCCAAAATTGAGTAACTATCAAATACATTCATATTATATGATATAGCATATACTATATGATTAATTAAATTAAATTATATTTAATATACTTAATCCTAGTATTTAAAAATATTTAATTAAAATGAATAATTGTATAATACACTATGATATCATATAATATGGTTAATTCAATTTTAGTAATTTTAGGCACTAAAATCATTTAACAAAATAGATAGATCAACTTGTATGATCTAAATCATATGGTATGATTTCCAAAAAAAATATTTTTAAGGATTTTTTCCTAAATCGGTCGAGAGTGTGTGTGTGTGGGTGCTTGATTATTTTCATCATTCCTATTCTAATTACATAAAAACAAAATAAATAAAAATCAAGATGCAACTTTGGGCTTGGCATAGGCCTTTTGGCATCAATTATTTCTCATTGGTAGTCTTCATTGGGTCTTCCTTGATCTACTTCTAAATAGCCACAATTTAGGCTCTCTTAGTCAATTTTCAATGAGTTGCTTATTTGTAATACTTGCATTGAAAGCTTATTATAACCTTAACACACAACTAATCAGTAAAAATAATTATTTACTTTGTGATCATAAAAACCTTAGAATCCTTGTGAAGGCTTAAGGCCTTAGTAAATTTTATCTAATTTCAATTTCACTCTTACTCATGGAGTTGATTATATCAAATGATTCTATTTGCATTGAAATTTCTATACACAAGTTAGTTGGTTATGTATGTGAGAAAAATTAGTGGAGAACACATATTTTGGGATCACCATATACAACATCCTAAAGTTATGATTACTTTTTGAACTATTTTGATAGTTTTGATTATATACATCATGCTTAATGATCCTCTTCCATGTGATAATTCCATGGCCTAAAATTACACTTTTATCTAGTTTTAAATACTTAGTCAATTTCATTAACTAACTATTTATTAATACTAGTCAATTTTTCTTCAATAATGCTTCTTTTCTATCACCTCAGTCATACTAGCTTGACTAACCAAAACCTTATGGGTTAGTTATACATGCACAAATTTAGTCCATTTGTTGTATAATCACATTTTTATGGTTATAATATTCCCCCTTTTTATGAATTTGGATATCTTTTGGACCAAGTTCAATTTGAGTTTGTTCAATATCACATTTGATCAAATTCTTAGCCAACTAAGTCATACTAATTTAATAAATTATTATATAGTTCAATCTCACACTGTGATTGAACACCTTAAGTTTTAATCATAGAACTATACTTGGTTCCATTCCTCCCTTCTTTAAATAGATAAATTTTATTTACTACTACCATGCACTTTGGATATTGAAAATAATTCTTTACTTGTTTAGAACTTATCTTTCTTCAAGTATTTGAACCTCACTAAGATACTAGAATCTTCTACCTCATAGTTGATGGCTTTAATTAATATTATTATGTTGATGTATTTGTAAGAATATATAATGGTGTTAGTACTCAAAGTTAAAAAACATCTTATTAGAGCTAAGATTAGACCATCACTATGACAAATTGATTATTATTATAGGATAACAGTTTACCTAACAATAAGAATTTTTTTAATCATAATCAAAACTTTTATAATCATTTAATAAGATTGATTAGAACAACTCTAATCACTTCAATAAATAATAAAGAGGTAAGCATAAGATAATCATAATCTTATAAATGACTTAACTTGATAAGTCATCAATATCATATAAGATAATCCTAGGACACACTAACTTCTACACACACTTAGGAGTTATGATAGTTCATAACTCTTTAGTTTCATAGCATAAAGAGGATATTATTATAACATTTTGATGTTAAAATCTCTTTATGGCTTAAGATAAGGTTACTCTAGTATGGCTATGATTCAAAATTATTGTTATGTTTATTTGGTGATGTATTACACCACTTTGATTGCTTTGCTACTCATAAATAGAGATAGTTTTTGCATATGTCTGATGTATGATTGTTGCTTTTAGTTTTTTTACTTTTATAGCAGTTGTGCATCAAAATATAAATGCTACCATGTCACACTTTAATTTGGCTAAGATATTTTTTGTAAGATGATATTTCTATTATGCTGTGATGGTTCCATTTAGTGTAGGATATTTTTATTACATTTTCTTTTAGATTTCATATATAAAGTTAAAGTATAAGATAAATTTTACAATCCATTATAAGCTAGTCCAATTACTAACAAGTAGATGTATAGCTTGAACTAGGAGAAAGGACCAAGAGTATAGGAAAACTACACATATATACATTGTTACTTAAAATAATATGAGCTCATTGTGATAACTTGCCACCCCTTTTTACTTTTATTCTATGTATGCATAAGTAGATTGCCCAGCTACACAAGTATTTTATTCATTCTTTTATAGTCATCACAACACAATAATTACTTATTTTCACTCTGAATGCTTTGTTTTTATTTTCTTATTATATTTTCTTTGTTTGGCTATAAATGATTTCATTGTAGCCTCCTAGAAAAAATATTTTCTACCAACTTTAATAAAATGATAAATAACTTAAATTGATTAAGAAAATATTTTAAAATCTAAATTAAGTTTTTCTAGTTAAATATTTTAAATTACACTTGCTCAATTATCTTTTAAAAGAGGTACGAGTTGAAGGTTGCCAACAATCAAAACCATCAAGTGTGTATTCCTAACATGGCCAAGTCTAGCATAAAGATAGAACCTTAAGTAGAAATGATGTTAATAGCATCTTGGGAGTCTTAGTATGCAAGTTAGTGGTAGTATATCCTATAGAATATAATATGTCTAAATTTGAAGAGTCTAATTATGTATAGCTAGGATATCTCATTTCATTTCAATCCATAGGCATTTCTTTTCTTATGTAGATATTATAGGTTCTACATCTTTCTAAACTTTTTCATAGAATATGTATATTGAGGATATCCTGAGTTTTCTTTATGTGGCATGAGATCATCAAGATAACTTTGAAAGATAGGATTCATGTTTAATAATAGCTTATCTTATGGGTGGGTTGGATTAACTACCTTTCCAAGATAAATGGCTTGGGGATTGAAAACATTGGTTGATGGATCGATGACATACAAATTATAGTTATTTTTACCTCTTCCTTAATCTCTTTTCTTTTCCCATTGACTTTTCACATCTTTGATGTTTTAGTCTTTATTGTAACATATGCTTTCTATATATTAGGCTATCATTTTGCTTATCTATAGAGATTCGCCTATATCTTATAGACCAATACATAGTATATAAATTATTCTAGTAGGGTGATAATATTGAATCATGAGTCATACTTAAAAAACCCAGAAAACATAATCAAATAAAGACATATTTTTATTTTTAAGAGATTCTCTTAGAGATGTTCTCGAGTGTAATGAACTACATGGAGCATATTCCTTCAAAAACATTAGGTAACTCATATCCTCTTATTTTTATGAACTTGATAATATGTCTACAATTGAATATTTACCATGAGTTTAGATGAAAGATAGAAACTTTACCTACATTTTCTTCATTTGATGATCGTATCATTTATTAAACACATTTTTCACCATATTAAAATATATTGGCATGCCTAATGGGACTTTTTTTTTAAAGTAGAAGGTCTTACTATTAATTCTTGAAGGAAAAATTACAAATTAGAGGAACCTGATCAAAAATATCGAGCACAAAAAAAATTTGATAATTTGATAATTTTTCTAATGTAAGGTAAGTCTAATAAACCTCCACTAAGGAGAGTGAGGATTTATGGTATTGGTTGGTAGGAGAAGATTATTCTTTCCATGCGAGATCCCAAATTTGCTAACATGTTTTATAGATGATTTCCTTCCCTTTGGATGTGGCTAATTTTAAATTGGAGTTGCTTCATCAATAATTTGATCCTCTTAAGAAGTGTGTAAAGAACCATGGAGAATCATCACCATCAATTATGTAGCAGAGAGGTGAAGAATTTGATTCAATCCATACTTTCTTGAATGGAAAAGAGAGTGCAATTTTTAGGACTGTGAAGCAAGTTATGGCTTTAGTGTGTAGTGCATTCATTGCATAGCAAGGCAGAGAGAACATGAAGAGACATTGACTTATATGATTTTTGAGCATGCCTTTAATTCCAGCAATTGTAGTACAACTTATAAAACTGCCATCAATGTTAATTTCGATGCAATTGGCTTGTGTCTTAACCCATTGAATGAGAAGTGAGTTGATATGGCTAGAATGGTGAAGTTTTGAAGGAGGTTCCTTGAAAAGATCAGATGCTTTAATTTTTCCAATATAACTTTTGATATGGCTATAATGTCTTTTGTTCCCACCATTGACCATCATGCTTGTTGGAGTTCCCAGCCATCCAAATAAACTAGAGCACAATTATAGGAATGATGGATAAATGGCTTTTTTTTGTTGCCAAGTGTGGAGTTGCAATTCCAGGCTTGTAGATAGATAAATAAAAATTTCTCATTTGGTTTGGGTTTCTAGAACAAAGAATAAATTCTGTCCAAACTTGTTTGCTAACTTAGCATGTGATAAACATATGAGTTATATACTCTTTCATTTCTACATATATGGCAGATAGATGAGAATTTTAAGCCCTTTAGGTTCAAAATATCATCATTAGGCAGTAAGTTGTGCTAGAGTCTCCAATAAAGAAGAACATGGATGGCTTAATTTTTGCATGCCATAGGGAGGTACATTCGGAGTTCTGCAAGAATTATGTATCAGTTTGGAGATGGTCATGGACATTATAAGCTCTTTATTATTGCATTTCAGAAGCAAATTATCCTTTTGATGAGGAGATAAAGGATGTTGGTGATAGATTTAGTATATCTATTGGGAGATGCTTTTGAAGCTTTATAATATTCCAACTTCCTTCAACCCATAAATCTAGAACTAACTTGATCTCTCTCTCTCTCTCTCTCTCTCTCAATATTTAGAAACATTTATAAGTTTTCTTTATATATAGTGTGGGCTATGAAGAGGCTAGTTAGGGTGACCCAAATTAATTGATGGGGGATCATTTAAGATGGATAGAAGAGTAGAGAAGGCTTTAGAAAGGATTAATTTGGAGTGGTGTTATAGTTATTTAAGGAATTAGGGTTAGACAACACAAGACATCAACATACCCAATTTTGGAACCATAATTTTTAACAATTATAACTTTTACTCTAAAAATCTAAATCATAAAACAAAAAGTAAACTATCAGGTGGGAAGTCTATTTGTGATCTAAAATGTTTCATGAATTTTTGGAAGGGCTTAGGTATTTATTTAAAAATTTCTTATACTATTAGTCATAGAAAAAATAGCCAAACAAGCTCTATGGTTTTGACACTTAGGATGAAAATAACTCTAGAAATCACTAAAGAAGAACCCAAATAACACATAAAAATGAAATAATAATGTATTAATAATAATTTTAAGAAGTTTCCTACAATTTGATAGAGTTAATGCACTAAACAATAATCATAGCATTCACTAGTCACTCTAACTTAAAGTTGGTCAGCTACATTAAGCATGCAAAAAACACATATTTTTATGTAGAAAAATTAGAGAAACACTTTTTGTTAAATAGTAGAGGACACAAGAAACATATTGCAATAAAAAATTTATAAAAACATTTAAAGGATAAATTCTATATCGCTCATCAAATCAGTCTAGGCATCACCAAATCTAATTTGTTTAGTTGACCACCTAACCATCATCACAATGAAGGAACTCCATAGAATATTCATTCAAAAATAAAATCAATAACTTTATTTCATCAAAATTAAGTGTTTTATATAAGTTACACCAACTCAAACTTGATAAAGGAAGAAAAAGAAGAGTGGCAAGGACCAACTTTAACACCTCCATAACTACTCCAACCAATGAGATGGGGGCCAGCCACTCCACTCTAATTCTTATAATTATAATTAATTAATTAATTAATTAATTATAATAGCAATAAACACTATACCCTTCCTGCTTTCTAATATTAGCATGAAATTCATAAAAATGCATAATTACAACTAGATTTCAAATAAATAAATAACTTTTAGATTTAATAAGTCTTCTAATTGGTCTCCATTTCTTCAAGCTTGCTTTCTGCTCATGGCACTCTTGCTTCTTTATGTAGCCTACATGATTAGCCTTCATCTTTCTTGCTTTAGCTCTTATAATAGTACCTTATGTTTATGCCTACACCATTTTCCTTAAGTCCTACAAAACTCTTCTTTAAAGAGTTGAAATATAAGTAATCAGATGTAAGCTCAGGTGCTAACAACTCCAAATCTTAACTAATTATCCAAGTGCCCTCTGTAGGTGGTTTGTCCCTCCATCTCACTAAGATTTTGTGATCTTCACTTAGGTATGAATATGTGATGATGTGGTCCACCTCAAAGAATGAATACTTGTTTGATAGATGAAAAAATTGATGTTGTTTTCTTACAAAGATTCATCCAACATATTAAGAGGTTAGTAAACTCCTTTGAATGATATTAAATCTTTCACATTAAATCTAGGTTAATAAACATGTATTTCAACAATTCAAAAACATAAGCATTCATGTTATATTTTCTAACAATTCAAATAGACCCGCATACATGACTTGTAGCTTTCTAAATTAAGTGGATGGATTCCTCATAGGATGGATTCCACTTAACACATGATCCACAATATTAAATTCATTAAAAGTTTTATCTTGCTCTTAACTTCATTATAATTTGTATTAGTGATTTCCAATTGATGTTTAACACTTTCATGAAGGCTTTAAAACCTTTTGCAAATGCTAACTTAAAAAATGCATGTGTAGGAATGCTAGTAAGGTCAATGGGTTTCTTAGGATTGTACCAATAGACTATGTTAAAAGGTGATCTATTTGTGGCTCTAGAGACAAGACTATTATATGCAAACTCATATATAGAAAGATGAAAGTCCCAATTTTTTAAACTTCCGCCCACCAAACTCCTCAAAGGTTTTTTGAAGTTATATTTACTACCTAGTTTGGCCCTAGGTTTTCTAAATATGTGACTACCAAAGTATGTTTAGAAAGTGTATTTGTAAGCTTGTTCTTGACCCTAGGTTTATGTTTAAGAGTAAATGTGAGTCTTGAAGGTATTCTACCTAATTTTGTGCTTATTATTAAACTTCTTTTTAGGTATTAATAAATTTAAGAGCTTCACGGTTAGTGTTAAGGGTGAATTCTCTATGGGGTATGGCTCTAGTGTTTTAAAGGATGAACAACAATATAAAACACATTATTATATGAAAAGTACCTTTGTTTAAGATCATTTAGATTTTCACTATATAAGGCTACAAGATGATTCCTTATTTACTTGACTATCTATGCCTCTTATTCCAACACTAGAAACATCATAAGGGAAGTTAAATGCCTTATTAAATCTAAAAGTTTGAGCACTTATGATGAGGTTGTAAGGACTTTAATTTGTTCCATGGCTTTTTATGTATAAATAGTTCAAACAAATTTAACATTTTTCAAAATATATTTAAATGGCACTAATAATTTTGCTAAAATTTATAATAAACTTTTTATAAAAGGTGGTTAAGCAATAAAAATTATGGACATTTATGAAATTATTTGGACTTGACCAATCCAATATTACTTACATTTTAGCATAATCTACCTTCAATTCATTTGCAATCATTATAAATCTAAGAATGGCAACCTCTTACTGACAAAAGAAACATTTCTTAAGATTGATATAGAGCTTTGGTTCTTTTATTTTATCAAGACTAATCTTAAGTGGTCTAAGTGCTTCTTCTCATTGATACTAAAGACAAAACATTCAATCAAAATAGACTATTAGAAATTTCTAAAAAATGTCTTAAGGAATATGTTCGTCAATCTCATAAATGTGTTAGGCGTATTAGATAATTCTAAAGACATAACTAGCCATTCATATATTCATCAAGGGTCTTAAAAGTTGTCTTTCACTTATTCTCTAGCCTAATGGTGCCCACTCTTAAGATATATTTTGGAGAAGAGATTTGAATTCTCAATAAGATCTAACATGTTGTCCAACCTAAGAATATAAAATATATACATATTTGTGATCTTGTTGACTACTCAACTATCTATACACATTATCTAAGTACCATCTTTATTTGGTGTTAGTAATGATAAAGCTATATAAGGTCTAATGGATTCTTGAATAAATCCTTTCTTTAGTTGTTCATCTACTTGTCTCTTAAGCTTAACATGTTTATTGGATTTAATGTTATAATGTGACAAACTTAGTAACTATGAATATGAAATAAAATTATGGCATATTGCATGTTTTTCATGGGTGGAAAAATATCAATAGGTCATTTGGGTACAAGTCTCTAAACTCAAATAAAATAAGAGAAGTAATGTCAGGGATGTACTTAAGTAGTTCTTCTATAACTTCCCTCACATGAAGTAGGTAGCATGATGTTCAAAGGGATAATGTGAAAGGGTAGGACTCACTAAGTCTAAATCAAAAGTGTTGTCCCTAGTAATAAAGGATGATAATATAATAAGCTAAAGTTTTAGGAATATCTCAATTAGGCTTATGAAGGAGTAGGTACTTGCTTATCTATTGACTTTATTAGGAATAATTTTATTATTTTTAAACATATAAGTGCATAATTAACCATAATGAATCACATTAAGATCATAAATCATAGATTTACTTAATAAGATGTGTTATGTCCATATGTAAAATATCACACAAAATGTTGTCTCCATAACCACTAATCTTAATAGAACAAAGAAACTAGATGTGATGGGAAAGGATGTGTGATTCACCTAATTCATATGGAATGGTTTAGAATGGGGTTCTAGCTTAAGATTCATACTAGAAAAACTATATGTGGAAATGAATTTCGTAGCACTACCCTCATTTATCACTAATTTGCATCTCTTCTTCTTAAAAGTCACATACATGGTAAAAATATTTGATTTCCACTAATATTCATCCTTGGCTACTAGCACGCATCTAATAATAGTTTTCTAATTTCATACATGGTGTAAGTCCACATAATAAAGAAGGTGTCATCATTAATCTTCTCAACTACATCATCTACACTCTCTTCTTCCTCTTAACCTTATTTGCCTCTAAGCACATGATTTTTTCCTTGCATTGGTTTTGCAAATGACCTTTTTTATGAAACTTGAAACATACTAATTCCCTAATTTTAGATGATAAATTAGAGGTATTCTTTTAGGGATGGGAACTACAAGGTGAAGTTCTAGGTCTAATAGTAGACCTTTGGCTAGGATAGGATGGTGATTAATAAGAGGAATTTAAACTCTTGGATCTAGATAAAATGGATTCTTTCTTGTGCTTTTCTAGAAGCAAAGCATAGTAAAGTGTAATATCAAGTGTCTACGGGTCCTATAACTCTTAAGTCTAATAAAAACTTATTGGCTAACTACCACTTTTCATTAGTCTAATTAGTCATAACAATCAAATTCTTAATTATTTTCTTATACTTTACAACTAGCATGTTTTATTATTAAGGGTCATCAACTACTCATGTAATTTTGTTTCATAATTTCTAAGATTACTTAACTTTTAGCATTTCCTTCATCTCTACCCAAGTAACTATGTGTCTTCCTAGTCTCTCTTTCTTAATCAAGATGTTATTCTTATAATTTCTTGGATGTCCAAATAATCTCATTTTGGAAAAAAAAAAAAAGTGGTCCTTTAAAGTCATCCATCTAGTGCTAATTAAAGAACTCATCAATTTGGATAAGCTAGTCTAAGAGTCTATTAAGATCATGGACTCCATCATATGTTCGAGCATATACCTTAACCTCATTAATGGACACATTAAAAACTCAATGATTTTATGATATTAATTCTTAAGAGGATTCCTTAAAGGTTGTATCCAGCATGTGTTTGTTATGGTTTTTTATAATTCTTCTAAAAATGGATCTCCTTTTACCTAGTTTTAGAATATAGCTATGTTTTCTGCCCTAATGTTCATATTTTGAACTTAGGTGACTAAGTTCATCACTATGTCTTGAATCCTATTAAATTTATCTTTTGTTTATAGGGTAAGTTATTTTACTCACCTATTATCCATTTGATCTTGACTAATAGATTTAAGAGGCACGTTGACACAGTTAAAGATGTAGTATCATATTTATTTTAAATTTTTTAAGATTCAATATTGTTACTAATTTTTACAATAAAATAATTGCAAATGACAAACAAATATGATAATAAAGCTTTCATAAAATGTAAATAGCAATAAAAAGTAAACTAGCACAAAACAAGTGAAATAGAACCAACATAAAATTAGCCCTAAGTTATTCAATGTAAGTACCCTATGATAATTTGAATTAAGGTGAGGATTTCAAATGATTTAGTTGAGCACTCCCTCACTAATTTGGGTGTCACTCAAGTAAATAAGGTCATGGTAAATTTATGGTCAATTATTTGGTTAATTTATTAAATAGGAATAACTTTATTGAAAATTAACTTCACTCTTGGAAAACACCTTGTCAAATAATTCACTTTCTTTGGTAGTCATCCCTAAAACTAGTCCACCAAACTTATACTCCAATATCAAACTTGGTGTGGGCTACAAAGGTGCCATGTAGAGTAACCTAATTAGTTTATGGGGGCTTTTCTAAGATGTATATGAGAGTATGGAAGGTTTAGTAGGGTTTTATTTATAGTGGTGTTAGATTTATGTAAAGAATTAGGGTTAAAGTACATATGAAAACAAATAGATTCAATTATCCAACCCCAACTTCTATTAATTAGAACATTTATTAAAAAAATTCAAATCATATGAGATTAAATGCAAATTATAGAGTAGTAATTCCAATTGTGACATAGAAAGTTTTATATTTTGAAGGGGTCGAGGTATTTTTTAGATTTTCTCTTAGGACTGATTATATAGAAAGCAGCCATGTAGAGTCTCGAATTTTGCTACTAGAGTGGAGAGAAATCTTGAAATAACAAAAATAAAACCTTAAATAACACATAAAAATAAAATAATAATGTATGTAAAATAATTCTATAAAGTTTCATGCAATTTGGTGAAGTTTAAGAGCACTAAACATTAACCATAACACCCACTCGCAAGTTTAACCTTAAAGTTTGTCAACCAATTCAAATTATACATAACACACATTTTTATGTGGAAAAATTTTAAAAATATATTTTTGTTGCACAATAGAGGACCTTATAAAAATCTCACAATAATAATTTTACAAAAAATATAAAAGGTATACATTATAGACTACTCACCAAAGTAGTCAAGGTAGAAGATCACCAAATCTCTTTACTTGCTTGGTCAGATGCCTAGCCTTCACCAATGGAAGAAATCCTTCCAATATTAATTAAAAATAGCAATAAAAACTTTATTCCATCAAAAGTAAGTATTTTATGTAGGTTACACCAATTTAAAGTTGATATAGGTGGGAAAGGAAGAGTGGTGGTGGTTGGCTTTAACTCCTCCATAACTACTCTCACCTATAACAGGGGAGAAACCACTCCACTCTAATTCTAATAATTATAATTTATTTATTTATCTATTTTTTATAATAGCATTTTACATTTAGGACCTTCCTCTTTATTAATATTACACCATACATGATAAGCATGAAATTCACAAAATAATGAACAATTATATATAGAATTTAAACAAATGCACCACCACCACAAATACCACAATATGGCATGGAATAATATAATGCTAAGTTATCTAATTAGCCTTCAGTTGTTCAAACTTATTTTACCTTATGGCACTCTTGCTTGTTGTGATGGGACCTCCATGATTATCCTTCATCTCTTAGTTTTAACTCTTATTATGGGCCATTATGCTCATGCTACATCAATATCTATACCATATCTTTCAACTTGATGAGTTTTGACATGATAATCATAGCTCTAGTCACCTATCTATGATTAATAATTGATTACTCCACTAAGAAATCTCTAAGATACTTTAGTTCACATAATTACCATGGGAATACTAGTTTGTCATTTATTGCATAACCTATTCAAATGAAACCTATTTTTGTATAATATTTTTTATAACTAAAACTAATGAATCTTCAACTAGAGGAACTACTACCTTACCTTAGGTAGCTTTCTCTACTAAATTTGGCACTTATAGTTTTAGTGAGTCAGTTCAACAAACTAGAGTTACTATTAATGACCCCATTTTAGCAGAAGCGTTGTCTTATGCCTTTTCTAAAGAAAGGGGAATTGAGCATATGACAAAGCCCCATATCTAGCTTTGATTTTTCCTCCTAAGAAGAAGCCATTCTTCAAAAAAAATTTGAGTATTAGACCCTTTGTATTCACTAGATTGTCTGGTACATCTTCGATATTATCTTATTTATCTTTTGGTGTCTCTTATAGAGCCTCATTACATAATGTTGATATTCATTCTAGTTTTATTTCAGTACTGCCTCAGGCCCCAAGATGAGTAGGAGCTCAACGTACTAGGGATTATACTATAATAATAATAAATAATTACCTCTTCTATTATTTTTAGTATCTCCATTACTATAAATAAATTTAAGATTTTCATTGTAGAGAATATGACTGATAATATAATCTCTTATCATATGCATCTTATTATTCTTATCACCAAAGATACTTCTTAAGTTTTGACTATGAAAATCCAAGAAGTAGTTGATTCCATGATTAGTAGAGAACCTATTGTAGCACAATGATTGGTTATTTAGGTTATTCAAATTATGTCCATGAATACATTCTAAGTCCTTCAATATTTTTTTCTTATTATTCATTATCTAATAAACATCATAGTGAAAGCCCTAAGAATGTTTTGAGGCCATCAAGAGATTCATATATTACTTTACCTATCAATACCATACCTCTATTTTTGATACAATGCTCCCACACTAGTCTAACTTTTTCTAAATTAATTATCCATAATAATAATAAAAACTTTAGCTTACTTTACTTATATTTTTCTTAAGCAACATGTTGATATTTCTTATCACACAATAAAGTTCTTCCTCAGTATCATTGCCCAGGGCAGGTTGGTATTTGTATGGAATAGTCCTAGAAAGTCCTTTTCCAAAAAAAAAAGCAAGAAAGATATATATATATATATATATATATATATATATATATATATATATATATATATATATATATATATATATATATATATATATATATATATATATATATATATATATATATATATATATTTGAAGCCATTATTGCCTCTAAAATAATGTTGAATCATCTTATGTATTACTTTAAAAATAAAAATTACCTATTCTAACCCTGATGACATAAATGATATCTTGATGGAATATCCTAATGAATGGGACAATATATGATGACATTCCTATAAATAATTATGATATGCTTTCTATTGCACATGCCATAGTAACTGAAAAGTGAGGAAGACAACCTAGTCAAAGGGGTGAGTCTTTACTAGAATTTTTCTTAGAAAATTTCAAGAGGAAGAATGGGAACCATCAAAAGGAACAAGATGTTAACCCTAGAATATGATGAAAAAGAGAAAGATCTTATAATTATAAACTCTAAGAACAAATTATGGAAATGGCCATTATTAAAGACATTTTAAAACAAAATTAGTAGTCAGCCTTTTTTTACTTTACCTATTTCAAAGATGTTACAAAATGACATTTGTTATGTACATCAAACTATTTTAATATGGCATACTCAACTTATGTTTATTTCAAGTGATCCTTTTTTTTTATTCATATTCCTATCATGCATCATCTATGGTGCCTACCACTACATCATCATTCAATGCTCATATAAGATCTATGGTAGAAATGCAAGTCAAAGCAATAATGGCAACTTGATCATATTATGAGGAGTATGAATTATCTCCTTTCCCTAAGGGATTTGTTCATCCAAGCTTTACATAGTTGGATGGAACTAGAAATCAATGCTAGCATGTCACTCAATATAGGGCTCTTTATTGCAATGTATGTAACATTGATGCCTTTTTTGTTACTTAAATTCACATTTTAATGGTATGCCAACTTGCCAAATGGATCATTTTAAGACCTTCTTTGAGTTAGAAGAGGTCTTTATAATGAAATGAACAAATAAGTTAATATGCATGACCTCATGACTTAGCAGGAAAAACTTCTTAAACTTTAATTAATTTTATTATCAGATTATAAAATATGATAATTAAATGCAAAATTCCACTCTAAAAAAATATACCATTGATCTCTTACATGAACATACTATAAGGTCCAGTAGCTTTACTCTTAAAATTATCTTTTATTCATACATTTGAAAAATTACTTACTTAAGCATCCAACCTTCAAGGTGAAAGCACCTTCCTTGATTTTAATGAAAATAGTTCTTAAGAAAAATTGTAAAAGGAAACAACTAAAATTCCTAAAAAAAAAAGGTATGAATATAGTCACAATCTCTTCTTCAGTAGGTGCTATGAGAGGAAATATGATTTTTACTAATCCAATCAAATTAACTATCTTTGTCTTTTATGAGGCTTAAATAACTTTTTAAGAAAGACTTGATAAAATATAATCTTTCAAGGAGAGAGAAGCTTTTAAATTATTATTATAATAAAAAATGAATTTCTTATAGCCAAAGAAGTATAAGATGTAGGAAAAATTGAGATCCCATCTATTACCCATATCATAATTGTCTTAGTGTTAACCTTACTTTTAGTGAGGTTGACATCCATTACCCCTTGGACCTAAGGTTTCAATCTAGGCACTAAGGTTCACTTACTTAGATGTTAAGACTTCTACTAACTTTGGGGAAACCCCAAAACCTAAATGCTCATAGAAGTTAGCTCTAGGATTAAACAATTGGACTAGTGAACAATACCTAGCCCTACTAACTTATGGTACTTAAAAATGTGATGAGGACATCAAATAGATCTTAGAGGATGATTATTAAAATGATTGAATATCGCATCAAGGAATATTATATTATGTTGAAAGGTAGAAGTATCACTTTATAATGGATTCAATCATCTAATAAGAATTTCTAAGGCTTATTAGTATATGTCTACTAGAGATTTTTCCCCTACCTTACATGAATGAAGTAAGGCAGGGTTTATGTTAAATTAGGTTCTTAAGTTCTTTTTAGGGGCAACCCCCCATAGCTAATTACATCTTAGGGAATATGAATCTCTTAATAAAACTCTCAATTAAAGTGGTCGACTAACATTCTTATGGATTTCAAAGTTTAGAACAAAGGATTGGTATTTTTTTATAACCAAATGAGAAAACTCAATTATGAAGAGTTCTTAATGGAATCTAAATGAAGATAAGTAGAGGCACTCGTGATACTAGAAACCTATTGAGTTCTTCTAACTATCTTATGATGAGGTTTTATATTTTTGAAATGAATAATTATTATTATTTAAATTGATATTTTATTAAAATGCTAGGACTTATATCCCAACAACATAAAATTTTGGAAATGCCTAAGAGAAGATGATTTACACTTGTATCAAAGGAAAAATAAGCAACCTTAGATCCTAAAACTAAGGTGCTCTAGCACAAGCTAAGAGCTCGACCTAGTCTAACAAGGAGAAAAAAATGGGATATATGGATTCATTTCACCGGGAGAATAAACCCATCCTGACTCTTCTAGACTCACAATAGCCTAAAAGGGTTGCCAGCTAACACCTTCTACAAATTAAAATCATGTGGCTAAGTTATTGTTTATTAAGAATGGAAAACATAAGAGCCTAAACTTACTCCTTAGGATTCTAGATCATGATGAGGATGGATAATGTCCTGGACTAATGCAATAAAATTTCATCTTCTTATGAATTTTTACAATCTCAAAGTTTGACTCAAGCTTTGGTGAGAAAGTATGCTATATGAATAATGAAATTAAGTTATGGGCCAATGCACAAGAAGGAAATTCTTCACTTAAAGGAATTGCTATCAATAGTCATACACTCCCCCTTATCATGCAATGAGTGAAGAACCCTTAAGTTCAAAGAAAGAAGATAATATGCATGGATGATTATTATACATCCATCAAAGACCTAGTTATTTCTAAATTTTTTTTAGTTGATTAATTCTTAGGCTTTAAGGTGAGATTATAAATTGTATTAATTTTAATTTAAGTTGATTTTAAGTTAGGGTAGAATTTAGAGCATACTAAAATCCAAGCCATACAATAATCATCACACTTGAAAAAATCTAGCAAAAAAGCATATGATTTCTAGTGTGCAAATAAAGTAAAACATCAAATAATTTAAACTAAGAGAATAATTAAGAAAGGCTTGTGTGTGATAGCCTGAAGTTTATGAATGATGACTCTAGAGACTATAACAACTAGGATTTTTGTTCCATTGCCTTCCTACTTAGCTTCCACCATTCTTACCTCCATTATGATAAACACTTCTATGCCACTACTCTTTGTGGGAAAAGTGTCACTAAAAAGTGGATATTGTGGCTGAGTTCTCTATCTTCCCTTCAAACTACTATGAAACACTTTCTTCTGCTAGTACTTTCTCCAACTTGCCTTTCATCAAACAACACTCTAAGAGACAAGGCAAGCTTGGTATCATTCTCAACGAGGATGAGAATGGTTTGCTTATTATCCTTTAAATTCACCCTCATTGGTAAATGTGTTGCCAAGAGAATCTCTTGGTTAAGGCAAGAACATTCTTAGTTGAACTCAACCTTTCTAGTAATTGGTCAATTAGTTTTTTGAACAATAGACATTTTCTTATCAAACTATCTAATGTAGATGACTATACATAAGTGTTTGCAAAATTCATGTATTACATTAAGGACCTCCCCTTACACATCTTGAAAGTGGACCATTGATTTCATCCTTGAGATGGAATCTTTGATGGTCCCTATTTCGGTCCAACTTCCAAGACTTAAATTCCACACTTTAATAAGCAACTCTTATTCTTAGTTATAGTAGTTAATGGGAGACCTTTTAAGATGCTCAGGGCCTCATTGAGTTTGATGTTACCCTTACTTTCCATGAGGTAGAGACCCATAAAAATGGCTATTGGCATAAAATGGTGATTGAAAGATTACTGAATATTGCACTCATAGTAAGAGGTTCAACTATTTCTTAGAGGAGAGCCTTATTATTCATCCATAGATTGGTTGGTAGAGAAAAATCCACCCACTAAACCACCCCCCCCCCCGCAACCTTCCAACAAACTAACAACCTAACAAATCCCCCAATTTGGATAGGGAAGAACACCAACAACAACCTCTTCATATAGTTCATTATGGGTAGGATCATGTCCCAACTAACCTCCCCACATTCAAACAACGCATAGACCTCATACCTCCTTCACTGCTCATACATCCATGGAAAGATACTTAATAAATGGAACACCAAAACACATCTACACTAAGTAATGATGTTGCTACATCTTAAGACACCATCTACTCCCCTAGAATCACCAAGAAATAATTGAAAGGTAAATAAACATCAACTGATTTCACCCCTTCTCATGGAATGCAAAACAACATACATCCCAACATCACTTTTAATGAGGAGCTGCTTAAGAATTTGAAGCTAAATCCAATGAGAGTTGGACCAATATTAAGAAAGGTTTATGATTGAGGGAGCTTAAAGGTCTTCTTAAAGACTACATCAACAAGCTTACTAGATCTAATAATGCAAATAATATATTAGAATTTTATAGTAGTCTTCATTCTAGGCCTCTGATGTTTAACTCCCTTATCTAGAAAGTTAAGGGCACAACTAAGCCCCAAAAGCAAGGCTAAACAAGCTCACCAAAATTCATAACCTAAAAATTATTGGTTTTTGGAACTGATGATCCTCAATTCATCCCCTCATAAGATTACCAAAAGATTCATCTTGAAGAATCTATGTATAAATTACATAAGATATGGTTCTTTTTGGAGGACTCTATTCAAGTGGACATAGCTATTGATCACCCATAATTTATTCATGCTAAGGTCATACATGGACTCACCTCAATTTTTATTACCATTATTTATGCTTCATACTCTCATCAAGATAGGAAAGAGCATTGGGACATGCTAATTCACATTGGGCTTAACTTTCCCTCCCCTTGGCTAGTTGGAGAAAACATCATCATGATTGCCACACCGGATGAGAAGATGGGTGGGCTTCCACTAGCCAAAACCATTAATTAATTTTATTGGGTGGATCCTAAAATATAGGCTAATTGATATCAATTTATTTGGCTATAAATTTACTTGGAGGAGAGGAAAATGTATGAAAAACTAGATAGAGTGCTCCTTAACACCACTTGGACGTTTGATATGCATACTACATTAGTTCAACACTTATCAAAACCACATCCGATCATGCTCCTTTTCTTATATCCATTGTTAAATCTCATAGAGGACAACAACATTACTTTAGATTATATAACATGTAGACTTTGCACATTGAATTCTTGCTTTTTATCAGGGATTGATAGCCATGACCAGATGGAAAGTAGCTAGAAAAAGTTTTAGATTCATTACAAAAAATATAGCAGTTGGACTAAAAAAAATGGAATAGAGAAACATTAATAACCTCCATTATAATATTACTGAAGCTGAAAAAGAAGTACAACACCTTGAGGAGCTATTAGCTACTAATTTTAAGATGGATCTTAACTCTAAACTTAAACATTCCTTACATTCCCTTAGTAGACTTATAAGATGGAAGAACTCTTTTGGGCTCAAAAATCAAAGCATAAAAGCCTCACAGAAAGTGAAAGAAATGCCAAATACTTTCATGCTCTTGTAAAGGAGAGAAGAGAACAAATATACATTAGAAGAATCAAAGATCAAGCCAACCATTGGATCATTAATAATGCCCAAATCCAAAATTTTGCAGTCTCTTTTTAACATGGCCCTATTAGCTCTTGATAAGATTTGCAATATAAATCCAATTGATCAGAGGTTCCTTCATTGCATGAACCATTCCCTAATCAACATAAGCTCAATCCCTCATAGCAAGGAAATTGAAGAAGTAGTTTTCTCCTTCTCTATGGACAAAGCTGCCAAACTAGATAGCTTTAGTGCAAGCTTCTACCAAGTACCATGGAGTGTCATCAATGCAAGTCAATGCTTCTTTAAGGGAGAGAACTTACCTTAATACTTAACCTCCTCCACCATTATACTAATTCTTAAATCAAACTCTCCTACCAATTTGAGTTCATAAAGACCAATTAGCCTTACAACTACTTTAACCAAATTTATTAGTAAGATCCTATGCAATTAAAGGAAAGATAATAAGTGAGAACGTGTTGCTTACACATAATTTTTTGAGAGACTTCAACACTAAATGTAGAGGATCAAATGCATCCAACAAGCTAGACCTACCTAAAGCATTTGACACCATTGATTTGGCAATTTATTCAACAGATCATACATGACAAAGGCTTTACTGATGAGTCCATAGCTATTCTCATGACAACTATCACAAATAGATACTACTACATCTTGGTATATGTCACCAAGTTGGTTTCTTCAAAATTAAGGGATGACTCAAATAAGGTGACCTCTTATCCCCTTCCCATTTTATTATAATAATGGACTACTACTCCAAAATGCTCAACAACTTGATCAAATTAACCCCCTCCACTCTCTACCATTCACATACATGTTTCACATCTCATGTTTATGAATGATGTTATAATATATTGAAATGGTTTCAAATGATTCATTAGAAAGTTATAATAAGTGATTGAATTCTTTGAGGAGATAATAGTATGACTTTCAATAAAATAAAATCTCTCATTTCTTAAACAATAGAATCTTGCAACTTTGTTAGATGGATTCAAGACTTCAGTAAGCTCAAAATAGCATATTTCCCTACCAAATATTTAAGCAATACTATCTACACAGGAAGAACAAAGCTTGCATACTTCACTAACATAATTGCCATAATTCATGATAGAATTTCTTAGGAAAATTAGTTGCTCTCTTATGGGAGTAGAAACACTCTTATACAAAGTATCCTCAATTAAATTCCCCTTCATGTATTATAAGTTGGAAACCTCCCTAAGGGCACCCAAAGAAGCATTGAGTCTCTATTTATCACTTTCCTTCAAAAAGGCAATGACCTATCACAGGACTAGTTGGAGAAGGTTATGTAAACTGAAAGCTTATGTAGGTCTAGATTTTAAAATACTTCAGGACAGTGTCAACTATAATTTTATGAAACTTTGGATCAACTCAAATTGATTACCTCAATTTAGACAAACTTCATGCACTCCAAATACTATAATAAGAACCATCTAATGTTGACTTAATAATGCAAAATAGACTCCTTTATTTGGAAGAAGCTACGTAGCATTAGGGACCAGGTAGATCAACTCATGAGATGGAAAATTGGTGAAGGAAAGGCTAATATGTGGAATGAAATTTGGCCAAATGATATACCATTATCTAGCCTCCAAGCAAGATCAACTATGAAATTATAGGTTTGTGATTTTTTTCATAAGAAAATGACTCATTTGTTTAGAATGAGGAACTGATGGATATTTTTACATAAGGATATTATAGTTGAAATCAATCAAATCTCTTTCAATCATAATGAAAAAGATAGGCTTTTAATTACACTAGATATACAATCCTCCTCATCTAGCTCTATATATAAAACCTTGTTCAATTTTAGATCATCTCAAAGTGGTAAGCATTATTTGAATAAATTTTACAAGAATTCCATCTCTTTCTCTATTGAAGAATACTCCACCATGCCTTTCAAATTGAAGATAACCTTAAGTATCAACTTGGATTCCAAATGCCAACATTGTTCTAATGAAGGATTGATCAAACATCTATTCCTACATTGTCTAAAAGCTTTAGAGGTATGGAGGAAGCCATAACTTCAGCTTGGAGTACACATCTAGATTGATCCTCTTTTGAACCTTCCCAATTCTTTTCTTTGTGATTATCTACTACCATTCAGAACCTTAATAAAAAGCTATGCATGATCCCTATGATTACTTTCTAGTCACATTGGAATTCTAGAAATCATGCCAATCATGATAACATCAAAGGGAGCTACATCACTAAGATTCAGATTAATGAACCATCTTAGAGCATAAGCTACAATCCTTACTCATCTCCCTCCTCAAATGATAACTCCATAATACTATTTTATTGGATTTTGCATAATCTCCCATGGCTAAAATTTAATATTTATGGCTCATACAACCCATCTACCCAATCTGCAGGAGATGGTGGCATCCTTCATGATTGAAATGAGAATTCTATCTACACATTCCAAAAATAATACAAGCCCCATCATCCCATTATACTTAGAAGCTGACAGTCTTTTTTTTGCACTCAAGATCTCCTAAGCCTTTCCCAACAACCCAATTTGGGTTAAAACGAACTCCCTCAATCTAATCAACATCTTCAATAAAACTAAAGCACCCCCATAGAGCCTCACATATCTAATGTCTACAATCTAGCATGCTTATATTACCAAAGGCATTAAACTCACTCACATTTTCATGGAAGGCAACCAGACAGCTGATTACTTGCCAAACAAAGTGAACTACTTCAATCTACCTTTATTTTCTTTTATGTTGATAAAAATGTCAAACTCTTCTTATTTAAAGATAATCTTAATCTACCTTTTTGAGACATAGAAACATGTAATCATTTTCTTTACTAAATGAATATTAGCTCTTTATGAAGAGAAAGGTTAGTGTGGCCGAGTTGTGCTATACACTCTGGAAAAGAAAAGAGTGGGATGTCAAGTTCAACCCTTATGTAACCCATATTACAATAAATATTACAATAGAATAAATGAAGCCTCTAGGACATCTTCAAACCTTCTCTCAATCTTTAATGGGTTGGATCCTTCAAACATCACAGGGCCTCCCATGTCTAATCCTAATACTAACATAAAAATTACATTTAAGTTTAACCCTAACTTAACTTGCAAAATAGAGGTTAGCTATACCAAACATACATACTAAGCAGTTAAAATCCACACAATTAGACTTAGCACTAGTAAGTTTCAAGCCCCACCTATCCTAATGAGCTATACTTAGAGGGTGCAAACAAAACCAACAAGCAAAAGTCATTTTATTTATTTTTTATTACTAAAACCCCTTTTCTTTTCTTTTTTAAGCATAATCACCTATAAAAAAACATCATTAATCTAATAAATATAATCCCATCATCTAGACTATGTACAAATAATCCTAACATCTTGTCTAAAATAATACACAACAAAGTAAGAAAACTAACACATCAAATAAAGCATCCACCCAACCTAAGTCAAGGACTAGAAACATATCAATCTAATGTGAGTGGAAAGGCTAGTGCGGTGAGACAAAGTTTAGTTTCAGTGTTTAAGTTTTGATTTGAAAATAAATTTTAAGTTATTACTATTAGATGGTTTTAATTCAACTGGTTAGTGAATTAAATATAGTTTAAATTAAATTTTAGTTTATGATTGATTTATATTTAATCTTGTGAAGAATAAAAGAAATAGAGGACCTCACTTTAAATAAGACTCGCTCTTCCATACACCATACATAAAAGTTGATTCTAAAAGTGGATGTTATTAGTTTCAGTACTATTAATGAAGTGTTACATTTTTAGTTAGGCCCTAAACTTGAGTTATATTTAAATGAAACTATAATCAAATTGACAAACTTCTTAAGATTAAAGGACATAAGTTGTGGCTTCCCTTTATGATATTACTTAGCCTTCTCCATCATCTTTGATATATCCATATATATATATCTTCACTGCAAGTATCAAATATGCATTTTATATTATCATTAAGAAATACATAATTTAAATTACATATCATATCATTTTTCTATTTGAGATATTTAACTTATTCATACATGCAAGCATATTTATATGTTATTTTGATCTTAATTAAGGATTTACATAACTATTACAAGTATAAATATGTCTTAGGTCTACATATGTATATCTTTTAAAAAAGAATAAAGCATTTAATTCACAAAGATTTCTCTATAATCTTTAGGTACGTGCCATTGTTAAACCTATGAGTCGACATATATAAGACATCCTTCAGACCAGTAACCTTGTGCCCTCGGGTTGTCCAGACTATATATTAATGATGCATATGACTAATACATCTTGATTACCACTATTAATTTTAGAGAAACTCACAAGTACATTTGAATTAAGATAAAGGAAGATATTTTGAAATTTACAAATGATAACAACATTAATGGGTATAATTAACATAACTTGAACTTAATAGTTACCATTTAAACATAGATGCAAATGAACAAAAATCAAGCACACATTTGTATGTGGATGGAGAAAGATAAATACATATCATAAGATGATCTACTTAATCCATTAATTCTTAAGGCTAATCACATGAGTAAAACACCATTTAAATATAATTAAGCTCCCTTCCTTTTAATTAGCACATTCATATTAAAGTTAGTTGGATTTCTTAGAGTAGAAATATTCTAAAGATATCCCATGTACCTCTCTATCCATTAAGTAATTTAATAGTGAAATAAATTATTCTTATGATTCAAAAAAGGTTTAATAATTACTTAAGAAAATAAAGCCCATGCAGCCCCAAAAATTTAATTAAACATTAATTATAAGCCCAAAAATTATGGAAAATTTAGATAACATAGATAAATATGGACAAAAAATATGTCCTAAAATTTTAATATAAATGGGCTTATATTTTTATGCTTAATTAAATAAATAGAAAAATCCAAAATCATTCAAACCAATTGGGATTTTGATTTCATTAGAAACCTCGTTATCAGCTAAGCACAAAGAGGGTGATTGTAACTTTTTGAGATTTGTGTAATTATTTATAAATTTTCTAAATCTTAAGCTAATTAATGAATTAATTAATTAATAAATGCTCCCATAATGATGATTTTAAGAATTAATTAGACTAGAGGCCATAATCATTATTTTCTAGTCATCAAGCTCTCATAACACTTTAAACCATCCAAAATAAATTTTCTAATTTTTTATCATTTATTAAATTAATTAATCACCAAAATAGGTAATTAGGGTTTGAAAATGTGTATCTCCTAATATACTTATTCAATTAATTTTAAATAATTATGGGAAGTATAGGTCATCTCATTGGACATTCACCAAAAATCTCAAACCTTTTGCTAAGTAATTAGGGTTTAATTTTAATAGTAATAAAATATTCAAACTTAATTAATCTCAACACACTTGATAAAAATTAAGGTTTTATTTTTCCTTTTTCTCCACTATTTAAGCTTTTCAATAAGCCATCACTTGTAATTTTTAGATTTTCTTATAATTAGTTATGATTTTAAAAGTTTTGCTTTATTAACCCTTATTAAAACCTATTTAAACCACTTACACAGTCAGTGACTGAGTTAGCTGGCTTTATGCATGGAGCCATGAGATTGTTTATTTAAATAGTCCCCTATAGCTACTAACTCAATGACAGTGGATCATAATCAAAATGCATGGGTCCTTATGGTTGGATCTACATAAGACTCAAATCCACTTTCACAAAACAAAATTTAATTATCTAGGGGTTATGAATGAATTACCTTACCAAAGCTAAAGACCAATGATCCAACTTGTGAGGTAGTTTCACCTTAATAAGGCAAAGCCCTATTAAGAAGATGGCCTACTACCTCCCCGTTGATTACTCCTAAGACTAAGCTCGACCACTACTCACTAGAATTTGCATGAACTCTATGCTCTGATGTTCAAATCGAGTGAGTCTCATCTCATTCTTGCTCATGAGGATGTTAGGAAAGTGTGGGAAGGTTTAATTGGATTTTTTGAGGGATTTGGATTAGTTGGGTGTCGAAGGTGCTTAGGTTAGAAAGTGTTGTCATCAATGGGATGCATAGAGAGCTCTATGAAAGGCTAGGGACTCTCTCTAGGGAGCTTGTGAGTGAGTGTGTGTGTGTGTGTTGAGTTTGGATGAGTGAAAGGATATGTATCCCCCTCTATATATGAACCACCCAAATAGGTTGGTTCATCCTTGGCCATCTAACTAGGCAGTGAGGGTGGTCAGAATTGCAATGGGACTGATGTGGTGGATGGCCTTAAATGGCTGGCCAAGTTTGGTGGGTAGTGGTGAAGGGGAAAAGTAATAGTGGTTAAACCAAAGGGATGGCCATGGTGAGGTATCTCTCCTTGGTCAATGGCTGGTCCAAACATCTTTGGGTCAAGCTTGCCAACATGAGTGAGCTCAATGCATGTTAAGGGTGTTATCTTAGCCAAAAGGAAGGAGTTGGACTTTGTTATTCTTGGAATATAACCTATTTATAATTGTTAGTTCACTTGGTTTGGACTGAACTAAGTCCACTAAGTGTTGGTTCTGCTTGTGCATGTGTGGGGGACTCCAAGGATGATTCAAGCCAAATTTGGTTTAGTTAGGACTTGGTTTGGTTGGGTTTGGCTCATTTGGACTCTTAAAGGTCAATTTTGGTTCAATTCGATAAGGTTGATCAATTGGCCAAATTGGGCCCAAGAGGTTATTATGTTATGTTCAAATAAAGATTAGATAAGTGTTGGTTCAATTAGTTTGGTTCAATTTGAAGTGGATTATAATTTGGCTTATATGGGTTCATATGAGTCAAATGGGTCAAGTTAGCAAATTGACCAAATCGACTAAATTAGGAGCAATTAAATGTTAGGGCATATTTACTAATGTTTTTTAAATGATTGTACCCTTTGGTTTGATCTAATTTAGGATTTAATTAAGTTTTAGTTCAATTTGACCATTTTGATCAAGTTGGGATAAATGAACCAACTTGTTCAATCTAGCTAAATTGGGTTCAATTAAAGGTTGTGACTTGTTCGATTAATAATTTGGGGATGATTGTAAGCATTGGTTTGATTGAATTTGGGTTAGATTGAGTTTTGGTTCAATTTGACCCTTTAGGTCAAATTGGGCTATATGGGATCAATTGGTTGGGTTAATCAAATTAGACTCAATTGATCATTAAATTGTGTTTAACAGTGATTTTAAGATTGATTGTAGGTGTTGTCTTGGTTTAATTTGGTTTTGATGAGTTTTAGCTTTAGTGGGTCATGTAAGGTCAAATAGTTATTTGGTTAATTTTTTATTGGCCAAATTGAGTTCAATTAAAGGTTAAGATGTGTTTAATAATGTAATTGAAACATTTTAGAAAAATTGGTTTAGTTCAATTTGATTGAAGAATTGAAATTGAGTTTTTATTTTAAAGTGTCAAATTGAGTCCATTTGGGTTAAGTTGATTAATTTGCAAAATTAGGATGCGATTAGGTATAAGATAGATCCAATCATGCATTTGTAATGATTGCAGGGTTATGAGGTAGTTCAATTTGTTTTGGATAAGTATAATTTGGTTTGGATAGGCTTAAGTCAAGTTTTGGTCATGAAGGGTTAACTTGGGTTGGACTCAACTTGGGTTGGGTGAGTCCATAAACCAAATTGGACTATAATTAGGCTTCAATCAAGTTTAAATGATACTTGGGATGATTTAGGTAAAAGTAATTTCAAGCTGTTTGGATTAATTTTGACTTTATCCCCTTTAAGCCTAAAGAAGTCAATTTCAATCAATTGAGTTGATTGGTCAAATTGAATTCTTGTTGGGTGTGATTTAGGTTGTGTTTAAGATCAAGATTTGTTTATAATCAATTTTTCTTGAAGTGTAGAGATTTAGGTTAGTCGGGCTAGGTGTGTTCCATTAGTCCAATGAGGGTCTAACCAGGAGTTGACTCTTATGGGTCTTTGGGTTTAGTTAAGCTTCCACTTGATCACATGAAGTGTCCTAGTGTCTAAGTGAAGGGAAACCTTTGTGTCAAAATTGGATCTAGGTCTAAAGAGATAGTGCCAACCTCACTAAAAGTGAGATCAACAAATGGACCCTTATAGGTGAGGTATAACGGTCAGTGTACACCACATGTATTGGCATTGACTGAACTTAGCCAAATAGATCCCAAGAATGATGAATAAGAACATTCATGTTGCTCTTATTAGATTGGTGATTTAAATGATATTATCTAAGCATCCAACTTGGAAGGTCATACTGGAGATTCCCAAATGACTATCAAATGCATGGTTTGATATGATTTTGCTTAGATTGTTGACTCAGATATTCATGATTTGAACCCACAATGGTTTAGGTTTTAGAATGTTTAGGGGAATATTCCCTTAGGATAGATTCATTTGGCTTAATTTTAGTAGGTATGAAGGGTTGAGTTAGGTGAGGTAAAGATGATGTAATTCTACCTAAGCTAAATGGTTTTGTTGAAAATATCAAATATATGTTAGATGGTAAAGATTTAAAGGTAAAATCCTATTCTAAGATGTCTGATGAGTGTGCACAAACCCTATCAACATGTGACATTTAAGACCCAGCTAGAGAGGAAGTTATTAAGAGAGGGGCCGTGAGGACTTAATTTAACATGAGGTTGCTAGTCAGGAAAGGGGTCACGATAGCTTAACCATAACCTTTGAATGTGTATGTATATATATGGACCATATCATTCAGCAATGAACCACATTGAGGTGGGGTCATAAGGGCCTTGGCCAACCTTAAGATTCACTAGTCCGAAGGGATATGTCGCTTCATAGAATTACACTAATGAGAGGGGCTACAAAGTCTTGGCCCTATCCTTAAGATGTGTGAGGAACCTATCAGTGTGCAATGTACCATACCAAAGAGGAGCCATAGTGGCTATAACCTACCTTAGATTTACTAATGCAAAGGGATAGCCTACCATACAACAAGATCTATCCTTCCTAAATGGTGGTCATCAATTTACAATAGTCAACCTAAAAAAAGAAAACTCTAGGACACACATATTCCTATGTAGATTTGATTACTATGGTAACCTCTTGACCATGTAATAGGATGTGCTTGACCTAAAGTGGCTACTAGGAGGGAGCTACAAGGTCTTAATCCTAGCCTATGATGGTCTTAGGAAAGGGGTTATAAGGGCTTAATCCTAGCCTTGATCTATATGTGTGATGGGCCCATGGGAGCCTTGGCTTGCTTTTAATTTGCTAGACCAGAAGGAAAAGACACTCATCCATAGAGCGATGCTATCCAACATAAGAGTGTCAACTAGGAAAGGAGGACTATCATAACCTATGGTAGTCAAGGTCATGCAAAATTGGGGTCAAACTGACATTGCTAAATAGGATGCCTGAAGGAAAAGGGGTCACAAGGACTTTATTCTAATCCTTAAATATATATATCATTAATGTATAATGATTAACTTAAGAAAAAAGCATAGAGACTCACATCTTTCTAACTGGAATCAACTACCTAGGTAACGCAATTAAAGAGGCAATTATACTGAACCTAAGTGTGCTCGCTAGTTTATAATGGATAGATTAAGAAGAAAGCATTGGGGGCTCACATCTTCCTAAGTAGAATCGACCACCATGGTAGCCCATTATCAGTTGAATAGTCCTACCAAATCTAAAGTGACTACTACGAGGGGCCACAAGGGCTTAATCCAAATAGAATTCATAAAGGATAAAGGGTCATAAAATCTTAATCCTAATCCTTGAATATATATATATATATATATATATATATATATACTATTGATTTGTGATGACTAACCTAGGAAGAAAGCATAGGGACTCACATTTACCTAAGTGAAATTGGTTGTCAAGGTAGCCTATTGATCGCATAATTAGTTATACATGACATAAGGGTGACTACTAAGAGGGGGCATAAGGGCTTAATCCTAGCCAGAAGTAGTCTAGGTCATGCTTAAATGAGGCCACAAGGGTTTAATCCAAATAAGATGCCTATATGTAAAGGGCCATGAAGGCTTAATCATAATCCTTGAATATTTATGTATCCTATCATAAGAAGAAAGCATGGGGACTCACAACTTCCTAAGTGGAACTAGTCATTAGGGTAGCCTATCGATCATGTAATAGATTATACCCAACCTAAAGGTAACTACTAGGACGGGGTCATAAGGGCTTAATCCTAGTTAGAAGTAGTCTAGGCTATGCTAAGAAAGGATGCTTCTTGGTTTCTCTTAGTCAACACTCGAATAAAATTTTGGAGAGAGGTTTTGATTTTTTATTTTTTGGTTTGGAAAGCTTGAAATAGTATTTATGTTGAAGATTTGAAGTTGTGCATATGAACTTAATGTAAATTTAAAGTTCATGGAGAATTTTTAAGAATATATAGTGATTTGTAATATTTTTATATTTTCTTTCTTTTGGTGGAAATTTTGGACCTAATTAATTATGAAAATTGTTGACCTCACTTTTGCAGTGAGTTAACTATCCCCTCCTTAGATCTAGGATTCATCTAAGCACTAAGGGCTTCCTAGGATTAGGACACTTATAGTGGTTAAGTGAACACCAACCCTAAGCCGAGAAGACTCATAGGGTTCAACCCTAGGATTAGACTCTAGCTTAGGATAGATTGGGCCCACCTACCCTATACTCAATTAAGTCATAGATTAAACCAAACTCCTAAATTCTAACTAAATGACAACAAATTAAACCTCATATAATACTAATCAACTCTATACCTAATTTGAGCCATTACGATTAATTTTTTCAAGTGGCTAAGTTGGCTTGATCCATACCATTTGGGCTTGAGAAGGCTAAATCCAAAATAAACCCAATTAAATTGAAATTAAACTCATCTAAACACATTTGAAATTCAATTGAATGTGATTGAACCTTGATCACAATCCAATTAAGTTTAACTATACTTAATTGGCCCTAAACCCAAGTTGGCCTATTTGAACCCTATAGGGCCAAAATTCAATTCAATGTGATCTAAGACAAATTGAATCAATCCATGCCTCATGATCATTGTAAACACTTAATTGAGCATTTTAATTCACTCCAAACCATTCAATTTCATCAATTGGTTCAACTATCTCAACTTGACCCATTTGACCTAAAAGGTTCAAATGAATCAAAATCAACCTTGTCCAAATTAATTGCAATCAAACCTATCAATTAACCCCAAACTTGTCATTGAATATCTCTTAACATTCATTTGTCCCCAATTGAACCTAACCAAGCCAATTGGCTCACTTGACCCAATTTGGACTAAAAGACCAAATTGAGTCAAAATTCAACTCTAATTGGACCAAATCAACTCATCTATTCTCTTCTAAAATGATTTTTGATCTTGATCAATCATCCAATTGTAACCAATTAAAGCCACAATTTATCCACTTAACCGAAGTTGACCTAATTTACCTAAAGGGCAAAATTTGGCCAAAACTCATTCTAATCCAAGTTGATTACAACTAATACCTCCAATCAATCACAAATTAATTATTGAATACTCTCCAATCATCAATTGAAGCCAATTCGATCAAACCAACCCAATTAACCTATTTATACCAATTTGACCTAAATGATCAAATTGAACTAAAACCTATTCTAATCCAAATCAATTCAATCAAATACTTCCAATCATTCTTAAATGATCAATCAAACATTATTTAACCCCTCACCTAACCCAATTTGGTTAATTTGACCAAAATGATCAACCTAGCCCAGTTAACCCAAATGAACCCCTATGAATCATATAAAATACTTCAAATTGAATCAAACTAATTAGATATGGTCATTTGAACCAATATATTTCAAATGGCCATTTGAATCTGATCCACTAGCTCTTAACCTAGTTTGGTTAATTGCTCAACCTAACCCATTTGAACCCAAATTGACCTACATAGGATAAAACTAAGCCAAACCTAACCAAACCTTGGATGGCTCATTCTTAGGGACCTGTGAACCCAGCTTGACCCAAAATAAGTGAACTAAGGGTTCCAAATAAGACAAAATCCCCATTTGGAAGGCCTACCTACTCTTTTAGCCCATGGTAGTAGAACCTAACCAAAGGCTATTTCGGGTCCTTGACTAAGGGGAGCACCTTCTCCCCTTGGTTGGCCATTAGTCTACCTCAAAAGAGGTGTACACTCTATGTCAGGCAACCGTGCCCTCAGCCACTCAAGTATTTCCACCTCACAAGTCTCCTACCATCTCTGGCCACCTACATAGGCCGGATGGTTACCAAAAATTGAATTAATCCCATAACTTCGCTCATTTAGGGAGGAGATATATTCCTCCCCTTGTATTCTACATGCACTATCACTAGATCCCAAGCATTAGTCCCCAAGCTTCCTAGAGCCTCTCAAGCACCTAATTGTTGACCAGATCAACCCCACCTCAAACATGAGCCTTCTGTCCATCCAACCTAACAAAAATTCCACCAAATCTAATTGAACTTTTCCCACACCTTCCTTACACTTAGGTGAACCAAAATGAATCAATTCTTACACCAAAAGTCCAAGTTTGATCAAATTCTAACGAGCAGTGGTGAAGCTTGGTCTCGGGAGCAATTGACAAGGAGGCAAGGGATGATCTTCTCAGCAGGGCTTCACCTTGAAAGGAGAAGTTACCTTAATTAATAGACCATCGATCTTTAGCTTTGGTGAGGAAATCCTTTTAAACCATTGTTCTAGCCACTTAAGTTGGTCTTTTGTAAGAAAAATTGTATGTGGCATAAATCAAGCTATAAGATCCCTTTAGAACACTTTTAGATCAATTTGGAGTTGAAACTACCATCAAATGAACTCTAGTGAAGCTCAGATCGAGTGGTGAAAGGCAAACAGTGTCTGTCTCTCTTTGCAAGATGATGATGGATCATCGACCTTCCATTGCATGATTAAAATAGACGATCGTAATTAAATCTGTTAGAAATTTTGATTTAAACTATGGGATTAATCTCTGTCATTCGATCTATGATGAAATGACTGAGGAGAAAGCACGTCTACTATAGATAAGTCATCAGCCACATGAAATGATTTAAGTGACCAATCCCATGGCACTATGTGGAAAGCACCGTAGCACCGACTATGTAAATGGATTAATTAGGGTTTAAAATATAATTTAATTAGCCAAAATATTAAAAATCATAACTAATTATAGAAAAATTTTAAAAATATAAATATACTCATTTTGGAAATCTTAGATAGAGGATAATTATGAAATAAAATAAAATCTTAATTTTTGTTAAGTGAATAGTGCTTAATTAGGATTTGAAATTTCACTTAATTAACTTAATTAAGCCATAATTACATGGAAAATTAAGAAAATTGGTGTAATCACTCCTTGGGATGACCTCTGCATCCCATAATTTTCTTAAGATTATTTGTTAAGAAATTTGAGAAATCTTGATTTATAAACACTAATTAAGCATTTTATGCATTTATTAATTATTTAAAATTAAGATAATTATAAAAATAATTATATAAACTTAATTAAACATTAAGATAGTAAGGTTTATCTAAGGGATTAATTGGGACCCCTAGTTCTAATATTTCTAAATATCATCCTAATAAGCCTTTAATTAATTAATTTACCTAGAATTTAGAAAAATCATAATAATTAGAATAGTTCATAAAAAGATTTAACCAAAGCCTCTTCGTGCTTAACTAATAAAGAGGTTTTCAATAAAATCAAGATTCTTGATTAGTTTGGGGCATTTTGAGTGCAATTGATGATTTTGGATTTTCCTTCTTTATTTAATTAATAATTGATTATGAGCTTAATTACATTAGAATTTTAGGGTATATTTATTGCATGTTTATGCATTTTCAATACTTTCATCATAGTTTTTTGTGCTCATGTTTAAGTCTAAATTAAATTTAAAGGCTCTTTTAAGGTTTAATTGATTGATTAATTAATTAATTAACATTAATTAATTCGTAAAAATTAGCTAAATCACCCTTAAATTACTTAATGAATAGAAATGAGCTAAGGGGTGACTTTAATAATCTCATCTCCTTTTTAGGATTAAATGATTAAAATCCCTAAAATCAACCTTTAATAAACTTGATTAGGCTTAAAGGTGCTTCTCTTAATGTGAATGTCCTTAAAAATTAATGAACCAAATGAGCTATTTGTTGATGTTTAATTACTTTGCTTAAGTTATTCATAAATTTTTTGTGTTTCATTTATTCATGCATCCATATTCCAAAAATAAAAATAAAAATAAAAGATTATATTAATTGCATGCATTCGAATTAAATAGTGTGGTTATTATCACTAGTAAATTTTAAATTATTTTCTCAATTAATAGCTATTAATCTAAATATAAATTAATATAAATAATCAAAACTTAATTCTAATTCTTACATGTATGAGCTATGATTTGAAAGGTATATAGTCTAGAAATCTGAGGTCATAAGGCTACTGGTCCAAAGAAGGTTTTGATACCTCCTCTATTATAATAATGACACTTACCTTGAGATTAGTAGTAAATTACATATTAAAGATAAATTATTTTTAATTAACAAGTATATAGTCTGGATATTCTGAGAACATGAGACTTTAAGTAGCCCTAATGGGGTTTCTAATTACCTCACTTCCTTTCAACAATGACATATACTTATATAAATTTAATATATGTATGTGCATGTATATGCATAAAATTAAATTACTTTTTTCTATAAAAATTCATGCATCATATAGCCATAACTTATGCCAAATATTAACAATTGAAAATATACTGATTCATTCGTGCATCAAGTGTGAAATAATTAAATGATATATATATATATATATATATATATATATATATATATATATATATATATATATATATATATATATATATATATATATATATATATATATATATATATATATATATATATATATATATATATATATATATATATATATATATATATATATATATATAATTAAAGAATAATTAAGTAAAGTTAAGAAAATATCATTAAGTTAACTATGCTTTGGTTTTATTAATCTTAAGATGCCTTTTACATTTAAGATAAGCCTCTTTAAGCCAAATACAAACATATATTTTAATACAAAATTTATAACACTTCATTAGTCCAACCTAAGGTCAACGATTTAGGTGGGTTCTAACCCCCCCACCCTTTCTTCCTAAGCCAAGACTAAATCCAAAAAATAATGAAATTAATTGTCTAGGTCTGAAAAAAATTTTAAATTATAAATCATGTAAAGTGTAATCCCCCCTAATAAAAGGCTTAAATATTCTTCATTAAAAAATTTCAAACATTAAAGTCTAGTCCATGACATACTAAACTAAGCCATAGAACATACATTAGAATGTTAAATTACTGATCCTAATGTTAGGTTAGGTCAATGTTTTGTTGTAGATTCATGCTTTATTTTGTGATGTAATATTTAGACTTGATGTTAAGATTGATTGTGCGTCGTTTGGATGTTACGATGGCATTATACTAATGATATTTTCTATAGGATTTATGCTTAAGTGATCGTCATAATAAAAATTATAAATGCTTCTTGCTCACAGGTATTGTTTAAGTCCTTAAGCATAATCCACTAGAACATGTGTGCTTGGTGATCCAAGACAGGGTATTAAGCCCAAATGTATGAAACATAACGGCTTGGTATGAATGTATGTTAAGCTAACTTCTATTTCACAGGTGTAGCTAGATTTTATTTTATAAAAATATAATTTTTATAATAAGATTAAAGCTATGGGGTTTAGGATGAGAAATGGCTAAAAGGCATAGACCTAGGGACCTGTAATAAGCATAAACCCATGATGTTAAGATAAAGAATTGAAGAGCCTCATAGCTTTATTTTCATTTATAAATTAATTGTAATATGAGTTGTGTAATGTTAGAGCTTGGATACCCATCTCTTCTATTTTCTAAGGTGTACGGTGGTATTAGGCCACACTGCCCTTTTACTCTTAATCGATAATGTTTGAACTCTTCCGCTTGATTCTTAAAAATTACCAATCCTTTAACATCAAACTTTAAAATATTTGAAGACATTAGTTGGCTAGTTTAATTGAGAGTATTCTTAAGAAATCCCCATTTTCTAAAATGTAATTAACTATGGGGAATTGTCTCCATAGGAAATTAAAGAACCCTACTTTACTTCATCCATGTAAAGTAGAGTAAAGATCTCTAGTATACATGACCCATTTGTTTTAGGAGTCCTTATTTGATGATTGAGACTATTGTAGAGTGATATTCCTACCTTTGAAGTAGTATATCATTCCTTAATATCATTTGATCATTTCAATAAGTACCCTCTAAGATGTGTGGTGTCTCTATGAACATCCAAATAAAAAACAACATAAACATGAAAACATAATTTTATCAATGAAACTTGCTTTCAAGTACAATTATCGATAATATTTTTTCAAATAAATCCCATTGATAGGAAACATTAGGTATTATCTTTTATGGTTAATCACTTAATATGACCCACATTGAAAGGCCTTTTCTATAATATATGGCCCATCCCACATAAGTTTAAATTTCTCTCTTATCTTGTGATGGGCAAAAATTGGTCTCCTAACCTGAAAAGTTCTTGGATGGATCAACTTATCATGACCTTGAACCATCCATAGTTTGTACAACTCAAGATTTTGTAAGAATGGAGATGCCTCTCCTTAAGACCTTCAAGTTCATCTAATTGAAGCATTGTATTATGCTCAATTGTAATCTTATTGCTACCTATAATCTTAAGTGATAGGAGTTGTACTTCTAATGGAAGAATTATCTTGAACCAATACACTAAGGCAAATGAAGCGAACTGAGTTAGAGTTCGATATGTGCTGTGGTATGCCCATAAGGCTTCAACTAACTGCTTGTACCACTATCATTATTATCATTAAGTATCTTCTTCATGATTTGGACAAGAGTTTTGTTGAAAGCCTTTGCCAACTTGTTGGTGCAAGGGTAATATATGATTGAGTACCTCCATTCTATGACATGTCGCTTTGTGAAGTTGTTAATTTTTGTACATTTAAATATAGTACCATTATTGAATATAATTCATTCAAGCATGTTAAATCTATATAAGATATGATTCTTGAAGAACTAGAGGATGTGGTTAGCTTTTACCATTTATAGAAATAATCTATAATTGCAAGAATGAAGTGATGACCTTTTGAGGAAAGAGGGTTGATTGGACCCATAATGCTAGTGCACTAACACTCAAATGGTCATGAGGCTATAGTTGGGTGGAGGATGTTAGGTAGTTGATATAAAATCAATCGTGCACCTAACATTGGTGACAATAATCGACTACATCCATGCAATATGTGATTATAGCAGGCCAATAGTATCTTAGTTATTTGATCTTTGCTTTCATTTTAGAACCGATTGATTGCTCCAAACTATCTCAAATGTACCTTAATCATAATTTAATGAGCTTTATCTTTATTTAAGCATCAGAATCACATGTGATTATTATTACATCATCATAATCAATATGTTTTGATGTTGCATGCTAGACCAATGAACATGAATTTGATACACTGATGTAGATAAGATGGTGTCATCTTATTTTTATGTAAGTGGTCTTCCTAGTAAAGCATTGAAGGATGTAGGTCTATGATGTAGAACTTTGCTTCATTCTTCAAGTCATCAATTTACGGTAATTATGTAATTGAGCCTAAGGCTCTCTCACTTTGTTCATTGAATTTTTTTAATATCATATTATCAAAACTAAGTATAGTGATGTCAATCCTTAAATAGGCAAGTGTTCTTAGACTCATGATATTGACTGATACACCTAAGTCAATAAGTACTCTGATCAATCTAAAGTTGTATATATTTATTAAAATATATAGGGTTATTGTAATCAATAGGTCAATAAGTACTCATGATGCTGACCATATATGTCTATGAGTTGAAGTTGAACCCTCAGGGGAAACTTGGAAAGCAAGGTTAATGATGAGAGGGGTAACAGGTAATGGAGAGAATGTAAGAAGAAGGCCCAATTGTATTACCTTTTAAGTAGTCTTAATTCAAGATGAGAGAATTCCTTTGCTCTAAAGGGAAAGAAAAGAATAAAGTTAGAGAGGAGAGGATCCTGGGCTAGAATTCTCTCTGATATTAACTGAATAGAACCCCAAACCCAACCCCACCATCTTTTTATAATGTTTCGGGCGAGTAATATAGAAGATGAGTATAATAAAGTTGATTGAGTACACAAAAAAGATTCACCTTGACCTGAGGTGAGTGTTCATTGGTGAGTGATGAGCCTTGCAGCATGTGAATTGACTTGATTCATATGTGACTACTCTCCCTGCTTTGAAGAGAATTATTGAACTTAAGTCATTTTGGGTTGATTGTTCTTTGCTCACCCCCTATAGCTTAGTCTTTGTCCATATGGTTGACGCCATGTTCCTTCCTCTAATTTTTTATGTGCTCTCCATGCATATGGTGAGTTTTAGCATTTGGAAAATTTACTTATTTTGGCTATACATTTAGCTTCCTGATTAATTTGCTAGAGGTAACTCATGAAAAGAAAAGAAGAATAAAAAATTAATTAGCTCATAATAAATTTTGAAAAGCAAAGAGAATCTTTTATTAAATGTTACATTACCTTTGATTGGGTTCACATTAAGCATATAAGGAGCTTAGCTTCTCTGAAAAGTTTTACTAGATCTTTTATTTGTAACTAAAGATATGCTTCTTTTTTACTATTAAGTTTCTAGTTGCTAGTAGAATACATATACTCTCCACAAAATCTAAGAGACCCCACAATAATGTTGACTCCTTTGAACTGTGGGCTGGTCTTTAGAAAAACTAAAGAAATCTAAGTAACTAGTGGAGATTATTTCCATTCATTCAACAAAGAGAAGTTTCTCTAATACCCGATTTCTTTAAAACCATGGTCATTCCTGCCAAGGGTAGCACTGCAGAGGCATCAGCCGAGGTTAGTATTCACCTAGTAAAATAGGAGATTATGTTAGAGGAGGAGGAGGAGGAGTTCGCACCCCTTGTTCACCATAGCAAGGTTGTGGTGAGGAGGCTAATGAAAACATGACTTAGACTAATGCCAAAATTTACAACTTTATAAACCATTTTGACACATTTATTTTGGATCTAGGGCTTGGGATAATTATGCCTATATGTATAATGAAATTAAATCATGGGCTAAATCAATTAGAAGAGGTGTTCTCCACTATAAGGGATAACCCTCAAAGGTCAAGCATATCCCTTATCATGCAAGACTGGAGACCCTCACTATTCAAGATTGGCATAATATGATATGCATGGTTTGATAACATACAACATTCAGCTAAGGGTTTCTAAATATTTTTTTTATTGATTATAGACCTAAGCTTTAAGATTAGATTATGAGTTTATTAAAATTTAGTTATGAATTTTTAGTGAGGATAGAAAATTTAATTTTATCTCAAAGAGCCTACAGCATCAGACCACACATCAAATCATCATACTTTAAGAAACCTATGAAAAGCATGTCATTTCTATTGCACAATCTAAACATAATAATCAAACATATGAATTTCATAAAAGAATAAGAGGCTGGTGTGGTCGAGTACCACCGTACACCTAAAATATAAAAGAAATTGGATAGTCAAGCTCTACACTTATACAACTCAGATTATAATAGAATATTACAATTACAATGAATGCTATGGGGGTCTTTAATCTCTTATACTTCTTTCTTTCTTTAGATTGGTTTACTCCAAGCTTCACAGGGCCTGCCAGGTCTTTGCCTTCTAGCCACTGCTCATCCTAAAACCCATAGCACTAATCCTAATCCTATTTCAAAAGTTACATATTTATAAAAAAAATGAAATCTAACTACACCTGCAAAATAGATGTTAGTTAAACAAACATATAATCCAAGCAATTATATTTTATATATTTGGACTTAGCACCCTACACTTGGGTAGCCAAGCCCACCTATTCTAATTGGACTATGCTTAGGGGCATAAGCAGCACCTGCAAGAATATATTTATATTTACTTATTATTAAAGTGACCCCCTATAGAAAATAACATTAGACTATTAACGACCTAACATCCAATCAACGCATAAATAATTCTAACATCCACTCTAAAACATTACAACATAAAATAACACCACGATATACACCAGCCTAACCTAAAGGCTAGAATTAGTGACTTAGTATTCTAATGTGTGCTAAGGTTTAGTGTGGTGTGTCTGATTAGGCTTTGGGAGTATGATTATCTAAAGTTTAGAATTATTTAAGTTAAATATTACAGGAGGTTCCACTTCAAATCTTTGAATGAATTGATTAATTTTTATTTATTTATTTATTTATTTGTTTATTTCATTTGATGCCTACTTAATTATCTAATTATTATGAAGAGAAGAAAGTGGGGCATCCCTATCCTACATTGCTTTATAAGGGAATATTATTATGACTTTGGTTCCTTCAGAGAATTATTTATTAAGTATTTTTATTAAACTAGGTTTGGGTTAGTCTTAAGGGATCTTATTCAAACATGAAAGGCAACTCAAGATTAATAAAATTGAATCACCATTATATGGATAACATTCCACCACTTCTTTCCATCATTAATAGCATACACATTTCTTCATTTTTGTTATTCATGATATTTGATTTAATACACATATTTATACATACATTATATATTGGTATTTTTGCACACTTGAATGATCATTAATGCATGTATTTTGGTAGAAAAAAAGTTTTCATTCTTACTTAAGCATATGTAGACATGTATTATAGATTTAGGCAAGTATGTACCGTTGTTAAACTAGAGAAGTGAGGTTATCTAAGATTTCCTTGGGGCTACTTAAAGCCTCGTATTCCTAGGATGTCCAAACTATATACTTATCAAATTAAATATATGTAAACATATACACAAGCTAAGGGATGAAATCATGCAAATATTATATAATAGCAAATCCTTTTATTCATGCAAAACTTAGTGACACGAAGAGCAAAGGTTAATCTCTAATTCTAGCACATGAATACATATAAATGAAATTAAGCAAGCATGTGCCATTGTTAAACTAGGAAAGTGAGGTTATCTAAGACCTCCATGGGACTATTTAAAGCCTCGTGTTTTGAGATGTCTAAACTATATACTTACCAATTCAAATGTATGTAAACATGTACACGAAATGTAAATATAAAATAAAATCTTTACTATTTTTGAAATTATAACTTAATTTAAACTTTATTGAATATTTATAACCAACATTAACTTATATTTTTCATCATTAGCTTATAGTTTTGAAAATAATTTAGGATTTATTAGTGATAATAGCTACACCTTATAATAATATTTATCCAACACATGCAACTTAGATATAACCATGTTCTTTTGATTCTCTTCCTTTTCTTTTTTTTTTTTGAAAACATGAACATATGACACAAATTGCATGCATATTTATGATGCTTGAAAAGAAGTAATTAAACATTGCCACATAACATATTCAATTACATTAAGTTTTAAGAACAATCAAGCCAAACAAATATTCTTAAGGCCAACCAAAATTCTTATGAAATTTGATTTTGGTGTTTGAATTATTAAAACCTAAAGAGGAGAGATGATACTTAGTATTTAACCAATCCATTTTGGTGATTTAATATATTTAAGGAAAGCAATTAAATAGATTTTTATGACTTGATTAGGCTTAAACCATTAAGCACATTCATTTGATTACCCTTCCCTAAGCCTCTTTAATCTAATTAACTACTTGATCATGAGCCTTCAATCATATGCTTTTTAGGAAAGTAAAATTTGCAATGCATCTAAAGGGATCTAATGCAATTAGGCTCATGCTTAAGAGTTAATTGGGTTAAAGAAGAAAAGAATCTAATTTAAATACTCTTATGATTTTCCCATACCAATGAGTCAACCATAATGTCATTAACAACTTTATGTTATTAAATACATAAAGGGAAACTAATGAATCATACTTGAATTATCTAAACCAAACATTAATTTTGTTTGACTTCCTTTTAATTTTTTTTTACTTCCATTTTTATCATTACTTTTTTTAATTAATCCCTAATTATCACATATGTTAATTAACCTTCCGAAGAGATACATTTGAAAAAAATAATTAGGAAAAGGGTCTTAATTACTTCTCCTCACTATTTCCACTATTCATAATGATTAATTATCATTATTATTCAACTATTTATCAATCTTAATAATTATTATATTACTTAATGAGGGTGATTAGGATTGAAATTCTAAATTCTTTAAAATTCATGGAAAATAATTTCAAGGAAATTATGGGAGGCAGAGGACATCAAATGGAATCATCCCACCAAATTTGGAATTAATTAGCTAAGTAATTAACCTTAATTAAGGTAATTAGCCTAAGCTTCAAACTTTAATTAGGCCCTATTCACTAGACATAAATCAAAGAATTTATTTTTCTTAAATTCTCCTCTATCTAACCTTTTCCAAAATAGGTTTATTTATACTTTTTTATTTTCTTCAATTAGTTATGATTTTTTAAAGTTTTGACCAATTAATTATATTTTTAAGGCATAATTAATCCTTTAAGCTATCAGCGCCATGTGAACACTAACGTGGCAGCGCTTTCCACCCATGGTATTGTTTTCTTAAATCATCCGGTGCGGCAGCTAACCCAGCAGTGGCGGACATGATTTCTTCCTGGCCATCTGATCTCGAATTGGACAGTCGAGATTAATCTTGTGATTTCATAGGGATTAAATCAAGATTTATAGCACGATTAATCATGGTCAATCATTTTAATCACATGGAATAAATGGCCGATGATTTGTCATCCCAAGAGCCAAAAGATGGACACCGTCCGCCTTTCATCGCTCAATCTAAGCTTGCTAAAGCTTGTTCAATAGTGAAATCAATTTCAAAATGATCATGGAATGAATCTAAAGGGATCCTATGGTGGAAATCACATGAAAATATATTTTACTTTAAAAAAGACTAACGTCTAGTGGGGAAACAATGGTTGCCAAATTTTTACTTCGCTAGAGCTATAGACCATTATTCTCATAGAGGTAGCTTTGTCTTGAAGAGATGAAGCCCTATTGAGAAGATCATGAGCTGCCTCCCCATCGATTGCTCCGTGGACCAAGCCCCATCGTGAAGCTCATTGGAGTTGGTCTAGGGACATCTTTCGATGGTCAAATCTCTCAGAAAATGATTTGTTTTGGCTCACCGAGTGAGGTAAAGGTGTGGGAGGTGTGGGAAGAGTTAATTTGGGTTTGGTGAAGAATTTAGAAACTTAGATGGATGGAGCTCTAGGTTTGATCGGGGCTAGTCTGCTGAGTGGAGCATGAATAGCTTCGAGAGGGTATGGGATTATGCAAAATGCTCAAAGAAATATGTGTGTTGAGTTTGAATCCATGAGGTAGAGTAAACTCTCATCTCCAGATGAACTAAGGGTTGAGATTGGTTCAATCTTTAGCAGCCGTCCAGCTGGGGCAGGTGACTGCTAAGGTGGCTGAGAGAGTGTAGTGGCATGGCATGGGGTGTACCCTCCCTTAGATGGACCAATGGGTTTCCATGGGTGAACTCACCCTCTCATGGCCAAAGGTTAAGCCCAACAGCCTTGGGTTAGTTGGGACAATTGTCCTCTTCTCCAAGAATAGCCAAGGTAGCTACCATAGGGTAAGGGGTGGAGAACCCACCCAAATGGGATTTTATCCCATTTTTGTGGCTTGGTTCAATGGGTTTGACCTAAACCGGGTTCACTATAGGTTGGGCCCACTTGGACAAGCCCGTCATGACCCAAGGATGAGTCATTCCAAGTTTTGTTGTGTTTAGGCTTAGTTTAGTTGGGTTTGGTTCAATTTGACCCATATGGGTCAAATGTGTTCAATTTGGATAAATTGACTAATTTGATCAAATTGGTTAAATTGGGTTGAATGAAGGGTTGTTCAATGTTTGATTAATCATTTGGGAATGATTGTAAGTGTTAGTTTGAATTTATTTGGATTAGAATAAGTTTTAATTTAATTTAATCTTTTAGGTCAATTTGGGCTAAGTAGGTCAATTGGGGTGGCTTATTCAAATTGGCTTCAATTGATGATTGTAGGTTTTTCAATAATCAATTTATGATTGATTAGAGGCATTGGTTGCAATCAGTTTGGATTAAAATGAGATTTGGTCCAAATTGGCTCTTTAAGTCAATTTGGTCAACTTGGGTTAAATGATCAAATTGGCTTGATTTTACCCAATTGATTATAATTGGGTTATCAAAGATGATCAATAATCATTATGGAAGGGATTGGATGAGTTTATTTAATCAATTTGGGTTGGATTGAAGTTTAATCAAATTGATCATTTAGGTCTCATTGGGTCAAGTGAACCAATTGGGTTGATTAGGTTGAATTGTGATGAGTTGGTGTCAATTAAGTGTTGATAGGGGTTCAATGATGGATTTAGAGTTTATAAGTGGCTTTGATTATAATTTATTTGGGCTCAGTTAAGTTTTGGCTCATTTGAACCCTTTAGTTCAAATGGGCTAACTTAGGTTGATCTCTTTTCTTTGGTTCAATTGGCTTGATTGTAAGTATTCGCATGGCTTGAAATGATCCAATGAATAATTGGAGAGGTTGAGAAAATTAATTTGGACTTAGTTTACTTGAACGACTTAAGTTATGGAATTGTGATGGGGGTTAACTTGGTTCAAGACCCAAGTTAACCTGGCTTGGAGCTTAGATTAGAAAACCAAATTCAAGAAAGATCAATTGAGTAGGTTTGAGGTTGGTTATATATTTAATTATCAATTTATGAATGATTGTAAGCATTGGTTTGATTAAATTTAGGTTAGATTATGTTTTGGTTCAATTTGACCCTTTAGGAAAATTGGGCTAAGTGGGTTAATTGGTTAGGTTAACCAAATTGGGCTTAATTGATCATTAAATTTTGTTCAACAATTAATTTAAGATTGATTACAGGTGTTGGCTTAGATGGTGTTTTAGCTTAATTGGGTCATGTAGGGTCAAATATGTCTTTTGGTCAATTTGGGTTAATTGGCCAAATTGAGTTCAATTGAAGGTTATGAAATGTTTAATATTGTATTTAGAATATTTTGAAATAATTAGTTTGGCTCAATTTTGTCCAAAGAATTGAAATTAAGTTTTGGTCTTAAAGGATCCAATTGTGTCAACTTGTGTTGTTGACCCATTAGTTGGGTATGTAATAGGTCGAATCCTGCATTTAGAATGATTGTATGGTTATGGGATAGTTCAATTTGATTTGGATAAGTTTAGTTTGGTTTGGATAGACTTATGTCAAATTTTTTTTCATGAAGGTTTCAATTAGGTTGGCTTGGGTTGGATGAGTCCATTAACCAAATTGTACTCTAATTAGTCTTCAATCAAGTTTGAATGATGTTTGTCATGGTTTAAGAAAAGTTAATTTCAAGTAGCATGGATTAATTTTGGGTTTAGCCCCTTTAACCCAAATGGGTCAAGTTGGGCCAATTGAGTTGATTAGTCAAATTGAATCCTAATTGGGTGTGATATAGGTTGTGTTTAAAAATAAGATTCATTTATAATCAATTTGGCTTAAAGTGTCAAGATTTAGGGTAGTCGAGCTAAGTGAATCCACTAGTCTAACAAGGGTCTAACCATATGGTTGATTCCTATGGGTCTTTGGGCTTATTTGGGTTTCAACTAGATCACTAAATGTGTCATAGTGTCTAAGTTAAGGGAAACTTAAGTGCCTAAATTAGATCCTAAGTCTAAGGAGAGATAGGTGCCAACATATCATATCCACATTTCTTATAGACTTATCGTCACCTTAGACAAAACCCAATCACACATATATCAAAGACCCTTGACTCCAAATGGGCTAATTAACCCATTTAACCCAAGTTAACCCATTTGACCTATTTAGGTCACCATGACCAAAATCTTGACCAAATATAAATTAATTTGAACCAATCAATCACATACATCCAAAACACCAATCATACCCAAATCACACCCAATTGAAGTCTATATTAACCAGTTGACTCAATTAACCCAATTTGACTTATTTGGGCCTAAAGGGGCTAAAGTTAAGATTAGCCTAAACTATTTTAAATTAATCCTTTTTAAATCATCCTAAACACTATTTGAACTTGATTGAAGCCTAATTAGGATTATATTTGGCCAATTAGCTCACCTAGCTGAAGTTAGCCCAACTAAACCCTAAAGTTATTTAGTTCTTAATCACTTTACACATTCATCCTTAAACACTATCAACATAGGTTTGTCATCATCAAAAATGGAAAGATTGTTGACTCCATTAGCCTTATTGCTTATGCAATTGATTTTTATGATAGCAAATAAATGTTTGGATGGTTCTATTTCAAGTGTTCCAGGAAGCTCACCAGAAAACTCAGGCAAAATTAGAAAGTCAAGATCAGCTAGATAACAATAATTTGAGAATCTACATAGCTTATGCAATAATAAGATAAATAAAATCTAAATAATATTAAATTAATGATTTAAATAATTTCATATTATTTATTTGAATTATTGAATTTTTTAAAATTTTATTTGCATGATATTTTAAATTATTTTTTGATTTATCCTTTTTGGATAATTTAAGAAATTGCATGAGATTAATCCTTATCTATTATGTTTTAAAGTTAGTTGGATTTATTTCACATTTTATTAAACTATTTTCATGCTTGGTATTATTTATTTCCATTTATTTTTACATGAGAGTGATATTATTCTTGAATTATCCATATTATTTATTTTCTCTCTCTTATCCATTACTTTGTCTATGATATCAAAGTTATCTTCCCAATTTAATTTTGGCCAAATTGTTTGATGATTTTGGGATGAATAATATAATGTGATTTATTTAATTTAATACCATACTATTTTCTCTCATTTTATGGAATTTCAAATTTTAAAATTATTTGAAATTTAAATTTGAATACTTTGAAGTTCAAATTTCAACTTTCCTTTATTTATTTCCAAAAATGATATATTTCTTTTTGGAAATGGTTGGCTGACCCTATCATTCTTTAATTGAAATAATTTGAATCTATTTGAATTAAGTTAAGTTAATTCATACTAAAATTCACAGAACCTTATATTTATACAATTTCATCTTTTAATTTTCTCTTAATGGAAACTTTTGGTGTGCCCCCATTTTTATTTATTTTTATTGAATTAATTAAAAAAGCTTCTTAAATTTATTCATCATTATTTACATGTGATTAATTGCATTAAATTAAGATTGGTCAATTTTGGAAGTGATTTGGCCAAAATTCTTGTTTAGATAAGATCTAATTTTTAATTCTTGCCTTTCTTATTCAATCTAATTTAGTTAACTTAATATATCATATCATGTTGCATTAAATCTTGATTGAATCCCAATTTGAACATGTTTGATCTACCATATTTTTAATTTAAATTCAAATGAATTTGAATTGATTCCCTCTTGAATTTATTTACCTTATTGAATTAATGTTAAATATGATAAGCTTATTAATTATATCCTCTCTCTTGCCTTAGCTAACTACCCATATTCAAAAAACTTAAATTGAATTTAATTTTAAAACATGTAATTCATTATTCAAAGTTTAATTCTTTTCCGAAATAAATTTTTCCTCTCTTTATTCATGCTTGGCCAAAAATCTTTGAATTTATTCTCTTGATTTTACTTGATTGCAATGATTAATTTCCTTCTCTCACCCCCCCCCCCACACTTCTTATTTAGATGTATGCAATTTGAATTTGAAATATTTCAAATTATTTGCATGTGCCAATTCTTCAAAAATCAAACTCCTACCTTGTATGGCTTTCCCTCCTATTTTTCTCATACTTGGCCAATCAACTTATCTATTTAATGAGGTCAAGGCTTAACTATTTCTTTCTTCCTTCTCACTAACTTGTTCGAACTATTGCAATTTGAATTCTTGAAGAATTTCTCTTGATTCAAGTGATTAAACTCTCTTCTCACCATTATTCTCTCTTTGGCTGAAACCTTGCCTAAGATTTTGTATCATTTAAGGTGACATTGGTCTCTCTTTCTCACTAATTTCCTCTTAGCTAAGACCTCCTTAAGGTCTTTGATTAGAGCAAAGTGCAACTTCATCTACTCCTTCATTGCTTCCATCTTGGCTGAGACATAGCTTGAAGATCTTTAAAGGTTTTGTGTTTGAGATTATCTCCTCACTTCTCATTTTCATCAATCATCAAGTGGAGACTCTCTTCAACCTCTTTCAAGATTTATTCAAGAAAATTGAAGGTTCAAGATAAAGTCAACTTTTTTTATTATTATACATCAAGACCTGAGTAAGAACTTTTATTTTCATTTCAATACTTTGAATTTGTTATTTTATTGGCTTCCCTTTGAATAAAAAAAGATTCATATGTTTTAAAGGTCCTACTCTTCCTTAGTCTCTTTTCATTTATAAGTCAAGTAATTTGAAAGTATTTTTTTGATTACTAGTTTTGATTTAATAATTTCTTTATTTTAAAAGGTTTTATTTTATTTAAGTGATTTGAAATTTTATTATTCACTTTCTCTCCTAAATATTTAAGTTTATTGCTTGTATTTGAATAAAAAGTTTTATTTGCTTTATTGTCAAAATACTCTCTTGATCTCTTTTCATTATTCCTTCAAAAGATTTGAAGAATTTCTCTTTGGATTGATTGAATTTTCTTTTTTACTTTCATAAGGCTTTCATACCCTTAGAAATCTTGAATATTATGTTTTGAAAAGTCATTCATTACATTATCTCAAATTCATTTAAGAATATAACATAAACTTGAGCTCTTTTTCTTAATTATCTTAATATTATTTCATTGAGATTTAAGTATACAATTATTTTAAAATTTAAGAGTTAGATATTTCAAATTGTATCTTTTTCTTCTTCTTTTGAACTTGTTGTTAGAGTTGTACTTACCCGATGAAGGAAAGAATGGAGTTGGGGTTGCACTTTCCCGATGTAAGAAAGTATAGGAGATTAGGTGTAATCTTTTTTTATTAATGAATTACTAGTAATGGTGACTAGGTGTGGACATGACAACCAATTTTAAAAAAAATCTCTATGCCTCATATCTTTTATTTTCTGCTCTTTTGTTCATTTGCTTAGTTGCTTGTTTATTTGTTATAAAAAAAAGGTTTTTACAACTAAAATTCTTATAAAACTACAAATTAAAATTTTAATTAAAAACTTCTTAAATACCAAATTACCCCCCTCTTGGGTGTCATAGCATTTTTACATAAAACTTAATTAAACCAAAATTGAACCTAACAAACACCTACAATCAATCTCTAATTGATATTGAACACAAATAAATGATCAATTAAACCCAATTTTGTCAATTTTCCCAATTTACCTAACCTACCCCAATTTGACCTAAAAGACCAAATTGAGCCCAAACTCAATCCAATCCAGATTGAATCAAACTAGTGGCTACAATCATTCTCAAATTGATTATTAAACACATCCCAAGAATCAATTGAGTCTAATTTGTCCATGTTGACTCACTTAACTGAAATGAACCTATAAGGACCCATATGAGCCAAAACATATCTTAGCTCAAACTAGGACAAGCAAATTATCACAATATATTTCAAATCATACCCAATAGACCCTTGGGACCAATTTGGTCAATTAGTCAACTTAACCCAATTAAACTCAAATTGACCTATATGGATCCAATTAAGCCAAACCAAATAAATTTGGTATGACTCACCCTTAAGCTCCATTAGACCTGCCCAAGTGAACCCAACCCTTAGTGAACCTGGTTTAGCCCAAACCAAGTGAACCAAGGGTCACATTAAAGATAAAATCTCAAAATAGCTAAGGTAGCACCTCTAATTTATTTTAAGCTCACCCCAGCTAATTGAGCAAAGGTTGGTTTGCTCAACTATTGACCAAGGTGAAGTCTCCTTCATCTTGGACAGCCCTTGGTTCACCAATCATGGGTTGTTTAATTCACCTCAAGACATAAAACTTCCTTAATTACTCAAGGAAGTCCACCTCATCAGTCCCATATCAAAATAAGCCCTTCCTACTGCCTAGCTTAGTACCCATGCTTAAACCCATTATAAATAGTGGTTCACATCGGATAAACTCTATACCTCCTTTCAAACTTGTGAATTACACACAACACCATCATAGAATCCCTAGAGAGAATCCTAGAGCCCATTTCACAATGTAGTTTAGGTGACACCCACTATAGGAAAACTGGCTTTTATCATTGGAATTTACAATGAACTAGTTTGTTGAAATTGCTAAAAGAATTACTCATGGATTTTCAACAAGATCCATTTCTGATGGAAATTCTCACCAAAATAAATATCACCATCACATTCACTTAAAGTCAAACTTTTTTGGCAAAATTTCACCAGAAACCTATTTAAAAAACACAACACTCCCCCTCACACAGCTTCTAAAATTTATATATCTCACACTTACTTTCCTATTTGAAGGTAGATCTATGATTGTTTAGCTTAGGATTTTTATTTTAGTTAAAATGTAGATTTAAGATTTTTGAGAAATATATTTTACAATTGCTTTAAATGTTTAATTATGCATTGTGTGATTTCAAATTTTTTTGCAATGAACATATATCAATAATTTTGCAATGTACACCAAAATTTTATACATGGATTGTAAAAAAATTCTGTTACATTAAAAAAAAAAAGTTCTAGTTTGCATTGTGTGATTAAATTGATATAGGCTAAAATGATGAAATTTTTTATAATTAGTTAAAAGATAAAAATTATAATTTCATAGAATTATATATATAGTGATCACTATGTTCTAAACTTATCCATACACATTTGTTTTAATAAGTTACAACTTTTAATTCATAATCAATGCAATTGCATAGTGGATATCATTCACACTCTATAATATGGCTCCCCAATAGTCCTTATATACACAAATTATGATTCTCAATTAAGTCAAGAGCTATGAGATTATTACAATCTTCTTATGCCCTGATCAATACTTGAATGGGAGGTAATTATAAGCTTAATACACTATATATCGATTATTTTTAAGTGAACAATTTACATACTTTAGTAGTTTGGTCATATTAAGCCTTGATTACTTGGACATATTTAATTTTATAATGTGTATAAGACATGAATCTCATCCTCACACTTAGTAATTTATATAGCATATGGACCTCCATAATGAACGATCATGGATGTACAATAGATTACATCCATGTAGGAAAAGACTAATTGATGAATTCTCAAATGGCATTGAGCACTGTATCCTCATGGCATCTCAACTTCATGTTTATCTTTAGAAGGAAAGTTTTGATGTCCATGTGTGAGACATAAAAATCAAGCCTAATTAATGACTGATGAACTCAAATTACACTTGTATTAAAGATGGTTTTAGCTAAATTATTGGTTCTGGACTTGACATGGTAGTTTGAGCCACACATTGATGTAGAAGATGGTGCCCTGATGAGTTTTACAACCCCAACTGAATATAATTCAAGAGGCTATGAAGAAATGGTCTTTGACACTATAAGAGCTGAGTTTCCAAGAGTAATAAAAGAGGAACCACCCAACAAAGAAGATTAAAAGTTCTATGATTTAAGGCAGCACAATGACCATTATAAGAAGGTTGTACAAGCCATACTAAGTTGTTTGTGGCTCTAAGAATGCTAAGCATCAAAATTGAATTTAATATGCCTCACAAATATTTTATCAAATTATGGGCTATTGAAATAGAAAAATTCATAAAAAAATAGATATAAAGAGCCTTTATAGAACAAAGAAGTTGGTATCAAAACTAGGTTTGAATTCAAAAAAGGTTGACTACTGTATTAATAATCGTATATTGTACTACAAGAACAATGTGTAGGATGTTGAATGCAAATTATGTGGAGCACTAGGTTCAAGAAATAGTAGAAAATAATATGAATAGAAGGATGTACCCCACAAGCAATTATTCTACTTGTATACTCAACATCTATGGAGACTATATGCTTTCATGCATTTAGCTAAGTACATGTGATGGCACCATGATAGAATAAGTGCACAAATCTCTTGAGTCTTCTAGCATATGGAGAACACTGAAGAATTTTGATCATACTTATCCTAATTTTACAATTAAACCACTAAAATATTAGGCTTAGCCTATGCACTAATGGTTTCACACCATATAATCAATCTATGTCAACTTATTCCTATTGTCCAGTGATAGTTACATCATACAATCTACCTCTAAAGATGTGCATAACCACACTTTATGTTCCTTACTCTAATCATTCCTGGGCCACATATCCCTAAAGAAAATATTGATGTCTTCTTGCAACCATTAATAGATGAGTTGGAAATTTAATGGGGCATTTGTGCAATCACATATGATATTGCTGCAAAGAAGAAATGAAGGTAGCATTGATGTGGACTATTAATGACTTTCTGCATATGGAATGTTGTTAGTGTAGTGCATTGCTTTGAAGTTGGTATGTCCATATTGTTTAAATTTATCAAAGGTACTTACTCTTAAAAATGGTCAAGAAATTCTTAGTTTGACTATCATCATATGTTCCTACTTGTTGATCATCCATTTGAAGAAATAATGATGTGTTCATAAAAAATCAAGTTGAGAAATCCAAGCCACCTCCGAAGTTAAGTGGGGATGACCTATGGAAATTATTAGCTTAAATTCCAACTATAACTAATTCTCCCATATTATCTAAAATTTGTCTTCCAAATTATGGTGTAAATCATTATTTGATGAAAAGGGGTATTTTTTTTATCTAGAAGTCTAATCATATAAGCATAATCTTGATGTGAAGCATATGGAAAAATTTTCTTTGACAATATTTTCAACATAGTGATAGATGTTAGGGGAAAAAGTAAAAATAATATAAAAGTTAAGTTAGACTTAAAGGAGTATTGCTAGAGAAGACAGTGCTGAGAGAGACTACAGTTGGTAGATTCCCCTACGGGTATGCATCTAATTTATGCTGATGTGTTGATTTGAGGATGAGGAAAATATTTGGAATGAATAGCCATGATTTTCATATTTTTCTACAATGCTTACTCCTAGTTTTGATTTAATATTTTACTAGTTCAAATACTAATTCCTCTCATCAAACTCAATCTCTTATTTAAGGAATTGACATCAGTTGAATTAAATATGGAATCCCTTAAGTAACTTGAAGTTAACATTTATAATCTATAAGCTTGAAAAGATATTTTTGCTACTTTCTTTGACTTAATGGAGCACCTACCAATACATCTACCATATGAAGATAGAGTTGGAGGACCAACGCAATATTATTGTTTTGAGAGTATGTATGTCTTATATGCAATAATATTAATTAACTATCAATCTAAGCACATTTATTTTCTAAAAATACTATAGATTCTAGAATAAACTCAAGAGAACTATGAAGAATAAAGCACAGCCTGAAGGCTTAATATGTGAAGGCTATTTGGCTGAAAAGACTATGAATTTCTACTCTTATTACTTTGAATATCAAGCACAGGCAGATGATGTGAAGAACTTCACATAATATGTTATCCATTTTTCAACCTTCTAGAAAATAATTGAGAAGCACATCAAGATATTTAAATTACAAAGAGCTAAGGGTGGTAATAATCATTGTTCATATCAACTATGATGAAGTTCAACATTTTCTTGAGTAAGTCTATCGATGCAATGATATCTTTTTTTATTTTTACTCAAATATCTTGTTCACTTAATTATGCTTATTTTAATATTGAGCTTAGCTTATTTATAAACTCAATAAACTTGAATGATGCTTCCATTATTAGTAAGAAAGTTAAAGATAACTTCCTGCATAGTTTAAATTACATGTAAGCAATCACCATTATGACCTTAATATATGTTCTAAATTTGTAGTGATACTTTCTTATGATGCTTAATGTAATAGGTTCATGATTGGAGGAATGGAGTAAAAAATTAGGACCTTCATGACCTTGTATGGGGACCTATGAGAATTCTAAGTATGTGGCTAGTTTATGATGTAAATAGTTAACACAAGTTCTTGATCATAAAAAAAGAAATATATAACTATGGTGTTTACATTTAAAAAACATGCATTTAGATGATAAAATGGATTATTATGGGGTTTTATAAGAAATTTTGTAATTATAGTATCCCAGATCAAAGGAGAGGAATGTCGTTCTATCAATTATGAATGGTTTGATCATGTGCATAACAAATAAACAAAAAAGCATAAGTCATATAGGATCCATTTATCCTTACTCATTAAGCTAGTCAAATGTATTACCTAAAACATCTAGAAAGAGTAAGAAAGCAAATAAAATGGGTAGTGGTAATTAAGATCAAACCGAGAGCAAGAGTGGAGTTCAAAACACTATTGAACTTGCTCATCAAGAAGATGAGACAGAAAGTTTTGGATTCAAGCTGATGATGTTGAGCCAATAGTAAGCTTAATTGGTGATAATGCTGATTATGAGGATGTTATTCAGTCTGAAGATGAGAACATCAAGGTTGATGATGAATAGAACACTACAATTTCAATTTCTAATGATTCATTGGAGTAAAATATATAACATATATGATAAAGGTAGCATATCTTTTCATTTAGTACTTATATGCACATTATATTTTTAACATATGCATTAAAGTAAGAATTTGAAGTTGCTTATTAACTTTTTTATATAGTTTAGTTGTACTTTATTTAGTAGCATATACTATACTTGTACACTATTTTTTACTTTTTTATACTATTTATATATATATTTTAGTTGCAATTTTTTTTGTATAATGTACTTGCAACCCTATTGTTTTAGATATTATACTTGTGCCATATTTTTTAAGATAATGTTCTTATATACTTTAGTTGAACACTATGTTTTACATACTTTAGTTTATTACTTAGGTTTATTTATGATAAATCTAATCCTATTATTTTTTTTAATAGATAGTATCAGGTTGTAGTGATGATGATATTCTATGATGTTCAATTATGAGCATCTTTAGAAAGAAGAAGTAGAATGTATCACGACCCAGTCTTTAGGCTTCCACCACGGTAACCACCATGACATCTATTTCGATGCGCCACCTCAAACATCTAAACATGTTGGTACATGTGCTTACTACTCTCTCGAGCATGCTAAAATTACACCATTTTACATGTATCAAAATATCATAGAACTCATATGAAGATTTATCTATCTGATGATTTGCACTTATTAAGGGGGTGACATGTAAGTTTATCTTTAAATTTTTTTAATTTTCATTTTTATGGTGTTACTCATCTTAACTATATTTTTAAGGTTCAATCCTTCTAGAGAATACATACACAAAATTAAGGACATAATAAGGAGCAAATTTGATGCTCTTTATGTTTCATGGAAGAAGGTGACAATTGAAGTGTGTGATATGTTGTTTAGAGACTTTGAGGTATTATCATAAATCTTTAGGCATATCTAATACATTATAATATGTTAAAACACTAATGAATATTATTATTTTTTTTATTAAAGAAGGATTTTAGATAGTTGTCGGAGCACAATTAGAACATTAGAAGAAATTTTGAGTCTAGAAGTGTAGTGTGTTTACACGATATGTTCATTGACATGCACAAGTCTAGGTGAAGACTATTTATATTGGAGAAGATGTGTGTGCTAAGATCTTTAGGCCTCCCCAAAGTACATTCAAAAGGGGGAGCAGGCTAAACAAAATTGAGCATCTGATTGTGGAGGCATGAGCAGCTCTCTAGATATTAGAGGATCACTTCCACACACTTAGTATAGGCAAAGGATGAGTCATTCATTAATTATAGTAAATAAATTTATAATCATGTTTAATTAATTTCATTAAAGTGATTACATGTGAAAGTTCTTGGAATGGAGTTCACCATTGTAGAATTACATAACAAAACACATCAGAATCAGGTTGACCAACTATGGAATGATGTTTGATCACAGAGAGCTTAAGTAAGTTGACATGTTATTTTTGAATTATAAATTTATTTAAAATATTTTTTCTTTAAATAACATTATATTTTTTTTGTAGGACGATTACATGAGACCAAAGGAGGTTGCTATCGAGCTACCATTGCGGTTATTCTCTAACAGCCTAAGAGTATGACATATAGAAAGAGGTTATTGGAGGTAAGAATGGAAGGATATACATCCTAGGCTCACAAAGGCTTATGATGCACTCCATTCATTCTCTAGAACGAGCAATGATTTGATCAATGAGATAGTTAGAAGACATGTTGTAGCTATGTTACGGACATGAGACCAGGATGATTGTTCAAATGAAAGCTTGAATGGCTGTCATAGGCTAAATAGAGAAGATGCACAAAGATAGATGGAACAGGAAGGAGCTTGTAGTAGAAGAGGAGTTTGTGAAGGAGGAGAGCAATGATGAGTAGGCCTTTATTTATACTTGTATAATATTATTATCACTATTTAATTTAAATTAAGTTGTTTGTTGAAATATTAATATTTTTGAACATTTAATTTCAATGAAAAAGTGATTGAACCATAATTTTTATTGGAATGGACTTCTTGTGTAAATATTGCAAGTATGATAGAATCAATTATTAAACAATTATAGAGTCATTGTGTAATTTTTCTGAAAGTGTAAAAATTAGAACATATGCAAAGCTCATTTGTTTTTTTTTTTTTTTTGAATCTATATAGGTTTCCTGATGATTTCCAACAGATTTTCCATTACTAAGTTGATAAGAACCATCACAGTACCTTCTAGCAAACAAAAAATTTTTTACGGTGGATTTCCTGATAGATTTCCAGCAGATATTCATAGTCAAAAAATTCAGTGGAATTCTACCAAAAATTCTACCAAGGAATCTCTAGCAAGCTTTTCAAAAACTATTTTTGACAAATTTGTAATAAAAAATTTGTCAAAAATTCTCATTAGATTTTTTAGCCATCGGGATGCATTTCAACCAATGTTTTACCAGTGGGGCGGAATCCATCAGAAATCTATCAAAAAAATTATATTTCTAATAAATTTTGCATAATATTTTATAGATTTTTAATCAAAAATTGATAATTTTTCTATAGTGACTATGCTACCTCAAACCACCCTAAAGACTACATCAAACTTTCACCAAACTCTAATTATATTACTGTTGACCTCACTTTTAGAGTGAGCTTTCAACTTCTCCATCCTAGGCATAAGGACTCCTCTAAACATAAAGAGTTTCTTAGTCTTAAGACACTTATGGTGATTAGGTGAACACCTAACCTAACCCTAAAGACTTAGAAGAGTTAGTCATAGGAATGGGTTATGCCTGAGGGTATTAGGAATACTTGTCTACCCTTTAGCTTGAACCAAATCCTTGCTTCCCTCTTTCAAGTCAAACTTCAAATTCAAATCAACCTCAAATTCAAATCAACTCAAAATCACCCAAACCAAAACTAAATTCAAAACTCAATTCCAAATCCAATCATCTTATGTATTTATCCAAATCAAATCCAAATCAATTCAAACTCAAAATATTTTCTCATAACCCATTTATATTCTCATTTATATTCACTAATATAAATGAAATATGAATTCAAATAATCAAAACAAAATTCAAAACTCAAGCCCAAATCTAACCTAAATCTAACTTATACCCTTTCAAGTCAAATTCTTGAACTTAACCAAATCATTCTCAAATCAATCCAAACCTTTGGATTTTCTCTCCAAAGAATCAATCCTTTACTCACAAACCAAATATAAATATAAACTTCAATTATCAAACCAAAATCAAACAAACCCAAGTCAAACCCATATTCACCCTTTTGACTTGAAATTATCAAATGAATCAAAACTCATTTGACTCTAAATCACATGCAAATAAATTTATATTTCCATCATAAGTCCATATGTGAGTTCAACCAAACTTGAATCAAACCTTGATCAAGCTAATTGACTCATTTAGGCTCACTTGACCCAAAGTGTCCTAAAGCACCTTTTTAAGCCAAATTTTAATCCAACCCAAATTGGATTGAACTAAGCTCATTTAAGCCTCACATTGTGAGCAATAATCATCCTAAGATGATCAATCACTCAAATTGGGTCAAACCAAGTCAAACCTAGATTTTGACCAAGTCAACACTTAACCCAAATGAAACTTGAACTACCAAAAATCCACCATAGGCCAAATTGATTGAAACCATTGATCTAAACAAATCCAAAATCAATTATTGAACATGATCAAGCCATCAATCAAGCCAAACCTAGCCAAATACTTGACCCAAAAAGTCAAAATGGGTCAAATCTTGATCTAAGCCAAATTGATAAACCAATGGGTCAAATTCATTCTAAATCACTTGTTGAACTTGACCAAAGCCTCAATTAGCTAGCTAGACCCAACCTAACCCAATTGACCATGAACCCAACTTGATAAAAGGTCAAATCAACTTGAAATCAAACCAAACCAAAATTGATTGAAACCAAAGCTAGCAATTCATTTCAAATGATCAGCCAAGCTTAATCTAACCCATGACCTAACCCAATTGGGTCAAATGGGTCAAATTGGTCAACTTGACCCAATTGACCTAAGTGAACTCAATTGAACCAAAACTAAATATAAATTAAATTGAATCAAATCAATGATACCCATAGGCTAAAAATGATCATTTGAACTTGACTTAACATGGTTTGACCCAATTTGACTAATTGGTCAACTTGGCCCAAGTTGACCCATTTTGACCTAAATGAGTCAACTTGAGCCAAATCATATCAAATAAAATTCAAATTCATTGAAAATTGCACAACCCATTTTTCAATTATTCCAAATATGCCCAAATCAAAATCAAGGCCAAATGACCATTCTACCCAAGGTCAAAGAGTAACCTATGGCCAAATTCACATGGAATTGGTCAATTCCTTTTCATGGCCACTTGGCGTCCTCCTAGTGGACCATTTGGACACCAAGGGAGGTGGTGAACATGACCCAATGGGTTTTGGTCAGCCATGACCCAACCCAAGGCCAAATTGACCCCTCTAATCAAAATTCTCCACTTGGATCACCTCCCACACTCATTTAACACATGTGCACCTCCTCCATTCCACTGCTCTACCAAAATTGAAGCACATGGGATCCCTAACAACCTAAAAAACCCATTCACTCAGAGCAATTGATCAAAAATGGAAGAGCAAGCTTCGGCCATCCGATCCAAGTAAGGGGAGATATACTCCCCCTCATTTCCACTCAAACCATCTTCCTTGCATTCGATTGAGCCCGAGGATCAAAGGAAAGCTTCTCCAAGTTTTCCAAGCATTCCCAAGCTCATTTGAACTTCTCCTTCTCAATTTCCTTCATAGCCAAAATAGGGGAGGCCTAAGGAATTTCCACTTCACTCAATTCTCAACTAATTGCTCTTGCAAGCACTGTCAAGGCATCTAATTGAGCTCACCCATGGTGTTTTCCAAGCATCCAAACCATGGGAAGCCTCACTTGATCAAAGCCACAAACCATTAAAGGGGAGCTTGGCCAATTGGGAGATCCACTTCAAATTGAACCTTGAAACTTTCAACAGCTTCGTCTCCACTAGACGAAGCTACCTCCTCCATTGGAAGTGTCGATGAGAGCCTCTGGCGAGGTATTCAAAATTGACCTTAATTTGAAAAGTGCTTGGTCCTTTGTGAAGGGAATTGTAATCCCATTAAAATTCAACCATTGGATGTTCTTCCCCATGCTTCTAGATGGTGTGGGTTGAATCTTAGCCTAATCCAAGCTCAAGTGAGCTCGGATCAAGCCATGGATGATGAACAGCCTCCATCTCCCGCAAGCTTATGTAGGAATGAATCATGGGTCCATCCATGCGTGTTTTGGATGGACGGCCCTGATTAAAACATGCTTGATCTTTGATTTAATTCTTTATAACTGCGGGTTTAATCCTAGCCATCCGATCTTTGATTGGACGGCCCAGATGAAAGCGCATCGCGGTGCTAGCTAACACAGCACGTGATGTGATAACTTAAATAACTAATCCCATTACGCCATTTGGAAAACATGCACCACATCAGCAATCCACTTGGCGCCGATGGGATTAGTTATATAATTAGCTTATTTAATTACCCATTAATCACATAAACTTCATAAATTCATAACTAAATATAAAAAAATTCAAGAAATGCAAACTCATGTTCATTTTAAAGATAATTCAGAGGGTAATCCAATAAAATTATTTCTAATTGATTTTAAATAGTGATTAGGGTTTAATTTAAAATCTAATAACCTTAATTACTCCCTAATGAATTCATTAATTAATTCCAAATTTCATGGGTATGTTCAGTGGGATGACTTATGTCTCCCTTAATTTTCTTGGGATTTATTAATGAGTTAATTAGGGAAGTTAATCAATGAACCCCTAATCACCCTCTTAATGTAATTAGGAGTAATTAAGCATGAATAGTGATTAATCCCTTAATTGAGATAATTAAACATTATTTAAGTGAAGAAGAGATTTATGGAATGGGTTTGGGATGTTTTTCCTAAGCTATTCCCTAAACCCCCTTTCTTCCTTAATCCAAACCTAATTATGGATTAAACCACTAATGATATACTTAATTAATCCAATCAAATTTTCAAAACCAATCTGAACATAATCAATCTCAATCTTGGGTAGATCTTTAGGTGTTCAAAAGCTAAGGTAAGTTTAAGGAAATCATAATCCAATTCACATGTGTGGGAAGGTTATGAAAGTACTTAATTAAACCCTTTAGCTTAATTAATCAATAATTGTGAGCCAATTACATTAGGCCCCTTTCTTTCTTAGAGCAATGTTGATTTAAATTCCATGTGGTTGCATATCATATGTTGGCTCATAATTGTTAGGTTAATTATGTTAAAGTGGTATAGGTAAGGGGTAATTAATGAATTTAATTTACACCTTAACTTAAATAAAACATAAAAATCAATCTAATAATTCTAAAATTAAACTAAACTAATCCACACATGTGGGAAATGGGTTAGGACTAGCAAACCCTTTCTCACAAACAATTTTTCAAATCAAATTCAAAACAAAAATAAAAGTCTCTTTAAGCAATTTTGATTCACTTTGAATAATCTTATCTTATAGGATTATCCTTAGGAATTAATTAGGGTGAATGAAGTTACATGCTTACATCACTTTATTTCTTTCCAAACATACTAAATATTGTATGCCATAAGAAATCATGCATTCATGTCTTTTGAAAAATCAAATTAAATGAAATGTTTCCTTTATGTCAAATTGCATGTTTTGGCTAAAGTAAGAATATGAATGGCTATTATCATTATTAAATCAAAAACTATTTTCAAAACACATAAATCAAAGATTATAAATGAGGTGATGCTACTTATAAATACTTATAAACTTACATGTGATTATAAGTACAAAATGTGTATTTGGTGTTGTTTTCCTTCTCTTCTCTTAACATGGACTTGTATAGGATTTGCAAAGTGTATAGTTCATTTGAAAAGAACATAACACTTGCTTAAATCTATTCCTATGTATTTTCATGTTATGACTTAAGAAGGATGTTCATATTTACACATATAAATTACACAACCAAATCAAATAAAAAAAATCTTTTACATGACTCTTCATCCATTTGCTTTCTTTTTGTACATACACATGTATTTAAGAAAAGTGGTATATTAATTTAGACATCAGTTGCGAGATTTTAGCCCCAAGTAGGTCTTGTACCTTACACCCTAGTTTAGAAAACAATGGTGTACTCATTATATGTCTTTCATACATGTAAATGTGCATTTGATCAATGGATAAAGGAATCCCTCTTTTCTCTTAGTAAAATCATGCATTCATGAAAACTCCAAATTTTCTTAAACAACATCTCTTTGCATTCATCATTAAGGTTTGTTAAGATTTTGCATTGCATGTATAGCTATGCTTGGGATCATTCATATGTATGGTATACATGTTGGAAAGAAATAAATAATTGTGTGTTATGTGATAGTAATTCATCTTAATTAATCTAAGATATCTTTCTTATTGATTGGGTTTATTTAGAGCAAATATAAACTTAGGGTTAATTAAAACACATAATAAAAATTCATTAAAAGAAAATCATTAATGAATCTACCTTAGAAATTACTTAAGGTAGGGATGAAAGAACAGTTATCTTCTCTTCTCTTCTCTTTACAACACTTAGTAATTAAATGTATGTTCATTCAAACCAAATTAAATCATCAAATAAAATTAACAAATCAACTAAATCACTTAAAATGAAACCACCCTCTAAGTTGAATCCATTCACACTTAGAAAATTCCAACCTTAAAGCCAAGCTAAGACATGCCACACAAGCCTTAAATGGCACACACATTAGCTACCATTTCTAGCTCAGGGGGTGATGCATTATTTGATGCCTGATTTTTTTTTAATGTAACATTTTAAACTAGATGTTAGGGTGTATGTACATAGACTGGATGTTAGAGTGTATGTACATAGACTGGATGGTAGGGAAATCTTAGCATAATCATGTCTTCTATAGGACATTGTGCTTAAGAGGCACTGTAATAAGAATATAAATGACTTTTATTGTGCAGGTTGCTTATACCCCTAAGCATAATTCAAATTAAGACAGGTGGACTTGGTTACCATGTGTGGGGTGCTAAGTCTAAATTATTCATATACATGCTTAGATGGGTGATGTGTTTAGCTAATATCTATTTTATAGGTTTTAGTTAGATTTACTTTTCTCATTTTCATGTAATTTTGCAATTAAGATTTGGAATAAATGTTATAGGGATTAGGATGAACATTGGTCATAAGACCAAGTCTTATGTACCATGTGAAGTCTTGGAGCAACCACATCCCAACCAACCAAAAGAAGAAAGAAAGAAAGAAGGAAAGAAAAGAAAGAAAGAAAGAAATGAAGAAATGAAGAAATGAAGAAAGAAGAATGAAGAATGAAGACCCCCATAACATGAATTCATTTTAATTATAATCATTAATTTATAATTCGAATTGTATAAGGGTAGAGCTCGGCTACATATTTCTTTTCGGGTTTGTGTGGTAGAGCCTAACCACAAAGGCCTTTTATTCTTTCACACTAGTTTTATAAAATTGTTTGATGTTTATTTAGCTTGTGCATTAAGATGGCATGATTTTCCTAGTTTCTTCATTATTTGATGAATGGCCTGGATGTGATTAGGCTCTAGGAAAAATAAATTTTCTATCGAATTAATCAACTCAAAATTAAAATTAAATAACTCATAACCTCACCTAAAACCTAGGACATATATCAAGATAATAAAAGATTTAGCAACCCCTTAGCTGGATGTTGTATATCTCACATCATGCATAAAATCATCTTGCTTCACTCTTGCTAATGGAGGGCTTCCACCTTTGCTAGAGAGCATGGCTTGACCTTTGAGAGCCATGGTGGAAACACACCTCCTTCTTGCTGATTTTGGCCCATAACCAATTTCTCATGCATTAGGCATATGAATCCCATAGCCTGTGTCAAATAAATTGTTCAAAAATAAAAATAAAAACTTAACAAAATTTGTATTAGATTTAAGTCATTATTCATACCCTACATGATTTAGTCTCTTAGGGAGTGAGTTTAAGGACTTAGTCTTCTTTCTAAATAAACAATAGCTTAGCCATCTTGCAAAAGCATATGACTTGCCTACATGTATTTAAAATCGTAGGAGGAGTTAGTTGGCAGCCACCCCCAAGCGGTTGTAAGTCCAACAGTCAAATCCTCTCTTGTGGAGGTAAACCATATACCCATTTTTCTTATATTTAGGTCATGCTTTGGCCCTCACCAAAGCTCTCTAGATTTAGGATCTGAGATTGTTGTTTCTCTTTATGGGATATAAGAATAAATACTCACCTCTTAAGCATTCCCATGATCTTGTATCATGGAATTATAAGTCCTAGATTTCTAATAAAAATTAAATCAAACAAATAAATCTTCTCAAACTCAAATGTATAAAGCCTAACCATAGGATAGTTTGGGATGCTTACTAGGCTTCCTAGTATCATAAGCATCCCCTACTCATCTCTTTTTTATTTTGATAATAACTCTCTCCTTTTGATCAATCCCATTTTATCTTCCAAAAATAACTAATTGATTGATAGTCCTATCTTTGAAATCTTTGGAGACAATGATCATTTACCTTAATCGAGAGTATTTTTAAGGAATCTTATTCTTAAATATAATTAACTATGGTGGCTTGCCCTCATAGGGAACTTAATGAACCCAGTTTAAAATAAACCCTACTTTACCTTCCATGTAAAGTAGGGGAAGAATCTCTAGTACATTCAAAAAACCATTATCCTTAAGAGTCATTATTAGGTGATTAGGTCCATTATAGGATGGTGACTTCTGTCTCTCAAGATAGTACATTATTCCTCAATATTGTACTTGATCACCTAATAAGTACATATGTGGATCTGCGTGGTGTCCAACCTAAGTGCAAATATATTTTTATTTTCATTTATTTTCAAGATAGATGAAGATAAGAAATAAATTCACCACAATTACCACACACCTTCCTTACATCCCCCACAAACTTAAATGAATTGAATCTCATTATATTCGATCACTAAAGTAAGAGTTTGATCATAATAATAATTAGTGAAGCATGGTTCAAGATCTATTGGTGAGGAGCTAGGCAACCATCTTCTCAACAGGGCTTCATCTCTTCAAGATGAAGTTACCTCAATGAGAAAACCACCAATTTTAGCTCTAGTGAGGTATCACTCCAAAACCATACATAACCCCCTTTTATAAAAGAAATGTGCATGTGATGCTAATAGAGCCATAAGATCCCTTGAATTTCATTCTTAGATCTTAATAGTCATTTTGATGTGAAATCAAACCTTGGTTGGCTCAAATCAAGTGGGGAGAAGTGGACCATCTTTGTCTCTCACTAGAGCTTGAAGATGAATCACACACCATCCGTTATACGTGATTAAAATGGACAGTCATGATAATTCATGTTAGATTTTCTTTGATTTAACACTTTAAACTATTGGATCAATCTTGTCCATTTGATCTTTGATCAAATGGCCCAAAGACAAAATGTTTCTACCACCACTTAGTCAATAGCCATAGGGAACGATTTAAATAATCAATCCCATGATGTTGCATGTAAAGCACAATTGACTAAATTGTTGATTATGTATTTCTATTAAAATTTGTTTTAATTAGATTCAATCAACTAGAGCTTTAAAAAATAATAACTAATTATAGAGAAAAATCTTTAAAAATATAAATAACGGCTCACTATAATCAATTAATAAAGGAGAATCAAAGAAAAATATAAGCCTCAATTATTTTCTAGTAGGCAAAGAGCATTTATGGTTTGTTTAAAATAGGTAATTTTATAATTAAATTTAATTCACTTATCTAAATGGCTTTAGATTTTCAGAGAACATTCTCCATGTGTTCTCTACCTTTATAATTTTCTCATGCCATTTTGGTTAAGGAATTAGAAGATTTAATTTTTTTGGATGTTGTCCTCAAAGGAGGTTTGAACTTATTATCTCAAGTATAACAATGACAAGTACCTATTAAAATGTAAAGAGAAATACATATGGACAAATAAAATTAACTTTCAAAATTATTTCACCTAAAATTTCTAAATAAATCTATTCATTTGCACATAAATATGCATACATGTATCTTAAGGATGGTTTGGAAAAGCTAGAACAAAAAGACAAGATGGAAGACATGTTTTGGAGCCAAAAATTTACTAAAAATGTTTTCTTGAAGGGGAAAGGAATATTAAATTCTTCTATGCTTTCATCAGGAAAAGAAAGGAGCGGATTACCATTTTCAAGATCAAGGAAAAAGATAGCGGATGGATTTTGAAACAAAATGACTTCTAAGGTTGTTGTGGATTTTAGAAATCTGCTATCAACTGATAACTCCACCTCTAGCCTAATCAATCAAAGCTTCCTTTCCAATAGTGGTCTATCATCATCTGCAGTATCCTTGATGAGAAGCACATACAACAAGCTATTTTTTGCTTCTCAATTGACAAAGCACTAGGGTCTAATGCTAGCTTCTACCAAGCTTCATGGAATATCATCAAAATTGAGGTAATTCAAGCCATTCATAAATTCTTTATAAGAGATTTTGTACCTAAGTACTTCTACTCCTCTACCATTATCCCCATCCCAAGTAAAATTACCATCCAAGTGGGAAATGTTTAGTAAAAATCACCTAGTACCATGAACAAGATCATTAGAAAAATCATTTGTCTAAGACTATAACAACTACTTTCCAACATCAACTCACTCAATCAAAGTGCATTCATCAAAGAGAGGAACATTAGTGAGAATGTCTTGCTTTCTCAAGAACTTTTAAGGGATCTTAACATCAAATGTAGGGGGCACAACATAGCTATCAAACTTAATATTCATAAGACTTTTGACACTATTCAGTGGGACTTCATTAGGCAAGTTCTTCAAGTTAGAGGATTCACACATGACTCCATTACTATCATAATGAACAATGTTACATGCAACTATTATTTAGTATTGATGAAAGGAACTAAAGTAGGATACTTTAAATCCAACAGAGGGCTTAAACAAGGAGAACCCTTATCCCCTACTTTCTTCATCATTGTAATGGACTTCTAGAGATCTTGAATAGCATGATCAGTATCAATATATCCATCCAATACAAAACTAGGGGAGGTTTCCATATATCTCATTTAATGTTTGCAAATGACATCCTTATCTTCTGTAATGGTGCCAAAGAGTCTATCAGGAAAATTCAGCAATCCATCAAAGTTTTTGAAGAAGCTCTAGGAATGAAATTCAATAAGGATAAAGCACATTTTTATCTTAGAAATAAAATCAATAACACTTATGCAAGATGGATACAAGAGCACACTGGTCTTAAAGTAGCTAAATTCCATATCAAATATCTAGGAAACACCATCTTCATTGGCAAAATCAAAAAGACTCACTTTAATGATATCATCATTAAAATTCAACATGGGCTCCTCTCATGGGAAAACCATTTACTTTCCTATGGGGGTAGAATTACATTAATCCAAAGCATTTTGAGCTATTTACCCTTGCATATTCATCAAATTTCAAATATTCCTATTGGAATCTAAAGAAGAATCAAATCACTCTTCAATACTTATCTTTGGAATGGCAATGGGAAGAAATATCATTGGACTAGCTAGAGGAGAGCTTATAAGCAAAAGGCAATAAATGTATTGGCTTTAAATCAATGCAGGACAATATAAATTGTAACTCTATGAAGCTATAGATTAATCTTAGATAAAACAAGATGCTTTGGGAAAAATTTATGATGACCAAATATTGCACCAAGGCTTACCCAATGGAAGTTCAGCAAAAGGCAATCACTTCCCCAATGGAAGAACCCACTCAGAATCTGGGACAATGTAGATCAATTCATTAGATGGAAATTTGGGAAGGAAATGTTAATTTTTTGTAGGATGTCTGATTCTAGAAGGAATCCATCGCTATCCATCAGCTCAAGCAAACTTTAAAACAATTAGTTAAAGACCTATATCTAAATATGGATGGAACCACCACATGGAATGAAGAGGAGCTACTTTTAGTCCTTCCCAAAACATTTTAGCTAAAATTGTGCACATTCCCCTTAACACATCTACAAGGGACAAACCATTGATCATCTGAATAAGGGAACTACTTACCAACATTCTATACAAAGCTACAAACCTATACACCCAAATCGTGAGGAAGATACATTTTGCATAAGAATGGCAAACCCACCATTTCTTTCTTTTGTTGGAGACTCTTCAACCGTGCATTACCTGCTAAAGATAACCTCAAACTAAAAGGCCTCCAATTAGCCATAAAGTGGCAACATTGCCATGATGAAGAAACCATTGAGCACTTATTTCTACATTTCCATAAAGCTACAAGCATTTTGATCAAGTTGTAGACTTAATATGGGTTACAAAACATTGTTCATCATTCAAGGGATACTACTTAGCTCCTTCTTTCCTTGACTAGCTTGGGTAAGCAAAGATCTCATAAGCTGCCTCTTAGACTCATCCACATCTTTTACTTTTTGGCACATTTGGCTTGATAGAAATGATACCAAGTACAATGACAATATAAGAAAACTAAAACCATTGTCCAATAAATCCTTACATACAATCAAAAATCCCAATTCCATAGAAAGCTAAAGTTGGAGAAACCTAGGAAGAATGTCAACTTACACTTAGATGAAGCCCCAAGAAACTTGTCTTCTGGATCAAGCTAAATTCTCCTTGGATTAAGTTCAACTTGATGGCTCTTTAAACCCCAATAGCAGTACAGCTAGCTCGGGTGAATCTTCAGGGATTGGAATAGAAATATCATTTTCACCTTCTGTAAAAAATGTCCAACTCATAAGCTTTTTATTTGTTGAAGCTGATGGCCTACACTTGCACTCAAGATTTCTCAAGCATTTCCTAATCTTATTTGGATTGAAATAGATTCTACCAACCTGATTAATATCTTTACTAAAGTCAAGGAACCCCTGGAGCTTGGTCTACATCATTGCCTCCATCTGGCAACTAAACACACATAAGAAGATGATATTATCTCATCATCTTCAGGGAAGGAAACCAAGCAGCAAACCATCATTCCAAGCTTCATGAGACTTTACAATTTACTTACATTTCTTGTTGTGCTTCAAATAGTCTAAAACCATTTATTTTTAGCGACAATTTTAACTTACCCTACATCAGTGATGAGTTTATGTAATAATGTTTTGAAAAATGAAAATTTTTCTTTCATGAAAAAAAATATATACATACATGCATAAAACCTAGCAAGTATATAGTTTGGACACCCGAAATCATAAGACTACTACTTGCAAAAGAGGTTTTGACCTCACATTTTTTAATTAACAATGGCATGTATTTGCAAATGCTAAATGTATATGTATGTATGTGTATATATGTAACTGATTAATTTTATTTTACATAAAAATGCAAGCATCTACATATATATATATATATATATATATATATATATATATATATATATATATATATATATATATATATATATATATATATATATATATATATATATATATATATATATATATATATATATATTATCTAAAATCTAATTTATATGAAGACAAAAATATACATGCATGCATTTATGAGTGAAGCATCTCCAAATAATATCTAAATTAAATCAAGCATTTAATTAATTATTGAAGTGACATTTGAAAAAAATTTGAATAAATGTTATAAGGAGAAACATAGTTGAAACTCATTAACCCTAAGATGTCTTTTATATAATTATAATCTCACCTAGACTAAATTCAAATTTAAATTCTGTTAAAAATTTTATCACACCATTCATATAATTAAAAGCCAAAAAATTTACCTTTATATATTTAACTTATGAGTAGGGTGTATAAAAGGAATGGAATTACTACAAGTGAAATCCACAACTTTTCATACTAATGAAAACATTATACTCAATTTAAAACAAAAATTAAAATCATGATATAAAATTTACATCCAATATCTATTTAAACTACTACTACCTCTTATTAATAAATTGAACTCTCCTTTCAAGTAATAACCAAAACTCCTAAACTTAGCTTTGTCTCACCACACTATCCTTTGCACACATATTAGAATGAAAGTCATTGATATTATAACCATGCTTGCAAATATTTTTATATATCTTTAATTGGGCCTTTCTCCCATTGCACAAAATGAGGTAGAGTCTAACCATTATGGACAACTATTTTTTAAGGGAAGTTTGTCTTCTCTTTTGATTTAGCCTATATTCTCTTTTTTACTACATCTCATTATAGGCACAATTTCATATCAAAGCCATCTAATAAAATTGTTTCTAAAAAAATTAAAAAGATGAAATTTATTGCATTAATTATAAAAATTTTCATGGAAAATATGATCTTATAATCCAAAGGAGTTTATTTAGATTATTAGAACCACTTTCTTAATAAATAACAGCTCAGCCATCTTATATTTACATAAGACATAGTCATGACATTAAAGCATAAATGGTGTTGTCTAGAGCCCTATCTTGGTAGATTGTAAGTCTATAAGAGTCGAGGTAGGTTCACTATTTAGTGAGAGTAAGCTAATACACTTCAACCACCTCACAATAGATCAAGTCGAGCCTTTAGCTTATACTAAAGAAATTTTACTTCTAGGATCTGAGGTTGCATGTTTCTCCTTTTCTACAAGTGTAAATCCTCTTTTCTTAGGCATTCTAATAATCTTGTGTCGTTGGGACATAAGTCCTTGTATTTTAATAAATTATTAACTCAAACATACATAAATCTCACTTCAAAAATAATGTCAAACCCAACAATAGGATAAATTGAGGTGCTTATTATGCTTCTTAGTATTAAAACACTTCTTATTTACTTCCCTTAGAATCTAACAAGAATTATTCTTGCTTTAGTTCTCTCATTTGATTTCCAAATTAGAAATCTTTGATTTAAACTTTGAAATACATAGAAATATTAGCCGACTACTTTAATTGAGAGTTTTCTTAAGAGAATTATATCTTTTATGATGTAATTAACTATGGGGCTTCACCTATAGGGAATTTATAACCTAATTTAAAATAAACATTATCTTACTTCAATTATGTAAGACAAAGAAATATCTTTAGAACCCATAGACCCATCAACCTTAGGAGTCCTTATTAAGTGACTTAATCCATTGTAGGGCGATATCTCTACCTTTTAAGGTAGTATACTATTCCTTGATGTCTTATTCAATCTTTTAAATAAGTACCCCTAAGATCTATGGTGTCCTTGCACTTTTTTAAAACACCACACTTGGACATACATTCAAAAATTATATCACATTTAAGAATTGGCTTGTACCTAATAAATATCTAAACAAGCAAGTTTCTTCAGAATATATTACTAATTATAATTTTAATTAAATAAAAAATCCAATCTTTTTTGTCATTCCACTTTGCCACCTAACTTCATGATCCATTCTTTTGATGAAAAAGTGGAGGAAAAACTTATTTTAATCTTAGCTAAAGGGGTTTGTTTATTAAAACTTAATGCTAAATATCCCTTTAAAAAAGAGTTTGAGAACTTTTTTAAGGACATTAGAGAATTAGAAAAATATTTTGTTAAAAATCATAAAGCCTAATTAAGAAGGGTAAAATAATTCAAGCTCCTAAGAATGTGGATAAAGATAATAACAAAAATATAGTCACTAAAAATCTTAATGATGATGTAATAAAAATAATCAATATCACCTAATGTCTACCTAACAACATAAAATAAAATATAAACTCTTGGCCTATCTAAATAAGCTTCATGTGTTGTTAAGCATTTATGATTCTTTGATGTTGACACAAAAAATGCTTCAAAACTTAATCAATATTTTGCTAAATCTTTAGGTAATTTGAGCCCACTTTGTTGATGAAAAATAAATGAAAACTCTTTCTTCTAAATATCTCTTAACATTATATTTATTAATGAAGATTTATTACTAGAAAGTACTATCCACAACAAACCCTTATACATAACTACTTTGATATATGGGAATGCTCTTAATAGAAGTCTGATAAATGTCCCCTTTAATGTTAAAATAATAGAATGTCTAGAGTTATTATATTTATTTACAAAAATAATGCTCAAATAGATTAATGTTGGATGAATTTAATGAAAAATGATAGAAAACTTTGAGGTCCATTAATTTATCATTACAATTCAATGATTTTAAAGCCAAGGCAAAGTTCCATGTAATAAATGTAAACATGTTCTTTCAAGCATTATTAGGATGACCTTGTTCCATAGGTATAAAATGGTACAATTCACCTTACATCAATATTCTTATGTATATTCATGGGGAAGAAGAATTCTCCATTCAAGATGATTTGTAACCCTAGTTTATAAATGAGATTGGTGCTTATGAAGACTTAGAGCATTTTCATCCAAAAAAAATGCTAATTCATGTGTTACATCCTCTGTAAACTTAAATTACAAGCATGTTCCTCTACTTTCTATCATCATATCATCGAAATAAGTGAGAGAGAAATTTATTAGGGATGAGGTCACTAACTAATGTTCCATAGATTGGAGGGAGATAACTTTCCTATTATTCCATCTAGTAAAACTTCTTTTAATAGTTTAGATGAATAAGCTCATTAAATTACAAAGATACATGCCCTTCTAAAAAGAACTTTAGATTCAAATGATAAAAGATTTATCAATTTTGACAAGAGCATATTTTAGATATCTTCTCACACTTCACAATAACTATCAAAATAGGTTTTACCCTCATAGAACTTAACTGATCCTCATACCAATAATGAAGGAGAATATGAGGCTTTGATTACATGCATTAAATTAGCCATTCAAATGGGCATTAAAATAGTTAAAATCTATAATGATTCCCAACTGATTACTTTCCAAGTAGTTCGCATATGCAATATTTCAAAACCCGACTTAGTTGTGTACTATTATAAAGTGATGTCATTACTTGAAAACATCCTATGAATAACCCTGATACAAGTTACTTATCATAAAATAGCAATGCTTTAGAATGACTTGTTAAGGAATTGTCTAACTGAGATGAAGAGGCTATAAATATTATGGCTCAAAATAGTTGATCATTTGACTAAATATGGCATTGATGTTTACGTTAAAAAGAAGCTCAAAAGTTCATGGTCGAGGTTTATGAACACTTATGATGGTCCCATAGTCTGACCCCATAATAAAACTTAAGATTAAAATGTTAGGTTATTATTGGCCTACAATGCATTACTTAGGATTACATGAATTTTGGTATGAAATATCATCAATATCAAATTAATGGTCCAATTCATCATATATCTATTAATATCCTACATCAAATCATTACCTCTTGGCCATTTAAATATTTAGGAATGGATATAATTAGGCCAGTTGAACCCCCTTCCCCTAGAAATTATAGATTCAAATTAGCAACAATTGATTATTTTTTTCTAAATGGGAAGAAGTAGTTCCTTTAAAAGAAGTTTAAGTAGATAATATGCTACTATTTTTTCACGTTCATATTATTTATTAATTTTTCTTACCTTATTGTATTATATATGATAATGGTACAACCTTTAAGAGAATTAAAATTAATAGGTTTACTTAGTGGTAAAATATTTATTAGCTTTATTCAATTATATATTATTCTAGTAATAATGGTTTTACAAAATATTTAGTAAAACTTTTGTTAACTTGTTAAAGAAAATTTTATAATAGAGTGAAAAACTATTGGAAGCTTAGCGGGCTTATTGAACTGCTTATCAATCCCCCACACAAGTAACCCCTTATACAATGACTTTTGGATTAAAAGTAGTTCTTATATTATAAATTAATTATTGTAATTACTCATAACTATCCATACTAAACTCAATGATTAATAGAACATTCAACTTCTATTGGAAACTGCAATTACATTCTTAAAAATTCCATGAACTATATCATGCATGAATATTAAAGGCACATGACAAACTTGTTAAGCCTAAAACTTTTATTAATGGTGATTTGGTGCTAGTCTAGAAAAGAATAACACACCACCAATAATGTGGTAAATTTTAACATATATGGGAAGCTCTATTTGTGGTTGAAATAATATATAAAAGAGGGGCATACCTTTTAATATACAAAGATGACCCCAATCCAATTCCTCTTATAAAGGTCCATTTGGCATCAAAAATGTTAATAGAACCAAACTTCTAAATATTGCCTAAGCAATCCACACAATAAACCTATTTATCTCACTAGCTTACCTTTAATATGTCTTAGGAGGAATTCTAATAGGAGATTATTTTGCCAAATATTTTTTATAACTTAGTTGTGACTCTAACTAGCCCTACAGTAGATTTCCTTCATTGCTTAACTTCAACTTTTGCTAAATAGATATCAATGTAATCCATCTTATTGATTTAGTTTCTTATGTAATTCATCATGAGACTCTAAAGTTTAGATCAACCCACCTTGAAATTATTTTTTGGGGATTTGACCACTTAGGTTGAGATAAAAAAAGCCCATTTACATTCATTTCATACCCAAACACATAGGTAATGTCTTTCTTCTTTAACCTTATGAATCATATTCACCAAATATGGGTCTTGCTACCCATGACCCAAAATGGGTTAATGGCTCACCTAGACTATCCAATAGGCTAGGTATTCAAGCCAACACCATCCTCTAATGGCAACAGATGGTGGTAGCCTCCCCCATCTCTCCTTATTACCTTATCCTGTTGTCTACCACCTCCCCCACTTATGCCAAGCTCTACCTCTCCACTAACCTATTACAAATTGAGCTCAACCATGGTTGAGCTTGGGTTTACTTAATATCTATAAATAGAGCTTTGATCAATCTAATTAAAAGGTTAAAGAGCTCCTATTTGATCCCATGAAGTGAACCGATCACTCACCCCACTTTCTCAACCACCCAATCCTTCCCAAGACCAACTTATGATTAAAGCTCACTAAATTTTAGTTGAGCTAGCAAACCTAAGGGAGGGAATCCAATTGGATGTGCCAATGAGTTCATAGCTCCTTCCCATAACTACCCAAATTAACTCCCAAGCAATTCAACCTACATAAAGTGACTTGTCTTATTCTCAAGTGTGGTCACCCAAACTCAATAGGTTATGTTATGTCTTGATGAGCCATGACATCGATTCATCACTGTTCCCTCTTACTTCCCTATGAAGTGTTTTGCTTCTCTTGATCAGGATCATAAAAATTTGGCACGAGTTTGGTTCAAGCAATGCCAAACGAACTCAACCCAAATTCCCTGGTCATAGCCTCCTTTAGTGAAGGAGATGATGGTTGGACAATTGGATCTAATTTAATTAGATTTAATGGTTCAAGGTGAGCATACCTAGGAATTGCATCTAAGCTTAGTTTTAGGGTCTTTTATTTTAAATTTTTGCTCTAAATTATTTATAATGTATTATGCTTTGAAATTTTTAGGATGGTCACCATTTGAAACATAGAATCTCTGAATAAAAATCAAATATGATTTTATTTGATTAATTATAATTTTGAAGAATTATTTTCTCACTATTTTAAATGATCAAGCCATGTAAACTTGTCCAAAATTATGAAACTTAAATATTTATTCAATGACAATCATAAATACATATTATAAAACTTTCATCATAACTAGAATTAAAATCAATAATGATTGATTTTCTAATTTATAATTTCATTATTCAAAAACTATAAAATGATTACTAGAAAATCATAAAAAATTAACAGAAAGCTTAAAACACTAATCGAAACTTATGAAAATTTTTCATAACTTTTTAAATTAAAATGAATTAGTTATTTATTATTAGGTTAAATCATTGTTCAAAACTATAAAATAATAAAAGTTTTAAAAAAAATTATGCAAAACCAAAGTGTTCAAAATGACTATATGAGTTCATTATAAAATTCTCATAATTGTTTGAATTGAAATATATTAAGTATAGTTTTTTAAAGTAAATTAATTATCTTTCAAAAAAAAAGAAAATTAAAATACACTAAAGAAAATTATGAAAAATCAAAATAATGCCTAAAGCATTAATCTAAGACCCCTATAAATTTTTTTAAAATAAAATAAAAATATTATGAATTTTTTAAGCCATATAGAAAATATTAATTATTTTTAAATGATAAATTTAAATAATGTTAAAGTACATTCAATGGATGTCTATTTTAGTAATCTAAACCTTTCATAAAAATTTCATAACCTTTCATGATGGTTAAATTAAATAGTGAAATTAACTTTCATATTAAAATTTAATAATTTAATGAATTAAATAAATATTTAATAATTGCCATAAATTATTAAAAAATAATTAAAATAATAACTTATGATCATATAAAATTATCATAAACTTTCTAAATCAATATGATAATTAAAAAATTAATAAATTTCATAGATAAAGTAACAAATAATTATGAATTTTTGAAATTAATAAAATTAGATTAAATCAAATAAAATTGAAGAATTTTAAGCATTAAGTAATTAAACATAAATCTACTCAAAATAAATTTCTAAAGACAAAATAACTCTTGTTGAAGAGTAACTAACAAGTTGGGCCAACTTAACCAAGTAAGGGCCCACAAGTTAAATATTTTTTCTTGAATGTGATTTAATTTAAATTATCATTTTAAATTATAAACATTTTAGATAATTCAAGAAAAGAATAATAGAACACTTATGTATCATAACTTTTATGGATTCACTTGAATTAGATTATGAATCTATCATGTGCACACACTTGCAATGTAGATTTTTTAGTCTAATAAATTTGATCAGAACTCTGATCATTTATGGGATTGATTATATCAATTCATCTCATTCACATCACTTCATGTGCATATAGGATGATCATCTCCTTGAGGTAGGCTAACTTGTTGGGGAAACACATAATCCAAGATAACCATTCATAGCATCTTAAGATCTAACTGGTATATGAAATAAACCAATATATATCTTTAAAATGACAAACATTATCTCCTCGTACTTCTTAGCAATGTTGATTTTGCTATGTTCTCCTACACTTATCCAACTCTTTTGGGTTAGGTGTAGCCTTCCCACCCATAAAACATATACCGAGTTAGCATTTTCAATATCTACCTTAATCATATTTGTATAATTATGGAATCTTCGTCAGACAGACATACAATTTATGGCCCAACTCATTCCTAGCATGGTTTGGTTTCTTGCAACCTTGCTAGATTTTCTTGATGAATTTGATCATCCCTTTGGATCAGGTAAACTATAATTGGCCCACTACTATTCATTAGCTTTAACTAAATAGAGTCATGCATTTATGACTAACCCATTAATCCATTAATTTAATTAGCCAATGTGATTGAATAATATTAAGATTTGCCTATATACATGTACTCAATCCCATTCCCCTATTTTTAATGAGTGGCTTTCATTGACCTTTTCTTTACTTTCAACATAATGAGTTTTGTATCACATTGTTTAAAATCTTTAATATCCAAGTTTTGCTTGGATACCAAACTATCCTTTTGTAATTGACCATGTCAATTATTATCTACCATATTTATAAAATTGCATGCCAACACATTTGGTTAGATTACATTCTTTTAGAACCGACACTTGACTTTAAGTCATGATTAAGTAACTTGTTTTATTGGATAGTTTTCCATCTAATATTAAAGCTATTTAATTATGATTATATCTTTATATGACAAAATACCATGCTTGAACAACCTAATGCCTATCAATTATTTTAGACAAAATATATGTGAAAGTGATAAGCTTTAGGATGGTCTTTAGCATGATTAAATCACTTTATTGACATAAATTAATAAGTCAAGATCATATAGGACTATCCTTAAGAATACATTGACTCACACACACTTATATGCTAAGATAGCCCACTACCATGTAGTTGCCAGCATTTGAAGGTTGTAGCTAGGTCAATTTATTTATGCTACTATTTTAACTATTTAATACATGATTGTGAGAGTACGACAAGGGATCTTTTATTCAATTGATTGTGCAAATTATAATGTGTTGCAACACTTTACTATTATATTAGGTTAGAGATATCTTCTATAGGTGCTAAACATATAGCCAATTCTTTCATTTTATTTTATAAGGGGTAATAGGTCAAAAATAAATAATTTAGTGATGTTTACTCTATGACACGTACTTAACTTTTATTGTGTTGCGATGGATCCATTTAGTTTAACAAAATTTCTTTATTTATAGCACTTTTTTGAACTTTTGATGTAAAATAAAATATAAATTGATTTTTCTAAAGAATGAATATACATATTGATCTAAGTGAAAGATTAAGATCAATGAAAAACTTAATTTAAATTTTATTTATTAAATTTGTTTGAGCTTGTATTTATGGGTAGAGCTCAACTAGCCCTTTGTAATTTTATTTTATTTAGATATGTATAAGTAGACCATCAAATCACATCATACAGTTTACCTTTATTATTTTACAACCATCACAACATAATAATTATTTAATTATATTATTTACTTTATTATGTTATTTCTTTTTTTTTTCTTTATTGTAATGTGTTTGTTAGGATCTATATGTTAAGATTGGCTCTTAGAATGAGTAATCATATTTCTCTACCAATTTTAATAAATTTCAAGTCCATTTCTACTTTTTTTTGTTAATTTCTATCTTTACCCATAACTTATTTAAACACATTGTACTCTTTACAGAGTCTTTAGTGGATTAATAATCATCATCATATAGAAATTTCATATATTAGATCATTATCTTGCTTGGTTATAGAGATTCACCCTCTGCTTAAAAACTAATATTTGATATTTAGATTATCCTATTATGATAAATTCTACTAAACAATGAACCTTTCTTTAAAATTCTTAAAAGAAGAAAATAAACTAGAATTTAATTTTTGTGTTGATTTATCGAGAGTTTCTTATAGATTGATAAGTTAAAAGTTTAGTTAAATTAGCACATATTTTTAAGTAAAAACTTTATTATTTTATGATTTATTTTCATATTTTAATTATTTTTATCAGAAATTCTCTTATTAAAGAAAAAAGAAATGTAGAATTGCGGCATAGCACCATGATGCTACATTATAGTGCCGAAGCACTAGTATTAGATGAAAAAGTTGTGTGGAATAGAAAATAATGTCATGGCACCAGATTTGCAGCACCGAGGCATCATACCCAATCCCACGATGATATATTATAACACCGAGGTGCTAGAATCAAAAATTTGAAGCCAAAAATTAGAGAGCATAGTGCCATGAATGCTACAAAATTAGTGTTGAGATGCTACCACCGAGTAGTTGTGGTAATTCCAAAAAGCAATTGAAGCAATTTTCAAAGTGGTTTCAAGAGGGAATGAAATGAAAACTACTAGAGAGACCTAAAGACTATAAATAGGGAGTGTTAACAAGTTTTTTGGAGGTGAGTGAGTTTAGGGAGAGTATGTGAGAGTGTAGTGATAGCATTTGGAGAGTGACACTCCAAGTGTTGTGTGTTATATGTATGTGTAGAGTGTGTGAGGGAGATCATAATTAGGAGATCAAGGAGAAGGATACTTAACATAAAGAGAGAATTTTTGGTGCATTATTTCCTTTTTCTTTGTATTTTTTAGTACCTCCTACACATATTTATATATTATGTTTATGATTACTTTCTAAAATGTTAAGCTAAGAGTGTGAACTTTGAATTTATGTGAGATTTGGATGTTTGTATTGTATTAGACTTTTTTTAATTATTATAAGAAAAATATTTGTGCTTTTAATGAAAATGGTATTTTATTTTCTCCCTGTTTCATTTATTTATGATCTGACCAATTACAAAGTTAAAATTAAATGTGATCTAGAGATATTGATGAAATCCTAGAAGAATAATTAAAAAAAATGGCAAACAAATATACTAAATAATCATTTATGTGTTAGATAATCAAGAAGTTCTAAATAGCCATTAAACATATGATTATTTTTAGGATTTGAAATTATTTAAAGAAAAATACGGGTAATGCAACCAATCAATATTTACTTGACACTAAGCAAAAATTGGGTCAAAGTGATTGGTTTGGTTAACTTGTATAGAGATAGAGGGTATAACCTTTTTGCTTCTAGTTGACACTACTAGCTTAAAATTTTTTACTACTTAATTTAATATAATGCATAATCTAAAAATTTCATAAATTTAGAGTACTACTTTTAAATTTAAGAAAAACCCCTATTTTTTTTTATAAAAATATAAAAAAAATAAAAATTAGCCTTTTAATCTCTTATAAAATCATAGATAATCATTTTAATTAAATTAATTTCTTTATTGTTCTATAAAATTTTGAGAATGATAAATTATATATTGTTCTGACCATGAAGATACCAATCATGAGATATTGGAGTAAAAGTAAAATAGTAATTTGTATTAAGTTAATATTAGTCTTGCTTAACTATTTTTAATTCAACATTTTTGTTATGTGTATTTGTATTAAGTATTAAGTGTGAAATATCCTTGTACTTATTTAGTGTATTATGGTTGTAGTTTTAAACCAAAGTTTTGAATTCTAAACTTTTCATGTATAGAGACAAAACTATAAAATTATTGCCATCAACTTAGAAATCAAATGACTTTGCAAGAAAATTAAAAGAGAAAAGATTCTAGTGATCTAAGTGAAGAAATGCTTAATTATTTAGCCAATAGATTCAATAATCCATTCTCAAAAAACATATAATCTAAGTTGGATAAATTAACCTTATTTCTCATGAGAAAATAATAATTTAAACTTTAATCAAACTGAGAATATGGAAAATTAGAATAAGAGGTATTTTAATAATAATCAAAATTATATGCATATAGTTCTTTTTGGGTATCCTCCTCAAATCAACTTAAAGAAAAGAAGCCTTCACTTGAAGACTTATTGTTACAAATGAAATCCAATTACAAAATCAAACTGCTTCTATTAAAAATTTAGAAACTAAACTAGGATGATCAGCAAACAATCTTACAAATAGATCCCAAGGTAATCTATCTGTGACACAAAAATTAATCCTAATGAAATCAAAGTGATAAAGAACAAGAAAATATGATATAATTTAGAAGTGAAAAAGACCTAGAAGAGGTAAATATTGATGATGATAAGCTTGAAGTTAAAATTGGGGGCTTAGAAGATATTATTGAGGAAAAAATAAATGAAATAAATGAAACTAGTGAGAAAAAGAAAGCTGAGAGAGAGGCCTTTAAGAAAATGAGAGAAAGATTACCTCCACCTTCCCCTCAAAGACCACCTTAACCACTAATTCTTGATCTAGAAGCTTCAAGAATAAGGTGGTCAATCATATACACACTTAGTTCTTTGATTGAAAATCAACCTTCCCATATTGATGCATCTCAGAATGACAATTATTCAATTCTCAACTTATCCTTATATAACAAAGCCAATTTACACCAAAGAAATTAGAATACCCTATCATTTTTATACTAGTTTTCTACATCCTTGTTGACTCCATTATCTAATGCTCATATTAGCTCTATGGCGGAGATACAAGTAAAGGCCACGATGATGGCCCAAAAAGGAGAGTCTCTCATGAAGAAGGGAAGATTGTATTTAAGAGAATATGAATAAGAACCTTTTCTGAAAGGTTTGTCCCTCCAAAATTTACATAATTTGATGGGACCAGTAATTCCTAGCAATATATTGCTTAAAATAGATCTATATAATGAAATATTAGCAATAACAATACCTTTTTATTATGTCTCTTTGTCACTTCATTAATTGGATTCACATTTAAATGGTATGCCAACTTACCCATCGGGTCATTCAAAATATTTGATATGTTGAAAGATGTCTTTGCAGAAAAATTTACAAGTGTGCACAAGAAAGTACATATGCTTGACTTAATGACTTCTAAATAAACAATCATAAAAAATATTGGTAGATTTTACTATTTAATGGTGAAAGATGGCTACAAAATGTGAGCCACCACTTTAAGACTACCATATTATCGACCTATTATTAGGCCATATTACAAGGCCAATAGATTTACTATTGTAATTTTCATCTATTCATACCATTGAAAATTACTCAACAAACCTTATAGTTTGTAATGAGAAACATATTCTTTAATTATTAAAGAAAATAATTATAAAGAAAAGTTGAAAAAGCAAACATTTCAATCCCCTAGGAAAAGTGGAGAAACAAGTATTATATTATCTCCAAGAAATTTATAGAAAAGAGTAATGACGACTGATTCTGCTAAGCCAAATGTACCCCTGGCTAAAACAAGGAATCTAGCAACCTTCCAATAGAAGTTAGATAATACTTATCCTTTTAAGAAAATTACTATGAAATAGCTATTTAAGATGTTGTTATGATCTATAATGAAACTTCTTAAGCTAAAGAAACATGCAGAAGTTTGGAAGATTGACCCTTATCTACAATTTCTTATCATACCGTCAAAATTTGTATCACATTTAAAGATTAATTGAAGCATCTGTATAAAATAGGAAATATTAAAATCATGCAAAAATATATAAAACAACCAATCGCTCCTTTTAAGTGTATAGTTACTTCTAATGCAACAAATAAATCAACTTCATCTTACTATGCCTTAATGCATATTTATGTGATTCATGCCTCTAATGAAGAAATCAAAGAAGAACATGTCTTAGTTTTAACTAAAAGTGTTTCTTAATTGAAAATTAGAATAAATTCTTTAGATGAAGAATCAGAGTCTTATTTTCCCAAAGAAGAAACCCATGAAGTCCGTTTAAGGAGTTGTAAAGTCCTTCCAACTAATAAGAATGTGAACTAAATAAAGGAAAATAAATAATTACTAAGAACCCAAATGAACCCTTGAAAAATTAAAATCAAAATTCTACATAACCCAAGAACGAAATCAAAGTGATATATATTGTCTTGGCCTATTTAATGAAACTTCTTGCATTGTTAAGTATTTATGATGCTTTTAAGTTGTCATCAAAAATGCATCAAAATCTAATCAAAATTTTGCTTGAACTATAACATTTTCAAGCATATTTTGCTAAAGAAAAGATGAAGGTAACTCTCCTTTAGATGTTCTTTTTTCTATTACCTTCTTAGATGAAGAACTAATATTAAAAAAAAAATCATAATAGCCTTTATACATAACTATAAATATCTATGGAAATAACCTCAATAGGATCTTGATAGATCTTCGATCTTTAGTCAATAATATCATAGTGATAACTTTAGAGCTTCTATAATTACACACAAAAAGCTATGATTGGATAAGCTCATGTTGCATGGTTTTAATAAAAGATGCCAAAAGACTTAGGTGCTATTACACAACCATTATGATTTAAAAATTATAAGACCAAAGCCAAATTTCATGTGGTAGACACCAATACTTTTTTCTAAGCATTACTAGGGCAATCCTAGTTGCATGAATATAAAATAATATCTCCCACTCTATATCAATGCATTAAATATACTCATGGGGGAGAAAAGTTATTTATCTTTAGTGACTTGCAATAATTTTTTGTGAATGAGATAGACATATATGATGATGGTAAGTATTTTCTTTCCAAAAGATGCCATCTTATGGCTTTATCAACTAAAGAGAGTATTTTTGCCATAATAGATGCCAAAAGACTTAGGCGCTATTACACAACCATTATGATTTAGAAATTATAAGACCAAAGCCAAATTTCATGTGATAGACACCAATACTTTTTTCTAAGCATACTAGTTGCATGAATATAAAATAATATCTCCCACTCTATATCAATGCATTAAATATACTCATGGGGGAGAGGAGTTATTTATCTTTAGTGACTTACAATAATTTTTTGTGAATGAGATAGACATATATGATGATGGTGAGTATTTTCTTTCCAAAAGATGCCATCTTCCCCTAAGGCTTTATCAACTACAATAGAATCAAGTATTTCATTTTTTCTATTTCAACAAATAAAAAAAAAAGATCTCAAAGACACACGACTGAAGGTTAACACTTTATAAATTGAAGAAAGAAGATATTTCTAGCCTATAATTTAGCAAGAATGTACTTCATAATGGCTCTTCTAGTGATGAAAAAGTGTGCACTAGATTGCTGAATTGTCTACTTGCTCTAAAATATGTTGGCATAATGAGCCTCATGTTCAATCCGATCAATTTTGATGATAACAAATGAATGCTTGGATGTTCTAATGTATGTTTTATGTGTTTAAGATATATTAATTGCTAATTATATATCCAATACATCTCACAATATGTTTGAGAAAATTGCATAAATAGAAGAATAAAAGATAGATCAAAATAGATAATGTGAAGCTAAAGATATAATATTTTAGGTTATATGAATTTATAACTATCATAGAAATTCATATGAGTTCATTGGCATGAATCTATTTGCTCACAACTTAACATATTATTTTTATTTATTTTAAATAATCATAATAAGGTTAATTTATATAAATCTTTATCTAATTAACATTCAATTATATATTTCATACATAGCATTTGAATTGTCAAAATAATAAATGATAATAAATTATGACTATTAAGTGTAATTATTTTATTTAATTAATATAATTAAATATTTTAATTTAATTTTAAGGTTATATGATAACTAACATATGTATGATTATATATAAATTATATCATAATATTTAAATGTCATATTTAAAAATTAACAAAATTATGAAATTTTGTATTTTAGCCAAAAGTCATTTTATTATCAAAAATTTATATCGATTTCATCTCCAGATTCCTTGGATTTTTTTTTCCTTTAGTTTGATAGGTTACATGACCCACATTTGATTAAAATTGAATTTAATATGACTTTTCAAACATTAACTGATTTTAGTAATGAATGCATATTACATTCTTTGAATATATTAAGAGCCTTATTTGATTATGTTTTACTTGCCCATGTGAATAGCCGAATTTTGGTTGTTTGAATTTAATATTTATTTAATATAAATTATATTTTTATTGAATATTAAATTATTATATGATAAAATAATGTTAGAATAATATATTTTGAAATAATTAAAATGACCTTCTTGCTTATAAATATCATTCTCTTCATGAAAGTATTCCTCATTCAAATTCAAAATCAAGCAAATCTAAGAGAAAATTTCCTAGATTTTTCTTCAAGTGTTCCAAATATTGCAATATCAAATCCTTGGTTTGGAAGCTTCAACATCTTCAACTAAGCAAGCTTTCTCAAATTACTTGAGTTTATTTTTTTTTATCTTAATCCTTTTTTTTACTTGTTCATACTATTTTCACCATCTATTTATTCTTTCCAATTTATACTTTTTGGTATATTAGTCTTTGGACATTAAAGTCTAAGTTTTTCACATCAAAGTTTTTTCAATCATTTTTTTTTGTGAAATACTCTTATGATAGTTTGTAAGATTTATTTCAACTTGTTGAAATTTTTATCTTCCTACAAATTTCTTTTGATTTCTTGAAATATTTTTTATTAGTCTTATTTAAAAGATCATTTATTATTAGATCTATTTTAGAAGTATATTTTAAGCATTTTAAATCAATTTATTATTTTGAAATTATTTTTATATTTGTTAGATTTCTCTTTTTAATTACAAGCTTACTAGCCTACTTAGATCTATCATATACTAATTTTATTTAAGTATTTTGTGATAATTTGTATTAATTGAAAGCATCTTTTGGTTAAAATAAAATTATTTTAAATTTATTTTATCGCAAAAGAATATTGTGAATTTATTTTAAAATCATTTTTATATTACTCTACAAATTATAATAACATAAACATCTTAGTAAGATCACTTTAAGATATTTATTTTATTATTTCTTATCAATATTAAGTGAGCATTTTATCTTGCAAAATTTTAAGTTGTAAAGTGATTATTTATAAGTTGTGAGATCACTTTTTGAATTGGATAGCTTGGTATATTTGTGAGAGATATATTATATCAAAATTTATTATTTTGTATTTTTCTTTTTGTACTGTAAAATTTATATTGGGTTATACGCCCTTTGTAAGAGTATATTATTGATTGTATTAAGTAGGAGAGTACTATTTGTGTTATTTTGCATTGTGATTCCTACAGGGGTGGCTAGTGGATGTGTTTGAGATTTGTAACCATATAAAATTATGTGTCTATTGTCTCTTTTACTTTCTTGTATTTTATTTTGGTGCATTAAGAATTGTATCTTGTCATTATAAAATCAAAATTAATTTTCTACTAAAACTTAAAATTTAAGATTTTACTTTTAAAATTTTAATATCACCCAATTCATTCCAGGTGACTCACAATTGTAGGCTCTTTATTATTAACATCCAAGAGATCTTTTCACTATGGCACAAGGTTTAAAGGGTTCAAAAAGGGACAATCCATAGACCTCACTTTAGATAGTGCCATTTAATTGTTGGAAAAATAGAATTAGTACATTTTAAGAGGTCAAGATGCATGCATGTGGTACATGTTCACATCAATATCATACACCCAATAGAAGTAAATGATATTAAAGTAGAAAACCTTTTGAGGAATATATAGAAAGAGAACTTGATGAATTAAATACTTGTAATACTTTACATTGTTTTTATTACGATGATTACATGAAAATTTCTATGTTAAGTACATCAAAAGAAATATGGGATAAACTCATTATAATTTATGAAGGAACTAGTGAAGTTAGAGATGCTCACATAAATAGACTTGTTCATGAATATGAGTTATTTTATATGTCTCCTTGAATCTATTTCGATATGTATACTAGATTCATGAAAATAATTAACATTCATTATCTTGGAAAACATATAGAATCAAGACTTAGTCTATAAGATTCTTAGATGTCTTCCAAAAGAATGGGAAGCTAAAGTAATAACTATTAGTGAAGGATTTATCTACTTATCCACTTGATGCTTTTGGGTTCTTTGATAGCACATGAACAGGTTATTGCTCAAAGGGATAAGATGGATAACTAAGCAAAAAGGGAGAAGGCAAAAGGAAAAGCCATTGCATTACAAGTTGATGATAATGATGAGCATAATACCTCAAGCTTGGATGGTGATAGTGATGAGGTGGTCATGCTATCCAAAAGGCTTGGGAACTTGCTAAGAAAGAAGAATCAAAGGTATTAATAATCTAAAAACTATAAATTTCAAACTTAAAAATTTCCTACAGGTGAAGGGATCATTTGCTACCATTGTAAAAAGCCTGGGCACATAAGAGGTGATTGTCTTGAACTTGTTGAATCAAAGAAGAAAGAGATTGATGTGGAAAGAAGAAAAATATGAAGGAGAAAAGTACCATAAGAAGAAGAAGGCTTTATGGGCCAATCATTCAAATGAATCAAGTACTTGCTCATCCGATGAAGAGGTCAACATATGTCTTATAGCAAATGGAGAATCTGACTTAGATTCTCAAGAGGTATGTAATGATATATCTTATGATGAATTAGATGATGCTTTTATTGATTTAGTTATTGCATATAAAAAAAAAATACAAAACCTTAGAAAAAGAACATAAAAATTTATATATGAATTTTTGTGATTTAAAAAATGAATGTGTTAATTTAAAAAGTAAAAATAATTCTTTATTAAATTGTTCCTTACTTGTATGTAATATTGAAAGAGAGAATATCTTGTTAAAAGTAAGATTAGAATTATGTTTGAAATCACAAGTTCATTATAATGCTTCATCAAGTAAAACATTTAATAAAAATTATTTGCATCATACACATCCCACTCATATACCTTATAATTATCGTAAGCCATATGCAAACACTAATGTTTAGTAACTATTGTGATATAAAAGGGCATATTTTTATTTGATTTCTATATGTGATTACAAATCACTAAAAATCATCTTATGTATGGGTACCAAAGGTACAAGCACAAAACCACATGCTATATCTTGCTTCAAATTTAGAATGTGGACCCAATCATGTTTGGGTTCCAAAAGTTAACATGTGATTTTCTTTTATAGGAATGCCTTCAAAGAAAAATCAAAGAAGGCATGTGGTACTTGGATAGTAGATGTTCAAGACATATGATGGGAGATAAAGATAAATTCACAACTTTAGAATCAAGTGATGGAGAATTTGTTACATATTGAGATAATGCAAAGGGAAAGATCATTGGAATTGATTCTATTAGTAAGAATTATATCACTTTAGATAAAGTTTTTCTAGTAGAAGGATTAAAACATAATTTAATTTCTATTAGTCAATTATGTGATAAAGGTTTGAATGTAGTATTTCATGCATCATATTGTATTATAAAAATAATGAAAATATTTTGTTAGTAGGACAAAGACAAAAAAATATTAATGTCATTGATTTAGATAGCTTTCATGATGTGAATTTGAATTTACTTTGTTTTAAAAGCACTCATGATGATATATGGTTATGGCATAGGAGACTATGTCATATTAACATGCACACACTCAATAAAATTGCTAAACTTGATTTAGTAATTGGATTACCTAAATTAAATTTTTATTCAAACTATATTTGTGATGTATGCATTCATGGTAAGCATTCTAGAAGCTCATTTAAAAGTAAAAAATATTGTTTCTACTTCTAGACCTCTAGAATTATTGTACATGGATTTATTTGGTCCAATTAGCACTACTAGCTTAGGTGAAAAAAAATTATGATTTTGTGATTGTTGATGATTTCTCTAGATATACTTGGGTTTTGTTTGTAACTTACAAGGATAATATTTTTGGTGAGTTTAGAAAGTTTTCTAAATATATTCAAAGAGAACAAGGCCTTTTGATTAATAGGGTTCAAACCGATCATGGTGGCAATTTGAAAATAAATTATTTGAGGATTATTGTGATGAACATGGAGTAACAATTTTTTCTAGACCTAGAACTCCCAACAAAATGTAGTAGAGAAAAATAGAATATTAATTGAATTAAGTAGATCTATGCTTGATGAGTATAAATTACCAAAATATTTTGGGTAAGCAAGAATACTGCATGTTATGTGATGAATAGGATCTATTTTAGACCAATTTTGAAGAAGACATCCTATGAAATATTTTTTGGAAAGAAGCCTAAGATTGTACACTTTCATGTTTTTGAATTTAAATGCTTTATTTTGAATAATGAAAAAGAGCATTTAGGTAAGTTTGATTGCAAATCAGATGATGGTATTTTCTTAGGATACTCTCTTTCTAGTAGAGCTTATAGAGTTTTCAATAAGAGAAAAATGATTGTAGAAGAATCAATACATATGATTTTTTATAAAAATTTAATTGATCCCATTAGAAATAAAGTGATTGATGAAGAGATTGATAATTTTAAAAAAATATCTTTAGAAGATAATGTGGATGATTCATTGCCAAAAGAATGGAAATATAATAAAAATCATCCAAAGGAACTAATTATAGGAGATCCTTCAAAAGGAGTTATGACTAGAAGACATAGTTGAGAGGTTGTAGATCATTCAACATTTTTATCTGAGGTTGAACCTAAAAATTTAAAAGAAGCATTAAAAGATAATTTTTGGATTATTGCTATGGAAGAGGAGTTGAATCAATTTGTAAGAAATGATGTTTGGGAATTAGTCCCAAGACCCCAAGATCAAAATATCATTGGAACAAAATGGGTCTTAGGAATAAGCTAGATGATTAGTATTGTTAGAAATAAAGCTGTTAGTTGCACAAGGGTACACACAAGTTGAAGGTATAGATTTTGAAGAATCTTTTGCACCAATAGACTAAAAGCATTAGGTTACTCCTTGCTTATGCTTATTTTAGGATTTTAAACTTTTTCAAATGGATGTCAAGAGTGCATTTTGAATGGATTTATTAACCAAGATGTATTTGTAGCAACCACCTGGATTTGAGAGCCTTGATTGTCCAAATCATGTGTATAAATTAAAAAAAGCCTTATATGGTTTTAAAACATTTGCTTGGTATGATAGGTTAAGTAACTTTTAGATAGATCATGGATTTAGAAAGGGAAGAGTAGATACCACCTTATTCCTTAAAAGCATAGATGATGATTTGATTGTGGTACAAGCGTATGTAGATGATATATTATTTGGAAGTACAAATGAATCTTTATGCCATGAGTTCTCATCTTTGATGTTTAAAGAGTATGAAATGAGTATGATGGGAGAACTTAATTTTTTTTCTTAGGTCTTTAAGTGAAGCAACAAGAAAATGGCATATTCATCTATCAAACCAAGTAAACAAATGAAGTGCTTGAGAGGTTTGACATGAAAAGTTCTAATTCTAGTAAAACTCCTATGAGCCCATCTACAAAATCAGATTTAGATGAATTAGAAAAATATGCTGATCAAAAAATTTATAGGAGTATGATAGTTTCACTTTTATACCTTATTGATAGTAGGCCTGATATTATGTTTGTTGTTTATTTGTGTGCTCATTTTCAGGCCAACTCGAAAGAATCTCATTTAATAGCAGTCAATCGTATCTTTCGGTATTTGATAGGCACTACTAGGTTAGGTTTATGGTATCCTAAAAATTATTTATCATGTGATTTGATTGCTTATTCTGATGTTGATTTTGTTGGATGTATAGTAGATAAAAAAGCACACCAGGCACATGTCAATTTTTAAGATCATCGCTTGTATCTTGGTCATCCAGGAAATAAAATTCTGTAGCATTATCCACTACAGGTGAGTACATATACTAGTTGTGTTGCTGTGTCCTTTGGTTAAAGTAATGATTAAAAGATTTTGATATTAAGTAAGATCACATTCTAGTTTAGTATGACAATACTAGTGCTATTAGTTTGACCAAAAATCTTATCCAGCACTCATGAACTAAACATATAAAAATTAGACATCATTTTATTAGGGATCATGTTTTGAAATGTGATGTTAATATTAATTTCATTAGAACCGATTTACAAATTGTAAATATTTTTACAAAACCATTACCTAAGAATGTTGTACTTTAAGATGCATGCTTGGAATGTTAGATCCTAATATTTAAAAATTATGTAGTTTGTTCTCACTTTTGATGTTGTCAAAAGGGGAGAAGAGTAAAATAGGTTAGTATTAAGTCTATTTCATGCATATATTTAGGGGGAGCAACATTATTCATCTCTTATGCATAATTTTTTTTTAGAAGAGAAATTTGTTTTTCAAAAACTATGATGAAAGGTCAATTTACACCTTCATCAAAATCAATACACAACATTAGTTTGTCAACATCAAAAGGGAGATTGTTGGCTTAATGAGCCTCATGTTCAATCCAATCAATTTTAATGATAACAAACTAATGCTTAGATGTTCTAATGTATATTTTATGTGTTTCAGATATATTAATTACTAATTACATATCCAATACATCTAATAATATGTTTGAGGAAATTACAAGAATGGAAGAATGAGAGATAGATCAAAATGGATAATGTGAAGCTAAAGATATAATGTTTTAGGTTATATACATTTATAACTATCTTAGAAATTCATATGAGTTCATTGCCATATAAATCAATTTGCTCACAACTTAACATATTATTATTTTTATTTAAAATAATCATAATGAGGTTAATTTATATAAATCTCTATCTAATTAGCATTCAATTATATGTTTCATACATAGCATTTGAATTGTCAAAATAATAAATGATAATAAATTATGACTATTAAGTGTAATTATTTTATTTAATTAATATAATTATATATTTTAATTTAATTTTAAGGTTATATGATAACTAACATATGTATGATTATATATAAATTATATCATAATATTTAAATGTCATATTTCAATATTAACAAAAATATGTGAAATTTTGTATTTTAGCCAAAGTCATTTTATAATCAAGAATTTATATCTGATTTCATCTCCAAATGATTCCGATTTTTTTCTTTAATTTGATAGTTACATGATAATAATTAAAATTGAATTTAATATGATTTTTAAACATTAATGATTTTAATAATGAATTCATACTACATGCTTTAAATATATTAAGAGTCATATTTGATTATTTTTGACTTGCCCATATGAATAGCTGAATTTTGGTTGTTTGAATTTAATATAAATTATATTTTTATTGAATATTAAATTATTATATGATAAAATGATGTTAGACTAATATATTTTTTGAAATAATTCAAAATCACCTTCTTGCTTATAAATAGCCCTCATTCTCTTCATGAAAGCATTCCTCATTCAAATTCAAAATCCCTCTAGCAAATCTATAAGAAAATTTCCTATATTTTTCTTCCAGGTGTTCTCCAAGTATTGCAAGATCAAATCCTTGGTTTGGAAGCTTCAACATCTTCAACTAAGCAAGCTTTCTCAAATTACTTGAGTTTGTTTTCTTGATCTTAATCCCTTTTTTTAGTTGTTCATAATATTTTCACCATATATTTATTCTTTCCAATTCATACTTTTTGGTGGATTAGTCTTTTGGACATCAAAGTCTAAGTTTTTCACATCAAAGTTTCTTCAATCATTTTTTTTTTGAAAAACTCTTGTGATAGTTTGTAGGATTTTTTTTCAACTTGTTAAAATTTTTATCTTCCTACAAATTTCTTTTGGTTTCTTGAAATATTTTTCATTAATCTTATTTAAAAGATCATTTATTATTAGATCTATTTTAGAAGTATATTTTAAGCATTTTAAATTAATTTATTGTGCTAAAATTATTTTCATATTATTTTAGATCTCTTTTAATTAAAAGCATACTACTTAGATCTATATACAAATTTTATTTAAGTATTTTGAGATCATTTGCATTAATTGAAATCATCTTTTGGTTAAAATAAATTATTCCTTGCTGAAATATATTTTTTATTGTAAAAAGAATATTGTGAATTTATTTTGAAATCATTTTACATTAGTTCACAAATTGTAATAACATAAACATCTTAGTGAGATCACTTTAAGATATTTATTTTATTATTTCTTATCAATATTAAGTGAGCATTTTATCTTGCCAAATTTTTTAAGTTATAAAGTGATCATTTATAAGTTGTAAGATCACTTTTTGGATTGGATAGCTTAGTATATTTGTGAGAAATATATTTTATCAAAATTTATTATTTTGTATTTTTCTTTTGTGTCAGTAAAATTTATATTGGGGTTGAACTCATTTTCAGGAGAGTATATATTGTATATTTGTACTCGCTATAGGAGAATACTATTTGTAAGGTATTTTGCATTTAGTAGGTTCCTAGCCAGGGGTGGCTAGGCATGGACATAGGCCGATTTTAGGGTTTGATCGAATCACGTAAAAATTATGTTATCTCTTTTACTTTTCAGTATTTCATTTTTTTTTTGCATTAAGAATTGTATCTTGTCATTATAAAATTAAAAATTAATTTTATACTAAAACTTAAAGAAAATCAACCCTCGTCAGACATTCCTGGTCTTGCATTTGAGCATAAATCAACCTTCAAATCAATTACTAGAGATCACTCCTATCTTGAAGAACTACCATCATGATCTTTCATATACGAATATGATAAAGGTATCAAATTTGAAGACTATTTACATGTGCCATATAAAAGGATGTAAAGAAACTTTTACTATGTTATATGCAAGTCCTACAAAACTACCAATATATCCAATGTATTTGGATTCAATGATCCTAATAAAATGGAAGATAACCCTATTAATTATTACTTTCTAACTTGATTTCAGAACTATTAAAGAAGATCCTCTCTCAATCCTAGCTAAAGAATCATACCAAGAAGTGTTACATGCTATGTAGAATGTACTTAAAATACTAAAGAAGAGGTTTAGACTTCCATGTTTAGAGGCTACTTCCACACCTTTTCTCCATTACAACACTATTTTCCATGCCTATTCTGATAATAAAATTCAAGATCCTGATGAAAGAAATATACCACCAAAGTTGGGAGAGGGGTGCTCTTTCCACCACTAACAAACGGATTGAAGTTAATTTGGGTACTAACGAAGACCCTCATTTTATGTTCATCATTAAATCATAATCTACTAAATTAGCATCACAAGTCCTTTGAACCTTAAAGGATTAGAATGATTACTTTGCTTAGAATTATTCTAAAATATCAAGTTTAGCTTCTAAAATAGTTTTCCACAAATTATCAATCGATCATATTATATCCCCAATCAAACAAGCACCACGAAGGATGCAACTGATATAGAAAAATCTATGATCCAAGAAATAAAGAAATTAATTGAGGTAGGATTTATTAGACATGAGTATCCCACTTGGATTTCTAGTATTATTCTAGTTCATAAAAATGGATAGATTTGAGTTTGCGTTGACTATCACGACTTGAGCAATGTAAAGATGAATTCCCTTTATTAGTTCTTGAAATCATGATTGATGTAGTTATCATAAACACTATGTTTTCATTTATAGATGGCTTGTCAAGCTAAAATCATGTAAAAATGGCTCTAGAGGATGAACACCAAACAACCTTTTGAACTCCAATAAGCATATATTGCTATAAAATTGCCATTTTGAATTATAAAATACTAGTGCCACTTATCAATGAGCCATGACTCAAATTTTTTATGAATTATAGCACCTTGAAGTTGAAGGTTACATTGTCGATATCATAGTAAAAATAAAAGGATTGGAGACTATATAAATGATCATCAAACTATTCTTCAGTAAAAATAAAAGGATTGAAGACTATCTAAATGACCTTCAGACTGTTCTTCAAAGAGATCGAAAGCATGGGTTAAAATAAATCCACTAAAATGTGTCTTTGGGGTCTTGTCTTCGAAGGTTTTAAGATTCATTATGTGACATCATATCATTAAAATAGACCTTATAAAGATAAAAGCTATCATAACAATGAAACCACTAGAGAGTCTTAAGTAATCCCTATAATCTTGCTCCAAATAGGCAATTTGTAGCTCCTAAAATGCTCAAAATGAGATTGTTCCCTATTTGTGCCTAGGTACTGTGTTTGGCACATAGATGCTCGATCAACTCCACTTGGCAAGACATAAATCTTCAGAAAAGAGATAAATAATACTTCAATGTCAAGGTTGAGCATGAAGTCTAATGCTTAGTTACTAAGGTTGAGTGCCTAGGTGTTCAAATCTTTATTTCGCTAAAAAAGTTTTGACTAAGCACCTGAGTTCTTAAGTGCTAGCCTAAGTGTCAAAGGCTTTAAATCACATCAATTTTGGCATATGTTGCTAGAATGATTTCAAAATGCTTATTTTGCTTACTACACTTTGAAATCCACTGAAAATCATTCTTTCTTACATAAACAAAATTAAATATATTAGTATAATAGATTTTCTAAAGTTTAACAAAATTAAATACAAAATAAAAATTTGAGCTAGATAAAATTGTGTTAAAATAACGAGTATCAAGATCTGTTATTGCCTCCTTAGTATTACAACTATGAATCAATTGTTGTATTCAAACTTTAATAATATAAAAACTATGAAAATTGATCTCTATTTATTTGAAGGAGCACATAGTAAAGCTTTATGATAAATAATCACTTGAAGGTGAAAAAAAATTTTATTTAGAAAGTATGAACATCAATTGAAAAAGAGATATACTAATAACTATCTTTATCTTCATTAAGCATTCTCAATATCTCTAAGAAGTATGTCTTATATTATTATTATGAAGATAAATTTATTCAAAATTAAATTTTAAATATATTTTCTAATTAAATAATTTGATGATATTTAATGAAATATTAAAAAAAATATAGAATATATAAGAATTTTATGATAATGAAAATTCCGAATTAAAAAATAAGACATGCCACCATCTCAGTCGATATTCTAAATTGCCAAAATTAGTATAGAAGTTTGTAGCATCCTTTTGATGTTGGAATGCTCCAACGCTTCCTCAAGGGTGTTCCAAATAACACATCCACCAATTTCATCCACTACGGACACCCTCCATACTCTCCGGCCTCCTTGCCGGTGCTCCCCTGCATTATTAATCCGGTGAATCTTTTCTCCCAGGGGAAGAAGTAAAGACCTACTAAAAGAACAAACTGGTGCAGATTTGCGAGAGATCTGATCGCAAGAGGGAATAGCAGAGAGTCGCTAAAGCGGCATTTGCGAAGATACAATGGCATATAGGTCCGATGACGACTACGACTACCTATTCAAGTTGGTGCTGATTGGTGACTCGGGGGTCGGCAAGTCGAATCTTCTGTCGCGGTTCACGAGGAACGAGTTCAGCTTAGAATCCAAGTCGACCATCGGCGTGGAGTTCGCCACCAGGAGCATCCATGTAGACGACAAGATCATTAAGGCCCAGATTTGGGATACGGCTGGCCAAGAAAGGTTTTCTATCGTATCCTCTGTGATTTCTCACTTTCCAGATTTCTACTTCTCTACGCTTGCATAATATGTGTACTACTCCAGGATACCAAGGATCTTACCCGACTAGGGCTTTGACTGCATCCTAGGTGGTATCCAATATGTTATTTGGTTTAGTGCTATTTAACTATCATTGTTATTAAATTGTCCATTTTATCTGTCAAATGCTATGGCTATAGTTACGCTATCCGCATGTTTAAGTTAGTGCTCAGATACCTAATTACTAGATGTTGTTCAATAGCAAAATAAAAATGAAATTTCATTTACATTTATTTATTTAACAGGCAGTTAGGCCACAAGTGGGGTTTAGTAAAGTCTATACATTTTTAATAAATATTTATGGGATTTAAGTTTGAAAACTTGTTGGCATGACCATTGTTAAATCTTGATGTTTGTTTTAGTATTAATATTTGTGAGAATGAGAAATACTTGAATCCATAAAATGCTATGAATGATGGGTTTTAACAAATTCTAGAATTAACTAATAATAGGGTTTAAATGAGATTATCAAAATAGTGGGATTTGAAGCCTCCAAAATATCATTTGGCATGATTTAAGTAAAATCTTGCTTAAATCCTGCCAAAAATAGGACACTAAATAGCCATTAAAGATACATTAAGTTTAATGCCTATCATCTATATATAACATCAAACCAAATATCTTCATAGATTTGTTTTAGTGGTAGTTTATATTGGTGTAATAATCGATCTTTTTTATTTACTTTGCATTTGTGTTGCAAAGCCCTAAAATCGCTAGGGTTTTAACTTTTTGGGGGTATTTACATACATAGCACACAATTCTTATCTATATATACATCTAACACGTAATTTTATATTTACATAAACATCATCAAATCTTAAATATTACATAAACAAAAGTACCATCATCACTTTTTTTTTAAAGTGAAATGCATGTGTTCATACATAAGAAAAGTGCTATGTTTGTAAATTTCAAAATTTAAATGTTAGATTTATAAATGCGTAAGAATTGTGTGCTATATATGTAAATTTCCCTAACTTTTTTAAGGCTTGGTTGTATATTCTTGATCTTGTTAATTTGTAGCATGTATTGGATATGCTATTGATGAGTGGTGTAGAAGTTTTTTTATGAGAATAGATAATGAACTTCTTTCAAAGTTTTTCACATTTTATGCAACATTCTACAGAATATGAGCAAAAAAATTGAGAAATGCTCTTTTAACTAAAACTGTCCAAAGACTTAGTAAAGAGCACACCATTATGTGCAACATTTTTTATGCTACCACCATGTTTTAATTTTAGTGCATCCATGAGATTACCAATGTTTAAAAAGGCAAAATCGGGAACTGAGACGTTTTATCGTAGCGAGGCGAGGCGTAAGCCTCGAAGCGGATTGAGGCAGAAGCTTCGAAACAAAAAAAAATTCATTAAATAAAAAAAAATCAGAAAAATGATAAACTATCAATATATTCACCTAGTTCATTATCATAAAGACACAAATCACAAATCATGATATCAAATGTTAATATAAAACATAAATTCAAATAAGGTTTCATGTAAGCACTCGCTTAAAATTTAAACGCATTATGAGAATTAAGATCTACAATAATATTATCATCACTTTATCATTTTTATTATTTTTAAAAAAATTATTATATGTAGCTATCATCCATTTCATCATATTCTAAATCTTATTAAACAACTACAACGTTTTTCTTATTCTCCATAATAGTTAATAATGTATTTAATATAATTTTAAATAAAATAATAGATTAAAATAAGGAGGAAAATAGAGCATTAATCTAGCTCCTGCTTCTTGGAGACATGTTATTGCCGAAAGACTTTGGCTCGTGCTGCTTTGAAAATAAAATTAACACTAACTTGCATAATTTGACAAACATAGATCGCTCAAAATTAAAAACTCTAACTCATTAAGATGGTGAGATAAATAAATAAATTTGTATAATAATTTATAAAATAAATTAATAATATAAAAATTAATTATAATTATTATTTATAAAAAATAAAGTGAGGCACAGCCTCAAAGCACCTCGGGGCGTTTAGCCTCAGTTGAAAAAGACGTAAGCCTCACTAGACCCGAGTGAGGCTTAAGCCTTGAGGCACTCTTTATGCGCCTCAATTCGAGGCGTGCCTCGAGGTGTACGCCTTTTTAAACAATGGGATTACCATTCACATTACTATCAATTGACACTTTTATCCTTGTTAAGGTTTTTCTTGGTAATGTTGGTTTCTGCTTTATTGTTTTATAGATTATAGATAAATTAAATTATTAATATTTTCATAGGAGAAAAAAAGTTAAAATGGTCCTTAGACTTTTTGTATGGAGTTATTTTCCTACTTAGCTAATATGCTCAATATAGTTTCTTGACTTATCAACTAAATCCAAAATAGTACCTCTATTAGATTAGTTTAGAGTAGATTGTGAGAAATCGAGGGATTATTTTGGATTAAATTTGATGAAACAATGGACTAAATTAGACACATTAGATAGCCTGGTATTAACACAACCTTCCATAATATTCTAGGGACCATTTCCGACCTTATTCTTATTTTCATAGAGATGGATAACCTTTATTTTTATTTTTTTTGAGTCTTTTCATGATTGTCAATGGAGGAGATGCACACATATAATATATCATTTCTATCTTCACATATCAAAGTTATGATATCTCACAGTTTTAAAGAATAAAACAGCTTAAAAATTACTAAATGAAAGTGAAAATAAAATTTATGAAACCAATATTTTATATTTACTGTTTATGTTTCTAGCTTTATGGATTGCCATCAAGATCTAATCTACTAGAAATTTGATAAGCATTATTATTTTTGTTCTTAATCCTTTCTTTATTAGTATACCTTCTCCCCTCCATTATAAATATCTGAATTATCTTTAAGTCTATTTTCTATGATTTTTTTTTAATAAATGCTACTCTGATCTCTCTGATGTAAGCATTATGTTAGGATTTTTGTTCTTGTTCTATCTTTCTACCTTGCTTAGACCTATTTTGGTGCATCTCTTTAAACCGAAGTTACTAAGTCATTACAACTTCAATCACTGCCATCCAATTTTTGGTTCAGCTTCTCCTTCCTCACACTTACCAACTCTTTCTCCAATTTTTCAATTTTCTGGTTCAAGCAGCTTAGTCTTTGAAAAGGAAAGATTCGTTGATCATATTCATTATAACTTTGATTAAAGTTTTTGAAGAGAAGGCAGCTTGGAAATTTAAGCAGACGTTCCATATAATGGTACTGCTGTTGTTTCTACTTGAGTTTTTGAGAGATCTTAGCTGCACTACGTAGTAAATATATATGATTATCTCCATGTGCTTATGCTTTCTCCTTTATTTGTTAGGAATTCTGCTATCTTTTCAAGAAATAAGTACTTTTTATACAATGAACTTTTTTTTATTCTGTTTTTTTCTTTCTATGTTATGTTGTTTCTTTTTTGGAAAAAAAGAAGCTTCTAAGCTTTTTTATTGGCTATTCTACCTCGTGATCTCAGCCTGGAAAGCTTCTGAGCATCTCAATTGAGTAAAACTATAACTTCTGTTATATGTTTATAATGTACGCATTGAATTGTCTAAGTGTCAATGACTTTAAAAACATTTAGAATGGATAGTTCATAGTATCTGTTGCATGAATAGAGCATTCAAGGTATAAACTCTTGATTTGAACTGTTGATTTCGGACTACTTGTCTAAGTTGCTTTAAAGATTTTCATTTAGTGGAGAACCATTCAATAGCTTGAAGCCTAGAGCATTAAAGTTTTGGATACTTAATCTTTTAAGGACTGATATACATATGACTACACTTATATATCACTGGAGTTACCTTTACATAGTAAACATCATACACCTTGAGGCTTTCACCTCTTTTAAGCACTTTGTTAATTCTCTTTTAACTTTTGTTGTTTGTAATTGAGAAAATTACTTGAAAATATTTGTTAGCATATAATTTGAGAAAATAATATTAAGAAATCATTATATTTGGACAGCATATAATTTGAGAAAATATATATTTATTCTTTTTTTTTCTTCCTATTGTATTTATCATTTATGCCTATAAATAAATATCATTGTTCAACGAATATGATTATCCAATTTTCTTCCCTATAACATGATAACATTAGCCTTAGTAATAGTCATCCCTTAGGCACATTGTTATTCATGAATGCCTGATATGTTTGCCCATCTGCTCCTGTCTCCAAGTTGTCCTCTTACCCTCATTCAGCCTAAATAATGTGCTGAACATGCACCATGCACTATTCTGTTTCCGTACAATCACATCTCTATTTCTAGTCAACTATGACTCGACATCTTTATCTCTATCCCTCAATTTATCATTTCATCAATGAATATTTTGTCTGCCATGGCACTCAGCCTCCCAAGCCCCCATCATTAACATTATATACTCTTGACACCATTTTGTGTCAATTGCAAGTCACGTCCCTGTACTCTCATCAATCATGACCCTCCACTTGCCAATTCATAAAAAATAAGCCATCTCCATATCATGTTGTTAGCTCCACAGTCACAACTCTTCCTCGCTTTTGTTATTACTCTTACACCACCCACGATCTCTCATATTTGCTTGATGTTTTATCTGCTAATTTACTGTGCTCACTTGCTCTCAAGCTCACATGTTACCACATTCTTGTTCTTGCTCATTCACTCTCCTATGTTTGCATGCTGTCCCATTGTTATGCTTGTGCACTTGCATCTCTCCGCTTGCTGCTCTTTGTTAACATTCTCACCACTTACTTGCGCTCTTGCTATGTATTATCAATGTTCTACTTAACAATATGTGTGGCCTTATTCTTCGTCAATGCTATTCTTTTCTCTCATATCCTAGTCAATGCCTTGATTGCAAGGTTTGAACCCTCCAACTATATGATTTTAGTTTCTCCTTGATTCTATGTCTCTCTATTCATAGTGTCATGACTTACGTCTCTCTTCTTCCTAAGGCAAAATCCTTCTCTATCATTGGCACCACCATCAAATTTAATGGTACCAGCAAAAGAGGACATCATGCTCTAGGAGAATGGGCTGATTGATGTAGGTCGTTCTCATGTTTTACATAACATTGTTGGGTCGTTCCCATTTATGATTACTGTCCTTTATTTCAATTTTAGCTAAATAATGTTATTAAAATACACACACTATATGTTGTACTTGTTTTGGTTGTTTGAAGAAAAACTCGTATCCTGGTTCTTCGTTCTCCTCTCTCTTTCTTCCTAGTTTACAAGAAACCACGTCATTATTGGTATCAGAGCTTAGCAACTGGAAGGATGGCAGAAAGAAGCAAACGCCCAGCTAACGATGTAGATTGTAGTCTGGAATCTCTTTGGACTGCCCAAACCAATCTTGCTCAGTGGATTGAGAATCTTGCTAATGAGTTTGTTAGGTTTTATGCAAAAATGAGATGAGAAATTCAGGTTCTCAATCTAGAAGCCAAGTGTAGAGGTTTACCAACCAACTCGTACCAATCTTGTTGGAGGATGGGAGGGGAGGTGAAATTCCACGGATTGTCAAGATGACATTGAATCCGGTGATAAAGTGGAAGTTTGACAACATTTTGATCTATCTGACTTTGATGGTAACAATTTCTACTGGGAAGTGAGAGCAACTATGACACCCAAAAGAGGGTGAACTGGGTGTTTATAAAATTTTTACAAGTTTAAACTTTAAATTTAATTTAAAGTTGTGATAAACCAAAAAACACAATCCAACAAAAAATAAAGTGCAGAAATGAAAAGAAAGACATCAAGCACAAGATTTTTATGTGGTTCGGGTTCGGCCAAAATCTCAATCCTAGACACCCTAGCTAGGAAACCACTATCCCAACAAAAACAAATTGCAACAACGGGGTGAGTAACCCCTTTAACAATCACATACTCTCTTATAACGAGGCGAGTACAATTCCAACAAAACCTCATACTCTCCTATAATGGGGCGAGTATAATGCCAACCAAAAATATTTAAAGTAAAAAAGAATTGCAACCACTACAAATTTTGACACAATCAAATCTCAAAATATCTAGCAATATACTCAAATTAAATTGTGATCTTACAACTCAAAATGATCATCTTACAACAACCAATAATTTGCAAATAAATTTGATAAAAAGAAATAACTCACTTAAATTTAATGAGAAATGACAAGTTAATTTTTCAAAAGTAATCTTTAAATGTTATTAAACTCAATAGACTAATGTAAAAATAATTTTCAAATGAATAAGCAGTTGTCTATTATTCAATAAATTAAATTTCAACAAATATCAATTTTAATTTAAATAGAGATTATAACTAGTTTGAATTGAAACAATGTATAAATGATTTAATTCACCATAAAAAATCTTTTTCTTCAACTATGAGATAATTAAATCAGCATACAAAATTAAATTTCAGCGAGCTATGAATTTATTTAAGCAAGGTATGATTGCTGAAGTGAAATGATTAATCCAAATACAACCATTAACCTTTTTCCAAGACAAATATTGATAATGCAATGCAATTTATAATAAAACTTTTCAGCAATAATAATCTTTTATTTCAATCAAAACTAAGCTCCAAAATGATTCAAATGATGATGAGACTTTGAAATAATGCTATGGTAAAATAATATTAAGCAAACCAAAGGTTTTTGTAATGAAATAAAAAATTCAGAAAAAAAATTAATTTCAGCAAAAATAAATTTTTGTTCCACTCAAATAAAGTTTCAAAATGATTTTAATGATAAAGGACCTTTCAAATAAATCTTATTTTAAATAATTTTGAGCACACAAATGATTTTTATAAGAGAACAAAAATTTCAGTAAAATAATATGTATTCGTACAAAATGTGTCAATAGTTTTCTCAAAAAGATAATTTGCTCTAGATTCAAATGATTCAAATAAAATTACAATGAGAATGGCAAGATAAATCAAGAGTGCTTTCTCAATGAATATTAAAATTTGAATAGTGAGAGTTAATCTAAACAAAATGATAAAAAATAAGCTTAACAATTTTGCATTAGATCACAAAATGATTTTCTATGAAAATAAATTTCAATTTTGAAACTAATCAACTTGAAAAACAAAAGTAGGAATTGAAATTTCAATCAAGTTAATGATCCTCAAATTAAATCAAAATGTTGAATTAAACAATTGTAATAAAATACCAAAGAGAGAAATTAGGAGAAAGAAGATCTCAGTTAAGGCTTTGGAAATATGAACCAATTTAGAAAAAAAAAACTTTTGAATATTCATTCTCAATTGCTTGTACAACTCTCCTTGTGAAAGATTTTGATAAACCAAAGAAGAATCAGCATAAAATTACACACCAAAATCTCAAAATCTGAAATTTTTTGCAAGAGGGAGAAACTTAGATTTTATGGTTGGATTGAAGTTACGACCACCCAAAATTAGGGTTTGATGCTATAAAATTATTTGAAATATTCCCTAATGAGTTCCACGCCAAGGACAGGTATGTGGAAGGTTTTCAACATAAAATTATTTAATTTATTGATTCATGGTAGTTGGCCCTAAGAATTATGCAATTATGGAAAAAAATAATGCAAGAATCAATTCAAATGGCAAAGAAAATTAAGGAAAGGATTTGAATTTAATTAGAAGGGAGTTAGGAGGGAATTTATCAATTAAATTCTAGAATAAACCTCGAAAATTTCGACAAAGCAAGAAGAGAACAAATAGTGTATTATATTAGGAAAGTAATGGATTAATTTATTGATTTAATAAAATAAAATCCCAAGCAAAATTAAATGACCGAAAATCATAACTAAAATGAAATGAAATAATAAAATTAATGAAAATAATTAGCCATGAATTTATATTTAATTTAAATATCATTTGAAAAAGTGAATTTTTATTAATTTAATTAAATTAAAAATTGCAAATACTTGAAATTTAAGCCAAAATAAATTTAATAAAATTAAAAAAAAATAAATAAATTAAATAAAATTATGATATTACAAGATTAATTTCACCAAAATAAATTTTTCAAGGACTAATTTTTCTATTAGAACAATCATTATCAAGTAATTGGAATGTGATATAGAAAAAATAAAAATGATATTACTAATTTATGAAAAAAATAAATTTATTATTAATAAAATTATGAAATAATGATTAATTTTCTACTTTACCCAAAGTGAGCTCATTAGTCAAAAGTCTTGCAAAAATACAACACAAGACTCTAAACCTAATCAAATCTCTACAAGATATCACTTGATTGTCCTAGCTTGTTAAGTCTTGTAATTCTTCTAAAATGCTCATAAACATTGATAATTTTGAGCATATATTTGTTATCAATAAATTCTCAAATTTATAATGATAATTATAATGATTTTTGTAGGTAATTAAACATCCAAAGAAAATGTTAGTCTTCATCATTTAAGGTTTGTTATCATTAAATCAAATGATGAGATTCACAAGATGTATATTCAATAATTTCTCCTTATTTGATGATGATAAATTGATGTTAGTGTGAAGGGTAATAATAGTAATATAAATCCCCCTCACTAAGTGCGTATATTTGAAAATAAAAATATGATCAACATTATTTATGATATTCTCCCCCTTTTGACATCATCAAAAGGTTCATAATAAAATAGAAATTTATTATATCAACAAAATTCTTTGCCTTCATTAAATAAACAAATAAATTGAGCATATGATGTTAAAAATAATTAAAACTTGACATGATTAAGATATCCTCCCCATATTTTAAGTAAACCAATATATAATCTTTATTTGATGTAAAAATTTGTTGAATAAACAAAAAATACTAAAGAAAGCAATGTCATATATAATGAATATAAATAATTGGGCATAAGAAAGATAACTTATTTCTAATGCTAGACTTCAGCAATATGAATACTGTACTTCTAATGATATTAACAACGATACATTTAACAAGAAATGTGTAATATCAACTTAAGATACTAATTGTAAAATTAATTTTATCTTATCATCAAATCAAATTTAATGATATCAAATGTTAATTGAAGAATAAGAATATATAAGAAAATTAGATATCATAACTTTGCATGAACTATTTGGATATATGATATAAATGAACTGATCATGCATGATACTTCATAGGGCCTTGTTTAATATTTAAACCAAATTAATGCATATGTGCTAGTTGATAAATCTATCTTCATTTCATCAACATAAGCCAAAGTATAGCAATAATCTTGGGTTTATAAAAGATAAGTTTCAAATTAAGTATACCAAGCTTGTTTTCACATGAAATGTTCTTAATAAACTAGTTTATGATCTATAAATCAATCATAATCACAATTTGTTAAAGGGGGCATATGAGATCAAATTTAAGTGTAGAATTATATTAATACCAATTTTTTAAGTAATTTGATCTCAAAAAATCTAGGTTATGATTAGTGGATATAAACAGGGTGTACAAATGAATTTACTTATTATGAATTTTAAAAAAATTAAAATTTGAATATAAATCATGATAAATAGAAACCTATTGGCATAACATTATAAATTCATAAACTCTATGAAAATTTTAAGGCCACAATAAATAATATTTAAGATATGAATTTCATATGATTTATAAAATTATTTTAAAATTATATTTTAAAACAACTCATTCATTTAAGAGATAAAACTCAAAGATTATATAGGCATGAATGAAATATAACTAATCTAAGGACCTAAATATATACAAGGAAGATATTAATTACAAAATGCAAAATGTTTACCTTATACCATTCCTTCTACATATAATTTGAATGTATACCTTTGAGTAATTCAATATTGCTTGTGCATATTGAGTCAATGACTTGTCTTCATTAGGTCCTTCATGAAGAAAAACTTGTAACAATGAAGAAAAACTTGTAACACAATCTTATTTCCTAGATTTTGGTATCCAAGTAAGCTTGGATCTACTAACATGACAACAACAACAACAACAAGCCTTTATCCCACATGTGGGGTCAGCTACATGAATCATTTTTCTCCATTGTGTCCTATTAAGTGTCAAATTCTCATTTAATTCTAAAAAATTAAGGTCATTGTTTATACATCTTAACCAAATCTTTTTAAGTTTACCTCTGTTTTTCTTAACTTAAGACGCATCTAATACATCTACTCTCCTAATTAAGTCATCAAATGACCTATGTTTTATGTGACCAAACTATCTAAGGCGACTCTCTCTAATCTTAGTTATTACTAGAGCTACTCCAACCTTATCACATATATATTCATTTTGTATTTTATATCTAAGAGTAAAGTCACTCATTCACCTGAGCATCCTCATCTTCGCAACACCTAAACATTGTTTTGAACAATAGACTCGCAATATCTAAAACGTTCACTCTTTTTAATGACTTGATCACCAATTTCACAACCACACCATTAGATCTTCTACAACAAAATTACACTCCATATATTCAGTTTTAGATCTGCTTAAATGAAAATATTTAGACTTTAAGGTTGACCTCCATAATTCAAGTTTCTCTTGAACTCCCTCCCTAGTCTTATCAACAAGAAGAATATACACTAAGGTATATCCTCCTGTAAATGCCCAATAAGAACCTCCATAACTAAAACAAAATGATATGAGCTCAAAGTTGATCCTTGATATAATCCAACTACAACAACAACAAGCCTTAATCCCACTAGGTGGGGTCGGCTACATGAATCCTTCATCTCCATTATGTCCTATTATGAGTCAAATTCTCATTTAATTCAAGTATACTAAGATCATTTTTTATACATCTTAACCAAGTCTTTTAGGTCTACCTCTACCTTTCTTAACGTAGCAAATCTAATGCATCTACTCTCTGTCATTCATGGACGATTGACGTTTATGTGGCCAAACCATCTAAGGCGACTCTCCCTAATCTTGTCTACCAATGGATTGGGTTTGTAACTTAAATAAAATAAATAAATTCTTTTAAGCCTTTGCAACCAACTCCAACATGTTTATGAGCCCTTGTAAATCAAGTTTATTACCTCAACACAGGTCACGTTGTATGCCTCGAAATATTCTAAACTAATACAACCAACCCACTTCCAATAATGTTATTGTTAACCTTGAAACCGCATTTAAAACACTTCCACCAATGCTTGCCCAAAATACTTTATAGAAGGCAACCCTTTGCTCTTAATCAAGATTCCTAGCCATTGCAACTCAGAGCACTCTAAAGTTGATAGACAAGATCAATTGATATGCTCGAAATAACAAAACCATATTTATCCTCCTTGTGTTTGAATGCAAGTAACAACTCTAGGATACATATCCTTAATGATTTGAATATAACCAATATTAACTCCTTTCTTTTTTAGAACTCTCGAAAGCACTTCTCTTCGAATTTTATCATGTGCTTTCTCTAATCAACAAATATCATATGTAGATCCTCTTTACTTTCTCTATACTTCTTCATCAAACCTCTCAATATATGTATAGCATCCATTATGTACTTATCTGGCATGAAACTAAACTGCTTTGACAAACTTTTGTGTCACATCGTAACCTATGCTCAATTATTCTCTTCCATAATTTTAATGTATGACACATTAACTTAATTCTTTTATAATTTGTACTCTTGTGCATCGTCTTTATTTTTAAAAAACAGGAATCAACAAACTCTTTCTCCACTCATTTTGTATCTTCTTATTTAAAATAATATTAAAAAGATAGATTAGTAAGCCAAGAAATTCCTGGATCTCCTAAGGATTTCTACACTCCTATTGGAATATCATCAGGTCTTACTATTTTTCCACACTTTATTTTCTTTAAAACCTCTTCAACTTCAATTTTACTAATACGATGATAAAATAAATTTATCTATTTTCATTTAGGGTACTAATGATTGTTAAAATCAATCGTACTCTCATAGCTTTCATTGAAAAGTTTATCAAAATATTTCATCCACCTATGTTTAATATTCTTTTCTAAGAAAAATACTTTATAATTTTTATCTTTATTTCACTTGAACTAAATTCTTACTTCTCCTATCTCTTTACTTTGCTAACTTATACATATATCTTTCGCCCTCTTTGTTATCCAATTTATTGTATAAATCACTAAAAGCTAAATTTTTTACATCACATTATTGCTTTCTTAGAATCTTTATAGGTCACGTTATATCTTTCCCAATTCTTCGAGTTTTTGTATTTAAATCAAGTTTTATTATAAAATTTCTTTTTATTATTTTCTCTTGCACATTTTGACTATTTTATTAAAAGGTTTTCTTTTGATTCTAAGCTATTTTTTTAATCTTAATATCGTTCTTATTTTTTTTTGTAATATTACCATTCTCATGAATATCTCAAATTCTAAGATCTTGTAGCTTATTCTCAAAAATAATTTTATTAATATTTTTTAAGTATCCCCATTTAATCTTATGACAATTTTTTGATTTATTTTTCATCTTTTAGCACTTTATTTTAAAATATAAAACTATTAGTTGATGTTGGGTGCTTAAACTTTCACCCAAAATGATCTTATAATCTTTACAATCTAAACGATCTATTTTTTGATAAAAAAAAATCAATCTATGTTTTACTATGTTTATTCTTATAAGTAACAATATGCTCATTTTTTTTCTTAAATAAAGTATTAACAACTACAAAATCTTAAACTAAAGCAAAATCTAATATAGTTTTATTTTTTTCATTAGTCACTCCAAATCCATAGCCACCATGAGTGCTTTTAAAATCTTTTATCACTCTACCAAATATCCAATTAAATCTCTTCCAATAAATACTCTTTCTTAAATAAGTATTTTTTGCATTAATCTGTCAAAGTCATTGCAAAATTTTTCTTTTGAGTCTACATTCAAACTTAAGAAACATAAATATTTATAACATTAATAATCTTAGTGTCAATAACAATCTTTAAAATTATAATTCTATCTTCAATCTTATTAATACCTACAACATTATCTTTCAAACATTTATCTATAATTATAACTACACCAATTCTAGTTTGACTTTTACTTGAATTCTAAAATTTAAAATCTAAATTATCAATCTCCTTAACCTTCTCCCCAACCCATTTAGTTTCTTGAATATATAAGATATTTACCTTCTTATTAACTATAATATTTATAAATTTCATTAATTTATCTGTAAGAGTATCTATATTCCAAATTCTTAATATAATTATAATTTTATGGACTAACTTCTTTGCCCACATATGTTCATAATGTGAGAACCCTTGCTTATTTAGCATTGCACCTAGGCGCCGATACGGTGGTTCTTGCACACTTTTCACTATATTCAGACCATACAGCATATCGCTTTTAGGGAATACCCTAACATTAACATAATGTATTAAATGATTCATGTCATTGTTTTTTTTTTCTTTGAGAAGTTTTACGCTAGTTATTAATTGCTTAATGCAATCCTCTTCTCATCCGGGACTTGGGACTCGACAAATGCAGTGTTAGGATCCACTAACATGTGTAGCATTTAAAATCCTTAAATGTGTAAGTGATGAACAATTTAAACTAGTTCCCTTAGGAATCTAAATGTGTGTAGTGGAACATTTAATTGTAAGGATTTCATAAATGAACAAACATATGAAACATGACCTTGCCTACAATAATAAATACAAGTAACATTGACAAAGCATGCATAAATGGATTTACAATTTTAGTTTTGTTTTAGAGAATGATTAACATGCTTATGAGATGTACGCATATTTAAAGTATGTCAATAATAAGAATATTACTTGCAACACATAGATGAATTTGAATGTAAAATATGTGAGCAATTAGAACTAGTAAAAGATAAAGATATGTCATTTAATTTACTTCTAGTATTCTCATATTTTATTCTTTCAATCTCTAACATATAAGCTATGATCAACTTTATCTCTTGTCAATAACTCATTTTGTAATAATTTATTTTCTTCATTTAAGTTTTTAATTCTAGGGATAATATCATCATGATTGCAAGATGTAGAAGTGCTAGATAAATCAATAAGTAAATCATTCATTTTAGTATTCAAGGAAGATACATGACTTTCTAGCAAATAAATCTTATCCTGTGATTTTTGAGCATCTAATAAAAGTGACTCATGTCCCTTCATCAAAGTGTTAAAATTTTCTTTAAAACTTCTAGCTTTCTTTTTAATGGAAACACCATATTGCTTTTTCAATTTATTATTAACATCTATTAATTCATTAAACACACTAGATAACTCTTTGTAAGATAAATCACTTACCTCGAGGTCATCCTCAGAATTTGATTGAGTTTGGGACCTTTGGGTGGATAACTTGAGGGATGTAGTTGGAGTCTCCTTTTCTTCTCCATCAATGAGTATTACAAAGCACTTTTGAAATTTCTCTTTATTCTCTTTTCCTATCTTTTTAAGTTTTCTTCCTTCTCTTTTTAGGACCAAAGGCAGACAATTGAGGCTTTGATTTAATGTAGTAGAATTCTCACCAAGAATATTTTTCTCTTGTAAGGTGTCCTTTTTACCTGTCTCATAATCACAATTATACAAAAAAATGAAAGCATCAAGTATATTTTTTTCCAGATTTATAGAACAATACATATGAGAGCTCATCATATTAGATATTTTATAAAAAGATGAAATAATCTTTTTATTTAAAATATTCAGCTCATTTTTAGTAATAGAAGATAAAATATCATTTAAACAAATATACCACATTCTTGAATCAATACTTCATAACAACAACAAGAATCTAGATTTCCATGCATCAAATTTGACTTTATCAAAAACAGGTGCATAATAAATTTTATTATCAAAAGAATAAGTGACCAATTAATGTGCCATAGAGAAAAAATGATCTACTCTTGGATGTTAACTCAATAATAGAGCCCAAGCTTTGATACCAATTGAGAGCAATTATGACACCCAAAAGGTGGAGGGGGCGGGCCGGGGGTGGGTGTTGGATTAGGTGTTTAAAATTTTTACAAGTTAAAAAATAGTGATAAACTAAAAAAATACAATATAACAAAAAATAAAGTACAGAGAAGAAAATAGAGACAACATACACAAGATTTTTACATGGTCTGGCTAAAATCCCAAAGAGGTCTACGTCCATGCCTAGTCACCCTAGTTAGGACTATCCTATTAGCCTTCGTTAAATGACCTGACCACAACACGACTATAAGTATAGTAATGAGTCAGACTCTGCTAAAAGAATTCAAACAAGTTCCAATCTTATTAGCCTTAGTGACTCTTGATTCCAACAAGGAAGAAGCCCAAATTTTCATTCCAGTGCAGGTGGACCAATTGTTCTAGGATTGTAGGGACATTGGAGCTTCCGAATTATGTGCATAATTGCTACCACTCCGGACTGTTTAACATCAAATAGATCTTGTACTTGGAGCTTCACCACCAAATTTGCCACACTACAAAATGAGTCCCAAGGAATACTAAATATTGGAACAGATATTCGATGAATTATTAGAGAAAAAGTTGATTCAACATAGCTTGAGTCCGTGGACAATTCCCACACTTCTAGTCCCCAAAATGGATGACAAGTGGCGTAGGTGTGTGGACGGTTAGGTCATTAACAAAATCACAACCAAGTATCGTTTCCTCATGTCAAGATTAAATGACATGTTGGACAAGCTTGTGGCAGTATCAAGGCATTTTCTTGAAACAAATGAATGGAAGGTTATGTCCTTTGCAATGTGACACTTAAAACCTTTCTTAAGAAATTTCTGTGTTGTCTATTTTAATGATATATAAGTTGTAGTGCATCTTTGGTTGATCACTTGAGCCATCTATCCAAAATATTCAAAGTATTACAAACTCATAAAATTTATCTGAATATTCCTAAATGCGAGTTTGCTGCCCCTAGTGTGCATATCTTGTGTTTCGTAATCTCAACTGAAGGCATTAACATGGACCAAAGCAAAGTTCTAGCCATCCTAGAGTGGTTAAACCTGACTATTGACAAACGTTTACAGTTTTCATGGACTAACTAATTTTTACAGGAGATTTATAAAAGGATTTAGTATCATTATGGCTTCAATAATTGATTGTTTGAAGTCTAAGACCATCAGTTGGATAGAAGCACAACATAATTTTGAAGCTATGATGGTGACACTAAGCTCAGATATAGTCTTAGCCTTTTCTGATTTTGACAAAGCTTTTTATGTGGATACTGATGCTTCAAGAGGCAAGACCAATTGAGTTTTTCATGGAAAAGTTAAGTGCAACACACCAAAGGTGGACAATGTGTGAGCAAGAGCTATATGTTGTTGCTCATACTTTAAAATAGCGGGAACATTATATATCATGATTTTGTTCTTAATAGTGACCATTAGGCTCTACAATACATAAACTTTCAGAAAATCATTAATTGAATGTATGCACATTGGATTCTCTTATTGCAAAGGTTTAGTTTTGTTTTAAAACACAAATTGAGTGGTTGATGCTCTTAGCCGCAAGTCCAACTTACCACACTTCATACCAATATAATCGGACTTGAAATCATTAAAGATCTTTGTGAAGGTGATTATGACTTTGTTGAAATCTGGGAACAATGCACTCAATTTCATCGTATTGTGGACTATTCAATGAAGTATAGATATTTCTTCAAGGGTAATTAAATGTGCATACCTAACACTTCTTTAAGGTTACAACTTATCAAGGAGATTCATGTTAGAGGTTTAGCAGCCCAGGTTGGGCGGAAGAAGACACTATCCCAAATACAAGAACATTTCTTTTGGCCACACTTTAGGCAAGATGTAACTAGGTTTGTGGCAAAATATCCTGTTTACCAAATATATAAGGGTATACTCAAAATGTTGGGTTATACTCCTCACTGCCCATTCTTGACTCCATATAAGAAGACCTTAGCTTGGATTTCATCTTGGGACTTCCCAAAACAGAGAGGATCTAGTTCAGTCATGGTGGTTGTTGACAGGTTCTCCAAAATAGCACACTTTGTTGTTTGAAAAAACCGGCGTAGCCCTTATTGTCCATAATTTCGCAGCCTCTTCTGATTGTGACATTAGATTCGTTAGTTATTTTTGTGAGAGTTGTGGAAGCCTTTGAGAACCACTATACAATTGAGTTTGGCATATCACTCAAATGGATGGATAAATTGAAGTTGTTAATCACACTATTGGAAATATTTTGCATTGCATAGTACAAGACCACCCAAAGCAATGGGAAGAAGTATTATGACAAGTAGAGTTCACCTATAATTCGATGAGCAACCGATCAACCAGTAGAAATCCTTTTAGTATTGTGTATAGTAAAACACCTAACCTAATCATCGACATTACCGTTCTTCCCAAATGTAAGAGCAAAGATGATATTTCCATGGCAAAAGATGTCACTCAAATGCTGAACAATGTTCATTCCAGCATCACTAATAATACAAAGGGGGTAAACAAATGTTTTATGGTGATCTTAAGAATGGTGATCCAAGATCTTTATCTACACCATCCTCTACATGATTGACCTCTTATAAATTCTTTGATTCTCATATATTTGGGTACATATATTACATACATATACATACACACACACACACACACACACACATACTATATATATATATATATATATATGTTGTAATTTTGGTTGATTGATGAAAAGCTTGTATTCTGGTTCTTTGTTCCCCTCAGTTTCTCCCTTATTTAGCAGCCACTACGCCACTAGTGGTGCTTATGCTCACTCGTTGTTATGCTCACATGTTTATTAGATGTTCTTCACTCGCATCCACCCTCTTATTGTGTATGCTCATTGCCCTACTTGACAATATGCATGCCCTTATTCTTCCTCATCATTATACTCTTATCTTGCATCCTACTTTAGCCACACCCATGCTTAATCTTGCAACCCGCCTACACTACATAAGGAATCAAAGCTTGAACTCTCCCTCTCCATGATTTTAGTTTCTCCTTGATTCTATATCTTTCTCCTCATGGCGACTTATGTTACTCTTCTTCCTAAGGTGAAATCTTCCTCTACCATTGGTACCACCATCAGATTTAATGGTACCAATAAAAGGGTCATGGCTAAAAAGGATAGATTGGTAGTGTTTGTGCCCATAAGTATCTCTTCACCTTGTGTCCACATTGTAGTTGCTCTAATCATTCTCTAGAATTGTGTTGGGAAAAATATAGTGTCCTTTGATTGTCCAACATATATCTACAGTAAACTCTAGATTATTTCCTTCATATAGCTTTGGCTCTATTATTATCTTATAAGATGAATATGACCAATTGCTTCTATAGTGAAGGCCTCTCTCTCAATGTCTTTGACCATCTCTTTCACATGCTCTATCATTGTTCCCTCTACTGATACGAAGGGTTTTAGATTCATAAGTAGTTTCTCACATCATATGTAATTAACAATCATTTTCGTCATTACACAGGTCTCTTTTGCCAGCTAGGGGGTGTTAATAATTGCTCTAACATAACAACTTGACACAAACTCAACTCAAAAAGACTTGGGTTTGGGTTGATTTGATAAACTTTCGAATTAGGTTTGTGTCTACAAGTTCGACCAATTTAATTTGGATTGGGTTTGGGTTGACCCATAAACTCGAGATTTACCTAAATTTGACTCTCGAATCTGAGATTGACTTGTGAACTCAAGATTAACTCGCAAACTTAAATGTGACACAAATTTGATTTGAAGTTGACCAGAAATGTACGTCTAATGGGTTACTTGAGTCGTATTCAGGTTAGTTTGAAGGTGAATTGAGTTCAAGTCAATTTTTTTGACCCGTTTAATAAAGCAGTTGGGTTTGAGTCAGATTTAATACGGTCAGGTCTCATTTGGGTTAAACCTGAACTTGACTCGTTGACCCAAATTGCTAGTTATCATCGTTGTTGAAGTGCCCCATTCATTATTTATAGAAATGGCACTATCCACCATTTCTTGAAATTTTATTTTCTCAAATGTGTTATCTTATGCTCAATTTTTAATATTTTTTCTATTTATGTATTATCTTTCATAATCATAATTATTTTGTAACATTTTATCTTACTCATTTCTCTTAGAGGATTTCAACTCAACAACATCAAGCCTTTATCCCACTATGTGGGGTCGGTTACATGAATCCTTCTCCATTATGTCCTATTATGTGTCAAATTCTCATTTAATTCAAGTATATTAAGGTCATTTTTTATACATCTTAACCAAGTCTTTTAGGTTCACTCTTTCTTAACATAAAGACAAATCTAATATATCTACTCTCAACCGTCATCTGGACGGTGCTTTATTAAACCATCATGGTGACTCTCAATCTTATCTACCACTTCTCCAACTTTTTCCAACATACTCATTTCACATTTTATCTTTGAGAGTAAAGCCTATCATCCACTGAGCATCCTCATCTCTACAACACTTAACTTATTTATGCTTTTTTATTGGCCAACATTCTGCCATAATTCATCGTGCTTACCACCATCTTATAAAATTTTTCCTTAAGTTTAAGCGGTACTTTTCAATCACACAACCGGCCAGATGCATTCCTCCACTTCAACCATCCAACTTGAATTCTACTAATAACATCTCCATCTATTTCACCATTATTTTGAATAATAAAGCCTAGATATTTGAATCGCTCACTTTTTTTAATGTCTTGTTCACCCAATGTCACAACACTACCACTAGAACTTCTATAACTAAAATTACACTCCATATAGTCAGTTTTAGATCTACTTAAATGAAAATCTTTAGACTCTAAGGTTGACTTTCATAATTCAAGTTTATCTTGGACTCTCTCTCTAGTCTTATCAGCAAGAAGAATGTCATTAGCAAAAAGCATACACTACGGTACATCTTTCTGTAAATGCCTAGTAACTATTCATAACTAAAGCAAAAAAGATAAGGGCTTAAAGCTGATCCTTGATGTAATCCAATTGAAATAGGAAAATATTCTGTCAATCCTCCTTGTGTTTGGACACAAATAATAGCTGTAGTATACATATCCTTAATGACTTGAATATAACTAATATTAACTCCTTTCTTTTCTAGAACTCTCCAAAAAACATCTCTTGAAACTTTATCATAAGCTTTCTCTAAATCAATAAATATCATATGTAGATCCTCCTTACTTTCTTTATACTTTTCTATCAAACCTCTTAATAAATGTATAGCATCCATAGTAGATCTACCTAGCATGAAACCAAACTGATCGTGAGAAACTTTTGTATCACATCGTAACCTAAGCTCACTCTCTCCCATAATTTTAATGTATGACACATTAATTTAATTCCTCTATAATTTGCACACTCTTGTGCATCACATTTATTCTTAAATATAGAAACCAACAAACTCTTTTTTCACTCATCTGATATCTTTTTAGTCTTTAAAATAACATTAAAAAGATTTATAAGTAAGAAATTTCTTGATCTCCTAAACATTTTCACACTTCTATTGGAATATTATCTGGTCCTACTATTTGTTCACATTTCATTTTATTTAAAGTTTCTCTAACTTCAAATTTACTAATACGACAATAAAAATAAAATGTTCTATTTTTGTTTAGGGTATTAAGGTTGCTAAAATCAATCGTATGTTTAAATCCTTCATTGAAAAGTTTATCAAATACCTCATTTACCTATTTTTAATATCTTTTTTAAGAAAAGCATTTTATAATTTTCATCTTTAATAGACCTCACTTGAACTAGATCTTTACTTATTCTATCTCTTTGGTTGACTAATTTATACATACATCTTTCACCTTCTTTGGTATCTAATCTATTGTATAAATCATTAAGAGGTTTAATTTTTCATCATATATTATTTTTTTAGAATCTCTATGAGTCACTTTATATATTTCTCAATTCTCCAAGTTTTTATATTTAAGCCAAGTTTTATAACAATGTTTCTTATTTCTGATCTTTTCTTGCACATTCTGACTCCACCACTAATTGTTTTTGTTAAAAGAAGTTTTTTTCTTTTAATTCTCCAAGCATATTTTTTGCAGTTTGCTTAATTTCACTTGCTATTTTTTTCACATAACATTAGCTTTCTTATGAACATCCTAAATTCTAAGCTCATGCAGTTTACTCCTAAAAATATTTTTATTAGTGTTCTTTTGCTCCCATCTAATCTTGGATAATAATTTATTTTTTATCTTACTTATCTTTCATCTTAAAATCTAAAACTATGGTAGACTTAAATTTTCACTTGGAATGACCTTACAATCTTTACAATCTAAATGATCTATTTTTCTTATCTAAAAATAATCATTCGTGTTTTATTAGATCCATTTTATAAGTAATAATACGCTCATCTCTTTTCTTAAATATATTAATTACAAAATTATAAGATAAAGAAAATTTAATATATTTCTTCATTACCACTCTAAATCAAATATCAATACTTTTAAAATCTTTATCACTCTACCAATGTGTCCATTTAAATCTCCTCCAATAAATACTTTTCTTCAAGAGGTATCTTTTGTATTAATCCCTCTAATTCATTATAAAATTTTTCTTTTAAGCATACATCCAAACCTATTTGAGGAGCATAAACACTTCTAACATTGATAATCTTAGTATCAACAATAATCTTTAAAGCTATAATTATATCTTCAAATCTATTAATATTTATAACATTATTCTTTAAACTTTTATCTATAAACACATCTATGATATTTCTAATTCGACTTCTACCTGAATACGAAAGTTTAAAACTTGAACTATCAATCTCCTTGACCTTCTCCCCAACCCATTTAGTTTCTTGAATACATAAAATATTTATCTTCCTATGAACCATAATATCTATTGTTAATTTACCTGTAAGAGTACATATATTCCAAGTTCCTAACCTAATTCTAGTTTCATGGACTAACTCATTTACCCACATCCCTCCATAATGTGAGAATCTTTGCTTATTTAACACGCACGAGGTAGATGAAGGTTTTGCACACTTTTCATCAGATTCAGCCATACAACGGCCGCTGGGACGCTTAAGATAATGTTTTAAAGGATTCATGTTATGATTATTTCAACAAGTTTTCTTGTATCAACCCTTCTTTTTTCACTTTTCACATCCGGACTTGGGACCGACAACAGTAGTGTTGAAAAATATTTTGAAGATGATGAGATAAAATCCAAGGATGATAAAGTTATTACTTATGATAATTCTTTTGAAAATGATAAAAGTGATGATGAGGTTGTTGTAGACAATGATCCTCATAGGACATTTAAATCTTGAGTGAGTGCTTACCTTAAATCTTATTTCAATTTTAATTATATATTTCATATTAATAATAAAGATTATAATTTGTGATTTGTATTGTAATGATGATGAACTAGATAAATATGTTGATTGTTTATTATATTTATGAATTATTTGTAATTTTATGATTGTTTTTATTTTGAGGATTATGCCTCACCGTACCATGGTAAAATATTTTAAATTTTGATTTCACTTTTTTAAACCTTGTTAATAATGCTTTAGACATAATATATATTCTTTATCACATACTTTTTTTTGTTCTAAAGATGGCATTCCATGTACCTCCTGGTAAAATGAGTCACAAACACAAACAAAAAATTGTCATCTTCTCAATGTTGTGAAAACACTTATTTCACATCAATGCCCCCAAACGATTTTGGGGATGTGTCATCCTAATTGCTTATGTAAAAATTACTCTTCAAAATTCTTTCTAGTCTACTTTTTTTTCTTGTTCTTATAAGTTTTTTGGTTCCTTTTTTTATTTATGGTTTTCGTTCACATCATAAACTCTCCCTAAGCCACATTTATATTCCTTGGGTGCTCCAAAATAATATCGATGTTATTGTCCTATTGTCAAATATATATAAACTTTGGTTGATGTCACTTTCATTAAAATTCTCATTTATTCGTACCACCACTTTTGAATTATCATTTGTTCCTCTACCTCCAATAACCTTGCTCCCTTCCTTCTATACATGTGTACTCCAAAAAGACCTAGATTACTTCCTCCTATGACATCTATCATCCCATTTTTTCCTACTAAGGATCTCTTTGAGATAGTGCTTTAGATAAACATCTTCCTATTGTGTTATGCCAAAATAAACCACAAACCACTTAGAATCCTATTCACTCTTTTATTACCTTTTACTATTAATCCTCATTCTATTGTCCTTTTGTCATATCTTTATTTGTTGTCTCTTTTCTCAAGGCGTCTCTAGACACACCGTATCATCCTCTATAGAAATAGGCTAGCAATGTTCTTCATAGTCAACAAACATAGGAATTAGTTGCTTTATGGGTTCAAGCCACTTGTTTGTGGATGAGTTTTGATTGTCAAGATTCTTCATGATAGCTCCATTGATCGGTACCAATGTTTAAAATTGCGCATTTTGGTATTGAGGTATTTTTCGTTCATGAGATAAGACATAAGCCTCAAGGCACGTTGAGGCATAATACGATTGCGTAAAGTCAAAATTATGGTGAAAATTAATAAATTAACATCTTAACATGTAAATGAATAACCAAATATATAAGAAGTAATAAATTATACATTTAACAAATAAAAAATTGCATAGATTATAAATATTCATGTAAGAAATTGCGTATAGGTATATGAAGATAACATAAGACATTAGATAGTACAATAACAACAACAACAACAACAACAACAAGCCTTAATCCCACTAGGTGGGGTCGGCTACATGAATCCTTTGTCTCCATCATCCATTATGTGTCAAATTCTCATTTAAATCAAGTATACTAAGATCATTTTTATACATCTTAACCAAGTCTTTTACTACCTCTACCTTTCTTAACATAAGAAATCTAATGCATCTACCCTCCTAATCGGGTCATCTGACGATGTAGTGGCCAAACCATCTAAGGCGACTCTCCCTAATCTTATCTACCACAGGAGCTACTCCAACTTTTTCCCGAATATACTCATTTTGCATTCTATCTCTAAGAGTAAAGCTACTCATCCACCTAAGCATCCTCATCTCTGTAACACTTAACTTAGTCTTATGCTTCTCTTTTATTGGCCAACATTCTGCACCATAAGTCATTGTTACCACCATCTTATTTTTTTTCTTAAGTTTAACTTTTCTATCATCACATAATAGCCGATGCATTCCTCCACTTCAACCATCCAACTTGAATTCTACTAATAACATCTCCATCTATTTCACCATCATTTTGAACAATAGAGCCTATCTCAAACGCCACTCTTATTAATGACTTGTTCACCTAATATCACAAACTATCACTAACTTCTACAACTAAAATTACACTCCATATATTCGATCTACTTAAACGAAAACCTTTAGACTGTGAGTTGACCTCATAATTGAAGTTTCTATTGGACTCCTCTCTAGTCTTATCAACAAGAAGAATGTCATCGAAAAAAGCATACACCAAGGAAATCTTCTTGTAAATGCCTAAGAAGAACATCCATAACTAAAGTAAAAGATAAGGGCTTAAAGTTGATCCTTGATGTAATCCAACCATAAGAAAATATTTTGTCAATCCTCCTTGTGTTTGGACACAAGTAACTAGTATACATATCCTTAATGACTTGAATATAACCAATATTAACTCCTTCGCTCTAGAACTCTCCAAAGAACATCTCTTGAAACTTTATCATAGCTTTCTCAAATCAATAAATATCATATGTAGATCCTCCTTACTTTCTCTATGCTTCTCCATCAAACCCCTTAACAAATGTATAACATCCATAGTAGATCTACCTGGCATGAAACCAAACTGATTGTGAGAAACTTTTGTATCACATCGTAACCTATGCTTAATTACTCTCTCCCATAATTTTAATGTATGAAACATTAACTTAATTCCTCTATAATTTGCACACTCTTGTGCATCACCTTTATTCTTAAATATAGAACCAACAAACTCTTTCTCCACTCATCTCGACATCTTTTAGTCTTTAAAATGACATTAAAAGATTTGTAAAGAAATTCCTTGATCTCCTAAACATTTCCACACTTCATTGGAATATTATCCGGACTCTTTTTTCCACATTTCATTTTCTTTAAAGCTTCACTAATTTGATTTACTAATCTGACGATAAAATGAAATTCTATTTTGGGTATTAAGGTTCTAAAATCAATCGTACTTTCGGATCCTTGTTGAAAAGTTTATCAAAATACCTCATCCACCTATTTTCAATATCATTTTCTAAAAAAAGATTTTATTTTTTCACCTTATCTCACTAAACTATGTCTTTACTTCTCCTATCTCTTTGGTTTAACTTATATATATCTTTCACCTTCTAGATCTAATCTATCAGTATAAATCACTAAAGTTAAATTTTTTTGATCATATACGCTTTCTTAGAATCTCTACAATCCACTTTATATCTTTCTCATTCTCCGAAGTTTTACATCTAAACCAAGTTTTTATAACAATACTCTTATTTTTTTATCTTTTTTTCTTCTTGACTCCACCAATTTCTTATTAAAGGAAGCTTTTCTTTTGATTCATCAGAATTTTAACAACTTAATTTATTCTTATTTTTTTCCCACGTAATGTTAGCTTATTGAACATCCCAAATTCTAATCTCTTGTAGGTTTCTTCTTAAAAATATTTTATTTGTGTTCTTTAAGTATCCCAATTCAGACGATAATTTGATTTATTTTTTCTCTTACTTTTTATCTTAAAATCTAAAAGCAATCGATGTGATGTTGAGATGCTTTTCGAATGGAATGACTGATCTTTTGCAATTTAAGCGATCTATTTTTCTTATCGGAAAATAATCGATCGTGTTTTCTTAGATCCAGTTTTATAAGTAATAATATGTTCGTCTCTTTTAAATAAAAGTGTAGCATTCTGAAATCGTAAAATTTAAAACAAATTTAATATAGTCCTACTTTTCTTATTAATCTCCAATTCATGTAGTGAATCTTTAAAATCTTACATTTCTAAACGTACGTTTCCGATAAATCTTTTTTTTAGAGGTATATTTTGTATTAATCCTCTGCTTCGTTCAAAATTTTTTTTTTTCTTACCTCAAACTACTTGAGGAGGCGGACACTTATAATTGATAATCTTGGTATTATGATAATCTTTAAAGATAATTATCTCGTCCCATTAATATTTATAAGATTATCCTTGACTTTTATCTATCAGCCTTTCTGGCGTTTTAGTTGCTTTTACGCGATCTGCAAAGTTTAAAACTGCTATCAATCTCCTTGGCCTTCTCCAGACCCATTTAGTTTCTTGAACACATAAAATATTTATCTTTTATGAACCATAATATCTATTAATTCCATTAATTTTGTAAAGTACTTATATTCAAGATCCACAACAATTAGTTTCATGGGTAACTTCTTTGCCCGCATTAGTCCATAATGTGGGAACCTTCTTATTTAACACTACACCGGTATCATTTCAGCACATTTTTATTGTATTCAATCCATGCGGTAGCGTCAGGGGCCTACAACGTTTCCTGATGATTTAAAGGATTCATGTCATGATTATTTCGACAAGTTTTCTGGTCTACTAACAACCTCCACTTTTTTACATCCGGACTTGGGACCGACAATGGTAGTGTTATAAGACATTAGATAGTCATGCCAAAAAAAAAAAAAATCAAATAAACATTCAAAATAGATCAAATATGTCCAATGCGAAAACTTTCATAAATTCAATTCCCAAAAAAGATAGGAAAACACAATAAAAAAATCATCAAGATTGTCATCGCTCAATGGATCTTCGTTGGAGTCATCATTATAATATATAGCTTTCTCTCTTCATTTTCAGTAGACTTCAAGTTTTTCAATTCTTCCTCTTCTTCAACCTTAAGCATCTTTCTCTTCTCTAATCATTAATAAATTATAATTAATATGAATTTAATAATAATAATTTAAATATAATATAATTTGAATAAATTGAATTTCAATAAATACCTTTCACTTCATCTTTTGGTTGTGTGTAGTTGATGTGCTACTGTTATTTTTGTTTTTTCCCATGAAAGAAATCTACATCTAAATCTTCTAGTTGTAGATCAGCCTGTGTGAGCTCAAAATCCATCATATACAAGCCATTCATCATCAGACTGTACATCTTCACACAACAGGGGGTCCTCGTCATCCTTCAAATCTCTCCTACAAAATTTTCTCCTTAATTTCTTGTTGTACATGATGTACACTAAGAAATTTATTCTGAGGGTCGTTAAATGATTCCTCCTCTTTGTATGAATTTGATTGTAAGTACTTTAGTTGTGCTGACAATCGGATGATGAGCATGTAAGACTTAGTATTCTAATAGCAAAATGTTGCAACTCTAAGATTCCATCACCGAATTGAATCCACCATTCAATTAAAATTAGAATGAAAAAGAGAAATAGTTAGAACCATAAAGGCATAAGATGAAGATTTTGAAATAGTATATAATTAAATCTATTTGTAGTAAAACTTTTAAATTACCCGGAAAATATCTACAAATAGTATCTTTCACTTGCTCCAACTTAAAAAATCTTCCTCATTCCTAAACTGAAATATAGAGTCGTGACCTATTTTACAAGCAAAGTGATGTGGATCAATACTCTATTAGAAGAGTTTGGTTTTGTAGTTACTAAGCTTATGATTTTGTATTGTGATAACTATGTAACTATATACATTGCCAATAATCCTTTGTTTTATGATATAACTAGATACATTGAGGTTGATTATCATTTCATATTAAATGTTACGTTTTCTAAGAAAAATATTACTTATTATTCCAGTTTAGAATAAGAGGTAGATATTTTACCGAAGTTCTAGATTCTTTTTTTTTTTTTTGGATTATGTGACAAGTTAAAGCTAAAAAAATATAGAAGTTCTAACATGAGTGTGGGTAGGAGTGGGTTAGCATATGATATTTATTAGGAAATAATATCATGAAATTATTATATCAGAAGAGTATATAATCTGCAAAAACATGCATGTATTCTTTTTTAAATACATTTATTCTTTTTTTTTTTGTTATATTCATCAGGTATGCATATAAATAGGCATTTTTGTTCAGGAAATAAGATCATCCAATTCTTTTCCCTAAAACAAATTTGCATGTGATGGTTTATTTATTTTATTTATTTTTTGCTTGACCACTAGTTGAGAGTGCTTTAAGTGTTTAATTTGTTTCTATTTGAAAAAAAATATCTTTTTTAGATTTATTTCTACATGAAGTTCATTGGATGAAAGGTTCTAACTTGCTTGTTTTATTTTTCCAAAAAAAATAAAATAAATAAAAATCTTTGTTGGATGTATTTTACATCAAGTTTGATGCGTCGTGGGGTGAACTACTCGTGCAAGATTACATAGTCGTGTCAAGTAATAAAGTGAGAGTAAAGTAGCATTCTTTTAAGGGTTAAACACCAGTTATTGAAATTAGGTTACTAAAATTAAGCTTAACTAAGTTTAATGAGAATGAAATTTTATGGAGGAAAATCTCAATACGATTAAGCCTAGGGGTTAGATTTTTTAATGTTAATCTGTGTAATTTAGATTTCAACACAGATGGAGTTAATTATATTGAAGCCTGATCAAATTGGCCACTACCTTTCTCTCAAAATACTGGGGTCCTTATTTTTCTCACATAACCTACTTATTGGGGGTTCAAAGAACACATGACTCATCTCTATGACTTTGTGTCGCAGTTTACCTTATGATAGATTCTAAGCAAGAAAAATCTGTGAAAGCTTTTTGGATCTTTAAAAATGGTTACACGACATGATCACAATTATCTCTAATCTACGATCCATCACCATAGTATTTTGTATAAGATGAATTCATATTTTTACCTCTCAGTTTCAAGCGGATCTCCTAATATATTGAATATGATGGCCAATCAATTCAATAGTCGAGAAAGTACAATTCAAAATACGTAGTAGCGAACAAAAGAAAATTCAAATTTTATTGAAAATCACAGCATACACAAATTGAACATAGCTATTGAATCCCTAGAATAGGGGATTTAGTTCATGATGAAATAAAACAAAATACAAATATTCTATTCATAAACATGATTACGAAGATAAAATGAGAGATAATGATGGGAAAAAAAATCAAAAGATGTCTACTGAGATGCCTCCCTCGCTGTCATGTTGCTTCACTTAAGAAATCTTCTTGATAGCCTCTCGAATAAGTTAGAGAAGCCTTCACCAAAAGCCGCCTCTTGACTCCTCTAAGATAGGTAAAAAACCCTAGATTAGATGTTGGAGAAGTCCCTTTGTACTAATAAGTTCCTTAAATATGGCTGCACAAAATTTTCCAAAATGACAAATTTTAATAGTGAGTTTAGGATGAATCATAATAGTCGTTAAGCCGGTGCTAGGGTTGGGCGCATAGGCATTGGGCTTTGCTCTCTATCTGGTTTATGCTGGAACTTCTAGGACTAGTGCTTAGGTGCTAGGATTGGGCGCATAGGCTTCGGACTCTTTGTTTGTTACAGAATATGGATTCAAAGACTGGCGCTGAGGCGGTAGGATTGGGGGAGGCATCTGGATTTCTATCTTGAGCTATAGTTGGAGTCATGGTCTGATGAGATTTCTATCTTGTGCCATGGGCGAGGCACCTGCCTAGTGTCTGGTGTCTATGCGCCAATCTGAGTCCCTAGGCACTGGGTCAGCTCCAAGCAATAATTTAGTTCCAGATCTCATCGTTTGCTCCAACATCTGCTTCGGACATTTCTCCAACTGATTTTGCACACGATTAAAATATTTTTTTTCTTATTGATAGCGGCCTTACAACAAATTTAAAATGCAAATAATAAGTGCCGCTAAATTCTTAAAAGTGCACAAATTTATATGATGAAATCAAAGCCTAATGTAAAAAAAATTATATAAAATTCATGATTATTGAAATTTATTGGATGAAAGATAATTCGAAAGTGAATGTTCTTGGAGCATATGGTACTTTTTATTAGCAAAATATTCTAACTTCAAAAAAATTAGACTATGAAGACTTAAAAGAGTTGATGGCATATGGATGATGATTGAAACGTAGCAATGAATTTAATAAGAAATGGATTTTTCTTGGCATTTAGATTTACCACCGTCATTTAGCAATGCTAGTTGTGTTTGGTTTTAAGTGTCAAGCATGTCATATGCCACCAGAAAACAAGAATGTGTAATTGAGGACTTATCATGGTGAAAAGGTGAGAGACAAATGCTGATTTAAGGGCAAACATATGATGGCATGGGGGTTGTCATAGCCAGCACTAATAATCTGAAACCTGAAAGCTGGAAATGATGGCAATAGTTAAATCTTTGTGATGATAAAACATGATGCCTAAGTGTCAACCTAGATAATTTCTTGCATATAAGATTATCTAACCATTTGCACAGTTCTTTTGACAATAAGAGCAAGTGTTTTGCTCACTTTGAGCTCTTAATTAATTTTTCTGTAGTTTCTAAACTAGCAATCCAGCATGTGCAGAAATAGAAATATACTCATTTTTGTGCGCAACATGAATATGAACTTGACCGGCTTACAGAAACAGCAAAGGGAAAGATCTATTATTCAATCTCATTGTTCATTACAGGCTCTACTGTGTATATTTGATTAAAGATGGTCGAACTAGAATTCACCTATCAAGTCTAAATAGGTGAATTCTGTATGCTGCCCAGGGTGATGTTGCTGCAAACCTAAATGTTGGATGTTAGTGAACAGTGAATATTCCCATTATTACTCATTTTAGGTAATCTTTGTGGAAGTTGATCAATTTTTGTTTTGGAACAATTACATACATGCCACCTAATTCTTGTATGTTCACAGAACTATCACTCTCCCATCTCAATATTTCAAATTCCTGAGAAGATCAGCCTTAAAACAATCTTTTTGGTCTGTTGCTGTTTGCAAGCAAATAAGAAGTTTCAATGTAAATGTTTAAAAGAGTTTCTAGCAGATTGATTTTTATCATTATTTCTTATCCCACAGCCATTTCAAAGTTGTCCTAGTATTAGTCTCAACTACTGCTGCATGGTGCCACAATGCAGATTGCAGACTGTCCTACCCTGAATCTTTTATACATCTTCCAACAACCAAGTTACATGCTTTAAATCTATCACCTTTTATAACTCTCATGTTACCTAACCTGTCACTTTTTCACAAGGTACCGCGCTATCACCAGTGCCTATTATAGAGGTGCTGTTGGCGCGCTTCTCGTCTATGATGTTAGTCGCCAGGTTACATTCGAGAATGTGCAGAGATGGTTAAAAGAGCTCAGGGACCACACCGACTCCAACATTGTGATCATGCTGGTAGGAAACAAGGCAGACCTGTGCCATCTAAGGGCAGTGTCCATGGAAGATGCCAAAGCCTTTGCCGAGAAGGAGAACATTTTCTTCATGGAGACTTCGGCCTTAGAGTCCATGAATGTGGAGAATGCTTTCACTGAAGTTCTCAGCCAGATATATGGAGTTGTTAGCAGGAAGGCTCTTGAAGGCGGCGATGATCCCACAGCCTTGCCTAAAGGGCAAGCGATCAATGTGGGCGCCAGAGATGATGTCTCTTCGGTGAAGACAGTTGGTTGCTGCTCAGCTTAGCTCCATTTACTTCAGCAAAAGCTTCAGCATCATATTTGACTTCTAATTTTCCTTTGATTTATCAAAGTGCTTGGTCTAAACTTTAGAACATGATATCTGGGCTAGCTATTTAGGCTCTGAAGTTTGCCGTTCATTCAAGGAAAAGTTTTTTGTTACCATTGATTTCCCCTGCAATATTTCTTTTGCTTGTTGCTCAATTCTTTCATTTTTTTTTTTGTTTTATCTGAAAGATAATCAGTAAGAAGCTGATCTAATAACCATTTATATTGAAAATCCAGATTTATGGAGAACATTCCTGAATTGTCCGGTCAAGTTGTAGCTCTATAAGATATCATTCAGGAACGAATGTGGAAGCCAAGATAGAGAATTCTAATAATTCTGCCTTGAAAGTTATATAACTTATATTGCCACAATGAAGTTCATGCTTCTTAAAGAGAGGTTTATTGACTTAAAATAGAGAAGGGCAACACTACTTGAGCATTCTAAATGCTTTTCTGTTCTTGCAACACATTATGACTGAGATTTCTTGCCAAAAGAAATGGAATGGTGTGGAAAATAATAAGGATGGCCTTCATATTAGTGCTCATTTGATTGTTTGTAGGGAAAAAAATGTTTTAGATGAGAATAATTCCCCCAGCTTCTCCCATAAGCATATTTTAAAGAAGGAATTGTATGATAAAGAATAAAGATGGCCTTTTTATTGGAGCTTATATGATAACGAATATTATTTTCAACAGTCCCGCACATTTGAGATGAAAATGGGAGTTCTACAATGCTTGAGAGGGCCGCGGAAAGAAAGGCTCATTAAGTTTATAATTAAATTAAAATTTTTAAACTCTAATAATTTTTGAATTTTAGTCTAAACTAAATTAAATAATCTCTTCAAAAACGGTTTTTAAAGTACTTTTATATATATGAGAATTCATCTTTATAAAAAATAAAAGATTGGTCTATCGGAATATTTGGATTATAGAATTGCAAAAAAAAAAAAAAAGTTTTCTTAAATTTCCTTTAATAATAATTTTTTTCATTTTCTTTTTCGGGGGAATTGAGGCCTTGGCCAATAGTTTATTCATGATATGCAGAATGAAATATAACCAAACAGCAAAGTTGCAGATAAAGCACGAACTGTGTTGTGCGTTTACATGTAAAAGTAAATGCTTAGAATAGGATTATTCAGGGCTTTAAAAGAATAGATCCAAAAGGAAAGGACATGAGCAGGGAAAAGCAGAAAGCCAAGTTGCTTCAATCAAAGCAAAATCAGTTTTGAATGATATCATGAGTATATAAAATGGGAGAAGAAACATGATCAGAGAAGAAAATGCTGCAGCAGTAAGCTTCTGTCGGAGAAAAGTTCAGTTCATCGTCAGTTACTCCAAGAATCATGAAGAAGCTGCTACAGGCTTGCTGTCTTCCAGCACATTTCCATGCCTGAAACTGAGAATGCCAAGTCCCTGCTTTGCAGTTAAGTGTTCTATCTCATTAAGCTTCTGCTTGAGAAGTTCCAGTTCTTTTGCGAGATCCTCCTCTCTCTGTTTCATAGCCTAGTGTAACAGAGATACACAGCATGTAAGAAAACACTGGACAAAAACAACAATATTTGGAAGCCGAATGGTAATGTAGTCAATAAATTGCTTAAGAATAGCTAGAATGGGAAGGTGAGACAAATGAAGTTGATAGAAGGATATAATCAGATTTGATAATTTCAAAGATTGCTTGATCATGCTCATTCATTCATGAATGAAAATGAACATCAGCAATCTTTTTGGACGTCCAAAAGACGAGATAATACTGAGGTACATGTAAATTCCCAACAAAAGATTATTGATGTAAAGATCTAATGAAAATTAATATTAGCAAGCTTTGAGCGAGCAACATGATTGTTGTTATCCTATGAATCACGGATGACATGGCTATCATGATGAACAAGACAGTTTTCAATGGTAGTTCCACAAGCATGATTCAAACTTTAAATGATTACAAAGAGAAGTGTATTAGTGTTAATTATTATGGCATGGGGGCTCATCAACAAAGAGCACGGACATCATTTAGAATATTCATGCCATGCCAAAGTGTAGTGTTTGATCTACATATATGAGTGCACTAAAAATTGGAAGACTGGTAAAATGATATACAAAAATATCACAAGGAGGAAGCTAAGAATGCTTAAGAGCAGTTTCCAAATCTACATAATTTCACCAAAAATTTTACAATGGTGGAGAATAGATCATTTATGGATATTAAAAGAACAGCTTTTAGTCTAATTCAAAAAATTATTAATAATTATTTGTAACAAATGATGGAGATCTTTCCTTTTCAAAATCAAATTTTGATCGAACAATGACTGCCCCTAGGCTAACTTGATTTAACTCAAACCAAAGGTAGCTTGATCAAAGAAAGACAAGCAATGTTTTAGACTAGCAATATGATGATGTCAAACGCAAATCAACTGCAACAAAAAAATTGACGAGAAAAAAATTTAAGGTTTATCACCTTGTATATGAACCCAATAGAAACAAACAATGATGTTCAACCTTTATGATTCCAATATTTTACCCTTTTTTTGGATGTTCTTGATGATTAGTCCAAAAATACCACATCATTGTATTCAAAGTTTTCAATTTGCTTAGTGATAAAGAATAAGTTAAGATTTTCAATAATCACAATCACTCCATGAACAATAAATGTGAATTTCTTTGGATTGCTAGTCTATTTTTTTTTTTTTTGGTGCGGAGGGGGGCACCAAATTTTACTATAGATTTTTTATATGATCAATGCCTAAGTGATTTTCTAGCAATGTAGTGAAATTTGAGTTAAAAAATGACAATAAACGGGAGCCCTGGCAAAATATCTACTAATTCAAGTCTCGCACGGTGATCATCGATGTGTGACACTTGGACCACGGGTCTAAAAATCCGCCGTCGAAAGGTCCCGTCAAATAGGTGAACAAATTTGGAGGCCAATATTTGGAGCTGAAAATGAACCTCAAAAATGATTTTGGGTCATGGGCTTAGATTGAGCCACTAGACTACTGCCTTAATTCCAATAGACCTTCCAATGAGCAACAAGCCCAAAGTTATCTGACTATAAATTTTTTATAAGGGTCCCTACCGTTCTTAGACTTTGCCTTGCAATTTAGATATGCCTGTTTGGCGACATGACTTTAACCAAATGATACTAATGATGCAACATTTTTTAAATGGATTTTTATGAGATGCAGTTGCAAATAAATAAATCAGATAGGTAACACTCAATACAACAACAATAACAACAACAAGCCTTAATCCCACTAGGTGGGGTATTTCCATGAATCATTCGTCTTTGTCCTATTATGTCAAATTCTCATTTAATTCAAGTATACTAAGATCATTTTTATACATCTTAACCAAGTCTTTTAGGTCTATCTACCTTTCTTAACATAAAGGCAAATCTAATGCATCTACTCTCTAATGTCATCGTGACGGACTTTATGTGGCCAAACCATCTAAGGCGACTCTCCTAATCTTATCTACCACGGAGCTACTCCAACTTTTTCCAGAACATACTCATTTGCATTCTATCTCTAAGGGTAAAGCCACTCATCCACGAGCATCCTCATCTTTTATTTTTTTTTTTATTTTTTTATTTATTTATTTATTTATTTATTTATTTATTTATTTTTTTTTTTTTTTTTTTTTAGAAACCCCATTATCTGTATTTTATTCCAAAATAAAGGTTACAATGTCCTTAGGGGATAAACTAAACTATGCTCATGAGCTACCTCGACTTAAATCCCCAACTAAGTACATCCAAGAACAAAGAAAACATTAAAGCAATCAAAAGATACAAGATGTTTAACATAATAAGCTAAAGAAATGATAAGGCCAAAGCTCGATGATTGTAGAAGTGCTTGGTAATATGAACAAACCTGATAAAAGAGAAACACAAAGTAATAATAAGAGATTAGAGCTTAAGGTATCTGACAAAAGATAGAGAAAATAGTATAATATGAGCATCCTCATCTTTGTAACACTTAACAGTCTTATGTTTCTCTATTAAACATTCTATAAGTCATTGGGTCTTACCACCATCTTATAAAATTTTCCTTAAGTTTAAGTGGAACTTTTACATCACATAATAGGCGGATGCATTCCTCCACTTCAACCATCCAACTTGAATTCTACTAATATATCCATCTATTTCACCATCATTTTGAACAATAGAGCCTAAATATCAGATCGCTCACTCTTATTAATGACTTGATCACTAAAGTATTCACTAAAAACTTAACTAAAATTACACTCAATATATTAGTTTAGATCCTTTACGAAAACCTTTAGACTCTAAAGTTGACCTCCATAATTCAAGTTTTTACTTGGACTCTCTAGTCTTATCAAGAAATGGCAAAAGCACACCAAGGTACATCTTCTTGTAAATGCCTTAAGAACATCCATAACTAAAGTAAAGATCCAGCTTAATGTTGATCCTTGATGTAATCCAATAGGAAAATATTTTGTCAATCCTCCTTGTGTTTGGACACAAGTGACCTAGTATACATATCCTTAATGACTTGAATATATATTAACTTCTTTCGTTAGAACTCTAGAACATCTCTTGAGACTTTATCAAGCTTTCTCTAAATCAATAAATATCATATAGATCCTTCTAATTTTCTCTCTTTCTCAACTTAACAAATGTATAGCATCCATAGTAGATCTACGCATGAAACCAAAGTGATTGTGAAACTCTGTAATAACGCTCATTACTCTCTCCCATAATTTTAATGTATGCACATTAACTTAATTCCTCATAATTTACACACTCTTGTGCATCACCTTTATTCTTAAATATGGAACCAACAAACTCTTCTCCACTCATCGACATCTTTTTAGTCTTTAAAATAACATTAAAAGATTTGTAAGCCAAGAAATTCCTTGATCTCTAAACATTTCCACACTTTTATTGGAATATTATCAGGTCTGCTTTTCCATATTTCATTTTCTTTCTGAACAGTTACTATCTGACGATAAAATGAAATTCTCTATTTTTTGTTTAGGGTATTAAGGTTCTTTAAAATCAATCGTCTTTCGGATCCTTCATTGAAAAGTTTATTAAAATCTCATCCACTATTTTGATATCTTTTTTTAAGAAAAACTTTATTATTTTAAATCTTTAATACTTGGTATGTCTTTACCTCTATCTTTTGGTTGTAACTTATACATACATCTTTCACTTCTTTGGTATCTAATCTATTGTATAAATCAAAGCTAAATTCGTCATTATATTCTTTTCTTAGAATCTCTAGCCATTTTATATCTTTCATTCTCAGTTTTACATAAACCAAGTTTTATAATCTTGCTTTCTTATCTTTTCTTTCGCACTCATTTAGTATTCTTATTAAAGAACTTTTCCTTTGATTCATAAGCACATCTTTAACTTGTTTAATAAGCTTGATATTTTTTCCACATGCGTTAGCTTCCTATGAACATCCCAAACTTTATTTCTTGTAGCTTCTTTCTTAAAATATTTTTATTTGTGTTTTAGTGTAATCTAATCAGACAATAATTAAGTTTATTTTTCTCTTTACAACCTAAAATCTAAAACTAATAGTTGATGTTGGGTCTTAAAATTTCACTTGGAATGGCCTTCAATCTTTCTGATCTGACGATCTATTTTTCTTATCGAAAAATAATCAATCGTGTTTTCTTAGATCCATTTTATAAGTAATAATATGTTCGTCTTTTCTTAAATAAAGTATTAGCAACTGAAATCATAAGGAAAAATCTAATATAGTCACTCATGCCGTTAATTAAACCATAATCGTGAATCTTTTAAAATCTTCTACCACTCTAAACGTGTCCATTTAAATCTCCGATAAATACTTTTTTTTATCTTTTGTATTAGTCATAATTCATTCCAAAATTTTTGAGAACCTCCAAACCTACTTGAGGCATGATACTTATAACATTGATAATCTTTATCATGATAATCTTTAAAGTATAATTATCTTCATTAATACTTATAACATTATCTTTTCTATGTCATCACACCATTTCGACTTTTACACGAATACCAAAGTTTAAAACCTAAACTATCAATCTCCCTGGTAGATTAGTTTCTTGAATAAAATATTTATCTTTTCATGACCATAATATCTATTAATTCCATTAATTTACCGGTAAAACTATATTCAAGATCTCCTAATTCTAGTTTCATGGACTTCTTTGCCCGTCCATAATGTGGGAACCTTATTTAACATGCACCCATTTCAGCACACATTATGCATGTAGCTTCAGGGGCTACAGCGTCTTGATGATTTAAAGGATTCATGTCATGATTATTTTGACAAATTTTATCTTTGTTTTACTACAACCCTCCACTTTTTGCATCCGGACTTGGGACCGGCAATGGTAGTGTTAAAGACCAACAAGCGGGAAGAGAGATGCATTTCAAGCCAAGTATACACCATATGATGATGCATTACTAAATGAAATGAAAACTAAGCCACCTTATTCATAAAGAGCATGACAGTGGTTGATTACAAGATTGAGTTTGAAGAAATGGGTCACTATGTGCCACTAATAGTTCCAAATGAGGAGCAAAGGTATTTCCTTTTCTTGAAAGGCATGAGAGATTCTATTCATCACTTGTTGATGCCATTGCATTTGATGAAGTATGAGATGATGGTGGAAAGATCTTTGTTGAGAAAAAGTAGAGGACATACCAAGATCAAAGGAAGTCTAGCCAAAGGTGCATCAAAGAAAGAACCATTAAATACGAGTCATGGTATGAAGACCCTGTCACGACCCGGCCCGGGAGCTTGGAATATCAAGGCGGGAACAGACGATCGGACGGATAAAAGAAAATATTTCTATAACAATTCCAATATAAATTTAAAGTATTCTCTGATCGTAAAGCATTCTGATGATGATTTAAAATCATTATACATAAATGTTATCTGATTCGGGAAAAATCACTTTAACATAACTCAACATAATTTCCATAAATACATCTCCTGCTTCTACGGTACGCAAACATCGGTCGTTTAATTAGGATTATTACGAAAAGATTAAACTAACGAATGAATATAATTCGATTGATTGATTATCTTTACAATAAAAAAGAAAGCAGTATGTCGCAGGTTTTACTGCAGTACCGGTACATAAAAGAAAATAATCACTCAAACAATCAATCATATGTGAGGTAAGTATGCATAAACATTTAGCGATGCGTATGGGGGTCGGTAGGCATAAACATTTAGCTTGATAGCGTATGGGGTCGGTATACATAAACATTTAGCGATAGCGTATGAACTTTTACTTTTATCGTCCATGAGTCGCCGTCTATCATCCAAAGGATGAGTATCCATAACTTTCTTACCATTTCAATTTCCTTGGCCTTTTGAATCATATTTGTGCAGTGCATTCGCGTGGTCTGTAAGGGTGAACTCAAGCTTACATCTGGCATTCATGGCATCTGATCATATCATGGACATTAATTCATGTAGCGGAATCAATGAGATAAAAAAGCGTAGCGATATGATCGCATTCGGGATATTATCCAACATGAAGAAGCGATAACTATTCACAATTTATATAAAAGCGGGAAAAAATCACTGGCGGTCAGGGAAAAGTCAAAATCATCTAAACGTCATTTCATCGGGAAAGTAAAGACATTTTACCATAAATGTAAGAACATAATTACTCACATTTAACTTGCGGTTTCCTGAACCTCCTTTCCTTTAATGATTCCTTTGTTCATAACATAAAATATTAAGTGTTAAAGTTCTTAATATAAAAAATTAATTGATTATCATACCATCAATGATTAATCTAACGATAATATAAATATATTTCTTTTATATGTGCTCATCTAATACTCCCCTTTCTTATTTTTCTTAAATTTATTCTTGAAATGATCTTAAAATGATTCTTAAACTAAATTTTAATTTCGCTTACCTAATTAATTTAAAGTCCATCAAATCTATAAGTTAGAATTATAAACCCTAAGTTAACTTGAAATAACTTAAAGCTAATAACATAACAATTAAATTTCAATTAAAAATAATTATATAAATTATTTACTTACCTCCTCGGTTTTACCCTAAGACACCGTTAGGCTCTTCGACTTCTTCGCGCCAGTTGCGGTTCCTTCTTCCTCGGTAGGCGGCGGATGGCGATCTCGCGTCGTGATGGAGCCTCGTTCTGGAAACAGACGCCTTAGGCGCCCTTCTCTTCTCCCCGATTCGTCGAGACGCGTCGGCCTGCGGTCTCTCATTTAGCATGGGTAGTCTTCCCCTCCTCTCTTCCTCTTTCTCTCTCGTGATTTTGGGGATTATTTGGTTTGTCGAAAGACTCCCCCTGGATTTTCTTTTCCTTCAGTCACGGTAATTTTTTTTTTTTTTTTTACAATCTCTCTCTTATAAAAATTTAGTCCGAAATTTAAATGACAATAAATAAATACACATACCTTTACTTAAATAATTGAGGTATAGTTCTCGCATTTCGATTCCTTCTCACGTAGCCTCTCGATCGATCATGTTTACGATGAACAAATGGAATTTCTCTTCACGAGATGCTTGATCATGTTATAATTCTTTCGCTCTCCATAAATGTGAGATCCATTTGAATATCAATAGGATCGATAATAATCTTGTTGCCTCATCGTAACATATTTTTAGAGAAATATGAAACACATTGTGCGCTCGCTGCATGTGAGAAGGTAAAGCGGTCATAAATCACTTTCAATTTCATATGGACCAATATAACGTGGCTTAACTTTCCAACTTTGCCAAATCGTTTATACCTTTCGTGGGCGACTTTAAGAAATACCAATTCATCAAATTCTTGGGATGTTTAGCGTCATAGTATTTCTTTTCTATCTTGAGCGACTTTTAATCATCACGGATCGTCGGATCTTCTCGGTCTTAAATCTACATCTGGATGATTCTTCTTTCTGTCTCCAAAACAAGGTGTTATGCATTTCCTTATGCAATCTTCATGGGGTACCAATACTTGAAAAGCTATTGTTGTAGCAAACTCAATCAAATGAATGAACTTCCGATTTCCTCACGAAATCCGAGTCTCAAATAAATCTTGAGTGTTTGAATTGTTCTTCGGCCATCGGTTTGAGAATGGAATCGATCGAAAGTAAAACTTCTGCAAAAACTCTTAAATTTTTCCCAGATGTAAATGTAATCCGTCGGACAATAGATTTTTAACATGTCTTACATTTAAATTGACATCTTAGTTTTTCCTTGATATCAGATTGTTTGATAGGTATAAAGTGTGATTTAGTCAACTCAAATATAATAAGTATCTTACGGATTTAAAAGAGCCAAAATCCATAGCAATATCGTCCATTTCCACTCGGGTATGAGCTGTAAAATTCGAACGATCTTCGGCTAATCATCGGCGTGATTGGCGTTTAGAGACAAATTATTCTCTTTTCATTCGCCAAAATATTTCCTTAAGATCGCGATATATTTTTCTTCTTGCGGATGAATTGTATAATTTGAATGATGTCTTCATGTAAGATATCTTTTCCTCAAATCCGACATTTGGAATCAAATCTGTTATGATATTTGATAATCTCTTCGTTGATTTCAAAATCTTACGTATTTTACAAATCTAAAATTTTCGATAGTCTGATAAAGCATCCGTATTGTCTTTCAAATTTGATTTTATAGTCATTTGATTTATGATAAATGATCGTCATGTAGATTTGATAATTGAAATTTCAATTTTTCTAAATCTTTAATCAACTCCTCGATGAGATCAACAATAAGCACTTCCGATATTTTTTTACTCGCAATTTCATTCTTACAGATGATATTGAATATCTAAATCATAATCTTTAATGAGTTCCAATCTTCTTTTCCTTAAATTTAGCTCAACGGTAAAGATATATTTCAAGCTTTGATGATCGGTGAAAACTTACGCACTCATATAAATAATGTCCAAATTTTAATAATCTGGATTCTTAGCTCGGATCATTGGTGGGATAGTTCTTTTTTTTTATTCGTGTTCATGATCATCTTCCATTCTGCATAAATGCACATTGTGGGATCAGAAAATTATCAGACATCTTCGATAAAGGAAAAGCGTTGTTTAAGTGTTGATAATTTGAAGCGGATGAATAGTAGATAAGACCTTAGAGATTTCGTTCTCATTTGTGAGAACTTTTTATATATCAGTTCGGGTTTTCTATGGCCATATGTTAATTACCCCTCCCAATCTTGAGAGAGCACTTTCGATTAAAATTTAGTCGATGAATCGTTAAAACGAGTATATAATTGCGGTGAGTGGAGTTTAGAACTTATGAAATTTATTATTTTAACTTAAAACTTTTTGTGGGGAACGATGGCCTTGATCAGATCGGTTTAGTATCATCGTCCCAGACTTAGTCGGAGGTAGTCGACCGGCCGAAGGATCCTTGTCAATACATGGGTTCGTCGTCAGGTGTCCTTGTAGACACAGGGTGGAGTTTGTCAGGGGACAAATATAAGTCAACAAGTACACTTTTCTTGCAAAATCATTCATTTCACACTCAAAGCAAAGCGTTAAGAACATCTGAGGCCGTGGCCAAATAATTAGTGGTGAATATCGTCAGGAGAATCAGTGCTATCATTTATGTGTGCCATATATAAACAACATGAGACGAGGACATAGCGTCGCTACGAACTTTAGGAATATTTGAGTGTGAAGGTAGTTATGTATTTAATTTGACATTTTCTTTGTCTTTTTCTTAATTTGTCAAAACAATTGGAGGGTGAATTAATTTTATTTTTTTATTTTTTAGTTTTTAAATAATTAATTTCATTTATTTATTTTTTTTTGAATTTTGATCATTTTATGATTGATTTTGATTTGAATATATATGATCATTTATCATTGAAATTTATAATTAATACCGATCATAGGGTTAATATCGATTGATAGGCGCTTGTCTACTGTCGGTTTTCAGGATCGGTTAAATTCGTCTCAAAAGTATAATCCTTGAAACCTTGTACTCTAGTTTGAACAGAGGATCGGGTTTGGGACTTTTCTTTTAGAATTTGAATTTTAGAAGCTATGTTGTTATTCATATCTTGTATTATATAAATTAGCTTACCGGATATTAATTTGAAATTCTTATAATATCAAATTTTTAGGTTTTGTTAACGGACTCAGAAGACCAAGGGATTATGTAATCTGTTCTTTTATATTTGACTTAGTAATTACTCCGACATATTGGATATCATTCTTTGAAAATTGCATGGACATTAAGATGTCAATGTTGAAGTTTTGATGTCAATTTTGATTTTGTTTTTTGACGGTCAAAGATAGCAAGAGCGTATATTTATTCTTTTTTTGTTTATCTACTTTAGTCATTGTTTGAGCAACTTGGATACATCTGATATCTTTTAAAATGTTGTATGGACATTAAGATATCTAGTTGAAATATATGTTAAATTTTTTAGATTTTTTATATGATTTTATTGGACGGTCAAAAGAAAGCGGATGATAAATATCTTTCTTTTGATTGTACATGTTGTATACAAAATCATACATTTGAAAATAATATAATTGATTTGAGTTGTTAAATAGTGTAAGACGGCAAATGAAACGATTGATTTAGATAATTCTTTATGTTTATCGTAAAGAATTTGAAAATAATTGATTTTTGATTAGTAATGAGCTTAAAATCTAGGCATTTGATTTAGAATCTTTATATTTATGTTACATAAATGGGCAAAATAATTTGATTTAAATATGATCAATGTAATGGGCAAATAAAATTTAGCATTGATTTAAGCTCTCTTTATGTTATCATAAAGGTGAAAATAATTGATTTAGAGGCATATGATCGTAAGTAAATAATGAATAAGATTTGATTTGAGGCTAATAGCTCTCTTTTATGTTAAAAATCAAACATAAATGAAAATAATTGATTTGAAATATGATCATTAAGTAATGGAAAATGAGATTAGGCATTTGATTTAGTAAAATCTCTTTATGTATAAAATCAAAAGTATAAAGTGATCTATACGACCATATACCATACCCATTTATTTCTCTAAAAGGAAAGGAATATAAAAATACGAGTACATATTTCATTTATAAGGATTAATTAAAATCCACCTCCCTCACATGCAAGCTCATAAGTGGGACACAAACTCATTAAATTTATTAAAGAATTCAAGACTTTACTTTCCTTTTCAAAGAAAGTGATAAGGATGCAAAGGCATGCCACATGTCCGTCAATACATGTGCATGCAACATGACAATGGCATCACAGATAGTTCCTTACGTGATTTATAATGGTAGCATGTCGATTAATAAGGTAGATGGCAAGGAAAGGGCGAAAGCATAAATAGGAGGGGTTTCCCACACATTTTACTCTCCTCTTCTCCTTATGAGTTTAAGTTCTTTCAACTGAGGAGGATTAAGGTGTGCCACACATACTTGTGAGTTTCTTTTAACTCAACAATTTTTTTATCTTCTTGATATATGTCGAGTTATATGGTAGATTTAGTTTATCTCATATGTATTTTGCTTGTCTTATATCTCATTTATGTATGTAAATCGGTGTGAATGACAAGTAAAGTAGAGGAGGTATGAGTATTCATATATAACCTAAAGAAGCACTTTAAGCCAACATGTGAACTAAGCATTTCATCCTTTCTTTTCTTCTTTTTTTTTTAAGAAAATTTGAATTATCGTCATCCCCATAGAGTACTTGAGGGGTAGGTCTTCCCCAAGAAAGGCGTGTATGGTAGATGTCGTGAGACAATGTATTTCCTGCCCAGAAAGGCGTGTATGGACAAGATATTTTCCTCGCCATCGCCGGAACAACGCTGAAAGAGATTATCACAGCGATTTCCCGCCGTGATCGGGAACAATGTGAACGGGTACTTATAAAGATGTAATAAATTTGCATTCACATGTATATGAAATTAAAGTATAAGCATTTATATGACATTTCAACTTTTATTTTGAAAATGGCACCTCCCGGCCATCATCCCCACATGGGCTACTGGTTCTTCCCACCACGCCAAGAAAGGCGTATGGTGTCGTGAGACACCGCTGACGAATTTATTTACCCACCACGCCAAGAAAGGCGTATGGGTCGCGACAAAGACAAGATTACACTGGAACAACGCGAGCAAGTACTTATAAGAACAGATTTCGCCACGCCGGAACAACGCGGAACGTGTACTTATCATGTTTCCCCACGCATTGAACAATGTGAACGTACTTATAAGATGTGAGCAAAAATAATCAAATTTACAACAGCCTCCGGCTTCCCCACAAGTGGGGCTACGAGATCCGCCACCATGTCAAGAAAGACATGTATAGTGTATGTCGCGAGACACCGCCGTAAATTTTGATAAGATATATTTCCTACCATGTTGGAGAACATGGTAGTACTTATATCATAAATTTAAAGCTCTCATTTGCATATAAATAAAAGGAAAGTCTCGCATAAACATTTGATTAGAGCATCAATTTTACAACTCCCGGCTCTTCCCCACAAGTGGTTGCCACGAGAGACACCGCCACCATGTCAAGAAAGACATGTATATGTCGTGGAGACACCGCCAAATTTTGATAAGATATTTCCTACCGAGGAACATGGTGGAATGCTCTATCAAATTTAAAGCTCGTTTTGCATATAAATAATAAAGGAAAGGCTCGCATAAACATTTGATTAGAGCATCAAATTTACAACATCTCCTCTTCCATGAAGTGGGGGTTGCCATGAGCTGGGCACGCCAGCATGTCAAGAAAGACATGTATAGGTGTATGTCGTGGTGACAGTATTTTGATAGCATAATTTTTACCATATGTTGGAGAACATGGTGGTACTTATATCAAAATTCATATGCTATGACATGTTTGCATATATACTTAAACAAGACATTTAATGAGCGTTGTTAAATCATTTTTCCTTTCAATTTTGCATTTGAAACATTCAAATAGGGTAATAGCATCAAATTTCTCGCAAATTCATTCTTCTCATTTTGAATATAAAGAGACATATCTTTCTTAAAATACAAGTAACATAGCAATTAAAGGTCGAGAGATATGCATATATTTCATCTTTTATTTGTGATAATCATAAAGAAAACTTTGCATATCTATATCTTCAATTCTCCATTTTCATATGATAAAAGATGCAATAGAAAGATAAATCATACTTGTCAAATAAACTTATTCATCTTCTCAATAGAGAAGAAAGAAATACATTAAACAAAGTGAGCTTTCAAAATAAACTTGGATTTTCATTGTCACAACATGCTTTCATAATTCAAGAGCAAGAAAGGCATAAAATGTATATCTTGCATGATTCAACCTCAAATACTCATGGACAAAACATATAATTATTTTAATGCAAGATAGAGACTTGACAATTGAGTAAGTTATGAAAAGCAAAATTGCTCTTAAAAAAAGCGAACAAAAATGAAAGCTTTAAACTTGCACAAAGCCACATTTCAGTTATTTCAAGGCTAATTAACTTAGTGATCACAAAAGAGAAAACAAGCACAAAGTCAATCAACCCTTCCTCCCTCTTCCTTTATCATGATGATTATATGAAATTTACTCCACATAGATTAAACAATGCATGTTAATAAAGCAATAAACTAAACTCTTCCCTTTATAAGATAGCCACTTTCATGATTGCAAGTAATCAAATAGTGGAAAGAGGCAAAGTGAAACAAGGTAACCTAAAGCTTGCAATATTTGACCCATTTAAGCAACAATCATAAAATCTGAAAGAGATTGATACAAATAAATTTCAGCTTTTAACATGAAGGGATCAAGATTTTCATCACTAAAAAAGCTTTGAGCCTTATGAAATCTAAATCTTTCTTTTATTGAGTTTACTGGACAAACAAAGCAACATAGACTCAGTCATTCAAAAGAGAAAAGCGGTCAAGAGAGTTTCATTGCTTCAAGCTACTACTTAGAGGAAGAAGAAAGAAGAATGAGCTCCTCGGCTCGATTGAGGAAGAAAACAAAAAAAAAAAAACATTTCCACCAAGGGAGGAGCTCACTAGGTTCTCGACCAAGAAGGAAAAAGAGAATGAGCTCCTCAGGACTTTAGGAGGAGAAAGCAAGAAAAAACAATTCTGATGGGCTCATCAACCATAGCAATAAGGATAAATCAAACCATTTCCTTCAAGAAGATCACATAGCAAATATAACTTAGATTGAGCAGGGTTTGGTTGGAAGAGAGAAGGATCGAGTCCTTTGTTTGCTCGAGGGGTTGAGCTTCAGAACCGAGGGAGGCTTCTGAGCTCGGCCGAGAGGAGGGAGGATCGTCGTGAGCAGAACGAGAGGAGTATCTGTGAAGAGCCTCGAGGGAGGCGAAGGAATCGAGAGGAGGCAAAGGGAAAGCGAGTAGTGAGAAAATCATCGTGTGAGGTGAAGTCAACGAGGATAACCCCTTTTCCTCGGTGAAGAGGAGCGGATTAGGTAATTAAAGTCGATTAAGAGATTAGGCAACCATTAATCCTTTAATTATAATTTAATATTATTTTATGTGATATTAATTTATGCTAAACTAGCGATATGGGTGTCAATTTAGTTGTTTGATTGTCGAAAATGGCGATCAATTTATTTTCGGTACATTGGGACAACGTCGGTCGCGGGATAAAGTAGGTTTAATTTGTGCGTCGGTTTCGGGGCCGCGTTTGATAGGTCTCGGCGTTTGGCGGCGGCGATCAATTTCATAAGCGAGGTCGTTTAGAGCGTCGTCGAACTTGATATCGCATAATTTCATTAAAATTAATTTTAATTTTTTTGGATCGATCATTAATTGATTGATATTTTCTATTTAATTATTTTTGATGTTTTCGGCGCATTATGAAGCGAATTTTCAAATCAATCAATTTAATTAATTTTGATGATTAGGGCATTTAACCTTATTTAATTTAATGGCACATAGTTGTAGGTCAACAAATGCCCCAACAAACATGGTATGGGGGACCATGTTTGTTATCTCAAGAGATTTGCTTGGATGTCACTTAAGTTGTAATTTCTACAACTTTTGATATCGTTGCGTTGCCCTTTGATAGAAGTGGGTATAACTCTCGGGTTGGAAGCATTTGCATTTCATCGGTTCAAGCTACATAGCTTCGTTTTGGTATTTGTTGTCATTAGTCAATGTTTTGTGCTTGATGAAGGAGATGATTTGACTTGTCATCATCAACTTGTCAAAGAATTTGATGCATCTTCAACCCTATGTTTTTTTACGCTTTGGCGGACTTGTTGAAGACTTCACTCTCGAACTTTGAAATTTATTTTTCCTCTTCGGCTTTATGCCTTGCGGACTTGATGGAGTTGATGAGATAGAAATGTCGTCGCTTCTGTGCTTTGTGGACTTGTTGAGATTTCATCTCTTTGGGATTTGTTTCCTCACACGGCTTTGTGCTTGATGGACTTGATGGAGTTGATGAGATAGAAATATCTTGGTCACTGCTTTGTGCTTTTGGACTTGTTGAAGATTTCATCTGATTTGGGATTTCATTTTCCTCTCACAGCTTTGTGCCTTGATGGACTTGATGGAGTTGATGAGATAGAAATATCTTGTCACGTGCTTTGTGCTTGTGACTTGTTGAAGATTTCATCTCGAGGTTTAGTATCTTGTGCCTCCTTTTATCAGCTTCATGCCTTGGCAGTTGATGGAGTGAAATCACGAATTATCTGGAGATTTGTCAGCGATCAGTACGACGCCCAGCTTTACTTTGCGGGCTTGTAGAAGGATAAATCGACGACACTCTGAGCTTGTGTTGGATCAATGGCAGTCATCAGTCTGTGCTTTACATGTAATGGTCTTGATGACAAAACTCCATTGTTCATTTAGCCATTCGAACATTGGGATAACTTCTTGATTCTCTTTTGCTTGAAGAATTTTGGTCTTTACCTTTGATAGACTTCTTGAAGGAGTTGAGATTTTACATTTGTATTTGATTCCAAACTTCGGCTTAGTGCTGGATATCTTTGTTGTAGAATTTTGAAAGATGACCTTACGAATGGATAATTTCAGATCAGCACTTGAACTCACCAAGTTGGAGATTTGGGGATTTGGATGCTCTTGTCTTTGAAACTAAAGTAGGAGGATCCTTCTACACTTTGTGGCGTGTTGAGTAGCAGTGTCGGTATATTTTGGCGTGTTGAATCAGACCTACACGAGCGTGGACTTGAGCAATTGATGAAGGATTTTATCGGGCTAGCGAGATGGGGATCTCTTACTACTGGCTTTGTGGCGTGTTGAGTAGAACTGTCGATGACTTCGGTATTTGGCGTGTTGAGTCAGGCCGCATACCGGCTTCGAACTAGATTTGAAGTGGGATGATAAATGTATATCCAACTTGGTTTGTTGAAGTTTCTTGAAAGTTTTCTTCTTTGATTAAGACTTTTAAATTTGAGCATTTGAATACATAATTTTGAGTATGCATGTAGGGATCTCAACTTACGCGATGTCCAAAAGAGAAAGAAAGGCCCTGTCTTACAGGAGCGCGATACTTTACTATAAAATTTTAAAAAAATGCCCCTGTCTAACGAGATTTTTTTATTTTAAAATCGTTCTTGTGTTACAGAGAATTTCCAATGAAAATTTTCATAAGTGTTGACAATAAAGAAAATCAGGTTGTCCAATCACACTTGTGTAATATTTCTTTAAATGCCGAGTTGATTGGCGGCGTTGGTCTTTCACCTTTGAAGTCCAGTGATAGGCTCCTCCGATATATCTTTTTCACAAGGTCCTTCTTGGTTCAAATTTAGCATTTTGCGATGAGGGATGATTGGTCTTCTCGGCCGGGACCGATTCTCCTTCTGAAAAGCTTCGAGGCGTCTTGTATGATCGAATGCTCGGACATTTCGATTTTTCTTTGAGCTTGGGCGACCTCGTCAGCGCTCAACTCTTCCATCAAATGACGAGCATTCTCATCTTGGGTAAGATTTTGTTGAATGGCTACTTTCGGGCGAAGGTAGTTCAACATATGCATAGGGAGACTTTGTAGGAGTTTTGTAAGTAGTGCGGTAAGCCATGCAGCTTCCAGTTTGGTATGCCACTTTTTTATTTCTTGTGAGAATTTTTTTGACTAGTGTTTTATTAAATGCCTCAGTAAACCATTTGCTCTCGGATTATAAATTGAATATCATGATCAATCTTATCAGATTTATAAACTTTAGCGCTTTTGAAGGCGACCATTATAAAATGATTGGTACACAAATCATAACGATATTGTGGGTAAAGAAGTTGGTCACTTGTTGTTGTAACTTCTTTAAATGGTGCGACTTGACTTGGAGAAATAATCGGTGGCTAAGATGAAGCGGTGACCGGTGATGATGGCGGATCAATTGGTCGATTACATCATCCCCGACTCTCAAGCGGCGAGATCTTGTCGTTGGATCAGCGGTTGGAGGCGATGAATTATGTTCATGGACACGGCATTCATGGCATTTCTTGGCGTGATTGATCAATCTTTTACCATGACGATAGTATCCAATTCTTTTAATTTTGAAAGCCATTTTAGGACGATTGGTGTACAAAGTCCTTGATGGATTTCAACAATTACTTTGTTCTATTCCCAAATGTCACATACATCTGATCTTACTTAACATAAGCATATAGTGAAGCCTTTTCTCAGTTGTCGCATTATCGACTTATTACTTGGCAATTTGCTTCCTTTGAAGTAGTGAGTCTCAGTCTTCCTTCTCTATAAGAATTTCATCATGTGGTTTTAGGCACTTTGGGTTGGAGTCTTTCATCTTGAATGGTTTGAAGCTTGTCTTGTTGACTTTGAGAAGTAATTTGTAAGGGAGTGTAAGGAGCAACATGGTGCACCTGGCGATTATGTTTGATGACCCTCTTCCGTGAGGATTTTAAACTTATTGGCTCTAGGACTCGGATGCACACCTAGTATGTAGTGTCGTCATCCATACTGCCATTTCTTTAGCTAATTTAAAGCAGCCTTTCTTATTCTCAGCTCGGAGACTCAGTCATAATGACATTTGAATTTGCTTCATAAGCTCGAGAACTTCGTTTGTGATAGTAGAATTGTTGATTTTGTAAAGGCCCGACACTTGATTAATGAGAGTTGAGAATCGCCATAAATTTGCAATTCCGGACTCCCATGGAAATGGCTTCTAAACACGCCACCGCTTCATATTACGTTGTTGGTTCGTGGTTGAGTTAATTTATAAGAATGTCTCGTATGCCACCTTGGTGTGATCGAATGAGGCGATCAGCTTGAGCCTTTGGGAGATTTGAGGGTTGAGTGTATCTAATGGGTGAGCTCCATCAAAATACAATTCCACATTTGTTGCTTTTCATTTTCATATATGTGCATGATTTGCTCATCGGAAGATCATCGTTAAGCAATGAGTCTGTGGTATGGGATGAGCGGCAAGAAAATCTGAGAATTTGCCCCTTCACGCTTTACGGGAACATATGTAATATCAATGTAGCGAGAAGACGACCCATCGTGCGGCGACACAGCGTTGGTCTTGTCATCAAGAACTTCAAGCGGATCGATCCTTGAGATAAGGGTAATTTTATGAGATAGCATGTAATGGCGTAGCTTTTGGGCAAAATTAGCGTCAAACAATCTCAATTGGAGAATAACGCTTCGCTCTATTAGTCTTTAATGTAGTATAAATTCTCCTTTCCTTCCTCATTATGTTTAATAAAAGCACACAGATTCCTCAGTCTTCTTTGTGTACAAGATGAGAGGCTTTCACAGGATTGGGCTGCAAGAATGGGTGGATTCAAGATATCTTTTGATGTCGAAGGCCTCTTGACATTCTTCGTCCACTTGAAAGGAGTATCTTTCTTCATTAATTTTGCAAAGTTCGTGCAGATTTGATATAAATCTTAATGAATGCGAGATGTCCCGTATGGGCGAAGTTGAAGACTCCTTGGAGGAGGCATTTCGACAATCGCTTTGATTTTGTTGGGATCGATTTCAATCCTCCACGGCGCATATCGAACTTTCAAGAAACTCAAAAGCGCGCAGAGATTCATCTTGAGATCATATTTTGATTCTTTCAAGACAATCCTTAAATCATCGAGATGATCTTTCGATTTATACTCTTGACAACGAGATCATCAACATAGCACTCTACTTTTGATGAATCAACTTCGTCAAAGATTCGTGTCATAATACTTTGGTATGTAGCTCGGCATTCTTGGCCGAAAGGCATGATTATATATGCCAATTGGCGTCCTGAATGAGGTATGTTTCTCATCTTCAGGAGCCATCTTGATTTGATTATAACCTGACGATCCGTCCATAAATGAGAACATGTCGTGGTTTGAAGTGTTATCCCAACGATTCGATGGAGCGGAAAGTCATCCTTTGGACATGCTTTAAATCCACGAAGTCGATCTGATCTGAATCGACCATTCTTCTTTTCCGCGGGGGACAATATTATATCCGGTCGGTATTTTTCTTCTCGAATAAAACCTTCAATGAGCTTCTTGGTTTACGCAATTACGTTCTTCAACCTCAATCTCATTCGCTGAGGCTTGCTTGGTGTTGCATCGGCTTAATTGCTAGTTTGTGAGCTATATCGGGGATAAGCGGCATTTCAGCATATGTCAAACAAGCGGTCCACGAATTCCGCGAGCAAGATTTTAATTCTTCCATTTTATCTTGAGGAAAGTGATGAGCGTTGGGCGAGGATCCTCCTCGGTTCCCAATTAACTTCTTTAAGTTCATCCATAGTAGCCTCCCCACCATCTTCAAGCTCTTGGTAGGTCCTTACTTCTTCATTACTGTGAGAGCGTTAAAATGACATTCTCATCTTCATCATCACTCTCACTTCATTCTGTTATAGCAGGTATATCCTGTGGACCGTCTTGGATAAAACCAAGGCCTTTGGGTGTGTTTATTTCTCTTACCAATGGTTTGAGAACCTTTTGGGTACCACATCATTTCAAAGAAGTCCTTTGCTTACTTTCGACTGGACCCCATGCTTGCGCATCAGATTTTGCATCTTTGGAGAGTAATATTTTGGCATCCTTATAGCTTCTTCTTCTTCTTGGATAGTTGCATTACCCAATCGGGATCTTCTTCTTGACACCCTCGGTTTATAAAACGGGCTTCACGGCGTGCTTTCCGGAGGTACATAGAAGGTCACCAATTCCTCGACTTTGTGAGTTTCTCGAGGGGTGATTTCCTTAAAATGTCGGAGGAGCAGGGTGACTGAGTGTAGTCTCCTGGGATGGATCTATGATTGTTTTAAAGTAGGTGCATTGCACCTTACCTTCTAAGCGATTGAACTCATTCGAGTCAAAATGTTCTTCTTGATCGAGCTTTACTCGAAGAGTCATGGACCTTTGGATTTAGAAGGAACACATTCATCTTCTTCTTCATTTTTAGATGAGGGCGGTGTTATTGATTTTGGACTTGTTCTTTATATTCTAGGAATATTTGGAACAATCTCCTTTCCTTTATTCATTTTATCTTCTCCCTTCTTCTTAACTTGTTCTTTTATGGGTTTTGAAGTAGATGCGATTATTCTTGGTTGTTTTGTTAGCTTTGATTCCGGAAGGAAATAAGCGCATCTTGATAAATCTTCATTTCATGCATAAAGGTTGCATGTCACCCACAATTTGGCATTCTTCTCCATCCTTTGTATATTTCATACATTGATGCAATGTAGATGGGACAATGCCATACTTATGAGCCATGAGTGACGAAGGGCTCGAATGAAGTATCTGCATCAATCACATGAAATTTAGCTTCAGTGTAGAGGTCTCCAAATTTAAGAGGAAGGACGAATGACCCGATAGTTTTCCCTTCTCATTGAAACCTTGAACCATGACTTTATCTCGTCCCGGATGTTGTACATCTAGAGATAATCTAAGTTCTCAAGTTCATAAGATTCACGGAGGAACCGGGATCAATTAAGATATTATAATTTCATCACTTTCAGCTAACATCTGAGAGGCGATTGTGCTCTGCGGTCGAGCATTAGATCATCTTACGAAAATGTGGCGATTGGGCTCTTGAACATGCAAGGTCTCCGTTAGGCGGCGTTGAAAAAATATGCTTGAATTTTTCTCTTTGAGAGCTTCAATTAAGGTATTACGGAGATCTTGACATTAGAAGTGCTTAGTATATCTAAACTGAAATTTTCTTAGATGGGATAGAATATTGTAGTCGATCCTTTTGATGAAGGCTTCTTATTTGAATCCTTAGGGATAACTTTTCATTGACTTCAATTTCTTTTCCTTTATCTTTATTCATTGGCTCTTTCCTTTGTTGAGATGGTAGCACTCGACCACTCTCAATACTTTACTTCATTTGCATCGAATCTTGAGATGACTCGATTCTTCAATCACTTACCGTCAATGATAATAGAAGATTGAATCCTTGGCCCAATTTTACATTTTTTATGTTGTTGATATGGTGAGCTCGATTCATCTTCATCGGGAAAGCAGTTCTTAAATTATCAACTTCATGCATCATCAACTTCGGTAGGAAGTTCTTGACTTCTTTCGCTTCTTCATTGATCGAAGATTTGAAGCATTGCAAGCGTGATAGGGTAGTCTTCTTGTATGTAATCTTCCATATTATTGATGATCTTTTGTGTTACGTTGATCCATAATAGTAGTAACATTTGTGCTACTTCCTTCTTCTTTTATTTAATTTATTTTTTTGTTTGGCGGGTTTCTTAGCCTTCCATTGCGGTATTTATTTGGTTGTCTTTCGTGAGATGAACTAGCCTTCCCATAACTTAGGTTTTGTCTCTCAATCTGAGACTCAGTGGTGATTTCCACTTAACGAACACCTTCCAACTTGACATTTTCTGATCTTTTTTTGAGCGACTGCTTCATCATCGACCGACTTCTCTTTGCCTTTATCATTGCTTGATAGTCGGAGATGAAGTGATTACTTTGGTGGATTCTTTCTTGGGGCACCAATATTTGTCAAATGATGTGAATTCACCGTTTCGTATTTTAAATCTTTGAATATGTAGCAATCTTCAAGCGGGATGGAGCAGATGATGACAATAGTTAGGATTATCTTGTCGACCTCTTCAGTCTTTTACACTCGGTAGTTGGACCTACTTTGAGTGCATGTTTAAACAATTTGGACACTTTCCCTTAAAGAATACTCTTTGCTTTTCTTTTTAGGGTGGGCCATTGAGTCATTCGCTCCTTTGTTTGTCTTGGTGGTGCTTCCTTCTTGCGACCTCGGCATCATTACCTCCAGTATGAGCTTGGGTTGTGGAGGATTGAGCTTGGTTTTCTTGATAGGCAAGCTTTTCTTTGTCTGCGTTATAGCTTACGTATCTTTTTTGTATGAGGTGAAATGTGTTTCACCTTTCTTTGGTCAGAGCTTTTGCTCTTTTGAATTTATCTTCTTTGGGTCAGACGGGATAAATTTAATTTCTCAATTTAGCCTATCAAGCGACTCTTGAAATGTGGTAGTGAAGCCATGCTGATAAAGCCATCTTATCATCGATGTTGCCCATCGATGGTTGAATTGCATGCTCTTCTTAATTGTTGTTCACATTTCATACTCAATGGCGTAATATATCAGATGACTCTTTCTTCCTCTTCTCGAGGCGAGATCGATGGTTGTTTCTTTTTATTTGGCGAACCTTTTAGAACATATTTTCAAGTTGGCAAAGTTTTGATCGAGTCATTTGACAACTCAGCATACCATTCGAAAGCAGTCGAAGTTAAACTACTGACGGACTGGCGGAATAATAATGCATCATTCCCACGTGTTCTGCGGATGCTTTGAATGGGCGGATCTTTGCTTGGGATTACCATTCCGTCGAATAGATTGAACTTTGGCATTGAATATCCCTTTGGATATGGAATTTGATCATACTCAGGATATGGGCGACCTTTGCTCACCAACTTTGCGCATTTATAACGACTTTAATCTTCTCATTCAATATAATATCAAGTTGAGAGGTCGCGGCTTGAGATATAGTTTGTATATTACGAAGCGGTTCGTGACTCGTTTATTTCAATCCCGCTCGATTTGGACCCTTGAAGCATGTGAGATCAAATTTATTGGAGGATTGTCATTGGCATTCTTTGGAGGCTTGATGATTATTTGGGGGGCAGTGTTGGACTCGCGATATTTCTCGCATTAAGCGCATCGTGATCATCGCATCATCATTTGCTCATTTTCACGTTCAACTGAGCGATTTCTTTATCTTTGGCTTTCATCTGACGCTGAATTTGTCTTTGCGCCTCTGCCAAAGTAGTAGTATCAGTGAAGGTGGGATTCTCTTCCATTTCTTCTTCCTCTTCTTGTTGCTCCTCTCCTGAAGACTCAGAGGATGCTTCCTCTATTTGAACATTTTGTTGTTCTTCAGGTTGAGGGAGAATTATTGTTATGCGCCTTTAGGTTGATATTGGCGGATGGCTCACCGCTTTGCACCATATACACTACTTCATGATCGTTGCCTCCTCTTCTTCTTCTTAGTCCTCTTGGACCGCAATTTGGTCGGCGTCTCCAATGAACTTAGATTCCAAGTGTGGAATCGAAATTTCTTCATTAGAGAGCTTGATCGAAGTTAACCTCCTCTTGGTGAGATTGAGTTGATTGATGACGGGATCCCCTGGAGGATTCTCCAAGGTGTCTACCGTTCTTATCATATGGGGCCCTCTTTTTTAGGCTCCCATGTAATTGAGTTGAGGCGGATCTCAGGAATTCACACCGGATGTCACGCCATGCCTTTGCCACAGCAATTTCTTTTTTGAGGCTAGGCCTCAGATCTGCTACCCTTCCAGGGACCTTTTCGATGGATTCACACTTGGTCCAAGTGTCACAGATGTTCACCGTGTGGGACATGAATATGTTGGCGTCTTGAGTTGGGATGAGGTCTCCTTGGAGGCGATCTAGCATCCTTAATAACGGACCTTGGTATTTTCTTTTCATCAGTCCCTCTCCTTGCTACTTGGAGCCGATGCACTTCGTCAGATATAGTTCGGGTTTTCGAGGAGAACGATGTTGTGGGGTCAGAAGGTTTGACCAGTAGAATTTCGTTTAACCCTTAAGGTTATCAAGCGGTTATGGGTGAACACTCACTTTGGTTCCATAATTGGTTGTCGGGTTGGGCTTAAGTGTTGAGCATCACTCAAGATTTCTTTTTTCTTCTTTCCGGTAAAACTTGCAGATGAAGAAGCTTGACATCATACCTCCCGAGAATGGTTGTATGGATTATGTCGAGGGACAAAGACCGTCAGAGTAACAACCCTTTTCATGATTGGTGTCTCCGAGTCTCAAAGGCGATTGTTTCTTTTGAAGTGATGAGGGGTCACAACCTCAACGCCTTTTGAGATTCGCACATGGCGTGCGGCAGTTTACTTATTAGTCGAGGCACAACTTGCTCGTTCAAGATGGTAGGAAATCCACGCTACCAAAGCGGATGGTAGCTCGGTGCTTCCGGCATTAATGGCGTTTGCCAAAGCGGATGTTGGCACTAGAAAGTAACGATGACGGTTGTTAATATCATTCACGGGGTTTAAAGGTAAAATTAGCAATTAAGATAAGCGCTATCACTTACAAAATATGGATATGATAAGATAAAACATACTAAGCATATGCACTAAATAAAATCTCATATAACTTAAGAAAAGCTTTAAGTTGTCAAGTTTAACTTATCGTTTCTATTTCATTTCAATTTCATATTTCATTTATCTTTTCATTTTTTTATACTCCACGCAATTATAACTTAGATTTGACTAGCAAAGATGGAAAGAGAAACATCCCGTAGTCTTGAAATCTGTGGGATCAGAAAATTCTAGACATCTTCGATAAAAAGAAAGAGTTGTTTAAGTGTCGGTGATAATTTGGAAAGCGGATGAATAGTAGATAAGACACTACCGATTTAGTTCTCATTTGGTGAGAACTTTATATATCTGGTTCGGGTTTCTATGGCAAGCCTATAGTTAATTACCCCTCCGATCTTGAGATTAAAATTTGGTCGATGAATCGTTAAAAACGAGTATATAATTGCGGTGAGTGGAGTTTAGAACTTATGAAATTTATTATTTTAACTTAAAACTTTTGTGGAGCGATGGATCAAGATCCATGGTTCGTCATCCGTGGTCACTGGTCATTTAAGGTGTCGACTGAAGGATCGTCACGTCGTCAATTATCCTTGTAGACACAGGGTGGAGTTTGTCTAAGGGACAAATATAAGTCAACCTTAATAGCTGTAGAACTTTTGCCCAAAATCATTCTACATTTCGACTCAAAAAGCGTTGGGAACATCTGAGCGGCCGTGAATAATTTAGTGGTGCCATATATCCGGACCACCCGGTCGAGGGCTCAGTCATTATGCCATTTATGGTGCCATATCAGCGCAAAACCATGGGACAGGGAGGGCACTACGGAATATTTGAGTGTGAAGGTAGTTATGTATTTAATTTGACGATTAATTTCTTTGTGAGCAAAAGTTTTCTTAATTTGTCACCCGAAGACAAACAATTGCGGAGGGGTGAATTAATTTTTTTATTTTTTTAATTTTTTAGTTTTTTTTAATAATTAATTTCATTTATTTTATTTCATTTTTTGTTATTTTCTTTGAATTTTGATCATTTTATGATTGATTTTGATTTGAATATATGATATCATTTATCGTTTAAATAATTAAATTACCTCGATCATAATATCGATTGATAGACCTTGTCTACTGGTCAGGTTTTCTACAGAGGATCTAAATTCATCTAAGTATAATCCTTCAAAAACTCTAGTTTGAACATAGAGGATCGGGTTTGGGACTTTTCTTTCAGAATTTGAATTTTAGAAACTATGTTAGTTGGTTAATGTCTTGTATTATATATATGAGTTAGCTTCTCGGATATTATTAATTTGAAATTCTTATAATATATCAAATTTTTAGGTTTTGTTAACGGACGGTCAGAAGACCAAGCGGGATTATGTAGTATCATTCTTTTATATTTGACTTAGTAATTACTCCACATGCATATGGATATCGTTCTTTGAAAATTGCATGGACATTAAGATGTAATGTTGAGTCAATTTTGATTTTGAGTTTTGTTGGGACGGTCAAGAAGACCAAGGAAGGCGTAGCATTTCTTTTTTTGTTACTGCTTACGTGTCTATTGTTTTGACATTATTCTTTTAAAATGTTGTATGGACATTGAATGTCAGTTGAAATATATGTTCATTTGTAGATTTTAATATAATTTTAGGTTTTTATTAGGGGCCGGTCAGAAACAAGGGATGATATAGTATATCTGTTCTTTATTTTATCTAACTTGCACATGTCCTATGTACAAAATCAGTAAGCATAAAGGGGTGAAAATAATTGATTTAGATATGTTCATAAGTAAGGTAATGGAAAAAATGAAATTAAGATTTGATTTATTTAATAGCCTCTCTTTATGTTTTGCAAAATAAAGGTGAAAATAATTGATTTAGAGGCATATGATCATAAGTAATGGCAAATGAGCTTAAATGATTTGATTTATTTAATAGCCCTCTCTTTATGTTGAAATCAACATAAATGGTGAAAATAATTGATTTAGAGCTGATCATAAGTAGTAATGGGAAAATAGCAAATGATTTGATTTAATAGCTCTCTTTATATTTATAATCATCGTAAATAATGATTTAGGGCATATGATCATAAAAGTAATGGCAAAAGCTGATTTGATTTAGCCCTCTCTTTATGTTACAAATCAACATAAATGGTAATTGATTTAGAGGTATATGATCATAAAGTAAGGATCAAAAATTTGATTTAATATAATCTCTTTATGTATAAAATCAAGATAAAAGTGAAAATAATTGATTTGGGCTATATATATCTAGCCATTTATTTCTCTTGGGAAGGGGAATATAAAATATGAGTAGATGTCGTATTTCATTTAAGAGAGGAAGTGGATTAATTAAAATCCACCTCCCTCACGCAAACTCATGGCAAGTGGGGGGATAAACTCATTAAATTTATTAAGAGGAGGAATGGCAAGACTTTTCAAAGAAAGGGATAAGGATCTGTGAGCATGCATGTCCATACATGTCGTCTGACAAATGGCGCTTAGATAGTTCCCTTGCTTTATGGCGTGTCGATTCCATAAGTAGATGCAAGGAAAGCGAAATAATGGGAGGGTTTCCTTTTACAAAGATCTTACATTTTACTCTCTCTTCTCCCTTAGCCAAGTTTAAGTTCTTTCTTCAGATTAAATTTGTCTTTTTGAGTTTCTTTTAACTCAAATTTTTTTATCTTCTTGATATATGTCAAGTTATATGGTAGATTTAGTTTATCTCATATGTATTTTGCTTCAAGTCTTCACTTTATATTTTGTATGTAAATCAGTGTGAATAATGATAAGTGAGAGTATGAGTATTCATATATAACCAAAGCACTTTAAGCCAACATGTGAACCAAGCATTTCATCCTTTTCTTTTTTTCTTTTTAAGAAAATTTGTGACCTCGTCATCCCATATAAATACTTGAGCTAGGTCTTTCCATGAAAAGGCGTGTATGGTGTTAATGCGTGGAGACGTATTTCCCCGCATGAAAGTGTATGGGTTATGACATTTCCTTTCCACGTTGGAACAAGCGTGAGCAATCTAACCGATTTCCCGCGTTGGAACAATGTGAGCAGATCTCTATATAAAATTAAATTTGCGTTATATGAGCTATAAATTATGACATTTTTTTTATTGTTATGGTCGTAAGGGGAATTTATTTCATGTGGTGGATGTCAGCAGTATTTTGCGTGAAAACTTTATCTTGGCGTGACAGGAATCCATTTCACGTTAGATTGGATGTGAGCGGATTATATAGCATAGAGCAAAATAATCAAAATTTATACGACTCCGGCTTCCCCTGAGTGGGGTTCAGCACATGTCGAGAAAGACATGTATAGGTGTATGTGACCGTAAATTTTGATAGCATAACATTCCCTGTTGGAGAACATGGTGGGTATATATAAATTTAAAACTCTCGTTGCATATAAATACATCATTTTTATTTGATTCTGGAAGGCTCTTCCTGATTTGGGCCTCATGTCAGAAAGCGACATGTATGGTGGTGAGATGTTATGTTTTCATGGGTCTTTAAAGCTCTTGCATATAAATAAACATTGATTAGGAATATATATCTTACCATGAGGGGGTTCTTGGGCCCACATATGTCAAGAAAAGACATTATAGTGTATTTTGATATATCATAAATTTAAAAGCTCTCATATAAATATGTTTCATATATTAATTTTTCTTCATGAATGCATTTGAAACATTCAGCATATGTAAAATCACTTTACCATATTGTCGAGATATGCATATATTTCATCTTTTCTTTTGTGAGATAATCATAAAGAAAACTTTGCATATTCTATATCTTCATTCTCGACATTTTCATATCATGTAAGATAAAAGATGCAATAGAAAGGAAATCATCATACTATTCAAAATAAACTTGCTTTCTTTTCATTCTTCCTCAAATCAAGAGAAAGAAACATACATATTGCAATGTGAGCTTTCAAAGATGAAGTCATGTAATTGGATTAGTTCATTGTCACATGCTTTCATAATTCAAAGCAAGAAGAAGGCATAAAATAGTATATCTTGCATGATTTCAACCTCAAATACCATGGACAGACAAACATAATCATTTTAATGCAAGATAGAGACAATGATTGTAAGTTATGAAGCACTAGGCAAGATGCATCTTTAAAAGCGAACACCAAAAATGAAAGCTTTAAACTTGCACAAAGCGCATTTCAGTTGTATTTCAAAGGCTAATTAACATAGTGATCACAAGAGAAAACAAAGTCAATCAACCCTTCCCCTCTCCTCTTCCTTTGATGATTGTATGAAATTTACTCACATAGATTAAACAATCGCACCATGTTAATAAATCCAACAAACTAAACTCTTCCCTTTATAAGATAGCCACTTTCATGATTGCAAGTAATCAAATAGTGGAAAGAGGCAAAGTGAAGCAAGGTAACCTAAAGCTTGACCCATTTAAGCAACAATCATAACAAAATCTGAAAGAGATTGATACAACAGGAAATAAATTTCAGCTTTTAATTAACATGAAGGGATCAAGATTTTCATCACTAAAATCAAAGCTTTGAGCCAAATCTAAAATCTGCTGCATTTTCTTTTATTGGGGTTGCTAGTTCAGATTTTACCAGCAAAAAAAAAAAAAAAAAAATTTCAGCTGTATGAGATGGGGCATCGTCATTCAAGCAAAAGTGAAGCGGTCAAGGGAGGAGTTTCAATTTGGGCTGGAGGCTGAGACAAGTATGTTGCTCTAAGTCACCAAGAAGGAAGAAAGAGAATGAGCTCCTCGCTCAATATAGGAGGAGAAAACAAAAAACAAAACATTTCACTTGAGGAGGAGAAAGCTCCTAGGTCTGCTCAAGAAGGAAGAAATAGAGAATGAGCTCCTCGGCTAGGAGGAGAAAACGCAAAAGCAAAACCCAACATATCCACATGAAACAAATCAACCATAGAGCGATATGGATAAATCACCATTTCCTTCAAGAAGATCCCACATAGCAAAATATAACTTAAGATTGAAGCAGAAACAACACAGGGGTTTTGGTTGGAAGAGAGTTAGGAAGGATCGAGTCCTTTGTTTGCTCTAGGGTTGATTAAGAGGAGAGAGAGCTGAGGCTATGAGGGAGGAGAGGGAGGATCGTGCATCCAGTGAGCAAGAAACGAGAGAGAGGAGTATCGGCCTAGCCTCGTCGGAGAGCAGAAGAGGAATCCTCGAGGAGAGAGCGAAGCGGAAAGCGAAGAGAAAGTATCAGTGAGGAAAATGCATCGTGTGAGAGTAAGTCAACGAGGGGATAACCCGTTTCAACGCTCGATTGGTGAAGGAAGAGTAGGGAATTAAAGTCGATTAAGAGATTAGGCAACCATTAATCCCTTTAATTATAATTTAATATTATTTTATGTGATATTAATTTATGCACACTAGCAAATGGGTGTCAATTTTAGTTGTTTTGGTTGTCGAATCTGGCGCGATCAATTCGTGTGAGGCTGTTGGACGCCGTCAGTCGGGATAAAATTAGGTTTACAATTTGTGCGGCGTCGCGTGATGTCGACATTACGCTTTTCGAATGGGTCTCGGGCGTCGTTTGATAGGTCTCGACGTTTGGCGGCGGAGTGCGATCAATTTAAGCAAAGCGGTCGTTTAGACATCGTCGAGGCTTCTCGACTTTGATATCGCATAATTTCATTAAAATTAATTTTAATTTTTTTGGATCGATCATTAATTGATTGATATTTTCTATTTAATTATTTTGATGTTTTCGGCATTATGAAGCGAATTTTCAAATCAAATCGAATTTAATTAATTTCGATGTGATTAGGGGCATTTAACCTCTATCATTTACTTAATTTTAAATGACACATGGTTGTAGGTCAACACATCATCAAACCTCTTAATGATGCATCACTATAAATTTGAAATCCTTCGTCGATGGAATAGTTAATCTTGGTGCGGTCGTTAAATAATTCAATTTTTTAAAAGCCTTTTTCCTTTCGACCATTCAAACTTGGCTTTCGAGTTAATCTCGATAGTGGCGTGGCGATCTGTGAAAACCCTTCAACAAATCTCTTATAATATCTGGTCAGAAACTTTTGACTTACGCGGTGGTAGGTCAGCCGGTATTGCTCGACTTTACCCGATCCACAAACCCCTTAATCATGTGCCCAAGAATATGTTAACCAAAATTCACACTTAGAAAATTTTGCATATAATTCATTTCCTTTCAAAGCTTGCAAAATAATGTGAAGGTGGTTTTCATGATTTTCATCTCTAGAATAAATTAGAATATCATCTATGAATACAATCACAAATGAATCTAAAAGGTTTAAAGATTATTCATGAGATTCATAAATACTTTGGAGCGTTGTTAAGGCATCACCACAAACTCATAGTGCATACCTTGTCTTGAATGCGTCTTTGGTATATCTTCTTCTTTAATTCTCAAGTGATGATAACGATCTTAAATCAATCTTTGAAAATCAAGCTCCTTACCGTCAAAAGATCATCAATTCTTGGTAAGGGATATTTATTCTTCAAGGTGAGTTTGTTAAGTTCTATGTCGATCATGCTTAAGCTCTCATCTTTCTTCTTCACAAATGAGCTCCCGAGGAGATGTCTTAGCACGATAAATCCCTTCTCTTACAATTCTTGTAGCTGATTCTTCACCTCTTATAATTCTTTAACCGTCATTCTTATATGATACTTTTTTCTTCTGGGTTTTGTACCTTGAATTAAATCAATAAATCTACCTCTCATTTGGTAAACGGTAAATTATCTAGAAAGACTTTTGGATACTCTTTTACTACTAGTACACATCTATTTTCTTTACCTCTTTAGTAACATCAATAATTTGAGCAAGAAACTATTCATAGCAAAAGCTAGCATCTTTTAAACTTTCAAGCAAGACACCATCATATATCTACTATGCCCCATGAATCAATTCTTCTTTTCCGGAATATTGAATTTGGTATCTTTTACAACAATCTATAGTAATATAATATCTAAATCCATTTCTAAAATCACATTGAATTCATATAACGACAGTGTTATTAAATCTGCATCCAACGTCTTTCACAGATATTCAAGTTCACACTACAAACATTTCTAGCATTAATTTGAGACCCATTTGGCATTGCTACTGAAAGTATTACAAACATTTTCATAATTTGTAATCCCTGAGAAAAGAGATGGCCTCTATCCAAATAATTTCGGTATTTGTCAATAGGAACCTCACCACTTCCTAACTTGTATATCTTGATTTCTTATCATTTGAGTCATTGTTTCCATTTTGTGTAAATGTATCTATAAGTAGGCGGTTGCACCAAATTCTTTCGTGATTTGTCTCTCTCTATTTTCACTCATAGCATCTTCCTGAATTGATTCCATAGGTCTGATAAGCACAAATTAATTATAATCGTTACACATTAATCAATATAATCATATGCAATTCTCTTCCTAAATTTTATCATCTTCCTAATGGCTCTTTGATTATGATCATACTTATATCCCTAAATCTAAAATCTAGCTTTGATACCACTCTTGTCACGACCCGGCCCGGGAGCTTGGAATACCAGAACAGGAGATCGGACGGATAAAAGCATTTATATAACAATTCCAATATAAATTTAAAGTCTCCATATCTGATAAAAAAGCTACTGATCCACGATTTAAAAATCCATACATAAATGTTAATGATTCGGAAAATACACTTTAACATAACTCAACATAATTTCTTAACATAAATACCTATCTGCGGTTCTAGCGACTTTTCATCGGTCATTTAATTAGGATTATTTCCTGAAAAAGATTAAATAACTAACGAATGAATATAATTCAAGAGGATTATCTTATTACACTATAGTAAAGAAAAAGCTATGTATTTTCTGTCACTGTGTACATAAAAGAAAATAATCTGCTTAAATCAATCGTATGTGGAGGTAAATCATAAACATTTAGCATAGCATATGGGGTCGGTCAGCGTAAACATTTAGCGATGCATGGGGGTATACATAAACATTTAGCGTAGCGTATGAGCTTTACTTTTATCACCCGGTCAGAGTGAGTCATACTCATCCAAAGATGAGTATCCATAACCTTACCATTTTGCCAATTTCCTTGGCTTGAATCATATTTGTGCGGTGCATTGCATTGCGTCTGTAAGGGGTGAACTCAGCTTATACACATTCATACAATCATATCACTGGACATTAATTCATAACAGATAAATCGGTGAGCGATAAAATGAAGCGTAGCGATATGATCTAGCGTTCGTATTATCCAACAGAAGCGGCTATTCACAATTTATATAAAAGCGGGAAAATCATCGTAGCACGGGAAAAGTAAAATCATCTATCATGCATTTCATCACGGAAAGTAAAGACATTTTTTTACCATAAATGTAAGAACATAATTACCACATTTAACTTGCTTTCCTCAACCTCCTTTCCTTTAATGACATTCCTTCCTTAATCAGTAATTCTATCACATAAAATATTAAGTATAAAGTTACTTAATATATAACATTAATTGATTATCATACCCCCCATCAAATGATTCTAATCTAATTAACGATAATATAAATATATTTCTTTTATATGTGCTCCTAAAATCTAATACTCCCCTTTCCTTATTTTTCTTAAATTTACTCTTGAAATGATCTTAAAATGATTCTTAAACTAAATTTTAATTTACCTAATTCTAATTTAAAGTCCATCAAATCTATAACCCTAAGTTAGAATTATAAACCCTAAGTTAACTTGAAATAGCACTAAATCAAAGCTAATAACATAACAATCAAATTTCAAAATAATTATATAAATTATTTACTTACCTTTTGGTTCTAAGACACTGCTCGCTCTACTCGGCTTTCACGCACGCACGCAACGCCTTCCTTCCTTCTTCCTCTACCGACGCGACACGGATGGTTCGGCATCTCCGCGTGAATGGAGCCTCGTTACGCTAGACGCGACTAGACGCCCTTCTTCTTCTCTCTGTCGTCGCCGACGCGACGCCTCTCACTCTAGCACGCATGGGTAGAGTCTTCCCTTTCTCCTCTCTTCCTCTTTCTCTCTCTCGTGATTTTGGGATTCTATTTTTGTCAAACCGACTCCCTTGTATTTTTTTCTTTCCTTAACCGTCAGCGGTAGCTTTTTTTTTTTTTTTCGGGTTATTACAGACCCTTTTCTCACAGTGTGCATAATAGATTTCTAATAATGCTATTGATGTAGAGCACACAAACATTATGATTGGGATTGCTCGGATAAATCATGTTTGAACTAATAAAGCAGAGGAGTAACTAATACCAAAGTCAAAGTTGCTCAATCGATTCAGTCAATGAAATAATCCACATAAAATATTCCGCCAACAAGAGACAGCGTGTTTGTAGGATTCACCAGGTAGCCACAGAGGAATCAAACTTGGTAACAAGCAGATTAAACTTCTATGATCAACTTATGATTATTTGATTCAAGTTTGATTGATTCCTCCATAACTGAAACTACATGTCAAGAGTTTGGAGTTGAGTTACAATCATTATGTATAGGATTCTATTTCATATTGCCGACAGATAGCAACAAAGTTTCCTTCCATAGGCATGAGATTTATTTCATAGAGATAAAAACATTTGCTTTATGTTTGCTTGTTTTGCTTATGACTCAATCTGATGTGATACTCAGAATGAATTGGTTTACTCATCATTTTAATATAACTAATTGATGAGAGAAAATAATGAAGCTCAAGATTACTAACAAACTGAACTTTAGTTTGCTTGGCTAGAGTTGTAGGAAGCTAGTTAGGTAGGCCTGGTTCAATTTGGACAAAAGCTAAAAACACCAATCTGTAGGACCTGTTGAATAAAGGATCATTTGGCCAAGAGGAAGCTTCAAATCTATATGTATGGATGCAAGATATAAACATAAGATATGAATTATCTACCAGGGACAAGAAGAAGGTGATGATCAATAATAACGACCCTAGGGGTGTGCAATCGGTCGGTTTGGACGGATCGGTTTTGAATTTTGTTAAACTGTTCGGTTTTAAATCCAAAATCCAAAAAAACCGATCCATTTAATCAATAACATAAACCGAACCGATCCAAACTGAAATTTTTTCGGATTTTCGATTAGGTTTGGGAAAAAACCAAAAATTAAAAATATAAATTGCTATAACAATTATTTATCAAAGAATTACATCACTTTATTAAATCCTTTCATACAACATCAAATAACTCTTTAATAAATGAAATCAATAATATACAAATTTATCATTGAAATTGCTTTCTCAAGAGGAATTTTCTTAAAAAAAGTAAAAAAAAAAATCAATTTTTTAGCTATTTTCGGTTTAATTAGTTTAATCGGATTAAGATAATATAAAATTGAACCAAAATCCGAAAATCAAATATTACCAAATTCAAAACCGAAATCCAAAAAAAAATTATAAAACCAATACAAGTTTAAAACTTCGATTTGGATCGGTTCGGATTTTTGGTGATCAATAATAACCACCTTAGGGGTGTGCAATCAGTTGTTTGGACGGATCGGTTTTGAAATTTATTAAACCGTTCGATTTTAAATCCAAAATTCAAAAAAATCGTCCATTTAATCAATAACATAAACCGAACCGATCCAAACCGAATTTTTTTTCGGATTTTCGGTTCGGTTTAGAAAAAACCAAAAATTAAAAAATATAAATTACTATAACAATTATTTATCAAAGAATTACATCACTTTATTAAATCATTTCATACAACATCAAATAACTCTTTAATAAATGAAATCAATAATATACAAATTTCTCATTGAAATTGCTTTCTCGAGAGGAATTTTCTAAAAAAATGAAAAAAAAATCAATTTTTTAGCTATTTTCAGTTTAATCAGTTTAATCGGATTAAGATAATATAAAACCGAACCGAAATCCGAAAATCAAATATTACCAAATTCAAAACCGAAATCAAAAAAAAATTATAAATCCAATTCAAATTTAAAACTTCGATTTGGATCAGTTCGGATTTTTGATTTTAACCAAAAAATGCACACCCCCTAAACCACCCACTCTTAAGAATAGACAATCTATTTGATCAACTATAAAGTGTAGTCAAATTCTCAAAAGTGGATTTGAGACTGGCATGTCAACATCCAAAACCTCAACTTGATGTTAACATTCTCGAATTTCATCGCAATCTTCATGGACTTAATGGATAGAGATTTCATGCCTTATCTAGATCTATTTGTGATAGTCTTCATCGATGACATCATAGATTACTTTAGAGTCCAATCAAGCACAAGTAGCACTTACAAATATTTTTGTAGATTTTAGAGAACATTGACAATACACAAAATTTTATAGTGCAAGTTTTAGCTAAATAGCATTGCATTTTTAGATAAGGAGGTTAGCGTAACAAATATCTTTGTAAATCTATGAAAGATCATAGCCATCGATGCTTGCGAGGAAGGTTTTAAACAATTAAATGACAATCATGACATCGCTAATATTTATTGTTCTTGAAGGAATAGATGAATTTCATATTTATAATGACACTTCATTGCAAGGTTTTGGATATGCATTGATACAATTTCATCTAGTAATCACTTACTCTTCAAGGCAACTAAGTCCTATGAAAATAACCATCCAACCCATAACTTGAAATTAGCATCTGCAGTATTCACCCAAAATTTAGAAGCACCACTTGTATGCCATCTTAATGGAGACTTCACTGACCATGGGAGTTTGAAGTACATCGTTGCTTAAAAGAACATTAATTTGCATAGAGGAGACTGCTTGAATTGCTGAAGAAACATGAACTGCAAAAATTAGTACCATTCTGGGAAAATAAAAGTACCAAAAATGCCCTCAGCAAAAAGTTTTTACTCGATGCAAAGGATGCCAACCAAATGTGATAATCATAATACCAAAGAGGATAAATGATTAATCAAGGGGCAAAAAGAGACTAGATCTTTAGCCAAGAAAATTCAAGTGAATGAAGGAAACCATAAAAATGTCATCATAGATAAGAATTAAGTGTTCAAATTCAAGGATAAAAGTACAGCCGAGCATAGAAGACTTAAAGGAGATCTTTTTATAAGAAGCTCATTATTCCAGGTGCACCATTCATCCAACAGTCCAATAGATACATTAGAACTAAAGATCCAATTTTGGTAAATCAAGTAGTGAAAAATGAACAATTCAAACAAAGCAGTGCATTACAACCTTTGCTTGTACTAACCAAGAAATGGGAAGACATAAGGGATATCATAATAAGTTTATCTGAAACACCACAGGGTCATGATGTGTTATGGTTGACCAACTAATGAAAAGTCCATGTTGCTTACCTTCGCGATAATCCCAAATGCTAAATCAACAAGTGCAATTGCACACAAATATAAATATTTGACTGAAAAAGTTCAGTTATAATGATTAGTTTGCATCCCATAATGAGAAAATTACTTCAACATAGCTTCCATGTGCATACTGATGGACAATTTAAGCGCATGATTCAAACTCCTAAAGATCTACTCTGAATGTGCAATCTTGACTTGTGGCAACTAGAAAAAACACTTGCCACTGATAGAGTTTGCTTGTAATAGTAGTTATTAATTAAACCTAAGCATGGTATCATTTGAGGCGTTATATGGATAAAAGTGCATGTAACTCTATTAGATCAAACCTGAAAAAAAAAAAGAAATATAATAGCATTATAACTAATGGATGACATGACCCAAAAGATTAATATAATTTGAAAGAGATTCCGAGTAATTCAAGATCGATGCCAAAAGTATTATGACCTGACACAAAGGATACTCACTTTGACAAAAGTGGCTGAGAATTCTATAAGATAAGCCCTATGAAGGAGTTAAACATTGGATCGAGTAAGAAAACTTATATGACAATACATTATGTTATTTTGTGAAGCTTTTGTGTCGATCAATCGGAGAAGTATTGTCAACTCAACCTCAATTTTGCCGGTCGAGTTGCATTTTTTCTAGTTTGCTTTAGGGACAGAAAAACAAACACCTCGGTGCTGGAAATCAATACTTTGGTGCCAGAAATTGCGTGATTTAGTCAAAAAGATAGTGGAGCCAACACCTTAGTGTTGTGGCACAATACCACAGTGCTAGAACCTATACAGAGGGTCAAACTAGTAAAGCGACCAGCAGTTATGCGCTACTTCACAACGCCACGGTGCCATGAAGTGGCAAAGTTTGTTTTCAACCACTTTTCTGTACTTAGTATTTTTCAGTGTTTAGACTGTGTATGTGAAGTATGGGTACTCTAGAGTGAGTGAGGCATGGGGACTACTAAAGATGCTTGAGTAAAAAGAGATTTATATATTTCTACTCAATTTTCTTCATTATAGATTTCTTGGTGTGATGTGGCTCCATAGTTTTTCCCTTTTCAGGATTTCCACATAAATTCTAGTGTTTTTCTTGATTTATTGATTTTGTTTGTTTCATTCAAAGTTTGATCCTATTTTTTAAATTTTTCTCCCAACAACTGTATCAGAGATGAGGGTTCTTTTGTTCGAGTGAAAACAATGGCCAACAAAATAAGATATAAGATTGAGAAGTTCAATAGTTCGAACTTCACTTTTTAGAAGATACAAATCAAAGATCTATCATATTAGAAGTTGTGGTTGTTATTAAATGAAATTACCGAGAAACCAAAATCGATGACTACAAAAGAATGAGAAGTAATCAATCAAGAAATCCTATGTTTGATTCGACTTTCACTTTCCTCATCTATTGCTTTAAACATTTATTAATGATAAGACTATTATCGATTTCATGGCTACAATAAAAAGAATATATGAGAAGTTATTGACTTCAAACAAAGCTTTCCTATTAAAGAGATTATTCAATATGAAGATGATAATGGTAGTTCAATGGCTCAACATTTAAACAATTTCAATACTATGACAAACCGGTTATGCTTTGTCGGCATCATGTTTGATGACGGATTAGGGCTTTGTTGCTTCTATCTTCATCGGCAAATAGTTGGGTAGATCTAGTTATTGCAATAACTCTTCAGGGAATATAAAGTTGAAATTTGATAAATATTATGGGGTTAGTTTTGAATGAAGAAGTCTGCAAGAAAGCAAATGGTGAAACTTCAAATTTCGCTCTAAATGTTGAAACCAGAGTAAGGTGTTTAGATAGAAACTCAAGTTGAGCAAGATCTAAATTCAGGAGAGAAAAGTCCAAAGCAAAGAAAAGGGAAAGTTGAGTGTTGGAATTGTGAGAACAAAGATCACTTCAAGAAGGATTGTAGTGTTCTAAAAAATCTAGTGATGAAGGTCAAGATAAAAGTCACTCTGCAAATATTTTTACAAATAAAATCCAAGATGATGCCTAGTTTCTCAAAACTGTACTGAATCCTAGATTGTAGATTTAGGTGCCCCATTTCATGTAAGTCCAAATAAAAAATTTTTCAAAAATTACACTAAAGGAGATATAAGAAAAGTATATTTCAGATATAACAAGGCCTATAACATTATAAGAAAAGGTGACGTTAATATCAAATTATCAAATAGATCAATTTAAAAATTAAAAGATGGAGTAAACGATTAAAATGACCCCCAACTATTTATGAAATACCAAAATAATCCTGGACTATTTAGAAGGACCAATGTAGTCTCTTGACTATTTAAAATTAGTCTTATCATCCAAACTAACAATTTAAAGTGTTAAAAATAGGGGTATTTTTGAAATTTGAAGTTTTTCTTGATTTATAAATCATCACAAATTGTCTACTAATTTTATTTTATTATTTGTAATAGCTATAATCATATTCAAAGGGTTTGGATTAAGATCACATAGATTATGGAGCAAGTTATTTTTATGACACATTTTAGAGCAAACTAAAATGTGATCTTGTGTATAAAAAAAATTTGCTCTAGAATTTGTGTGATCTTAATCCAAGCTCATTGAATATAATTATAGTTGTTGTGCACAAGAAAATAAAATTAATAAGAAATTTGAGATTCTTCATAAATTAAGAAAAAAACTTTAAATTCCAAAAATATCCCCATTTTTAACATCTTAACTCAATAGTTTAGATGGTGAGACTAAATTGATCCCTTTTTAAATAGTTGAGTGACTTAATTGGCCCTTTTAGATAGTTTAAGACTATTTTGTCCCATCATAAATAGTTGGAGGACCATTTTGGTTCCTTCCCCCTTAAAAGATGTCGGATATATTCTATATTTGAAAAGAAATCTAATCTCTGTGAGTCAACTTGGACACTCATGTTATGTAATAATCATCAAAAGAGACTCTTGGAAGGTGATAAGAGGTGTTAATGGTTACAACTCATGGCAACATTAAAGGCATTCTTTATTTGATCAATAAAATGTTGGAATCTATTAGTGTGTTGCCCTCCATATATGTTACTTAAGTCAAATCGAGCTCACAAGATGAATTCGATGGACTTCAAATGCGATGTCATGTAAATCAAAGTTGAAATAAACGCCATCTAAACCGTCAAACGACGACGACCCGAACTTTCGCCATTTCAAAACATCAAAATTGACCGATATCCTCCCATGTAACTGACCGGATCAAAGGTTGCAGCGGCTTAACGCAGCGAGATATAGAAGGTTGCGACGATGCCCAAACAAGCTCCGTTCTCAAAATTGATCATGTCGTTAGCGTTGAAACGTCGAAACCTATCAAATGAGACTGTTCACACTCGATTCAGACGAGTCTAACCGAATGTTGAGTGGTCGGAAGCGATAATGCGTGCGTTATTGAACCGAAATCGACTCGATTCAACGTCAACTTGATCCAAACAACTTTCGATGGTGAAACTGACTGCGTTATTGCATTTGAAACATCAGAATAATCTAAAATTGATATATATATTAACTATATAATATGTTGCAGTGAAAAGTTGAATTAGGGTTGATTTAATCATTTAAAATTCACAAAAAGGAGCCATGTATAAGTATATACTAATACCTAACCCTAACACTCCCGATCAGAGCCCGATACTCCCATTCGAGCGCCGCATATCCTCGGTTCTCTGTTGGAAGCACGGGCAAGCCGAACTCCCTGGTCTCGTCCTTCTCGATCGAACCAGCCGCACACACTGAGCCAGCCACACCCACCCAACCTACCTCTCCTTCAAACGAGCTTGATCCTCTCGCTGCCAAATTCCAGCTCAACTCCTTTACGTATCATCGATGTGAATCGAGCTCCACGCACAGCAGTCGAGAGCCTCTGGTCTGATCACTCTCTCAACTACCCAAGCCACTCAACCTTCCATCCTTCCCGATTCGTCCAGCTACAGTAGCCGGTTCAACCGGATCACAGGGGTCGAGTAGCTACTTAGCCACGCATTGCAACTTGGCAACCTAACCATTGGTTCAAGTAGTAGCTTCCGCTTCCTTTGTCCATGCTGCCGCTAGCCCTAGCAAGCCGGTAATCAAGGTCCTGATTTCCCTTCTTTCTCTTGCTGTTTTCAGTGAGCCAAACACTCCCATTCTAATCCCTCAAGCTTCCGTAATCGAATATCAGCCAAAGACGTATGAAATAATGTGATTTAAATTGTTGTAGCGTTTTGTGTTGATGTCTTTATGTTATTTATGATTAAAACTCACCGACACATGTTTCATTGTTAAGCTTCTATTTCATTTGGAGAAAGCGATAACACTATGTTGCTTGGCATGAAGAGGATGAGATGGGATTTGGGATGCATCAAGGACTTGTGGTTGTTATTGCTACTTGGCAAATCAAAAAAAAAAAAAAAAGAAGGGATAGGTGAGACAATAGTAGGGATCTTGATGTGTTAAGATAGTTTCATTTGTGCCCTAAGTTTGCTTGTATTTCACTATTACATTGTTGTTGTATTTATCAAACTTAGGAAGAGCGATAGTGATTTGATGTTTGACAAGAAGAGAGTGGAATGGAGTCTAGAATCAATGCGGAATTGTGGTTGTTATTGCTGTTTGGTAGGCTCAAAAAGTCAAAAGATGAGCGACAGTGATAGGATCGTGATGGGATATGGTAATTTTATTTGTACCCTAATTGACTCAACTCTATGTATTTATAAAAATAAAATTATAAGAAATACTATAATTTTAAATGCCCACTCGTGATTGTTTCAACAAGGCAGAGAAATTTGCTAGACATAAGTACTCGTGCATGCTGCTTCAACATGGCAAGGAAACCAGAATGTCTTTTACGCAGGTATTGAAGGCCTATGCACGCTTTTTTAAGCGTGGTGGGTTTAGAAAACTCTCTAAGACGCAGCGTCGCAAGACACTGACTATGCATGCCTTTTTAAGCATAATAGGATGGTTCCAGCGCTCCCGATGTAGCCCCCTACAAGGGGACGATGCCGGAAGACTGCCGAATTTCATTCTAAACACTTGTGTATATGCTTGCTTAGTATATTAAATTTTTGTACTTATTGTTTCAATACAATTATAAATATTTACTAGAAATAAGTACTCGTGCATGCTACTTCAGCATAACAGAGAAATCAGGATGCCTTTTACGCAGGTATTGAACGCCTATGTAAGCTTTTCTAAGCGAGGTGGGTTTAGAAGACTCCCAAAATACCGCTAGACTATATTTCTTTTAAGCAGGTAGGAATCCAGACTCTTCTCCTGAGGGATGACATCTGAGCCACAAGAAACATGCTCACAAAAAAACTTATGAAAGAACTTATTCTTAACATAATAACATGATAAAAATGATAATGCGAGACTTAAAATGAAACAATTACATGCATATAAAAATGAAATGAACTTTTATATGCAACATATTGTATCAATTGAATTGTAGTAGTTCAAAATTGACGTATAATCAAGTACAAAACTCAATGACAGGGGACTTGGTGGCTCATTAACGAGCATGAATAGAACTTGTAGTGGTGGACTTAAGAGCAAGTCTTCTAATAGGAACAAAGCTTTCACAAACTCACAGTGAATCTAATGGTTGCTTACGAGCATGGATTGATTTTTCAAAGAAATACTTGGATTATTGTATCTTACTTTTTGAAGCACATGAAATTTGAAGTATGTTGGAATGCCTGCTTGCAAACTAAAACATAACTTAAAATGAAATTCACAAAGAATCCATAATAAGGCTAAGTGGCTTGGTAGCAAAAATAATGCAGAGTTTCTTAATGAATGATTCGATTGCATGGAGACTTGCATTAAACAAATTGAACTGAATCAAAAGAAACATAAATGTGACTTGTAATAATCTCGTCGGTTTATCTATGAACTAAAACATACATCGAACATGATGAGTTTATAAAGACTTGAAAGCTTGCTAAAGAGCATGTACAAAGCCTTTCAATAATCACTTGAGTTGCACTATGTGATATATTAGATGAATCAAAAATGGCTTAACAATTCTGAATGGAATTTGCAACAACTTTACAAGCTCATCAACAAATATGAGCTAAGTCCTATTGACATTTGAGAATTCAATGAATTCAAAATCAAATGCAAAACAAACAGTATTACTTTAACTGATCAGATAAGAGTCAAAACACCACGCCACCGGATCTGTAACACATTAATACTAGCAGACAGAAGACATTGATTTAACTTCTAAGTGAGCTTTAAATATATCAATCTTGCACAAATCAATGAGTCAGCTATCACTCAATTTGAGTGTTACAATCATGTGAAAGAGATGAATCCTTGTACAAAATATAAAGTAATATTCAATTCAATTTAATCTTTTCAAAATTCGTACAAATATTCTAAATAACTCGCATGGGCCCCGACACTATGCTGAATGCATGAATCTAGTGTCTGAGGATGATACGCAGGTTGATTCCCGGTTGGATCTGCGGACTAGGTCTGGATTAACAAAACCTAATGATGTTATAGCTTTCTTGACCTGAAAAAATCTCTAAGAAACTAATTCTACCATATGACAGTATAATGACTATCTCCTATATACCCAATGATAGCTGAGTTGATTGAAGATATCAACCAGAAGGGTCATCATTATTAAAATATCTAAGATATTTATATTCAATAATCTCAAATTCAAAATTCTCAAAATATAAATATAAATCTAAATCTGATCCTCTATTATTAAATTAATAAAGTTGAAAGAATCTGGAGCAACAAATTAAATAAAGCAGACTTATATACCCCGATGATGGCTGTGTTGAATGGAGATTTCAACCGGAGGGAATATCACCATCCAATTATATTCAAGATTCAATGTCAAAGCAGACAAATTCAAATTTCATGCAAATACAAAAATTATCAATCTAAAAAACTTAAACCAAAATTCAGCACATCCACTTTCTGCAACCATTTGTCGGAGGTGATAAATTAAGAAAACTTTAGCTCACAAAAGAGCCAATATCAAATCAAGTACATTAATATATTCACACTCAAATAATCTCATGCCGAAGCGGCTTCTGTCCTCTCTCGTGGTTTGGCCAAGAACTCCACATATGAAGCGGTAACCGAGTTCTCAGGTGGCTTGCCACCAAATGACACCACTATATTACTGCCAGGGTGATGTTCCCAAGCTCTATCTCTTGAGCTGTGAACCATAGGCTGCACTTGATAAGACAAAAAACTCTCTGTCAACTAAGGTGGACTCAAATTTGTCTCCTTAGACAAGCACCACTCCAGGTCTACAAGGCCTCCTTGGACGACACAACTTATAGCTGCTAATAAGTATACTTTGGTCAAGTTGAGTCGACTACCTCCTCTGACTAAGTAGACTAGAAACCACGTTAGTCCGAGATGACAGAACCATGAGATCTTGATCGGGCGTATCATCACTCTCCCAACCATCCGCTTTAAGTTAAAAGATGATGGATTTCATAAATCTAAATTCCAAAACTCCACATACCGCTACTATACGCTTAATAATTAGTGACCTAATGAATAGTCTTAATCGAAAATTCTCTCTCAACATTGAGAGGGGTAATTAACTATAAGTGCTTGCGCCTATAAAAAACCTAGAACCATATCTAAAGTCCTCACAAAATGAGGGAGGGCGAAATCTCTGAGTAGTGTCTTATTTTACTATCTCATAGGCCTTCTAAAAATTTGACCGACATTAAATCATACCCTCTTAATTGAGAGATCGGTGACGAATTTTTGGAGCCCACATAGTGTAGCCAAACAAATGTTAATACAAGTCTTTAAAACCACAGACTTAGCTATTTGAGTGACAAAAGGTATGAAATCTCTCATTTCTAAAGAAAGCATTTAGAGTTAAAATCTACAAATTTAAATTTTCAAACAAAGGAAGGTTTTTCAAAAAGTGGATCAAAGTTTAAGTCAAAGAAGCTAGAGTTGGTGCATATAAATATATGAGGTCTTGCTCCAGCTCTTTCGCTTGAAGAGGATTTATGCTTTTATTAATAATCACACCAAAAAATATATATAAGTATATTTCTTAAAACATAAGTCAACTTTATTTAATGTCTTTAAGAAATGGAAAGCCATAGTTGAGAATGAGATAAGTTTGAAGTTGAAATGTCTCAATAATCAAATAATGATGGCAAGTATCGTAAGAAGTTCAGGGAATATTATATTTTGACTTAGAGTTCACTATCCCAAAGGCACCACAATAAAATTGTGTTGCAAAACACATTACTAGAATTATCATAGAGTGTGTCAGAAGCAAGAGATGACATGCTAGTTTGCCCAAATAATTTTGGGTAAAATTTGTGAATACTATTAGTTATTTGATTAATCGTGATACATAAGTTCCACTAAATGAAGAATTATTTGAAGAGGCTTAGACTGACAAAGAGGTAAACCTATCTTATCGAAAAGTCTTTGGTTGTGCATCTTATATTTATGTTGGTGCAGGATCTAAAAGTAAGTTGATTTAAAGTATATCAAATGCACATTTATTGGATATGCCTCAAATGAATTTGACTATAAATTATGGGACTACTAGAATTGAAAATTGATTAGGAGCAGAAATGTTATATTTAATGAAAATGAAATATACAAGGATAAAAATGGAACTCAGAATGATTTATCAGTAACTCCAAAAGATTCTTTCAAATATGATGAGATAGAAGATGTTGGTGATCGTAAAGACAAAAAAAAAAAAAGAATTGTGCTCAAGTTGATGAAGCACAGAGAGTTCTCTAGACACCTATTACTAAAATCAAGAAATCTAGTAGAATCTCACGACTTACATAGAGGTATTCTTTTTTTTATTATTTATGAAGATTTACATACATACCACATAATTCTTATGCATTTACATATCTAACACCTAATGTTAGATTTTTACTTATCTAATATTTTTCTATGCTTAAAAATGTGCATTTCATTTTTAAAAAGTGAGCGATGATGATATTTTTGATGTGATATTGAACATTGCGGTGTTATATATAAAAAAAATTGAAGTTTGGGTGTTAAATATGTGAATATATAAGAATTGTGTGGTATGTATATAAATCCCCTTATTATTTATTGTTAACAAATGATGAATTAGCATGTTATGATGAAGATATGCAAGTTGATGAGTCAAACAAGTGGGAGTCAGCCATGGATGATGAAATGCAGTCATTTATGTCAAATCAGATGTGAGAATTGGCCAAACTATCAAATAGCAAGAAAACACTGCAAAACAAATAGATTTAAAAAAAAAAACCTGATGGCAACAAGTGCTATAAGGCAAGGTAGTGATATTTGAAAAATTGAACCTTTTTTAGTTTTAATTGGTCTTCATAAAAGATAAGACGAGCCACACCGTGAGTATTTGCTATGATTGATGTTGTCGATTTGGAGTATTGATCGCTCTTAGTCTCCAAATAGATGATTGTTATTTTGTAGAGCCTGATTATATCGATCAGTCAGGGAAATAATGTCAACTCAACGCTCCATTTCACTGGTTGAGCTTGGTAGTGAGCTCGCTAGAGGGTTGTCAGGGGGCAACGTGATCCCTTCTTGGGAAGTTTTAAGGAGAAATGTTTTGCAGTGACCCCTTTTTTGTAGTTCTAAAAAGTAATTTTTTTTCAATGTCTAGAATGTATATATGAAGTGTGTACTCTAAAGTGAGTGAGGTGTGGAGACTAATAGAGGCTTGAGTGAAGAGAAATTTGCACCATTTTTTTCAATTTTTTTATAGTCAATTTCTTAGTATGTTGTAGCTTTGTGATTTTTTTCGTTTTCAAATTTTTCACATGTTCTCTTGATTTTGTTTGTTTTATTTTGAGTCCTAGCACATTAGACCATTCAAAATGATATAACAAGTAGGACTAGCAAGTTACTTATGTTTCCTGCCATCATAATTAAAAGATGCATGCAATATGTTCCATATTTCAACACCTATGTGTCATACTTTTTAACATTATTTGGCATAACCCAAAGGAGATACGAGTTCAACCTAATTCAAGTTATGAAGAATTCCTGAGTAAATATTAGCTTTACAAAAAGAAGATTCATATGGCTAATATCTTTCAAAGAAATCGAACTAATTTTAGGGTAGTACAAAGATTTTAAAAGTAGTTAAAAACTATTGTGGGGAAATTAGTTTTTCAAAAAGTTGTTGTGTTACAATTTTTTTTTTTTTTGAAAAAAATTAAATAGCAACTTTCTGATTCTCACCACACTCTAACAGCTCTGGTTCTTAAAAGTAATTTTTTACCACAAAACTTTCGAAAAAAAGCTAAAAAGTTAGCAGCCAAACACAACTATGGTCGATTTCTGAAAAATAAAACAACTAGAAAACTATCACAAACGCACCCTAAGTAAGAAATAGCATAGGAAACATAACTAGAAATAAGTTGCAAGTACCAATACTTTTTCAAAAAAGTATAAATTTCTAAAATGAAATTTCTTGTAAGATTTATTGACCTCCACATCTAATTCATAAACTAAAGAGCAATCACAACGAGGTTGACAAATAATGATCGCGATATTGTGCTAATTGAGTTCAAAGATGAATCAACCGGTCTCACTCAAACATCATCCATTTGCCAAGTGGATTACGTTGATATGTGTGAAACATTACACGCTTCTACTTATGTGATTTAAATATGAAAATATTGTTAGAAGAATTCAAAATGTAAGAGTTTGCTCGTGATGACTTAGTGAAATTCAATTTTCATCACTAGTCCCAAATTCTTACATGTCAGGATGAGTTAGTGGAAGCTACATTTGACTGAATTATCTTATTTTATTATACCTCAGGCTGACCTAGGAAAAAAAGGGTCATTTGAGATGTGATAAAATATGCTTATAGCATGCTTCTTCCTCTTTTTAGGATTCCTCCCATGTCTTCTCACTTTCTCCTTTCTCAACTTTTTAAAACTTTTGCAAATCATCTCTTGTCTCTATCTGCATCGCAAAAGCTCTAGCTAAATGATAAGCAGCAGTTCAGGAGGAAGGTAGAAAAAGCTCGACAATTTTAAAAGCATTAACAAGCTGCTAATGCCTACTTTAAAGCAGGACAAAGTTGTTTTGTCTATGCTAGGAAGTAAATTATTGTCAATCAAAAGAAATACTAAAAAATATCATACTTTAATGGAGGACTCAATCATCCTTAAATGGTAAGTTTATTGTCCCCTTGCATCATGATGTACTGTCTGTAAAAAATTGGTAAAGCTAAAAAAAATATTTTTCCATGACACTGACATGAATTTACTATTGGCTAGATTTTGCAGTAATGCAGAATATGTTCCTGTTAAGATGTCATCTGCAGTAACCATGTGAAAATTGTGAAAACCACAAAAAATTGAAGAATTCTCCAAATACCTCAATCTCCTGCTTGCGTGCTTCTTCTTTACGTGCTTCTGATCTGGCATTTCTTTGAACCTCAAAGATCAATGCAGCACCAGCAACCTTACATGTGCAGGAATGAAAATTGATAGTAGATTAAAGACTGTTAATAATTGACAGCTAAAATCATTGTATTGAAAAATATCAACAAATCAGTTCTTAAGCAGCTTCAGTAAGGCCATCGCACAGCAACTAGGTGTATAACCTCCAGTGAAGTGGCCCAAGAATCAGAACAATTCAAAGTAGCTCTATTCCAGCTTTGGTAGCAACTAAGATGATTTTTTTAAGCACATAAATCAGAAAATTATACAAGGTTGCATTTAGAGGAATCACGAAACACATGATATTCTCACTTGCAGGTCATAATCAGCTTTATAATAACAAGATCCTATTGTTCTCCATAGTTCAGTGGTATAAAGAGAACAAAAAGCAGGCAAGCAAAGCAAGACCGTGATGATGGTTTAAATGCAGAGGTTTAAAACCACGCCTCTACTACTAAAAAGTTAGGCAAGTCAAATGCCATGAGAAGCTACTTATAAGCCTAAGGCACTTGACAATGATACCAGTATATGCCATCAACAAACAATTTTGGACAACTTTGCATTTCTGTTAGAAGAGAATTCTCAAAAATATATTCACATTGCTTTCCAAACTGCCTCATAAGTACTTTTTCCCCAAATAATGGTACCTTAGTTACACAGCCTCCACCTTCATTCATAGTGGTAGATTATCCAAAAAACCTTAGTTGCACAATTGAGAGATCTAAAAAACAAAAGGATTTCATGGGTGGGTGGGTTGGAAGGAGGTGAGTGTGCGTGAGAGAGAGTGAAAGACAACACCGTATGCATAACTTTTACACAATTTAGATACCATAATCAGTAACCATCGAAAGGTGTGATGTCATTTTGGTAAAATTCCTAAGGAGTAAAAGATGCATAATATAAAGCAACCAAAACCATTGGGCGAAGACTTGTGAAGCAAAGATCCACTGAAATTAGTAATCAGGGAATCCAGGCGAGGGGATGAAAAATTCCAACCCTCTCTAGACATCTACTTCACTGTTATCTGGATAGCATAGTATATGGATAATAAAATTATTCGATAATAATGTTATTTATCAAATGAAAAGTGTTTACTTCAGTATAATTATAAACAAAGTAAAGTTATTTTAAGTGAGCAATGTTGATTACAATTTTTTCTTTTTTATTAATTATTTCAATAAAAAGCCTGCAATCTAGATGCTAACCATGCTGGTCAATAGCAAAGAGCATGTCATAACTCAAAGCTCTTGTGGAATCATAGCACACTATTTTAAAAAACCACAAAATATTAAAAGATAGGAAGTATTGATTAATATTCAATAATATAAGAAAATTTTCCAAAGCAAAAAAATGCTATTAATTCTATATAAATAAAACATAATAATACTTATATGTGAAGACTAAGACAATATTTTCATACTGGATTTTTTAAGAAATTGAACCTAAAATAGACACCTTTTATTTCTTTAAGCTAATGAATGTATCATATTGCTCAGAACAAGATAAAAAATTTTCAAATTGAACAAAATGAACAACAACAATAAAGCAAATTCAAATCACTAATATAACGCAATATTACTAACAATAAACCAAATTAGATCAAGGAAAACAAAGCAAAATATAGAAAATTAAAGTGCAATAGAGATAGAAAAGAACATAAATAATTCTAGATAGACAGAAATGAGAATGCACAAGCATTACTAATAAAATAGTGTCATCTATGTGCTATACTACGCACAACGCAAGCCATATTGCTTTCCTCTGCCTTGCCATATAAATAGTGTAGTCCATATAAATAGGTTAGGAAGTGCATTATGATACATTGCAGAGTATAGTAAGTGCTATTTTGCACAAATGACATGAATGATGCTAACAATATATGACTTGTATGTCATTTCCATAATTGTTATTTAAAGATGCCTCCAGAATAAATACTTTAAATTGCTAATAATGTAACATCTTATGAAAGATGCCAATGAGCCAATTGTCTCTAGAAGCAAAAGCATCAAAGCATGAAGCAAATAACATACCTGAAGCCAATCTTATTCATTCAAAGCTCCAACTACAAAGTTATAATGTTAAAACTCGCAACATATGCAATTCAAATAGAATCTTACTTGACCACTACTCCAACTTTCCCTTTGTGGTTTAGTAGAATCCATGAATAATACAACTCAAATTCCAAGAATAGTGGCAACACCAACAAGCTTCAACAAGATTTGGAACTTCGAAGAGAACTTAGAAAATAGCTGAAGCGGATATGTTGACCTTTGCACCTATTCGACAAGTCAACTCGAGCAAAAAAGTAAAAAAGCAAACAACGAATGGGACAGGTGAGAATGTAAAGCAAGACTAATACAAAATATGTTGGCCACAACGATAGCAGCTCAACCATCATTTGTTTCCCCAAAAACATCATGTCTATGCATTCAAAGCATCAAAATTATCAACGAGCACCTGTGACTAATTCGATCAAACATATAGAAGGATGATAGATAGCGTAATCTCACATGTATTGATTTCATAAAGCCTTGATTGCAATCAAAATTGCTAAAAAAATGTTGCCATGTAACTGAATAGACTACATAAATATGTCCAAACAATCAAAATTATCAAAAAAGGATGCCCCGAGTCCATTGAGCTCCAGTAAGATGGTGGATTAAAGACGCAAATTGAGTTGAAAATGAATCAATTTCATTTAAAATCATCTAACCCTCATCTATTTTGCAAAACAGACTACGCTGATGAGTTTAGAATGTTGAAATAGCTTAAGACAGAAGTCCAGTTGTTTGGCATATTACATGAGAAAAATATATAGAAACCTAGACAAACAAGTGCACATGTTTCTCGAATCACGAAACAGACAATACTGGCAGGTTTGGCATATCAAAGTTATTTAAAATAGACAACTATATTCTCTAGATCGTTGTATGATTAAAATTGAAAAGATTAACTAGCATGCGAGGCAGTGAAAAAAATAAATTCAAGGTGCACAAAAAATTTTAAGTCTTAAATACACATTATTTGTCTTAAGAAAAGTTAAATTAAAATTAAATTTAAAACAATATATAAATATTTAAATTATTATTATATATATCTGTAGATATACATGTATATATATGTATGTATGTATGTACATGTATATATGTGTAGATGTGGATGTACATGTACATATGCATGTGTATGTATATATATATCTATATATATGTATATATCATTATATATAATCAGCTGTAACTGAAAATCCTGTTGCGTCCTGGATATCATGCAGTACCCATGCCAACCATTCCATCCAATACATATTAAAAAGAAGAAGTCAACACCTCCTAGCAATATATGCCACCTAAACCTACCCTTCTTATTCGCAGTCAGCACGACATACATGCCTTTTCCAATGCTTCGCCCATTCCTCCCAACACAGCATCTATACAGAGCAGTTTTCTCAATCCCCACATCATCACCTCCCACTTGATACCGCACTATTCTTTAATCTTCCCGAACTTCTTACAGCTCTCCTCACCACAGTGATTATTTCTCAACCACACAAAGCTTGCTGCTAGCTCTCAAACAAGAAACTCAACGCTGCATACAATAACCACACAATGTGTATGGCCTGTAGATCTTGCCATACAATTGGAACCTACAACTTAGTTCCAGAAGCTTTATTAATTGAGAGGTGTCCATCTATTCTTGGAATTTTAGAAACCACTTCATGATCAATGACAACCTTTGCATGCTCTTAATAATCTCTTGAATAGATGGAGACCTCTACATCTATTCAAGAGGTTATTAACAGCATGCAAAGGATGGGTTGACATTGATCATGAAGCGGTTTCTAAAATTTGTGTAACTTGTTAGTCCTCTAAGTGATGATACTCGAGAACAGTCTGTAAGGATTCTGTCCAACGCTCGTAATGGTAAACCTTCCACACCATTTGACCAAGATTGAGTTACACTTCAACTACTGTAACTCGTTATCTACAATGTTGTGACAGATGTTGTTGGGCTCTCTCATATATCTACTTTTAGAACTGACCTTTAAAAAGGTTCTGCAATAGTGGCATCACATAACCACTCCCAATGCCCATCTAAAATTAATTCCTGAGAACCCATGCCATCGCACAACCACTCTCCAAATCGCTGACTATCAACCCATCTTGCCAAAACAATAGATGACTTTCCGCTGACAACCAAACCCTGTCAAATACAACTCTAAACCTCTGTCAACCTCGATCCTTGTTCCTCTCTGCACCAATCTCCTCAACTTCTGCCTTCCTTTCTAATTGTCAACACAGTATGCTCTCGTCAACGAACATGCTACCAATCTCCCAAGTCTAGCAATGATCAATGACATCTACTAAGCCAAAAATGACCGAATCTCCTCTCTCCAATTCTCTCTATAAAAATAAAAATAAATAACTGTAAAAAAGAGACAAAGAAAGTAAAAAGAGAGAAGAAAATAGAAAAATAAAATAAAATATACAAAAAAAGTGTGTTTGTTTCGACCCTCATCAACTTGTCATCATCGCACGAGCATGAAGTTATAAAAACAAAACTTAAAAACTAACCATATCCATTTGTGACACATTTGGCACAACAAACAAAACATGTACACACTTTTCTTAGCAACAGGGGAAAACTTGTAAGACTCTAAACTACAAATGCAACAACAACATATAAAAATGCAATGAAATGAGAGAAGTGAAGTTACAAAATTAGAAGAAAAATAGAAAGTTAAAATACAATATATCGCATCAAATAAACTTCAAAGATCAAAGTGGATTTTGAAATTAAAGACAAAATTGAACAACAAAACTCGGCAAGTGTGAATAATACCTTTCAATGACCAAGTGAATTGTATTATGTCTTATACTGGATGAATTCAAAAGAACATGAATAAAACAAGAGCAGTCCCCTTTAGTAAAGGCTATCAATCTACATCTCTCAAAATAATTAACAAGAATGCAACACAGAACTGGACAACAAAGAACTTGCAATATACTTTAACGCCTGCTTCCAAACATCAGTAGAACTCGAAAATGACATATAAGGGACCTGCAACAAACTTTATAACTGGCCTACAAGCGAGAAGAGAATCTCTAGGTGATTCCAGAAATGCTACAAACTATGAATTGAAAATTGAAGAGCATCTAAAAGACTTGATAGCTTGCCTACAAATATGAACAAGACTTTATAGCTTGTCAATGAGCACAAAAAAAGATAAGACACATCGAGCGTTCAAAACTCAACATAATCGAGAACCAAAGGCATGTAAGAATTGCAGCACATTTTAAATCACGACAAAAATTTAGAATGCCTTACACCACCTAATTTGTAACATATAAATGCAATTGGACAGAAGGAGTTTCTTAAAAAATCACAAAATGAAAATTTTGCACACATTTAGTTAATAAAATACTCATGCAAACAATAAATTAAAATAGATTTAAGACTTACACGAATTTTATGAGACAAGTTTCAATTCATATATAATGCCTCAAAATTTATACAGACATCTTAAAATATGCCCAAGTTTCTTGAAAAGCATATAAATATGTAACACAAATGCACTAATACTCATGAAAATGCATTGCAGAAGTGCATTGAAAAGCATGCAAAAGTATCATGCATCTGCACCAATACTCATGTAAATACATTATGTAGACGCACTGAAATTGATATAAGGGAATAATGCAGGTGCATCGAGAATTGTGCAAGAACAGTAGAAACATCCGCATGCGATACATACATTAATTTAGGATCAAGAATGCTGCTGGACTAAATATGCAGTAAATTCAAGTTTGTCCTACTCCAAAAAGCTTGTTAATGTTCTAAACAAAATTCACATCTACTATTTGGATATGCCTGCCTATGCATTGAACATGTTAAACGCATGACCCTAATATTCAAGAATACTACGTGGGCTAAAAGAAAGTTAAATTAGGGTAGATCTCTTCGAGAAGCATGCAATTGCTATTTAAAATAACATAAGAAGAGATACATATACTCATTTTGAAACTTTCAACACCTCCCTTAAAGATTCAAAATTCAAATTTGGCAAACACATATTTTCTAAGTCATGAATCTAATCCTCCATGACACAAGTACTATAGTTGATAGAACCTGCATTATACAATGACATTCAAACTCACACTCTTGGTAAAATATAATGAGTTTGTCATTAAGAATGAAGAATCAAGCACTTTCTAGCTAATCTCATAAAAATCTTTTTGTTTGCATCTTCATATATGGCTTTAAGTCCTCCAGCAGCACAAAAAAAAAATATATATATATATAGATATATCAAATTTAAAATGAGAGCTCGTGGTACTGATGCATCCATGAAATATGGCAATATGTTTGTGCCATAGACCCAATCCTCTATATACAAAACAAGAGTCGACATGGTCTCTAGTGGAATAACACTTGAATGAATTCAATATTCAAATTACTGTTCACAGACCTAATCTTCTATTAATAAACAAGCCGAGTCAATAAGTTCAAAATTAATAAAATGAAATCAATCAATTACCCCAATGATGGTCATGTTGGCAAAAAATCTTAATCAAAAGGGATATTATTATCAAAACATCTACAATCTTCATGACAATTATTTCAAATTCAAATCTCAATAAAGCATGAAAAATTAAAAAGAAAAATCACAAAATAAACCCAAGTAAAATTTACCACCTAAAATATTTTAGTAAAAAAATTCAAGATTATTCTAAGCTCACATACGACCAATATTGTATCCAACATACAATTATGATCACAGTAAAATCATAACGTGCCAATAAAGACATGGCATATATCCTCTGATCGAGTGACTTTTCCTCTCAATGGTGCCACAAAAAAAGAAATTATGATAAGGGCTCTCTGACCATACGATTTTGCCATTCAATGGCACCACAAAAAGAATAGTTACAACCAAGGGCTCTCTGCTAGAATATTTTGCTACTCAATGGCACCACTATACTATGATTATGGCCAAAGCTCGGATCTTCTAAATAGTTATGCCCCTTAAGTTACAATTCATAGGGTGCGATGTATTTAATAAGGCTTAAATCACTGTTGATTTGAAAGTTTCACCTTAGACAAATATTCACCCCAGGCCTGTAAAGTCTTCATGCATGAGACAACATATGATTGCAAATAAAGATCCATCATAAATGTTAGATCAACTACATCTAAATAGACCAAGGATCATGAAAATTAGAGATGACAAAATCATAAGATTTTGAAAAGATTGGTCATTATTCCCCTGCTATCCACTTTAAGCCAAAAATAATGAATCTTAATCTTAAAACCTAAACTATCACTACTATACACTAAATTATTAACATCTAATGATTAGTCTTAATCAAAAATTGAGGATGAGCACCTATGAGAAACCTAATACCAGATCTAAAACCCTTACAAAATAACAGTAAAATATTTGAATGGTGTATTATCTACATTATAATATGCCATCTAAAAATTTGACAAAAATATTAAAATTTCTCTTAGGAGAGTCGGCGCAAATTTTTTGGATCCCATAGGAAAGAGATAATTTTGATTCAAATTCATGTTAAAGATCTTCAGAGAAAGTTCGTTTCCCTATTTATGTTTATCTTTTATGGTCATATATCATGAGTGATTAGAACTTCTCACACTGTAAAGAAAAAAAATAAAACGTTAGTAATCAAAGAAATATCAAGTAAAAAAGATTTTACTAGCACAAATTAAAGAATGTGTACTCGGTGTGTGTCTGCATATATGTGTGTTTACGTATATGCATCCATCCATCACATGGATGTATAAATGCATACATTATACATATGCGTGTGTGCATGTGCGAGCACACACGTGTTTATGTATTAATATATATAAAAATGTTGGGAGTTAATATTAGGTCAATAGGTTGACAATCATTAATAAAACTCAAATCAAAACTAAAGTTTAAGATTGTGTAGTTGGACATTAACGAGTTTTTTTTTTTCATGAGGTGAGGCATAAGGCATAAGACATTTTAACATATAAGCCATACAATTAAAATATTAAATTATTTAAATATAAGAAAAAGAACATGATCGCTCAAGAAAAACACCTTTGAAAATCCCCGCCATCTTTAGAAGAATGTTTTGAGGTTCGTTCTATATGAGGCAGATTGATTTATATTCAACTAGATTTTCCCCAACATTATATTAGGGTTTATTTAGATCTGGATTCTACTTCCTACGAACGAAGGCATCCACAATTAATTACCCCTCTTATCCCAGTAGGAGGGCACTCCAATTAACGTTAGAAGTAAACATAAATCTCTAATACAAATCAGTGTCTAGTTGTGCGATGTAGATGACTGTCTAAAAGAAAACAGAAGAGTAGTCCCAATCAAGATCCCATGATTTCGTCATCACGGGACTACGTTATTCCAGTCTACCAACATAAGAAAGCTATTATTTAAACTATCTGATTAACAACCATGAGTTGCCTCATCTAAAATATCTAGAGTAGACTAAAGTTTTAATATAGGTTTTGTGATGAAGGTGTTTTATTGAATTATTTAAACTAGACATAACTTATAAGCCTATCCAATAATTCAATTCTTATGAAGTCTGCACTACAGGCAAACATTGGGCTTACATCCATTGGAATGCGGATGTTTTAGGCTAGACTTGCATCCCTTTAGAATTCCAGATGGGATGAGTTCGCATTGTGAACGAGTGATTGAATTTATATCCCTTTGGAATGCCATGATGAGTTAGGTTATGTTTGCATGACAAACATAAATTGGTTTGGGCTTACAACCATTGCAATGCCAGTATTAGCTATGTTTGATATTTGCTTTACAGACAAGCATTGGGCTTACATCTATTGGAATGTCATGTTGGATTAGTCGTCCTTGCTTTGCAAACACAAGTCGGACTTACATCTATTAAAAAACCGTTGGATTGGACATAAATCCCTTTGGAATACTAGATGGGGCTTAGGCTAGACTTACATCCCTTTGGAATGTTAGTTAGCATTTAGGTTAAACTTACATCCCTTTGGAATGCTAGATAGGATTAAGTTGGGCTTACATCCCTTTGGAATGTCAATAGAATGTTCCCATGACAAACATATAGATTAAACTTACATCTCTTTGAAATGCCAAAATTATAGGAGCGTTTGCTTGCTTGTAGGATGTTCACATAGCAAATGAATAGATTGGACTTACAACCCTCTGAAATGCCAGAATTATAAGTATTCGCATAGAGAATCGAAAAAATTGGGCTTACATCCTTTTGAAATGCTTGAATTATAAGGTGTTCGCATGGCGAATGAGTAGATTTCAGCTCGCACCAGATTCAAAATCAATGAAGGGAGGTAATTTCATCTTGCATTGGAACCAAGTTTGACGACAAAGGCCTTTGAAATTTTCCTTAGAGCAAGAGATTAATTGTACATAATTTATTTTGAATTTTTCTTGAAATCGACACTTTAAAAGTTATTTTTTCTGTGATTTGGACGAAAATGCCCCTACTTGCTCACACACCCAAAATGAGAATTTTTTTAATTTCTTCTCCAAACTCACAATAAGACTCGCCACACTCATGCACATGAGGATCGGCCTAGGGGTTCACATGAGGTAGGTGGCTTCGGCTTCAACCGTCCAAAGGGGTTGGCGGCTTTAGCTAGGGTTGTTCGGCGGTGCAAGTAGAACACAATGGCAGTGGTATCGGCTTTGATCCACTCTCTCATGCAAGGAGCTGGCTCTCGGCAAGGGCTATCGAGCGACTAGGCTTCGATCGAGCACTAAGAGGTAGGTTTCTCTCAGCTTGCATGTATGTGTCGGTGCGTAAGGAGTGATTCGACCGAGGCTTTCCTCCTCTACTTATAGAATCCTGGTTCTCAAGTATTCCTGCTTCCTTTTCCTAGCAATTCCGCCCATGTCGAAGGTTGTATAGCCGATTAGGGTTTCTCGAATTTCTTTTTTTTTTTTTTGGATTTTCTAGTTGCAACTAGAACATTTAAGAGTAACCACCATAGAACCCAATAATAAATAACATCATAAAAATTTGAGCTCAATTTTCACTAGATAATACATATCAGAGTAATCTAAAAATGTCAAAATAGCATCATAAAAATCAAATGATCAATAAATAATAAATATGAAACTTAAGATAAAAAAAAGTCTAAAATAAACAAGTAAACTTATTCTAAAATAAGCCATTTATGACTTTAAAATTTGCATTGAAAAGTCTCTCCTAATACAATTCCTTAAAGGTAAATCTTAAAAAAAAAAAATCTAGTTGATTACTTGCATTCATCATCCACACATGTATGAATATCCTCCCAATATTCCTCATCATCTTTAATCTTAATCATCTTCCTCATCATTACTCAAAAAAATACAATAATATTTTATTTAAAATAATGAATATATTGATAATTTATAATTTCTATTATATTAAATTTGATACTATCTTTTTTTTTACTTTCTTATCAACTTCTATTGCTCTTAATCCTTCATAAAAGATCAATATTAAGAACTGATAATGAAAGTCCATTCTCATCTCCCATATACAATTTGTTATTCAATAGCATATCATTATTAATGAAGAGATCATCATCCTTTAGAACTTTTTTCCTCAAATATCTATTTTTTAAATTCTTGTTTTATATTAAGATAGTCAAGCAATTTAGTATCTCGGCATATATTTGGTTATAAGTACTCGAATTTTGATTACACCTCACAAGGACAAGCATGTAAGACCAAACATTTTCATTACAAATCTTTATAATTTGAGATTATTATCTCCCAATTGAATTCAGCACTAAAATAAATTTTTTAGGTAAAAAAACATGATGAGAATAATATGCAAATTTTAAAAATTAATGACTAAGATCAAAAGCTAGTGCCTATAGAAACTAGGATCTTACTTACCAAAAGGATGTTTGGCTATAACAATGTTTTTAAAAGCACACTTCAAAAATGAAGCATTGCAATGCGATCAACCTACACTTATGTTAATTTCACACATTATGAGTTAGTAAAGTGAGCGTTATTAGACTTGAAAAGCTCGTGGAGAGACACTAGACTTCATTAAGGAGACTGACTTAGAAATGTGGGATACAACAAGAGAAAAGAAGACAAAAGAGGGCGGGCATCCATATAAGGTGGCGAGTTGTGGTGACCCTTCTAGATGGTGTGCTGAGTTTCTTGTTGCGTGCTCCCTTGGCCGCCGAGCAAGTAGCAACTTGGCATAGGAAGACCTCTATGGCCAGCTAGCTTGATCTTGGCTTGCCATAGACTACACTCTGTGACAAGCTGGTTGATCTGAGGTATACTCTGGTTATACACTTAATTCATAAATTCTATCGATCCTTGTAGAGACACCTAAAAAAGTATGAGAGATTTAATGGTCATAAAAAATAATCATTATTCTACATTAACTGAAATTAATTTCTTATTAATTGTTCTATGAGCATCTTTCGAGAAATGTGTGCCATCACCTTTATTTGATGCTAACGTGATATAGGAGGCTCATCTCCTATAAATTGAAATGTTGGGGAAGCATGGTGTTCACTTATTCCCCACTTCTATCTTTATCAAGTGTGCTTGCGTGATGGCCTCTCAAGGTTTGGTTAACAATATTGATAATCACCATTTGTAGAAGCCACTTCTGAGAAATTGAAAGGTTGCTACAAAAGCCAGGAAACAAAGATCAAGTCGCCCCTTGGAGGTGGCGAGTGCTACTTCTATCAAGATAGTTCCTACAGTGGGCAGTGTGCCTATCAAAATGCTACAAGTGGTGATCGATATTTTAGTTGAGATGAGAGTACCTCAACATGATGAGGTCCCACTAGTAAGGAAATAAGTGAAGAAGATGGTAATTTGTGTGTCATCTACTCACCAGAAGTTGGCGGTTGCTTGTCTTATTGAGGCATTGTCTCACATTGCATGTCTGTTTTTATGAGTAAATATATTACAATTTATGGTATACTTACAGGCAAGACAGACGAGTGGCTTAGATTTTTTTGACAACAAGTAGTTATTGAGTATAATCAAAGATAAGCAAGCTTATGATGAATTTCACTCTAAAGACTAGCGAATTCCTATCCTAACGAACCTAGTGTTCACCTCAGAGTGGGTGAGTTCTAAGGTCAAACATCAAACACGTAGGAAGCTTTACAGATTACTCCTCTCCCAATTCCCCAAGCAGTGCATGCCATCCATGAAAAAAGTGAAGCTCCCACAAGAGTGAATGAGATGCACATAATTTCCTACTGTGTAAGAGGTGAAGTTGCATTCCTGCAAGTAGGTGCAAGGCCGAGGTGGGCGGTGAAGAACTTAGTGGAAGCTACCAGTAACGGGAGGTTGAGGTCATCGACCTAAGGACTGAGTTGGTTGACTAAGGTCCAAGGTGGACTTGTTGGAGTAGGCGGCGAGTGCAACCATTGTCGCTATGCGGCTAGCTGAAGAAGCTATGAATGGAGGTGGTGGCGTCTCATTGCCACAACAAGTTAATGGAATCTTCCCAATTCATAGTGGACGATAAGTTTGTTATGTAATACTTAGGGTCTGTTTGGCACAGTTGCAGCTGTGAAGTTGTTGTAAGAAAAAGTGTTGTCAGAAAAGTGATTCTGATGAAACAGTTTAGCTATTTGGATAATTGAGCTTTACAGATTTTGTGCTTCAGCTGTTTCCAGGAAAAAACATAGTTCTGCCCTTATGATCATATATACTCGTAAGATAACATCAACAAAATAAAAAAAATTAAAACTTTGGAAGTTCATACATACTGATAAGTAAAGAATTTGACATCTAAATTTAACACATCACATTACACTAAATAACATGAAAAATAGGATAACATTTGCGACTAGTAATGCCAACACAATATTAAGCTTTATATCCAAATGATCAAGTCTCTTAGAAAATTTATTTTCCGAAGCTCTTCTCCAAACATGATCATTATCTGCAGTTATCTCTTCATAATCGTCAGCCCATCTAAAAATATTACAGTCATCTAGTGTTCGATTTCGAGGACACCTGTAAAATCTCCATCCATAGTTGTCTTCTCAACATGAAGTGAATACGCAATATTGTAAACCACAATTGCAGTTCATAATTCTAGAAGCACTGGAATGATGCAAGCAAAAAAAAAGTATTAGCATATATAAATTAACATTTTTATATATAGAAAATTTAATACAGATTCGCAAGTACTTTTTATTTTATGCTATTAGCATATTTAGAAGTTTAGCAAATACATATCAATCATGACAAGAGATCGAAACATATGATTAAATGACAAATATGATACTGCTCTTAACTCATATGGTTTCATACTGAATGTTGAAGACATTTAAGCAAATAAAAGGATAGAAATTTTATTAACATAAAAAGAAGTACAAAGTCCTTAAAGGGGATAAATCTCTAAACTAATGCTCAAAGAGTTACATTAAACCAAAAGCGATAAATCCTCTAATTAATACAATAACATATTAAAGAAAAAAGAAAAAAGACCAATTCAGCAATAACAATAGATCCATCTGAAGAAAGATAAAATCATCTACAAGACCCCAAAACCTGTAAAAGAACCTACAAGATACTAAAGAAAAGATAAGCACAAATAAATGAGAAACAAACATTGAAAATAAGGATATAGAACAAAGAAAGAAAAGGCTCAGGCTCAGTTAAAATCATCTCAACGAGCAACAATATATGTGAGCATCCAAACTTCATTCGGAAGAGTTACAATCACATATAAAGCTACTAGCGCGAGAGAAGATGAATTGAAACATCAAAGCCATCATAACCAAGTAACCTCACCAAAAGCTATCAGCAGAAGAAGCCATCACGCCAACTAAAGGCCCAAATAGATAGACCACCCACCAGTATCAGGAGGAGCAGTAGGAGTAGTGGGAAATGAAAGAACACCAGCAAACCACCACCGCATAGGACAACACCAAAAGACAGGCAGCAGCGCTAGAGACAGCAAAATTCTGGAGGACAAATCCACATCCCAAAAAAACACCCAAAATCCAACAAACCATACCACCCACATATTCAATAGCAACAAAGAAGAAAACATAGCCTCCACTAAGCAGTCTCCACCAAGCCACCTAGATCAGAAAAAGCCAAAGAAAAACATCTAACGAATGACCCAGAAAGACAAGTCATTCACCAACATCAAGGGCAGCAGTAGTAAATGAAAGAAGAGCAGCAAAACCACCACCACATAGGACAACACCAAAAGACAAGCAGCAACACCAAAGACAACAAAGATAACCCAGAAGGAGGTCAAATCCACATCCCAGAAAAACACAAGCTCCAACAAACTAGACCACCTAAACCCAGAGCTTCCCACAGAAAACAGCCTCCACCAAGCAGCCCCCACTAAGCTAATGAAATCAGAAAAAAAAAAAAGCCAAAGAAAAACATCTAGATAAAGGCCCAAAAAGACAGGTCATTCATCAACATCAGGAGCACAAGTAGTAAATGAAAGAAGAACAGCAAAGCTACCCTCACATAGGACAACACCAAAACACGAGCAGCAGCACCAGAGACAGCAAAGACAACCTGAAGTGAGGCCAAATCCACCCCAAAGAAACACCTAAGATCCACCAAACCAGACCACCCAAACCCAGAGCAACATCCCATAGAAAACAACCTCCACCAAGCAGCCTCCAACAAGCCAACGAAATCAAGAAAAAAAAAAGCCAAAGAAAAACATCCAGATAAAGGCCCAAAAAGACAGGTCATTCACCAGCATCAGAAGCACAAGTAGTAAATGAAAGAAAAGCAACAAAGAGAAACACCCAAGATCCACCAAACTAGATCACCCAAACCCAAAGCAACATCCCCCAGAAAATAGCCTCCACTAAGCAGCCTCCACCAAGCCAACAAAATTAAAAAAAAAAAAACCAAAGAAAAATATCAGGATAAAGGCCCAAAAAGACAAGTCATTCACCAGCATTAGGAGCACAAGTAGTAAATGAAAGAAGAGCAACAAAGCCACCCTCACATAGGACAACACTAAAACACAAGCAACAACACTAGAGATAGCAAAGACAACCTAAAGGGAGGCCAAATCCACATCCCAGAGAAACACCCAAGATCCACCAAACCAGACCACCCAAACTCAGAGGAACATCCCACAGAAAATAGCCTCCACCAAGCCAACCAAATCAGAAAAAAAAACCAAAGGAAAACATTCGGATAAAGGCCCAAAAAGACAGGCCAATCATCAGCATCAGGAGCACAAGTAGTAAATGAACGAAGAGCAGCAAAGCCACCATCACATAGGACAACACCTAAACACAAGCAACAACACCAGAGATAGCAAAGACAACCTGGAAGGAGGCCAAATCCACAACCCAGAGAAACACCCAAGATCCAGCAAACCAGACCACCCAAAACCAGAACAACCTAGCACAAAAAACAGCCTCCACCAAGCCAACCAATAGCCTCCACGGCGCCACCACCACATAGGACATCACCAAAAGACAAGCATCATTTGAAAGTAGCTAACATAACAGAATCAAAAAATAAAACCTCCACGATCAAAACCAAAAAATAAAACCTAAAGATCACATTCTTAACTGTATAAACTATACAATGAATTGGGATACATAATGTAATGATAAGGCATTTCATAATCATAGACATCAACTAAAAAATATAAAAAAGGATGGCCATATTGTGTGCACTCATTAGCTTCAACAAGATTGTGTCTCACTATGTTCTCTCACAAGTAAAGATTATTTTACATATTCATTAGAGCGTTAGCAATATATTCTCTCAGTTGCTTCATCTCCTCAACCACTTCCCCATATTGTGTCTCACTATCATTCACAATTGAATCACTCTCAACAGATTGTTGGCCCATTCGATATTCATATGCTTCAGGATATACAAATGTTAGATCATTTTCTACGACATTGAAATCAGTATCTTCTCGAGAAAAATCTCATCGTATATAATTATGTAAAGCCGTTGTTGCCCCTACTATCTTCACTTGTTTATGGAATGAATATGTCGACATATCACATAGAATAGCCTACTTCTTCCAAACTCCAAAGGTCCTCAATAACACCCCGTACTGAAGAGTGTAACATTTCTCTTCGCCCTCGTACTACTTGACTGCTCCTCTCAAAATTAGGGATATGATATTTCGTATCCAGAAATGGCTTAAGAAATCCTCGCTGCATTGGATATCCAGCATCAACGAGGTAATATTTTCCTGACGATGATAAAAATACGATTAATTCAAATGAATTACTTTAGACAATTCTTTCTTGTTAAACTACTAACCTAAGGGCGACATTGAAAAATTATACTCTCGCCTACGTGTGGCATATTTGAATATACGACAATCAAGTGCAGTACCCTCCCATCTAGCCATGATGAAAATAAAACACATGTTGAAGACGTATACCGCCAAAATATTTTACGTCGGTGATCCACAACGGCCGATATATACGACTTTCTCACTGATAGAAACACAAGCAGCAACATGTGTTCCATCGAGTGCTTCAATACAATCCTGTCATACACTTGACTCTATTTAGAAAATATTTTTAAAGAAACGACATAATAAGGAAAAAGGCATAACACGTGTACCTTAAAGAATGACATGTATCTAACATCGTTATATATTTTCGGTGGAGTACTTTCAAAAATTAGATCAACTGGATTCACAATATTTCTGGCCAAGCTTAGTAATGCATCTAAACACACAGAGAAGTATCTACTAATAGTCTCTGACGAATGATGAAAGCGTTCACACGTTACTCATTGATTCATTGTATGACAGAATATATAAAATTATAGCCAACACTTCTCTCGTGCTTATCTTGAATGAACCATGAAGCCCATGAGAAGCTTTAAGTTCATACAGAAGGTCAATAAAAATTGCTTTTGACATCTGAAATATATTATGAAACCTAGTAGAGTGACCTCATAATAGTTCTCTAATCCATTTGTCTCCAATGTGAGATGAGGTTATACATGAATTCTTGCAAATATATGTCTCGTAAAATTCATTTATAAAGTATGTCATCGTTGCAATAACAGATACTTGTTGAGCCCTTTCTAGTAGCTTATCAATCTCTATTGTCTCCATCAATTCATAACCTACTACATTAGAAGATTCAAGAAATATATACTATGTCGAATAAACTCTAAAGAGATATGAAGTACAGAGTTAGTAATGTTTTACGAGCATGGATATATAATTAAATATGATGACCAGCAGTGTAGAAAGATAATCAAAACAAAAAACTGAAATTAAAGTACAAACATGTAATATTTCACGAGCGTTGCTATGTAAGTAAAAAACAGATAGTCAAAGCTAGTTATAAATGTTTAGACATCATTATTGTTCAGAAAATAGCGAAGATAATGAACTCTTCGCTCAGGCACCGTTGTCAGAAAAGCCTCTCACTTAGTTGGGTCTTCAAGGAGCTTCACTTAAAATAGATATAATGACATCTCGTCAAAAATTTCAGGAGTGCTATCAAGTATCTTAACGACTTCTGACATTGGTGGACAAACATGCACGGTTCTAGCACTGGAAGTCATGCTTATGTTGAAACCAATTGTGATATTTGGTCTCTTATAAATGTATTATTATTTTTTCTTTTCTTCTGTCTTTGCTGACCAACCCCTGATGTGCATTTTGAATGACTACCTTCTCCTCGTTCACCAATATCAAACATTAATTTCTCATTTAGTTCATTGGAATGTACTTCTTCTGAAATTGAATTTCGGCTAGAGCCCAAGAACCTTCTAGCAACCAAAACATTATGTCAAGCTTCTCTTCTAGCTCTGGATCTATATGTCACATAGCCTAATTTTTTTTGCATTAGGCACAACCTACATTTGAAATTGTCATTTTCAAGGCAAAACATGATACATATTAAAGATTCAACTCTACAATAGACGCACAAAAATAAAGAAGTTGGATAAATTGTTTGTTCACCTGTAGTTTTCCTTTTCACCAATCATCTGAAGCCTCTATTATTTTCCTTATAGCATCTCACCCTAATGTAATAAATCCACGTTTCAGCTCCTTCCAGAGTTTCCAATCTTTCTTTAGTTGGTCCCATTTATTCTTCAGCTGTATTTTTTCGTATTGTCTTCTTATTTTCTTTTGAAAATTTATTAAGGGGCTATTTGGTTGCAAGTAAAATTGGTGTATTCATTCTTACATCTATAAATTTTTTTGGTTTGAGTAAAGTAAATCTGATTTATTTGAGGTTGAAATACACCATAAAATGGACTTTGAAATACTCGCTCGCGTGATTGGATCTGACGGTGGGCGATGTGAAAAAAAAAATTTTCTTTTGGCGAGCGGAAAAAAAAACTGGAAAATTTTTTTTTTTTCTTTTGAACGCCGGAAAAGAAATCGTGGGAAAAATGGGAAAAAAATTTTTTTTTTTCTCGACTGAGACTATAATATTTTCCGGAAAAAAAAATTTTTTTTCGATTTGATTTTTTTATAGCTTAATTATAATTTAATAAATATAATTATATTTATTCAAATTGATGATAAATAATTTACGATAAATAAAAAAATTAAAATAATTATTAAATTTTAATTTATTTAGCAAAAAATAATTAATGAGTAAACTATTTATTAAAGAAAAATTATTTAATAAATAAATATTAAATCATAACTTGATTAATTTATTTAATAAAAATTCCATTAATTAATTAATGTTTAATATAGTAATAAAATTATATATATATATATATATATATATATATATATATATATATATATATATATATTAAATTTGGGTCATTATGTTAATATAAAATGATAATATTCAAATTTTATTTATTTATAACACTAATAATTAATATCTTAAAAAATTTGTAAATTAATTACTAATAATTAAATATTCGAAATACATTATATTTGTATTTGATTTTATTTATTTTTTAGTCAAGAAAAAAAATTTTATTTATAATTTATTTGTATTTTAATATATATTTATTTTTTAATTGAATACATTAATTAGTGAATAAATTCTGTAATTAATTTATATATAAAAAAGTATTCATAATACAAAGATTTATTTTACATTCATCAAACCAAAAATAGTTTGTATTTTTCTTTTACACACAACCAAACAAATTAATTCTTTGATTCACTTTTTGTATTTCCTTTACATGATTTAAATCAAAGAACCAAACATCCCCTAAAATGTTTTGTCAGCCTTCTTTATTGAAGTCTATTGTAGGTTTGTTCCCCAATTCCACCTCTTTTAGACATATGTCACAAAATATTTCTTGATTTCCCTCTCCCATGTGGCAGATACACCACCATCTCTCGGTTTGCCCATTTGGCAAGCTATAATATGCATAGAGCAACGTATGTAATATAGAACTTACCATCAATTGAAATTTAATCATCTCAAACAAAATTTCTATATTTGTAGCTCATAAACTATCGTATTGTTGTTCCTTGTTATGAAACTATATAAATAATACTTCAGTGAAAAAGAAGTAAATAACCAAAATAAACTCAAGAAGTGAGTTGATAAAATTAATATAAAAGAATAACCAAGAAGAATTATATTATGCTTATACTTTATGAAGATTTCATGGTCACAAATAACAAGCTATCAAAGAGAAATGCATCCACCTCAAAGTCGAATAAGATAACTTTATTCACACAGCACAACAAAATAACCACAAAGCATCAAAGCCTCAGCGTATGATGATAGGAAACCGGAAACACAAGATGAACTAAATAAAAAATTGAATCCATTCTCTAGCAGTTTCTCCTTATTCTTCGGTTAAAAGAAATCAGTTGTCAATCACTAAAAAATTGGTAAACCCTTAGAAAAATAATCAGAATAACCAATTGTACAAAAGATTCATGTATATTCTGTATTTCAGGGTTTGTTTGCCAAAGTCTTACCACATCACAGAACATTAATTGTAAATATCTATAGAAAAAGAACAATGATATGGCCATATGTACCCAAACAAATGTACAATAAAGAAACCACCCGCAATTAGGGTTCACCAATGTCACATGTAACAACCTAATACTGCTCTTAATTTCCACTACAATTCAGTATCATACATTTGAACATAAAAAAATAGATTAGCAAAGGAAACCGAGAGAAAGTAGACAAATTAGGATAGCTTTTTCAGGAAGGAAAGAATAAAATGTCAAAAAAATTAAAGGAAACCGAGAGAAATAGGTATCACAATTGATAAATCAAAGTAAGGTTACTAACACTTTTTCACTTCATTCACAAAAATGGACACCGATTATAGAAGAAACCAAGAGATACACTTAACAATACCTTTTCCTTTGTTGGCATCCACGGTTGTGAGGACAAACCAAGCGAGATAGTGCTCGTCGACACACAGAGGATTTGGGAGTAACCGGTGGAGGATTCGAAGGAGGATCCCTCGTTCGATGCTCAGCTCAGTGAAGCCCTACCTCCAGGCCCTTCGAGGTTCACGAGTTGGGAATAGGGAAGTGCAAATGCGAAAATGCTGAACATAGAAGATGGAATTGAGGGAATTAACGTGACTTTCGTTCTGTACGCAATTAATAACAGAAGTAAATTTGGAAGATATTTGTTTACAAAAGGCAGAATGGGATTTTGGAGCTCGGCCGGAGTTCCAGCCCTAAGTTGCTAAAATGGCAGAAACGGCAAAAATGATCGGGATTTCATACGAAACGGGATTTACAAAGTTGCTCCCAAGCACTGCCTTTTGAAGCGGAAAAGCGACAAAAAAAAATTTAAGCGGGACCTTAATAAGAAGAGGTTTTATTTATCTAGAGGTTATGTTAAACCTTGTACTTAGGTATTTCTTTAGAGTAATATTGTAAAAATTTGTAGAAAAATGTACCGTGACGAGTGTTCATAATAAATGTTGAAAAATAATAAAAAATTTCAATTCTTGAGTTTAGTTTTTTTTTTGTGCATACCTTAATGTATTTTCAAAACCACAAGTATGCTTGATGCTCATGGAAAATATGTTTTGAAAGGTCTTGTTAGAGATTTCACCGTTAGATTTTGATAGGGTTTTTCAATGATGGCAAGAGATCTTAGAATTTAATGATTGATTTGGCATCACCTCAAAAATCAAGAAATTTGCCTTCTATAAAACTCCCATGTTGGTTGGGTTATTTATTGAGATAATATTGCTCCTTACTTTCCTATCCAAGTTCCCTTTATCTTCTTCCATTCTTTTAAGCAAGCGAGTTGATGGCGGCAATAAGGAGATGTGCTCGCACATTCTTGGACTCTAAGTACAATGAGTCCAAGCGCAACTAACAAATTGGTGTTCTTGGTTATTGTATGGTAATAGGGGTTGGGTAAAATCAAAAAGCTGAAATGAACTAAACATATTTCGTTGTTTGATATTGAAAAAACAATTCCATTTTTTTTGTTGTACATAGTTAAATTTTTAGCTTTTAGTTTTCAATTTTCAGATAGGTTTTGATCTTCGTTAAACTAAATAAATCGAAAAATCAAATAATATCAAGATTAAGAAATTAAATTCCTTAGATCGATTGGTTTATTCCTACCTTTGCACAATATTCTTCTGTCATTTTGTTAATCTAACAGTCCATTAAAAGGAGAGAAGAGATGATGAAGAGATAACAAAGAGATTTGAATTTTCAAATTTAAATTAAAACCAAGATTCTTAATAATTTTAAGCCTCATAATAAATTTTAGTAATCAAACCGAATCACATTTTGATTTAGTTTGAATTAGTTTTAACAAATATTTGGTCATTCAATTTTCAAGATTTTGGATTTTGATTTCCCTCAGTTTGACCAATCTATGAGTTCATCCATCTAATTAAACCAATTGCACATCTTATATGGTAAATATCAACTTTGTCTTGCAGCCTGTTCATGAGGATGGGCAAATCAACATAGTCGACCAAAACAAGTTTCTTTATGATCACTTAGAGCTCAGCCAATGGTTTCCCTTATATTTGAAGTCGACGGACATTATGAAATTCTACGAGTGAGTGCCAACTCAACTTTTGCTGAACTCGATGGCAAGTATCGTCACCTTAATCTCTTATCTACGAGACGAGAGAATCCCATGGAGCTTAACATTATTTCTCCACTTATTCGTCGCCAAACCCCATAAGGATGGAACTATTCAATTCTCAAGAATTCAAATAAGATTAAGTGGGTTGATGGATAAAATCAACTAACAACCTTGGTTGCTATTTGTGAAGAATGCCATTGAGTGGTTGTGTCAACTAGGCCCATCATAATTGAGAAGGAGAAGACGATGGTGCTAGAACTAAATGTAGCAAAGACCTAGTTTTTAAGATACTCAAAAAGAGAGTCCTTGTCATCAATCCTTCCCTAAGAGGTAACTAAGTCTACCAAACCATAGATTGTAAGAACTCATCATTTGTTTACTTGTAGTTTATTTAAGTTGATTTTGGGCTAATATGCTTGCTTCTTTGTTCTATAGATTGTGCAACCTTTGGATCTAGAGCTGATCGCCTTTTGGTGACTTGCCTACTTGCCCTCTATGGGTTAGTGAAGCTATAACAGCCATTCCAATCATCATTACCAAACCGAAGATGATAACTCCTCGGTACTCACCGACTCTAAAGATAATGAGGTGAAACTAAGGCAAATGCCTTGAGACAAAACCCTTTGAGGCTTTTATCAACAAATTGAGATTCATTATCAATTATGATGGCCATTAGTAGCTCATATCATTAAATAATATCAAATCAAATCAAATTGTGAACTTAAGTTGTGATTTTAACAAGTGGTTTGGCCTCTACTCATTTGGAGAATTAGTGAAAATGGCCAAGATAAATTTCTTTTGACTATAATGACTGCCACACTCACCTGAATGTACTTCAATAAGAACCTTCTCTTGCTCCTTTTCCCTTACGCACCTGAGATAGAAGGAAGTAACAGATCTTATAAATAACTTGCCTCTGAGTAAAATGTATTATGCTAGTTTAATCTTAAATTACCTCAATTTTTTAACTCTCAATGCAACTTGTGCTCTCTTCAAAATTTCGATAAAGGGGTCTATCTAGTCGACTGAGTTGTCCTCTGCTATTTGCATTGATTTACTTTCTTTGATGTTAGGTTGCATCAATTCTAGAGGTGTTTTGTCACCTAAGCCGCTCAATTTGGATAAAAGGTAATAAGTTGATTTTTGTTCTAAGGTACACAACACTCGAGTAGATAGACCCCTTTATCGAAATTTTGAAGAGAGCACAAGTCGCATTGAGTTTTCCTCTGCTATTTGCATTGATTTACTTTCTTTGATGTTAGGTTGCATCAATTCTAGAGGTATTTTGTCACCTAAGCCGCTCAATTTGGATAAAAGGTAATAAGTTGATTTTTGTTCTAAGGTACGTAGATGATTTGAAAGTACTCTAGCTTAAAAATCTCCATATTCACTTTAAAAATGTTTCTTAGAAGTATCTCATCTCTAACTTCATAGTCATCATTTACTTGGTTCACCATTAATTGAGAATACAAGTAGACTATCAATTGTTTGACCCCAAGTCCTTACATAAACTTCAATCCGATGAAGAGTGCTTTACACTCCGCTTGGTTATTAAATACCTTGAATTTGATCTTCATAGATTGGGTGATTAGTATGTCTATTAGACACTTCAAAACTATGTTAATTCTTATGCTCTACTCTCTTAATGCACCATCTACATACAATGACCAAGCTTATTCTAGGCTAGCCATATCTCTAAGATAAGGAAAAATGAAATTACTAAGAAGTTAGCAAGTGCTTAAGTCTTTATCATTGTCTATTGCTTGTAGAATATGTATAATTTGGTCAGCTCAATAGACCACTAAGAGATCTTCCAGAATGATCTAGCTTTGCAAGTATAATTTTGAGTAAGTGGTCCGTGACGACTTGACTCAAGTGGGCTTGAAAATAAGGATGAAGTCGGTGAGCTAAAATGATAAGGGCAAGTATCAGCTTCTTCTTAATTGGAATCACAACCAGACTCTCTATAAGGTCTAAGTGACATAGTATGTTGGCTATTATTTCTTCCTTCCTCTTGCACCAAGATCGAGTATGTTGATTATTCACCAACTCCCAAATAGAGAATTAAGTTTTCTCCTAATCGCAGACTTTATAATAATGGCAGTGAGGTGAGTAGAGATTTAAAGTGTTGGAATGCAGCTTCATACTCATTTGTCCACTCGAACCTCTTGGCATTCATAAGAACTTTTAAGAATGGCAAACAACATTCACCTGCCTTTGAGATGAAATAGTCAAGCCCAATGACTCGCCTAGTAGATCACTACACTTAGTCATTCTTAATGGAAGCATGTCAAGTATTACTTTCACATTGTCTAGATTGATCTTTATGCCTTCAGATGTAGAGGACCGAAGAAATATACTCAACCTTGCACCAAATGTACACTTCAGAAGGTTAATGCGCATGTTGTATTTTTTGAGGATGGCAAAGGTTTCCTTGAAATCAAGTATGTGTTGCTAAGACGGCTTACTCTTCACCACAAGTCGTCGGCATAAACCTTGAGCACTTGGTCCGTCATTCTCAAATAAGTCACCCCAGTATTCTTCGAGCAAAAAACATCACCTTATAATAGTATAATCCTTTTCCAACAATTATGCAGTCTTCTCACAATTAGTCAGGTACATCTTGATCTGATGGTATCCAAATAAAGCTTCTAAAAAAACTCGTGATAGAGTATCCAACTATCAAGTTGACCAATGCATCAATTTACAATAATGGATACCCATCTTTCAAAGATGCTAAGTTAAGATTGGTGAATTCAACAAACATCAGTTATTTTATATAAACTTTTTTTGTCATTATCATATTAGATATCCAATATAAATGATGAAGCTTTCAATGAACTCACCATCTAACAATTTCCAAACATCCTTATCAATCGGCTCAATGAGTAAGTCAGCTAACTCCCTCATCTTACTTGTAAAATGCCTTGCATTCTGTCTAACATTAAGACTGTGGCAAGAGATATTGATGTCAATCTCTGGCATCTTAGCAACCACCCATGTGAACACATTGAGATTGTTGTGCAAGACTTGGATGAGTTTTTCCTTATGCTTCAGGTTGTATGAGGAACATATTCTGAGAACTTGCTCAGGCTTGTCTTCAATGGTTCTAACTTCTTCAATAGTCTCAGTCATCTCCAACTTTGTTTTATCCATTTCTAGCTGATGGCTCGAAAAAAATATTCTTTTGAAAACTCTCCACCATCTTTATTGAGATGGATAGAAGTATGTCCTTCATAAGGAAAATTGATAAATATTCAATTAGATTTTCCCTAACATTATGTTAGAATTTATTTTGATATAGATTCTACTTCCTATGAACGCAAGCATTCATAGTTAATTACACATCTTATCACAGTAAGAGAGCAATCTCGATTAAGGTTGGAAACAAACATATCTTTGATATGAATCGGTGTTTAGTGGTGCGTGTGACATGACATAGATGATTGGCTAAGAGAAATAGGAGGATGGTCCCAATCAAGATCACATGGTTCTGTCATCCCAGGACTACATTGTTCCAATCTACCAACATAAGAGGGCTATTAGCAGTAATGTTCAAGGAGTTTGATTAGCAGCCATGAGTTTCCTCGTTCCAGACATCTCGAGTAGACCAGAGTTTTAATGTAGGAGTTGTTTAATGAACTAAGAGTATCCTAAATTTATAAATTTATCTAATAATTCAACGAAGTCTGCGTTGCAGACACATATAGGGCTTAGATCTATTGGAATGCCATTAGGTGGTTGCATGGCGAAAATATGAGTTAGACTTATATCCCTTTGAAATGCCATTAGGGTGTTCACATGGCGAACATAGATTGGACTTACATCCTTTTGGAATCACAAAATGCATATTTGTTCATATAGCGAACAGATTGATTGGACTTACATCCCTTTGAAATGCAAGATTTATAGAATATTTGCATGGCAAATGAGTAGATTGGACTTACATCCCTTAGGAATGTCGTATTTATTGAAATATTCGCATAAGGAATGAAGAGATTAGACTTACCTACCTTTGGAGTGCCAGAATATAGGGATTATGAAATTCATCATTTAATTTTGAGCATATGTTTGGGGAATAATGACGTGCCCGATAATGTCGTATTTATTGAAAATTCGTATGACCAATGAAGAGATTAGACTTACCTCTTTTTGGAGTGCCGGGATATAGGGATTATGAAATTTATCATTTAATTTAGAACATATGTCTGGGGAATAATGATGTGCCCGATCAACATCTCATGATTCCGTCATCCCGGACAGTCGTGATCCCAAGTCTACTTAATTAGAGGAGGTAGTCAACCCAACCTGACTGAAGAATCCTTGTCAACAACCATGAGTTGCATCGTCCAAAATGTTCTTGTAGAACTGGGGTGATTTTTGCCTAAAGGGATAAATTTAAGTCAACCTTAATTAACAAAAGGTTATTCGCCCAATCAAATACATTCCATAGCTAAAGGAGGAAAGCCATTAGAAAACATACGGGCTACAGTTATGACAATAATTTTGTGGAGTCATTTGCCAACAAACCATCCGGTGAAAGGGTTTTGGTCAGAACCGCAAACTATATGGTGTCATTTGACGGCAAAACAACACAAGTAGAGGACACGGTCCATATCTTTACTAGCACGAGATTATTTCAGTATGAACATAACAATGTATTTAATTTAACATTAGCTCTTTGTGAGCAAAAATTTTCTTAATTTGTCACCCAAAATAATAGTTGCGAATGGGTGGATGAATTTAGCCTTAAATTTAAATCATTAATTTCATTCAATTAATTTCTTTTAATTGCACATGTAATAACTTCATATTAAAGTTTTAAGAAATTTTGATGTAGAAATCCCTCTGGTTGAAATATTTAATCAACATGACCATCATTGGGGTAGTAGGAGATAGTTACCTTACTGTTGTTTGACAGAATTAGCTTCTCAGATATTTTATCAAGTTGAAAAAGTTATAACATTATTAGAATTTGTTAATCCGAACCCAATCATGAGACCCAACTGAAAAATCAACCCGCGTAGCATCCTCAAATACTAAATTTAGACTTTTAACACGTGTTGGGGCATATGCAGGTGACTCAGATTTATTTTATGTTAAACTACGAAGCATCCTCAAACAGAAACTTAGGCAATTGTCACTATATCGGGGCTCATGCGGGGGTCGTTTAGGTACTTCGGGAGTTAAATTAAGATTGAATTAAATAATTATTTTCAACTCAAAATTTGTAATGTTGGGAGAATAGCGTTTTGATGTTGGGAGGCTAGTATTATGGCACCACAGGATAAGGGCCTTTGATTTTTTATAACTTGAGGAGGTAGTGCTGTGACACTAGATATGCAATGATGTGGCGCTACAAGATAGAGATTTTCGGCTTATTACCCAAAAGATCAGCGCTACTGCGCTAGATATGTAGCTGCGGCATTATAAAATAGGGATTTTTTTTTATCTTATAACCTGAGAGACTAACGTCGCAACATTGAATGGTAGCACCGCGACGCTATAAGATAGAAATTTTTGATTTGCAACTCCAGAGGATGATGCTGTGGTGCCCAATAGGCGATGCCTTGGCACTGAGTGATAGGATTTAGATTTTAGATTTGAAAATCAGTGTTTTAAGTACCAAAAATAGGGTTATAAAATTAATAAAACGCCTCGACGCTTCAAAGACAGCATTACGACATTACAGATGGATGTTTTAATCCTACAAAACTCGAGAGGGCAGCACCTAAGCACTAAAGACTCGGTGCTACGGCGCTGTGACGTGGGATGCTATATGTTTAAGTTCCCGAGAGCTTAGCGTTGCTACGCCATTCCCTAGTGTCAAGGCTCTACAAGTCGGTAACTCTATTTTTTCAGTAGTTTTCTTGGCGAAATTCAATGATTTTTATAAATTTTGACAACATAATAACTTTTTTTTTTTTCCTTAAGTTTTTAGTGCAAAAGCACTCTTCTCCCTTATTCTAAATCCAAGATCGACAGAGAAAGAGAAACTTCTTCTCACGCTGGAACAAAGTTCAACAGCAGAGATCTTCATATTTTAAGATTTTGAAATTTGGGTTTCGAAGAGTGCTTAAAATAGAGTGGGTGTTCTCTCTTACTCCGTATCCAAAATCAACGGAGAGAGATTCTCTCATTTCTCACCAAATCCAAGATTGACAGTGAAAATCTTTAGATTTCTCTATAGAGCGAAGAGTTACATAAAAAGGGGCTTTGTATTTGAAGTTTTACCTAAAATCTTGCCTTGCGCAAGAGAAAGATCGCGCAGTAAATGGGAGTTTACACTAGAATCCGTAGTAGAGAGAGGGAGAAGATTATGGATGAGAGTAGGAGAGAGTGACTAACCGGAGTGACGAAAGAGAGAAGTTAGAAATCAACCTTCCACCCCTTTTATAAGAAGCCACCCTTCCTAATTGTTCTCGCTCTTCCCTGGGTGATTATCGTTGATGGGGGTGGTTTGCATTTCTAGATTATGTAAGGCGGCGATAACGCCTAGACACTACGATTGCGGCACCACAATTCAGGATGTTCCATTATTTTAATTTTTTAGATGCAAATACTAACTATAAGACTTCCTTTGTCACTCGCCACAATTTGTCCACGGCTATGAGATAACAAATCTTAGATTGTAAGAGATTGTCCCTCACTGTGAACTCTAATTGCCAGCCAGAAATTTGACTATCGCATGGTAAGTTGATACCATGGCTCTGAATATATTAAGCATAGGTCACACAAAAATAATATTGTATGTGATCGACACAACTACTATAACAATGTCTAACGGTTATAAACTTCTCTCTTTTTTTGTAAGTATAAAAAAAAGTGATCATCTCTTCAGCTTTTCATCGCTCTCCTAGAATCAATAGAGCAACAGGACAAAGAATGTGAGTCTTGAAATCACTAGATTATTTTTTTTCAAATATAGATTTAAATTTTATACTGATAGAACTATTAGTGTCTATCAATATGTTGCCAATCCAATAGTTGGCAATTATAATCATGACAATTACAATGTCATTAAATAGATTACCAATTATCAGTCTATCCCACTCTGCAAAGCTAACTGGCATAATTTCAAATACAACTACTCAAATCATTACTGTCAAGTTAACCTCTCATAACCATAGTTGCTTGAGAATAACTCACCATAATTACTTAACACCGTCTCCTTTAAGAATTGCAAAGACAACTACAGAAATATGGATAGCGCTGGCAGGCATGAGCTCATTTCTCTTATCTTTTGTTGGTTCCTTTCCCTGTCTCCATCCAGGGTTGGCCAATATGAACTCTTTGGGCTTTCCTACTCTTATTAACTCAACTAAATTGTTGAGGTGATAGCAATCCTTAATATCATATTCATGGTCTCTATGGTAAACCCTACTAACTTGCTTCATAGGACTTAAGAATTTAAAGTAATTGTTGTTTTGGATGGCCTCAACTAACTCGATTATTGATACTCATAGTAATGTAACTACGACAAATTGGTTTGGAGGTTGATACACTCTAATTAGGGCAAGTAGGTTGTTGGGCCTCTTGGAGAGCAAGAGATCTCGCTCTTGTCACCAATCTCGCATGGGTCAATATTCCTTAATATTAATGGTGTGGATGATTATGATACATGTGACTTCTCTATCCTTCGCAGTCACAAATGATTTAAGAAGTGTCGAGTGAGTAGCTGGCAATCTTGCCTATGGGACACTCCTTGACCGGTCACTCCAGATGACTAAGCAACTTCATTGTACCATTCTGCATTCACATGACTATTAGCAAGTTCAAACAACTCAGCCAAAATCTTTAATTGCTAGAGACCAAGGGCGCATCTGAATGGACCCTCCTGAGCATTGGGTGAGTACAACCTAGGTGATTACATGAACTAAAATTTTCATTTCAAATATTTTCCTTTAGAAGTGATAATCTTCCTTAAAGACTCACCAAGAACCTGATGCATATGCAATAATATTGGCAAGCACTAGCAAAATCAATGATTAAACTCAAGAAAGAAGTAATGATGCCTCAAGAAGATACATAAATCATCTCAAGGCCAATTCCTTGAAAGTAAATAAAAGAGACGACACTTCAGAGCATCATTAAGGTCAAACAATGAAGTGGTTAATTTAAAGTAAATGACATAGTTTGTCGGGTCTAACCTGCCTTAATAGGACTCAAAATAAGGAATTTTGATTTTAGAGGATAACCATCTTTAGTGATCTCTCTGAAAAAGACATACCCAAGGATGGACTTATTTTTAGCCTAGTTGGTAAAGCCTCTTTATCACTAGCATGAAATGGTGTGTCAAGGGTTATTTAGGCTACGAGTTAATGTTAGGACTCTTTAGCAGTGTTTAACCCAATAATTAGCTAAGTCGGAGAACCCTTCATGTTTTCCTCCATGTGGACTCTCCATATGACCTAACTCCATGGCACTTTTAGATAAAGTGAGTAATTAGCTCTTCCATGTCCTTTAAACCTTTGTGAGTAGCAGAGTACTGCGATAGCTACTCCATGCAAAGTACTGGGATTGCTACTTCATGTATAGTACTACGATTGTAACTCCATGTTAATTAAGGGTCTGTTTGGGATAGCTGCAGCTATCTTAAAAAAATAGTGGTGGAGGTGCTACAGAAGAATCTGCTATTTAGAAAGCTGCGGTGGGGCCTACAACTTTTTTAATTTTCAAAAAGTCAAACCATAATTTTCTGGTCATCACTGCAGAGAGTCAGGTTAGGTTGGAAAAGGCAGCTTTCTGGCCATAGATTCTTTAAAATGCAGGTCTGATGAATGCAAGCACTACGGTCATTGACGCCAGCCAAACACACCATAAGCTATCCTTAGCAAGATGTCCACTTCTTAAAGTGCTCAACTTCTCTTCTATAACATCTGTCCATATTCATCACACCAAAAAATTATGTTAATTCTAATCTATCCATGGAGAGATACCAAACTTTACTCGCAAGACTTGCTTAGCGAAGTGGGGATATGAGATGAGAGAGATAAAAGAGAAAGACAAATGTATGTGTGAGTAAACAAAGGTGAGTGTATATATCACTAGTAATGAAAATGTATAGAAAACTAAAGTCTCAAAAAGAAAAAAAAATGATGCTAAATATATCTCCTGACCTTTTATTTATAAGGTTAGAAGGCTACATCAATGGCAACACCACATATATAAAATAATAAAAAATATATATAAATTCTAAGGACTAGTTTAGTATAGACATATGTACAGTAGCCTAATGTAGCGATTGGTGTTGCTTATGGCTATTGTGGCCTACAATGAGGATTAAGTCGTCAGATCTTAAGCATTGGGCAAGTTCACCAAATGAGTCTTTATCAAGTTGCACCTAGGGCAAGTGGTTGACGAGTTCACTTATCTTGGTCTCTTAAGGGATAAGCTGGGTGAATTCACCAAGCTAGTAATGGTGAGCATTCTTAATGAGATAGCAAGTTCCTTGATAGAAGTTGCATCTTGGCTGATTCTTTCCTTGGCCATCGAGTGCTTGACTACTTGGTATAGGAAGGGCTCTAGGGTGAGCTATCATGATCAAGCAGTTGGCTTGAACTTTACTCTGTGACAAGTTGATTGGTCTAGGATATATCCTGGGCATACAAGCATGACAGCTATCGAGTGCCAAAGTGCTCGTGAGAAGGCATGATTATACTGCTACTTTTGGTATTGTTTAGTGATAGAGTCACTGATTTATTAATTAGAATTAAATAAATAAAGAATTTAAAGCTAATGATTGTTATTAAGATACATCATCAATAAGAATATTTTAAAAAATGGTTAAAATATTATAAATAGGTTAAATAGTTTTAAAATAAATTTGGGGAGAGAGGGATGAATTATTATAATGGATGTTAATGAAAAAAAAGAACATCTATATTAGAAGCGACTTAAAATGCAAAAAATTTCTCATAGTATGGACTATAGGAGCATTCATGATAGAAATGAAGGAAATAAAAAGATAATGGGAGAAGTTATATATGATTTTGCAATTATGAATACACATTTTAAGAAATAAAAATTGTTAAATTACTTACATAAGTGGAGCCATCAAATTACAAATAGACTTATTTATACTTAGAAGATACTAGATATTATTTTGCAAATATTGTAAGTTGATTCCAAGAGAGTTTGGCCATATACTATTGAGCAATAAGTATTGTAGGAGTATTAAAAAAATCAAAAGAATCAAGTGCCTTAATACATGTGATGGAATTTGAAAGATGAGAAATCATTTATCTCTCAAGTAGGATGTCAAGAGAGGAAAAATAAAATTTTTTAGTTGAGCTAAATTTGATATCGAATATGATGCATAATTCTATAGAGAATATTTCATAGAAATTTTGGAAGAATCTAAAAACAGTTCATAAAGTGAAAGCACTAACAAAAGAAAATAAAAGTGATTAAAAGGTAGAAAAATGAATATTAATGAAAAGTATAATGATTATAAGAAAGCCATAAAGCCATAAATTTTCCAAATAGTGCGATGAGCAATACAAAATCTACAACTTTTAATTATATATAAAATATGCTTGGTATTAAGAAATGAGAAAAAGAGATATATAGAATAACGAAGACATGAAATAAGAGGTCTAAATACTTTGATCAAATTAAAATTTTCAAAAAGTAAGGATAATTAGATCTTAGTTATAGATCAAAGCATCAAATAATTGATGAAAATATTACCTAGAAAAATTATTAAAAAGGAGTTTTAATATATATATATATATATATATATATATATATATATATATATATATTTGAAGAACATAATAAAAAAAAATCATAAGATTTATTATTATAGATTGATCTAAAAAAGGCAGAGTTAGCTATGAATATGATACAATAAAGTTTTGGGACCAAATGAAATAGCCTTTGAGATTTTAATAGTTATGGGAGTATACTAGTGGCTTGGTTAATAAATCCTTCCAATAGAATTTTGAATGCTAAAAATATATTAAATAATTGGATAAGTATTTTGGTATCAATATTTAAGAATGCAAAAGATGTTCAAGCTAGTACTAACTAAAAGGAATCAAATTTATGAGTCATACTATAAAGCTATAAACAAAAAATAATGGAAAAGGAATTCAAAAAATTATGGATTTCAAATAATCAATTTGATTTCATGTCAAAAAAATTCATTATGAAAATGATATTAATGTTAAGAGTATTAATGAAAAGGTATAGGGAATAGAGAGAATATTCATGTCTTTTTAATTAATTTTATAAGGTATATGATCAAGTAGCATGAAAATTTAGTTGATATGCATCAAAAAAGAAAGATGTGCATCAAAGGTATAGTGAAGCAATCACAAATATGTACTATGAAGAATTGACTAATAATATAAGTAGTTGTGGAATGACAAAAATTTTCATTATACTAGGATTATATCAAGGATCAATAGAGAGTCAATTTTGTACTTACTATGATGATGCTTAAAAAGGATATTCAAAGTCAGTGTAGTAAATGCTTTTCAAAGATAAAATAAATTTAATCAATAAAAGATTTATTGAAATAAACGAATGTTAAAATAGAGAAAAACATTTAGAAGAACGGGGACCTAGAAATAATAATAAAGATTAAGTTAATGATATATATTTTGATGGGTAAGATATTAGCAATTTTAGACAAATATATCAAAAAAAAAATTAATATTGTGTTGATAAGTTTAATTATCAAGTTAAAGAGAGTTTAATTACCTTGCATATATTAGATAACATAATGAGAATATAAAAAAGGATAATTCTTCTAAAGTAAAAGATAAGTAGTTAAAATGAAGAAGTGTCTCAAGAATAACATATGAAAAGAGGGTATTATAGATATTTAAAGGTAAATTTTATTAAATAGCAATTAAGTTAATAATATTGCATGGATTAAAGTACTAAAGAAAAAAAAAAGTCATTGATAACTAAGTTGAATGAGAGAAAAATGAGAATGTTAAGATAGATATCTAATAAAACTAAGAATGATAAATCCAAGAATGCTTATATTGAATGAATGGTTAGAGTAACATCCATTGAAGAAATTACAATTGAAAATAAGCATATGTGATTTGAAAATGTACAAGGTAAAAAATATACTAAATATATATAACAATAACTAGCATTTATCCCACCATGTGAGATTGGCTACATGAATCATTATTCATTATTGTGTCATATTAAGTGTTAATTTCTCATTTAATTCTAATAAAATAAGGTCATTTTTTATACTTCCTAACGAAATCTTTTTAAGTCTCTCTCTACCTTTCTTAACATCTGATAAAATCTAATGCATCTACTCTCCTAACTGGATCATTGGACGGCAGGCAATTTATGTCACCAAATCATCAAAAGTGACTCTCTCCAATCTTATCTATCACTGGAGCTACTCCAATCATATCAACTATATATTAATTTCTTATTTTTTTCTCTAAGAGTGCATTTGAGAAAGCGGTGCTATAACGGTTGGTGCGAAAATGCACAACTACTTCCATTGGGAACTGCATTCTGACTTGTTTTGGCTGCATTTTGAGAAATCTATGATGAGAAAGCTATGTTTTCAAGCTACGGTGGTGCCCAGAAAGCTGCAGTTTGATTTTTATAAAATAAAAAAATAATTGTATACCCATCATAGCTTCTTTTGTAATAGCTCTATCACTGCTTTTTCATACAATTGCAACTGTTCCAAACAAACCCTAAATGTAAAGCTACTCATCCACCTAAACAACATCATCTCTACAACACTTAATTTTAAGCTTCTCTTTTACTGGTGAACATTCTATGCAATAAAGTATTGCAGGTCTAACCACCATCTTATAAAATTTTCTCCTAAGTCTAAATGATACTTTTCTATCATCAATAGGCTCGATGCATTCCTCCACTTCAACCATCCAACTTAAATTCTACTAGTAACATCCCCATCTATTTCACCATCAGTTTGAGCAATAGATCTGAGATATCTAAAACATTTACTATTTTTAATGACATGATCACCCATTGTCAGATCACCCATTGTCACAGCCCTACTACTAGATCTTCTACAAAATACTTCTCTTGAAACTTTATCATATGCTTTCTCTAAATGAACAAATATTATATGTAGATTCTCCTTATTCTCTTTATACTTCTCTATCAAACCTCTTAACAAATATATAACATCAATAGTATACCTACTCAGTATGAAACCAAACTAATTTTGAAAACCTTTTGTATCACATCGTAACCTATACTCAATAATTAATGACACATTAATTAATTCTTCTATAATTTACATACTCTTATGTATCACTTTTATCCTTAAAAAGAAGAATCAGCAAACACTTTCTCCACTCATTTGACACCTTTTAGCCTTAAAACAATATTAAAAAGATTCGGAAGCCAAGAAATTTCTTGATCTCCTAAGCATTTTCACACTTCAATTGGGATATTATCAAGTCCTACTACTTTTCCACATTTCATTTTCTTTAAAGCATCCCCAACTTTAATTTTATTAACACACCGATAAAAACAAAAATTTCTATTTTCATTTAGGCTACTAATGTTTACTAAAGTCAATCGTATTTTCACAACCTTCATTAAAAAATTTATCAAAATATCTCATTTACCTATATTAAATATACTCTTCTAAGAAAAAATATTTTTTATCTTCATTCTTAATGCATTTCTCTTGAACTAAATTTACTTCTCAAATTTTTTTACTTGGCAAATTTATTATTATTATTATATATATATATATATATATATATATATATATATATATATATATATATATATATATATATATATATATATATATATATATATATATATATATATATATATATATATCTTTCACCATCTTTAATATTCAATCTATTATATAAATTATTAAATACTAAATTTTTTATATCACATATTAATTTCTTAGAATCTTTACGAGTCATTCTATATATTTTCCGATTCTCCGAACTTTTATATCTAAACTAATTTTTATAACAAAACTTTTTTTTATCTTTTCTTGCACACTTTAATTCCACTAACTATTTGTATTAGCAGGATATTTTACTTTTGATTCTTTAAGTACATTTTTTGTAGCTTACTCTCACTTACTATTTTTTTAACATAGCATTAACTTTCACATAAACATCCTAAATTCTAAGATCTTGTAGTTTACTTTTAAAAATAATTTTATTAGCATTTTTAAGTAGTCTAATCTAATCATAATTTACTTTTTAGACTATTAGCCTCTCATCAGGATGGCTTATTGCTTCTTTCCGGACTATTTTCAAAATTAGGTTTTGTTGAATTGTCTTTTAACCATGGATGGCAATCAGCAACCATGGGATCGGCTAACTATGAAAAACAACTATCATGAACCTTGGATGCTCTGAATCCAGTCATTTCTTCTTTGACACCTTATCTTTCATTTTGATTTTGAACACTATTTGTGTTTTTTTATTTACAATTGTCTTTCATTCATTTTTATTATTTCTAATGTGTACATTTATTTATATAATTTTTTATTACAAAATTTGATGTGAAATGGATATTATAATTTGTAATGGTACTTTTTCTTAATAAGATTTTTTTATTATGCATTTTGTTTTTGTTATTTTTCTCTCAAATTTTCTATTACAGATTTAATATTTCAAAAATTGAAAGAATTTGTTAGTTTTATATGATAAATTCGAACTTGTTCACGAGCTGAGCTCAAGCTGATTCAGCCAAATTCAAGCAATCAAACAAACGAGCCTAATTAGAGCTGATCATATGCAAATTGGAGCAAAATGAGCAATATCGAACTGAACACAAACAACTCCTGACGAGCTTAATTCGATCACGAGCGGATTTCAAACACAAGTTAATGTAAACAAGCCGAATACTAACAGAACATCAACTCCCTCATGTTTGACTCATTTACACCCCTATCAAAATACATGTATTTGAAACACGTTCAACCAAACTGCCCCTAAAAGAACTTCAATAAAGCTTTCACAATTTCAGTGAAGTTACATTCAAAACCTATAACTTGTATGAAACTAAACTAAAATTTCAAAAATCAGCCAAAACCAATATTTCTCACAAGCCAATTTCGCATAGATTGCATAAAAAACAAACGTAATATTTCTCATGAGCCAATTCAAACCACAACAAACCACTAAAGCGAGAATCAAAGATAACATTTACGATAAGCATAAAGCATTAGAGCAGATATGACCTAAAATAAGAACACGTGAATGAGAGATCTATTATGAGCAACTAAGGCTCATGCAATATCTAAGACTAAGAGTTAAGATACAAAGAGATTCACAAAGAGAAGTCAGTTGGAGGATGAAATCGAATGAGCAATAGAGAAACGAAATGAAACCCTAGACTTGGCATTGCTTGAGACTCAAAAAACAAGAGTGGAAGGCTACTAGACGAGGAAAAATCGAAGAAAGTGATTTACGATTAGCCGGCCTAGTTTAGATATGTGTGTGTGAGTGTGTGTGTGCGGGCGTGTGTAATGTATGTATGTATAATATTTTTTTAATAATTTCTAATTTCAAGCTTAATCGAGCCAAAACACTAACGAACAAAACCTCTATTTGTGTTCAACTCATTTATATTTCGAGCTCAAAAATTTTGATCGTGCTCATCTCGTTAGTTTTAAGAGCAAATCGAACATGAGCTTATCATCGATCCGATCATGAGCTGTTTTGACAGTCCTAAAGAAGATTGTGTGAAAAAGGAACATGGAGTAAATGACAAAGAATGAGCTTATGATTTGAGTTTGGTGTGGATAGAAATCCTTGGCCACTATTTGTAATATGTAGGGAAGCATTGTTGCCAACTAGAACTTCCTCATATCCTTGATAAGGTATTGATTGTTGTATTTGATCAAAATCAAAGGTCATACGAGTTGTTGCTCCACTATCCAGATACCAATCATATGAGATTTAAAATTGTGATTTGGTGAGAAATGTTGATTATTGTTGGATTGTTGTGTGTAGTGATTGTTGTAATGATGCTAACAATTTATAACTGAATGTCCTTGTTTATAGCAGATTTGGAAAGAAAGATGTGGTGTGATGGTTCTTCCTCCTCTCTGATATGCAGTAGTACCACTTCTATTGTTGTATCTTCCTCTACCTCTACTAGTCTGTTAATTTTGACCTATGGTGAATGGTAGAGCTACAGATTGATCAACAGATTGAGTTTCCTTTGCTTGGTCATTGTTAATGTTGATTTATTCACTGCATAATAGTGAGTAGAGATCTTCTAAGTTAATGGGTGAGAGTTAAGAATAGTAGTCTTGAATGCACGATAGGCTGGAGGTACCTCGTTTAAGATGTGAAGTTTGATATCCTCTGTATCAAGATGTGAACCAACAGCTATTATATTATCAACTAATGACTTGATGGAGGATAAGTATTGAATCACTGTTTGATTCTTCATGAAAATATTATAGGGTTCATTCTTGAGTTGAATGACTCGAGATCAATTTGTCGGTTGTAATCTTCTTTCAAGGATTGTCTAGATTTCAAAACAAATTAAGATTAAGAATATATGGTAAAACGGGGTGGGTGCACTGATAGTGGTGGAGTAATTGCAACTGCTAAGTTTTTATCAATTAGTTGCCATGTGTTGTATTCGGGATTGGGAAAGTATTCACCAACTGAGGTTGCTAGTTGGTTCAGTGGACAGGCAATAGTTCCTTCTAGGAATTCTTCAAAACCATTTGCCATAAACATGATTAGGATTTGAAGTCTTCATATTATGGTTTGAGTTGAATATCTACTGAAGCGAACTGTCATATCTACTGGAGAGTTTTGAAAATTGGCCATCCCGTGATCGCACAATATAGTGGGGAGAAGATTGATTTAATGCTGTAAATTTTAAGCCCTGATATCATAAAGAACTTAAGCTAAAACTCAAACAGTGAAGTTACAGGAAAATCACAGATAAAAGAGGATTGCAGAAATACGACATTTTTAGTTAATACAAATGATATAGCTGATGGTGTATATATATAGATGTAGAAGGACGGAGTTTGTTATAATCCTATGCCTACGATTAAACTAATAATTGTGGATGTGGCTGAGATGAATTTCAGTGAGAATGCTCTGTTGTTATCAATAGCTGTAGTAGTATATCATAACTGACTTATACTGGCATAACTTATCACACAGTCCTTAGAAGTGATTTCATTCATTTTGGAAACAGTGATACTAACTATAAATAGACACAAAACATTAAAGCCATTTAATAATTCAATAAGATTTAAACTAGTGTGATATAACTTGATATTAATACAAGTATAATAAAATTTTCTTATATACGTTTATGTGAAAATATTCATATTATAAAAATAAATCACCAAAAATTAACAAAATTTTGAGTAAAATAAGTTTATATAATAAATAAATATAATAAATTTACACTATATAATTACCAATAATAACAAAATTTTTAACATAATTACAAATACAACATTTATATACTAATTACAGGAAATTTAAAACCATCTACATAGCTTCACAAACTATTTATAGAATATAACTACACATATGATTAATTTTAATAATAACATAAATTTGCATATTAAGTTATGAAGATTAAATAACTCGTAATTTATTAACAATATTGTTTTTTCTACCCTCTTATTTTTAGAAATCATAAAATTTACATATTAAATACTCATTAAGCATATAGTTTATTAGTTATAACATTATGAAAATCGAATTATTTAGTAGTTAATATAAAGAAAAAAGCTTTTTATTTTAGTATTCAACTTATCAAGTATGTATCAAATAGATCTAGTTTTTTAGTATGTTAAATCATAAAAATAAAGGATTATGTTTTTAATGTTACACAACGTATCAAACATCTTCCTGCTTGATACTGTAAACAGGAAAAATAAAACCAAAAGGAAAGCAAAAGGAAAAGAATTACTTAGCAGACAACCTAATATCATGACAAGAACCAATTAAAAGAGCTTCATCGGGCTCAAGTGAAATTATTCAAAATGTTCTCAGAACAACTTCTTGGGAAATTACAAAATAATACAAAAAGGAAAATAATGATTGGCTATTATCAGAACCTGACAAACTAGACTCATAAGGAGAGTTTTTGATATCTTGATACATATCAAGTTTTGTAGTAAGTACAACATAGGATTGGATAATTAATTCAATAATCATAAGAAAAAATCGAATTAGCAGCAGTTATTTCTCATAGAACATAAATAAAAAATCATATTTATGGGCAGAGTAGGTTTGAAATGGTTAGCTGTATCTCAAACGGGATAACTCAAAACTAGGAGCTTTAAGTATAATTATGAGCTTTAAATATAATTATCTTAGGTGTGAGGGCAACCGAAAAGACAAAGAGTTCCCCAATGAGATCTGCAGCAGCTTGAACAGCTTTCTCTTCATTCAAAGGTCGGACCTCAACATTGGTTGCATGACCATAGATTCGCCTTTGGATATTAGTGGTGATTCGATGGTTTGCCTGGTTACAGTACCAAACACCAGAAAAAAAAACTGATTATTGCAACTTCCAGTGATAATAAAAGATGTCAAGCATATGAGAATCTAAAAGGACAAGGTAAATGAGTTTAAATGCAAGGTTATAAATCTAAAAAGAAATATTGCAGAGCCTATGTGCCATGGTTTTTGAAAGATAATGAAACGACAGCTTTACAAATGAGTTTGATAATGTTACGAATTGAATGATGTTCGTTCATTGGGCCAGCACTATCAGCATATTAGTGAGCACATACATAAGTAAAATTTGGATGAGCTCGTTTGAGATCTTATCCCAATCCAAATTGTAAGTCGATCTGATTAACTGTGTTGCTTATTGAAATCCAACCCATCAACACTTTTTTAAAATAACGTGAAAAATGCACAAGGATATAATTAAACTCATGTCATTTAGATTAACTAATAATGAGAGGGAAATTAGTGGAGCATGAAGTCAGGCATTAGAACTAGAGTAAGGATGCATAGGGATTTTAGGTGAGGAAGAGTCACGCACAATATATGTAGGAGAGAACCAAAAAAGAAGGGAAGTCGAGGACTATATTATGCAGGATAGGGTAAGTGTGATGAAAAGAAGAGAAGAGCGTGTTACAAAGTGAAGGAGTGCGAGAGATCATGGGATGCTTAAGGGAGAGATGGCTAGGTGAGCTTGGATTACGTGCAAAGAAGATAAATGTTGAGAGAGGTCATGGTCAAAAATGATGTGTGAAGTATGCAAAATGATACAGCAACAGACAAAAGAGGTAGAAACAAAGATTATGGGATGGGTGCGTGGTATATGGTGGGATTTTTTTTTTTTTTTTTGAAATAAATGAAGCCAACCTTGTGGATTTGAAATTAAGGTTTATGTGGGTTATCTAAGGATGAAAATCAGGTCTTGTGTAAGTGATAGAATTGTGGAATATCTAAGTTGGTCAAGAATATCAATCTTATGTAATTTGTTTCTTTTTTTGATATTTTTAAAATAGTGGAGAGAGCTCAGCCTAAGGCCACTTGAATTGGATTAGAAGTGTGGAAGAGTGTGGTATAAAGAAAAATATAGTTGAGAGTGAACGATGGAGACATGCATGTAAACCCTAGAGTTACAGCCTTAGATTTGGAAGGAGAAATCAAAACCATGTCCCTCTATTTTACTTGCTTGTATATGGAAAGGGAGATGAGAGAGAGAGATAGAAGCTGAAATAAAATAATAGCAAAATAAGAATGCACCTCATAATTGGCCAACAAGCCTTCCATGGACATGGAAGTCACCAAACTTCCTTGGTGCTCTTCCACCACCAAGTAGAAACTGAGAGGTCCAAAAAATTGGAGATTCTTTTCAACATAACCAAAGAATGATTTTTCATTAACTTCACTCACCAATATATATATATATATATATATATATATATATATATATATATATCAACTTTATAACATTTTTAACATCAAATAACATTAAAAAATGAAATCCGAACTGAGGGGAGGTGGTTGACTGGTGGTTACTTCCAAGTGAGGTGATGTGGTGCCTTCTTTTGTGGAAAATGCCTTAAGTGGGGGAGGGAGTGGGATTGTTATTAACCACTTGAAATAACCACCTTTGGTCATCCATGATATGGGGAATACAATGGTGGAATCTCCTTGCATCGCTCCTCTTATTTAGGCCACTCATATTCAACAATTAGACAAAACTAAAATGAAACATCTCCAACCACTCCATAGCTATCATAACCACCGCAACTTTTAAAATTTGAATTTTTTCATTTCAAATTTTCTTTTAAATTTAAAAGTTCAAACTCAAATTACAAGTTAACATAACTTCCATAATTATCATAACTATCATATCTACCATAAATATTACAACCATGACATCAGCATGAATTATCATATGCTAAAATCACAACCATAATGTTAATACTAACTTTTATGTGATATAACCTATAGCAACTGATTTCAAAGAATAAAGAGCAACGAGGAAAAACAAATTCTAGATATGGAGTAATTAATATGATTTCTATTTTTTGACACGCAATCATTTATTATCATCAACATGCAATATTTATTCTTATTTTTTCAGGAGTTCCTAGATCTATCAGAACAATTGCATTAACATATTCTAGGTAAATAATTATTGTCAAAAGATGCCCTGAACTTCCTCACTTCCCGCCCCCTTTTTTTCATTTTAAACCTCATATTTTTAGACAATGATAATATGTTAATGAAAATAAGTTGCTCCCCACCAACCAAATGTGGTATGATTAAAACATGGCGCATTTTCAACATTGATTATACTTTGTCAACTAAATTATAATCAATGTTCTCCTTATTCAATTAAAATAACATGCTTCATGCTGAACCATGTTGGGTGTGTCAACATGTTAAGTATATTAAGCTATATAGGATGTATCATACTAAGCCTATAGAAGAGGGAATAAGCAAAAATTAAGAGGCATGATTGTCATGGGTTAGCCTGCATAAGGGATCGTCTATCTTGGCATCAAAAAATGTTAATATGTAGAAGCATCTACGATGGTGTTTTAACCCATTTCCCTTGCATGGGTATTTATATATCATATCTTCTAGGTGGGTATGATCGCTGTAAAATTATCACATTTAAGTAGAAGCATAATGATTTTAATCCATTGGTAAGAATTGTAAATAACCATTATTATTGGGCCCACTATATATGAAAGATGTATCAAAATGTGTTTGAGAGAAACAGATGTTTATCAAACAATTTGTACCTTCATGTTCAATTATAGTAATGATAAGAGCCTTAGGACTTATGTCATAGTTGAGAATTGGGATAATATTACAAGCACTTGTTGGACAGAGTTTGTATCATATAAGTGATTTGTTATGATCAATTTGGATTAATTGCTTATTAAATCTTATGTTTTATTTAAACTTTGTGAATGTGATAATTGCCTTAACAGTCTCTATACAAAAAATACATACAAGACTCAAAAAAATAAAATATATTTTGGCACTTCTAGCTTTATCTTTTACTTTTCTTCACTAGTATGATCTTTTGGATATGTCATATCTCTTGAATTTTATATGCATGGGCTAGCATTGAAAATTTAAAGCTCCAAACTTTCCCAATATCTTGTATGGTTTTCCTTGTGCAAGCCTGAGATTTGAACTATCACTCTTCCAATATGTACCAGGAATGTTAATACTCAAACCTACACAAAAATATATTAGTAAAATTGACTCAACTAATTTATATTTGTGATCATCAAAACACTTAAAGTGCTATCATAAGCTCAAGGGGGCAATTGTAAATGTTCAATAGCATTACTAATTTGCATGGGTGGGCCAAAATGTAATTTTCTATGGCTACTTTGGAAGCCTTTTGAAATTTATTGGGGTATTGCATTTTCATTGATAAGAATATTCTTCTATTTTTCTTGTCTTTCTTTGGTTATTAAGAAGCTATTGTGTCAACTTCTTGGAGTTGTCCTTAGTAGAAGAGAATCGCTTATTTCACCTTATGATTTATTAGAATCATCTGAATCAAAGGATACTTGACATTAGAGATCATGCTTAGCTCATCTTTATGCTTGTTGTTGAGAAATGTTCTTCCTTTGAGTCAATGAAGGGTAATGTCATGTAATATAATTCTTTTAAAGGTCATGACAGCTCCTCTTGATGGTCCACTAGATTAGATTGGTGGGGGTACTAGAGGCCTTGGAGCAGCCTCCTAAGATCCACCCATTATTAAGGCTTATGCCAAGGCAAATCTCCTTAGGAATGTCTTGTATCATGTGTAGATTGAATATGTACTCCTCTAACCTGATTGGTTATTGAATTGATTGTTTATTCATTCAGGGAGTCAACGAATTTTTAAGCGTCAATCTTAAGATTTCTTGGTTGACTACATTTTACCTTCGAGGCTTTGATGATGATGCACACTTAATTTTTATACTAATTTTGGAGCAACATAAAAATTTCCCCAATATCTGATGGGAGAGACGGAGGGGGCCACCATAAGGAAAAGATATTGGGTCAAGTTCCAGTTTAATGGAACTTTTCCATTGAACATCTTATAGTGCCGAGAAGATTGTGACCATTTTTTTGGTTTTCTTTGAGATGTAAGACTCTCATTTGCCTCCCTTCTCATTTAGTAATTGTGCAGTCATCTCTTGTTGAGGAAATTAAGATGACCTTTGCCATTACCATTTTTGGATGGACAAGAAGATTACAAAGGGTGAGCTTATGCTTTTGGTAGTTCTTCTCACCAAAGTCTTTGAAAACAAAATGACTCAATTTAGATTGAATCCACTAAATTTTTTAAAGAAAATATTGGTTATGCATTCTCAGAGCATTTTTACTAGTTGTGGTCTTGTGGATAAGAACGGCTTCTACTCTCTAACTAACCACGCTAGGTCAGTTGAAGCATGTCATTCCAGTTAATGATAATAAGATGAAAATCTCCTGTCGACCTAGAAAATTTCAGATTTTCTCAATCGAAAGCAAAAAATAAATAAATAAGTCGTGAAAAATGATCAAAAGTGGAGAAAGTTTAACAAAGTTAAGGACCTGGGCAATGTTGACGATGAATTGGCGGAACTTAGGGTGGACACCGGCCTCTCTCTTTAGCCGATTGGCGATTGGTTTGCAGAAGGTCTTCAGGGCTAGGGTTCCCAGCTTCGCCAGCGGCAGGATCATGCCTTTCCTATCCCTTTCTCACTCGTTTTCTCGCTGTCCAATAGCTTGGTTCATCAACGGGCAGTTACAACTCAAATTTTAGAAAGAAGAATTTAGTTTTTATACGTCATAATCTATTTTTATTATTAAATTATTATTATTATTATTATTATTATTATTATTATTATTATTATTATTATTATTCTTATGCTATAACTCCCTAAATGTCATATGTCTATGTAGATTCAAATAATTTAATTATTTTTTCTTAATTATTCATTAAGACTCTTTTGATGTCTCTAGATCAAACTTGATATTAAATTTACAATTAAGCAGATCACAATTAAATGAAGAATGGAGAAAAGCATAATAACATATTAATTCTTAGCATTAAATAATTACTTCAAACTTCACAACACATTATCACAAAAATAATACCAAGTTTTACAAATTTAGAGTACTAAAATTTAGTTATTCATACAAGAAAAATAGAATATTATCATGTCATAAATGTAGAAAAATATCTAAGATAATTGAAAGTATAAAAAGATAGAATTGAGCAAAGTCTTCTAAGATCTTCTAAATTCTATCCTTGGCCTACCAGTTTGAGTCTCCCACTTTTGGATCTATTTCTTAATTATTCATAATGAAAAACACGTAGATGACACAAAGACTGCACACGAACACATTCACCAAGTGACAATACACTCACATATACTATGGCACACACACACACACTTTGACAAAAGAATTTTCTTTTGAATTTATAGCCTACTTATAAGTATAAAACTATCTAATTAGTTGTTCTCCATGTCCTCTTTAGTAACTCTGCTATACTACTTTTAAAACTCTTCAAGCTAAGTATTGAAATTGCTAGAATTAATTTTTCAGTGATGCATGCATGCATACATGGTTTACTATGTTTTAGAGCTATGGTACTAGTTCTTCATTGCCAAGGCACTCTACTTCCTATCTTTAGGTTAAACTTTAAGGGTTTTTAGCACCACAATGGTAGTTCTTGTTATTCAACTAGCAGGAGAGGGTGGTGTTAGTGGGTTTAAAAAATAATTTAAAAAAACTTAATTTTAAGGTTTTGTATAAAACTTTAAGTCTTTAATAATAAAGCTTCAGAGAAATAAAATAATAATAATTAATAATAGTAGAAAAGTAAAGTGTAGAAAATAAAGCAAGAGAATATAGCGATTTTTATATGGTTCGTCCAAACCCCCAAAATTGACCTATGCCCATGCCTAGCCACCTTGGCTAGAAATTCATAAAATAAAAATTGAGATTACAACAAATCTCTCATACTCTCCTTCACGGGCAAGTAGAACCTAGCAATGTACTTTATTTAATGGGCATGTATAACCCAACAACATACTTTTCTTAACATAGAAAGTGCAACCCAACAAGAGAATAAGTAAGAGGAATATGAAAGTATCTAACTCTCAATTTAAACTCTGATAATTGAACTACAATAATATTAATGCAAGTGAAAACAAAAAGTAAGATAGAGAGCTCACTTTAATTTGTATTTAAAATTGAAAGCAATGATTAAACATGAAAGATGTATATGATGCAAGTGAAATTTAATATGTTTGAAAAGAATATAAGAACTTGAAATCAAAGTGATATAGTTAATGATCTAAAGTGAGACACAATAATAATTTGAAAACTAAACCAATCAATTTTTATATGAAAGACTTGAGTTTTGAAAAGAGCTATCACATATGCCATTTTAAAGCACATAAACTCAAATGAAGTCTCTTCTAAAATAGCTATCACATATACAAAAAGATGAAATAATTTAAAGGAAAAAAAATACTATTCACAAGAATTCTATATGAAATAATCAAAAAAAAAAAAAAACTCACTCAATAATATCTAAGAAATAAGAGAGAAAGATTTGTGAACACAAAATTTTATCCAATTACATGCAAAGCTTTCAACCAATTTGAAAAGGTGTATGAATAGATGAGTTAAGCATAAAGCAAATTGACCAAACTATAAGAAACCTTAAGCCAAGAAAGAGATCAAGGTCACACAAATAATAATAAAAATAAATTAAAGGAAACTTGAATTGCTGTCGGCTAAAGGGATTTGCACCACTCCTCCAAATTTTTTTATGCAAGCTTCAAAGCAATCACTTATAAGATGGAAGATGAAGGATGATGATGAGGTTAGCACTTGAATCACCAAGAGAAATCTCCAAGAAAATTTTCAGCAAGGGTTTGACCAAGAGAGAAACCAAGAGAATAGCTTAGTCTTAAGAGCATTATAAATAAGAAAAGGAATTAAGGGGGTCGGCCAAGAAGAGGGAAAATAGGAGGAAAAATACTTTAATAATTAATTTAACTTAAGCCAATCAAAATCTAAATCAAATTGCATGATGAAGGGTTCGGCCAAAGAAAGTTTTCATGATGAGATTCAATTAGTATTTAATATAATATCATGAAATATTCAATCAATTTATCTTGATTGAATGAATGAGGAAAAGATATGATTCTAGAACATTTTAAATTAAATCCAATGGAATTATTAAAATTCAGCTAAGCTAGATTCCAAAAATAGATTAAATTTATTTTAATGCACTTAATTGAAATTAAATGATGATGAATCAGATCTTAGGAGAACTCAAATCAATATTCATCATGGGATTAATTTGAATTTAATTAAGAGTATGGCTGCCATGGGTAGTTTCCAAAAATAAAATTTATATAAAAGAAAAGAGGATAATTCCATAGCTTATTTTAATTAAATTTGAATTAAATCAAATAAATTCAAACAAATTCAATTTAGCTCAATTAGAGTAGCATAAGATTATCCATAAACATTCCCTAAAGAGCTAAGTTCATAAGCAAAAAAATATTCAATTTGGATTCAAAATAATTCAAATTAAATATTCAAATAAATAAATTTTTTAATTTAGGAAAATGTGGAAAAATTATGAAAATAATTTGAATAGCTCTCACTTAATTTATTTTGTAACTAATAATGAATATATTTAGATAATAGGAGAGAGAAAAATAATACATTGAATAGTGTTTTGGATAATTTAGATTTATGCATTGAATAAATGAATAATGAATATGACTATACATGGAAATAATTTAACGAAATGTGAACTTAATTTAACATGCATGAGAGCACAATAATTGGAGCAAGGTTTATCTATTTAGTTCACATTATCCAAAATAAATACTTTGAAAAATAATTATAAATTTGAAATGTAAAATTTATGAATAATGTTAAAATAAATTATTTTGAAATGAATGAATGATTTATTTTATTTTAGTGAGCTTTTCATTTTCCTTAATATAGTTAATGCTATAAAAATTCTCACCCAGTTCAAGTCCAATAGCTTTAGCATCTTGAAATGACTAAAGAACCTGGAGTTGAAGAATTTTCCTGTACACTTGAATTTAACTTGATTAGTAGTATTTAAATATGTGTTTGTTATCATCAAAATCATTCTCATATGAGGTGGGGCTCATGAAGTCAACAATCTCCCCCTTTTTGGTTATGACAAACCTATGTTGGTGTAAAATAGTGATGAAGCTGCAAAGTGACCTTTTATCGACCTTTAGACATATTATAGCAAGTAAATAAACATGATCTAAATAGTTTAATATTTTTAAGTAGAATAAAACAAGAATATAACATGAGAATAACATGAAAAAGCTCCTCTTAAAATTATGCAACATAAAGTGAAAGAAAATTAACATACTACTTTTCCCCCTTTTGACAACATCAAAAAGATTTCAAAATGAACAACAATAAAATTACATGCTTGGATCTAACCTGCCTAGCATGTATCTTAGGCTATAAAATTTTTCTTAAGGTATTGGCTGATGTAGAACATCATGTGGATCCAGAAATTAGAGCTTAAGGGCCATTTGCAAGATCTCAAGCTAAATCCCAAGAAGATTCAAGGAAGAAAAAGGCTTAGCCCATTAGCCTGCGAAGAACCATTTTATGATTTCATCTTTTCTTATTTATGTAATTTTTAATTTTCTTCTAGAAACTCCATGTTTAAAATTTTGAATTTAGAAATTCAAAGCATGACATGTGAGGTGGTTGAATCCACATAAAATAATAGCATGTGAAATAGGTGGATGACATAAAATAGTAGGGCAACTTAATGCTTCACATTAATGTGGCCACCCACCTTTCCCTCCATATTTTGAATTCTTTTCTTTTGAAATATTTTTTTAATGGCTATAAATAACATTCTATACTAGAATGAGAGGAGATCTTTTGAAAATTACAAATATTTGAGTTGTTCTTTTAGTTTGAGAGCTTGGTGGCCAAACCTTGACAATCCTTGGTGGCACCACTAGTTATCCAACATATCTTCTTTCTTTACATCCAATAACCAAGTTCTTTCAATCTCACCAAAAGATAGAACACCCACCTATATCAAATTTGGTATGAGAATGAATCCTGAAAGGAGAAAATTTGGTCAAATTTACTTCAACAAAGGGAGCATCTCAAATGGTGGACTTGTCTTCAAACTTGTGAGGTTAATTAATTTTCTTTTTTATGATAGTTTAAATACATATTAGTAGCTTGGAAAGATATATATTTCTTGCAAGTTTATGGTGATAATATAAAATTCCAATTAGTAAGCTCCATTATATAAGTTAGTGATTTTCCAATTTTGTGAACTCCCCCTTGCCCCAAAAAAAAAAAAAGAGAACACCTTAGTGATGTAGTGCTTCACCCTAAAAACAACCTAGCCATTAGTGCAAATCAAAATATAATTACTTTCTTTATTATCTTTATTATTATTTATAGTTAATTTTAGAAGTTTCTCTGATTAACTTATGATAACTTGCTTTCTTTAAAAAAAAAGAGGCTTGATAAATTTGAGCATTTTTTTCATTGCATTAAAAAATGATAAAAAAAATTGCATGCATATTAATATAAGTGTGTTAAACATTATGATTTTGGTAGCTAACTAGAACTTTATCAAAAATACCTAAACTATCTAATGAGAGCTTGGGATTTAAGTGGTCTACCTCACCTAAGTTCTCTTAGCTTAAAATTTCACTTTGATTGCACAATTATATTATACTTTTTTATTTTATTTCATTTTTTTCTTTGATGCCTTTTAATAGATATTTTTTTAAAAAAATTTCATGGCACCAAAATCTATCTCTCAGGACCAAGTGAAAAATTTGACTAGATTAGTTGATGCCTTAAATCTTAGGATTCATGACAATGAATTAAAAAATCAACAAATATTAGAATAAAGTAAGAATCAAATGCAATAACTTAAAGAACAAATGCAAACTCTTATAGCTCATCTACAAAATAATAGAGTACCAACTCCTCCTCTAATACATACTCAAACTGTGCCTATAGGAATAGACGAAGAAGATTCATATCCAAACCATAGAGAAAACCAACCACTTATAAGACCACCAATTTCTAGAAATGGTCGAAGGAGAGAAAATTAATTTAAGACTATAGAAGACAAATGATTTATCTCGAAGAGTTAAAGTAGAAACTCCAACTTATGATGGTATACATGACCTAAATAAATTTCTAGATTGATTAGTTCAAATGGATGACTTCTTTGATTAGTATAAAATTGATGATTATCAAAGGGTTACTTTTACTAAAATGAAATTGTTAGGACATGCTAAAATTTATTGGACAAATACTTTAGCTAAAGAACAAAGATTAGGAAGGACTAACCTCATTCAGATAGAAATAAAAGAAATGTTAAGACCAAAGTACTGTCCTAGGCATCATGAAAAGAAGCTACATAGTCAATTATTAACTTTGAGGCAAGAAAATCATCTTGTAACTGAATACTCGAATACTTTTGAAGATCTAGTTTCTAGAACTGATTGCACTGATAATGATTGAGAATTAGCCAATAAATTTGTTATTGGACTTAGGACTAACATTAGAAATAAAGTTGAATTATTTGACCCACAATCATTAGATGAAGCATTTCATTACGCCTTATTGGTTGAACAACAAAAGAAATTTACTTTGATCTCTAAAACTAAAAGCCAAGTACCTTCCATTTCATTCCGTAGATCTATTGTTAAACCGACCCATCCAAATGGCCCATCCTCTTAGCCTAAAACTTCAATTAAAGAGAGCTCTACGAGTTCTAGGGAAGTAATATGTTTTAAATGTCATAAAAGGGTCATATGTAAAATCAATGTAAAGCTCAAATCTTATTTTTAGAAGAAGTTGAAAATCCAATAGATGACAATCTAGAAGAAATTTATGATGACACCCCATTATCTAATGAAGAATTAGAATTAATTGATGACCCTCGGGTTAATGTGATGAGATATCTTACTGTAATTAAAAATGAGGCAGAAGATTGGAGGAGAAAGAATATTTTTAGCATGTATATTTTGTGTAATGAAAAGAGATGTAGGTTAGTATAGATGGAGGAAGTGCTTTGAATGTCATTTCAACACACACCTTAAATCAAGCTAGCCTAAAATCTGAACCTCACCCTGAACCATTTCATGTTAGCTAGGTAAATTATACATCTCTTTCCATCACCAATCGATGTTTAGTTTCAATTAAAATAGGAAGCTATGAGGATAAAATTTGGTGTGATGTTCTTCTTGTGGACATTGCTCATATTCTCTTAGGACGACATTGGCTGTATGATATGAATGTTATTCACTATGGTAGGAAAATACTTATATTTTTAAACATAATAATAAAACTATTAAACTCTTACCAATAAAGCCAATAGAAAAAACACCCTCCATAGCACCACACAAAACAACTTTTGACTTGCAACCTAAGCCTTTTTTGAAAAAAAAATCCCAAACTTCAATTAATTATCATAGAAAATCTTACTATTAGGGTTAGTACTACCATTTCTGATTCTTTCTTTAAAATATCTATTCTTCCTTCTTTGACCCCAAAGATAGAAACAATATCTTTTGGAGCTTTATGAAAATAATTTTTTGACCCATTTCTCCTTCACTTATTACATGTAAAAGAAGCCATACCAAACTCTAATGAGACTCACAAACCTGTTGTGGTCTCTTCCCTTCTTTTTGATTTTAAATATATTGCACCCAATGAGCTTCCTGATGAGCTACCTCCTCTAAGAGACATTCAACATGCTATTGAGTTCTTACCCAGTTCTCAATTTCCTAATCTTTCACATTATAGGATGAACCCTACAGAGCATGTTGAGATTAAAAGATAAGTTGAGGAATTATTAAAAAAAAGGGTTTTCTTCAAGAGAGTCTTAGCCCTTGTGTAGTCTCAGCTTTATTAACTCCAAATCAAGATGAAACATGATGAATGTGTGTTGATAGTCAGGCATAAATAAAATTACTATCAAGTATAGGTTTCCTATTCCCCGGTTAGATGATAGGTTAGATTTAATCTCAAGAGAATTTTTTTTTCAAAGATTGATCTAAAAAGTGGATATCATCAAATTCGGATTAGATCAGGAGATGAGTGGAAGATGGCTTTTAAGACCCCTGATAGACTTTATGAATGGCTTGTCATGCCCTTTGGACTTTCAAATGCTTATATCACATTTATGAGATTAATGAATAATATTCTTAAACTATATATAGGTAAATTTTTGGTGGAGTATTTTGATGATATTTTGATTTTAGTCCAAGTGAAAAATGAGAATTTACAACACCTACAAAATGTTTTTGAAATACTTAGAGAAGAGAAATTATACATTAATTTAATAAAGTGTTTCTTTTTGCAAGCTGAGGTAATCTTTTTAGGCTTTGTTATATCCACTTCTTGCTTAAACTTGATCTTTCTAAAGTGAAAGCAATCTTAGATTGGGTATCACCTAAAAGTTTTACTGTAGTTAGAAGCTTCCATGGTTTAGCCACTTTTTATCAAAGATGTATCAAGAGTACCATTATTTCTCCAATAACTGATATACTAATATTAGATAAATTTTGCTGGACTCCTAATGCATAAAGGACCTTAGAGCAAATTAAAGTTCTTATCACTTCTACACCAATCGTTAGGCTTCCTAATTTTTCTAAATCCTTTGAAGTGACATGCGATGCTTCAGGAACTTAGATAGGTAGAATTTTAAGTCAAGAAAATCATTCAATAATATTTTTTAGTGAAAAGTTAAATGAAGCCAAACAATGATATTCCACATATGATTGAGAGTTTTATGTTATAATTCAATCCTTAAGGCATTGGTGACACTATCTCTTATATAGAGAATTTATATTTAGTTATGATCATCATGCCTTAAAATTCATTAATACTCAACAAAAATTAAGTCATAGGCATGCAAAATGTGTTGAACTTTTACAAGACTACTCTTTTGTTATAAAACATAAGCCTAAAATTGAGATTAAACCTATTGATGCTTTATCGAATGTAAACCTAATGATTTACTCTTTAGAATTAAGAATCACAAGATATAATTGAATTAAAGATGATTATATTATATGCCTTGACTTTCACCTAATTTATCTTGAACACCTAGATAAACCAATAACTTTACAAGGAACATTCTTGATAATAAATGGATAATTATATAAAGAAAAATAACTATGCATTCCTCGATCTTCACTTAGAGAATTTCTTATTACTAAGCTACATGCTAGAGGTGTAGCTGGTCATTTTGGAAAGGATAAGACCATATGTTTAGATTTTATTGGCCTTCATTAAAATGAGATGTTCAAAAATTAGTGGCTCAATGCTTAATTTATAACTACACTATCAAACAAGGGGCGATACCCCACCTATTCCTTGTAGGCCTTGGGAAGACCTATCAATGGATTTTATTCTAGGATTACACACGAGGACATGATAGCATAGTAGTCTCTCAAAATGGCTCATTTTTTGCCTTGTTCAAAAACAAATGATGTTTCTCATATAGCCAGATTATTTTTAAAAGAAATAGTGCGACTCCATGGTCTCCCTTTAACCATTATTTCTAACATGGATGTTAGGTTTGTCTCATATTTTTGGACAATATTATGTAAATTATTAGGTACCAAATTAAAATTTTCTTTTGCCTTTGTTGACCTCATTTTTAGGATGAGCTCTCAACCCCTCCATCTTAGACATAAGACTTCTCTTAAAATTTAAGAATTATTTAGTATTAAGACACATCTAGTGATTAGGAGGATACTCAACCTAACCCTAGAGACTTAGAAGAGTTAGCTATGGGAATAGGCTATGCCTTAGGGGTGTTAGAAAAATTTGCCGACCCTATAGCTTGAACCAAATTTCTCACTTCCTCCCTTCAAGCCAAACTCATATCAACTCCAACTCTAACTCAAACCTTGAACCAATTCAATAGATTTTCTCAAATCATGAATAAATTCCAAATAATTGAAACTTATGATTGAAGCCCATGACTGGATTCCAAACTCCAAAATATTTCTTAAGTCCTTTGATTCCCTCTCATGGACTTAGCTCAAATAAAATCTAAATCCATTAAAATTCAAGAAATTTCTCAAAACCCATTTATATTCTCATCTATATTCACATATATAATTGAAATATAAATTCAAATCAATCAAACTAAATCCAAAATTCAAATCTAAATCAAAAATATTTCCTAAGTCCTTTGATTCCCTCTCATGGACTTAGCCTAAATAAAAATTTAAATCAATTCATATTGAAGGAATTTTTTCATAAAACATTTATATTCTCATTTATATTCACAAATATAAATGAAATATAAATTTAAATATCTAAAATTAAATTAAAAAAAATTCAAATCCAAATTCAATAAAAAAAATCCAACCTAAGCCTTCAAGTCAAAATCTTGAACTTAGCCAAATCAATTTCAGATCAAGCCAAACCCTTGATTTTTTTTCATGATTCAATCAATAATACATTCATGAATCCAAATATAAATACAAACTTCAATTACCATTCAAAAAAAAAAAAAAATGAAACTCAAATTCGATAAAAAATCCAAGCTAAGCCTTCAAGTCAAAATCTTGAACTTAGCCAAATCATTTTCAAATAAAGCCAAACCCTTGATTTTTCTTGATGATTCAATCAATCCTTCAATCATGAATCCAAATATAAACATAAACTTCAATCACTAAACCAAAACTGAATTGAAAAAATCAAACCCAAGTCAAACTCATGTTCACCCTTTTGAACTTGAAATTGTCAAATAAATCAAAACCCATTTGAGTTCAAATCACTTGCAAATGGATTTATATTTCAATCATAAGTTCATATGTGAGTTTAATCAAACCCAAATCAAGCTTTGACCAAGCCATTTGACCTACTTAAGCTCATTTGACCTAAAGTGAGAAAGTACCCCTTTTGAGCTAAATCCTAATCCTACCCAAATTGGATTGAAGTAAGCTCAACTAAGCCTCACATTATGAGCAACAATCATCATGAGATGATCAATCACTCAAATTGGGTCAAACCAAGTCAAACCTAAGGGTTGACAAGTCAACAATAGCCAAAATGAAACCTAAACTAGCCAAAATCTACCATAGGCCAAATTGATTGAAACCATTGATCAAAACTCATTCATGGTCAATGTTTGAATTTGACCAAGTCATCATTTGAGAACTTTAGCCCATTACTTGACCCAAGTTGACCCAACCTAAAAAGTCAAAATGTGTCATAACTTGATCTAAGCCAAATTGATTCAAATGGCAAATGTAAACCCAATCAAATTGAACAAAACAGTAATTTAAACAAAATCAATCCTTCAAATGATCAACAACATAAACCCATGACCAAATAGGTCAAATGGGTCAAATTGTCAACTTGACCCATTTGACCTAAATGAAATCAAATGAAAATTAATGATAAATCAAATTGAACCAAACCAATGATGCCAAAATATTTCAAATGGTCTTATGAACTTGACCCAACCCTTGGTTTGACCCAATTTGACCAATTGGTCAACTTGACCCAAGTTGACCCATTCTGTTCTAAATGGGTCAACATGAGCCAAATCATATCAAACCAACTCCAAATTCAATGAAACTTGGCCTAACCCATTTTTCAATCATACGAAACATATTCAAATTGAAATCTAAGCCAAATGATCATTTTACCCCTAGGCCATAGGGTAACCTAAAATAAAAATCACTTGGAATTTGGTCAATTCCCTTTCATGGACACTTGGCATCCTCTTAGTGGACCGAATGATCACTAATTGACATGGTGCACATAACCCAATGGGTTTGGGTCAGCCCAACCCAAGCTAAGGCTAAAATCAACCACCCCCCATGGACATGAACACATGGGATCCCTCCTCCACTCAATTAGAGCACATGGGAGCTCCACTACTCAACTCCACACTCAAAATCGAATGCCATGCCACTCCTAATAGCCTAACAAACCCATTGAATAGGGTGTATTGGATTAAAATGATATGTAAGCTTGTGGCCATCTGATTCACCTAGGAGGAGATATACTCCTTCTAATTCCACTTGAATCAGAGGGAGACACACTCAATTGACTGAGAGAGAGCTCCCTCAAGCTTCCTAAGCTCCCTCAAGCAATCCCCAACCATTTGGAATTCTCCATTTTCAGTTTCTCTTAAATCAAAAATAGGGGAGCTCAAGTAAAATTCCATCTCATCCAATACACAATATCAATCCAATTCCTCTTGCAAGCTTCTTTAGAGGAATCAATCGAACTAACTCAAAGCTTCATCCAAGTTTTGAAGGCAAGGGGGATGGGACTTTAATCAAGGTCGAGACCAATTGAAGAAGAGCTTGGTCCATAGGAAGATCCACTCAACCAAATCACCTCAAATCTTCAGCTTAATCTCGCAAAGCTACCAGAATTTGAGTCTTGGTGATATCCTTGATGAGGTATGCCTCAGCGAGCTTACATGGTGTGGTCCTTTATGAAAGAAATTCTCACCTTATGAGAATTTGACCGTTAGATCTTCTCCCCTTTACTCCTAGATGGATTGGTTGAATTTGAGTTCAATCCGAGCTCAATCAAGCTTAGATCATGCCATGGAAGGTGGACAACTCCCCTTTCCCATAGAAGAATTCAGGGATGGATCATGGGCCATCCATTCACACATTTTGGATGGACAACCATGATTAAGATGCGTAAGATCCTTTGATTTCCCCCTTAAGAATTGCAGGCTTGATCTCAGCCATCCGATCTTAGATCAGATGGATGGGGAGAAAGCACGTAGCACCACCATTGATGTGGCGCTACGTTGTGACAACTTATGTGGCCTCTCCCATCGCACCACATGGAAAGCGCACACCGCGTCAGCCTCCACATGGCACCGACGAGATTAGCCATATAATTAAGGGATTAATTACTAAATAATCACTGAATATTCAAACTAACATAACTAATTCTAAAAAAATCATAAAAATATAAGGTAAAATGCATTGTAAAGATAATTCAGAGGAAAATATTCAAAAAATTATTTCCAATGGGTTTTAAATATTGTATTTTCCTTATTTAGGTTTTAATAAAAACTTAATAACTATAATTACTCCTTAATTACCCAACTGATTAATTCTAAATTTCTCATGTGCATTTAAGGTGATGAATTCTGCCTCTGGTAATTTTCTTGAGATTTGTTGATGGGTTAATTAGGGAGATCAATTAATGAATCCTTAATTACTCAGTTTATGTAATTAAGAGTAATTAAGCATATGAATGGTAGTTTAATCCCTTTTTTAAGTTAATTAATCCTTGTTTAAGTAGAGAAGAGGTTTATGAAATGGATTTGAGGAATTTTCCCTAAGCCATTCCTTAAACCTCTTTCCTTCCTTAATCTAAACTTAATTAAGGGCTAATCCCCCAATCACTTGCTTAATTACTTTGATAAAATTTTCAGAACATTCATGAACTTAATCAATTCATCTTGGGTAGGTGCTTAGGTGTTCAATAACCTAAGTAGCTTAAGGAAATCAAAATCCAACCCACATGTGTGGGAAGGGTTATGAAAGTACTTAAATTAAACCCTTTAACTTAATTAATCATTAATTGTGAGCCAATTGCATTAGGTACCTTTCTTTATTAGGATGCATTATTGATTTAAATTTCTTGTGTGATTTTATGTCATACCATTGGCTCACAATTATTTGATTAAATATGTTAAAGTGGTATAGGTAAGGGGTAATTAATACACTTAATGTACACCTTAAACCTAACCAAAGCATAAAATTGATCTAATTACCTAAAAATTGAACTTAAATAACACACATGGGGAAATGGGTTAGGACTAGCAAACTCATCTCACATTTCTTAAATTGAAATCAAACTCAAACAAAATCCAAACTCTCTTTAAAACAAATTTGATTTACTTTAAATAATCTTATTCATAGGATTGTCTTTAGGAATTAATTAGGGTGGATGAACTTACATTGCTTTCATCACTTTATTTATTTCCTAATAAGCTAAATGTGCATGCCATTTGAAAATCATGCATTCATACTTTTTGAAAATTAAATTAGAAATAAAATGTTTCCTTTATGTCAAATTGCATGTTTTGGCTAAAGTAATAATATGAAAGGCTATTATCACTATTAAATCCAAAATTATTTTTAATATTTATAAATTCAATATCAAAACTGAAAAGTGTGCTACTTATAATTATTTATAAGCTTTCATGTGAGTATAAATATAAAGATGCGCATAGTATAACTTTCCTTCCCTCTTCTTTTAACAAAGTTTTGAATAGGATTTGGTAAAGTGTATAGTTCATTTGAAAAGAACACAACACTTGATTAAATCCATTTCTATTTACTCTTATGTTATTACTTAAGAAGGACATCCACACTTACACATATGAATTGCATAAATAAATCAAACAAATAAACATAATCTTTTGCATTTTTTTCCCATTCATTTCTTTTGTACATGCATATGTATTTAAAGAAAGTGGTATATTAGTCTGGACAACCCCAGGGTTGTGAGGTTTTAAGTAACCCTAAGTAGGTCTTATACCTTACACTCCTGGTGCTAACAATAGTGTCGTACTCACTTATGCCTTTCATACATATAAATGTGCATGTGAAAAATGGATAAAAGAATCCCTCTTTTCTACTTAATGAAAATCATGCACCATGAAGTATCCAAATTTTCTTAAGGAATATCACTTAGCATTCATTATGAAAGTGTGCTAAACATACTCATTTGTTTGAATAGATATGCTTAGCATTCATCCATATGCATGTTATACATGTTGGGAAAGAAAATAAAGTGTTGTGTGTTTTGTGATATTAATTCACTTTACTTAATCTTAAAATGCCTTCCTTTTTGGATAAGTTTATTTAGAGAAATATAAACTTAGGATTAATTAAAACACATAATAAAATGTTCAGTAAATAAAAATCAAACATGAATCAACTTTAAAAATGACTTAAGGTAGGGAGGAAAGAGAAGTTCTCTTCTCTTCTCCCTCTCTTTATAACTTAGTAATTAATTGTTGGTCCATTCAAACCTAAAAAAATCATCAAATAAAATTCAACTAATAAATAAAATAACTTAAATGAAACCAGCCTCTAAGTTGAATTTTTCACATTTAGGAAATGTAAACCTTAAAGCCTAGCTAAGCATACCACACAAACCTTTTAAAATACACACATTAGACTAAGTCACCATTTCTAGCTTTAGGTTATGGTGGTGCATGGTTTGATGCTTTGCTTTTTGTTTTGTGATGAAATGTTTTAGTCTGGATGTCAAGGTTTATGTTCATAGAGTGAATGTTTGGATGATTTAGTCTAATCATTATCTTCTACAGGGGATTGTGCTTAAGGGGCGCTGTAATAAAAATATAAAATTACTTTTGCTGTGCAGGTGCTTATACCCCTAAGCATAATCCAAAATAGGCTAGGTGGACTTTGTTTCCCATGTGTGTAGTGCTAAGTCCAATTTATATATGTACATGCTTGGGATTATATGGTTTGTTTGGCTAATCTCTATTTTACAGGTGTTAGTTTAGATTTTATTTTTCCCATTTTCATGTACTTTTGTAATTAGGATTTTAGAATGATTGTTATGAGAGATTAGAATGAACATTGGTCATAAGATCTCATCTTATGTACCATATAAAGCCTTTGGAGCAACCACATTCCAACCATCCAAAAGAAAGAACTAAAAGAAGAAAGAAGAAAGAAGAAAAGAAGAAAAGAAGAAAAGAAGAAAGAAGAAATGAAGAATGAAGACCCCCATAACATGAATTCCTTGCTTAATTGTAATTAATTCATTTATAATCCAGGTTGTATAAGGGTAAAGCTTGGCTACCCAATTTATTTTCGGGTTTGTGCGGTGGACCTCTACCATAAATGGCCTATTATTATTATTTTGCGCTGGTTATGTAAATTGATTGATGTTTATTTAATTTGCGCATTAAAATGGAATCTTTTCATAGTTTATTTCTTACTTTGATGCATGACCTGGATGACGATTATAATCTTAGGAGAAAATATATCTTCTACCAAATTAATCCACTCAAAACTAAAAAATAAATAATTCATAACCTCACCTAGAGCTTAGGCTATAAATCAAGATAAAAGAATTAGCAACCCCTTAGCTGGATGTTACCTTACTTTTCTAACATCATGCATACAAAGCATATTGTTTCACTCTTGATTGGAGGGGTTCCACCTTTTCCAGAGAACTTGGCTTGATTTATGAGAGCCATGGTGGAAACACACCTCCTTATCTTGCTGATTTTGGCCCATAATCTAATTTCTCATGCATTAGGCATATGAATCCTAAAGCCTGTGTCAAATTGATTGTCCAAAATGAAAATAAAATATAACAAAATTTATATTATATTTAAGTCATTAAACTCATTCCCTACATGATCTAGTCTCTTAGGAAGTGTGTTTAAGGATTTAGTCTTATTCTAAATAAAAAAACAGCTTAGCTATCTTGCAAAAGAATTTGACTTGCCTACATGTATTTAAAATTATAGGAGGAGTTAGTTGGTGGCCACGCCTAGGCAATTTTAAGTCCAACAGTCGGGTGGTTTATCCTCTCTCATGGAGGTAAACCAAATACCCATTTTTTGCCTTAGATTTAGGTCATGCTTTTGGCCCTCGCCAAAGCTCTCTAGATTTAGGTTCAGGGGTTGCTACTTCCCTTTGCGGGTTACGAGCATACATCCTCACCTCTTAGGCATTTCCATGATCTTGTATCATGGAATTATAAGTCCTAGCATTCTAATAAAAATTCAACTCAAACAAATTAATTCAATTTCAAAAATGTAAAGCCCACCTATAGGGTAGTTTGGGGTGCTTACTAGGTTTCATAGTATCTTAAGCATCCCCTACTTGTTTTCATTTGGCTTCAATAAGAACTCCCTCCTCTTGATCGATCCCACTTGACTCTCTAAAAATAAACCAATCGATTGATAGTCCTATCTTTCAAAATCTTTGGAGACAACGATCATTTACCTTAATCGAGAGTATTCCTAAGGATGAAATTAACTATGAGAACTTGCCCATGTAGGAAACTTAATGAACTCAATTTAAAATAAACCCTACTTTACTTTTCTAAGTAAAGTAGGGAAGAATCTATGGTATATTCTGAAGACCCATAATCCTTAGGGGTCCTTATTGAGGTGATTAGGTCCATTGTAGGGTTGTGACTTCTATCTTTCAAGATAATACCCCTCTCCTCAATGTCATATATGATCACCCTAACAAGAACATCTATGGATCTACGTGGTGTCCCAAAAAGGCATATTATGTATATTTTTATTTTCATTTATCCTCTTTTCTTAAAGGAGGATAGATGAAGGAATAAATATATATAATTTTCACCACAGCCTTTCACCTACAAACTGATGGACAAACTAAAGTAGTCAATCATACTTTAGAAAATTTTCTTAGATGCTTGGTAGGTAAAAATTTAGGAAATTAAGATTTACATTTACCAATCTCAGAATTTTCTATAGTACTATTTCTAGAACTACGAAAAAATTACCATTTGAGATAGCCTATGGTCAAAACCCACTAAGACCAATAGATGTAGAAAACCTACCATCTCATGTATTTTTTGATGCAACATTCTCATTTGCTAAAGATTTTCAAAGCCTCCATGAAGATATTAGAATGAAAATTACTATAAGTAATGAAACCTATGCTTCTAAGGAAAATCATAATAATTCAGTGAAAGAATATAAAGAAGGTGATTATGTATTGATTTACGTTCGACCAGAGCATTATCAAACCACTAAATATAATAAATTACTTGCATGAACTTGTGGCCCAGTTAAAACTCTTAAGAAAATTAGAATTAATGCTTATCACCTTGATTTTCCTACTGATATGCTCATTCATCTAGTTATTAATGTTGAAGATATTCTATCATATGAAGGAATTAACAAACCTCCACTTGTTCAGTCTAACTCTTTAGCATGAGATATATCACCGTACTTACAAAATACCTCTTTCTTTGAAGTTGACTATATTATCACTGAGGAAGCACCCATTAATCTAGCTTCTAAACATCATTTTCTAGTATATTGGATGAAAAGGCCACCAACTGAAGACACATGATTGACCCATACTGATTTATATATTCTAGCTCACAATTAGTAGAAGACTTCTTAGATTTCAACTCTACAGAGCAGAGTTAAATTGAGCCCAGGGGAGTTGATATAGAACATCATGTAGATCCAAAAATTAGAGCTCAAGGGCCATTTACAAGATCTCAAGCTAAAGCCCAAGAAGATTCAAGAAAGAAGAAGGCTTAACCCATTGGCTTGCTAAGGCCCATTTTATGATTTCATCTTTTTTATTTATGTAATTTTTAATTTTCTTCTAGAAATTCCATGTTTGAAATTTTGAATTTAAAAATTCAAAGCATGACATGTGAGGTGGTTGAATCCATGCAAAATAATAGCATGTGAAATGGGTGGATGGCATAAAATAATAAGGCAACTTAATGCTTCACATTAGTGTGGCCACCCAACTCTCCATGTTTTGAATTCTTTTCTTTTGAAAGATGTTTATAAAGGATATAAATAGCCCCCCATGCTAGAATGAGAGGAGATCTTTTGTCAATTATAAATTATTTGAGATATTTATTATTGTTTGAGAGCTTGGTGGTCAAACATTGGCAATCCTTGGTGGGAGTGCTAGTTATTGAAGATATCTTCTTTCCTTACCTCCAATACCCAAGTTCTTTCAATCTCACCAAAAAATAGAATGCCCACCTCTATAATTGGCTTAGTAAAAATATTAGTAATTTGCAAAACTGTGTTAATAAAATCAATATTCACATCTCTTTTACTAACATGATTTTGAATAAAGTGACGCATAATTTTTATTTGTTTAATTCTAGAGTGTTGGATAAGATTTTTTTTGTCAAATAGATTGCACTAGTGTTATCACACTTAATAAGAATGTGAGATAGTGTAATTCCAAAATCTTCTAATTATTATTTCAACCAAAGAACCTGAGCAACATAGCTTTCAGTAGCTACATACTCAACTTCAATAGTTTAAAGAGCAACAGAGTTATGTTTTCTAGATGACCAAGATACTAAAGATGATCCTAAAAATTAACATGTTCCTGATATACTTTTCCTATCTACCTTACAATATGTGAAGTCAGCATCAAAATAAACAATCAAATCATGTGAGAGTGAATTTTTAGGATTCCACAAACCTAACCTAGAAGTGCCAATTAAATAACAAAAGACATGCTTAACAACAGTTAAATGAGATTCTTTCTGAGCAGCCTAAAAATGAGCACATAAACATATAGTAAATATAATATCAAGTTTACTAGCAGCAAGATACAAATGAGAACCAATCATATAAATGAGAACCAATCATACTTCTTAATTGTAATTGTAATTAATTCATTTATAATCCGGGTTTATTTTTCCCATCTTATTTTGCTAATATCTTTTGATCTAGGCAATAAAATCACACGATTTCAAGTGCAACATAATCGTTGAAGGAAATCCTATTATATGGCTTGATCTCACTAGAGATAATATTTTGTTTGAAAATGACCAAAGCTGAATTGCTTAAGAGAGATGATGGGGGTGTTAATGGCATTCCTTGATCTGAGCTTGATGGCAGCACGAGTCACCTCTCTTATATGTAAACAAGAAGAGAAAGAATTAGAAGAATAAGTCATCAAAAATAAGAAAATAAATAAATAAAGGAGTAAAAATAAAATAATAATTTTACCATGGAGGGCAGTAACCCTACTAAAGCGAAGGTAGAGACAGACTTTCAGGTTGCAACCCTGCAGCCCCTTAAATGCTTCCACTTTGTATACCCTCAGCTTGCTAAGCATGGTGGCCTTGCTCAATTTGTTAGGAAAGGGAATAGTCAACACCATCCACTAAGTCATACTCTTCACAAAGAAGCTACGAGCACTACTTCTGTACCTTATTCTAGAGATCAAGATTTTTTAGCAAAGTTGTTGAAAATTTCATGGTCCCATTTTAATGATTCTTTGTCATGAGTGAGTAGTAGAAGAGATTTAAGATCTATGGGATGCTTTCTTCCTTATAAATAAGATGAAAGAAGTGTTGCTCGCCACTGAGTTAAGAAGGACTTAGGTGAGCACCACTCCAAATAAGTCGAAGATGTCAATCCACTGACACGGAAGGGGAGCAGAATCCAATCCAAAAGTCACTGAGTGGAATGCATAGTTAGCACATCTTGATCAAGTTGAGATGCTAGATCCTCTTAGCTACTTTCACGGTGAAATTTGAATTCGCACTATAGTATCCGTAAAATAAGGAGGTTGCAATTGAGGAATCTAGCTCAGGAATTTTCTTGGTTTGGGAATGGTGGAAAGATGAAGCAATCTTCTTGAGCAAAGCCATACTCACTTTTTGTAAAATGTCGATCGAGATCTACTCACAAGGAAATTTTATTTGCACTACTCAAGGAGAGTAATAAAAGTCATAACTACTCTAGCTAGTGAGAATTAATAGATGTGATAAAAAAGATGTGGTAACATGAATGTCAAATCAAGTATTAAGTGAAAAAATGATTGCTCAAATCCCATGGATATCTTAAGATATAGGTACTACAGGGAAACAATTAATGCGTAATAGTAAAAATCAAATAATACTCATGAGTAAGGGAATACATAAATATTTATCTTTATTTTTAGATAAAAAAGTTCAACACATGTGCTATAACTCTACCACATTATTTTTTTAGCATTTTTATTATAGGGTTCATGTGTTAGTCCTCAGTGAGTCCACCTTTCTCGCACATATAATAATCAAATAAAAAAAATCTTACTAGCAAGGAGAAGGGAAGTACTCTGCAACTTGATGGAGTTCTATAATAACAAAATTTTAGCCCTCATGGTCATGAAGCTGCCTTAGTACTCCACCTCCAAGCACTACTGTTGCTATGCTCTAGCTCTAATTATGCTCATAGCTTACCTATGTCACACTAAGATTAGTCTAAAGATTCTCTTAGGAGGCCTACCTCGCCTAACAATATGATGACCTCAGAGGAGTCCATGAATATTCTTTATTCTTCCTCTATGTTGTTCCTCGATCATCAAGTAGACTTGCCCTTTGTAGACACCCCACTATGTCTATGAGTAGGAGAGGGAAAACAAACCATCATCTCTTTGATATTGATAAAAGTTAAGCTAGTTGTATAAACATGAGTATTAGTAAACTCCTAGAGCTAAGGAGAGCCACCAAATTCACATGTCATGCCACTAATTCATTCCACTGCAAAGCTGGAGTTGTCACTAGTCGACAAGAAATAAATTCATCAAAAACTTGGAAGGAAAATTCAATGAGGTTTTATTACAGGCCTAACCATTGGGAAGGTAAGCCATCTATTGAATAAATGGAATTCTTCTCTACTCAGGAAATTTCCTAATGCTCAGCTATGATCAAAGAAGAAAATAGAAGACTTAGATAAAAAAAAGATTCACATTACACGATAATCGAAAAATCTCACCTCAACAAAATATTCCTCCACAACCACCTTCACGATGGCCTAACCAACCAAACGTCTCACCATCACCTTCTTATGTCAAATCAATATCGCATCATTCAATTCTTCCTTTTCTTCAGATTAGTCATGGGTCACACACTCACCGCAGTAACTCATTCCTCAGATAGGCAGGTGCTAGATTCTCCTCTTGGGTCAAAGGGGTTGGATGGGGTGATGGTCGCTCCAGCTGTAGTGGTTGAAATGCTTATTGTATCGATAGCAATGGAGATGACCTCTTCTGACTTTGTCACCTTTTTTTCCTTTTTGCAAAGGCCTACCTATATAATCATAAGTTTAATGTCACCACGATGTCTCTTCACACTTATAACGATTGTGTTCTAATTTATTTTGTAGAGTCAACTCTTAAGGGGTGGAAGATTTATCAAAGTTAGTAGTTGAAGAAATGTTGTGTGCATGAAAGAAAAAAAGTCCATTTATAACCTATAAAGCATTGAAAAATCAAATTAGTCCAAAGGTGATGTGACCTCTCAATAATTGCATAAAAGTTTTCAGATCATTAAATGCTTAACAGCTAATAATCCTACTCATTCTTTTATCTTTTTTGTGAGGTACATCTATAAGGAACAGATGAATCAGGAAGCTAAATGTAGACCCAATGTAGCAGGTAGGCCCAAATGAGCCTATATGTCAAGATAAACATACTTGCATAAAGAGTACTCAATGACTAAGAATAAATATACTAACTAGAAGGAGCACCTGATAAGGGAATATAGATCTGACCCAATGAACTGAAGGATTTAGAGAGCATCGACCCAATATCAAAGAATAATCCAACTCACCAACATCCAGTGACAATGCAGATAAACCATGTGACACTCTTCAGCCTCATGCACACACTTGCAGGACACGGACTACTTGCCCTTGTTAGTCAATGGATTTGCACTCACTCACTGCCATCAACTTAGGCAGGAATTTACATATATTAAATTTGCTTCATATGTATTTTCCATGTTTGGTCACCCCTTGAAATTACAAAAGGGGGACTTCTTTCTTATAGTGTGACCTTTTTTTTGTTCTTACTCTAGACCCCCATACTTTGTACTCGCAACTTGAGTATTCTGAGCAATAGAGATGTATTTTTTTCTTGTGTTTTTCTACTATCCTATCTTCCTCTTAGCAAACTTTCAGCCTAACCCTATTTCTCAGATATCTCAGAAGGTTTTCCTCCATCCAAGGATAGTTTTGGATTCAACTCCTTAGTTTTGACTTTTAATCATAATTTGCAATAGATTATAATTTTAGCATTTTAATGGTCTATCCAAGTCTTAGTCCCTTAACCTAAGATTATTTCTTAAGTTTAGCCATAAAAATTATTGCTTAATCTTATTATCTTTAATAACGATTAGTGTAATTTTCCCTTCTCAAGCAAAATCTTATATATTTATATTTATCTTAGCCAATAAGATTATTTAGATCAAATTAGAATCAAATATTATTTGGTTAATTATATGCTTAGTACAATAAAGCTAAAAGAAAACTAAGAACCTTTAAGTGACTAATTGGACCAACCTATAGGCCATCATGTTTTAATCCTAAAGATCATAATTAATTTAAGGACCCTTTCATTTAACCTAAATTACATGACTAACTCAATTTGGAAAACACTTAATTAGGTCACCCTTAGTAGTTTGAACTGGCTTAATGGACTTTTGATGTATAAGTGGGTCAATCTATAAGCCAATTAACCATGCATTTTATCTCATGTAAGTCTAAAACATATTGGTATTAACTTGGCTAATTTAAAATAAGAGTTTAACCCATTTGAATCCAAACCCAAGCCCATTCTAAGAGCTAAGTAAACAAGCCTTATCAAAGCATTACAAATTGTTAATTGGTTTAGCATATGAACTAATGAGCTCTATTCTTATTGCAAGGTTAAACTAGCTTATTCAAGAGCATCTCACATAACTCATAATTAAAGTTCAACCTAATTGAATTGAATTTTGATTAGGTAAAACCCAACTTAAATTTAAGAAATCAAACTAATCTACCAACCATATGAAATTAAATTAAGTTAGTTTATTAGCCAATTAGATTTGGGTCCCACCTTATGTAACTCTAGCTAATTAGTAGACAATAATTTTCTTTAGTCAACCATGAGCCTTATTTATTCTATCCATAAACTACATAAGCAATTGTGAGCTTACTTAGCTAAAATTATGTTAGTCATTGATTTAATGACTTATAAGATCAAAATATGGTAAGGTAATAACTAGGTTAAACTAAGCAAACCTAAACCAAAAAATTTATTTTCCTTAGGTCCAATTGGCCAAACTAGTGTGATGTGCTTAGGATGAGCATATAACTATCCACTTAAAGATCCACATGTTTATGTAAGTTGAGTATAATGATTAAATTGAATGGTTGCACTATTCTAAATTTTTGAATTACATGATTAATGGTCCCAAGTTTGTCTCCCACCCATTTTTGTTGATTCTTATTATAGGAGTAATTCATACCATATGAGAACATTAGGGTAATGTCTTTTTAATTAAATAGGAACATAATGGTCATTATTTAAACTAACATTTTTCTTAAATCCCAATTTGATGACTTTAAGAAATACAATAAATGAACAATGAAAAGGTTAAGCTTTAACACCTAAAATGTATATCATAGTTTCTTAACTATTCCTTTAACACTTCTCTTTTGGCTTATGACCATTTAATTAGAAGATAAGAAAAGCTAAAAAGCATGAGAAGTGTGTGGAAAATTTTTATTACACAATTAAAAATTTTATTTTATGATCAAATATTGGTTAAATATGATAGATAAAATAGTAAATCACTTAGAAAGATAAAAAAATATTATTCTTTGATGAATTTGAGATAAAAGTAGCTCTCTAGAAAGTGGCCGTGCTATCAATTTTTTTGATGATTATAAAAGACTAATAGTCAAAATGTACTATTCTTTGATATATTTAAGGGGCAAGATAAACCATTTTAAAAGGGCTGAGATCTATAATGAAATCTTAATATAACTAAGATCTACAAATTATGTTTTACCTATGACAAATTGGTTGGAGAATAATATATGAACAAGGAGCTTTTATTATTTTTCCAAGGTTTGATTAGAGATGGTTGTTACCTTTCTCTTGAAAACTATTTTTTACATATAAACTACTTACTTCTCAAAGTTAGATTCAATGTAATAAAAATCATCAAATCTATTTTATTCTTAAAATGAACTACACATGTCCTTCATTATTATGTCTAACATGTGATCCAACCACCATGATATTTTGTCCAAGATGATTCCATTCTCCACCTCTCAATTTTAAACATTTGAACTACTGATTATATCCATTAATAAATAGGCATTAGGTGCAAAAAATTATGTGATAATTTAAAAACAAAACTATAAACTAAGATAAATTATCACTGTTATATCCAATCTCTAAATAAAAGATTTTTTTTTCATGATTAAATAAATATAATATGAACATTAACATGATTGGAATAAAAAACTAGTAGAAAGACAGAGAGAAACTATAGGAGAAACTCCAATCTTAATTCTCTTTTGCATGTCTTAACCCTCTTGAATTTTTGCACTTGCCTCCGTTAAGAAATCCTTGAAGAACTCCATACAAGTCTAAATAGATAAATACCTAAACATTGCCTTTAGACCCCCTAGTCATTTAGAAATTACTAAATAGAGTTGCATGATTTGCACCATGTTTGGAAAGAAATCATGGTGAAATTAGATGAATTTGATTGTCTCTTTATTAGTGCTTGAGTTGCTAAGGTCTCATTCTTTGAGGGTTAGATTATGTGGCAACTAGCACGTAGGTAATAAAATTGGCACTAGGAACTAGAATCTAGTGCTTAGGCTTTGAGCCTTTAACTATTGATTATTTTGGGGTGCATGTGCACTAGTTTAGCTGCCTATGCAAATGGGTCTTACACTATGGATCTAAGCTAGGGCTTAGGTGCCAAATTTCATTTGAATTACTTATTTTACTTTGAAAATTGCTTAGATAGTTCCTCCACTTCTTTTTCACATTAATTATTAAGCTTTTATCTGAAAAATAATGCTCACCTATAAAATTAAAATTTTATAATTAGTGTAGCAAAAATTACTTAAACTTATACAAAATTAGAAATATGTATAACTTTCTTGCATAACAAACTCCTCCACACTTATACCTTTGCACATACTTAAGCAATGCCATAATAAATTATTAATAAAAAAATTAAGTATAAAAAAATAAAGTATAAAAAAATTAAAGTATTTTAGTTAATATGTGAATATAATTATTGATTTTATTATTAATGAATATTTACATTAGATAATGAAAAATAACATATTATAATCAGATCTCTTGTGATTATGCTAATAATATGAATAACCTAGAATATTTCATCTTAAATATTTGGACCATATATAAGATCATCTTTATTAAATGCTATTTTCCTATTCTAGACAAAATTTATATAAATTTAATTTTAATTTTAGAGATAGGTTCAAAAATCAAGATTATTTGGTTATTTAAAATAACATAAAACTTGGTGTGTATACCAAAGGAATAAGATGAATAGTATTGGACCACTTGGCGAGGTAATGTCAAAAAAAATTTGAGTGTGTAGCTGAATAAACGTTCGTTCACTTCAAGTGTGGTGAGTTAAGGACTCATAACACGCAACATAGAATCAATCAATGAACGTATTCACCCATGGCTAGTGAGTAACCAAGGAAAGTGTGGATAGTCATTGATTGATGACCAGATCTCAACTTACAAGTCAAGATGGATGGAAAGTTGCCTGCGACTAGAAGTCAAGATCGCCACTAACTTAAGCAAACTCACCTCAAGTTAGGCCGAGCTCCAACTTATACATGACTTACCTTACCTTACTATGATTAGTATATGTAATATTTCCAACTTGGAAGTATAAAAAGTGGGGCAATCCTTCTCTAAGGGGACTTTGGGGCTCTTTTTTTAGGCCCATAGTCTTTGTACTCTGATTTGAGGGAAAATAAAATTTCTCTCACACTTTTTTTTATTCTTATTCATATTATTTTTTAACTCTACTTTTAGGTATCTTAGTAGGTTCTTCTTTAATCCACATATCAATTTGGATTCAACATAATTTGAAGTGCGGTGAACATGTATTGTTGGCTATATGATGCTCATGTTCAATCCTATTAATTTTGATGATAATGAACACATGTTTGGATGTTCAAATATATGTGTTAGGTGTTTGAGATATATTGATTTTAAAAATATACAAGATTTCTAATTACATATCAAATTCATCTCACAACATATAGTTGATGCAATTGAAAGTATTGAAGAATAAAGATATATTAAGATGGATAGCTTGGAGTTCAATATATAATATTTCAACTTGTATGCATTTAAAACTATCTTAGAAGTCCATTTGAGTTCATTGGCATGAATTACATAATTTAATATATTATTTTAATTTATTTTAATTTTTTATAATGAGCTTAATTAATATAAAGAAAATTTTTTAACTAATTAACATTCATTTCCATAAATTTAGAAAATTTTATATGCTTTATATTTAGTCCTATTTCAGTTGGATTACATCAAGGATCAACCTTAAGCCCTTATCTTTTTTACTTTAGTTATGGATGTTCTTACTAGGCATTTACAAGAAGATGTACCTTGGTGTATGTTTTTTGCTGATGACATTCTTTCTTGTGATAAGACTAGAGAGGAGTCCAAAAAAACTTGAATTATGGAGGCCAACTCTAGTCTAAAGGTTTTCATTTAAGTAGATCTAAAACTGAATATATGGAGTGTAATTTTAGTTGTAGAAGTTCTAGTGGTAGTGTTGTGACATTAGGTGAACAAGTCATTAATAAGAGTTAGTAGATTTTAGGCTCTATTATTCAAAATGATGGTGAAATAGATGGAGATGTTATTAGTAGAATTTAAGTTGGATGGTTGAAGTGGAGGAATGAATCTGGCCTATTATGTGATAGAAAAGTTCCACTTAAACTTAAGAGAAAATTTTATAAGATGGTGGTAAGACCGCAATGACTTATGGTATAGAATGTAATGGCCAAAAGAGAAGCATAATATTAAGTTAAGTGTTACAAAGATGAGGATGCTTAGGTGGATGAGTGGCTTTACTCTTAGAGATAGAATGCAAAATGAGTATATTAGGGAAAAGTTGGAGTAGCAGTGGTAGATAAGATTAGGGAGAGTCGCTTAGATGGTTTGGCCACATAAAGTGTCGGCCATGAAGATGATTAGGAGAGTAGATGCATTAGATTTGCCTTATGTTAAGAAAGGTAGAGGTAGACCTAAAAGAATTGGTTAAGATGTATAAAAATGATCTTAGTATACTTGATTTAAATGAGAATTTGACACATAATGGGACACAATGGAGATGAAGGATTCATGTAGCCGACCCCACCTAGTGGGATTAAGGCTTGTTGTTGTTGTTGTTGTTGTTATTGTTATATTTAGTCTTTAAAATGTCCAAATAAATTGATTACAACTAGTTTCATCTATTTAAAAGTTTATAAAATATAATTTAAAATTATAATCTAACTTAATATCTTTATGATAATAAACATTTGTATGATGACATTTAAATTATTTCATATTTTTTAAATTTGATAAAAATACATGAAAATTACTATTTCAACAAAAGTCATTATAAAATCTATATACCTATGGTAGTAGGCAGGCCCAAGTTATCTGACAAGTCTATTTATCAAGACAAGTGTACTCATAAAAGGGGTACTTGACTATCAAGAATAAGTATACTTATTAAAAGGTGTTGTGGGGAAAAATTGTGACACCACATATAGTTTTTAGAATTTCTTATTTGGATAATCAAATATGTCATTAAATAATAAACATATTATATCGAAAGATAAACATGTTATCTTATAATGGATTCAATCATTTAATAAAAGACTCTTAAGGCTAATGGGTCTTTTGTGTACTAGAGATTTTTCCCTTTAACTACGTAGAAGTAGAATGGGGTTTATTTAAACTAGGTTCATGGTTCCTTATAGAGGCAAGCTCCTATAGTTAATTACATCTTAAGACATATCTCTTCCTATGAATAAACTCGATTAAAGAAACAAGTTATTATTTCTAAGGATTTCTAAGGTATTTTTTAAAGAATTAATTTTTTGGATTTTCAATTGGGAGGTTTAAAGTGGAGAGAGTTATTTTGGAGGCCAAACGAGATGAAGTAAGAAATCCCATTGATACTGGGATGCTAAGTAGATAATTCAATTATTCTATAATTAGGCTTAAAACTTGGAATTTAATTTAGATTTTGAGTTAAAATTTTCCTAGAAGTTTAGGACTTAGATTCTAGCATCACAAGACTTCAGAAATGCTTAGGGTTGAAAACTTATTCTTGAAAAAGATGCTTCAGAACTAGTCTATAGTTGCTTCTGACACATGTTAGATGTTCGACCTAATTTCATTTTTGGAAATTATTGGCCTCTCCTCTCACTTGAAGGGAATTAACCTATCCCTGACTCTTCTAGACTTACAACCTGCCTAGAGAGGACTACTAGCTAACACCACCTAAGCACATTTTAAATTCATGATGCCAAGCTTTATGAATGCAAGATGACTAGGCTGCTATATTTTTATGAAATAAATCTATGAATTTAAACTCACTTTTTAATCTCTAAGATAATGTGGGGTATGAAATGCATCTATCTAATGCATATGTTTTTTTGATTTTGACTTGATAATAATTTTAGGCCATGGGTATGTAGGTTATGCCTACATGGTATGTAATTAAAAAGAAAGTAATGGACCAAATCAAGAAATAGAAGGCAGGCTCCCCAAGAAGGCAGCCATCCTTATAAGTTAGTTGCCCCTTATGTGCAATGGGAGAAGTTGCCCAATTTAAGGATTGGAATAATATGATTTCATGATTTTAAAGAGCTAATTAGTTTCTTATCGATTTAAAATTATTTCCTAGGGCTTCATTTATATTCAATTTTGAATTGCATTTATTATTATTATTTTTATATTTGAATTGATTAAATTTAATTGGGTAGAAAGTTTATTTTTTCTTATGTGCCTATGTCCAGGCATTCATCACAGAAAAACACAACAAAAAAAGAAATCTAGTAAGCAAGTTGATTCTATTGTACACCCAAAATAAATCAAGCTAATTTAAATTTATAAAAATAGGCCAATGTGTCTAGGTACCGTTGTACACCCTCGAAGAAAGGAAAATGGGTAGTCGAGCTTTGCCCTTATACAACCACTTAGAACTACAAGTTTATATCTATGGGTCTTCTTTCCAGGATCATCTCTTTAGGGACCTCCATTGGGCATCAGGGGACCACTACACCATCTCCTGGTAGGGTCAATTCATGCTAATCCTAAATCCCATAGGTCCTAACCTAGTTCTAAGCTCAGATTTACATTTTAAAATTCAAAAATAAATCCTAAGCTCTACAAAATAAATGTCAGCTAATACAAACAACACACAATAGTTATATTTTTCAAATCATGCGGGCTTCACATTTGTTGCATGCCATGCCCACCTATCCTATGGGCTATGTTAGGGGACTTTTTGGCACCTACAAGAAAACTAACAATTTTATAATTTTTATCTATGACAATAGTCCCTTTAAAATATCCTCTGTAGAAGATAATTTTAGTTCTAGAAATAATGTCCTACCATCCTGACTATCGATAATCAATCTTAGCGATCAAGTATAAAATAGTACACCATTAAGACATGTGAAGCACATCATATCACAACACATAAAAAGGAATCATAAAGAATCACTTAATGTCCTAACCTAAGTCTAGGGTTCTTGACCTAATGATCTAGTGTGTGAAGAAAATAGGCTTGTGTAGCAAGACTTTGCTAGGCCTTCTTAGTTCAAGTTACAATTTGGAGATTCTGAGTTTGTTTGAATTTTACCTTTGGGTGGTTTCAAATCAAATGATTTAGTGATTTTTTTCATTTTCATTTTACTTTTATTTGGTTAAAGTGATGTTTAAGTTTTCAAGAATGAAGAGTAAAATGAATCACAATTTTGGGTGGAATCTATTATATTCAACCTCCTAATTTCTAATAGAATGAAATCCTCATCCTAAGATGAAGATCCATCTTAAAGGACTAATTAAAATATTTAAGTATCTTAATTATTATTTTTGATTTCATTTAGATGGTTTGAATATGAATTTAGTTTGGATTTTGGATTGATTATTTTCTTTAGAATTTTATTTTCCATTTCATTTCTATTATTTTTTTATTTGATTGAATTATTTCATTCATAATTAAGTTTATTATTCTAATTTAAATTTGTTTAAATTCTCCCATTTTATTTGATTTATTTTATTTGGTTCATTTGATTTAATTTGTTTATTGAATTTGTTTCATTTGGTTTTGTTTGAATTAGTTCATTTGATTTACATTAATGTTTTGGATTAAGTTATGTTGATTTCATTTGATTTAGTTTAGGTTTACCTAAGGCACTTAGGTTAAGGTTTGCATTTATTGTTAGATTAGAATGAATGGAAATGTAAGGGTTCACTAAGTGCTTGCATTAATCCAATTAACTTAAGGTTTAATTACTCTTAACATGATTTATTAATTTTGTTAGTCCTTAAGTATGCAACTTATTAAGTTCTTTGACTTAAGATGTTTGAAGAACTATTCTAAGTATTTCTGACATTCATGAAGATTAATTCAAGTTATTTCAAGATTTAATGGATTTATGAATTTAATTATATCATTATTTAATATGTATTGACCTAAAGATTTGGAAATTCAAGTATTCTCAATCCAAAGATCAGTTGGATTTATAAATTTTATGGCAAGTGGGGTTCCATACCAATTTCATGTTTCCAAAGTTTCATCTTGATTAGATTCATAATTATGGTATAATTAAGGTTTAATTATCATTAAAACCCAAATTAAGCCTAATTTAAAAATTATTTAAAGATTTCATTTTTTGTTGATTACTCTATAAAAGATGTTTCCAAAGAGGTTCATTCATAAATTTTGGATATTCGGTTGATTTATTATGATTTAATTAATTTATGGTTAATTAATTAAATTATTTAATTCATTTAATAACTTAATTAAGAAATTTTGTGATTTATTAAGTTTGGATGACTTTATTAGTATTTTAATGTTCATTAGAGTTCATTAAGTTGATTTAAGGTTGTTTAAATCATTTTTTTAATTATTTCATTTTATATTTATTTATTTAATTAATATTGAGATTATGGATTTGAAATTTCATTTGTCATGAAATACATTGAAATTATTCTTGAAAATTTTTCCTTAGGTGTGCCTTAACTTTAATTTCAATTCCCTAAAGTTTCATTTCAATTGGATTAATGATTTGAGATTAATTAAGGTTTAATTGATTTCAATGAATTCCAAATTAAGGATAAAACACTCAAAATTGATTAGGGATTTTAGTTTTAATGGATTTCTCTCATCAAGATGAATCCATTGAGCCCAAATTTGCATTTTCTTAGATTTATTATTTTTCTATGAATTTTTAATTTTTTTATGATTTTTAATTAATTTTAAAGGGGGATTAGCTATTTTATAATGGATGGCTAATGTGGTACATCATGATTTGGCCACTTAGATCCTGTGTGGCATCCACATTAGTGGGACGATCCCCGACCATTCGATCAAAGATCGAACAGTCTCGATTGATCTGCGGCATCCTCAAGGGCTTATATCAAACCGTCCAACTAAATCACGGTAGTATATTCTTAATAGAAGGATCAGATGATGAAGATTAGATCCCATGATCCACCCAAAAGATGGACACTCTATCATTTTTGCCTAATTTCTAGCTATCATTGATGATTTTCATCGTGATTTTGATTGCAAATTGATCGGGGATCAATTTACAACCCACCTATACAATTTAATCCACTTGGGGATCAATTTCCTTTCAAAACTGATGGCCTAGAGAGGTGGTGGTGGAGCATACCTTATTTCCATCGATCACTGGCGGCAAGATCAACTCAATTAGCTTCTTTTTGACTAGACGAAGTTGTAAGTGAAGTTTGATGTCTTGCCTTCATGTGGATTGATCCCTAGACCAACATCAACTGAATTTTTCGATGGTCTTGATCATTTTTTGGGTTGCCCGCGGCGAGGGGTTGGGGTGACAATTTGTTTGAGGTTGCCTCGACCTCTAGAACTTATTGGAACCTTCAATTTGGTGAGAAAACCTCTCCCATGTATTTTAACATAAATAGAGCTCAATTTCTATCCATTCGACATCTTGTCGATGGTGAGAGATCGGGGGAAGGGTCCCCTCCTTCATCTCTTGCCTTGGTGGGCATTTTTAGAATGAAAATGGGGAGGAAATAGGATTTCCTCCCTCTTTCCATAATTGGCCGAGAGCTTGATTTCTTAAAATCTCGGTGACCAGAATCCGACCATCGGCGGTGATAAGGCTGGTCAAGGGGTGCATTGAAACCTTGGGCTTGTGAGCAAGATTAGATTGTCATTTGGAAGGGAGGATGGTTTCTTGCTTACTTTCTTTCTTGGCTGAGATCCTTTCTCTTGTTCTTCCTTCTTCTTTTATCTTCTTAGCACTTGGCTTCTCTTTTGGAGAAGGAGAAAGCCAATTTTGCCTTGGCTTGAGGGCTTGATTTTGTGGTCTTTTTTTATGGCAGCCATCTCCCATGCCTCTATGAGATAGAATTTTATTTTAAAAGGGTAAGGGTTAAAGAAATTAAAATAGAATATTTCTTTCTATAATCCTTATTTTTCATTGCATTAGTTTATTATTTTGGCTTAAATTTAATTAAGGTTACTTGACAACCTCCATTAAATTTTAATAAGTTCCATTAGTTTCATTTCAAATTAAATCCAATTGGTGATTAATCTTAGCATTCGAATTAGTTTCAATTTCAAATGCTTTAACCACCATTAATTGATTTTAAATTTTGATTTGGATCATCCTTAATTGTCAATTAGATGATTGATTTGGTTTTGATTTAATTAATTCATTTAAATTTGAATTAATATTAAGTTTCAATTCATTTCAACCCATTTAAGCCTAAATGGGTTAAATTTGATCCCAATTGGTTCAAATGACCAATTTGACCCAATTAGATTGGGTTTGGACTCCAATCATGTTTGATCACATATGTGAGATGATTTGGAATGATTGACTTCATTTAATTTCAATTAAATTTCAATTTGAACTCATTTGACCCAAAGTTGGCTTAATGAGTTAAGCTTAGGTTTCTTGTAGATCAAATGACCAATTTGACCAAATTAGACCCAATGATGTGCTATTATGTTTAATTATTATTTCCAAATAATTTTGAGTAATGAAATTGAGTTTGTTTAAATTTGATTTGGGTTTGAACCCAATAAGACCTATTTTGGTTCATTTAGACTAAGTGTGTTAGTTAACCCAATTAAGGTCTAATTGAATTTTAATTTCTTTAGATTTGTGATTAATTATATTTATTTGATCATTTGAAATATTTGGAATGATTTAGTTTTGTCAAATTCTTGGTGAGTTGACCCTTGACTAGGTGGGACCCACTTAAGTCAAACCTATGTCAAATAGGTTAACTAGATTTGGCATTGGTTTAAATTTGGATTTGTTCCAATTGATTTATTTGTATTTGATTTGATTTAATTCAAATTTCAAATGTGGGTTGAATCCACCTAAGCACATTAAGTACGAACAAACCCAAGGACAATTCCTTGTATAGTGTCCTAAGCATTGAATTAGGAGATTCCTATTTGAGATTAGGTCATCCTAATTTCTAATTTCAAATGATATTAACCTCATACAAAAATGAGGTCAACAAATGGACTCCCAATATGTGTAGTGGATCTGCTAGACTACATGACACATATTGGCGTTGATCGAATTGATCAACATTACAAGCATAAGCTTGGGGTTCAAATACAAAATTATGATTTTGATTACAATATATTTTTCTTTTTTGCATTCAATTTGATTATGAAAGATAGGCATATGCATTCCTATACTTGTTTCAATTTTAGTAACTCTTATGAACTTAGATTCACTAAGTTCTAAGATGAATAGGGATATTATTAGGAGCAGACCCAAAGGATGGTCTAGTCTAATGCAATCATTATGCTTAAAGAAGATGCCTTCAAGGGACTTACTCTTATCTGAGAATAGTAGTTGGAAAGGATGCCAATATGGACACTTACTCCTACTCCATACTACTTAATTTTTTTAACTAGGGAAGATACTATTATGGGATTTTCTCTTATCTAGTTAGCTATTAGGAAGGGGTCTTTGGTGACTTGATTCCAACCCAAATAGAGAAACTGGGGATAAGGGGGTTAATTAGCTTAATCCTAATCCTCAGCATTTTTTCTACTAAGTAGGAGTCACATGGACTTAATTCATGATTTGAGTAGTTTATAAGAATGGGGCCTTCAATAGCTTATTCCTATTTTTTGTTTTTAATTAGAAAAGGAGTCACATGATCTTAAATCCTATTCTAATGAAGTAAGCTAACAACAAGGGGCCTTCAATGGATTAATTCCAACTTTGATTACTTGAGAAGGAGAGGGGTCTTAATGACTTTATTAAGGTTGCCTACTGAGGGACTTATTCCTTTATGATTCGTTAATAAGAAGGGGTCTTCATGACTTCATCCAACTTGAATGACCATAATGAGGAAGAGGGGTCATAATGACTTGTTCCTAGACCTCATATTTTGGCTAATAGGAAAGGGGTCTTCATGACTTATTCATAACCTAAGCAACCTATTTGATGGGAAAGGGGTCTTCATGACTTATTCCTATTCTTGTATTTTAGAAGAATGCTTATTGGGGGACTTATTTCTGTCTAGGTAGCTGTTAGAAAGGGGCCTACAATGGATTAATCCAACCTAAATAGCTTGGGTAGAGGAAAGGGGTCTTTGATGACTTGTTTCTAAACCTCACATTTTTGTTTGGACTTAAGGATAGGGATCTTAATGACTTTAATCCTAGCCTTAGTCATTTTAAAAGGATGTCTTACTGTGGGACTTACTTCTATGTGATTAGCTATTAAGATATGGCCTTCATTAGCTTAATGCATCCTAAATAGCTAAGGAGTGGGAAGGGGTCTTCATGAATTAATCCAATCCTCAAAAGTTTGGCTAGTAGGAAAGGGGCCTTAATGACTTGTTCCTATCCAAATTAGCCTATGTGTCTTGAAAGGGGTCTTAATGACTTAATCCTATCATGTGAACAAAAGGAATGGAACCATGAAAGGATTTCTCCATAGCTATGGAAAGAAATAGTTATGCCATAAAAGGCTTACTCTAAATTTATGAGAATGGTGCACAAAAGGTTACTCCAAACTTACAAGGAAAACACGAGAAAGGTGCTACGAAGGGCTTGCTCCTATCCTATGGATAATATGAGTGAGGAAAAGGGGTCATAGTGACTCGATTCCTAATCCTCAAGTCTATTGACTAATAAGAAAAAGTCAAATGGACTTGATCTTTACCTGATTAGTCCATTTTTATGAAAGGCAATGAAAGGTTTGTTTTCATTTCTTGATTACACTAATAAATCTTATACATGAAAAAGTTTAGTGAAGAAGGTTTAAAGATTTGATGTGTATTTTGAAGGAGGATTTGGGTATATTTTGGACTAAGTGCTTTACTATGCCATAAGCATAGAAGTTCATCATTTTTCTTTCTTCTCTTTTCTCTTTTTTTGTTTATCTCAAAGTTACATATAACCATGCTAGATGTCTAATTCACTATAAGCAAGACATCATATGGCACTAGCCTAAGAATTTTACCTTTTTGAGATTGCATGTGACTTTTTAATTCTTTAGGCAGTTAGAACCTAAAGTCAATCAGTGCTTCTCAAATGAAATTTCTTTTTATTTTTATTTGGACACGTATTTCAATTTTGTTTTTTTACATGAATCAACATCTTATAAGGCCTTCTCTTAGATTTAGTAAAGATTAAAAGATTCCTTTGAAGCTTTCTAAAGTAAATGAGCATCAAGAAAACCAAACTCTTGGATTCTCATGGATACATTTTTTTTTCTTTTGTCCCTAATCAATAAGGGAATTGAAAGATTAACTTATTAGAGAAATTAAGCTTCTCCATATAAGTTTGAAATTGAATTTCATAAATTAATTTATTATTTATTAAAGGTTTTATGTAATGATATTTAATAAATGGCTTTGATTAATTTCTTGCTTGTGTATTTTTGATCCTTCTAAATTTTATTACAAGGTCCTTGAAATTACTCTAAAGGTATATTTCAAGAGTCTATACGTAGTGATATGATTATTTTTCACATCACATTGAGGTTTCTTTTATTTTCTTTTCTTCTTTTCATTTATTCATCATTTTGGCAATATTTTTAATATGGATCTCCACTTAATTGAAAGCATGATCATGACCTTTTGATCAATTGTCCCAATATTTTGAGACTGAATGATACGATTATGTAATAGAACATTCTTGTAAAGATTCTGAATGTCATACTATATGCTTTCATTTTTTTTTAGATTTTTTTGATTTGACAATTTTTAGATAAGCTATCCTTAAGGTGGATGATCTTATGCATGAAAGCCTTTTTTATTTTAAAATGAAGTATGGGTAATATGAACCCATCTTCAAGGTAAAGATTCTATCCTAGTCCCAAGATGTAGGTCACATGGATTTGATCTTTTTCTTTTTCTTTTATCATTCATTTTCATTTTTTTTGTTCTAATGATCTTAGCTAACCAAGAAGATTATTTTCTTTTATGTAATGCCATCATTTTCTAGCTTTTAGTCTAGCATATCTTACTTTTCTTTTGATTTTTGACTACAGTCGTTAAAGGACTTAGCTTATTGAAAAGGCATCAAACTTAAGTTTATAGACCACTCATGGGAAATGAAAAATATTCATCCTTCATTCTAAATTCTTTTAGAGAGAGAAAAGAAATAAAATAAAGAACAAAAATAATCCTTAACACTTCTTGTGTTGGACACCACACAGATCTACAGATGTTCTTATTAGGGTGATCAGGTACAACTTTGAGGAATGATGTACTATCTCGAGAGATAGAAATCACCATCCTATAAATGGACCTAATCACCTTAATAAGGACTCCTAAAGACTATGGGTCTTCGGACTGTACCAGAGATTCTTCCCTACTTTACTTGGAAAAGTAAAGCAAGGTTTATTTTAAATCGAGTTTGTTAAGTTCCCTATAGAGGCAAGCCCCCATAGTTAATTACATCCCAAAGAATGAGATTCCTTAAGAATACTCTCGATTAAGGTAAATGTTCATTGTATCCAAAGATTTCAAAGATAGGACTATCAATCAATTAGTTTATTTTTAGAAGATCAAGTGGGATTGATCAAGAGGAGGGAGTTCTTATCAAAACTAAAAAGAGGATAAGTAGGAGATGCTTAGGATACTAGGAAGCCTAGTAAGCATCCCAAACTATCCTATGGTTAGGCTTTATATTTTTGAAGTTGAAGTAATTTATTTATTTGAGTTGAATTATTATTAGAAATCTAAGGCTTACAATTCCATGACACAAGATTATGGAAATGCTTAAGAGGTAAGAATTTATGCTTGTAGCCCACAAAGGGAAGTAGAAACCTCGGAACCTAAATCTAGGGAGCTTTGAAAAGGCCAAAAGCATGACCTAAATCTAAGGCAAAAATGAGTATTTGGTTTACTTCTAAAAGAGAGAATAAACCACACGACTGTTGGACTTACAACCTCCTAGGGGTGGCCACCAACTAACTCATCCTATGATTTTAAATATATGTAGGCAAGTCAAATGCTTTTGTAAGATAGCTAGGCTATTATTTATTTAGAAAGAGACCAAGTCCTTAAACACACTCCTTAAGAGACTAGATCATATAGGGCATGAATAATGACTTAAATCTAATGCAAATTTTTGTTATATTTTATTTTTATTTTTGGACAATCAATTTGACACAGGCTTTAGGATTCATATGCCTAATACATGAGAAATTAGATTATGAGCCTAAATTAGTGAGAAAGGAGGTGTATTTCCACCTTGGCTCTCAAAGGAAAAGCTAAGTTCTCTAGCAAAGGTGGAAGTCCTCCATAATAAGAGTGAAACAGGATGCTTTTTTATGCATGATATGAAAACATACAACATCCAGCTAAGGGGTTGCTAAATATTTTATCTTAATTTACAACCTAGGCTTTAAGTGAGGTTATATGTTGTTTATTTTTAGTTATGAGTTATTTTAGTTAGATAAAAAATTATTTTCCTAAGAGCCTAATCGTCATCTAGGCCATACATCAAAACAAGGAAGAAACTAGGAAAATATGCCATTTTAATGCACAAGCTAAACAAACATCAAGCAATTTATAAAGCTAGCGCAAAAAAAATAAAATGCCATTTATGGTTGGGCTCCACTGCACAAACCCAAAAATAAATTGGATAGCCAAGCTCTACCCTTTTACAACCCGGATTACAAATGAATTAATTACAATAAAAAAGGAATTCATGTTATGGGGGTCTTCATTCTTCATTCTTCATTTCTTCTTTCTTCTTTTCTTATTTTCTTCTTTTCTTCCTTCTTTCTTCTTTATTCTTTTGGTTGGTTGGAATGTAGTTGCTCCAAAGGCTTCACATGGTATATAAGATAATATTATAACCAATGTTCATCATAATCCCCCATAATAATCATTCCAAATCCTAATTGTAAAATTACATGAAAATGGGAAATATAAAATCTAACTAAAATCTGCAAAACAAAGATTAACTAAACAAACCAAACAATCCCAAGCATGTATATGAATAAATTGGACATATCACCCCACACATGGGTCACCAAGTGTTGTAAAGAGAGAAAAAGAGAAGAGAACTTCTCGTTCCTCCCTATCTTAAGTGACTTCTAAAGTAGATTCATTATTAATTTTTATTTAGTGAATATTTTATTATGTGTTTTAATTAATCCTAAGTTTAGATTTTCCCAAAAAAAATCTTTTCAAAAAGAAAGGCATTTTAAGATTAAGTAAATTGATTTACTATTACAAAACACACAACACTGTATTTCTTTCCAACATGTGTAACATGCATATGAATGAATGCTAAGAATATCTATAAATGCAAATGGAAATATTTAGCATACCTTAATGATGAATGCTAAGAGAGTTTGTTAAGGAAATTTGGAATGTTTCATGTATGCATGATTTTTTTATTAAGTAAAAAGGAGGGATTCTTTTATCCATTATTCATATGCACATTTACATGTATGAAAGACATAAGTGAGTACAATGCCATTATATTCTACACCAAAGGTGTAAGGTACAAGACCTACTTAGGGCTACTTAAAAAGCCTCGTAATCTTGGGATGTCCAGACTAATCTATAACTTTTCTTAAATACGTGTGCATGTACAAAAGAAATGAATGGAAAAAGAATCATGCAAAAAAAATTATGTTTGTTTGTTTGATTGGTTGATTGTTTAATTTATATGTGCAAGTGCAAAGATCCCTCTTAAATGATAACATAGGAATGAATAGGAATGGATTTAAGAAAGTGTTGTGTTCTTTTCAAATGAACTATACACTTTGCAAATCTTATTCAAAACTATGTTAAAAGTGAAGAGAAGGAAAAGTCACATAATGCACATCTTTATATTTTACTCACATGTCATATGTAATTATAAGTAGTATACCTTTCATTTTGTAGTGTTTGATTTATAAGTTTTTGAAAATAATTTTGGATTTAGTAGTGATAATAGCCATTCATATTCTTACTTTTGCCAAAAGATGCAATTTCACATAAAGGAAATATTTCATTTTAATTTGATTTTTCAAAAGACATGAATGCATGATTTTTATATGACATACACATTCAGCATGCTAGGAAATAAATAAAGTGATCAAAGCATGTAAATTCACTCACCCTAATTAATCCCTAAAGACAATCCTATGAAATAAGATTATTTAATGTGAATCAAAATTGTTTAAAGAAATTTTTAGTTTTGTTTTAAGTTTGATTTGAATTTGGGAAATGTGAAAAGGTTTGTTGGTCCTAAGCCATTTCTCACATGTATATGTTGTTTTAGTTTAATTTTTAGAACCATTAGATTGATTTTATATCTTGTTTAGTTTAAGGTGTAAATCAAGTTAATTAATTACCCCTTACCTACACCTCTTTAACATATTTAACCAAATAATTATGAGCCAATGTATGACATAAAACCACAAGGAATTTAAATTAGTAATGCACCTAAGAAAGAAAGGGGCCTAATGCATTTGACTCACAATTAATGGTTAATTAAGCTAAATGGTCTAATTTAAGTATTTTCATAACCCTTCCCACACATATGGGTTAGATATGATTTCCTTAAGCTGCTTAGGTTATTGAACACCTAAGTATCTACCCAAGAAGGAATGATTAAGTGATTAAGTTTTTAGATTTATTTTTTATTTTGAGTTTGGGTAAATAAGCTATTTAATGAAATGGTTAAATCATTAATCAATTTGTAAATTAATTAAGTTTTCTTTCAAATGAAATAGACTTAGGGGAAAAGATTTAGAAAAGTCATCATAATATCATTCTCTAAGTCTATCCATTGTTTAAAGGTGGTTAACAAATTTAATTAAATAATTCATCATTATTTAATAGTTTAATTAATTATTTAATTGATTAAGGGAGTGATTAGGAGTGAATCAAGCAATTCTCCTAATTAAACTATTGATAAATCCCAAGAAAATTAAGAGAGGCAGAAGTCATCCCACTAAATATACTTGAGAAGTTTGGGATTAATCAATGGAATAGTTAGGAGCAATCAACATAATTACATTCCTAATAAAACCTAAATTGCTTAAAATTTACAATTCAAAATCAATTAAACTTAATTTTATAATATTCCCCTTTAAAATTTCTTCAAAATGCATTTAAGTTTGTATTTTTCTAATTTTTTTATATTTTATTATGTAATTTTGAAGTTTCTATGATTATTAGATAATTAAATTCCTAATTAGATAACTAATCCTATTGGTGCCATGTGGACCACTGACGTGGTGCGTGCTTTCCACGGAGCGCGATGAGATTTATTCTTTTAGTTATCACATCCTATGCCATGTCAGCAGTGCTTCACAATTTCTCCCTAGACCGTCCGATCAAAGATCAGACGGTCAATATTAAACCCGTAGTTCTAATAGAATTAATCACAGGATCTCACATGTTTTAATAAAGACCATCCATCCAAAACACGCAGGATGGATGGTCCATAATGCATCCCTGAGCTCGCCTACGGGAGACGGCAATCGTCCATCCCTTAAGGCTTGATCCAAGCTCGATCGAGCTCGGATTGAGCTAGATTAATCACCCACCATCTAAGAGCAAGAACAAAGACATCCAACAGTTAAGTTGTAATGGGGTGAAACTTTCTTTTATAAAGGGCCAATGAATTCTACACCTAAGCTCGGTTTTGATACATACCTCATCGGAGGCTATGGCGTGCTCCCAACCATCAAGGTAGCTTCGTCTAGTGGAGATATAGCCTTGTTAAAGCTTTGAAGGCTTGAAGTTGAGTAGATCCTTCAATTGGCCAAACTCCTCCTCCTAAGCTTGCAGCTTTGATCTAGCTCCCTCCTCCTATGCCTTGGAAGCTTGAAAAAAAGCTTTAGATGAACTTGATTGGGTCCTCTGAGGGTGCTTGCAAGAGAAATTAGATTTTGGTTGAGTGATGGATGAGTTGGAATTTTTAATGAGCTCCCTTATTTTTAGCTTGAGGAAATTCGAAAATGGAGAATTGGGAAATGCTTGAAGAAGCTTGGAGGAACTTGGCGAAGCTTGCTCTGAGTTCCCTTAGCTCAAACGAGTGTGAATGAATGCAAATGTGGCGAAATTAGGGGGAGTATATATCCCCCTACAAGGATCAATCGGTCGAGCTTGCACATGCCATTTTGATCAAATTGATCAACAAGTATTGAGTTGGTTAGGTCGTTTTGGACGCAATGTGATTTGGTTTTGGCAGAGGAGTGGAGTAGTGAAGTTCCCATGTACTCATTTGAGTGGAGGAGTGATCCCATGTGGAGAATTTCCAAGTGGAGGGTCGGTTTGGCCTTGGGTTAGGTTTGGCTGACCCAAACCCATTGGGTCATGTGCACCACACTCATTAGTGTCCACTTGGTCCACTAAGAGGGTGCCAAGTGGCCATGAAAAAGGATATGACCAATTCCAAGCAGAATTGGCCATTGGTTACCCCTTGACCTAGGGGTAAAATGGTCATTTGGCTTTGATTTTATTTTGGGCAGATTCAGAATAGTTTAAAATTTGGTTGGTCCAAATTTCAAGAAATTTGGAGTTGATTTGATGTCATTTGGCTCATGTTGACCCATTTAGGTCAAAATGTGTCAACTTGGGTCAAGTTGACCAATTGGTCAAATTGGGTCAAATCAAGGGTTGGATCAAGTTCATATGATCATTTAAAATTTTTTGGTATCATTGGTTTGGTTCAATTTGATTTGTATTTGGTTTTGGTTTATTTGATTTCATTTAGGTCAAATGGGTCAAGTTGACCAATTTGACCCATTTAACCTATTTGAGTTAGGTCATGGGTTGGTTTAGGTTTGGTTGGTCATTTGAAATGTTTTGAAAGCTTTGGTTTCAATCAATTTTGGTTTAATTTGATTTTGGCTCAAATTGACATTTTAGGTCAAGTTGGGTTCATGGTCAATTGGGCTAGGTTGGGTCTAGTTGGCCAATTGAGGCTTTGGTCAAGTTCAACAAGTGGTTTAGAATGAATTTGACCCATTGGTTGCATTGTATTTAGTTTAGATCAAGATTTGACCCATGTTGACTTTTTAGATCAAGTTGGGTCAACTTGGGTCAAGTGGCCAATTGGGCTAGGTTAGGCTCAAATGATGACTTGGTTAAATTCAAACATTGATAAAAAATTAGTTTTAATCAATGGTTTCAATCAATTTTTCCTATGATGATTTTTGGCTAGTTTGGGTTTCATTTTAGCTAAGTGTTGACTTGGTCAACTCTTAGGTTTGACTTGGTCAACTCTTAGGTTTGACTTGGTTTGACCCAATTTGAGTGATTGATCATCTCATGATGATTGTTGCTCACAATGTGAGCTTAGGTGAGCTTAGTTCAATCCAATTTGGCTCAAAAGGGCACTTTAGGTCACTTTGAGTCAAGTGAGCCTAAGTGGGTCAATTGACTTGATCAAGGCTTGAATCAAGTTTGATTGAACTTATATATGGACTTTAATTGAAATATAAATCCATTTGCAAGTGGTTTGGAGTCAAATGGGTTTTGATTCATTTGATTTCAAGTTCAAAAGGGTGAACATGAGCTTGATTTTGGTTTGATTTTTTGAATTTATTTTGGTTTGATGATTGAAGTTTGTGTTTATATTTGGTTTCATGATTGAAGGATTGATTGAATCATGAAGAAAAATCAAGGGTTTGGCTTGATTTGAGGTTGATTTGGCTAAGTTCAAGAATTTGACTTGAAAGACTTAGGTTGGATTTTGGTTGAATTTGGGTTTGAGTTTTGAATTTGGTTTTGAATATTTGAATTTATATTTCATTTATATTTGTGAATATAAATGAGGATATAAATAGGTTATGAGAAAATCTTTTGAATTTGAATTGATTTGGATTTTATTTAGGCTAAGTCCATAAGATGGAATCAAAGTGACTTAGGAAGGATTTTGAGGATTTGGAATTCAATCATCGATGTCAATCATTTGGAATTGATTCATGATTTGAGAAAATCCATTGAAATTGATTTAAAGGAATAGGCTCTCCCTCCCCTCTTTCCATATTTGGCCGAGAGCATGATTTCTTGAATTCTAAGTGACTGGAATCCGACCATTGGCAACCGTAAGGCTGGCCAAGGGGAAGATTAAATCCCCCTTAGCCTTGTGAGGAAGATTGGATGGTCACTTGGAAGGGAGGATGACTTCTTGCTTACTTTCTTTCCTTGGTCGAGCTCCATGCTCTTCTTCTTCCTTCTTCTTTTTTTCTTCTTGGCACTTGCCTTCTCCTATGGAGAATAAGAAAGCCAATTTTGGTTTGGCTTGAGGACTTGAATTTGTGGCCTTTTCTTATGGCAGCCATCTTGCATGCCTTTATGAGATAGAATTATATTATAAAAGGGTAAGGTGTTAAGGAAATTAAAATATAATTTTTCTTCCTATAATCCCTATTTTCCATTGGATTAATTTATTATTCTAGCTTAATTTAGTTTTAATTAAGGCTGTTTGACAACCTCTATTAAATTTTAATAAGTTCCATAAGTTTTAATTCAAATTGAATCCAATTGGTGATTAATCTTGGCATTTGAATTAGTTTCAATTTCAAATGCTTAACAACCAAATTGATTTTAAATTTTGATTTGGATCATCCTTAATTGTCCCTTGGATGATTGATTTGGTTTTTATTTAATTAATTCATTTAAATTTGATTTAATTTTGGATTTCATTTCATTTCAACCCATTTAATCCTAAATGGGTTAAATTTGATCCTAATTGGGTTCAAATGACCAATTTGACCCAATTGGAATGGGTTTGGACACCAATCATGTTTGATCATATATGAGATGATTTGGAGTGGTTGACTTCATTTAATTTCAATTAAATTTCAATTTGAACCCATTTGACCCAAAGTGGGCTTAATGGGTTAAGCTTGGGTTTCCTTTAGGTCAAATATCCAATTTGACCAAATTAGACCCAATGATGGGTTGAATTATGTTTAATTATCATTTCCAAATGGTTTTGAGTAATCAAATTGAGTTGATTTCAATTTGATTTGGGTTTGAATCCAATATGACCTATTTAGCTTCATTTAGACTAAGTGGGCTAATTAACCCAATTAAGGCCTAATTGAATTTGAATTTTTTTAAATTTGTGATTAATCATGTTTATGTAATCATTTGAAACATTTGGAATGATTTAGTTTAGTCAAATTCTTGGTGGGTTGACCTTTGACTAGGTGGGACCCACCTAAGTCAAACCTATGTCAAATGGGTTAAATAGATTTAGCTTTGGTTTAGTTTTGGATTTTCTCCTTTTGATTTGTTTGAATTTGATTTGATTTAATCCAAATTTGAAAATTGGATTAAATCCACCTAAGCCCATTAGGTTAGATCAAACCCAAGGAAAATTCCGTATGTCACTATGTATAGTGTCCTAAGCATTGAATTAGGAGATTCTTATTTGAGATTAGGTTGTCATAATTTTTGATTTTAGAATGATATTAACATCATCAAAAAATGAGGTCAACAGGTGTGTTTGATGAGAGAAGATCAACCTAATCCTACGAGCCAAAGACTTAGAAAATAATGACCTAGAAAATGGAGCATGAATCAACTCGCCAGTAGTAGGTGACTACTTTCCTCAACCCCATCCTTACTTGCAAGCTCATTCGATGATGAGCTACTCGCCCCCACCAACCAACATGCCAATTGTTGCTAACATGAACACTCTCCATTTGTTTGTGTAGAAGTTCACATGTACTTGATTTATCTTATATGTAGTTTCTATATATGCTCAGCCTTAGGTATTATACTATGGGGACTCCTTTTTTACAAGAGGATGTTTTGCCTCCCTCTCTAGATCCTTATTCATTGTACTTGAAGTTTAAGCAATAAAGATTATTATTTTCCTTGAACATTCATAATCTTCTATCTTCCTACATGCAATCTTTTTGTTTAATCCTATTTTTCAAGTATCTCAAAAAGTGCTTCCTCCATCCATGAATAAATTTGGATTCAACATCCCTTTAGATGTGGTGAATGTGGATGAGGAACTAGAAGCCAGAAACAAAGTGAAGCAAAACCTTTAATGTGAGATCGCTCGATGTCCTCCTCATCCATCCACCGTTGTCTCTATGCTCTGGGGATTTTTGTCTCACTTGTGGAGGTGCATTCCCATCTTGGATTTTTTACAACACTTTCATCATTTTCACTTGATTTTTGTGGGCTCGCTTAGCCTCCAGCTCCGCCATGCTCCTTTTTTTGATTATGGCTACCATTTTTGCTAATACTTAGGGAAATCCCCCTCTTATGGATGATTCATTTAGGGCTTCTAGCATTATTGGGATCTCTAGTCAAAATCATTCGAGACTTTGAAATCCTTCAAGGATGTTCTTACAGAAGGCTACTTGCTCTGGCGGGTTTCTTGATCTTATTTTGACTTCTTTCCAGGGTGTGCCCATGGTCATGTGCTCTAATCTAGTTGTGGAAAAGCTTGCTAAGCCATTTGAATTTACTTTGGTTGGTAAGTTGCCTTACAACGACCTACTCTGGATAAAATCTAATCTTTCTTTCATAGTTTGAAGTTTTCTGGGGTTTTTTTGGTTGGATTGGTTGACTCTTGTCAAGTTTTGATTCAGTTATCAAATGATTTGGATTACTCTCATATTTTTTTCACCATTCTTATTTTGTTTTCAATTGTCAGATGAGATTGCTTAAATGGATGCCGCATTTTAATATTAAGGAAGAATCCCCTATTATTCCTGTTTGGATCTCTCTCCCTAATATGCATGTACATTTCATTAATCATCAATTCCATTTTGTTGTGGGTGCTCTATTCGGTTAGCCTCTTCAAGTTGATCAGGTGATGACTTCGAATACTCGTCCCCTATTGCTCGGATTCTCAATGAGCTGGATATAACTAATAAATACCCCAAAGAAATTTGGATAGGTTCAGAAAAATATGGCTACTTGCAAAAAGTTGTGTTTGAGAATTTTCCTATCTTTTGTTTCCACTGTAAGATTCATGGACATGGTTTTTCAGATTATTTTGTGGTTCACCCACATCTTAAAAAGAAAAATCCAGTTAAGGATAATTTGGATCTTAATCCTATGTTGTCCCCAGTTAGAGCTCATAAATCTGCCCTAGAGAAGATTTCTAATCTTGAAAATGATGATTTTTTTTTTCTGGATCCACCTACTAATTTTGTTGAGATTGCTCTGCCTCCTACGACTAATCATGATTTGGATGTCAATTAAGTTGATAAGGATGATTTACCCCTTAATGCTTCTTTATGTTTGAATGCTCCTAATTTTGATAATAATATGGATAACAACTTGATGGATGATGACTCTATTTCCAATGAATCTATTCATGCTTCTATGCCAGTTTTAATTGATGAGAATGAGGTTTTGAATGTTGGTGAAAATATTGAAAGGTTTCTATTATTGATTTGGGCATTTGTGATTTAAATTATTCTAATCATTCTCATTCCTTTAATTCTAATGTTGAGCCTTACTCTAACACGACAGCTCAAATTACTACTATTTTGAAAGAGGGTGAAGCTGTTTTCAAAGATGCCTTTAATGCTCAAATTTCTCTCAATAATATTCCTAGTCAATCTCTCTCGGATGGTGATTTATTGGATAAGAATTAAAAGTTCCAAGAAGTTTTAAAAATAAAAATAAAACCCATAAAACACAACCTCATAACTTTACCAGATTGACTAGGTATAGATCTTCTTTAAAAAAAAAATAGTTTCTTTCTTAATTTGGAAAGTGAGAAGGAATGGTGCTCTCTTCGTTAGAAATATGATTAGAAATCTAGTTCATAATCATAATATCTCTTTCCTGGCTATCTTGGAACCTTTTAATTTTCCATATAATATTACTCATGTTACTAGAATGATAAGTTTTAATAACTCTTTTGCTAATTCTAGTTCTAAATTTTTGGATCTTTTGGAACAATCCTTATGTTTTGGAGATTTTGGATGATTTATCACAAGCCATAAATGTTACGATTTCTTATGATAATTTTAGTTGTTTTGGATCCTTTGTTTATGCTCTTTCCAATAGGAGTGGTAGATGTATTCTTTGGGAGAAACTTACTAGTTTTTCTTCCTCCTTTGATGCTCCTTGGTTTGTTGGTGGACATTTTAGTACTATCTCCTCCTCCTCTAAGAGACTTCTTTGTAGTGCTCCTAGCTTATTTTCTATGGCGGATTTTAATAAAATGATTTTAGAATTCCATCTTACTGACTTTGGTTTTATTGGTTCTAAGTTTACCTAGAATAATTATAGGCTTTGGCAAAGGCTTGACAGGATGCTTTTAATCATTCTTGGATTAAATTTTTCCCTATTACCTCTATGGAGCATTTAAGTAGAACTTTATCTAACCACTCTCCTTTGCTTATCAATGTTAATTTTAATGTTAATAAGTCTCTTTCTCCTATTCCTTTTCATTTTTAGAATATGTGGTGCTTGGATGATATATTCTTTAATGCTGTTTCTAGTAACTTGGAGGAACCTCTTCAGACAATTGATTCTATTTTTGGGATGAAAAGATTTTGGTTTAAATTAAAAAGATTTAAACAATGCCTTACTTTGTGGAATAAGAATTATTTTAAGAATCTCTTTGCCAATCTTAAGGAAATGGAGAATGAGGTGATTGCTTTAGAAGAATATGTTATCAATGATCCTTCTAAAACTACATTGTTGGGTAAATGCTAAGGATAGGTTAACATGTCTTCAAGACATGGAGGAGACCTATTGGAGGCAAAAAGATTTTTTTGAAACATATCTCTTATGGTGATAGAAATACTAAATATTTCCATGCCATGGTAAATAAGATAAAAGCTTTAAATCCTATTCATAAAATTAATCTTAATGATGGGGCGTGGTGTTCAGATAAGAAGGATCTTATTGATTATGTTGTCACTTACTATAGAGAGCTTCTTAATAAAAATGTGTCTTATGATGATGTTTCTTGGCCCTGTGTTATTCCTTCTCTTATTTCTGCTGAGGACAAAAACTTGCTTATTTCTTTGCCTAGTGAGAATGAATTGTTGATTTTCTCCAGAGTATGAATAAAGAATTTATGGCAGGGCCTGATGAGTATACTACCCTTTTCTTTAGAAAATATTGGAAGATCATTAAAGAGGATTTGATGAGTATACTACCCTTTCCTAAATATTTTGCTAGCACTTTTATTGTGTTGATTCCTGAAAAGAATAATCCTGAAGTTTGGAGTGATTTTCAGCCCATTAGCTTATGCTCTTTCTTTAATAAACTTATATCAAAGATTTTGGCTCAAAGACTTAGTCTTTTACTCCCTAAAATTTGTCTCCCCCAACTAAGCAGGTTTTGTTAAAGGGAGACCCATCTTTGATAATGTATTCTTAGCCTAAAAGATGATTTATGATTTGAATGCTAACGTTAGGGAAGGTAACCTACTTTTTAAGTTAGACATTGCCAAAGCCTATGATAATATTGGTTGGAATTTCCTTTATAAAATTATAGAATTATTTTGGTATTCTAATAATTTATTGCTATAATTAAGGATGGTATTGAGAATTCTTGGTTTTCCATTCTATTTAATGGTGAAGTGCATGAATTTTTTTCTTCCTCTCATGGGTTAAGATAGGGTGACCCTCTTTCTCCTGCTCTTTTCATTTTTGCTGTTGAATTTCTAGATGTCTTGAGCATTTATTTAGTAGAATGTTTTACATGTATTATATAGCAATTGGTGGGATTCCTATTTCTCATTTTAGCTTTGTTGATGATTTTATTATTTTCTATAATGCCTCAATTCATTACATTAAAAAATTAAGTAAGTTCTTAAACAAATTTGGTAAAGAGAGTGGAATGAAAATTAATTCTAATAAAAGTTGTTTTATTACTAGTTCTAGCATCTCTTTATCTGAGATTAGTAGTATTAGAAATATTAATAGCTTCTCTCATCAAAATCTCCCTATCAAATACATGGGGACTCCCTTATATAGAGGTAGGAAAAGATCCTTTTTATTTGATGAGGTAATTCAGAAATTAAATAAAAAAAATCTTCTTAGGAATTTCATTTACTCTCTTTTGGTGCTAGACTTACCTTGATCAAAAGCACCCTTTTCTCTTTGCCTATTTATCTTCTATCTACTATTGTCCCTACTTTATCTATCATTAATAGGATGAATAGGCTTGTTAACAAATTTTTTTGGGGCTATAAATCTTCATCCAATAGGATGCATTGGACTAACTAGAATAACTGTTGTGATACTAATAATGAAGGTGGCCTGAGTTGTAAAACCTTGGACGATTTTAGTACTTATTTTTCCTATAAAATGTGGTGGAACTTTAGAAAAGAAAAAGCTATTGGGCTAAGTTTATGCAAGCTAAATACTGTCAAGGAAAACATCCTCTTAATTGTTTCTTCAAATCTGGAGACTCTCCTATTTGGAGAAGGCTATGCAGTATTAAATGGAATGCTGCAAATTTAATTTTTTGGGGTATTAATTCTGGATCTTCATTTCTGTGGCAAGATAATTGGGTTGGTTAGGGATCCATTGACTCCTTTCTTAATACTCACTCTACTATTGTGCTTAAGGTTCATCAATTAGTTAATAATAATACTTAGGATGTGGCTAAATTGAAAAACCTTGTCTCTAATGAATTCATGGATAGAATTCTTAATATTTGCCTTCATCTTAATGAACCTGACCAAATCCTTCTCAAAATTTCTTCTTCTGAGATTTTATCTTTAAGGATGTGTGGCATTTTATTAGGATTAAAAACTAGAATTCTTTGGTTTTTACTAAAATTTGGAAAAATAGTATTCCCATTTCATTTTCTATTTTAGCTTGGAGAATTCTTAAGAATTATATTGTTGTGGTTACTAATCTTATGAAAAAAGGTTTTCACCTCCCCTCAAAATGTCATTGTTGCTATCACATTGAAAATGTGGATCACATTTTTGTCAATGGATCTATTGTTGCTAAAGTGTGGAACTAGTATGACGATACTTTTAATACCCTTCATTTTAATGGCTCATCATAACTTATGCAACTCCTTGAAGCATGTTTCTTTCATACTTCTAAGGGGCATGTTAAAATTTTCTTAGCCATCACTATTCTTTGGTATATTTGGATGGATAGAAATGATGTGAAGCATATAAATATCCCTATAAATCATAATCATACCATTGCTAGATCCAACTATAAAATTTTGTCCCTTTTTAAAGACAACCTTCTTAAAAGCTCCAATTTTAAAGGGTATAAGCTTGTGACCTCTAAACTTGGGATTAACCCTCCTACTTATATTGTACCATCTAATTAGAGGATTATTTTTGGGTTAAACCTAACAATGATTGCATTAAGGTTAACATTGATGGCTCTGTCTAATGGTTGTTGTGGTTGTGGAGGAATTTTAAGAGATCATGATGGTAAGGTGATTTGTGCTTTTGTTGCTCCTTTAGAGCCTTCCTCAGTTTTAGATACTGAACTTAATGCTATTCACCATGCTATCTCTATTTGTTTACAAAAAGGTTTATTTAAAATTTGGATTGAAGTTGATGCTTTCCTTCTTTTGACCTTGCTTAATTATGATTCCCACGGTAATGCTATATTGTTTTATTTGCTTAATCATACAAGAACTTTACTTTCTAAATTAGATTTCTATATTTCTCACATATATAGGGAAGACAACTCTTATGCTAGTTTTCTAGATAATTTGGGAGTTAAGTCTCCTAACTTTACATTATTTTCTAAGGAGGATCTTCCCTTCTTATTAAGGGGTCTTGTTAATCTAGATAAAACTAGTTTACCTCACCTTAGAAGCTTTTAGCTTTCTTCTTTCTCTCTTTTGTCTTTGGTCTCCCTTGTGTGGATGGTTTTTCTTGGAGCTTTTTGGTCAGGTTATTATACATGTTGGTTTGGGTCTTGTTCTTTTCCTAAACCTAAACCTATTTTTTCTCCTGGCTTAGTATGAATTCTTCTTTTTATTTGGATTTGTTCAGACTATTTTTCCTTTCTATTGTGGTCCTTGGCTTTCGGGTTTATTGATATGTTCTTCAGATGGAGGTCGAGATTATTTCAAGTTGGTGTTGTTGAGCTTTGGTTGCCCTCTAGTTTTGGTGGCTCTTTCCTCTTATTTGTCTCCTACTGTGTTTATTTTAGGTTGGCCTAGTGATTGATAGGTTTCAATGCTTACTTGGTTTCCTTTTTCCCTAGCCTTATTTTTTTCCTTGTGAGGGTTTAGTGGCTAGTGGTTGCTTGATTACATGTGGTTTGTCCAGCCTTTTGCTTTCAGTTTTGGCTATCTGGTTTCATGACTACTGGTTGAGCCTAGCCATAGGTTTTGTTCCTTCTTGGGCTGAGTTACATTCTCTGGTGATGTTACCTGCCATTTAGATTTCATTTTTCTTTTTTAGTGGTCTTTTTGAAGCTTTTTTTTGTGGTGTTAGTTGGTTGGCTAGATGGGCTATTGGCTTGTTGGTTCTTTCTATTGAGGGATGAAACTGCATGTGGTTTTAGCTATTCTTTCCCTTTAGATCTGGTCGCTTCCTCCCTATTCTTGCCTTTTTGGGTTCTAGCTGGGCTTTATTATTGTTTCTACTATTCCTGCGGCTATGGTTAGCTGGGTGGCCTTGATGGCTGGCTGCTACTTTGTTGTTGGTTGGAGGACCTACATAATTTCTATTTATTTACCTTTGGTCTATTTTTATTTTGGGTGGCTTTTTCTTGGCTGCTATCTTTTCTGGTAGGTTGCTTCAAATTTGTTGGTTTACTTAGGGAGTTTTGGTTATTCTTTTGGCTGTGGAATTGGCCTCCCTTTGGGATTTTTGCTCTCTGTTGATGGTGCTTATCCACTATATTTCCCTCCTTTATTATGGTGATTTGGTTGATGTTTCCTTATTTTTCATGATGATCCTGATTACTTATGTTAAGAGATTTTATTTGTTATTTGGTTTTAGCTTTGCTCTCTATTTTGGCTGGATGTATTTGCTAGTTAGTTGCCTATTTAATTCTGATAGATACTGGAACCTGGTTAGCTCTTAGCTATTGGCTGATTGGTTTAATCAAGGTAAGTTGGTTATGATGGCTGGGATGTTTCTCCTATTATCCTTTTGGCTGGTAGCACCATATGTGATTGTAACCCTTCTATTGAAGTTTGGATGCTCACATATCTTGTTGCCCCTTGAGATTATTGTGATTGAGCCTAAGCATTATTTAAGACTTTTATCATTTTGCTCCTTATTTGTACTTAGCTTTTCCTTATTTGTATATGCTTATCTTTGTCTTAAGTTTCCTAGGTTCATGGCAGGTTTTGGGGTTGTAGGTGGATTGTGCATCTCTGAAAAGATTTCAGGATATAGAAGGCTTTGCATGCTCTTCTTGGAATTTTGTGATGTTTCTTAGTGCGTGTTTGTCTTTCCTTTTTTGCACTAGTTTTGATGTAATAGGTAGAGGATTATCTCTCTAGGCTAATTGTATCTCTTTGAGTGGTAGTTTTGAGATTTATCCCCTTTAAAGACCTTGTATCCTTTTCTTTATGGCAATAAATTTCTCCCCTTTTGATTAAAAAAAATGCGAGATCACTCGACAAACTTGGACTAGAATATCCATCAATTTGTGACTCAATAAGATTTGTGAGATAAAGAGGATATGATCACTCACCTTGTGTAGGCAATCATCGAGATATGACACCATGAAGAACCTAGAGCAAAGGAGAATGAAGGATCCATATAATCGGCTACTTACTGAGCTCATTGTAAGAGAAGACACTCATCTAAGGTCTCTAGCTCTCATCCATCCAATATCTTAGACTTTGATGATGAATCCTATGATACAAGTAAAGAAGAGGATGTGTCAAAGAAGCATCCACAACCAACCAATGTTTCCTATGAAGATTATTGAAACTTGCCCTCCACATAGGTTTAATATCCTACATCTTGAATCATACAAAGGTCAAACAGACCATATAACATATTTTGAGTCAACCCCATCACTATTTGACTTTGATGATGTGATGAAGTGTTGACTCTTCTTAACCAATTTCAAAGGGCCAAACCTCACTAGTTCTCATGCCTTCATTTGGGGGCCATAACATTATTCATTGACCTCAGAAAGATGTTTGTCACATAATTTGCTATTATTTAAAAGCCATTGAAGAGTTTCCAAGCTCTTTTACAGTTGAGGTAGGAACCTAGCGAGTCCCTAAGGAAGTTTCATTACTCACTTCCAACATGAGTTGCTAGAAGTCAAAGAGCTAGAACCCATAATTGCTCAAGAACCATTCACTCAAGGCTTGAAGGAGGGACCTTAAGGTGCACCTTTAAGCTCCAATAACCTAAGACACGTGCCAAACTATTGAGCTGGTCAATAATTATATCAATGCTGAAGAGTACAATGAATTGGTCCAACTAGTATCACTAGATTGGAATAAAGACTCGCTAAAGAGGCCTTCAGAGTGACTATTCAGGGAAGGGTATCAAAGTTGGAGAGTAGATAAGACAAGGTGATTAGAAGTGCTAGCGTGAAATTTTAGATACCTAATAACTCATAATCTAGGAGCCGACTATGCATAACCTTCTCTAGATAATCTTTTGAGCGTGTTAATGTCCCAGTTTGTCAAGGTGATCCATAACAAAGATTATTTCAATCAACCACCACCTATGAAAGCTGATGGAGTGCATAATAGATCAAGGTATTATGCTTATCATCATGATTACAAAGGAGTGTTGCCATTTGAAGAGCTAAGTAGATAAGTTGATAAAGATGGGGAAGCTCAAAGAGTCCATTAGAAGGAAAGATAGAAAAGTCATCGAAGCTAGCAATGTGCATACAATGATGTAGTCGGGTGACAACTTTAATCACTAATTATCAAGTGGGAAGCATTTTTGTTTGGCACAAGGAATCAATCAATATTATTTTAAAATCAAATTTTTTAAGTTCAAAGTAGCAAATTTTAAACTCACATCCATAGAGGACCATATAAGGTTTCTTAAGAAATAGTAAAAAAAATTGAAGGAATAATTAATTTCCCCATTACATACGGAGAAGGTAAGAAATAATTTACGATCATGGTCAACTTCATCATGGAAGTGGCCCATGCTACTTATAATGCTATCTTTGGTTGAAATCTACTCAACACATTCAAAGTAGTGGTGTCGATGTATCATGTAGCCATCAAATTCCTTACAAGAAGAGAAGAGATTACTGTCAGAGGAAACCTTAAACAGGCATACATGTGCTATTTGAGAGCCATTGGTAGTTTGAGCAAAGAAGATGAGGTATTTTAGCTGGATATTGATTGAAGTACTTGAGGAGATATAGAAAATTCCAACCATGCAAGGGATTGGATGAATATTAAGGGTAGCTCGACATTTTTTCAGAAAAATAAAGAGGCCCTTACTCAAACTTTGATGAACAATATAGATGTATTCTCTTGGATATCAATGGAGATGTCGAACATTAACATTAATATTTCTTGTCATTGCTTGAACATTTATGTGGATGCACAACATGTCAAGTAGAAAGCAAGAAAAATAATAACTATACTCATCATGCCCATCAAGGAGGAGGTCGCTAAGCTACTCGAAGCTATTTTCAATAAAGAAGTTTGATACTTAGAATGGGTGTCCAACATAGTGATGGTACAGAAGTCAGGTAATAAATGTAGGATATTTGTAAACTTCACCAATTTAAACTTAAAATGTTGGAAGGTCAGGTACCCTCTCTCGCAAATAGATGAATTTTTTTGATTCAATGATTGTGTTCTTAATGGTGAGTTTTTTAAAAGCATTTTCAAGATATCATTGAATTCTAATGCACCTTACGAACTCTAAGAATTTTTTTTATTGTAACTTAGGGGTATATTGCTATAGGCTTATGTGTTTTGGGCTCAAAAATGCAAAGGAAACCTATCAATGATTAGTGGATTGAGTGTTCAAAGAGCAGAAGGGGAGAAATATGGATGGCCTACTAGTTAAAAGCAAGTCACCATTGCAATATTTTCATGATCTTGAAGAGACATTTGTCACTCTCAAAGGGTACAATATGCACCTTAACCTTCTGAAATGCATTTTTGATGTGGGACCAAGGAGATTTTTAGGTTTCTCATTACCCTTTAAGACATAAAGGAAAATCCAGATAGAATGAAGGCTATACTCAACATGCCCTCACTTAGAAATGTTAAAAAGGTACAACAACACATTATGCGAGTAACATAATTAAATAAGTTCATCTCAAAGGTAGGGGAGCAAAGCTCACCATTTTTTGAGGTTCTCAGGAGTGAAGAAATTTGAATAGTGTATGAAATATGAAAAAGCCTTTAATAATTTAAAGACCTTACTCGTATCTCTTTTTGGTTGGTTGACTAGAAGATTCAATGAACCTTCGCTACCATTCTACTTGAGTAAGTAATACTTCCTCACATCTCTTCCACTTTGGTGAGTGGAAGGCCATGAAGCACTTATTCTTCCACCAACTTCTATGACATTCTCTCCATGTTGTCCCATCTCCTTATGGAAACTATACATTGATGGCTCTTCTAGCGAGCTAACTACTAGTGTAGGCATAGTGCTAAAAAGTCTACTAGGGATCACAATAACATAATTAGTTAAATTTAGCTTCAAGATAACACATAATCAAGCAAAATTCAAAGCTTTACTCACCAAATTGAAATTTGTTAGGATCTTGGAGTCATACATGTTGCAACTTATTCAAACTCACAACTTGTGGTAAGATAAGTAAATGGAGAGTATGAAGTTTGAGATGAGTCCTTGATAAAATACTTGCTTAAAGTAAAATCAAAGATTGGCTAATTGGAATACTTTAGTATCAAACAAATCCCTAAGAAAAAAACCAACTTGCTAACTTATTATCCCGAGCTAGTGGAATCCAGGAGCATGCGGCCATTCAACTTGCCCAACCAAGTAATGAAGAAGAAGAGCTAATATAAGTTTATCATGAATACTCACCAAGTTGGGTTGACCCTATAAAAAATTACTACAGCCCTATAAAATTGATAAAATGACTAAGGATTTGAGGAGGTTCAAAATAAGGATAGCCCAATACGTATTGATAGGAGGTAAGTTATTTTGAAGGTCGGTGACTTTGCTCAAACTCAGATTTATAAAAAGAGCTAAATAAAAGAAGGCCATTGAGGAAAAAAATTCTGCCGAGTGTGGTAGCCACTCAAGAGGAAGGACACTCACCCATGGAATCTTGAGGTAAGGGTATTTTTAGCCCACACTCAGAAAGGATGCTGAACAGAGTTCATGAGGAGATGTATATAGTGCCAGAAATTGATAGCACTCCAGTAGCAGCCATCACAACCTTTGTAACCCATCACTAGTCATTGGCCATTTTCTTATTAGGGGATGGGTCTAATATGCCCATTGCTAGTCTCTAGCAGATAGGGAAAGTTAATCTTTATCATGATCGACAACTTTAATAAGTGAATCAAAGTAAAGCCACTCATAAAGATCACTTCTCAAATAATAAAAAACTTAATTTGGATTGACATTATTTCTAGGTATAGGTTGTCATTAGCGATCATCACTGATAATGAGCCTCAATTCACTGAGAGAGGCTTAAAAGAGTTTTGAGAGTCATAAAAAAACAAGTTGAAGTTCACACAAGGGAATCACCTATAGAGAAATAGATAAGTGGAAGTTGTTAATAAGAAGATCTTCAACTTACTCAAGAAAAAGGTTGAAGGTGCCCTAGCTAAATGGTTATACACCCTACCCATGGTACTCTTGGTGCTCAGAGCAACTCCCACTAATGAAACATGACACTAACCCTTCATTACTAGTCGAGTATGAAGTCTAAAGTTAAAGAGTCCTAGTAATGGAAAGAATATGAGATGGAGATGGTGAGTGGAATTTAGTAAACTTGAAAATTATGGGAGACATACTTGACATGCTCGAATAACTCAAAATTGAAGCATCATTGAGACAACATGAAACAAAAAGATGAATGGCCATGTACTACAACCATTATGGGAAGGAGATGCATTTCAAAAGTGGCAATCTAGTGCTAAAAAAAGTAGATCTTATTGCTCAACAGAATGTTCTAGGTAAACTCACCTATAACTAGGATGGACCTTTTATAATAAAATTGCAAGTTAGTCCCAGCACATGCCAACTATAATCTTATTCTGGTGATAATATACCAAGAACATGGAATGAAAGAGATCTGAAGAAGTTTTACTCCTAAGGGAAAGTTTCTCTAATTCGTACTCACTTCACTAGTTTTGAATATCATATATTTTTCTATTTTAAATAATAAAGTCTTATATTTTTATCCTTAAACAAGTTAACTCATAGGATAATAATAGCTACCAAAGAAACATACTCAAATGTTGAAGGTGAAACTTATCTTTAGGGAGCTATATGATGACTCAAGATGCTCAGTACGCCATTTGTGGCCCAAAAATGGTCTTACTTTGTGAGCGATGAGAGTCTAAGTAAGAGATCAGAAAAGTCAGTGCACCCTTTTGGAAAAAAAAAAGAAAAAAAGAAAAAGAAAAAAAAAAAAAACTAGAGTTGGATAAGCTACCCTTGAGTTGAATCGACTCTATAAGATATATAGTGTATGATTGAGACCCCATGAGGTTAGCAGCAAAAAGAAGACTAAGAAAACCAACACTCCATGTGGTTGGCGATTATAGTGTAATACAAACACAATGTGAGGATGGCTACTATATTCAAAAAGACTCGCTCTTCTAATAGGCTAGTTAAAAGACCAACACTGCATATGTCTAGCGACTATAGTATAAGATTGACATTCTATGAGGTTGATAACTAAACTAAAAAAGATTGACTCTTCTAGTTGGCAAACCAAAAGTCCAACACTTTGTGTGGTTGGAAACTATTGAGTAAGACGGACACCCTATGTGGTTAGTGACTAAGAAAAGGCTAATTCTCATAATTGGTATGTCAAGGTTAACCATCATAAATGGTGACTAATGCATAATGAAACTATATGGGAAAGGTACTCTCATTTGATTAATGACTTATGATATTACAAGTCACATACATAATTATTCATACAATAATAAGTGAGTACCTCCTAAAAGTGGTATATCAGACTTGCCATTCTAATGTAACTATACATGGAAGGCTCACTCATGTGATTAGTGACTCCAAATATTCTAGTTATAGGTGGAGTTAAAAAAAATTCATGCTTCAATGAACAAGTATCAATCTAATAAGTATATGTAAACTCACTATGCTCGTGCAACCATAGAGTGATGTTCTTTTTATAACTAACATCCCATAAAATTCTATGAAATAAGCTGAGTTATTCAAATATCAATAAATGATTATCATCCTAGTGGATATCCAGTGAATATTAATAAGTATATGCACACAGTAACTATGCTAAAGTGACTATTTAGGGAAGGTTCTCTCAAAATATTTTTAAGTCATGGGAAGAGTTATCCATGCATTAATAAGCATGTAACAAGTGTACGCCATCTTGAAATAATATTCGGACTACCCAAGGAAGTTTTTTTTCTATTTATGAATGGTTCAAAATATTCTAAGTTGTGAATGAGGTTATTTATGCATTGATCAGTGAGTATTAGCTCAATTAAAAAGAATTTATTCAATCAAATTCAACAAGGAAATAAATTCAATTGCTACTCACATGAGTATACTCGACTAAAAATATACTTGTATTTAATCATGATTTTTTTTCATATAAAATATTTACAATTAAGTGAGTAAGATATAGGCATTCTACTAATCAACAAAAAAATAGAGATGTTAAATATAGAAATAAAGAAAGAAAAGATATGTCCAATTGAACTACCTTCATTGAGTTTGACAGTGCAAGTACATTAGAAAAGTCCAAAGGCTTGGGATCCAAATGGCCATGTTTTACTAACTTGGTGATAACGATGTGGGTTCTATCTTTGAACTTTTGTTATAGAAGCATTTGGTACTAGTAAAAATAAAGAAACCTAGTGAACTTGGCTTCTTTCCTCTAAAACTTTTCAGTACGACTAAAGAGTTCCTTCTCCAATTCTCTTTTTCTCCATAAGGTTAGTAAGCTCCATAGTTGTTCTCTTCTTTACCTCTTTTTGCTGAGCAGCCTTAGCCTGAAGGTATTTATGCTTGGCTTCAGCAGATCTTAGCTTTTTCTTCATACTCACCACCTAAGACTTTGTAACATAGGCCTCTTCTTCTTCTTCTCTTTTTGCAAACATTCCATGTCGATTTCCATGCCATTTCTTGAGTAGTCATAATAGCAAGTGGTAGGAAAGCATTATGAAGGTCACTCAAGAGATTGCTAAAATCCTTCAAGAAGATGGAGGAGTTGAGTTTAAAGGCTTCATAGGTAGGCTCATGCAAGTTTGGAGTATAGCTATTCTCCAAGCCTTCACTTTACTCTTCCTCCTTTTAGACATACTATTCTATAGGCCACTCTGGCACACTCTTCACAAAAAAAGGTAGTTACGAACACCACTTTTATAATTTATTCTATAGACTATGAATTTTCAATCAAGTCATTAAAAATTGCATGGTTTTGTGCCAGTGGCCTTTCACTTTGTACGTTGATCGAAAGAGGCCTAGGCTCTATGGAATGCTCTCTTCTCATAAGCATAGGATGAAAGTAGTGATTCTTTCCACTAAGTTGGGAAGGATTTAGGCTGACACCACTTCAAAGAAATCAAGAATATTAATCCATTAGGTTATTTAAAAAAATTATATATATTTATTTTCAATTTTAGAGATAGGTTCAAAAATTAAGATCATTTGGTTATCTAAAATAAGGCAAGACTTGGTGTGTACACCCAAAGGAGTAAAATAAATAATGTTGGACCAAAGTGAGGTAATGTTGAACAAACTCAAGTCAATCAAAAAATAATTCATTCACCTCAAGCATGGTGAGTTAAAGACTTGAAACACATAACATAGAATCCAACAATGAACATACTCAACCATGACTGACGAGTAGCCAGAAGAAGTGTAGATAGTTATTGATCGATGACCTAACTTTAACTTATGAGTGAACATGGAAAGAAAGTTGCTCGTGACCATCTATTGAGATTTCCCCTCGCTTAAGCTTACTCACCTCAAGTCAGGGTGAGCTCTAACTTATACTCAATTTACATTATCTATGCTTACTATAAGTATAAATAATGAAGGTGGTAGGAAAGCATTATGAAGGTCACTTGAGATTATTAAAATCCTTCAAGAAGATGGAGGAGCTAAGTTTATAGGCTTCATACGTAGGCTCATGCAAGTTTGGAGTATAGCTATTCTCCAAGCCTTCACTTTACTCTTCCTTCTTTTTAGACTTACTATCCTATTGGTGACTACAAGGAGTTGAGCTTGTGACTCTCTTTTTGGACTTTTTGGGATCAGCACTAAGTCCTGCTTCCTTAGCAGCCTCAGTGAGAGACACATTGGGCTTGCTTTCCTCTTCTTCCTCATCACCGTCCTTGAGAGAGGTTGGGTCATTGCCACCGACCACTTGGTCACCTATCTTGCACTCTCCTGTCTTGAGGAATTAAAGCACATTAAGGCTAAGCTTGGGGGCAGCTAGAGTTTCTTTCATGTGAGTAAATATAATGAGAAAAAAAATAAAAGAATATAAATCACTAAAGTTATAAAATGATTAGTGAGTAGAATGTAGAGAAAGATGTTCAAGGTACAGCATGACCTCCTTTTTCTACAAACTTCGCTTATCAAGCTTGGTCTCCTTACTCGACAAGTAAGGAAGAGGGACAGTTGACACCGACCACTATAACACACTCTTCTCAAAATAGTAGTTACAAACACCACTTTTGTAATTTATTTTATAGACTATTAATTTTCAATCAAGTCATTAAAATTGCATGGTTTTGTGTTAGTGGCCTTTCACTATGAACGTTCATCGAAAGAGGCCTATGCTCTATGGAATGCTCTCTTCTCATAAGCACATGATGAAAGTAGTGGTGCTTGCCACTATGTTGGAAAGGATTTATGTTGACACCACTTCAAAGAAATCAAGAATATTAATCCATTAGGTTATTTAAAGATATATATATATATATATATATATATATATATATATATATATATATATATATATATATATATATATATATATATATATATATATATATATATATATATATATATATATATATATATATATATATATATATATTCAATAGAGATAGGCTCAAAAATAAAGATCATTTGGTTATCTAAAATAAGATAAGGCTTGGTTTGTACACCCAAAGGAGTAAAATGAATAACGCCGGACCAAAGTGAGGTAATGTTAGAACAAATTTAAGTCTATCAAAAAACAATTCTTCATTCACCTCAAGCATGGTGAGTTAAAGAATTGAAACACATAACATAGAATCAAGCAATGAACATACTCAACCATGGCTGACGTGTAGCCAGAAGAAGTGTAGATAGTTATTGATCGATGACCTAACCTTAACTGATGAGTCAACATGGGAAGAAAGTTGCTCGTGACCATCTATCAAGATTTCCACTCACTTAAGCTTACTCAACTCAAGTCAGGGTGAGCTCTAACTTATACTCAATTTACATTATCTATGCTTACTATAAGTATATTCTCCCCCACCCCCCCCCCCACCACCACCCACTTCCACCCCTACCCTTTGAAAGTATAAGAGGCGTACTCCTCTTCAATTTGGGACTTTAAGGCTCTTTTCTCTAGGCCCATAATTTTTTATACTCAGATGTAGAGAGAAATAAAATTCATTTCTTCTCTCAATGTTTTCTCTATTATTGTTCATATTATTTTCTTAACCATGTTTCCAAGTATCTCAAGAGGTTCTTGCTCAACCCACTGACATATTTGAATTCAACATGGCCTCATATCAAGACCATTTCAAAATTCCTTTCAATCACACTAACTCACAAACATTAGATGTTATGATAGACACTATTATTGATATTAGATTAGTCTACGGTAGATTTTATGATTCGTTTACTATGAGGACATTGTGGTGTGTATTGTTTAAACGAGCAACACATTTATGATATGCTTTCTAGGGTGTGTTGTGTGGGCACTAGTTATATATATATATATATATATATATATATATATATATATATATATATATATATATATATATATATATATATGTCTATAGAGGAGGGAGATGTAAATAAATATATGTAATTAGATTTTTCTATAGGTGATTTTCTAGCTCATCCCTGCCAACAACCATAATATTCAACGCATGATATATTATTCTTGTATATACTAGTATATATTTTGTAGGTTTGAGTTTGTAAATTTTTTTTATAATGCACTTTTAAGCCTAGGAAGAGTTTATGCAAAAATGAAGGTTTACGCATGAGTCTTCATGGTGTATTAAGAATGGGACCATGTACAAGCATAAGTCAAGAGTAGCTAGTTCCTGACTAATTTTTTAAAATTAAATGTTTAATTTTGTGTAGACTTATATGTGGTTGTATATATATGGAGCCTACCAATATAATGCATTATATTATAGAGCCTTCTTTCATTATTTACTCTCTCACTCTACATTTATTTAGTACATTTCCTAATTTTATTATTATATTTCATGATTGTTTGTATAGGATGCATACATAATTAGGCTCTTAGGCTAAAAATAATATTTTCTAAATTTAATAAATGATAAATTAACTTAAAATCAAGCCATAGAAAATATTAATTATTCGTAAAAGAAATTTTATTTATGGCATGGTTGGTGGACACTATTGAATGTTTAAATATATTAACAAGATGATATATTCATAAGAATGATAATGAAAAGAATATGGACAAAATTTTATTTCTTATCGGTACTCATGATAAATATTTATTCATAGGGGTTTGTTAAGCGAAGCGAAAGAAAAGCTTATGCGTTACCCAGTCTCTTAAAGAGACATACATACACTCTACTTTATTACATTCATAGACACCACTGCAAGAAACTCTCAATAGATAGAGGTGCAATTTTGATTTTAATTTAGGTTATTTATACATTTTTAAAGGAAAGGTTTATAGTTTAATATGAACAACTATAATAGAATAGTCTATATATTGAGCATTAGTTTGCTTGAAGGTGAATCACCATGAACAAGCTAGATGACAACCCAATAAAAGAGCATTTATACAATATTTATTACTAAAACCTAAACTCCACATGAGTGAAGATGCGCATAAAAAAATAGAATATGAGTGATAACTTGGCAATGAGATTATAATTATCAAGACTTAACTTAGGAACATATATGGGCAAGTTGTTTCTAACTAGAATAATAAGACTTTCCAAATTGTTATCAAAACCATGCCTCCCTAAGGTTCTATCCTAAAGATGTTAAGCATGCTATGCGAGTTGCTTGTCTTTACATGATTTATAATGCATGTTTAAGTTATCGGTGCTTAATTTTATTAATGCTCAACTTTATACCTCTTAAGAGATATAGAGGAGCACAAGGCTAAATTAACAATGGTTGGCCAAAGAGAACCTTAATTTAAACTTTTAAACCATTTTTCTATTCATTTCTAGATTTGTTAAAAGTTTATTAAAGCTAATAAAAAATTTAAATATCAATTTAAGAGCTTAACAAATGTATGTAATCCTAGAAAATGATAACACAATGAAAAAGAAAAAAAATATGACAAAAAATAAGCAACATATAGAAACAACTACTATATTGTGTTTCTTGTAAAATAATATGGGTTAACAGCTAGTGTAGTTGGGAAACTTACATATATACCTAGGTTAAAAAAAGAAAAGTAGAGTCAAGTTCTACTTGATATTAATAACTAATTCAAGTTTTAAAAATAAATACAAATTACGTTTTCCTCTACTTTTAGTTCTTCTTCTTAACTTAAATTGTATGTTCATCTATCAAGGTTGGGGATGCATCTCATATTAGGTCAAAAAACTTTTTTATATTTTATTTTTACAAATGAAAATTTTAAAAGTACTATAATGAAAGGAAAACTCTAAAAAGTGTTATTATAGCAAAATAAAATGCATAGCAAAGCCACATCATAAAGTAATCACTGATTTAATAGTATTTGACCCATGACCCACTTTAAAGTTAAAAATTAAAGTAATGGTCATACATTAAGCACTTAATATATTTATAACCTAATAACTACATAGTAATAGATCAACATAGTAAACTATCATGCACAATGAACACTAATGTCACTCTTGTAACCTCATTTTGAATAGCCAAAGGATTGCATAAGTAAAGCGACGTAGCTATAACATCTCGATACTAATGGCTATGGGGTTATAAACTATCATATCATGTAAATGTGTGTAGCTTAGTGTTTCATGAGGACACCATATATGACCATGGCTTACCAAGCTAAGTCAAATAAGCATCATCATCAAACTAAGGCTTATCAATTTATAAATATTATGTAAGAGGAAAGTGATAAGTTTTAAGTTGGTCAAACATACCAACTAGTCATATAAGGATATGTTCATGGCTAGATAACTTTATTATTAGGTGAATCCAATATATTAACTAGCTAACCATAACTTGCATTAGGTCTTGGCTCTAGTGGGATTTAGTCTAACAAAAATACTGATGACTTCATGCGTATGCATCAATATGATAGAGAGTAGTTGAAATTGTCAATTACTAATTAAGGTTTTGATAATCAAGCAAAGCATTTGTAATAAAAAAATAAAAGATTTTAGACACGTGACATAAAGGTCAAAAACATCTAGATTGCAAGGTAGTGTTAAATGGAGACCCTCCATTCAAGAAGAAATTAATATGACTGAGTATAGGTGTATACTCAAATCTTGATGGTGTTTAGTCATGGTGATTGATTAAACTTAAGAATGTCTTGGTCATATTGGTACAATAGAGTCAACTAAGAATTAACCAATAATGATATAGGCCAATTTTATTTGAAATTGATTCAAAGGGTGAGAACTTCATTATGTCTAGTAGGATTATAGGAAGTCAACAATATTAGGAATCAATTGGATCACAATGTGTATGATCAACACATAAAAAATACTCAATCATACAAGCATAACTAAAAAGATATCAAGGATGGGATTTAAAATATGTTTTCATGCAAGAAGCCATGCTTAATTCAATTGTGTTGGCTAAGTGTAAGAAAATGACCATTACTTAGTTGTTTGGAGGTTTATGCATTGATGTTGGATGCATTTATCTAAATAGATAGGTTCAAAAATCAATAAGCTATAGTATGATTTGTAGGGTATGTGTTTCCTAAATAGGCTAACATACCTATAGAAGGTGATCATCCTATTTTTTTAAAGAAGAACAACTAATAATTATAGATAAAAAGAAGATAAGAGTAAAGCACAAAGTCCAATCACTCCAAAGAGAACTAACGCTAAAAGAGAAAATTACAAAATGAAGCCAGAAGGGGATTGGATATAAAAAAATTGACACTAAAACATAAAACTTTTGATAATAATCACTATGACAACCAAAAAAGAGTTCAATTACTATATTGGTTGAGTAAACCCAAGGAAAAAAAAGGGAGTCCAACAAAATCTTGAACTTCCAGGTGATGACCTCCATTTGAATTTAATAATAGGCACAAGCTGTTTTTGGGGATTCTTTGAATTCTAGTTTTTTACACTCTTCTCAATGGTTCTCTTATTATACACTTACATATCCTATAATAATTGGAAAACTAAATATCTATAAAAATTAGTGTTCTAATAGATAATTATTACATGCAAAATTGTAAAATGTTTAAAGGACTTAGCTGATATAGTATCCCTCATGTATGTCCTATAACTTATAAGGAATTACCATTTTTTATTTTGTCCTTCAATAATATCATTGTCCTTGCCTGTCATCCTAGGGTAATAGGACTATTAGATAAATTAAATAATTAGTAAAGCAAAATGCATCTAAGAAAATAAGCAAATAGGAAGGTTTAAAATGATTTAGTTAATTAGGTGTAACTTTAAACTAAGCTATTTCAAACTCTTTATACTTGAGAAACCATTCACAAATATCATCTCATGTTGTATTAGTAGATCCTCTCATATATGTGAAACCATTCTTAGAGGATCTAATAATAGAACACATGAGACATTGTGCATAATAATTAAAAGAATGTTAAAATTAATTGTAACTAAGGAGTGAGCATATGCAAACATGTTATTTTTAATAAGGTCAATGGACTCAAGCTCAATATTCATACTCAACATAAATGCATTCTTATGTAGTATCCAATGAATATGATTCTCATATGGGTAAGAGGGGAAATAACACCTCTATAATGCTACTTGATTCAAAAGGAAAAGCATTAAGATCAATCTATTATCACTAGCCTCTTAAATAAATATATCACAATCCACACACACACACATCTTAGTTATCATTGTCCATTAAATATTAAAACATCAATAATAGACCATAGAAAATGTAATAAATTCAAATTTAAGAGCCAATAATCATTCAACAATGATAAGTGTAGCTTATTCTAGAAAGAATAATAAAAAAATATGGATTAATGATATGGAAGTATTATAAACAAGACACCAAGATATAATAACCATAAATAGTTCACAAAATGAAGAAAGAAAAGCTATAAGTTCAAATGATGTCATATAATGTAAATAAAATAAAAATATAAAACACTTATTATAATCTAAAATACATAAAATAATAAGCAAATGGATGTTAATAATAACAAATCCAATTTCTATTTCTTGCCTAAAAGCAATTTAAACTTGTCTAGAGTAAGATATGAAAACTACCAGTGAGCATCACCTAATTCCAATTGAACATCAAGTAAAGGATCACAAAATCAACATATAACTTCCACATTAAGGAACCATCACTATACATCAGTAAGAATAGATAGAAAGGAATAATAAAGAAAGCACTCATAGTAAGTAAAGTAACCAAACGCAAGAAACTATTGGTGCCAACATTAATATAAGAAAATGCCAATATCTCCTTCATCCAGAAGAAATTTAAACTTGACCAAGATAATACAAAATAACCTACCAAAGAGCATCACCCAAAATAGTTCTCACTAGCATTGTTCTCATCACAATAGTGGTGAAAAAGTTCTAGTTGTGCAAAGCCATCAATCTTAGCATAATACCATAGTTCTTAAATAATAAATAGTCTTTGAAAGCTATGAACTTTAGGGAGAATTTTTTGAAGGGCATGTAAAACCTTTTCACACAAACAACCTATATACCACTTGGCAAGAAAACCAAAAGTAATAATCATGCACATTAGCCAAATAGTAGATAAAAGTAAACTGACAAACCAACAACAAGAATTGATACATCATTTCCATACAAATAACAAAACCATATGCATAAATTGAGCAACCAAAGACAATATTTTATTCATGATCCAAAATAAAATGTTAATTCAACTTAACATAAGGCAACAGCATAATTAGCTAGGTAGAAGTTTTAGCTTACAAGTTCATCCCCATTTTTAGAAAAAGACATAAGTTGCTTTCGGATTAAATTAGAAAGCAATAATTAAGTATCTCAAAGAAGGTAAAATAAGTTAGCATTACCTAGATCCTTAGACTTAATAAGAGAAATAAGAAGAAGAGCATTAGTTTTAGTCCATATAACTTTGAAGCCTGATCCATTATAAAAATACAAGGCATAATTTGAATCCTTTAATTCACTTAAAATCATATAACAAGAAAAAAATCTAACTCATAAAAGCAATTATAACATTACCATTGTTATCCCTAATTAGCCCAGCACAATCACTTTTGTTGGACAAGATATAACAATCTGTGTTGATTATAATAGCATTCCAAGAAGGCTTTACCAAAGTAATAAACCTAGAGGGCTTATAATTATCATCTAAACACAAATTAATATCAAACAAACATGCAATTATAAAAATCAATTGAGGTTAATAATTTAGTGTTAAAGATAGCTTAAACTTTTTATGAACTCTCAAAATAATTCTAAAATGATTCACTTAAATATCATTTTGATTATAATCATTTTTCTCCATTCAAAAGAACCATAAAATATTAAAAGCTACATTGATTTTAACATGAACTTTTGCTTCTTAAAATCAGGCTCTAAGTAAACTTTGCATAGACATGCTACTATTGAAATGACAAGTATGAAATATCATCAAACCAAAGCCATATCTAGGTAGCAATAAAAGCATACATAAAAATAATGATCATTTTCTATATGATAGCAACATTGACATTTAGATGATAAAGAAAACCCTTTTTGCTACAAATTTGCATAAAAAATATGTTTTTTAAAATTCTCCAACAAATGATCGGAAAGGTCAATGATAGACTTATGCAAAAATTTAGAAAAAAAGTGAATTGTCTTGCTTAATACTATAAAAATTCCAAACAATCTTCAAAAATAATTTTTTCAGAAGAGGAAGGTTTGATAGAATATAATTAGTTGTAGTTTCATGTAATGAAATTTTAGTAATGATATCCACAAAAGACTAAGGAATAATTTCAATAATCTTAAGGTCATCAAATGATGACTATTAAAAAAATTATTAACTTTAATACCTCTAATAGAATGTGTAGAGAGAAGGGTGTCAATGTATCACTCAACAATTTTATTGCCAAAACTAATTAGAGCTTAAGCTAATTCCCCATTTAATAACCTCTTAAATTCTCATTTAATAGAGAACATTCTCATCCAAATTGGGGAGTTTTCATGTTTCTAGAATCAAATAAGCAAATGTTTTCTTTACCAATATTTAATTGCCATAATGATTGCCCACAAATTCAAACAAGAATTAAAATTTCACATCAAATTATAAGAGAAAATATGAACCAAATCCTAAGCCCTCCTTCTTTGATCACTCCACAATAGTTACTCCATAAAGCTCAATGAATCATTTTATGATTATAATAGGATCCCCTAAATAAATTAAATAATCATTCCAAATGATTCCTAACTCATAATTTAGGTTGAATAATTTGATGTAAATATATAGGAATGGAGCACAAAATAGTTTTAATAAGTGTAAGCCTACCATCAGAAACATAAGATTACAATACCAATAAAAAATGTTTCCTAATGATTATTTAGGTAAGATCATAAAAAATGTCGAAAATGTTCTTACCACTAAAAATAGGCATGCCTAAATACTTTAGAGGTAAGGATTGGGCTTTAAAAATAGTAAACTTGTTAATTCTATTAAGAAATATGGGAGTGGATATAGGTAATATAAAGCAATTTTTGGAAATATTAACCACTCTCTCTTTTAAAATTAGATATAAATTTTCTAAGTTTTTCAACATAAGGAATCATCCCATTAGAGAACATAAACAAATTGTTAGCAAAACCAAGGTGAGAGATAGAAAATCCACCAATCATTTGATAAATCATTATAGGTTATTCACTAAATAGCTAATTAAGACCATGAGAAACACATTCAACAAAAATAATACAATGACTAGGAGACATATGATCACCTCATGTGAGGAAGGAAATGACCATGTGATCTGCCATTCACCATGACCAAAAAAAGGTTGTGATCAATGCAATACTTTAACAACTTAATAAACATCCTATCAAAAATAAATAAAGCTAAAATAATTTAGAGAAAATCACAACAAAAATTATCAAAAGGCCTAAAAATGTTTAGTTTATACAATAAATTGCCACTTCTAACTTGAAAGTTCAAATTATGAATCATTTCTTGAGGTAATAAGATGTTATTAGAGATGTGTTTTCCTTTAACAAAAGATATTTGGTTAGAAGAAAATATTTTTTTTTTGAGGATAGTACACAATATTTCGGCTATATTTTAGAAATTAATTTATTAAAAAATGTATAAAGGTTGATAAGATGAAAGTCATGTCATGTTTTAGGATTGATCCGTTTAATATTTAGGGCAATAGAGGTGCTAATAAAATTTTAGGATGAGGTTTTTCTATATAAAAATCATGAACAACCTCAACAACTTCTTGAACTATAAGCTAAGCCTTTGAAAGAAATAGTCTATTTAAACTATCTGGACCCAACATTGAGTTAGAATTTCATTACTACATGGCACTTCTAAAAGAATTAAGTTATCTTCAACAAAAATGCAAGAGTTAATAAGGAAAGGTCTATAAATAAGATAAGAAGAAAATTTATTAAGAGTGTTAAAAAATGAGAAACCACTAAAACATAAATTTTATTAGCATCTTCACACCATACTAATGTAACACATCAAGGGAGGAAAAGACCCGTTACAAGGTCCCAATCCAAAAGATAAATCTTATAAAACTTATGTTATGTTTTATGTGTTGTGATATTTTATATTTGTGTCCACGTGTTATATTACGTGGTAAGTGATGTATTTAGTCATGTTTAAGTATTGTATGGGAGTTATGGCTAAAATCATTAAGTGTTTTAGTGTTAAAATATATCAACAACCTAGAACCTAGGTGTTGGTTTTCTGGTGTGGCGGCTCTACAACTGATACCTTATATAGTGGAAAAAAATAGAAAAGCTTGTCCCTAGGTGTTAGCTTGTGGCACCTAAGCACCATGAGATGACAAATTCCAAATTTATGTTAGTTTTTTAGTAGTTATCCTGAAAGGACACAACCTTTAAAGTTTGATAACCTATTCAAATATTTATTTTAGGATAATAAAGAACTTTTGGACTATTTGGGTGTAATTGAGTGAAAACTCATTGGTTGGAGCTTGGTGTCCAACCATTTGGGGTTTGGTGACTTTTTGCCACCATTCTACTTTAATGAGTAGAACTTCTTGCATCCTTTCCACTTTGGTGAGTGAAAGATCCAAAGCACTCATTCTTCCTCTCTTTGTTGTGACTCATAATGACTAACCATGTTCGGTAACAAAAAAAATGTTTAAGGAAATGAAGAAAGTGCTTGTAAGTGTTTTATATTGAAAATAAGCAAGGTTAGTTCTATATCTTGGAATTTTTAAAATTTTCTTTACATATTTTAGTAATTTCACTTGGTAAACTCAAGCTAGACTCATGTGGTAGTCAATTCTATGAGCATTTAGTTTACTTCCAAATAGATCTTCATTAAAAAGAGGCCTAGCCTTTCCCTACCTAAAACTTAAATATAAAAATTGATACTTGAGTGACCAAATGAGTATGGGAGAGTTCACAAAAACATAGACAAACTTAGGATACAAACCTTGCATAAAAATTAAACTCATATTCTTAAAGACTTTGAGATTATTTCTTTTGCATATTTACTTGATATTTTAAAGTATCTAAAAGTTAATTTATGTTTATAAAGGGATACATCATTTTAAAATTTATGCATCTTATTGTGCCAAAATACGTTTACATAATGCATATTTCAAGTTTTATTTGGAGTGACATAATTGCATTTCATTTTTTTAAATCATCCCACCCAAGTTTGCTAACATGGATCAATTATTAGACTTAACTAGGAGGGTAAATAATATCGTTAAGTGAAGAATGGAGAAACTCACTAGGGTAAAGAGATATATTATGAGATTAGCCACTTGAGTATTAACCTTGAGTATTAAGATCTAAACTCCATCAACTATCCCACATCAGAATGACCCAAAACCCATAGGAGAAAACATTGAACTCCCTAGAGAAGATTATCCTACTAAAAGGATAAAGCGAAACATCTAGAGATAAGACCATCTTAGGTTTCATAAATCCCAACATGACCCAACAAAATGAGTTAAGATAGAAGCCCCAATGTATGATGGTGTTCATGACCTGAATAAGTTTTTAGATTGGCATAATCAAATGGTCAAGTTCTTTGATTAGTATCATATGGATGACTATCAGAGAACCATATTTACAAAAATGAAATTGCTGGGCCATGCTAAAATTTACTAGAATAATATTTTTGCTATAGAAGTATGGTTCAATATAAATTTTATAACATGGGTGAAAATGAAGAGATGCTAAGAGCTAAATATTAGCCTAAAAATCATGATAAGAAGCTCCATGAATAGTTAGCTACTCTTAAATAAGTATGCATGCAAGTAGTAGAATATATGAAAACATTATGCATTGATCAAGAATTGGAAAATAGTAAATAAGTTTATCATTGGTCTAAAAAGAGATATCAAGAATGAGGTAGAGATTCATAAGCCCCAAACTTTAGAAGATTCCTTTCACTACGGCTTACTTCTAAAAAAGCATAAGAAAGTTGTATCCACATCCAAAATGAAGGCTCAAATCTCATTTAAATATTCATCCATGTCTTGACCTCAAATGTTTACTACAAAATTTAACCTTTCTACTACCAACAACCAATCCCATATGACTACCATTGAAATTATTTCTAAAAATATGAGAGAGATTGCCTACTCTAAATGTCATAAAAAAGATCATATGCAAAATCAATGTAAGACCAAAATCTTGTTCTTAGAGGAATTGAAAGATTTAAAGGAGGGGGAGGAAATAGAAGAGATACATGATGATACACCCCTATCAGACAAGGAAGTAGATCCCATTATAGATAATTCAATGTCACTTTTGAGGTGTATGACTATTTAGAGAGAAGAAAAGGGTTGGAAAGAAGAAATATAATCCCTAATGTACATATTATACAAGGAAAAGAGCCAAAAAATAGTAATAGATGAAGGTAGTGCTATGAATACAGTATCAACCCATGCTATTACTAGAACAAATCTAACAATTGAACCTCATCCAAAACTATTCCCTATCAGTTGAGTGAATCACACATTCCAACCTATCACAAATAGATGTCTAGTTCTTATTAAGATGGGTAGCTATATTGACAAAATTTTGTGTGATGTTCTTCCAATGCAAATCACATATAAACTAGTAGTTAAGAACTTGGCTTTATGATATAAATTTAATTTATTATTGTTATGAAAACACTAATGCATTCTTGTATTATGAAAATGCCATTAAACTGTTTCACGTAAAACCCAATGAAAAGTGGCAAATTACACCCCCATATAGAATTCTTCCTACACCTTCACATAAGCCCAATTCAAAACTACAACTCAAACCCAATTAGAAGAAAATTGTCAAACTCCAAATGATCATGATATCACCATTTTGCTATAAGAAGGACATTCTAATCTACATTTTGATATGTGCTAATCTTTTAAGATTGAAACCACAACCTTAGGGTTGAGACATAATTAAATAATTCACTGATCGTACGTCATATCCACTTTCATGAAGTTTCCTTTGATATTAAAAAATATCACATACCTATTATGGTATTTTATCTATTATCTGAATTCTCTAATTTGACTCTTGATGATTTTCCCATTAAATTACTATCGTTAAGAGATATACAACATGCTATAGATTTGATTCTCAATTCACGTACCTAATTTGCCACATTTTAGGATGAATCCAATCAAGAATACAACATTAAAATGTCAATTAAATGAACTTTTAAAGAAGGGTTTAATATAAGAAAGTCTTAGTCCTTGTGCAATAATAACCCTTCTAACCCTAGAAAAGATTAAACTTGGAGAATGAGTGCTGATAGTATAGCAGTAAATAAGATCATGATAAAATATAAGTTTTCCATACTTAGGCTAGATGACATGTTAGATCTTATTTATCACTCATCTTTATTCTATAAAATTAATTTGGAAAGTGTATATCACTAAATAATGATTAGACTAGTTGATTCATAGATGATAGCTTTCAAAACAATTAATGGTCTTTATGAATGGCTAGTTAAGCCATTCAAACTTTCATATGCACTCAATACATTCATGCGATTGAAGAACATGATCACAAAATATTTTATTGGCCATTTCCCTATGGTCTATTTTGATTATATCTTTATCCATAGTATGAATGAGGAATCAAATTTGCATCACTTAATGATGGTTTTAGAAAAGTTAAAAATGATGAAATTATATGTCAATCTAAAGAAGTGATCTTTATATATACCTAAAGTTATCTTTTTAGAATTCATCACATTTGTTGATGGACTAGAAGTAGGTCCTACAAAAATATAACTTGTTATAACTGGCCTACTCCAAGTTCTTTCACTATGTTTGAAGCTTCCATGGAATAAGCCACTTTTTATAGGAGGTTTATTAAGAACTTTAACATCCATGTAGCTTCTATCAATGATATTATTAGAGAGATAAATTTTCTTGGTCTATAGATGATGAGTAGGCCTTGGGACAAATCAAAATTCTTATGACTTCCTTACTTATATTAAATTTATTGATTTTAATTAAGCATTTGAAGTAACTTATGACACTTCAGGTGTTGAAATTAGTGGAGTCTTAAGTCAAGTAAATCATTATGTTACTTTCTTTAGTGAGAAGTTGATTGTTATTAAATAAAAATACTTTACTTATGATAGAGAGTTTTAAGCAATCATTCAAATTCCTAAGCACTAGCGTCATTATCTATTACACAAGGAAGTTATTCTTAATACATATCATCAATTCATCATGCCTTAAAATTCATCAACCCTCAAAAGAAATTGAATCATAGACATGCTAACTGGATTGAGTGCCTTCAAAATTTTTCTTCATACTTAAACACAAGGCTGGAGTAGAAAACAAGCTAGTAGATGCTTTATATAGGGTTTCTCTAATCATCTCATCTTTAGAATTTTAAATCCTAGACTTGATGACTCAAGGCAAGACTATAAACTTTGCTCTAATTTGAATTAAATTTATCTAGAGCACTAGTCCAAACACTTGACTTTTCATGATTCCTTTATTATCATTGATGGATATTTCTCTAAAGACAATAGATGATGTATCCCTCAAACAACGATGAGAGACTTCTTCATCACTAAACTTCATTCAAGAGGTATAGCTTGAAAATATGGTAAATCAAGAACCCAAGATCTCATTGAACATAGATTTTACTAGTCATCTCTACAAACAGATGTTGAACATGTCGTAGCCGAGTGTTACACTTATCAACAAGTTAAAACTATTAAAGTGTTACACTTATCAACAAGTTAAAACTATTAAGGAAAAAGTAAGTCATTACACATCATTACCTATTCCTTCTTGACCATAGGAAGACCTATCACTGGACTTTATGTTTGGTTTACCTAGAACACATTATGGACATGATAATATTTTCATAGTTGTAGATGGATTTTCTAAAATGACATATTTCACACCTTGTTCAAAATCAAATGATACATCTTACATAGAAAATTATTCTTTAAAGAAATTGTGAGACTACATGGGGTTTCATCCACTATAGTTTTTGATAGAAATGTTAAATTGATATCTTATTTTTGAAAAAATCTTTAGAAACTAATGGGAACTTGATTGAAATTCTCCTCTGCATTTCATCCATAAATCAATGGGGAAACAAAAGGTGAAATGATCACTATGTGTCAGGCTCAATAGGATTTGATCAATCCTTTTTTCTGTCGTTAAAGTGGAGAACTGAACCAAGAATTCTCTTTCTTCATCATCAATCGAATCACTTTCAATCAAACATCAAAAAACTTTTTGAGATGTTTAGATGGGAAGAACTAAAGAAATTGGGTTATAACTATACATACATTAGAATTTACTGACAATAATACTATTTCTCCATCAACCCTCAAATAATATTTTGAAATAGTTTATAGGTATAATCCTAAGATGCTTATTAACCTAACAAGCACACCTACTCATGTATTTTTTGATTCAACATATACATTTGTATGTGATTTTTATAGCCTTCGTGAAGACATAAAGAAATAATTTGAAGTACACAATGCTATGTATGCTAAATAATAAAACAAAAATAAATTTTTATGGAATATGAGATAGGTGATTATGTATTAGTATATATCCATCCTAAGAGATTTTCTTTCACCAAATATAAGAAGTTACAAGTAAGAACTTGTGGGTCATTTAAATTTATTAGAAACTTTGGTACTAATGCTTATATTCTTGAATTTTACTTAACATATTTATTAGTCCTATTTTTATATGGAAGATCTAACAATTTTTAAAGGAGTTACCAAACCTCTAAATTTGTAGAATGATACTTTTGTAGGAGAGATAAAAAATCATTTATGTGTATCTATCCAACCAATATTATTCAAAGTGGAAGACATCATCATAGCTGAAGCACTATTAGATGATAGCATTGATCTTAAATTCCTAATTAGGTGGAAAGATAAAGCTCCAAGTGAGGATACCTGGGTGACTTTGGATGAGCTATAGAGCTTTGCCCTAGAACTTCTTGAAGACTCCCAAAATTCTAACTCTTTGTAAAAGAGTTCTTTGGAGTTCAAGGGAATTGATGTAACACATTAAGGAAAGAAATAACCCATTATAAGGTCTCAATCCAAAAGATAGCCTATGAAACTTATGTTATGTGCTATATGTTGTGGTATTTTATATTTGTGTCTCATGTGTTGTTTAATATGGTAAGTGATGTATTTATTTGTGTTTAATTATTTTGTCAGAGTTGTGGTCAAAATCATTAAGTGTTTAGGAGTTAAAATGAATCAACATTTTGGCACCTAAGCATCAGTTTTTTAGTATTGTGGTGTAACAACCGATATGTTAAATTATGGAAAAAGTAGAAAAGTCTATGCCTAGGCACAAACCCGTGGCACCTAAGTGTCGTATAGTGATGAGTTCTAACTTTATGTCAATTTTTTATTATCCTAAAGGGACATAACCTTTGGAGTCTTATAACCTATTTAAATGTATATTATGGATTAATTAAAGGATTTTGGAGCTTACTAGAGCTCATTTGATGGTAAAAATCACTTTAAAATGGTCAAGGGATAAATTTAAAGGGAATCTTATGGCTTGATCGACACAAAATGCACATTTCTTTTAAAAAAGGACTAATATCCCTATGATTTTCTAGAGTTCACCAAATGTTATCTTATTGGAGCTCAAGATCGATGGCCTAATGAATCAGGTAGCTTCACCTTGAGGAGGCAATACCTTGTTAACAAAATCACGAGCTACATCCCCTCCAATCATCCTCTAGACCAAATGCCATCTTTAAGTTCACTTGAGTTTGTCATGAAGTTCCTTTTGGTGTTCAAATTGAGTGGTTCTTGATTCATTTTGGATCACTAGAGTGGAGGGAAGATGTGGGGAAGGTTAATTTGAGTTTGGTTAAGGGTTAAATGAGTTGGGTGTGAAGGAGGCTTGGGCTAAAGTGGAGATCAGTCTCATCGATGATGTAGTACAATAAAAGCTCTTAGAACTAGGGGGATGGAGGAAAAGGTGTATACCCTCCTATCCATGTGAACTGATTGTAGGGGATGGTTTCATCGTGGCAGTCATTTGGCCAGTGGAGGTGGCTGAAAATGGCATAGGACATATGAAGTAGAAGTCGTCTAGTGCTGGAGAAGTTTGGTGGTTTTCCATGAAGTGGACATTTTTATTGGGCTAAACCAAGGGTCAACCAAGATTAGGGAGACCTCACTTTGGTTAGTTTAGGTTTGCGGTCTTATGCTCAAAAAGTGCTCAAGGTTGTTGCCATGGCCCAAGGTGATTGGTAGACTTTCTAAATGGGGATTTTATTCTAATTGGAACCCTTGGTTCACTTGGTTTGGACTGAACTAGGTTCACTTTGGTTAGGTCCACTTGGGTAGGTCAAGGGGGACTTGAGGATGAGTCATGCAAAGTTTGGTTGGGTTTCACTCAAATTGACCCATATAGGTCAAAATAGGTTCAAATGAGTTAGGTTAGCCAATTGAACAAATTGGGTCATGAGAGCTATTGGGTTATATTCAAATGGTCATTTTGAATTTATTGGTGCAATCAATTTAAACTAATTTGAAGTGGATTTGAATTTGACCCATATGCATTATATGGGTAAAATGTTCTAAGTTGACCATTTCAATCAAATTGGCAAAATTGGGCTGGGTGAGAGGTTGAATAGCATTCAATTATTTATTTGAAAGTGATTGGGGGTTTTTATTTTAATTAATTTAGTTTATAATAGGTGTTGGTTCAAATTGGGCTAAATAGGTCAATTAGATTGGGTTGGCCAAATTAGCTTCAATTGATGGATGGAGAGTGCTCAATAATCAACTAATGAATAATTGAAAGCATTGGTTCAATTTGATTTTATTTAGACTAAGATTTGACTCAATTTGGCCCTTTAGGTCAAATTGGGCCAACTTGGGTCAAATAGCCAAATTGGCTTAATTAGGTTCAATAGGTTGCAATTGAGTGAGTTGTCATGATCAAAAAACATTTTTATAATTGATTGGATGGATTGGTTTGGTCCAGTTTGGGTTGAATCAATATTTTATTCAATTTGGATTTTTAGGCAAAATTGGGTCAAGTTGATTGGGGTCAAATTGAATAAATTGTGTGTCGGGATATGTTCAATGATGTATTTGAAGTTGATTGGCAGCTTTAATTGTAGCCAATTTGGATTGAATTGGAATTTGACTCATTTGGGCCTTTAGGTCAAATAGGCCAAGTTGGGTTAATTAGACCAATTGATCAAATTGGATTGATTGAATGTATTGGAATGTTCAATAAAGTACTTGGAATGGTCATGAGGCTTTAGATTGATTTAATTTGTCTCAAATCAGTCATAATTCAATTTTATCCTTATAAGGTTCATTTGGGTCAACTTAGGTTAAGGGTCATTTAGTGTTGTTTTGATTCAATTGGGTTACAATTAAGGTTTAATCAAGTTTAATTGAGGTTCAAATGAGCATGGGTGAGTTCAATTTTGATTAGATTGGGTTAATTTTGGATATAGCCCTTTTAAGACCAAATGGGTCCAATTAAGTCAACTTTGCCATTAGACAAAACTAAATCCTAATGGCTCAATCTAGATTTGAAACTAATTGGTTTTGGTTAAGGTTTGATTTGGAATCATTTGGCTCAGGCTTGAGGAATTTGTTTGGTATAAGTTGTTTGTTAGGTTTAGGATAGGTAATCCCTACTTAACCTAAGTCGGGGTCTAACCATAAGGTTAAACCCCCTTATGAGTTTTCTAAGCTTAGGGGTTTATGTTCACCTAGCCACTAGAAGTGTCTTAATTCTAAGAAGACCTTAGTGCCTAGATTGAATCCTATTCCTAAGGAGATGATTGACAACCCCACTCTAAAAATAAGGTGAACAAAATGACCCCAAATAGGTGTGGTGTAACTGATAAGTCATGCAACATGTATTGGCATTATAAAACATGTCCAAAAATGTAGTAAGGAAATGATGCTTACACATATCTGGGGGGTAGGTGCATTTGATGGAGACCACTGAATGAATTCATTTGGGAAATCAGAACCATCAGAATGTCAGGAATTCTAAAGTGAGTATCTGTGATACTTAAAATAAGCTGTAGATTTGGAGAGATTCATAATCAAAACTCACAAAGCCTGAATGAAGGGGTAAAACTCCTTGAAAAAAAATTGACATTTGATTTGATTGATTTATTATCATTTTGAGCATGTAGGGATATTGGTAGACTTGGTTTGATTTGTTGATAATTTGCATCATGCTAAGGGAAAAAAGTGAAATATATTAGGATTGAATAAGTTGGAATATAATATAGATTGATTCATGTCAAAGGCATAAAGAGATTCAGTTAAATTTATTTTTTGATTTGGTTTGGTTTCATTGATTAATTTTGTTCGATTCTGGTGATTTGTATTAGCTTTGATTTTAGTTTAATTTTGTTGAAAGGATGTGGACCTTATCAGTTTATGATTGGCCTTACTAAGGAGAGACTATAAGACCCTTGACCTATTTTAGATTTACTAGGCCAAAGGAATAGTTCACCGGCATGATGAGGGATCTATAGGTTGTCGATTAATTTGCGATAAGACTAGGAAGAATGCTCGAGGACTCACATCTTCCTAAGTAGAATGGGTGGCCTACTTGTTTTACTAAGGTGAATCTAACATAGGAGGTGACCACCAAGTGAGGGCTACTAGGGGCCTTATCTCAGCTTGAAGTAGTCAAGGTTAATCTTATAAATAGTTTTACTAACATTGCCCAAGAATATAGGTTGATTGTTTAGGGAAAGGAGTTATTGGTGGGGTATTATCCTAATCTTTAAGAAAGTTTATTTTGTTGGTTTACTTGTTAGTTAGTTATGAACCTTGTTGGTCTATGATGGGTTGCTCTAAAAAAGTGTTGTAGAGGTCTTGGCCTACCTAGATTTACTAGCCTTAAGGGATATCCCATGCATTCGTAGAATGAGCTATTCAACCACAAGGGTGGTTACTAGGAAAGGGGAACTGTCCAATCTGGTAGTAACCTAGATCTTATCTAAGTGGGGTCATAATGAAATTATCCAAATAGAATGCCCACTAATCCCTAAAATAAATAAATCCTATAAATATATGGTGGGCAATCCAGGAAGAAAGTGTGGGGACTCACATATACTTAAATGGCGTTATCCACCAAGTGTGTTACTGATAGCAAAGCAAAAACTAGCCAACTTAAGATGCCCATCGATTCATGATGATTAGTCTATCATTGAGGACTCACATCTTCTTAAGAAGAACTAATCATCAAAATAGTCTATCATGCACTACATAATTACTATTAGACCTAGGGTGACTACCAAGTGGGAAGTCACAAGGATGACTAGTCCCAAGCTTAAAGTAGTCAAGATGAAGAGGAGTCATTGGGAGTCTTACCCTAATCCTTGAATATATATTCAAACTTAGTTAATAATATAGGGAGTGGCTCAAGAAGAATGCTTAGGGACTCACATCCTCTAAAGTTCCCTCATCAGGGTAGCCTATTGGCCGCATACTGGGGTATACCCAACAAACAAAATACCCATCAATTTGTTGTGATTAAGCCGGGAAGAAAGCATAGTGATTCACATATTCTTGAGCAGGAATAACCATCGGGGGGATCCACTAACTAAGTAGTAAATCAAACACGACCTAGAGAAACTACTAAGTGGGGGATGCTGAGGGTCTTATCTGAACTTGAAGTAGCTCGTAGTAATGTATTTGTGCTTGTGTTTATGTGAACTGGAAATAAGATGTCACTCGAGTTCTATTACACCTATTCTAATCACACTAAGAATGAAGCTTAGAAAGGACTCCAACATTTAAATTTACAAGAAATAATTTTAAGATAGAGAAATAATTTAATAAATAGAAAATGTGTTTTATTAATAAATTTTTGAGTGAAACATGAACATGCATAGTATTTATTTAGGTAAAGCCCATGAATTGGGAGCTTTGGTCATTCACCTTTATGATTGATGAGTTGGTATGATCCACCTTAGTAGGCCTTAGTAGAGTATCTCTAATATATATTATATCATCTAGTGAAGTTGATGATCTTTATACTCTAGAATGTGGTACCATTATTGATATAGTTTCTAAACAATTAGAGAAAATGGTGGGCTTTAACCTCTCTCAGTGGAATTTCCATTGCCCATTTGTAGAAGTATTCTATAGTAGCTAGAATGAATTAGTGGCCCTTAAATAAAGAAGGGTCAATCGAAACCACTATGTCAGTACCCTAGCACTAAAATGGTTAGGAGGCTATAGTCAAATGCAGAATGTTGGGTGACTCATGTAGTACTACTCCATGCACCTAACAATGATGATAGTGGTGTGCCACATCTATGTAATCTGTGATCACCATCGGCCAATAGTATCCAAGTATTTTAATTTTGGCTTTCATCTTTGGACTAGATTGTTGGGCTCCACATAATCTTGAATGTACTTTGATCATAATTTTTGGGATTTGTGTTATCCTAAACAACATAACCACATGTGATCAAATGACCATCCATGTAGAGCGACATCAATATGAGCATAGGATAATGCTCTTTGCTTAATTTGACAGGCTTATAATTTTTCTTGAGGTAGTTTTCCTTTATTCAAATAATCAATGAAGCCTCCAATCTAACTCTCATCTTTTTTAGGATGGAAACAACCTCTTAAGAGTTTGTTTATTGATGAGTTTAGCATCAATTAGATAGAAGATCTGGAAGTTTCGTACATTTACTAACATGAACTCATGATCCGGCTAGACCATCTCCTTAATGAGCTTATCTAAAGTATCAGCTATAACATTCTTTCTTTGGGGAATCCTATAAATAGTAACCTTTAGAATCTAGGGCAATAAGTCCATGGTGTACTTATGGTAGTGATGGAATTTGAGTTTGTGATCTTTGCAAGATTTGACGATTTGATTGACCAGTAATTGTGAATCCCCAAAGATATATGTCTTAAATGTCTAGACTGGTGGCTAACTCCAAATCAATGATCAGAGCTTCATATTAAGCTTCATTGTTTGTGCAGAGCTCTAATATATGGTATAAGAATCGTAATATACCATGGTCTATGGTCAAGGACACAATCCATATCCCTGCTTTGCTTTAGAGAATGGACTATGGTTCTTCTCCTCTTTGAGAAAAAGATGCACCATCAAAATACATTTTGATCTGTGGTTACTTACATCACGTAAACCTATGATTTGTTCATTAGGAAGGTCATCATTTTGGGGAGAGTTAGCAGGAAGGGGATGCATTACGAAGAAGTCAGAAAGCACTTACCCTTTTATGAGGGGTAGGAATGTGACATTGAACTACCATAAAATCATGGATCATTAAGCCAACCATCCAGATAGTGTTGGCCATGTCATGAGATATTGTAGTGGATTGACTCTAGAAATCAAGTTAACTTTGTGATAGAGCATGTAGTGTCATAGCTTATCAATGCTTCTCAATGGGTGGATAGTTTCCCTTTCTAAGAATTAGACAACAACTTAGATAGTAGAGTGCATTCTCCTTCTCTTCATCATTGGCTTGAGCCAACAAAGAGCTAAGGGAGCCATCTAATACTATTGTGTAGAGTATAAGGCATTTGCCTTGGAAAAGGGTGGCCAAAACTGGTTGTGTCATGAGGTACTACTTGATGCTCTCGAATGTGTGTTGGTATTTTTCATCCCACATGAATTTTGCATCCTTCTTAGTTAGTGCTACAAATGTTTGATATATACTAGATCGGTTGGATATAAAGAATCTTAAATATACTAACCTTCATTGGAATGATCTGAGTTGGGTTAAGCTTTTATGCCATAGCTCGCCAAAGTTTTTTAGAAAAACTTGCCCACATAGAGGATGGGCCATAAATTGTCAAAAAAGTAAGTTGACCCTATTGTCTATTAATTAGAAACACATTCAGAATAAGATTTATTTCATACATGAAACACATGAGATTTGAAGAAGTTTTACCCTTAAGATAATATCTATCCTTGAACTCATTTTAATTTATTGTTCCTTTTAAATATGAATCATTCATCAAAGTGAGTGCATATGATTGAAAAAAAATTAATAAAATGTTATTATTTTTACTTAATGATACATTGTTACTTTTAAATGCTCAAAACTCAAAAGAATGCTAATTCAAGATACTAACTACAATTGCCCAATGACTTGGTGAATTACTTAAAGATTCAAGATACAAATTAAGTAATAATAATCTGAGTCAACACTCAGGGACTTGTGTGTTGACAGTTGCTTAGTGGTCCACTTTTGGCCCAAGTAATAAACTTCATTCAGTGAGTCTAATTTGGCCCATAGAAAAATTTTGAAAAACTTGGTGAGCCAATTTTGGCCCTTGTATGCAAAGGTCGACTCAATAGTTTAATAAAAATATAATTTAATCATAAATAGTCACCCCTCTTTAAATGTTGCATGAAATTTTTAAGGGAACAAGAATAAAAAGATCAACACTTTATGTGGTTGGTGACTCAAGTGTAAGATCATGATGTTGGCAACTTCAATTAAAATGACTAACAAACCATGCAGTTGCAACTCAAGTGTAAGACCAACACTCTGTGTGGTTGACGATTATCAATAAATTGTCCACACTCTATGTGGTTGGAAAACACTATATTCCCGTAATATTATGAAGCAGTTACATAAAATAGTTATTTAATAGTATATTCAAAAATAGTTTGCAAGAACATCTAGTCAATATTTTATTTTGGTGAGTACATTTACATGACTCTTACTTCTTCAAATAAATTTTTTTCTAGCAAGTATAGAAAGCAAGTTTTTTCAATTCAATGAGAAATTAAGCAACTATATTTTTTCATTGAGTATATTAATTTGGGTTGCGAGTACATTCATAAAGTGAATACATTCATAAGCATAGTAAAGAAAAAAAATGCAATTTAAAGAAAATTTTACTTTCATTAATAAAAATTTTAGTATAAAGGTGGGTAGCAAGTAAATAAATTTTAATATATAGTTACTCTTCTACTTGTATGCAAATAAATTACAAGTAAAAAAGAGAGAAAGCTAGCTAGTGCTTCCTTCCTCATCACTCACCTCAGAGTCCAATTTAGAAAATGTGAGCACATTATCAAAATCCAGGAACTTGGCATCTGGCTGATTGTGTTTCACCAACTTAGTGATAATGAACTTAGCATCTTCCTTGAACGCCTATTTTAACAAGCACTTGTAATAGTTAGAATTAGAAAGCTAAATAATTTGGCTTTTTTTCTTTTGAATTTTTTGATGCGATAAGAAAGTCCCACCTCTAGCTCTTTATTCATCTTAGAAAGGTAAGTTGGCTTTAAAACTACTCGCTTTTTCTCTTCTTCATGTTGCTCTTTTATTTTGAACATGTAATTCCTATTGAGTTCATAAGTACTGCCATGCCATCATTTGGGAAATCATTATAGCGTAGGGTAGAAACCTCTTAGGAAACCTTTCAAGAAGCATGTCCACCTCATTAGAAAAAACTTTTTGCCCTAACTTAAAGGCTTCACTCATTAGATTAACCAGGCTAGGAGTATAATTATTTTCAAGATGAAAAAAGTTAAGCTCATTTGTTGGATACTTTATCTTTGAGCTCTTATTTCTCAGAGAAGCATAAGTAGCGATACTCATCGACCTCTTCTTGTACTTCTAAGGAATTGAACTTGCACTGCACCAACTTCATCGATCAATTTCTCATGGCTAACCTTAATAGCAATGGGCTCCCCATCACCTTTATTGCCATCCTCAAGATCATCAAGGAACTTGATGACCTTAAGATCTAAAGGAAAGGGTGCCGAGATATCATCTTCTACAAAAAGATGAGTGTAAAATATACTATGAGTGAGTCAAACATAACAACTAATCTATATAGCAACAATTACTTACTATCAAAGAGCTCATGAATCTTTTTGAATTGAATATAATGCTTGATGTTAAAAGTTTTGCATGTTAGCTTTGCAAGGATCTCCTTGTCCTCAACACTCACAATACAGGCCATTGCCTTGCTTGCATTGAAAGGAGTGGGTTCAGTATGCACTGTCCATCTGATTAAGTTCTTCACAAAATAAATTTTGGAATGCTAGTTCCTAACCTTATTCAACAAACTAGTTACTTTCAAAAACCACTTAGAATTTGATAATGCCATCTTTGGAATGCTAGTTCCTCACCTTATTCAACGAACCAGTAACTTTCAAAAGAACCACTTAGAATTGGATAATGCCATCTTTATGGCCTTTAATGGAAAAGATGTGGTAAATTAAAGTTAAACTTCATGCAAACTCCCCTTGCCTCAAACAAAGAAGAAAAGTTGTAACACTCATAATAGAATTCGGCAACACCTACTTGAGTACCACTACATAAAAATTTAAAATTTTTAACCACTGGGCAGGGGAAATCATAGATCTAATTAGAAATGATCAAAAGGAACACATAACACATCCACCTTTGAAGTATTTAGCCACTCTTCCTCATGAACCACTTGCCCAAGATTATTTGAGTTGCATTGATAATATCTATGGAATATATAGGTCTCAATTGTCAGATGAAGAATAGGTGGATGCTTTTCTTAAAACCATCATGGCCATACTTGTGAAGGAACTCATAGATAGCCAAAGGGTGAGAAAGTAGAAAGTAACTCACATGACATAAAATCATCTTGCTCCAAATTTAAGGAAAGAAATGTATTAAAATCTCACCTAACTACAAAAAAGAGTCTTTATATGTACATTAAGAAGGTCTTAGTTGTGTCTAGATTACATCAAGCATTTAATGAAGTAATCATTATAAAATCCCATGAAAACCTTAAGCAGTGCAAGTCACATTAAAAATATTTAGAATATCACTTGTAGTTGTAAAATACCGAGAGATTTTGACATAAAATAAAATAAAAAGATGAGTAGGATGTGTAAACATTTCTTTTATTAAAGATGAGCATTCTTCTATTATAGAAGAGTTTTACATGCACTCACCACCACTTACATTATTTTTGAACTATTTTATAATGAGGTCTAAGTGGCATTTGTTAGTGAGTGTCACTTTATCATATTGGTAATCAAACAAGAATTTGGCTCATGTGATGAATAACGAGGACTTATTTGACTCAATGCAATGATAAAGAATTTAGCACAGCTTCCAACATCTATTAAGACTCTTCCTTAGCTATAAGTCACAATTTCTACTCAGCCTCCAACATCATTTGTAACTCAACCACCTCTAGTCTTACAGATTTCACAACTTTAAAAATGTGACCTCCTACATAAGGTGACAAACTCATTGGAGTAGAAAAATGGTTGAGGCTCCCCTTCAACATGACCTCCTTTAGGTGGGAGGCTTCTACTTCTCAATCTTATGTAGTGTTAATGGGGAGAAGTTTCCCATCATTTATTATATATCCATTGAAGTGAAAATTATCACTCTACTCTGTAAAAGATCAATGACCACAACATCCATCTTTAGAGGAGGATGATTTAAATCTAAATGAAGACTTGAACTTACATACTCGACAAAACTATAGTCACCCCTGGAAGATGATAATTCATATCATCAAACATAGATGAAAGAATTTCAATAAGGTAGTGAATCAAAGGTGTTATCATTGAAGAAGGAAGCCATTATCAAATCAAGCATACTACATCATCATTTGGATGCCACTTAAATAACTTTCCCACTATAAGAAAAATAATCATCTAAGAACTATCAAGTTCTAATGAAGTGCCTCGTAAAGTGAGAGCCCATTATCCCCCTCCATAGATTCTCATACACTCGACACGCTAAGTTTCAACAATAAAATTCTTATAATAGATTCTATAAATAATAATGAAGTCAAAAAAATAGTGAGTCCTACCTCAATGACACAATTCTCAACTATCCTGTTCATTTAGGAGGTTCTCTACAGCTTGTTCACAATAAATTTTTTCCACCAAATAAGAGGAACTTCTTTTCCATCTCTTGGGTGCTGGGAATCTTCTTTGTACTTGAAGTAAAAGATGAATTTACCAAGACCACAACACTAATTTTAACTATAATGGGAGCACTCGCCTTCACTCGTGAGTCCCTATCATTGCCCTTAGTTGGAGTAGCGAGTTCACTTTGGGTAGTAATCACCAAAGCACTCTCCCTATCCAACAGAACTTTGATAAGCTATACTTATTTCTTATTTTCTTCTTCTTCCACTAAATACTAAACTAGAGCTTAACATGATTAATATCACCATGAGATCTTTTGGAGTCTATGTCAAGTATTCACTTTGTTGACAAGAAGAACTTGAAAAATGAACGTGAGATCATTTATGTGATAATGAGTAGCAATGGAATTTGAATCTAAATGCTTAGGCTCCATTTATAGGCCAAGATGTGAAAATGATTCTAGAATAAGAGGTCAAATGAAAAGGTGATGTGATGAAAATGTCATAAAGGTTATCTTCCTTCAAAAATCTTTAAAATCTTATAATTAATTTCTATTTTTATTCTTATCTATTTTGTGAGTTGTCTACAAAGGTAGAAGAAATAGGGAGTAAAAAATATACCCAAAATGTGTGAGCACATTCAAAAAGTGTTCATAGGCGATAAATGACCAACACATGAATGCTTATGTCGAGAAACAATTGTACAAGTAGAACTCTCACCTCTAAAGATTCACTATAAGCAAGGTGGATATAAGAAGATATTATCCTAATTAGGTGGTTGGAGTCTAGCAATCTACTTCATATAAAATAGCTCACTTTAAATAGAGTGACTATGATAAAATTCTTAAATACATGAGATTGGTATCCAGTGACCCATCTAAGATGTGACGACTAGCCCATATGCTAGGGACTATGTATCTAAATACACTTTAAACAACTCATCTTGTCAACACTGGTGACCATATCTAGAGAACTCATCACTTGACATACATCACTCACCTATCATTAGTAAGTCTCTTCTCTCATGTAAACAACTAAGTTGATGTCAACATTCCATATGTAACAACCCTTTGATCTTATAAAAGGATGGATTTTTGAAGAGGTTGGGGATCGTTTGTCACGTTTAGAATTTCTTGTAATTTGTACTCCATTTATTTTTGTACTACTTCTCAGAGAGGGAGAAAGAGAGATTCTTGTACTTTAGTCTTTTTTGCCTTAGCAGAATTTCTCTAATTTCTTGAACTTTCTTACTTTACTTTCTTTTCCCACTCATCCTAACCCTTCTTCTCACGTCCCTAAGGGGTGCTACTTCACTCCGTGGAGATATTTGAATTCAACATCAACTTCTTTATTAAATTTTTTTATGTGTATCCATAATAAGATTATCTAATTGGCATGTTTTATATAATTTTTATAGACATCATAGGACACCTTTTTCAATTACTTTTGTAGTTTCTTTATTGCATTTTACCATTATATTTAATTAGTATATTGACTATTATGTGTTCATCCTAGCTATAAATTATATCATTATACGTTCTAAAGATATAATATTTTCTACCTAGTTTAACAAATGGATAAATAACTTTAAATCAATTAAAAAAATTCTTAAAATTAAAGCTAGCCACTCTTTAAATAATGATTCTCTTTGTACCTTATATACAAAGTACCTAGAATAATTAAGTAGTGATCAAAATTTCTAATACTTGAAATGCATTTATAAACATGTCAAATGAATAAACATATAGAAGTCCTCACTTAAGAATAGATAGTTTGTATCCCATATCATTTTCTTTAAAAGAAAGCCTTTTGATGTAGTCATGGAATTTTTAATGCACCTAGGTGCATAATGTAATGCATGCCAAAACTAAGAAGTAATATTATAATTCCAATTAAGTGCAACATATAATTGAATTATCTCTCTCTCTCTCTCTCTCTCTCTCTCTCTCTCTCTCTCTCTCTCTTTTCTTTAACCTCTAAAGATTACAAGTGTTGGATCCATTATATGACAAGTTTATTTACAATTATACCTAATGAAAACTCCACAAAATCACTAAAAATATGATAAATATCACAAATTTGAGTACAAGAGAAAATAAATTTAGATAAGAGGGAGGCAAAGGTTGTGGGGAAAATTTTTGGCACCACATAAACTTTTATTTAGGTAATAAAATTTATTATTAAGAAAAAAAGATTATTATGATAGAAAAGCATGTTATCCTATAATGGATTTGATTACAAGGAATCCTAAGGTTAATGGATCTTCTTAATGTTCTAGAGATTCTTCTCTTGAACTACATGGAAAAGTAGAACAATGTTTATTTTATATTGGGATCGTAGTTTCTTATAAGGGTAAGCCTTTATAGTTAATTACATCTTAAGAATGAGGATCTATTTCCAAGAATACTCTCAATTTAAAAAATAGGGTCTTATTTTTATGGATTGCAAAGTTGGTTTCAAAGGATGGTTAGATTGAAATTTTCAAAAGGGGACACTTCAAAGGGAAAAGGGTTCTTTTCAAGGCCAATTAGGATAAAGTAGGAAATGCCTATAGATATTGGGATACATAGTAGGAATTTTAACTATCCTATCATTTAGATTTTTTTTTGGGAACCCCATGTAGGGGAATTTTATTTCCATAAAAGGGGTTACAAGGTCCTAGAGAGTGAATCCCTTATCTAAGTATAACCAAAAAGAAGAAAGAAAAAGCAAAGTTAAAAGAAAAACATTAAGAGAAATAAAAATAGCAAAAGGGAGAAGCCAGAGGACAGCCTTCAGAAAAAGGATGTGAAGAAGAGAGAAGCCTGTGCCACCTCTAGAGAAAGAACCTGCAATGAAACAAAATAGAACCTGCAAACAACTAGAGAAAGGAGTTAGCACAGTTAGGAAAAACCATGCAAAATTGACTGAAGAAATAAGGGAGAGTGAGAGAGATTTAGAGAGTTAAGTGAAGGAAGGCTCATGCTCCGTCACACAAGAAAGGGGCAGTCGCAAGCATGAGCATCCAAAATTCAAGAGAAGGGTTACATCACAAGTGCTACTACCAGCCAAATTATAAGTGAAATCATCCCAGCCATCATAGCCTACATACCTGGGGGTAGGAAACTGCCACTGGATGAAGGTCATTTGATCTTTAATATCTGCAAAAAAAGTAATAGCAAAATACATAATAGAAGAAAAGGAAACACTATTTTGCATGGCAAAGGGATGCCACCAATCTCTTAAAAGAAAAGCACCACCTAAGTATTCCAACAAAGCATGTGAATGAACAGCCAACACAATCCCCTACCCAGATTACTCATCATGTCAAGGAAAACACCCCAATTATGATGAAAGCTAATCAAGAGCAGCTACCCAATTGTTAACACCCACCTATTAATAATTAGATCATAACAATTATACAGGTCTAATAGAGCCAAGAGTAGGCTCAGCTAGTAGATAAACCCATTGAACAAAAACATAGGTAAAGAGGCTAACCGTACATCAGTCAATAGAATAAAGGGGTAGGCAAAAATACAACTGAAAAAATAGCCTTCTGAACATAATATCCCGATAAACCATTCAGCTGATAGCCACTACAGCAAGCCAAATAGTGTAACCAACATAAGAGAATGTAGGTAGTATCATTACAGAAATGAGCCATGAAAGGAATCAAAAAATAAGTAGCCCAAAAATCCTCATGTGAAGGGAAAATAACCTAGCTACTAAGCAGAAGGAAAAGGAGATAAAAATAAAACACAATTGTGCAAAAAAATAGCAGAAATCAAAAAATTAAGAAGAAAAAGGGAAATATTGAATAGTAACAGCACAATAACTAAATGTTCCTTTAATGTTGAGAGAAAGAGCAGCATAAACTAGCAGTCCCTTCTAAGAAGGTTGTCAGCAAATAATAAAGGAGCCAAACATGTTAAAGGAGAAATAGCAGGTAACCAATAGATGAGGAAAAAGAGCCAAATACCACAAGAACATGAAAACTAGGAGGATGCAGGTAAGTACAATAGAGAACCAAGAAGAGGACAGTGCCCATCAAAGAAAATGGAAAGAGGAAAATACAGACAAAGCAAATAGTTACTAAGCAAAAAATAGCATATTGTAACTTAATTTCTGAGGTAAGGTAAACCAAAGTTATCCAAATTAACCAAACCATGCAAATGCTTAGGAAGACTAGAACGATCATAAAAGGTGAGCACATCTAATTTAACACTAGATTAGAAAGATAGTCAGCACAAGCATTTCCTTCATGCCAAATTTGAGTGTTTTTAAAACAGACTTGAGAGAGGAGAGCTCTAGTATGGTTAAGGAGGTAGTACATATCTATGTTTCCCACCTTGGTGGAAGTCAGCATATCAATGAGCAAAAGAGCATCCACTTCAATCCAGATATTGAGCTAACCTTTTTGCAAACAAATCTGTATAGCTTTGTTAATAGCCATTAATTCAGTAAAGATAATAGAAAAAGCTTTAAGAGGGTAGGAAAAATCACAAATGACATTACCTTTAAAATTTCTGAAAATGCCACCATAGACAAAAGCATTTTAAGAGACAGATCCATCAGTATTAATTTTAATAGTATTGTTATGAGGCTTTCTCCAATAGAGGAGCTTATCTTCTTTCCAGTTGGGGCTCTAAGACAAGCTAAGACCTAGCTTGTTGGCTACAAATTTACAACCTTTAAAGTGGTTTTATTAATTAAGCTAAATTAAACAAAGAAAAGATTTTTCTTTAGTTCTATCAATAATCCTCTTGTGGTTCATAAGGATACCACGATGTTTAGCATCATTTCTATCCATCCATATGAACCATATAAGAGTGATGGCAGTAATGACTGTAATGTGCCCTTTCTTAGTTTTATGAAAATAAACATCAAGAAGTTGATATAATGATAAAGAACCATGAAAATGGTTAATATTGAAAAGTTCATCATACCAAACCAACAATTTGGAGGCAATAGCTCCATTGAAAAAAACATGATTCACATTCTCAATGTGAAATAATAATAGCATTTGGAAGGCAACTAAAAGCCTTTACCCCACATCAAAGTGTCAACAGGGATGAAATTTTTCATAATTCTTCAAATAAAGATAGAGTAGGAAATAAGGATAATGTTATTCCAAATTAAAAAAAACACATTAGAGAAGCCATGGGCTTCTCTAATATGATTCCAGACCTCTTTAAGGATAAAATCACCATTATGAGATAGCTTAAAAAGAATCTGATTATGTTTGATAGAAATTATAGGGATGTTAATGAATTGTCTAAAAGAGAGATATGAATATAATCAGTGAGTTAACTATTATTCCAATTATTATTAATCTAAAAAGAGTTCACTTTAGTAGTAGCAGTAGAGTGAGTAGATAAGAAATCATCAATAGAACCATTGCCAATCCAATTATCTTGCCAGAAGAAGGAAGATCTAGAGTAAACCCCCCAAGATATGAGGGATTCAACATCCCATTGATGGAGAAAGTCTATTTCAGACTGGAGAGTTACCGCTTTGTAAGGGCAAATAAGAGGATGTTTACCCTGGCAGTATTTGACAGTCATGAAATTAGGCTAGAGATTCTTATTACTCCTAAAATTTCACCAAACTTTATGAGAGAAAACAATAATAGCACGATTAGACTTATAGCAAAGCCCACCCTCAGCAAGGGTGCCACAACTTTTATACTAAGAGGTCTAATGCATCCTTTTAGCAAAATTGTTAGAGCCCCAAAAAAAATTATTAAGGAGATGTTCTATTCTATTTAAGGTGGAGTTAGTAGGGATGATGGTTTGAATAAGATATAGAGGCATGGAATTAAGGGTACTCTTGAGCAAAGTAAGCCTGCCACCAAAGGAGAGTAAGTGAAATTCCCAAACAAAAATTTTATTAGCAATTGTTTGGATTAGATCATCAAAGAGATGTGATCTTTTTTGACCTTTGTATAGAGGAGCACCAAGATATTTAATAGGGAGTTATTGTTGTTTAAAATTAGTGATTCTCAAGATTTGATTGATTTTGTTACTGGAGATTTTACAAGAGGTGATGAAACAACTTTTGCCTTCATTGATAGAAAGCCCACTTTCTTTACCAAAATTATTTAAAAATTCTTAATGCATTTAATGTGATGGATGGAAGCATTACAAAAAAGAATGAAATCATCAGCAAAACTAAGATGGGAGATAGGTATACCACCAAGAGTTCTATAATACATGCTAGGATTTTTGTTGAAAAGGTCGTTTAAGCTCTTAAAGAGATATTCCACAACAATAATAAATAGGGAAGGGGACAAGGGGTCAACTTGCCTCAAACCATGAGAAGAAGGGAAAAAAACCTAAGGACTCACCATTAAGAATAAAAGAAAACCAAGCATTGCTAATAAAATTTTTAATTAAGTAGATGAAATTTTTAGAAAAGCCAAATAAATGAAGGATGTGTAATAGAAAATACCAAGAGATGTTGTCAAATGCTTTAAAAATATTTAATTTAAATAGTATGTTACCACCTCTATTAGGAGCATCCAAATAATGAATCAGCTCTTAAGCAAGAAGAATGTTATCAAATATAGCTCTACCTCTAACAAAACTAGTTTGGTTGAGGGAGATAATTTTTTGAAGAAGAGGACTAAGTTTATTAGCAAGGATTTATTAGCAAGGATTTTAGCAATAAATTTATGAAAGAAAGTACAAAGTCTAACAGGTCTAAAAGCACTTCAAGATTCAGGATTCTCAATTTTAGGTATAAGGACAATAGAAGTATTAGAAAAATATCTAGGAAGAGGATTACTAGTAAAGAAATCAATAACAACATCAACTAAATCAATTTTAATAATAGACCAACAATGTTGGAAGACTTGTGTTGTATAACCTTCCAGACTAGCAACATAATAAGTATTCATGTTATTAAGATTTTTATCAATCTCTTCTTTTGAAGGCAACCTAGTAAGCAAATGATTGTCATCACTGGTAATGGTTGAGGGAATCAAATGGGAGTAGAAATAGCATCTAAAGTGTGGCTCTTGTTAAGAATATTTCTAAAGTGATTAATAATAGAGGCTTTAATCTCATTAAAATGTCGGTAATCCAATCTACAATATCACTTTTATTTTTTTGGATAAAATTTAAAGCTCTCTTTTTATTGAATAAAGCATGAAAACACCTTGTATTTCTGTCCCCATCAATAATATGTTTACTAGCAGCCTTTTGTTGCCAATAAGTTTTTTCCATATTATGATAGTTAACCATATTATCTTTGACTTCATTTAAGTCCTTCTGCTTAGAAGAGTTAGTCGAAATTGCATTTTCAAGACTACAAACCAAAAGATCCATATTTTTGATATTAGCAAAGTGATTTTTAAAATAATGCTTATTCGACCAAACTAGGTTTTGTTTAAGCCTTATAAGTTTAAACCAGAATCTAACCATACCCCTCACCAAATTGTCAAGGTGTAAGGGGGCAACCCAATTGGTGGAAACAACATTTAAAAAATCGAGGTGCTAAATCCACATATATTGAAATATGAAAGAGGAGTAGGAGGATAATCTTTTAGAGTTATTTTTAATAGAAATCAAAAGAGGAGCACGATACGACAAAGTTCTACTCAAATGTTCAATAGAGGTTAGAGGCCATTGATTAATCCAATGAGAGTTAAAAAGAATTCTATAAAGCCTTTGCCAGAGTTTAGAGTTATTCCAAGTGTAATTAGAACCAAAATAACCAATGTCAATAAGGTTGTAATCAAGAATCATATTAGAGAATTCTTCCATATAATGTATATTAGGAGAGCAACCTCCCCTTCTTTCAGATGAAGAGAGGATAGGCTTGAAATCTCCCCCCACCAACCAAGGTTTGTTAACAGTTAAAGAAAAGCATCTTAAATTTTTCCAAAGGATGTCCTACTTGCTCTATTAAAGGAAGCATAAACAAAAGAGGCTAAAGCAGAAAAATCACCACATGAAATATGAACATTAAGAACTTGTTGGAGATCATCTAAAATGGAAATATTAAGTAAATTGTTCCAAAAACATCAAATTTTATTACTGGTATTAGAGAAAAAGTTATTAAAATTGAGCATTCTAACAACATGATTGATCTTAGAAGCATTTATGAGAGGCTCAATGACCACAAGTAATGATGTATTGTTAATACAACAAAGACTTCTAACACGATTATAGACATTGAGGGTTCCAATCCCTCTAACATTCCATATAATAGAATTAAACATAAAGGAAATATTAATTAAGCTAAAGGAAAATAAGTAAGTAAAAGCATTAGAAAGGGAGCAACCAGTCTAGTGCCAAAAGGCCATTATTTATGAGATGAAGAACCAGATCTAGTAGATCTAGTTGAGTTATGAGGAAACATTTTAGCTTTAAAAGATTTCTTTTTAAGTATAGTTTGGAAAGCCCTATTTTTATCCAATGTATCACCATCAGAAAGAGATTGATTAGAAGTGGGACTAGACTGATTAGTAGGATTAGAATTAGCCAAAACATTTCTAATCACAACTTCCCCTTCTTCAATCTCAGGATTAAGCTGAAAGGTGGGACTAGAATGAATGTCAATTTTTTTGTTCCTGATTTTCAGCCATCTTCAAATTTTCATGCAAATTTCCATTAAAATCTACATGCGCATTCTCATGCTCAGCATTGATAAGAGGAAAAGAGTCCTAAATAGAATCATTAGGGAGAGATATTATGTTAACCTCATGAACATTAGAGTTATCATGGAAAGTAAGTTGTCATGAAGGGAAGGATTAATTAACAATCCATCATAGACAACATTAGTGCTATCTTTGACCTCATTAGATTGAATATTGGGAGTATCAACATTAAGCACATCAGTGAATTCCAATGAAGCAGTAATAGTATTTATATTTGGGTTAGCTTTAGGTACATAAATAGGTTTATGAACTTTATCATTTGGATTAGTAAAGTTAGGATCATTTGAGTTTTTCTTTTTAAGTTGTGTGTGAAGCACAAAGAACTCAGAGTTATCATGCCCATGAATTTTACAGTGCGAACAAAATATTGGATAATTTTTAAATTAGACTTTTTGAAAATAACCAAACTTTTCAGAACCAATCCAAACTTCCTTCGGATGTTTTTTAGAAATATCAAGTTCAACCAGTATATGAGCTACAGATGGATGGGATCTCACAACAGCGTCCTGATCAATTGAAGAGGCCGACCAAAAAGAGCCCCAACAATAAATAAAACTTGGTGAATAACATAGTGAATCCTCATATTTGGAAAAGTCAACCAAATAGGAATAAATGGTGATTCCTCTTTTATATCAAAAAGTGGAGACTACTTTAAAAGACGCATTTGACAATTGTAGACAAAGTAAGAACGATGAGAGAAAACCCTTGAATAATCTAAATCATTTGTAAGTTGAATCAAAACATGTCTAGGATCGATCAAACCCATAGAGAAAGCACTAGAGAGTTTAAGTTTATGAAAAAAAAATGAATATTATCCAAATTTGGACATCGCAATACAAATTTTCCAACCAAAGTAAATTAATATGACTTAGCCAGCTTCTCAACATCAAGATCTGAGCACATGATCGTAGGGATGCCATGAAATGAAGTTGATATCAAATTCACTGAATCATTAGGGGAAAGGCTATTACCAAAGAGAGCATTATTAAAGGATTTAACCACAGGAAAAATAGCTAGTGCTTTTGAATCCATAAGTCCTATTAAGTCCGATGCCCTATCCGCCGCCTCCGAGAAGGAAGTGCTCAGCTGCACGGCCAAAGGATCCACCTCCATTAAAAGGACTATAGGAACATCATGCATGCGATCAGATCAGAGACAAACAAACAAAATCTGATCGATAATGGTGAAAGGTCACCAAAACCACAAGGAGAAGAAGATCCAAAAAAAGGCAAAATCGTAATCGCCAGAGAGCGTCGTAGAGAGGAGGGGTTTTTTCCTATCCTATCCTATCATTTAGATTTTTTATCATTTAGGTTTTAATGGTAATTTGCATGAAAAAAAATCTAAATGAATCCAATCATTTAGGTTTATATCTTAATATTTAATTTATTAGGGTTTGAATTAATAATTTATTAGAAATTCTGTACTTAGATTATAGCAGCACAAGATTGTAGAAAATCCTAGGGTTGAAGAATTTCTCCTGAAAGGATGCTTCATAAGCTAACTCTATAAATGCTTTTGACATAAGTCATAGGCTCTACCTAGTTTGGCTTTTAGGAATTATTGGCTCTTTCTCTCACTTGAGGAAAACAACCTATCCTTGATTCTTCTGGACTTATCACTTGCCTCGAAGGGCTACCAGTAACACCACCTAAGCAAATTTTTAAATCCATGAAGCTGGTCTTTATGCTATGCAAGATGGATAGGTTGTTACATTTTTAGAAAGAATCTAAGAAACTAAACTCACTTCTTAATCACTAAGGTAATGTTAGGTATGATATGCTCCTAACTAATGCAATAGTTTTTAGCTTCTAAATATTTTGACTCATAATTCATTTAAGGTTTTGGGGTATGCATTTTATGCTTAAAATGAGATGTAGTTAGAAATGGTCTGTGGGATAAATCAAAATAAGAAGGCACACTTCCCTGAGAAGGTAGTCATCCTCAGAGGTTAGATGCCCTTTATGTGCAATAAGTGAAGCGCCCAGTTCAAAGAGTTAGAACAATATGCTAGCATGATTCACAAAAGCTAATTATTTTTAGTTATTTTAAGTTGCACCTAAGGCTTTAATTTATGTATGAAGTTATGAATTTATTTATTTTTGTAAAAGTTATTTTGATTTAAATTGGGTAGATAATTTAATTTTTTAGGAGCCTAACTTCGAAACATTTCATCATAGAAACACAACATAAAAAAGCCTTATAAATCATGAAATTTTTATTGCACGCCCAAAATAAATCACACCAAATTTATTTTAAAAGATTAGGCCAATGCAGATGGGTACTATTGTACACCCTGAAAGAAAGTGAAAACGGATAGTCTAGCTTTGCCCTTATACAACCCGGCCTAGAACTAAAAGTCTAGATCTATGGGTCTTTCTCTAAGACCATCTCTGTCTTTAAGGACCTCCAAGGTATCACAAAGGACCATTAGCTACTGAGGTCAGCTCCTGCTATTTCTAGACCCTATAGATCCTAATCTAATTCTAAGCTCAAATTATATTGAAAATTCCAAAAATAAAATTCCTAAACCTTACAAAACAAATATTTGGAAATTCAAATAACATTTCAATAATTATACTTTCAAACATATGGGCTTAGTATTAGTTGCTTGCCAAGCATTAGTCTCTTACCAAGTTCCCTAAAGTTTCATCCAAATAAGATGTGTAATCAGGGTAAATTAAGGTTTTAATTATTTCAATAAAACTTATAATATGCCTAAATAAAAAAGAAATTAATTAAGGATTTTATTTTTTTTTAAATTCCTCTCTTGAAGATGTATCCATAAAGGGTTCATTTAGAATTTTAGAGTTTTAGTTGATTTATTATGATTTTCCTAAGTTTAGGCCATATAATTGAATTAATTATCAAATTAGGCTATTTTATGGTTTATTGGATTTCAGAGAGTTCTAATGAAGTGTATTGGTTCATTATGGTTTATTATGATGATTTGAATTATATTCATAAATTTTCATGATTTCTCTAATTTAATATAAATTTACTTATCAAAATTATTATTTAAAGTTAAAAATTCTATATCATTAGATTTACTTTGCAATAAATCATGATAAAATTCTCAAAGGTGTGTTTTGACCCTAGTTTCATTTTAACAAAGTTTCAAATTAATTGGAGATTTTTGGTTTAATGGATTTTGCTCACTGAAATGAATCCATAAAGTCCTTATTTATATTTTTTGGTTGAGTATTTTATTTTCTATGACTTTCTAAATTTTTGTAATTTTTAAATATTTATTTAAGCCAAAAAATCAAGAATTTCTCATTTTAAATTGGTCGGCGCCGATGTGGCGCTGATTCTTATGTGGAATGGTGCCATTGGGCCATGTAGGATCCACATAAATCACACATCAAAAGTGTCAGGGACCATGGGATGATCTACAACCATCCATTCCTAATAGAAAGAATGGATGACAGAGATTTTTCCCCTATTTTTGCAGGAAAGAAACACAGATCATCAGCATTTTAAGGCCAAACTCTAGCAATCCAAGGAGAATTTTAACACATTTTTGATTGTAAAATGCGCAAGAATCAATTTTCAATCAATCCATATGACTTGATTTCAACAAAGACTGACTTCCCTTCATAAAGGAGCAAACCAAAATGCAAGGGTGGTCGATTTGAACCCATACCTCATCGACGTTGATTATCAGTGAAAGTAATGCCTTGAACAGTTTTGCCTCATCAAGGAGAAGCTTTGGTGAAGAAATCTCAGCTATCCTCCTCATGGATCTTAGTGGAGACCAAGCTTTGCCCACCCATCGGCCTTGGTCATTTTCCAACTCGGGCGTGAGACTGAGATTCCAAGGGGGGTGGGGTGAATAGTATTCCTTCATTTTGACCTTTGAAGAGCTTGGCCATCATTTTCTCAATTTTCCTACTTGGCGGTGAGAGGCTAAGGGAACATCTTTATTATCCTTCTTTTTGCCTTGGAGTGTGTGAGGATGCTAATATTGCTTATATGATGCTTCCTTCCTCTAACAAGAGCCATGGAGGAGGATTTGGGGTAGCCAGAATCTAGCCATTGGTGGTGAGAGGGTCGACCAAGGGAACGATTAGGTCTCTCCTGCCCTTGGGAGTGTATTAGGATGAATTCTTTAAGGGGAGGAAGCCTCCTTCACCCTTTTCTTGCCTTGGATGTAAGATCCCATCACAAAAAAAAGGTCAACATTTGTTGTCCATCTTGACTACCACCCTTGGAGATTAGCTCCAAGAGGTGGCCAATTGATTGTGATCATCTCAAATCAGTTAGGGTCAAGGGGTGGACAGGGTGTGGAGGAAGGAGAATTGGATTTGGGTTCTTTGCATGAAGTTTCTCTCTCTCTCTCTCTTGCCATGGATAAACCTCATTCCTGATCATTTCATCTTACATTCTATTTCTTGGCTTTTGCATCACCACAACAATCATTTGGATTGGTGGTTGGTTGGCCAAGTCAAACCAAGATGAGTTGTGGGTCAAAACCAAGTCCATTTGAGTTGGAATAGGGAATTGAGGTTAGTATGATTCCATTTGGATTTAAATTATTTTAAAGTGGTTTAAATGTATTTATTTTGATTAATTAGATTTAGATGTAAGTTCCAATTAATGTTGATTATCCAATGGAAAATTTGGAGTTTAATTACCCCATGCCATGTGAGGTTTGATATGATTTGCGTTAGGTTTAGCTCTTTAGACTTAATTAGGTAAAGTTGATTTATTTAGTTTGAATGGTCATTTTAAAATTTAATTTAAGTTCAATTATATTTATTTGATGATTTATAATGTTTTAAATTGATTAATTTCTTTGCATTTAAAATAAATTTTGATTTTATTTTAACTTCACCCATTTTGACTTAAATGGGTTAAGTTGAGTTTAATTGAGTTAAATGACAAATTTCACTCAATTAAATTATGTTTAGACTCCAATCATATATAATCACACGTGTAAGATGTAATTTTATTTTATTTAGAATTGATTTTAATTTTAACCCATTTGACCTAAATTGGGCTTAATGGGTTAAGTTGGATTCATTTAGGTCAAATAACCAAATTAGTCAAATTAAACCCAATGACTGGTTGAATTGTATTTAATAATGATTTCTAAATGATCTTTGATAATTAATTTGAATTTAAATTTAATAAGGCTCATTCAGACACATTTAGATCAAATAATCTAATTAGCCTAATTAAAGCCTTATTGGATTTATATTCATTCGATTCATGTTTAAACATGTTTATTTTATGATTTCAAGTCTTTGAAATGGCTTTATTTGGTAAATCTTTAGTGGGTTGACCTTTGATTATGTGAGAACCACATAAGTCAACTCCATGTCAAAGAGTTGACCATTTTAATCTTCATTTAGCTTTAGTTTTAGATTTATTTTAATTATTGCATTAACTTTAATGCATATTGTTTGATTTGATTTAATTTAAATTTCCTTAAGTTTAGGTGACTTTGAGCTTACGTGGGATAATTGGTTAACCATTCCAATCATCTTACTTTAAAGCCAAAAGGATTTAGATTCCAAATGGAATGTTCCAAATGGGATGTGTTTGATTCAATTATTTATTTATGTTTGATTTTGGGTTTTTTTTTATGTTTGATTTTTGGGTTGAGTCCACCTAATCCCATTAAGTTAGATCAAACCCAAGAAGGATGCACTAGGTCGCTAGGTGTAGTGTCCCAAGTACCTAATTAAGATGCTCCTAATCTAGAATTAGGTATCATAATTATTAATTTAGGGGTGATGTTAACCTCATCTAAAAATGAGGTCAACAAAGGTCTTAAAGATGCCTTTTGACCTCATATTTATGGAGTTAGATGAATAAATATATGGCTATAGGATACTTAAGAGTAAATAAATATAAATTCATACAAACCCTAGAAATAAAGTACATATAAACATGTGTGTGGTTGCTTTGAGATTTTACATTTGGATGAACTTACCCATACCATATAGATAGGGTGAGCACTACATCAGAACTCATGTCAAGTGAGGGACTGCTTGCAAGTTTCCTTGTAGTGGTTCATTGTATTCTTCCATAGGGTGAGTTTGAATTATTGGGAGTTGGTCCCTTGAGCGATTGATGAGTTCTCTATCCTAGCATCATGGGACTTGTCTTCAAGTGCTGAGTGTGGTTGTTGGCCATCAAGTTTCATTGGTTGAGTTAGTGAGTATTTAGGGGGATGTTTCCCTTCATGCCATGCATGGAGTTCATGGCCAATCTTAGAGGGGCATGTTTACTTTTGAGCTAGTGTCCATTATTCAATGGTACCTTGAATCATCATTTAGGATTCTTAATTTACTTTTCTTTGGTTTGAAATAACTTGTCTAACTTTAGAATATACAATTCATGGTTGCTAATAGAGTGCCATATGGCTATGTTGGATTAACTACATAATAATGAAATGATTTTGATCTTGATAACTTAAGAAGATAAATTCATGAAATCTTGACTATGTTGTTTCTATTATTTATTAAATTTATGTTATTAACCCTCACCCTTTTAGGCCCATTGTACTTCTTAATCAAGATTTAAAAGATCAAATGATCACTATTACATAGACATTCTATGTAGAGAGATGGTAAGTCACATAGGCATAATGATTCTCCCTCTATCTTATGGAATATTTTACTTCAAAGAATTGATTTTTTTATAAGGATAATAGTCAAGGAATAGTAATTTAAATTAGTATTATATTTATTCATAATGAAGTTAAATAAATCTAAATAAAATATTCTTCTTTTATTCAGCATTTCTCTTAGAGGTGCCCTTGAGTATTATTGATTGTAGAGACACTAATCCATTTAACTGATTGAGAAACCAAAATTTTATTGATTTAGCTTCTCTACACAGTTATTCTTTTTCCCCATAAAAAGCATGCAATTGAGAATGGGCATTAGATTAATGTTGTGAAATGTTTGAATTAGATTGGATGAAGACAATTTTTTTCTTTATATATACTATATATAATAAGAAATGGTGTGATGATCATTGATGGTGGGGGCATCATTAATGTTATATTTGTTTATGAACTAGTTAGAGCTAACCATAAGGCTTTGCCTTACCTTAAACTCTTTCTTGTAAGTTAGGTGTACCACACCTACCTATACATCTCTAATTAATTTCTAGTCCTCTTAAGAGGGTAATTAAGAAGATAAAATTTAGTATGATATCTTTCTTAAAAGGATAGTGCATATATTATTTAGATAATATTTATTATATGTTTTAAGCATCATACATTATGGAATTAAAAATAATTGTGTTTAAGCATAAAAAATGACCATTAAACTATTATTAAATAAAGTAATGCAAGAGTCTACCTAACATTGCTCAAATCATCTTTTGATAGCCAATTAGAACTCATAATTAAGATGAATGTTAGGCTATAATTATTAGTGATTGCTCACTAACATATGTAGAAAGAAATTGTACCTATAATTCTATTATAATTACATGTGCTTATTAGATAAAGAGAGTTGGACTTGGCACTCTTAGAAGATAGTTTGCTTAACTCTATCACATTATTAATTTATGTGAGAGAAATTATGCCTGAGTTAATAGAGGCTACCACATATGACTTATTTAGTGAGTAGAACATTATGTGAATCAAGAAATTAGAGCTCAAGGTCTATTTACTAGATCTCAAGCTCATACCCAATAAAATTCAAGAAAGAAGAATGCTTAGCACATTAGCCTGCAAAGGCCCCATTTTATAATTTCATTCTCTTAATTATATAACTTTTAAATTTGGTCTAGAAACTCCAAGTTTGAAACTTTAAATTTAAAAATTTAAAGCATGACATGTGAGGTAGTTGAATCCGCATAAAATAATAGCATGTGGTATGGGTGGATAACATAAAATAATTGCCTCACATTAATGCTGCCACCCACATTTCCTTCTTTATTTTGAATTTTTTTCTCTAGAAAGATGATTGTCTCTTGCTGGAATGAAATGAGTTCTCTTGGTAATTACAAATTATTTGATTTGTTCTTGTGGTGTGACATCTTGGTGGTCAAACCTTGGTAATCTTTAGTGGGAATGCTAGTTAGCCAACATATCTTTCTTTTATCTCATCTAATATCCAAGGTAATTTATTTTAATCTTTCTCATATCCCTTAACATCATCTCCAACCATTTATTAAGCCTTCTACTCTCCTCCATAAGCCTACACCTTCCTTCCACTCAATAGTACCTCTACTTCATTTATTACGACCTAATCCTCATCCTTACACCAAAATAACCACTTAAATTTTATAATTCTCAATAAACTAATCATAAATACATATTCTAAATTAAACTCCAAAAGTATTTTTAGTCATTTATCTCACTTAAATTTCATTCTATAAAGTTACATTTTCAATCATCCTAATTTAGACCAAATTAAACTAGTTTAGATATTCACACTTGCATATTATCCTACACCCTTCATTATCCCACCAAAATTCCAAAATATATCTTTAGATATTAATCTAAAGATCCATGGATATTTTATTCACTCAATCTCATAAAAAGGCACCCACCTCCATCAAATTTAGTATTCACTTAAAGCCTTGGAAGAGCAAATTCGGTCAAAAATATTTTCTTCAACAAAAGGAGTATCTCAAGTGGAGGACTTATCTTCAAACTTAAGAGTTCTTTCTTAAACTTGTGAGGTTAATTAATTTAATTTTTATGATAATTGACTTTATATTAGTAGCTTGGAAATATGTATATTTCTGAGTCTATGGTGATAGTATATAATTCCAATAAGTAAACACCACTATATAACTTAATCATTTCTTGATTGTCTGAACTTGCCCAAAAAATAAAATTAATAGAACACCTTAGTGAGGTAATGCTTTGCTCTAAAAATAACCTAGACATTACTACAAATCAAAATATAATTACTTGCTTTATTATTTTTGTTGATGTTTGTGGTTAATTTTAGAAGTTTCTTTGATTAATTTATGATAACTTGCTTTCTTAAAAATAAGTGGCTTGATAGTTTTGATAATTTTTTTTATTAAATTTAGAATAATAATAATAATAATTTCATGCATAAAAATATAAGTGTGTTAAACTTAGTGATTTTGGAGGCTAAATAGTAATTTGTCAAAAAAGACCCAAACTATCTAAGGAGAGTTTGGGATGTATGTGGTCTTGTACCCTCCTCCCCCCACCCCTCTTCACCTGGAAGTTCTCTTAGCTAAAAATTTCACTTTGATTGTGCATTTCAATTTATTTACTTTATTTCATTTTTTTAATCCCTTTTAATATGCATCTTTTAAAATAAATCTACTTGGCACCAAAATTTTTCTCTCAGGACTAAGTTGAAAACCTGAATAGATTAGTTGATGTCTTAGATCTTTGGATCCAAAAAAATAAATTAAAAATTCAATAGATATTAAAAGATAGAAAGAATATAATGTACTAACTTAAAGAATAAATGCAAACTATTATAACTCATCTATAAAATAATAGAGTACCAAATCCTCCTCTAATACCTACTCAAACTCTACCTATAGGGATAAATGAAGAAGATTCATACCCAAACCATAAGGAAAACCAACCACTTAAAAGACTACCAATTGTTAGAAATGGATGAAGGAGAAAAAACTATTTAAGACTATAGAAGACTATAGAAGACTATAATGATCCATTTCAAAGAGTTAAAGTTGATACCCTAATTTATGATGGTGTACATGACTGAATAAATTTCTTGATTGGTTAGTTCAAATGGATGACTTCTTTGATTGGTATAAATTGATGATTACTAAAGGGTAACTTTTGCTAAAATAAAATTGATAGGACATGCTATAATTTATTGGAAAAATACTTTAGCTAAAGAACAAATATTTAAGGGAACAAACCTCACCTAGATAGAAATGAAAGAAATGCTAAGAGCAAAGTATTATCCTAGGCATCACGATAAGAAACTACATAGTTAATTTTTAACTTTGAGATAAGGTAACCTTGTTGTAACTGGATATTTGAATACTGTTAAAGATTTAGGTTCTAGAATTGATTGTATTAATAATGATTAACAATTAGTTAATAATTTTTAATAGGACTTAGGAATAATATTAGAAATAAAGTTGAATTATTTGACCCACAATCTTTAGAGGAAGCTTTTCACTATATCATATTAGTTGCAAAATAAAAGAAATCTGCTTCCATCTCTAAAACTAAAAGTCAAGTACCTTCCACTTCATCCAATATGCTTATTGTTAAACACACTCATCCAATTGGCCAGCCACATATGTCTAAAACTCTTACTCAAGGAAGCTCTAAGAAAACTAAGAAAACAATATGTTTTAAAAGTCATAAAAAGGCCATATCTAAAAATATTATAAAGCCCAAATTTTTTATAGAAGAAGTTCAAACACTAATAGATGAAAATCTAGAAGAAGTTTATGATGACATCTCACTATCTGATGAAGAAGTGAAATTAACTGATGACCACCCTCAAGTTAATTTGATGAGGTGTCTCACTATAATTAAAAATGAGGTAGAAGATTGGAGAAGAAAGAGCATTTTTAGCATGTATATTTTGTGTAATGAAAAGAAATGTAAGTTAGTTATAGAGGACGAAAGTGTTATGAATGTCATTTCATCACACACCTTAACTCGAGCCAACCTAAAATTTGAACCCACTATGAACTATTTCATATTAGCTTGGTAAATCATACATCTCTTCCCATTATTAATCGATGTGTAGTTCTAATTAAAATAGAAGGCTATGCGAATCAAAATTAGTGTGATGTCCTCCCTATGGGTATTCTATTAAGATGACCTTAGTTGTATGATATGAATGTTATTCACTATGGTAGGAAAATACTTATATGTTTAAGCATGTTTATAAGACCATTAAACTCCCACCAATAAAGCAAACAGAAAAGACGCCCTTTATAGCACCACCACACAAGACAACTTCTGACTTATAACCCAAGCCTATAATGAATAAAAATGATGAACTTCAATTAATTTCCATGGGAAATCCTACTTCTAGGGCTTATACTATCATTTTGATTGTTACTTGATGCATCTATTCTTCTTTCTTTGACCCCAAATATAGAGACAATAGGTTTTGGAACTTAACAAAAAGAATTTTTTGATCCATTTTCTCCCTCACCTTTTAGATGTAAAAGAAGTCACTCTAGAGCTTAATGAGAATCACATACTTATTATGGTCTCTTTCATTCTTTTTGATTTTAAAGATGATGAGTTTCCTGATGAACTATCTCCTTTAAGAGACATTCAACAAGCTATTGAGTTCTTACCTTTTAATCAACTTCCTAACCTCCCACATTATATGATGATCCCTACTGAGCATGTTGAGATTAAAAGGAAATTTAAGGAATTACTAAAAAATGATTTTATTCAGGAGAGTCTTAGCCCTTGTGTATTCCTAGTTTTATTAACTCTAAAGAAAATGAAACATGGATAATGTATGTTGATAGTTGGGTAATAAATAAAATTACTATCAAATATAGGTTTCCCATTCCTCGATTAGATGAGATGTTATATTTAATCTCATGAGTAAATTTTTTTTCAAAGGTTGATCTAAAAAGTGGATATCATCAAATTCAAATTTGATGAGAATGAGGAGATTATGGACATTTAAAATGTGTCATTTATGATATATATATATATATATATATATATATATATATATATTATTATATATTTGATATTCTAGTTTTAGTCCAAGTGAGAATGAGCATTTACAATATCTACAAAAAAGTCTTTAATATACTTAGATAAGAGAAACTATACATTAATTTAATATATATATATTTTGCAAGTTGAAGTGATTTTTTAAGCTTTATTATATCCACTACTAGACTCAAATATGATTCTTTCAAAGTGAAAGTAATCTTAGATTGGCCATCACCTAAAAGTTTCACTAAAGTTAGAAGCTTTCATGGTTTAGACACATTTTATAAAAGATTCAATAAGAATATCAGTATTATTTTTTATTTGATAACTGATATACTAAAATTAGATAAATTTTGTTGGACTCCTATATAATTTTTTTTAGTGAAAAGTTAAATGAAGTCAAACAATGATTTTCCACTATCTCTTACATAGAAAATTTATGTTGTAATTCAATCCTTGAGGCATTGACGACACTATCTCTTACATAGAAAATTTGCACTTAATTCAAATCATCATGCCTTAAAATTCATTAACACTCAACAAAAATTAAGTCATATGTATGTTAAATGGGTTGAATTTTTACAAGACTACTCTTTCATTCTGAAACATAAGCCTAGAATTGAGAATAAACCTGTTGATACTTTATTTAAGGTAAACCTAATGATTTTATCTTTAGAGCTGAGAATTCCAAGATTTGATGGAATTTAAGATGATTACCTAGTGTGCCCTAAATTTCATCTAATTTATATTGAACACCTAGATAAACCAATAACTCTACAAGAAATATTCTTCATAATAAATGGATATTTATATATATGAAACCAGCTATGTATTCCCCAATCTTCCCTTAGAGAATTCTTTATCATCGAGCTACACATTAGAGGTATAGCTGATCATTTTAGGAAGGCTAAGACTATTTGTTTATTGAAAAATAGATTTTACTGTCCTTCATTAAAAAGAGATGTTCAAATATTATTGGTTTAATACTTAATTTGTAAATAGGCTAAAACTACTAAACAAATGTCTAGAAAATACACTACCTTACCCATTCCTTATAGGACTTAGGAAGACCTATAAATGGATTTTATTTTAGGATTTCCTAGGATAGCTCAAGTACATGATAGCATTTTTGTTGTAGTGGATAGGTTCTCAAAATGGTTCATTTTTTTCTTGTTTGAAAATAAATGATGCTTCTCATATAGCAAAATTATTCTTTAAAAAAAATAGTGTGACTCAATGGTCTCCTCTTAACCATTATTTTTGATAGATATGTTAGGTTTATCTCATACTTTTGAAAAACATTATAAAAGTTACCAAGTTAAAATTTTCTTCTGCCTTTCAACCACAAACTGATAAACAAATTGAAGTGGTCAGCCATACATTAGAAAACTTGCTTAGGTGTTTGGTAAGTAAAAGCTTAGGAAACTAGGATTTACATTTACTACCACAGAATTTGCTTATAATAGTATTAAATCCCAAGATAATTTAGTATTAAAACCCAAGATAATTAATAAATATAGCAAACCTACCATCTCATGCATTTTCTAATGCATACTTTGCATTTTCTAAAGACTTTCCAAGCCTCCATAAAGATGTAAGAAAGTAAATTACTATGAGTATGAAAACTATGCTTCTAAGGCAAATCATAATAGTTCAATGAAAGAATATAAAGAAGTTGATTATATTTTAAATTGTATGTATCCTGAGCATTATCAAACCACTAAATATAAGAAATTACATGTATGGGCTTGTGGTACTGTTAAAATTCTTAAGAAAATTGGAACTAATGCTTATCACTTTGATTTTTTGCTGATATGATCATTCATGTAGTCATTAATATTGAATATATTATATCATATGAAATAGTTAACAAACCTCCAATTGTTCAGTATATCTCCTTAGCAGGAGATATAACGTCATACTAATAGAAGCCCTCATTCTTTGAAGTTGACTGTATCATCATCGAGAAAGCACCATTAATCCAGCTTTTGAACATCATTTTTTGGTTTACTGGCAAAATAAACTGTCAGCTGAGAACACATGATTGACTTGCACTGATTCAGAGACTATAGCCCTACAATTAGCAGAAGACTTCTTTCAACACTAAGAAGTAGAGTTTAATTGAGAGTAGAGGAGATGATGCAGAACATCATGAAAACAAAAAAAATTAAAGCTCAAGGTTCATTTATTGGATCTCAAGCTAAAGCCCAAGAAAATTTAAGAAAGAAGAATGCTTAGTCGATTAGCCTACCAAAGCCCATTTTATGATTTCATCTTTTTTTAATTATGTAAATTTTAATTTCCTTCTAGAAACTTTAAGTTTGAAACTTTGAATTTAAAAATTCAAATCATGACATGTGAGATAGTTGAATCCACATAAAATAATAGCATGCGAAATGGGTGGTTGACATAAAATAATTGCCTCACATTAATGTTGCCACCCACCTTTCCCTCCATGTTTTAAATTTATTTCTCTTGAAAGATGATTGTAATGGCTATAAATAGCCCCTTTTGTTGGAATGAAAAGAGATCTTTTAGAAAATACAAATTATTTGAGTTGTTCTTGTGGTTTGAGAGCTTGGTGGCCAAATCTTAACAATCCTTGGTGGTAGAGCTGGTTATCTAACATATCTTTCTTTTCTCACCTCCAATATCCAAGGTACTTTATTTTAATCTTTCTCATACCCCTTAACATCATCTCCAACCATCCACTAAGCCTTCTACTCTCCTCTATAAACCTACACCTTCTTTCCACTCAATAATACCTCGACTTGATTCATTATGACCTAATCCTAGGCCTTACACCAAATTAACCACTTAAACTTTTAAATTTCCATAAACTACTCTAGATCATAAATTCATATCCTAACCTAAACCATCACAAGTATTTTTAGCCATTTATCTCACTTAAATCTCATTCCTTAAAGCTACATTTTAAATCAACCTAATTTAGCCCAAAGTCGTTTGGTTTAGATATTCACACTATCATATTATTTATGCCCATCATTTTTTGACTAAAATTTTAAAATATATCTTTAGATATTAATCTAAATATCCATGTATATTTAATTCTCTCAATATCATAAAAAAAGACATCTGCCTCCATCATTTGGTCAATTACTACCCTAAAAAAATATATACATTATAAATTTTATGTCTGAGTCTTAGTTCTTGATCCTAAAGCTTTCATTATAGAATGAACCAAACTGTGAATGCTAACTTAAAAGGTAAGTAGATGAACTTTTTAAAGTAGGATTGAAATAAAAGAGTATTAGCCATTATACAGTTCTTTATCTTTTAACATAGAATGGCACATAAAGGTTATGCTTGGATAGTAAGGTCCTAAGTCAAAAAACTATCAAGTTAGATTAAATGTTAAATATTACCTCTAGGGCTACTTTTTTTTTAAGATAGATCATGTGATAGGTTAAGATTATCATAAGAGTTAAGAGAAATTCTGCCTTTAACAGACAAATTATCTTTATGATGGATTAGTCAGGCTCTTTTTCCTATCAAATGCATCGAGAATTTATGAGCCCAATGAACAATATTTTTTTTAAAAAAATTCAAATTCTTTGTGGTTTAATTGGATGAGATACTTATTTTGAATAATAAAGTGGGTTAGTATTTAGAGCACTTTATGTTGGTATTTGAGACACTTATAAAAGAAAAGCTTTATAAGAACCTTGAATTTTTATGAAGATAGAGGTGATAATTTGGCTTCTTATGTCTACACATGAACTTAGACTTGATTTTTCAATTTAGGGTGATCATAGATTAACCCACATGCCTACCAATTTCATTAAGGATTAGAGTTTTATTAACTTTCCATGGCTTATAAATAAATTATTAAAACATTTAATGCCATTATTATTATTATCATAGATATATTGAAGTAAAAAATTTCTTTTAGACTCTTAGTGCATAATGTACCTTAGACTAAAGTTGAGGCCTTTATGACTTTACAAAAGCATTTAAAGTATTATGTGATGCATCAATTTGTTGTGAGTGGCATCCTAGCCCAAGAAACAACCGAACAACCTATTATAATGAGAAATGAATGAAGTGAAATATAACTACGTTACATATGATAGAGACTTTTGTACCATAATATTATCTATAAAATATTGGAAGCATTACAATCGATATACGAATTTATCCTACATACTTATCATCATACCAATAAGTTTATAAATGTGAACACTTTAAATCATAAGCATACTAAGTGGATAGAATTTCTATGTAATTATTCATTATTCTAAAACATAAGCCTATAAAGATAACAAGTCAATATATGTCCTATTTAAAGTGACCTTAGCATTATCTTCTTTAGAAAAATTCTTTATTTTAAATTACTTATATTTTCTTTTATGTCTTAACATTCATATCATTGATCTTGAGCATTTAAATAAGCCCTTTATAGTACAGGATATTTCATAATTACTGTACAAGGGAAGTTAAAATATATATCTAAATCATTAATTAAAAATTTTCATATAACTAAGCTACATTTTTATGGCATAACCAAAATCACAGGATGGATAGAGTTATAGATCTTATAGCAAGTAGGTATTAATGACCCTATACAAATGAGAGATATTTAAGGTTTAATAGATTTGATTTGCATATATAAAAAGTAAAAGCCACTAAATAATGATTATGAAGGTACAATATATTACTTTTGCCTTTTATAACTTGAGATGACTTATCTATAGGATTTAACAAGGTTTACAATGGACTACAAGAAGGCAAGATAATATTTTATAGTATTGACTAGTTTCTTTTGAATTGGTTAATTTTATTTTTTGCTAACTTCGCATCAAACATAACAATGATTTCTTTAAGGATATTATTAAATGGCATATCCTATCTTGCATTATAGTATTAGATATAGATGAGATATTTATTTTATATTTTATGAGATAATGTGGATAATGCACCGAGTGCAACTAACTTATTCACTTGCCTCTTACTTTTAAATTGATTTCCAAATAAAAGTTATTAATAGAACTTTTAAAACTTTGATGTTATGTTTAATAAAAATAATTTACAAATTTAATCTCTTCTCCTAAACTACCTCTAAGTTTACTTATAAGGTTATATAAAAGTACTACTTATACCACAACCAATCAATCATTTTTAAGATAGCATAAGAAATTGTTTTTTAAGAAACTCACTAATGTGGATATATATTTAGCTCATTTATTTCTTATCTTGTCTTTATATTCATGAAAGATTTTCAAACCTGTTATATTAATGTTGGAGAACAAATAAATAAATTAATGCAATGTATGTTGAAATAAAATAACAATTATGATTTAAAAAAATTAAAAAAAGCTAAATATATGTTAGGTTAAAATCATCTTTACAAATGTCAATATTAAAAATGTAAGAAATTCTAAATTAAGGTTTGTGGCATTTTCAAAATTATTATAAACATAAACCTAATGCATACCTTATTTTATTTATCATTTATCATTTAATTAGTAAAATTTCAATATTTAGAATAATTTTTTATTTAAAGAAGCTAATCCATATCCAAATCATAAAGCTAAGCATTTAAAAAGTGAAATTTCTACCCAACTATAGGAAAGCTCAACATCAATCATTTTTAAAGAAGACCATATCACTACAAAAGTGATGCTTACAAAATATGCTAGGGAATGCAAGTTTTTGATAAAATATCAGAATAAGTTAGCTATTAAAGAAAAATGACTCATAAAAAATAATGGAGAAGCAAGCATTAGGACTCACTAAAAAACATAAATTTTAAATCAAAAGAATAGAGTTATTATGATCCTGGGGATGTTACTATAGAACATGAAATAGTAGATTTTTATGGTTTATTATTAGAGTAAAGTCAAGGGTTTATGATGAGATTAAGGGTATTGATCATATAATCAAAATCAAGAACTAAGAGAGCATCATGCAACATGAAAACATTAAATGTCTATATCTAGAAATATTTGAAAATACTTAATAAAATATTTAAATAAAAAATATATATTTCAAAATATTAAATTTTAAATATTTCACTATGTAGTTAAAACCCTTTTTGTAATTTTTCTTTACTTTAATTGTATTTGTTTTATTTGGACACCATTAAGCCCACTCCCCTTGATTGCAATTGAAATTAGACTGCTTTTGATCTACTTCTATATTTAAGCAAAATAAGATGTAATCACTTAAATATATATGATTTAATGAACGAAATAAAGTTTTTTTGTTTTAGTATTTTGATAAAACAAATGTGAGTAAAAAATTTAAGGTTATGTACTTAATAGTTGATCTTTATTTGGTTGTGTGCTTTGGGTTTGACCCTGCTTAGATTTTTTTGGGTGGAATTTTTGGTTATGTCTCTCTTTTAATAAAATTTTTTTAAGGTCTTTTACAAGGGGATGGACAAAATTATGGCATTCTTGGCATAGTCTTACTAACCCTCTTCCAATGCATTTCAAACTCTTTAAATCCCCAATAATGTTTTTTGATATATTCCTCTCATACCCCTATAATGCTTTCAAATCTATCCAATCGTAAAAGAGTTCATTAGAATATTTCTCTAATAACATATTTTAAGACTAACCAAAGTCACTGAAACTAAATACATATATATAGCCATAGCTTAGCCTCCAATAAACACCCCTAAATCCTTTAGATCTCTCAAAAAATTCTGAATCACATCTCTTTATTAACTTTTGAAATATCTAAGATGATCCATGCCCAAGATCTCTTTTAATGCCACAGCTCTGAAGGTGAAACATTTGGGGTAGTTCTAGTATTGGCTTGATTTATGTGTTTGATTGACCATCATAACCTATTCACACCAACAATAAAATTTCTCTAACCATTTAACATTACTTCCTACATCTTTGGCCATCCACCACATTAATTAAAAGCTTTAGATCTAAAGCTACAATGAAAGATCAATCATACTATACTATCATGGATCATACAATATGGTTAATTATAATATTTTATATTAAATAAATTTAGATTAAATTAATTTTTAATTATTATATTAAAATGTGTAAGCTATTATAAGCTTCATTAATGTTCTTTAATAAAAAAACTATGACTCAAAATAAAAAGAATTTTCATATCGAAGCTTGATTTTGAGAATAATGATCTCGAAATGCATACTTGCTAAAAATTCATTAGAGTTAATTTTTGAGGGTTTTTTTTTCTTTTGAATAAAAAGCCATTTCATGCAGATCTTTCTCTAGTGATTTTAAATCATAACATTCCAACAAATTTAATTGATTTTTGATAATTTTTTTAGCAAAGAATAGGTTATCTATCATTCGCATTTGATTCCCATTTGAATCATCACTTGAGAAACTATTCATAATCTCAACATTTTTCTACAATATCAAAACTAGCCTTCACAGTTAAAATATGCTAAATGAGAATTGCAGTTATACTCATGTAGGATTGGGTTTTGATGCATGAAGTGATGTTCCTATATGATACTGCTATAGTACTGTTATGAAGAACTAGTTTACCCATACAATTTAATAATAGGATATCAGTATTCTACTGAAAGAGCACTTTATTCTTCAAAAAATATTATAAACATATCATATAAAAATATTTAAATTTTTATATTTGTCTATGTAATATTTTAGAATTATAATCACATAAAAAACATATACATGAAATATATATATATATTAAAAAAATTAATAATTTTGATTTGAAATTAATTTAAATATTATATAAATAATATTAAATATATAAATTGCTTGGTTGGTTTACACAATACTATCATAACATCGTAGTCACATACAATTATAAAATTGTTTAATGACCTTACACCATTACATTACATGAAGCGTGAATAGCGTTTTAAGAAAATAATATATAGTTTAATTGCATCTACAAAACTTGTATTCTGCGCTCGCTACTGACATTTTTATTTATACCCCGGCCAATCTTCAGCCACATCCACGGTTCGCTCAGGCAGAAGCAGCAAGTTATTCTGCTCGCGAGAGGGAGAGCGCATGGCTGCAGGAGCGAGCTTTCACGGTGGCGACGTCGAGTTTCAAAACACCCTAGAAGCCCACGCCGTTCTCTGGAACCACGCCCTCGGCTACATCAAATCCATGTGCTTAAAATGCGTAGTTGAACTCTGCATCCCCGATGCCATATACCGCCACGGCATGCCGGCAACAATCTCATACCTCCTTTCCTCCCTCTCCATCCCCGAAGCAAAATCCCGCAACCTGCGCATCATGATGCGCCTCCTCTCCCGCCAAGGCATCTTCAAATCCCACATCACTCTCTCTGGGGAGGAGGCCTTCGACCTCACCCCAGTCTCCCGCCTTCTCACCTCCTCAGTCCCCAACCGCCTCAGCTCCTCCCCCATCGTCCTCCTGCTCCTCGACCATCACTACGTAGACCCGTGGCACCAACTGTCCCGCTGGTTCCATAGAACGGACGCGGCCACAAGCCCCTTCGAGATGTCATACGGGAAGCCGCTCTGGGACTTTACCGGAGCGATGCCGGAGTTTAATGATTTGTTTAACAAGGGGATGGTGAGTGACTCCAAGTTTGTTATGGATTTTTTGACGCATGTCGGAGGGGAGTCGTTTCGCGGGGTTGGATCATTGGTGGACGTCGGAGGTAGGACTGGCACGATGGCGGCTGCGTTGGCGGAGGCGTTTCCGGGAATGAAGTGCACTGTTTTTGATCTGCCACATGCCGTGGACACAGCGCAGAAGATTGACGGGATTCAATACGTAGGTGGTGACATGTTCATCGAAGTCCCGCCTGCTGATGTCGTTCTGCTTAAGGTCTGTAGGTACTACTTTGGACTTTGGACTGCAACTTAGTAGTAATATAGCTTAACTTAGTTTAGTTCGCCAGGAAATCAAATAGCTGAACCTTACTTAAATAAAAAAAATGTAGAAACATAAATATTACTCATTTAAAAGATTATCATGATATTTAGCCTCATTATCCCCTTTTTTTAGGATGATAATTGTCTTTATGAAGTTGTTTTGATCCTTTAGCAAACTTGGGAAATTTGAATATTAAACAATTTAATTATGTTGTGTGGTATTTTGATATTATGCAGTGGATATTGCATGATTGGAGTGACGAAGAATGTGTGAAGATTTTACAACGTTGTAAAGAAGCGATTCCTCCAAAAGAGAAAGGCGGAAAAGTGATTATAATCGAAATGATAGTCGGTCTAGGCATGAATATTGAAACTTCACTGGAGACGCAACTTTTATTTGATATGGAGATGATGATTATGGTCACAGGGAAGCAAAGAGATGAGGGGGAATGGCGCAAGCTATTTGCAACCGCAGATTTCAGCGGCTACAAGATAATATCTTTTATTGGCCTGAGATCTATTATTGAAGTTTATCCTTAATTAACTGGCATTTGATCCCAAGCATTATCAATGTTGGGATTCTTATTTGGATTGCTAGTTTGGATTTTTGGTTCGGTTAATTTCAAATGAAGTTAGTTTTCATGTGTGCTAGTAAGGTAATAATTTTTGTTAAATGAAGAATTATGTACTTTGTAATGACAGTTCATTTTGTTGGTTGCTTTAATTCGCACAATGATTTTGTATCAAATAATTATGATATTTCTAATTCTAAAGAATCGTGAATCAGGTTTTAGTGACAAAATTATTATAATAATAATAATAATAATAATAATAATAATAATAATAATAATAATAATAATAATAATAATAATAATAATAATAATAATAATGCTAAATGTCAATAACAAATGTAAATTAGTCCATCACTTCCGCACATTACAAAATGTTGTGTTTCAGATATACTAACAATATAATGATAAGTATTATTTGGAACTCAAGTGCAAAATCATATTTTAAGGCCTCAAAATTATCTTAAGAATATTGAAGGTGAAGAGAGAAGAGTAACATAAAATATATGAAAGAAAATTCTATTAATTAGAAAAAGTATGAAGAGGAAGGGGGGAGGGAGTAAGAAAGAGTGAGGAGTATAATAAGTAAGGATAAATAAAAAGAGATATTAGACTTCATAAAAAGAGTTGAGTAAGTTATCTTTCTTCTTAGATGATGCTTCAAACTTAATTGAGTAACTTGTAAGATCTAGAATCTATCTAATTGTTTAAGGCTATAATCTAAAAACTATGATTTAATTCTATAGCTATAGGAAAAAATGTGCATATTTTGTGAATCTTGTGAGAAACTACATCATTTAACTGATGCAACATATGAATTCAATCTCCATAATAAAAATAATGGAGATCAAGCTAGATTATACAATATAGTGTTATATTTTCATTTTTTACTTGATTCATCATTTCATTATAAAACAAGTTAATACAACACAAACACATATGGATGATTTATATCCAAATCTTTGATCAAAGCATTGCATCAAGTTGCTGAATCATTGCCATAATAATTCTCCATGATTGAAGTAAGGCTAGCTAGATAGACTATTCAAAATAAACACTCTACCTTTCAGGTTTTCTTGTACAACCCTTATCCATCCAAATCAAGTTCTAGAGTCTTTATAAAGCTTAAAATATCCCCCAAAGGCCATTGATGATGCTCCAACTGAAGAAAGAAGAGTTTAAGAAAAAGTCACTTATAATTTGAACCTCTCTCTTTCCACTTTTGACAAGGAAAAATTTAGTTATTTATGTTGCTTTATTTATTTAGTTATTTTTAGATATTTTTATTATTTAATTATTTATATTTGTTGCCAATTTATGACACACTTATAAATGGTGCCAAACTAATTTCTGACAATTATTTGGTTAACTTCTTTAAGATAGATTGAATGATCTCATTAAATAATCTCATAAGTAAAATCGTTCTCATTAAGTAAGAAATAAAAATGTTTTTCATATGGTTTTCTTTTGAAAGACTTGTTGGCCTACATAATGTTTTGTGACTCCATACTTATCTTGATAATTAATACCTTTTTACTCTCTATTGGGGTTAATTACTCCAAGACCCTCTTAAACAAATTTAACAACTTGATTGCTCAAGCCCTTCTTTTTAAGAATTACTAATAAGTAACCTATTTCTTTTGACTCTTAATCATAACCATTACAGGTTCTACATAAATCTTATTACATGTTGACTCAACATAAAACCTAATTAAGCCCTTTCTTAAATCCAACATAGTTCACATGACCCACTTTCTAAGTTCATATTACCCTTTTCCATAGAGTATGTTAAGACTTGACTTTACACTAAACCTCATATGGTAGGCTTAATTTTTTATTATCCTTATTCATAACTATTGCTTTTAGTAGTCACTAGGACACATTATTATTAGTTCATGGCCCACCTTATCCCATTGAGATTTATACCCATTACCTATTGACCCATAAGTGGATTAAGACTTATATAGATCATCTTGTTATCCATATGCAGTACTGAGGTAGATAAGAATAGCTTTATTTCATATTCAACTTTGGCCACCAAGTTTGACATACTATATTTTTAACTCTTTCCTAACCTAGTGAGCCAATAGTGGATCTTAGGAGAAGTTATTTGGTCAATCTAAGATGACTCACTTAAAAGCTACTTATATCTAAATCTTAATAATCTAGGTTCTACAATAGCCTAAATATTTCCCAAGCCATTAATATCCCTTTAGGTCAATCTTTATCAAAGTCAAACCTGATCACACACACACACACATGTGTGTATGTATATATATATATATATATATATATATATATATATATATATATATATATATATATATATATATATATATATATATATATATATATATATATATATATATAATCATGTTAAACCCAACCATTTTAGCCTCTAGATGGCCTATTATAAGGTTTTGGCTAGGTAATTCTTTATGGTTATAAATTTAGAAGTGATTTACTTTAGATATTTTATATAATCTAACTCTCTTTGTAATAATGGTATGGTTAATAATTTAAATATTTTATATAATCTAACTCTCCTTGTAATAATGGTTAGGTGGTCAATCTAATATGACTCACTTAAAAGCTACTTATATCTAAATCATAATAATCTAGGTTCTACAATAATCTAAATCTATCCCAAGCCATTAAGATCCCATTAGGTCAATCATTATCAAAGTCAAACTTGATCACACACACACGTATATATATATATATATATATATATATATATATATATATATATATATATATAATCTTGTAAATCCATTCAATCTCTATATGGCCTTTTATAAGGTTTTGACTAGGTATTTGTTTATGGTTATAAATTTATTAGTGATTTAGTAGTCATAACTATTTTGACTAGGTTTTTTTTATTATCCTTATTCATAACTATGGAATTTAGTAGTCACTAGGACACATTTTTATTAGCTCATGGCCCACCTTATCCCATTGAGATTTATACACATTACCTAGTGACCCTTAAGTGGATTAAGATCTATACAAATCATCTTGTTATCCATATGTAGTACTGAGGTAGATATGAATAGCTTTATTTTCCATTAAACTTTGGCCACCAAGTTTGACATACTATATTTTTAACTCTTTCCTAACCTAGTGAGCCAATAATGGATCAATCTAAGATGACTCACTTAAAAGCTACTAATATCTAAATCTTAATAATCTAGGTTCTACAATAACCTAAATCTTTCCTAGGCCATTAATATCCCTTTAGGTCAATCTTTATCAAAGTCAAACCTGATAACACACACACACGTGTGTGTGTGTGTGTGTCTATAGATATATAATCATGTTAAATCCAACCATTTTTCCTCTAGATGGCCTATTATAAGGTTTTGACTAGGTAATTTTTTATGGTTATAAACTTATAAGTGATTTAATTTAGATATTTCATATAATCTAACTCTCTTTGTAATAATGGTATGGTTAATAATTTAAATATTTTATATAATCTAACTCTCCTTGTAATAATGGTTAGGTGGTCAATCTAAGATGACTCATTTAGAAGCTACTTATATCTAAATCTTAATAATCTTGGTTCTACAATAATCTAAATCTATCCCAAGCCATTAAGATCCCTTTAGGTCAATCTTTATCAAAGTCAAACCTGATCACACACTCACCGTGTATATATATATATATATATATATATATATATATATATATATATATATATATATATATATATATATATATATATATATATATATATATATATATATATAATCTTATTAAATCCATCCATTCTCTATATGGCCTTTTATAAGGTTTTGACTAGGTATTTTTATGGTTATAAATTTACAAGTGATTTAGTAGTCATAACTATTTTGATTAGGTTTTATTTATTATCCTTATTCATAACTATGTCATTTAGCAGTCACTAGGACACATTTTTATTAGCTCATGGCCCACCTTATCCCATTGAGATTTATACCCATTACCTAGTGACCCTTAAGTGGATTAATACCTATATAAATCATATTGTTATCCATATGCAGTACTGAGTAGATATGAATAGCTTTATTTCCCATTCAACTTTGGCCACCAAGTTTGACATACTATGTTTTTAACTCTTTTCCTAACCTAGTGAACCAATAGTGGACCTTAGGAGAAGTTAGGTGGTCAATCTAAGATGACTCACTTAAAAGCTACTAATATCTATATCTTAATAATCTAGGTTCTATAATAACCTAAATCTTTCCCAAGCCATTAAAATCCCTTTAGGTCAATCTTTATCAAAGTCAGACCTGATCACACACACACACACATGTGTGTGTGTGTGTGTGTGTCTATAGATATATAATCATGTTAAAATCCAACCATTTTAGCCTCTAGATGGCCTATTATAAGATTTTGACTAGGTAATTCTTTATGGTTATAAACTTATAAGTGATTTAATTTAGATATTTTATATAATAAATATTTTATATAGTCTAACTCTCCTTGTAATAATGGTTAGGTGGTCAATCTAAGATGACTCATTTAAAAACTACTTATATCTAAATCTTAATAATCTTGGTTCTACAATAATCTAAATCTATCCCAAGCCATTAAGATCCCTTTAGGTCAATCTTTATCAAAGTCAAACCTGATAACACACTCACACACACACACACATATATATATATATATATATATATATAATCATGTTAAATCCATCCATTTAGCCTCTATATGGCCTATTATAAGGTTTTGACTAGGTATTTTTTTATGGTTATAAACCTATAAGTGATTTAATTTAGATATTTTATATAATATAACTCTCCTTGTAATAATGGTATGGTTAAATGTGTACTTATTAGGCATCATCCTTAAAATAATATCATTTAATAATACAACCAAGCATATATTAGGACCACTCAATTGACTTGGTTTCTTGAGCTAAAGTTGACTTAAATTTAGAAAAATAAATCATTGGAGATATCAGTCCCCTTAATTCATCAAGTGCCAAATAATTGATACTATTAGATCCATAAATATAACCCTTGGATTTTAACTAACCTGATTAATGGTTAATAGACCTAAATGTTGGTGAGAACTTAGGTTGTCTAAGCTTGACCAAAGTGAGCTAAATAAGAAAATTTAAAAGATTTCAACTTAATTAAAAGCAATTAAACATTGGCTTATGTTTACTAGATTTAGTAATAAATAGCCACCCAACAAGATGTCATATACATAAACTAATCCATAACTAACCTAAACTAATGAAAATCAGAAGTTTGCATAGTTTAATTTTCTTCAATTGGTTGGGCCATAGCACAACTATACCTTCATATCACCTTGCAAGCATTTTAAGAATCCATTCAACATAGTTAACAAATCTAAATGCTATTCTTAGCTTGAATTATTAATTTTAATTAATAATATAATATTATTTGGTCCCTATCAATTAAACTTGCAAAAATTTAAAAAAAATCTTATGAATCTCTCTCACTCAACATATTTTATGCTTCCATCTAGCGCATAAACTAATCCATAGTTCTTATTATCATCATTTTTATGTATGATTGTCCAATGAAACTTCATGAAATTCAAATCCATCATATATGACTTAGCTTGGCCATCATGGCCTATCTTAGTTCAAGTTAAGCCATGTCTATCAAGATCATAAAAAAAATTAGAATCAAATTTTTTATTTTGTTCATTATAAACCTTATGGTTGAATTCTCATGTCTTAAACCTTTGTAAGTCACATATGGTGTTTTCCATAAGCCCTATGTGATTGTCCCATAAACTTATGGCCATGTAGAATAGCTTTGGATCATTTGTTTAACTTTCAATCATTATATTGTTCTAAAATTTCCAAATAGGCATTAAGCTAGTCTAAATTGGTATAAGAAATCCTATGTCCATTTATGTTAAGGACCTACTCTTGGTAAAGCCTTGATATTTTATTTAACTTTAGAACTTGAGCAAACCCCCATATGATTGACCTTCCTTCTCTTTTGGCCTTACCATAATGTAACCTATGCTAGTTCTCATGAGCCATAAAACTTGTTTAAGCAATTAATAGCTTATTAGGCTTGAATTTATCCTGCAAACCTTGTTTAACTTATTTTTATAAACACTAGACATTAGCCTTTTACGGCATAACCTTATCCTTCGTTCATGGCCTTAGCTTATTGGATCTACACCATCCTTGAGAAATGTTAGAGAAACGTTTAAATTAACCTAATTAAATTAAAGGGTTCTATCATCCCTATCTAATTTTTATGAACTAAACGTACATTGAATTAGATGTTAATCTTCTAATTTTACTCAATGTAGTGTAATCTTATTAGAAATTATTGGATTATGTTTATCTTCTTAGCTTACTGTTTTACATTATTAACATATGGCACTCTTAAATCAAAATTGAATGTGATAAAATACTAGCTTAACTTTGAATTTTCTTATTAGACTTTTTATTTAGACTGAATGGTTGCCAAGACCACAAAATTGGCAAAAATAGACTCTACTAATGTATTGATGACTAAATGGACTTAGTGAGACTCAATAAACTTATGTTATTCTTTGTATCATCTTTGATGGTTTCCCAAATAGATCCATTGCCATTTCATAAGAATTTCATTGGGAATAGTTTAGCCTAAACTTAGCATAATTTGATTAAAATCAAATTAATAGCCTACTTAGAATTAACCACATCACTACTAGAATTAAACGATATAATGAAGTGTTAACTCTTCTTCACTACTTCTAAAGAGTCAGCTCTCAGGTAGTTCTTACACTTGTCTTTATGTTACATCATTCACTGACTTCAAGAGGATGTTTACCACATAATTTGCTAGTGCTAAGATGTTGTTGAAGAGTTCTCAAGCTCTTTTCTAGATGAGACAAGAGCCTAGAGAGTCCCTAAAGAAGTTCATCATTTGTTTCCATGAGAGATGTTGGAGATCAAAGATCTTGAGCTCATAATCACTTAAGCTGCACTTAGTATTTAAAGGAGGGGCCCTCCAAGTATGCCTTGGTGCTCCAACGAACCTAATACACTCGCTGAAAAATTGAAACTGCCAAAAAATCATGTTAATGTTGAAGAGTATAATAATACGATCCAACCAGTATCGTTGGCTAGAAGAAAAGCTCGCCTAAGAGGCCTTTAGAGTGACTACCCAAAGAGGGTAAATGTAGAGAATAGATAAAAAAGGTGACTAGAAGTACCAGAGCGAGGCTTCAAAAACCTAACTACTTGCTATCCAAGAGTCAACTATGAGTAACTCATTATAGTGATTCCCTTCATAGTGTCCATGACAGGCCTTGTAGAAGCCATCTAGACTAAAGATTGTTTCAAGTGATCATCACCCATGAAGGTTGATGGAGTACCTGATCATTCAAGGTATTATGCTTATCATCATGAGCACAACCACAATATAGTGTCACCATTTGAAAAGTTTGGTAGATAAATTAATAAAAGTAGGGAAGCTCAAGGAGTTCATCAGTAGGAAGGACAAAGAAGTCATCAAAGTTGTTAATGAGCCTGCACCCTTGCATGTTATGCATATTGCTAGAGTCATACTCGCTATCTTTGGAGGTGATGAAGAATCCTCCATGAAAGTGAGTATGAAAATGTTATGATGTGGAGAAGTGAACTCAATGACCAAATACTTACCATGCCATTCTTGGCTCGAGAAGATGAGTCTAACCATATATCCAAGAAACTTAGTATAAGATCAACACCATGTGAGGTCGGCAACTAAACTCAGAAAGACTAACACTCAGTGTGGTCGGTGATTGTAGTATAAGACTGGCCCTGAGTGAGGATGACAGTTAAACTCAAAAAAATCAACACTCCATGTGGTTTGTGACTATAGTGTAAGACCAACATCCCATCAAAAAAGACCAATTCTTCTAGTTGGCAATAAGAAAGGACCAACACACTGTGCAGTTCGTGATTGTAGTATAAGACTGACACTTCATGAGGTGAAAAACTAAACTGAAAAAGACCAATTATTCTAATTGATAAAGTCAATGTTAATTCTCTGGAAAGGTGACTATCATGTAACATAACTATACATGAAAAATATTCTCATTTGATCAATGAAAGGCTATTCTAAGTACTTATACAAATGCCAATATATATATATATATATATATATATATATATATATATATATATATATATATATATATATATATATATATATACCCTATGATTTAGTGAATCAACATAAACTTGTAATACTCAGGCAACCACTAAGGAAAGTGCCCTCTATTAGTTAACATGTCAAAATATTCAACGTCATGAGCCAATTCATTCAAAAAAGTGAGCATCATCCTAGTGTATTTGTACAAATCAAAGATCACTATTTAGGGAAGATTCTCTCAACTGATCAACATCATAAGTGTAGTTGCTTACGTGTCAAAGGATGAGTATCAGTCTAGCAAGTATACATGAACTCACCATGCTAAATTAACTACCCATAGAAGTTTCCATTAATTAGTGATCTAGATAATCTAAGATATTAACAAAGCCATTCGCCTATTGACTAGTGAGTTTATGCTGAATAATAGAATGTTCTTTCAGAAATACTCAATAAAGAAGTAAATCTAGTCACTATTCAGATAAGTATACTCAATTAAGAATATACTTATAATTTTTATTTTATTTAATATTTTTATAGTTAAGTGGGTGAGATGCAAGCATCCTACTCACACAAAAAATGTTTCTAAGAACTGGAGGAAAAGATTTGTCAACTCGAACTACTCTCATCATCATTTGAGAAGTCCAAAAACTTGGCATCAAGGTGACTGTGCTTCCCCAATTTGGTTGTGACAAATTCAGCGCCATCCTTGAACTTCCTTTACAAGATATCTTACTCATCAAAATTGAGAAAACTAGTTAACAGGGCTTCACTCTACTGAAACACTTTAGTCTAATAAGATAATTCTTCATCTAGTTCTCTCTTCACCTTAGCAAGGAGAGTAAGCTCCGTGGTTTCCCTATCTTTTTTTCCTTTGCTTGGTGAGTCACTTTAACCAAAAGGTCCCTGTGCTTGGCTTTAAGAGTAGTAAATTTCTTCTTTATTCTTGCCAACTGAGACCTACACATAAAGGCCACCTTCCTCTTCCCAAGAAACTTGTCACATATCTCTTAAGTTGACTGCCATGCTATCATGTAAGCAATCATGATAGTATGTGGCATGTGAACATACAGAAGATTACACAAAAGCTTGTCAAGGTCTTAGAAGATGTGAAGGAGCCCTAATCATAGGTCTCATGGGTGGGCTCACATAGGTTCATAGAAAAGTTATCCTCCAAGCCTCCTCCTCCTCTTCCTCCTCAACATACTCATTGCTTATCTTATTGTTCACTTTCTCAACTTCTTAAGAGATGTACTCAGCCCTCCCTTTTCAACGACCTCAGTGATAGATGCACTCGACTCACTCTCTTCCTCGTCAGCCTCATGAGAAGTCATTTATTCACCATTAGCCGTGCATTAGCTGATCTCATGCTTGCCTTCCTTAGTGAATTGGAGCACTTCAGAGCTGAGCACAATGGAAACTAGAGTCACCTCTCTTATGTGTAAACAAGAAGAGAAATAATAAGAAGAATAAGTCACCAAAAAATAAGAAAATAAAAGAATAAGCTAGTTGAAAAAATAGAAATTTTTTTACCATGGACCGTAACCCTACTGAAGCGAAGGTAGAGAGAGATTTCATGTTGCGACCCTACAACCTCTCTAATGCCTCCACCTACTACACCCTTGACTTGTTGAGCTTGGTGGCTTTGGTCGATTGGTTAGGAAGGGGAGAGGTCAACATCAGCCACTATGTCATGCTCCTCACAAACAAAAGCTATGAACACTACTTTTGCACCTTATTTTAGAGATCATGGTTTTTTACAAAAGTTGCTAAAAATTGTATGGTCCCCTTTTAATGATTCTTTTCCATGAGTGAGGGGCATAAGAGATTTAAGCTCCATGGGATTCTTTCTTCCCATAAAAATAATGAAAGAAGTGATGTTCTCCACTGCGTTGGGAAGGACATAGACAAGCAACACTCTAGATAAGTTAAGGATGTTGATCCACTCCCATGGAAGGGGAAGTCAAAACACATTCAAAAGTGGGTGACTAGAACCCACAACTAGTGAATCTTGATCAAGTTTAGATGCTCAGTCCTCTTGGCTACTTGCATGGTGAAATTCAGATTCACGCTGTAGTATCTATAAAATAAGGAGGTTGCGATGGAAGATTATAACTCAAGACTTTTCTTGATTTGGGCATGGTGGAAAAATAAACTAGTCTTCTCAAGCAAAGCAATTTCGCTTATCATAAAGAGGCTATCAAGATCTACTCATAATGAAGTTCTACTCTTACTCTGGCCGGGGAGAATTTATAGACGTGATAAAAAAGATGTGGTAACACGAACATCAAATCCAGTATTAAGTGAAGAAATGATTACTCAAATTCCTTGGATATCTCAAGCAACAGACACTATAAGGAAATAATTAATCAGCAATAGTAAAAAACTCAAATAGTACTCATGAGAAAAGGAATACATAAATATGTATCTATATTTACAGATAAAAAAGTATAACACATGCACTATAACTCTAATATATTATTTTTTCAGCATTTTTGTTATAGGGTCCTAGTGTCAATCCTCGATGAGTCCACCTTTCTTGCACATATAATTAAACAAAAATCTCTCACTAGACAAGAGAAGAGAAGTACTCTGTAACTTGATGGAGTTCTATAATAACAAAATTTTAGTCTTCATGGTCACAAAGTTTCCTTGGTGCTCTGCCTCCAAGGACTGTTATTGCTATGACTCTAGCTCTAATTGTGCTCGTAGCTCATGTATGTCCCAATGAGATTAGTCTAAAGCTCCCTTAGGAGGGAGGCCTCCCCTCACAAGGTGATGATCACGGAGGAGTTCGTGAATATTCTCTATTCTTCCTATATGTTGTTCCTTGATCGTTGAGTAGACTTGCCCTTCACAAACACCCCCACTATCTCTGTGAGTAGGAAAGTGAAAGTCAACCATCATCTCCTTGATATTGATAGAAGTGAAGCTAGTTACAATAACAAGAATATTAGTAGACTCCCAGTGTAGAGGAGAGCTACCACCAAGTCAACATGTGGTGCCATATATTCATTCTGCGACAAAGCTGGAGTTGCCACTAGTCAGCGAGAAATAAATTTATCAAAAACTTGGAAGAAAATTTCAATAAGAGGTTTCATTACAGGCTGAACCATTGAGAAGGGAAGCCATCTATTGAATAAGTGGAATTCCTCTCTACTCAGGAAATGGCCTAGAAATTTCCCATGGAAATGTCAAGCATATCTATGAAGTTACTTAGACTATTGGAGGAAATAACCTAGAGGACCAACAAGTGCCCCTCACCATGCTCTATTGAGTATTGAATGCTAGGCATGCTTAGCTATGATAAAAGAAAAAAATATAAGAATTGGATAAAAGAGATTCATAGTACGTGATAATATGAAAATCTCACCTCAACAAGATATTCCTCTACAACCGCCTTCATGGTAGACGACCCAATAAAATGACTCACCATCACCTTCCTATGTAGAATCAAAAGTGCATCATTTCTTTCTTCCTTTTCTTTAGGAATAATCATGGGTCGTACACTCACCATAGTAATATGTTCCTTAGATAGATAGGTGCTAGATTCTCCTTTCGGGTCAAATGGAGTGGTTGGGGTGACGGTCGCTCCAGTTGGAGTAGCTGAAATGCTTATTGTAGCTATAGCAATGGAGATGACCTCTTTTGACTTCTCCACTTTTTTTTTTTGCAAAGGCTTGCCTATATAATCTCAAGTTCAATGTCACAATGAGGCCCCTTCACATCAATACTGAATATGTTTTATTGTAGAGTCAACTCTTAAAGGGTGGAAAATTTATCATAGTTGAAGGAATGTTGAATGCATAAAATAAGAAATAAAGGATCCATTTATAGCCTCTAAAGCATTGGGTAATCATATTAATCCATAGGTGATGTGACCTCTCAATAATTATATGAATTTTTTTAGATCATTAAATGCCTAATAGATAACAATTTTATTCATTCTTTTGTCCTTTTTACAAGGTACATCTATAAGGAGCAGATGAATTGGGGAGCTAAATTTATACTCAATGTATCAGGTAGGCTCAAATGAGCCTATATGTCAAGACAAGTATACTTGCATAAAGAGTGCTCGATGACTCAAAATAAATATACTCACTAGAAGGAACACCCGATAAGGGAACATAGATCTGACCCAGTAAACTGAAGGACTTAGAGAACACTGACCCAATATCAAAGAATAATCCAATTCACTAACATCTAGTGACAATGTAGATGAACCATGTGACACTCTTCAGCCTTATTCACACACTCGCGAGATAATGGGCTACATTTCCTTGTCAGTCATTGGATTTGCACTTGCTCACCACCACCAGCTTAGGCAAGAATTTACTTATATTAAATTTTCTTTATATGTATTTTCCATGTTTGGTCACCCCTTAAAATTATTAAAGACTTGTATTAATTTTTTTACTTTTACTCTAGACCCCCCATACTTTGTACTTGCATCTAGAGTACTATGAGCAATAAAGATTATTTTTTCTTGTGTTTTTCTACTTTTTTTGTCTTCCTCTTAGCAAACTTTCTGCCTAACCCTATTTGTCAGGTATCTTAGAAGGTTCTTCCTCCATCCATGGATAGTTTTGGATTCAACTCCTTAGTTTTAACTTTTAATCATAATTTACAATGAGATTAGAATTTTAGAATTTTAGTGGCATAACAAAGTCTTATGGTCCTTTAACCTAAGATTATTCCTCAAGTTTAGCCATAAAAGCTACTGCTTAATCTTATTGTCTTTAATAACCAGTTAGTGTAATTATTCCTTCTCAAGCAAAAGCTTATATATTTATATTTATCTTTGCCATTATGATTATTTAGATCAAATTATAATCAAATCTAATTTGGTTAATTATATGCTCACTCTAATAAATCTAAAGGAAAACTAAGGACCTTTAAGTGTCTAATTGGACCAACCTACGGGTCATCATGTTTTAATCCTAAAAGATCATGGTTTATTTAAAGACCTTTTCATTTAACCTAAATTACATGACTACCTCAATTTGGAAAACACTTAATTACGTCACCCTTAGTAGTTTTAATTTGTTTAATGGCCTTCTGATGTATAATTGGGTCAATTTATAAGCCAATTAACCATGGCTTTAATCTTATGCAAGTAGAAAACATCTTGGTATTAACTTGGCTAATTTAGAATAAGAGTTTAACACATTTGAATCCAAACCTAGATGCACCAAGCCCATTCTAATTGCTAAGCAAACAAGCCTTATTGAAGCATTACAAATTCTTAGTTTATACAACATATGAACTAATGAGCTCTATTCTTATTGCAAGGTTAAACTAGCTTATTCAAAAAAATCTCACATAGCTCAAGATAATAGTTCAACCTAATTGAATTGAATTTTGATTAAGTAAAAGCCAACCTAAATTCAAGAAATTAAACTAATATACCAACCATATGAATTTAAATTGAGTTAGTTCATTAGCCAATTATATTTAGGTCCCACCTTATGTAACTCTAGCTAATTAGTAGAAAATAATTTTACTTTAGTCAACCATGAGCCTTATTTAATCGATCATAAATTATGTAAGCAATTGTGAGCTTACTTAGCTAAAATTATGTTAGTCATTGATTTAATGGCTTATAGGATCAAAATATGGTAAGGTCATAACTAGGTTAAACTAAGTAAATCTAAACCAAAAAATTGATTTATCTTAGGTCCAATTGGCCAAACAAGTGTGGCGTGCTTAGCATGAGCATATAACTATTCACTTTAAGATCCATAAGTTTATGTATGGTTAGTACAATGATTAAATCTAATGGTTGCACTATTCTTAATTTTTGAATCACATGATTAATGGTCCAAAGTTTGTCTCACCCTTTTTTGTTGATTCTTATTATAAAAGTGATTCATACAACATGACAACATTAGGGTAATGTCATTTTAATCTAATAGGAACATGGTGGACATTATGTAAACTAACATGTTTCTTAAATTCCAACTTGATGACTTTAAGATATACAATCAATGAGCAATGAAAAGTTTAAGCTTTAACACCTAAAATGTATATCATAGTTTCTTAACTATTCCTTTAACACTCCTCTTTCGGCCAATGACCTTTTAATTCGAAGATAACAAAAGCTAAAAAGAATGAGACGCAGTGTGGAGAATTTTTATTACACAATTTAAAATTATATTGATCGAATATGATAGATATAATAGCAAATCATTTAGAAAGATAAAAATTATTATTCTTTTGAGATAAAAGTAGCTTTCTAGAAAGTGGGCATGGTGTTAATTATTTTAATGATTATAAAAGACTAATAATCAAAATGTACCTATTAGTTGATCTATTTAAGGGGAAAGCTAAACTATTTAAAAGGGTTGAGATCTATAAGGAAATCTTAATATAACTAGGGCCTACAAATGGTGTTTTACCTATGATAAATTGGTTGGAGAATAATATATGAACAAGGAGCTTTTATTACTTAATTAGGGTTTGATTAGAGATGGATGCTACCTTTCTCTTGAAATCTCAGGGTCAATATTTTCTACATATAACCTAACTGCTTCTCAAAGTTAGATTCAATGTAACAAAAAATCATCTACTCTCTTTTATTATTAAAATAAACTACACATGTCCTTCATTATTATGTCTAGCATGTGATCTAGCCACCATGATATTTTGTCCAAGGTGATCCCATTCTCCACCTCTCAAATTTAAACAAATCTTTTGAATTATTGATTATAGCCAGTAATAATTAGGCATTGGGGGCAAAAAATAAGTGATAACTTTAAAATGAAACTCTAAACATTTGATTAATACATAAAACTAATATAAATTATCATGGTTATATCCAATCTCTAAGTAAAATATTTTGTTCATGATTAAATAAATAAAACATGAACATTAACCTGATTATAATAAAAACTAGTAGAAAGATAGAGAGAAACTATAGGAGAAACTCCAATTGTAATCCCCTTTCATATGTCTTAGTCCTTATGAATTTTTGCACTTTCTTCCATTAAGAAATACTTGAAAAGCTCCATAAAAGTATAAATAGATAAATGCCTAAACATTGTCTTTATATCCTCTAGAAGTCCTTTAATTAATTATGAAGAAATCCCTAAATAGAGTTGCATGATTTGCTCCATGTTTGGAAAGGAATCATGGCGAAATTAGATGAATTTGATGGACTATCTATTAGTTATTAAGTGCTAAGTTCTCATTCTATGAGGTTTGGATTCTGTGGAAACTAGTACATAAGTAATAAAATTGGCACTAGGGACTAGAATCTAGTGCTTAGGCTTTGAGCCCTTTAATTGGTGGTCATTTGGAGTGCATGAGCTCTAGATTAACTGCTTAAGCATTGGGTCTTACACTATGGATCTAAACTAGGGCTTAGGTACCAAATTTCCTTTGAATTACTTATTTTACTTTGATAATTGCTCAAATAGTTGAACCACTTTATTTTGCATATTAATTACTAAGATTTTACCTAAAAAATAATGCTCACCTATAGAAATTATAATTTTAATAATTATTGTAGCAAAAATTACTTAAATGTTTACAAAATTAGTTCCATGTCAGCGATTTAAGAAAGAAACATATGTATAACTTTCATGTAGATCAAACTCCTCCACACTTAGACCTTTGCACATACTTAAGCAATGCCACAATAAATGACTAATAAAAAAAGATAAAGTATTTCATTTACAAGGTAGAACCTAAGAATAAAACTTGAAATCATTAAGTGCATAAGTATTATTACATAGTTGTTCAAAATAAGTTAACATTCAACCTCAATAAAGCATATGCAAGCAATTTGAATTAAAAATACTTAAATAATTCCATTTAATAATACAATATTTCATTAACTTGCATTAATTCATAGTATGTTAGCTTATATTTATTTTAGAGTATAAATATTCTAGTAAATTAAGTTAATAATAAGTAGAAAATATTCCAACAAGTACAACCTTATACGAATGTTCAAACCACAAAAAAAATTATCAACATGGTGTGTATACACTTATAAAATATTTTGGAAATGGAGGAGCAAATAATGGGTCTCTTACGATGGGTTTTATTAACTACACACATCAAATTCTATTTCTCTTAATAAATGTATATTTGTTTTTTTTTCACATGGATGTTAATTCTTGTCCCCTATTTTTATGATGTTGGAGAATGCTAATTCAGTACACTATTTGTTCATCTAATCCATTCAATTTACTTTTGTCCATTATACAGCCATCTCGATATAAATTTTAAATTATCTTCTGACTGGTAAATGTACCTATTAATAAATTCTTTTGGATAGCTTATTTTTATGTGTAATATATAAACTTACAAATTTATGAGTCTAAAAATACAATAAAATAATATAGTTAAGCATGCAACATATTGTTCAACCAACTTATTTAATTCAATTAATTAATTGAAACTATTACATAAGTGGTTTAGGATTTCATTTTTTAAAATTTCATCTTTGTTAGGTAAATAAATAGTTCTTTGACTATCATAATTCAAAGCACATTCTATCCAACAGGTAAAGTTATTTTATAAAACATTTCAATTATCACCCTCATCTTACCACCTAAAAATTTGCAAGTAAACCAAAAAATTAAATTTAAATAGGATCTAAAAATGGTAAAAATAATAACAGATCATTCCTATATAGGAGATAAATTATAACCCATAATGAAGCACCAAGTAAAACATTAAATACAATACACAATTATGAGCTCTTCCACCTCTACCTCACATAAATTTTGCATTATTTGAAATGAAATAAATAATGAATTAAAACAAAGTAAATTTAATGGAAAAAAACTTAACCAATGTAATAGAGCTACTTTTTTTCATCTTCTTATTTATAAAATGGATGCTCTAAGTGTTATGTATGAGGTGAAAAGATGATGTTCTCTAGTCTAATTTTGATGTGCCAATTTGCATGCATGTCTAATAAGGATGCATTAAACCATCCATTATAATAGCATAGCTATTGCTTTATATTGGTATGCTAACATTTGCATTTGTTCTCTATGGCATTCACCATCTCTACCTTTTTACCATATCCAACTTGCTATTGAGGGCTTTAAAATTAGCTCAAACTTATTAAATGGTTAAACTCAACTTTAGATACTAAATATCATCTCAATTCCTATGGTTTTGACAACTATGGTTTTTATGGGAGCTCTTCTTCTTCTTGCTCCTACAATTATGACCTAATGTGAGGTTCTATATATATAATCTTACCTCTAATTAACATAAATTTCTAGTGGATTATCTCTTCATATGCACTCATGAGCATGCCCATCTAGGTACATAAGCCATGGATGATAGAGAAGTAGCAGAGTGCTTCTATTAATATAAATCTTATTTTTTGAAAACTAAGAAATTAAATTAAGACTTTTAGAACTATAATCATGTTCTAGATTACAAAATTTGATATGTCATTCTATTTTATTACATCACTAAAGTGGTTACTTAGAAGTAATCTAGTTAAGATAAATGCATGCCATGACATTGAATTAGTCGAAAGTCTTGTAGCAATAAAGTTGATAATATTATTAGTTAGCATTATATTTATGCAGTATTTCATGATTTAAGAGGTGACCTTCTCTTTACAAGGATATTTTTACACAAACATCCCCCTCCAAGCTAACATTTATTTTCTTTCTCAAGCACACCCAAACCTTCTCATCACTAACTCCTCCCTTTGCATGTAACCACCACTACACCATTGTGGCATTGATAGGATTTCATCAAGCAAGATGCTTGCAAGAAAATGTCATCAAGCTTCATCTTCCTTTGCCCCTTACATGAGAAGGTCTTGTCTCCCTCCAAAATTTTGTCTCAATTAGAGCCCCTAGGCTACTATAGTGAAATGGTGTATGTTAAGCTTTGTGCTAACTCTCAAAAACGTTTTATGATAAGAAATGTTTTGATGTGCATCATATTCTAACTTGATCCAAAGTTGCCTCTCATGAATTCCCTAATTTCAACTAGATTTTTGAGTTAAAAATGGAACTAAGTTTATAAAACTTTTTACATAGTTATTCATCATAAAACTATTAAATAAATTACTATATAATTAAATCTCATTTGATAAGAAAATATAAAGTAAATGTACCTGAATGATTAAATATTTTCTTTAATTTAAAATGATTATCTTTATTTTTATCTCAAAAATTGATGTTAAAAGATCATCATAATAAAATTAATTTAATAATCACTTTAAATAATCAATTTATCTAATTTATTTTTCACTATGATTTGATCTTTACTATATTCAAATTAAATAATTTCATTAGAGAGTAAGTATGATCTTAATACCAGATGGAAACATTAAATGGTTCAATTTAAATACATTTTGCATCTTTATTAATTTTGTATGTTTTACTACACATCATGAATGCTCATCATGCATCGTCACTTAGTTGAAATACCTAGTTATTTTTTCCAAATTATATGTTGATGTTCATGATAGTATTCATGCATTCATCTTTCATCACTCGAAGATTGTTTCATTGGTTACACATTGTGTGCTATCACATATTAGATAGTTTATTATTCTTTGTATCTTGAATAAAAATAAATAGAAAATTTTATTTAAAAATGAAAAGAAATTTTGATTTAAAATGTACATTTATATATGTTTTGTTATCATTTCTTTCATGCATTCACATTATTATTATTATTTCATTTCATGCATACTTCTTAAAGCAATTTAATTCTAGTTCATTAGTAATAATTTAATAAATCTTATTGGCTTCAGTTGTGCATTGCATATAGTTGTAGAGACTTAGATTTGCCTTAGGAACCTTAATCATTAACTAGTTTAGATAGAGTCAAGAATGAGTCTATAGAAACACTAACACTTACATGATTTAATCTCATTAGACAATACTTAACTAGTCTATTGGTGAGGGTCTAAATTTCCATTAGGTTTGATATTATCTAACCATGGTCATATAATTCATGCATATTTGCATACTATCATTATGGTAGAGTATTAGGAGCATTGTTTGCATTCACTACATTGGGTTTGTTTTCTCCATATAATGTAATAAGTCATAGATTGATCATAACAAACCAAGTCTTAAATAGTAGAGCACTCCCACCCTATGCTTCTTCACTTTAGTGTCAATCTTTTACTAGCTTTAGAGTAACTTAGGAGTTCCCTTCGTGACATATACTATTACTTCTCATTCCATATTTATATCATTTGAGCAATGCTAGCCATCTCATTTCATCATGTAGCTAGTATTAGATTTTCCTTAAGTTTATCTCATTCATTATTTCCTTAAGGTAATTGCAGTGTATCTTAATTCGTAGGTCTTATTCTGCTCAAGAAAAATGACCCTTGCTTGTGCCGCTATTGATTTTTAAAAGGACTTCCATTTTAATCATCTTTTATGTCTTTAAGTAGACATGGCTTCCTAGGATAAACCTTTATATTTAGTTTAACACATTTCGCTGAACATCATACCTTTATATTCAAGAAAAACAATTACATCTAAGAACTCCATTTACATGGAGGTATCCATATTTGTCTAGCTTCATATTTGAATGGGCCATACCATATCCACTTGCATATTCCTTCATCTCTTCAGTGTACCATGTTTTTCTTCAACTAGGTCATTCACATTTTAAATGGGCCATATTCCTTTTAAGTGCCTTCTTTATCTTAGTAAATCATATCTACTTGGACAATCTTATTTTTTAAGTGAACTTATATCTACTAGAAATATTTTACTAGGCCAATTAACTTTTATCCAAACAACTCTTATTCTCTTTCTACTACTTCTAGACATTTAGATTTCTCCAAAAATCTTTAAATTCTCTTCTTAAGAGTTATTTACATTTAAACATCTAGGTTTTGATTAAATGATTGGTGAAGTTCCATGTTCACTTAATCAATTAATTTTTTATGTTGATTATGAATCATTTACATTAGTAGTCATAGGCTAATACATAAAACTACTCTAATAAGTTTATGTTTAGATTTAGGATTTAATATGTTAATATAATATGTTTAATTTTATTTTTAGTGAATATTTATAATAGATAATAAAAATTAACATATCATAATTAGATCTCATGTTATTATGCTAAAAATATGAGCAATTTATAAAATTTCAACTTAAATATTTAGACATTATATAAGATCATTTTTATTAAATGCTATCTTCCAATTTTAGAGAATATTTTATACAAATTTATTTTCAATTTTGAAGATATGTTCAAAAATAAAGATTATTTGGTTGTTTAAAATAAGACAAAACTTGGTTTGTATGGACAAAAGAGCTAGACCACTTAGCGAGGAAATGTCAAAACAAACTCGAGTATGTAGGTGAAAAGTGTTGATTCACCTCAAGCATGGTGAGTTAAGGACTCAGAACATAGAACATAGAATCACATAATGAATGTACTCACCCATGGCTAATGAGTAGCCATGGAAAGTGTGGATAGTCACTGATTGATGACCAGACCTTAACTTATAAGTCACATGGATGGAAAGCTTCTAGCGACCAGTTGTCGATATCGCCATTGGCTTAAGAAAACTCTTCTTAAGTTAGGGTGAGCTCTAACTTATACTCTTAGCTTACCTTAGTTATGCTTAACATATGTAATATTTCCACTTGAAGTATAAAAGGGGGGCACTCCTTCTTTACGGAGGCTCTGGGGCTCTTTTTCTCTGGGCCCATAGACTTTGTACTCAAATTTAGAGGGAAATCAAATTTCTGTCACAATTTTTTCTATTATTGTTCATATTAGTTTACTTAACTCTATTTTAGGTATCTTAGGAGGTTCTTCTTTAATCCACAAAATAATTTGGATTCAACATAATTTTAAGTGTAGTGAACGTGGATTATTGTCTCTATGAGCCTCATGTTCAATCCTATTAATTTTGAGGATAACAAACACATGTTTGGATGTTCTAATATACGTGTTTTGTGTTTTAGATATATTGATCTTAAAAATGCACAAGATTTCTAACTACATATCAAATACATCTCACAACATATGGTTGATGCAATTGAAAGTATGGAAGAATAAGAGATAGATTAAGATGGATAGCTTAGAGCTCAATATACAATATTTCAAGTTATATGCATTTAAAACTATCTTAGAGGTCCATATGGTTCATTGACATGAATTAATTTTCTTACAATTTATCATATTATTATTTTAATTTATTTTAATTATTGATAATGAGCTTAATTAATATAAATAAATTATTTTTAACTAGTTACCATTCAATTCAATAATCTAGAAAATTTTATATGCTTCATATTTAGTCTTTAAAATGCCCAAATAAATTGATTGTAACTAGTTTACGTATTTGAAAGTTTATGTAATATAATTAAAAAATTTAATTTAACTTAATATTTTTATGATAACAAACATATGTGTGATGAAATTTTAAATTATTTCATATTTTTTAAAAGTTATTGACTATATTTAAATTTGATAAAAATACATGAAAATTACTATTTCGACAAAAGTCATTATATAATCTATATACCAAAGGTAGTAGGCAGGTCCAAGTGACCTGATGAGTCTATTTATCAAGACAAGTGTACTCACATAAGGGGTACTCCACTACAAAGAATAAGTATACTCACTAGAAGGTTCGTTTGATGAGAGAAGGTCAACCTGATCCTATGAGTCAAAGACTTAGAAAATAATAAATTAGAGAATAAAGCATGAATCAAGTCGTCATTAGCATGAGACTACTTTCCTCAACCCCAACCTTACTTTCATACTCATTTGATGATGAGCTACTCACCCCCACCAACCAACAGGCCTATGCTTGCTTTCATGAACACTCACTATACATTTAGGCTGGAATTCACTTATACTAGATTTGCCTTATATGTATTTTCTATGTATGGTCACTCCTTGGTATTATAAAATGGGGACTCCATTATTACATGAGGATGTTTTAGCTCCCTCTCTAGATCCTTATTCATTGTACATAAATTTTAAGAAATAAAGATTATTATTTTTGTTGAACATTTTTACTTTTCTATCCTCCTACATGCAATCCTTCTGTCAAACCCTTTTTCTCATGTATCTCAGAAGGTTCCTCCTCCAATCCATGAATAAATTTGGATTGAACATTCTTTTAGATGTGGTGAATATGTATGAGGATAAGAACTAGAAGCTAGATACAAAGTAAAGGATGACCATCAATGTGAGATCGCTCGACAAACATGGACTTTAATATCCATTAATTTATGACTCAACAAGATTTGTGAGACATGGAGGATATGATCACTCACCTTATGTGGGCGATCATTAAGAAATCACACCATGAAGAATCAAAAGCAATGAAGAATGAAGGATCCTAAGATTAGCTACTTGTTGAGCTCAGTGTGAAAGAAGGCACCCATATAGGGTCCATCGCTCTCATCCACCTAATATCTTTAACTATGATTATGAATCCTATGATGCAAGTAAACAAAAATATGTGCCAAAGAAGTATCCACAACCAAGCAATGATTCTTCTGTGAAGATTGTTGAAACTCAACCTCCTCGTAGGTTTAAGATCCTACATCTTGAATCATACAAAGGGCAAATAGACCCCATAGACCATATAATATATTTTGAGTCAGCCCCATCACTATTTGACTTAGATGATGTGATGAAGTGTTGACTCTTCTTAAGCAATTTCAAAATGTCAGCCCTCAACTAATTCTCGCACCTTCATTTGGGGTCATAATATTATTCATTAACCTCAAAAGGTTGTTTGTTACACAATTTATTATTTTTTAGAAGCCAGTGAAGAGTTATCAAGCTCTCCTACAGTTGAGGTAAGAACCTAGCAAGTCCCTAAAGAATTTCATTACTCAGTTCTATCAAGAGATGCTAGAAGTCAAAGAGCTAGAACCTGTAATCACTTAAGCATCATTCACTCAAGGTTTGAAGGAGGGACCCTTAAGGTACACCTTCAGGCTCAAATAACTTATGACACTTGCCAAACTACTAGAGCTAGTGAATAATCATGTCAATGCTGAAGAATATAATGAAGTGGTTCAACCAGTATCACTGGTTAGGAATAAAGACTCTCTTAAAAGTCCTCTAGAGTGATTACTCAGTGAAAAGGATCAAAGGAAGAGAATAGATAAGAGAAGGTGATTATAAGTACTAGGGCGAAGTTTTAGATGCCTGGTAACTCTCTATTTAAGAGCTGGCTATGCACAACCTTCTCTAGCGAATCTTTTGAGTGTTAATGACCCAGCTTGCAGAGGTGATCTAGAATAAAGATTATTTCAAATAACCACCACCCATGAATGTTGATGGAGTGAATGATTGTTCAAGGTATTGTGCTTATCATCATTATTATGGTCAAGATACTAAGAAGTGTTTCCATTTGAAGAGCCAAGCAGACAAGTTGATAAAGGTGGGGAAGCTCAAAGAGTTCATTAGAAGGAAAGACAAAAAATTCATCGAAGCTAGCAATGTGTCCATACCCACACACACTATTTATATTGTTGGAGTCCTATTTTAATAGGTGATGGAGTGTCCTCCAAGAAGGTGAGTATGAAAATGTTGTGATCTAGAGAGGTAAACTCAATAGCCATGATGCGAGCACCACCTACGATAGTGAGTTTTTTAGAAAGGGATAAACCCACTATTAGGAATCCCTACGGTAATGCGATTGTGGTGATAGCTTTGACTACCATTTATCAAGTGGGAAGCATTTTTGATTTACATAGGGAATTAGTTAATATTATTTTTAAATTAATTTTTGATAAGTTCAAACTAGAAAATTCTAAACTCGCATCAATAGGATGACCATTATATGGTTTCTTAAAAGTCCGTAGAAAAATTAAAGGAATGATTAATTCCCCCCATCACCTAATGAGAAGGCAAGAAATAATTTAGGACCATGGTCAGGTTCATCATGGTAGTGGCCCCTACTACTTATAATGTTATCTTTGGTCGACATCTACTCAACACATTTGAAGATGTGGTGTAGATATATCATGTAGCCATCAAGTTCTCCACTAGAAGAGAAGAGAATACTGTCAGAGAAAACCTCAAATAGTCACAAAATTGCTATTTGAGAGCCATTAGTAGTTTGAATGGAGAAGATGAGGTATTTTAGCTAGATATTGATTGAAGTCCTTAAGGTGATATATAAAATTTCAACCATGCAAAGCAATGAATGAGTATTAAGGATCAGTTCAGCATTTTATTTTGAAAATAAAGAAGCCCTTACTCAAACTCTGATGAACAACATAGATGTATTCTCTTAGATAGTGGCTGAGATGTCAAACATTAACATTAATATTGCTTGTTATTTCTTGAACATTTATGTTGATACACAATGTGTTAAGTAGAAAATTAAGAAAACAATAACTACACTCATCAAACCCATCAAGGAGGAGGTCACTAAGCTACTTGAAGCTAATTTTATGTGAGCAGTTCAATACCTAGAATGGGTGTCCAACATAGTGATGGTGGAAAAGTCTAGAAGGTAAATATAGGATGTGTGTCAACTTCACCAATTTAAACATAGCATGTTCGAAGGTCAAGCCCCCTCTCTCACAAATATATGAATTTGTGGACTCGATGACTGAGTTCTTACTAGTGAGTTTCTTAAATGCATTTTCAGGATATTATCAAATTCAAATGCACTCTATGGACTCTAAGAAAATTAATTTTATTATAGCTAAGGGATTATACTACTATAGAGTTAGCTCAAAAATGCAGGGCAACCTATCAATGATTAGTGGATTGAGAGTTCAAAGAGAACAAGGGGAGAAATATGTACAACCTGCTAGTTAAAAGCAAGTCACCAATGCAACATTTTCATGATCTTGAAGAGACATTTATCACTCTTAAAAGGTATAATATGCACCTAACCATGTCAAATGAATTTGTGGTGTAGGACCAGGGAAGTTTCTTGGATTTCTTATTGCCCTTAAAGACATGAAGGCAAATCTAGATAAAATGAAGGCTATACTCAACATGCCCTCACCTAAAAATGTTAAAAAGGTACAATGACTCACTAGGCGAGTAACATAATTATATAGTCTCATCTCAAAGGTAGGGGAGCAATGCTCACAATTTTTCAAGGTTCTTAGAGGAGTGAAGAAATTTGAATGGTGTATGAAATATGAAAAATCCTTTAATAATTTAAAGATTCTACTGGCATCTCTTCCTTTATTATAGAGCCCAAAGGAGGGAGAAGTCTTATCAATGTACTTAAGAGTAAGAGAAAACTTGATTAGATTTGTCCTAATTAGAGAAGAAGGTGAAATATAATGGCTCATCTTATATTAGCAAATTCCTAAGAGGTGATGAGTTGAACTACCCAATCATTGAGAAGCTCAAACTTGCACTAATCACCTTGGCTAGGTGATTATGACTTTATTTCTAGGGACACTCCATACAAGTCTTCACCAATAATCTACTTAAATCCATACTCACTAAGCTTGGTAATTTTGAAAGGTTACTAAAATTGTCTATGGAGCTAAGCAAGTTTGATCATACGTGCCTTAAACTTTGATCAAAGTTTAAGCACTTGTGGATTTGATTGTTGTCTTCAGTAGCTCATAATATATTCATATCAATCTAGAACCCTTGTGATATGGCATATCAAAAGAGGAATGTATCAATCAAAAGGTCCCAAACCAAAGATTGAACTAATGAGGACTTTTATTAGGCCTTATATGTTATGGTATTCAAATATCGATGTCCCATGCATTGTATTATGTAGTAGTAGATGTGTTCAATCATATTTAAAATTTGTATCAGATTTGATAATAAAATCATGTAAATTCATGTGTTAATTTATATAGGTGTTAGTTTGGCACCTTAGTCCTGATCTTCTAGCACTTTAACACCATTTTATTGCATGTAGTATTTAGGACAGAGAAGCTCACACCTTGTAACTAGTCTGTAGTGCTTCGACGTTGGTTTGTGGCATCTCGGTGCTGTGAAACAATATGGTCTAACTTTTTTTTTCAATGTTTGATAGTTTTTTTTCCCAAGGGACACATCCCTTAGAGTATCATACTTATATAAAAATATTCTAACCTAATAGTGAATTAGACTATTTTATGTGTGAAACTTGTGTGAAAATCTCTATAGTTTGAGCTTGGTGGCTAATTATTTGGAGGATTTGGTGATCATTCACTACCATTCTACTTGGGTTAGAAGGACTTCCTTGCATCTCTTACACAATGGTGAGTGGAAGGCTGTGAAGCACTTCTTTATCAATCCACTGTGACATTCTCTCCATGATCACCCCATCAATTTTGGTATCAAAGCCAAAGGTTTGGAGGCTTGGAGAAAGTGCTCATAAATAATCCATTTCAAATCTAATTTTATTTCTGTAATTGATAGTTAGTGTAATTCTCTTTATAAATTTAGTGATTTCACTTGGAAACTCATGCTAAATTCATGTGGTAGGCAATCTTATGAATATTTATTTTACTACCAACTAGTTGTATCCACTTATAAAGCCTAACCTTTCTTTAACTTGACTACAAGCCATAATACTTGAGTGACAACTTGCATAAGGGAGAATTCACTAAATAACCTAACCTACTATATAAACGTTACATGAAAATAAAACTCATACCCTTAATGATCTTATGTTTATTTCTACAATAGTATACTTAATATTTTGTAGTATCCACAAATTACTTTATGTTTACTAAAGGCTAGTCATTTTCAAAATTGTGCATCTCATTATGTTAAATCTAGTTCACTTATTGCATATTTATAATTTCATATGGAGTGACAAATTTTCATTTTTGTTACACTATGCCACCCAAATATTTTAGTTTGGACCAACTATAATACTTAAGTAAAAGGGTAGATAAAATTACTATACAAAATGAAGAGAAATTCACTAGGGTAGAAGAATTTTTCATGAACCTCACTGCATAAGTTCAAACCTTGAGTACTTGGTTTCAAAGCCCACTGATTATTCCATGTCTAGATGACTTAGAACCCATAGGTGGAGAAAATATTGAACTTACTAAAGATGACTTTCTTCCTATAAGATGGCCAAACCTAAGAAACACCTTTAGAGAAGACCATCTTAAGGTATATGAAATATTACATGAACATACTAAACAAGTTAAAATAGAAGACCTAATGTAAGATGGTGTTCATTACCCTAATAAATTTTTAGCTTGGTTAACCAAAATGGATGATTTCTTTGATTGGTATCATATGCATGATTATTAATAGGCTATTTTTGCTAAAATGAAATTAGCAAGTCATGCAATGATTTATTGGAATAATATTTTAGCTAAAGAAGAGAGATTTGATAGAAATCTCATGACATGGGTAGAAATGAATGAAATTCTAAGTGCTAAGTATTGTCCTAAAAATCATGATAAAAGAATCCATGAACAATTGATTACTCTTAAATAATGGAATATGTTAGTGGTGGAATAAATGAATACATTTAAGGACTTAATACCTAAAACTAAATGCACTAATTAAGAGTAAAGGTAACTAATAAAATTGTCATTGGTTTAAGTGGAGATATTATGAAAGAGGTAGAGCTTCATGTTCCACAAGCTTTAGAAGAATCCTTTCACTATGCTTTACTTCTTGAAAACATAAGAAGGCTACATCCTTCAAAATCCCCAAGCTTTAGAAGACACCTTTCGCTATACTTTACTTCTATAAAAACATAAGAAGACTACATTGACATCTAAGCTGAAAGCTCAAATATCTTATAAATATTCGTCCACATCTCAATCTTAGAAGTCTTTCATTAGACTTAATCTTTATATGTCAAACTACCCATCTAAAATGACCCGCATTGAATCTACTTCTAAAAAAATACTTAAGAGATATTTTGTTTTAACTGACATAAGAAGGGTCATATGCAAAATCAATGTAGAGCAAAAATCAAGTGACTAAATGAATTAAAAATTTAGGAGAAGAAGAGAATATTGAAGTGATACATGATGATACACCACTATCAGACGAAGAAGTGAATCAAAATATTGATAATCTAATATCAATTATGAGGTCTATGATAGGTTCTAGGGAAGAAGAAGACATGAGAAAGAGGAATGTTTTTTTCAATGTGTATCTTATGTAAGAAAAAGAAGTATAAGCTAGTAATAGATAGAGGGAGTGCTGTGAATATTGTATCAACACATGCTATCACTAAAGTCAATCTTACAATTGAACCTCACTTAGAACCATTCCAAGTCAATTGAGTAAATCACACATCCCAATCTATCACAAGTAGATGTCTTATTCCAATTAAGATAGGTAGCAATGTTGATCAAATTTGGTGTGATGTTTAATGAAAATAACTCATATATTATTATGAAGGCTATGAATTTATGATTTGAATGTAATCCATTATGGTCATGAAAACACTTATGTATTCAAATATAATGAGAAAATAATCAAATTATTCTCTATAATGCTTAACAAAAAGAGGTAAATTACACCCCCTCATAGAATTCTTTTTGTATCTCCACACAAACCCAATTTTGATCTACAACCAAACCCCAACCAAGAGAAAAATACAAAAATCTAGTTTATAGCGATATCACCATCCAACAATAGGAAGGATGCCTCTGATATACATGGTAATGTGTGTAAATCTTCTAATATTTAAATCATAACCTTAAGATTTAGACACTTAGTTAGAGATTTCAATGTCTCTACTTCTTTATTTATCTTCTGCCTTCAAGAAATCTCATTTGTTGTTAAGAATCACCACATATCTGCTACTATCTTAGATCTATTATTTAAATTAATTGATTTGATCCCTGATGAGTTACTTAATGAACTACTACCATTAAGGGATATATAACATGCTATAGATCTAATTCTTAGTTCATAAATACCTAACTTATCCCAATTATAGGATGAATCTAACATAATATGTAGAATTAAAATGATAAGTAGATGAAGTCTTGAAGAAAAGTTTTATTAAGAAAAGTCTTAGTCCTTGTGCCATACTAGCTTATTTAACTCCGAAGAAAGATGAAACTTGGAGGATGTGCATTGATAGTAGAGCAATAAATATGATCATAATAAAAAAATAGATTTTCCATAACTAGGTTGGATAACATTTCAGATCTTATTTCATATTCATCTTTATTCTCTAAAATTGATTTGGGAATTGGATACCATGAGATAAGGATTAGACCAGGTGATGAATATAAAATAATGTTTCAAAATCTCAATGGTCTTTATGAATGATTAATCATGCCATTTGATCTTTCAAACTCACTTAGTACATTCTAGAGACTAATGTACACTGTACTAAAAACTTTTATTGGTAAGTGCTTGTATTTTTTTTGATGAAAATCTAATTTATAGTCAAGATGAGAAGTTGCATCTACATCAATTAAGAATGTTCTTATAAAAATTAAGAGCAACAATACTATATGTAAACCCAAAAAAATATTTTTTCTATCAAAGAGAATTTATTTTTTTACGTTACATTGTATTTGTTGATGGATTAAAAGCTAACCCATAAAAAAATTAAGTTTATTATAGATTGACCAACTTCGAAGGCTTTTATAAATTTTAGAAGTTTTTATAGCTTAAAAACTTTTTATAGACATTTTAAAAGAAATTTCAACATTGTTGTAACCATTATCACTAACATCTTAAAAAAAAGATAAGTTTATGTGGACCAGTGATGTTGAAAGGGCTATGAAAGAAATTAAAACTCTTAAGAATTCTTAACTTTAATAAAGTATTTGAGGTGACTTGTGCTACATGTGGTATTGAAATTAGTAGAATATTAATTGAAAAAAACCATCCAATTGATTTCTTTAATTAAAAATTAAATAAAGTTGCACCAAAATATTCTACATAAAATTGAGAGTTTAATGCATTTATTCAAACTCCTAAGCACTAGATTAATTTTTTATTACATAAAGAGTTTATTTTGAATACATATCACCTAACCTTAAAACTTATTAACTCCCTAAAGAAACTAAATTATATACACACTATATGGGTTGAATACCTTTAAGAGTTTTCCTTTATGCTTAAAAATAAACCTAGAATAGAAATAAACTAGCAAACACTTTATTTAGAGAATCTCTAATGGTTTCAGGATTTGAATTTCAAATCTTAGTATTTAAGATTTTGAAGGATGATTTAAAAATTTACCCTGATTTCCATATGCTATACTTAAAATAAGAATCCAAACCCTTAATTTTTGATAGCTCCTTTATCATTCTTGATGAATTTCTTTATAATGGTAAGAGATTTTGTATTCTAAAAACAACTTTAAAGGAATTCCTTTCATCTAAACTACATTTAGGAGGTATATCAAGAAATCTGAATAAATTAAAGACCCAAGCACTAGTTGAGTAAAATTTTTGCTAGCCGTCTCCATGAAAATATGTTGAACATATCATAATACAGTGTTACACTTGTCATAAAGCTAAAACTGTCAAACAAAAAGCCGATCATCACACATCTTTACATATTCCTTCTATACCATAAAAAGAACTATCCCTAGATTTCACATTAGGTTTACCTTGGATGCCTCAAGGACATGATAATGTATTTGTCATTGTTGATAGATTTTCTAAGATGACACATTTCATATCTTGCTCAAAATCAAATGATGCATCTCATATTGTCATGTTACACATAGTCCTATCCATTATAGTTTTTGACAGAGATGCCAAATTTATACCCTACTTTTGAAAAACATTTATCGAAACTAATGAGAACATTATTAAAATTCTCCTTTACATTTCAATCACAAACTGATGGACAAACAAAGATCGTTAATAGAACATTAAAAATACTAAGATGTTTAGTTGTCAAAAACTTAAAAAAATAAGATTTAATATTACCTATATCAGCATGTGTAGACAAAAGTTTCATTTTCAGATCAACCCAAAAATCACCTTTATAGATAGTTAATGGATATAACCCTAAAATGTCTATTTAGTTAGCTAATAAATCTATTCATGGATTTTATCATTCAGCATATACATTTGCATTTGATTTTCATAATCTTCATGAAGGTATAAATAAATAATTAGAAATAAAAAATGCTAAGTGCACCAAATAATAAAATAAAGATAAAAATTTTAAGAAGTATGAGATAAGTGATTATGTATTAGGTTCTATCCATCCTAAGAGTTTACCTTCCACCAAATTTAAAAGTTACAAGTGAGAGCATGTGGGCTTGTTATATATATTAGGAAACTAATACTAATGCTTATGTTCTTGAATTGCCCTCTCACATATTTATTAGCCATATTTTCAATGTGGAAGATGTAATATCTTTTAAAAGAGTTTCCTAACCTCTAAATTTGTAGAATAACGTTTTTATAGGAGGAGATAGAAATTATTTTTAGGTACCTATACAACCAACATTCTTTGAAGTGGTGAATATCATCATAGTTGAAACACCAACTGATGATAGCTCCATTAAGGAATTTTTAATTAGGTGAAAAGATAAGCCACCAAGTGAGGATACCTACATGACCTTATAAGAACAATAGAGTTTTTCTCCCATTTTTTTTGAAGACTAATAAAATCTTAACTTTTCAAAGAAGAGTTCTATGATGCCTAAGAGAGTTGATGTAGCACATCAAAGGAGGAAATGACTTATCACAAGGTCCTAACCTAAAGCTTAAACTTATGAGGACTTCTATTAGGCCTTATGTATTATGGTATTTTATCATTGATGTCCCATGTATTGTATTATGTAGTAGTGGATGTGTTTGATTATATTTAAGTGTTCTATGAGAGTTAAGATTGAAATCATGTACGTTTATATATTAATTTTTATAAGTATAAGTTTGGTGCTTAGGCGCTGATCTTTTGGTAGTTGTGGAGTTTTATTTTTAGTCATAGGGACACAACGTAAATCTTAAAGGGTATTATTGCATTGATCGAGTATGTCATTAAAGAATGATGAACAACTCTAGAGGGTAGAAACATCACCCTACAATGGACTCAATCATCTAATAAGGACTCCTAAGGTAAAATAATCTATATGTATCAAAGATCTTTCTTCTACCTTACATGAATGAAGTAAAGTAGGGTTTAATTTATACTGGGTGCTTTAGTTCTCTATGGAGGTGTTGACCTCATTTTTAGGATGGGCTCTCTACCCCTCTATCTTAGACATAGGACTTGTATTATAACTTTAAGATTTCATTAGTCTTAAGACACTTCTAGTGATTAGGTGAACACTCAACCTAGCCCTAGAGACTTAGAATAGTTAGCCTTAAGAATAGGTCATGCCTTACGGGTGTTAGAAAAATTTGCCTACCCTATAGCTTGAATTAAATTCCTCACTTCCTCCCTTCAAACTAACTCCAAACTCCAAATCAAATCAACATCAAAACTTAAACCAATCTCCAACTCAAGTGATTCTCTCAAACTCAAATCAATTCCAAATTCAAAATTCAAATCCAAGTAAAAAATCTTTCCTAAGTCCCTTGGATTCCCTCTCATGGACTTAGCTCAAATCAAATCAAAATAAATTCAAATTCAAGGAATTATTCTCACAACCCATTTATATTTTCATTTATATTCACATTTATAAATGAAAAATAAATTTAAATCAATCAAACCAAATTCAAAATTCAAATCCAAATCAAAAATCTTTCCTAAGTCCCTTTGATTCCCTCTCAAGGACTTAGCTCAAATCAAATCTAAATTAATTCAAATTTAAGAAATTTTCTCATAACCCATTTATATTCTAATTTATATTCCCAAATATAAATGAAATATAAATTCAAATATCCAAAACTAAACTAAAAAATCAAATCCAAATTCAATCAAAATTCAACCTAAGCCTTTCAATTCAAAATCTTGAACTTAGCCAAAACAAATTCAAATCAAGTTAAACTCTTGATTTTTATTCATGATTCAATCAATCCTTCAATCATGAATCCAAATATAAATACAAACTCCAATCATCAAACCAAAACTAAATTCAAAAATTAAACCCAAGTCAAACTCATGTTCACCCTTTGAACTTGAAATTGTCAAGTGAATCAAAACTCATTTTACTTCAAACCACTTGCAAATGGATTATATTTCAATCATAAGTCCATATGTGAGTTCAATCAAACTCAAATCTAGCTTTGACCAAGCCATTTAACCTACTTATGCTCACTTGACCCAAAGTGACCTAAAGTACCCCTTTTGAGCCAAATTCTAATCCTACCCAAATTGGATTGAACTAAGCCCAAATTAGCCTCACATTGTGAGCAACAACCACAATAAGATGATAAATCACTCAAATTGGGTCAAATTAAGTCAAACCTAAGGGTTGACCAAGTCAACACTTAGCCAAAATGAAATCTAAACTAGCCAAAATCCACCATAGGCCAAATTGATGAGATCATTGATCAGAACTCATTTATGATCAAAGTTTGAACTTGACCAAGTCATCATTTGAGCCTAACCTAGCCCAATTGGCCACTTGACCCAAGTTGACCCAATTTGACCTAAAAGGTCAAAATATGTCAAAACATGATCTAAGCCAAATTGATTAAAACTAATGGATCAAGTTCATTTCAAATCACTTGTTGAACTTGACCAAAGCCCCAATTGACCAACTAGACCCAACCTAGCCCAATTGACCTTGAACCCAACTTGACCTAAAAGATGAAATTGAGCTAAATCAAAATATAAACTAAATTGACTGGAAACAAAGATAACAATACTTTTCAAATGATCAACCAAATATAAATCAACTAATGACCTAACCCAAATTAGTCATATGGGTCAAATTGGTCAACTTGACCCATTTGACCTAAATGAAATCAAATGAAAAAAAATCAAATATAAATCAAATTGAACCAAATCAATGATACAAAAATATTTCAAATGTCATGTGAACTTGACCCAACCCTTAGTTTGACCCAATTTGACCAATTAGTCAACTTGACTCAAGTTGACCCATTTTTTCTTAAATGGGTCAACATGAGCTAAATCATATCAAACCAACTCCAAATTCAATGAAATTTGGCCTAACCCATTTTTCAATCATACTAAACATATTCAAACTAAAATAAAGGTCAAATGCCATTTTACCCCTAGGCCATAGGATAACCTAAAATCAAAATCACATGGAATTTGGTCAATTCCTTTTCGTGGACACTTGACATCCTCTTTATGCACCAAATGGTCACTAATAGACATGGTGCACATGACCCATTAGTTTTGGGTCAGCCATACCCAACCCAAAGTCAAAACTGACCACCCCCATGAAAATGAGCACATGGGAATCCTTCCTCTACTCATTTCAAGCACATGACACTCCTCCACTACCCCTCTCTAGCCAAACCAAATGCAATGATACTCTTAACAGCCTAACAAACCCACTCAAGGAGGTCAGTTGAATCAAAATGGCAAGGGACCTTGTGGTCGTCCGATCCTTCAGAGACATACTTTCATTCTCTCGGTAGCATCTGGAGCTCCCAAGCTTCCTAGAGCTAATTCAACTTCACCATTCTCGATTTCTCCAAGCCAAAAATAGGGAAGGTAGCATGAAAATCCAACTTAGCCAATACTCCATATCAAGCTAATTCCTCTTGCAAGCTTGATCAAAGTACTCAATCGAACTTGCCTAAGCCTTTTCCAAAGTTCTAAAGGTAAGGGAGGTGGTGCTTCGATCAAGGCCACAAGGAATTGAAGGTGAGCTTGGTCTATAGAGAGATCTACTCAACCCTAAGGCTTGAAACTTTTAACAGGGCTTCATCTCTACTATATGAATCTACCTCATTGAACTCGAGCTTTGGTGATAGCCACCATCGAGGTATGCCCCCCAATCGAGCTTAAACTAGCCATGGTGTGGTCCTTTGTTAAAGAGATTCTCATCTGATGAGAATTTGATCGTTAGATGCAATGTCTCTTGCATGATGATGGTGTGGGTTGAATTTGGGTTCAATCCAAGCTCAATTGAGCTCAGATCTTGCCCTAAAGTGTGGATGGATGTCCTCTCCAACATGGAAGATCAGTGACGGATCATGGGTCATCCCTCCTCACATTTTGGATGGACATCCATGATCAAGATGCATAAGATCCATGGATTAACCCCTTAAGAACCGTGGGCTTGATCTCAGCCATCTGATCTTTGATCGGACGGATAGGGAGAATGTAGCATCTCCTATGACATGGTGCTATAATGTGACAACTTAAGTGGCCTCTCCCATCGGGCCACATGGAAAGCGCGTGCCGCGTCAGCCTTCACATGGCGCTGACGAGATTAGCCATATAATTAAGGGATTAGTTACTTAATAATCATGGAAACTTCAAATATTCATAACTAATTGTAGAAAAATCAAAAAAAAAAAACAAAATAGAATGTATTGGAAAGATAATTCAAAGAAGATTATTTTAAAATAAATTTCACTTGATTTTGAATAGTCTCATTTTCTGAATTAGGGTTTTAATTAAAACCTAATAACCCTAATTACTCCTTAATTATCCCACAGATTAACTTCAAACTTCTCATGTACATTTAGGGGGATGACTTCTACCTCCCCTAATTTTCTTGGGATTTACTGGTGGGTTAATTAGGGAGATCAATTAATGAACCCTTATTTACTCTCTTTATGTAATTAAGGGTAATTAAGCATATGAACAGTGGTTTATTCCCTTTATTAAGTTAATTAAGCATTACTTAGGTAGAGAAGAGGTTCATGAAATGGATTTGGGGAATTTCCTCTAAGCCATTCCATAAACCCCTTTCCTTCCTTAATCTAAACTTAATTAAGGGCTAATCCCCTAATCACTTGCTTAATTACTTTGATAAAATTTTCAAAAACATTCTAGAACTTAATCAATACATCTTGGGTAGATGCTTAGGTGTTCAATAATCAAAGTAGCTTAAGAAAATCAAAATCCAACCCATATGTGTGGGAAGGGTTATGAAAGTACTTAAATTAAAACCTTTAATTTAATTACTCACTAATTATGAGCAAATTGCATTAGACCCTTTTTTTCTAGGTGCATTTCTAATTTAAATTTCTAGTGTGGTTTTATGTCATATTGGCTCATAATTATGTGATTAAATATGTTAAAGTGGTGTAGGTAAAGGGTAATTAATACACTTAATTCACACCTTAACTTAATTAAGGTATAAAATTCATCTAATCACCTAAAAATTGAACTTAAATAAATCACACATGGGGGAATGGGTTAGGACTAGAAAATTCATCTCACATTTCTCAAATTGAAATCAAGCTCAAACAAAATTCAAATTCTCCTTAAAATAAATTTGATTTGCTTTAAATAGTCTTATTCATACGTTTGCCTTTAGGAATTAATTAGGGTGAATGAATTTACTTGCTTTCATCACTTTATTTCTTTTCTAATATGCTAAATGAGTATGCCATATAAAAATCATGCATTCATTCTTTTTGAAAATCAAATTAAAAAATGAAATGTTTCCTTTATGTCAAATTGCATGTTTTGTCCAAAGAAAGATTATGAATGACTATTATCGCTATTAAATCTAAAATTATTTTAAAAATTTATGAATTCAATATCAAAATTGAAAGGCGTGCTACTTATAATTATTCATAAGCTTGCATGTGAGTATAAATAGAAAGATGTGCATAGTATGGTTTTCCTTTTCTTTTCTTTTTGCATAATTTTGAATCATATTTGGTAAAGTGTATAGTTCATTTGAAAAGAGCACAACACTTGCATAAATCCATTTCTATTCATTCCTATGTTATTACTTCAGAAGGACATTCACACTTACACATATAAATTGCATTAACAAATCAAACAAACAAACACAAACTTTTGCATCTTTCTTTTTCCATTCATTTCTTTTGTACATGCATATGTATTTAAGAAAAGTGGTATATTAATCTGGAAAACCCTGGGGTTATGAGGATTTAAGTAGTCCTAAGTAGATCTTGTACCTTACAGCCCTGGAGCTAACAATGTCATCATACTCACTTATGCCTTTCATACATATAAATGTGCATTTGAAAAATGGATAAAAAGAAAATCCCTTTTTTCTACTTAATGAAAATCATGCATCATAAGACATCCAAATTTTCTTAAGTAACACTACTTAGAATTCATCATTAAGGTGTGTTAAACATTCCCATTTTCATGTATAGATATGTTAGGATTCATCCATATGCATGTTACGTATGTTAGGAAAGAAATGAAATGATGTGTGTTTTGTGATATTAATTTTCTTTACATAAGCGTAAAATGCCTTTTTTTTGATTGGGTTTATTTAGTGAAAATATAAACTTAGGATTAATTAAATGCATAATAAAGCATTCACTAAACAAGAATCAAATATGAATCTATCTTAAAATTACTTAAGGTAGGGAGGAAAGAGAAATTCTCTTTTCTTTTCCTCTCTTTATAACTTAGTAATTAATTATGGGATTCATTTAAACCAAATCAAAACAAAAAAATAAAATTAACCCAAAACAATTAAATAACTTACATTTAAACCATCCTCTAAGTTGAACATTTTACTTAGAAAACCTAAACCTTAAAGCCTAGCTAAGCATACCACACAAACCTTAAATAGCACACACATTAGGCTAAGTCACCATTTCTTGCTTTTGGTTTGGGTGGTGCATGGTTTATGTTTGACTTTATTTTATGATGTGATGTTTTAGTCTGAATGTTAGGGTATATGTGTGTAGACTGAATGGTAGGATGATTTAGTTTAATCATTGTTTTCTGCAATGAATTGTGTTTAAGGGGCACTATAATAAAAATATAAATGCTTTTTGTTGTGTAGGTACTTATACCCCTAAGCATAATCCAATAGGCTAGGTGGACTTGGTTCCCCCATGTGTGGGGTGCTAAGTCCAATATATGCTCATACATGCTTGGGATTTGTATGGTTTGTTTAGCTAATCTCTACTTTGTAGGTGCTAGTTAGGTTTTCTTTTCCTTTTCATGTAATTGTGCAATTAGGATTTTGGAATGATTGTTATGGGGGATTAGGATGAACACTAGTCATAAGATTTCATCTTATATACCATGTGAAGCCTTTGAAGCAACCACATTCCAACCATCCAAAAGAAGTAACCAAAAGAAGAAAGAAGAAAATAGAAAAGAAGAAAAGACAAAAAAAGAAATAAGAAATGAAGAATGAAGACCACCTATAACATGAGTTCCTTGCTTAATTGTAATTAATTAATTTGTAATTTCGATTGTATAAGGGTATAACTCAGCTACCCAATTTGTTTTTGGGTTTGTGCGGTGGAGCCCGACCATAAATGGCCTTTTATTCTTTTACACTAGCTTTATAAATGATTGATGTTTGTTTATCTTGTGCATTAAGACTGCATCTTTTTCTAGTTTCTTCCTTGCTTTGATGTATGTCTTGAATGATGATTAGGCTCTTTGAAAAAATAAATCTTCTACCAAATTAGTCAACTCAAAATTAAAAATAAACAACTCATAACTTCATCTAAAGCCTAAGTTAAAATCAAGATAAAAGATTTAGCAACCCCTTAGCTGGATGCGTACTTTCTTTTCTAACATAATGCATAAAAGCATATTATTTCACTCTTGAGGAGGGCTTCCACCTTTGCCAGAGAACTTGGCTTGATCTGTGAGAGCCATGGTGGAAACACACCTCCTTATCTTTTGGCCCATAATCTAATTTCTCATGCATTAGGTATAAAGAATCTTAAAGCTTATGTCAAATTGATTGTCCAAAAAAAAATAATAAAACATATAAAAAATTTGCATTAGATTTAAGTGATTAAAAGTAAGATCTTACATGATCCAGTCTCTTAGGGAGTGTGTTTAAGGACTTAGTCTCTTTCTAAATAAATAATAGCCTCGGTATGTTGCATAAACATATGACTTGCCTACATATTTTTAAAATTGTAGGAGTTAGATGGTAGCCACCCCCAGTGATTGTAAGTCCAACAATTGGGTGGTTTATCCTCTCTTGTGGAGGTAAACCAAATACCTATTTTTGCTTTAGATTTAGGTCATTCTTTTTGGCCCTCACCAAATCTCCCTAGATTTAGGTTCAAAGCTTGCTACTTCTCTTTGTGGGCTATGAGACTAAATCCTTGCCTCTTTGGCATTTCCATGACTTTGCATCACTGAATTATAAGCACTAGCATTCTAATAAAAATTCAACTCAAACACATTAATTCAATTTCAAAAATGTAAAGACCAACCATAGGGTCGTCTGGGGTGCTTATAAGGCTTCCTAGTATCTTAAGCATCCCCTATTTAATTTCATTTGGCTTCGATAAGAACTCCCTCTTTCTAGTCAATCCCATTTGGCTTTCTAAAAATAAACCAATCGAATGATAGTCCTACCTTTTCAAAGTCTTTGGAGACAGTGATCATTTACCTTATTTGAGAGTATAACAAAAGAATCCCATTCCTTAGAATATATTTAACTATGGGAGCTTTCCCCTATAAGGAACTTAATGAACTTGTTTTAAAATAAACCTTGCTTTACTTTTCCATGTAAAGTAGGGGAAGAATATTTGGTACATTCTGAAGACCCATAGTCCTTAGGAGTCCTAGTTGAGGTCATTAGTCTTTTGTAGGGTGATAACTTCTATCTTTCGAGATAGTACACCTCTCCTCAATGTCATACCCGATCACCCAAATAAGAATATTTATGGATCTACATGGCATCCTAACAAGGCATTTTATATTTGTATTTTTATTTATCCTCTTTTTTGAAAGGGGAAAGATGAAGGTAGAGATATAAAACTTTTTAGCATAGGATGCAAGCCCCATAGTTAATCACATTTATAAAATAAGAATTTCTTAAGAATACTCTTGATTAAAGTAGTCAACTAATGTATCCATTGATTTTAAAGTTTAATAATTAAAGAATTTGTGATTATTGAAGATCAATTTGGAGGACTCAAAATGGGAAGTCTTCTTTGTGGATTCTAAAAAATAGCATGTTGGACATGATATTAGGAAGCCTAATGAGTGCTTTACTATATTATGTAGTGATACTTTATATACTTGGAAGAAAAAACTTATGTTTATTTGAGTTGATATTTTATTAGAAAGCTAGGACATAGATTCCAACAATACAAGATTGTAAAAATGTCTAAGAGGTGAGGACTAACACCTATAACAAAAGAGAAACTAGTAGCCTATGCACCTATATCTAAAGTGCTCTAGCATAACCTATGGGTTTGACTTAATTCTACTCAAGGAATGCTAAATATTGATTCACTTCCTTTAGAGAGAGTGAACTGATCCTAATTCTTCTAAATTTACAACCACCTAGAGTGGCTACCAGCAAACACCTTTTATGATTTAAAAGCATGTAGGCTTGTCTTTTGTAAATGTAAGATGGCTAAGATGTTATTTATTAGGAATAAATGTAGAGTACTAAAATCACTCCCTAAGAGACTAGTTCATGATTAGTATATAAATTATGAATTTAACTAATACAATAAATTTATAAATCTTATTTCATTTTGACTCATATTTTTTTTTACTCAAGTTTGGGAGAGTTTATGCCTACATGCACATGATGAAATATAATTATGAACTAAATCAATGAGAAGGGGTGTTCTCCACCATAAGGGACTGCTCCCATAGGTCAAACCTTATTTTCTATCATGTAAGAGTGGAGATCACCTATTTGCAAGGAAGGAAATAATATGCATGCATGATGTTCGAACTTACAACCATACAACTAAATGGTTGCTAAATCTTTCATTTCTTTGCTTAAGATCCTAGGCTTTAAAGTGAGGTTGTGAGTTGTGAAAATTTAATTGAAGTTATTTAGATGGAATAGAAAGTTGAATTTCTTAAAAAGCCTATTGCATCAAAGCCATACAGTAGTAAAAAAAACTTTAAAAAACTAATGAAAAGCATGTAATTTTTATTCTTAAGGACCTCTACCCTCATATAGCACAGATTATAATTAATTTATGAATGAAAATAAAATTATGGGGCCTTCAATTCTTCATCTTTATCTTTACTTTATGGATTGGAGTAATCCAAGAATTACATGGCCTCACAAGTTTAAGTACTTTAGGCCCTACTCAACTAAAATTCTGTAGCTCTAATCCTAATCCTATTACAAAAATAACATTTTTATGAAATAAAAATCTAACTACACCTACAAAATAGAGAATATTTAAAACATATATAGACCAAGTAGTTATATTTCAGACATTTGGGCTTAACACCCTACCATGGTGACCATGCCCACCTATCCTAATGGACTATGCTTAGGGACTTATGTAGCGCCTACAAGCAAGAAGCATTTATATTTTTTTATTGCAATGGTCCTTTATGCATAATCTCATGGAAAAAAAATATCATTTGACTAATGTCACCCTAACATTCAGACTACACACAATCAATCCTAACATCTACTCTAAAACATTATGTTATAAAACAAAACATTAAATATATCACAATAAGCATTGACCTAACTTATAGCTAGGATTGGTGACTTGGTATTCTAATGTGTGTGCTAGGCTTAGTATGGTATGCCATGATTAGACTTTAATATTTAGAGTTACCTAGTGATGAATGTTTAAATTCTTATTCAAGATGATTACACTTTATGTAATTGATAATTTGAAGTGGATTTAAGAATTAAAATTTTAATTACAACATAGATTCCATTTTAAATTGGAGTTACAAAGATATAAAGTAGGAATACAATCCACCTTAATTCTTAACCTTACATTGAATCTAAGAGATAAATTTTAATGATTTTAATTCTCTTAATGACATTTCATAAATGTTTTTTATTAAACTATATGTTTGGATTTAATTTAAGAGATTTTATCGAAACAAGAATGGAATTTTAAGATTAATAAAGCCAAACCATAGTTAATTTAATGGAATTTTATTAACTTTTCTTCATTATTTCTTAATGTTTATTAAATTAAATAATATACTTAGTTGAATTAGATTTAATAAATATGCATATATCTTTTAATTATTCTACACTTGATGCATGAATGAATTAATATATAGAGTTTATATTATATAAAATATTATGCAAAAATTTTGTAGAAGAAATTAATTTAGTTATATCATATTCATATACATACACATTAGTATATTTAATTTGTATATGTGTGTGTCATTGTTTAACCAGGGAAGAGAAGTAATGAGAGAACCCCTTGGGATTACTTAAAATCTTGCACTCTCAGTATGTCTATAATATATACTTGTTAATTCATAGACATATACATATATATGAGGACATAAGGATAAAATTATGAAACTTTTAAGATGTTCCAAAAATTTTGGGTGAAATTAATTTAGCATTTATATGCATTTTACTAAAAATTTCAAGGTATGTGCTACTATTATACTAAAGGTATGAGGTATCAAGATGTCTTTCTGGCCAATAGCCCTATGATCTCGATTTTCTAGACTATATACATGTCAAATTGTAATTCATACATATAGAAATTAAATTTAACTTTTAATTATTAATATAAATTTATATTTAGTTTAATAGATAACTTTTAATTAATTTTAAAAATAATTTGATATTTAATAGTGATAATAGCCACACCATTGAATTGAAGGACATGCAATTAAATGTAATATTTTTTTTTGAAACATGAATACATGAACATATGAAACACAAATTTATGAATAATTGAAGCAAAGCAAATACACATCATCAAATGATCTATTTAGATTTATTAATTCTTAAGGACATTCACACTAAGATCCTTAAGCATAATCAAATTTCTTAAGGGTTGATTATTTTGGGATTTGTGTTATTTAATTCTAAGGAGGAGAGAAAAACATTAAAATTATCCCTTGATCCATCTCTATTAATTAAGTGATTTAGAAAATTTATTATGAATTAATTAAGATTATTTAATTATTTAATCAATTAAGCCCAAAAGAGCCCATAAATTCAATTAAGCCTTAAGTATAAGCCCACAAAATTATGAGAAATTTATTAGAAATGCATAGACATAAAATAAACATGTCCTAAAAGTTTTAATGTAATTGGGCTTATAATTAGAGATTAATTAAATAAATAGAGAAAACCCAAAATAATCAATTATACTCAAAATACTCCAAACCAATTGGGAATCTTAATTTCATTGAAAACCTCTTTATTAGCTAAACATAAAGAGAGCTTGGTCAAAATTTTTAGCGGTCTACACTAATTATAATAATTTTCTTAAGCTCTAGGTTAATTAATAACTAATTTAATTAAATAAAAGCCATTTAGGGTGATTTTCAAAAATAATTAGGACCAAGGGTCCTAATTAATTTCTTTGGAATCCTTACTATTTTAATGAATAATTAGGTTTTCATAATTAATTTCATGATTTTTTTTAACTTTATAAAATTATTAAATGCACAAAATGGCTAATTCTGATTTGAAAACTTGAATTACCCAAATTACTTGGCAAATTAACTTGAGAAAATGATGGGAGGTAGACGTTATCCCAAGGAACATTCACATCAAATTTCAAGTTAATTAGATAAGTAATTAATGCTTAATTATGCTAATTAAGTGAAAATTTAAACCATAATTATTCATTTAATAGAATTTATGGCTTTATTTTTCTTAGATTCTTTGCAATACTTGAACCTTTGGTAACAACTCAAAATCTCTCAATGATTAGGAGATGTTTCCCTCAATTCACCATCCACCACAACACTAGCAATAAAATCTGGCACTTTTGGAAACAAAGATTTGAGATACAAATCCTATTGGATTCAATCCAATTCATCCATATTCATATTTAGGATTCAAATATCAGCTCAACTGCTACCTTCATTTATGCTGCTTGCTCTAGAAAACTAAGGAACTTTAAGAAGATGTCAAATACATCAGCATGAATACTAATGGCCATTGGCTTGTTGGAGGAGATCTAGAAAAGTTTATCGTCATCCTTTAAGTCATCAAATATAGGATTTGAAATTATAAAGATGAGATGATTAGAGAAACCCTACATAAAGAATCTACTAGCTTATTTTCTACTCCAACCTTGTGTTTAAGTATGAAGAAAATTTTTGAAGGTACTCAATCCAGTTAACATGTCTATGATTCAATTCTTATTGAGAGTTGATGAATTTTAAGGCATGATGAATTGATGATATGTATTAAGAATAACCTCCTTGTGTAATAGATAATGACGCTAGTGCTTAAGAATTTGAATGATTGCATAAAACTATCTATCATAAGAAAATTATTTTTGTTTAATACTAATCAACTTCTCACTAAAGAAAGTAACATAATGATTTACTTGACTTAAGACTCTAGTAATTCCAACACCTGAGGTGTCATAAGTTACTTCAAATGTTTAATTAAGAATTAATAAATTTAATATCGGTAAGGAAGTCATTAAAATTTTGATTTGTCCCAAGGCCTACTCATCATCTATAGACCAAGAAAATTTATCTCTCTATAAATATTAGTGATAAAAGCAATATGGATGTTAAAGTTCTTAATAAACCTCCTATAAAAAGTGGCTATTCCATGGAAGATTCAACCATAGTGAATTGACTTGGAGTAGGACAGTTTAGGACCTACTTATAGTCCATTAACAAATGCAATGAATTCTAAAAAGATAACTTTAGGTATATAGAAGGATCACTTCTTTAGATTAACATATAATTTCATCATTTTTAACTTTTCTAAAATCATCATTAAGTGGTGCAATTTTGATTCCTCATCCAGACTATAGATAAAGATCTAATCAAAATAGACCATAGGGAAATGGCCAATAAAAGATTTTGTGATAGTGTTCTTCAATCGCATGAATGTATTGAATGCATATGAAAGTTTGAATGGCTTAACTAGCCAATCATAAAGACCATTAATATTTTTGAAAGCTATCATCTATGCATCAACTAGTCTAATCAATAATTAGTGATATGCACTTTCCAAATTAATTTTAGAGAATAAAGATGAGCGGTAAATAAGATCTAACATGTCATCTAGCCTAGGTATGGGAAACCTATATTTTACGTGATCTTATTTACTGCTCCACTATCAGCACTCATTCTCCAAGTTTAAACTTTCCTAGGGGTTAGAAGGGTTATTATTGCACAAGGACTAAGACTTTCTTATATTAAACCCTTCTTTAAAAGTTCATCTAATTAACATTTTAATTTTGTATTCTCAATTGGATTCAACCTAAAATGTGAAAAGTTAGGTACCTGTGAATTGCGAATCAAATCTATAGCATGTTGTATTATCTCTTAACGATAGTAATTTAATGGGAAAATCATCAAGAGTCAAATTAGAGGATTCAAATAATAGATAAAAGGCCATAATAGATATGTGATATTTCTTAATATCAAAGGAACCTTTATGAAAATGGATATGAAGTACGATAAGTGAATTATTTAATTATGTCTCAACCCTAAGGTTGTGGTTTCAATCTTAAGAGATTTGCACATATCAAAATGTAGATTAGAAGTATCCTTCTTATAGCAAAATAGTGATATCATGATCATTTGGAGTTTGAAATTTTTCTTCTTATTGGGTTTGAGTTGTAGTTTTGAATTGGGCTTATGTGAAGGTGTAGGAAGAATTCTATATGGGGGTGTAATTTGCCACTTTTCATTAGGTTTTACGGGAAATAGTTTAATGGTATTTTCATAATACTTGAATACATTAGTGTTTTCACAACCATAATGAATTAAATTTAGATCATAAATCCAAGTTCTTAACTAATAGTTTATATGTGATTTACATTGGATGAACATCACACCAAATTTGGTCAATATAGCTACCCATCTTAATAAGAACTAGACATCTATTTGTGATAAGTAGGAATGTGTGATTCACTCAATTGATAGGGAATAGTTTTGGATGAGGTTCAATTATGAGATTTTCTCTAGTAATAGAATGGGTTGATACCACATTCATAGCACTACCTTCATCAATTACTATTTTTTGGCTCCTTTCCTTGTATAAGATGTACATTAGGGAATATATTTCTTCTCTTCAAAGACTCTTCTTCTCTCTAATTAGTCGTACATCTCACAACTGATATTGAGTTATCTATAATGGGATCTACATCCTTGTCTGATAGGGGTGTATCATCATGTATCTCTTCTATTTCCTCCCCCTCCTCTAAATCTTCCAATTCCTCTAAGAACAAGCTTTTGGCCCTACATTGATTTTGTATATGACCTTTTTTTTAACATTTAGAGTACACAATCTCTCTCATATTTTTAGAAATAATTTCAATGGTGGTCATATGGGATTTGTTGTTGGTAGTGCAAAGATTAAATTTTGTAGTAAACATTTGACGTTAAGACATGGATGAATATTTAAATGAGATTCGAGCCTTTGTTTTGGATGTGGATACAACATTCATCTGCTTTTTTAGGAGTAAACCATAGTGAAAGGCATCTTCTAAAGTTCAAGGCTTTTGAAGCCCTACCTCATTCCTGATATCTCCTCTTAGACCAATGATAAACTTATTCACTATTTTCTAATTCCTGATCAATGCATAATGTTTCATATATTCTACTACTTGCATGCATACTTGTTTAAAAGTAGCTAACTATTCGTGGAGCTTATTATTATGATTTCTAAGGTAATATTTAGCTCTTAGCATCTCTTTCATTTTCACCCATGTTAGAAAATTTATACTGAACCATACTTCTCTAGCCAAAATATTATTCTAGTAAATTTTAGCATGGCCTAGCAATTTCATTTTTGCAAATATGGTACTCTGATAGTCATCCATATGATACTAATCAAAGAACTTGTCCATTTGATTAATCAAATCTAAAAACTTATTAAAGTCATGAACACCATCATATATTGGGTCTTCTATCTTAACTCATTTTGTTGGGTCATGTTGGGCTTTGTGAAGCTTAAGATGGTCTTGTCTCTAGATGTTCCTCAGGTTTTCCCTTTTAGTAGGATAATCTTCTCTAAGGAGTTCAATGTTTTCTCTTATGGGTTTTGAGTCATCTTGATGTCGGATAGTCGATGGAGTTTGGATCTTAATACTCAAGGTTAAGACTTAAGTGGCTAATCTCATAATATATTCCTTTACCTTTGTGAGTTTCTCCTCACTTCACATAATGATATTATTTACCTCCTAGTTAAGTCTTATAATTGATCCATGCTAGCAAACTTGGGTGGGATGATTTAAACAAATGAAATTAAATTATGTCACTCCAAATAAAACTTGAAATATGCATTATGTAAACTAATTTTGGCATAATAAGATGCATAAATTTTAAAATGATTTAGCCTTTAATAAACATAAATTAACTTTTAGATACTTTAAAATATCAAGTAAATATGCAAAAGAAATAATCTCAAAGTCTTTAAGGATATGAGTTTAATTTTTATGCAAGGTTTGTATCCTAAGTTTGTCTATGTTTTTTTGAACTCTCCCATACTCATTTGGCCACTCAAGTATCAATGTTTATAGGTAAGTTTTAAGTAGGGAAAGGCTAGGCCTCTTTTTAATGAAGATAACTATTTTAAAGTAAAATAAATGCTCATAGAATTGACTGGCACATGAGTCTAGTGTGAGTTTACCAAGTGAAATTACTAAAATATGTAAAGAAAATTTTAAAAATTACAAGATATAGTACTAACCTTGCTTGTTTTCAATATAGAACACTTACAAGCACTTTCTTCGTGTCCTTAAACTTTTCTTTGATACTGAACATGGTGTAGTCATGGAGAGTCATAATAAAGAGAGGAAGAAGAAGTTCTTTGGATGTTTCACTCACCAAAGGGGAAGGGATTCAAGAAGTTTTACTCATTAAAGTAGAATGGTGGCGAAAAGTCACCAAATCCCCCAAATGGTTAGCCACCAAGCTCAAACCAATGAGTTTTCACTCAATTTTACACACAAATAGTCCAAAAGTTTTTTATTTTCCTAAAATAAATATTTGAATAGGTTATCAAAGTTTAAAGGTTGTGTCCCTTCAGGATAACTACTAAAAAACTAACATAAATTTAGAATTCGTCATCTCGTGGTGCTTAGGTGCCACAATATAGCACCTAGGGACAGGCTATTCTATTTTTTTCACTATATAAGGTATCAGTTGTAGATTCGCCACACCAAAAACAATGCCTACGTTCTATATTGTTGATATATTTTAACACTAAAACACTTAATGATTTCAACTATAACTCCCATACAATACCTAAACATGACTAAATACATCACTTACCACATAATATAACACATGCACTAAAATATAAAATATCACAACACATAAAACATAACATAAGTTACATAAGATTTATCTTTTTGATTGGGACCTTGTAATGGGTCTTTTCCTTCCTTGATGTGTTACATTAGTATGGTGTGAAAATGCTAATAAAATTTATGTTTTAGTGGTTTCTCATTTATTTTAACACTCTTAATAAATTTTTCTTCTTCTTATCTTATTTATAGACCTTTCCTTATTAACTCCTACATTTTTGTTGAAGATAACTTAATGCTCTTAGAAGTGCCATGTAGTAATGAAATTTTGACTCAATGGTGGGTCCCTATAGTTTAAATAGACTATTTTTTCAAAAGGCTTAGCTTATAGTTTAAGAAGATGTTGTTGAGGTCATTCATGATTTTTGTATAGAAAAACCTCATCCTAAAATTTTATTAGCACCTCTATTGCCCTTAATCTTAAATGGATCAATCCTAAAACATGACATGATTTCATCTTATCAACTTGTATACATTTTTTAATAAATAAATTTCTAAAATATTAGTCAAAATATTGTGTACTATCCTAAAAAAATTATTTTCTTCTAACCAAATATCTTTTGTTAAAGGACAACACATCTCTGCAAACATCTTATTGCCTCAAGAAATGATTCATAATTTGAACTTTCAAGTTAGAAGTGGCAATTTATTGTATAAACTAAACATTTCTAAGGCTTATGAAATTTTTTTTGGGATTTTCTCTAAATTATATTAGTTTAATTTATTTGTGGTAGGATGTTAATTAAGTTGTTAAAGTATTGCATTGATCAGAACCGATTTTTGGTCATGGTAGATGACAGATCACATGGTTTTTTCCTTCCTCACATGAGGTGGTCCTATGTCTCCTAGCTATTTAGTGAATAACCTAGCATGATTTATCAAATGATTGGTGGATTTCCTATCTCTCACCTTGGTTTTGCTAATAGTTTGTTTATGTTCTCTAATGGGATGATTTCTTATGTTGAAAAACATAGAATATTTTTTATCTAATTTTAAAGGACAGAGTGGTTAATATTTCCAAAAATTGCTTTATATTACCTATAGCCACTCCCATATTGCTTAATAGAATTAAAGAGTTTACTATTTTCAAAGCCCAATCCTTACCTCTAAAGTACTTAGGCATACTTCTTTTTAGTGGTAACGACCTTTTCAACATTTTTGATGATCTTACCGAAATAATCATTAGGAAACATTTTTATTGGTATTGTAATCTTATGTTTTTGATGGTAGGCTTATACTTATTAAAACTATTTTGTGCTCCATTCCAATATATTTACTTCAAATTATTTAACCTAATTTATGGGTCAGGAATCATTTGGAATGATTATTTAATAAATTTAGTTGATCCTATTCTAATCATAAAATGATTCATCGAGCTTTATAGAGTAATTATTGTTGAGTGCTCGAAGAAGGAGGGCTTAAGAATTGATTCATATTTTCTCTTATAATTTGCTGTGGAATTTTAATCCTTGTTTGAATTTGTGGGCAATCGTTATGACAACTAAATATTTGTAAGGAAAACATCTGCTTATTTGTTACTAGAGACATGAAAACTCCCCAATTTGGATGAGAATGTTCTCTATTAAATGAGAATCGAAGAGGTTTTTCAATGGGAAATTAGCTTAGGCTCTAATTATTTTTGGCAATATAATTGGTTGAGTGATCCATTGACACCCTTCTCTCTACACATTCTATTAGAGGTATTAAAGTTAATAATTTTTTTTAATAGTTATCATTTGGATGACCTTAAGATTATTGAAATTATTCCTTAGTCTTTTGTGGATATCATTACTAAAATTTCATTATATGAAACTACAACTAATTGTATTCTTTCAAACCTTCCTCTTTTAAAACATTGTTTTTGATGATTGTTTGGAATTTTTATAGTATTAAGCAAGACAATTCACTTTTTTTTTTCTAAATTTTTGTATAATTCTATCATTACCCCTTTCCCGATCATTTGTTGAAGAATTTTTAAAAACATATTTTTTTTTTATGCACTTTTGTGGCAAAAAGGGATTTCTTTATCATCTAAATGTCAATGTTACTATCATATAGAAAATGATCATCAGATTTTGGGAATGGTTCTATTGCTACCTGGATATGGCTTTATTTGATGATTTTTTTCATACTTGCCATTCCAATAGTAGCATATCTATGCAAAGTTTACTTAGAGATTGATTTTAAGAAGCTAAAGTTCATGTTAAAATAAATGTAGCTTTTAATATTTTATGTGTCTTTTAGATGGATTAAATTTATTATAATCAAAATCATATTTAAGTGAATCATTTTAGAATTGTTTTGAGAGTTCATAAAAAAATTTAAGCTATCTTTAACACTAAATTATTAACCTCAACTGATTTTTATAATTACATGTTTGTTTGATATTAATTTGTGTTTAGATGATAATTGAAAGCCTTCTAGGTTTATTACTTTGGTAAAGCCTTCTGGGAATGTTATTATAATCAATACAGATTATTATATTATGTCCAATAGGAGTGGTTGTGGTGGGCTAATTAGGGATAACAATGGTAATGTTATAACTGCTTTTATGAGTCAAAATTTTCTTGTTATATATTTTTAAGTAAATCAAAGGCTTTAAATTATGCCTTGTATCTTTATGATGGATTAGGCTTCAAAGTTATATGGACTAAAACTAATGTTCTTTTTCTTATTTATCTTATTAAGTCTAAGGATCTGGGTAATGCTAACTTATTTTACCTTCTTTGAGATACTAAACTACTGCTTTCTAATTTTAATTTTAGAATCACTCATTTTCTAAGAGAAAGCAACTCATGTCTTGATTTTCTAGCTAAAATGGGGATGAACTTTAATAAGTTATTGAAATGCCGCTCTTAAGCTTCTAGTTAAGTTAAAATGCTTAATTATGTTGGATAAATTGAGGTTGCCTTATGTTAGGTTGAATTAACATTTTTTTTGCATCATGATTCAAATATTATCTTTGGTTTCTTAATTTATGCATATGGTTTTTTTATTCATTTGGAAATGATGTATGAATTTTTACTGTTGATTTCTCAGTTCACTTTTATCTACTATTTGGCTAATGTGCATGATTATTACTTTTGCTTTTCTTGCTAAGTGGTATATAGGTTGTTTGTGTGAAAAGGTTTTAAATGCCCTTCAAGAAGTTTCTCCCTAAAGTTCATAGCTTTCAAAGACTATTTATTATTTAGGAAATATGGTATTAAGCTAAGATTGATGGCTTTGCACAATTAGAACTTTTTCACCACTATTGTGATAAGATCAATGCTAGTGAGAACCATTTTGGGTGATGCTCTTTGGTAGGTTATTTTGTATTATCGTGGTCAAGTTTAATTTTCTTATGGATGAGGAGATATTGACATTTTCTTATATTGTTGTTGGTACCAATAGTTTCTTGGGTTTGGGTACTTTACTTACTACGAGTGCTTTCTTTATTATTCCTTTCTATCTATTCATATTGATTTATAGTTATGGTTCCTTAATGTGGAAGTTATATGTTGATTTTGTGGTCCTTTATTTGATATTCAATAGGAATTAGGTGATGCTCACTGGTAGTTTTCATATCTTATGCTAGAAAAGTTTAAATTGCTTTTAGGAAAGAAAGAGAAAATGGATTTTTTATTAGTAACATCCATTTGCTTATTATTTTATGTATTTTAAATTGTAATAAGTGTTTTATATTTTATTTCATTTACATTATATGACATCATTTGAACTTATAGCTTTGCTTTCTTTATTTTGTAAACTAATTGTGGTTATTATATCTTGGCCTCTTGTTTATAATACTTCCATATCATTAATCCATATTTTTTATTATTCCTTCCAGAATAAGCTACACTTATCATTGTTGAATGATTATTGGCTCTTAAATTTGAATTTTATTACATTTTCTATAGTCTATTATTGATTTTTTAATATTGAGTAGACAATGATAACTAAGATGTGTGTGTGTGTGTGTGTGTGTGTGTGGATTGTGAAATATTTATTTAAGAGGCTAGTGATAATAGATTGATCTTAATGCTTTTCATTTTGAAGCAGGTAGCATCCTAGTGGTGTTATTTCCCTTCTTACCCATATGAGATCATATTCATCAGATACTACATAAGAATGCATTTATGTTGAGTATGAATATTGAGCTTTAATCCATTGAGATTATTAAAGATAACATGTTTGCATATGCTCTCTCCTTGGCCACAATTAGTTTTAACATTCTTTTAAAGATTATGCACAATGTCTCATGTGTTCTATTTATTAGATCCTTTGAGAATGGTTTCCAATATATGAGAGGAACTACTAATATAACATTAGAAGATATTTGTGAACTGGTATATAATCTCATGTATAAAGAGATTGAACTAGCTTAGTTTAAAGTTACACCTGATTAGCTAAGTCATTTTAAACCTTATTATTTGCTTATTTTCATAGATATATTTCATTATCCTAATTATTTAATTTATCTAATAGTTCTATTACCCTAGGATGATAGGTAAGGACAATGATATTATTGAAGGAGAAAATCAAAATTGATAATTCCTTATAAGTTGTTGGACATACATGAGGGATACTATATTAGCTAAGTCCTTTAAACATTTTACAATTTTGCATGTAATAATTATCTATTAGAACACTAATTTTTATAGATATTTAGTGCTCCAATTATTATTGGATATGTAAGTGTATAATAAGGGAACCATTGAGAAGAGTGTGAAAAACTAGAATTCAAAGAATCCCCACAAACAACTTGTGTCTATTATTAAATTCAAATGGAGGTCATCACTTGGAAGTTCAAGATTTTGTTGGACTCCCATTATTTTTTGCCTTGGGTTTACTCAACCTATATAGTAATTGAACTCTTTTTTGGTTGTCATAGTGATTATTATCAAAAATTTTATGTTTCAGTATCAATTTTTTGCATCCAATCCTCTTCTGGCTTCATTTTGTATTTTTCTCTTTTAGAGTTAGCTCTCTTTGGTGTGATTAGACTTTGTGCTTTTTTATAGGCTTTTTTCCTTTAGTCTTTGTACTCTTATCTTCTTTTTACCTATAATTATTATTTATTCTTCTATAAAAAAAGGATGACCACCTTCTATAGGTAGGTTAGCCTATTGAGGTAACACATACCCTACAAATCATACTATAGTTTATTTATTTTTGAACCTATCTATTTATATAAATGCATCCAACATCAATGCATAAACCTCCAAACAACTAAGTAATGGTCATTTGCTTAGTTTTCTTACACTTAGCCAACACAATTGAATTAAGAATGGCTTCTTGCATGAAAACATATTTTAAATCCTATCCTTGATATCTTTTCAGTTATGCTTGTATGATTGAGTATTTTTTATGAGTTGATCATACACATTATGATCCAATCAATTCCTAATATGGTTGACTTCCTACATTTCTACTAGACATAATGAAGTTCTCACCCTTTGAATCAAGCTCAAATTAAATTGTCCAATATCACTATTGGTTAAATCTTAGTTGACAATGTTGTACCAATATGACCAAGACATTCTTAAGTTTAATCAGTCACCATGACTAAACACCATCATCAAGATTTGAGTATACACCTATACTTAGTCATATTTATTTCTTCTTGAATGGAGGGTGTCCATTTATTATTTCCTTGCAATCTAGTTGTCTTTGACCTTTATGTCACTTGTCTAAAATCTTTTATTTTTTATTATAAATGCTTTGCTTGATTATCAAAACCTTAATTAGTAATTGACAATTTCAACTACTCTCTATCATATTGATGCATATGCATGAAGTCATCAGTATTTGTGTTAGACTACATCTGACTATAGCCAAGACTTAATGCAAGTTATGATTAGCTAGTCAATATATTGGATTCACCTAATAATAAAGTTATCTAGCAATGAACATATCCTTATATGACTAGTTGGTATGTTTGACCAACTTAAAACTTATCACTTTCCTCTTACATAATATTTATAAATTGATAAGCCTTAGGTTGACGATGATGCTTATTTGACTTAGCTTGGTAAGCCAGGGTCATATATGGTTTCCTCAAGAAACACTGAGCTACACACATTTACATGATATGGTAGTTTATAACCCCATAATCATTAGTATCGAGAGGTTATAGCTACGTCACTTTACTTATGCAATCCTTTGGTTATTCAAAATGAGGTTACAAGAGTGACATTAATGTTCTTCGTGCTTGATAGTTTACATTTTGATGTACTATGATGATCTATTGCTATGTAGTTATTAGGTTAGAAATATATTTAGTGCTTAACGTATGACCATTGCTTTACTTTTTAACTTTCAAGTGGGTCATGGGTGAAATACTATTAAATCAGTGATTACTTTATGATGTGACTTTACTATGCATTTTATTATGCTATAATAACACTTAAAATATAAAAAAAGTTTTTTGACCTAATATGAGATGCATCCCCAACCTAGATAGATGAACATACAATTTAAGTTAAGAAGAAGAACTAATAGTAGAGGAAAACATAATTTGTATTTATTTTTAAAACTTGTATTAGTTATTAATATCAAGTAGAACTTGACTCTACTTTTCTTTTTTAAACCTAGGTATATATATGTAAGTTGCCCAACTACACTAGGCTGTTAACCCATATTATTTTACAACAATCACATTATAGTAGTTGTTTCAATATGTTGCTTATTTTTTGTCGTATTTTTTTTCTTTTTCATTGTGTTATCATTTTCTAGGATTACATATGTTTGTTAAACTCTTAAATTGAATATTTAATTTTTTATCAGCTTTAATAAACTTTTAACAAATCTAAAAATGAATAGAAAAATGGTATAAAAGTTTAAATTAAGGTTCTCTTTGGCCAACCATTGTTAATTTAGCCTTGTGCTCCTCTATATCTCTTAAGAGGTATAAAGTTTAGCATTAATAAAATTAAGCATTGATAACTTAAACATGCATTATAAATCATGTAAAGACAAGCAACTCACATAGCATGCTTAACATCTTTAGGATAGAACCTTAGGGAGGCATGGTTTTGATAACAAATTGGAAAGTCTTATTATTCTAGTTAGCAACAACTTGCCCATATATGTTCCTAAGTTAGGTCTTGATAATTATAATCTCATTGCTAAGTTATCACTCATATTCTATTTTTTTATGCGCATCTTCACTCATGTGGAGTTTGTAATCCATACACTTGTTTAACCTTATTCCACAAAAATCTTTGGTTAAGTTTCCTTTTTTATCCATTCTAGGTCTAGGTCAAGACCAATTCTGAATGACATAGCTCGTGATTACTAATAAAAATTCTCCCAATAACATTAGGTTGACAACCTTCCCAAGTTAAATGGCTATAGGCTTAACAGCTTAAAATAATGGATCCATAAGTTCTAAACTAAGCTTGTTTCTTCCTTTTCCTTACTTTCCTCTCTTTGCCCATAACCCTTTAATCTCATCATATTCTTTGCAAATATTTTTATGGTTTAGTAGTAAATTTTGTATAAATGCTCTTTTATTGGGTTGTCATCTAGCTTGTTCATGGTGATTCACCTTCTAGCAAACTAATGCTCAATATATGGACTATTCTATTATAGTTGTCCATATTAAACTATAAACCTTTCCTTGAAAAACTTATAAATAACCTAAATTAAAATCAAAATTGTACCTTTATCTATTGAGAGTTTCTTGCAATGCTGTCTATGAATGTAATAAAGTAGAGTGTATATGTCTCTTTAAGAGACTGGGTAACTCATAAGCTTTTCTTTCACTTCGCTTAACAAACCCCTATGAATAAATATTTATCACGAGTATTAATAAGAAATAGAATTTTGTCCATATTCTTTTCATTATCTTTCTTATGAATATTTCATCTTGTTAATATATTTAAACATTCAATAGTGTCCACCAACCATGCCATAAATAAAATTTATTTTAAGAATAATTAATATTTTCTATGGCTAATTTTAAGTTAATTTATCAATTATTAAATTTAGAAAAAATTATTTTTGGCCTAATAGCCTAATTATGTAAGCATCATCTTATACAAACAATCAAGAAATATAATAATAAAATTAGGTAATGTAGTAAATAAATATAGAGTGAGAGAGTAAATAATAAAAGAAGGCTCTATAATATAATACACTATATTGGCCAGGCTCTATATATATATACATCCAAATATAATATACACAAAATTAAACATTTAATTTTTAAGAAATTAGTCATGAGCTAGCTGTTGGTTTATGCTTGTACATGGTCCCATTCTTAATACACCATGAAAACTCATGTGTATACCTTCATTTTTGCATAAACTTTTCCTAAGCTTAAAAGTGCATTATAAAAAATTAAATTTACAAACTCAAACCTACAAAATATATACTAGTATACACAAGAATAATATTTGATGCATTGAATATTTGGCCATGGTCGTTGGAAAGGATGAGCTAGAAAATAACCTATAGAAAAAGCTAATTACATCTATTTATTTACATGCCCATCCTATATAGACACGAAGACATCATATATATATATATATATATATATATATGTAAGCATAGATAATGTAAATTGAGTATAAGTTAGAGCTCACCCTGACTTGAGGTGAGTAAGCTTAAGTGAGTGGAAATCTCGATATATGGTCACAAACAACTTTCTTCCCATGTTGACTTGTAAGTTAATGTCAGGTCATCGATCAATAACTATCTACACTTCTCCTGGCAACTCGTTAGCCATGGCTTAGTATGTTCATTGCTTAATTCTATGTTATGTGTTTTGAGTCTTTAACTTACCATGCTTGAGGTGAATGAATAGCTATTTTTTGATAGACTCTAGTTTGTTTTAACATTACCTCACTTTTGTCTCGTGTTATTCATTTTACTCCTTTGGGTGTACACACCAGATCTTATCTTATTTAGATAACCAAATGATCTTGATTTTTGAACCTATCTCTAAAATTGAAAATAAATATATATAATTTTTTTAAATAACCTAATGGATTAATATTCTTGAATTCTTTGAAGTGGTGTCAACCTAAATTCTTCCCAACTTAGTGGCAAGAATCACTACTTTCATCATGTGCTTATGAGAAGAGAGCATTCCATTGAGCCTAGGCCTCTTTCGATGAACGTTCATAATGAAAGGCCACTAGCACAAAACCATGCAATTTTTAATGACTTGATTGGCAATTCATAGTCTATAAAATAAATTACAAAAGTGGTGTTTGTAACTATTTTGTGAAGATTGTGTCAGAGTGGCTGGTGTCAACTGTCCCTCTTCCTTACTTGTCAAGTAAGGAGACCAAGCTTGATAAGAGAAGTGAAAAGAAAGAGGAGGTCATGTTGCACCTTGAACATCTTTCTCTACATTCTACTCACTAATCATTTTATAACTTTATTGGTTTATATTCTTTTATTTTTTTCTCATTATATTTACTCACATGAAAGGCAATTCCAGCTGCCCCTGAGCTTAGCCTTAATGTGCTTTAATTCCACAAGAAGGGAGAGTGCAAGATAGGTGACCAAGTGGTTGGCGGCAATCACACAACCTCTCTTAAGGATGGTGATGAGGAAGAAGAGGAAAGCGAGCTGAATGCGGCTCTCACTGAGGCTGCTAGGGAAGTAGGACTTAGTATTACTTCCAAATAGTCCAAAAAGTAAGTCACAAGCTCAACTCCTTGCTGTCACTAATAGAATAGTAAGTATAAAAAGGAGGAAGAGTAAAGTGAAGGCTTTAAGAATAGCTATACTCCAAACTTGCATGAGCTTACCTATGAAGCCTATAAACTCAGCTCCTCCATCTTCTCGAAGGATTTTAACAATCTCTTGAGTGACCTTCATAATGCTTTCCTACCACTTGCTATTATGATTGCTCAAGCATTAGCATGGAAATCGGCATGGAAAGTTTGCAAGGAGAGAAGAAGAAGAAGAGGCCTATGCTACTAAGTCTTAGGTGGTGAGTCTGAAAAAAAAAGCTAACATCTTCTGAAGCCAAGCAATGAGACCTTCAGGCTAAGGCTGCTCACCAAAAAGAGGTGAAGAAGGGAACAACTATGGAGGTTACTCACCCTATGGAGGAAAAAAGAGAATTGGAGAAGGAACTCTATAGTCGTACTGAGGAGTAGAGGAAAAATGTCGAGTTCACCAGGTTTCTTGATTTTTACTAGTACCAAAAGCTTTTATAACAAAAGTTCAAAGATAGCACCCACATCATTATCACCAAGTTAGTAAAACATGGTCATTTGGATCCCAAGCCTTTGGAATTTTTTAATGTACTTGCACTCTCAAACTCAATGAGGGTAGTTCAGTTGGACATATATTTTCTTTCTTGATTTCTATATATAGCATCTCTATTTTTTTGTTGACAAGTAGAATGCTTATATATTACTTACTTAATTGCAAATATTTTATATGAAATAAAAATCATGATTAAATAAGTATATTTTTATTCGAGTATACTCATGTGAGTAGTGATTGAATTTATTTCCTTGTTGAATTTGATTGAATAAATTCTATTTAATTTAGCTAATACTTATTGATCAATGCTTAAATAACCTCATTAATAACTAAGAATATTTTGAACCATTCATTAATAGAAAAAAAAACTTCCTTGGGTAGTCCGAATATTATTTCAAGATGGTGTACACTTGTTACATGCTTATTAATGCATGGATAACTCTGCCCATGACTTAAAAATATTTTGTTAGAACCATCCCTAGATAGTCACTTTAGCATAGTTACTGTGTGCATATACTTATTAATATTCATTGGATAGTCACTAGGATCATAATCATTTATTGATATTTGAATAACTCAATTTATTTCATAAAAATGTTTTGGGATGTTAGCTAATAAAAAGAACATCCTTCTATGGTTGCATGAGCATAGTGAGTTTACATATACTTATTAGATTGATACTTGTTCATTGATGCATGAATAACTCCACCTATAACTTAGAATACTTTGAGTCACTAATCACATGAGTGAGCCTTCCATATATAGTTGCATTAGAATGGCAAGTCTGATATACCACTTTCAGTAGGTACTCACTTATTGTATGAATAATTATGTTTATGACTTGTAATATCATAAGTCATTAATCAAATGAGAGTACCTTTTCCCATATAGTTGCATTATGCATTAGTCACCATTTTAGATGGTTAACCTTGACATACCAATTATGAGAATTAACCTTTTCTTAGTCATTAACCACATAGGGCATTGGTCTTACTCAATAGTTTCCAACCACACAAAGTGTTGGTCTTTGAGTTTCCAACTAGAAGGTCAATCATTTTGAGTTTAGTTATTAACCTCATAGGGTTCCAATCTTATACTATAGTTGCCAACCATATGGAGTGTTAGTCTTTTGACTAGCCAATTAGAAGAGTTAACCTTTTTGAGTTTAGTAGCCAACCTCACCTTGTGTTGGTATTACACTATAATCGCCAACCACATGGAGTGTTGGTCTTCTTAGTTTTGAACTAGGAGAGTTGATCTTTAAAAGTTTTTCTACTAACTTCATTTGGTCTCAATCTCACACTATATATCTTATAGAGTTATTTTGACTCAAGGGTAGCTCATCAAACTCTAGTTTTTTTTCTTCCCAAGAGGGTGCACTTAGTATTCAGATATCTTACTTGGGCTCTTACCACTCACTAAGTGAGACCATTTTCTGGGCCACAAATTGTGTACTGAGCATCTTGAATCATCATACAACTCCCTAAAGACAAGTTTCACCATCAACATTTGAGTATGTTTCTTTGGTAGCTATTATTATCCTATGAGTTAACTTGTTTAAGAATAAAAATATAAAATTTTATTATTTAAAATAGAAAATTATATGATATTCAAAACTAGTGAAGTGAGTACGAATTAGAGAAACTTTCCCTTAGGAGTAAAACTTCTTCAGATCTCTTTCATTCCATGTTCTTGGTATATTATCACCAGAATAAGATTACAGTTGGCATGTGCCGGGACTAACTTGCTATTTGATTATAAAAGGTCCATCCTAGTGATTGGTGAGTTTACCTAGAACATTCTGTTGAGCAACAACATCTACTTTTTTTAGCTAGGCTGCCACTTTTGAAATGCTTCTCCTTCACATAATGGTTGTAGTACTCGGTCATTTATCTTTTTGTTTCATCTTGCCTTAATGATAGTTTAATTCTATAATATTTGAGCATGTCAAGTATGTCCCCCATAATTTTTGAGTTTACTATTTGTTGTAGTACTTGCCAATCTCATATTATGAGTTAACTTTAGACTTGATACCCAACTAGTAGGATGGCTTCTATGTCGTGCGACAAAGTGAAGGGTGAATGTCATGTTCCATTAGTGGGAGTTGCTCTAAGAACCTAGAATACCATGGGTAGGGTGTATACCCATTTAGCCAAGGCACCTTCAACCTTTTTCTTGAGTAAGTTGAAGATCTTCTTGTTAACAGCTTCCACTTATCTATTTCTCTATAGGTGATTCACTAATGTGAACTTCAACTTGTTTTTTTATGACTCTCAAAACTCTTTTAAGCCTCTGTCAGTGAATTGAGGCTCATTATTAGCGATGATCACTAATGACAACCTATACCTACAAATAATGCCAATCAAAATAAAGTTTTTTATTATTTGAGAAGTGATCTTTATGAGTGGCTTTACTTTGATCCACTTATTAAAGTTATCGATAATGATAAAGATTAAATTTCTTTATTTGCTACTGATTGACAATGGACATATCAGACCTATCCCCTAATAAGCAAATGGCCAATGACTAGTGATGGGTTGCAAAGGTTGTGACGGTTGCTACTGGAGTGCTATCAATTTCTGGCACCATATACTTCTCCTCACGAACTCTCTTTAGCATCCTTTCTGAGTGTGAGCTAAAAATACCCTTACCTCAGGATTCTATGGATGAGTGTCCTTCCTCTTAAGTGGCTACCAAACCCGATAAAATTTATTTCCTCAATGACCTTTTTTTATTCAGCACTTTTTATAAATCTGAGTTTGAGCATGGTTACTGACCTTCAGAATAACTCACCTCCTATCAGTATGTATTGGGCTATCCTTATTTTGAACCTCCTCAAATCTTTAGTCATTCCATTAATTTTACAAGACTGTAGTAATTTTTTATAGGGTCAACCCAACTTGGTGAGTATTCATGATAAACTTATATTAGTTGTTCTTCTTCATTACTTGGTTGGGCAAGTTGAATGACCACATGCTCCTGAATTCCACTAGCTCAAGATAATAGGTTAGCAAGTTGGTTTTCTTCATAGGGATTTGTTCGATACTAAAATATTCCAATCGGCCAATCTTTGATTTTACTTTATGTAAGTATTTTATCAAGGACCCATCTTAGACTTCATACTCTCCATTTACTTATCTTACCACAAGTTGTGAATTTGAATAAGCTGCCACATGTATGACTCCAAGATCATAGCAAATCTCAATATGGTGAGTACAACTTTGTATTTAGCTTGATTATGTGTTATCTTGAAGCTTAATTTAACTAATTTTATTATTGTGATCCCTGGTAGACTTTTTAGCATTATGCCTAGACCATTAGTTAGCTCGCTAGAAGATCCATCAATGTATAGTTTCCTCAAGGAGATGAGAGGAACATGGAGAGAATGTCATAGAAGTTAGTGGAAGAAGAAGTGCTTCACGACTTTCCACTAACCAAAGTGGAAGAGATGTGAGGAAGTCTTACTTACTTAAGTAGAATGGTAGCGAAGGTTCATTAAATCTTCTAGTCGACCAACCACTAAGCTCCAACCAAAGGGCTTTTTATTGAATTTTTCATACACAAACAAGTATAAAAGTCAATTATGTCAGATTAAGTGTTTATACAAGTACAATACTCCAAGGGATGTGTCCCTTGGAAAGAAAACTACCAAAAATTGAAAAGAAGAAGTCAAAACTATCATTTCATAGTGCCAAGGTGCTACAGACCAGCATCGAGGTACCATAAGCTAGTGCTAAGGCACTAACTTCTCTATTCCCATACACTAAATGCAATAAAATGCTGGACCATGGTGCTATTGACCTCATTTTTTGAGTGAGGTATACCATCTAGTCCTTAGACCTAGAACTCATATTTTCACTAAGGTATTCCTGGAACTAATGCACTTCTAGTGTCTAAGAGAACACTAATCCTAAGCCTAGAGACTCATAGGGTTCAACCGTAGGGTTAGACTCTGGCTTAGTATAGGTAGGGTTCACTTACTCCAAACCCAACCAAACCCTATAGAAAACCAATTCCTCAAACCCAAAATAATTCATCATAAATCAGGCTTTAATCAAAACCATTAGATTTCAAACTTAATTTAATTCATTAGGGTCCAATTTGGCTTAAGGGATAAGTTGACCCAATTTGACCCATTTGGACCTAAAGGAGCCAAATCCAAAATTAATCTAATCAAATTTAAACCTAAACTCATTTGAACCTCATTTGAACTTGGTTGAACCTTAATTGTAATCTAATTGAATCAAATTGAACATAATTGGCCTTTAACAAAAGTTGACCTATTTGAACCATATAGGGCCAAAATTTAATTCAACTTGATTTTAAACCAAATTGAATAAATTCAAACCTCATGATCACTCAAATCATTCAATTGAGCTTCTTAATCCATTCTAACCCATCTAGTCCTCCTATTGGTCTATTTAACCCAACTTGGCCCATTTGTGCTAAAGGTTCAAATGAGTCAAAGCCCAATCCAATCCAAATTGATTGTAACCAAAGTCACCGATCAACTCTAAATACACTATTAAATATATCCCAACATCAACTGATCCTAATTGAATGTAATCAAGCCAATTGAATGCAATCAAACTAATTGACTCACTTGACCTAATTTAGCCTAAAACACTAAATTGACTCAAATCCTAATTCAACTTAAATTGGATTAAATTAACTTTTTTTATCACTTTCATAATGATTGAAGATCTTGATCAATCATGTAATTATAGCAAGTTGAGCCCAATTGAGCCAATTTGGCTATTTGACCCAGGTTGACCCCATTTGCCCAAAATAGCCAAATTGGGCCAAAACCCATTCTAAGCCAACCTGAATTGAACCAATGCCTCTAACCAATCATAAATTGACTATTGAACAATCTCCAACCATCAATTCTACCATCAAATGAGCTCTGATGTGCTTAAATTAAATGACAAAAGTTTAATAATGTTTTTTTCAAAGGAGGACAACAATAGATCATATGTTGTCCATTCCACGTGATTAGAACAGACTATCATAATTAATTACATTAAGCATTTTGATTTATTTTCTATAGATTGCGTATGAATTACAAATTGAAATGTACATAGTTTGGAAAGCCAGCAGGGCTACTAGTTCGAATGAGGTATTGTTACCTCATACCTTTGGTATAATAATAGCACGTACCTTGAAATTTATAGAAAAAATACATATTAAGGTTAAATTAATTTCACTTATATTTTTAGAACATCTTAAAAGTTTCATAATTTGGTCATTATGTCCACATATATATGCATATGTTTATGAATTAACAAGTATATAGTCTAAACATCCCAAGAGCTTGAGAATTTAAGTAGTCCCAATAGAGTCTTTGATAACCTCACTTCCTTGGTTAAACAACAGCACACACTTGTGCAAATTAAATATACTAATGAATATGTATATGCATAAGATATAACTAAATTAATTTCTTCTATAAAATTAATGCATCATATTTTACATAATATAAACTCTATATATTAATTCATTCATGCATCAAGTGTAGAATAATAAATAGATATATGCATATTTAATAAATATAATTCAACTAAGTATATTATTTAATTGAATGAATATTAAGAAATAACGAAGCAAAGTCAATAAATTCCATTAATTTAACCATGGTTTGGCTTTATTAATCTTAGTTGCCTTTCATGTTTAGATAAAATCTTTTAAGTTAAACCCAAATATATAGTTTAATAAAACAAGATTTATAACATTTCATTTAGAGGATTAAAAATCATAAAAGATTTATCTCATAGATTCTACCTAAGGTTAAGGATTAAGTTGGTTTTTATTCCTCCTTTATCTCTTTATAACTTCAAATAAAAATGAAATCCAAAATGAAATTAAAGTTTTAAGTCTAAAATCAAATTTAATTTATCAATTACATAATGTGCAATCATCCCTAATAAAAATTTAAACATTCATCACTAGATAACTTTAAATATTAAAGTATAATTATAACACACCATACTAAGCCTAGCATACACATTAGAATACTAAGTCACCAATCCTAGCCATAAGTTAGGCTGATGTTTATTATGATAATGTGATGTTTTGTTTTGTAATGTAATATTTTAAACTAGATGTTAGGATTGATTGTGTCTAGTTTGGATGTTAGGGCAACATTAGACTAATAGTATTTTTGCATGGGATTATGCATAAAGACCACTGTAATAAAATAGATAAATTCTTCTTGCTTGTAGGTGATGCTAAGTCCCTAGGTATAATCCATTAGGATAAACCTAATGTAAAATCTATGGATAGGTCTTTCTATGGTATAGATAAAATAGTAATGATGTGTGATGACCAGCTTTTTGTTTGATAGTTTTAGCTTGATGGCAAGTGTAACACTGTGCTATAATATGTTCAACATTTACTCGTGGAGATAGCTAGCTAAAATTTTACTCAACTAGTGCTTAGGTCTTTAATTAATTAAGTTGTCCTGATATACCTTCTAAATGTAGTTCAAAAAATGCAATTCCTTTAAAGTTGTTTTAGGATTACAAAATATTTTACCATTATAAAGATATCCATCTAGAATGATAAATAAGCTATCAAAACAGAAAGGTTTGGATTCATGTTCTAAGCATATCATATGAAAATTAGGGTAAATTTTGAAATCATCCTTCAAAATCTTAAATTCAAGGATTTGAAATTCAAAGATTGAAACCATTAAAGATACTCTAGATAAAACATCTATTGGTTTATTTTTATTCCAATTTTTTGTTTAAGCAGAAAGTAAAAATCTTGAAGGTATTCAACCCATTTAATGTGTATATAATTTAGTTTCTTTAGGGAGTTAATAAATTTTAAGGCTTGGTGATATTCATTCTATATAAACTCTTTATATAATAAATTATTGCTCTAGTGCTTAGGTGTTTGAATGATTGAATAAAACCCTTGATCATATGTAGAATATTATTTTGGAGCATTATTTAATTTATAGTTAAAGAAATCAATTGGATGGTTTTCTTTGGTTAATATTCCACTAATTCCAATACTTGATGCAACACAAGTCACCTCAAATACTTTATTGAAGTCAAGAAGTCTTAAGATAGGTAAAGAAGTCATATGAGTTTTAATTTCCTTCATAACCCTTTCAGCATCACTAATCCACATAAACTTATCTTTTTTTATGATGTTAGGGTAATGGCTACCACAGTGCTGATATTTCTTATAAATTGTCTATACAAGTTATTAATCCATGAAAAATTCTAATATCCATAATAGACTTTGGAGTTGGCCAACCTGTAATAAACTTAGTTTTTGATGGGTCAGCTTTTAATCCATCAACACATATAATGAAACCTAAGAAAATGAATTCACTTTGATAGGAAAAAAATATTTTTTAAGGTTTACATATAATTTTTTGCTCTTAATATTTTTAAGAGTATTCCTAAGAGATGTGGATGTGTTCATTAGTCAATAAATTAGATTATCATCAAAAAAGACTACAAGGATTTTACCAAAAAAGGTTTTAGTGCAGTGTTCATTAGTCTCATGAATGTACTAAGGGAGTTTGAAAGACCAATTGGCATGACCAATCATTCATAAAGAGCATTGAGAGTTTTGAACATTATTTTCTATTCATCACTTGGTCTAATCCTTATCTCATTGTATCCACTTCTCAAATCAATTTTAAAGAATAAAGATGAACTTGAAATAAGATCTAAATTATCATCCAACCTAGGTATAGAAAATCTATTTTTTATTGTGATCATATTTATTGCTCAGCTATCAATACACATCCTCCAAGTTTCATCTTTCTTAGGAGTTGAAAAAGCTAGTATAAGCACAAAGACTAAGACTTTCTTCAATAAAACCATTCTGCAAGAGCTCATCTACTTATCATTTTAATTATGCACACTATGTTAGATTCATCCTATAATTAGGGTAAGTTAGGTATTTATGAACTAGGAATCAAGTCTATAGCATTTTGTATATCCCTTAATGGTTATAGTTCATTAGGTAAGTCATAAAGGATCAGATTAATAAATTTAACTAATAGATCAAAGATAATAGCATATATGTGGTGATCCTTAACATAAATAGAGATTTCTCGAAGATGCAAGATAAATAAATAAGTAAGGTCATTGAACTCTCTAACTAAGCATCTAAATCTTAAGGTTGTGATTTAAATACTATGAGATTTACGAACATTACCATGTATATCAAAAGTATCCTTTCTATTGTTGGATGGTGATATCACTATAAACTAAAGCTTTGTATTTTTCTAGTGGTTAGGTTTTCATTGTAGATTAAAATTGGGTTCATGCAAAGATACAAAAGTAGTTTTATGATGGGGTGTAATTGACCTCTTTTTGTTAGGCATTATGGGGAATAATTTAAATTTTTTTCTCATTATATTTCAATACACAAGTGTTTTCATGACCATAATGGATTATATTCAAATCATAATTTCATGGCCTTCCTGATAAGATAAGAGTTATTTCCATTAAACATCACACCAAATTTGATCAACATAGCTATATATCTTAATTGGAATAAGACATCTATTTATGATAGGTTGGGATGTGTGATTTACCCAACTGACTTGGAATGGATCTAGGTGAGGTTCAATTATAAGATTAGCTCTAATGATAGCATGTGTTGATATGATATTCACAACACTCCCTCCATCTATTATTAGCATATACCCTTTTTCTTAAATAAGATATATATTAAAAAAATATTTCTCCTTCTCTAGTCTTCTTCTTCCCTAGAAGCAATCATAGATCTCATAACTAACATTAAATTATCTATATTTAGATTTACTTCATATGATAGTGGTGTATCATCATGTATCTCTTTAATATCCCCTTCTTCTTCTAAATTTTTTAATTCATCTAGAAACATATTTTTTTCTCTACATTGAGTTTGCATATGACCCTTCTTATGACATTTAAAGAAAATTATCTCTTTCACATTTCTAGAAGTAGATTTAGTGGGAGGTCATTTTAGATGGGTTGTTCAACATAGATGGCTTAGGCCTAACGAATATTTAGAAGATATTTAAGCTGTCATCTTAGATTTGGATGTAGTGTTCTTATATTCTTTTTAGAAGTAAAACATAGTGAAAGGTGTCTTTTAAAGCTTGGGTATTGTGAAGGATCTAGCCTTCTTATATTTTTCTATAAGTAAAGCATAGTGAAAGGTGTCTTCTAAAGCTTGGGGATCGTGAAGCTCTACCTCATTCTTAATATCTCCACTTAAACCATCGACAAATTTATTAGCTACTTTTACTCCTAATTAGTGCATTGAGTTCTAGCTATTAAGTTCTAAAATGTATTCATTTATTCCACTGTTAGCATATACCCTTGTTTAAGAGTAATCAATTATTCATGGAGTCTTTTATCATGATTTTTTTAAAAATACTTAGCACTTAAAATTTCTTTCATTTCTACCCATGCCATAAGATTTCTATTCAATCTCTCTTCTTCAGCTAAAATATTATTCTAATAAAACTTTGCATGATATACTTTTTTTATTTTTGCAAATGTAGCCTTTTGATAATCATGCATATGATACCAATCAAAGAATCATCCATTTTTATTAACCAATCAAAAAATTTATTAGGGTCATAACACCATCTTACATTGGGTCTCTATTATAACTTGATCTATAGGTTCATGTAATATTTCATGGATCTTAAGATGGTCTTCTCTAAGGGTGTTTCTTAGGATTGGCCTTCTCAAGAAATTCATCTCTAGGAAGTTCAATATTTTCCCAACCTAAAGGTTCTAAGTCATCTGGACATGGAATACTCGATGGGGTTTAAATCCTAGTACTCAAGATTTGAACTTGTGTAGTGAGATTCATGAGAAATTCTTCTACCCTAGCGAATTTCTCTTCATTTTGTATAGTAATCTTATCTACCCTCTTAGCAAAGTCTTCTAGTTGGTCCAAACTAATAGATTTGGGTGGCATGGTGTAAATAAAAAAAATGAAAATTTGTCACTCCAAATGAAATTTTAAATATGCAATAAGTGAACTAAATTAACACAATGATATGCACAATTTTGATAATGGCTAGCCTTTAGTGAACATAAAATAATATGTGGATACTATAAAATATTAAGTAAACTTATGAAGAAATAGACATAAGATCTTTAAGGGTATAAGTTTGAATTTTATATAAGGTTTATATACTAGGTTTGTCTATTTAGTGAACTCTCCCATACTCAAGTTGTCACTCAAGTTTATGGCTTGTAATTAGATTAAGTAAAGAAAGGTTATGCTTTAAAGTGGAGACAACTAGTTGGTACTAAGATAAATATTCATAGGTTGCTTACCACATGAGTTTAGCATGAGTTTCCAAGAAAAATCACTAAATTTATAAAGAGAATTACACAAAATCCAAAATACAAAACTAACCTTGGATTTGAAATGTATTATTTATGAGCACTATCTCCAAACCTCTAAACCTTTAGCTCTGATACCTAAATTGATGGGGTGATCATGGAGAGAATGTCATAGTGGAATGAGAAAGAAGTGCTTCATGGCCTTTCACTCAATAATTTGTAATAGATGGGAGGAAGTACTACTAACCCAAGTAGAACAGTAGTGAAGGATCACTGAATTCTCTAGATAATCAGCCACCAAGCTCCAACTAAATAGATTTTAACTCAAGTTTCACACATAAAATAGTTTAAATCTCCATTAGGTCAGAATATTTTTATATTAGTATAATACTTTAAGAGATGTGTGCTCTGGGGAAAAACTATCAAAATTTGAAAAAAAAGTCAAAACCTATTATTTCACAGCGCCAAGATGCCACAAACCAACATCGAGGTGCTATAGACTAGTTACAAGGTTCGAGCTTCTCTATCCCAAATAATAAATACCATGAAATGTAGTGCTAAAGTGCAAGAAGATCAGAACCTAAGTGCCAAACTAACACCTATACAAATTAACAAATGAATTTACATGATTTTAGTCACAACTCTCATAAAAAATGTAAATATGATCAAACATGTCTACGAGTACATAATATAACATGGGACATGAATATTTAAATACCATAACATATAATGCCTAATAAAAGTCCTTTTTAATTCAAGCTTTGGTTTGGGACTTTGTGATTGGTCCATTCCTCCTTTGATATGTCATATAATAAGGGCTCTAGGTTGATGGGAATATTATATGAGCTACTGAAGTCAGCAACTAAATCCACAAGTGCTTAAACTTTGATCATTATTTAAGGTGAGTATGATATCTCAAACTTGCTTAGCTCCATAGACCATTATAGTAACCTTTCAAAATTACCAGGCTTAGCGAGTATGGATTTAAGTGGATTATTTGTGATGACTTGCATGGAGTGTCCCCAAAAATAAGGTCATAATCACCTAGTCGAGGTGTTTAGCGCAAGTGCGAGCTTCTCAATGACTAGGTAGTTCAACTCATCACCTTAGAGATTTATTGATATAATAGATCCACCTTCTTCTTTGATTAGGACTGAGCTAATTGAGTCTTATCCTACTTAAAAGTACATTGATAAGACTTCTCCATCCTTGGGCCTCTATAATAAAAAAGAGATACGAGTAGGGTCTTTAAATTATTAAAGGATTTTTCATATTTCATACATTATTCAAATTTCTTCACTCCTCTGAGAACCTCAAAAAATTGTGAGCTTTCCTCCCCTACCTTTGAGATGAACCTATTTAATTATGTTACTCGCCTAGTGTGTTGTTGTACCATTTAACATTTCTAAGTGGGGCATATTGAGTATAGCCTTCATTCTATCTGGATTTGCCTTTATGTTTTAAAGGGTAATGAGAAACCAAACAAACCTCCTTGGTCCCACATAAAAAATGCATTTCAGAAGGTTAAGGTGCATATTGTACCTTTTAAGAGTGACAAATGTCTCTTCAATATCATAAAAATGTTGCATTGGTGACTTACTTTTAACTAGCAGGTCATCCATATTTCTCCCCTTCTGCTCTTTGAACATTCAATCCACTAATCATTGATAGGTTGCCTCTGCATTTTTGATCCCAAACACATAAGTCTATAGAAGTATAACCCCTAAGCTATAATAAAAATAATTTTCTTAGAGTTCATAAGGTGCATTGGAATTTAATGATATCCAGAAAATTCTTTTAAAAAACTAACCACTAAAAACCCAATCATTGAATCAAAAAATTTATCTATTTGCGAGAGAGGATACCTAACCTTCATACATGCTAAGTTTAAATTGGTGAAGTTGACAGATATCCTACATTTATCTCTTGACTTATACACCCTCACTATGTTGGACACCCATTCTATGTATCAAACTTCTCTAGTGAAATTAGCTTTGAGTAGCTTAGCGACCTCCTCCTTGATGGGGATGATGAGTATAGCTGTTGTTTTACTTACTTTCTACTTGACATGTTGTGCATCCACATAAATGTTCAAGCAATGATAAGAAATATTAATGTTAATGTTTGGCATCTCCGTTGTTATCCAAGAGAATACATCTATATTGTTCATCAAAGTTTGAGTAAGGGCTTCTTTATTTTTCAAATAAAATGTCAAGCTACCCTTAATATTCATCCATTCCCTTGCGTGGTTGGAAATTTCTATATCTCCTCAAGGACTTCAATCAATATCCAGCTAAAATACCTCATCTTCTTTGCTTAACCTACCAATGACTCTCAAATAGCACATGTATTACTATTTAAGATTTCCTCTAACCGTAATCTCTTCTCTTCTTGAAATAATTTGATGGCTACATTATACATCGACACCATTGCTTTGAATGTGTTGAGCAGATGTCAACCAAAGATAGCATTATAAGTAGCATGGGCCAATTTTATGTTAAAGTTGACCATGACAATAAATTAGTTCTTGCCATCTCCTTAGGTAATGGGGAAATTAATCATTCCTTCAATTTGTTTTTTACAATTTTTTAAGAAACCAAGTAATGGTTCTCCTATGGATGTGAGTTTAAAATTTGCTAGTTTGAACTTATCAAAAATTGATTTTAAAATAATATTTATTGATTCCTTGTGTCAATCAAAAATGCTTCCCACTTGATAATTATTGATCAAAGTTGTCACCCGACCGCATCATTGTAGGCACATTGCTAGTTTCGATGACTTTTCTATCTTTCCTTCTAATGAACTTCTTGAGCTTCCCCATCTTTATCAACTTATCTACTTGGCTCTTCAAATGGAAACACTCCTTCATAATCATGATGATAAGCATAATACCTTGATCGATTGTGCACTCCATCAGCTTTCATAGGTGGTGGTTTATTGAAATAATCTGTGTTCTAGATCACCTCTACAAGTTGGGCCATTAACACTCTCAAAGGATTTTCTAGAGAAGGTTATGCATAGTCGGCTCCTAGACTATGAGTTATTAGGTATATAAAATTGCACCTTAGTACTTCTAATCACCATCTCTTATATACTCTCCACCTTTGATACCCTTCCTTGAATAGTCACTTTGAAGGCCTCTTTAGTGAGTCTTTATTCCAAGCTAGTGATACTGGTTGGACCAATTAATTATACTCTTCAACATTGATATAATTATTCACCAAATCCAGTTGTTTGGCACATGTCTTAGGTTATTGGAGCTTGAAGGTGCACCTTAAGGTCCCTCCTACAAGCCTTGAGTGAATTATGCTTGAGCGATTGTGGGTTCTAGCTCTTTGACTTCTAGCAACTCTTGCTGGACTTGCTAGGTTCCTACCTCAACTACAAAAGAGCTTGGGAACTCTTGAATGGCTTCTAAATAATAGCAAATTGTGTGACAAACATCTTTCTAAGGTCAATGAATAATGTTATGACCCCCAAATGAAGGCATGAGAACTAGTTGAGGTTTGACACTTTGAAAGTGGTTAAGAAGTGTCAACACTTCATCGCATCATCAAAGGCAAATAGTGATGGGGTTGACTCAAAATATGCTATATGGTATGTTTGACCTTTTTATGGTTCAAGATTGTAGGATCTTGAACCTATGTGGAGGGCAAGTTTCAATAATCTTCATAGAGGAAGCATTGGTTGGTTGTGGATGATTCTTTGACACATCCTCTTCTTTACTTGTGTCATAGGATTCATCATCAAAGTCAGAGATATTAGATGGATGAGTGCTGGAGACCCAAGATGTCTTCTTTTACACCAAGCTCAGTAAGTAGCTGATTATATGGATCCTTCATTCTCCTTTGCTCTAAGTTCTTCATGGTGTGATATCTCGATGATCGCTTACATAAGGAGAGTGATCATATCCTCTTTGTCTCACTAATCTTGTTGAGTCACAAATTGATGAATATTCTAGTCCATGCATATGCATTAGATTTTCCTTATACTAAGAAAGGTAGTGGTAGACCTCAGAATTCTTGGTTAAGATGTATAAAAAATGACCTTAGTATAATTGAATTAAATAAGAATTTGACACATAATAGGACATAATGGAGAAGAAGGATTCATGTTGTCGACCCCACATAGTGAGATAAAATCTTATTGTTGTAATCAACACAAACTCAAATCTGCCCCTTCTTTTTATGAATTGGGGCAATACTAGTGATCTAACTAAGGTGTTAATCTTCTCTAATGAAGCTTACTTCAATTAATATTTTCTTTTCTAGAATCATAGATTTTTTTAATATCATGTCTAATTCTACATGATGCTTATTTTAATAATGTTACATTATAATCTATTAAGTATTTCTAGGATATTACTTTCAAAGATAGACCCAACAATTCAAAATAATTCTAGACAAAGCAATCTTCGTAATCTTTCAAAGTCTGATAGAATTTCTATGCTAGTTTGGAAAATATTAACTTATTGATAGATGTAAGGCAAGGATTTTCATCAACACCCATTTTAAATTTATTTAATTCATCAATATTGGTAAGAATATATTCTCTCAAACATAGGTGGTAAATTATCTTCATCAAATTCTTTTATTTCATTACTAAAATAGGTTTGAAGAACAATATTATAATGATAAAGAGGTAAAGAAAAGGTTGTTTTTGACTACGGAAAACCTCTTTTTCTTTATTTGGGCACATCCTTCACAATTTATAATATTTTCTAGCATGACATCTTGGCAAAGTTTTGAGGAAGAATTTTCTTTTTTATAATACTTTTGATATTAAAGGAGGAAGAATAATAAAAAATAAGAATATTTGTTATTTCATCATAACCGTCAAATTTCATATAAAAATGTTTCAACAACTCGAGTAGGTACAATATAAAATAGAGTTGGTGTTTATTTACATTCTTTTATTCGACTCACATAAATGGACTTCAAGCTTGATAACATTACTATATTATGGATGAAAGGTCACAACAATAATTCCTAAAAATAATATTTTGTGTAAGCACACTATAATGAGGTATTAGTTTTGAAATCTAATGTGCTTTATCATCATTCAAAGACCTATCATAAAGAAATATTTTCCCAACTAAGAGGATAAGAAAGTTGTCTTCCTCGACCTTCTTTTTATTTAACTCTTGAAAAATTGCCCTTTTTTTGCTTTCATTGAATGTAAGAGGATAGAAGGAAGAAGAACTTGCTTATTATTATTCCTAATCACTTGAATTACATGATAAGATGGCATGTTATTTAGGAGGAAAGTATTCAACATCATCATATATATCGATCTCATTTACTAAAATCATTGTAGATCATGAGAGATGGAGAATTCTTCACCTCCATGGGTGTACTTAATGCACAAGGGCAAAGTAAAAAAGTATCATTTCATATTCATGCAACTAAGGCCACTTCTGAAAGAGGTTTTAGCATCCACCACATGGGCTTTAGTTTCAATTTTTTTTTGTGAGATTGTAACACAAATTTAATAGAACCTAAGGTTGTTTAGACTTTATTATTGAATCCATGTAACATGAGTCGTTCAAACCATAACTTCATAGTATGGAAAGATAAATAAAAGCTCTAAAGTTTTTATAGTAATAATATTGATAAAGGACCCAAGATTTATTAAGATCCTATTGAGATTGTTCCCATAAAGCACTACAATTATATACAATGTCCTATTATAGTCTATGGTTTTTAATAACAAGTCCTTGTTTGAAAAGTTATAAATAAAGCTCATATAAAAGAAGCATTTTCTTTATCTTTTCTTCTGCAAAATGCACCTGAAAGACTTACGATTCCAACAAAACTTTAATTAACATTTACATATCTCACATGAAAATATGAGAACATCATAAATACTTAACAAAATAATACAACTTTTTCGGTGGGCTAGAACATTATAGTCTACTCTAACTTCCTTTTTGTTTAAATAAGATTTTGATCCTTTTCTATTAAAGACACATCAAGATTCTTTGATCTATTTATTTTTAATATTCTTAGGAGTTGGAAGGAATGTTCCACTTCTTAACTAAACTTTATGGATTTCTTCTCTTAAAGAGTGAAAGACAAATTCTTCATATGAAGAATCAACTCTAAGTTTTAGTTGGAAAACACCCTCAACCAAAATCAACATAAGTACTTTGATTTCTTCATTAAAGAAATGAATCATGTAATAGATGTCAAGAGAAAATAAGATGAAGTTGATTCATCATATCCATAGAAGAAAATATTCATTTGATGATAGAAGTTAGTTGTTCTAAATATTTGTTAAGAATTAGGGCAACCAACCAAAGAATTCAAGAAATGAATCTCTAGCTTATACTAATGCTCCAACCAACCTTTAAATGTAATACAATTTTCAGTAATCTGCCTTGAACACTAATAATTAGGGCAATATAATGGATGTTCAATTTTTTTAACTTATTCAAATTTTTTTGGCTTTGGGAGTTGCAACAGGACTGTAATAATATTCTAAATAATATTTTGACAATAACTTTTTAAATGGATAAACTTTATCCTTTTTTTTTCTTAAAGATTTAATTTACCTTAATGGATGCTGATACAGGTGGCTTAGAAAAATCAATAGCTATTATTTCTAGTTTGTGTAGGTTCCTTAGAGAGGTCACAACATTTGTTTCATCACTTCTCTTAAAAGTTTGTACAGGAGTTTTTTTCAAAATTTTCTTATAATATCTCTTTTAAGAATAAAAGATGTCTGTACTTAGAGACTGCAAGTATTTGTGAACAATATTTTAAAAGTTTGAATATATGAGAGCTCTAAAAATAAAGCTAGTGGTCTAGTAATGTGACCTACTAGTAAATCAATAGTGTGTTTTTTTGAGAGGCAGCTCACATTTCTTGTCCATATTCCTCTATCTAATAATGATGTTCACCAATGATTCAGAAGGCTACTGAAAGGTCATGAGGTCAAACATTTTTACTTGTTTATTCACTCTTATGATCTTTCACTAAAAACATCTTCTAGTTCATCAAAGGTCTTAATTGAACAATTAGGTAAATTAGTATACCAATTGAAGGTAAATCTTGACAAAAAAGTGATAAGGACACACTATCAGAGGGAATTATTATTGATATTGGAGCACAAATCTCAGTATTAAGCAATATGTTGCATGGGGTTTCTAGTTTCATCAAATTTTTTAAAATCTAGAGGGACAAAACCCTTAAAGGAAGGATCAATTGATATTCTTATAAATATTTTCTTCCCTTCTTAAGGGAAGAGTCTCCATATTCAGTCATCATGGTAGCTTTAACTTTCATGTTCACCATTAATCTAATATGAGAATCGAATAATGGAGCATTTAGAAATGTTGTAATAGGTATGTAAATAACTAGATTCTATGGTTCGATAGATATAATTTTATTTTATTGAATAGACATAAGAAGGGTTATGAAAAAAGCACCATTTTGAAATACTTTACTAGGTGAGGTTTGATTCCATACTTGTGAGCTAAGAGTGGCTTTGGAAACAACCATTTTCCTAATTTATTCTTATAATTTCTAAATTACTGTAAGCTTTTCTCCATTATGCTCGAGGGCTAATACTTCTTGCTTTTGATATCACTTTTTTGTTACATTATTGAAGTACTCCTGTAAGCTTCTACTTTCTTGAATATTTTCAATAAGATTTTTTTTGGAAGGGTCTCCTTTATAAGGAGGAGGTCTACCTCATTTTATAAATACCATAACATGGGCTACTAGAAGCTTTTCTTTATTTTCTAGGGCATCTTTCTCATAGTGGCCACCAAATTTATGTTAGATTTCTATTTTATCATTATCAAGTTAAGATTTCAAAGGAAAATTAAGAGTAGGCTTTCAGGAGATACCTTTTTAACCCATTGGTTCAAAGGAGGTTTATTATAAGATAGATCTTTTGATCATCACAAGGTGAATTTTTGAGACTCCATCGACTCTTTTTGTTTGTAAGATACTTTCATTAGTTGGGACTTCACTATTTTGTTAGTACAAAACATAATATTTTCATCTAGGGATTCAAGATTTATTGAGAATTTAGAACTCATTTTTTAGAAAAGGCTCATCAAATTCTTTATCCAAAGAATAATAAACAAAATCTCAAAGTACTTAGCATGTATAAGAGTGGTCAACTTATCAGCAACAAGCATTTTACCAATCATAAGTTGAATGAATTTTTGAATTATCTTAATTAAAATTGAGATATTGAAATGCTAGCAATGATAGTAGATTATTCCTTCTTTGTGTTTTGTCAGAAAGTGGGTGAACACATATGGTTTATACAATCTAGTAAAGGTAAAAGGTTTGGTGTTCAAAAAGACATTTGGAAATGGTCTTTTTTTAAGTGGCAAAGTGGGATTTGAGTCAACAATTGTTACCTTAGTCTATTGATGTGAAGCACTAAAATTATATGTACTTGTCCTAGTCTGAAATGTTAATTTGGGAAAGACTGATTATGATCTCCCCTATAAATAATTTAATCATTACATTCCTCTTTCTTAAAATGATGATTTTAAACTATTTTAAATTAAATTATAAATTAGTTTGGTTTAAATTGGGTGAATTAGCTAACTAGAACTATGACTACCAAGTCAAGGTTCTAAGGCTAAAAGATTAAGTTTAATAACCGAAAAAAATTCAATGTTTAAGCCTTCAATAATGTAGAGAGAAATTACATCCCATTAGGCATGCCAGATTGTTTAGGTGTGTAAATGTTACCATAGTAAGGAAATCCATATATTGAATGTCAGTCTTCATGGTAGTGGGTGAATCACTATAACCAAGCAAGGCAGTCATTAAATATACAAAATATTTACATGATAATTACTGTTAAATTAATAAAGACTGTACAAGAAGTACAATGTGTTCAAAGGGGTTATTGGTAAAGGGAGTGATTAAAGAAAAGAAAAAAATAGATTTAGTTAGGATCTCATGGATCCATCATCTTAAGCTATCAAGCTCAAATACATTTAGCTTGAGAATGTAGTCAGTTTAATCTAGCAAATAGATGCTCTATCAGAAATCACATGTTGGGTGTCATCCAAAGTTAACCTCAAGCTTTGGCATAGTGTTAGACCATAATGGGTTGCCCAAATTTAGTTTCTATTCTCACTTAAAATGCTAAGAAAGTGGTCTAGAGGATGTTGAAGCAAATCATGTAAAGATAGCACTTGGTGGAGTCAATAAACTAAGCAAAAAATAGGTTTAGTTCTAGAATAGAAATTTTTTTTTAAACAAAGGGGAGAATTTCATTACCATAATAAAAAATGTTACAAAGTCCTTAAAGGGAAAATTCGCAAAACTATCCCTCAAAGAGCTACATCGGTCTAAAAGAAAATTCCCTAACTATTACAACAAAAGTAAAAGAAAAGGACATAAGAGCAAAAGAAAGAAGAGACAAACACCAATAAAAAAATAACACAAAATCCTTGGGGAGTAGCCAAAACCATCATCTCAATTTCAAATCTTCTCAAATATGGTTAGGCCACCTGCAAGACCTCATAACCTACAAGGAGCCATCAGGGCTAAACGGAAGATTGGCCAATAGATAACCCATTCAGTCAAATCCCACCAGCTAGGGTAGCAATAATAAAACTCCCAACCTGCCAAAACTAGTATAGAGATAAAGCTAAAGCTAGGAAACCAAAAGAACACCATGGAGCCATTAAAAACCATAGACAGAACCTCCACCAACCACCTAAGCTAAGGATCAGACCCGAAGGCACACAGGCAGAGCTTAAAAAGGTAGGGGTGGAGGTAAAGAAATAATGCCAGAGAATCAAAAAAGAAAATTGAAATCACTAAAGAAGCCTTCAAAAGGACTATAAAAATAGAGGACCCAAAAAAACAAACATCCAAAAATGGGCAACTTCAATCCTCAAAAGGAAAAACCAGAAGGCCCTCAAGCTTTCCAACCAGCTAGCTAAATCTTCAAGATTACCCTCAATAAGCCCACCAACAACCAACACAACAAATGACAAAAAAAAGGAAAGAGCCACCAAAACCAGAAGGCAAACAAAGTTTAGCATCAACAATCTGAAACAAAATTGACCTCCAGCTAAAGGAGGAACCCATGAACTCTGAAGCCATGGTCAACAACAAAAATCTAATGAAAGAAAAAAAATAGTCCCAGTAACTCCATATGAAAAGGAGAATCTAAAATAGAACATGAGACAAAAGCTAAAAATTTCTTAGGTAAGGTAAACCAATTTTGTCAAGATTAATAAGACCCCTCAATAAGATGGGAATATCCTCCTTAGAAAATAATGTAAAGTTAGGAGACTTAGCCCCCAAATTAGCTAACAAATCAACACAAGAGTTGCCTTCCCTACAAAAATGAGAAATATGGAAATCAAATTTTGCAAGTAAAGTCCTAGTATGGTTAAGCAAATAAAATAACTCAGAATTACAGTGGGAATCAGACTTAATCAAGGTCAAAAGAAGGAAATCATCAACTTCAATCTAAATTTTAAATAAACCTTTTTGTAAATAAATAGAGATTGCATGGTGAATTTATTTAAGCTCAGCATATAAAACTGAGCAAGGCTCTAAAGGAGCAGCAAAAGCACAAATCACCTTGCCACCATGATCTCTCAAAATCTTGCCATAACTACAAAAACCATTAGAGATGGAGCCATCCGTACTCTCTTTTATGCAATGAAAGTTAGGTTTAAGCCAAAAAACAATCCTATGATTAGAAGGCACAATAGAAGTAAGAAGGTTGATCCCCAGTTTAGAAGCCGCAAACTTATACCCATTAAAATTGGAGGTTTTAAGAGGCTTGGCTTCAAAAAGAGACAAAATTTTATATTTGGATTTATCAATGATACAATTATGACTCATAGAGATATTACTATGCTTCGCATCATTTCTGTCCATCCAAATACACTAAATAATAGTAATTACTAAGACATTTTTAACATGCTCCTTAGGAATATGATGGAAACAGGCTTCAAGGAGATGCATAAGAGATAATGATCCATTAAAATGATGGGTATTGAATGCATCATTATACCAGTTCCACACTTTAGTGGCAATGGAGCAATTGACAAAAATGTGATCCACATTTTCAATATGATAGCAACAATGACATTTAGAGGGGAAGTAAAAACCTTTTTTCAAAAGATTAGTATCCACAACAATTGAATTCTTAAGAATTCTCCAAGTTAAAATAGAAAATGAGGTGGGTATAATATTATTGGAAATTTAAAAAAATACCATAGAAATCTAGTTCTTAATCCTAATAAAATGCCACACATCCTTAAAAACAAACTCTCCAAAGGAGGAAGTTTTGAGAAGGATTTGGTCAAGTTCATTAAGATGATGGTGAATATTAAGAATTCTATGCAATACTTCATTAGGGATAAGGTTATTCAATTTATCCACTTCCTAGGTATTATTAATAAATAATTGATTAACCATAAGAACATCAGTATAGTGAGTATTAAGAAGGGAATCAAAGGATCCCTGACCAAGCTAATTATATTGCCAAAAGAAAGAAGATCCAAAATTGATACCTCAACAAGTTAAATTTTTAACATTCCATTCGGTACTACAACTTCTCCAAATTGGAGAATCACTAGATTTGAAAAAACAATTAAGGGGATGTTTGCCTTTACAATATTTGGCATGCATAAACTTAGCCCAATAGCTATCTTTTTGTCTAAAGTTCCACCACATTTTATAGGAAAAATAGGTAATAGAGTCATCAAGATTTTACAACCCAGGCCACCCTCATTATTAGTACCATAATAGTTATTCCAGTTAGTCCAATGAATCCTATTAGTTGAAGAAATTTAAGTTCTAAAATAATAATTTGGTTATGTTAGTGTTGCTTCCACAAACATCCAAATAAAATGAAATAAAAATTAAAGAAGATTGAATCAATCTAGATTGAATATTAAAATTTCTAAAAATTTTCAGATATTTTTTATAGATTTTAAATTTGGATTAGTTCACAAAAACCCTCTCTAGATGAAAATAATATTATGGAGTTTTGGATTTAATTTTTGGAGATTTAATGATTAAAACTCCAATAAAATACTTGTACTTAATAAACATGCATATAATAAAGTTAAATAAAAAAATATAATTTTTTTAGAGTTTTAATACATCAAAATAAATTTGAATCAAACTAGATAAGTTAAAGAAATACTTTGCCAAATAAGATTGAAGTGAGTTTAGGATGGACTTTTGTGAGAAATATTTGTTGAAAATTTATCAGAATCACATAAGATGTAGAGGAAAATTTTTACAACACAAATCCTTGGTAATTTATAAGAAAAATGCACTAAACAGTATTAAGTTTCACTTACCAAAGTCGATCTTCAAAGAAGATCACTAAACCTTTCTTCTTTGGTCGGCCATCAAGCCAGCCAATGGCAATGCAACTCTCTCCAAATTGCTTCTCCAACTGAACATTGAGTTCATTTTAACAAAATTTAATGATTTTTTATATATTTTACTCACCTTTTTAATGTAAAATAAACATTTTTTTCTTAAAATGGAGGGAAGAAGAGAGAGGGTACCAACCTAGCTCCCAAAACCATCCCCCATAGGGTGGCTACCTCTTCATTTTGAAATTTAATGAGAGTTTTATAATTAAGTCCTCCCATTTTCTTTTAATTATAAAATTAACCTCCCAACATCACAAATTTAAATAAAACACCACATTAAAAATATACACACATAAACTTATGGAAAGTAAGAAATAAAACAACCTAAACCTAACATTTATCTTCTTAAGTCTTTTTGATGTAGCACATTAAAGGAAGAAAGGACCCACCATAAGGTCCCAAACAAAAGATGAGCTTAGGATGACTTTTATTAGACTTTTTTTATTGTGGATTTATGCTTTATGTGTTGTATTATGTAATAATAGAAGTATTTGATCATGTTTAGGTGATATATAAGAGTTGCAATGAAAACATGTGAATTCATGTGTTAAGTTGTATAGGTGTCGACCTAGCATCTAGGCACTACCTTTTTGGTGCCTTGGTGCTACATATCATGGTATTTAGTCCTTGGGGGTAGAGAAGCTAGTGCCATGGCACTGGGCCATGGTGCCTGGATGTTGGTCTATAGTGTCTCGGTGCTCCAAAATAATACATTCTAACTTTTTTTTTTTTCAATTTTTGGTAGTTTTTCTTGAAGGGACACATCCCTTTGAGTATTGTGCTTAGTTAAACACCTATTCTAATCTAATAAAGATTTAAACATATTTATGTGTGAAAAAAATGAGTGAAAACTCTTTGGTTAAAGCTTGGTGGCTGATCGTTTGAGGAATTCGGTGATCTCCTACTATCGTTCTACATGGGTGACTAGAACTTCTTCGTACCCATCCACTTTAGTGAGTAGGGGATCCTTGGAGCAATTCTTTTCCACCATCTGCTACGTTGTCTTCTCTCCACAACACATCCCCATCAATTTTAGTCTCAAAGACCAATGTTTGGAGGTGTGGAGAAAGTGCTCGCAAATAAACCATATAATATCCAAGTAATGCTAATTATATATATTATGGATTTTGAGTAATTTCCTTTACAGAGTTAGTGATTTTACTTAAAAAATCATGCTAAATTCATGTGGTAGATAATGATATGAAGATTTTTATTACTACCAAGTAGTTTCCTCCACTTGTAAGACTAGCATTTCTCAACTTAACCAAACTACAAGCCATCCTACTTAAGTGACAACTTGGGTAAGGGAGAGTTCACTAAATACCCTAACCTAGTATACAAACCTTACATAGAATTAAATTTATACCTTAAAGATCTTATGTTTATTTCTCTATAAGTTTTCTTAATTTTTAGTAGTATCCATGAGTTACTTTTTGTTTACTAAAGGCTAGCATTTTTAAAATTTATGTATCTCATTTGTGTTAAGTCTAGTTTACTTATCACATATTTAAAAAAATTATTTGGAGTGTCATACTTGCACCCTTTTGTTAAACATCGTGCCACCCAAATATATTAGTTTGAACCAACTAGAGGACTTAACTAGGAGAGTAGATGAGATCTCAATAAGAAGTGAAGAGAGATTCACTAGGGTAGAAGACCTTCTCATGAACCTCACTACACAAAATCAAACCCTGAGTATTATGCTTTTAACCCCACTGACTATTCCACATCTGGATGACTTAGAACCCATAAGAGGGGAAAATATTAAACTTCCTAGAGATGAGTATCCTATGAGAAGTCCAAATAGGAACACCCTCAAACAAGACCATCCTAGGGTCCATGAAATATTACATGAACCTAGGAGCAACTTAAGATAGAAGCTCCAACCTATGATGTTGTTCATGACCCCAATAGTTTTTTAGATTAGTTAACACAATGGATGATTTCTTTGATTGGTATCATATGGATGATTATCAAAAAATATATTCACTAAAATAAAATTAGTGAGTTGTGTGAAATTATATTGGAATAACATTTTAGCTAAAGAAGAGAGATTCAATAGAAACTTCACGACATGGGTAGTAATGAAAAAAATTCTAAAGGCTATATTATCTTAGAAATCATGATAAAAGGCTCTATGAATAATTGAATACTCTAGACCAAAAAAATATGTCGGTAGTAAAATTTATGAATTCATTTGAGAACAAAATAGCTAAAAGATGATGCATTAATCAACAGTGGCAAATAGCTAATAAATTTGTCATTCGTTTAAGATTAGATATTAGAAATAAGGTAGAGCTTTATGATCCCCAAATTTTAGATGACAACTTTAACTATACGTTACTGTTAGAAAAGTGTAAGAAAGCTACATCCATATCTAAGATGAAAACTCAAATATCTTCTAAATGTCCATGTACATAGCAATCTCAAAAGTCTATTATTAGACCCAATCCTTCTACATCAAACAAAGCCTATAAAATGAACCCCGTTGAACCTACTTCTAATAATATGAAGAGAGAGTTTGCTTTAAATGTCATAAGAAGGGTCATATGTAAAATCAATGAAGAGCAAAAATCATGTTCCTAGAAAAATTGGAAGATTTAGGAGAAGAAGAAGATATTGAGATGATACATGGTGATACACCACTATCAAATGAAGAAGTGAATCCAAATATAGATAATTTAATATTAGTTATGAGGTTTATGATTTCTTTGAGGGAAGAAGAAGACTAGAGAAGGAGGAATTTTTTGTGAATGTATATCTTATGTTAGGAAAAGAGGTGTAAGCTAGTAATAGATGGAGGGATTGATATGAATGTTGTATCAACTTATGCTATCACTAGAGCTAATATTATAACTAAAACTCACTGTTGTAAGTTGGGTAAATTACACATTCCTACTAATCATAAATAGATGTCTTGTTCCAATTAAGATAGGTAACTATGTTGATCAAATTTGGTGTAATGTTCTTCCAATGAAAATAACACATCTTATTAGAAAGATCATGGTTTTATCATTTCAATGTAATTCATTATGAACATGAAAAAACTTATAAATTTAAATATAATGAGAAAATAATCAAATTATTTTCCATAAAACATAGCAAAAAGTGGTCAATTACACTCCATCATAGAATTCTTCCTACACCTCTGTGGTGTTTATTTTTGGATGTATGGGAGGGACACCACACAGATCATTGGGGATACTTATTAAAGTGATCGAATATGACATTGAGGTATGATGTACTATCTCAAAAGATAGAGGCATCACCTTTCAATGGTCCTAATCACCTAAGAAGGACTCCTAAGGAATGATGGATCTTCGAATATACTACATATTTTTCCTCTACTTTGCATGGATGAATAAAGTAGGGTTTATATTAAACCGGGTTCTAAAGATTTCTATGGAGGCAAGCCAACATAGTTAATTACATCTTAGATAATGACATTTCCTAAGAATACTCTCGATTAAAGTAGACAATTATCATCTCCGAAGATTTTAAGGTTAGACTATCAAAGGATTGGTTATGTTTGAAAAATCAATTAGGGAAGTTCAAGGAGAAGGCTTATTTTTGGAATCCAAAGGGAGGAAGTAGAGAATGCTCCTGATATTAGGAGGCCTAATGAGCATTCCAATCTATCCTATGATTGAGTTTTATATGTTTGAAATTTAAGATATTTGTTTGTTAGAGTTTAATTTTATTAGATTGTTAAGGCTTATAATCCACCAACAGAAGGTTATGGAAATGCATAAGAGGTGAGGATTTATATTTGTAGTTTGAAGGAAACATCTACCTCAAATTCTAAATCTAGGGAGCTTTAGCATAAGCTAAAGCATGAACTAAATCTAAACAAAGGTGGGCATAAGGTTTACCTCCACAAGAGAGGATAAACTGCCCGATTGTTAGGCTTACAACTCCCTAGAGTGGCTGCCAGCTAACTCCTCCTACGATTCAAATTTATGTGGTCTAGTCATTTGAAATTGCAAGATTTTTGGGCTATTATTTATTTAGAAAAGAGATTAAAGTCCTTAAACCCACACCCTAGGAGACTAGAGCATGAGTGGTATGAGTAATGACTTAATCTAATGCAAAAATCTTTTCAAAGTTTATTTAATTTTTTATGCTTAATTTAAACAATAACTTTAGGATATTGATGCCTATATGCATGCTAAAATAAAGTTGTTGGCTAAATCAATGAGAAAGGGGTATTTTTCAACACAAGGGATGCCCTCACAGGTCAAGCATTCCCTTATCATGAAAGGATGGAAATCCCATATTTTCAAGAGCGAACCAAAATGCATGCATGATGTGAGACATACAAAATTAAGCTAAGGGGTTGCTAAATCTTTTAATTATCTTGATTTACATCCTAAGCTTTATGGTGAGGTTATGAGTTATAGAAAATTTTAATTATGAGTGATTAGTTGGGTAGAAAATATATTTTATCCTAAGAGCCTAACAGCATCCAGACCACACATTAAAATATCAATCATTTAAGAAATTAGGAAAAGCATGCCATTTCTAATGTGCAAACTAATCAAATCATTAAACATTTTACAAAACTAGCATAAAAGAATAAAAGGCCAATGCAGTTGGGTGTCACCGTACAACCTGAAAAGGAAAGATGGGTAGCCGAGCTCTACCCTTATACAACTTAGAATATGAAGGAATAATTATTATTTACAAATGAATGAATGCTATGGGGGGTTCTTCATTTCCTCATTCTTCATGCTTCACTTTTTTGCTTCCCTGATTTGGTAGGCTTCAAGGCATCACATAGCACCCCAGGACAAAGCCTTCTAGCCAATGCTCATCCTAATCTTTCATAGCACTAATCCTAATTCCTAATGCAAAATTACATTGAAAATAGGAAAAGTAAATTTAACTACACCTGCAAAATAAGTATTAGCTAAATGCACTTACAATCCTGGGCAGTTATATATATAATTTGGACTTAGCACCTTGCACATGGGTAACCAAACCCACATGTATTATCTTGGATTATGGTTAGTGGTTTAAGCAATCTGTAAAGATAGCATTTATATTTATTTTTAAGCATCAATTAATCATAATCCCCCACAAAAAATATGATTAGGCTAATATCAGCCTACCATCTAGTCTACAAAACATACACCCTAACATCCTGTTTAAAATAATACATCATAAAACAAAACATACATCACACCATACACCGCTCTAACATAAGGCTAGAAGTGATGACTTAATTCTAATGTGTGTGTCAAGGCTTGTGTGGTATGTCTTGCTAGGCCTTAGTGTTATAGTTTTCTAAGTACATAAAGATTTAACTTAGCATGAAAGGTTGGTTTTACTCCAAGTGGTTTAATGGATTTGAGAAATCTAATTTGTATTTTCATTCTATTTAGCAACTAAGTGTTATGTAGAGATCATTTTTCATTTTTCATTTTAAACTTTCTTGTTAATTTGATTTAGTTCTAGTGAATGGTCACTTTAAATTAAGTTTAGGTTTTAAATAACTTCATTCAACATGAATTTAATTAATTTAATTGAATTATACATGACATTAAATCATTCCTTTATATCACATGTAACATGCATATGATTTAATCCTAAGTGTATCTATACATGCAATATATTTTAACACACTTAAATGGTGAATGTATGTGTATATTTAGAATTTATATTTTTATTTGATTGAATTAATTACACATCTTAATCTAAAGCTTTATCCAAATTCTTATAAAAAAATACATAAGAATGAAATTAAATAGGTACGTGCCATTGTTAAAATAAGAAAGTGAGGTTATCAAATGTCCTCCTTAGGACTAACTAAAGCCTCATATTCCTGGGATATCTAGACTACATGCCCATTTACATTCAAACATATGTAAAGTTGTATACATGAACAAAGAAAGTAAACTCCAAATCAAATGACTAATTAATTCAACCACTTAGTCAATTATGAATACATACAATTTTAATATAAAGGGGTATTTTCATTCATTAATGACATATACATAGACATGTATAAAGATGTAAACAAGTACATGCCATTATTAAACCAGGAAAATGAGGTAATCAGATGACCTCCTTGGGGCTAGCTAAAGCCTCGTATTCTCGGCATGTTCGGACTATATACTTTCTTTTCATAAACACACATGAATGTATACATAAATGAAAGAAATAAAACCATGCCATGATTATATTTTTATTTGATTAAATCATTTATATATGTAAATTAAAGCTCTACCTGAATTCTAATGTTGAAATCCATAAGAATGAAATCAAATGGGTGTGTGCCGTTGTTAAACCAGGGAAGTGAGGTAATCAAATGACCTCCTTGGGGCTAATAAAAGCCTCATATTCCTGGGATGTCCAGACTATATACACATTGACATTCAATCTTATATAAATCAACACATGAATAGAGGAAAGAGAACTCAACATTCACACACTTAACCTATAAGCACATTGATTTCTTATGTATTTATAACTAGCATCATAACACATATTATTATTCATTTATAAGCTTTTGAAAAATACATTTGGATTTAATAAAAATAATAGCCACACCTATATTAAAATAAATCAACACATGCAAGCTTAAATAAGGAAATCCATTTTATTTTACTTGATTTTGAAAAGATGGATGCATGAATTCAAATGACATACCAAATTTAATATGATTGGAAAGTGAACAATCAAATATAAGTATGTGATTCATTCAACCAAACTAGTTCCTAAGGACAATAAAATCAAATAAGATTATTTAAAGCAAACCAAAGCTTCTTTATTAATTAAGTTTTGGATTTGATTTAATTTATAGAGGAGAACAAAAATTATCCCTTGTCATTTTAAACCCATTCCCACATTATTAATTTGATTTAGTGTAAGAAAAAAATAATTAAGTTGATTTTATGGGTAAATTAGGTTGAACTCTTAATTAGATCAATTAATCACCTTTACCAATATCACCTTATTAACTAAATAATTATGAACCAACATGATATGTATGGAAAATGAACTTGCAATGATCCTCAAAAATAAAAGGGGGCCTAATGCAATTGGCTCATAATTAATAGTTGGTCAGAATAAGGGTCTTAATTAATTACTCTTATGGTTTTCCCATACATCTAGACTAAACATAATTTTATTAAACTCCTTTAGGTTATTAAACACCTAAAGATCTACCCCATTATTTAATTAATTAAGGTCTGATGTGATTATGATTTTAATTTAATTAATTAAGCCATTTAATTAATTAATTAAACCTTAATTGATTTCATTGTAATTGATAGAATGAACTTAGGGAAAGAGGCTAAGAAAGAGGTCTCAACCCTATTCCATTAGTCTATTTACTATTAACAATGATTAATAAACTTAATTAACCAAATTATTACTATTAATGGGATTAATTAATCATTAATTAACTTAAAAGAGTAATTAAGGTTTAATTAGTCAGTTTTCCTAATTAAGTGAGCAATAATTCCTAGGAAGATTATAGGAGGTAGAGGTCATCCCATTCAATTAACAAACAAAATTTAGGATTAATTTCTCAAGTATTTAAAGTGTAATTTAGCCAATTAATTTTGTAATTATTATTTAAAATTAGTTAAGATCATTTTTAATTAATTCTCTTCTAAAAGACCTTTTAAATGAGTATTTGTTTACATTTTTCTAATTTTTCTATGATTTATTATGATTTTAGAAGTTCAAACCATTAAAATGATTAATTAAGCCTAATTAAAGTATAATCCTCTCGACACCATGTGGCACACTGATGCGACATGCTTTTCACATGGCACTATGGGATTGGCTATTTAAAACATATTTGACTCAGCATCTACATGGCGGCGATGGACGTGCTTTCTCGTCCACCATCCAATCTAAGATTGGTCAGATACAATTAATTCCATGGCTTAATAGGATTAAATCAAGTTAATTTAGCAAATTTAATCATGACCATACATTCTGATCAGGTGGAACGGATGTTGTGTGATCTATTATCACATGAGCGAGGGAGAATGGAGTCAGTCTGCCATTTCTCACTTGATTTGAGCTCACCTGAGCTCAGATTGACTCTATATGGATCTCACACCTTCACAGGAAAGATCCAAAGGGATCTAATGGCTAAGATCACATCAGATGAAAGTTTTCTTCAAAAAGTTCCAACTCATTTTTGTCTAAGGATCAATTTTAATGGCATATCTCATAGGAGCTTAAGACCGATGGAAAATCTTATTGAGGAAGCTTCTTCTAATGGAGATGATGCCCTATTGATCAGCATGAGCCTTAATTTGGTGTAGTTTGCTCGGAAGACCAACACTGAAAGATTGGTAGGCCAGCATTGATCGAAGTCCTATCTGTAGTGGGCTTGGGAGAAGATTTGTTCTTACTCGACGAGCCATGGGGATGGTGTGTGCAAAGTTAATTTGATTTTTGTGGAGGTTTGAGCAGGTTGGGATCAAAGGAGGGACACCCTATTTCAGCTTGGGTGAAACCAGCAATGGGGAGCTTTGGGAACTTGAAAATGGCTTTGAGATGCTCTCCTTGGGGTGATATTCTCGTGGAGTTCACTTTTGTTTGGACTTAATGACTGGGGTATACCTCCTCCTCTGATGATGGTCCAACTGATTGGCTCAATATCATCACCACCTCAAATGTGGGTGGTAAGTGGATGAGGCTCAATTTGAGTGAGTGAAGGTGTGGAGGTGGCTACCAAAGAGGAATCATGGGTGTCTATGGGTTTCAAATGCTCCAATGGGGAGGGTGAGATAATTTTAGCTCCCATGGGTCATGGCCGACCCAACCACCTCTTGGGTCAGGTTGTGTAGTGTCCTAGGTGCCTAGGTTGACCATTGGGAGAGTGCCAAGTGGCCCAAAAATGTAAATGACCACTTACATTGGTGATTTGTCTCATGTGATACCCTTGACCCAACGATATAATGGTCATTTTCTATTATATTTGATTTGGCGATATGGAATTAGTCAAAAGGTATGTTAGCCCAAATTTCAAGTTAATTGAGTTGATTTGGTTTGATTTGGCTCAATTTGACGAATGGGTCAAATTATTGGGTCAAGTTAACCAATTGGTCAAACTAGGTCAAAGCAAAGTTTGGGTCAAGTTCATATATGATCATTTGGGATGTATTGTTGTTATTGGTTTGATTTTCTTTGGCTTAGATTTTATTTTGACTTATTTGAGTTCAAATGGGTCAAATGGGTTGCTGACCAATTTGATCAAATTGGCCAAATTGGCTTGGGTCAGATGTTGGTTTTAGTTTGGTTGACCAATTGAAGATGATTGTAGGCTTTGGTTTTAATTGATTTGGATTTGTTTTGATTTAGTCCAAATTTCTTTGGTCAATTTGGGCTAAGTCAATGAGGTTTAATTGTCATCCCACCACCTCAAATGGGTGGTGGAGTGGATGAGGTGGCTCAATTTGAGTGAGTGAAGGTGTGAGGTGGCTACCAAAGAGGAATCATGGGTATGGGTTTCAAATGCCCAATGGGAGGGTGAGATAATTTAGCTCCCATGGGTCATGGCACCCAACCACCTCTTGGGGTTGTAGTGTCCTAGGTGCCTAGGTTGACCATTGGGAGAGTGCTCAAAAAATGTAAATGACCACTTACATTGGTGATTTGTCTCATGTGATACCCTTGACCCAAATATATTATTTTCATATTTGATTTGGCGATATGAATTAGTCAAAGGTATAGCCCAAATTTCAAGTTAATTGGAGTTGATTTGGTTTGATTTGGCTCAATTTGATGAATGGGTCAAATTGGGTTATTGGGTCAAGTTAACTAATAAACTAGGTCAAAGCAAAGTTTGGGTCAAGTTCATATCATATGATCATTTGGGATGTATTGTTGTTATTGGTTTGATTTTCTTTTGGCTTAGATTTTATTTGACATTTGAGTTCAAATGGGTCAAATTTAATTGACCAATTTGATCAAAAATTGGTTTGGGATTTTTAGTTTGGTAATTAATGAAGATGATTAGGCTTTGGTTTTAATTGATTTGGATTTGTTTTGATTTAGCCAATTTGACCTTTAGGTCAATTTGGGCTAAGTGGGTCAATGAGGTTTATGGGTCAATTGTCATCACCATCAGTGCTGGTAGTGGATGAATGGCTCAATTTGAGTGAAGGTGTAGGTGGCTACCAAAGAAATCATGGGTGTCCATGGGTTTCAAATGCTAATGGGGAGGGTGAGATAATTTTAATGGGTCATGTAACCATCTTTTAATTGTGTAAAGTGCCTAGGTTGACCATGGGAGAGTAAAGTGAAAAAATGTACCACTTACATTGGTGATTTGTCTCATGTGATACTTAAAGATATAATGGTCATTTTTTCTATTATATTTGATTTAGCAGATATGGAATTAGTCAAAGGTATTAGCCCAAATTTCAAGTTAATTGAGTTGATTTGGTTTGATGGCTAATTTGATTTTAATGGGTCAAATTGTTAGGTTGGGTCAACCAATTGGTCAAACTAGGTCAAAGCAAAGTTTGGGTCAAGTTCATATCATATGATCATTTGGGATGTATTGTTGTTATTGGTTTGATTTTCTTTGGCTTAGATTTTATTTTGACTTATTTGAGTTCAAAATAAATGATTAATTGACCAATTTGATCAAATTGGCCAAATTTAATTGGTTTTAGTTGGTTGACCAATTGAAGATGATTGGCTTTGGTTTAATTGATTGGATTTGTTTTGATTTAGGCCAATTTGATTTAGGTCAATTTCTCTCAATGATTTAATTGGGTCAATTGTCATCCACCACCTCACGATGGTGGGTAGGGAGGGATGTGGCTCAATTTGAGGAGAGTGAAGGTGGAGGTGGCTACCAAAGAGGAATCATGGGTGTCCTATGATTTCAAATGCTCCAATGGGAGATAATTTTAGCTCCATGGTCATATGGAACCACCTCTTGGGTCAAAGTTGAGTGTCTGGGTGCCTAGGTTGACCAGGGAGAGTGCTTCAAAAATGTAAATGACCACTTACATTGGTGATTTGTCTGTGATACCCTTGACCCAACGATATAATGGTCATATTATATTTGATTTGAGCAGATATGGAATTAGTCAAAAGGTATGTTAGCCCAAATTTCAAGTTAATTGGAGTTGATTTGGTTTGATTTGGCTCAATTTGACAATAAATAAATTGGGTTAGTTGGGTCAAGTTAACCAATTGGTCAAACTAGTCAAAGCAAAGTTTGGGTTCATCATATGATCATTTGGGATGTATTTGGTTTGATTTTCTTTGGCTTAGATTTTATTTTGACTTATTTGAGTTCAAATGGGTCAAAGAAGTTGTTGACCAATTTGATCAAATTGGCCAAATGGCTTGGGTCGATGTTGGTGAGTTTGTTGACCAAGAAGATGATTGTAGGCTTTGGTTTTAATTGATTTGGATTTGTTTTGGATTTAGGCCAATTTGACCCTTTAGGTCAATTTGGGCTAAGTGGGTCAATGAGGTTTAATTGGGTCAATTGGGTCATCCGACCACCTCACAGTGTCGTGGGTGGTAGGGAGTGGATGAGGTGGCTCAATTTGAGTGAGTGAAGGTGTGGAGGTGGCTACCAAAGAGGAATCATGGGTGTCCTATGGGTTTCAAATGCTCCAATGGGGAGGGTGAGATAATTTTAGCTCCCATGGGTCATGGCCGACCCAACCACCTCTTGGGTCAGGTTGTGTAGTGTCCTAGGTGCCTAGGTTGACCATTGGGAGAGTGCCAAGTGGCCCAAAAATGTAAATGATCACTTACATTGGTGATTTGTCTCATGTGATACCCTTGACCCAACGATATAATGGTCATTTTCTATTATATTTGATTTGAGCAGATATGGAATTAGTCAAAAGGTATGTTAGCCCAAATTTCAAGTTAATTGGAGTTGATTTGGTTTGATTTGGCTCAATTTGACTCGAATGGGTCAAATTGGGTTAGGTTGGGTCAAGTTAACCAATTGGTCAAACTAGGTCAAAGCAAAGTTTGGGTCAAGTTCATATCATATGATCATTTGGGATGTATTGTTGTTATTGGTTTGATTTTCTTTGGCTTAGATTTTATTTTGACTTATTTGAGTTCAAATGGGTCAAATGGGTTAAGTTGACCAATTTGATCAAATTGGCCAAATTGGCTTGGGTCAGATGTTGGTTTTAGTTTGGTTGACCAATTGAAGATGATTGTAGGCTTTGGTTTTAATTGATTTGGATTTGTTTTGGATTTAGGCCAATTTGACCCTTTAGGTCAATTTGGGCTAAGTGGGTCAATGAGGTTTAATTGGGTCAATTGGGTCCAACCATGGCTTTGGTCAAGTTTAATAATCAATTTGGAATGAACTTGTGCTATTGGTTATAATCAATTTGGTTTATGTCTTTTAGGTCAATTTGGGTCAACTTCGGTCAAGAGGGCCAATTAGGTTTGGTTTGGCTCAATTGAAGGTCAAGCCATGTTCAAATATTGATTTTGAGTTGGTATGAATCATTGGTTTCAAGGGATTTGGCATAGGTTGGAATTTAGCTAGTTTGGGTCCATATGGGTTAAGGGGTTTACTTAGTTTGACCTAATTTATCTTAATTCATCAACCTAGATGAACAAAAATCATGGTAGGAGGTCTTGGTGGGCTTGGTTCAATCTAATTTGGGTAGGATTGGAACTTTGGCTCAAATAGGTCAAATTGGCCACTTTGGGTCAAGTGGACCAAGAGAGTATAGTTGAGTTGATTTTGGGTTGAGTTTGATTCAGTTGAGTTTATATATGGATTTTGGATTGATATATAAACTCAATTGCAATTGATTTGGGTTTGGATCAGTTTTGGTTTATTTGGATATTTCAAGTCAAAAGGGTCAAGTTGGGTTTGACTTGGGTAGGTTTTGGTTTGGCTTGATGATTATAGATTTTATTTATATTTAGAGAGATGATTGAATGTATGATTGATTTATGGAAAAATTAATTGACATTTTTTTGGAATGAGGGAATTTGGCTAAGTCCATGAAATTGTCTTAAAGGGCTTAGATTTTGATTTGGTTTAGTCTGATTTAGTTTTAAGGATTTAAATGTATATTTAATTTATATTTATGAAGATGATTAAAGATATGATTGATTTATGAGAGAATAAATTAAGTTTGGATTGATTTGAAGGCAAATCTGGCTACGCTCATGAAGGTAGGTGACATGGCGTAGATTTGGATTGAGTTTAATTTGGCATTGATCAAGGTTATTTGAATGTGGATTTGGTTTATATTTAGGAAGATAATTGATGGAATAATAGTTCCATTAGAGAAATAAATGATTTTGATTTGATTTGAATGAGATTTTGGCTAAGTTCATGAAATTAGCTCGAAGGACTTAGGTTTGGATTTGATTTGACTTGGATCTTGATTTGGACTTAGAATTGAGTTTGATTGTAAGTTTGATGGATTGATTGAAGGGTTGAATTGATATTTGAAAAAAATCAATTGATTTTGGATTGATTTGAATTTGATTTGAATTTAGCTTAGGAAGGTGAACATTGATTGGGCTTAGGCTATAGGGTAGGTGGATCTCCCTAAGTTTTAAGGCATAACCTAAGGCTATGATTAGCCCTTTTAAGTCTCTAGGCTTAGGTTGAGTGTTCACCTAATTTCTAGAAGTGTCTTATGACTAGGGAAGTCTCAGTGTCTAGAATACTTCTAAGTCTAAGATGGAAAGATGGGAACTTACTCCAATAGTGAGGTCAACAACCTCCTCACAACTCTAATTCTAAACTGTAAGCCAGACCCAATCAAAAGAGAAATGCAAAACTCCATTTGAAAGTGACATCACTATCGAGTGATCGGGAGGATACTTCTAATAAACATGGTAATATGTGTGAAATTTTTAGTATTCAGATCATAATCTTTGGGTTTATACATTAGAGAGTTTAACAACCCTACTTTTAGAGAGTTTAATGACCCTACTTCTTTATTTATGTTTAACCTCCAAAAAATCCCCTTCGATACTAAGGATCACTACATACCTATTATGGCCTTAGTTCTATGTGGTGTTTATTTTTGATTCATTAGTATGGAGGGACACCACGTAGATCTGAGGGTGTACTTATTGAGGTGATCGGGTATAATATTGAGGAATAGTATACTATCTTGAAAGATAGAAGTCAATACCCTACAATGGACCTAATCACCTAATAAAGACTCCTAAGGAATGATGAGTCTTCGAATATACCAGAGATTTTTCTCTTATTTTACATGGATGAATAAAATAGGATTTATTTAAACCAAGTTCTAAAGTTCCCTATGGGGGAAAGCCCCCATAGTTAATTATATCTTAAGAAAATTGAGTCTCTTAAGAATACTCTCGATTACAGTAGGCGATTATTGTCTCCAATAAATTCAAAGATAGGATTATCAATAAATTGGTTATGTTTTAGAAAATTAAGTGGGATGGATCAAAAGGGAAGAGTTATTATTGGAGCCAAAAGAGATGAGTAGGGAGTGCTCATGATACTAGGAAGCATAGTGAGCACTCTAATCTATCTTATGGTTTGACTTTATATATTTGAAGTTGAGGAGATTTATTTATTTGAGTTAAAATTTTATTAGAAATCTAGGACTTATAATTCTAAAATATAAGGTTATGAAAATGCCTAAGAAGTGAGGATTTATGCTTGTGGACGGCAAAGGGAAACAACAACCTTAGATCCTAAATCTAGGGAGCTTCAACGAGGGCCAAAGTATGACCTAAATCTAAGGTGAAAGTGGGTATATGATTTACCTCCACAAGAGAGAGTAAACCACCTGACTGCTGGACTTATTACTGCTTGGAGTGGAAGCCAGCTAACTCCTCATATGCTTTAAATCCATGTAGGCAAGACCTGTGATTTTGCAAGATGGCTAGGCTATTATTATTCAGAAAAAAACTAATTCCTTAAACCCACTCCATAAGAGACTAGAGCATGAGGGGTATGAATAATGAATTAAATTTAATGCAAAATTTTATCAAATTTCATTTAATTTTGGACTCTTTATTTTTACATAGGCTATGGAATTTTGTATGCCTAAATGCATGAGAAGTTAATTATGAGCTAAATCAAAAGGGAAATAGGTGTTCTTCCATCATAGGCTCTCAAAGCTTAATCTCTTATTATCTAGCAAAGATGGAAACCCTCTCTTAACAAGAGTGAAATAACATGATTATGCATTATATTAAACATACAACATCCAGTTAAGGGTTTGCTAAATATTTTATTATCTTGATTTAATACCTAGGATTTTATGTAAGATTATAGGCTGTTTTAAAAGTTTAGTTATGAGTTATTAATGGGATAGAAAATTTTTTTTATCTTAAGAGCCTAATCGAATCCAGGCCATACAACAAACATCCATCAAACATAAACTATGAAGAGTCATGCCATTTTATTGCAAAAATTAAACATAACATCAAATAATTTTATAAAGCTATCATAAAATAATAAAAGGCCTAGGCAGTCGGATAGCATCGCACATCCCAAAAAGAAATATGGGTAGTCGAGGTCTACCCTTATACAACCTGGATTATAAAAGAATAATTACATTTACAAATGATGAATGTTATGAAGGTCTTCATTCTTCATTCTTCCTTCTTCATTTCTTCATCTTTCATTTCTTCATTTCCTTTCTTTCATCCTTTTAGCTTGATTTGGATATGTTTGCTCCAAAGGCATCACATGTGTACATAAGACATGGTCTTATAAATAATGCTCATACTAATCCATCATAACACTCATCCTAATCCTAATGCAAAATTATATTAAAAGAAGGAAAGTAAATCTAACTACACCTGCAAAATAATGTTAGCTAAATACACTATACAATCTAAGCAGTTATTTGAATAATTTGTACTTAGCACCCCATACATGGGTTACCAAGTCCACCTATTCTAAATTGGGTTATGCTTAGGGGCATAAGCAACATGCATATCAAGAAGCATTTATATTTTTATTACAGTGGCCCCTTAAGCACAACCCCTACAGAAAATATGACTAGGCTAATAATAGCCTAACATCCAGACTATGCACATACACCATAACATCTAGTCTATAATAATATATCACAAAATAAGCATACATCAAACCATACATTACCCTAACATAAATCTAGAAATGGTGACTTAGTCTAATGTGTGTGCATTAAAGCTTGTGTGGTATGTCCTAACTAGGCTTTAGAGTTGTGATTTACTAAGTGTGATGGATTTAATTTATAAGGGTTGATTTCTCTTTAAATGATTTAATTGATTTGAAGATTTTACTTAGTGTTTTCTTTTATTTCATGTGGCCAACACTTAACAACTAAGTGTTATAAAGAGAGGAAAGAAAGTGAATCTCTCTTTCATCCCTACCTTATGTCACTTCTAAAGCAAGTTAATTAATCAACTTCCTTTAATGAAAGGCTTATTATATGTTTTAATCAATCCTTAGTTTAGATTCACTCTAAATGACCCTATTCAATAGAAAATACATCTTAAGATTAATTAGAATGGATTACTATCAGATAACACATATTCATTCATTTCTTTCCATTATCTATATTATACATATGAGTAAATCGTAAGCATACCTATACATGCAATTTATTTTTTTAGCATACTTGAATGATGAATACAAAGAAGTGTAGTTGGAATTTAAATATTTTATTTGATTAAATTATGAATGCATTTCTTTTTAATAAAAAAGAGGGAATTTTAATTCATTAGTTAGATACACATTCACATGTATAAAATTTTTAAGTGAGTACGTCACCATTATTCTACACTAAGGGCATAAGGTACAATACCTACTTAAGGCTACTTAAAGCCTCGCAGCCCCGGGGTGTCCAGACTAATATACCACTTTTCTTAGATACATATAGATGTATAAATAACTACAAGGATAGGAAAAACACATGCAAAAGTTGTATTTTATTTATTTGATTTATGATTCTTATTTATTGGCCACATCATACATACATATGTATAATAATTTTAAGTGACTACGGTGCCATTGGTCTGCACCAAGGGCGTAAGGTATAAGACCTACTCAGGGCTACTTAAAGCCTCACAGCCCCAGAGTATCCAGACAAATATACCACTTTTCCCAGAAACATATGAATGTACAAAAAAAAGCACAAGAATAAGAAGTCTTTCAAGAAGTCATATTTGATTTGATTATATGATTTACATATGTGATATGAAATTCTTCCTAAGTCTTAACATGGAGATGTTTAAGAGTAGATTTAGGTAAATGTTGTGTTACTTTCAAATGAACTATACATTTATAAATCCTATGTGAATCCATGTAAGATAAGGAAAGAGATCTTCATATTGCATACCTCATATTATCAATACATGCAAACTTATAGATACTTGTAATTAACATCACTTCATTTATAACAATTGATTTATAGGCTTTTGAAAATAATATTTGATTTAATTGTAATAATAGCCACACCTATTTAATTTAAATTAACACATGCAATTAGACATAAAAGAAATCATTTCATTTAGCTAATATTAAAAGAACATGATTACACATGGAAAGCAAAATTTAACATGATTGGAAAGAAATAAAGGAACATAAGCACATGATCTCATTCATACCAATTAATTTCTAAGGACAATCATATTAAATAAGTCTATTTAAAATAAACCAAAGTTCTTTATTATTATTTCATCTTTATGTTTGATTTGAGTTAAGGAAAGTGAAAGAGGTTTATTGGTCCTAATCCCATTCCCTATGTGTGAGTTAATTTGGTTTAATGAAGAAGTAATTAGGATGATTTTATGATTTAATTAGATTAGGGTGTGAATGAAGCCAACTAATTAGCCCATACCTACATCAGCTTAAGTTAATTAACTAATTAATAATGAGCCAATATGTTATCCAACCACATTGAAAGTAAATTTTCAATGCTCCTAAGAAATGAATGGAGCCTAATGTAATTGGCTCATAATTAATAGTTAATAAAGCTTAAAGGATCTCACTTAACTACTTTTATGGTTTTCTCACACATATGAGCTAACCATAATTTCATTATCTACCCCTATAGATTATTGAACAACCATAGAGCTAACTAAGATTAAATTAGAGAAATAGATTCAGTTGAATTATTTAAGTTTATTAATTAACTAATTAAATCTTAATTAACCTTAACCAATCAAAATGAGATGGCCTTAAAGAAAGAGACAAAGAAGGGAGCCTAAGTCTCAATCTCTAAATCATTTCAATTAGTTCATTAAAGTTTAGGTATGATTTGGATTTTTGATTATTAATTAATTAATTAAGGGGTGTTAATTAATTACTTACTTAAGAGGGATTGGAGAGAACTTAAAGAAAAGATTGGAAGAGGGAGTCCCAATTAATTTCCATAGACTTCATCATCATTAATAGAGGTTAATAAGCTAATTGATTGATTAATTTACTATTCCTTTACTTAATTATCATAAATTATATTAAGAAAGTTATTAAGGCTTAATCCATTGGTTTCCCTAATTAATCAACCAATAAAATTCCAAAGAAATAGGGGAGGCAGAGGTCATCCCCCTGAATATGCATAGAAAGTTTGAGATTAATTAGGGAGTAATTAGGCTAATTAAATTTCCAATTAAATCTTAATTAAGCCAAATCCATCATTCAAATTAAATTAATAATAATTTTTTTGGATTCTACTCTGAAATATCTTTAAAATGAGCCTAAGTTTGTATTCTTTTTATTTTTTACAATTAATTATGAATTTAGGAAATTTTAAGATTAAAAACTAATTAATTAACCCTATTTAGAGTCTTAATACTATGGGGCCACGTGGCGGCTGACGCGATGCACTTTCCATGTGGCACAACAGGATTCGCTATTTAAGTTGCCACATCCAAGTGCTAACTCGAACGGTAGCACACGTGGTAACTTCATGGACCGTCTGATCTATGATCAGACAACCACAATTAAACTTATAATTTTGAGGGTTTAATCAGAGGCTCTAAGCATGATCTAATCAGAACCATCCATCTCGATCACCTGAGATGAACGATCCATGATCTATCTCCTCCTAAGCATCAAACAATTGCTATCATCGATTGATCATCGCTCGATCTGAGCTCACCCGAGCTCGGATGGAGATGAAAATGATCTCACACCTTCGGGGAAGCACAACAATCAAATCTAATGGTGGAAAATGAGTGACATTGAAAATTCTTTTATAAAAAACTAAGCTATTTTCATTCAAGGATTGGTTTCAATGGCATACCACATCGAAGCTTATGACCAGTGGTTCCAACATTTGAGGAAGCTTCATTTGGTAGAAATGAAGCTCTGTTGAGCAGTACGAGCCTTGATTTGGAGTAGCTTGCTCGAAAGACCAAAGCGATAGGCATAGGTGGTCAGGCTTGATCGAACTATACCCTCCAGTCATCAAGAATCTTGGGAAAGGATTCATTCTCCCTTGTTTAGCTCCAAGGAAGGTGTGTACAAAGTTAATTACACTTTGGTGGAGATTTGAGCAAATGGGAATCAAAGGTGGCCTCTCGTATTTTAGTTTTGTGTAAAATCGAGAATGGGGATTTTGGGGAGCTTGGGAAGGCTTGGAAATTGCTCTAGGAACTCTCTCCTTAGCTTCTAGAGTTGAATCAGGTGTGAGTTTGTGAGTTTGAGTGAGAATGAGGGGGGTATACCCCATCATTCCTTGGATCGGATGGCCATGCCTAATTTGGATTTTTCTTGATCAATTGGCCAAATTAGAAGTTGGTGGAGGTCCTTGGCTGCATGATGTGGCTTGATTTGGTTGGGTGAGGGTGTGGTGTTGGCTCCCAAGGAAGGAAGTGCTTGTCCTTGGTGATTTTCAAAGCTAATGGAGATGGGGAGATAGTTTCACCTCCCCATGGATTATGGCTAACCCAATCACCTTTGGGTCAAGTCAGCCATGGTCTTAGGTGCCTAAGTGGACCTACGAATAGGTGCCAAGTGGTTAGGGGAAGAAAATGACCCAATGAGCATGTGTTTTATCTCATGAGATGCCTTAAACCCAAGGGAAAAATGGTCATTTGGCTATGGTTTTAGTTTGGGTAGATTTGGGATAGGCTAAAATTGGGTTAGCCCAAATTTCAAGTGCTTTGGAGTTAATTTGATTTGATTTAGCTTGATTTGACCTATTTAGGTCAAATTGGGTCAAACTAAGGGTTGGGTCAAGTTCACATGACCAATTGGAGTGTATTGGTGTCACTGGTTTGATTCAATTTGCTTTGTATTTTATTATGGCTCATTTGGGTTCATATAGGTCAAATGGGTCAAGTTGACCAATTTGAGCAATTTGACCAAATTGGGTTAGGTTAGGTGTTGAGTCAAGTTCAATTGGCTAATTCAAAATGATTGCTGGCTTTAGTTTAGTTTAATTCTGAATTAATTTAGATTTGGGCATATTTGGCCCTTTAGGTCAATTTGGGCTAAGTTAGGTCAAGTTGGGCTCAATCATGGTTCTAGTTGAACTTGAGCCATTGGTTACAATCAATTTGGTTTGGGTTGTGATTTAACTTATTTTGGGTTTTTAGGCTAATTTGGGTCAACTTGGGTCAAATGGCCAATTAGGCTTGGTTTGGCTTAATTGGGGGTTTGATCATGTTCAATCATTGATTATGAATGGGTTTGAATCAATGGTTTTAATCAATTTGGCCTATGATGGATTTTGGCTAATTTGGGTTTCATTTGGGCTAAGTGTTGACTTGGTCAATGGGCGAGGTTGACTTGGTTTGACCCAATTCAAGACAATTGATTAACCTAGGATGATTGTTGACCATGTTGTGAGGTTTGGATGGGCTTAGTTCAATCCAATTTGGGTTGAATTAGAACTTGGTTCAAAAAGTTCTTTTAGGTCACTTTAGGTCAAGTGCACCTAAATGAGTTAATTGGCTTGATTATGGCTTGATACAAGTTTAGTTATATTAATAAATGAGTTTGAGATGGAAATATAAATCTAATTGCAAGTGATTTAGATCCATATGTTTTTTGGTTCATATGACAATTTCAAGTCAAAAGGGGCTAACTTGGGTTTGATTTGGGTTAGCTTAGATTTGGTTTGATAATAGTATTTTGTGTTTATATTTGGGACAACGATTGAAGGAATGATTGAATCATGGAGAAATCTATGGGTTTTCATTTTCTTTGGCTAGGATTTGACAAAGTTCAAAGACTTGGCTTAAAAGGGTATAAATTGGATTTTGGTTTGATTTTGGATTTAGTTTAATCTATTTGAATTTATACTCTATTTATATTTGGAAATATAAATGATAATATAAATGATTCATGAGAAAATCACTTAGGTTTGGAGTGATTTGGATTTGTTTAAGGCTAAGTCCATGAGATAAATTCAAAGGCTAAGTCCATGAGATAAATTCAAAGGGCTTAGGAAAGATTTTATAATTTTAATTCAATCATGGGTTTTAATCATTTGATTTGAAATTTGAATTTGAATTTGAGGTTAGGTTTGAAAGAAGGAAGCAAAGATCAAGTTCAATGCTATAGGGTAGGCAAGTCTTCCTAAATCCCTAAGGCATACCCTATTCTTATAGCTAAATCATTTAAGTCTCTAGGCTTAGGTTAAGTGTTCACATAATCACTAGAAGTGTCTTAAGACTAAGGAGCTCTTAGTGCTTATGAGAGTCCTAGATCTATGATAAAGAAGTTGGGAGCTCACTCCTTAATTGAATTCAATATTCTATTAATTGAATTCACTGATTTGATCGCTGATGGCTTACTTAATGAACTACCACCATTAAGGGATATACAACATGTAAGGGATATACAACGTGCTATAAACCTGATTCCTAGTTCACAAATACCCAACTTATCTCATTATAAGATTAATCCAACTAAGCATACAAACTTAAAATGATAACTAGATGAACTCTTAAAGAAGAGTTTTATCCAAGAAAGTCTTAGTCCTTATGTTGTACCAACTCCTTTAACTTTAAAGAAAGATGGAACTTGGAGAATATGAATTGATAGTAGAGCAATAAATAAGATCATAATAAAATATAAGTTTTAATACCTAGATTGGATGACATGTTAGATCTTGTTTAAGGGTCATTATGACTCCACATAGAGTTTAAGAATTTCTTATTTGGATGATCAAATGCTTCATTAATGTACCAGTAAACATATCATCTTGGAAGATAAATATATTATCCTATAATAGATTTGATCATTTATTAGATGACTCCTAAGGCTAATGGGTCTCGAATGTACTAGAGAGTTTTCCCCTGAACTACATGGAAAGTAGAACAGGTTTATTTTAAACTAGGTGTAGGGTTCCCTATAAGGGCAAGCCCCTATAGTTAATTACATCTTAGGATTAAGGGTATCTTCCTAAGAATACTATAGATTAAAGAAATAATTTATTATTCTTATGGATTTCTAAGTTCGCTTTCAAAGGAATGATATTTGGAATTTCAATTGGGAATAATCCAAAGTGGAATATGTTCTTTTTAGGAGACCAAGTTGGACGAAGTAGAAAACACCTGTTGATAATAGGATGCCTAGAAGGAATTTCTACTATCCTATCATTGAGCTTTGAATTTTATAATTTAATTTAGATTTTAAGCTGATATTTTCTTAGAAGTCCAGTGCTTAGATTCTAGAAACACAAGACTATAGAAATGTTTAGGGTTGAAGAATTATTCCAAAGAGGATCCTTCAGAACCTAAGTCTTATGCTTCTGACCCAAGTTAAAATGCTCGACCTAGTTTAATTTTAGGAATTAAAGGTCATTCCTCTCACTTGAGGGAACAAATCTATCCCTGACTCTTTTGGACTTACAACCCACCTAGAATGGCTGCTAGCTAACACCACCTAAGCGCATTTTACATTCATGATGCCAAGTCTCATGTATGCAAGATGGCTAGTATGTTGTCTTTTTAAGAAAGAAATCTTAGAATCCTAGACTCAATCCTTAATCCTTAAGATCAAGTAGGGCTTAAATGCATCTAACTAATGCATATTTTTTAGATTTTAAATATTTTGAAACATGATTCATTTGAGGTCTTGGGTATGCATTTTTATGCTTAAATGGTATGTAATTCGAAGAAAGTCATGGTCCATATCAATAATGAAAGGTAGACTTCCCCAAGAAGGCAGTCATCCTCACAAGTTAGATGCCCCTATGTGTAATAGGTGAACTGTCCAATTCAAAAATTAAGAGTAATATGATTGCATGATTTTAGAGAGCTGATTTTTTCTAATTTATTTTAAGTTATTCCTAAGGCTTTAATTTATGTGAGGTTTTAAATTTCATAATTTTTGTGTTTGAGTTGATTAAATTTAATTGGATAGAAAATTCAATTATTCATATGAGCCTACATCCAGGCATTCATCACATAAAGCACAACAGAAAAAGAAACCTAAAAAAGCGGGTTGATTCTATTACACACCCAAAGAAAATCAAGCCAATTTAATTTATAAAATAGTCCAATGTGGCTGGTACCACTGTACACCCCTCAAAAAAGAAAAATGGTGAGCCGAGCTCTACCCATTCATAGCTCGGCCTAGAATTACAAGTCGAGATCTATGGGTCCTCTTTCTAGGATCATCTCCTTATTTAGGGACCTCCATTGGGCATAGGGGACCTCTACACCATCTCCTGGTAGAGTCAACTCCAGGAAATGCTAGACACCATAGATCCTAACCTATTTCTAAGCTCAAATATATATTCAAATTCAAAAATAAATCCTAAGCCCTGCAAAATAAATATTAAAAGATACAAACAACACATAATAGTTATAATTCACAAACATTTGGGCTTAACATTAGTTGCTTGCCAAGCCCACCTAGCTTATTGGGCTATGCTAAGGGACTATTCAAGACCTGCAAACAAACAACAATTTTATAAATTTATTTGATGACAAACCCTTTTAGCACAACCCCCCCTACAGAAGATAATCTTAATTCTAAAAAAAACATCCTACCATCTAGACTAACGACAATCAATCCTAGCCACCCAGTTAGATGGTAAGACATTATTAGGCCTTTGGATTTCAATTTCAATTTTGGATTTGAGAATTTATTTATTTAGCTTTGGATGGTTTCAAATCAAATAATTTAATGATTTATTGATTCTTTTTTCATTTTGGAGTTATTTTTTATGATAAAGTGATCTTTAAATTTTCAAGAATGAAGAACAAAATAAGTTTCATTTTTGGGTGTAACATATTCTATTCAACATCCTAAATCCTAATAGGATGATATCTTTATTATAAGGAATAGATTCATTTTAAAGATCTAACTAAAATCCAAAGTATTTTAATTAATCTTTTCTTTAAATTTAGATGATTTGAATTAGTTTAGTTTATATCATTTTGTTTTATTTATTATTTTTCACTTAGTGTTTTCTATTTTTATTTATTTAAGGTATATTTCTTTATTAATAATATTGTTATTGTGATTTGAATTAATTTTCACTTGAAGTTTAATTCATTTGTTATTATGATTTAGTTTGTTTTTTTCTTTAAGTTTAATTACTTCATTATTATGATTTTAATTTCATTTAATTGCTTTGGTTTAATATTGTGTTATTGATATTTTATATTTAATATTATATCCAATTTTTTTTATATAATTCGATTCATTATTCCTTTAGTTTATATGTTTGCTTTATTGATTATGATGATTTATATCCTTCTAATTTTAAATTATTTTTACTAGATTTACTTTACTTGTTAATTAAATTTGTCTTACTTTTATAATTTAAATTGATTAGGTTTTAATGTTTATTTTCTTTGAATTTACTTTTAGTTTAATATTCATTTCATTTATTTGATATAAGTTCAATTCATTTATTATGTTAATATTTAAATATAACTTTTATGTTTGTGTAACTTATAAGTTATCAATCATGTTTATATAATTACTTTCTTATGAGATTTTGATTGAATCAATTATCCTGAACTTATTATTTCCTTTATTAACTTAAGTTAGTATATAATGATTCTATTACCATTTATGTATTATGAAATTATATTAAAGAATCTAATTATTTCCAATTATCTTTAATTAAAATGATTATTTTATTATTTTAGAAGATCTTCCCTTGCATTCATTGATTTAACATATATTCATCTTGATTATGACTTAAGGAATTTAGGGGAGATTCTCCTCTTATGCCAACTTATTCATTCCCTTTTAAAGTTTAATTTTTTTCTCAAGTCAATTGAATCCATTTCTTGTTAAGGACTTAGCTTTCCAATTTTCCAATTATAAAACTTATGCATTTCATTATGTTCATTTAATTCATTCAAATTTAATTTGAATTTATATAAATCACCTAATACATTTAGGTTAATCTTTGATTCATTTCTTAGTTTGAATTGACCATATATTGAAAATTCATTAATTTGTTTACTTATGAATATATTTGTATCAAAGTTTACATAAGCTTCATTTCATTATGATTTTTATTAAACCCTAGGCTTATAGTTAATGAAAAATTTGATTTGGGGTTGTGGAAAATTTTATATTTAAGTATTTTGATCTTGAAAGGAATGTTTTAAATCGATTTATTGATTTTTACTACTTATTTTAATTTTTTGATTTATTATTTATTTAAATAAACCTATAGACTTGGAAATTTGATATTTTCCAATTCAGAAGCAATTGGGTTTAAAATTTGTATGGCTAGTGGGATTTCCTTGCCAATTTGATTTTCATAAAATTTTATTTCAATGAGATGTGTAATTAAGGATTTAATTATTTCATTAAAACATAAATTAGGCATAATTTAGTTAGGATCATTTAGGGGTTTTATTTTTCCTTTATTTCCATCTAGAATATGCATCCAATGAGGGTTTATTCATAATTTTTGGGTTATAGTTGATTTATTATGATTTAATTAAATTCAGGTTGATTAATTGATCTAATTAATTCAATTAATATTCAAATTGAGTGATTTTGTGATTTATTAAGTTTTAGTGGGTTTTAATGATTTATTCATGTTCATTAGGATGTGTTATGATGTTTTAAGTTAATTTGATCATTTTCCACCATTTATTTCATTTGTTATTAATTTATTTTATAAAAATTAGGATTTAGGTTTGAAATTTTAAATATTAAGATTTTGTATTCAATAAATATGAAAAAAATTAACCTATTATGTATCTTAACATCAATTCCAACTTCCCAAAGTTTCATTTCACTTTGATCAATGGTTTGTGATTAATTAGGGTTTGAAATTTTCATTTAAACCTAAACTAAGGCCAAAAAACCCATATAATTGGGGATTTTTATTTTAATGGATTCCTCTCGTTAAGAGAAATTCACAGAGCCTAAGTTTATAGCTTTTATATTTTTATTTAATTTTCTATAAATTTTTGGAAATTTTTAGCATTTTTCTTTAATTTTTTTAATTCAGAAAACTCAAATTTTTTATTTAAGCATGCTAGATCCATGTGAATTGGATGTGGCACTATTTTTCATACGATGACTCATCATTGCGCCACGAAGATCCACATGGATTATTAGTCAAAATGGGGGTGCACGTGGGTTAATTGCATGCTATCTGATCTGATCGACCCGTAGTTCTACTTAAGGGGTTTAAAAAATATCCAGCTATATCTCGACCATCCATTCCTTATAAAAGGAATGAACGGTGGAGATTTTGTCTCCTATTGAACGGTGGAAGTCAAAATCCGTCCATCATTTATGCATGATTTCCAAACATTCGACCATTTAAATCACACAATTTTGATGACAAATTCATCAGTGAATTAAATCATGAAGATCTAATTGGTTTGATCTCACTTAAGATCAACTTCCTTCAAAATGTGCCAAAACTGAAAGCTTGGAGAAGTTTTTAATGACATACATTTATCTCAGAGATCTCCTATGGTGGAAATAACTCCAATAGTTTTGAAATGATATGGGGAGCTCGTGTGCAAAAGGAATAGAGTTTTCTTCTTGTGGATCACCTTCTATACCAATTCCAGCTTGAGTTTTGTCGGCCTTTATCATTCTAGCCTCCGGGCAGTGAGGGGATCAGGGGAAGATTGGGTTCATCTTTGTGCAAGCTGGGGAAGGAGATGGGATGGTTAATTTCTCTAAGAATGGCTCTCTTAGGTTTTTCCATTAAAGTTGAGAGCTATATGCTCAGTTTTCCCTTCTCTTGTGTAGTTGTGGGTGATTAAAGCTTTTGGAAGCTAGCTCCATCACTCACTACCTCTTTAGCATTTGTCCTAAGCTAGAGAGGTGGAGTAGGGATTGAGAACTAGGATTACGCAAATTGGATTTGGCTTCATGTGCCTTTGACTTACCATAACATATTCCTTGGCTTTGGATCTATTTGGATTTGATTAAATGGCCTAATGTTGGCTGGAAATCAATACTAATTCAAATTGGGAATGATTTGATTGGATCCTAAGGGAATTAGTTGGAGATTAGGTTCAAAATCAATTTAGGATTATGCCACATAAAGATTGTTCAATTAGCTTGATTTGAATTGCTTTGTTTGATAGATTAGCCTTAATTCAATGCTTGGGTTATGTTGACGCAATCATTAATGAACTCCTCTAACTAAGTTTTTAATTATTTTAAAGTTCATGGAATGCTTACTTTGTGTCTTAACCCATTTTGATTCATACAGATTTTGGTTGAACTTAATTAAGTCAAATGATTTATTTGACTCCATTACATTGTATTTAGCTTTTAATTAAAGTAATCCAAGCACTTTGGAATGCATTGGATCAAACAATTTCATTTATTTAAAGTTTAAAATTCAATTTGGCCCAAATTGGTCTTATGTGTTAAATTTGGGTTAAGTGTTAATCCATTTAGGTTAAGTAGCCATTTTAACTCAATTAAGTTATATTCACACTCTAATTAAATTTAATCACATTTGTGACATGATTTGGAGTGATTAGTTTCATTTAATTTTAATTTTATTTTAATTTGAACCCTTATGACCCAAATTAGGCTTAATGGGTTAAGTTGGGTTCATTTGAGTCGAATGAACAAATTGGCCAAATTGAACCCAATGATGGGTTGGTTTATGTTCATTAATCAATTTCAAATGATTTTGAACAATTGATTTGTGTTGATTTTTATTTGATTTAGGTTTGAATCCAATAAGAACCATTTAGGCCCATTTAGGTCAAATGACCTAATTAGGCTAATTAATGCCACATTTAACTTATATTATTTTAAATTCATGTTTAAATATGTTCATATCATCATTCAAATCATTTGGATTGATTTTATTTGGTCAATTATTTTGGTGGGTTGACCTTTGAGTTAGTGGGACCCACATATGTCAAACCCATGTCAAAAGAGTTGACAAAATTTTTACCTTTGGTTTGGATTTGGATTTATTTAATTTCATGTCTTGGTTTCATGCTTTTAATTTCATTTGATTTGGGTTTTTTTGGATTTAATTTGAATTTCCATAAGTTTATATGATTCTTAGCTTAATTAAGGGAATTAGTTCAAGTTTTAAACCATAATTTAAGCTTAATTAATTTTGAATTTGGAGTAGTGTATGTTTAGGTTGGAGATTTAGGTTGAATCTAACTAAACCTATTAAGTTAGATCAATCCAAGGAGGATCCACTATGTCACTAAGTGTAGTGTCCTAGGTGCTTAATTAGAAGACTTCTAATTTAAGATTAGGAGTCCTAATTATTGTGTTTGGAAGTGTTATTAACTCATCCAAAAATGAGGTCAATAAATGGACCCCCAATATGTGTAGTGGATTATCCAGAATACACTGCACATATTGGTGGTGCTCGAATTGGTCAACACTACAAGCATAAGCTTGAAAAAGTGTTCAATTTGAGAATTTTATATTGATTTCAAATTCTGTTTTAAATTTGATTATGAAAGATAGGCATAAATATGCCTAAGCTCATTTGGAATAATTCATTCTTAGGAACATTAATTTACTAAGCCCTAAGGAGGAGAAATGTGTTATTAGGAGTAGTACTCAAAAGAAATTTTAGTCCCAACATAATCAGGATAATCAAAAGAAATACCTTCAAGGGACTTACTCTCATTTTGACTATAATAGAGTTGAATTCAATACTCTTTCAATGGCTAACCTAAGGAGAAGGCACATGGACTGATATCTTCTTAAGTAAGCTAGCCAAGGGGATAACTTTAATGACTAACCAACCTAAGGAAGTGATCGATAGGTAGATCCTAAAATTTTCTTCTTTTAGACAAGATGCCTACTATGACACTTAATCTCATCTAGTTAACTATTAAGAAGAGGCCTTCAATTACTTTATATCATCTTGAATAGTTATAATGAGGAAGAGGGGTCTTATTTACTTATTCCTAAACCTTAGGATTTTGTCTTTTAGGAAAGGGGTCTTCATGACTTGTCCCCAACCTAGGTAGTCTATAGGGAAGGGGTCTTCAATGACTTATTCCATTCCTACATTTCTTTCATCTAAAACTAAAGTAAGGGCCATAATGACTTAAATCCTAGTCTTATGAAGTTTAGCAAATAGAAAGGGGCTTCTAATATCTTAATTCCAACCTGGATAGTTTAAATGAGGGAAAGGGGTTTTAGTGACTTAATCCTATTTCTTAAATTTTTTATTAATAGAATAGGGGTCATAGTGACTTTATCCTAATCTAGATAGCCTATATGATAGAGAAAGGGGTCTTAATGACTTTATCCTAACTTTTTCTTTTGATAGGATGCCTTCTATGGGGCTTACACCTATGTGATTAGCTATTAAGATGGGGCTTTCAATGGCCTAATCCAACTTAGAGAGCTATGAAAGAGGGAAGGGGTCTCATTGACTTATTGCAATCCTCAATATTTTTTACAAATAAAAGAGGGATCTTCATGACTTAATCCAAATATAAATAAGCAATTTGATAGGAAATGGGTCTTCAGTGACTTTATTCTAACCTATGGATAATAGTAATGGTGCATAAAAGGCTTGCTCCAAACGTATGTAAGACATATGAGGAGCGTGTCATGGAAGGCTTGATCCCAACTCAAAATAAAAATATTAAAGGTGTTTTGAATAGGTTTGTTCTTATCCAAGGAAGATTATGTTCTCTATTTCTACATAAGTTAAATATGACTTCAAGTCATTGCACATAATTTAAGAAAGATAACATTCCAATTTGAACAAAGTAACAAAAGAAATAAAGAGAAATAGAATTTTATTTTATTACTCCTTATTCTTGGAACTGAGTAAAATTTATATATAATATTTATTTAGGTAATTCCCATTGATAGGTTGCATTGGACGTTCACCATTACAAGTAATAAGTTGGTGAGAACCTCCTTAATAAACTTTTTCCACGACATATGGTCCTTCCTAGGTTGGCTCAGATTTCTTGTTGATTCTACGATGAGCTAAGATTGGTCGATTAAGAACCTAGACCAAGTCTCCTACTTGAAAAGTTTTAGGATGGACCAACTTATCATGTTCTTAAACCATATGCAATTGGTATAGTTCAAGGTCTTGTTATGCTTTCAAGCATCTTTCTTCAAAGTTTCTAAGTTCTTCTAATCTGATTTTAATCTATTGTAATACTGTTGTTGACTGCTATTCTTATTGAAAGCAATTGCACTTCTAATAAAAAATTTCTTAAACTCCATAAACTAAAGTATAGGTTTTATACTGAGGTAGTGTCCTATATGTGGTTTGATAGGCCCAACAAGCTTCAACCAACTTTTCATGCCATTGGCATTTATTTTCATCAAGTACTTTTTTCAAAATTCTTACTAAAGTTTTATTAAATGCTTTAGCCAATCCATTTTCCCTGGGGTAATAGATGGTCGAGTATCTCCAATATATTTTATGTTTAGCAAAAAAATGATTTAATTTTGTGGATTTGAATGATGGACCACTATCGGATATGATTCAGCGATGAACATCGAGTTGATATATGATATTTTTCTAAAAGAATTTTAACACATGGTATGCCTTTAACTCTTTCAGTGGTATTACTTCAGCCCATTTAGAAAAGTAATCTATTGCAGCTAATATAACATGATTCTGTTTTGATGAAGGAGGGTCAATAGGCCCTATGATGTCAGTACACCAACTCTCAAGGGGCCAAGAGGCAATGGTAGAGTGTAGTACATTAGGATGTTGATGTAAAATTGCACCATGTATCTAGCATTGATGATAACGACATGTAATTTCCACACACTCATTTAACATTGATGGAAAATAGTAACCAAGTCATTTTATTTTCAATTTCATTTTGGGCCCGGATTAGTGAGCACTGCATAATCTCAAGTGAACATTAGTCACAATCTTATGAGCTTCCTAGTTATCTAAATAGTGTAGCCACATTTGATCGAATGACCTATAATATAACATATCATTAATTAATGCATAAGATAAGGCATGTTTCTTTATTTGATTTACTAGTGACTTATGTTTAGGAAGCCTCCGTTTACTAAAGTAGTCAATGAATGGTTGCCTCCAGTCACATTATTCTTAACCTTCGGCAAGAGTGGCTATCCTTTGTATTTCTACTTTCCTATTCATGTAATTTAAATCTAAAGGAGATAAAACTTGTTAATCTTGAACCTATATAAAAATATATTCTTTTTATGAACATATGATTTCTTTGACAAGCTTAACCAAAGCATCTGCTATAGAATTATCTCTACGAGATATTCTTTATAGGGTTACATATAGAATTTTCTCAAGTAATTTTATCATGTATTGAAAATAACAAAAGAGTTTTGGATGCAAAACCTTATAGATTCCACTCAGTTGGTTTATAACTAATTAAGAATCTCAAAAGATCTTTAGATTTTTGATATCCATAAGGATTGCTAGCACTAATCTAGTGATAAGAGCCTTATGTTTAGCTTTGTTGTTTGTGCAAGACTCAGTCAGATGATAGGAATATTGCATCATTCCTTTATCTGAGGTTATAAAAATTAACCCAATTCCTACCTTTTTTGGGATAGATGAATTTAATTTTTTGTTTTTCTTTGATGATGTTTCACCATCAAAATATAACTCCCAAGTGGCATTAGGTTCACCTTCTAATATCATGATCTGCTTATCTGCAAGATGATCATTTAAAAGAGAACTCTCAAGTATGGGATGTGATTCTAAGAAGTTAGCTTGACCTAACCTTTTATAGCACGAAGAGGAATGAAAGTGATCTCAAATTGTAATAGAATCATCGACCAACTTGCTAGACATCTAGACAATGTCAGGCAGGTCATAAGATATTGCAATGGATTCACTTTTAAGATCAAATTGACTCTATGAGAAAGCATGTAATGTCTTAGTTTCTGAGTGGTGAAGACTAAGGCCAAACAATTCTTCTCAATAGATGAATAATTCATTTTTGTTGGGAGGAGTTGACAACTTAGATAATAAAGGGAATTTTGTTTTCCTTCTTCATTTTCTTGGGCTAAAAAAGCCCCAAGTTATTCATCCAAAGCTGCAGTGTATGAAATCAATGGCTTTCCTAAATTGGAGCAACCAAAATAGTAGGGTTCATCAAGTATTATTTTAGACGTATTTTGGAATTTTTCAACCCAAATGAATTTGGAATCTTTATTTATTAATGTAACAAATGGTTGACATCTTCTTGATAAATTTGATATGAACCTCCTTAAATATGAAAGCCTTTCCTCGAATGATCTTAACTATGCAATACTTATAGGTGGCAACATTTCTATAATGCCTTTTATTTTTTTTAAAATGATTTCAATCCCACAGTGTCATACTATGAACCCTAATAATTTTTTTGAAGTCACTCCAAATGAAAACTTCAATGGGTTCATTTTTAGGTTGTAATAGTGCAACCATTCAAAAATGTTCCATAAATCATATAAATAATTTCCTTTTATTTTTATTTTAATGACTAGATCATCGATATTGCACTTGACTTGATTATGAATCAAGTCATTGAATATTCAAGTCATGGCTCTTTGGTATGTAGGACCAACAATTTTGAGACCAAATGGCATGATAGTGTAATAAAACATCTTTATAAGAGTTCTGAACGCCGTATGTTTTTCTTCCTATGGAGACATCTTAATCTAGTTATACCCAGATGATCCATCCATGAATGAAAAGATCTCATGCAAAGAGCCTATGTCCACCATAAGTTCCAGTATTGGAAACGAGAAGTCATCTTGGGCAAGCATTATTCAAGCCTCTAAGTCAACACATATGTTGGCTAGCCAATCAGGGTATTATTCTTCTCCAATAAATCCAAATTCAATCAGTTTCTTAACTTCAGTAATTACTTACTATTCAATTTCTAGGCGCATTCGCCTAGGAGCTTGCTTTACTGGAATTATATCAGGTTTAATATCTAATTTGTGCAAAGCAATATTTGGAGATAAAACTGGCATTTCATTATAGCTCCAAGCAAAGAAATCTTTGTATTCAAGGAGTAAAGTGATTAACTCTTTAAATTCTTCAGGACCCAGCAAAGTACTAATAGAAGTTAGCTTTGGGTCTTCAATAGCTCTTAGGTTAATATCCTTTAAATCATCAATAATAGGCTTATTTTCTTCTTCAAACTTAGGAGGAGCATTTTAAAGTAAGCAATCATCAAATTCAAATGTTATTTCAATGCATAATTCATCTAAAGAGTTAGAAGAAATTTTAAATAATTATTTTGATTCTAGATGATTGCATATAAGTAAAAAATGTTCTATATCATCTACTGGTCCAACAATACCAAGCCCAATGCAAGCTTTGGAATTTATATTTTTATGTTTAGTATTTCACAAGATGTCTATGCATTGAGCTATATCTCTCGGCCAAGTATTTGCAATAAAACCACATTTTGTAGAGTTTATAACACACTTAGAGTACCAGTCAAAAGGTAGTTCTATTATTTCATTTGATAGTGGATCCTCAAGTTTCACATCTGCTTCTGATTTTGAAGGTCCAAGCACATAGAAATTTTGATAACTTCCCCACTTCTCCTAACAAGTTAGGGGCCACTTTGACTTCCAATGAAGATTATTTTGACAAAGGGTGTCAAAGCCAAAGTGTCCACAAATTTCATTAATTTTTAAAATGTGGAGAGCCCAAGTTTATCCTTTAATGCCTTGATTTTCTCTTCATCACTATTTGATTCTAATGTAATCTCAAACTTTATTGAGGCATCATTTTGCTTGGAATCTTTATTAGAACTAGATTCCAAATCAATGTGTATCACTGTAGATTCTTTTTCTTTTTCTTTTTCCTCCTTTTTTTTTTCTCTTTTTCATTTGTTGCATTATTTGATGCCTCAATAATGATGGATACAGAATCATGTTTTCTAGGCATGTAATAAGTTGCATTTTCATAAATTTCAATTTCATGAACACAAAATGGTTGTATCTCTCCTTTTATAGTGTATTCCAACCCATCCCTAATGTACTTAATTCACTAGGAGAGTGAAGAGGGAACCATTCTATACATGAGAGGGCATTGAAGCATGTCTCTAAGTCTATGATGTGGATTTTAGCTTCAGTTTCTGGTTCTTATATTTCTAATAATAGAGTGACTGAACCTAAAGCTTTCTTCCCAATTTCATTGAAACACCTCAATAACATTTTGTCTAAACTAAGTCTTTTGGTATCTATCTTTAGGAATGACAATATTTTGGAGTTCATGATATTGACTGATGCACCAGGGTCTACCAAAACTCTTGACAACCTGATATTTTCTATTTTAACAAAAATGTAAAGGGGGTAGTTATGATCAATAGTCCCCAAAAGTAGATCCTTATCAAAGAAAGTAACTACAAGGATCTCATTTAAGTAACAAACCTCATCTGAGGATGTTGCTGCTAGCTGGGTCAGGCATATCTCTGGGTCAAGTAATGCTTGTGCTAATGACTCTCTCATTTTTTTGAGAGAACAAAAGCATCATAAATGCTCAGTCTAGCATGAGTTTCTTGAGATGGGCTAAAATGTTGAAGTCTACCTTAGGAGCATTTGGCTTGACTACTGTTTCTTTTAGAAAATGTTCTAGATTTTAACTTTGACCCATAATTTGCTTTCCTTTGTGTTTAGGAAGAGAAGGCAAGCGAGGTGGTAAAACTCTTCCACCTTGAAGATTGACTTTAGTAATATCTCTGACGGTTATGTCAATCATATCCTCATCACTAATATCCTTCTCTAGAGATTGATCAATATCTATTAATTCTGTCTCTATGCTAAGAGGATTGTCATGTAATTCTTCCATATGATTATCATTATTTGATCTTGGTTCATAAAACACATCATAAGAAATTTTATTTGTATCATTTTTTCATTATTTTTAATAATATGCTCATCAAAAATAGCAAGAATATATAAAAAGTTTTTAGAGGCAAACTTTTTATTTATTTTTTTAAAATGAGTATAAAAAGAAAAATGCATATAAGGTTTTGCCCTTCCATCTTTATCATACATGATTCTATCACATATAACAGATGTCCCTCCCTCACCACACTCTTCAGCCTTCTGTGTAGTTGAAGATGCTAAAATGGGTAGCGGTGGAACTCGCTCTCCAGACTTTGGTAAATCAATCTAGATGATCTTCCTTTAGTTCTTCATCAAATCCTGCATGGAATTTTTAAAATGTTTCATCAAATACTTTTTAGAAGAACGTGATAGAGCTATATCCCATTCATCTTAAGAAGAAGTACTAGAAGAAGTAGAGTCACTTGTGATAATCTTAATGGAATCTTGTCTAGAATCCAGATGGTATTCCATTGGTATTATCTTCAAATCCTTGTAATTTATTTCAAGCCATTCTCTAATTATGAAGCAATATTCAATAGTATGCCCTAACATCTGGTGGTATGGATAGTAGTTAGGGTCATTTACTTTTCCAACTTCCTTAGGCCTTTTCGAGTCGGGTAGTTTAAAATATAACTTCATTTTAAAATTTTTGAAAATCTTCCGCCCCACCACTCTTTTGAATAAATATGTCTAGTTCATTCTTTCATAAAAGGGCTGGTTGGAACCTTCTTAAGAGAACACGATACTTGCTACTATGGTGGCCTAAAGGATAAATATAGCTCCAACTATGTCTACATGGGAGCCTTTCCCCTATCCACTAAAGATACATTGCCTACTTACTTTTTAGATGCATCCTAGGTTTTGATTATTCTACAGAAGAGTGGTCTTTTAGAAAAGTAATCCTAGGGGCTTCTTCCTGCAGGCTAGAGACATTGCCTCACAATATTTATTTAGGAGTTTTTTAAAGGTTTTAATTGTAAATCCTTTCAACAAGAAGGTGATGAGACCATGGATGTTTTTGAGGACTATCTCAATAGCATGCTACTCTTAGTGTTGGGACTTGCACTTAAGACTAAGAATTTTCCATCTCAAGATATAGTCCACTAAAGACTCACTAGACCTTTATTTTTCCACCATTAGGTCACCAATAATGATGTGGTGTTGAGTTCTAATTAATTTTTTTACAAACATACCTTCTAGTTCAGTGAAAGTATGCACTGAACCATTGGGCAAATCAGCATACCAATTGAAAGTAATTTTAATCAAGCTGCTAAAAAACTATCTAAATAATAAAGCATCGCTCCCTCTGGTAGTACAATAGGTTGTACAAAAGTGAGCTAAATGTTGTTTAGGATTTCCAGCCTTGTCAAATACTTTGAAGGAGGGAGGCATAAATCCTTTAAGATAAAGATTATAATCATATTCCTCAAGGTATGGTATAACCTTTGGAACTAAGGCTGTGCCTCATGATTGTGCTTGAGCTTCTTTAACCTATTATTCCACCAATGACTTTAGTTATGTTGTAAAGGGTATATCATCAATCGACTTTTGTTCCTAACAATATTGCTCTAAACCAAACCTTGAATCATTAGTGGGACATGCTAATTTGGGTTGTTCAATGTGATGAGGTCATGAAGAGGAGGGATCATGCTTTAAAGTGATTGCATAATATCAATCATTTCTTCCATCCCCTTTTCCATCGAAGTAATATGATCATCCTTCTTTTGTATTTCAAGGATCAATATTTGAATAGGATCTAGTGTAGGATTTTCTTGTGATTCATCCTATTCTTTCTTTGATCATCTAGTGTCCACTATGTAAATATGAGCTACACATAGTCTTGAATCATCATCTAATAGATCATCCTACTCTATATCATAATGTACTTTCATTCTTTTTCTTGTTTTCATTTTTTATCCTCTTTTATAATGGTTTGTTTTTCTTCTTTGGATAGATGAAATGTTGAGCCACTACTATCGAGAATGATATCGAACTCATCATTCATATGCATGTGTCTTATTTCAAACTCTTCACCTTTTGTGACCCTTTGGGCAGCGGGGACTTCCTAAAGGGTGGCTCCCAAGCCAAGGTGTTTTTCATCAGTAGTCTCTCTAATGTAAGGAAATGGATAAAGGGACTCCATTTCCTTATTGAAAACATAAGATGATGATGGTCCCTCAGCTCGAGGCCTAGTGTAAGATGATAGAGGCCTATCTAGAATAGGCCTTATGATAGGTACTCTATCTAGAGATGAAGGTGGTGAAGGTATTCTAGGCTCAGGGGCCAGTGGACCTTTCTGACATAGGCTTTCTTTTTTTTCTTTTCTAGGAAGGATTTTATGTCTTCCTAGACTAACAGATTGATCTCTATGCTAGGTCAATGATTTTCCAGTGCGATGATATCTCTCTGGTATAAAAGGCATAGACTAAGAAAGGTTTCTTCTAACAGGAACAACTACCTTCCCCTTCCTTTTCTAATGGGAAGTGGCAGGTCTTTCTAAGATTTCTTTTTCTAGCTTTTTGAGGCATCATCCTTTATAACATTAAATAATTTTTTCTTAGTGTATGAAGAGGGTCTAGGGATCCTATGAAAGATCTAACATAGCATACCATTTGTATCTTTATTAAACATTTAAAACTTTTCTTTTCTTTATGAACAAAAGAGTGAGCTGGAGAACTTGTTATCCTAGATACATTCTCCTTTCCTTAGGCAGTAGACATATGATGATATCTACTTCCACCTAAGAGAGGGAAAATATCAATTAGAGTATAGCCATCCCTCACCCTAACTAATTATATATCCAACATATCTTTTCATTTTTTCTCTCTGAGGGCTATCCTCCTAAGCCTTCCACCCCTATTTTTCTTCTGACTCTTTGTCATCTTAGGAGGCTCAAAAGTGGAGCCTACCTCAAAGATTCTAGAAAAGAAAGGAGTAGACAATGCCTCTAGAGTTGGTAGCTCAACTTTCTTTTGAGCAGTACACATCTAGATCCTCTTATAACCTTCCTACTTTTAGCAGAAGTAGGAGGAGGTGTACAAAAGAATTCTAAGATGAGTTGTTTATTTTTAACTACTACCTCAACAATAGGAGCTAGTATCACTCCATTTGTAGTAATATTTAAGTTTTCAAAGCTAGCTCCAAACTGAATGATGGAGCTGCCAGCCAATCTACTACAATACATAGAGAAGTATATTTTTGATGTAGCAGCAAAGATTAATTTTCCAACCATTTATGTTTACAAAAATAATAAATTTTAAATGAGATTTAATGAACAATAACTAAAATGTAGTCAAAAGAAAGGCTTTTGATCCATTAGAAAATTTTAGCAAATTTTGTGGCTAGGAATTTTTTATTTATTTCAAAAGATATTTTTTTGAAAATAAAGGAGTTATAAAACCATCCTACTTGATTTCCCCAAGTGGGATAGTTATATACTCTCTCTTTTGTTTAGTAGATGTTGAATATGCTCTACCAAGGATGAAATGGAGAGATATTCAATGAAAAGAAAGGTAATCTTGACTCGTGGAAACACAGGTATTACATATTATAAAAATAATAACTTATCTCTAAAGATGGAGAGAGAAACTATTCCCCAATGGAGTCTCAAAAAATATCTTTTTAGGAAAATTTTATGCCACCACATTGAGATTAGAATTTTTATTCGAATGATCAAATGCATCATTTAGGAGTGAACATATTATCTAAAAATATTAATATGTTATCTTATAATGGATTTAATCATTTAATAAAAGACTCCTAAGGCTAATGGGACTTTAATGTACCAAAGAGTTTTCTCCTGAACTACATGGAAAGTAGAATATGGTTTATTTTAAACTGAGTTAATGATTCTTTATAAGGGAAATCTCTTATAGTTAATTACATCTTAGGAAGAAGGGTCTCTTCCTAAGAGCACTCTCGATTAGAGAAATAAGTTATTCTTCCTATGAATTTCTAAGTTGGCTTTCAAAGGAATGATATTTGGAATTTCAATTGGGAATAATCCAAAGTCGAAAGAGTTCTCTTAAGAGACCAAGTGGGATGGAGTAGGAAATGCCCATTGATACTAGGATGCTTAGTAGGAATTTCAACTATCCTATCATTGTGCTTTGAATTTTAGAATTTAATTTAGATTATGAGTTGATATTTTCTTAGAAGTCTAGGGCTTAAATTCTAGCATCACAAGACTGCAAAAATTCCTAGGGTTGAAGACTTATTCCAAAGAGGATGCTTCATAACCTAAGTTTATATGTGCTTCTAACCCAAGTCAAGTGCTCGACCTAGTTTCATTTTTAGAATTATCGACCATTCCTCTCAGTTGAGAGAACAAATCTATCTTTGACTCTTCTAGACTTACAACCCGCTTAGAGGGGCTTCTAGCTAGCACCACCTAAGCACATCTTAAATTCATGATGCCAAGTCTCATGTATGCAAGAGGGCTAGGCTATTTTCTTTTTAAAGAAAAGAATCTAAGAATTCTAGACTCAATCCTTAATCTCTAAGATCATGTAGGGCATTAAATGCATCTAACTAATGCATATTTTTTATATTTAAAATATTTTGACTCATGATTCATTTGAGGATGTGGGTATGAATTTTTATTCCTAAATGGTATGCAATTAGAAGAAAGTCATGGGACAAATCAATAATGGAAGAAAGACTTCCCAAAGAAGGTGGTCATCCTCAAAGGTCAAAAACCTATTATGTGCAATGGGTGAAGTGCCCAATTCAAGAATTGAAAGTAATATAATTGCATGATTTTTGAGAGCTAATTATTTCTAATTGATTTTAAGCTATTCATAAGGCTGTAATTTATGTGAGGTTTTCAATTTTATTACTTTTGTGTTTAAGTTGATTAAATTTAATTTTATAGAAATTTTAATTTTTTTTTTATAAACCTACATCCAACCATTCATCATAAAAATCACAACATAGAACAAAACCTTAAAAGTTAGATTGATTATATTACTCACCCAAAATAAATCAAGCCAATTTAATTTATAAAATAGGCCAATGTGACTGGGTATCACTATACATCTTGAATGAAAAGAAAATGGGCATTTGAGCTATGCCCTTATACAGCCTGGTCTAGAACTACAAGTTTAGTTCTATGGGTCTTCTTTCCAGGATCATCTCCATCTTTAGAGACCTCCATTGGGCTTCACAAAGGACCTCTACACCATCTCCTAGTAGGATCATATCCTACTAATACTAGACCCCATAGATCCTAACCTAATTCTGAGCTCAAATTTACATTTTAAATTCAAAAATAAATCATAAGCCCTACAAAATAAATGTTAAGAAAATACACACTGTAGTTATATTTCACAAACATTCAGGCTTAGCATTAGTTGCTTGCTAAGCCCACCTATGTTATTGGGCTATGCTAAGGGACTATTCAACACTTCCAAGCAAACATCAATTTATAGATTTATTTGATGGCAGTTCCTTATAGCACGACCCCCTATAGAAGATAATATTAATTCTAAAAATAACGTCATACCATCCAGACTAACGATAATCAATCCTAGCCTTCCAGTCTAAAATAGTACACCACAAAATAATAAAAAGGCATTCCACATCACAACATCATAGAATATTATGGAAAATCACTAAATATCATAACCTAAGTCTAGGATCTGAGACCTATTATTCTATTATGCGAAGAAAAAAATGGGTTTGTGTGGAAAGACATTACTAGGCCTTTGGGTTTTTATTTCAATTTTAGATTTAAATATTTGTGAATTTACTTTTAAATTTTTTCAATTCAAATAATTTAATGATTTATTAATTTATATTTTCATTTTAGATTCATTTTATTATGCTAGAGTAAAATTTAAATTATCAAAAATGAAGAAAAAAATTAGTTTCATTTTTTGGTGTAACATTTTTTTTTCAACATCATAAAACCTAATAAGATGAAATCTTTATTCTAAAGTAAAGATTCATCCTCAAGATCTAACTGAAATCCTAAGTATTTTAATTAATCCTTTCTTTAAATTTTCAAGGTTTGAATTAGTTTAATTTATATCATTTTGTTTTATTTATTACTTTTCACTTAGTTTGTGTTTCGATTTCTTTAAGGTATGTTTCTTTATTAATTATATTGTTATTCTTATTTGAATTAATTTTCACATGAAGTTTAATTCATTTGTTGTTATGATTTAGTTTGGTTTTCTCTTTAAGTTTAATTCATTCAATATTATGATTTTATTTTCATTTAATTTCTTTGGTTCAATATTGTGTTATTGATATTTTATATTTTGTATTATATTCAATATTTTCATGATTTGATTCATTATTCCTTTACTTTATATGTTTCCTTTATTTATTATGATGATTTATATCTGTACAATTTTAAATTATTTTAACTAGATTTACTTTACTTGTTCATTATATATGTATTACTTTTATAATTTAGATTGATTAGGTTTTAATGTTTATTTTGTTTTAATTCATTTTTAGTTTAATAATCATTTCATTTATTTGATTTAAGTTCAATTCATCTATTATCTTCATATTTAAATTTAATTTTTATGCTTATGTAACTTATAGATTTTCAATCATGTTAATATGGTTACTCTCTTATGAGATTTAGATTGAATAAATAATCCTTAACTTATTATTTCCTTTATTAACTTAAGTTTGTACATGATGATTCTATTACAATTTATGTATTATAAATTTAAATAAAAGAATCTAATTATTTCTAATTACATTTAATTTAAATGACTATTTTATTGTTTTAGAAGAACTTCCCTTGAATTCTATGATTTAATATATATTCATCTTGATTATGACTTAAGGAATTTAGGAGAGATTCTCCTCTTATGCTAACTTATTCATTCCCTTTTCATGTTTAATTTTTGCTTAAGTCTATTGAATCCATTTCTTGTTAAGGACTTAGCTTTCCAATTTTCCAATTATATAACTTAAACATTTCATTATGTTCATTTAATTCATTCAAATTTAATTTGAATTCATATAAATTATCTAATACATTTAGGTTAATCTTTGATTCATTTCTTATTTTGAATTGATTTTATATTGAAAATTCAATAATTTATTTAATTGTAAATATATTTGTATTAAATTATACTTAAGCTTCATTTCATTATGATTTTTATTAAACCCTAGGCCTATAGTTAATGAAAACTTTGACTTGGGGTGCTGGGAAATTTTATATTTAAGTATTCTTATTTTGATAGGAATGTTTTAAATCGATTTATGGATTTTTACTACTTTTTGTAATCTTTTACTTATTATTTATTTAAATTAACCTATAGACTTGGAAATTCAATAATTCCCAATTTAAAAGTCAATTTAAAATTTATATGGCAAGTGGGGTTCTTGCCAATTTGATTTTCCTAAAGTTTCTTTTCAACTAAATGTGTAATGTAGTAGTAATTAAGGTTTTATGTATTTCATTAAAACCAGAATTAGGCCTAATTTAGTGAGAATCATTTAGGGGTTTTATTTTTCTTGATTCCTCTCTTGAATATGCATCCAAAGAGGGTTTAAGTTTATTTTTTGGGGTTCTAGTTGATTTATTATGATTTATTTAAGTTCAAGTTGATTAATTGAATTAGTTAATTCAATTAATGGTCAAGTTGAGTGATTTTGTAATTTATTACGTTTCAATGAGTTTTAATCATTTATTCATGTTCATGAGGTTGTGTTATGATGTTTTAAGTTGATTTGATCATTTTCCATCATTTGTTATTAATTTATTTTATGAAAATCACGGTTTAGGGTTTGAAATTTCAAATATTAAGATTTATTAGTCAATAAAAAATGAAAATTTTACCTAATGTGTATTTTAACATCAATTTGAACTCCCCAAAGTTTCATTTTATTTTGATTAATGGATTAGGTTTAATTAGAGTTTGAAATTTTTTATTCAAGCTAAAATTAAGGTTGAAATACCCACCATATAATTTATGGATTTTAATTTTAATAGATTCCTCTCATCAAGAGGATTCCATAGAGCCCAAGTTTGTAATTTTTTATTTATATTTAATTTTCTATGAATTTTTAAATTTCTTAGCATTTTTCATTAATTTTTAATTCAAAAAACTCAAATTTTTTATTTAAACATGTAGAATCCACATGGATCGGACATGGCTCTGCTTTCCATGCAGCGCCACTTCATTAGGCCACATGAGATCCGCGTGGATCCTATATCAAAATGGTAGAAGGTCATCCAATCGAAGAACGAATGGCTCTGATTTGACCCATACTTCTCTTTAAGGGTTTTAATCAAATATTTAACTATATCTCGGTAATCCATTCCTTATAAAAGGAATGGACGGTTGAGATTTAGTCTCCAACTCTGACGATGGAAGTCAAAAACCATCCATGATTTTTAGCCATCCAATTGTTGAAATTAGACAATTTCAATGCCAAATCCAACAGTGGATGAAATCATGAAGATCTAAATGATTTGATCTCACTTGAGATCAAAATTCCTTTGAAAAGTGCAAAAACTGAAAGCTTAGAGAGGTTGTTAATGGAATACCTTGATCCTGGTGATCTTCGGTGGTGGAATCAACTCCAATAGTTTTGGAATGATGTGGGGAGCTCATGTTCAAAAGGAATTGAGTTGCCTCCATGTGGTTCACCTCCTAGACCAAGCTCAACTAGATTTTTGTCATCCTTGGTCATTCTTCAGCCTCCCGATTTTGAGGGATCTGACATAGATTGGGTTCATCTTCGTGCATGGTGGGGAAGGTGATTGGATGGTTAATTTCACTTGAGAATGGCTCTCTTGGGATTTTTCATTGAAGTTGAGAGCTATATGCTCAGTTTTTCCTTCTCTTGTGCAGTTGTGGGTGATCAATGCTTTTGGAAGCTAGCTCCATAGCTCACTACCTCTCTAGCATTTGTCCTATGCTAGAGGTGGAGAAGGGAATAAAAAATAGGATTATGCAAAATGGACTTGGCTTCATGTGCCTTTGACATACCATAGCATACTCGTTGGCTTTGGCTCTATTTGGATTTCATTAAATGGGTTAATGTTGGCTAGAAATCAATACTAATTCAATTTGGGAAGGATTTGATTGCATCCTAAGGGGATTAGTTGGAGATTAGCTTCAACATATCTTTAGGATTATGCCACTTAAAATTTTTTCAATTAGCTTGATTTCAATTACTTTGTTTGATATATTAGCCTTAATTTAATGCTTGAGTTATGTTCATGCAATCATTTATGAACTCCCTAACAAAGGTTTTAAGGATTTAAAGTTCATGGATTGCTTACTTTGTGTCTTAACCCATTTTGATTCATATGGATTTGGGTTGAACTTAATTGAGTCAAATGATTTATTTGACTCAATTAAATTTTATTTAGCTTTTAATTTAGGTTATCTGTGCATTTTAGAATCAATTGGATCAAATAATTTCATTTATTTAAAGTTTAAAATTCAATTTGGCCCATATTGGTCTTATGGGTTAAATTTAGGTTATGTGTGAATCCATTTAGGTCAAGTGGCCATTTTTAAATCAATTAAGTTATATCCACACTCCAATTATGTTTAATCACATATGTGAGATGATTTGGAGTGCTTAATTTCATTTAATCCCAATTTTATTTTAATTGAACCCATTTGACCCAAATTGGGATTAATGGGTTAAGTTTGGGTACATTTGTGTCAAATGACTAAATTGAATCCAATGATGGGTTGGTTTATGTTCTATAATCATTTTCAAATGATTTTGGATAATTTATTTTAGTTGATTTGAGTTTGATTTAGGTTTGAACCCAACAAGACCCATTTAGGCCAAATTAGGTCAAATGACCTAATTAGCATAATTAAGGCCACATTGGACTTATATTATTTTTAATTCATGTTTAAATATGTTCATATCATCATCTAAACCATTTGGAATGATTTTATTTGGTCAAATTTTTTTGGGTTGACCTTTGACTTGGTGGGACCCACTGAGTCATACTCATGTCAAAAGGGTTGACCAAATTTTTTACCTTTAATTTGAATTTGGATTTATTTAATTTTATGTCATGTTTTTAATCTTTTAATTTTATTTTATTTGGGTTTGTTTAAATTTAATTTGAATTTTCTTAGGTTTATATGATTCTTAGCTTAATAATAATAATTAGTTTTAGTTCCCTAACTAAACCTTAATCTAAGCTTAATTAATTTTAAATTTGGAGTATTGTATGTTTAAGTTGGAGATTTAGATTGAATCTAACTAAACCCTTTAAGTTAGATCAATCCAAGGAGGATGCAGTAGGTCACTATGTGTGGCATCCTAGGTGCTTAATTAGAAGACTTCTAATTTAGGATTAAGAGTCATAATTATTGTGGAAGTGTTATTAACTTCAACCAAAAATGAGACCAACAGTCATCTTTATTCTCTAAAATTGACTTGAGAGGTGTATATGTTCAAATAAGTATTAGACCAAAGGATGAATGAGAAAATCATTCGAAACTCATGATGATCTTTATGAATGGTTAGTCATGTCATTTGATCTTTCAAATGCACCTAGATGAGAATAATGAATATTATTCTAAAATATTTTATTGGGCAATTCCTTGTAGTCTACTTTAATGATATTTTTATTTATGGCCTAGTTGAGAAGTCACATCTACATCATTTTAGAATGGTCTTAGAAAAATTGAGAGCCGTAAAATTATATGTCAACCTTAAGCAATATTTGTTTTATCAAAATGAAGTCATTTTCTTAGGTTTCATTATATCTACTAATAAATTAAAATCCATCCCATTAAAAATTAAGTCTATTTTAGATTGGCCAACTCTGAAGTCATTTACGGATGTTAGAAGTTATCATGGTTTGGTAACTTATTATAGAAGGTTTAAGAGAAATTTAAGAACTATTTTAGCTCCTATCACCGACATCTTAAAAAAAGATTAGTTTATATGGAACACAAATGCTGAAATATTAATGCAATGAATTAAAACCCTTATGATTACTTAACCTATCTTAAGACATCCTAACTTCAATACAGTATTTATAGTAGCTATGAAGCATTAAGTATGAAAATTGGTGGAATATTAAGTCAATAAAGCTATCCAATTAGTTTCCTCAATGAGAAATTAAATGACATTAGAAAAATATTCTACATATGAATAAGAATTTTATGTTATTATTCAAATTCTTACCCATTGGATGCATTATTTGTTACATAAGGAGTTTATTCTAAATATTGATCATCATGCCCTAAAGTTTATTATCTCCTAAAAGAAGCTAAATTATAGACATACTAAATGGGTTGAATACCTTCAAGACTTTTCCTTTATGGTTAAACATAAACTTGGAATAGAAAATAAAATAGCAAATAATAGAGTAACTCTAATTATTTTATCCTTTGAATTTTAAATCCATAGATTTAAGAGTTTAAAGGAAGATTATAAAATTTTCCCTAATTTCTATATGATATACCTAGAACACAAATATAAGCCCTTGAGTTTTGACAGCTCCTTTATCATTCTAGATGGATATTTTATAAAGATAATTGGTTATGTATTACTAAAACATTCCTAAAAAGATTCTTATCTTTAAATTACATTCAAGAGGTATATTAGGACATTTTGGTAAATTAAAGACCTAAATACTAGTTGAGCAAACGTTTTATTGGTCATCGCTACAAAATGATGTTGAACTTATCTTAGCCTAATATTACCCATTCAATAGACCATTTCAAACTCTTCCAATGCTTGCAACCAAACTAATTGAACCAAATGAATCCAATCAACCCAAGTTGACCCATTTGATCAAAAAAGGTCCAAATGAGCCAAAATCCAATCAAAGCCAAATCAATTGCAATCAAGGCCACTAATCAATCCTAAATCCATCATTGGACTCTTTTCAACACCCAATTCAATCCAATTCAACTCAATCAACTCAATTGGTCCACTTGACCCAATGTCACCTAAATGACCAAAATGATCAATTTGATTCAAACTTCAATCCAATCCAAATTAGATTAAATCAACTCAGACAATCTCTTTCATAATGATTGTTGATCATCCTTGATCACCCAATTACAACCAATTGAGCCAAGCCAAATCAAGTTGATTATTTGACCCAAGTTCACCCAATTTGACATAAAGGACTAAATTAGACCAGATCATGTTCTAAGCTAAATTAATTGCAATTAATGACTCCCATTCACCACAAGTTGAATATTGAACATGACTCAACCATAAATAGAACCTAACCAAGCCAATTTGGTCAATTGACCCAAGTTAACCCAATTTGACCTAAAGGGAAAAATTGAGTCAAATCAAGTCCTAAGCCAAATTGGTTGCAACCAATGATTCTAACCAATCATAAATTGATTATTCAACATGATCCAACTTTCCATTGAACCTAATTTGGTCAACCAAACCCAATTGACCTACTTAGCCCAATTTTACCTAAATGGTCAAATTGAACCAAATCTTTCCCTAAACCAAATTAATCCAAACCAACACCTACAATCATTCCCAAATGATCAATTGAACCTAAACCAAACCTCCACCCAAGCCAATTTGGCCAATTTGACCAAATTAGTCAACTTAGCCCATTTGACCCAAATGAACCCATATGAGCCAAACAAATCAAATCTACTTCAAATTAAACCAAATCAATCAAACTAGTGTATTTTAAATGATCATTTAAACATACCCAAACCCAACAAAACTTGGCATGACTTATCCTTGGCACCATGGGCCAGTCCAAGTGGATTCAACACATGGTGTCCTTAGTTTGGGTCAAAACCCTTGAACCAAGCCACCTAAATAAGATAAAATCCCCATTTGGACCCATTTCCCAAGCCTTGGCAGCCATCTTTAGCCCTTCTTGGATACTAGGACCACTGACCCAACTTGACCCAAGTTTGTTGGGTTTAGCCTTTGGCCATAAGAGGGTGACCTTACCCATGGCACACCATTGGTTTACTTGGAGGAGAAGGTACACCTCATGCCAGCCCTTACCACTACCTCACCTCTTAAGTAGCTCCACCTTAGTAGTCCACTACCACCTTCGACCACCTACCACCTCCAGGTATGATCGCCAAAGGCTCCCTGGTGTTCATGTGGGGAGGAGAGTATACTCTTCCCCCATCCATTCAAACTTCACATAAAACTTCCTCAGAGTATTTCGAGCAGTACTAAATCCTTCCTCAAATTACTTGTGCTCTCTATCACCTACGAGACCAACCAACAATCAAAACCAAGAACCCATCTGTCCAACCTCACTAAAACCTCACCAAATCCAAATTAACTCTCCCCACACCATCCCCTCACTCCAGTGAGTTAGAATGAGTCGATCCCCAATCAATTTGATCACTTGAAGGCACTCTAAGACCAACTTTGATGAGCTTTGTGATGATTCTTGGATCACAGAGGAATCAGTGGGGAGGCAGCTCGAGATTTTCTCAACAGGGCTTCATCTCTTCTAGACGAAGCTACCTCAGTCGACGGATCGCCGATATCTTACTCCGATGAGATAAAAATATGGTAAACCATAGATTTTTCTCCTATGTGTTGGTCTTTTCTGAAGTGATTCATGATTTTATGCAACTTCCATTGTATGATCTTTATAGATCTCCTCTCTATACATTTTGGAGCCAATCTCGTCATCCTGTGAGCTCCGACAAGCTCGAATCAAGTGGCAAAAGGTGGATGGTGTCTGTCTTTCAGCACTCGGGGGATGACAGATCAACTGTCTATTCCTTATTATTAGAATGGATGGCCATGATTTAATCCATTAGATTATCTGATTTATTCCCTTCAAAACATAATTAATCTCAAGATAATGGTCCAGATGAAATTGTTGGGACATAATACCACATTCTATAAAAAAAGCCACACATGAGATGGTTTAGTGAGTTAATTAAGTGTTAAAAAAATGCAATTAAATGGACAAAAATTTAAAAATTTATAACTAATTATAGAAAAATCTAAAAACTTGAAGTAAACCCATTTTGGAAAGGTTAAATAAAGGAGAATTTAATAAAAATAAAATCCATAATGTTTGGTTAATGAATAATGCCTAATGGTTTGAAGCCTAAGATAATTACCCTAATTAAAGCTTAATTAGTCGGCCAATTGATCCTAATTTGGTGGGTTAATTCCATGGGTTGTCCTTTGTCTCTCATTTTTTCTTGGAATTTATTGGCCATGTAATTCAAAGAATTTGAAATTCTATCATAATCACCCTCTTTAATTTTTTTAATAATTATTAAAAATGCCAAATAGTAAAAAATTAAGTAATTAATGATGATTAATCACTGTTACTAGAGAATGAAGAGGAAAATTGATTAGGTCGTCTTTCCTAATTGTTTACCTAAATCCACTTCATTAGGAGGATTAATTAATACACATGTTGATTAAAGGCTAATTAAGTAAATTAATGGGATGATAAATCAAAGTAAAATGATAATTGGTTTATATAATTTAAATTCAATTCATGGGTTTCTCTTTATGTGTTTAATAACATAAAGATGATTAAAAAAGTTATGGTTAACCCATGGCCGTGGGAAAGCCAAAAGAGTACTTAATTTTGATTCTTCCTTAACCTAATTGCCTCTTAAGCATGAGCCTAATTGCATTAGGTTTTTTAGAGCATTGCAAGTTTTAATTTTTCATAAGCATATCATTGGAGGCTCATGATTAAGTAGCTAATTGAATTAAAGAGTCATAGGAAAGTGGAATTATGTTAATTACTTAATAATTTGAACTTAATCAATCCATATAATTTACTTCATTATTTCTTCTTAAATACATTAAGTCACTAACATGGGATGGGGCAAAACATTAAATATTATTTCTCCTCTTTAAGTTTTAATAATTCAATTCCAAAAAAAAAAAATGATTTTAACTCCATAACAAACTTTTGTTAATTTTGAAGAACCTTTATTTGACTTTATTATCCTTAGGAATTAATGTGGTTGAATGTATCATTGGAAATTTTTAATCATTCCTTTCCAATCATTATAAATTTGCATGTCATTTGTATCATGTATCCATGTTTTCAAATAAAAGAATCAAATGAATATGGTTATATTTGTATAAGTTGCATGTGTTGAATTGATCTTATTATATGGTGTTGCTATTATCACTAATAAATCTAAAATTATTTTCAAAATTATAAACTAATGATGAAAATTTAAAGTGATGTTGGTTATAAATATTCTATGTGATTTACATTTGCTTATAGTTTAAACATGTTAATGGATTATTCTATTTTCATGATTCATGTGTATGCCTACATGTGTTTCCATGTTAGTAAGAATATAGTTTGGACATCCCAGAAATATAAGTATTTAAGTATCCCCAAGGAGGTCTTAGATTACCTCACTTCTCTAGTTTAACAATGGAACATACCTACTTGATTTCATTTCATTTGTGTACATATGCTAGAATTTGGATAGAGCTTCACTTTACATAAATAAATAATTGGTAATAACATAATATTTTGCATGACTTCCATTCTTATGTTAGTGTATACATCTATAAGTATTTAAGATAGCAAGTATATAGTTTGGACATCTTGAGAACACGAGGCTTTAAGTAGCCCTAAGAAGGTGATTACTTCACTTCTCTTATTTAACAACAGCACATGCTTGCTTAAATCTCTAATACATGTGTATGTAAACTTAACTGAGGAATGGAATATCTCTTTTCTACCAAAATAGGTGCATCAACAATCATTAAAGTATGCCAAAAGCACATATATATATATATAATTGTGTGTATAGATATGCTAAATTAAGTATCACAAATAATAAAAATAGGAGCATATGCATGTTGTTAATGATTAAAAGGAATGGTGGAATATAATCCATGTGATATTGATTCATTCTCATTAATCTTAAGATGCCTTTCTTGTTTGAATAGGATTATTTAAGATTAACCCAAACCTAGGATTAATAAATGATTAATAAATAATTAATAAATTGTTCACTAAAAGAAACTAAAGCCATAATAACATATTTTTAGAAAGCAAATTAAGATAGGGATGGAGAGGTTCAAACTTCTTCCCTCTCTTTATAACAACAAGATGTTAAGTGAATATCAAATAAAATAAAAAATATAAATTAAAATCCACTAATCCTTTTAACAATTTGAAGTGAAACTTGCCTCATGTGTAACTTGAACATTCCAAACTTAGATAATCATGAATCTAAAACCTTGCTAAGGCATACCACACCAAACCTTAGCACCCACATTAGAATACTATGTCACCATTTCTAGCTCTAAGTTAGGACAATGCATGTTTATATGTTATATTTTATTTTGTGTTGTAATATTTTAAACTCGATGTTAAGATTATTTATGCATAGACTGGATGTTAGGCCATTCATAGCCTATTCATATTTTACACAAGGGATTATGCTAAAGGGGCCGCTGAAATAATGAATAATAAATATAGATGCTCTTGCTTGTAGGTTGCTTATGCCCCTAAGTATAATCTAATTAGGATAGGTGGGCTTGGTTACCTATGTGCAGGATGCTAAGTCCAAATTCATGGAATATAACTGCTTAGTTTGTATATTCATTTAGCTAATATTTATTTTGCAGGCGTACTTAGATTCTATTTTCCATACATATGTAATTTTTATAAATAGGATTAGGATTAGTGCTATGGGGATTAAGATGAGTAGTGAAAAGATGGAAAAGAATTGGGAGACCCTGTAAAGCCTGGAGAAAAATCATATCAAATAGGGGAAGGAAAGGAGAAGAATGATGACCCCCATAAGATTTATTTAATTATAATTATAGTATTATTTTGTGATTTGGGTTGTATAAGGGTAGAGCTTGGCTACTTAATTTCTTTCTTATTTGAGGTGTACAATGGTACCCAACTGCATTGACCTTTTATTCATTTATATAAATTTATAAATGTTTGATTGTCATGTTTAATTTTTGTAATAAAAATGGCAAGTTTAAAGCTTGATGATTGAATGTTTGGCTAGATGCGATAGGCTCTTTAGAATAAAATTAATTTTTCTACCACCATTAAATAATTCATTACTAAATTTTAAATATAACTCATAACCTCACTTTAAAGCCTATGTTTTAATCAAGATAACTAAAAGATTTAGCAACTCTTTAGCTGGATGTTGATTGTTATAACATCATGCATAATATTTTATTTCACTCTTGAATTGGGCGGGTCTCCATTCATGCATGATAGGGGAATGCTTGACCTTTTAGGACATCCCTCTTAGTGGAGAACACCTCCTCCCACTAATTTAGCCCACAATCTTATTTCATCATGCCTATAAGCATAATTGTCCCAAGCCTTAGTTCAAATGATTGAGTCAAAAATGATATACAAAATTGTAAATTTTACATTTAATCTAAGTCATGATTTCATGCCAATCATGATCTAGTCTCTTAGGGAGTGAGTCTAGGACTGTAGTTTCTTTCAGAATTAATTAACAGCCTAGCTATATTATATTTACATAAGATTGGCCTACATGGTTTTGAAGTGTAGGATGTGTTAGCTAGTGGCCACTCTAGGCGGTTGTAAGTTCAGAAGAGTCGAGATGGGTTTATCCTCTCTTGTGGAGATAAACCAATATACCCTATTTTTTAATTAGACTTAAGTCGTGCTTTTAGCTTGTGCTAAAGCATCATAAATTTAGGGTCTGAGGCTACTTATTTTCTTTGAGCTATCAGTATAAGTCATCACCTCTTAGGCATTTCTATGATCTTATGTTGATGGACTATAAGCCCTAGTAGTTTAAAAAAATTCCAACTCAAATACAAAAATAAACTCTCTATTTCAAACATACAAAGCCTCAATATAGGGTAGATTGGAGTGCTCACTAGCCTTCCTAGTATTATGAGTGCTCTCTACTCATCTTCCTTTAGAATCCATAAATAAGTCATTTTAATTTAACTCTCTCACTTGATTTCCAAAAATAGCAAATCCTTTGATGGTTTAACTTTGAAAATTTTGAAGATGTTTATTGACTACTTCAATCAATAGTGTTCTTAGAAATTTTCTACTTCATAAGATGTAATTAACTATGTAAGCTTGCTTCCATAGGGAACTAAAGAACCATGCATAAAATAAACCCTACTTTACTTCTCCAAGTAAAGTAGAAGAAAGAACTGTGGTATATACGAAGACCTATCTATCTTAGGAGTCCTTATTAGGTGATTAGGCTCATTGTAGGATGTTGTTTCCATCTTTTCGAGATGGTATATCATACCATGATGTCATACCCGATCACTTCAATAAGTACCCCCTAAGATCTATATGGTGTTCCAACCACTCCAAATTAAAACACCACTGAGCTCATGTGAACTATCTAAAATTATTAGGAAACTTGATATTAATGCTTATGTTCTTGAATTTCTCCCTCACATATTTATTATTTTTATTTTTAATGTCAAAGATCTAATATATTTTAAAAAGTTACCAAACCTCCAAATTTATGGAATGATACTTTTGCAATAGGAGATAAAAATTATTTTCAGATACTGATCTATCCAGCATTCATTGAGTGGAGAATATTATCATAGTTATGACATTAACAAATGATAGCACCATTGAGAGATTTTTAGTCAAGTGGAAAGATAAGAGACTAAGTAAGGGTACTTGGATGACTTTGGAAGAACTATAGAGCTTCACCCTTAAACTTCATAAATATTTTAAGAATCTTAACTCTTCAAAGAAGAGTTCTTTGAGGTCTGAGAAAATTGATGTAGCACATCAAATAAGAAAAGGACCTATCACAAGGTCCCAAACTAAATCTTGAACTTAGGAAGACTTTTATTAGACTTTATGTTGTGGATTTATGTTTCATGTGTTGTATTATTTAGTAATGGATGTATTTGATAATTTTTAGGTGTTGTATAAGATTTAAGGTTGAAAAATATGTGAGTTAATTTGTTAAATTATATAAGTGTCGATATGGTGCCTAGGAAAAGCCTTACAAATGACTTATCATTACATTTCATGGTATTTAGTGCTTAGGTATAAAGAATCTAGCACCTCAACACTCGACTGTGGCACCTCAATGCTGGATTATGGCATCTTGATACTGGACTATGGTGCCTCGATGCTGGATGATAGGTTCTGACTATTTTTTTTTAGTTTTTGGTAGTTTTTTACCTAAGGGACACATCCCTTGGATTATTGTACTTATTTAAACTCCTATTTTGACCTAATAAAGATTTAGACTTATTTTTATGTGTAAATTGAATGAAAACTCTTTGGTTGGAACTTGGAGGCCAGACATTCAAGGAATTTGGTGATCTTTCACTACCCTTCTACCTGGTTGAGTAGAACTTCTTCATACCCCTTTCAGTTTGGTGAGTGGGAGATCCTTGGAGCATTTCTTCTCCACCATCTACTACAACATATTCTTTTAGCAACCCATCCCCATCACTTCCTAGACCTTGTTCTTGTTCATAAGCCTTGAATTTCTACTGATTAGAAGCTTAACAATTTTCTTTTGACTAGGTGTTGGTTGGAAATTAGAATTGTGCTTATGTGGAGGTGTGGGAAAACATTTATGAGGAGGTGTAATAGACCTCTTTTCGATTGGATTTATAGAAAACTTTTTTATAGTATTTTCATTGAATTTGATCACATAATTATTCTCTTGACCATAGTGAATGATATTTAAGTCATTTAGTCATGGTCTTCCTAATGAGATTTGTATGATTTCCATAGGGAAGACATCACAACAAATATAGTCAACATAACTTCTTATGATTATGGGAAAAGACATCTAAAATTATAAACAATGATGTATGGTTCACCCAAACATAGAAAGGTTCTAGGTATGGTACACTCTTTAGGCTTGCTCTAGAAATAGCATGGGTGGAATTTACTTTCATCGCACTACATCCATCTATCACCAGCTTACATATATTCTTCTTGCATAGAACATACATTGAAAGAACATTTTTTTCTTTATATTCATCTTCTTCCTTAGATGTAGACATACATCTCATGACATTTAAAGGATCTCCCACATCATCTAATTCCTCATCTGATTATGGTGTTTTATCTTGTACCTTTCAACTTCATCTTCTTCTTCTACATAATCTACTTCATCTAAGAGCATTATCTTAGCCTTAAATAGGTTTTGCATATGACCTTTCTTATGGAACTTAAAACAAACAACTTATCTAATGTTTTTAGAAGAGGTTTCAAGAATTAATTTAATTGGTACTACACTTGATAAAGATTGATCAACTTTTAAAGTAAAGTTCTTGGTTTTAGAAGTAGAAGTTTAATATGCAAATGACTATTCCTTAAGTCTAAAGGAGGAGGATTTCTATGCTTTTCAAAGAGCAAATCATAATTAATGCATCTTCTATAGTTTAGGGATCACATAGTTCTACCTTATTCAACCAATCATAAATTTATTTGTTAATTTCCATGCTTGATCAAGGTAATTGGTTCTAGCTATTAGATCCTCAAATACATTAATATTATCATCCACACTAATATTTCCCTGCCTTAGGATCAAAAGTTGCTTATGTTATTTCTTATCATGATTTCTAAAGCAATAAACCTTAGTTTTTCTTTCATTTCTATCCAAGTCACTGTATCCCTTCCTAAACTCTTCTATTTTTGCTAAAATGTTGCTCCAATATATTTTGGCTTGTTAAAATAACTTTATCTTAGTACAGGTGGTTCTTTAGTAATCATTTATTTGAAACCATTCAAAAAATTTATCCAATTGGCTAGGCCAATCTAGAACCTATTGAGATCTTGGATATCATCATAAGTTGGGTCTTCTACCTTAACTTTTCCTTATGTTCATGATAATAATTTCTCTAATTTTTAAGCCTATTATACTTCATAAGGCGCCCCCTTCTGTGAGGATGGTCACTCATAGTGTTTTTTTTATCAAGTCTTCTTCTAATTCATTGAAGTATAAGTGATTTGGACCTATTACTGAGTTTTGTTCTCAAGGTGTTAAGAATTGTATTTAATTTTTAAGGTTCATGATTAATGTTGACTTCATGAGCCCTATCCTATATGATATTTATTTTGATGATGACAAACACATGTTCAAATGATGCTAATCAACTTAAATTCAAGTGTGCAGAAAAAATTCTATAGCTCTTGGTTCTTCATTTATATCAGAATATTAAAGCTAATAGACATGGACTGGGTGAAATTTTTTTTAGGAATAACTATATTAAGGAAAATGAAAATATCACTAAAATAAATATATCATTTATTCATTTTAGAACAATCTATTTTAAATTATACATAAACACTATATTTCACTATTCTTTAAAATTATTCATTTTTTTGGGATAATGCAAACTAAATGCATAAACCGTGTTACATTTATTGTGTTTTCATGCTAGTTAAATTAAGTTCACATATTATTAAACTATTCCCATGCTAAAATATGATCATTATCGATTTATTACTTGCATAAAATCCAATTATCCTGAAATTATCCTTTGTATTGTTTTTCTCTCCTATTATCCTAGTATTTTCTCTCCTATCCTATTTGTGATCCTAAACCTTTTTGGCCGAATTTTTTCATTATTATTTTCTAAATAAATTGTATGAGAGTTATTCAAATTATTTCCATAATTATCCCATATTTTTCTAAAATTAAAATATCCATTTATTTGAAGATTTAATTTGAGTTATTTTTTGATTCAAATTGAATATTCTTTTTATTACATATACAAATTTGAACTCCCCTCTTCATGGAATGTTATGTGGTTAATCATATGCTACTCTAGTTTATTTAATTTGAATTAATTCAAATTTATTTTAGCTAATTCAAATTCAAATAAAATAAGTCATGTAATTATCGACATTCCTTTTATATAAACTCTATTTTTGGAAACGTCCCATGGCCATCCATATATTTATTTAAATTCAAATTATTGATGAATATGGATTTTAAATCTGCTAAGATTCGATTCATCATCATTTAATTTTAATTAAGTACATTAAAATAACTTTAATCTATTTTAGAAATGTAGCTTGGCCTAACTTCAATACTTCTATTGGATTTAATTTAAAATGTTCTAGAATAATATCTTTCCTTCTTTCTTTCAATAAATTTCAATTGATTGAATATTCCATGATATTGAATTGAATTCAAATTGAATCCCATCATGGAATCTCCTTTGGCTGACACTATCATGCCAATCTATTTAAATAAAATTTCAATTTTTTTTTAAAAACTTACTTGGTTGAATTTCCACTATTGATTAAATTCAATTGATCAAATTAAATTACTTACCATTTGGATTTTCCTCTTCCTTTCCTTGGCTAAAATTCCTCTCATAAAAATTGAGTTTCAAATTGATTAGTTCAAATCAATTTTTCTTACCAAATAAGTTTCCATCTTTTTTTTGCCTTGGTCAAACCCTTCAACTTGTAAATTACTTTTATTTTTAATTAATTTGTGTTTACTAAATTCCAACTTTTTTCTCTCCTATTTCCTATAGCTTGGCCAAGCCCCATTAACCTCTCAACCTATATCTGTGTTTTTTAGACTTGGGTTAGATTTTCTTCTCTTGGCCGAAAAAGATTTCCCTTGGAGATTTCTCTTGGTGAATCAAGTGCTAACCTCTTCAACATTCTTCTTCTTCCTTCCTTTAGGTGATTACTTTTAAATTTGCACAAAATAACTTAGTGGATTGGTGGATTTCCTTGTGGCCAAAAGCTTAACAAGCTGCATTCATTTTATTTTGTTATTTTACATGCTAAGTGACCTTGTTCTCCTTCTAGGCTTGAGTTTATTATGCATTTGGTCAATTTTTTTTGTGCTTAACTTATTTATTTCTATATTTTCTCAAGTTGGCCAAAGGTTTTGTGGTTGATTAATTAAAGTTTGTTATTGCAATTTATTTTCTCTTTATTACTCCTACATATTCTAAAGAGAGATTGTTTTCTTGTTGATTATTTCATATAAAACACTTGTGAGTAACAAGTTTTATTACTTCTAAATCATCTCATCTTTTACATAAATAATTATTTTTTAAAAAGAGAATTCATTTGAGTTTATATGCTTAAATTTTTCATATACATGTGATATTTTCTAAACTCAAGTCTCTTTGTAATCATTTGATTGGTATAGTTTTTCAAATCATCATTGTGCTATATTTTAAATTATTAACTAAATCACTTTCATTTCAAATTATTACTTTCTTCTCAAATATTTTTAATTTTTATTTCACATCATATACATATTTCAAGCTTAATAAATTCACTCAAGTTTAAACATCAATTAAAGTGAGCTAACTTTCTTACCTTTGTTTTCACGTGTCTTAGTATTATTATTATTGGGTTTTGAGAGAAAAATTATTTTATAATTAAGAGTTAGATACTTGTATATTCCTCTTTCTTATTTTGTTGTTCGGTTATACTTACTCGTTAAAGAATGTATGTGTTAGGTTGAACTTTCCCGTGAAGGAGAGTACAAGAAATTTGTTATAATCTCGACTTTGTTTTAGTGAATTCCTAGCCAGGGTGGTAGGTGTGGACGTAGGCTGGTTGTAGGGTTTGGTTGAACCACATAAAAATCTCTATGTTCTATTTCTTTATAATCTTGCACTTTTCTTTTGTACCAATGCCTTTCTGTTGTTTCATTTCACTAAAGCATTATTATTAAGTATTTAAGTTTGCTACAAAAATTAAAATTAAGTTTTCCAAAATTTATTTTCTAAAACCTAATTCAAACCACTCCACCGACCCACCCCCTCCCCCTCTTGGGTTTGGGTGATATAGCTAAGTTACAATTAAGTCCTGAATCCAAGTAATATTTTTCTTATTTTCAATGACATCTCTTCTACCGTCCTAATGAGATTGTCCATTTGAACTTGACTAGCTGATTTGGGAAGTATGATAATATGATAAGAAATGTAATATGGCACTTAAAGAATTTTTTTAATATTTAAGAATGCTTACTAATGTGGGATGCAATTATGTTATAAAATAAAATAAAAACTTTTAAAATCCTTCAATTGATTTAAAACATAATAAATTCAAACTATCATAGTGTACTCTATTAGGGATTCAAACTAAAACCTTTAATTATTAAATGTAATTAAACTTGGTTAATTTGAATTTAAGTTAGGGTTTATATTTGTGAAACACTCCTTTGATAAATTTGAATAATTCACATCATTTTAGTTAGGTTAGCTTAAGGAAAAATGGCTAAATCAAATATAAGTGGAGACAACTAGTTAGCACTCTTAACGTAGTCCATAAAATTGACTAAAACATGCATATTATCCAAGTTCTTTCAGTAAAACATAAAGTACCTATAAAAAAATTAAAAAAATTAGAAATTTTATATATTAACTTTCAATTGTATTCTAAATTTACCAATTTCAAACACTTTGTCAAGCAACCACTCCCTTGGTGAACTATCTCCAATGATCTTATGCTTCTCCACCCAAAATCTAAGCTATGATACCAAAAATAAAGGTGTGGCCTAGGGTTAGACCACTTGTGGTTAGCGAAATTGAATTTTTTACTCCACCAAAATGACTATAAAAGTGGTGGAGAGGTTTGTAAATCTAAGCAAGTAAAGGAACTCAGTTGATGGAGTCAAAAGATTAAGCCAACACACCAAATAACAACAACTTGAATACTAGAATAACACTTATTTTTGTTAATCTAGCTTATATATACATACAAATGAGATGAGATAAATTAAAAAATGAAAGAGGATTGAGTGTAAATTGAATATGGAAATGTTCAAAACTTAGATAACTTTTTAGAATTTAAATTAGGATTGGTTTACACAAAAGAAAACCTTTGTAGATGAAAATGATATGGTGGAATTGTTGACTTCATTTTCTACATATTTAATGATTAAAACTCTAGAAAAAAACTTGTACTTAATAAACACATATGTTAAAAGTAAAATAAAAATTTTTATAAAATTTTTTAAAGTTTTGATACATTAAAATTAATTTTGAAGCAAACTTGATCAATAAAAGATAGACTTTGGCCAATGGGATTAAAGTAAGTTTTAGAAAGATTTTTGTGAGAAATGTTTGTTGTAAAATTATAAGAATCACATAAGGTGTAGAGGAAAATTTTCAAAACACAAATCCATGTCAATTCTTAAAAAATGTAAACATGAAATTTAAAGATCCAATCATCATAGTAGATCTCCAAAGAAGATCGCCTAGCCTCCTTTGTTTTATGGCCATCAAGCCATTCCATGTCAATGGAATTCTATCCAAATTTCTTCTCCAAAGTGAACATTAATTTCATTTCAATAGAATAAAGTGTCTTTTATATAGTTTATGCACACTTTTTTAATTTAAAATTCCACTTCTTGAAAATGGAGGGAAGAAGGAGAGACGAGAGGACTGGCTTCCTTTCCATAACCACTCCCCCTTGGAGTGGCAAACTCTTCCTGTTTTTAATTGAATGGGAGTTTCGTAATTAATCCTTCCCATTATCTTTTAGTTATCAAATTAACCTTTAAACATCACAAAATTGCATAAAACACTCGAATTATAAACATAAACACAAAAACATTTGGAAAGTAAGGAAATACATAATATAAACATAACATATGTCTTCTTAAGTCTTCTTAAGCTTGCTTCTTTTCCATGGGTCCTAAATTTATTATTAAATATTTTTGTATTTTTATTTAGTGATTGGTCCATTTCTTTTAGCTTCTTAATGTGATATATTAGTAAGGTAAAAAAATAGCCAATCTTAAATAGGGGATTCGAAGAGAAGAGGCTAGGAAGGTGAAGGAATTATAGCATTCACATAGTTAAAGGCTTTCCCTTAGATAGTAAAAAATGGATGATAACCTAATCATATGACTGTATTATCAAGATCGAGTTTGTCAAGGTCAAACTATCATTGCATAGTCTACAAAGACTTTCCTAGTAACCATTAAAAGACATGTATACTTAAAACACTAACTTAATAAAGTTATGCACGATATGCAAAATGTCCATCCTTAAGTAATTTTTAAAGCATTCTTTGGTCAAGGCTCTATTATGATGGGTACCAATAACGAATGATAAGTAGGCATGATTATATACCTCTTCCAAGAGATATATATATATATATAACTTTTGGGGTTTTTGTTTAGAAAAGGTTGGCTAGAGAGGAGCTTAATTTAAACATTTAAAAAGTCATCCTAATCACTTTTAAGGTTGCATAAAATTTATTAAGAAAATATAATTTTTGTCCTAAGAGCTTATTATAGCATATAGATCCCATACAAAGATATTACAATAAAAAGAAAATAGAACTAATTAAATAAGGTAATCAAATAATCATTGTGTTGTGATGGCTATAAGGTTAAACAAATTAGTGCGGCTGAGCACCCCATTTATACTTACCCAACTAAAAATACAAAAGGAGCTAAGCTTTGGCCAAAAATATTAACTCAAATATATTTAGTAAATAAAATATAAATTAAGTTTCCCTCTAGTGTTTATCCTTTTTCTAGTCGAGAGTATATATTTGTTGTTCATGGTATGGTATCTCCAAGTATCAAATTAAATAATTTAATTTATATTTTATTTTTATTTTAAAAAAGTCTAAAAAAGTGTTGTAATAAAGAAAAACTACTAAAGTTAAATGGAGTCAGCACAATACAATAAAAGTAACAGAAAACATGCATATCATAGAGTAAATATTATAGAATTACAATTGTGATGCACAACCCTTATAAAGTAAACCAAAAAAATTGGTCATACATCTATCACCTCAAAAAATATAGTTGTATCCTAACAACACTACAACAATAGACAAGCATAGCCCAATATGATTTGCACAATCAATTAAAGTAAAAGAATTCTATATGTAGTCTTGCAACCTCATCTTGGATATCCAAAACGGTGGAGCACAAAAATCATCCTGGCTATAACCTCTTTATAATATATAAATATTAGGAAAAAGTAAAGTTATAAGCTTTAGGCTATTCAAGCATCCTCAATAGTCATATAAAAATTTAATTATGATTAAATAATCTTATTACTATATGGTCCCCTCTCTAACAAAAAGAATTAAATAATCATAATTTCAGTCAAGTCTAAGTTCTAACAAGTCATATTTTAAGCTAAAGTGTTAACCATCATGCTTATGCATCAATACCAAAAATAATAGTTCATATAATCAACTACTGAATGAGGACTTGATATTCAAATTAAACTTGAATAAAGAAAGATCCCTAACAAAATAATGTAAATTGGAGTATCCTGGGCACAAAGGGTATAATGAAAGGAGACTACTCTTTCAAAAATGAAAGAAATTGGACTTAGGGGATATTTTAGAATGGGTAAAATGAATGGGTAATGAATGTAATGTTTAAGTTTAGTTTTTGGTTGAAAACTCTACAAATACTTGAGTTTCTTTTTTTTATGTTTGGTAGAATAAAAGTAATGTAAAGTAATTTTTGGGTTGTGGGTGGCGGTGGTGGTGGCCGACTATAGTGAGATAGTTGTAGCAGCGGTGGGAACGGTGGTGGTCAAGCGGAGAGGATGGCTAGATGTGGTGGCTACCAAAGGCATGATGATGACAATATCACTTTATTTTTGTTGTGTATTTAGAATTTTCCCAAATCAAGCAAATTCAAAATACACCAAAATTAATGTATTGTAATATATTCTAAATACATTATATTACTTTGAAATTTTACTTTGCACATGTAAAATGCAAAAAAAAAAAAGTTAAAAACCCCTATGTTTACTTTACTTTACGCCTAAAATTCATCATTCTGAACAACCTCTTAGTATGGATTTATACTTAATTCCTGATATTGCTTAGTCTTAGTGGTTGACAAAACCAAAGAATGACATAGTAATGTGTGTATGCCCTAGTCAAGTAAGATTGATCAATGGCGGGCAATTAGTTATTATTGAACCTGATCTAAATGGTTGATCAAACTCATTAGCTAAATTTAACAAAATTGTTTGAAAGCTAAATAAACAAAAAATGAGTTGCATCATAATGTGCATGACCAACTCATGAATATTCTTTAATCTTAGAAATGTGAATATAAAGGATATCAAGAATATTGATACAAGGTTTATATATGAGGACAACTCTTAACTTAAGGATGGCTAAGTGTCGAAAACTAAGCAAATAATAGTTGCTAAGTTAATTGTAAAAGATGATACATATCATACTGCAATTGTCTGTCAAGTTACTTTAGAGATTAATCAAGCCCTATGATGTTGTGTAAAGTAATCATAACTTATGTATTTTCCTAATAGGTTGATCTACCTTAAAGAGGCAATCACCTTATTTTCACATGAAGTACTATAGATGTAAATGATTGAAATAATCACTCCCATGAATAGATTAAGGTTGAGATTAAATAAATCAGACTTAAAGATTTATTGTGCTAGTCTATGCATATGGTAATTGCCTAGTACAATGTCAATGCATGCAGAAATATTTATGTCTTACACAAGTGTTCTAAGATTTTTACTTCGAATTATATAAGAAATTCTTGGTTTGAAACGATTCAATTATTTAAGTAAGAAATTTTAAGTTAAATAATGTTCAAAGGCAACATTTAACCTATGGAACCCACTTCGCTAAGAAAACCCCACTTACTAATCACCAACAAACATGAGCTATTTCAAATTAGTGGATTTCTCATATCCTTAGTGTTTAATCATTTAAAATCATAAACTATTCTAAATTTTATAAAGTCTATTTGAATTTTGTGTTAGATTATTTCATGTTTGAAATTAAAAACAAATGTTATTAATGATATTCATTTAAGGGATCATTCTAAATTCTATTAAAATTTTAATAAATTTATTTTGACACTTTGTGAAATTATTTAAAACTTCTTTATATATTCTAGATAATTTTATTAAATATTTAATAAATTAATTTTGAATTATCAAATTAATAATTCATTAAATGAGATCAACTTTCTAATTATTACATTGATTTCAATTTTTATCATTATACAAGGAATATAAGTTATAATTTTATTAATTATGATTTTTCATTTCATTTTTGATGATTATTAACTACTTATTCAATTTATTAAGTAGAAAATTTAAACATAAAAATGAATTTCACTATTTAAACCATCATAAAAATATATAAAATTTTTACAATGTGGTTGGATGATTTGTTTAAGCATTCAATGAATTATTAATATTTATTCTGTATTTATTTTTATTTTTTTAATTATACATTACTTTAAAAAATTAAAAAATTAAAGAATTTTAATTTTAATTTATTAAAATATAAAAGTTTTTTTGAGATTTTAGATTAATGGCGTAGGAATTATATAATGTTTTTTTTTTTGAAAATTAATGTATTTTTCCCCTAATTTTCCAATATTTGAGAAAAAAATACTAATTTACATTGAAAATTGATAGTTAATTTATCTTGGATTAAAAAATGATAAAAATTTTTATGAAAATTTTAATTTATCATTCTTAATATTTATAAATGTTTACTATTTTTCAGTATATTTTTGGTTATTTTTTTAATGTTTTGGAAAGTGTTAATTTAGTTTAAATATTTATAATTAATTCATTTTATGTCATAAAATTATAAAAATTTGTAAGTGAGCTTGAATAGTTATTTTATACTCCATGAATTTGTTTTCATAATTTTCTCATTTAATTTATTATTTTTGTATTTTGAAATAGTAGTTTTGTATGATAGAAAATTAATTAATTATTTATTTTTGTTTAAAAATTAAAAAAATGCTATAAACCTGGATTAATATTTTATACATTATCTTTATTTTTTATGATTTTTAATTAAATATTTTAATTTTAATGATTTTTAAACAATGAAACAGTTCTTCATGGAGATGAGTAGAGAGATAAACTTGCATGTTTGGCTTTTGTCAACATGACTTGAGCCTAAATGGAGCTAAATTCTTCTTCTCCATAACCTCCTAAGAAAATTCATTCAGTAAGAGATTAAGAAGAAGAAGAGCAAACAATTCCATATCTTATAAAGGCATGTCTAAGGAGTTTAGAAAACTAATCTTGAATGCAAGGCTGTGGTATTTAAAATTGTGATGATGGGACACCATGCATATCTTACGTAGTACTTATTGGAGTGATCGAGTACAGTGTCAAGGAATGGTATACATATTTAGAAAGATAGAAGAATCACTCTATGATGGACTCTATCATCTGATAAGGACTCTTAAGGCTGATGACTCTATGTATATTAGAGAGTTTTCCTCTACCTTACATGAAAAGGTAAGAAAAGGTTTATTTTAAGTCAAGTTCTTAAGTTCCCTAAGCTCACATATTTAATTACATCTTGAGGGTACATATCTCATAAAATAAACTCTCAATTAAAGTGATTGGCTGACACTTTTATGGATTTCATAATTAGAGATCAAAGGATTGTTAAATTTTTGGAAGCCAAGTGAGAAAGCTCAATTAGAAAGATTTCTTAATATGGTCCAAAGAAAGATAAGTAGGAGGCACTCATAATAATGTGAAGCCTAGTGAGTACCCCATTATATCGTGTGATGAGATTTTACATTTTTGAAAAGGGGAATTATTATTATTTAAATTGGCATCTTATTAAAATGTTAAGACATACAATATCACAACACAAGATTATGGATACGCCTAAAAAGTGAGTTTAAACCTGTAGTAAAATAAAAATAAGATACCTCTGATCCCTAAATCTAAAGTGCTCTAACACAAGCTAAGATCTTCACCTAGTCTAACAAGAGGAAAATGGGATATGTGGATTCATTTTCACATTAATATTTTTATCTTATACACAAGTGCACGTGCTAAATTAAGTAATATAGAATGAGTAATGTATCGTTTCCACAAAGATTAGAGCAAAAATTGATATTAATTTTCATTAAGTTAAATACTAATCTCTTAAAACTTTATTTTAATCCAGAAAATATAAAGTGATATTTAAATGACTATATATTATTTTGCAAGATATTAAAAATATAAATTTTTATATTTTTATATTTTTATAATTTTATAAAAAATGTAGGTGTTTTTCTTAATTTTAAAAGTAGTACTCTAGATTTATGGAGTTTTAAGATTTTTATATTTTATTAAACTAAGTGGTGGAATTAATTTTAACCCTGTAGTATCAACCATGGTCAAAAATATTATACCATCTATTCAATGTTTAGATAAGTATAACCAAACCAATATTTTTACCCAATTTTCGCTCTAGTGCAAAGTAAATTTTTAATGGTTGCATTACCCATATTTCTATTTAAATGATAGTAAATCGTAAAATTAATTATATATTTAATGGATATTTAGCTCTTCTAGACTATCTAGCATATTAATGATTATTTAGTATATTTATTTTCTTTTTTCCCTATTTATTATTCTAAGACTCTGTCGATATCTCTAGATCACACTTGATTTTAATTTATATGGTCACATCATATTTATTAAAAACATAAATAATTTGCTTATATTTAATAGTAAAAAAAGTTTAATACACCACAAACATCTAATTACTCACATAAATTTAGAGAACTTTATAGATTAGTACTCCTTAATATCGAGAAAGATGAAAATCTCATTAAACTATGTAAAATAAATGTAGAATAACTAGATAATAAATGAAAGAGTACACTGAGTAAGTATTCTAACTCCACTCTTCATGATACTCTACTAGTTTCTCATGAAATTATCTAGCATCCTCCACTAAAATCTTTAATTATTGATCTCCTTCTCCACCTTTTGCTTAAGAAAATAATCATTCACACTACCCTCACAACACCCTCATAACATTTGGAGTGTCATGCTCCAAGTGCTTAATAAAGAACTCACAAACACTCACCCACTTTCTAAGAAAAATTTAAAAAAAAAGAAAAAAAATATTTTCCCTTGGAATTATCCCCTATATAGCCCAGGTTGCTTTCCCAGACTCTCCTGCCATATATGCTTTAAAAATTGCTCAAAATCATCACTAAACCATCAGGAATCTTTTATAAATGTCATTCTTACTTTCTATACCATACAAATACCATATGAAAATCTTCCTCTCATCAATCCGGCCGGTCAGACTTGGCATTGTAGATGTAGCATTGTGAAACTTGAAGTGTCACTGTTGTGTATGTAGCATTTATTATTATATATATTTCTATTTTTTAATATCAATTCATTAATAATTTCCTATGTGTCATGGTGTACTTAAAAAAAATTTTTAACTTAATAAAAATTACTAATTTTTCTAAGATCTTTGGTTACAATTAGTTTGAAAACAATTAATTGATTAAATAAAATCTTAAATGTAGATTGCTATTTTTTAGTTGAAATTTTGTTTAAATAATTTTTGCTTCTAATAATTTTTTAATATTTTAAAGCTAACCTCAAATTTTAAATTATAAATATATCAATTTGAAGAAGTATAATAATTAAAGTTTGGGATTACTAATTAACATTTAGGTAAATATCAAATTTAAATACAACACATGTGAGAAATGAACATTAAACATTAACATTTTGAAACAAATACAAATATAGTAGATAACCTTTAAAGCTATAATAAAAATAAATAAGAATACACAAACATTCAGAGAAAATAAAAACTTTTCTAATAATCCCGTCCTCCACTTCTTCTTCTTCTTCTTCTTCTTCTTCTTCTTCTTCTTCTTCTTCTTCTTCTTCTAGGGTTGGCATTGTGGCACTATAGGACAAGGAAATTGGTTTGGGCCAACATTAAAATTATAGTTCTCAAACATGGGAACTAGTGTTGAGTTATACTCAGGCATATAAAAAAATTGTTGATGTTGACCCATATGATGATCAAATTTTCTTTATAATTGCTTCTGCCACCTCCTACTTTCAATAACCCTTTTTCTTAAATCAAAGACTTCTCCCCTGATTTTTTTGGAGTTGCACATTTGAAAATTTGGAAGATTGAGATTTGGATTGAGGTGTGCATGAGCTTTAAACTACCTCCATTTTTTTATCTCAATTCTTTAATTACCATTTTGGTGAGGGGAGCGCTCTACATAAGAACCTCCTCATTCAACTTCCCTATTACACAATCCAAAAGACATAAAGCATAAATACGAGAGGGATGACCAAAACCTACTGTAGTATTACCCTTAATCAAATTATAAATTGAAGTATAAACTACCTTTCCTACATCTATAGAAAAACACTTTTAAATTGCATAATTCAAAATGGCCCTATCCCTAGTAACCTCACTGATATTACCAGTTGGAATCAACTTGGCATAAATGAAGTAGTGTTAAGATTTAACCTTGGTGGTCTTGCTAGTAGTAGAAAATTTGATAAACTTTTTCTCCTGCCATTTACAAATAACATTAGCAATTTAACACTGAAAAAACTAACAATTTCATCAAAATTAGGATGGCGATTATAATAGGAAAGATATTTATCATATGCATAATTTTGCAATTTGTAATATACATTAATGGTAATACTATAAAAACTTACACATTTTCTTCTCACAAAAATCTTATTGTCTTGATGCTCCTTCATGTTATCAAAGAACTCTTACACCATAGAGACAATGCATGCTTTTTTGTCATAGTCAAAATGTTCTCATTCATAATTCTTTCTATGCTCCCACCCAGATTCTAGAATCCTCTCCCCATAATAAAATATCTGTGAATGAAAATGTATTGGTACATCTCTTCCGCCTCAACACTAATAAAGTCATCATAGTAATTCATGGATGCTCTAATCTTATTATTATTTACATACTTGACTATCATTTTAACTTCATAGTTTAAAAAAATGCTAAGGAGAAAGAGTGCAAGAGGATATGAAGAACAAGGCTTTGGAATATAATATTTGGATGTCTAAGGGTCCTATTTATAGATAAGACCTAGCATCGTGGCATTTCTTTGGTAGAGCTAATGCGCTAGCCTCTCTGTCTTAATTTGTGGGGTATAGTGTCACAACGCTCTACATGTAGCACCTATGTACTAGTCAATAGTTAATGCAGTTCATATTTCTATCAAAAGATATATTTATTTTATTAATTATGTAACTGATAGCATACAAAAGGTGTCTTAGGAATTTATGCAGTGCCTAAGCACTAGGTATAACATTGCGACGCTTGTATGAACTTTTATCTTTTAATGTTAAATGTGTCTGCCCAACTATCATTCTTTTGAAACTTGCACCATGGCGCTACTTTGGCAGCACATAAGCCCAAGTAAACTAGTCAACCCACTTTTCTCTTTTCATTTATTTATTTATTATTATTTTTTTCTATTGTACTATAGTGTTGTGAATATATATATATATATATATATATATATATATATATATATATATATTCATTTTATGAGAAGATAATATTTTTAAACTTGATTATATGAGACCATCTTCAAAAGAAGGGAAAGAGCTTTTCCCTTAATCAAATTCTTAAGCCTCACAACATTGCATTCTCCTTCTAATGGATCTTCTACTCCTAATCCTTCGCAACAAATACTAAATATACTACTAATAAACATATATTGTGTTTCCTCCCAATAAGTGCTTTGTTTAATGCCCTCAACCTAATGTTGGGTTTTAAAATTTTTAAGGTATTTGACTAAATTAATGGACTCTTTAAATTGAGTCCAAGTTCCTTTGAAATATGACTTAAGTCATTGATCATTTACTTTGAAAATCTCATTCGTCTTTAGGTCTTAAGTATCTATAGCACCATATGAAAAAATTTTAACAACTAAGAAAGGGCCTAACCATCGTGATCTTAAATTTCTTGAAAATAGTTTTAATTTTGAATTAAATAGTTATACCTATTATTCAAGCCTAATTTTTTTCTTAATGATCTTTCTATCATGCCATCTTTTCCATTTATATATCCTCAAATTTTTGTATGCACCTAATCTTATTTTTTCTAACTCATTCAAATCTACAAGTCACTTTTTTGCTCTTATTTTCATATAGAAATTTAGGTTTTTAATTTCCTAAAATGCTTCGTGCTCTAATTCCAATAGTAAGATATAGGCCTTTCCAAATACTATTCTATACAAAGACATGCCAATAAGGGGATGATATGCAGTAGCTATTTTATGATGTACTACATATTTTCTTAAAAATTATTTCACATATTTATTACAAAAATGGGTACCTTTCGTTGTTAATAATGATTCTAGGTGTTCTAAATCTTGTAAAAATATTTTTCTTTAAAAATTTAATAGTACCTTAGAATTAATTTTTATGTACCTATTGTATTCTATTGGAAACATAATCAACACCTACTAAAATATATTCTGAAGAAACAAATGGTCCCAATTTATTCCCCACACATTAAAGATTTCTACCACTAAAATATAATTTAAAGGCATTTCTTGATGTTTAGAGATATTTCTTATTCTTTGGAATTTATCATAATTTTTAACATACTCATGTACATCTCTAAAAAAAGTAGGCTAATGAAATCAACTTATAATAGTTTAACAGCTATTTTATTACCTCCAAAATTTTCTCTATATTCACAATCATGACATGATCTTATAATTTCTAAAATTTCATTACCAAGAATGCATCTTCTTAGAATCTAATTTGGACACTTCTTATAAAGATAAGGTTCAACCCAAAAAAAAATTGAACATCATGTAAAAATATCTTCTTTTGATTATAGTTAATCCTATAATATATAATTTCACTTACCAGATAATTCACAATATATGTATACCATGGAATAACTTTATGCTTGAATGAAAATAATTTTTTTGCTGAATTCATGAACCCCATCTCATATGAGATTGATTTTCATGATAACAAACACATGTTCAAATGCTACTAATCAAGTTAAATTCAAGTGTGCAGGAAAAAAAATTTCAGCTCCTGGTTCTTCAGTTATATCAAATTGCTAAAGCTATTGGACATGGAGTAGATGGGAACTTTTTTAGAAACTACTATATCAAGGCAAATGAAAAGCTCACTAAAATAAAATAAATGATTCATTCATTTTTAGATTCATCGTTCTAAAATTAGTTATATTTTTCTATATCTTAATATTACAATTATTCATTAAGTTATCCATTTTGGATAGTATGAACTAAATGCATGATATAAGTTCTATTAAATGTGTGTTCAAGCTAGATAAATTATGCTTAAAGTTTATTAAATCATTTCCTTGTCATTCATAATTTTTAGTGAAAGAGAATTGAATTATCCCAAATTATCATTTTTCCTCTTATTCTTTCTCCTATTATTCTCTCTTCTCGTTCCTTATATCATTTTCATCATAACATTATTTTAGCTGAATTTTTTAATGAATTTTCTGTAATAAATTGTATGAAATCCATTCAAACATTTCCTTATCATTTTCTATCATCTATTATATTTAAAATTCATTTATTTGATTTTTAAATTTAAATTATTTATGCATGACATATACTTGCTAAATCAAATCAAATTTTCTATGGAATCTGTTGAACTTCCAAGCATGATTAATTATAATTATTTAGAGCCTATTTAATCTATTTCAAGTAATTTTAAATTTAAATTCAAGTTAGCCTTCCTTTTCAAAATAATTCCTTTCTTTTTCCCAATTTGACTTATTTTCTGGAAAGTTTAAGGGAGGTTGGCCACTATACTTTAAATTTAATAAATTTATATGTTATTTAAACATTAAATAAGTATATAATACAATAAGCTCTGAGTTAAAATTAGCCCGTGTATTATTTTGAGAATTTTCTATTTTAGGAAACCTCTTTTGCCAAATTCTTTGAAGTGGATTTTAATAGATTTATTTCAAAACTCCCTCCTTCATATCTAAACTTCCTTAGCCAAACTTTCTATGGGATTTCCTCCATCCTTGGCAATGAGTCACATAGTATACATTCCATATTGGGTTTATAGAAATTGTAAAGGAGCCTATGGAAGATCTGTTTGGTGGATCCCCACTCTTTTGAATTTGAAATTAAAATTGATGCAAAATGAAATTCCCTCTCATTGGATCAGTTTTTGGAAGACCCTCCCTCATCTATTTTAGAGGCTTGTTTCAACTTGAAAGAGGTTCCAAAAAGTTAAAAACTCTTTCTTGCTCTCTTGCTCTATTGTTCGCCCTTGGCCGATTCTTGCTATACAATCTCTTGGAGATTTTTGGTGATTCAAGTGCAAGAATTCCTCAACATTCTTCCCTTTCCCTTGCACATTACTTGAATTGAATATTGATTAGGAAAATTCAAGGTCTGGTGCGTTTCCACCCATGGACAAAAACATCAACTCCTTGATATTGGTTTTCTAAGGTGCTAAGTTCTTAAACTTCTTTTATTTCTTCTTGCCATTAGAGTTTACAAGGTTATGTAAATTTTCTTATATTCATTTCATGACATAATCTTTAGATTTCGTTTGGCCAAGAACAAAGATAAGAAGATCAATTTATGTGAACTTAACCTACTTGATAATCTTTTGATTTCTTGTTTGCCCTAAAGCTAACATAAGGAAATCAATTAATTTTGTGTTTAATCAATAATATTCTTTTTATTTTTTATTTGGCTAAAGTGTTTTTAAAGGTGATTAATTTCCTAAGTGCTTAATCATTTGAATATCCATTGTTTAACCCTTTAGCTTAAAGTTTCATATAGGTTGGTTAAATTTGAATATGATTAATATCTTATTACCTCTATTCTTCCATTTGGCCAACCACATCACATGTTCCATAAATTTTTTGTGCTTATTGATTACTTGTATTCAATTGGTTTATGTATATGATATGTGATGGCTTTCAAGTGATATAATTCAAATTCTTATTCAAGTATTGGCTAAGTTGTTCCAATTAGACATATTTTTATCATTTGAATAAAAGTTAGCTTGTTTAAAAAAGAATTCAAAGTAAAGTGTTTGGTGATTGCATTTTAGTTTACATTTCAATGTCTTTCAAGAAAATTATTTCAAGGCTTCTAAAGATCATTCAAGCAATATTAAGTTACTTAATTGCTTTAAATATTTGATTAAAGATCTTGTTATAATTTCATTCAACATTAAAGTGAGCTCTCTTTTCATTAATATTCAATTGCCTTAATATTAGTATAGATTGGGTTGTGAGTGAAAAAAATATTTTAAAATTGAGAGTTTGACTTGTATCTTTCTCTTTGCTTTGTATTAATTTCTTGATGGGTTGTACTTGCCCATTAGAAAAGTACGTGTTGAAATGTGCTTGCCTATTAAGAAAAGTACATGTTGGGTTGTACTTTCCTATGAAGGAGAGTATGGGAGATTTGTTATAATCTCAACTTTGGTTTAGTGAATTTCTAGCCTAGGTGGCTAGGCATGGATGTAGGCCGATTTTTAGGGTTTGACCGAACTGTGTAAAAATCTATGTTCTCTTTGTTTACTTTTCTGTTATAGCTTTTTCTGATGCTTCATTTCACTAAAGCATTATTATTAAATATTTAAATCTTCTACAAAAGATAAAATTAATATCTCTGCTGACTTTAAATTATTGCTTAACTATTAATCTAGATAAGTAATCAGCTATATGATTTTTAGATCCTATTTTATCTTTAATTTCTAGATGAACTCTTGCAACAATAATACATATCTAATTAATCTATGCCCAGCATCTTTTTTTCAAATAAATATTTAACTACTACATGGTTAATATATACTATAACTGATGATCTCACTTTTGGAGTGAAGACTCATCCTTCCCATCTTAGACTTAGGAATATTCTAAGCACTAGTCTTGTCCATTCATCCAAAACCAACACCAAGCCAACACAACCAACCCCAATTGAATTTTATTTCCTATCCAAGCTCCAAGTCAAATTAGCTTAACCCTTAACCTAAGTCAATTCCACCATCATCCTATAGATCCAACCCAAAGTCTATTGAAATGAGCTAAATCTAGTTGATCTTCACAAAAGCACTCCAACCATTCAAACCTCTATTTCAAACCCTTCTAAGACTCACAATCAAACTAATTGAACTAAACTAATCCAATCAACCCAAGATAGCCCATTTGACCTAAAAGGTCCAAATGAACCAAAATCCAATTAAATCCAAATCAATTGCAATCAAAGCTATCAATCAATCCTAAACCCATCATTAAATTCAATTCAACCCAATCCAACCTAATCCAACACAATCAACCAATTTGGTCCACTTGACCCAAAGTAACCTCAAGGACCAATTTGATCCAAACTTCAATCCAACTCAAATTGGATTGAATCAACCCATCCAACCTTCTTTATGATGATTGTTGAACATCTTTAATTGTCTAATTGCAATCAATTTGGTCAAACCAAATCAATTTCATCACTTGATTTAAGTTGACCCAATTAGCCCATATGGACCAAAATGAAACAAATCTCATTCCAACCTCAATTGATTGAAACCAATGACTCCCACCAATCATAAATCAACCATTGAACATGACTTAACCACCAATTGAATCGAACCAAGTTAATTTGGACTCTGAACCGAAGCTGACCCAATTTGACAGTTAAACCAAACATAAATAAAATTGATTGAAACAAACGCCTACAATCAATCATAATTTGATTATTGAACATAATCCAACCTTCAATTGATACGCAATTTGATCAAACCAACCCAACATTTAGCCTAATTTGATGGTCAAATTGAGCTAAATCATTCTTAAATCCAAATTAATTTAAATCAACACCTACAATCATTCTCAAATGATCCATTAAACCTAAACTAACCTTACACCCAAGCTAACTTGGCCAATTTGACCAAATTGGTCAAGTTAGCCCATTTGACTCATATGAACCCAAGTGAACCAAAATAAAATCCACTTCAAATTAAACCAAATCAATGACACCAATACACTCCAAATAATTAAATGAACTTACCCAAACCATCAATTTGACCAAATTTGTCCTATTGGCCAACCTAACCCAATTGAACCCAATTTGATCCATATGGGTCAATTTGAGCCAAACCCATCCAAACCAAGCCCAAACCCAACCAAAATAGGCATGAGTCATCCTTATGTCACCATGGGTTAGCCCAAATGAGCTCAATTCATGGTGAACCTAGTTTGGGTCAAAAGCCATTAGACCAACTCATCCAAATGGGGAAAAATCCCTATTTGGAAGGGATCACCCACTGCCAAGCCATGGTAGCCACCTTTGACCATTCTTGGACACTAGGAACACTGACCCAACCTAACTCAAGAGAGGGTGAACTCACCCATGGCTCCCTATTAGATCACTTGGAGGAGGTACACACCTTGCAATCCCATGCCATAGCCTTAGCCTCTCAAGAGCCTCAACCTCAGACCCTCACTGCCATCTTTGGCCACCTGCCCCAGCCGGACGACTACCAAAAGTTGAAATCATCCTGGATGTTAGATCACTTAGGGAGGAGGGTATACTCCTCCCCATCCAATTCAAACCACATAGAGAGTTTTCCTATGTTATTACAAACATTCCCAGAGGTTCTCCCAATCCCCTTATTTTGCTTATTACTAGCGAGACCAACCTACATTCAAAACTGAGAGCCCCATCCATCCAACCTCACCTAAACTCCACCAAACTCAAATTAACTCTTCCCACGCCTTCCCAAAGCTTGATGAGTAAAAAAAACTTGATTCCAAATTGATTCAATCAACGGAAGGCACTTCTAGACCAACTCTAGCAAGCTTCATGATAGCATTTGGTCCACAGAGACATCAGAGGGGAAGCAGCTTGAGTTCTTTTCAATAGAGTTTTGTCTCTTCAAGATGAAGCTATCTTAGTCATCAGACTATCACTCTCTAGCTCTAGCAAGGTAAGACTTTAGGAAATCATAGAAAATCCATTAGGAGTTGGACTTTTATGAAGCAAAGTGTGATTGCATGCATTTTTCATCATAGGATCTCCTTAGATTACTCCCTACACATTTTGGAGTCGATCTTGACATACCACAAGCTCCAGTGAGCTCAGATCAAGCAATGGAAGGAGAACGGTGTTTGCCTTCTGACGCTCAGGGGATAATGGATCATCGGCCATCCATTCTGCATGATTAGAATGAGCAGCCATGATTTAATATGCTAGAAATTTTGATTTAATCGAATAGAAATCATGGTATTAATCTCCACCGTCCGATCCAAGATCTAACAGTGAGGATGAAACTATGTCCACCACCGATGACTCAGTAGCCATGGGGGACATTTTAAATAGCCTATCCTATAATGCCACATGGAAAGTGTTGCCACGTCAGCTCTCACATGGCACCGTTAGGTTAAAGGATTAATTAGGTGTTAAAAATGTAATTAATTACTATAACTTCATAAATTCAAGGAGAATTTAATAAAGATAAAATCCATAAGGTTTGATTAATGAATGGTACTTAATTAGGATTTGAAGTTTAGGCTAATTACCCTAATTAAGCCTTAATTGCTTGGCCAATTGATCTCAAATTGGATAGGTTGATACTATGGGATTCCCTCTGCCTCCCATAATTTTCTTGGGATTTATTAACTATGTAAAGTAAAAAATTTGAAATCCTAATCCTAATTATCCTCTTTAATTAATCTGATAATTATTAAAAATGTTAAATAGCTAAAAATTAAGTAGTTAAAGATGATTAATCACTCTTAATAGTGGAATGATGAGAAAGAAATTATTGGGACTTTTTTCCTAATTATTTTCCTAAATTCATATCATTAGGAGGGTAATTAATGCATGTGTTAATTAAGGATTAATTAAGCAAATTACTGGTGAAATTAAATCAAATTAGAATGGAAATTAGATCAGATAATTCAAATTGAATTCATGGGTTTCTCTTTATGTGTTCAATAACATAAAGAATCTTAAGGAATTTGTGGTTTACCCATAGGTGTGGAAAAACCATATAAGTTCTTAATTAGATTCTTATTTCATCTAATTAACACTTAGTCATGAGCTTCATTGTATTCAGACTTGTTAGGAGTATTGCAAATTTTAATTTCACATTGTCATATCATTGGAGGCTCATGATTAAGTATTTTATCAAATTAAAGAGACTTAGGAAAGAGAAACTAAATCATATGCTTAATGATGTGAGCATAATTAATCCATAAGATGTGCTTAATTATCTTTCCTTAAATACATTAAGTTACTAATGTGGGATGGGGAAAAACAACAAATATCATGTCTCCTCTTTAGGATTTAATAATTGAAATATGAAAATAAAATTCCATAAGAAGCTTTGGTTAATCTTAAATGATTTTATTCAACTTGATTGTCCTTAGGAAGTAATGTGATTGAATGTATTAAGTCCAAATGTTTAATTATTCCTTTTCAATCATTATAAATTTGTATGCCATTTGATATCATGTATTCTTATTTTTAAATAAAACAACCAAATGAATATAATTATATATGTATAAGTTGCACGTGCTGAATTAATCTTATTATATGGCATGGTTATTATTACTAATAAATATCAAACTATTTTCAAAATTATAAATTAATAATGAAAATTTAAATTGATGTTGGCTATGAATATTACATATGATTTACATTTGCTTATAGCTTAAACATGTTAAAGTACTGTTTATTTTCATGATTCATGTTCATGTTTACATGTGTTTGAATATTAGTAAGTATATAGTCTACACATCCCGAGAATAGGAGGCTTTATGTAGCCCCAAGGAGGTCTTAGATTACTATGCTTCCCTGGTCTAACAATGTCATGTACTTACTTGATTTCATTCATATGTATCCATGCATTAGAATTTGGATAGAGCTTTACTTTACATAATAAATAAATTTATTAACTTACAATCTCTTGCATAGTTTTCATTCTTATATTTATGTATATGTTTATGTGTGTTGGAGTTAACAAGTATATAATCTGGATATCCTAAAAATATGAGGCTTTAAATAGCCCCAAGCAGGTCTCAAATTATCTCACTTCCCTAGTTTAATAATGACACGTACTTGTTTAATCTTATATATATATATATATATATATATATATATATATATGCTTAAGTGTCAAAAAATACATTGCATGTATAGGTATTTAAGTTCAAAGTCATATGCATGCTATTGATGATGAAAAGGAATGATGTAGCATGATCCATGTGATAGCAATTCATTCTTATTAATTTTAATCTACATTTCATGTTTGAATAAGATTCTTTAGGATTAACCCAAAACTAAGATTAATAAAAATGTTTAATAACTCATTCGCTAAAAGAAACCAAAATCATAATAACATGCCTTTATAAAAATACATAGGGTAGGGATGAAAAGGGTCAAACCTCTTTCCTCTCTTTACAACCATTAGGTGCTAAGTATCAATTGAAATAAAAGAAAATACAAATTTAAATTCATCAACTCTTTAATAACTTAAAGTGAAACCTCCCCAAATATTTAACTTGAATAATTTTAAATTTTGGGCAATCATAATTCTAAAGCCTAGTTTAGACATACCACACCAAATCTTAGCACACACACTAGAATACTAAGTCACCACTTCTAGCTCTAAGTTAGTATGGTGTATGTTGTCATGTTGTGTTTTATTTTATGATGTAATATTTTAGACTGGATGTTAGGATTATTTTGCATAGACTAGATGTTATGTCGTTATTAGCCTAATGTTATTTTCTACAGGGGATTATGCTAAAGGGGTCATTGTAATAATAAATATAAATGCTTCTACTTGCATGTTGCTTATGCCCCTTTGCATAATACACATTAAGATAGGTGGACTTGGTTACCCATGTGCAGGGTGCTAAGTTTAAATTTATAGAACATAACTACTTAGGTTGTATGTATATTTAGCGAACATCTATTTTGCAGGTGTAGTTAGATTTGACATTTCACAAATATGTAATTTTGCAATATGAATTAGGATTAGTGCTATGGGGTTTAGGATAAGCAGTGGCTAGAAAACAAAGTCCTAGGAGCCTCTATAAAGCCTAGAACAAATCAAATCAAAATGAAGGCAAGAAAGATGAAGAATGAAGACCCCCATAACATCTAATTTAATTATAAATATAATATTATTTTGAAATCCATGTTGTATAAGGGTAGAGCTCGGCTACCTAATTTCTCTCTTTTTCAGGGTATACGGTAGTACCCGGCCACACCGACCTCTTATACTTTTATGAAATCTAAGAATATTTATGTTTATCTTGTGTAATAGAAATTGCATGTTTTTTGTAGGTTTTTTAAGCTTGATGATTGAATGTGTTGCTTGGATGCAATAAGTTTTTTAGGATAAAATTAATTTTTGTATCCCTACTGATAACTCATAACTAAATTTTAAAATAACTCATAACCTCACTTTAAAGCTTAGGTCATAATCAAGATAATTAAAAGTTTAGTAACACCTGAGATGGATGATGTATGTTCTAATATTATGCATATCATCTTGCTTCACTCTTAAATAGGGAGGGTCTCCATTCTTACACGATAGGGGAATGCTTGACCTTTGAGGGCATCCCTTGTAGTGGATAACACCTCCTCCCATTGATTTAGCCAACAACCCTATTTCATCATGCATTTAGGCATAATTGTCTTAAGCATTTGTCCAAAAGATTGTGTCAAAAATGATATAAAAAATAATAAATTTTTTCTTTTAGCCTAAATCATGTCTTCATGCTAGCCATGATCTAGTCTCTTAAGAGTGAGTTTAGGACTCTAGCTTCCCTTCTTAATTAATTAATAGCCCAACTATCTTGCACATATATAAGACTGACCTATATGGTTTTAAAGCATAAGAGGTGTTAGTTGGAAGCTACTCCAGGCTATTGTAAGTCCAGAAGAATTGGGATGGGTTCATCCTCTCTTATTGAGGTAAACCATTATGTCCTATTTTGAGGTTAGATTTAGGTTAACCTTTTCACATATGCTAAAGCATCCTAGATTTAGGATCTAAGGCTACTTATTACATTCAAACGATGAGTATAAGTCATCATTTCTTAGGAATTTCCATAATCTTGTGTTGATGGATTATAAGCCTTAGCATTCTAATAAAATTTTAACTCAAACTAAAATAAGAATCTCCATTTTGAACATATAAAGCCTCACCATAAGGTAGATTGGAGCACTTAATAGGCTTCCTAGTATCATGAGTGCTCCCTATTTATCCTCCATTGGAATATGAAAATAAGCCTTCCAAATTGAACTTTCCCACTTGATTTTCAAAAATACCCAATTCTTTGATAGTGTAACTTTGAAGTCTTTGGAGATATTTGTTGACTACTTTAATTGAAAGTTTTCTTAGGAAATTCTTATTTCATAGGATGTAATTACCTATGGAAGCTTGCTTCCATAGGGTACTAAAGAACCCAACATAAAATAAACATTGCATGACATCTCCATGTAAAGTAGGGGAAAGATCTTTGGTATATTCAAAGACACATCTACTTTAGGAGTCCTTATTATATGATTAGGTCTATTATAGGGTGATGTCTACATCTTTTAAGATTGTACTGTGATTTTTATTTTTGGATGTATGGGGGATACCACGCAGAGTGTAGGGGGTACTTACTAAGGTGGTCGGGTGCGACATTAAGGTATGACATACTACCACAAAAGATAGAGAAATCACCCTTACAATGGATCTATTCACCTAATAAGGATTCCTAAGGCGTGATGAGTCTTTGAATATACTAGAGATTTTTCCACTGCTTTACATGGATAAATAAAGCAGAGTTTATATTAAACTAGGTTCTTAAGTTCTCTATGGAGACAAGCCACCATAGTTAATTACATCTTAGAATTAAAATTTTTTTAGAATACTCTTGATTAAAGTAGATAATTATCAACTCAAGATTTCAAGGTTAGACTATCAAAGGATTGGTTATGTTTGGAAAATCAATTAAGAAAGTTCAAGGAGAAGACTTATTTTGGAATTTAAAGGAAAGAAGTAAGGAATACTAATGATACTAGGTAGCCTAGTGAGCATTCCAATCTATCCTATAATTGGGTTTTATATATTTGAAAGTGCTGAGATTTATTTATTTGAGTTGAATTTTATTAGATTGCTAGGGCTTATCATCCACCAACACAAGGTTATGGAAATGATTAAGAGTTGAGGATTTATGCTTGTAGATTAAAGGAAATAGCTACCTTAGATCCTGAATCTAGGGAGCTTTAGTATGAGCTAAAACATGAATTAAATCTAAGCGACAGGTGGACATAAGGGTTTATCTCCACAAGAGAGGGTAAATTCGTCTGACTTCTAGACTTATATATATTTTGAGTGGCTGCCAACTAACTCTTATTATTTTAAAATCATGTAGTCTGGTCTTATAAATTGTAAGATACCCAAGGTAGTTATTTAATTGGAAAGAAACTAAGTCCTAAACCCACTGCCTAAGAGCCTAGAGCATGAGTGGTATGAGCATAAGACTTAATCTATAAATGCAAAAATCTTTTCAAATTTTTATTTCATTTTGGACAAATCATCTTAGGTATAGGCTTTAGGATCTTTATATGCCTAAATACATGATGATGTAAATCATTGGCCAAATCAAAAGAGAGAGGGTGAAGCTCCATTAGTAGGGGTTGCTCTCACAGGTCAAGCGGTCCCTATGTGTGTAAGGATGGAGGCCCTCATTTTGTAAGAGTGATTCAAGATGATGTGTATGATGTGAGACATACAACCATACAACTAAAGGGTTATTAATCTTTTAATTATATTGATTTATGTCCTAGGATTTATGATGAGGTTATGAGTTACTTAAATTTTAGTTATGAGTGATTAATTGGGTAGAAAATTTATTTTATCCTAAGAGCCTAACGCATCAAGGCCACATATTAAGGCATCAAGCATGAAGAAACAATAAAGAGCATGTCATCCTAATGCACATTTTAAATATAACATCAATCAATTTTATAACTATCAAAAAGAATAAGAGGTCGGTGCGATCGGGTATCGCCGTACAACCTTAAAAGAGAAAAGTTGGGTAGACGAGCTCTACCCTTATACAACCTAGAATATGAAAGAATAATTACAATTAGAATGAATACATACTATGGGGGGCCTTCATTCTTCACTCGTCCATTTTCCACCTTTGATTTGGTTGTGCTCCAAAGGCATCACAGGGCCTCCCAAGATAAATCCTTCTAGCCATTGCTCATCCTAATCCCCATAACACTGATCCTAATTCCTATTACAAAATTACATTCATAAAGGAAAAAAGTAAATCTAACTACACCTACGAAACAGAGGTTAGCTAAACACACATATAATCCTAAGAAGTAATACATATAATTTGGACATAGTACTCTACACATGGGTAGCCAAGCTCGGCTATCCTAACTTGAATTATTCTTAGGGGTTTATGCAACCTGCAATGAGAGCATTTTTATTTATTTTTAAGTAATCCCTTAAGCACAATCTCTTGCAGAAAACATGATTAGGCTAAGAATGACCTAACATCCATTCTACGAAGCATACACCCTAACATCTAATCCTAAATATTAATCACAAAACAAAATATACATCACATCATACACCACCCTAACATAGAGTGTTGACCTCACTTTTGGAGTGAGTTCTCATCCTCTTGTTAAACCTAGGATTCTTGTAGACACTATGACTTTTTTAGCCATAAGACACTTCTAGCACTTAAGTGAACACTTAACCTAAGCCTAGAGACTTAGAAGGATTAACCATAGGATTAGGCTAAGCCTTAGGGAGATCCACCCACCTTATAGCCTAATCCCGATCCATGTTCACCTTATTAAGCCATAACCAAACCTCAAATAAAATTAAAATAACAAATCTAAATCTAAATCCAAATTTTAAGCCAAATGATTAAAGCTTATGATCAAATCCAAACTTAAAATCAACCTAAGCCCTATGATTTTATCTTATGGACTTAGCCTTAGCCAAATCCAAATCAATCCAAACTCAATTAATTTTCTCAAATATTAATTCAACCCTTCAATCAATCCATCAAACTTACAATAAATCTCCTTCCAAGCCTAAATCAAGATCCAAGTTAAATCAAATCCAAACCAAAACCCTTTGAGCTAACTTCATAAACTTAGCCAAAATCTCATCCAAATCAAGCCAAAGTCAATTGATTTTCTCATAAATCAATCATTCCTTCAATCAACTCTCCAAATATAAATGGAATCTATAATCATCAAGCCAAATCAAAATTGATCTAAGTCAAACATAACTTAACCCTTTTGACTTCAAATATCCAAATGAACCAAAACTCATTTAAACCCAAATTGATTGTAGTTGAATTTATATATCAATCCCAAGCTCATATATAAACTCAAATACACTCAAAATAAACCAAAATCAATTCAACTAAACCCAATTGGTCCATTTGAACCAAAGTGGCCAATTTGACCTATCTAAACCAAAATCTAATCTAATCTGAATCAAATTGAACTAAGCCAACCTAAACCTCATTCCATGATTGTTGATCACTATAGGTTGATCAATTATCACAAATTGGGTCAAACCAAGTTCACTTGGTCATTTGACCATGTCAATCCTTTTAACCCTTATGAACCCAAACTAGCCAAATTGCAACCTAAGCCAAACCTCTTGAAATTAATGATCCATACTAACCTAAAATCAACATTTGAACATGACTTAACCTTCAATTGAGCCAAACCAAACCAATTGACCCTCTTGACCCAAGTTGACCCAAATTGACCTAAAAGGATAAATTAGGTCAAATCAAAATCTAAACCAAATTGATTGCAACCAATGGCTCAAGTTCATTCCAAATTGAAGTTGAACTTGACCAAAGTCTCAATTAAGTCAAACCAAACGCAATTGTCCCTCTTGACCCAAGTTGACCCAAATTGACATAAAAAGACAAATTGGGTCAAATCAAAATATAAGCTAAATTGATTGTAACTAATAGCTCAAGTTCATTCTAAATTGATTGTTGAACTTGACCAAAGCCTCAATTGAGCCCAATTAACCCACTAGACCCAAATGACCTATTGAACCCAACTATACCTAAAGGGTCAAACCAACCTAAAACCCAATAAAATCCTAATTAAACTCAACCAAAGCCCACACAATATTTCAAATGATCAACCAAACCCAGACCAAGCCATGACCCAAGCCAATTTTGCCAATTGGGTCAAATTAGTCAACTTGACCCAAATGAACTCAAATGAGCCAAAATCAAATCTAAGCCCAACCAAATCAAACTAATGATACCACTATACTCCAATTGATCATATGAACTTGACCCAACTCTTAGTTTGACCCAATTTGACCAATTGGTTAACCTAACCTGATTTGACCAATTTGACCTAAATGAGTTAAATTGAGCCAAATTGAACAAAATCAATTCCAAATGACTTGAAATTTGGCCCAAACTACTTTTGAATCATTCTAAATCTGCGCAAATCAAATATAATGCTAAATGACTATTCTGCCCTTGGGTCAAGGGTATCACATGAGATAAATCACCCATGTAAGTGGTCATTTCCCTTCCTTGGCCACTTGGCATTCTCCTATTGCTCCACATGGGCACCTGGGACACTGCCAACCTGACCAAGGGTGGTTGGGTCGGCCATGACCCAAGGGGAGGTGAAATCACCTCACTCCCCCATTGGTGCACTTGACACACCAAGGACACCCACTAATCCCCCTTGGCAGCCACCTCCCAAGCCTTGGCCAATCAAACTGAGCCACTTAGATGATTTTATGCCATTCCCAACCACCACCACCAGTCGCACATCCACAAACTTCCAAACTCAACCAAACCATCTGATCTTGGGAATGAGGGGGTATCCCCCCACCATATTTCAATCCAAAATGAGCGGGTGAGCTTAGGGAATCCTCAATGAGAGCTAGAGCATCATCAAGAGAATTTCCCAAAGCTTTTCCAAAACCCCCAAGCCTCCATATTCTCGATTTCCTTCAAGAAAAAATAGGGCATCGCCCCCTTGACTCCCATTTGCTCAAATTGTAACCAAAGTGCCACACAATCTCTAGAGCCAATCGAGCAAGAATGAATCATCTTCCAAGCTTCCCAAGCACCGAAGGTGGGACACCGATCAAGGTCGAGCTCCAAATCATTAGTTCATGGCCTTCCGAGTGAACAAAGAGGACTTCATCCAATTATTTCTCAGTAGAGCTTTGTCTCTACAAGATGAAGCTTCCTCAATCGAATTTGCCACTAGTCTTGAGCTCCGATGAGGTATGATATTAAAACCAAGATTTGGGTAAAAATGAGTTGAAGCTTTTTGAAGGAAATGTTCAGCTCGTGTGATCTCGATTGTTGGATCCCCTCTGATCAATGTCGTGAAGGTGTGGGAATCATTTAGAGTCGATTTGAGCTCGAGTAAGCTTGGATCACGCTAGCAATAGTGGACGAACTCTATTTTATCTCACTCCCATGATGAGAGATTAAGCACCATCCATTCCACGTGATCATAATAGACAGTCATGATTAGATCTGATAATCAATCCTATTTAATCCAATTAAGACGTGGGATTAATCGTGGTCGTCCGATCTTAGATCAGATGGCCCACGAGAAAGCGTGTCCCCTATCGCTATGTAGTCACTGAGTTGGATAAGTTTCAAGTAGCCAATCCCATGGCACCATGTCCAATCTGCGCCATGTGATTCCTGTGGAATTAGGCTTTAATTAGGCTTAATTAATCCTTTTTAAAGGCTGAAACTTCCAAAAATTATAACAAATCATAGAAAATTAGAAAAATTCAAATAAATATTTATTTTAAAGGTATTCTAGAGAAGAATTAATTAAAAATAATTTTAATTAATTTTAAATAGTAATTAAGGCTTAATTAGGGTTTAATTATAAAATTACTTTGCTTAATTACTCCAAAATTACTGAAATAATTAATCCCAAATTTTGTGAGTTAGTTTAATGGGATGACCTCTACCTCCCATGATTTTCTTGGGATTTATTGCTCACTTAATTAGGAAAATTAACTAATTAAACCTTAATTACTCTCTTAATCTAATTAATGATTAATTAATCCCATGAACAGTAACAAATTGATTAATTAAGATCATTAATCACTATCCAACAATGAATGGACTAATGGAATGGGGTTAGGACCTCTTTCCTAGCCCTTTTCCCTAAGTTCACTTCATTCTTCAAAAGGAATTTAATTAACGCTTAAACTAATCAGTTAAATTATTTATTATTTAAATTGAAATCATAATCACATCAGACCTTAACTAACCAATTCATGGGTGTTTAAAAACCTAAAGGAGTTTAATGAAACTATTGTTAGTCCACATTTGTGGGAAAATCATAAGAGTAATTAATTAAGCCATTTAATCTAATTAACTATTAATCATGAGCCAACTACTTTAAACCACTTTTATTTCCTAAGATCATTACAAGTTTACTTTCCATGCATATCATGTTGGCTCATGATTATTTAGTTAATTACTTTATGGTGACATAGGAAAGGGCTAATTAATGTACTTAATGCATACTACAACTCAATTAACTTATAAAATTAGCCTAATTACATCTCATTAAACCAGATTAATTAACAAATATGAGAATGGGTTATGATCAACAAACCTCTTCTCACATCCTTAAATCAAATCAAAACATGAAATCAAAAAATGGTATTAAAAAGCTTCTGTTTTCTTTAAATGGTTTTATTTGGTATGATTATCCTTAGGGATTAATTTGATTGAGTGAAATATCTTTATCCTTTGGTTTACTTTAATCTAATTAACTATTAAACATCTCTTTTCTTTTCTAATTTCCCTACGAAGTTGTTCAATTTCTAAGTTCAATGGTACTATTTTATAGTTTTTTCTCTAAGCATAAAACATTTAGAAATCACAACTTTGATTCAAAATTGAAACAATAATATACTAAATAAGTATAAAGATATTTCACACTTAGTACATAACACAAATATACATAATAGAGATGTTGAATTAAAACATATTCAGCAAGACTAATATTAATATAAAACAAATTACTTTTTTACTTTCAATCCTCAATAACGGTGTCAAAAACTTGATTAGTATTTCTTACCTTATACACAAGTGGACATGTCAGATCAAATAATATATAATGAATAGAGTATCATTCTTATAAAGATTAGAGCAAAATTTGATATTAATTTATACTAAATTAAGTACCAATCTTTTAAAACTTGATTTTTTTATCCAATAAAATATAAATTGCTTGATTTAAATGACTATCTATGCTAATTTTAATATTTTATATTTTTATAAAAAATATAGGCATTTTTCTTTATTTTAAAAATAATACTCTGAATTGATGGAATTTTTGGATTATGTATTTTATTTAACTAAATAGTAGAATTAATTTTAAACTTGTAGTGTCAACTAGGATAAAAAATGATATACCCTCTATGCCTAGACAAGTATAACCAAACCAATACCTTTACCTAGTTTTCTCCTAGTGCCAAGTAAATTTTGATTGGTTGCATTACCCGTATTTTCCTTTAAATGATTGTGAATCCTAAAAATAATCATATGTTTAGTGGCTATTTAGCACTTCTAAACCATCTAGCACATTAATAATTATTTAGTTCATTTATTTGCTTTTTTCCTAATTATTTTTTAGGACTCTATCAAGATCTCTAGATCACACTTGATTTTAACTTTGCAATTAGCCAACTCACAAGTAAATGAAGCATGGAGAAAAGCAAAACACCATATTCATTAAAATCACAAATACTTTCTTATATTAATTTATAAATAAGTTTTAATACAACACAAATATATATTCAAAGCACTTTATAGATTAGTGCTCCTTGACAGAAAGAAAGAAGGAAATATTATTAAGCATTATAAAATAATATGTAGGATAACCAAAAAGAAAGGAGAGAGCACACTGAGTACATCTTCTAAGTCCACTCTTCACGATCCTTTATTACTCATTCATGGAAATATCAAGCATCCCTTGCTATAAAAATTTTTTTTTGATTGTTGATCTCTTTGTCCACCTCTTTAGAAAACACTCTTTCACACTACCCTCACAACACTCTCATAGCACTTAGAGTGTCACTCTCCAAGTGCTTCACTAAATAACAAAAGCACTTACCCTCTTACCAAGAAAAAAAAGTCCATTTCTGTTGAAAATGTCATCTATATATAGCCTAAAAATAGCCCTAGTCGATTTTCCAAATGCTCTTGCCATAATTTCTTCAAAAACTACTCAAAATTATCGATGAAACATCATAAATCTATCCTATCGAGCCATAGCACTACGGTGCTACTAATGTAGCATTGTTGTAGTTGAAGTGGCACAATGGTACTATATTTATTATCTCAACCACTTTCAATGCCACAATGTTGATTTTATAATGCCTAAGTGCTGGGCTAATTTTCTTCTTTTTTTATTTTTTAGAATTTTTCTGTTGCAACACAAAATATACTTAAAATAAATATATTTTAATATATAAAAATATGATAAAGGAATTATAGTTACATGAAACTTTTATAACTTTAACACTTATCATCGACTCTTCTAACCTTATAATCGTCTAGAAGGGCTACCAGCTAACACCGCCTATGAGTTAAAATCTTGTAGCCAATTCAGCTAGGCTATTGTTTATTGAGAATGTTGGCTTTATGAGCCTCATGTTCAAACCTATTAATTTTTATGATAATAAACATACGCTTGGATGTTCTAATGTATGTTTTATGTTTTCAAATTTCTTGATTGCTAATTACATATCCAACACATCTCACAATATGATTGATGAAATTATAAGTATGAAAGAATCAAAGATAGATCAAAATTGATATCATGAAGCTCAAGATACAATATTCTAGGTTATATGTATTTATAAATACCTTAGAAGTTCAGATGAGTTCATTAGCATGAATTAATTTGCTTACAACATAACATATTATTTTTTATTTATTTTAAATAATGATAATGAGATTAATTAATATAAATCTTTATCTAATTATCATTTAATTATATGATTCATACATAGCATTTAAATTATCAAAATAATAAATGATAATTAATTATAACTATTGAGTGTAACTAGTTTATATACTTAATATAATTAAATATTTTAATTTAATTTAAAAGTTATATGATAACTAACATATGTATGATTATATCTCAATTATATCATAATTTTTAGATATCATATTTCAAAATTAACAAAAATACATGAAATTAAATATTTTAGCCAATGTCATTTTATAATCAAGGAATTTAGATCTGATTTCATCTCCAACAGATTCCTTGGAATATTTCCTTTAATATGATAGGTTACATGAACCACTTTTGAGTAAAATTGAATTTATTATGATTTTTACATGCTTTGAATATAATAAGAGCCATATTTAATTATTTTTGACTTGCTCATGTGACTAGCTAATTTTTGGCTATTTGAATTTAATATTTTTTAATATAAATCATATTGTTGTTGAATATTATATTATTATATGATAAAATGAAGTTATAATAATATATTTCTTTGAATAATTCAAAATGACCGTCTTGCTTATAAATAGCTCTCATTCACTTTATGAAAGGGTTGCTCATTCAAATTCAAAATCTCTCCAACAAATGTAAGAGAAAACTTCCTAGGTTTTCCTTCCAAGTGTTCTCCAAATATTGTAAGATCAAATCCTTATTTTGGAAGCTTCAACATCTTCAACTAAGAAGGCTTTCTAAATTACTTGAGCTTGTTTTTCTTGATCATAATCTCTTTTAGATTTTCATTCTATTTTCACAATCTATTTGTTCTTTCAAATTTTTACATTTTGGTGGATTAGTCTTAAGACATCAAAGTTTAAGTGTTTCACATCAAAAGCTTTTTCAATTATTTTTTTGTAAAAAATTATTGCGATAGTTTGTATGGTTTATTTCATCTTACTGAAATTTTAATCTTCCTACAAACATCTTTTGGTTTATTGAAATATTTCTTTATTAGTCTTATTTGAAAGATCATTTATTCTTAGATCTATTTTAAAAGTATATTTTAAGCATTTTAAATTAATTTATTATGTTTAAAGTATTTTTTATATTTTCTAGATCTCTCTTTTTAATTAAAAGCTTACGAGTTTACTTAGATCTATCATATACTAATTTTATTTAAGTATTTCATGATTATTTGCATTAATTGAATGCATCATTTTTGTTAAAATAAAATAAATTAATTTTCAAATTTTAGAGTATATGCTAGATCTATTATATATCAAGTTTCTTAATCAAAATATAATTTATAAAAAATTAAATTATTTTATTTGTCACTTATCTTTTTATCCAACTAATATCCTTTATTTAAATAATTTTATCTAGCTGAAATTTAGTAAATATTGCAATTTTTATTGTTTAGTAATTAAGAAAATGAAAGTTTAGTAGAGAGTTAATCTATCTTACACTATTATATGCATACTAGTTATAGTTTCTCTTAAACTTAAAATTATTTCTTGCTGAAATTTATTTTATTGTGCAATAGACTATTGTGAATTTATTTTGAAATCATTATTATATTATTCTAGAAATTGTAATAACATAAATATCTTAGTAAGATCAGCTTAAGATATTTATTTTATTATTTCTTAACCAAACTAAATGAGCATTCTATCTTGTCAAAATTGTAAGTTGTAAAGTGATCATTTATAAGTTATAAGATTAGTTTTTGAATTTTGAATTGGATAGCTTGGTATATTTGTGAGAGATATATTTTATCAAAATTTATTATTTTGTTTTTTTTGTATTGAAAAATTTATATTCGTATTGTACTCGCCCCTTTGTAGGAGAGTACATATTATTGTAGGGGTTGTACTCACCCCGTTGTAAAAAAGTACGGCTTGTAAGCTATCTTTCCTTTAGTGGATTCCTAACCAGGGGTGGCCAGGTGTGGACGTAGGCTGGTTTTAGGGTTAGGTCAAACCATGTAAAAATTGTGCGCCTATTATCTCTCTTTACTTTATTGTACTTTATTTTTTTGTTGTATTAAAAATTTTATCTTATCATTATAAAACTCAGAAATTAATTTTCTACTAAAAGTCAAAATTTGATATTTCTAAGCACCTTTCTCTCTAGAATAACAATGCATTCCGAGGCGTGAAGTGGGAGAGAAGGAATGTTATTGAATAGGATGATCTTTGCATTTTTTTATTTTGATCTTTTGAAATATGAAAAAACCAAATAAGAGGTGTTAAGCTTTATATCATTCTAGCGTCAAGCTATTTTTTGTAGAAACCCCCTATAGTATCGTCATCGTAGTAGAGTTTAACCACCAAGTTTGGGATGGATTAGTGTGGTTCCTCTACGCCCAGTACACTAGAATATCAAACCATGAATGAAGAAATGCATGAGACCCGATTCTTGACTGGAATAGATGCCAAAGACCTTAGCCCTCCCTCTCTATCGGATGGAAGGGAGGTCCATTTAGTAAACCAGGTTGGGATCAGCATATTTATTTTTGATTCCCTATAACTCTTTCCCAGCCAGGCTTGGGCAGAATAGTAGAGCAAGTACAAGTATTAACAGCATAGAAAAAAATGTATTCCTCGTCATTAATATGTTTGTTCACGGCAATTGTGGCCTATAGGGAGAATCGATGACTGCATCTTTAATGCACTATTGAGAATTCTGAATTGGTTATTTACAGGGGCCAGATCTATGCCATGATATTGAGGGTGATTCTTAAATATTGTAGAACAGGATGTGATACGATGAGATAGAATGCAATAGAAACAAATATAGGGAACTAGTACTTACTCCTATTATTCAAAGTGAGCCCTTTCATTCAATTCTTCATTCTTTCATGAAGAATGAATCAACTCCCCAAGTAGGATTTGAACCTATGACCAATCAGTTAATAGCCAACCGCTGTACCACCGAGCTACTGAAGAATAACGAAAGTTAATTTAGTAAATGGAAGTTTAGTAAATATTTTTATTCCAACTAATATCCATTATTTAAATAATTTTATCTAGCTGAAATTTAGCAATCTTGCAATTTTTATTATTTAATAATTAAGAAAATGGAAGTTTAGTCCAGAGTTAATGTTTCTTACACTATTATATACCTATTAGTTATAGTTTCTCTAAAACATAAAATTATTCCTTGCTAAAATCTATTTTATTGTGCAATAGAATATTGTGAATTTATTTTGAAATCATTTTTATATTATTCTACAAATTGTAATAACATAAAAATTTTAGTAAGATTACTTTAAGATATTTATTTTACTATTTCTTATCAAAATTAAATGAGCATTCTTTCTTGTCAAAATTGTAAGTTGTAAAGTGATCATTTATAAGTTGTGAGAGATATTTGAATTGGATAGCTTGGTATATTTGTGAGAGATATATTTTATTATTTTATATTTGTTTCATGCTGTAAAATTTATATTAGGATTGTACTCGCCCCTTTGTAGGATAGTACATATTGTTGTAGGGGTTGTACTCATCCCATTGTAGGAGAGTACGTTTTGTAAGCTATTTTGCATTTAGTGGATTCCTAGCCTGGGGTGGCTAGGTGTGGACATAGGCTGGTTTTGGGGTTAGGCCAAACCATGTAAAAATTGTGTGACTATTGTCTCTCTTTACTTTATTATACTTTATTTTTTGCTGCATTAAGAATTGTATCTTATCGTTATAAAATCAAAAATTAATTTTCTACTAAAAGTTAAAATTTAAGATTTATTTGGATGGGAAACTATGTCATGCAAGAAAATCTCAATCATTTCTTAATTCAAAATTTATTTGGATGCTTAAAAATATAATAGCTAGACATACAACACAGCATTTATTGCATACCTTTTCATTTGGATGTGGACCCAAATATGTTTGGGTTCCAAAAGTTGACCCCATATTTTATTTTGTAGGAATTCCTTCAAAGCGAAATCAAAGAAGGCATGTGGTACTTGGATAGTGTATCTTCAAGACATATGATAGGTGATAAATCTAAATTTCATACTTTAGAACCTTGTGAAGAAGGATTTATAGTTTATGGTGATAATGTTATAGGAAAGATAATTAGAGTTGGTTCTATTTCTAAGGATTAAATTACTTTAGATAGATTTTATTTTGTTGAAGGTTTAACACATAATCTTATTTCCATTAGTCAATTATGCAGTAAAAGATTTAATGTTGAATTTCACTTTCTATACTATTAGAGATAATAAAACTACTTTGCTTGTTGGTCATAGATACAAAAACATATACCTTATTGATTTTGAAAATGCAAGTAATACAAATTTAAATTTACTTTGTTTCAAAAGTTCACTTGATGATGTTTGGTTATGGCATAAAAGGTTGTCATATTAACATGCATTTGTTAAACAAAATTGCATAGCTTGATCTTATTGATGGTTTACCCAAAATAAAATTTTATTTTGATTTTGTTTATGTTGCATGTATTCATGAAAAACATTCTAAACATTCTTTTAAAAATAAAAATATTGTTTATATAACTAGACCATTAGAATTTTTGCATATGGATTTATTTGGTCATGTTTGCACTACTAGCTTAGGTAAAAAATTATATGGTTTTGTTATTGTTGATGATTATTCATGATTTACTTGGGTTATGTTTTTAATTCATAAAAATAATACTTTTGAACATTTTAGGATATTTGTTAAATATATTCTGTGTGATAGAAGTCTTCTTGTAAGTAAAATTCAATCTGAACATGGTGGTGAATTTGAAAATAAAATTTTGAAAATTTTTGTGATGCATTTGGTGTTAAACATAACTTTTTTTTTTTTGCTTTTAGAAACTCTCAGCAAAATGGTGTTATTGAAAGGAAAAATAGATTTTTAATTGAATTGAGTAGAGCTATGCTTGATGATTATAAATTGCCTAAGTATTTTTTGGCAGAAGCTATTAACACTACATGCTATGTTATGAATTGTGTTTACTTGAGACCACTTTTAAATAAACCCCTTGTGAGTTATTCTTTGGTAAAAAACATTAGATTAGTTATTTTTATATCTTTGGTTGTGAATGCTTCATTTTAAAAAATAATAAAGACTCTTTAAAAAATTTTGATAGTAAATCTGATGATGGTATCTTTTTAGGATATTCTTTGAATAGTATATCTTACAGAGTTTATAATAAAAGAAAAATTATTATTGAGGAATCAGTACATGTCATATTTGATGCAAATCCTATAGATCCTATTAAGGATGATGTTGAAGAAGAAGTATATGATTTTAAGAAAATGAGTTTGAAAGAAAATATAGATGATTATTTACCTAAAGATTAGAAATTCTTTAGGAATCATCCAAAAGACTTGATTATTGGAGACCCCTCTCAAAGAGTTAGAACTAGAAGACAATCTAACAAAATGATAAATCATTCTGTGTTCTTATGTGAGATTGAACCAAAATCAATAAATGAAGCCTTGGAGGATCACTATTTGATTGTAGCCATGGAACAAGACTTAAATCAATTTATTAGAAATGTTGTGTGGGAATTAGTTTCTAGAACTTAAGATCAAACTATTATAGGAACCAAATGGGTCATTAGTAATAAGTTAGTTGACTTGAGACACATTATTATAAATAAGGCAAGATTAGTTGCACAAGGATATACTCAAATTGAAGGGATAAATTTTATGGAATCCTTTGCCCCTATAGCTAGATTAGAAGCTATTAGATTACTCCTTGCTTATGCCTATTACAAAGACTATAAATTATTTTATATGGATGTAAAAAGTGCATTTTTAAATGGCTTTATAGATCAACATGTCTTTGAAAAACAACCTCCTCATTTTGAAAATGTGCAATTTTTGGATCATATTTTAAAATGAAGAAAGCATTTTCTAGATTAAAATAAGCTCCTGGAGCTTTGTATGATAGATTAAGTAGTTTTCTTATTGATCGTGGTTTTAGGAAGGTTAGAGTAAATACCACCCTATTTCTTAAGAATTTAGGTGATGACTTGATTATTGTTCATATTTATGTGGATGACATTTTATTTGGTAGTACAAACGAATCTTTGTGTTGAATTTTTTTCTTTGCTGTCCAAAGAATTTGAGATGAGCATAATGGGTGAAGTCAACTTTTCTTAGGTATTCAAGTAAAATAATAATAAAAAGGCACTTCATTAAAGAGGTTCAATACTCAAAGTGGGTACTAAACATGGTGATGGTGTAAAAGTTTAAAGGGAAATAGATGTTATAAGAGGATTTCACAAACCTAAATTCAGCATGCTTGAAGGATGGGTACCCACTTCCAGGATAGATGAACTAAATAAATTAATGGCAAGTTACTTATTGATGAGTTCCTTGGATGCTATTTTGGGTTTCCATTAAATGAAAATGTACCCGACTGATTCAGAGATAATGACATTCATCATGGTGGAAGCAATTTACTATTACAAAATAATGCCATTTGAATTAAAAAATGTCAAGGAATCCTGCCAAGAATGATAGATTGAGTTTTTAGTGGCAAAAAAAAAAAAGAAGAAAACATGGAGGTTTACATAGATGACTTGCTAGTCCATAGCAAGTCATTTGAGCTACTAATAGGCTAGAGCACCTAAGCAGGAGGGTGAATTGGGTGTTTTAAAAAATTTTAGTTAAAAATTAATTTTATACATTATAAAAAGTTACTTGCAAATATAAATTTATTTCTTTTGAAAGAGCAAAGTAGCAAACCAAACCAATGGTGGAAAAGTAAGTGAAAAAAGTAAAAGATGATAGGCAAAAAAGCTTTTTAAGTGGTTCAACCAAACACAAAAGTAGAACTATATTCACATCTAGTCACCTTGACTAGGAATTCACTAATCAATATAAGATTATAAAGAATCTCCCATAGTATCTGACATCGGGTGAGTATAATACCAATAATATACTTCTTACATTAGGCAAGTACAACTCTAATAAGTTTAAGAACCAAGTTAAAGAAAAATACAAGTGAATATCCTCAATTTAAAAATAAATTTTGTACTCAATCACTCTAGGAAATAACAAGAAAAATAAAGATGAGCTCAAATTATATTTGTTCTTTTATGATAAATCATGCAATGTTATGAACATAATGTAAAGTGCTTAAAATAAATTAATTTTTTAAAAATATTTGCACAAAGTGAAATGATAATTTGAAAAATAATTTACTACAAAGTGCCTAAAATAAATTAACTTTAAAGATAACTTGCACAAAATAGAAAATCAAAGATCTATAAAGTGAAAACATTACATCAACTAAAAAATTATTTGATCCTTAAAATTAATTTTGAAACAAAATGTAAGAATAAAATCAACCTTTAGTACACTTGCATAGAGTGAAATAAAAAGATCAAAATAAATACTAAACCCTAAATAATAATTCCAGAAACCTTAAGAGAATAATTTAATAATATAAAATACATTCAAATGATGATATAAAGCTATCAACTGCTTGAAGTAAAAGAGAAAGAACTTGGAAAATCTTTAATAATGTAAGTTACAAATCTTTTCAGTCCAATCAAACTATCAAATTTGAAGACCATAATAATTAAAGTAAATTAAACACCCTTACTCAAGTTCATTGAATGCATAAAAATATAAGAAATATACATGATGAAGACACCTCCAAAGATTGAAGGACACTTGAAGAAGATGAGGATGATCTCCCCCTTTGAATGTGGTTGACGAGATGAATAAGAGAGAACAGCTTTGACACTTGAATCCAAAAGGTCACTTCAAGAAATTGAACTGCAAGAGTTTGACCAAGGTAAGGTTTTCCAAAAGATAATTAAGTCATGGGAGCACCTCTATAAACGGAGACTGATTCTAGAGGTTGTCGTCCAAAATAAGAGAAAATGAGAGGGAAAATAATTTAGAAAGGAATTTAAGATTTGAAATTCATCATATCATGATTTGAATTTGAATCACTTAATATTCAACTGATGTGTTGATGGTCAAGGTATTAAAGAGAAGATTCAAATCACTTAACATAAATGAGAAAATAGAAATAAATAATAATATTAAAGAATTGTATGGTTCATCCAAAATAAAGGAATGAATAGGGAAGAAATCAACAAATAAAAAAACTAAAGCAAGAATTTTATTTATGAAATTAAAGAACATAGAATAAAATTTGAATAAACTCAAATACAATTAGTTGTGGTCAGCCAAATAATAGTGGAGGGAAGTAGATTCAATGCACTTAGCAAAATTAAACATTTACTAATTAATAAAGAGATTATACAAGAAAAGTGTTTGAATTTATTTGAATTAAAACAAATCCAACAAATATAAAAGCATGGGATGGGTAAGGCTTAATATGATGTTCAATCATGGATCAATATAATAGATATGATGGATTAATTAATTTATTAGAGAGGAATTAATACAACAATCCATGAAAATAAATCTAAATAGAATAAATCAATCCCATGAAGATTTTAGCAAAGGATATTTTCATAATGGAATCAATCTTCAATCAATGCAATCAATCATTTTAAATTAATGGAGATTAATTAAAAAGATTTTTGAAAAAAAATCATAATTTAAATAAATTAAAATGAACATAAAGCAACCTACTTAATATATTACCAAAATTTAGAACTTAAATTAGAAAAGTGTAATTAATTTAAGATTCATTTGATTTTGAATTTGAAAAAAATAAAATTAATTTAAATTAAATAAAAATAACCTAAGAATGATAGGGTTGGCTAGAGCATGCCAAAACAAAATGGAATAAAATTAAAAAAAATTTAAGGCAAAATATAATTTTAAATTCAAAGAATTTAAAATAAAAATTCAGATAAATTTAAAATTTAAAAATCATTAAACAAGAAAAAAAAATAGGAAATTAAATTAAATAAATCATACAAAATTTCTCAACTCAAAATTATTAAAAAAAAATGAGAGAAAGATAAACTTCAAATGAAATTATTGTTAGGTGATAGAAAAAGGATAATAGGAGAGAGAAAAAGAATAGTTTATATAATTATATAAATAACTTAATTCTGATGCTAAAAAAATGAATAAAACTTAATCTAAGCATGGAAACTAATTAACAAAGTGAAAATAAACTTAACCCACTTTAAGATGCATGAAATGAATAATGTTTAAACTAATGCAAGTAGTTATATTATTCAAAAGGATAATTTCAATAATATTAAAAATTTGACACAAATAAAATATGAAAAAATATGTGAAAATTTAAAATAAATATGATGAAAATATATTAGCAATTATTTTTATATTTATGAGCTCTTGTTAATATATATATATATATATATATATATATATATATATATATATATATATATATCATCAACAAAATAAATTAATAATGATAATCATATTATTTTATGTAAATAATTTACCCTGCAAAGAGACTATTAATTACCATCAAATAAGATTTCTTATCATCAAATCAAATGGTGAGATACACAAAGTGTGAACTCAACATGAGTAACACATTGAAGACCCGAAGGAAATGTTTGGCACTCTCAAGAAGTACAACATGCCTCAATCTCCTAAAATGCACATTTAGCTTTAAAAAAGTTCTTAGGATTCTTGATTACCATGGACAATATAATAGTTAACTCTAACAAAGTGAGGGCCATACTCGACATGTCATCACTAAAGACAATAAAGAAAGTTCAACAACTTATCGTGTGAGTCACGAATTTGAATCGATTCATTCCAAAGATAAGAGAGTGATGTTTTTCATTCTTTAAACTACTGAGGAGGGCCAAAAGGTTCATGTAGGCTCCAAAACAAGAGAAGGCATCTAGTGAATTGAAGAACCTTCTCGCATCCCACCCACTACTACAAAGCTCATGGAGGATGTGACATTCCTATTATAAATAAGAATTAGAGAATATTTGGTTAGATCTATCCTATTTAGAGAGTAGAACATGAGATAATAGCTGATGTACTATGTGACAAGTCATTATATGGTGCTTAGTTACATCATCCCATTATGGAAAAACTTGCATTGGTGATTATCATATTGGCACAATGACTCCAGTCATACTTCAGAGCTCATTCTATTGAAGATGTTACCAACAACCCACTCAGGTTTGTACTCATCAAGATAGATCACTCAAAAAGATTACTGAAATGGTTGATAGAAGCTTGTGAGTTTGACATATTGTAATCACCAAGGATGGGAATCAAGGCATAAACACTCATAAATTTCTTCCTAGATTTAGTAACCTATATGATGTCCCAACTAGAGTAGAGCCTTATAACGCTTATATATGGATGACTCTTCTAGCTAACAAAGCATAGGGTTGGGCATTATACTAAAAAGTCCAATAGAGATCACTATAACATTTGCTAGGACATTCTATTTACAAACGATGAATAACAAGTTCAAGTATGAAGCTTTGTTGGTTGGAGTAAGATTCACCAAAGAACTAGGTGCTCTATATATTTTTTATTGCTTGGACTCACAACTCATGATGAAACAAGCAAATGAAAACAACAAAGTCAAGGATGAGTCACTACTAAGATATTTGCTCAAAGTGAAATTAGAAATTGAGAAGTTAGAAAATATGTGTAAAAATTATAAAACATTTATATAATTATGCTACTTTTTTCAATTTTTTAATTAAAATATGTTTACTTTAAGTAAAATTTATATTGTAATAGAGAAATTATCAAAAAAATGGAAAAGAAAAAATTTAGGTCCAATGCCTAGGCGGTGTAATTAGCCTAAATTAGAATAGTTTCATGATGTTTCAACAATAATTTCAAGCTATTTTTGAAGTAGTTATGGAAAGAGTGTCTGGGCAACTGACCAAGGCTATTTATCACTACAAATAGGGCACATTTCCAAGGCAAAAAGATATTTTTTAGAATTTCTTTTTTTCTTCTCTTTTTTAGCAAGAGGGTGTGTGAGAGTGTGTATGAGCTTATGAAACACTTAGAGAGTGACACTAAAAGTGTTATGAGAGTGTGTAAGGATAGTGTGAAAGATTATTCTTAAGAAAGAGGTGGAGAAGGACATCAACAATCAAAAATTTTGAGCCCGAGATACTGGATATTTTCACGAGGAAGTAGTGGAGGATTGCAAGGAGTGAACTTAGAAGATCTACTCAGTGTGCTCTTTTCTTTCTTCTCTAGCCATCTTACAATTTATTTTACTATGTTTAATATGATATCCTTCTTTCTCTTTATAATGGAGCCTTAATCTATAAAGTTCTCAAAATTTATGTGAACTTTTGAGATGATTATTTTGTACTAGACTTTGTTTATGGATTAATATAAGAAAACTATTTATGCTTTAAATGAAAATGTATTTTGCTTGTTTTCATGCTTCATTTACTTGTGATTTGTCCAATTATAATGTTAAAATTAAGTGTGATCAAAAGATCTTGAGAGAGTGATAGAAGACTTAGTACAAAAAAGGTTAACAAATATACTAAATAATCATTAATGTGCTAGATTGGTCCGAGTAGCTAAATTGTCATTAAATATGTGATTATTTTTAAGATTTTCAATCACTTAAAGGAAAATATAGGTAAAGAAACCAATCAAAATTTACTTGGCACTAAGCAGGAAACTAGGTAAAGGGATTAGTTAAGTTATATTTGTTTAAAGATAGAGAGTATAACATTGTTGCTCCTAGTTGACATTGTAAGCTTTAAATTAATCCACTAAATAGTTTAACATAATACATAGTCTAAAAGATTCTATAAATTTAGAGTAATTATTTCAAAATTAAGTAAAACACTTATATTTTCTATAAAATTATAATAAAATAAAAATTATCTATTTAATATCTTGCAAACTAGTAAATGGTCATTTCAATTAAGCATTTTACATTTTATTGGATAAAATTAAGTTTAAAAGATTAGTACTTAATTTAATATAAATTAATATCTAATTTTACTCTAATCTTCATGGGAGCGATACTTTACTCATTCTATATTATTTGACTTGACATGTGCATTTGCATATAGAAGGTAAAAATCAACGATCATTAAAAATTTTTAAGTTTGAGCTAGTGCCTAGGGGAGTAAAACTAACTTGTTGATTATTATCCCGAGAAAGTGGGATCAGGGAGTAATCAATTATTTAACTTGCTCTATCTAGCATGAAGGATGAGAAATTTATGCAAATAGAAAGTGAAGACTCACATAGCTTGGTCATGACAAACATAAAGACTAAAGAGCTTAAGGAAGAGATTAAAGGCATAATGAGATTCAAGATTAAGTCCAATAAATACTTATTGATTGGAGGTGAATTATATCAAAGATCAATGACTTCACTTAACATGAGGTGTGTGCAAGAGAGTGAGCAAAGAAGAATACTCAAGGAAGTGTACTCAGGTGAATGCAAGAGTCATTCTGGATGAAGTATGCTCGCACACATGATTCTATGACAAGGATATTTTTGGCCCATGTTGATAAAAGGCACAAAGGAATTTGCCAAAAGGTCCAAATATTGTCAGAAATTTGCTCTTCTATAATAACAACTGCTATAACCCTTGCAGCTCATTATTAGTCCTTGGTCTTTTATTGTATCAAGAAATGCTTCTAATTTGCTCATTATCACTCTCTAACAAACAAACAAAGTTCATAATCATCATGATCAATTACTTCAGCAAGTGGATTGAGGTGAAGCCACTTGCAAAAGTAACCAACCAAGTAATTCAAAACTTTATTTAGAATTATATTATTTGTAGGTGTAGACTACTGATGTTAATCATAATAGATAATAGATCATAATTCACAGAGAAGTGAATGAGGGAGTTCTATGAGTCACAAATAATCTAGTTAAATTTTATTTTAGAGCACCACCTTCATATAAATAATAAGAAAATACTAAATATGCTGAAGAAAAAATTACAAAGTGCTAAAGAAAAATGGGTAAATATCCTTCCTATTGTACTTTGGGCTCTCAGGATGACTCCAACCTCAATGATCAAACAAACACCATCATGCTTTTCCATGACATTAAAGTTGTATTACTGGTCAAGTATGAACTTCCTAATTAAAGGGTCTTGATAGCTGCCAAGTTGTGTGGAGAAACCAATGTGTGAGAGAAGTCCAAAATTGAATGTCTAAGAACCACTCTCAACCAGAGCTCAGGATTGAAGCATTATTGAGAAAAAAGATGAGATAAAGAGGTGAATGGACAAATTGTACAATCACCATGTCAAAGAAAGGTTCTTTAAAGCTGGCGACCAAGTGCTGAAGAAGGTAAACACAGTGACTCGCTAAAACATGTTCGGTAAACTCACCCATAGGATAGCCCTTGGATAGTCAAGAGGCAAGTTGGCCATTGATCATATCAACTGCTAACACACTCCAGACAAGATGTGTCATGCACTTAGAATGAAAAAGATCCAAAGAAGTTCTACCCATGAGATATGTCCTCCCTTTATAACATACTTTCCACTAATTTGATATTTAAGAAATAATGAAAGTTTTCTTTATATAGTAAATAAAGTGCTCAATTAATTTACCACACATCTTAAAATGGTACCAAAAGCATTAAACGAGTACTTATGACATGAGTTAACTCTTGAGGAGTTATGTATTGATTCAAGATACTTAGCATGTCATTTTGGGCCAAGTGGAAATAAAAAAACTTGATGTGCCACTCTTCGCCTGAGTAAGTGAAAGTCAACTTAGCAGTGTGAAAATACACCATACTTACTTTGCCCAAGTGAAAAATATAAAACTTGGTGTTCCATTCTTAGCTCAAGTGAGTGAACGTCGACTCATAAGAATGCATATTAAAGTAATGGATCTTAGTTGCATAAAATATTTTATGAATTACCATGGGGAGAACAAGTTAAAGACTGACTCCCTGTGAGGTCGGTAATTACAAAAAGCTTGCCAATTGCAAAAGACTAACACTTTATGTGGTTGGAAACTCAACTGTAAGAGTGACATCCCACGAGTTCAATAATTTCAAAAAACCAACACTCCATGTAATTGTTGACTCCATTGTAAGGCAAACACCTCGTGAGGTCAGCAATGAAAAAGATTAATACTCCATGATTAGTACCCTTATATCCCCTAATATGACATGAAATGCATACTCAAAATAACTACACTGCGCTAAGTATGGTTAAAACTTTCTAGCGAGCAAACTACTTTGGAAAAATTTCTCGTTTGTGACTCAATAGAATATATTTGATGAACTTACTCTGTGAAGTATATTCGATTCACATATGATGAATGTGAGTACCTTACAAATAAATATGAGTTGATACTCACCCATGTCATAATAATTTTTTCAAGCTACATTAAGTATTTATCACTCTAAGCAAGTGTGTTCATAAAATGATCACATTCAGCAGGAAGAAAGAAGTGAAAAAATAACTTTAATTCCTTCAAAGTTTCATATATAAAAAAAAGGAATTTATGAGTATGTAAAATTTAACATGTACATTTTGATTTCTTGAACTCATTAAAAACAAATAAAAGGAAGAGAGAAAAGAAAGAAGCATGAAAGAAGCTAGTTGGTACTCCATTTATCGTCGCCCTCATTAGAGTCTGACCATAACAAAGTGAGTACATTATCAAAGGATAGAAATTTAGCATCCAATTAACTGTGCTTCACCAATAAAGCAATGACATAGTTAACACATTCCTTGAACTTATTTTGCAATAAATGTTAGTACTCATCAGGTTCAATAATGCCAAATGACTCAGCTTTCTTCTATTGGAACTCCTCAGTATGGTGACATAGCTCCACCTCCAACTCCATCACTTTGTCGAGGTGAGTTAAGACAAGAATGACTCCCCCTTCTCTTTCTCCAGGAACTTTCCTCCTCTTAGAATTTGGTGAGCTCTCCCTCAGAGACTTCAAGCTTCCCCGTTACAATGGAGAACTTCATCCTCTCTACTGACAACTCCTTTTTCTTCAACAGGAACTTCTTGTAAACCTCCCAAGTTGACTACTACATTATGGCCTAGACAGTCATTAAAGAATAGGGCATTTCTGCATTGGGAAGGTCAATAAGAACTGTGCCCAGCTCTTCAAAGATGATTCATTTACCCATCTCAAATGCCTCACTCATAGGCCTGGCTAGGTTAGGAGTGAAGTTGCTCAAAGCATACTCCTCCAACCTTTTTCCAATCCCACACTTCATGTTTAGGAGCAAAGCTCATAATTTTTTTTTCTTGGACTTCTTGAGAAGTGAACTTGGCTTTGCTTCATTGACCGACTCATTGAGGTTGACCTCAACGGAAGTTGACTCACCACCAACCCCAACACACTTATTAAGGAAGCTGATAACATTAGGATCAAGGGGGGAAGGGCATTGAGTCATTATCCTATGCAAATAAGTAACAAAATTAGAAGGTGCAATTAAACTATAATTTCATATATAAAGTTCTTATTGCAAATTAACTCATGGACTTTGTTGAAATGGAGATAATGGTATATGTCCAAATTTATGCTCATCACCTTCATCATTATCTTCTTCACCTAGGGACTTAGTTCTAGGGCCATCACTCTACCCATAGGGTGGGCAATGAGAATAATTGACACCAACTATCTAACCAAACTTTTGATGAAACACAATTTTAATTGCACTTTCTAGCTTTATTTAGAGGCCATGGATTTTTAGTAGAACCACCAAAAAATGGATGGTGCCATCTTAATGGCCCTTGGTGATGAAGCCATTACAGAAGAGGGGCATACTCCACAAAAATCCCTCCTCTCTTAAGAGGACAAAGAAGGGGGTTGGGGCAGTGAACGACATATCCCCTTTGATTTTTGATGCTCACCACTGAATTTGGTAGGACATGGGTGTCACCACCCCATATGAATTTAGGATATTTAGCCACCCACTAAGATGAGGGAAGCTAGGAATGCACAACTTGTCCAACTTGGTGGTGTTGAATCACTCATCCTTATTGGCCACTCACACTAAAAAGTTTGAGTTACCATAGCAGCAGCCATAGAAGATGAATGTGGTGATCAATGGTTGAAGTTTGAGCATTTCATTTGTTTTGGTATGCATGAACCTAACAACACCTTTCTTTATAACAACCATTGTAAGGCCTAAATAACACTTGAAAAGAACCAAAAAATGAGCAAGAAAGTAGTAAAGTAGCTCATGCGATGAGAGACCACTCACTCAAAGCAAAGGGTAAAACATATTAGATGTTCAAGCAACCATGGTGAAGGAAAATTTATAAATGTGGTAATTAGAGCTCGATAATAAGAACATCACATGAATTATTAAATGAAGATATTATCAGAAAAACTCATGGAAATACTAAATATTGCAAGTCATGAAAAAAATAATTAAATTATCCACTCACTTTCTTAAAGGCTAGCAAAAAATCAAAGTAAAAGAGGTGAGTAATGGATATGATTACCTTTTCATAAAGCATACTTTATTATTTTGATAAATAATATTACAAATGCACTTGCTAACCCCTACTTGCATTATTTTTAAATTTATTTTATAATAGAGTTTGAGTGCCATTCCTCACAACAATCCCCTTATTATATAAGTAATGGAACGTAAAGTTGTTGCTTGTGATAAGAAGAGAAGACTCACTCGACTCGACATAATGTCAAAGTGAGGATATTTCGATCTTCATATTCATCAACCTCTATTAGGACTCCACCTCCACTACCTACCTCTATTATGCCTTAGCCTCCACCTCCATTCGTAGCTTGGCTATTTCCTACCTTGATGAGCTTGCACCTTCTTTGAAAAAGAGCATTCTTTTCTACATGGAAATGACTTTAGTAGAGTAGAAGAGCAATTGCAGCTCCCTTTCAATATCCCTTCCCTCAAGATAGAGGGACTCTCTTCTCTCAGACTAGCTACTATCATAATGAGTTTACAAAGAGAAGCTTGCCATGAATATTCATTAAGGTGAAGCTAGCTATCCTAATGGATGATAAAGCAGGGCCTACTGCATCCAATTCCCAAGTAAGGAGGTTCACCCTTAGGGAAAGAAGCAAACCCATTGAGGGGATACCTTAAAGAGCTAGAGTCACCCCTACTTGATGAGAAATAAATTTGTCAAGCAAGTGCAAAGGTTTTTTTATGAGACAATCTACTAAAGGCATAATCCTAAAAAAAAGGAAGCCACTATCATAGCAAATGAAATTTCTCATCACTCTAATGATGTTCTAGCAACTCACCCATGGCTAAATGAACTATTTTCTTGAGACTACTTGAGGAATTGAGAGAGATGACTCTGAGAGCTGATGAGTGTTCATTTTTGCCCTCCCTTGATACTTGTACACTCATCACACTCAGTTGTGGCAATAAGAAAGAAAGTCAACATGTGAAATATAATAGAATCGCCAAACAATGATAAGTCCTACCTTGGTGAGACATTTCTATGTCATTTTTTCAGTGAGGCAGTTCTCACTAGTCTTTTTACCATGACTTTTCTTCGTCGAATGAGAGGGGCATTATCCTTCTCATCTTGGGTACCAGGCATTTCCACCAAGGTCAAGGTAGAAAATGGCTCCACTCTTCTCAATCAAAGGAAGGACAATGCTCTCTTCCACCCATGAATCTCTTCTAGTGCCCTTGGCTAGAGCAGAAATATTAGCTCAGTCAATTGCTATCAAAGTACTCATCTCAACTGGCAAGGTGATTGTGAGTTTTGCTGGTCTCTTACTCTTCTTCATACTTTGAAGACTTGCTTAGATCTCAATTATGTTAGCATTGGGACCTCTTGGAATCCATCATGAAGTGAGCACATTCCTACTAACTAAAACTAACTTAATGATGGGAAGAATGATACCAACTCTGTGACAAAGTGGGGTAAGAAACTCCCAACCTCAAGCTAAAACTCTTTTTATAGCCCAAAGATAAAAGAAACACTAATGAAAAAGACCAAATCAAAGGTGATGTAACATTAATGATAAGAAAGCTATTTTCTTTTTAAAATTCATTAAGCCTTTATGACTAATTGTCTTTTCATTCTCTTAGCTTTTTGGCAAGTTGCCTTTACAAGAATTAATAGAATCAGGGAGGTAAGTGGATATCTATGTGGGCCTCATAAGTTAAACGACCAAGAAGATGTTCCAAGTTAGTGTAGCTAAAGCACAATGACCGACCTCAGGGACAAAGTCTCAGCCCACATAGGGCAAGCATGAAAGAGATAAACTTTCACTAAATGATCAATACTCAGTAGCTAACCTTAGGTTCGACCACTTGTTCATATACAAGTAATTATACATCTATAAGCACATAAGATGAACCATCATGCTAAAGTATGGGATCCATCAATCGAGGGAACTCGCCACCCAGGCTCAATGAAATTGTCTCCCACTACTGAGTTGTATATCTTATCTTTTCAACATTCTCTATGACAGTCGACCATACATAAAAATTCCCCTCAAATCATTCATCTTATTCCCCTCAAATCATTCACTACAATACCCTCCTGAAGGAAAAGAGAGTTATTTGCACTCATATTTTTTTAACATATTAGAATCTCTTGAACTCTTCTACCTTTCTCTCTATTGTCCTATTTGGCATATTGTTATTTCTAAAGAGCCTAAGTAAGTTCAGCCTCACTCATTAACAAAATTGAATTCAATACTTTTGTAAGTAATTTGTCAAAAGTATGAATGGATGAAAGCTTAAAAAGCAAAGCTATATGTCTAGTGTTATGACCAAATAGAGAATTAGCAGCTTGAGGTGATTCATATTTCAAGACCATATTTCTCCATCTGATAATGAAGTCTACCAGCGATTTAAAAGATTTTTTCTAAGAAGTCACATGATCATGCATATTCACTTAGGCACTTCTATAAATATTTTCACCTAAGGCTCTCTAAAATCAACCAAATTAGATGCTTATTGTGTTGATTTCTTAGGCAAGAAAATAAATTTAGATCTACTGACATTTTTTGTGTCAACAAAATGATTGTGAGCAATAACATCAAAAAACAAAAGATAATAAAACTAAATATTATAGGCTCATGTTTTCATCATCATAGTCATCTTCTCTCACCAACCTTATATGTGCCAACCTTTTTAATAACTCTCTCCAAACCAAAAGACCATTTAAAAGCATAATTTCATCACCCTTTTATATTCTCTTATAATCATCTAAAGATTTCTCTGAAAATATATTTGTTTTACTCTTGAAATGCTCAATATGAGTATGGTTCCTAATGAAGCATATAAGCACCCAAAAAATCTTCAAAAGTCAGCATGAACATTATATAATATGTTTTCATTCAGGGGATGAGCCTATGCATAAAGACTATCATTGAAGCACTAGGTTTGGCCTCTATACACCAAGGTCTCTAGAAAAATTTTGTGCATATTTGGGTTAAACACGTGATGCATGAATGAGTGGGTGCCATGGTGCTAGCTCTGGTACCTCAGTACACGCCAGCAGTTGAATGCTTAGGCCATTTAATTGTGCAATTTATTATCTTTGTTGTTTGATTGACTCTCATTTCTCCATTTATAATTTTTTCCAATAAAATCCTCTAAAAATATGGGTGGCCTACATACATTATTTTAATTAAATTAGAATAAAGGGTTTTTAAAAATGGAGGAGCAATGACTATAAAATTAACAATTTTAATTAGAGAAAAATTAGAACTTTTTTTCTTAATTTATCCTCGAAAAAAGCAATGCCCAAATTACACATGGAAATACCTTTATATGTATTTTAGTTAATAATCTATTTTGTTTTCAAAAAGAATACTAACAATATGTTTAGAGCATTTATAGCTTTTTTTGTAAAGCTAGTTATAAAGTTATTATGGAGAAAACAGCTTTCCGAAAAGCTATTGTTGGTACTACAGATAATTTCCTTTTTGGAAAATTCAAAATGTAGCTTTTTGATATCCACAGCACTCCAATAACTCTAGTTCTCAAAAGCACCTCTTCAACATAAAACTTCCAAAAAGTAGATAACTAGATGCAGCTATGATTATTTTCTGAAAAATAAAATAGCTAGAAAGTTGTCCAAATGCATCCTAAAAACAAGATTTCTAACCTTTTTTTTTTTTATGTATAGTTACAAACATAATAATAAATTAAAACCTGCTCTTAAAAAAATGATTTAAAACCATTAAAAGCATTCAAAATATAACGAATGCAAGCAAGTTTACTTTACCTGCATTTGTTCATTCAAATGCAAGTAATATTGTAGTTTAAAGGAAATAACGTTAAATTGTAGGACCATAATTCATGGATAAAACATGTTAATCTTTTAGTCTTTAAAAAGGTGGAAAAATAAGCTAAGGTCCATCCATCGATCGGATGGGATAAGCTATCTTCTAAGGATGCCCATTTAAACAATATTTTTTACTCGAAAATACTACATATGATTTTGATGAAGTTCTTATTTCAAATTTTATTAGTTGATTAATTAAGAAGTATTAATTTATTATGTAAGTATTATAAATGATGAATAGATAAAAAAAGAACTATTTTATTTGGGAGATTAGTCGATAGTTAGTTCGCAAATCTTGATTTTTCTTATCTATCATTTATATTTCACACTTATAATTAGTGACATCAGTAGTCACATATATTTGCATCCATATCATTAATAATTATACTCTTATAAATATATAATAAATTTTTAAAACTTAATTCAAATTATTTTTATTTACACACTTTTAGAATTTATATATATATATATATATATATATATATATATATATATATATATATATATATATATATATATATATATATATATATATATTATAACTCAAAATTCTTATAAAAAATTTATTTCAATTTAAAATTATTATCCAACCCTCGAAATATAACTTGGTAAATTTAACATTCAGAAAAAAGGAACAAATAAGAGATATAGCTCTCCTATACGTGTTTGGATTGCAGCCATACTTAATACGCATGACTTGTTCTTGTCTCATGAATGGGCTTCATGCATTTATAATAATTGTACTGACAAATAATAGTTGGATCCAACCAAGTGGGCGGGTTCTTTTCTCGTGGGTGCTGACAAATGGGCTTCAATTATATTCAACACTTTTAATAAAGTTTGTGTCCTTTCATTGCTATACCTACACAATTTGGTTTCTAAATATATATATATATATATATATATATATATATATATATATATATATATATATATATATATATATATATACACTATATACACGTAAAAATATGAAGTGAAAGTAATAAAAACTAGTTTGATTAATACGTAACGTACTATGCAATAATAATGATTAACTTTAAATATTCAATCAAGTTTTTCTCAAAGAAGTACCGAAGACACGATCTTTAGCATCCAATAAAAGATATAGGTACGAATGGTGAAATGTAAATTTCTTTTCCACTCCTTTCTCTTAAGAAAATAAAGTAATCACAAGAAAAGTAGAATATAAGAAATTTGATTAAAAAAAGAAATTATAATGCCTAAAAGCAAGGGTAGCCATGACCAAATTATTGTAGTAGACAAGGTAATAGGTTCTGCCTAGCATGAAATAAAAAAGAATCACCTCCTCACACGCACATTTAAATTGAATGCTCTCTTCAATACATGTAATGTAGAGAAGGATAATTAAAAGTGGCATCTCGGATGTAAGGGCGTTAGTCATTGTCATTCTTATACTCAAACTCAGGATGCTCGAGATACAATGGTCCCATTGAGATATTAATGTCTCTATGATCATCGTTGATATGGTAGTTTGAGAATATTTTAAGAAGGATGTGTTGATCAAGTTGATACAATTATAGTGCTAGTGCTTGCTTTCTATAATAATATAGCTCACATTCACATCCACGTGCTCCTGAGTGCCACACATCAACTTCCAAAATGTTCAACTAGCTTCTTGTGCCATAAAAATGCTACTCCCTTCTAAAGAAATCTCCTTTTCAGGACATCAAGTGATGGAGGATCTCCAGATCATGCATAATCGAGGCATTAAACAACTCTTCTTTTATATGCACTTCTACCCATCTACATTATCTTTCACGAAGTGCAAATTTTGAATACATCATCTTTTCTGTTACACTCATAGGGATATCAGCTTGTTGGCATAAATCATACATAAAAATTGAGTAGCTGAGTCTCCTTACCATATTTCTTATAAGATGTTGAGGCAGTGTAATTAAATAGTTTGCATAATAACAATTTTCATAGATGTAGCTAAACACTGCACACTCTTTTGTGATTTTGCTCAGATGTCCGCTAGGCAACAACCTTACAAAATTAAAAATGTGCTAGGTTAGAGATACTGTTAAATGCTAATCTAAGAAAATTAATATTTTTCCCTTTCATTCTTCCATGAAGTTCTCAGAATCATCAAAAAATAAATAATTTTATTGTAATTGAGTCTTAATATTTTTGAGGCATCTTCTCACATTAATTTCAAGCCTCATAGACTAACACGTAATTATCATTAACCTGAATGACATGCTTTTCTTGTGCTAATAAGGATGTGAAAGAAATGGTTGATATATAAGATAATATTGTCATTATATTGATCAAGATTATTTAGATTATATTTTTAATGTAATTTATCAACATATTTTTAACATTAAATTAAATTTGAGTCATGTAACAATAGGTGATGAGAGAAAGAAGTGAGTTAATATTGATATTATCTCTAGTTTTTGGAATACTATTATGTCAAAGTACATCCTAGATTCCATGGGCATTATGTATAAGGCTAGTAATGAGCAAGTAAAGATGTGGTAACAAATTTATGTGGGAACTTAGTTCTTATAGACAAATTATAGTGAAAATTAGTAGTAATAATATTTGGCAAGCAGTAGAATTTGATATATATATATATATATATATATATAAGGAATCATGCAAGATTAGATTAGTCTACATCACCATAAGAGGAAATAGTCATGGGGTATTTACAACTATCCATTATTTTTGCTCTCTTTGTTCCAAGTGTATAGGAGTGCCGTAAACTTATTTAATATTTTAATTGTTGGAATAAAAGATTCTTGGCTAGTTTCAAAAAGAGAACTTAGAGTGTTCTATGAAATGATAATGTTTGATGGCTAACCATTATATAAAAAGGTTTGATGATCTCATCAACCCAAAAACTTTGGTTAGAAAACTAGCTTTATGTTTGTAAAATTTTCTATGATTTATTGTTATAAATTTCTTTTAATGCTTTCTCTTATATTAGAAAATAAAATTTGCAAAAAATATTTACAAAATCTCTTTCTAGACTGTAATGATGTGGTTGGCTAAGGTTATGCAGGAATTGGAACTAAACTTAGTCATGTTCTAATTTTTGAATAATAGCCTTAAATCCATCGAAAATCCTTTAAAAAGAACTCCATATTCATTCTAAAAACAAACATATACCATCTTCAAGTGTTTTTTTTCATACTTTTCCATAACTCTATGTCATATTCCAAAAGCCTTAATCCAAAATTAGGCAAGTTAGCCAAACTAGGGTTTCACAAAACCTAGCCAATTATAAAATCAAAACTATTTAACTACAATTTTTAAAAATTTTAAGATTTCAATTATGTCCATCTACCTAATAATTTCATTTCGTTTCAAGGCCAAGAATTGTTTATTTTTCACTACACTTTAAATTTGAAATAAATTTTACCTTTCTTGGGTTGGATAGACACCCCACTTATGCTAACTCCTATTGTGTGGTAAACCCTAACTCTAGTTTAAGATTAACTCTACATAACCATCCAACATATTCCTATGCTTCTTGAAAAGGGATTTTATTTATAATTGTTAACTCTAAGAAATCTAAAATCTAGCCACACAAATTTCAGTATCCAATCCAAGGACATTGATGAAATAATAAAGAATTTATCACCAAGGAGTTTGATTGGAATGTGCATTCATGTGGTGATTTTGAACTCCATAAAAGTTTTATTCTTGAATTTTAAAATTTGCTATTTTCTTTTATAATATTTCATCTTTTATTACAATAACTATAACTAATTTATGTGTTTGAGCTAATTCTATAAGCCATTGCATATGTGACAACAATTTCCACCACTTTTACAAATCTAACCATGTACCTTGAACTTAGCCTAACTTAAGCAATTTGAGTGACTCAAATCAATAAGAGAGTGATACACAACAAAAACAAGTGGTAAAAAAAATTTATTTTAACTTACACTAAAAAAAATAAATCAAGCACACAAAGTGCAAAGTGCATCCAAAATAATAAATGTAAATAGAAAGTACATTAAAATAAAACATCAAAAGCATATAAAAATATTAAAAATATTCAAATTAGGAACAAAATAAGATATAACCACTAACACCTACTTTCAACATATTAAAAAGGACAGGATATATAAACACTTAAAAAATGTAAAAAACATAAACACACACACACACAAACAATAAAGAATTTGTAGTGTCTTAATTTCGTTCAGGAGAAATAGCCATAAATCTAGATGAACTAATTAAGAAGTTGGGCTTTATCATTGCCATGTTATTACTATTTTAGTCTCCACCTATTATTACTATTAATGTATCTACCACCTCTCAATCACATGCATTACATGATCATCTATCTTGTGATCAATTAGGAGACCTGGTTATTCTAGACATCCAAAGGATAAGAGTAGGATGGGTATGCCTAAAAAACTTGAGTTGGAGGTGGTGTCTGCAAGGCAGCTTCTTCTTCTTCTTCTTAATTATCATTAATCTGAATGACATGCTTTTCTTGTGCTAATAAGAATGTGAAAGAAATGGTTGATATATGGGATTGTCATTATGTTGATCAAGATGATTTAGATTATATTTTTAATGTAATTTATCAACATATTTTTAACATTAAATTAATTTTGAGTCATGTAACATTAGGTGATAATAGAAAGAAGTGAGTTAATATTGATATGATCTCTAGTTTTTGGAATACTATTACATTAAAGTGCATGCTAGATTACATGGGCATTATGCATAAGGGCACTAATGAGAAAGTAAAGATGTGGTAAAAAATTTATGTAGGACTTAGTTATTGTAGACAAATTATAGTGAAAATTAATAGTAATAGTATTTGGCAATCACTAAATTTATATATATGTAGTACATCAACATAAGAGGTAATATTCATGGGGTATTTACAACTACTCTAACTCAAACACAAAATGTTTAGTTTCCATTCCCATTATTTCCCCTCTCTTTGTGCTAGTGTATAGTAGTGCCATAAAATTATTTAGTATTTTATTTGTTGGAATAAAAGATTATTGGATAGTATCAAAAAGAGAACTTAGAGTGTTCTATGAAATGATAATTCTTGATGGCTAACCATTATACGAAGAGGTTTGATGATCCACAAACCCAAACACTTTGGCAAGAAAACTAGCTTTATGTTTGTAAAATTTTCTATGATCTATTGCTATAAATTTCTTTTAATCCTTTCTTTTATATGAAAAAATAAAATTTACAAAAACATTTACAAAATCTCTTTCTAGACCCTAATGATGTGGTTGGCTAAGGTTATGCAAGAATTGGAACTAAACTTAGTCATGTTCTAATTTTTGAATAATAGCCTTAAATGCATCTAGAATCCTTTCAATAGAAAACTCTAGATTCATTCTAAAAACATACATATTCCATCTTCAAGTGTTTTTTCATACTTTTCAATACCTCTATGTTCTATTCCTAAAGCCTTAATCCAAAATTAGGCAAGTCAACCAAACTAGAGTTTCATACGACCTAACCGATTTAAAATCAAAAAACAAATTATCTATAATTTTTAAAGTATTTAAAAAAAAATTTAAGAATTGAATTATGTCCATCTACCTAACAATTTCATTTGGTTTCAAAGCCTAAAGTTGTTTATTTTCCACTACACTTTAAATTTGAAATGAATTTTACCTTTCTTGGGTTGGATAGACACCCCACCTATGCTAACTCCTTCTTATGCCTCTTGAAAAAGGATTTTATTTATAATTGTTAACTCTAAGAGATTTAACATCTAGGCACACAAATTTTAGTATCTAATCCAAGGACATTGATGAAACAATGGAGCATTTATCACCAAGGAGTTTGAATGATTGGAAGTGCTTGCAAGTGGTGATTTTGAATCCATAAAAGTTTTATTCTTTTTAAAATTAGCTATTTTTTATAATATTTTATCTTTTATTGCAATAACTATGACTAATTTATGTGTTTAAGATAATTCTATAAGCCATTGCATAGGTGCCAACAATTTCCACAACTTTTACTATTCTTACCATGTACCTTGAACTTAGCCTAACTTAAGCAATTTGAGTGACTCAAATCAATAAGAGAGTGATACACAACAAAAACAAGTCTTAACATCATTTTAAATCATTGTTAAATAACTTAAATTAAATTTTTAGGGTTTTAGTTTCACTAGTGTAAATTATTTAGTTCTAGTAGCTTCTATTTGTGTTTACATTGAATCTAAAGCTACAAACAATTTATAGTAAATTTTTAAGAATAATTTAAATATATTATAATAATTATCAATTACATATTTAAAAAACAATTATTGAAAATAATTATTTCAAGCATTTCATCTGTATAATCACTACAAAATCATACAATTAAGTTTGCTAGGATATAGTGGATAGCATAGCTAAGAGGGTAGAAGAGGTTGCCTTACACTATGAGAAATTTTTTCATAAGCTATAAAATATATTTAAGAACTTAAGTTCTCAAATGTAATCCATGAACATAAGATATAAAACCCACCAATTAATTGAACCTAGGCTAAATTTAAAAATATAGAAGAGGAGTTTGTCAAAAAAAACCTTATAATCAACCATCCACTTATGCGGGAATAATTTATATATCTCATTAGTCATAAAGATATAAAAGTACTAATCATGATCATTAGCTATACAAATAAATAAGGAAGAGGCTCCAACCATCAGTGGCACTCATGATCCAAATAAATTTCGAAATTGGCTCAGTAAAATGTATGAATTCTTTGATTAGTTCAAAATGTATGACCATTAAAGAATCACCTCTACCAAAATAAAATTAATTTTCCATGCCAAAATCTATTAGAAAAATATTTTAATGAAAAAGAAGAAGTTAGGAAGAACTATGCTATCCTAAGTTGAAATGAAGAAATTACGTAAGCCTATATATTGCCATGGAAACCATGAAAAGAAATTACATGAGCAATTCATGAACATACATGAAAGAAACATGCAAACAATTAACTATATAAATACTTTTAAAGATCTCAGCAATCCATGAAAATAAATCCAAATAGAATAAATCAATCCCATGAAGATTTCAGCAAAGGATATTTTCATAATGGAATCAATCTTCAATCAATGTAATCAATCAGTTTAAATTAATGGAGATTAATTAAAAGGATTTTTGAAAAACAATTATAATTTAAATAAATTAAAATGAACATAAAGCAACCTACTTAATACATAACCAAAATTTAGAATTTAAATTAGAAAAGTGTAATTAATTTAAGATTCATTTGATTTTGAATTTGAAACAAATCAAATTAATTTAAATTAAATAAAAATAACCTAAGCATGATAGGGTTGGCTAGAGCATGCCAAAACAAAATGGTATAAAATTAAAAGCAATTTAAGGCAAAATATAATTTAAAATTCAAAGAATTTAAAATAAAAATTCAGATAAATTTAAAATTTAAAAATCATTAAACAAGAAAAAATAATATGAAATTAAATTAAATAAATCATACAAAATTTCTCAACTCAAAATTATTAATAAAATGAGAGAAAGATAAAATTCAAATGAAATTATTATTAGGTGATAGAAAAAGGATAATAGGAGAGAGAAAAAGGATAGTTTAGATGATTATATAAAGAACTAAATTCTCATTGTAAAAAATGAATAAAACTTAATCTAAGCATGGAAACTAATTAACGAAGTGAAAAATAAACTTAACCCACTTTAAGATGCATGAAATGAATAATGTTTAAACTAATGCAAGTAGTTATATTATTCAAAAGGATAATTTCAATAATATTAAAATTTTGATGCAAATAAAATATGTGAAAATATGTGAAAATTTAAAATAAATATGATGAAAATAAATTAGCAATTTTTATATTTATGAGCTCTTATTTAGCATATATTACAAATCCTAGAAATATGCCCAAGTCCAAACTGCTTTGACTTTTCAAATCTAACTGAACAAGTTGAGTATGGTAAATTTCTTGAAACAATAAAATAAATTATTATATATATATATATATATATATATATATATATATATATATATATATATATATATATATCATCAACAAAAATATAAATTAATAATGATAATCATATTATTTTATTTAAATAATTTACCCTGCAAAGAGACTATTAATTATCATCAAATAAGATTTCTTATCATCAAATCAAATGGTGAGATACACAAAGTGTGAACTCAACATGAGTAACACATTGAAGACCCGAAGGAAATGTTTGGCACTCTCAAGAAGTACAACATGCGCCTCAATCTCCTAAAATGCACATTTAGCTTGGGATTAAAAAGTTCTTAGGATTCTTGATTACCATGGACAATATAATAGTTAACTCTAACAAAGTGAGGGCCATACTCGACATGTCATCGCTAAAGACAATAAAGAAAGTTCAACAGCTTATCGAGTGAGTCACGGATTTGAATCGATTCATTCCAAAGATAAGAGAGTGATGTTTTTCATTCTTTAAACTACTGAGGAGGGTCAAAAGGTTCATGTGGACTCCAAAATAAGAGAAGGCATCTAGTGAATTGAAGAACCTTCTCGCATCCCACCCACTACTACAAAGCACATGGAGGATATGACATTCCTATTATAACTAAGAATCAAAGAATATTTGGTTAGATCTATCCTATTTAGAGAGTAGAACATGAGATATTAGCCAATGTACTATGTGACAAGTCATTATATGGTGCTGAGTTACATCATCCCATTATGGAAAAACTTGCATTGGTGCTTATCATATTGGCATAATGACTCCAGCCATACTTCAGAGCTCATTCTATTCAAGTTGTTACCAATAACCCACTCAAGTTTGTACTCGTCAAGCTAGATCACTCTGAAAGATTACTAAAATGGTTGATAGAACCTAGTGAGTTTGACATATTGTAATCACCAAGGATGGCAATCAAGGCATAAACACTCATAAATTTCTTCCTAGATTTAGTAACCTATATGATGTCCCAACTAGAGTAGATCCTTATAACGCTTATATATGGATGACTCTTCTAGCTAACAAAGCATAGGGTTGGGCATTATAGTAAAAAGTCCAATAGAGATCACTATAACACTAGCTGGGACATTCAATTTACAAACGATGAATAACAAGTTCAAGTATGAAGCTTTGTTGGTTGGAGTAAGATTCACCAAAGAACTAGGTGCTCTATATATTGTTTATTGCTTGGACTCAAAACTCATGATGAAACAAGCAGATGAAAACAACAAAGTCAAGGATGAGTCACTAAAATCAACCAAATTAGATGCTTATTGTGTTGATTTCTTAGGAAAGGAAATAAATTTGGATCTACTGACATTTTTTGTGTCAACAAAATGATTGTGAGCAATAACATCAAAAAAGAAAAGATAATAAAACTAAATATTATAGGCTCATGTTTTCATCATCATAGTCATCTTCTCTCACCAACCTTATATGTGCCAACCTTTTTAATAACTCTCTCCACTGCAGCTTTTTGATAGCTATTGTTGGTACTATAGATAATTTCCTTCTTGAAAAATTTAAACTGTAGCTTTTTGATAGCTACTGCACTCCAATAACTCTGGTTCTCAAAAGCACCTCTTCAACATAAAACTTCCAAAAAGTAGATAACTAGATGCAGCTATGATTATTTTCTGAAAAATAAAATAGCTAGAAAGTTGTCCAAACGCACCCTAAAAACAAGATTTCTAACCTTTTTTTATGTATCGTTACAAACATAATAATAAATTAAAACCCGTTCTTAAAAAAATGATTTAAAACCATTAAAAGAATTCAAAATATAACGAATGCAAGCAAGTTTTCTTTACCTGCATTTATTCATTCAAATGCAAGTAATATTGTAGTTTAAAGGAAATAACGTTAAATTGTATGACCATAATTCATGGATGAAACATGTTTAACTTTTTGTCTTTAAAAAGGTGGAAAAATAAGCTAAGGTCCATCCATCGATCGGATGGGATAAGCTATGTTCTAAGGATGCCCATTTAAACAATATTTTTTACTGGAAAATACTACATATGATTTTGATGAAGTTCTTATTTCAAATTTTATTAGTTGATTAATTAAGAAGTATTAATTTATTATGTAATTATTCTAAATGATGAATAGATAAAAAAAGAACTATATATGTGAGAGATTAGTCGATAATTAGATTGCAAATCTTGATTTTTCTTATCTATCATTTATATTTCACACTTATAATTAGTGACATCAGTAGTCACATATATTTGTATCCATATCATTAATAATTATACTCTTATAAATATATAATAAATTTATAAAACTTAATTTAAATTATTTTTATTTACACACTTTAATAGAATTTATATATATTATAGCTCAAAATTCTTATAAAAAATTTATTTCAATTTAAAATTATTATCCAGCCCTCGAAATATAACTTGGTAAATTTAACATTAAGAAAAAAAGGAACAAATAAGAGATATAGCTCTCCGATACGTGTTTGGATTGCAGCCATATTTAATGCACATGATTTGTTCTTGTCTCATGAATGTGCTTCATGCATTTGTAAAATTGTGCTGAAAAATAATAGTTGGGTGGTTTCCTTTCACGATTTCATGATTTCATATAAGTTATCATGAAATTGATAAATGTTAATTGAAGGGAAAATTTAATATTATAAATTTATATAAATGATTTCATGCTCTAGTTGAGTTGATAATTGAGATTTAGTGACAATTAAATAAGATATTGGTGGTTAGCATCTGCTTCAATCCTCATTCAAGTTATGGATAACGAGATACTTATTTATATAATACTCATTCAAGTTTATTTATTTATATAATTGAACAAATTTGAAATAAATGTAAAATTAACTTCTTATTCATTTAAAATTGTGAATTTTATAAAATATTAATGTCCAAATGGGGTTGGAAACCACACACTACTTTTGCTAAAACTATATTAAAGTCAATCATTTCATCTAGTCAGTTACGTGTGTTATAAATATTTTTTTTTATTGTTCAGCAAATTAGCATACTATTATCTTTCATTATCACACTAAGTTACAGTAATGTGGACGCCGCACAACCAATATAAAATCCATTTTATAATGGATCAATGTTAACTTAATAGATATTTCCATCAAAAAATATTTTATGCCTCGAAGTTCACATCCATTGGGACTCAAACAAAATTGTGAACAATTGTGAAGATTTATTACATATTTGTTCATTAAGTTGTATTTTACTATGTAGATGATAATTCTTATTCTATTTTATAAATAATAACTCTCATTTCTTATTATTATTATGATTATCTATTATGTCATTACTTGCTATTTTTACATTTCATGGCTACCTAAGTTATATTGACTTATACATAGATTTAAGAAGGTAAGTTAGCTCCTTCAATGTTAAAACAAGGTGTGTGTGTGTGTGTGTATATATATATATATATATATATATATATATATATATATATATATATATATATATATATATATATATATATATATATATATATATATATATATATATATATATATATACTAGTAAAATATGAAGTGAAACTAATAAAAACTAGTTTAATTAATACGTAATGTGCTTTGCAATAAAATAATTATAAGCACCTAATAAGCTTAGAAAATATAATAATGATTAACTTTAAATATTCAATCTAGTTTTTCACAATGATGTACCAAAGAAACAATCTTTAACATCCAATATATAGGTACGAATGGTGAAATATAAATTCTTTCCCACTCCTCTCTCTCTTAAAAAAAATAGAATAAATAATCACAACAAAATAAAATATAAGAAATTTGATTCCAAAAGAAGAAAAATATAAAATAAAGAAATTATAATGCCTAAAAAAAGGGTAACCACGACCAAATTATTGTAGTAGACAAGGTAATAGGTTCTACCTAGCATGAAATAGAATCCCCTCCTCACACACACATTTAAATTGAACGCTCTCGTCAATACATCTAATGTAAAGAAGGATAATTAAAAGTAAAAAAGGTTAAGGGATGAAGAACATCTCAATGTGAGGCCGTTAGTCATTGCCGCTCTAAAAATCATACACAAGATGCTCGAGATACAATGGTGCCATTGAGATAGTGACGTCTCTATGATCATCATTGATTTGGTAGTTTGAGAATATTTTATGAAGGATGTGTTGATCAAGTTGATACAATTATAGTGCTAGTGCTTGCTTTCTATAATAATATAGCTCACATTCACATCCACATGCTCCTGAGTGCCACACATCAGCTTCCAAAATGTTCAACTAGCTGCTTGTGCCATAAAAATGCAACTCCCTTCTAAAGAAATCTCCTTTTCAAGACATCAAGTGATGGAGGATCTCCAGATCATGCATAATCGAGGCATCCAACAACCCTTCTTTTATATGCACTTCTACCCATCTACATAATCTTTCATGAAGTGCAAATTTTGAATATAGCATCTCTTATGTTGTACTCATAGTGATATCAACTTGTTGACATAAACCATATATAAAAATTGAGTAGTTGAGTCCCCTTATCATATTTCTTATAAGATGTTGAGGGCGTGTAAATAAATAGTTTGGTTAATATCAATTTTCATAGATGTAGCTAATCACTATACACTCTTTTGTGATTTTGCTCAGATATTTGCTATGCAGCAGCAACCTTACAGAATTAAAAATGTGCTAGGCTTTAGAGATACTATTAAATGCTCATACAAGAATAATTAATATTTGCCCCTTTCATTCTTCCATGAAGTTCTCATAATCATAAAAAAAAAATAATTTTATTATAATTGAGTCCTCTTAATAACTTTTGAGGCATCTTCTCACATTAATTGCAAGCCTCACAGATCATTTATACTAACACGTCAAGTGTAAGGCGCACCTAAGAGGAGTGAATTCATGTGTGATTTCAAAAATAATGACTAATTTAATTTTTGAAAAATATATTTGCACTTACTTGGGATATATAATTAGGGAGAAATATAAGATTTTATATATTTTTTTCTCAAAGATCAATGGAGAAATTAATCTCAAAAAAGTGATAGAAAATAAAGACATAAATACTTAAAAACTTTCTGTCTTTCACATCTAGAAATCACACCATATACTTTAATTATCAACAGTAATTAGAACCAACATTAGACCATTATGCAATTCATAGGAACAAGTAAAGAGAGTAGAGTTATAAAAAGTAAAGAGTTAAGTGGGATAAATCAATTTATCTTAGTTTGGCACCATCACATGGTTCACTCTCTAAATCTTCCATTAAAAGTAAAATAAAGCTTATAAAAAGATAATAGACTCTACACACTAAACTAATTTTACTACTATAACCAATAGTAACCATCCATGAATGTTTTGAATAAATTTTTGGCTCATATAACAATCATATTGTTACTTTAGATGAGAAGGTTGATTAAACTCTCTTTTAAAAAAATAAAAAAATACACTCTTTTTTTTAATTAAACCAAAATATTCTAATATAAAATTAACTAGTAATAAGAATTTATAAAATAAATAAGTATTAGATGATTAGTATAAAATATTTAGTTCATACATTAAAATTAACTTCTGTTTTTACACACATATAGTATGGTGTGATCACATAACATGTTTAGTTTTAAATTAATCATATTGTACATTAAAAAATTATTTGGACAATTTAGTTGTTTGAAATAAAGTTGATTGTGTGGTATGATTAGTTTTAATTTTCAAAATTTTAAGTAATGTGAATTAATTTAATTAAGATTTATAGATTATGAAATATCATACAAAATAATCTATTATGATTAATTTTCATTATTGTTTTATTAAATTTTACTTTTTCTTACACCCTCATATGTGAATTTGTTGTCTTAATAGGCTCTAAACCTAAAGCACATACAAGTAAGGCTCAAAACATAACAACATATATTTTTTACACTTGAAGCTTTATCTTTTCTTCTTACTAATTTGGCTTTTTTTTCCTTACTAATGCAATATTCAAGAATTCCTGAATCCTTTTAAGCACTATGTACGTCAACTAAGCCTATAGTTTTGAGTCATCCATTTTCTTAAAATCTTGTATGTTCTACTTTAAGTGTATGTAACATTTAAAATAATTCTCTTCTAATATATACCTATAATATTATTACTCGAATCTATACAAAAAACATAATAGTAAAATTGGCTCAACTAAATTAATTTTATTATCATCAAAACACTTTAGTACTTCAACAAGTTCATAGGATTAATAATCTCTCCCTCTTTTAAGTGATAGATATATTTTAGTTAAGTGCAAATTTTTTGTGATTTATGTAACACCCCTAAATTTATTTCTGGTTGAATTATTAAATTAAATTGGTAGTGTAATAAAGTAATTATAAATAAATGAGGAATAAAATTTTATTTTATTTTACATTAAAAAAAAAGAAAGGAAGCATACAAAGTACAAAGTGTATCCAAATTAATAAAAGTACATTAAAAGTACATTAAAATAAAACATCAAAATCTTATTAAATATTTAAATTATTCAAATTAGGAACAAAATAAGATATGACCAAACTACTTACATCTAACTTTGGCACATTAAAAGGAGAGGATATGTAAACACTTAAACAAGGAAAAAAACACAAACACACATAGACAATCAGAATTTTGAAGTGTCTTAATTTGGTTCAAGAGACCAACATAAATAATCATAAATCTGGATGAACTAATTAAGAAGTTGGGATGTTATTATTGTTATAGTCTCCAATTATTACTATTACTATATCTACCACCTCTCAATCACGTGCATTACATGATCATCTATCTTGTGCTCAATTAGGAGATGTGTTTATTTGAGTCATCCAAAGGATAAGAGTAGGATGGGTATGCCTAAAAAACTTGAGTTGGAGGTGGTGTCTATAAGGCAGCTTCTTTTTCTTCTTAACTATCATTAACTTGAGTGACATGCTTTTATGAAAGAAACGGTTGTTATATGGGATAATATTGTCATTATGTTGATCAAGACTATTTAGATTATATTTTTAATGTAATTTATCAACATATATTTAACATTAAATTAAATTTGAGTCATGTAATAATAGGTAATGATAGAAAGAAGTGAGTTAATATTGATATGATCTCTAATTTTTGGAATACTATTATGTTAAAGTACATGCTAGATTACATGTGCAATATTTATAAGCCACTAATGAGCAAGTAAAGATGTGGTTTAAAATTTATGTAGGACTTAGTTGTTGTAGACAAATTATAGTGAAAATTAGTGGTAATAGTATTTGGCAAGCACTAAAATTTGATATATAGGTAGTCATGCAAGTTTAGATTAGTCTACATCACCATAAGAGGTAATACTCATGGGTATTTACATATACCATCTTCAAGTATTTTTTTCATACTTTTACATAACTCTATGTCATATTCCTAAAGCCTTAATCCAAAATTAGGCAAGTCAGCCAAACTATGGTTTCACAATACCTAGCTAATTTTAAAATAAAATAAATTTATCTAGAATTTTAAATAATTTAAAAAATTACGATTTCAATTATGTCCATCTACCTAACGATTTCATTTGCTTTCAAGGCCTAGAGTTGTTTATTTTCACTACACTTTAAATTTGAAATAAAATTTTCCTTTCTTGGTTTAGATAAACACCCCACTTACCCTAACTCCTATTGTGTAGTAAACCCTAACTCTAGTTTAAGATTAACTCTACAAAACCATCCAACATATTTCTATGCCTCTTGAAAATGGATTTAATTTATAATTATTAACTCTAAGAGATCTAACATCTAGCCACACAAATTTTAGTGTCCAATCCAAGGACATTGTTGAAACAATGAAGAATTTATCACCAAGGAGTTTGAATGATTGGAAAGTGCTTGCATGTGGTGATTTTGAACTCCATAAAAACTTTTATTCTTAAATTTTATATTATCTATTTTCTTTTATAATATTTCATCTTTTATTGTAATAACTATGACTAGTTTATGTGTTTGAGCTAACTCTATAAGCCATTGCATATGTGCCAACAATTTCCACCACTTTTACTAATCTAACCATGTACCTTGAACTTAGCCTAACTTAAGCAATTTGAGTGACTCAAATCATTAAGGGAGTGATATGCAACAAAAAAAAGTTGTAACAAAAGTTTAAATCATTGTTAAAGAACTAAAATTAAATTTTTATGATTTTATTTGCACGAGTGTAAATTATTTTGTACTAGTAGCTTTTATTTGTGTTTACATTTAATCTAAAGCTACAAAACTTTTATAGTAAATTTTTATAAATAATTTAAATATATTATAGTAATCATCAATTACATATTTAAAATATAATTATTAAAAATAATTATTTCAAGCATTCCATTTGTATAATCACTAAAGAATCATACTGTTAAAGTTTGCTAGCTTGGATAAAGTGGATAACATAGCTAAGAGGGTAGAAGAGGTTGCCTTGCACTATGAGAAATTTTTTCATAAGCTATAAAAGATGATTAATAATTTAACTTCTCAAATGTAAGCCATGAACATAAGATGTAAAACCCACTAATTATTTGAACTTTAGCTAAATTCAAAAATATAGAAGAGGTGTTTGTAAAAAAAAAAAAAAAAACTAAAATCAACCATCCACTTATAAGGGAATAATTTAAAAATATCATTAGGCATACAAATAAAAAAATACTAATCCCGATCAGTAGCTACAAAAATAGTCAAGGCAGAGGCTCCAACCAATAGTGGCAGTCATGATCCAAATAAATTTCTAAATTGGCTCACTAAAATGTATGAATTCTTTGATTAGTACAAAATGTATGACCATCAAAGAATCACCTATACTAAAATAAAATTAATTTTCTATGCTAAAATCTATTAGAAATATATTTTTAATGAAAAAGAAGAAGTTAGGAAGACCTATCCTATCCTAACTAGAAATGAAGAAATTACTTAAGCCTATATATTGCCATGGAATCCATGAAAACAAATTACATGAGCAATTGATGAACATATAGCAAGGAAACATGCAAACAATTAACTATATAAACACTTTTAATGATCTTATAGTTAAGGCTATTGACCTCACTTTTAGTGAGGTTGACAACCCTCCTCATAGACCTAGGATTTAATCTAGGCACTAAGGTTCTGTTAACCTCAAATGAGGTTAATAATCACCATAATCTCAATGAATTGGGATCTTCAACCTTAGATTAAGAGCTTCTTAATTAGGTACTTAAGATACTATGATTAGTGGCTAAGTGTACATCCTCAACTAAAATAGAAATGAAAATAATAAATTAAAATGAAATATGAATTCAACTGAACCTAGATTAAAGTAATTGAGTTTGATTAACTCGATTAACCCATTTGGGCTTAAAATCATCTAAATTCAAGAAAATCCTATAAAAACCAAAACTAAATCAAATCGAACCAAACCAAAAGCACAGAATCAATTCATAAGTACAGATGGACTCAAAAACAAATCTAGGTGGGGTTCAAAGTGGTCAATTAGGTCGTGTGACCTAGAATTGACTCATGTGGTTCCCACTGACTCAAGAAACAAACTAATCAAAATTTAGTCAATCTAATTAATTCTAAATTCTTAAATTCATTAAATTGACATGATAGAACATGAAACTAAATAATTCTGAAGCCAATGATCACTTAAATAGCCTAATTGTTCACCTAATTTAAGTGAACCCAAACAGACTTAGACTCAAAATAAATTAAAATTAATTCAAATTAAATATTCATAAATATTTTAAAATCATATTTGAACTCAATTTGTCTCTTTCTTAAGTTTTATTTGGTCCAATTGGCCACCTGATCCAATTCGACCCATTAACCCCAACTTAAGCAAAAATGTGCTTAAATCAAAACTAAATCCAAATTAATCAAAATCAATTCGATTAAATTACTTAAAATACTTAATTAGATATAATTAAATTTTTAAACACACTTCAATTTGAGTCATATCAATCTTTTGATTCAAATGAACTCAATCTGGCTCATTGAACTTAATTTGGGTCGAAATTGATTCAAGTCAAAACCAACTCCAAATCAATCAAAATCAATTGATCTAAATTAGTCTAAATATAAAGCCAAACATAATTATAACCCAATTGAGCTAAATCAATGCATTGAACATAACTTGACTCATTTGAGATAAATGGGTCAAGAAAGGTTCAAACTAACTCAATCCAACATAAATGGACTCAAATCACACCCAAAATCTATCACATTAAGGTTAACACTTTAGCCCATGTGGAGTGGAGCTTCAAGTCAACAATGGAGGCCATGAGAGAGAGGAGAATCTATGGCGAGGTGCCAAAATCTAAGTTCCACTTAAACGCAAGTAATATCTCCACTAAATTGACATCAAACAAACTCTATAGTAGCTAAACCATCGAATTTGATTTCTCCAAGCCTCCTCCCAGCTGACCATCACCTCCCCAATCACCATTAATGGTGATTTTTAGCCACCATTAAAGAGGGGGAAAGAGAGCATTTTTCTCTCTTGGTTGGCTGAAAATAACTCTTGGAGCTCCTCTCATCAAAACCATACCATACCCATCCTTTTCCAAGCATAAAAAAATTGTATTCCAATCAAATTCCAATGAAGAGGTGCCATCCATTAGTGGAGAAGATGATTTAGAGGGAGGCAACAAGGTGTATTCATCCCAGAGCTTCATCTTATGCTTAGGAGCATATTTTAATTGAGAACTCCATCAGACATCAGCTCCAACTAGGTAATTTCTTTATAAACTTAGAAAATAGTTAAGGTTTCTTTGTTTGCAAGAATATTCACTCAATTTCAGAAATTTCCCATAGAAAACATTGCATTTATCTTCTCTCAACCCCCAGTGTGAAATGGGACATTTTCTTGTGAGTTCATTGTAGAATCACCTTTTTGACAGACAACCAGGGCAAAAATTGATGACTAATTGGGTTCGGTTCATCATCCTTGATGAGATGACACAACATATGTCTGATCCTTCTTAATAGGGACAAACAACTATGATTAGAAGTCTTGAAGACACAATTTTCCCCCTTGGATCAGTGAATTGGAACTTGGATTGTCCAATCTATGATCAAATAGTCTAGATCTGTCTGATCTAACTCATGTTTTACCTCTCAAATAATGAGTCAGCATTTGCGTGGTCTAATTGGTTTGCAACATGCACAAAGGGTGGCCCAATCAATGTAGACTTGGTTTAATAAGTAATTAAGGTATTTTTTTAGTTTAACAACTACTAAAAATCACCTGAACTTCCAAAATCATAAAGAAATAAAATATTCTTTGAAAATTTTTAAATAAGATCTCATTGGATTTATGTTTTAAAGAAGAATCTAATGAACTCAAAAGTCCTAATTTTTATTAGGTATTTTGGGCTTAATTTTAGTTTTACTGAAAACCAAATTTCTTTAATTAATCTAAAAAATATTAATTAAATTGATTTAAAATTTTTAGGAAATGAAATTAAGGTTAAAACACTCCCACCATAAAAAATTCAAGTCTCAATGATGACAATAATAAGGGGTTGTTTGGTTGCCTGCATTTAGAGTGTAAATTAAACTAAATGTAGGGAATTTAATTTTTTGAGTGTTATGGTGCAAAGTAAAATTTTAATGCATTTTTAGCATATTTGAAATGCATTAGAATAGTCATTTTGGGTGTATTTGAAATTCAACTGATTTGGGCTAATTCAAATTACACCATCCAGTGTAAAGAAACTTATTGCTACCCAACTTTCAAAGAAAAAAAAAAGAGATTGTTGACCTTACTTTTCATGAGGTTGACAACCCACCTCTTGGAACTAGGACTTAATCTAGGCACTAAGATTCTGTTAACCTCAAGTCAAGTTAACAACACTATAATCTCAGTGAATTAGGGTCATTGACCTTAGATAGAAGATTTATAATTAGACACTTAGGATACTGTGATTAGTAGCTAAGTGAACAACCTCAGCTAAAGAAAAAAATTAATATAATAAATTAAAATGAAATCTAGATTCAACTGAACCCAAATTAAGCTAATTAAGTTTGATTAACTCAATTAAACCATTTGCGCTCAAAATCAGCTAATTTCAAGAAAATTCTATAAAATCAAAAATAAACTAAATCAAATAAAACAAAAGGCACATAATCAATGCAAGTATAAATGAACCCAAAAAAATAATTCTATATGAGTTTCAAAGTGCTCAATCAGGTCGTTTGACCTAGAGTTGGCCCATGTGATCCTCATCAAGCTAGAAATCAAACCAATCAAAATTTGATTAATTTAAGTCACCCAAGATTCTATTATTTATCAAATTAATATAAAATAGCACTAAATTAATTAATTAATATTCTTGTGATGACTCAAATAGCCTAATTGGGTCACCTAGCATAAATGAATTTGAACTGACTCTATTGAACCTAAACTCAAAATAAATTAAAATTAATTTAAATTAAATGTTACTAAATACTTTAAAATTATATTAGAACATAATTTAAACTTTTCTAGAGTTTGATTTGACCGAATTGGTCATTTGACCTAAGTGAACCCCAATTTAGCCCATTAAGCCTAAATTGGCCCAAAATAAATCTAAATCAAAATAAAATCTAAATTAATTAATATTAATTACTCCAAATCATTTTAAATACTCAATAAAATATAATTGAAGCTTGAACACATTCATTTTGGGTCATATTGGTCATTTAGGCCCTTATGAACCTAATTTGACCTATTAAGCCCAATTTGGATCAAAAATGGGTTTAAATCAAAACTTAACTCAACCCAAAACTAAACCAAATTAATACTTAAAGTTATTCTTAAGTTGATCATTGAATATGACCAACTCTCAATGGCACCCAATTTATCCAATTTGGTCCACTAGTCGATCTGACTTGAATTGACCTAAATTGACCTATATGAGAATATTAAGCCAAAATAAAAATAAATTAAAATTAAATAAAATTAATTATTATAAATCACTTTTAAAACCTAATAAACTTAATTTAACTCTCATTTGGGCCCAATTTATCTAATTAGGTCAATTTTGCCCATGGTCCCAATTGAACCCAAATTGGCCCAATTTGACTTTTTTGGTTAAATTGCATTAATTTAGGCTAAATACAAAATATATTAATTAATCATGGATATTATAAATATTTAGTTTAATATAATTGCTATTTGAGTCATCACAAGAATAGTAATTAATTAGTTTAGTGCTATTTTATAATAATTTGATAAATAATAGAATCTTGGGTCACCTAGCATAAATGAACTTGAACTGACTCTATTGAACCTAAACTCAAAATAAATTAAAATTAATTTAAATTAAATGTTACTAAATACTTTAAAATTATATTAGAACATAATTTAAACTTTTCTAGAGTTTGATTTGACCGAATTGGTCATTTGACCTAAGTGAACCCCAATTTAGCCCATTAAGCCTAAATTGGCCCAAAATAAATCTAAATCAAAATAAAATCTAAATTAATTAATATTAATTACTCCAAATCATTTTAGGTACTCAATAAAATATAATTGAAGCTTGAACACATTCATTTTTGGTCATATTGGTCATTTAGGCCCTCATGAACCTAATCTGACCTATTAAGCCCAATTTGGATCAAAAATGGGTTTAAATCAAAACTTAACTCAACCCAAAACTAAACCAAATTAATACTTAAAGTTATTCTTAAGTTGATCATTGAATATGACCAACTCTCAATGGCACCCAATTTATCCAATTTGGTCCACTAGTCGATCTGACTTGAATTGACCTAAATTGACCTATATGAGAATATTAGGCCAAAATAAAAATAAATTAAAATTAAATAAAATTAAATAAAATTAATTATTATAAATCACTTTTAAAACCTAATAAACTTAATTTAACTCTCATTTGGGTCCAATTTATCTAATTAGGTCAATTTCGCCCATGGTCCCAATTGAACCAAAATTGGCCCAATTTGACTTTTTTTGGTTAAATTGCATTAATTTAGGCTAAATACAAAATATATTAATTAATCATGGATATTATAAATATTTAGTTTAATATAATTTGAATTTATTTCAAATTTATTGGAAATATTTGACAAACTTTACTTAACTCAATTTGGGTTAAGATGAGTCAACCCAAAATGAGTTCACTCTTCTACACATACATCTAACCAAGTAAAAATTCAGCTTTAATAAAGAAAAGATCATGTCAAGCATAAGAAAATAAAGATAGAGGGAGGTGAGCATGAGGACACAATAAATATACATTTTTTTTCTTCACATGAGGAAGGGTGGAAAAAAAGATGGTAATCTACACACCTCATTTCTTTTATTCAAAACATACTAAAAAGAAAGCACACACACATCTTCTTCCAACCACAAGAAAACTCCTCTCCCTACCTCTTGTGCTCTTCAAGTCCAAAAGACACCAATTTTTTATAGTATCAGGCGGTGGTGCATGATAGGGAGGCAAAAGAAGAGATCCTTGATCTTATAACATCCATAGAACGTGTGTATCAGTGAGGTAACTTTTGTAAACTTTAGATCAACCATAGGTGTTCGTGTTTGGCAGAAATTTTTCACGAATCAAGGATTTTGTTTTAGATCCCATCGCACTTTCTTTTTTTTAAACTCCCCAATGAAAAATAAAGTGAATTTTAGTTAAGATAACTGGAAGATCATGAGATCCGGTGATGTTTATGGTAGATCCCATCAATTTGACCCTATTTGGCCTGCCTCCCATGAGGGAAACAACCTTTGACCCTTCCATCTTACTTCAATTGAATGGATGGCTATGATTAGGTATCATATTTTATTTATTCTACTATATGTGACCCAAAATTCAAAAAATCATAAAAACTTAAATACTATACAAAAAAATGCAAGGGCTCTATGTATTCCTCTTTTCAAGAGAAATCCAATGAACCTAAAACCCCAAATTAGGATGCATATGTTAGGAGTAATTTGAGTTTTAGTGAAATCTATATTTATTTAATTACTCTTAAAATACTAAACCAATTAACTTGAATATTTCAAAATAGATACCTAATGTTCTTGCCTACATATCATATAAAGTTTAAGTTAATTAACCTTTTAGTTTGAGAGTTATTAATTTTTGAAGGTAATTAGCTATTCTAAAATAAAAAAAGTAATTAATAATTATGAAAATTATAAAAGGTCATCAAATTAATTCAAATCACTTTAATAAACATCAAAGATCTAAAAAAAATTATTTAGACCTTCTGGATCACACTAAATCACAAAAGTAATTAAATTAGGGTTTAATTATGCATTAATTAATTACTTCAATTACACGGAACTTTAGAAAATCATAATTAATTGTAAAACAAATCCAAAAAAATATAAATTAACCTATTTTGGAAAGGTTAGATAGAGGAGAATTTAATAATGTTTGAAGCTCAACCCAATTACCTTAATTAAGGCCAAATTACATGGCTAATTAATTCCAAATTTGGTGGGATAACTCTATGGGATATCCTTTGCCTCTCATAACTTTCTTATAATTATTTGCCATATTGTTTGAAGATTTTGAAATTTAAATCATAATTACCCTCTTTAATAAATTAAATGATTATTAAAATTTGTGAATATTATAAATTAAACAGTTAATGTTAATTAATCAATGTGAATAGTGGAAATAATAAGAGAAATAATGAGGGCCCCTTTCTTAATTATTTTTCGAAATATCCTTCCTTAAGAGGATTAATTAATACATTTAATAAATAGAGAATAATTAGGAAAATCAATGATAAAATATAAACGAAAATTAAAAAGAAAATTGATTTAGATAAATCAAATATAATCCATTAATATCTCTTTATGCATTTAATAGCATAAAGTCATTAAACAAATTATGATTATCCCATTAGTGTGGGAAAATCATAAGAGTATTTAACTAAGATTATTTTTTTCTCTAATTTTATTAACTCTTGATCATGAGCATAATTGTGTTAGACTCTCTTAGGTGCATTGCTAGTTTTACTTTCTCAAAGCATATCATTGAAGGCTCATGATCAAATAGTTAATTAAATTAAAGATGCTTGGGGAAGGGTAATTAAGTTGATGAGCTTAATGGCTTGAACCTAATCAACCTTTAAAAAACCCATTTTATTTTCTTCTTTAAGTATATCAAATCACCAACATGGGATGGGGTAAATCCTGAGTATCATTTCTTCTCTTTTGGTTGTAACAACCTAAACATCATAACCAAATCTTATAAGAACTTTGGTTAGTGTTAAGGAATGTTTATTTGGCTTGATTGTCCTTAAGATTTAATGTAATTGAGTATGTTATATTGTAACATTTAACTACCTCTTTTCAATTATAATTATAAATATGCATGCCATTTATTTTATATTTTCATGTTTCAAAAAAACCAAAAAAGAGAATAAAAAGAATATGATTGCATTTAAGTTGTATGTGTTGGATAAATGTTATTATATGGTGTTCTTATTATCACTAATAAATATCAAATTAGATTTAAAATTACAAGTTAATAATGAATAAAAATGTGTGAAGTTTAAGTTGATGTTGGCTATAAATGCTTAACAAAGTTTCCATTTAGTTATAACTTAAAGATATTAAATTATTATTTTCTCTTTTTGTTTCATGTGTATGCTTACATATATTTGAGTTGGTAAGTATGCAGTCTGGACAACCTGGGAACACAAAGCTTTAAGTAGCCCCAAGGAGGTCTTAGATAATCTCACTTCTCTTGTTTAACAATGGCATGTACTCCCTTAATTTTGTTCATGTGTATGAATGTGCTAGAATTTGGGATGAAACTTTGCTTTTCATGTCACTAAGCCTTACATAAACAAAAGATTTTTTTTTTTGTATATAACCTTTGCATGGTTTCAATTACTATGCTAGTGAATATATTTACATGTATTTAAATTGGTAAGTATATAGTCTAGACATCCTGGGAACACGAGACTTTAAATAGTCCCAAGGAGGTTTTAGATAATCTCACCTCCTTGGTTTAGCAGCGACATGTACCTTGCTTAAATTTCTAATACATGTTTGTATATGCTTAGCTATGAAATGAAATCCTTCTTTTCTACCAAATTCAGCCATTAATGATCATCAAGTGTGCAAAATATGAATATGTATTGCATGTACAAATCTGTATATTAAAATAAATATTATGAACAAACATGAAAATTCAAGTAAAAAAATGGAGTGTGTATGCTATTGATAATGAATAGAAGTAATGGAATGTTACTCATGTAATGGTTACTCAATTTCATTAATCTTAAGATTCCTTTCATGTTTGAATAAGATTCCTTAAAATTGATCTAAACATAAGCTTAATAAAATGTTCATAAGTGGTTCATCAAATAAACTTAAGCCATATGAATATACTTTTAAAAGATAACTTAGAGTAGGGATGAAGGGGTCAAACCTCTTTATTCTCTTTATAATAATTAGATGTTAAGTAAGTATCAAATGAAACAAAAAAAGTAAAAAATTAAAACCAATCATTTCATTGAATGATTTGAAGTGAAACCATCCCTAATTGTTAATTTAAATAATTCTAAAACTTTATGCAATGATACTCCTAAAGTGTAATTAAGAAGCACCACACTAAGCCTTAGCACACACATTAGATTGCTAAGTCACCGATTCTAAGGTTATATTAGGTCAGTGTATGTTATGATGATATGTTTTATTTTATGTTGTAATATTTTAGACTGATGTTAGGATTATTTGTGAGTAGTCTGGAAGTTAGGTTGTTAGTAGCCTATTGATATTTTATGTAGGGGATTATGCTAAAGGGACCGCTGTAATAATAAATAAATATATATGTTCTTTCTTGCAAGTGCTTCCTATGCCCCTAAGGATAATCTAATTAGAACAGGTGGGCTTAGCTACCCAAGTGCAGGGTGTTAAGTCAAAATATGTTAAGTATAATTGTTTGGATTGTATGTTTATTTAACTAACATATATTTTGTAGGTATAATTAGATTTCATTTTTCATAAACATGTAATTTTTATAATAGGATTAGGATTAGTTCTATGGAATTTAGGATGAACAGTAACAATAAGGAAAAGATCTAAGAGGCCTTGCAAAACTTGGAGCAAACTAATCTAATAAGAAGAAAGAAGAGCACATGAATGAAAACCACCATAACATTTTTTTTTACTGTAACGTTTAATTATAATCCATGTTGTATAAGGGTAGAGCTTGACTACCCAATTTCTTTTTTTTTTGGGGTGTATGCGGTATGTGGCTGCCCCAGCCTTTTATTCTTTTATGAAAATCTAAATGTTTATTTTGTGCAATAGAAATGGTATGTTTTTCATAGGTTTCTTAAAATATGATGGTTTAATGTGTGGCTTGGATGTGGTAAGCTCTTTAGGATAAAATTAAATTTTCTACCTCACTAAATAACTTATAACTAAATTTTAAGATAACTCATAATCTCATGTTAAATCTTAAGTTCATAATCAAGATAAATAAAAGATTTAGTAACCCCTTAGCTGAATGTTGTATGTTATCACACCATGCATATCATATTGTGTCACTCTTGAATAGGGAGGATTTCCACTCTTACATGATAGGGTATGTGCTTGACCTGTGAGAGCAATCTCTTATAGTGGAGAACACCTTCTATAATTGATTTGACCCATGACTTAATTTCATAATGCATACAACCATAATTGTCCAATGCCTTCGCTTAAAATAAATGTGTATAAATAATCAAAAATTTTTAAATTTTTAATAGTATTCTAAGTCATACTTTCATACCAAACATTATCTAGTCTCTTAGGGAGTGAGTTTAGGACCTTAGTCTCTTTCTTAATTAAATAATAGTATAGCTATCTTGCATCTACAGAAGACCAACCTACTTGATTTTAAAACATAAGAGGTGTTAGCTGGCGACCACTCCAGATAGTTGTAAGTCTAGAAGAGTCAGGATGAGTCTATTCTCTCTTGTGGGGGTAAACCACTATATTCCATTTTCCTGATTTGACTTAGGTCATGCTTTTAGCTTGTGCTAGAGTATTTTAGAATTAAGTTTTTAGGCTACTTATTTCCTTCGACCTATGAGTATAAGTCCTCACCTCTCAAGTGTTTTCATAATCTCATGTTGTTGAACTAGAATCCTTAACATTCTATTAATATTCTAACTTAGATACAAGTAAATTCTCTCTTTCAAAAATATAAAGCCTCACTATAGGGTAGATTGAAGGACTCACTAGGCTTCCAAATATCATGGGTTCTTCCTACTTATTCTCATTTAGAATTTATAAATAAGTCCTCCTATTTGAACTTTTCCCCTTGGTTTCTAAAAGTACATAATCCTCTGATAGTCTAGCTTTGAAATCTTTGGAGATACTCATTGAATACTTTCATCGAGAGTGTTCTTGGAAAATGGTCATTTCCTAAGATGTTATTAACTATGAAATTTTGCTTCCATAGAGAACTAATGAACCTGACATAAAATAAATCATGCTTTACTTCTCCATGTAAAGTAAGGGAAAGATCTCTGATATATATACATAGACACATCTGCCTTAGGAGTCTTTATTAAGTAATTAAGTCCATTATAGAGTGATGTTTCTATCTTTCAAGATAGTTCATCAAACCTTAATGTTACACCTGATCACTTTAATAAGTACCCACTAAGATCTGTGTGGTATCCTTACTACTCCAAATTAAAACAACATAAAGAATCTTTATTTATCACTTGCTTTGCTCCATTGATTTTTCCATTCATAATTATATATTAGCTTATTATATTTATATAGAATCATTATCTTTAAACCCCTATAGTGGATATACTAGTTTATTTTAATTAATGCCAATCATGGCTTTGTTGTGACACATTTTGCAAAATATGTTGTTGCTAATGAAGAATTCACTATGCATAGTTAGGGAATTCACTACACTTTGACTTTTTAATAGGTTGTTATACTAGTCAATAGATTGATATTATCATTACACTAGATTCATTATTTATCAATTTAGCTCTTTTATGAGCTTATAGTAAGCACGTGAAATTATGAGGGATATAAAGTCCCTTTTCCTAACATTGAAGTGTGGTGGATATTACTCTAAAGTTAAGAATAAAGACATATAGAAAAATGAAGGTATCAACATAAATAAGGAATTTTTTTCTATTGTTCTATTGTTAGAATTATAAATCACATGTAAATATTTTCACATAGATCTAAAAATTATAGATGATAATAAAGACATATCATATATCAGATAAACAAATATATATTTTATATTCTTATGATTATGGAATAAGATAATAATTAAACTACATCTTAGAAGCATTCTTTACAAGAATACTTAAAGAAATAAATTATTATTTCTAGAGATTTCTAAGTTGGTTTGGTTTTCAAAGGATTGATTTTTGGAATTTCAATTGGGATTGATTCAATGTGGAGAGATTATTTTCAAAGGCCATTTGGGATAAAGTAGGAAATGCCTATTGATACTTGGATGCTAAGTAGGCATTTCAACTATCCTATAATTGGGCTTTAAATTTTTGAATTTAATTTTTGTTTAGAATTGACATTTTCTTTTAAAACACATAGCAAATGATATTGAAGTCTGAGAAATGATTATATTGTTTGTTGATTATGGTAGAGTTGAGATATTTGTTGTAACCCAAGAGGAGACAAATCCCTTGAATAATAAAAATAATTACAAATTAGAGTTTAGAAATTACTATATTTTAGAGAAGACATTACATGTTCAAATGGAGAACTGTTGAATAATAATTTTAAGTTGGAGTATTACTCATTATGTCTTGATAACATCAAAGATTACATGCATGATTTGTATTTAAGTCATATTGTAGATAATATAATTTTTTCAGTTGGTGCTTGGTTCAATAGTTCAATCAATTTTAAGAATTTCATTCAGTTCAAAGCCACTGATGTGACTTTAGAGTGAAGATAAAGGTAATTAATAGAGCAATGGTCATTGCTACTTCTTCTCATCAAGGTGTCCTTGGAAAGTCAAAGCATCCTTATGTGCAGATGGTGAGACACTTGAAATGAAGAAAGTGGAAGCTTTGCATTTATGTCTTAGCATAAATAGGGCTAGTAATAATAAGCCACATGATATTGGGTTGCACATAAAATAGAAGATTTGGTTAAAAAAATACCCATATATACTTCCAAAATAAATTAACAACAACTTGGAGACAATATATGGCTTATCCCTACCTTATATAAAATTGTGATGTTCAAGGGACATTTTTGGTTATGTTGATGACAACTACGAATGGGTAACTGCATTGAGTGAAAAATTACGCAACGAGAATCGTTATTCACATATTACATATAATTATGATAGTTATGTTAGTTTCAAGGTATCCATAGCTAGTTTCTTGGCCTATTGTTGAAATCATGTAGTAATTGATGCATGCCATTTGAAATATAAAATATTTATGTGTCCTATTATCAACATGTTCACTTGATGGAAATAATGGTCTTTATACATTTGCTTTTGTTGTGGCTGAGTCTAAATTTAAGAGATTATGGGCATAGTTCTTACAAAATTTGTTTGAATCTTTTGGGAGGGATGCCAAACCAATAGCTTGTATATCAAATCTAGAAAAGGTTTTGGAGATATGATCAAAAATGCATTTCTTAATGTAGAGCATTGAGTTTGTGTGTGACATTTATGGAAGAACATTAAATAGAGTTATCCTTGTCATGATTACCACAAGCTTCAAAGTGCCATGTGGGTAGCTATAAATGTTTACACAGTCTGACAGTAAGATGCTAATCTAAATGATTTTTTTTTTAATTCCTCAAATCCATTCTTATTTGGTTGCTTTGAAAATTTAAACAGTCCAAAAATTAATTTTCATCTGACAATATAAGTCACTACAATATACATAATATCTTAGATCCATTTAACTCTTGGATTTGGGAGACTAGAGAGAAATCAATTGTTGACTTAGTAGATGAGATTAAAGGAATGCTTATGAAGCAAAGATTAGAGAGGAGAATGAAGAAAATAAAATGGCATGTACATTTAGTTCCAACTAATGAAGATTACCTTAATGAGATCACTACAAGAAAGGAATAGTTCATTATTAAATAAGCATTAGTGTTCAAGTTAGTGGTAGAAGGTTGTTTTGAGAGATAAGTAGTAGACATTGAAGTTAAACATTGCTCTTTAGATATTGGCAAGTCACTAGCCTTTTTTGTATTCATCACCAGCATTCATTGGTACAAAAGGGCTCCCACTATGGCAAGCTTATGTATCCATCATGTAATCATTTAATCACTTTTTTCCAATTGATATTTAATGACAACTTTCTTTTAGATATAACATGGCCTATTAACATGCTATCATTAAGATACCAAGAAGGATCAGTGAAAGATTGCGGAAAATGGTCTTTATATTTGTATTCTAAACACAGTGAGGCCTAAAGGCAGACCTAGAAAAAGAAGGTTTAAAAGTTTCTTAAAGACTACCAACAAGAAGAGTAGAAGACTTCATAAATGTGGTCATTATAGCCTTTAGAGTGACCACAAGAGTAGTTATAATAACCCTCTCACTCAAACATCATATAAAAGACAACCTAACATTGCACTTCCTCCCAAATATAATAATTAACAACTCAACATTGAAGTTGTAGGCAAATAACTTGTTATAATAAATTTTTGTGTGGATTACAACAAACTTTAGAAGTTTCTTCTTTTGATATTTTGGGATAAATGCAATGTTACATTAGAATTTATGCATTGGATAAGGAAACAACATGTCATAAGAATTTCTTACTAGCATGTGCAAGTCATTCAAACCTTTTATTATGTATGGGTTAAGGAAAATGAAATAGAAATTTAGCTTTATTTAGGTTCTATGTTTATGCCTTTTTTATTCGTGTTACTTTTTGTTGACTTCTGATATATATTCGTTTGGGTTCTTACAACATGAACTAAAGACCAACATTAGGATAGGGTATCAAGATTAAGCTTGTAAACTAAAGACTGACATTAGGTATCTCTCTTGGTGGATGATTGTTAGGGGATGTTTCATATCACTTTAATTTTTTATTTTTTATTTTATGATTTTATTTTATTTCTTTTATGTTTTATTTGGAAGTAAAATAAGTTTGGTGGTTATTATTGATTTAATAAAATACTCAAAACATCTAAAATCTATTTTAAGTGTTCTTAAAAATAAAGTTATTTATTTTTTAAAATACAAAATAAAAACACATAAAAATATATCAAATAAACTTATTTTTCATAATAATATAAAAACACAAAATAAAATTGATCCCAAATATCCTTGGAAGAGACCAACCAAGCTTTGTTAGGTTTGAGCTAAGTTGAGTTGAGTTTGGCTCAAGATGACCCTTTTAGGTCTATTTCTGCTTTTAAGGGATACTTGACAAAATTAGGCAAATGTGGCCCATATGGTGGTTTCATTTATCATTTTAAAATAGTTTAGAATGATTAGTTTGGTTCAATTTAGGTTTAATTTGAATTTAGCACAATGTAGTTTAATTTACTTAATTTAGGTCAGGTGAATTAGTTAGCCAATTTAAACTTTAATTGAGTATCAATTGCATTTAATTTTGTGTATGTAATGATTAAGAAGCTTTGGATGGTTATATTTGGTTTGGATTAGTTTTAATTTGATTTTGTTCACATAAGATTCAAATAAGTTAACTTGAGTTAAGTGGGCCATGTAACTAGATTAAATTTTAATTAAGCTTCAACTTTGTTTGATCATTGATTTGAAACATTAAGGAGGGTTCAATTTTGGCTAATTTGAGTTTAATTTGAAATCAACCCACTAAGGCCCAATTGGGTTAAGTTGGGTTAAATCACCCAATTAATCAAATTAGACTTCAATCAAGCTTCAATTAGGTTTGGTTAATTGTTTGGAAACTTTAAGGTTGTTTGGTTTGGGATTTTAATCTTATTTGACATTTCATTAGGGTGACTTAAATAGTCCAAATGAGATAAATTGGTCCAGTTAGTCTAATTAGAGAACAATTATGTTTGCTCTTAGTTCAATTAGATTGGGTTTAGCCGTAAACTTTTTTTTTGTTTGGTTTGATTTTAAACTTGGGTTATGCAAGTCTCATTTAGCCTATTTAAGCTATATTGGGTCAAGAGTGCCCACTAACTTCATATGACTAAACCCAAAGGAAGGCTTGGTTTCATTTGGTTTGGTTTTGTCATTGGTGTGATTTTGGTTAGTTTATCTTTAATCATTAAGAGTATCATAAGCCTCTAAGTGAAGATGTCTTATTGCTATGATATGATTTTGGTTGTATAATTATTTTCATATTATCACTACTAAATATATCATTTTTGATATATATAGTTAGACTTGCATATGTGACTTGTACAATATTCATGGTGGAGAAAGCTCATTCAACTATTACTACAGTAATTAGTAATATCAAAGCAATCCTCTCAAGTGAACAAACCCATGAGTAAATATCATCTTTTTTGGTCTCCACCATTTTGTGTAGCTCTCTAATCCCTTTCAAATTCAAAAGGCATCACTGGATGTCATATCAATTATGAAATTTTTAATTAACTACCTAACATCGTAGATCTATATTTGAGAAATCATATGGGTATAATTAGATAAGACATTTCAAACATTCCTTATCAAAAGATTAATATGGATCATGTGTATTTAAGTATGCTACACACATCAACAAGTAAGTATTTATATCATTGAATCTATCATTATGCACTTGAAGTTGCATGTTTGTCAAAAAAATATATTTTAATTGATAATGATGTTTTTGGAGAAATTATTTTAAATTACAAATAACTCATTGCTTAATAATCACATTTATAATCTTAACAATAATAGCATGTGTAATTTCACCATGAATGTTAGGAGAAATTAGTTTATATTTGTGAGCATTTTCCAAAAATTACTTTTTTATATCTTTATTATGATCTTTTAAGAAATGCAATATCTCTAGAAAATTTACTTGATTTGAGTCTTTAGATTCATGGTGGCCTCAAGAAGATAAGTTCTGGTGCAAAAGAAAGTGTATTTAGTCAATACTTTCTATTAATCATGCTTAATAATCATGTCATAATTGATTACAAGATTTTATAAAGTAAAATTTAAGTACTGATCTTGTTCTTAATTCAATAAATTATTGCATTTTTTCAAACCAATATTTTTGGTACTATTGATCTCGCCAACATTAACATAAATTCCATTTTTTTTTTTCTAATTTTAAAATCCTTTAATATCAAAGTTATCGCAACCACCTTGTTCTTCCATGCTAGTATTGTAAATATAAAATGTAAGCATTATGATTCATCTTTTCCAAAACTATAATTCAACAGTATTTAAATTCATCAAATCAAATTAGATTAAATCTATGCAGTTTATTTCCAAGCTGTGTTGAGGGAAAATGTGATCATGAGGTTAGCATGCCCTTCTAATATGTAACCCTACACAATTCATCAAAATTAGTAGAATTATTATTTAAAATTTTTCCTTAATCTTGGATTTTCTCGTAAGTCATCTAAGCTGAATTCCAAATAAGTTCATTTGAATTTTATATCAAAATTAGTATTAAATTAACAATGTACTTGGCATTTGATGGCCATTAGCATCAACTATTCTTTTATAATATCTCTCCATTAAATAACAATTCTTATTAAGTAAATTGGAAATAATTTGTTTCAAAATACAAGAAAATGCATAAAATAATAAATAAATTTGAAATCATGGTAAATTGGAAAAGTAGTTTAATAACTAATGCTTTATGCAATAATTAATAGAAACAATGGTAATGAAAATGCATGATACAAAGGACATCTACTCTACTAATAATCAAAGTTAAAATTTTCAAAGAAACAAGATCTTGTAAAGTCATTAACGATAATCAGATCCTTAGAGGAGTTGAGATTGATGATTTTGTTGGTATAATGATGTTAATGAAATGAACCTTGAGAATGTAATATGTAAATATTCAATTTCCATTATGAATAAATATTATATGTTCCTTAAACCACCTTTCTTAAAATTTTATAATAGAATAAGAAAAATATATTAGATGAAATAATAGTTATCCCTATGATCAACAAATATTCAAAATAAGAAAAATAATTACAATAAGAGAATTCCTCATTTCATTTTATTTGAGAGCTAATTCTATGGTTTGATAACAAAGAGATCATCTAATGTAAGGACCTCAAAACTAATTAAGTTTAAAGAAAAATAATTTAACTTGAGAAAAAACTATATGAAATTTTATCTAAGTAATTTTTTTTTAATGAGTTCAAAATTTTTGTAGAACATAGCATGCATAAGCATCACACAACTTCAATGGGTCTACTCTCTATCCGTCCTATGAGATAAAGAGGGCAAAAAATTTCACAAAAATTTGGGAATGAAAGTGCAACATAAAGTTCAAATTAAATGCAATAGATAGATTATAATTTAAAAATATATGTAGATATTATATTAATAATTGAATACTAAAGAATTATAAGTTCTAAACCTTAACCTAATAATAAACCATGGCATTGAATAAAAAGCAAAAATAGTTGTGGATTTTTCAGAAAACTACAATTGTTATTCAACATTGGGGTAAAAGGCATTGAGAGAATCAACTTCACCAAATTATATTAAAAAAGTTAAATTGTCATACTCAATGTTCTACTATACATTCAAAAAACTTTAAACTCAGGCTTGTAAATTTTGATAACATATGGAAGTTACAACCCTAGCTTCCTATCCCAAATAGTTTTTGTAGTTCTTTTTAAAAATATAATTGATTGCCTGAAGGTTGAAGAAAGATAGACTGAAGGTTGAAGAAAGAAATGTGTTGAGGCTTAGTGATTGCAATTGTAGGGTTAGGTAGGTCACGCAAAATCATAGTAATAGTGGGGGCCACCTTCATTCGCACATCAAGAACTAGAATCCTTTCAATAAATATAAATAAAAGGATGTATCTTCAAACCATTCAAAATAATTAGATTATTCTCTATCTTCACTTTATTCTCTAATCAAAGAAGATCTTCTGGTGTTGATGATGTCACAAAGAACAAAAGGTGCCTTTTCATTCTATGTTGCCTTTGGAGCTATAATGTTTGGAAGTTCCACTTATATGTAACCCTTAAAAAGTTTAGCAAGTTCTTTGTCTCAAATCCATGCATCTTAAATAGTGGCATTGAAAAACTTTGTGGCCTTATTGAATTAATGATTATTTAAAAATAGTGAAAAATCTTCACAAACTAACATTACTCTTATTTTCTCTTAGTAGTGTTGGAATTCTATGCATATATATTTAAGAATATGGATGTTCAATATTCCATATTGGCTTTTTTTATCCTTTTCCAAATATTTTTGATGACATGTCTACAAAATTTCTAATAGTTTCCCAAATTATGATGAAATTGTCAGCTTTTTGGTATTAACATGTAATAAAAATGCCCCAATAGTAACATCATGAATTTTATTGCTTTAAAACTCACCATAAAATATATAGCATGACATGCATTCATTTTAGCCAAACTACTCTTGAGTGATCATTTAAGCACCATGGTGCAAGTGGATCAGATTTTTTAAATTTAGTTAAATATTTTAATATAAATAGAATTTCTAATCAGATCTAATATTTTACACATGATAAATAACCATAAAATTTATTATGTATACCTATACAGAGCACATGGACTCAGTGAGTACTTAAAAATAAAAGGAATCATCATAGGAGCACCTATCAATCAGAAGCATAATTCAAACAAGATATTCACTTGCCCATGAGGAGTTAGACTAAGCTGGTGAGCATGAAAGAAAACCATCTTAGTCAAGCAACTAGAATCAAGCATCTCAGCTCACATATGTAGACTTGCTAACATATGGATGACTATGCAAATGAACACTCACATCAGTCAACTTGCCTCACTAACAGTAGCAAACACACTTGAGAATTTGTCATTCAGCATATATTACTCGCCCACTCTCCAGATTATGGACAGGTCCATTTTATGTAACTGATAGAGTTAATGAATACTTATGAAGCTACATCCCCATCTTATAAAGGTAGGATTATCGAGGAGGTAGGGTGGTCTGCTTCTTACATTCCCCTAAGACATTTTTTAAGAGAGTGAGGGAGAGATTCTTATAATCTAACCACCTACTTATACTTTTATCTTTTGATATATTAGAATTTCCAATATTTCTAGCATTTTATTATTCAATTTTCTATTCACTTTTTTCCATATGATTCAACCCTACTCTCAGTGTGCCTAAAGAAAGGCTTACATCTCTCCAAGGATGAATTTGGATTCGACATCATTTTAGGTCTAGTGAGTGTAGATAAATGATGATGATAAAAGTTTGATGCCTAATGAAGTAAGCCCAATATCTTGGGACAACTAAGCAAGCATTTTAGTGAAACAACAGTTTGTTACACAATAAGATTTGAAGGATATGGATGACAAGATCACACACACAGTCTAGATGGCTATGGAAAGAGTGAAGAATGAAAATCTAAGGGCCAGGGAGAATGAAAGGACTTCTAGCTTGGAGACTCATCAAAGTTAACATTATAGAAGTGAATTATCAAGGACACCAACCATTGTTGATAGGTTTGAGGATCTTCTTGTCAACTAAGGTCACTCGATGAGCAACATTTGGCCTAAGCAACAATGTTCATTTGAGAAGCTACAATTGGCCCCAAAAAAGCTTGAAACTTGGTGAGCTACTTTTGACTCAACTGTACAAGGATCGACTCAACATACTATTGAAACTAAATCATAACCAATTAAATTCACTCATTGTAAGTAGCTCATAAAATATTTAAGGGAATAATATAAAGGACCAACACTTCATGCAATTGGTAATTATAGTGTATGACCAGCCCTCTCTTTTGTTGAAAATGAAAAGTTAAAGATCAACATTTTGTGTGGTTGATGACTAAAGTGTAAGACCAACACTATGTGTGGTTGGTAATTACAAATAAAAGGCTAAGACTTCATAGGGTTGGTGTATGAAGTGTAAGACCAACATTATATATGGTTCAAAACTACAAATAAAAGACCAACACTCCATGTGGTTGGAAACTATGAATAAAAGACAAATGCTTCATGTGATTGGTAACTAAAATGTAAGACCAACTTTTCATGTGATTGGAAACTACAAACCTATGACTGACACTCTATGGTTAGCAACATAGTATTCCCCTTAATAATGTGAAGTGAGTTCTTAAAGTGTTTTCATTTAATTAGTACATATGCAAGTATGTTCATTCAATGAGTACATTCAATAAGTACTTTAATTCAACGAAAACATTTAGTAAATATGTTCATTTAATGAGTAATTAGCAGGTATATTCATTAAACAACTGCATTCATGAAATGAGTATATTAGTGAGCAAAGTAATAATATGAACGAACTTCTTTTTATGAAGGAAAATGTTTGAGTACAAAAGAGATTGACAAGTATACAAAAATTTATTGTACAATTATCCTCCTAAATTGCAAGAACAAAAGATAAATAATTATAGAAAAAAATCAAGCTAGTGCTTCCTTCTTCATAACTCTACTTGAAGTTTAACTCCAACAAAGCAAGCATTTTATTATTGTCCAAGAATTTGTCATCCATTTGGCAATGTTTCACCAACCAAGTGATGATGAACTTTATGCCTTCCTTAAAATTCTATTACAAAAAATGATTGTACTCATCCAAATTAAATAAGCCAGACAACTTAGCTTGTTAAAGCCTTGAATCTTTTCAATGGGGCAAGAAAGTAACACTGTAGCTATTTATTCATATCATACATGTGAGTTAGTTCCATAAATATTCAATATTTTTTCTCTCTTAATCACTTCACCTCCTCCTAAAGCTCGTCCAGATAGGACTCAATGCTCTAATGTTTATCCCTTAATGCTACAACATCTTTTAATTTGACTACAAGTTACTTACCAAGCCAATAAGTTGACTACCACGTCATTTCTTAATAGTCATTGTGATGTAATGAAGTCACCGTATGGGAATCTCGTCAAGTGCTACGTCTAACTCATAAATATAATCAAATCCCCCAACCTAAAAGCTTGACTCATTGTATTAGCTTTATTGGGGGAATAATTATTTTGAGGATATTCTGATGAGAATCATCTATTGGCTTCTTTCCCTTATCACTCTTCTTCATCAACAAAGCATAAGGATCGTTGGTCGCTTCTCGGACTTTTTGTGAGTAAAAGTTGGCCCAGCCACACTAACATTCTCAGCAAACTTCTCGAGAATATCTTTAGTGAGTGTAAGCTTGCCTTTCTTTTTCTTTCCTTCCTCAAACTCACCAAGAAACTTGATGATCACAGGGTCAGCTAGGATAAAAGTGGAGACATCATCTTCTAAAAAACATAAGCACATAGATTAATATGTGAAAAGTAGAAGGAAAATAATAAAGCACTACAATGACGAGCACCTAATATAGATGTGCTCATGTATGCTATTGAAGTTGAGAAAAAGCCTAATGTTCAACAACCTGTTTGTTAGATTGTTAGTATCATGGCTTCATAAGCATTTGACTCTAGAACCACCAGCTTCTTAGCAATGAAAGGAATCGACTCAGTCGGCATTGCCCACCATACCAAGATCTTAATAAAACATAATTTATAATGTTAGTTCCTAACTTTCTTTGGAAAGCTGATTACTCTTGAATGGATTGTTGAAAACTATGTAGTCTCATATTTGTGACACTTAATAGTGAAGACATAGCCTTAAGAAAAAAAAAGTCATAAGATTCTCTATCGAGTTCGGTAGCACTATGGCGAGCACCACTCCATAAAATTTCAAAACTTATGCTAACTTTGTGTGGAGGGTAAATTGGAGGCCGCACTAGAAATAATCAATAGAAACACATAACCATAAGCCTTTAGAGTATTTATTCATTCATTCCTTCTCATGGGTGACTCACATAGGGAAGTTTGAGTTACCATAGTAGTACCAATGGAAGATGCAAGACTCACATTCATTCAATCATCGAGCTAAGTATAAAAGATTCATTCACCATGGTCACCATGAAATTAGCGGATGCTTTCTTTAGAGCCTCTATAACCATTATAATAAAAGAAAATGCTAAAAAGCAAAATGATTTTGCAGGAAATAAGAAAGGTACTCATAGAAAAGGAATTATAGAAGAAAGACAATTAAGTCCTACCTAACAACATTCAATAGAATTTATAGGCATGGTAAAAAGTTCCAAAAATATGGGTGTAATGTCAAGTAGTTTATAAAGACATCATTACTAAATCTAGCAGAAATCTCAAGCGATGCATGTCACAAGAAAACCTTCAAGAAGTTCACTTAAAAATAAGCAATGAATTAATAAACCTAGAATGAAATGCAAAGAACTAAAAAACAACATTTCTTTCATTATAATAAATATCTTTTTACATGCACTCACAACTTTCTTACATTATTTTCTAAAATATGAACTATTTGATCTGAGTGCCACTTAATAATAAATGCTCCTATAGTAGATTTGTAGTTAATCATAAAGTATCTACTCACAATAATTAGAGGAGATCAATCAACTCATTATAATAATGAAGCTAAATTAACTAGTCATCCACAATCCCCAAGTTTATCTATAGCTTAGCTTCCATTCCTACTTGCTTTCTCTACAACTTGACCACTACTTGTCCTGCTGAGTTTGAATCTTCCTTAAAAAGAGCCTAAAAAATGTTGATAGAAGTAGTAGATGGCTGAGTTTTCTCTATTGCATCTCCTTCTCCTCATAGAAAGGATTTGTTCTTCTATGACTCACCACTTTCATAATGAGTAGATATGGGAAAGCCCTCCATCATCTTAAAAATATCCACTGAAGTAAAGCTGGTCCCTCTAGTAGTTGAGGAAGCTTGGGCTGCCAAATATTTCTATTGCAGAAAAAGATCCTCTTCTAAAGAAAAACATAGAGCCACTAAGTCACTACTCAAAGGAGCTACTTAAAGATCAGTGGTGACAAGGATCTCTTCAACCAAATTCATCCCTATAATAAGAAAAGCAATGCCTTCACAATAGATAGAGAAATTCCTATAAGGCATTTTATTAAAGGTATCATCCTTTAGAAGGGAAGCCACTTTTGAAGCACATGAACTTTCTCATCATTCAGATGATGTCTAAATAACTCGCTTACTATAATATAAATACTCGTCTCAAATCTACCTATAGTTTCCAAAAGAATTTCTATAGGAGCGAGAGATCAGTCGTCATCCCATTCAATATATTTGTTATTACTCTACATTAAAAGCTATTACAATAAAATCATCTTGTAAAATTGTTCAAAAATAATAAAATCTCAAAGGTGAAATTCATACTATAGTTAGATAGTCTTCAACTACCTTCTGATGAGAAGGGTTTCTCACCAACTCACTCATAAAGACTTTTCTCTACCAAATATAAAGTTAATCTTCACATTCCTTTTAAACACTTGGAATTATCTCTACACTATTTTGAATAGAGGAAAGATTCATCAACTCTACAACAACACTCCCCTCCATTATATTGGGAATAATCTCTTTAACTTGTGAATTCTTACCATAGTCCTTGGCTAGAGCTATAGATTTACTCATAGTTGGCAACACCAAAATAAAAGAACTCACCTCAGAAGAAGGCATTGCAATGACTTCTTTAGGCACCTTCTTATCTTTTTTTTCTTTTTCCATTATAAACTTGACCACATCTAGACAAGATTTATATAACAATGAGGTCTTCTAGGTTCACTTTTTCAGCAGAAGAACTTAACAATGAAAGATGACATATATTTAATAAAAATTTGGGACATAGAAAATTAGCCGTAGAGGTTAAATCCTTTTAATAGCTTAGAGTGCATAGAAAACTCCAAAATAAAGGGTCAAATAAAAGGTGGTGTGATGTAATTATTAGAAAGCCTTTTGGTCAAATTTTCTTGAATTAAATTTTATATTTAATATCTACTTTTATTCTTGTATCATTTTTGTGAGTTACCTTTCTAAGGAGTGGAAAAACCAACGAGTTAAACATGCACCCATAGAGTGCACATGACTCAGTAGTTACTAAAAGAAAAGTGATCACCATAGGAGCGACCAATAATGGAAAGAAGAATTTGAATAAGTGATTCACTAACTAATGAGGAATTACTCTATGCAAGTGAGCATGATGAAGAACATCTCAATCAAGCAGCTAGCATCAAACGTCCTACCTTCTATATGAAGACTAGCTTATGTATGACTGAATATGCTTCTAAATAACTTGTCCCACTGATGCTTGAAACCATACTTGAGAACTGATCTCATGGATTACATTATTTGCCAACTCTCCAAATCATAGATGAATCCCTTCATATGTGACTAACATAGCTAATGTGTACTTTACTTATATAACTGTCTTTTAGTCCTATAAAAGGTAAGATTCTCATAGAGGTAGGTGAAGCTTCTTTTTCTTTCCCCTTATGATTTTACTCATAGAGAGAGAGAGAGAGAGAGAGAGAGGGGATTCTTGTACTATGACCCCTTCAACTTTTATTTTCTAATATAATAAAATTTCTCATATTTTTAGCATTATTTTCATTCTATTTCTATTCAAATTATCATACATGATTCAACCCTGCTCTCTATGTTCTTGATAAAAGGTCTTGCATCTCTACATAGAAAATTTTGGATTCAATTTATTTATAAAGTGCTTTAAAATTTAAAAATAAGGCACTTTCTAACTAGTTCTTTTAATTTACTTTTGTTGTCTTATATCTCCATGAGAAGCTATAAAATTAAACTAGTCAACAATCAAAACATCAACTTCTAGTGCACATTCACATTATAACCAAGTGAAGCATACAATAAAGGTCTTCACTTAAGGTTATATCACATGCATTATTACATGTAATATCACTTAGAGAATAGAGTCTTATGTAGATATGGTTTTAATTATGCCTAGAGAGTCTTAACATGCTAGGTAGTGGAGCTTGACCTTGAAAGAATTGAAATCCAAAGTAGAGTAGCTCTAGTCATTATAGCATGGCTATCTAATTTCATTTTATTTTTTTTTGTAAAAATTGATTTCCTTATATAAAGATTTCAAGTTTTACATCTTTTCAGCAATTTTTATTTTGAAATCGCCTGTCTAAAATATACTTAGTTTTGTTTTCATGGTTTGAGGTCATGAGGCTAAATTAAGAATGCATAATTTATAATTGCTGATAGAGAATCTCACTATTGTATTAGGTAGACTACCTTCCCAAGATTAATGGATTTAGACTTAACAATTTGGGTTGTTAGATCTGGGAAATCTAGACTAAGGTTTTTTCTACCCCCTTATTTGTATCATACTTTTTATAGAGTTTTTGGTGATTCAATCATTATTATTATATAATTTTCTTGTGTATTGGGATATTGTATTAGATATGTTGATTAACCCTCTACCTTGTAGTTCATCACCTACTATATAGATTAGGCTATTATAATAACAATTATCAAATCACATACCTTTCTTGGATAATTTAAAGGAAAAATTTAAAATAAAAGCATTTTTCTACTTATTAAGAGGTTCTCATATAGGTGACCTCAAGTGTAGTTAACTAGAGGGACTATAGGAGTAGAGTCACTATAGTAACATTAGAATATCAAGGGCAATGTAATTCTTTCCCTAGAAAGTAACTCAATCATGGTGTTCCTAGTTGTTATCTTTAAAGAGATTATCAATATTCAATTTTGGTTTGAATGTATTAAAATAAAATAGATTATTTTTAACTAGATTATATAATCAATGAGAGATTAGCTCACCCATAGGGATTTTTGAAGATAAAACTATCTTAAAAGAGATTAGATATCACAAAGCATGATAATTTATTTTCATATGGAAAAAGATGTATTTATAAGATGATGGTCTTCAAATAAAGTATCTCACAAGAGGAGATGAGAAAAAACATAAGTAAAGTACCACCTTTTATTTGAACCCTTTGTGATTACTAGATTGTGTGATACAACAATTGTATTTCTTTGTTTGTCTTTTGGAGACTCTTGCATGGCCTAATCAACTGTTGATACTTGTTCTAGTATAATCTCAAGCCACTTAGATGAGTTGGAGAGCTCAATGTATTAGGAATAAAAAGTTATTTCAAAGTTAGTAATTTCCAACTATTTCCCCATATACTATAATTAGCATTTCTTTTTAGCAAAAATAAAAAAATAAAAAATAAAGTTATCACTAAGGAAAAAATATCCTAATAAAACAACCCTCTATCCCTCACATCCTATTGTTTGTGTCACCTAAGATACTTCTTGGATTTTAACTAAGAAATTCAAGAGGTAGTTGATTTTATGATTAGTAGAAAATTGATCACTATAGAATAATTGACTACCCAGATCATCTATATAAGCCAACAAGCCCTTCAAAATTATTTTTACATTACATTATAATGAGAGGCTTAAGACAATCTTGAGCACTTGAGTTAGTTATCAATTGATGTACCTATCCATGTTGTATATGTGTCTGTAGATATCATGCTCCTTACACTAGTTGAATCTATTATTCTTGACTTTTCTACTCTTAATGAGAAAAGAAAAAAAATACTTTAGCCACCTTTTCTTTTGTTAAAATTAAGCAAACAATGTAAGTCACTTATAAAAAAATAGAAATCTTATGTTCTGCCAGACCCTTGCTATTTATAAGATGATACATTAAAGGAATACATTTAAAAATTGTTCTTCCAAGAATCGATAAAAAAAGAAATTTTTTTCTATTGCCAACTTTACTTCTAAGAATGTTGTTGATTCGGTCTCTGTGTTACCATAAAAGGAAGACTCACCCAATTTATCTCCTTATAATATGAAAGATAATATGTTAATAAAAAATCCAAATCAATGGGATGTATTTGAAGATGATGAAAAACTCCCCATTGCTTCTGTCATGATAACTAGAAAGTGAGGTAGATGATGAAGTTAAAAGGCAAGTCTTCTTAGGAGACTTTCTTAAGGAATAATTATTAAGAGGAATTAGAGACATTGGTTTTGATAAAGAATAAGATGTGTTAACATTCTGACATGATAAAAAAAGAAATATGTTTTAATTCAAAAACTTCAAGAATAAATTGGATAAATGGTTCTTACTACATCAACTTTTATAGCACAAATTGGACTTTACCTGCTACTAAGATGTTGTGGAACAATACACATTCTGCACCTCAATATATCCTAATACATCATACCCAACCTATGCTTATTGCTATCAAGCCATTTATTTCTCTCTTTTCTTATTTTTGTATCTTCTATCGTACTTCCAACTACATCTTTATTAGATGCCAATATAAGATCCATGGTAAAAAGATAGCTAAAGCTATAATGGTAAAACATCAAGTACAATCATCTATCAAAAGCAGAGTCCACATCTTAAGAAGTATAAATTAGTCCCTTTTTTGAAGGGATTTTATCCTCTCAATTTTACATAGAAGGAACTAATAATTCATGCTAACACATTGATCAATAAAAGGATCTTTATTATAATATAAAAAAATGATGACCTAATGTTATGTTTTGTGACTTTTTTGTTCACTTGAGTTGTATGTGAATATATTGAATGGTTCATTTAAGGTCATTGATGTGTTGGAAGAAGCTTTTATAAAGAGCTTTATAGTAGTACATAAGAAAATTAAAATGCATAGCCCAATGATTTCAAAATAAACCCTTTAAAACATTAGTAAACTTTATCACTAAATGGTGGACATGGCAATGGCATGCCAACCAACTAATTTATGAAAATTATGTCATTGATCTCTTATTGGGCAATAATATTGGACTAGTAGCAATATTATTGAAATTATCTTCAATTTACACTTTCAACTAATTGCTCAAGTAGGCTTCTAGTCTCTAAGGAAAAATATCTTCTTTGATTTTAAAAGAAGATAGCTCTGAAAAGAATATTAATTAAAAAGTTATTCAAGTTCTTAAAAAGTTTGGGGTGATACCTATAGTCTCTACTTCAAAGAATGCTTTCAGAACATAAGAGTATGTGACTAATCTAATCAAATTTTATATGTCCATGCCTTTTAAAAGATTTTAAATGACTTTTCAAGAAACGTTTGATAAGACATACTTGTTTAAGAAGAATTCTATAGAGAAATTACTTAAAATGCTACTACAATCAAGAATAAAACTCCATAAACCAAAGAAGCTTAACAAAAAAAAATCAATGACATATTTTATTTCTCATACCATAGATTCCTTGATAATACAATTTAAAATCGAATCATATTTAAATATTAATTGGAATGACCATAAAATAAAAGGAAAATAAAAATCTTGATAAGTATGAACCATCATTTAAAATATTGATGAAATCAAAAATTAGTTAATGATAATTCAACTTTGTTATGTATTTTTATGAATCATGCATTGATGAAAAGGTACTAGAAAAGCTTATTATTATTTTTATCTAAAAGGGTTTTTAATTAAAACTTTAAGCTGACGGCTCCTCAGTGGAGAAATTAGAGTATAAATTTTTTAAAAAGGTTCAAAAAATATTTAATAGAAAGAAAAATATTTAGAGGAAAGATTTATGAATTTCAATTAAGAAGTAGTAAACCACTCCAAGCTCTTAAAGAATGAATCCAAAAGCAAAGATAAAAATATAGTCACTAAGGATCATGATGATAATTTAACCATTGAAAATCAAGATTACTTAGTGCACTCAACAACATAATGTAGATTTTAATGCTTTGGCCCTTCTAATGAACTTCTTGCATTATTAATCATTTATAGTACCTTCATGTTATTACTTGAGATGCATCAAAATTTAATTTTGGCCTTTCTTGAACCTAGTTTATTAGGCTCACTTTGCTAAAAGGAAGAAGATAAAGGAAACTCCACCATAGAAGATCTCCTTACTATGACTTTTACTAAAAAGTATTTGTTATTAAAAGCCCTAACAAGAACATAACCTATTATGCAAGTACATTAGTCTATGTAATACCTTTAATAAAATCTTGATATTGCTTAAGTTTTATTAGTGAATGCACAAAGATTAGAGTTATTGTCCATAAATATTAAAGATTATATTTAGATAAATTAATTTTGCATGGGTTTGATGAAAAAGGATAGAAAACTATAGGCTCTATTACTCTGATGTTACAGTTTGGTGATTTGTGATTTAAAACTAAGGAAATCTTCACATGAAAAATGCAAACACATCCTCTTAAGTTTCTCTAGAATGACCATGGCTCCATGAGTATGAAATAGGTCCTAACCTCATTTCTTTAATAATCAAAACCAAAAAAAGAAATAAAATATATTTATGAAATTTATGGCATATCTTACCAATATACCATAATTGTTGGGGGTCCTCTATCGATAGTAAAAATTTCAATAGGCCCTAACCTCATATATTTCTTGAGTATTAAACCTCTAACCCAATATATCACATTAGGTTTTCATTAATTAACCCTTAGGAATGATCAAACCTAATGTGATATATTCTAAATTAGACTCTAGCTAGCCCTCAGTAAACTTTTTTCACTACTTAAGTTTGATCATTCCTTAGTGAATAAAAATGTTAGATTTATGCAATAAATTGATCTAATCGATCTAATTATTTACATAACTAATCATGAGATTCCTAGGATTGGCTTGGACATCATCAAAATAAATCTAAGAAGTTTGATGCTTTGATTCAAAGGAACCCAAATGCCATGATCCTATTTATGTTCTTAATTAAGTGACTACTACACTTAGTAAAACTAGTCAATAGCCATAAATATTTAACATTTGGATGTTTCTAGTGTGGCTGTAAATGAAATAGCCACTAAAACCCCTAAACACATGCTTAGTTGACTAAATACCATGAAACTTAACAAAATAATGCAATCTTAGACTTAAATGGAACTAAAAATCCATACCCTTCTCATTGACCACTCCAAATAAGAATTAATATTTCTAAGTGAAAAAAATATTTTGATTAGAATATTTTGTGCATATATTTGACCAACTGCCCCTAAGTCAACCCAATTAACATAATTTTGCCAATATGATCAAATTTGGCTTAACCTTTCAATTGCTTAAACTGAATAGGTGTGTGACCTTTTCTAAATGGTCTAAATATAGTACAAGCATAATTTTGTCTAATTTCCTCTTTGCACATGTTTAATTAGCCAAAAGAGAAGTTTACATATTTTAAGGCTAAAACTCTTTTTTGGTGGTTAATTGAAATAAGCATAATCATGATAGACTATCAAATATTTATGAGTGAATATAACCAAGGATGCCATTAATAAATTCTAAATTTTACCCACATTTATTTGACCCATCCAGGTTGGTCCATTAATAAAATGGGCCATTATGCTTAATCTTAGGCACAAATTCTTATTTCATTGTTTATTATGGAGTTAAGTCCATCAAATTAGCAAATCATCTCAAACACTTGGTAGGAATTTTAGAGGTGGACTTCAAAAATATTTTCATAGTTCAACTAAAATGGATTTAACCAATATAATTGGTTCAATTTAACCATTATCTTAATATGTGCAATTTGGGTTAATTATAAGAAATCAAATCCATATCATCCATATCATGGAAATTTCTCAAAAATTAAAAATATTCATTATTATCCATGATAACGAATATTCATGGTTCCATCATTCCAGGCTGTCGTGGTCCCTAGTCTACTTAGCCAAAGGAAATAGTTCCTAACCAAAGAATCCTTATCATAAACCATGGGTAGCTTCATCAAAGGTGTTCTTGCAGACTTGGGGTGATTTTCTCTAAAATGATAAATTCAAGTCTACCTTAGCTAACATAAGTCCTTTTCCTATTAAATATATTCTATAACTCATGGCTCAAGGAGCAAAGCCATTAGAGGACATATGAGCTATTATTGTGACATAAATATAGTGGAGCCATATAGAAGTCAAGCCACTTAGTCAGAGGGTTCTAGTCATATCTATATTTCATGTGATGTAGTCTAGCCACAAAACCACATAGGCCGCATCTTTATTGGCATGAGATTATTTGAGTATGAACATAGATATATTTAATTTGACATTAGTCATTTGTGACAAATAATCATGAATGGGTAGATGAAAGATTGTTTACTTTAAGTTATTTTGAATGAAACATATCCCCTTTGGATGAATTCTATAATCAACATAGCTATCATCAAAGAATGATTACGTTTTGTTGACCCAAACCCAATCATAAAATCTGATGGTTCCATCATTTTAGGCTATCGTGGTCCCTAGTCTACTTAGCCAGGGGAAAAAATTCCTAACCAAAGAATCCTTATCAGCAACCATGGGTAGTTTCATCAAAGGTGTTCTTGCAGACATGGGGTGATTTTCTCTAAAATGATAAATTTAAGTCAACTTTAGCTAACATAAGGCTTTTTTTTCTATTAAATATATTCTATGACTCATGGCTCAAGGAGCAAAGCCATTAGGGGACATATGAGCTATTATTGTGATAGAAATATAGAGAGCCATATAAAGTTAAGCCACTCAGTCAAAGGGTTCTAGTCATATCTATATTTTATGTGATGCAGTTTAGTGGCAAAACCACATAGGCCATGTCTTTATTGGCATGAGATTATTTGAGTATGAACATAGACATATGTAATTTGACATTAACCATTTGTGACAAATAATCATGAATGGGTAGATGAATGATTATTTACTTTAAGTTATTTTGATTGAAACATATCCCCTTTGGATGAATTCTACAATCAACACAGCCATCATTAGAGAATGATTAAGTTTTGTTGACGCAAACCCAGTCATAAGACTCAACCAAGAAATTAACCTACACAACATCCTTAGACATTTAATTTAGAATTTTAATAAATGTATTAGGGCATATGCAGGGTTTTTTTTTTTAATTTTGTATTGAAATTGGAAGATTGAATTTTTCTTTTTTATTTAATTTTTTAATTTCAACTGGCATAACCTATCCAGACTTTAGGATTTTATCCTTGATCTTTAAGTTTGTACACATGCAAATGATTCAAATTTATTTTATATTAACCCGTGAAACATCCTCAAACACAGAACTTAGACAATTATTACTATGTTGGGGCCCATGTGAGTAATTTAGATCCATTCTTATTAAGCACTACTAACCTCATTTTTGGATGAGGTTAATATCACCCCTAAATGAGTAATTAGGACACCTAATTTTAGATTAGGAGTCTCTTGATTAGGCTCTTAGGATGCTATGCTAGCTGACCTAGTGAATTCTTCCAAAGTTTGACCTAACCTAATAAAATTAGGAATACTCAACACAAACTCAAATCTACACGAAAGAATTAAATCAAACACATTCCATTTGGTTCCTTTTGAAATTTGAATCTATTTTGGTTTAAGGTAAGAGGATTAGAGTTGCTAACCAATTGTCCTACTTAAGCTCAAAGTTACCTAAACTTAAAGAAATTTAAATAAAATAAAAATTGAAATCAAAATAGATAAAATGCAATAGAGTCAATGCAAGAATCAAAATGAATCTAAAAAAATCCAAATGAAAGTCAAATATGGTCAACCCTTTAACATGGAGTTGACTTATGTGGGTCCCACAAGTCAAAAGTCAACCCATTAAAATTTTACCAAATGAAATTATTCTAAAGACTCCAAATGATAAAATAAACATTTTTAAATATGAATTAAATAAATATAAATTCAATAAGGCCTTAATTAGGCTAATTATACAATTTGATCTAAATATTCCTAAATGGACCTTATTTAATCCAAATCCAAATCAAATTAAAATCAACTCAAATTAATTGTCCAAAATAATTTGAAAATCATAATTAGAAACAATCCAACCAATCATTTGGTGTAATTTGGCCAATTTGATCATTTGACCCAAATGAATCCAACTTAACCCGTTAAGCCCAATTTGGGTCAAATGGATTAAAATTGAAATCAATTCTAATCCAAATGAAATTAATCACTCCAAATCAGCTCACAAATATGATTAAACATAATTGGAGTCCGAACATAACTTAATTAATCTAAATTGGTCATTTGACTCAATTAAAAACAACTTAACCCATTTATGTCTAAATGGGTCAAGTTGAAATAAAATCAAAATGAATTTAAATTCCAAGGGAATCAATAAATATAAAACATCATAAATCATCAATTATATAAACTTGAAGCATAAACCTAGACTCAATCCATTAAATGAAACCAACCAAGTTAAACCAAAGGGAATAAGTGCTTAAGTGAATCAACTTAAAGCATTTAAACCCAAACTGAATTCAAATGAATTTATTTGACTCATGGCACACCTTGGGTTTTGTTTCGGTAGCCAACCATCAACCCAAATGAAACATGTGAGGTGGAAAATACATATAAGATGCCATGAAAGAGAGGAATATATTATGAGAAGAGTGAGGTGGAACATCGAGTCAAAGTCAACACAATCCAAAAGTATTCCCTCCATTATTCCTCCACTCCTTATCCTCATTAATTTGGATTGTTCTCAATCAACTAACCACCCCTTGGAGCTAGCCTCCAAGGTAGGTAATGACCTTTGGGAATTCAGTTTGAAAAATAACTCCTCTCCATGGATCTCCATGAGATAATTCATGGCCATGGCAAGAAGAGGGAGAGGGATGCTTCTTTCTCTCAAGAAATGCATCCCAACACACTCACTAGGGAAGAAATTACCAAACTAAGCTCTTAGCCATAGCCTTTATGCCAGTGGTCAGAATCCAGCTACCCCAAGCCTTCCATATATGGCTTTCAGCCATATATGGAAATAGGGGAAATAAATTTTCTCTCAAATATCCAATCTTTCCTACATGACCATAGGTGAAGAAGAACTTATTCGGATCCTCATCCAAGCCTCTCACCACTGGCAAGATAGAATTTAGATGAAGTTAGCAGCTAAACCTTTGGCCAAGCATGGAACCAAGGAAGGAATGCTCCTTACCCATAATTAACACTCCCTACATGTTCCATGGGTGAAGGTGAACTCAAAGAAACTTCTACCTAAGCCTCACACCACTGGAGAACCAGAGAATAACTAATCCCAATGGAAAATGGGCAGAGCTTGGTCTCCACATTGATCCATGAGGAGGCAAAGCATGGAATTTCTCCCACAGACTCGTCACATCCCTACGAAGATGTAAGAATCATCTTCACCACCGAGACCCTAAGCTAGTGAGGTATGAGTTCAAACTAACCAGTTAACATTTCCATTTGGTCTTTTGTGAAGGGAGGTTGATCTCAACCAAGATCAAGCCATAGGGATCGATTGAAAATTGATCCCTAATCATTTTGCACTAAAAAATGTGCTGAAATTCTTCTTAGAATGTCAAAATTGTCTATGAAACATGGATGATTCATGCTTCTCACCGACGGGAATAAGGGAGAAATCTCCATTTTCTGTTCCTTCTATTATAAGTTGATGGTTGCGATCTAGCTAGTCATTTGATTTGAATCCTCTAGGAATCATGGGTGACATCTTGACCATCTGATCTTTGATCAGATGGTAATAGATCATCCCACGATCTGTGCCACTTTTGACTTGGGATTAGTGTGGATCTCACGTAGCCCAATGGCGCCACGCCATATGACAATCAGAGCCACGTTGACACTACGTGACACTGACCATTTAAAATGGGAAATCTTGATTTTCTAAATTAAATAAATATTAAGAAAATATCAAAAATCTCAAAAATTCATAGAAAATAAAATACTCAACCAAAAAATGCAATTAAGGGCTTTATGGATTCCTCTTAGTGAGAAGAATCTATTAAACCCAAAATCGCTAATTTTTACGGGGTAATTTTAGGTTAATTTGATTTAAAATGAAAATAATTAAACTAAAATTAAACTCAAACCACTCATCTAATTAATTTGAAACTTTGGAGAAAAATTTTTTCAAAAAATAAAACCCCTAATTAACTTCCCTAATTTAGGCTTAATCTAAGTTTTATTAATATAATTAAAATGTTAATTAACCCTAAATTACACATCTAATTAGGATAAAACTTTAGTGAACTTAAATTGGCAAGGAACCACATTTGACAAAAAAATTTGAAGGTCAAATGACCATTGGATTTGATGTTATTGAATTTCCAATCCTAAGGCCAATTAAATTGAAATAATAAATCAAAAAATTATGGAAATTCTAAAAATTCATAAAATCAACTTAAAATATTTTCATTAACATTAGAATATTTAGGGAAAAATTTTTAATCCTCTGATGTTAAAATATTTGATTAAACATATAATTATGAATATCAAATTTAAATTAAACCGTAAAGTCAATAATTCATTAAATTCATGATAAATTAACTAATCAATTGGAAATCAAAACTAGGCAACCTTTGAATTTCATACCTAAATATGGAATTCATTAATATAGATTTTTTTTTAAATTTATTCGGGTTAATTAATAACATATTTTTAAATGCAAATGAAAGAGATTAACCCAATCAATTAAACTTAAATAACCTTAAATTATTTTGTGCCTAAAATAGCTTAAGTTTACTAGGTTATGAATTAATCAGCTTAAGAAATTAAATTAATTAATGAAATCCAATCCTAAATAATAAAATTAAAACTTAAACTAAGAATGAATTAAAACATCAACCTAAATGTACTTAGGTCAATTCATTCAAATTAATAAACAAAAGCATTAATGAACATAAACATTAATAAAATAAATGAATGAAATAGCTTGAAATCAATTAGATTAACTTACCCAAATTTATAAATAATAAACATAAACACAAACATTGATAAAATAAATAATTAAGATCAATCCAAATTAAATAAATTAAATAATTTAAACACATCAAATTAAATGAACATTTAATTAAATTATTAAATGAATCAAATCAGTTTCAAAGAAACATTAATCAAATTAAAAAGATAAAAGGGAGAAAAAATCTTAATTAAAATTTAAAATAAAATTAAAATTTTAATTAGACCAAATATAACTTAAAAGAATTCAAAAAATACTTAACCAAGATACTTAGGGTCTTAGTTTGACACATAGAATGAATCTTCACCTTATGGTTAAGATTCAAGATGTTGAAAAGATTAGGTTTCACCCAAAGTAGAATTTATTTTATTATTGTTCAATATTTAAATTTTAAATTTCACTTCAACATAAATGAATTAAATTAAATCATTTAAATTGAACTAAAGTTAAATTAAATTAAACCAAAAAATAAAATACAAATTAAAGCAAGGCCTAGTACAATCATACCACACAAACCTCTCCATCACACACTAGATTATTAGGTCACTGATTGTAGACTTAAGTTAGCGATTATTATGTGATGTGATGTGAAATGTTTTCATAATTTTGTGGTGTACTATTTTAGACTTGATGGCTAGAAGTGCTTTTTTGTAAGTCTGGATGTTTGGATGTTCTTTTTAGCCTAATACTATTTTTTTGTTGGGGGTTATACAATAAGGGACTATTGTAATAAAAAATATATAAATGTTGTTTGGTTGTAGATATGCTTACGTCCCTAGGCATAGCCCTATAGGACAGTTGAGCTTAGCAAGCAACTAATACTAAGTTCGTATGTTTGAAAATATAACTATTAGAATTCTATTTGTATTCCCTAATATTTATTTTATAGGGATTAGGAATTTATTTTGAAAGTTAAAATGTAATTTGAGTTTAAAATTAAGTTATGATCTATGGGGTCTAAGAATAGCATGAGTTGACCCTACTAGTTAGTGCTCCCCTATGAAGCCCGTGGAGGCCCCTGAAGAAGGAGATAATCTTGGAGAAAGAACCTGATAGATCTACACTTTTAGTTCTAAGATAGGTTGTATAAGAGTATAACTCAGCTGCAAATTTTTTATTTTTCTTTTGGGGTGTAAAATAGTACCCGACCACACCGGCTTATTCTTTTAATTTTAAATTGCTTAATTTATTTTAGTGCGCGGTAAAATCAACCTACTTTTCTAGGTTACCTTTTATGTTGTGTCTTTATGTTGAATTCTTGAAAAATTAAGCTCTTAAGAGAACTAAATTTTCTGCCCAACTTAAATTTAAATAAGTTGAACAAAAATAAAGAAATTTGAAATTTCACACATAAATTGAAGCCTTAGGTGCAACTTAAAAATAATTAGAAACAAATAGCTTTTACGAACCATGCTAGCATATTGTTCAAAATTCTTAAATTGGGTGCTTCGCCCATTGCACATAAAGGTCATCTAACCTTTGAGGATGATCACATTATTATTTTGATTTGGCCCATGGCTATTTCTATTTATAGCTCATTGTAGGCATAAATTGCATACCCCAAAGGCCTTAAATGAATTATGAGTTAAAACATTTAAAAATAATTGAAAATATGTTGCATTAGTTAGGTGCATATAATACCTAACATGATCCTAGGGATTAAGCAGTGAGTTTAGGTTCCTAGATTCTTTCCTAAATTGTGACAGCCCAACCATCTTGCATACATAAAGACTAGCATCAAGGATTTCAAAATTTCCTTAGGCATTGTTAGCTAGCAGGCCTTCTAGTGAAATAATAAGTATATAAGACTCAAGGATAGGTTCCTTTCCTTAAGTGAGAGAAAGAACCAATAACTCCCAAAAAGTTAAACTCGGTCGAGTCTCTGACTTATGCCAGAATCAATTGTAGACTTAAGTTCTAAATCATCTTGTAGAGAATAAGTCTTTAAACCTAGGCATTTTTTTAGTCTTATATTGTTAGAATCTAAGTTCAAGATTTTTAATAAAATATTAATTAATAGTTTAATAAATTCAATATCAAAAATATAAAGCACAATGCGAGGATAGTTGAAATTCCTACTATGAATCCCATTATCTATAAGCATTTCCTACTTTATTACAATTGGCCATGAAAATAACTATTCCCTCTTAAAATAGTTCCCTTTTGAAATTTTAATTTAACCATCCTTTGGAACCAACTTTAAAATCCATAGAAATAAGAGCTTATTTCTTTAATTGAGAGTATTCTTATGAAGAGATCCTCAATCCTAAGATGTAATTAACAATAAGGACTTTCCCTTGTAGGGAACTATGATCTTGATAAAAAATAAGCCTTGTCCTACTTTTCCATGTAGTTTAAGAGAAGAATATCTAGAACATTAAGAAGACCCATTAACATTAGGAATACTTAATTAAGTAATCAAATCTATTATAAGATAATATGTTTATCTTTTGAGGTAATATGTTTATTCCTTAATGATGAATTTGATTATCTAAATAAGAATTTTAAAGTCTATATAGTGTCCCAATCTTTCCCCACAATCATCTCAACACTAAAAATATGTTTATTAGGCTAGCGCCTCGGCACTTGATAGCACTATGGTGCTATCAAATTGGTGCCTTGGCTTCAAGTGCTTAGTAGTATGACATTGTAGGGAAGATATTCATGTTGAACAACTAATTAGCACCTAGACACTGATCATATGGCACCACGACATGAATCAAAGGTTAGTTTAGAAAAGTTGGCAAAAGGATAGGTGCTTTAAATGGAAAGTATAAACTTTTTGAATAGCGCTGCCATGCTGCGTCAATGCCTGACACATTTTTGGTTACAAAATTAATGTAAATAATACTCTTTTTGACTAGCATAGTGATCAATTTGACTAGATGAGTAGCACCGAAGTGCTACATGTGAGAGCTACAATGTTATGTTACTATTTCAGAACCTAAGAGGTTTGAGCCTTAACACTAACATTGTAGCGCCACAACACTAGGTCTGGTTTATAAATAGACCACTTGGGCTACTTATTTTCCATTATGCATTCTTCTTTCATTAATGCTATCTCTCTCATTCTCTCAACTTTCTTCCCATACTAAGAAAGTAATCATGCCACTCAAGAGACTTGTTAATAAGAGGAGTACGACTTCAACTGAGGCTAATAGATTTGTTAGCATGGAGGCAAAAGAGAGGTATCAGGACACCCTTGCCCACAAGGATCTCATTCCATAAAAGGAGCTTCTACAACTTGGGTGGGAGGGTAGAAGGGGTGATTAATAAATGCTACTAGGCTAAGCTAGCCTACGAGAGCAACTCCCACATCATCCTCATAGTGCGAGAGTTCTTAACCAACATGAAAAAGCACTAAAATTTTCATTCAGTGAAAACTTGTAAGTGTTGATAGCACTTGTATAAATGCACATTACGAATTGCCAAATGTTACTTATAATCAATATCTTTCCTATTATAATGAGTTCCCATATTTTGATGAAATTCTTGGTTTTCTCACTAGTAGAAATGCCAACATCCAGTGGAAATGATAGGAGGAAAGGATTTTATTTTTCTTGTCGCTAGCCTAATGGAAGAATCTAAAACTTAGTACTATTTCATTTCTACCATCGATGCCCATTGGTAATATCAGTGAGGTGACCAAAAATAGGGCCATTTTGAATTTTGTAATTCAAAAGGGCTCTACAATTGATATAGGGGAGATAATTTATAATTCTATTTGTAATATGTTTAGAGGCAGTATTACAATAGGGTATTTCCATTCCTCTTTTATCTATGATTTGTGCACTATGGCAGGTTCATTAAGGGACTCTTATAAAGAAATCCTTTTTCAAAAGGCTGCTCTAATAAAAAGGCTTATTAAGGGGTTTGGTTTGAGGTATGAAGTGGAAGAGAGCTTATGTGCTCTACAACCTCAACCTCAATCCTCTAAACCCTTAATCAAGCAAGTCTCAGATTTAAGGAGAGAGGTAGGTGAAATTAGCCTTAGGCAATAGGCTTTAGAAAGGAAATCTGATTGTCATATGGATCAACATCAAAAATAAATTTTTTATTTGACCTAGTTCAATATGGCACTAGTCTATATGTTTGAAAATTATGATCTTGGCAATCTAGGTCAGGCTTCCTTTCCTACAACCTCTTTATCTGAACACCTTGTAGGTATTAGAAGAAGAAGAGAAGGAGGATGTTTGCTACTAGTTCCACCCCCCCCCCCCCCCCCCCCCCCCTTTTTAATACAACTTATGTAATCATTTTTAATTTCAATAATTATTTTGATTTCTTTACATATTCATGCATTGTTGTGTTTGTATCCTTCTATTTATCATTTAAAAGCTCTAGGATTGAAATAAAAAAATTTCCTTAATTTAAAAAATCATATCGTAGAAGTAGTAGCATCTCAACACTGCAAATGTAACACCTAGGCTCTCTTAGCTTGTTAGAATTAAGCTTAAAACCCAAGAGTTTAGCACTGTGATACTATATATTGAACATTATGGCACTCTTAATATAGCCATTTTTGTCCCTTTTAACTAAGAGGTCAGCATTGTGATACTTGATATGCAATACTATGGTGCTCTTAAGATAGTATTCTTTATCATTGTAGTCGAGAGTCTAGCACTTTGGCGCTGAATATTCAGTGTTGCGCCATTGATTGGATAAGACTTAGAGTTAGGATCTTTTCAAGTTCAGTATTCCAGGTGTTTAAAACTCATGAAATTTCTCCAATGTCACAACGCTTGGGGGACAACACCGTGGCAATATAAGAAGAATTTTACCAAATAACCCAAGAGCACGGTGCCTCAGTACTAAAATCACACACCTAGGAGTTGTTTCAATCATGCCTAAAATTTAACATCTCTAAAAAAATTCAAAATTTTAGCAGTATAATGCCTTAAGTATGCAAGATTTATACATATTTTAGTGCAAAAAACTCATATCCCTTATTCTAGATCCAAGATCAATAGAGGGAGGGTTTCATTTCACATTGAAACTAAGTTCAACGGTGGAAGTTATAACACCTTGATGCTACAACGATAGTGTTGTAGCATCATATAAGAGATATGGGACTTGAAAGCTTAGCACTATGATGCGGTATGATAATGCCTCAACACTAAAATATTGCATCTAAACCTAAGTGCTTAGCGCTACAATGTCCAATTTTTTGTGTCTCAGTGCTCTAAATAGAGCATTCAAGATTTCATTATTGAGAGCTTGACACCTCGGCACTGGCCCTTAGCGCTGCGATGCTGTGAGACAAAAATACTTGTATTGAACTGAATTATTAAAGATTTTAACCAATTTTTTATAAAAATTTGGTGGCATAACACTTTAGTAGTGCTAAGTTTTTACATATTTTAGACTAAAGCACTCTTCTCCATTGTTTAGGATCCATGATAGATGGAGGGAGGGTGTTCTTCTCATGCTTGAACCAAGTTTAATGGTGGAGGCCTTCAACATTCAACATTTAAGAGTCTAGAATATTTTTAAGTCTTAGGGAGCATTCATTTTACTCTAGATCCAATATAGATGGAGATGCACTCCTTTGCTTCTCATCCGATCCAAGATCTATGGTAGAAATTTAGTTAAACATAATTTTTAGTTAGAAAATTACTTAAAATAAGCATTATTCTAAAAATCATTTACCTAGAGTAAACGGGAGATCATTCTTGTGGTAGTAAAAATTGTGCCTTTAGAAAGCACAGATCAGCAAAAGTAAGAATACAGTAAGCAACCAGAGAGTGTGAGTGGGAGAAAAGAGAGAAAGAGAGTGAGCAGAGAGAGAGAGAGAGAGAGAGAGAGAGAGAGAGAGAGAGCTTAAGGGGTTGCTCCCCCCCTTTTATAGGCAATTCTCTGCAAGGGATAATTTTTTACAATATTTCTTTTTGTGGATTTATGATAAGATACCAAGTTTATGTTCTGATGTTGTAGTTCACAAACTATAGATTAAACTTGATGTAATTCTATTAAAGCAAGCACTTAGGAGTATGCGCCTAAAAATTGAACAATAAGTTATCACTGAAGTAAAAATATTAATTAAGGATAAATTTATATGGGAAGAATAGTACCCTTCTTGGCTAGCAAGCACTGTCCCAATAAAGAAAAAGAATGACCAAATACACAATTCTGTGGACTTTAGACTTTAGAGACTTGAATAAGGCTTGTCCCAAATATGTGTTCCCATTATTGATACTAGAACTTATGGTGGACATAGCCTCTCCGCATGAAGTTATTTTATTCATGGATGAATTATCTAGGTATAATCAAATAAAGATGGCTCTCGAGGATGAAAAGTATACGACATTCAAAACTCATATTAGGATATCCTATTACATGATCATGCCATTTAGTCTCAAAAATGTCGGGGCTAGTTATCAAAGAGCAATGACTAGAATATTCGATGATTTAATTCATAATCAAGTTGAATGCAACATTAATGATCTATTCATTTAGAGTAAAGAAAAAGAAAATCATTTGTATAACTTACGGAATGTCTTCGAACGATTGCACCACTATAACCTAAAATGAACCCTTTGAAATGTCCTTTTGGAGTAACTTTTAGAAAGCTTTTAAGATTTGTAATGAAGCACCATGGGATCAAAATTGATCTAGAAAAGATAAAAGCTAATATGGAAATGCCACAACTTAGGATTCTTATACATTTAAGGAAATTCTAAAGAAGTCTAGTATATTTAAGAAGATTTATATCAAACTTATTCTGAAGATATCCACCATTTGCAACATTGGCCAAGAAAGATTCTATGTTTATCTTGGACGAGAAATGCTAGATCATATTTGAAAGCTTAAAATAATGCTTAATGAATCCTCCTATTTTGGTTGCCCCTTTTCTAGGGAAGCCATTAATCGTATATATTGTAGCCTTAGATGAATCACTTGAAGCTTTATTAGCTCAAGTTAATGAAGAAGGGAAAGAAAATAACCTTTGTTATCTAAGCTATAGACTCATCTTGGAAAAAATGAATTTTCCACCTAATGAAAAGTATTATCTAGCTTTAGTTTTCATCACTCAAAAACTAAGGCATTACATGCTTTCTCATAAAGTAAATTTGATTTCCAGAGTGAATCCTTTACAATATCTAATGATCTGCCTGGCATTTTTTGGACATCTAGCACATTTGTCTATGATCTTATTGCAATTTGAGCTCACATTTATTCTTCTTCATGTTGTACAGGGTCAAGTTGTAGCTAACTTCTTAGCAGCAAATCCTTTACCAGAGGGTTCTCCTTTAAATGATGATCTTCTAGATAAATAGATCATGATTTTAGAGGAAGAACCTGATGCCACTTCAGAATTATATTTTGATGGTGCATCATCATCAAAGAAAAATAAGGAATTAAATTCTTCTATCCGACAGAAGCCAGGGATTGGATTGATTTTTATAACTCCAAATAAAGGGATGATGTGATATTCATATCATTTGTTTGAGCCAGGTAGAGGTAGCAATCCTTATGGATATTAAGAATAAAAAGATCTTTGGGGATTCTCACCTAGTTATTAATCAAATGAGTAGAATCTATAAGGTTTTACACCCTAAGTTTTTAATTATTATCAATACATAATGAAATTGCTTGGAAAGATCCCTTTTATAATTTTATATAGAATATCACACAAAGATAATTTATAGTTGATGCTTTGGCTAAGCTTGCTAAAGAAATCATATGCCTAAAAAATAATCTATATCTATAGATGTTCAGAATCAACAAGTTCTATCATTTATAGATTTAAATTACATAAATAGAAAAATAGAAATGCAATGGGTAGCCACTCTTACTGAAGGTCAAGAAGAATGATTGGAGACAACCAGTCATTGACTATTTAAGTGAGGGGCGGCCCCCTGAAGACAAGTCATTATCAAATTAAATTAAGAAATATGTATTTTCTTATGCATTAATCAATAATCTATTGTATTGCAGGTCATTTGATCAAATGTTGCTATGATGTTTCCATAAATATGAAGCCCATAATATTGTTATTGAGATGCATTCTAAATTTTGTGGCACTCATCAATCTAAACCTAAAATAAAATTGAAAATTAGATGACTTGGATATTATTTTCCTTCAATGTTAAATGCCTCTATGGAAACTACACATCATTGTCATCAATGCCAAATACATGGTATGGTACTACATCTACCTTCTAATGTATTAGACCCAACTATTACCTCTTGATACTTGAGAGTTGGAGTACTAACATCTTAGGGCCTATTGATCCTCCTTTAGCAAAGAGGCATCATTTTATATTAGTTATAACTAATTACCTTTCTAAGTGGGCTGAAGCGGTTCCACTAAAAGAAGCCAAAGTATACCATGTGCTTAAATTATTTCAAGAAAATATCATATATAGATTTGGTGTTCCTTGATGAATCATATTTGATAATGGTCCATCATTTAAGTCCACTAAATTAAATCATTTTGTTGCTAGAAATAAAATTGATTGGAGATATTCGACCATCTATTACCTTCAGGTAAATGGATTGGTTGAAGCATTTAATAAGACTCTTGTACGAATTCTAAGAAAAACACTTGATAAAAATAGGCATCAATAGCATGAAAAGTTGGTTGAAGCCTTATAAGCCTATCAGACCACATATAGGACACCAACTCAATCTACACCATATGCTTTTATTTATGGAACTAAAGTTATTCTTCAATTAGAAGTACAACTACCATCTTTGAGGACAATAGTTAATAAAAACATTACAACATATCAGAATCACAAGTTTTAATTACAAGAACTTGAAAGCCTTGAAGAAAAACATTTAAAAGCTTAACAGGACCTTGAACTTTATCAATCTCGTATGGCTCAAGCAAATAATAAGTTGGTCCCTCCTAGAGCTTTCCAAGTAGGAGACATGGTCTTGGTTCTTAAATGACCAATTTTACCTCATCACAAGATAGGCAAGAAATTTGAGCCAACTTAAGAAAGACCATTGGTGGTGGAAATAGTTTATCAAGGAGGTTTTTTGACCTCACTTTTATAGTGAGGTTGACTGCCCTCATCTTAGGCCTTGGATTCTTCTAGACACTAAAACTTTCTTAATACTAAGGCACTTCTTGTGACTAGGAGGGCACCAAGCAAAAAACATAGAAGACCTATAAGATGCAACCCTAGTGTTAGAGCTTACCATAGGAAAGGTAAAACCTCAATGACCCTAAGGCCCAACCAACTCACATGCCTAGTCAATTACTCAAACCTAAACTTAATTATTACAAATTAAGCTCTAAGCTAAATACTAACTTGACTTAGGCTTAATTTAATCCATCTTAGTTTGACTTGGCTATGTTGGTCCAACTTAACTTATTTGGAATCAAGATGGCCAAACTCAAGATTGAATCAACATTATTGGAATCTAACCCATCCAAATTCATTTGAGCTCTAATTAGATATGATCAAGCCTTGACTTCAATTTAATTAAATCAAACCAAGTCAACTTAGGCCTTAACTCAAGTTGACCCACTTGAACCATATAGAGCTAAAACCCTATTCATTTTGATTCATGCCAACCCAACTTAATTTATGCCTCATGATTGTCCCAAGTGCTCAATTATACGCTACAATTCATTCCAAGCAAGCTAATTAACCTAATTAACCTAATTAACCTATGTTGACCCAATATGACCTAAAGGACCAAATTGGGCCAAATCTCATTCCACTTCAAATTGATGGCAACCAATAGCTATAATCAATCACTAATTAAGTATTAAACATACTTTAATCACTAATTATAGCCAATTTGTTCAAGCTAACCCAATTGACCCATTTAACCTAATTTGACCTAAAGGGTCAAATTGAACTAAAACTCAATATAGTTCAAATCTGTTCAAACCAACACCTACAATCAATCACAAATGATCAATCAAATACGTAGCAACCTTTTAATCAACTCAATTTAACTAATTTGACCAAATTGGCCAACTTGACCCATTTGGCCTTAATGAGCCTATATGAGCCAAATTAAAATCCTTTTCAAATTGGATAAAACCAATTGCACCAATGCATTCCAAATATTAAATCAAACATAATATAATATCCCTCTTGACCTAATTTGGTCAATTGGTCAACCTAGCCCAAATAAATCCAAATTGACCTATATTAGTCAACTTGAGCCAAACCCAACCAAACTTGGCATGACTCATCCTTAGGTCCCCATTGACCTGCCCAAGTGAACCCGACCCATGGAGAACCCAATTTAGGTCAAATCAAGTAAGCTAAGGGTTCCAGATATGATAAAATCTTCATTTGGAAGGCCTACCAACTTCTTCAGCCCATGAAAGCCAACTTTAGCCCTCTTTGGACATAGGCCCACTGAACCAACCTAACCTATGCCTGTTGGGTGTAGTCCTTGACCAAGGGGTGGGCCTCCTCCCCTTGGCCAACCCTTGGTCCACCTCAAAAAAGGTGCACACCCTATGGTAGGCCACTAAACTCCCTCAATAACTCAAGCATCCCCATCCACCTACGCCAATCGGACGACTGCCAAAGGTTGAAAGAATTCCATGCCTTGCTTCAATTGGGAAGAAGGGTATAATACTCCTCACCCATTCAAAATTTACAGGATCCATCCTTATACCAACTCAAGCAGTCCCAAAGCATCCCCAAAGCTCCACATGCCTTTTATCATTAGTGTGACCAAGCTCCGTTCAAACTTGAGCCCTCATTCTATCCAACATCACCCAAACTCCAACAAACTTAAATTAACTCTTTCCACTCCTTCTTATTCAAGCGAGCAAAACTAAATTGATTCACAATTGATTTAAGGATCGGAAGACATCTTAACACCAACTTTGGCAAGCTATGAGGCGACGTTTGGTCCACAGACCAGCCAGTGGGGAAGCAAGTTATGGTCTTCTGAATAAGGCTTTGTATCTTCAAGAAGTAGCTACCACAGTTGATGAATTATCAATCTTGAGTTCTAATGAGGTAATTTTTTATTAACCAAAGAAAATTGTAGGATTTTTGGCTCTTTGTGAAGAAAGTCATCATTTCATCTGAATCCCACTATGTGATGCCCTTAGTATCACCCCTTGATCATTTTAAAATTGAATCTGCCAACATGTAATCTTTGGCAAGCTCAGATTGAGTAGCGAAAGGTAGATGGTATGTATCTTCTGCTATGGAAAGATGGTGGATCATCAACTATCCATTCTACATGAGTAGGATGATGGTCGTGGTTAATCACACTAGATTTTCTCTATTTTCTCTATTAAAATCTTGAGATTAATATTTATCATATGATATGTGATTGGATGATTGTGATGAAAGCACGCCCGCCACTACTGAGTCAGCAGCCGTATCGAATGATTTAAATAACCAATCACATAACGCGATGTGGAAATCACTATCGCATCAGCGTCTCTGTGGCATCGATTGTGTAAATGGATTAATTAGGATTTAAGTTATCTTTTAAAAATATAGAACTTTAAAAAATCATAACTAATTGTAAAAAAAATAAAAAATATAAATAAACCCATTTTGGAAAGCTTAGATAGAAAAGAATAAAAAGAAAAGATCCCCAAGTGTTATAATACTTATTTAAAGTTTAAAGTTTTAATTAATTACCTTAATTAAGCCTAAATCACTTGTTTAATTAGCTTGAGATTTGGCAAGTTGAATATATGGGATGACCTCTGCCACCCATAATTTTCTTTGATTAATTTCTCAAATGGATTAGGAGAATCAAAATTTTAAGCTCTAATTACCTCTTTTATGTATTTAATAATTATTAAAATAAAAAAAATTAAGAAATTGGTTAGAGATGGTTAATAAATCATTAAGATAATAAGAATGATCATGAGTAGTAATTAAGATCCATCATTCAAATTATTTTTCAAAATTCTCCTTAGTGAACATACCTAATTAATTAATTAAATGATTAAAGTGAAATTCATAATTATGAAATCATCATAATCAATTTAATTAATCAAGATGCATAATTGAATTATCCTCATGTGCTTAATTATTGAAAGGATCTTTAATGAAATCATGATTTCCCATGGGTGTGGAGGATTATCAAAGTAATTATCTTAATTCTTTTAACTTAATTAAATATTAAATATGTGCATAATTGCATTAGAACTCTTAGAACATAGCAAATTTTATTTTCCAAGCATATTATCATGATTCATGGGATCTTGCTTAATTATTAATCAAATTAAGGAATTTTCTGGGAGGGTAATTAAATGGATTACTAACCAGCCAAACTTAATTAACTCATAAAAGATAATTAATTTCTCCTTAAAATTATTAATAAATAAATATGGAGAAGGATTGAACATTGACTTTTAGTTCTCCTCTTTAAGATTAAATAAATCAAAGTCTTAAAAATTAAAAAGTCCTAAAAAGACTTTGATTAGGCTTAAGGTATGTTTATTTAACATGATTGTCCTTAGGTTTCAATGAAGCCCAATATATCATTTGATAAAGTATCATTATTTTTCTTCAATGATCATAAATTTGCATGCCATATGCTCCATACACTCATGTTTTTAAATTTAAAAAGAATATGTTGCATCTAATTGCATGATGTAGAAAGGAGTAAATATATATATTTTTTATTACTCAAAGATATAGTAATCCAAAAGATACAAAAAGGAAAATTACAAAAAAATTGATCTAATGCATTATAGTCCCAATTTGTCACTATACACAAGTAGCCTTAGTCATTTGTCAGAATACTTCGAGAAGGAAAAAAGTTGGAGATCATAAACACATTTAGCCAGAAAATTTGCAGGGCAGTTGCCTTCCCTCCATATGTGAGTGCAAGATATATCAAGACTCTTCAACACACTTCTGATAGATTTTAGAATTTTAATGATATACCATGGTGGAAGTTGAGAGTGCTCTTCCTTGAGAAGTCGAATAAGTGCCATTAAATTAGATTCAATCCAATAGTTTAAGTGTGGAAGTCTAGCAATAATTAAGAGAGCATAATGTAAGGCAGTCAACTCAACATGGAGTGCTAAATGAGCAGCAAGAGGCATTGAGAAGAAGAAAGTGCAGTTCTCCAACCAATTTCAGAAGATACCACCAATGCTAGCCCTATTAGACTTAGAATCATAACTTCCATCAATGTTGAATTTAATGATATTATGGGGAGGATTCTGCTAGTTAACAAGGTTCCAAATCGAAGGAGTGTGGTTCTCAATTTTCTCTTTGCTATAATGAGCTCTATGGTCTTTACTTCTATCCATTTTCTACAAATAGGATCTAATTTTGAGTGCAATGGATTCAGGAGTAGTACTGGATTCATTATGCTTGAGATCATTCCTTGTTATCCAAATAAACCATAAGATGACGAATAGGGTGTTCAAATCCTTGGTAGTTAGGTTGTAAACCTCTGGTTGGAAGTTATCAAAGAGTTAAGGGAGTGGAGTGGTCATTGCATTGTCATTCTAATGAATGTGATCAGCAAAGCAATTCCAAATTTTTTTTGCTAAAAGCTGTAAATATATGAAGTGGCTATTATCACTAATAAATCTCAAATTATTTTTACTCACTAATCAATAATCATATGTTAATAATTAATTAAATAATTTAAATCTAAGATTTATATCCATAAGTTTTGATTATAAATGACAAAATAAAGTAAAGTTTATTTATCTATCATGCTTAAAAGGATAACAACTTGTAACTTTTTATGAGTTTGTATTTGTACTTATATATGTGTATGTGTATATTTGGGCTAATAAGTATATAGTTTGGACATCTTGGGAACATGAGGCTTTAAGTAGCCCAAGGAGGCCCTAGATAACCTCACTTCCTTAGCTAATAAAGGCATGTACTTGTATGGTTTCTTATGCATTTATAAATGTGTATAAATATGAAGTGAAACTCCTTTTATTATAAAATTCATGTATATTCATACTTCAAGTGTGTTCAAATATGTGTGTGAATGTGTGTGTGTGTGTGTGTGTGTGTGTATATATATATATATATATATATATATATATATATATATATATATATATATATAGTGATTTATATTGATAATGAGGCTAAGATAACAGAACATTACCCATTTGATTATGATTTGGCTTAATTGATCTTAAGATGCCTTTCATGTTTAAATAAGGTTCATTAAATCAAATCCAAATATAGGTATAATTAAATTTCATAAAGGTTTCATTAAAAGGCTTAAAAGTTATAAAGATTCATTTTTTAAAATCATCCTAAGGTAGGGATTAAAGAGAATAACTCTCTTTCTTCTCTTTATAATGTTAAAATATAATTAGAAAATAAATAATAAAAGGCATATAATTTAATGTCTTATCTAAACTCTAAATAACCTAAAAAATAACAACCCTTATTAAGGGATTTAAACATTTCATCATTAGAAAACCCTAACTCTAAATTCCAACTATGACATACCACACCTGGCCTTTGCACATACATTAGAATACTAAGTCACATATCTTAGTGCTAGGTAAGGCTAAGGATTGTTGTGATAATGTAATTTTTTGTTTTATGATGTATTATTTTACACTATATATAAAGCTTATTTGTGTGTAGTTAGGATGTCAAGGTGACATTAGATTAGTGATATTTTCTACAAGGGGATGTGCTTAAGGGATCACGGCAATAAAAATATATGTTTAAATGCCTTATTTCTTGCAGGTGTTATTAAGTCCATAAGCATGATCCATTAGGACATGTGGGCTTGGTTACCTAGAGTAGGGTGCTAAGTCCAAATATATAAAATATAACTGCTTGGTTTGAATGTTTGTTATACTAATCTCTATTTAGTAGGTGTAGTTAGAGTTTCATTTATACAAAATATAACTTTTATAATAGGACTAGGATTTGTGCTATGAGGGTTTAGGAGCAGTAGCTAGAAGGCATAGACCTAGGCTACCCTGTGAAACTTGAAGCATGAAAACCCAAGAAGTGAAAATGAAGAAGAATTAAAGACCCCTACAACTTTTCATTTTATTCTAATTCTAATTGTAATCCAAGTTATTTAAAGGTAAAGCTTGGCTGCCCAATTTCTTTTTTTTTGGGTGCACAGTTGTGCCTGACTACATTGATATTTTATTCTTTTATGAAATTCTAATGCTTGATTATTGTGTTTACATTGTGCAATAAAAGTGCCATGCTTTTCAAAGGTTTCTTAAAGTATGCATGTTTGATGTGTGACCTGGATACATTAGGCTCTCTAGAATAAAACTAATTTTCTACCCTCATTAATAATCTTAACTAATTTTTAATCAACTCATAACCTCATCTTAAAGCTTAGGCTTTTAATTAAAATAATAAAAGATTTAACAACCCTATAGTTGGATGTTGTATGTTCTAACATCATACATATGCATATTATCTCACTCTTGAAGATAGGAGATCTCCACTCTTGCATGATAAGAGATTGGCTTGACCTGCGAAGGCAGTCCCTTGTAGTGGAGTACACCCTTCTATCTGATTTAGCTAATAATCTACTTATACCATATATTTAGGAATAAACTCTCCCAAGCCTGAGTCTAAAATGATGAGTCAAAAGTGGAATAAAAATATATAAACTTTATTGCATTAGCATAGGTAATATTTTCATAATTACCAACAACCCACTTATCTTGCATTTACATATGACTATCCCACATGGATTTAAAATCATAAGAGGTGTTGGCCACCACTCTAGGCGGTAGTAAATTTAGAAGAGTTGGGATAGGTCCACTTTCTTTAGTGGAAGTGAACCAGTATACCTCATTCCCCTAAGTGGATTGTGTTAGAGCACCATAGATATTGGTTCAAAAGCTTCTTATTTCCCCTTTACTACAAGCATAAGTCCTCACCTCTTTAGAATTTTTACAATCATGTGTTATTTGAATCTAAATCCCAACATTCTAATGTAATTTCAACTCAAATAAATAATTTTCTCTCATTCAAAAATATAAAGCCTTACTATAGAGTGCATTGAAGCACTCACTAGGGTTCTTAGTATCAAGTGGGATTCCTACTTATTCTCCTTTGGAATCCATTGAGAACTCTTCTTATTTGAGCTCTTCTTGATTGCATTCCAAAATGACCAATTCTTTGATTATCTTCCTTTAAAATTTTTGGAGATATTAGTTGACTACTTTAATCAAGAGTGTTCTTCGAAAAGCACCATTTCCTATGATGTAATTAACTATGCAAGCTTTCTTGCATATGGAACTAAAGAACTTAGCATAAAATAAGCCCTACTTTATCTATCCATGTAAAGTAGGGGAAAGATCTATGGTATATTTGTAGACCTATCTACCTTAAGATTTCTTATTAAGTAATTGAGTCCATTGTAAGATGGTGTTTCTATTTTTTGAGATAGTACATCATTTCTTAATGTTATACTAAATCATTTCAATAAGTACCCCACTAAGATCTATGTGGTTTCATTACAACTCCAAATTAAAACACCACAAGATTCTTATAAATTAATTACTTGTAATTGTGAAAGTCTAATGCCACTTATAAATGGATGCTAGTTAAATAAATATTATGTATAAAATGTATATCAATTTTAAAAGTGACCATCAATAAAATTATGTTCATCTTTGTATCTTTTGTAATTTATTCAGATCCAAGCATTATCTCTTTTAAATTCTATGTAATGACTTGTAAACTTTTGCTAATTTTTTAAAATCTTTTTGAGGCACAATTTATATATTCTTATATGATGGGAGCAAGCCCATTTATGGAACCCTTCTTATAAATTTCTTGGGTTTGGAGTAAGCATTTGTGCACCATTACCATAGGTTAGGAACAAGCCCTTTATGACACCACTCCTACTTTTCATAAGATAAGATTAAGTCACTAAGACACCTTTCCTATCAAATATAATATTTAGATTAGGAGTAAGTCGCTAAGTCCCCTTTCCTATTAGTAAAAATTTTGAGGTTTAGGATTAAGTCATCAAGACCCCTTTCTTCAGCTTAAGCTATCGAAGTTAGATTAAGCCATTAAAGTCCCCATCTTAATAGCTAACCAAATAAGAGTAAGTCCCTTGGTAGGCATCCTTTCAAATAAAAAGGACATGATTTTGTCATCAAGAGCCCTTTCCTACTAGTCAAAAATTTGAGGTTTAGGCTCAAGTCATTAAAGTCCCTTTGTCTCATTATAGCTATTCAAGAAGGAATTAAGCCATTGAAGGCCCCTTCTTTATAGCTAATTAGATAGGAGTATGTCCCTTAGTAGACATCCTTGTAAGGAAATTAGGATAAGATTAAGTCATCATGACCCCTTTCTATTTCAAGCTATATAGGATGAAACTAAGCCATTGAAGGCCCCTTCCTATTAACTGAATTTTACTATATTAAGATTCAAGTCTTTGTGACCCCTTACTAGCTCAAAATTTAAAAAAAAATGGAGAGAAAATATGTCATTGAAGGCCTCATTCCTATAGACTATTCAGGATAGGAATTAAGTCTATGTGACCACCACCTATTACTCAAAACCTTGAGGATTAAGAATTAAGCTATTGAAAGTCTCTCCTCAGCTCAGCTATTTTGGTTGGAATATAGTCCTTAGAGACCCCTTTCCTAAAAGCTAACTAGATAAAGTAAATTCCCTAGTGGTATCACTCTCTGGTTAAAATTCATATAGATTTGCTAGGAGTAAGTATCCATGTTGTCATCCTTTCCAACTATTATCTCTAGATTGGAGTAAGTATTCATAGTGGCATCCTTTCTAATAAAAGAATCCTTTAGGGACTTCTTATAGATCCTTTCTTTAGGATTGGTCAGTCATTTAGACTACCTCCTGGCTAATCTCACTTCAAAAGATGAGTCCAAGTACTTTCTTTCTAAGTTAGCTATTGAAAATCTATTATAGTCAGAATAAACATAGTCCCTTGAAGACATAATGTCTCTGACTATCATGACTATGTTTGGATTACATTATTCATTAAATCTTTTCTTAATGAAATATCTATTTTTCTCAAAAATTAGTGGATCTAAGTTTCTAAGAATAAATAATTCTAAATTTAAAAAAATTTATCATATTTTTGCCTACTTTTCATAATCAAACTCAAAATAAAATCTAAAATCAAAACCAATTCTAAATTTCAAAACCAAACTCAAACTCTTCCAAGCTTAGGCTTGTGATTTTGTTGACTATTTTAGTCAATGCCAATCTATGCAATGTACTCTAGCTAATCCACCACATATATTGTGTGACCTCATTTTTAGATGAGGTTAACATCATTTTTAAAACTTGGTAATTAAGACACCTAATTTTAGATTAAGAGCCTCATGATTAGGCACTTAGGACACTATAGTAGGTGACCTAGTGAATACTTCTAGGTTTGACCTAACTTAAAGAAATTATGTGGACTCAAACCAAATACTAATATGAACAAGTAACTAAATCAAATTCATTCAAATTGAATCTTAAATCCAACTAAGTTTAGACTTAGATAATTTGGGTGACTAACCTAATTATCCTTTTTTAGCTGAAAATCACCTAAACTCAAAACAAACTTAAATAAAAGCATAAAGTCATTACATGAACATGAATGAATTTAAAATTAAATCCAAATGAAAGGCAAATGAAGGTCAACCATTGGATATAGAATTGACTTATGTGGGCTCCACCAAGACAAAGGTCAACCCACCAAAATTTGACCAAATGAAAATATTTCAAAGCCTCCAAATGATAAAATGAACATATTTAAACATGAATTCAAAGAAATTTAAATCCAATAAAGCTTTAATTAGGATAATTAGATCATTTGATCTAAATGGGAATAAATGGACCTTATTGGACTCAAACTCAAATTAAATTTAAATTAATCCAAATTGAATATCCAAAATCATTTGGAAATCATCATTAAATATAATTCAATCAATTTTGGGTTTAAATTGATTAGTATGGTCATTTGATCCAATTAAATTTATGTTGACTCATTAAATCAAATTTGGGTCAAAGTGAGTTTGAAATCAAATATACCATCAAACAAAATAAAACTAATTAATCCAAATCATCTCAAATGTGATTTGGTTAGTTAATTATCAATATAAATGAATAATTTATGAACTTTATCAATGGTTAGCCAACCCAAATGGACATAATGTGGGCATTTGAACTAAACCCCAAACTAATCACATTGAAATTCGTTTAAACTCATCCTAAGTTGAGTTTGAAGTAGTTGGTAGCCAAAATTAAAGGAAATTTAGAGGGTTTAAGTCCATAAAAAAGAGAATATGCCATGGAAAGGTGGAATGTAGGAAGCAAACAAATTTTCCTCAATCCAATTCCTCTTCTCCATTCATCATGCTAATTACCTTGGACTACGCTCAATTAATTGACCACCCCTTAGAGCTAGCCTCCAAGGGTGGCAATCACCCTGGCCAACAAAAGTTGACCTTCCTCCAACATTAAGCATTTAACCAACCATGAAAGAGAAGGGAGAATACTTCTCAAGCCATTCTAAGCATTCCAACACCTTCCTCAAGCAAAATAAAGAAGCACCCTTCCCCCAATCCCTATGCCATCCATAAGCCAGAGTTTGACCAGACCGCCTGGAAAATGAATGGAGCTTTGCTTATAGAGCAATATATGAGGAGGCAATTCAATTTCTTCTGCCTAGAGCCTTGGCATATCCCCAAAAAACTTTTTTAATCAGCCCCATTGCCAGAGGTAATCACCGGTGAGGTATACCTTGAACCCAACCCTTTTCACATTTGGTGTTGGTCCTTTTCAAAATGAACTTGATTTCAAGTGAGTTCAAGTGGTATAGATGCACTTTATTTAAGTTTTTGATATATTTGCAATCAAAATTAAATAATTTCATTGGATAGATTACCAAAAATCACTTTGATTCAATGGATGATGCTCGGTTAGAGGAGGTAATATCTCCAATGTTCATTTTTTTTGTTAAGAACAGATGGTCTAGATCTAGTTGGATCTCTGATTTAAATCTCATAGGAAACCTCAAGATGAATCAAAGTAGTCTGATTGAAGTAGATTGGATGGCCTGGATCAAATCGTGTCATACTACCCAGATTACCCAAAATCACCATTGATCTTGTGTGACCACTTCCATGTGTAAAGTGGCACTATGTCAATGCCACATGGAGTCGAGGCATATAAGTATGAAAAGCCATATTTTTTGGATTTAAAAATTACTGAAAATTTACCCAAACTTCAAAAACTCATAAAAAATAAAATACTCAACAAAAAAATGCAAATATGGGCACTATGGATTCAGCTCACTGAGGAGAATCCATCAAACCCAAAAATTCCTCATTTCTATTTAGCATTTGGTTAATTTGAGTTTAAATGAAAATGATCAAACTCAAATTAAACTTAAACTATTAATCCAATTAATTTGAAACTTTAGGGAATCAAAATAAAGTTTAAAACCTACCTTACATAAATTATTCATGATTTATTGGAAAGTAAATCAATAGATATATAAATTTCAATCATTGACTATTTATTTAATGAATTAAAATAATAGTAAATTAAGAAAATCATGGAAAATTATAAAAGTACCTTGAATCAACATAATAAACCTTAAAGAAGCTAAATACATTATCAAAACTTTCTAGAATCTAATAAACCCTAAAATGACCTAATTTATTAATTAATTAAATCAATTAATTAACTTGAATTTTAAAAAAAATCATAATAAATCATCCAAAGCACCAAAAAATTTAAATAAATCCTCTATGGATTCATCTTTTAAAGGAGAACTTAATAAAATTAAAAACCCTAATTAATTCAATTTAGTTTTTACCTTAATTTAGGTTTTATTAAAGTAATTAAAACCTTAATTTTTCCTAAATTATACATCTAATTAAGATAAAACTTTAAGGAACCAAATCTAGCAAAGAACCACACTTGTTATAAAAAGTTCAAGGTCAGATAAACTCTGAATTTGAAGTTGTTGAATTTATAATCTCTAAGTCAATATAAATTAAATAATAAATAAAAAAATTATAGAAATTATGAAAATTCATAAAATCAATTTAAAACAATGCCATTAATATGAGAATACTTAAAAAAAATTTTCCAGACATCTGTGGTTATAAAATTTAATTAAATATACACTTAGAGTTTAATGAAATAGTTAAGAACATTAAATTTAATCAAACCTTAAGTTAATAATTTATTATATTCACATTGAATCAATTAATCAATTGAAAATAAAAACTAAATAACCTATGAATTTCATACCCAAATATGGAATTCATTAAATTCTTTAAATCCATTTGGGTTAGTGAATAACATAATCTTAAATATAAGGAAAAGTAATTAATCAAATTTATTAAACAACTTGAAATGGGTTAGATTAGGTTTGGTGCCCAAAGTATTCTAAGTTTACTAGGTTATGAATTGATAAATAAAATTTCACCTTAAGAGATTGAATAAATTAATGAAATCTTAACATAAAATGAAATTAAAATGTTTTAACTAAGGGTGAATTAAAACATCAACTTAAATGTATTAAGTTAATTAATTCAATTTAAATGAATATAAATAGTAACATACATAAGAATTAATCAATTCAAATCAAATAAATCAAATAATTACTACATGTGAAATGAAATGAAAATATTGTAAGTGGAAGCTCTTAAAATAGAAGAAACTTAAGAAAGTAAACATTAAAGTCATGAATAAAATTAATTCAATTAAAATCAAATAATTCAAACATATGAAATTAAATGAACATTTAATCAAAACAAAAAAAATTTGTAAAAGATTGAAGTCTCCAAATCTTAGCAACATTACAAAACATTAGAAAATAGACATTGAATTTAATCATGATAGATGACTAAACTATTCATTAAGAATTAAGGAAACACTTTAAATCTTAGCCAAAGGTTATAAACCAAAAGATCATAAATCAAACCAAGAAATAGTAATTAACTCAAAAGAAATGAAAGAAGAACAAATGTTAATTAAATTTCAAAAAGGGAAAAAATTAAAGCATTAATCAAATAAAATCAAATTTATGATCAACTATTCAAAATAATTAAAACAATTTAATTAAGATACTTAGGATCTTAGTTTGACTCTTTATAATTGATGAAAATCTTATTATATTATGAATTAGGATGATGGATAAGATGGATTCCACCTAAAGTGGAATTTATTTTATTCTTCATTATTGAAAATTTAAATTCAACTTTAACATAAATGGAATTAATAATGGAAGTAAACATGTAAATCAATTAAATCAGTTAAATTGAAAGCACCCCATGGAAAATTGTATAAAGAATAAAAGAATCAATAGGATGAAAACAACATTTTTAATAAGTATCAAACATATGGTTTATAGTCTAGACACTCGAGATCATAGAGCTACTAGTCTGAAAAAAATCTTGATACCTTGATCTTCTGGTTTGATAATGACACGTACATATGAAATAAAATTATGAAAAGTGAAAGATCAAATCTCAAATCAAATTAAACTAAACTTTGAAAATCAAATCAAAACTTGAATCTAAAATGCTTAGTAAAGTCATACCATATAAGCTTATTTCTTCACACACTAGATTATTAGGTCATCGACCCTAGATTTAGGTTAGGTAGATGTTCTGTGATATTTTGTGATATGATCTAAAATGTTTTTCTTATTTTGTGATGTAATATTTTAGGGATGGATAGGATTGTTTGCCTACTAGTTTAGATGGTAGAACGTTCTTTTTAGACTAACACTATTTTTAGTAAAGGGTTGTGCTAAAAGAGACTTCTGTGATATATATATATATATATATATATATATATATATATATATATATATATATATATATATATATATATATATATATATATTGTTTTCTTCTGTGTATGCTTAAGTCTCTAAGCATAGCCTAATAGAAAAGGTGGGCTTAGCAAGAAACTAATAGTAAGCCCGTATGAATGCAAATTTAACTTTTGGAGTGTTTTTTGTATTCCCTAACATCTATTTTGCAAGGTTTAGAACTTTTTTTATTTTAAAATGTAATTTGAGCCTAGAATTAGATTGAGATATATGGGGTCGAGGAATAATAAGAATTTACCTTACCAATGCATGGTCTCAATGGACCCCTATAAAGCTTGTGGAGGTCCCTGAAGAAGGTGACAATCCTAGAAGAAGACCCCCACAGATCAAACTTTTAGTTCTATGTTAGACTATATAAGGGCAGAGCTCGACTACTCATTTTTCTTTTCTTCTAGGGTGGATAGCAATACCTAACCACATTGGCCTATTTTATTAATTAATTTAGCTTGATTTATTTTTGGTGCACAATAAAAATAATCTATTTTTCTATGTTTCTTTATGTGATGGGTTTATGTGATAAAATTCCTAGAACATTAGGCTCCTAGGAAAATTAACTTTTCTATCCCACTTAAATATAAAAAACTCAAACACAAACATAAACAATCTCATAACCTCACATTAATTAAAGCTTTAGGCACAACATAAAAGCAATTACAAAGCATCTGGCCTTTGAAGATGGCAACCCTTATTAAGGAAGTGTGTTTTCTTTTTCGATTTGACCAATGAACACTTCTAATTACATATCATTATAGGAATAATAGGCGTACCCATGGTCTTAAATGAATTATAAGTCAAAACATAAAAAAATGAAATTTGTTGCATTTGTTAGGTGCATATCAAACTTAACATGATCTTAGGGTTAGGGAGTGAATTAGGTTCTTAACTTCTTTCCTAAATAAAAAAGCCCTGCCATCTTGCATAACATGAAGACTGAATTCAACGATCTAAAAATCGCTTAGGTGGTGTTAGTGGGCAACCCTTTCAGGTGAGTGATAAGTCTAAAAGATTCTAGGATAGGTTCACTTCCTCAAGTGAAAAAAGGAACCCATAATTCTCATAAGTTGCATTAAGTCAAGGCTTTGACTTATGTCAAAAGTACTTGTAGACTTAAGTTCTGAAGCATCCTTTTAGAAATAAATCTTCAACCATAGGCATTTCTATAGTATTGTGCTCCTAGAATCTAAGTCCTAGATTTCTAGTAAAATATCAATTCAAACTCTACTAAATTCAATATAAAAGTTATAAACCCCAATGGCAGGTTTGTTGAAATGCTTAATGGGCATTATAGTATCTATAAGAATTTTCTACTTAATTCAAATTGGGCTCCAAAAAAACACTTTCCTCTTTGAAAGCATTACTTATTGAATTTCTAAATTATCATCTTTTTAAGACAAGCTTTGAAATCCATAGAAATAAAATTTTATTTCTTTAATTGAGAGTATTTTTAGGAAGAGAACCTTCATTCTTAAGATGTAATTAATTATAGGGGCTTGCCCTTATATGGAACTACAAACCCTATAATAAAATAAACTTTGTTCTACTTCTCCATGTAATTCAAAAGAAAAATCTTTGGTACATTGAAGACCCATCAGCTTCAAGAATCCTTATTAAGTAATCGAATCCATTATAAGGTAATATGTTTATCTTTCAAGATAATATATTTATTTCTTAATGATGTATTTTATTGCCGAAATAAGTACTCACAAGATCTGCGTGGTTCTCCAAATTAAAATTCCCACAGTACTCATCGGTGCTAAGCCCACCAGTCCTAATAGGATATGCTTAAGTGTAAGCAATATCTATAAGCCAAAGCATTTCATTATTTTTATTATTATAACAACCCTTTTAATTATGCATAGCCTCCCTATAGAAAATATCATTAGTCTAATAAAAAATGCCTTATCATCCAAAGTAGCACACAAGCAATCCTAACATCCAATCTAAAATATGGCACCATAAAATAAGAAAAATCAATATATCATAACAGAGTACCAACCTAACCTAAATCTGGGATTGATGACCAAAAAACTTATAATGTATGTCAATGATAGCATGTTGAGATGAACCAGGATTTAATGTTTGAGTTGTGGATTAAATGATAAGTTCAAGTAATTAACCAAAAGGGTGATTTTGATTCAAATATTTAGTGATTTTGGGAGTGGATCTTATTTGAATTGAAATTAGTTTTTTAAAGAGCATGAAAATTTATAAGCTTCACTTAGAGTGAAACTTTTTCCTTTTTCAACACCATACCTTAAAGTTGGATCTAAAAGTGTCCTTTATGATTTGCAATCCTTCTTAATGAAGCATTAAGATTTTTTTTATTAATTCTTATGTTTAGATTGAACTTAAATAAATCATAATCACATGAAAGACACTTTAGAATCAATAGGAATAAGTGAGGGTCTACTTAGTGATATCCTTCAACTCCTTATCACTTTATACTTCATCTTTAAAATGTTTATTTAATAACCTTTAATATCACAATTTAAAATAATTATCACTTTCATATTCCATTTCAAAATGAATATGTATTTATTTCATTATTTTTTAATAATTTATTTAAAAATAATTATGCATTTGTTTTATCATTTTAATAATTTACTTTTATAATAACTATGTATTTATTTTATTTTTTTAATATTCCATTTTAAAATAATTATGTATTTATTTTAACATTTAAATAATTCATTTTTTAGAATAATTATGTATGTATTTTATCATTTCATTTTTCAATTAATTATGTATTTTATAATTATATATTCTCTTTATCATCTTAATAATTCATTCCATTAAAATAACATACATTTTTCATGATTTGATATAAACATGAATATGGGTGAAATGAATATTTGAAATCTTTATGGTATAAACTTAAAATAAATTTACTTATATTTTCATATGTATTTTTACACCACTTTTCAGGTATGTACCATTCTTAAACTAGGGAGACGAGGTATCTAAGACCTCCTTTAGATCAGTAGCCTTACGCCCCCAGTTGTCGAGACTATAACTTTAAAAGGTGTATATCATACACATGAATTATACATTTGGGTTTTATTCATTTTTATTAACTTAGAATTATAAATATATTATGGCTTATGTGATTAAAATATTATTATTATTATATATTTGATTTAAATGTCACACAATTTATACAAATCATAAACTTAAGGACATTAATTTTAAACATAAGAATGAATGAGGCATGAATTAATTGCACAATTATATGTGAATAAAGACATCACAAGGCAATCTACTTATGCTATTAAACTATAAGGTTATTCATATGAAAATGATGCCACTTAAGCTTAATCAATATTTCTTAATTAACATAATTTTAATTATAATTAATTAGATCTATTGAGGAGAGATCAAATGATGGAATTTTCACCGAGCCCTCACTGGTTATTAAGGATATTTAAGAGTGAAATGATGATTTTTAAAGATTAATTAAATTTCATAATTATTTAATCCAATTAATATGCATAAGTCCTAAAAGATTAAGTAATCACAATCCATAAGCCTAAAAATTATGAAGAAATTCATGAACATACAAAATAACATGAAAAATAAATAATGAATATTTTAGGAGATTTGGGATAATTTTTTTTAATTAATTAATCTATTAAAAATAATATTAATTAGGTAATTACTCTTAAAATACTCAGAAAAATTTAGATATTTTAATTTCATTAATTAATTCTCTATTAGTTAAGCACAAAGAAGGTTTGTTTGTAATTTTTAGATATTTATGAAAGTAATTATGAATTTTCTAAATCCTTGGTTAATTAATATTTTTAATTAATTAAAGCCTCTTAATGTTGGTTTTGAGTAATAATTAAGACCAGAGGTCCTAATAAATTTCTCTTATCATCATTGGGTCTCTAATACATTTTCAATCATCCACGATAATTTTCATAAATGTTTTAATTAAATTTATTTAATAAATAGCCAAAATGGATAATTAAATCTTAAAAATATGAATATCTAATTTATTTATCTAATTGACTTGAAATAATCATGAGAGGGAAAGGTCATCCCATAGAATGTTCATAAAAATTCTAAGTAGATTGACCAAGTAATTAAGGCTTAATTAGATCATTAATGATAATATTCATTTAATAAGAATTAAGGACTTTATTTTTCCTAGATTCTCCTCTATCTAAACTTTCTAATGAGTATTTATTTGCTTTCTTTTAATTTTGTACAAGTACTTATGATTTTTGAATTTTTAGCTATTAAATTATTTTTAAAATCTTAATTAAACCATTTACATAGTTAGCATTGATGTGACCATTTTTTACATGTAGTGCCACGGGATTGGTTATTAAGCTAATCCCATGTGGTAGCTAACTCGGGTGGTGACACATGCGATTTCTTCCCAAGCCATTTGATCAAGATCAAATGGCTTGGCTTAATCCTACCATTTTAAAAGAATTAAATTTAAATCTCTAATGCAGATTAATCATGACTGTCCATTCTAATCTTTCTCTAGAAAGAGATGAATGTTATTTAACTTTTGTTGCTTGATCTGAGCCAACTAAGGCTCATTTAATGATGGAAATGACTCCGTTAGAATCAAAGAAAGAAATGCAAGGGATTTTATAGCTCAATTACAATGAAACAAAAATTTCTTTTATTAAAGACCAACTCATAATGGGCTTTTTTTTATGATTTTGAGATGTTTACCTCATGAAAGTTAAGACTAGTAGTAAAATTGACCCAAGTAGCTTCACCTTGAAGAGCCAAAGCTTTACTATTGAAGTACCCCTCTACCTCCTCATCGTTCGCTCCTGAAACCAAATTTTATCATAACTTCAGTAGAGCATGACCAGACTTATATCTCTTGTGCTCAATTTAAGTATTTCTTGATTTGTTCTTGCTCGTCATGGTGTGGGGAAGGTGTGAGAAGAGTTAATTGGACTTTGGAGAAGGTTTGGTGAGGTTAGATTTTTGGGATGTTTAGAATAAGAAGAAAATTAATGTCACTAGTGATGGGGTGCTCTAGAGGCATTAAGAAGCTCAGGAACTCTCCTTGGGAGTGTTGTGAGTGTATCTACTAAGTTTAGAGGGCTGGGGAGGTGTATACCTCCCTCTCTATAAGAACCACCCATTTGAGTTAGTTCAAGTCATGGTAGGTTGCCAGTAGTGCGTAGGGCCAAAGTTGGCTCTAGGTTGATGAGTTAGACCACCTCCACTGATTGGTTGAGGTGGGTGGCCAAAGGTGAAGTGGATAACCGATGGTTGGTGAATCAAGTGTTATCCAAGGTGACAAAGACCTCACCTTGGTCAAGGGCTAAATAAGCCAGTCTTGGGTTAGCTTAGGTCAATTGGGAGAGCTCACAACATGTTAAATGGGCTACCTTGGCCAAAGGGAGGGGTTGGACCTTCTTATTTTGAGATTTTGTCCTCTTTAGAACTTTGGTTCAATTTGTTTAGTCTAAACCAAGTTTACATTTGGTTTGGTCCACTTACACAAGTTAACATACATGTGAGGATGAGTCATGTCATGTTTGGTTGGGTTTAAACATGGTTTGGTTGAGTTTGGCTCATTTAGACTCATATAGATCAATTTGGGTTCAGTTAGGTCAAGTTGACTTATTGACCAAATTGGGCCAAAGAGACTATTTGGTTGTGTTCAAATGATGATTTGGAATACATTGGTATAATTGGTTGGGTTTAATTTGAAGTGGATTTTAATTTGGCTCATATGGGTTCATATGAGCAAAATTAATCAAATTGGAAAAATTAGTTGTAATTGGGAGTTGAGTTATGTTATATTATCCGTTTGGAGTTAATTATTTACTTTGATTTGACTTAGTTTAGTTAGAATTGGGTTTCGGTTCCAATTTGGACCAAGTTGATCAATTTGATTAGGTTGATCAAATTGGCTTTAATAGGCTATTAAAAAGTGTTCAATAGTCAATGTGAGACTAATTATAAGTGTCATATCAATGAAATTTGAATGGGATCAAGAATTAGTTCAATTTGACCATTTAAGTCAAATTGGGTCAATGAGTTGAATTGGCTTAATTTGGCTCAATTGGGTGTTGGGTTATGATTAATAATGATTTTGAGATTTATGTAACAATTGATTTGGTTAGATTTAGATTAAATCAAGGTTGGGTTTAATTCAACCTTTTAGGAGAAATTAAGTCAAATGGGGTTATGTGGGTCAACTAGCCAAATAATCCTTCTTGGCTTCAATAAGATGTAAGAATATGTTCAATAATCATTTCTAGAGTGATAGAGATGGCTTTGGTATAACTTGGGTTGAATTAGAGTTTGGTTCAATTTGAGACCTTTAAGATCAAATTAGGATATGTTGGGTCCAATTGGTTGATTTACCAAATTGGATTACAATTGATCAAGAGGGATGTCCAAGCATATGATTATGATGATTGTGAAACTTTTTGTATTGGCCTAATTTGGTTTGGAACAAATTTTATTTGATTTTGGCCTTTTAGGGTTCAATTGGGTCAACTTGGGTTAGGTGAGCCAATTGGCCAAATTAAACCATAATAAGGCCTTTATACTCAATAAAGCTCAAATAATGTTCCAAGGAGTTTATGTAAATTTAAATTCAAATGGTTAGAATTAATTTTAGGTTTAGCCCTTTTGGCCCAAATGAGTCACATTGGGCCAACTTGATCATTTGACCAAATTGAACACAAATTGGGTATAATTTTGATAGGTTTTGGGCTTTAGGTGCCATGTGATGAAGTGAGTTTAGCATATGGGGTTAGGTTTGAAGTTAAGGTCATTAGGTCCCACCTAGTCCAAGTTAGGGTCTAGCCCTAAATTTGAGCCTTATAAGTCTTCTAGGCCTTAGATTAATGTCTGTTAAGCCATTTAATTATATTACTAAGCAATAATTAAAACAAAATAACTTCAATATATCATATGTAATATAAATATAAATTATCATAACCCTTAAAAATATAAAATTTAAAATAATATTGTTCTAGTTGATATTACCATTATGATGATGAATCAATTTTTGAGCTACAAGAAAGTTATTTGAAATAGCATGGCCTTTTCCAAAGAAAATTTTATTAGGGAATATAATATTTGATAGAATAGCAACTAGTCTATTAGCAACCAATTTAGAAACAAAATTATTAAATCAAGTATTAAGGTTAATAAAATTAAATTTAGTTCAAAAATTAGGATTAATATTTTAGGAATCAAAAAAATTAGTATGTCTAGTAAACAATTTGAATAAAGAATTCCCTCAAAAACATCTAGAACAACATCCATAATATCCAATATCATCTAATGCTAGAATTTAAATAAAAAAGAGTAATAAATCTATCAAGAATAGAAACCAAATTCAAATTCATATATGAATCGGTATCATAGATTTCTTCCATACTAGAAAGACAAAGAGGAGTATTGTAATCTTCTTCAGAAATTAAAGGAATATATACAAGATGATATATGGTATATGGAGTAAAATATTTATTGAACAAAGAAGTGAAGTGATCAAAAATAGATGAAACAATATTCTATTCTTCCTCTTACCACTCACCATATTTAATTTAATTTTATGGATAAGCCTAGAGAATCAATACTTATAAACCAAGGCATGGAAATATTTAGTATTATGACTATCTTCATCAATATATTTACTAGTAGATTTTTATCTTTAATAAGTCTCTTCCATGTCTTGATGTTTATATAAATTGATCATAGCATTTAATAAAAAACCTGAGTTGGTATAAGAATGATCATTTATAAAAAGGCTCTCCAATTGACAGACATTTCCTTCAGCTTCTTTAATATTCTCAAATAGGTTTATAGAATGATTCTGATTTCACTGGTTGAGAGATTATTTTATACTTTTCAATTTTTACTAAAGCTTTTTCATACTAACAACATTATTATCTAGCAAGAGAGGAGCATACAAAGTCAATTCCACCAATTGGTAGAAGGTGTCATCTTGAAGTCATATGCTATGAATCCTCAAAAAATTTGATGACCTAATAATAAAGGTTTTAATTATAAGAAGAAGAGAAACAAGATCAAGAAAGGTCATGTTAAGTTGTTTAGAATGAAAAGGAAATGATTTAATCCATTGTTTGTTAAACAATACGATTAAGTCCCTTCTATAATCTACAATGATTCTATGTACAGGCAAGTCCAATAAAACCAACATTAGCAAAATTACATTCAAGCATCATGTTGGAAAAATCATCATAAAATTAGTATATGGTAAGGCTTCACCTATTCTTTTAGCACAATTTAGGATCACAAAATCACCATTAACCCCTTAAAGGGTATTCATATCACTATTAAAGTATGTAAGATGATCCTGATGAATGTATCTATCAACTCTAGAATAACTAGCATACACCAAAGAGACATAATAAGAGTAGCTTTGAAAAGTAATTTTAACATGAGAAACTTAGACTAAATCATAAATTATATCAACATTAAAAAAGTCTTTCCAAAATAACCAAATTTTATTTGCAATGTTAGAAAAAACATTAGTGAAATCCAAAGAATAGCTAGTAGATAAAAGTTAATTATTATTGATTAAAGGTTCTAAGATCATTATTCTAAGGTAACAAGAAAAGAAATGTTAAGAATCTTATATTGTTCCTAGTGTGAGCATAAGCTAAAGGGAAACTAATACCTTTAATATTCTATACTAATGTATGGATCATGAAAGAACTACATAGCTTTGGTGATTTGGGGGTAATTGTTTTACTTTTGCTTTCACTTCCTATAAACTATTGTAAATTTTTCTTCTTTCATTGGATCATCTGCAACTAATATAGATTTAGTAAGTGAAAGGGAGAAGGAATGAAGGACCACCATTCTAGAGGTGAAAATCATTCCTCTATCCTCATGATCTTTAGTAGATAAATTCTCTGAGTGCTAATAAATTTATGTTGCTTAGGATAAGATATTGGTTCATTAGAATAAAATTTACAAATAATAGAGTTTAGGCTTGAATAAATAGGCACAATATTCTTATCCCATCCTTTCCCTACTAAAGAGAAGGGATATAACTAAAATGAGTTTTAAAGCTCCCTTCTTCAAAAATAACTTGCTTAATAATAAGTGAGGTCTAATCTTTAGCAATTCCATAATATTGAAATGTAAAGAAGAGTGTTTAACATCCAAATGAAAGGTCACATTTTTTACTTAACTCTCCATCCTTAGGCACCAGAGAGGCATTAGTATTAATTTGAGCTAGATTTATCTATGAGCCCTCTAAATGTTCTATGCCAATGCATTATTATTTTTTTTCAAAGTATCCAATTTTTAGAACCATTCCAAATTTATTGAGGTCATTTTTTTTAAAGAAAATTAATTCCACCAAAACTCTAGCAATTAAAAGATGAGTCCTTGAAGCAATGGTTTGGTCTGTTCAGAGAGAACATCTTAAAATTGAAGCCATAGCATAGATTATCTAATTATATGTCAAGCGAAGTATTAAATTGAGAATTGAAATCCAAATTGGCACAATAAAAAATTCTTTATTTTTAAAATAGGTTGACCATTTAAGAATACTAATATGATGGATGTTGATATAACAAAAATAATGAGAAAAATCTCTATTATAATTTTAGTCGGGTTGACATAAAAAATGCCAATGGATCGAACCTTACATCCTTTTTAGGAATTAATTACTTTAACCTAATTTATCCCATTAGGTTAGTCATAGTAAACCTATAGAGGGAGCCCCTATAGATGGCTTGAAAATTTTAACATAAATTTATCAATGCATGAAGAATCTATAAAAAGTGCTAAGATTTAATTAGCCCTAATATTTATAACTTTAAAATTTAAATTAACAACTACTACATTTAACTAAATTATGAAATGATTTCATAAATTTCCATATATTATAGAACGATTCTAAATAATGTCAAATATGTTTCATAAAAATTTAAGAATCATTTCAGCTATGTTATACAAGTAATAAATTCTCAAAAGAAATATATTATTATTTGAAATAATAATATTGAAAATATTTTATTAAAATTATTTAAATTTAAGAGACACTTTAGATCATTAAGTTGCATCATGAAAATATTTCTCAAATTTTCTTAAAATTAATTTAGATCATTAAGCTAAATTATGAAGGAAAATTCAACAATTTAGAGTTGTATATAATCATTAAAAATTATTAATGATTTATGAAATGTAAACTATATACACTAATATAAATAGTGGGGCATGTTAGAGAATTATTATACATTTTAATCAGGTTAATTAAATCAAGAAAATTTACCAAAAAAATTAATAATTTTTAATTTTGAAAATTATCTTAAATTCTTAAATAATTTGGAAAATTTTGATAATATAGTGCTAGCTTATAATAAGTTTTAAGGTCAGTTCTCTGGGGTCATTACATTAAATATCACATGTAGTCTTTTTAGATTAGTAACTACCTCTTTGGTAGGTCCCACTCCTTTAGTGGGTCACATAGTGAAATATCTTCCCTTCAAAATAAAAATAATAATATGAAGATTATTAACTTTAGAATTATCCTCCATAATTAATTTCATTTTATGCATCTTTCACATTTTTCCTAACATCAAAAATTTGAAGTGGACATGCTAGGGATTGTCCATAATAAAATTACTATAACACATGTAATGATAATTTTTTTGAAGCATCATAATACAATCATTCATTACATTCACCATCACAGTAATTTTAAGTTTAATTTAATTATTTTTAATTTCAGTTTCTCTCAAGTAGTTATTTATATCAATTGGCTCTATCTATATAATAACTATGAACATGTGTAAATCACCCTAGTTAATGAGCTAACTTGATGGTAAACACTCAACCTAGGTTTACCTTACATGGTATCATAGGTTTTCTTTATTATTTTTTAAACTATCTTTATTGTTGGCATCATTAGTTTCATGCATATTGAATCTTATCTTAAAAATTATCTCATAACTTAGTATTGAACCCCATACCAAGTTCTTAATTCTTAAGAAATTTCATTGACTGGGCATCTTTACTTATACTAGCTCATTCCTCCTAGCAAATATCATTGATAATTCTCCAATCATGTATTCTTTATTGAGAAAAATCTTGTGGGCTAATCTTGTTCACAATGATTTAGCCACTCATTATGTATTTGCACTCTTGTGACTATGGTAGGTCTCTTTTACAAACTTAGTTGTCTATTTGATCAAGTTCACTTTGAATTTGATCAACGCCACTTTTAGATATATTTTAACACAATTAAGTCACAAAAACTTGACAAAGTGATTTTGCAATTCAATCATATACTATGATCGAGCACCATTGGGTCCTAAGTATACACCTATACATGTGTTTGTTCCATCTCTTTTGAATTGATAGTTTTTATTCAATACTACCCTAGACATTAGGCACCCAGGGTATTGTCACATCTTCTTAGAAATTATATATCCTCAAATGTTCATATTCTACATGAACACTTGAATCATATACTCAATTGTTGATTATTTCAACTAATTTTATCATATTGATGCATATATGTGCAAGCACAAAGAGTATTGTCAGCACATTAGGTTAAAATACATCCTTTTAAAACTTAAGCTCAATTCTGATTATGCTCATTTATCTATTCTTATTTGATGAGTGTTCATGCCATAATAAAATAAATTTAAGCATAATCACATTTTATATGACTTAATAATAAATTTAATTAGCTTAATTCTATCACGTTGATTCACATCAAAAATCAAACACCTTAAGGTAGTTAAATAGATAATTGACTTAAATTTGTATTTAATGAAGTCATATTAATATGTTAATCCCATGAGCCTTCACATAATATTCTAAGTTTCGTTGATCAAAAATACTTATAGTTGAATAATTATTTTTATTGATCAGTTGTGTACAAGCTATGTTAAGATTTCAATGCAAAAAATACAATAAGTAGCCTAATCAAGATGCATAATAATAGCATGAATAATATATGATTTTTAAAAGCTTGATCAAGAACAATCCCATGGAGACTACAATTTTGGAAAGGTTCATGCTAGAAGACTCAAGTCAAGTTTAAATATTATGTTGTCATGTCTAGTATCTATATTTTTTTTCTTGTATTTGACAAGTGAATGATGAAAAACAACCATGCAGACACACATTTAAGTGAATACAAAAAATTTTAGATTAAATTTTCTTATGGAAATTGTAATGTATGATACTTATCATATTGAATGATTGTTAATATTTGTTAATTACTTTCAGCCATCATAATTAAGTCGATTCATTGAAATTATTCAGATTGAGAAAATAACAAGAAAACTATAATCATATAATATGATTATTCATTTTTATTAATTAATTCAGCCATCAAGATTAAGTTAATTAATTATAAATTATGCTAACTTTGATCGATCATACAATACAATTTATATCATATAGTATAATTTTATTTAGCAATTACCTAATTTTAATTTAGAATTTGATGGAGATGATTTATATGAATTATTCCTTTAACTTGTTTGTACTATATGATATGATCATACATGATGATTGAACAAAGAGTTAAATCTTTAGTTTGTACCAATTACATAGTAAAGTTCTTTATCATATAGTATGAATAGTGATGGCTAATAGGATGAATGTATTATGTAGAGTCGCTTATCTCAGAGAAATGAATTCATTGCACATTATAATGGAGGATCATATAGTAGAGTGGATTTATCTTTTTTAAAATTAATTTTTTAAGTTTTTATTTAACTTTTTCCTTATATTTACCCTTTTAGGAAGCCTGATTGATAGCATGAATGTTGGAAATCTTAATGGAAGCTTAGGGAAGAGTGTTTAAGTTAAGAAAAATATGGGGATCTCTTCTTCTTTTCCCTTAAGGACGTGTGTGTTTATAAGGTTGTAGTTTTATTTTAATTGTTCTTTTCTTTCACCTTGTTATTGAGTCTTGCGCTTTAACTTGAGATTTTCTTTAAATTGAAAACTTATCCAAGACTTTTACTATAAGAGAATTTCTTTGTACCTTTGATAGGGAGTAGCATTTTCCCTACGTTGAAGGAGAAGGGGAGAAAGTGTAAGGTTTCATTTACTGAGTAAGGAGAGAAGCTTCTCTACCTTGGCATGTTGTCCAAAATAAAAGTTAGTGGATTTTTGGAGGGGATCTTGAGAGTGGACATAGGCTAGTTTGACCAAATCATAATAACTCTTTGTGCTCCTTTCTTTTCTTACCATTACTATTCTACTACTTATTTCATTATTGTTAGATTGTTGGCTTTATTCTATTAAAATTCTTTCTTATTGATTAACAAAGATTTGATATGAATTTTACATTAAAAAATTTTTTAGAAGCACACCTATCTAATAACTACAAGTAAATTATATTATGCCTAATTTAATTGATCATACAATACAATTTAGATCATACATTATGATAACATTTAGTAATTGCATAATTTTATTCTAGAATTTGAGGGATTTGATGTATGAGAATTTTTCTTCAAATATGTTTATACTATATGATATGACCGTACAGGATGAACAAATAGAGTGATTTTTTTATTTGTACTAATCATACAATTTGATTCATCAGCATATAATATGTATTATAATGGCTAATGTGATGATATTATTGTCTAGAGTCCCTTATCCTAAAGAAATGAATTGGTCATATAGCATGATGTTGGATCATACAGTACAAGTGGACTAATTTTTCTAATTTTTTATTTGTATCTTTCCTTGTAAATACTCTTTTTGGAGATCTGATTAGTAGCTTAAACATGGGAAATTATAAAAGAGGCTTAGGGGGAGAGTGTTTAGCTTAAGACAATTATGATGAGACTTCTTTCTTTTTTCTTCCTTAAGGACTTACGTGTTTTTAAGGTTGTGCTTTAATTTTAGATTTTTTTTTCTTACATCTTGGTTTGAGTCTTGTGCTTTAAGTTGAGATTTTATTCTAGTTGAGAACTTGTGTAAGATTTATACTGTATAAGATTTTCTTTGAACCTTAAATAGGGAGTGGCATCTTTCTTGCCTTGAAGGAAAATGGGAGCAAGTGTAGGGTTTCTTTATTACTCAATAAAGAGAGAGGTATCAACACCTTGGCTTATTGTGCTAAAGAAGAGTTAATGGATTTTTAGAGGGGATCTAGATAGTGGACATAGGTTAGTTGGACAAAGCCACTATATATCATTATTTATTTTCTTTCCTTTTTATTATTTTTCTACTATTCATATCATTTTGTTTGGTTTGTTGGCTTTATTTTAATAAACATCTCTCTCCCATTGATCAATAAACTTTTAATTTGATTTTTGAGTTAAAGAAGTTTTTTAAAAGCACACCAATTGACCCTACTCTTAGTTTTACTAACTCTTATGAGTGGTATTAGAGTGAGCTACTTATTTCACAATCTAACAATTACAAGTAGATTAGATTATGCCTAATTTGATTGAATGTATAGTACAATTTAGATCATACAATCTAGTTTTATTTGGTAAATTCTTAATTTTAATCTAGAATTTGAAAGATTTGATTTATGAGAATTTTTCCTTACATATGTTTGTACAATGCAATGTGATAGTACATGATGAACAAATAAAGAGCTGAATCTTTAATTTGTACTAATCATATAATTTGATTCTTCATTATACAGTATGAATAGTGATGGTTGATGGGACAATCATATTGTCTAAAATGCATAATCCTAAAAAAATTGTTAATCATATAACATGATGTTGGATTATAAAGTACAAGCGGACTTACTTTTTTATATTGATTTTTTAAAATTATTTATTTTGCTCTCTTGTTATAAATACGCCTTTTAGGAATCCTAACTAGAAGATTTAACATGGGAAATCTTAAAGGATGTTTAGGAAAGAGTGTTTAACTTAAGATATATATGGGGAGACTTCTAAATCTTCTTCTTTTCCTTTAAAGACTTGTGTGCTTATAATGTTACAGTTCATTTTGGTTATTTTTTTTCTTTCACCTTACGTTTGAGACTTATTGTTGATCTCATTTTTAGATGAGGTTATCATCATCTCCAATATTAGTAATTAGGACACTTAATCCTAGATTAAGAGCCTCTTGATTAGGCACTTATGACACTATAGTTGGTGACCTAGTGAATCCTTCTAGGATTTGATGTAACCCAATAGGATTAGGTGATCCAAATAAAACTCAAATCCAAACAAATAATTAAATCAAACACATTCTAAATGAAATATAAATTTAATTAAGTTTTGATCAAGATAATTAGGATGGTCAACCTAATTGGCCCATTTAAGTTCAATATTACTTAAGTTTAAAGAAATTTAAATAGAATCAAAACAAATTAAAATTAAATTTAAGCTCATTTTTAGATGAGATTAACATAATCTCCAATCTTAAAAATTATAACACTTAATCCTAGATTAAGAGCCTCTTTATTGGGCACTTATGACATTATAGTAGGTGACCTAGTGAATCCTTCTAGGATTTGGTGTAACCCAATAGAATTAGGTGAATCTAAATAAAACTCAAATCCAAACAAATAATTAAATTAAACACATTCTAACTAAAATCTAAATTTAATTGAGTTTAGATCAAGATAATTAGGATGGTCAACCCTATTAGCCCATTTAAGCTCAATATCACCTAAGTCTAAAGAAATTTAAATAGAATCAAAATAAATTAAAATTAAATTAAACAAAAGGCATAAAATCAATGAACTTTAAAATAAATGAATGTGGTGTTTTAATTTGGAGTGGTGTGGACACTACACAGATCTGAGGTGGTACTTATTGAAATGATCGGGTATGATATTGAGGTATGATGTACCATCTCAAAAGACGGGTAATATTACCCTACAATGGACATATTCACCTAATAAGGACTCCTAAGATAGATGGGTCTTCATATATACTAGAGATCTTTCCCCTACTTTACATGGAAAAATAAAGCAAGGTTTATTTTTATGTCGGGTTCTTTAGTTTCTTATGGAAGCAAGCTTCCATAGTTAATTACTTCTTGGGAAATGGGAATTTCTTAAGAATACTCTTGATTAAAGTAGTCAACCAGTATCTCCATAGATTTGAAGGTTAGATGATCAAAGAATTGGGTGTTTTTAGAAAATCAAGTGGGAAAGTTCAATTTGGAAGACTTATTTTTAGATTCCAAAGGAGGATAAGTAGGGAGCACTCATGATACTATGAAGCCTAAAAGGTACTCTAGTCTATTCTATAGTTAGGCCTTATATGTTTGAATGAGAGAGTTTATTTTATTTTGAGTTGAGATTTGATTAGAATGCTAGGGCTTATAATCCATCAACACAAGATTGTGAAAATGCTTAAGAGGTGAGGACTTATGTTCATAGCCCTAAGGAAACAAATGGTATCGGATCCTAAATTTAAGATGCTTTAGCATAAGCTAAAAGCATGACCTAATTATAAATGAAAAATGAGACATAGTTATTTACCTCCATAAGAGAGGGTAAACCCATCCCAACTCTTCTTGACTTACAACCGCCTGGAGTGGCCGCCAGCTGACACCTCTTATGATTCAAAACCATGTTGACTGGTCTTATGTATATGCAAGATAGTTAGGTTGTTATTTAATTAGGAAGGGGACTAGAGTCCTAAACTCACTCCCTAAAAGACTAGATCATGACTAACATGAGGGCATGACTTAGACTAAATATAGAATTTTACAAATTTTTATATCATTTTGACACATTGATTTGGACAAAGGCTTAAGACAATTACACCTAAATGAATGATAAAATTAGATTGTTGGCTAAATCAGTGGGAGGTGTTCTCCACTATAAGGTATGCCCTCACAGGACAAGCATTCCCCTATCATGCAAGAGTGGACACCCTCCCTATTCAAGAATGAAGTGAGATGCCATGAATGATATTAGAACATACACCATTTAGCTTAGGAGTTGCAAAATATTTTAATTATCTTGATAATAACCTAAGCTTTAAAGTGAGGTTATGAGTTATTTTAAAATTTAGTTATGATTTGTTTAATGGGGGTAGAAAAATTATTTTTTTTTCTAAAGGGCCTATCGCATTCAGGCCACACATTCAAACATCAAGCTTAAGAAACCTATGAAAGACATGCAATTCTTATTGCAAAAGATAAACACAACAATCAAACTTTTCATGGATTTCTATAAAAGAATAAGAGGATGGTGTGACCGTGTACTGCCATACACCCCAAAAAAGAGAGAAATTTGGTATCTGAGCTCTACCCTTATACAACCCAGATTACAAAAGAGTATTATAATTTCAATTGAATAAATGCTATGGGTGTCTTCATTCTTCATCTTTTCTTCTTTTTCTCTTGATCTGATTTTGCTCCAAGGCTTCACATGGCCTCCAAGACTTTTCCTTCTAGCCACTACTCATCCTAAACACCATAGCAGTAATCCTAATTTTTATTATAAAATTACATATTTATGGAAAATAAATTCTAACTATACCTGCAAAATAGATGTTAGCTAAATCAATCATGCAAACCTAACGAGTTATATTCCATGATTTGGACTTAGCACCCTACACATGGGTAAACAAGCCCACCTGTTGTAATGTGGATTATGCAAAGGAGGTATAAGCAACTTGCAAGGAAAAGCATTTATATTTATTTTTATTTTAGCAACCCCTTTAGCATAATCCCTTACAAAAAAAAAAGATAATTAAGCTAATAGCGGCCTAACATCCATTCTACGCATAAGTAATCCTAACATCTAGTCTAAAATATTACACCACAAAATAAAAACATAACATCACAACATACACTGTCCTAACTTAGAGCTAGAAGTAGTGATTTAGCATTCCAATGTGTGTGCTTAGGCTTAGTGTGGTATGTCTTACTAGGCTTTAAGATTAGGATCATCTAAGTTTAGAATTATTTAAGTTAAACATGAGAGGTAATTTCATTTAAAGTTGTTAAAAGGATTGATGGATTTTTAATTTGTATTTTTTTTTCTTTTGTTTCACTTGATGTTTACTTAGCATCAAGTTATTGTAAAGAGAAGAGGAAAGCATGGGGGTCTCACATCTCTCTAAGTAGGAACAACCACTAGGGGGACACACTAGCCAAGTAGTGGATCGAACCTGACATAGAGCAACTATTGAGTGAGGGCCGCTGGGGTCTTATCTCAACTCAAGGTAGCCCAAAGCAATGGATTTGGGGTTGGTTTGTTTTTGTTTATGTGCAATTTTGTGTTTGTGATGTGCTAATGATGGATAAGATGCCTCTCAAGTTCTCTTATACCTACCCTAAATATGCTACAGGAGTAATTTGGAAATTAGAAACATTTCAATTTAGAGAGATGCTTGGTTAAAATGGAATTTTACTGATGGAATATTATTTTAACATTATTTATGCATAATATTTCCTTAGGTAAAGCCCATTGATAGGAAGTATCAAGCATTCTCCTTTATGATTTATGAGCTACTAAGATCCACCCTGGTAGGCCTTCTCTATGGTGAAAGGGCCTTCTTAAGTGGGTTCAAACTTGCCTCACATCTTGCAATGGGCAATAATTGGTCTCCTTTGAACTAAAACAAGCTCTCCTTCTTGAAAAGCTCTAGGGTGGACCAACTTGTTATGAACTTGAACCATCTTTGCCTTGTATAACTCGAGGTTCTTACATGCTTGTAAGCATCTTTCTTCCAATCCTTTGAGTTCTTCTAACTACAACTTGGCATTCTATTTGGTTGTGATCATGCTACCCACTACTATTTGTAGTGATGGGAGTTGAACTTCCAATTGTAGAATGGCTTCAGACCCATACACTAAAGAGAATGGGATAGACTTTGTTGGAGTTCTATAAGTTGTATGATAAGCCCAAAAGCTTTAACTAATTGCTCATGCCACTGTTGCTTGTTATCATCGAGTGTCTTCTTGAGTATTTGGATAGTTTTGTTGAAGGCTTCCACTAAAACATTCACCTATGGGTAGTAGATGGTAGAGTATCTCCAATCTATGTTGTGTATCCAGATGAAGTTATTAATTTTGGTGCTCTTGAAGATGGTACCATTATCGAATATGATTCGATGAGGTACCACAAATCTATAAATGATTTGGTTCTTAAAGAATTGGAGCACATGTTGAGCGTTGACCTCCATGAGCGGAATCACCTCCGCCCACTTGAAAAAGTAGTCCATAGCTACTAGAATGAATCGATGACCCTTGGACAATGAAGGATTAATCAGACCAACTATGTCGGTACCCTAACACACACGTGGCCATAATGTTAAGGTTGGATGTAGAATGTTGGGCGGTTAATGTAGGACCACTCCATGTACTTGGCATTGGTGGCATTACTTTGCAACTTTCATACAATTTGTGATCATCATCAGCCAGTAATATCCAAGTTTCTTGACTTTACCCTTTATCTTGGGGCCAACTCGATGAGCTCCTCATAGTCTTGAGTGTACCTCAATCACAATCTTATGGGCTTCATGTTTTTCTAAATAGTGTAATCACATATGATTGAAGAACCATTGGTATAAGACACCATCCATGAGGTCATAAGAGAGTACCCTTTGCTTCACTTGATGTGGTTAAGACTTCACTTGAGATTGTTTGCCTTTGTTTACATAATCAATGAAGGGGTGCCTCCAATATAGATCTTCCTCCTTTTTAGTAATGGTAACCTTCCCTTCAACAGAGTATTTACCAATGAGTTCCACATCAATAAGAGGCATGACTTGTCTATTATAGACCTCTATTGATATGGACTCATCTTCCAGACATCCCAACTCCTTGGTAAGCTTTGTTATGACATTTTCTTCTCAGGGTGTGTTGTGATGATTTATGCTATTTCTATGATTTTCCATAATTTTATTTATTTAGTATTTATTTATTTCATTAAAATTAGGCTTTGGGATTGAAAATTCATTATCTCATAATTTATTATAAAATAAATGATAAAAAGTTTTTTAAGGCACATTTTACCATCAATTTTAGTTCCCCAAAGTTTCAAATCATTAGGATTAATGGATTAAGAATAATTTAAGTTTGAAAATTTTTATTTAAACCAAAATTAATCAAACATTACTCCAAAATTTGGGGATTTCAATTTTAATGGATTCCTCTCACTAAGATGAATCTGTAGAGATTTTATTTGGATTAATTTTGCTTAATATTTAATTTATTATGGTTTATTGAAGTTTTTTCTATTATTTGCAAATTTAAAATAAAAAATGTTGATTTTTTTGTTAAACACATCGACATCATGTGGCATCGTACTATTGGTCCATGCGGGATCTACGTGGGTCTCTCATTAAAATGGCAGCCCATGTTGTTTCATTTCAGCTCATCTAATCAAATATGGGACTATTCAAATGCTTATGTTGGTTCTCTTTTGTGATTTTAATCAAACGATTCCACTAGATCTTGTTCATCCATTCCTAATAGAAGGAATAGAGGATAGATATTTCACCTCCTTCAATAATGGTAGAAGTTAAGAGCCGTCCATTGATTTGAAATGATTTTAGCTAATCTAATCATTGAAGTTGCCCAATTTTACTTCCTAAACCATCAAGACATCACAAAGATCTCATGTATATAGCCTGATCTCATTTGAGATCAAGTTTCCTTTACAAAGGACCAAAATTGAAAACTTAAAGGGGTCGGTTAATGGCGTACTTCATCGACAGTGATCTCTGATGGTAGGACTGATTCAAATAGCTTTGGAATGGTGCGATGAGGTTGTGAGAAGAAGGAATTGCATTCTCTCCTTGTAGATTAGCTTATATACAAAGGAAAGAATGGCTTTTGGCAAGCTTGGTCATTCTCTAGCCTCCTGGGAGTGAGGGGATTAGGGTATAGGTCTACTCAACTTTGTTTCACTCGTGGAAGGTGGTGGAATGCTCAAACTAGCATGAAGTGGTATTTTCCTTGGTTTTCCATTAGAGGCCAAGAGCCTCTTATGGCTTTTCTTCTTCCTCTTGGTCAGGAAGATTGATTGTTATCCTTGGAGGCTAGCTCCAAGGATGATCAGCTATTTCACACATGTCTAGAGGTGCTTAGGTGGATGGACAAAGGAATGAGTGATTTGGGAACTTGAATTTTGCTTCATGCTCCATTGGCTTTCCATGGCACATTCTTTCATTTTGAATTTTATTTGGGATTAGTTTATTTTCTTAAACTTGTTTCCAATTACCCCTAACCCATGTTAGGATAGGTTTGAATGAGTTTAGATGGGTTTGAATGAGTTTGATTCAAGATTAAATTCATTTGGTGTTTAATTATGCCATTTAGATTTGATATAAGTTTAATCATGATTCTCTTGATTGACTTATTTTAGGTTTAAGTTTAAATCATCATGGATTGACCTTTGGATAATTGATAATTCAATTATCCTATACCATATGAGAGTTTAATTGGATTTTGAGTCAACTGGCCCATTTTGAATTAAATGGGTTAAATTGAATTTTATTGAGTCAAATGACCAATTTTGACCCAATTAAAAGGTGTTTGGACTCCAATCATGTTTAATCACATATGTGAGATGATTGTGAGTGATTGATTTCATTGAATTTCAAGGTGGTTTCAATTTTGACCCATTTGACCCAAATTAGGCTTAATGGGTTAAATTTTGGTTCATTTGGGTCAAATAACCAAATAGATCAAATTGTACACAATTATAGATTCAATTATGTTTGATTATCATTTCCAAGTGATTTTGGGCAATTAAATTGAGTTGGTTTTGGTTTGATTTGAGTTTGAACCCAATAGGGTCCATTTAGAATCATTTAGGTCAACTAACTTATTTAGCCTAATTAAGGCCTCATTGGATTTATATTCTTTTAAATTGAAGTTTAAACCATTTGGAATGGTCTTATTTTTCCAAAATATTTTGGGTTGACTTCGACTTGTTGGGACCCACATAAGCCAAACCTATGGTAAAAGAGTTGAACATTATTTGACCTTAATTTGGATATTATTTCTTTTATTTGATTTGACTTGAAAATGTTTTGGTTTATTTGGATTTATTTTTTATTTTATTTGAATTTATTTTATATTAAATTAATTTTGAGTTTAAATAGGCTAATTAGGTTAATCACCTTAATCACCTTATTTTAACTTTAAATGAATTTAAGTTTCAAGTGAAATCTGTTTGATTTAGTTTATGTTTGAAATTTGGGTTGAGTTCACATAAACCCATTAGGTTAGATCAAACCCAAGAATGATGCACTAGGTCACTAGGTGTAGTATTCTAAGTACTTAATTAGGAGACTCCTAATCTAGGATTATGTATCCCAATTATCAGTTTCATAAATGATGTTAACCTCATGCAAAAATGAGTTCAACAATTGATTCAAAGCCACTATTTCAAGATACATTTTCATTCCCATCTCTAACCTATTTGCTAGTAGATCTCTTCAATTCTTAATCTCTTTGGCCTACCCATTCCATTTTGAACTTCTTTTCAAAATTTTTACATATCTCATCATTAACTCTGACTGTACAGTCTTCTAATCTAGAGTTTGTGGTAAGGAAATTTTAATTACTAATTTTAAATTACATAAGTCCCTTTATACCTTGAGTTCTATTCCTTCTGTACATTCTAACTTATATGACCCCACTTATAACTAGTCTTTTATCAATATGGTCATTAAGGACTCACCCTTTTCATCAATGCTAACCCCTAGTTAGTGGCCTTGTGCTGAACACCTAGGCTATATAACATGTGTTGAGGCACAATATTATTCCTAAAATGGGTGAGTGAGGGTGCATTTGGAGTAGTAGTGTAGTGGTCATGCGGTGTGAAAATGAACCATAACATCATTTTGAAATTGCATTATAGATGCATTTTAGAGAATCTATGTTCAAAAAACTACATTTTCCAACCACACTTGGCAGAGTGTGGTGGCCGCGAGAAAGATGAATCTAACATTTTAAAATAAAAAAGTTTTGTGTTATCTACGATAGTTTTTTAGACAATAGTTTCTTTCATAGTGGCTCCTTAGCTACCTTTTTAGATAGCCAGCTACCAAACAAGTAAACCCCACACACACACACACACACTTTTATTTTATTGATCACCCTTTTTCCAGCTCAACCATAATAATGGCTAAAGAGGAGGATGCAGTTTGACAAGGGAAGTCTTTAGCTCATTATTGATACCTCTAAGATGGATGGACATAACACTTTACATGACTTGTGACGAAGTGTGAAAAACATATTGAGGACCAATAAGCTCATTGGAAGGAGTACTAGTAATAGTGTGCTGGTATCAATCATAGTTTGACACTCTCCACGGCATCCGTTTACCACAACCACCTAATAAAGGACCTTCTAGTTTTTAGATTCTTTTTTCTTTTTCTTTTTAAGTGTTGTAATTTATATTTTTTACATTTGATGTACTCTCTATTTCATAGCTATTTCGTCTTGAACTTTATATTGTACTATTTCATTAGCATTTGTTATATTCTACATGTTTCTTCTATAAGTTGGTGTTTTTTTCTCTTTTATCTACTATATATTTTGAATTATAAGTTAATGCCATGTTTTCTTTTAATTTGTTTACTACATTCTTACAATCAAAAACTATTTAGAATTCAAAATCTATATAATAAATGTATGAATCATTAATCTAGCAAAAAATTCTAAAATTTATCTATGATAATACATATAGCTATTTAAGTATAAAATTTTTTATGTAAATCACATTATTTTCTTTATTTCATTTTCTTTACTTTTTTGTAATAAATTAATTTGTCCATAAATATTAGTATGAATATAGATACTGCCAGTTGCAGAAAGATTCAAGTGAATGATAATAATGCGATAAAGAAGCCAAAATTGCAATAAAGCCTAATAAAAAATCTCCAAACAAAGCGATATAAAAAATATTCTTTAAGCAAGGATGTATCTGAAAAAAATTCCCTAAAGTGGGAAAGTATAATAAATTAAGGCCTCCCAAATCTATCGTTAAGTGACTTTCACAATAGTTGTCCATATACCTAAATATTGCAAAAACATATCTATTTATCCAAAAAGTTATGAAGTATTATCAATAGAAGTGTTGCATTTAAATAAAAAATTACATGGTTAGTAGGCAATAGTTAATGAAATGTATCATACAATCATTAGTTAAGCTATCTAAATATACTTGTTTTATAGGTTTTTGTGAGATTATTTAATAGGAAAATCTACTTATCTTTCAATTTATAAAATATGCTTTCCACCACTAGTGTTTACATGACTTGTTTGTATTTTACTTTAACCCCTTTTGATGTGTTGAAAGGGGGAGAGAATAGTATTTTTGGTTGTTCTTCTAACTTGTCTTGTCTGAAAAATCTTCTACATATTTTTGCATATTTGTGCAGTCTTTTATTTATTACATGAGAGAGGATTATTTCAACTTTTTGTTATTTATTAAACTACCAAAACTCAACCAAAAATATTTTCCATCATGAAAAAAGAGAGATTATTAGCCCCATATGTCTTAACATAATATTCTATGTTTTGATGATCACAAACATTTATGGTTGAAAAATTATTTTTATTGATCAATTAAGTGCATGTTGTGTAAAGCTTTCAATGTCGTAACTATAATAAACAGCCTAATCAAGATGCACTATGGGAGCACAGACAATGGCTGATTTCAAAAGCTTGATTAAGAAAGATCCCATGAAGATTATAATTATGGGAAGTTGATGTTAGAATACTCATGACAAGTTCAAATGTTTGCTTTTGTCTTAATGTATTTTCCATGTGAATGATGAAAAATAATGAAGTATACTCAATTCCAAAAGGTTAAAAAAATTTTATTTTTAAATTATTTTATGGAAATCATATTATATAGTTCTTATTGTATAAGAAAATTGCACATTTTTTATTACTTTTAGTTGTCATAATTAAAGTGGTTCTCTAAAAGTTATTAAAATTGAACTAATCATACAAGATGATAATTATCGTACTATACAATTATTTATTTTTGTTAACTATTTTTAGTTGCTAGGATTAAGTTCGTTAACTACAAATTATTTCTAATGTGATTGACTGTATAATATGATTTAGATCATACAATGCAATTGTATTTAGTAATTACCTAATATTAATTCAAAATTCAAGAGATTAGATTGATTATATATATATATATTTTTAAATATGTTTGTATTGTATGATGTGATTGCACATGATGAATAAATAGAGAGTTTAATTTTTAGTTAGTATTATTCATAAAGTATGACTCTTCATATTATAGTAAGAATAGTGATGGCAGATGAGATAGTCATATCATTCAAAGTCTATAACCCTAGGAAAATGAATTGATCATATAGTATGATTGAACTGATTTTTCCAAAATTAATTTCTCTAAATTTTTATTCAGATCTTTCCATCTAAATATCCTTTGTAGAGAGCCCAATTAGTAGCTTGGACACAGAAAATCATATAAGAGGCTTAAAGAAGAGTGCTTAACATAAGAGAAAGTGGGGAGACTTATCTCTATTATTTTTTTTCTTTAAGGACTTGTGTGTTCATACAATTACAAATTTGTCATGGTTGCTCTTTCTTCTTACCATGCCTTTGAGTCTTGTTCTTTAACTTGAGATTTTAGTCTAGTTCTGAACTTATGTAAGATTTTTGTTGTGAGAGATTTTCTTTGTACTTATGAGAGGGAGTGGCGTCTTTCTTTTAGTAAAGTAAAAGGGTAACGGGTGTAAGATGTCTCCATTACCTATTAAGGATAGGGGCATCTATGCCTTATCTTGTTTTGCCAAAGGAGAATTAATTGATTTTTGGGGGACATATGGAGAGTGGACAATGACTTATTGGATCAAACCATTTAAAATCTTTAAGCTTATTTTCTTTTTTTTCTTCTTTTTTCTTGTGGTTCTTTTGGTTGTGTTTGGAATGTTGATTTTATTCCATTAAACTTCTCTCTCTCATTGATCAATAAAGATTTACTTTGATTTTCTTGTTGAAGAAATTTTTAAAAAACAACTATTCCCTCCCCTGTGTCCCCACAACTATCACAAGATAACCCTACAATACACTAACTTTCACACACTTAGGTGTTATGACAATTTATAACTTTGTAGTTGCTCAATGTGGAGTGAATATATTAGGTTTCTTTGATTACTCAGGATGAGACTTCTTCAGTGTAATTAGGCTCCTTTGTGAATTTTTCTAATTTTTCTTCTTTATTAACTATTCTAATTTTTCTGTGATGTATTATGCATTGATTGCTCTATCTCACCATAATAGAGATATTTTCTTGTAGGTGTTTGACATACAACCATCACTTTACCTTACTTTCATAGGGGCTTCACATCAAAATATAAATGCCATTATTAATTCATGATTATTATTCTTGTTATATGATGCAATGTTACTATTATGTTGGATGACTCCATTTAGTCTATGATACTTTATTGCATTTTATTTAAAATTTTATATATAAAAGAAAGTTTGAATTTGGTTTTCTGAGCCATAAGATAATCCAATCTTAGAAAATAAAATGTATTGTTGGAATAAAAAATAATCAAGAATAGATGAAAACAAAATGTACACTTTATTACATAATTTGTTTGAGCTTATTGGGTAGAACTTTGCTACTCATTTTTATTTTTATTTAAGGTATTTATAAGTAAATTATTTATCTACACTAGCTTGTTATCTATTCTTTAATAGCCATCAGAACATAGTGACTTATTTATGATTACTCATTTTTCTTGTAGTTTCTTCTCTTTAAAATTTTTTTCATTATTATTTGGGATTATATATGAATTTATTCTAGACTCTTAAAGAAACTTTTTCTATCAATTTTAATAAATATATTAATTAGTAAACATAAAAAGTAATTAGAAAAGCAATTTAAAATTAAAATTAAAGCAATCCCTATCCAACTATTTTAATTTTCTTTTGCTCTTAAATATCTCCAAGAGGATGTGAGTCGTGGAGGGGGGGGGTATTGGGCAGGCAAGTTGGGTGCTTTTATTAGGTTCTTCTAAAAAAGTTAAATCTCAAATTTTAACTTTTAGTGGAAAGTTAATTTTTGATTAAATAATGACAAGCTATAATTCATAATGCAACAAAAGTAAAGCACTATAAAGTAAAAAGAGATAACAAGCAAATAATTTTTACATGGTTTGATAAAACCCTAAAAATGGCCTAGGTCGTTGCCTACCACTTATCTAGGAATCCACTAAACACAAATTGCTTATAAACCATACTATTTTATAATGGAGTGAGTAGAACACCTACAATAATACGCACTCTCCTACGAATGGACGAGTACAAAATTTTTAAAGCACAAAAGGAAAATTATAAAATAATAAATTTACATACAATATATTTTTTAGAAATTTGCTAAGCTATCCAAATCAAAAGGTGATCTCACAACTTAGAAATGATCACTTTACAACTTAAAATAAATTTTCAAACAAGTTTGCCAAGATATAATACACACTTAATTTAAAAAAGAAATAATAAAATAAACATCTTCAAATAATTTTACCAAAATGTTTATTCTAATGCAATTTATAAACAAATGTAAAAATGATTTTAAAGTAAATTGATAATAGGCTATTTTTAAATAAATGTCAACAAATAATAATTTTAATTTTAAAAGAAATTATGACTAGTATGTACATAACAAAGTGAGAATGATTAACTCTCTACTAAAAATCCCTTTTGTTAATTATTAAACAACAAAATAAAACAAGTTTTACTAAATTGTAGCAAGAGAAAAAATTATTTAAATAAAGCATATTAGTTGGAATGAAATGATAAGTGCAAAATTAAATAATTCAATCTTTTAAAAACTATATTTTGATAATGAAACTTGCCATACAATAAATTTGGAAAATAACTTAAAAATCTAGCAAATAATTGATTTTATTTTAAATAAAATGATACTTTAAATTAATGTAAAAAATCACAAAATACTTAAATATGATTGTTATAAGTTAGATTAAAAAAAGCAAGGTAAGTTTTTGATTAAGATAATAAATCTAGTAAATATAAAATTCTTTTAGCATAAAAATTAGTTTTAAATGCTTAAGATAAACCTATAAATATATCTAAAAATAAATTATCTTTTAAAGAATACTAATAAAGAAATATTTTAAAAAATTAAAAGATATTTGTAGAAAAATAAAAATTTCAGGTAGTTAAAATAACTCTTACAAACTATCACAAGTGTTTTCACAAACATGATTAGATTCAACTAAAGAAACAATGAAGTGAAAAACTTTAAATATGATGTCCAAATAGTATTTCACCAAAATAGTAAAGATTTGAAAGAACAAATTGATGGTGATATGAAGAACTAAGAAAGATTGAGAGTAAAAAAGTAAACTAAAATAACTTGAGAAAGGTTACTTAGTTGAAAGAGTTGAAGCATCTGAACCAAAGATTTGATCTTGCAATATTTAGAGAACACTTGGAAAGACAATCTAATGAATTTTTTACTTAGGTGTGCTAGAGATTTTTGAATTTGAAAGAGTTGCACTTTTATGAAGAGAATGAGGGCTATTTATAACAAAAAGGTCATTTTGAATAATTTCAAAAAAATTAATTTTTTCTAACATCATTTTATCATATAATATAATATTAAATAAAAAATTGATCAAAATTAAATAAATATTAAATTCAAATAGCTAGAAAATGGCATGTCACATGGGCAAGTCAAAAACAACCACGCTCCTAATATATTCAAAATGGGTAGTATGCATTCAATATAAAAATCAACTAATGTTTGAAAAATTATAATTAATTCAATTTTAATCAAAAATGGGTCATGTAACCAATAAAATTAAAGAAGAAAAATCTAATGAAGCCATTAAAGATAAAAATAGATTTATATTCATTGAGTAAAAAAGGACTTTTGCTAAAATGCTAAACTTCATGGATTATTACTAATTTTTAAATAGAATAATTGCATTTAAAAATGATGGCATAATTTGGATGTAATCACACTTAAGTTAGTTAGTTATCAATAAAATGATTAATTATAATAAAATTTTTAATTTTATTAGATAATTTTTTAAATATATAAACTATCTACGTGTAATAACCATTATTAATTATTATTTACTGTTTTGACAATTTAAAGATGATGTATGAAGCATATAAATTTTTAAGTTTATGAAATTAAATGCTAATTAATTAAGGTTAATTTATTTATAAAAATGTAAGCTCATTATTAATAATTAATACTAGATAAAATATATTAAATAAATAGCTTAAATTGTGGGCAAACTAAATAATGCTAGTAAACTTTAAGATACTTATAAATACATATAACTTGAAGTATTATATGTTGGGCTCCAAGCTATCCATCTTGAATTATCTTTTATTTATCCATACTTGCAATTGCATCAAACATATATTGTGAGATGTATTGGATATGTAATTAACAATCTTGCATGTCTTCAAAATCAATGTAACTAAAGCACCTAACACATATATTAGAACATCCAGTCATATATTTGTTATCATAAAATTAATAGGATTGAACATGAGGCTCATAGAGCTAAAAGAGGAGGTATAAGATGGTGCCAACTGGAAATCAAAAACCCCATGTGCAAGTGCATAATCATGACATGACCAAGTCAAGCATGCATTAAAAGTCTTCACATAAGGATAGATAACTTATACAATATATCATAACCCATAAGATAGAGCTTTAATTAGGCTTGGATTTAATTATGCTTATGAAGTCTTAGTATGCTAAGAAGTGCCAACTTGACCTTGATAGAATTATAAAGCCAATGTTGTGTGGCTCCACTTGCATAAAATTAGGCTATATTATTTCTTTGCATCCTATAGGATTTTATGTACCTATGTAAAAATTGTAAGATTTCCATCATTCCCAACCTTTTCTTAGAAGCCATCTATCTAAAATATTTTGAGTTATTTTTTCTTAGTTTGAGGTCATGGAAACTATAGAGGATGTAATACATGGTTGATGATAGTGTGCTTCATAGTTGGGTTGGATTGATCACCTTCCCAAATTAAATGATCTTGAGCTTGGAAACTTAGGGAGATGGATCCATAAAAATAAAAATAAAGCTATTTTTACTAGTTCCTTAATCTTTTTCTCATACCCAATTACCTCTTGAGCCCATTGTACACCTCATTGAGTCTTTAGTATCTTAGTGATTATTATCACATTATCCTTCTATAGTTTAGGTTATCATCTCATTTAGCTATGATGATTCAACCTCTATCTTGCAAATTGACACTTAGTATATTGAGCATAGCATTATGATTAAAATTATTAAGTCACAAGTTCTCCATAGAAAACTTAAAAAGATAAAATCAAAATAAATGTATATTTCCAATAAATCATGAGTTCCTCATAAAGATGTCATCAAGTGTACCTAATTAGAGAGAGAGAGTTTAATCTCTCTATGAATGAATTTTTATCAGGAGTTAAGATGAAAGATGATAATATTACTTGGATTCTATTCACATCTCCTCTGGTAATATAATTCATTGAGAGACTCTATCATTATATTAAGACATTCTTCCTAACACCTCAAATTAATTGGAACATCTAGTGTGACTTATTATATCTCTCTATATTTGGAAACATGTTTTGAAGTTTTATTAGTGCTCTTTACCCATTCTTTTAACATTATAACTTGCAACTTGGTAATCATAGCTCTGGAAACCCACTTGTGAGTAATATTATATTACTCCACTACCACCTTCTCTAGATATTTCAAGCCCTACAATCACTTATAGGTAAATTATTGTCCTATTTAACAAGTGATTTATTTGTAAATATTTTCATTATTTTTTCTTGAAGTTTTTAAATGATTGATGAGTAATTATTCCTTTATAGTTGACTTGTAAAAATGTCATGAATGAATCATCTACAGTGGCAAGAATTATTTTGCCTCATGTAGCTTTTCATGCTAGAATTAGTACATACAACCTTAGTGACTCAGTTCAACAAATAAGAGTCACTATTAGTAGCCTCGGATATGTAGAAGCCACTTTACAACCGTTTTAGAGAAAGGTAGTAAAGTATATGGTATAGCTCTATATTCTACTGTAGTCTTACTTCTTATGAAATTTTTTTTTGATAATTCTCTTAATATTGGCCTTTATTGTTCACAACATTGTTTAAAAAACTTTATGTATTCCACTAATAATTTGAAAACTATTAGAAAGTCCAATTAGGTTATCTAAAATCTGATTCCAAACTCATACAACTCTAAATTCCCTAGATGTGCAGAATAGATTGTTATATTAGAAATAAAAAATTGTATATAAAATAAGAGTAATTGAATATTATGATTCACATTCTTATTTTTATGAATCAATTTAAGGCTTTTACCGAAAATAATGGTGCAGATAGAACAATTCCATACCCTACACATCATTTTCTTTTTTAGATTATAAAAGATACATCTCAAGTCTTAACTAATAGAATTCAAGAATTGGTTGAGTCGATGATCACTAAAAAACTTGTTATTAGAAAATAATTAATTTCTTAAATTAATCCACTAGTAGCGAGGTGCTTCAATACTTATCTTTTAACCCATCAACAAAGAAATATTATTATGAAAGGTATAAGAATGTTCTTAAGTGTTCAAAATAATCTCTTTTTGATAAACCTATTAAATCTCTCTTTATATACCTAATGTAGCGAGTAGGCCCTAGCAAGTCAATTTTTTGAGATAAGTATACTTGCATAAAGGGTACTTGACAATCAAAAAATAAGTATACTTGCCAAAAGATTTGTCTGACAAAGGAAGACTAGCTTAATCCCATGAGCCAAACACTTGTACAAGTAAATTCCCACCTAAGCTAATGGAGGTATACTCATGAGTGAGTATAGAGTTGTCACTTGATGGAGGCTAGGAGCCCATCGTCACATAAGTATGTGAGCCAAGATGGGACTGAAGAAAGTCGTCACCTCATTTTTTTAAGTAGTCACCTATTACTGGCGAGTTGATTCATGCTTCATCCTTTGGGCTATTATTCTTAATAAATTTATTTTATTTGTACTTTCCATGTATGGTCATCCATTGATATTAGAAAATGGGGACTTTGATGTAGCACATCAAAGGAGGAAAGGACCTATCATAAGATACCAAATTAAAGCTTAAACTCAAAAGGATTTTTAGTAGATTTTATGTGTTATTAATTTATATTTCATATGTTGTATTATGTACTCATGATTATATTTTATCATATTTAAGTATTATATAGGTGTTATGGTTGAAAATATGTTGGTTTATGTGTTAATTTGCATAGGTGTCATCGTAGAACTGAGTCACTGTCTTCCTTGCACCTTACAATCACATTCTGCAGATTTTAGTGTTTGGGGATCAAGAAGCTAGCACCTTCGTGCTAGGATATGTTGCCTAGATGCTAGACTGCGGCTCCACAACCTTGGTTTGGATCGCTCGGCTATCCCCTCAGATCTCCAAATCACATCAATTTAACCTTTCATCCACCAAATGTTCCTTATAGCTCAATTTTCCCTTACTGGAAGGGCCAATCAGTCTCCACATGGTCTAGTCCACTTGTAAAATCTACAACTATAGGTAATCCTTATCAAAAGAAACAAGGATCCAATCTACTCACATCAAAATATAAGAAGGTTGCATCCACACCATGATAAAGCTCAAGTATCACTAAATATCTACCTACATCTCAATCTCAAAAGCCTATTATTAGAACAAAAAATCTAGCTACATCAAACAACCCTTTTAAAATTAACCCCAATGAATTACTCCTAAAATTGTGAAAGAGATAGTTTGCACTAAATATCATAAGAAGGGTCAAATGTCAAATCAATGAAAAGCAAAAATCATGTTCTTAAATGAATTACCAGATTTAGAAGAGGATATTGAAGAGATACATGATGATACACCCATATCTAATGAACAAGTTGATATAAATATAGATAATATAATGTCATTTTTGAGGTTTATGACCACTTGAAAGGAAGAAGAAGACTGAAAGAGGAATATTTTCTTAAAGTATATCCTCTGTAAAGAGAAGACATGTAAACTAGTAATAGATTGAGGTAGTGCTATGAATATTATATCAACACATGCTATCACTAGAGCCAATCTTAAAACTACACCTCACTCAAAATCATTCTAAGTCAGTTAGGTAAATCACACATCCATTCCTATCACAAATAAATTTCTTATTCTAATTAAGATAGGTAGCTATAATGATCAAATTTGGTGTTCTTCTAATTAACATAACTCATATCCTATTTTGAAGATCTTAACATTAGGATTTGAGTGTAATCCATTATAGGCATGAAAACACTTATGTATTCAAAAATAATGAGAAAATAATCAAATTGTTCCCCGTAAAGCATAACAAAAAGAGGCCAATTACATCTCCACAAAGAATTTTTTCTGCACCTCCTCATAAACCGAATTCTAAACTATAACCCAAGCCTAATCAAAGGAGGAATGCAAAATTCTAGTTGATAATGATATCTCCATCTAGCAATAGGGAAGATACCTTTGATATACATGGTAACATATGCAAATCTACTAGTATTCAAATCAGAATCTTAGGATTTAGACTCTTAGTTAGAGAATTAAATGGCCATACTTCTCTATTTATCTTACACCTTTAGAGAATCTTTGTTGATATTGTGGATCACCACATTCTTGCTATAGTTTTAGATCTATTATTTGAATTTATTGATTAGTCCCCAATGACTTACCTAATGAACTACCACCATCTAATTCTTGGCTCACAAATACCTAACATACCTCATTATAAGATGAATCCAACCGATCATGTAGAGTTAAAATGATAAGTTGATAAACTTGTGAAGAAGCATTTTATCTAAAAAAGGATTTGTCCTTATGTTGTGCATACTCTTTTAACTTTTATGAGAGATAAAACTTCAAGAATTTATATTAATAGCAGAGCAATAAATAAGATCTCAATAAATATAGGTTTTCTATACTTAGGTTGGATGACATGTTAGATCTTATTTCAAGTTTATTTTTATTCTCTAAAATCAATTTAAGAAGTGGAAACAACCAAATAAGGATTATATTAGGTGATAATGGAGAACATTGCTCAAAACTCCCAATAGTCATTATGAATGGTTAGTCATGTCATTTGGTTTTTCAAATGCACTTATTACATTCATAAGACTAATGAACATTGTATTAAAACATTTTAATGGTCAATTCCTCTTACTATATATTTATAATATTCTAATTTATAGCCCAGATGAAAGTATTACTATAACATTTAAGAATTATCTTAGAAAAATTAAGAATAAGCCATAAATTACCTTTCGGGATAATTTCTAAATATAATCCTAAAATGCCTATTGACCTACCTAATACACCTACTCATACCATTTCTAATTCAACTTATACATTTGCATGTGATTTTCAAAGCTTTCATAAAGATATAAAGAAATTATGTTAATCAGATTTTTAGTTTGTATATATTTAATTGTGATAATGATAATTAAATTAGTTATTATTAAAATAACATGTGTTAATATGTGTTAATTAGATTTTTAGTTTGTATATATTTAATTGTGATAATGATAATTAAATTATCAATTTATAAATTTTTATTCTATAATTTATGAATATTAGTTGCTATTATTATTATTTTAATAATGACATTATCATCATCCTCATCTAATTTTTATCCCTAATTATTCATTATTTATTAACATAACTTTGCTTGAATGAGTGACTTTTTGAAATTTGAAAAAACTTTAATATTTTTATTAACTAAATAATTATTAAAAATGAGCATTCTTATTCTTTTAAAAAATATAAAATATATCAAATAATTATCAATAACTCAAATTAGTTTGAGAATAATAAAATTTACTTGGTGGAGGCTTGATATAAATGTAGGCCAACTTGGGGTAAGATAGTAATCTATGCAAATTCGGATATTTCATAAGAAAATTTTAAATTATATGCATTTATATACATAAAATTCTGGGAAAGTTTTATAGAGTGTTTGAAATTGCAGAGATCTCATCATGATTTTATTAGAATTTTTAAGCATCACTAGTTTTTATAAAAAAAAAATAAAATGGCTGCAACTTTTATTTTAAATTTAGTTAATGGGTTAGCACATGACCAAAAATATTAATAAATTTATAGTAGTGTGTGAACATAATAAGGATACATGACCTAATTTTTGGGTGAGGTTAATTTGAATTCTGAAATAAGCAATTAGGACACCTAATTTTAGTTTAATAATTTCCTAGTTAAGTGCTTAGGACACTATACTTAGTGATCAAGGGCACCCTGCTTGGGTTTGATCTAACCTAATGAGCTTAGATGGAGTCAACCCAAAATTCAAATTTGGATTAAATCAAATTGAAATAAAATTAAACCAAATAAAAGTCAAATCTAGTCAACCCATTCGACATAGGTTTGACATAGGTGGGTCCCACCAAGTCAAAGGTCAACCCACTAAGAATTTTACCAAATTAAATCAATTCAAAATGTTTCAAATGATCAAATAAACATGTTTGATCACAAATCTATGAAAATCAAATTCATTTAGGTCATATTGGGTTCAAACCCAATTCAAATTGAAATCAACCCAATTTAATTGCTCAAAATCATTTGGAAATAATAATTAAACACAATCAAACCCATCATTGGCTCTAATTTGGTCAAATTGGTCATTTGATCAAAATGAAACCCAAACTTAACCCATTAAGCTCACTTTGGGTAAAATGGGTTCAAATTGAAATGAACCTGAAATTAAATGAAATCAACCACTACAAATCATCTCACACATGTGATCAAGCATGATTCGTGTTCAAACCCAATCCAATTGAGTCAAATTAGTCATTTGAACCCTATTGGAATCAAACCTAACCCATTTAGGTTTAAATTGGTTAAAATGAAATGAAGCCCAAAATTAATTCATTTCTCAATGAATTAATTAAATCAAAACCCAAATAATCATCAATCAAAAAGATTAAAAACAAAATTGAAATAATCGAACCAAAATAAACCACTTTGAATCCAAATCTTTGGATTGGATTCAAAGTTCCAATCCAATGTAAATAAATTTTAACATTTGTTTCAAACTCATATTAAGTTTGATGTAGGCATCAACACATTTGTCTAAGGACTTTGATAGTGATGTCTAAAGCCAAAGCCAAAGGAAATGAATGGAGACCAATTGACTAAATGAAGCTATTTGGTAAATTCTTCTCCTTTCCATTAGTAAATCACTTGGATTTTATCCAAGTAACCTTGGACTTTGACCACCTCTTGTGATAATAATTTCAAGGCAGAGAATAGATGGGATAAACCTCAAGCCAAAAAAAAAAAATTGGATTCCTCCAAGGAGAAACCAAGGAGAAGCCAAGGTAGAAGGAGAAAGAGCCTATAGCTCGGCCAAGTAAAAAGGGAAGAGGAATTGCCTTCCTCCCTTCCCAATTCTTATCCCAACAAGTTCACATGGCCAAGGAGGATTGAATACACCCCTTTGGCAAGCCTTACCATCATCGATGGTTAGAGTCCAACCACCTAAAAAGCTAAAGAAATAGCTTTCGGCCAAGCATGGAAAGAGAGGAGGGAGGGACAATTCTCTCCCTATTTTCATCCTAAATTTTTCACCAAGGAAGGAGATGAAGAAATAGACCCTTCCCCCAACTCCTCATGGCTAGTACACTAGAAAATGGATTGTATATGAGCCTCCTCTAATGGTGAAATGCAACGTAGAAACTCCCTACTCAAATTGAATGTTCCAGCATGTTCTATAAGTCAAGGTGACCTCAAACAAATCAACACCTCATCCCTTCACTGTTGCTAAGCCAAAAAATGACCAACGCCAATGAAAACTTGATCTGATGCTAGTCTAGGGAGCAATCCATGGAGAGGCAAACCACAAAATTGCATACACACCTTTGTTACATTGAGACAAATCTAATGGAGCCGATCCCACGACCAGTGATCACAGGAATTGAATATGCTCCACCACCATCTCCTTGAGCCATTAGATTTTGGTTCTTTTTAAAATAAAATTGATCCCCAAATGGATTAAATTGTATGGATGTGTTGCAAATTGATCCTTAATCATTTTTCAATTGAAATCATATCAAAATTTGTCAGTTGTCATCAAAAATTGGTCAAAAATGGCGGGCGGTGTCCATCTCTCACCGAAGAGTTATGGGATCCAATCTTTGCTATTTGATCCTTCTATTTGGAATGAACAACCATGATTTAGTGGGAAAATATAATTTAATCACTTAAGGATGCCACGGATTGAATTGGTACCGTCCGATCTTCGATCGGACGGTCGAGGATCGTCCCACTTGGCTCACTCCTGCTACGCCACACAAGCTGCTGCGTCAACTCGTGGTCTTAAAATGGGAAAATTCCCTTTTAATTAATTTAAAATTAATTTAAAAAAAAATACAAACAGAATCATAGAAATTAAAATACAAATCCAAAAAATGCAAACATGGGCTCTATGGATTCATCTTGATGAGAGGGATACATTAAAGTTAAAATTCCCAATTAATTTTGAGTATTTTGGCCTTAATTTAGCTTTGAATGAAATAAATTAAACCATAATTAATCACAAACTAGTTATTAAATTCAAATGAAACTTTGGCGAACTAAAATTAATTTTAAAACACACCCTAGGAAAAATGTATCATGAATTAATTCAATGTAATTCATGATAAATAAAATTTAAAATCCTAAACCTGAATTTTAATTAGATAAGTTAATTTAAAATGAAATAAACCATGAAAATAAATTAAATAACCTCAAATCAACTTAATAAACTCTAATGAACATAAAATTGTCAATGAAAGTCTTTAGAACATAATAAATCACAAAATGAATTAATTACGTAATTAATTGAATTAAATAACACAAATAAGAAACCAAAAAATAATTAAATCATAATAAATAAACCAAATGTCTAAAATTTATGAATGAACTCTCTTTCTCAAAATCGATCAGAGAGGAATCATTGAAAAATAAAATCTATAAATGATTTGCATCAAATTAGGCTTAATTTTGGTTTTAATGAACTAATTAAAACCTTAATTACACTTTAATTATGAAGCTAATCAAAGTGAAACTTTGGAAACATGAAATTAGCATGAAGCCCCACTTTCCATAAAACTTTCAACCTTAATTAACCTTTGGATTGGGAATACTTGAATTTTCAAATTCCTAAGTCAATATGAATCAAATAATCAATAAAAAGAATTTATAAATTCAACAAATCATGAAAAAACTTGAAATATTCAACATCAATATCAGAAACTCTTAGGATAGTTCTCTAACATCCTAAATCAAAGAATTTAATCATTTCCAAACTTAAGGATTAATGAACTTAATAATGTGTATTAAGAGTAATTAAACTCTAAGCTAATAAATTCATAATCAAACAAACCAATGAAACATAAATATACAATCAATTTAATCTAAAAATGAATTTGAAACAATAACCTAAGTGCCTTAGGTTAACATAAATCAAACTAAATGAATGAAGATTAATTCAACAAACCTAATCATAACTCAAACACTAATTCAAATTAAATCAAATGAACTAATTCAAATGAAATAAATTAAATAAACTAAATCAAATTAGATAATTCAATCAAATCAAATTAAACCAAGAATAAAATTAAATCAAATTAAAAAAATAAAATAAATAATCCAAATTCTAAATATAAGATTTAAACATTAATCTAAAATCCAAAATTAAATTCAAATCCAAAGCATCTAAATGAAACTAAAAGAATTAACTAAGATACTTAAGGATCATAGTTAGACCTTCGAGATAAATCTTCATCTTAGGATGAAGTTTTCATTCCATTAGGAGTTAGGATGTTGACTGAAGTGGGTTCCATCCAAAAGTGGGATCCATTCTACTCTTCATTCATGAAAACCTAAACTTCACTTTAACTAAATAAAAGTGAAATAAAAATGAAAACAAATCACTAAGTCATTTGAATTCAAACCATCCAAAGGTAAAATTATAATAAATTCAAACTCAAAATTAAAACTTGCAATAAAAATACTTAGCATAGTCTCACTACACAAGTTTGTTTACTTCACACACTAGATCATTAGGTCACAGACTCTAGATATATGTTAGTCTGTTATGTGATTCTTTATGATTCCCTATGATGTGTTGTGATATGATGTGCTTCACATGTCTTTGTGGTGTAGTATTTTAGACTACATTTATAGGATTGTTTGCCCATTAGACTAGATGATAGAACATTTTTTTTAGAACTAACATTATCTTCTGCAAGGGGCTATGCAAAAAAGGACTACTATCATAAATAAAATTATGATGCTATTTTCTTGTAGGTGTGCTTAAGTCCTTAGGCATTTCCTATAGGAGCTAATATTAAGCCCATATGTTTGTGAAATATAACTATTATGAGTTGTTTATAATTTATTGACATTTATTTTAAAGGGCTTAGAAATTAATTTTAAAATCAAGATGTAAATTTGAGCTTAGAGTTAGGTTATGGGGTCTAGGATTAGCAGAAGCTGACCCTACTAGAAGATAAGTGCAATGATCCTCTGTGAAGCCCAATGAATGTCCTTGAAGAAGGAGACTATTCTAAACACAGGACCTATAGATCTCTACTTTTAATTCTAGGCTGAGCTATATAAGCGCAGAGCTTGGCTACCCATTTGCTCTTTCTTTTGTGGTGTATAGTGGTACCCGACCACATTGGCCCCTTTATTAAATTAAATTGGCTTGATTTATTTTGGGTGTGCAATAGAATAAACTTTCATTTTTAGATTTCTTTATGTGTTGTGCTTTCCTATGATTAAATGACTAGACGATTAGGTTTATAGAAAAATTAACTTTTATACCCAACTTAAATCTAAACAATTAAAATAAAAAAAGAAAAATTGAAACTTCACATAAATTAAAGCCTTAAGTGAAACTTAAAATCAATTAGAAATCAATTAGGTTTTCACATCATGAAATTATATTGCTCCAATCCTTGAATTGGGCAACATCACTCATTGCACATAATAGGCATCTAACTTGTGAGGATGACCACCTTCTTGGGGAAGCCTACCTTCTATTATTGTCCATTTCTAATTGCATGGAATTAGGCATAAAAATGTATTCCCAATACCTCAAATGAATATTGAATTATAATATTTAAAATATGAATAGTGCACATTAGTTAGATGCATTTAATTAACTATAGGGGCTTGCCTATATAAGGAACCATGTACTCGATTTCAAATAAGCCCTATTCTACCTTCCATGTAGTTCAGTGGAAAAATCTTTAGTAAACGAAATACCCATTAGCCTTATGAGTGTTTTATTAAATGATCAAATCCATTATAGGATAACATGCTTAGCTTTTGAGATAATATGGTTACACCTTAATGATGCATTTGATCATCCAAATAAGAAATTTCTAAACTCTATGTGGTGTCATAAAATTTTCTCATACACTGCATCTTTAAAATTTTTCGTAATTTTTGGAGCTTTAATTTTAGTACTTTAATTTTTAAATACTAAATTTTTAGTTTTGAAAAATTATACTTTTATTCTTGGATTCAAATATTTTTGAAATTTTAATGATGTTATGGATCAATTAAGATCTTCACAAGAAATACACGAATTTTTTTAGTATATTTAGGGCATTAAATAATTAAAATAGAAGTAAATCATTTTTTAAAAGTAAAATGCATGAATATGTATATGATTAAATTTTTCCTAGAATTCTTATAAGAAATATTACCAATGGTAAAAATCTTAGCAAAATTTTTTTATTAATTTATGGAAATAATCTATAGAAAAATCTTTTAAATACACGATGTTGCTCCATATTATTTATTGAAATCCCTTTAAGTTAGATCCAATAGTTTTAAGATTGTCTTCAACTTCTAACCAAACTCATGTAAGTTAAAATAAGTGGGGCTTAAGTTATTGTAAGTTGAGCCTAACTATTGTTAAATTCTCCCACATCAAGCCATTCTAAAAGAATTCCTTCACAGGAATGTTAAAGTGAGTTTAAAGGAATTGAGTGCATGGTTAAGTGAGCCATGGCTTACATTGCTAAAAAGGCCAAGAGAAGAGAGGGTTTGGGATTGGTACTTTGCTAATGGCTAAAGCTTGGATTTCTTGATGGATGAAACTTTAATAGCTAGAATGTAGGAGAAACCTCCCATGAATTGCCTTGAGGTAGGCTGGACTATTGAGTTGATCATGTTTTGACATTCCATGAGCTAGTTATGGTGTTTGAGCTCACTTGATGAGTTTTAGTAGCTAATACATGTCTTGAACACATTCTTTTAGCTCAAGGAAAATGAAACTAAGCTCCCTACCTTTGGAAAAATTATTCCATTTAATGGCCATTTGGTTAAGCCTATCCATAATTAACTTGGGTTTAATGTAGTTTCCTACCTGACATAGCTCTAGTAAATCATGTATGCCATTGGGGAATAGGAATATATTGTTACATCATATTAGAATGTCTAGATCCCATTGACCCACTCATAAATATTTTAAAATTTTCATTAATAATTTTTAATCAATGTTAAGCTAGATAGTAGCATAAGTGATTACAGGAAAAGGCTTTAGCATTATGGATAACTCTAAAAAATATTAAATTTGAAAATAAAAAAAAATTATATTTTATCCTATTTGACCCATATTGCCCTTGGGTTAATTTAAACCATTTATAGTTATCAAATCAACTTGAGTTGACCTATAGAAGTGTTCTTAAGATTCATGACTAAAGTCACTATCAAGGGTTTGAAGTGATTCAACCATTTGATACACTTAATTTTGTTATGATCATAGGTATTATTATTTGGTCCAAAAAATGTGATTATGCTAGACCATTTTGTCTAATTGATAACCTTAGAGATATCAAGTCATTATAAGTTGAACTAAAAATTTATTAATGATATCCTTGTCTATAATCACTCTCATGAATTTCATTGGTTAACATGATTTTCTTGTTTCAATTTATCGTTAAATAAGGATATGGGCCTTAATGATTATAAACACCTCATTTGCTAAATGTACTTGGGCTAAGCCAAAATTGGGTCTAGAGATGCTTGGATCATCTTTAAAACATCATAAAAGCTTATAAGTCTAATTAGTTTAATCCATTTGAAGGTTAAGGTTGTTCAAGTTGGTCCAATTAGGTTAAGAAAATTACAACTATGGATTAAGTAATTTATATATCACAGGGAACTATTACATCACCAAGAGTTACAAGGTAGTAGCCCAAAATAAGAAGAAAGCAAATTTTGAAAGGTGACAATTTATAAATAACATATCTAAATGAAAGAGCTCCATCACATTTGATTGATATCAATAAAATCTACTACAAAAATAGAGAATTATATAAATTATGGTTTGATTCAAATGAGAAATCTAAATGGTTGACAGAATTGATGGCATTTATCATGGACTAATCAATTACTATTAGAAAATTAAATAGCACATGCAACTTATTTGGACTTGTTGGCATAAGGACAATTGACTTTTTTAATGATTGATTTCCTAACTAACAACATTACGAGGATTGCAAATTCCACATCTAAGAACAATATTAAGCATATAGTAAAATTTGACAAACTAGGAGTCATTGGTATTATCCAATGGTAACCAATCACCATTGTCAACCTTTGTTAGGATTCCTAAACTTGTAGGGCTTCAATGCCAACATTAATGACAAAGTCTAGATAATGTGGAAAGAAAGCTACTCTATTAGAATATTTATTGATCATCTTTAATTTTTATATGTCAAGATTACTCAAGGAGACATCACCACTTTAGCTACTATTGTTTATGGTAGAAGAAAACTTTAATAGAGCATCATCTAGTTTGGAGCCATAATTAAGTTGCCTTGGATGGTTAGGGGAGACTTCAATATGATTGCTTACAATGAAGAGAAGAAAGAAGTTAATCCAAATCTTAATCCCTTAGCTAATTTTATTGAATCTATTCTAAACACTAGTCTAAGTGTTGCTAGCTTCATTGGATATAATTTACCTAAAAAAGAAGTAAGGTTTATGAAATACTTAACAGAGTCTTGTTGGACACAACTTGTAATTCCCAAATACATTATACTACATTCCATCTCCTATCCAGAATCTCATTTATCTATGCTCCACTACTGATTATCATTGAAGCAATCCTCTGACTAACTCAATCTAATTTCAAAATTTTTAACATGTGGAAAGAACACAATAACTTCATATCTTTTGTTAAAAAAAAATTGGACCTTAGATTATATGAAAAAAAATAGCTAGATTAGATTCTGGAGATTTCACAAGATTGTAATAAAGGAATTTAAGAAGTGGAATAAATTAGTCTTTAGGATGTTATAATCACAAATCAATGATGCTGGAAATGAAGTTACCAAATAGGAATCTCAACTAATTACAGCACGTGATGAATCCATTGATCTTAAACTAAAATCTTCTATGGCTAATTTTGGAGGAATTACTAAGAATGGAAACTCTCTTTGGGGCATAAAGAATTATTGAGTTGAGCATTATTGAGGGAGATATGAACACTAAGTACTACCATGAATTTCTTAAGAAAAGAATAAGACAACTAACATATGTCAAAATGAGAAACCAACAAGATCAATGGATCACTAACCATAAAGACATTGAGGAATCATATGTTTCTTACTTCCACAATCACCTTGTACCTAATAACCTCCAAACAACTCCATGGGTAAATCAATATTTCTTTGAAAACCAATATCATCTCTCTATTAAAATTAGCAATATGTTCATTATTGATGAGATTAGGAAAGCTTTTTTCTTTATCAATATAGATAAGGCTAGAGGCCCGGATGGTTTCTCTATAACTTTCTACCAAACTACCTAGGAGATTATTTGTTCTGATGTCATCAAAACCATCAAGGATTTCTTTATATAAGAACATATGCACATTCTCCATTGCTTTGCTACAATCATCTCTATCCCAAAATAAGATTCTTGCCTCAATTGGAATGCTTTTAGACCCATTAGCCTCCCAACCACCATTAGCAAGATCATCAGAAAAATATTGTGCTCTAGAATTCATTTTCATCTCCCCAAACTAAAGTGTATTTATTAAAGAAACATATATTCTTAATAATGTGCTACTTGCTCAAGAATTATTGAAACATTTAAATGGAAACTATAGAAGCCATAACATCACAATTAAATTTGATCTTCATAAAGTTTTGACACCATTGGTTGGGAATTCATCCACCAAGTTCTTACTGTTGAGGGTTTTACCTTTGAATCATGTACCCTTATTTGGAAAATTTTCACAAACAACAACTTCTTCATAGGTTAATGGAAACAAGGCTAGCTTTTTCAAATCTAAGAGTGGTCTTAAGTAGGGAGACCCTCCTTCCATAACCATCTTCATAATTACAATGGATTACTTCTCCATTGACGCTTCCATCAAATTTCACATCAAATGAGTCTTTCTTATATCTCATCTCATCTTTTCTAAAGACATTCTCTCATTTTGCAATGGATCAAAGACATCAATTAAGAAGGTTTATGACTTCATCAAGAAAATTGAAAGAAGTGTTGGAATGCAAGAAAGTTCAACATTTTCCTTCATAAAAATATCTCCCTTACTCAATCAAGATAGATCCAACACTTTAATAGTTTCAAGATAACTAATTTCCTACAAAAAAATTTGGGCAGCTCGAAATACATTTGAAGGGTTAAGAATGTTTGCTTTGAACATATTATTGCCAAAATACAAAATAAAATCCTCTCTTGGGATAACAAGCTCCTATTATTTGGGTGTAGGCTAACACTTAATAAAAATATTCTTAATTCAATTCTTTTGCATGTTTTGTGAATTATCAACATGCCCCTCGGTACACAAAGATGAATTGAATCACTATCTAACACTTTTCTATGGAATGGAAATCATTGAGGATATCATTGGACTAACTTGAGGAAAGATGCAAATTAAAGGAAGATGGAGGACTCGACTTTAAATGCCATCAAGATCACTTATCTTATAATTCCATTAAACTCAGGATTAAACTTAGGCAACAAGGCACACTTTGGTCCAACTTCCTAAAAAAGAAATAATATTCACACAAACATCAAATACTTGTGCAGCCTAATAAAAATAACTCACCCTATTAGGAAAGCTTACTGTAATTTAAAAGTAAAGCTAAATCACTAATCATATGGAAATTTGGAGAAGGAAATGCCAATATTTTGTATGACATCTAGCTAAATGATGAAACACTCTCATCACACCTTCAGGATTAAAATGACAACTTAAAGATTAAAGACACTCTATAGCATCAAGATAATACAATTCACTAGAATATAGAGAAGCTTTTAGGACTCCTATATGTTGGAGCCATTAAAAACATCTTTTAAATCCAAATTAAGCATGCATATAAATACAAGGTCATTGTCAATCGAGATAATTAGAAGCTCACTCTCTCTAAAGCATATTACAAGATAATTAAACCCAACACACCTTACAACTAGAGATAACTTCTATGACAATAATTTTGTAAACATTTAATCTCTTTTTCTATCAGTGTAAGTTCAACAAAGCAATCCCAATCAATGATAGATTAATAGATAAAAGGAATTTGCTTAGCCTCAAAATGTTAGTGATGTTCAAACTTTGATACCATAAACCAATTTTTTTTTATTGTGAAAAGACTGAGAAGGTATGAAAACTTTGGAAGAACTCCTTGATACTAATATACACAAGCATGCTTTAGCCTATCCAATGTAATCCAATTATTGCTAACCTAGATGAATGCAAAAGATTTTAATTCAATCAACCATATCCAATCCATTATTACTATTTTGGTTTTCTAGTTTATCTAGATTGACAAGATTAATTCCAAGCACAATAATACAAGGCAAGAGCCTAAGCATGTATGTAAATATCTACAGAAGGCACATCTCAATAGCCCACTTAGTAACACTTACTTGAAAGGTGAAACATGGAAACAAGAACTTGGAATTGATCAAAGAATAAAAACATCCAAGAAGATAGATACTGTTCCATTGGATTAAACCACGCTTACCTTAGCTAAAATTCCATTTGGATGGTTCTTTTAAAGTAGCACTCACAAAGCAGGTTCGAGAAGGTTAGTTAGGGATTGGAATGGTAGTAATATTTTCTATTTAATAAGCATTTTAGATAATAAGCTCTTTGTATTTTAAAACTGATGGATTGTTATTTTCTTTACAATCTCTCAAGATTTTTATAATACTCTAATCTCATTTGAAATTGATTGTCTTTCCTTGACATTTATCTTCCATCAAAAGATACCACCTCCATGGAAAGTAAACTATAATATCAGGAGGATTTAGAACATAAGCTCCCAAATGACCATGCTACTCACTCACATCTACATAGAAGGTAATAGATTAGCTAATTACTTAGGAAGAAAAGAGAAAAATATAATTTACCCTAATATCCATCTCTGTAGATGATGATGTAAAACATTTAGTTTTGGTGATAGTAGTGGTTCACCTTTTATTTGAGGCAACATTTTGTAATCCTTACTTTATCAATGGAAACACTTTAAATGTCTTCATGAAAAGAAGAAGTGGATGTAATCTACCTAGTCAATTGACCAATGTTAAATTTTTTAATACATGGAAATAATTTTTGGCCACTTTGGGATGAATAATGTAAAGGGAATTTGATTTGACTTTAAAGTTAACCTTGATTATTCTTAATGTTACATTCCTTGTTCTTAAGGTTGACCAAGATTATTAAGGGATTCAAGTGGTCATTTATTTTAAAACCATGCTAGAAAAATCTCAAGGTTGATTATTTAGGGTCATTAACCAATATGGGTATGTATGTTAAAATATACAAGCAAGCTAGAATATCCTTCACAATAGGTCATCATCATAACATGATTGAATCTATATAATTAAATAATTTGATAAAAAGATTGGCAATGTATAACATAGATCAAAGAATGAAGCTGGAAGAATAAAGTATGGAAACTAGCTACATAAGTAGACTTGTTCAGAGCTAGTGGGTGACCAAGGAAGACCAGACTACTCATACAACTAAAGTTCAATAACCCTACCATGACATGTCGATTTGCTACATCTAAAGAGGCAGCAGGTCACCTACATTAATGGGTTATGGAGCTTACTACACATCAAAAAACACTCACGTCATGTTAAGGTGAGTTTCAACTTATACTTTGCTTATCTTATATGTAATTAATATACCCCACAATATTATAAAAAGGGTCCTTTTCAAGTAGGGGGCGTTGGACTTTTCCTTCTCTCTTGTTCTCTAAATGATGTCATAGCTTTTAGTACTTGTATTAAATCTTTGTAGAAAAAGAAAATAAAAGGAATTTGTTTTATTTCCTATTACTCTATTTTTCCTAACATCATTTCCCAAGTATCTTAGAAGATTCTATTGCACTCCATAAATAGATTCAGATTATCGATATGAAGCACTGAAATGCCACTTTTAGTGAATTTGACTTCTCTAGTGAAATAGATTATAAATTTAACTCCTATTGTTCCACACCATTAGTAATTAAATTATTAAAAACAAAAATTTTTCCTCAAACTTGGAACAAAATTCATGCCAACATATGTCATTAATTATGGCAGATGCTCCTTAGGAAAAAAAAATATATAAGGTTTGGTATTTTATGTTAAAAGTTTATTTGATAGTAATTACAATAAAATTTCAATATTAAGGTGTAGAAGGTAAATTGTGAAAATTACAACTCTTGAATTATGGGATGGTACTTTTCAACTTTAATTAATTAGTCAAGATCAATAAAGGTACTGATGATGACCATCATCCATCATTTATTAGCAAATCATGTTAAAGTGAGTTAGCATCACAAATGTCTCAAATTTAAAAGATTGCCAAGATTGGTTTGCTTGGAATTATTTTTAAAGGAAAGATTTATCTTCTAAAATGGTGTTGTATAAACTATCAATATCTGATGAAAGAAGCACCACAAATAACGTGACTTGATATTAAAATTTGTTATTTAGGAAATGAAAAAATTGATCAAGTTTGGTTTTAGTTGGTCTTATTTGAGTCGAGCATTGCCCCACATAGATAGCCAGCATTGTTCCAATCCATGAAAGAAGGGACAAATTTGACTCTATGTTGATTATTAGGATTTAAATAAATCTTGATACATAAGTGAATTTTCTCTTGCTATTCTTGAAATAATGGTTAACATAGCTACTACCAATTTGATTTTTTTTCTTTTATAGATGACTTATCAAAATATAACAACAAAAAATGACTCATGAGAATGAACATCACATAGCTTTTTAGAACTCTCATAGCTTTTAGTACTTGTACTAAATCTTTGTAGAATAAGATAATAAAAGGAATTTGTTCTATTTCCAATTACTCTATTTTTCCTAACATTATTTCCCAAGTATCTTAGAAGATTCTATTGCACTCCATAAATAGATTCAGATTATCGATACAAAGCACTGAAATAGTGAATTTGACTTCTCTAGTGAAATAGATTAATCTTTATCTCCTATTGTTCCACACCATTGGTAATTAAATTATTAAAAATGAAAATTTTTCCTCAAACTTGGAACAAAATTCATGCCAAAATATGTTATTAATTATGGTAGATGCTCCTTAGGAAAAAAAAAAAAATATATATATATATATAAGGTTTGGTATTTTATGTTAAAAGTTTATATGATAGTAATTACAATAAAATTTTAATATTAAGGTGTAGAAGGTAAATGATAAAATTACAACTCTGGAATTATGGGATGGTACTTTTCAACTTTAATGAATTAGTCAAGATCAATAAAGGTACTGATGATGACCATCATCCATCATTTATTAGCAAATCATGTTAAAGTGAGTTAGCATCACAAATGTCTCAAATTTAAAAAGATTGCCAAGATTGGCTTGCTTGGAATTATTTTTAAAGGAAAGATTTATCTTCTAAAATGGTGTTGTATAAACTATCAATATCTGATGAAAGAAGCACCACAAATAACGTGACTTGATATTAAAATTTGTTATTTAGGAAATGAAAAAATTGGTCAAGTTTGGTTTTAGTTGGTCTTATCTGAGTCGAGCATTGCCCCACATAGATAGCCAGCATTGTTCCAATCCATGAAAGAATGGACAAATTTGACTCTATGTTGATTATTAGGATTTAAATAAATCTTAATACATAAGTGAATTTTCTCTTGCTATTCTTGAAATAATGGTTAACATAGTTACTACCAATTTGATTTTTTTCTTTTATAGATGAATTATCAAAATATAACAACAAAAAATGACTCATGAGAATGAACATCACATAGATTTTTAGAACTCTCCTAATAATTTAATATTATAAAATTATACCATTTAGATTAAAGAATGTTGGTTATATTATCAATACACAATAACATAATTTTTTGATGAATTACTACATCATAAACTAGAATGTTATTTTGATGATATTTTTGTAAAATGCAAGACAATTAAAGATTATGTAATTCACCTTCAAATGGTTTTAAGTTGAATAGGAATCCTTTAAAGAATGCTTTTGATTTCTTATCAAGATCCTTCTTAGGATTCATTTTATTCCAAAATAAGGCAATTTAAAAAAAAAATGAAATAACCAAATGGCCTCATTAATTACAATACTTAAAAGAAGAGTTTGGATTTTTAAGAGGGCTTTTTGTTAACTTATCTGAAAAATCTCAACCTTCAAGTCAAAAAGCTTTCGATGACATTAAGAAATATATGTTACACTATTGGTCTTGCTACTTTGATTAGTTGATCTTTGAGTTAATCGTCGAGCTTCCTTACTCTTCTAGCTTTTCATACCTGAATCTAGCCTTCATTTGTCTTAGTTTCTAGTTTCATAAGCAAGTATTTATTTTCTATTATGTTGGGGGTGTGATAGAGGTCAATTTTAATGGGTTCTAGTAGATTTTTTTCCTTTCAGTTACTATCTAGTAATTCTAAGAGATAGAACTATATCTTGAGATCCTTTAACATGAGTGTGCTGGTTTTGGTGTTGTAATTTTTGTGTGATTTGATGGATTTCATTTAGTGTAGTGTCACCCATTATATATTGTAGTTGATAGTTCTATTGACATTGTTGTTGAAGCTGCTACTATTGTTGCTGTGTAATTTGGTGGACCTCATTAAGAGTTGATTCTCCATAGGTCGTGGTTATAATTTTGACTTGAATGGTAAAAGTTACAATATGGTTGAGCTATGGAAAGTCCATGGTTACCAAGTAGTTCTTGTTCCATCTGATGGTTGTAAGTTAGAAGTTTAGCTTGGGTTTAAATGTGTTTATTAGATGGTTACTATTGTTGTAGGTCTTGGCTTTCCATGCCCATTTGTAGTTGCTTAAAGAGACAATCCTCTAGTAAGTGGTTAAATTTCCTACAATGGAAATAATATTTTGGCAGGTTCTCTAAAACTATTTTTTTGCCAATAGCCTATTTTTTAGTAGAAATCCAAACATCATCACTAAAGTGGGATATAATATCAAATTCAATTAGAGCCCGAGCAACTGAAGGCCTGAAAAGATTTGCAGTTGGAATTTCCATTCTTAGGGGCCTACCATTGGTGGTTATAACAAGGAATAGTAGTTGCTCATTTAAAAAAAATGGATCTGTAGGCCTAGGAGCTGTATTTGAATTTGGGTAATGGGGGATTCAACCTTAGGATTGAAATCAGTGGTTCATTTCGAGATCCTTAATGTTTTAAAGGTTGATTTGAATGCTTATTAATGTAGGGTTATGGCAATGTTTGAAAATATCACATTTTCAACTCAAATTATAGTTCTCTATTATCATAATAGTTGAGTGGATCTTTAACAATATTATCAAAGAAAAAATTATCCAACTATTATAATGATTCAAAATCAATAGGTATTGCCTCTAGCTTGTTTAAATGAAGTCATTGAAATAATCAAAACTACTTATAAGTTGACCTTTTTGGCCTACTATAACTTAAAATTGCATGAATTTTAATAGAAGATGTCATTAATGTCAAATTCATGATCCAATACATCATATTTTTCTTATTATCCTACATGTACTATGTCATCTTAGCCATTTGATTATGTTCAACAAATATATTTGGACCAATTAAACTCCCTTATTTAAAGGCCATAGATTCATTTTGTCTATCACTAATTATTTCTCAAAGTGAGTTGAAGCCAATCCTTACAAGCAATGTACTATAATTCTTTTAAGGCCACAAAGACTATCAATTTGCACCTCATTATGCCATACTTTGTAATGATATGACTTTTAAAAGTACTAAAACAAATAGGTTTTCTCACCTCTATACTATTGATTAGTGTTATTAGACTATTTCTTACTTGATTGTAAGTTCCAGTAGTACCTTCTTTTATAATCATGTAAATAAACTTGATTTCAAATCAATTCATGATTTTTTGGAGAAACAACAAGAGAACACATTATATATATATATATATATATATATATATATATATATATATATATATATATATATATATATATATATATGTGTGTGTGTGTGTGTCTATATACACACACACACCTTGAATGTATTCATTCATTAGATTAATATCATACATTTTATACACTAGCACTAAAGTTATTATTTTGATTATGCTTGATTTTAGTCTCACACTTCCTTATGGAGATAGTTATGTGAACTGATTTCATATAAAAGGATATATGTACGCATAAGCTGATTGTTTTGGAAGGTAAATCAACAGGGTGGTAAACACATAATCTACGATGACTTTACATAGCATTATAAGGCTTTGATTACTTTTTGAGCCATTTTGGTAGTTTGGATTATAAACATCATGCATATTAACCATTTTCTTGAATTAATTATATAACCTAGTTTAACATTGTACTAGGTTTTTAATACTTAGTTAACTTCTTTTATGAAGGATCTTTGATCACTCAAGAAAAATTATTTTTTGGAAATTCTTTGCCATCTTTAGTAGGATGGGTAGGAGTATATTTTTTATGAGGCAGATAGATATCCAATCAACCAGATTTTCCCTAATATTATGTTATGGTTTATTTAGATCTAAGTTATACTTCTTGTGAATACAAGCATTCATAGTTAATTACCCATCTTATCGTAGTAAGAGAGCACTCTCAATCAAGGCTAGAAATAAATATATCTTTGATGTGTAACTATGTCTAGTGGTGATGTGTAGATTACTATTTAAAGAAAAAAGAAAGCTAAGAGAGGTAGTCTCATTCAAGGTCCCATGGCTTTTCCATCCTTGGACTATATTATTCTAGTCAACCAACATCAAAGTGCTATAGCCATAAAGTTCAGGGTTTCTAAGTAGCATCCATAGATTGCCTCATCTCAGATATCTGAAGTAGGCTGGCATTCTAGTGTAAGTGTTGTCGTGGTATAGGGATGTTTGCATGACAAACAAATAGGTAAATAAGGCTTTCATTCATAGGGAAGCTAGAGTATAAGGTGTTCACATGGAATAGATAGAGTGGTTTACATGGTGAACAAATGAGATAGACTAGGTTTACATCCATGGGAAAGTTAGAATATAGTATGCTCACTTGGAAAATAGATATATAGATTGGGCTTACATCCACTGAAAAGCTTGAGTATAGAGTGTTTGCATGGCAAACGAGTGAGATAGACTCGACTTACACCCATTAGAAAGCCAAAGTATAAGGTGTTCACTTGGAGAATGAATGAGATAGACTAGGCTTACTTCCATGGGAAAGCCAAAGTATTGGGGTGTTCACATAGTGAATGAATAAGAAAGAATAGGCTTAAATTTATGGGAAAGCCAGGGTTATATAGGTTGTTCACATGGAAAATAGAAAAATATTATTTTCATAATAAATGAATAATTTTTGTTCATATGGAAAAGAAGTAGATAAGACTTACGTCCCTTAGAATGCCAAATTTATAGTGTGTTTGCATAGAGAATGAATAGATTGGACTTACCTCCCTTTGGAGTGTTATATAAAATTTAGATGCCCACATGATGAACGATGTAGATCATTAATGTGTAGCGTATAATAGTAGTGAGTAGAGTTATCATTTAACTTAAAGCATATATTAGCAAGAATGAAGATGTGTCCAATTAACATCCCATGGTTCCATTATCTGGGGCTTTCATCATACCAAGTCTACTTAGTCAGAGGAGGTAATGGACCCAACTTGACTGAAGAATCCTTGTCAATTACCATGGGTGTATCATCCAAGATGTTCTTATAGACCTGGTGTGGTTTTTATCTAACAGGGTAAATCTAAGTCAACTTTAGCTAATGCAGGGCTTTTCTCCTAATGAAATACATTTCACAGCTCAAAGATCAAAGCCATTGGGGAACATATAGGCTACAATAGTGCTCATAATTTAATAATGCCATTTGGCGATGAACCATTTGGTAAGAGGGTTTTGGTCATAATTTTAATTTATGTTGTGCCATTTGGTGGCAAAAGCAAGCGGATAGAGAACATAGGCCACATCCTTACTAACATTAGATTATTTGAGTACAAACACAAAAATAAATTTTACTTTGACATTGGCTCTTTGTTAAAAGTTTTCTTAAATTTTCACCCTTCACAATAGTTATAGATGGGTGAAAGAGTTTAACTTAAGATTTTAAACGATTAATTTCATTCAATTAATATCTTTCAAATTAAATATATGATTATTTCATTATTGATTTATATTTTAATGTGTGATGATTTGACATTAGAATTTTAAGAAAGTTTGATAGAGAGAATCCCTCCGGTTAAAATATTCAATCAAAATAGCCTTCATTGGGGTAGACTTTGCTAACTCTACGTATAAAGGGTCAGATCTAGAATCTTTAAAATTAATCTTGTTGACTCATCTTTTTATAAATAAGAGGATTATATTAATTGAATGAGATTTGTTTTTAGTCCATATGAGGATTTGTATAGTTAATAAATTGATCTAAATCTTCAACCTGCACAACATTCTTAGACCTTATAGTTGACTATGTAATGCATTGGTTGGAACACATGCAAGTGATACATCTTTATCTTATATTAACCCATGAAACATCCTCAGACACTAAGTTTACAGATTTTTCACTATGTTGGGGCACATGCATATGAAGTCATTTCCAATATAGGGTTGTTCTTATATCTATCATATTAATTATTTATCATTTTTTAAATATTATTTAGCTATCACCAAGATGTATGAATTTAATTATAAGTTAAGAAAAAACTTATTTGTATAAAGTTTCTAACCTAAAATTTTGGAAAGCTATGAAGTCAACACATCAGAGCTGGAAAGTTAGCACTTCGATGCTTTAGAGTTAGAGCCTTGGCATTATAAAGATAGTGCCCAAATGCTACAGATAGAGAAGTCAGCATTGTGGCGCCATAAGTTAGAGATTTTTGACTTGTAACTTGAGAAGATGGCGCTACAATTCCCAATGGGTAGTGCCTTGGCTCTAGGTAGAGAGGAGTTAGACTTGAGATTTGGAAAAGTTGGCATTCTAAGTGCCAAAAATAGGTTTACAAAATTATAATAGTGCTTAGCTCTTCAAAGATAATGATGTGGTATTATATATTGATGTTTTGACCCTACAAAACTTGAGAGGGTAGCACTTAGGTGCTAAGGATATGTCACTACGTTTAGCACCTTGGCACCTTATATGGCACTACTGCATTATGATGTGAGACACCATATATTTAAACTATCAAGAGCTTAGTGTTGTGGCACTACAAGTTGAGAACACCATTTTTTAATATAGTTTTCTTGGCAGAATTTAGTAATTTTTAGAAGTTTTAGCAACATAACTTCTTAGTAAAGTTAGATTATTTAATTTATTTCAGTGCAAAAGCACTCTTCTCCCTTATTCCAGATCCAAAATTGATGGAACGAGGGTCTTCTTCTCACATCAAAAATAAGTTTGATGGCGGGGGTCTCTAGATTTCAAGAATTTTGGAACTTTTCATTTTAGGGCATTCTTCCTTACTTTAGATCCAAGATCAAAGAAGATAGGCCTCTTTATTTCTCATCGGATCTAAGATCGAGGGTGAAAATATTTAAAATCCTCTTTTAGGAGAGAAAATTATGCAAAATAATGTTTTTAGAAATCTTTATCAAGAGTTAACGATAATCACCTTCGATTTTGATTTATTGAAGAGGCGAAAACCCCCATATAAATGCATGAAATGCAGTATATAGAGAAGAGAATGCTATAGAATACTTGGAGTTGGGAGCTAGAAGCAAGAATGAGAGTAGTGGAAGTAAGGAGAAGAGGAAAAAGAAGAAGCTAGAGTGGGTAATTGTCCCCTCTTTTTATAGAGGTTTTGGGTAATCATTCTATAGAATTGGTTCTTTCCATTTAGAGAAGCAATTAGTTGAGGCTAAAATGAAATGATGTTCCCTAGATGATGAAGGATTTATTAGGCCAATTATATCAGTTCCTCAACTTTCAAATGGCCAAGATGCCACTGTTGGATGTACGTGATTAGGTGGTCGATGCAACATGTCTGAATATATTTGACACTGATGAAATCTTTTATTATGTTGAATATAGTCTTAAATCATATTGGGTAAACAATATCCCATTCATTTGATTTTGATTTTCATTTATCGATGTGCATGACGAAACCCTTCATGGACTTCAGCCATCACCACCTTTGCTTCATCTAGTTGTGGGCATCACAACTATATTTGGTCAAATTATCTCCAATATAATGTATCATTCATAAGAGCATATCATAATGCTCTTTGTGAAATTTGATGAGCCTCTGATTTATCTTTTGACAATATACCGCCTTTAAGATAGGTGATGTTTGATTCTTGTCAGTCATCTTCTTCGATTATCGTTGAAATCACTTGATTATCTTTAACTTTTAAAGGCTTATAGAAGCATTAGGTCCAATGCTAGCTTGCTTTAGACTATTATTGTAATTGGCTCTCCTTGATGGTCTATCATTTCTTTAGCCAATATAGCTAATATGTTAGCTTTGTCATTTTCCTGACATGTCGCCCTTATTCTTTTTACTTCAAGGATTTGTTTCAGAATCTCCAAGACATGCTTATGATAAAGTGCTAATTTTTTCTTATTTATCTTCAAAGCCCTAATTATTTGTTTAATTATGGGTTGAGAATCTCCATAAACACAAAGTTTCTTAACTTTTCATGTTAATTGCTAGCTCTAGACCCATGATTAATTCTTCATATTCTACTTCATTGTTGGTTTGAGGTTTGAGCAGACTATATGAATATTAGAGAATACCATCTTATATTGTCACAAATATTAAGGCAACTCTAACATATACTATTAGCAAACCAAGTGGTTTGGCAGGCGTTATTGATAAATCCCCATCAAAGTAGAGTTCACATTTCTACTAATTATTGATCTTCTTCCACTTCAAAGATTTGTTCATTAGGCAATTCATCATTAAGTGGAGAGTTTACCAATAAGGGTTGAGTGATTAGAAAGCTTTCCAGAGCTTGCCCTTTTATAGGCTTTTGTGGGACAAATTCTATATCAAATTGAAGTAATAGGATTGCTCATTTAGCTAAGCTACCAATTATGGTAGGTCTAGTCAGTAAGAATTTAAGAGGGTTGACTTTAAATATCAAAGTTATTTTATGTGCTAGTATATAGTGCTATAATTTATGAGTAGCAAGTGTCAATTGTAGACATTTCTTCTGAATAGGAGATTATCTTATTTTTGCTCTTATCATACATCAATTTATATAGTATAGGGTATTTTACTTCCCATCTTCATTATTTTGAGCTAACAAATCTCCTAATGATTCTTCTATAGCTATTATATATAATATTAATGAATTTCCCATTCTTAGTGTTGCCAAAATTGGGAGATGTAACCAATATTATTTTATGTTAATCAATGTTCCTTAACATAAGCAACATCCCAAAAAAATGATGCATTTTTTCTAATCAATCGAGTGAAAGGTTGACATCTCCTTGAAAGATTCAAAATAAATCTTAAAATTTAAGCCAATTTACCTTGTAGTGAACATAATTACTTCAAGGTCTTATGTGATGGAATTTCAATTATTGCTTTTATTTTATAGGGATCAATTTTAATCCCTCTATGGCACACAATAAAGCCTAAGAATTTTCCAGAAGTCACACCAAAAACATATTTCAATGGATTCATCTTTATGTTACTTATGTGTTCTCTTTGATTCTTGCTCTTGATAACCTAATCATCGATGTAACATTCCACATATCTTTGTATGAGATCATCAAAGGTGCGGGTCATTGTCCATTGGTATGTAGTGACAAAAATTTTCAGATCAAATGACATCACTTTATGTCAATTTTGTGTGTTGAAGGATGTATACTTTCATCTTCTAGAGCCATTTTTATCTGGCTATAGCTCGATGAAGCATCCATAAAGGATAACATATCATAGTTTGATGTGTTGTCCACCATGAATTTTGTATTGGGCAGTGGGAAATCATCTTTTGGGCGTGCTTTGTTTAAATCCCTAAAGTCAATGTAGACACAATTTTTTCCATTATTTTTACTTTATTAGGATAATATTGGCAATTCAGTCAACAAACTTATCTTCCTAGATGAATCCTGCTTTAATGATTTTTTTGGTTTCAGTGATTACTTACTCTTCAATTTCTACTAGCATTCACTTTTATACATGCTTTACATGTTGCATATTAGGTTTAATGGCAAACTTACATAAAACTATGTTTGGCGATAGGCTTGGCATTTTCTATAATTTCAAGTGATGCAATATTTGTATTCATAAACTGGTGTTTTAATTTCTCTAATCTATCTTATATGAGGTTAGAACTAACAAAAGTTAGCCTAGGTTTTTCTTCAAGACCTAGGCTGATTTCCTAGAGTTCATCAATAGTGGATTGATTGCCTTTTTTGAATTGCTTTGGGGACCCTTTGAGGTTAATTATTAATTCATCTTCAAGTACATTCTCACATTTATGTGAAACATCCCTTCATTCATCTGCAGCCTCCAAAGGGACTTCTTCTTTGTAGGATATGACATAGCATGAGCTCATTGGGAGAAACCTCGAAGGAAAATATCCCAATCATAATTTAAAGGTGCCATTTGGTGATGAACCATTCGGTAAGAGGGTTTTTGGTCATAACCATAATTTATGTTGTGTCATTTGGTAACAAAATCACATCGAAAGAGGACACTGGACATCCTTACTTGCATAAGATTATTTGAGTGTGAAGATATATACAATATATATATATATATATATATATATAATTTGACATTGGCTCTTTATAAAAAAAAGTTTTCCTAATTTGTCACCCTACATAATAGTTGTAGATAGGTGGATGAGTTTAGCTTTAGATTTTAAAATATTTTATTTCATTTAATTAATATCTTTCAATTTAAACATATGATTATTTCATTATTGAGTAAGATTTTAGCATATAATGATTTGACATTAGAATTTTAAGAAAATTTGATAATGAGAACCCATTCAAAAATATTTAATCAACTTGGACATCATCAAGGTAGACTTTATCAACTTTGCTTCTTTGCTTACAGAGGATCAGGTCTATAATGTTTGAAATTAATCCTGTCGACTCATCTTTTTATAAGAAAGAGGATTAGATTAATTAAATGAGATGTGCCTTTTAATCCATATAAGGATGTGCATAATTAACTAATTTATTAAATCTTCAACCAACATAGTATTCTTAGACCTTAGAATTATGTATATAGTGCATTGGTTGGAGCGGTTGAAGATAATTCATATATATCGTATATTAACCTGGGAAGAATTTGTCATTGTGTTGGGGACCATATGGATGAAGTCATTTCTAATATAGGGTTGTGCATACATTTATCATATTAAATATTTGTTATTTTTTGAATACTATTTCACTATCCCCATGATGGATGAATTTTATTATAAGTTAAAACAAACTTATTTGAATAAAGTTTCCAACTTAAAATTTTGGAAAGCTATGAAGTGAGTGCCGCTGTGCTGGATAGTTAGCACTTTGGCACTTAAGAGTTAGCACATTAACACTATAAAGTTAGTGCCCCGATGATACTAATAGGGATTCTTTTGGTATATGACTCAAGAAGTCAGCATTGTAGTGCTATATGGGCAGCACTGAGGCATTATAAGTTAGAGATTTTTTACTTGTAACTAAAGAAGATGGATTTGTAATGCCTTAGTGTTAAGTAGAAAGGAGTTATACTTTAGATTTAGAAAAGTTGGTGTTTTAAGTCCCAAAAATAGAGTTACAAAATTAAATCAATGCACTTAAAGATAACTTCTCTATATATTGATGTTTAACCCAAAAATTGAGAGGGAAGCACTCAACAAATGCATCCAAGTTTGATGGTGGTGCCTTGGCACCATATAAGGCACTATTGTACTATGACACGAGACACCATATATTTAAACACCTGAGAGCTTAACACTATGACACTATCTCCCAGAACTGATGCACTATAAGTCAATAACTCCATTGTTCAATAGTTTTCTTATGGGCATTTAGTAATTTTAAAATATTTTAGTAGTGTAAATTTTTAGCAATGCTAGATTCATTACTTTTTTTAGTGCAAAGCACTCTTCTCCCTTTGTTTCAAATCCAAGAACGATGGAGGGAGGGTCGTCTTCTCATGTCAAAACCAAGTTTGATGGTGGTGGACTTTAGATTTTAAGATTTTTGGAATTTCTAGTATTGGGGATTCTTTCTTACTCTAAATCCAAGATAAATAGAGATAGACCTCTTTATTTCTCATTGGATCCAAGATCGATGGTGAAAATCTTTAAAGTCCTCTTTTTGGTGAGAAAATTGTGTAAAAGAATATTTTTCAAGAATCTTTAGCTGGAGTTAATGATAGTTAGCTTTCATTTTGTTTTGTTTGAGAAGAGAACACCCTCATAAAGTGGAAAGAAATGCGTTGTGGAGAGAAGAGAGTTCAATAGAATACTTGCAGTTGGGGGTAAGGAGCACGAAGGAGAGTAGTGAAAGAGAGGAGTAGAGGAATGAAGAAGCCATAGTGGATAGTTCTCCCTTCTCTCTATAAAGGTTTTGGGTATAAATTCCCACTTCTTGGGCTTTTTTTTGTCCCCTTACTATTCCCCCGCTTCCCCTCTAGGCGGTTACTACTATGGGGGAAGCAATTAGCAGGAAGGATAAGTTTTCTTGCTTATTTAAATTGAAGGCTGTTGCTATAGCCCCTAGGTGTTGGGATTATAGCATCATGACATTATGTTGCTTAACTAGAGAATTGATGGGGTTGGTTTGCATTTCTAGATTTTGTAAGCTAACGATAGCATTTGGTGTTGCAATTATAGCATCTTGGTACAATAAGTCAAGATGTTCCATTTATTTCATTCTTTTAGATGCATACAATCCTAAATTATATATTAATTTTTTTTCTTTTAGTCAATACTCCTTTTATCTCTATAGTCGTGCTCCTTTGATTGAAAAAAATCTCATGAGTTAGTTGTACACATAGTGATTTAGTCCGATTAAAGCATAATCCTACTCTTATAACTATGCTAAGTCTATTTTTATGAACATGGTCATCTAATGGATCATGTTTAATTTGAATTTGACCAATAATACTTTTGGTCAAATTCCCACTACTTTATAGCTATCATAGCACCATCATTGCTTATTTGTATCTTGCTTAACTATTACCACTACTTTTTTACTTTGTATATTATAATGTATTTGCATGCTAGTCTCTTAAGGTAAAACTTGTTTTTGTAGTGACTTTAATAAAATAATAAACAATCTTAAATACAATTAGAATTTTAGTAGGAAATCAAGACTAAGGCTCCTTTTATTCATGTTATTAATTTAATTATGCTCTCTTATATATAATGGAAGAGGTCTAAGATAGAGCAGGGCAATGGTCATAACTCTAAAGTACTAGTGCATATTCATAACATGACCAAATTAAGCATGCATCAGTGGTCTTCACTTAAAAGACAAATAATCTGCATCAAAAGTTGTACATCTATATAATAAATTTCATTAAAAATTTATATCTAAGATATACTCAAAATTTTCTCTGATTCAAGATCATGATGCTTACTCTTGATGATGTAATTCATGGTTATTAATAGAGCATTTCATGTCTGAGTTATGTCGATTACTTTCCCAAGCTAAATGACCTCGTGCTTGAAAACTTAGTATGACCAATCCATGAAATCAAGTCTAAAGTTATTTCTACTCTTTCTTTAGTCACTTTTCCTTTCTTATTTACCACAAGATCCCATCATATTCCTTAATGTCTCTTTGGTGATTTAGTAACACTATCATGTAGGCCTTCTCTATATTGGCTATCATCTCGCCTAGTTATATTAATTTACCCTTTGCTTTGTGGACTAACACCTAGTATATAGATTATTTAATTATGATAATATTTTTAGAATCATGAGTTGTCCTTACTAAATTTATGAAAAATAAAATCAAAATAAATGCTTGTTTCTATTTAACAAGAGTTTCTCTTTGAGGTGTTCTTGAGTATAATTAATTAGTGAAAGCCTAGTCCCTCTAGTAAATTGGGTGACCATATTCTCATGATATCTTTTATTTAATCGATGATATGTCTTTGAATGAATTTTTATCAAGTTCAGATGAAAGGTGGAATCTCACTTGGATCCTCTTCTTTTATCTTCTTGTGAAATATTTTACTTGGAGATTATATCATCTTGTTAATACATTTTTCCCCACACCAGTCAATCAAATATTTTACTTTACTACATTTTCATAATATAACAAATGTATCAAAGCTTAAGCACTAGGTGTGAAGCTTATATTCCACATAAATTTTTTTATATTATGCAAAAGTAATAAGAAACATGTGTTGCCTCCCAATATACTTGGTTTAATGTTCTATACTCTATAACTCTAACTTTGATTTGAGCCGAGTGTTATCAAGTGAAAAATAATCTAGCTTTATGTTATTCTCACCTAGCTTAATTTCTTGTAGAAATCATTATTATTATCCCTACTTTCCTGAACTACTTTCCATCACCAAAAAATATTATTTATCCTTTTATATTTATGGTATTCTTATGTTTATTTTATTTCCCACATCCTCGTAACTTACCTAGCTTTCCCTTTTATTTTCAATCATTGCTATAAGTGAGCCAACAAACTGAGTTGTAAACTTTTGCAGCTCTTCTTATTGAGTTGATTAAATGGATATTCATAGACTTTGAAGAGCACTTCCTCATCATGCACCCTCAATTGCAACTCCATTTTTCTCTAGTTAATTATTTTTGTCTGCATAGACTTTAAAGGCCACTTCCTCATCATACTCTATAAGATGTAGCTTGCCTTCATATTTGTCAACAAGTGCATTCTTAATTGTAAAAAATAGATGATCAAAATTTGTTTAATATTTTAGCTCCTTGTTCTTCATGTATAAAATCAATATTTACTAGAAATGATGTATATTTTAACCTTCGCTAGAATATCCTACACAATTTCCTCAAAGTATTTGATTGAGCTATCTATTAGCAATAAAGATGTAATGGTGGGCATAGTTTCCCCCTACCTTAATTTCTTAAATATTGGAGTTGCATTAAATTGATGAATCCTCTTAGGTCTCATTTAGCATTATCAAATACCACTTTACCAAAAGCACATAAAATTATAAAAGATCTAAAATCCTTCTTTTTGGTTGGTAGTTTCATTTATACAATAGTTGTACAACTTTTTTGTTAATGCAATTATCTTATAGTCCTCCAACTTTCTCTTCTCTGTTAGAATTTCTTTTATATATTTAATATAGCAAAATATTTGTTCTAAGGCTTCACCAAATGGAATCTTAGTTTATAGAATCTAAAATACCACTTTTAGAGCCTCTACGGTATGGTAGTAGTTGACTATATGATGGAAAATTATCTGGGGATAAATTTGACTTGTGTTACACTTCCTTCTGGTCATAATTTATTTGCTTTACCATATCACTTACAACTTGCTGGCTTCTTATTTCATTTGGTTTTTCCAAGTCCATAAGATTCTCTAGTGGATCACCACTTCTTAATGACATTACCTTAACTTTTTCCCTTAGGTTTACTTCAATATGACTAAAGGGTACATCAAGTTGATAGTGGATAATTACTGAGATTATAGCCCAAAATAAAATTACATAATCTTAGATGTAGTTTTCTACCTTTGTAGTAAGTCACTATGCCTATGTAGGTCATGAAGTTGGTGGAGGTGATGATCAACTCAATCAAGGACTCCTTTAATGATGGATCTTCTAACTTCTATTGATAAGGATCTAGCAATTAAATAAAGCGAGGTTGCTGGTAACTTCTTTGTTGTTGGAATTTATCTGAAGGTTGGTACCCACTTAGCTAATAACCTACTTAAACATTTATCATGAAACTTTTGGGTGGCATCACTCAGGATTGTACATGTTAAAAGCTAGAAGATATTAATTACTTCATTACAAAAATTTTTTGTTCTAGATAAAGATAAGTATGTGGATCATTATTTTTGAACTCTACACTATTATGGCCTTATCAATTATGAACATAGTAGAAGAATGGGGCATGGTTGGTATGAGCGATGAGTGTACTATTTTATTTTATGAAGATTTGAGGGAAATAATGAAATCTAAACCTTGAGTTGTAGCAACTGACTTCCTGTGCATGATCTATTCGCTATGCCATTAATAGTTGTTCAAAGCCATTTTATCCAATAAGTTGAAAGTAGTTTTCTACATCATTCTTATGAAAAGTGCATCCTAATAAAGCATTAAAAATCATGCATGTAAGTCTAACAAGCCCATTATAAATGGTTTGTAACTACATCTATATTGGTAACCCGTGTGCGGGAAGTTTCTTCGTAAAATTTAAATCTTTTCTATGAATTATGTATGATTTTTCCACCCATCTTATCAAAATTTGAGATCCCTTTCATCAGCCAAGTATTACTAGAGAAAGAGTAATATTTGGATAGAAACTTTTATACAAGATCATCCTAGTTAGTGGAGCCAATAAGTAATGAGTTGAGCCAACTCTCGGTTTGATCTCTCAATAAAATTTTTTTGATTTTGGTGGAAAAATTATAAATTATAGTATAGTTAAAAATATCAAAAATTTATTAAAATAATTATGGTATGTGCACTTGAATTCATTATTGCAAGGCTATCAAACTAATTGCTTTAGATCATATGTATGGTGACAAGATTAATCTCAAAGTGCTTAGCCTACACACTATGCAATATGAGAAGTGCGTAGCCTCATAAGGCTTTGTTCACCTTGGTCATTCTTGCTCTATCTTTCATAATAAGGAAAATGGAGACTTATCACTAGAATATTACATAAAGTGCTCTCAACTCACAAAATATAGATGAACACCAAATGAAGAAAAATTAGAAAATGACAAAATATTAGAGGCTACATTCCAACCCTTTGGAAGGGGAGTTTAATTAACAATAAATAAAAGAAAATAGAACAACCACTTAACATGAAAATAGTAACAATAAACGTAAATGAAAAGATGAGGAAGAACTCAAGATGAATGTTGGTCTTCATCATCATTATTTTTTATCCTCGCATTCTTGATTCTCTTCTAATCGCTTCCTATAATTTCCATGGAAAAGCTTATAAATTCTTGCATTAGCTCCCTAAAAGCTCTAAAGAAAATTTGTGACAAGCATTGGAGTCATCCTTCAATTTTCTCTTAAGAAATATTTATGTAGGACTACAAGAAACTTTTCTTAAAAAGAGAAATCTTGCTAACTCTAGAACAAATTGGGTTTGGCACTACTTTGATGCCTACAAACTAAGGTTAGACACTAAAGTGTCAGGTTCTTTCTTTTGTGATTTTTCAATTTTATGTCTAAAGCCTAGGTGCTAAGATTGGCCTCATGAGTGTTAGGTTCTCTTTCTTAATCACTTTCATATATTTGGATTTGGTGCTTAAGTGATAGGGATCAATGCCTAAGCATTTACTTTTCTATCTAATGGCTCCAAATGAGTGCATAAGTGCCTAGCAGTAATATTATGGTGCTAGGTTGAGTCATAAGTGTCAGTTGCCAAATTAATTCCTACTCACACCAAATGCTCTAGAATTAGCTTTGAAGAGCTATCCACTTGATTGTGTTTATTTGTTTCTAGATTTTTCTACAATTAATGTTCATATAATTTTCAAAAATTGAAATAATTAGTGCTAAAAAATTGTTAAAATTATACAAATTTTTGTGACAATGTGAATAATAAAATGCAAAAAAATTAATATAACTTTCACACATAAGAATAAAGAATGAAGCTAATCACATTTAACCTCATTGAGTAATTAAATTATATATTGAGTCTTAAATCAAATAAAACCTAAACATTATATCAATTAAGTTCTTCCTAATTAATCATATTTTAATGATCTTTTCCTTGACTTTATCTTTATGAGTAACATAATCATCATCACTTTGCTTCTTGGATAAGAATTTAAATTTAACACCAATCACATCATGATAAACTATTATTCAAGTACCACATATCTTCATTTATTATTATTTTTTGTAACAAAAAGAAACCAAACAATTAATTTGAAATAAAAAGATTTTGGTTCACATTCAAAACTAGTAGCTTCTGATCTATAGCATTTGAATTATTAGAGGGATGATTGCCCCTTGCATGTCCAAACATACAAAGTAATAAATGCTTGAAATGTAAATGCACCCAATTAAAAAATACACCGCCTATCTAGCACACCAATTACATCAAATACTGGTATTCTCATGTAAATTAGATTTTTGTTAGTGATGTCCATGTTATTGAGTAGAATGGGAATGTTAAGTATTAATTATAAAGCCATTGTAATATCTAGTACTAGAATGAGCTTTTGATTTCAAATAAATATTTAACATATCATTTATTAAAATATCGTCATGTTATAGCTTAAAAAGCTATCAATTAATGAACTATTCTTTCACTTTAAATTCTCAAATTAAAAATTGATATAAAAAATGAATTTATAATAAAGTGTGGCACTAAATTGATTGAATTACTTCAAAAAATTTAACCAAAAACTAAGATCTATAAAATTATACTCAAAAAATTATGAAGAAGTAAATCTAATTCAAATAAAATAAAGCTAGAGACATTATAAACTTTCAATCACTTCACTACACCTAAAGATATTTGAAAGTTTTTCTTATCTTAAATGTCTTTAACTAAAACTTGAATTTAAAAAAAAAATTGAGTCAAAAAATTTGAGAAAAAAAATTATATATATATATTCTTTAGATTTTTCATTAATTATTAGATAAAAGACTACATATTAATTATATGAAACATATAGATTTCATTCAGATAATTTTAGAGCTATTAAAAGCATCTTAATTTATTTTATTATTTGTAGTAAATTTTAATTGATAAAAAATATATAGTTTTCACTATGAAAATCTAATGTTTTTATTTAATGATATAAATGATATAATAATAAGATTCAGTTAATGCAACAATTAATGTTTAGTTAAAGTTCATAAGCATGCACACATAGGACAATGGTACAGAGGTGCTAATGAGTAAGCGGAAAGCATTTTTTTTCTTTTTCTTTTTTTTGGAAGTTCAGCCTTAAGGAAAATTAAACACACACCCAATGCATGCCTCAAACTCACATCTTCGTGTTGGGAGCGAGGCCCCCAATTAACAAGACCCATGATCTCTCACAAGCTCGAGAGCGTGTTTTATATGAGGCTATAAATAGTTGACACCTATAGAAACTAGATAATAATGCAATTGGCAAGTGTAAAGTGAATAGTACTATTAACAAGCAATGAGGAAAATGAATATTGTTATTAACAAGAAATATCAAGGTGATTAGTCTTATTTAGAAAAGTAACATACAATGTAAGGAGTATTATTTGAGCTATGTGAATATTGATATTATCAAGCAATGAGCAAAGTGAATGGTGATGTTAAGCAAGAAAAGAAGAAGTACGAAATGAAGAAAGTGATTAGTCTTGAATTATCTCAAAATATTGAAATTAAGCTTTAAAAATTTTTGAATGAAAATTAATTTTATTGAATACTAAGACTTGTGCACTTTTATGTATAAAAACTACATATTGACATATATGTACAATGATTTCGATAAAATCCATTTTTATTTATAAATTCATGTAGCTGGTTTTGATAATATTTTAATTTATGTAATGCTTCTGAAGATTTTTATGAGATAAAAATTAATTATGGTGATTACAAGAAAATAAGCAAAAGCAATGATACAACTCAAAGATTACCAAAATTTAAATGATAAGATTCAAACTTTTTCCTTGAGTTCCAATGTAACATCCCTGATATGTTAGAGCTTGTTAAATTACTTAATCACTTTTAGTTATTCGTTTAATGTTATATCAACTCTTCAATAATTAGTTTAACCTATCATGATTTAATGATCGTAAAAAAAATAATACACTTATATTTGATCTTGAAGCAATCATTTGTTATCATCAAAATTAAATAAATAAAATGTGAGGCTAATGAATTTCTTATCCTCCTAGTCAACAACAACCCACCACAACATTACTCTTCAAAATTTATCTCAACAACTATACTTTATAATTTAAACTATTTTGGTATTAAAGATTCTTTCTGTTTGCACATTGATGATAATTTACAAAATTTCTAAGATTCCACCAACGATCATTTTCTTATTCTAAATTTAATGGTGAAAACTAAACATGAGGATTGTCCCATACAACAAAAATCAATCCTTATTAATATCATCATGTATATCTAGAAATTTGAATGTTTTGAAAAAAGTTTGAATAGTTTGGGAATTCTTTAAAAAAATATGATTATAAAGTTGAATTTTTTTAAAATTACTAATCACTATCCATTATGACATATTAATCATTGTAATGGACATATTCTTATGGTAAAAAATATTTGACCTAAGATTTCATACTAAGGAGATAAATGGAACTACTATGAAATGACATTAATTCATAGATTATTTCATATTAATATTCCATCATATGGCATAGATAAAATGAAGACTTTGTAGAGATTCACTACAATGTTTTTCTATAATTTAGAAAATCTTTATATTTTTATATTACCAAGGGATATTAGTTTGAGATGTTGGACAACATAATTTTCTTTCAAAAATAATTTTTTCCCAAATTGATAATTTGTTCCCATACTATAGGTATAATAATCAACATTTATTTATTTTGAATTATTATATTATAATTTGAAATAAAACTAGCATATGAAAAAAAGATTATTTTTCATTTTATATGGATTTGTAACTTCCACTTTTGAAAGTAAATATATATATATATATATATATATATATATATATATATATATATATATATATATATATATATATATATATATATATATATATATATATATATATATATATATATATATATATATATATATTTATCTAGTGGATAAGATTTAAACCCAAACCTTATGTAAAGTCCAATTTTATTAGTAATGTGATTCCAAACCTTATTAGCGAGTCTAATTGTAAGTAGGGTTATAAGTGGGGTATGGATGAAGAGTGAATAGTACATATGGTGGTAAATTAATTAATTATTAATTGTAATTGATCATATTATGAATTGGAATGATAATGTCCATGACTATGATAAAAAATCTAGGATCAAGATCTAACAAATACAAAGAGAGGTGTTGTAAAAAAAAGATATTAGGGGTGCCAATTGACATATTATTTATGGGATCAAATGGATACATATCAAACTACATATACTCAATGAATAAAGAAAGAATAAATATAGGCTCTATAGAAATCATTTATATACAAGTATATGTCCTATAACACTGTGTTGTTATTGAAGGATTCATCATATGTGATATTCAACCATGCTCAATGAGTCAGGGAGAGTGTGTTTCTATGAACTCAACTCGAGTTGGTAGCTTTGATGAGTCATACTATAGTGGTTGTTCATACCATTTTTAAGGGTTTCTATAAGGGTTGATTAGTCATGTGAGTGTCGATTCCTTTTCTCTCAGTCATGGGATTGATCTTCAGATGCAAGTTCTATTGGGGATTGATGAGTTCAATTGCAAAATTCAGTAAGTCAACACTGAGTTTTCATATGCTTCCCTAAGCATTCACGGCCTATTGTATGGCATGAGTTCCTTTACTAATTTTCAAACTATTTATTAGGTGAGTATCTTATACTATAGAGTATGCTTCAAGTGTACATTTAGTTCTCTAATTATTGTATCCCTTATAAAGAGGGCTTGTAAGAAGCACAAGTGAATTAGAGATGAGTGTGAGGTCAAGTCAAACTATAATCAATGTAAAAAAAATGAATTCTTTTAACCATTTCAATAGGAATCTTTAGAAAAACATGTCACATCACCTATTGACTTAATTATTGTTCTAGTCATTCCACCATCCTAGGCCTTAAATTAGGTGGTAGTGGAATGTGGTCATGTAGAAGTTTGAACTATACCCTTCTCAGTTTGTGTTTGTTAAGGCTTACTTTACTGAGGTTATAATGGTCTTACAATACAGTGTTGTTAGTTTGTAAAGATAGAGAATGAGAGAACTAATAAATTTATTTTTACTTCTGGATGAAATAATGAGTTTCTTGGACACATTTGAGATAAGTGGCTGGTTATTGAGTGCTTCAAGAGGCTAGTCCATCATCAAAACATCTATGTATGGGTGGTTAATGGATTTTCTTAGTGAACACAATTTACACCTTATACTGGGTGACTTATTAGGTCAAGCTTTAAACAAGCGGGAAGCATGAACAAGCTTGTTGTGGCTTCATAATTCGAGGGAACAACTTTCTTGAGTTGCCTCATTATAGTGCCATCTTTTTGTATTATTTTTAATTATCAAATATAATTTCTTATTATATAAAGCTAACTTTGCTAGAAGTGAGTGCTCCATTATTGGATTTTTAGGCCATTTCTTCTTATGATGTAGTTTTTGCTTCCAGAGAACCCGACCCCTCTCTTGTTATAATAGTGGCCATTCTTCGAGAAAAAGAAAATCTACTATTCCTTCTCCCTAATTATGGTAGTATGTTCTCCATCTCTAGAGGAAGTGAGTAAGTATAATTATGGTCTTACTTTTCAAACTCATAATTTTGGTGGAGAGCGGGAGAACGAAAAGTATAAGGTTGCTTTTGAGAAATTTGGCCACATGCTAGAGATGGTTTAGCTAGTGGTGCTCCAATGTGAACTTGTGTTCAAACTTTTGAGAGAAAATATCTTAGAGTATGGTGCATGTTTGGTTGCTACATTAGCCTATAGGTTCCATTCTTCATAAGAGGAAGTGTGGGAGCTAGTCACAGTTGCCATCATGATGAGTTAACTAGGTTGGCTTAAACCACATTGTTTTGGGTTACCTAATGAATAATGGAGCCATATTTTTTGAGTGGATGCTTGATCATGTACTTAGGAATTCAAGATAACTATGTTATTATCCAATGAATAATATAATATAGAGCATACAATATTGGTGAAATATCTTGCTTTGTAAAGAATAATCTAACACCAAGTGTATATAAGTTTTGGCATAAAGCTTTTAAAAAAAAAATACTTTTTACTTACAAGTGGTCTCTGCATACTCACATAGATGTTGTGATTTTTGTAAATGTGATGAAAATATTTGTGTACTAAAAAGTGATTTCTACATACTCACATACTTGTACATTCTATTCCATTTATAATTGAGCTCTATAGCTAAGTTAAGTTATTTTTAATTTCATGTCAAGTGCATTGCAAGTGGTCATGTAATGATATTTGGAATAAATATTTAGGAGGTTTCTTTGTTGATTGCTTGGTATTTCACTATTAAATATTGATTTGGCATTTCTTTGAGGATCAAGCAGTTGTGATACCAATAAATACCCAATAAGATAATTTATTATGGTAAACTTTTTCATTAGAATAAACACTAGGATGCTATTGTATGCATTCTTATACACTTCCATTCATTTTCCTTGCAAGTATGGGGATGGAAGTGATGAGGAAGTGTGTGCTCAACTTACTCGATAGTGACTTTTTGAATCCTCTACTCTCTTTGTGAAGATAGTGGATATAGTGTTCTTTAACTATTTCAACAAATAATACCAACTATGTTGTATGAATAGCTCATGAGGATGAGGTGTTCAACACTCTCTATGAAAATGATTTTAATGTTCCATTTGATCATTTTTTTACATTGGTCTTTACTTTCTTCTATATGGCAAGCTCAAAAACAACCTAAAATTTTTTGGAGATTTGATTGGTTAGTTCTATCAAACTCTATTGTAAGCATGATGAACCTCTTCATTTCAACACATCTTCTTAGTCAAGGATCACTACGATAACACTATATGGTCTTTGATAATTTAGCTAAGGATTACAAGTTTGGCTAATAAGGTAATGAATAAGTGATCCACATTCAAGTTTGTCAAGTGCTCGATTAGTTGGTTAGTTTTGATTAAGCCAGTCTTTTTCAAGAGGGAGAACATAGTCGTCACTTAGGTGTGCCGATTAGAGGATGTAGTTCAAGAACATATCAGGGTGCAGGTAATCAACATCAACCATTTCCTTAAAGTTGGGTAGATTTATGAATTTATTTAGCATAATTATTTTTTGTTATATTTTTTATACTATTATCGTGATAGGTGACATCAAGAATTCAATTAAGGCAAAAACTTTTTTGCTGATTATTCTACTGATGTTGTAGTGCTTGCTTATTTCAATGAATCAGTTCCTAACTCACCATAAAGTGAAGAGCCATTTGAGGTGGAACCTATCTCTGAGGTGCCTATGAGTGTATCCAAAGTAGTAGGTTGTGATGAGACCTAACTCCTATAAGGGCTAGGCCTTCTATTCTAAAGAGATCAACAAGTATCAAAGTAGCCAGAGTTCTTTAAGTTCCTCTCAAGTAGAAGAAAGTGTAAGACAAGAGGAAACTATGGTCAATTAATGTGATTCCTCTAGTAGAAGGGAGGACACCTACAATACTTAAATTTAGTAAGGTCGCTAGTGAAGCTACTACACTTGGCAACCTCTTTCACTCTCATAAATTTAATGAGTGACTTTACTATATCTTTAAGAGGAAGCTCCATCACATAGCCATGTTCATTCAACCATTTTGTTGGCACTAGACCTATGTTCTTTGTGATGAGTATCCTTGGATGCTGAAAGGCTTTGCAACTTTAAAGGGAGGAGGAAAAATTTACCTGGAAGATGATATATAAAAAGTTTGACACACATGTGGCAATTGATTAGAATTTGAGAGTGATGAATGAAAAGGTTTCCATGTTATTGGCTGAGTTCATTAACTAATAAGAAGAAAAAGAGAAGTTGGTCTATATTATTATTTGTCATGGAAAAGAACTATGATAGAATGAGATAGCATTAAAAGAGAAAGATTAATATGGGACTACTAACATTAAGATCAAAAAATATCAAGAGTTATTAAAGTTCAATTTTCAGTTGGAGTGAAGCTTGTTATTTAAAAGTTAGTTGATCATAGCCAACTTGATAGTAAATTCCCTAAGTTCGATAATATTCTTGACCAATTAGAGCTTTTGTGGGAGGAAAAGTTAATTACACATCTTTTATTTTTTTTGATAATTATATATATTTTCCACATGTAGTTTTTGATATTAGAAAAAAGTATTTGTATACTTTTACTCACTTATGATTCTCCATTCATTTATTGTGTATGACTTTTTAAAGGATATTTATGGTAGCTGACTTGATGTATGCTTGGTGATTTAATTAACCATCCAATCAAACTCATTGTGAATAGCTAATACCATACACGTCAAATAAATTTGGTGATGTTGCATAGTAATTATTAAGTGGGCATGTTCAAGTGGTTAACAATATTCTATGATGTGGAAGTTGTGACTAAAGTCTCATGTGACACTTGCGCACATCGAAGAAGTTGATGGGCTTAGATAATTAAATGTAGTTTGTGACATCTTATTAGACACCTTGGTGGGTGCACTGGAACATGTTGGTGAGCTTAGGTAAACTCAATGTTGTTATGGCAACTTACATGACAATTGGGTGAATGGTAGACATTTGTAAGTTTAGGTAACTTGATGCATATCTCATGTAACACTTGTATGCTTTGAAGATATTGGAAAGTTTACCAAACTTCATGTAGTTTATGAAATCTCATGAGACACTCAGGTGTGTATAAAATTTTATTGCTTTTAAATGACTTAATATGGTTTATGGTGTCCCATGTGACACTTATGTGCTTAAAAGATATTCAACTGATTTAATTAGAGAGAGAGACTAACATAACACACTATGGACCTCATTGTAAGATGGATCAATCTGTCATAGTTGTGGTTATTGCCTTGGGTGCACATTTACTAAACACTTGGGTACATGGAGGCATGCACTATTTCTTGCTTACTATAAGAGATTTATCTCAAAATGTAGAGCTTGTTACTGAGGGAGTCAACTAGCTAAGACGTAACTAAGCTTCTTAAATCTTGGGTTTGTTAAAAGAGGTTAATTAATCATTATGTTTTTGTTAGCAATTTAAATTTTTTGGCTAGGTTAGGGTGACTAGAGTTATAATTGCGAGAAGATTATAATAGATTTAGGCTTCCCTTCACCTAAGTGCTTTGGATCACCTATAAGCCTTTCTTCTAAGGACTTTTGCTCACATTCAGGGGTCTCATAGTCTAAACACTCAGGCTAAAACTAAGTTAGCTTTCACATTAATCACCTCACACTTTAGCCTCACCAGCCATGACTAGGTCATAAGAATCTTTTTTTTAGGCCATTTTCTTAAGTAGTGATGTTGGCTAGCTATATAACTATTTGGAAGTTACTTATTTAACTTCTCGTTTAGGAGTTCCTCTAGTATGTTATGGGCCTCGTGATCTTCTTTTCTGAGTTGATTAAAAGGGATAATTAGTTATTATTATTATTATTATTATTATTATTATTATTTAGTCAATTATTCTTACAAAATAAATGCTCTATTTTGAATGTTCAAGTATTAAAAAATTAGATTGATTTTTATAAAATAAAGAACATGGTTAGTATGAAAAGATAGACACTTCCCTTGGGAATATAATTTCATCAAGTCAAGTACACTCCACATTCTACGAGTAGTGGTTTGGTCATACTTATTTTTTTGATGAGGTATAGCATATGCCAAGTTGGCATAAGCTTGCCTGTCATCAACCTTTTAATAGCAAGTCACTGAGTCTTAAGTACTTGTTCTTGTCATTATTATTTTAATATTTAGTCATCATCTTCTTCTCCTCTCCTTGCCTTAAATATGCTTGCTCCTGGAGTTCTTTAAGTAGGTCAAGGTTGTCTCCATAATTTTTTAATTCATTTTTCTCATTTAGTGGTCTAATTATTGGGATTTTCTAATTACATAATCATTAGCTATGTAGCTTATACTCAATGGAAAATAAGGACTCCACACCATGGAATAAGGTAAATGTTGTTTGGTTTATTGATAATGATGGAGTAATCCTGAAAGCCTAAAGTATTACATGTAGCTCTTTAAATTTCTTGGTATTCATGCTCTTGATTTTCTTCTTTTATAGATTTAGGATCTACTTGTTGGTCACTTAGTATTGACAAGTCATCTATTGGTGGTGTATTAAGGCTAATTTAAGGCAATTTTTTGGAACTCATAGAACTTCTTTAGCAATTTATTAGTAAATTAAGGTTTATTGCTTTGGATTCTAGTCATAGAAAGATCATGCCTACAAATGATGTCAATCTACTTAAGATCTTAGATAACCTGTATGGTGATCTTAGCTAGTAGTTTAGCTTTAATCTGCTTGGTGAAATAATCAATCATGACCAAGAAGAATTTTTGCTAACCATTTTCATGTACAATAGACTGAATGGCTAAGTCCAAGTGATTACCTTTAGTTGTTGAGAAGGTTGTAGATGCACAGATGAAAATTTTTAACACTACTCGCACCTCATAGCAAAATCCTCAGCATCTTTTTGAAGAGGTGGCTAGAAACATTTTTGTGTGAGGATATGATAAGCAAGTGTTCTTCATCCATAGTGACTTTCATAATATCTTAAATGTACTTCTATGAGAACCATCATTTGTCAATTTTTTGATGCATCTCAAGTTTAATAAAGTGATCAACCACCTAAACTACTTCTCATTTATCACGATAAAATTTATGGTTTTAATTTTAACTGCTAATTGTCTTTGATTCTCACCTAGATGCCATCTATCTTCAAATATTTTTAAAAAAATATTGACTCAACTCGATGAGTCAGCCTCTCCAATTTACAATATTTCACCTTGTTTGATACTTTGAAACGCATGTTTGATGGCATCCTAACATTTGAGTCTATTATTTTTGGAGAGTAAGTCTTCAAGATGCTTTTCTTCCATAATTCAGCTTGAATGGTCTAGTTTGGCAAGTATGGACTTAAGCAAATGATCAGTGACTACTTATATGTAGTGGGCCTAAAAAAGAGGCAACAAAGCTGAGATAATAATAGTGAGTGCAAGCTTTTCATGATGGGGTGCCACAGATCTACACCTTTTAAGGACTTATTAACATAATAGATTGGCCATTTCTTCTTCCTTTGTTCCTTAATTAGTGCTTATGTTATCACATCTTCTTTGACTCTTAGGTATAGTAGTAATTTTTCTATTTGATTTGGGCCTTATAATAGAAGAGATGAGCTGAGTTGTGCCTTCAAATTCAAAAAGATGAACTTACACTCGTTGGTCCACTAGAACCTCTTAACACACCTATGTAATTTAAGAAATGAGAGTAGCACTCACTCATCATAGAGATGAACATGTTTAAACATGTGACTCATTTGGTGATTCATTGTACCTTTTTGGCCATTTTTGGGGAAATCATATCTAGGATGGCTCTTAATTTGTGAGAATTGACTTATATGTCGTTAGGGGTGAGCATAATTCCAGGAACTTATCCAACCTTATGTAAAATGTGTAATTAAAAAGATTGAGGAGTATAATGTACTTTTTCTCATTATAGAAGGTTTTTTTAGGTCGAGTATGTGTTACTATGATGATTTAAACTTAGCCAAAGAAACAATTATAATCGCTTCTATGGATCTTCTATTTTTCTCTTTGAAGATGTAATCCATCATTATATGATAAGTCTCCCATACTTTCTTCAGGCCAAAGGGCATATCCTTGTAGCTATACAACCCTTATCTAGTGATGAAGGCTTTTTTATCCACATATATTAAATTCATCTTAACTTGATGGTAGCTAGAAAAAAGCATTTCAAAAACTCATTTTAAAGTGCTGAACTATTAATTCGATAAGCATGTCAAGTCATGACTAGAGCTAGCCATCCTTTGGACACGGTGAGTGAAAGTTAGTGAACTCCACACAAAATTGCAATTTTTTGTTACTTTTTTGCACCATCATAACATTAGAGAATCACTTTGAGTAATAGACCTCCCTGATAAAATCTTCTTCTAGAATTTTTTTATTTCCTTCTAATTAGCTTAGTTAGTAAGGCCATTATTTTTCTCATCTATTATTTAATAGGTTCAGTGTTTTTTTTATGTTGAGTTGATGGCAATCGATATTGATGTCAATAACTAGCATTTTTGTTGTAATATATGTGAATACATCTAGATATTCTTATAATGACTCCATTAAGGCCTCTTTGTACTAAACAATAGTGAGTGGGGCTATCTTCTCTGACTAGTACTAGGTCATTTGCAACTTGTATTTGTTCTTTAGCTTCCATAATTTCTAGTCTTATTTATGAAACTTTTGGTTGCAGTAACTCATCCAATTTTTATAAGTCATTGATTGATTGTAGATAACAAACTCTCAATTAGTTGAGGTTGCCTCAGATAGTAACCTACTAACTTCTAGTTAGGAGTTTTATAGTGACATGATTGGTGAATACCATAGGTCTGAAGGTACTTAATAGTCTAGGCCAAAGATGGTAAGTGGCTACTATGTCCATAATAATGAAGACCACCTCGGCTATGAACTTCTTTTTCCCTTCTCTCTAATTTATTGGCATAGTAATATCTCCCTCGGTCTCTCTTTTCTACCAAGAGAAATAATAACATACTCCAATAGTTGGTGAGATTTTAAAGCTTGTCAAGTTTATCCTTTAAAAAATAGAGTTGAAGATCTTTTAACCTCACTTTTGGAGTGAGGATTGGTCACTCCTATCTTAGGTCTAGGATTCTTCTAGACACTTAGGTTTCCTTAGTTCTAGGACACTTCTAGTAGTTAAAGGGACACTAAACCCAAGCTTAGAGACTTGTAGGGCATGACCTTAGGTCTAGAGCTTACCTTAGAGCAAGTAGGTTTCACCTATCCTAAAGCCTAAATTAGCACTTATACCCATAAATTTATTATAACCTAAACTAAATGATTGAGACCTCAACCCCAAACCAATAAATTGACCTTGATTGAATTTGTTTTCCAATTCAAGCTCCAACCCAAGTTAATTTGAACATTAACCCAAGCTAACCCACTTCAATCCTATCACTCTATTCAAACCAATCCAAGCAAACCAAACTTAATTTAATTCTCAATCATTCTAATTATCCAATGGATCATTTCAAACTATACTAACACTTGTAATCAAGCCAATTAAATCAATTAGACTTAGGTAACCCAAGTTGGCCCATTTGACCTAAAAGGTTCAAATAAACCAAAACCCAATCGAACCTAAGTCAATTGCATTCAAAGCCACCAATCAGCTTCAAATTCATCATTAAATATATTCCAACCATCCATAGCCTCAATTAGTCTAAATTGACTTGACCAAACCACTTAACACAAAGTGATCTAAAAGGCCTAATTATACCAAGCATCAATCAAACTCCCATTGGATAAAATCAAGTTATCCAATCCATTCATTGATGATTGTAGGTCACTATTGAACACTCCACTATAATCAATTGGACTTAATTAAGCCAATTTGGCGCCTTAACCCAAGTTGACTCAAACTGACCTAAAAGGCCAAATTGGCCGTAATCATGTTCTAAGTCAAATTATTTGCAACCAATGACTTTCATCAACCACAAATTGAATATTGAACATGAATCAACCACTAGTTGAAGCCAATTGAACCTAACCAAGCTAATTTGGATTCTTAACCCAAGTTGACCTAATTTAACCTAAAGGGCTAAATTGGGTCAAATCAAATCCTAAACCAAATTGTTTGAAACCAATACTTATAATCAATCACCAATTGGATATTGGACATGATCCATCCTTTAATTAGACCTAATTGGGTCAACCCAATGCAATTGGCCTACTTAGCCCAATTTGACCTAAAGGGTCAAATTTAACCAAATTACTCCCTAATCCAAATCAAATCAAATTAACTCTTCCAATCAATCTCTAATGATCAATTGAACATAGACTTAACCCATTCTCAAGCCAAATTGGTCAACATGACCCATTTTACCCAAATTGAACTATAAAAACCAAATGTAATTCTAACCTAGATTGAACAAAACCAATTGCACTAACTCATTCCAAATGACCAATTAAACATAACAAAACTCCCACTTTGACCCAATTTGGTCAAAAAGGTCAACTTAGCCCAAAGTGAACCCATTTGACCTATGTGAATCAAATTGAGCCAAACCCAACCAAACTTGGCATGACTCATTTGTGGATCACCATGGGCCTACCCAAGTGGGCTCAACTCATGGTGAACTCAAGTTGGGTCATACCCATTGAACTAAGTCCTCTAAAATAGGACAACATTCCAATTAAGAAAGGTTCTCCACCTCCCCATGCCATGGCAACCATCTTTGGCTATTCTTAGATAGAGGACGATTGGCCCAACCTAACATAAGTTTGTTGGGTTCAGCCTTTAGCTAAGATAGAGTGAGATCACCAATAGGCAACCAGTGGTTTACCTAAGGAGGAGTGTGCGCTTTATGGCAGCCCACTACACTCCATCGGCTTCTCACACACATCCACCTTAGCATTCCCCTGCCACCTCCGACTAGCTACTCCGGCAGGACGACAGCCAAAGGCTAAGCCAATCTTAGCCCTTAGATTAGTTGGGGGAAGAGAGTATACTCCTACCCATCCATTCAAACTCAATAGACACTTTTTTTAGAGTATTCTGCATAGTCTTGAACTTTTCCTTCAGCTCCTTGTGCACCCCATCATCGATGAGACAAAACTCCACCTACACCCGAGAGCTTCATCCATCCAACCTCACCAAATCTTCACCAAAGCTAAATTAACTTTCCCTACACCTTCACCACACTCTGGTGAATGAAAATGAATTGATTCTTGATCGATTTCACCATTAGAAGGCATCCTTAAATCAACTCCAATGATTTCCATGATAATGCTTAGTACACAGATCGATCAGCGATGAGGCAGCTAAAGATCTTCTCAACACAGCTTTGTCGCTTCAAGGAGAAGCTACTTTTATCGACTGATCGCTAGTCTCTAGCTTGGCAAGGTAAAAATTTGGCAACCCTAGATTTGGCCATTAGGTGTTGGTTTTTTTTTTAAACAAAATGTGATTTCATTAAATTTCCACTATAGGATGTCCTTACATCTTTTCCCTAATTGTTTTGGATTCAATTCTACCATCAAATGAGCTCTGGTGAGCTCAAATCGAGTAGCGAAAGGTGGACAGTGTCCATCTTCTAGTGCTCCAGGGATGATAATTCACTAGTCGTCCATTTCACGTTATTAGAATTCAAGGCCATGATTAATCATGCTCAAAATTTTGATTTAATCTTTTCGAAATCACAGGATTAATCTCAACTGTTAGATCTAAGATCGAATAACCAAAATAAAATCTCGTCTGCTACCACTGTGTAAGCAATACCGACGAATGTTTTAAATGACCAATACTATGGTGCCATATGGAATGCGAGGCCACATTAGTGTCCACATGGAGCCGATGATTTAGAACGGCTTAATTAAGTTTTCAAATGTATTTAAATAGCCTTAAATTTAAAAAGTCATAACTAATTGTATAAAATATTAAAAAATGCAAATAAATCAATTTTAGAATGCTTAGACAAAGGAGAATTTAATAAAAAATCCATAATTAATATTTAATAAATTATTCTTAATTAAGGTTTGAAGCTTAGGCTAATTACCTAAATTAAGGTTGAATTACTTGGCATATTAATTCTAAATTTGGCATGTTGATTCCATGGGATGTTCTTTGCCTCCCATATTTTTCTTGGAATTATTTGCCTCTTTAAATTTTTAATAATTATTAAAATTAATAAATAATAAAATTGTGTAATTAATGTAAATAGTGGGGATAACATGGGGATTAATTAGGACCCCCTCCTAATTGTTCTAACTTAAATTCCTTTATAGGATTTAATTAATATTCTTAGTAATTAAGAGTAAATTATTGAAAATTAATAATGAAATCAATTTAAGTAACTCAAGTGCAACCCATTAACCTGTTTATGTGTGTAACAACATAAAGTCATTAAATAAATTATGGATTTTCCTATTGGTGTGGGAAAATCATAAGAGTATTTATCTTAAATTTTTTTCTTCTTCAATTTCACTGATTCTTAAACATAAGCCTAATTGCATCATATTTCTTTAGGTGCATTGCAATTTTTATTTTTCTCAAAGTATCACTATGGGCTCATGCTTAGGTAGTTAATTAATTAAAGAAGCTTAGGAGGGGTGATCAAATAGATATAATTAATATTAAACTTAATTAATCCATAAAATATATCTAATTTCCTTCCTTTACCATCTCATATAACCAACATGGGAAGGAGTGAATTCTAAGCATTATTTCTTCTCTTTAGGTTTTTTAATAACTTGAATATTAATATTAAGCATTAAAAAACTTTGATTAGGTTTAAGGGATTTTATCTAACTTGATTGTCCTTAAGTTCAAATGAAATTAAGTATGTTGTGTGGTGATGTTCAATTCCTTCCTTTCAAATGACCATAAATGTGCTTGTCATGTGCTTCATGTATTCATGTTTAAAACTAAGAGAACATGATTACATTTAAATTGCATTAGTTGGAAAAATGTTATCATATGGTGTGGCTATTATCATGACTAAATCTCAAACTATTTTAAAACTATATGTTAATTATGAATCATAAATCAATGTTTATAACAAAAACAACAACAACAAGCCTTTATCCAACTAATTGGGGTCGGATACATGAATCCTTCATCTCTATTGTATCCTATTATGTGCCAAATTCTCATTTAATTTAAGTATACTAAAGTCATTTTTATACATTTTAACCAAGTATTTTTAGGTCTACCTCTACCTTTCTTAACATAAGGAAAATCTAATGCATCTACTCTCCTAACTGAGTCATCAGACGACCGACGCTTTATGTGGTCAAACCATCTAAGGCGACTCTCTCTAATCTTATCTGCCATCGGAGCTACTCTAACTTTTTCTTGAGCATACTCATTTTACATTTTATCTCTAATAGAAAGGCCACTCAACCACTTGAGCATCCTCATCTCTGCAATACTTAACTTAGTCTTATGCTTCTCTTTTATTGGCCAACATTCTGCACCATAAATCATTGCTGGTCTTACCACCATTTTCTAAAATTTTTTCTTAAGTTTAAGCGGTACTTTTCTTTCACACAATAGGCCAAATGCATTTCTCCACTTCAACCATCCAACTTGAATTCTACTAATAACATCTCAATCTATTTCACCATCATTTTGAATAATAGAGCCTAGGTATCTGAATCTCTCACTCTTTTTTAATGACTTGTTCACCCAATATCACAACACTACCACTAGAACTTCTACAACTAAAATTACACTCCATATATTCAGTTTTAGATCTACATAAATGAAAACCTTAAGACTCTAAAGATGACCACCATAATTCAAGATTCTCTTGGACTCCCTCTCTAGTCTTATCAGTAAGAAGAATGTCATTAATAAAAAGTATACACTAAGGTAAATCTTCTTGTAAATTCCTTGTAAGAACATTCATAATTAAAGAAAAAAGATAAGGGGCTTAAAGTTGATCCTTGAGGTAAACCAACAATAACAAAAAAATATTTTGTCAATCCTCCTTGTGTTTGGACACAAGTAACAGCTTAATATACATATCCTTAATGACTTGGATATAACCAATATTAACACCTTTCTTTTTTTGAACTCTCCAAAGAACATCTCTTGAAACTTTATCATAATCTTTCTCTTAATCAATAAATATCGTATGTAGATCCTCCTTACTTTCTCCATACTTCTACATTGAACCTCCTAACAAATAAATAGAATCTATAATGGATCTACTTAGCATGAAACCAAACTGATAGTGAAAAACTTTTGTATCACATCTATGATCAGTTACACTTTATCGTAATTTTAATGTATGATAAATTAACTTAATTCCTCTATAATTTGCAAACTCTTATGCATCACTTTTATTTTTAAATATAGAAACCAATAAACTCTTTCTCCATTCATATGACATCTTTTAAGTCTTTAACTTAACATTAAAATTATTTATAAGCGAAGAAATTATCTGATCTTCTAAACATTTCCACACTTCTATTGGAATATCATCAGGTCCTACTATTTTTCCATTTTTCATTTTCTTTAAATCTTCTCAAACTTCAAATTTACTAATACGATGATAACAACAAAATTCTCTATTATTGTTTAGGATATTAAGGTTGTTAAAATCAATCATATTTTTAGATCCTTCATTGAAAAGTTTTTTAAAATACCTCATCCACCTATTTTCAATATCTTTTTCTATGAAAAGTACTTTATGCTTATCTCTTTGGTTGGCCAACTTATACATGCATCTTTCACCTTATTCGGTATCCAATCTATTGTATAAATAACTAAAGACTAAAAAGTTTTACATCATATATTGCTTTCTTAGAATCTCTATGGGCCACTTTATTTTTTTCCCAATTCTCTGAGTTTTTACTTCTAAACTAAGTTTTATAACAATACTTTTTTTCTTATCTTTTCTTGCACATTCTAACTCAACCAACAATAATTTTTAACACTACCTTTGCAAGTCCCAAGTCCAAATGTGAAAAGTGGAAGGTTGCGATAGGTTGTTGTCAGTCAGTGTAAAACTTATCAAAATGATCATGACATAAATCAATCTTTATTATAAATAATTAATTATGTAAATAAATGAAATGTTTATTACTTGTAATCAAAAGTTGGCAGTTGGTGGTTCTATTCCTATGTTTGTACTTATGTATTCATGTATTTCAATTGGCAAATATATAGTCTGGACATCCTAAGAATACAAGGCTTTAAGTAACCCCAAGGAGGTCTTAAAAAATCTCACTTTCTTCATTTAGCAATGGAACGCACTTGCTAAATATTATTTATGTGTGTGCATACATTAGAATATAATGTAAAGCCCTTTTCTTTTGGCCATTAAGCTTTACGTAAGTAAAAGTTGTTCATACACAACCTTTTCATGATTTGGTTTATATGCTTATGTATATGCTTATGTGTATTTGAATTGGAAACTATATAGTCTAGATAACCCAGAAACACGAGGCTTTAAGTTTTCCCAAGGAGGCCTTAGATAATGTCACTTCCTTAGTTTAACAACGATACATAGTTGCTTAAATCCCTTACACATGTCATTCATCAAGTGTGCAATATATATATACAAAACCAAATATTAAAGAAAATAAAAGGAAAGACTATGGATGTTATTGATAATGAAATGAATGAAGTAGTGAAGTATTATTCATGTGATGGTCACTCAATTTCATTGATCTTAAGATGCCTTTCATTTTTGGATAAGAATCATTAAGGCTATTCTAAATTTAGGGTAAAATAAAATTCATGAATGGTCTCTTAAAAAATTTAAAGCAATAATGATCTACCTTTAGACATCAACATAGATTAGGGATGAAAGAGATAAGTCTCTTTCTTCTCTTCATAATGATTAGATCTTATGTAAGAAGTAGACAAAGTAAAAAAATGCATAAGTTAAAAATTGATCAAGCTACTAAAAGACTTAATGTGAAACCACTTTTACTGGGTAATTTAAACAACCTAAACTTAGAGAGTCCTAATCCTAGAGCTCAATCAAGACATACCACACTAATCTTTAGCACAAACTTTAGAATATTAAGTCATTGATCCTAATATTTGGTTAGGCCAGGCATGTTGTGGTGACATAGTTTATTTTATGATGTAATATTTTAGACTGGATGTTAGGATTTCTTGTGCATAGACTAGATGTTAGGTCATTATTAGGCTAATGATGCTTTAAGGGATTGTACTTGAGGGGCCACTGTAATAATAAATGAATACAAATGCTCTTTCTTACAAGTGATGTTTATGTCCTTAAGCATAATTTTGTCAGAAAAGGTGGGCTTAGTTACCCAAGTGCAGGGTGCTAAATCCAAATATGTGAAATATAACTACCTGGTTTGTATGCTTGTTTTAGCTAACATTTACTTTATAGCGATAGTTAGATTTTATTTGTCATAAAGATGTAATTTATGTAATAGGATTAAGATTAGTGTTATGGGTTTTAGGATGAGCAGTGGCTAGATGGCAAAGAGCTGGGTGGCCCTGTGAAGACAAGAGTAAGCTAATCCAAAGGAAGAAAGATGAACAAGAATTGAAGATCCCCATAGCATTTATTTCATTTATAAAGTTTAATTATAATTTGGGTTATATAAAGGTAGAGCTCGGCTACCCAAATTCTATTCTTTTCCATGTTGTGCAGCAGTACCAGGATGCATTGGCCTTTTATTATTTTATAAAATCTAAATATTTGATTATTATGTTTAGATTGGGTAATAGAAATGACATGCTTTTCATAGGTTTCTTAAAGTGTGTATGTTTGAAGTGTGGCCTAGATGCGATAGTCTTTAGGATAAAATTAAATTTTTTATCTTACTAAATAACTCATGACTAAATTCTAATGCAACTCATATCCTCATTTCAAAGTTAGGTATATAAAAAGATAATAAAAAATTAGGAAACCCCTTAGCAGAATGATTGTATGCTATAACAACATGCATGTCATATTGTTTCATTTGTGAATATAGAGGATCGCAACTCTTGCAAGATAAGGGATAAGCTTGTCCTTTGAGAGCTGTCCCTTGTAGTGCAGAACACCTCTTCTAGCTGATTTAACCCACAACTAAGCTTCATCATGCATGTAGACATAATTTTCCTAAGCCTTGGTCAAAAATAAATGTGTCAAAATGATCCAAAAACTTGAAAACTTTTAACATTAGTTTAAGTGATGTTTGCAAACCAAACATTATCTAGTCTCTAAGGGAGTGATTTTATGATTCTAGCTTCCTTCATAATTAAATAATAACCTAACTTTATTACATCTACATAAGACCATCATACATGATTTTAAAGTGTAGGAGGTGTTATCTGACAGCCACTCTAGGCGATTGTAAGTCTAGAAGAGTTGGGATGTGTTCATTCTCTCTTATGGAGGTGAACCATTATTTCCCATTCTCCTTAATTAAGCTTATGTCATACTTGTAGCTTGTGCTAAAGAATTTTAGACTTAGGTTCTAAAGCAACACATTTCTCTTTTAGTATAGGTATAAGTCCTCACTTCTTAGGAATCTTGATAATCTTGTGTTATTGAGTTATAAGTCCTAGCACTCTAATAAAATTTTAACTTAAACAAAAAAAATTCTCCTCTTCAAAACTATAAAGCCTCATCACAGGGTATATTGGAGCATTCACTAGGCTTCCTAGTATCTTCGATGCTCCCTTCTTATCTTCCCGTGGAATCCATAAATAAGTCTTTCTATTTTAACTATTCCAATTTGACTTCTATTAAGAACCAATTCTTTGATAATTTAGCCTTAAAATCTTTGGAGACATTTATTGGCAAATTTAGTTGAGAGTGTTCTTAAGAAACTTCCATTTCCTAGGATGTGATTAATTATGGGGCTTGCCTCCATAGGAAACTAAAGAACTTGGCTTAAAATAAACCCTACTTTACTTTATCCATGTAAAGTGGGGGAATGATCTTTGGTAAAGAATGAAGACCCATCTACCTTAGGAGTCCTTATTAGCTGATTAATTCCATTGTAGGGTGATGTTTTCCTCTTTCAAGAAAGTACACCATACCTCAATATCTCACTCGATCACTTTAATTAGTACACCCTAAGACCTGCATGGTGTCCTTACAACTCTAAATTAAAACACCACTAGATCATATAGACCGAATTACTTGCATATATAAGTATGATTCTAGTTTGATAATTGGCGATCAATGTTATGAGTGCCACTACATTACTCTATGGGTTAATAGCTATTAATTAGTCATATTTAACAAAACTGGCTAGTATAATCTTAATGGGAGGAGTCCTATCTATTACTATTAAGTTTATATCTTCTAGCTTTAATTATTTGAGGCTTGCCCACTGCATGGACTCACTATTTACACCCAGAATAATGCTATGACACCTGTAATATTAACTATTATGGTGGGTGTGGGGTTTTTTGTGATCTCCAATTATCCCTTTTTTGGTCTCTTCAAGAATTCCTTTAACTTTCCTAAATTAATATGTTCTTCAATTATGATTCTCAAGTGTCAACATTCTTCTATATTATGCCCATGATCTCCATGGTACACATAGTACTTATTTGGGTTGCATGGTACCCTACAGGCTCTCTTGGGTATCAGGCATTTAAAGAATCCTTATTCTTTATGGCATCAACTAAATTGGCAATCTATACTACATCGAGTGTGCTTCAAGCAAATACATTTTAATGAATTATTTTTAAAGATCCATTAGAGAGGATTGGGTGCTTCATTACATTCCCAGGTATTAATGTAGTTATTTATGAGTTTTAATGATTTTTCATTATTATTGGCAGCTAATGGATAAATGCATATTAAAAATAATCTTTTTTAAAGACATTAAGCAAGTATCCCTCGAGAGATTATAAGTTTTAGGTCATCGATCTCCAACATCTCTCTTTGGAAATAAGTGATAAATCTTTTAGCACATGCCTTAATAGTAATATGACTTGAGAGCTCTTTATGGGCTATTGCTCACTAGAAAATTGGGTATTATACTTCTTCTTCTTTTTTAATTGGGTAGTAAACATTTTTCTAAACTTATAAAAGGACATGATGATTCCCACAAGCAAGCATGAGAACCATCTCAAAGCTGATTCCTTGAATGTTGTGAGGAAAAGGTGATACTTAAGCTAATCATCAAGGTCTAGTAGCAACATGGTGAATTTAGAATAGACAACATGGCCAGTGGAATCAATCATTCTTATGTAGGACTCCAAGTGGTGTACCTTGAATGTAGGCAATGGATGCACTTTGATAATTGTTTGATAGAATGCATTATACATGTGAGATTCACTCCATGCCTTTCTACAGTGTTCTCATTGCTAGTGTGACAGAAGTCATCATAAATGATAGGAGCTGATGCCAATCATTGTAACACTACTAAATTAAAGGATCTAGGCATTTCTTTCATCCATGGGGCTTTTCGTTGCATCCTCTCTATAGTATTTTGAGCCAGGCAAGTGATGTGATCTTCTATTTCTTTGTAATTTTACTGGGTGGTGAAGTGTTGTTATGCCAACTATATGGTGATTGATTTATCTTGTTCAAGTTGTATTACATCATGAAGAGCTCAACTTCTTGTTCATGACATCTACAATACTCTCCACACCTAAATGGATATTGGATCCAAATTTATTAATAAAGTGATGCCAAACACAAGCATGTCAGCTAAAAGTATAAATGGGTTATAAGCATGGCTTTGAAAATTATACTAGACCAACCGGTTCTATCAATTCAACTATGAATTAGTCTTTTAGCTAGTTCGATTCAAGCTTAAAATTTCCTTTAAATTGAACTGAGGTTGAAATAGCCAACTAATGAATCAAACTAATTTCTTAGAACCAACTATTTTTAAAATTAATTAAATTATTGCTTTTTAAATTGGATGGATTAAAATAAGAGATTTATAGTAAAAATAAATTAATAGATTAAAATAATATGTCTTAAAATTTTAATTTAAAAGTATATCCAAAAGATTTAAGAATAAAGATCCCTAAATTAGAATATTATATTTTGGATTGAAGAAAATATCATTATTATATCAATTTTAAATTATTTAAATTCTATTAAAATAATTTTTTCTATTTATTGCATCATCTGATTCAACCCAAGTTGAACCATTGAACTTTAAACCTTTCCTTCTTCTGGTTTAATGTCCAGTCTTTTTTCACAACATTAGTTATAAGTGAAGTATGGATGAAGAATGAATATAAATTATGGTGGTGAATTAATTTAGTATTATAACTAATAGATCCCAATCAAAATTGGATAGATAATGTCAATTATTATAATTTAAAATATAACATAAGAGCTAATGAATCCAAAGAGAGGTGCCTAAAGAGAAAAGAAAATATAATCCTACATATATTGTTCGACTTCATATTTATGAGGGAAAATGACTATAAATCAAGCAACAAAATACTCTATAAATAAAGAAAGTATCAATACCAGTTATATATAAAATCATATACTAGCATGTATAGGTTCGTTAGCTACTATTTGGTTATTAAAAGAATTTTCATCAATAGTACTCATCTATTGATGGTGGTGGCTGGACTTTCTATGAGATATATAAGAGTAAATTCTTATAATCTTTATTTCAATGTTTGATTAAGTGTTATATAGTTTGTGGTAGAGGGATAAGATGTTAGAGCAGTTGTAGTGGTAGAAATACCAAGACTATTATAAATTAGGCTAGTTTAGGTTCATTTGGAAGATCTCTTTAAAAATTAGATTATGGTTGCATAAAAGGTTAATATGTCTTATGGATAGTTAGCTTAGGATGTCTACTTATGATCTATAGTATATGGTAAATTTTAGATGGGTTTAGAAGAGTGTTGTGGAGTAGAGAACAAGACTAGGTCTTAATGTTCCTAAGCTGAATCGAGAGCTTTAAGAAGGAATTTGGAATGGTTATATTAGTTTGGTTGTTATTTTGTTAAACTTAGAAGATGTTTTAACAATGAAGAAAAGTAGAGATGAGTGTATAGTAGGTGTAATGGAGAGCTAGAGACTAACTTAAGAAAATATAAGAGGTAAATATCTAACCTCACCGAAGAAAAGGCACATGGTTGAAGCCACCGAGCAACAATAAAAAGAGACAAAATTTTACTCCAAAATTCCATTTAACTATTAAAAATGTTTAGCACATACCATCCTTTTTTATGGAGATTACATTGTCAAAAATTCAAAAAAATGATGAGAGATGCTTTGGTAAGAAAGGTAGGTGGCCACTAAATGGAGGAAGGTGCCAACCACCTCCATAATTTTAACTTTAATTATTTTCCCTTTTTCTTTAAATTAAATGGACAACCAATAGATGCCTCAAAATATGAAGAGTTAAAGCTTCTAAAACTAAACTTCAAAATTAAATAACATAATATTAAATTTATTTCTTTTCTGTTTAATTGTACCTTCATGATGGACTCTAATAAATCACTTGATTGGGCATTAATTTGGGCCCTTGCTTGGGCTTTTATAAATGAACCTTTAGCTTTATTTTATTAATCTCCATAATGTGATGCATCAACTCCCTCATGCACAATTGAACTCTACTCCATAGAGTTGAAATCTAAGAAGTCTTCCAACAATTATGGAGTCAAGGTATCCAAGTCAATACGGGTTAGCCAATCATTAGTAGGTCATTTATTCTTTTAATGAACTAAAATCAATGCTCAATAGTTAGATTAATAGGTAACTCTTCAATAATAATAAAATCAACCTCCAAAAAAAAGGGATTCTATAAGTGGGGAATCATGTTTCCTACCAACGAGCTAGACTAAATAAATTGAGGTTGGGGAATCATGTTTCCTACCAAAGAGTTAGTCTAAACAAATTGAGGTTTACAAATTTCCTCATATGATATAATGTTTTCAATGTTAAAAATAGGATGAATTAGCATATGAGTAGGCTAATCAATATGATAGGCATTAGATATAATTTTTTATTAGTTTGAATGGGCCAGAAGATCTTACATGTAATTACTTGAATTTAGTGGTATGGTATTGCTCAAAATTGATGCAAATCAATATATAGTCTCCTTCTTTAAATTCTTTGTAGATCTATTATAGTATGCTTGAGAAGCATATTTCTCATTACTCTTTTTTATTTTCTTTCTTACTATATCATGGAGGCTTTTAAAGTTTTGGCAAATAAAAATGTTGAATCAAAGAATGCATGAGCTAGGAGATTGCTACATCAATAGTCATTTAGGTGCTTTACCATACACTATTTCAAAAGTTGAAGCCTTTATTTTTCTAGAAATAGTACTACTATTGGCAAATTCTAAAGTAAGTAAATTAATATCTCAATTTCCAAGACTTTTCCTACAAGACATCTTAGTAAGTTCCCAAAAGTTTGATTGAATGCTTCAATTTAACTATTAGTTTAAGGATGAAAGTTAGAGAAAATTTTCAATTTAGTCTAAAAAATTTTCACATAGTCTTCAAAAAATATAAAATAAATCAAACATCATGGTAAAAAATAATAGCTGAAGGTAGGCCATGTAAATATACAACATTTTTAAAAATCTTAGCTATATGAGAAGCATCATTTGTTTTTCAATAGGGTATAAAATGGGCCATCTTAGAGAAGTGATAGACTATCCCAAAAATTTTATCATGTCCTCATGTTGTATGGAGTAATCCTAAGATAAAATCCATTGAAAAATCTTCCTAGGGCTTATGTGGGATAAGTAATGTGATTTATTGATTAGACTTTTCTTAGTGGCTTTAGCTAATTTATAAGCTAGGCATTGGAAAACTATAAACCATCACACTTAAATTAAGGCCAATAAAATTTATTTTTCATTAAATATATACTTATTTATTTTTGAAAATATTTAGTTATCCCTCTAGGATGTAACTCAAGGATCATAAATTCTCAAAGAGATGTTATAGGAATATAGAGTATTTTTTGCATTATAAAAATGTGCATTAATCAAAAAGAATATTCTTTAGAGGTTTAGAGGTTTGTCTAAATATTTTAAATAAATAAAATTAAATCCATGTCATATTGGATATTAATCTTGATGTCGATCAAATCCTAGATTTTTAAGTTTTAAAGATGAGATGTTAAGGCCATCCTAGATAATGCATCTATGGGTCTATTCATAAATTTAGGTTTATGTTTAAGAATTTAAGTTTTAAATCATCTTTTAGAAAATTAACCCACTTGGAATGTCTATGACTTAAATTTCATTGGGTGTTTATGATTTTGAGGGCGTGAAGATATAAGTTAAGAATAAACTATCTTTATAAAAGGAAGTATCACCATTGTCTCAAGCATTAGATAATATGATAAAACTCTCTATCATATGTTGAATAATGTGTTTTTTTGTTTTTCTCTCTAAAAGAACTATGGGATGATTTTTCTAACTTAATATTTCTTCTAATTCTAATTCTGGAAGCATCATATGTTACTTTATAGGCTTTAGAAAAATCAAGTAATGTAATGACAAGGGTAGAGGTAATTAAAATCTTAACCTAATTCATGGTCTTATGTGTTGTCAGGGAGCAAAATAATTTATCTAATTTTAAAATATAAGTGATTGGGGCAACAATCATGTTAAGTTTTCTAATCAATTTTCTATAAAAAGTAGCTAGATCATGAAAACTTGTGACATTTATAGAACTTTTAGATGATGGCCAATCTAAGATTGCTTGAACTTTGGAATGGCCCAGTTTGATTCCCTAACTAAAAATAATGAATCCTAAAAAAGATAACATCAGTCTCTAAGAAAAAACAATTCTTCACGTTATTGTATAACTATCCTTTCTTATGTGTCTTTAAGACTAGCCTAAAGTGTTTCAAATGCTCTGCCTCAATTTGAGCTAAAAATCAAAATATCATTAATTAGACATTAAAAAATATTTCTATTAAAATTTTTAAGATACTATTTATTAGCTTCATAAATGTGCTTGGGGCATTAAAAATTCTAAATGGCATCATCAACCATTCATAAAGTCCATCAGTTGTTCTGAAAGCATTCTTCTATTCATCTCCTAATCTAATAAGGTTAGGACCACACATGGACTAAGAATTTCTTGTATAAAACACTTTTTAATTAGTTCTTCAACTTGTGTTTTATGTTTTATATTCCTGGTCAAAGTCATTTTATAATGGGGAAGGTTGTGGAGTTGAGAACCTAGGCTCAAGTTGACAGCATGTTGAGTGGCCCTAAGACTTATCTTGTAATTCTTCTGATACAACATCACTAAACTCAAAACAAGATAAAATTTTACTCTAGGGGGGTGGTACTTATCAAAATCAGTTGTTATTTCTTTCATATGAAATATATGTAGGGATTATAAATTAGAGAATTCCTTTTTTATATTAGAATATCAATGGTTTTTGAATTAAAGGTTGTAGAATTATGGTATGAATTTACATTACCTATAGGATTTTTGATGACAATAAATTTATGGTTAGCACCTTTTTTTAGAGTTGGTTAGGGTTGCAAGTTAGTGATAGCTATATAAGGTGCTATTGTATGTGTATTTTGTACTGATTTAATAAGAAAGAGTTTAATGGTCTTGTTATTATGTTTAAATGCATAATGATTTTATGTACCACAATGAATCACATTGAAGTCATATAACCAACTCTCACTAATAAAATATGAGTAATATCCATAAGAAGGACATCACACCAAATTTGATCCTTATAACTACCTATGTTTATAAGAACAAGACATATTAGTGACAGGTAGAGATGTATGGTTGATCCAACTAACATGAAAAGGTTTTGGGTGTGGTTCAGTTTTATGGTTAGCTCTAATGATGATATGGGTTGAGATGACATTCATTGAACATCTTCCATATATGACTAACTTGCACCTTTTCTCATTACATATAATATACTTATTCAAATGTTCTTTTTTCTCCAATCCTTTATTTTATTTTTAGTCACAAACAAAAATTGCATTATACTTAACTCAAACTGATCATCAAAATGTATTATATCATCATAAACTTCTTCTATGTCATCACCTATAGGATTTATAGTTTCTTCTAAGAAAAGCATTTTCCCTTTACATTGGTTTTACATATGACATTTCTGTGACATTTAAAACAAATTATTTATTTAGTTCTCATACAACTCCTATTAGTGTGAGGTTTAGGTAAATGGGCTTGGCTAGTCAGTGTAGATGTTTGAGTAATTGACTTATGAGATGAAGTGGAGGAAGCTTGTCTTTTTGATTTTGAAAGAATCAAGTATTTCTTTTGGTTTTCAATAAATTAGGAATAATGGAAAGCTTCTTCCATGGTTTGAGGGTCAAGTAGTTCAACTTCATTTTTAATGTCTACCTTAATCCTAATGAAAAATGTATTAGCTAATTGCCTATCATTATCAATACTATCAATTATTACAATTATGTCTTTAAAATTTTTTAAGTTTTTAGTTAGGAGACTCCCTTGTTCTAATGTTACTAATTATCCATGTAATTTTTTATCATGGTGTCTAGGATAGCATTCAGCTCTTACCATCTCCTTCATTTTAATGGAAGTTAGGGTGGCTCATTTTTACCTCCATTCTTTAGCTTACATATTAGGCCAATAAGTTTTAGTATGACAAATCAATTTTATTTTAGTTAATGCAACCCTTTGATAATCATATATCTTATACCAATCAAACAATCAACCAATTAGACCAAGCAATCTAAACAACTTATTAGGGTAGTGGGTACCATCAAACATCAGAGCCTTAACCTTAGCTATCCTAGAGGGATCATTATAGTCATTAGTATTCCTATAATTTTAATCTCATCAACCAAAATTTTTAAGGTTGAGTTGCCACCTTCGAGGTTAATCTTCTATATGGTCTAAGAAAGAATCATCAACTTCTAAGGTGGGTTATGAACTTGGGCAAGAGATCTAACATCATTTCTATTATTTACAAATGTTTAGGAAAAGTTCCATTTGAGCTTTAGTTCTTGCGTCAACATTCTCTATCCTCAAATAATTCTCTAGTCTTAGTATCATTCTCAAGAATCTTAAAGCCTAATGAATCAACTATCCTGATTAAGTTTTCAATTTAATTTTGAGAAATAAACTTGGATGACATTATATATATTTTTAATGAAGAAAAGATGAAAGGAAAATAGATTTACATGATCAAGCATGAAAGTTATAATCTAAATGCAAAAATATAGTGAATTTGAAACTTAAAGAACATCTAGGTGAGGAGGGGGCACAAAGACCACTTACATCCAAAGCTTTCCTAAGATAGTTTAGGCCTTTTTGAAAATATTCTTTTTTCATCAAAAACATCAAGTTTTATGCACATATATTGATACAAGAATAATAAAATTTAGAAAATTATGCTTAGATCTAAAACCTCAAGTACTTAAGATCCCATTTTATTTTTAGTTTTGACAAGTAAACAACTAATTCTATTGCATACTCTCCACTTCAAACTAAAGTTGCTACTTACATATATGCCATCAAGATTGCATCTATCCATCCCATGGTTGAATATTGGTTGCAAATTGATTCTAAACATCTCATTCATATTATCAAAGATGGCAATGAAAACAACATACATTAGTTTTTAATTAATGAACTTAAAGGATTGAAGGAGGGTATGAAGTAGCTCAAAATGCATATCTCTCACATATTTAGAGAGGGAAACCATCCATCAGATTTACTACCTAAGTGGGGATCTTCCACACAAAACTATTGTATTTCTCACTCCATGGACACACATCTAAAATTTCTTGTCGATAGTGACAATATCAAATTAGCACACATTAGAACTATCAACATGTAAACATTAAATGCCCTTTTTTTACTTTTGGATTACTTGTACTTTTAAAAGTGATCAATAAAATTTCTATCTATCATGTAAAAACACAAATTCTACAAGATAACTAACATATCTAATTAAAGAAGGTTAGATAAAGTTTTTTGTGTTTCAAGGTAAACTTTTATTTTTTTTAAAGAACAAGAAAACTTCCTTGCTAATGTTTACACACAAGACAAAGTTTTAAGATAGGTTTACATGAAAAAAAAAAATTTTGGCAAGCTATATAGTGCAGCTCACTAAATTACACTTTGTGCTAGTACTAATGATTTACAAGAAGTATACTAAATAGCCAAGCTATTAAAATAAAGTAAAAAACTATCATAAAAGGGATTAAGTAACCTCAAATTTGGTATGCTAACTCATAAGCTTCTTGAAGGCAAGTTCACCACAAAAAAATCTTTTCTTGAAAAACTTTTTTATTAAAAAAATGTATCATCTAAGATTTCACTCAAATACCAAATATGATGGTGATGGGTGGCCTATTATGAGATTTAAGAGATTAAAAAGCTTATGATTTTTTTTCAATATTTGAGAAAGGGTTTTAGAGTTTATAGAAGAGGGATGATGATGTATCACAATGAAGAAGGAAAGGACTTACATAAGGTCCAAAACTAAAGGTTGAACTAATGAGGGATTTTATTATCCTTTATGTGTTATGGTATTTTATTTTGATGTACCATGTATTGTATTATATAGTAGTGGATGCATTTGATCAGGTTTAAGTGTTGTATAAAAGTTATGTTTGAAAACATTTAGCATTTAAGTGTCAAAAGTAAGTCAATAGCATATCCCCAAGGTAATCGAATTATGACGCCTCAGCGCTGCAACTTATTCCTATAAAGTTGTCTAAAAAGAGAAACTAGTGCCTTAACATTGGTCTATAGCACCTCAAAGTTTGTTTATGGTGCCACGATTCTACAAAATGATAAGTTTTGACTTTTTTTTAGTTTTTTATAGTTTTATCCCTAAAGGACACATCCTTTAAAGTATTATACTTATATAAATACTTATTCTGACCGAAGTGGAGATTATACTTCTTTTGTGTGGAAAACTTGAGTGGAGGTTCTTTGGTTTGAACTTGGTGGCCAACCGTATAGAGGATTTAGTGATCTTTCACTACAGTTTTACTTGGGCAAGTAGAACTTCTTATATCTCTTCCACTTCGGTGAGTGAAAGATCTTGAAGCACTTTTTCTTCCTCCATCCACTATGACAACCTGAATAATCTCAACATGAAATTTCATCAAATTTTGGTATCAAAGACCAGAGTTACGAGGCTTTGCGAAAGTGCTCACACATAATCCATATCAAATCCAAGCAAGGTTAGTTTAGTATTTTGTAATTTTGTGTAATTTTTTTTTTACAGATTTAGTGATTTCACATGGAAACTCATGCTAAATCCATATGGTAGACAATCCTATGGATATTTATTTTAATACCAACTAGTAGTCTCCACGCATAATGCCTAGCCTTTCTCTACTTAGTCTAACTACGAATTGTATTACTTGAGTGACACCTGAATAAGAGAGAGTTTACTAAATAGCCAAACTTAATATACAAATATTACATAAAAATTGAACTCATGTTCTTAAAAGTCTTATGTTTATTTCTTTGTAAGTTTACTTAATATTTTGTAGTATCTACAAGTCACTTCATGTTTACCGAAGTCTAGTCATTTTAGAAAATTGTGCATCGTATTATATTAAATCTAGTTCATTAACATATATTTAAAAAATTTATTTTGAGTGACACATTTGTATTTTTTTACATCATGCCACCCAAATTTATTAGTTTGGACCAACTGGAAGACTTGATTATAATGGTAGATGAGTTCACTATGCAAAATGAAGAGAAATTTACTAGGATAAAATACCTTCTCATGACCCTCATCACACAAGTTCAAATCTTGAGTATTCGGCTTCAAACCCCATTGACCAAACTTTTTTAGAAATGACTACTCTATGAGAAGGTCAAACCTAAGGAACATCCTTAGACAAGACCATCTTATGGTCCCTAAAAGCTTATGTGAACCTATGGAATGAGTCAAGATAGAAGTCCCAACATATGATAATGTTCATGACCCCAACAAATTTTTAGATTGGTTAACCCAAATGGATGATTTTTTATTGGTATCATGTGGATGATTATTAACAGCCTATATTCACTAAAATTAAATTAGTAAGTCATGCAAAAATTTATTAAATTAATATTTTACCTAAATAAGAGAGATTTGGTAGAAACCTTAAGATATTAGTAAAAATCAAAGAGATCTAAAGGGTTAAATATTATCATAGAAATCATGATAAAATATTCCATTAATAGTTGTCTACTCTTAAATAAGGAAATATGTTAATAGTGGAAATTATAAATACATTTGAGGATCTAATATCTAAATTACACTGCATTAATTAAGAGTTGCAAGTAGCTAATAAATTTGTCATTAGTTAAAGAGAAAATTTTAGAAATGAGGTAGAGCTTCATGATCCCCAGATCTTAGAGGTCACCTTTCACTATGCTTTACTCCTTAAAAGCATAAGAAAGCTGCATTACATCTAAGATGAAAGCTTAAGTATCTTCTAAATATTAAACAATATCTCAATCTCAAAATCTACTATTAAACCTAATCCTTCTACTTCTAAAAATATGAGAGAGATAGTTTTCTTTAAATGACATAAAAAAGGTCATATGCAAAATTAATGTAGAGCTAAAATCATGTTCCTAGATGAATTATAAAATTTAGGAGAAGGAGAGAATATTGAAGTGATACATAATAATACACTACTATTTGATGAATGCATGGATCCAAATATAGATAATCTATTGTTAGTTTTGAGCTGCGTGACTGCTTCTAGGTAAGAAAAAGACTAGAGAAAGAGAAATATTTTCTCAATGTATATTTTATGTAAGAAAAAGTTGTGTAAGCTAGTAATAGACAAAGGGAGTGCTATGAATGTTGTATAAACCCATGATATCACTAGAGAAAATCTTACAATTGAACCTCACCTAGAACCAATTCAAGTTATTTGGGTAAATCACTTATCCTTACTTATAACTAATAGATGCCCTATGTTAATTAAGATAGGTAGCTATGTTGATCAAATTTGGTATGATGTTCTTCCAATGAAAATAACTCATATCTTATTAGAAAGATCATGGCTTTCTGATTTGAATGTGATTCATTATGATTGTGAAATCACTTATGTATTCAAACAAAATGAGAAAATAATCAAATTATTCCCCATAAAGCCTAACAAAAAGAGATCAATTACACCCTCTCATAGAAATCTTCATGCACGTTCTCATAAACCCAAATTTGAACTACATCTCAAACTCAATCAAGAGAGAAATGTGAAACTCTAGTTGACAGTGATATCAACATCCAACGATGGGGAGGATACTTCCAATAGACATGATAAAATGTGTGAATCTCTAGTATTCAAATCACAACCTTATGGTTTAGATGCTTAGATAGAGAGTTTAATGACCCTACTTCTCTATTTATATTGCACCTTCAAAAAATCTCTATTGATGTTAAGGAGCACCATATACTTAATGTGAGCTTAGATCTATTATCTAAATTTATTGATTTATTCTTCGATGATTAACCAAATGAACTACCACCATTAAGGAATATTCAACATGCTATAGACCTAATTTTTAGTTTACAAATGCCTAACTTACCCCATTATAGGATGAATCCAGTCAAGCATACATAATTATAATGGTAAGTAGGTTAATTCTTGAAGAAACATTTTATTTAAGAAAGTCTTAGTTCTTGTGTTGTGTCAACTTTTTAACTCTTAAGAAAGATAAAACTTGGAGGAAATATACTGATAGTAGATCAGTAAATTAGATCACAATAAAATATAAGTTTTCTATACCAAGGTTGGATGACATGTAAGATATTATTTGAGATTCATCTTTATTCTCTAAAGTTGATTTGAGAAGTGGATACCATCAAATAAAGATTAGATTAGTTGATTGTGGTGAAATTTTTAATTTCTAAAGAATAAATATACTTCCATCTTCACTTTATGCAGAATAAAATGAAGATCAAATTATACTTCTTCTTTTTATGCATTTTTGACACCATTTAGATCTGCAGATGTTCTTATTAAGGGTGATCGGGTGCGACATTGAGAAGAGGTGTACTATCTTGAAAGATAGAAATCACCACCCTACAATGGACCTAATCACCTCAACTAGGACTCCTAAGGACAATGGGTTTACATGTGTACCAAAGATTCTTCTCCTACTTTACATGGAAAAGTAAAGTAGGGTTTATTTTAAATCGAATTTGTTAAGTTCCCTATAGGGGCAAGCCCCCATAGTTCTAAGGAATGAGATCTCTCAGAAATACTCTTGATTAAGGTAAATGATCATTGTCTCCAAATATTTCAATAGGTAGGACTATAAATTGATTAATTCATTATGGAAGATCAAATGGGATTGATCAAAGAGAGGGAGTTATTATTGAAGCCAAAGAAAGATAAGTACAAAATGCTCATGATGCAAGGAAATGTAGTGAGCATCTCAAACTATCCTATGGCTGGGCTTTATATTTTTGAAATTGAATTATTCATTTGAGTTGACTTTTTATTAGAAGTTTAGGGCTTATTATTCCACAACATAAGGTTATGGAAATGCAAAAGAGGTGAGGATTTATGCTTATGGCCCATAAAAGGGAGAAGAAATCTCAGAACCTAAATTTAAGGAGCCTTGGCGAGGGCTGAAAGCATGACTTAAATCTAAAGCAATAATGGTTATTTGGTTTACCTCCACAAGAGAAGACAAATCACCTGACTGCTTGGACTTACAACTGCCTGGGGGTGGCTGCTAACTAACTCCTCCTATGATTTTAAATTTATGTAGGCAAGTAATATGTTTTATGCAAGATAGCTAGGTTATTATTTATTTAGAAAGAGAGTAACTCATTAAACTCACTCCCTAAAGAGACTAGATCATGTAAGGGCATGCTTCAAATGACTTAAATCTAATGCAAATCATATTACATGTTATTTTCATTTTTGGACAATCATTTGACACTGGCTTATAGGATTCATATGCCTAGTGCATGAGAAGTAATATTATTGGCCAAAATTAGTGAGAAGGGAGGAGGTCTATTTCCACCATGGCTCTCAAAGGTCAAGCCAAGTTTCTCTGGCAAAGGTGGAAGCCATCCAATCAAGAGTGAAAATAATATGCATTTGTGCATGATGTTATAAAAGAAATACTCATCCATCTAAGGGGTTGCTAATTCTTTTATGTTGATTTTTAGCTTAAGTTTTAGGTGAGATTATGAGTTCTTCTATTTAATCTTGAATTAATTAATTTGGTGGAAGATTTTCTTTTCTCTAAGAGCCTAATCCACATCTAGGATATACATCAAGTTAGGAAAAAACTAAGAAAAGGATGACATCTTAATGCATAAGCTAAGCAAATCTTCAATCAATTTATAAAGCTAATGCAAAACAATAAGAGGTCATTTATGGTCGGGTGCCATCGCACAAACCCAAAAATAAATTGGGTAGCCAAGCTCTACCCTTATGAGTGGATGCCAATATGAAGCTTTGTCTTGTTGAGACGAAGCTTTGCTGATGGATTGAGCTCTTCAAATTGAGTGGATGCCTCAATGGACCAACTCCCTTCTACCTTGAGCTCAGTCTTGATCAAGATGGCTCCTCCTTTACCTTAGGAACTTAGGAAAGAACTTGAGTGAGCTTGATTGGGGTCCCTGAGGGAGTGTGCAAAGGGAATTGCATTGGTTTTAAGTGTGGAGTGAATTTGGTTTTCGGTGGAGCTCCCCTATTTTCACACTAAAAAAATTGAGAGGATGAAGTTTTTTTTCACTTTAGGAAGCTTGGGGAGTCTGAGGAATTACTTCTCTGACATCCCTAGGTTCAATCAAATTCAGGAATGTTTAGTTTGAATTGAATTATGAGGAGTATATCTCCCCCTTTGGCAATGAGACAGTCGAACAAGAGCTTACCATTTTTGATCAATTTCCTTGATTTAGTGTGTTTGTTAGGCTGTTAGATGAGTCAATGAACTCGGTTTGGCTAGAGGACTGGAATGGTTAACTCCCCATATGCTCAAAATAAGTTGATTCTTGATTCCCATGTCACCATTTCAAGGGGAGTGGTTGGTTTGGCCATTGGGCTAGGTTGGGCTGACCCAAACCCATTAGGTTGGGTGCACCATTCTCCCTAGTGTTCACTTGATCCACTAAGAGGGTGCCAAGTTTTTATGGAGAGGATTTAACAAAATTTCAAATGGATTTGGTCAAAATGTACCCTATGGCCTAGAGGTGAAATGGTCATTTGATCTTGATTTCAATTTAGGTATGTTTGATATGATGAGAAAATTGGTTCGGCCAGGTTTCATTGAATTTTGAGTTGGTTTGATGTGATATGGCTCATGTTGACCCATTTGGGTCAAAATGGGTCAGCTTGGGTCAAGTTGACCAAATGGTCAAATTAGGTCAAACTAAGGGGTGGGTCAAGTTCATATGACCATTTGATGTATTTTGGTGGTTTGGTTTGATTCTATTTGGTTTAGGTTTGAATTTGGTTCATATGATTTCATTTAGGTTAAATGGGTCAAGTTGACCAATTTGACCCATTTGACCTATTTGAGCTAGTTCATGGGTAAGTTTAGGTTTGGTTGGTCATATGAAAGCAATTGGTATCTTTGTTTCCAATCAATTTTGGTTAAGTTTGAATTTGGCTCAATTTTACCCTTTAGGTCAAGTTGGGTTCATGGTCAATTAGTCTAGGTTAGGCCTAGTTAGCTATTTGGGGCTTTGGTGAAGTTCAACAATCATTTTGGAATAAACTTGGCCCATTATTTTCAATTGATTTGGTTTAGATCAAATTTTGATACATTTTGACTTTTTAGGTCAAGTGGGGTCAACTTGGGTCAAGTGGCCAATTGGGCTAGGTTAGGCTCAAATGTTGACTTGGTCAAGTTCAAAAATTAATCATGAATGAACTTAGATCAATGGTTTTGATCAATTTGGCCTATGGTGGATTTTAGGTGCGTTGGCTTTCATTTTGGCAAAGTGTTGACTTGGTCAACCCTTAGGTTTGACTTGGTTTGACCCAATTTGAGTGTTTGATCATCTCATGATGATGATTAGTTTGTATTTATATTTGGATTAATGATTGTAGGATTGATTGAAACAAGATGAAAAATTAAGAGTTTGGCTTGATTTGAAGTTGATTTGGCTAAGCTCAAGAATTTGACTTGAAAGGCTTAGGTTGGATTTTGATTGAATTTGAGTTTAATTTTTGGCTGTTTGAATTTATATTTCATTTGTATATGTGAATATAAATGAGAAAATAAAATATTTAGGAGAAAATTTCATGAGTTTGAAGTGATTTGAACATGATTTAAGCTAAGTCCTTAAGAGGGGGTTAAAGGACTTAAGAAGGATTTTGAATTTGGAATTTAAATTTTGGATTTAGTTTGATTGATTTGAATTTATATTTTATTTATATATGAGAACATAAATGAGGATATAAATGACTTATGGGAAAAATTCATGAATTTGAATTAATTTGAAGATGATTTAGGCTAAGTCCTCAAGAGAAATCAAAGGACATAGGCAAGGATTTTGAATTAAGAATTTTGAATTTTGGACTTAGTTTGATTGATTTGAATTTTATTTCATTTATATATGAGAATATAAATGAGGATATAAATGAGTTATGGGAAAAGTTCATGAATTTGAATTAATTTGAAGATGATTTAGGCTAAGTCCTCAAGAGGGAATTAAGGATTTAAGAAGGATTTTGAATTAAGAATTTCAATCATTGATTTCAATCACAGGTTTCAATTATGTGGCATTGATTTGAGTTTGGAGAAAATTAGTTAGGCTGAAATTGAATTAGGTTTGATGTTTATTTGATTTGGAGTTTGATTTGAAGGAAGGAAGTGAGGATTGTGGTTCAAGCTATAGGGTAGGAAAATTTTTCTAACACTCCTAAGGTATGACCTATACCTATGGCTAACTCTTCTAAGTCTCTTGGGATAGATTGAGTGTCCACCTAATCACTAGATGTGTCTTAAGGCTAGGGATCTCTTAAAGTCTAAGAGGAGTTCTACATCTAAGATGGAGGGGTTGAGAGCTCATCCTAAAAATGAGGTCAACAGTAAATGAAAGATAATATTCCAAACTTTTGATGGTCTTTATGAAAGGTTAGTCATGCCATTTGATCTTTCAAATGCACCTAGTATATTCATGAAAATAATGAACACTATACTAAAACCTTTAATTGGTTAATTGTTGATAGACTATTTTGATGATATTCTTATTTATATCATAGATGAGAAGTCATATCTACATCACTTATAAATGATCTTGGAAAAAATAAGAGCAACAAAATTATATGTAAACCATAAGAAATATTTCTTTTTTGTCAAACTGAATTCATTTTCTTATGTTTTATTGTATCTACTAAGAGATTAAAAGAGGACTCATCAAAAATTAATTCTATTATAGACTGGCCAATTCTGAAGTCTTTTATAGATGTTAAAAGTTTTCAAGGATTAGCAACTTTTTATAGGAGATTTATAAAAAAATGTTATAGCCCATATCATTGACGTATTAAAAAAGATAAGTTTACATGGACCATAGATGTTGAAAGGGACATGAAACATATTAAAATCTTTACAACTTTGTCACATATACTTTCTAACTTCTATAAAGTGTTTAAAGTGGCTTGTGATGCATGAGGCATTAGAATTGGTGGAATCTTAAGTAGAAAGCATTATCCAATTACATTATTCGGTGAGAAATTAAATGATGCTGACAAAAATACTCTGCATATGATTGAAAGTTTTATATAATTTTTTTTCAAACTTTTAAGCAGAAAAGACATTATCAATTACACAAAGAGTTTATTATGAATACATATCATTAAGCCCTAAAATTTATTAACACCTAAAAGAAACTAAATTATAGATACTCTAGGTGCGTCAAATACTTTAAGGACTTTTTCTTTGTGAATAAACATTAACCGGGAATAGAAATTAAATTAGCAAATGCTCAATCTAGAATATCTTTAATGGTTTCATCCTTTGATTTTTAAATCTCTAGATTTAAGACTTTAAGGAATGATTACAAAACTTTCTCTGATTTCTATAACATATAACAAGAATACAAATACATACTTTTATCTTTTGATACCCCTTTATCCTTCTAGATGAATATCTTTATAAATGTAAGAAATTATGTATTCCTAAAATATTCTTAAGGGAATTCCTTATCTCTGAATTATATTCAAAAGGTATATTAAGATATTTTGGTAAATTGAAGACCCAATAACTAGTTGAATAAAGGTCTTACTAGTAGTCTCTACAGAAAGATGTTGAATGTATTATAGCCTAATGTTATACTTATCATCAAGCTAAAACTGTCAAGTAAAAAGTGAGTCATTACACATCATTACTTATTTCTTCTTTACGATGGGAAGATCTACCCATAGATTTTACATTAGGTTTACCTTATATAGTATATTTTTCATTATAGAAAGATTCTTTTAAGATTTCATATTTTATACATTGTTCAAAATAAAATGATGCATCTAAACATAATAACATTATTCTTTAAAGAAATTGTCAAGTTACACAAATTATCATTTACTATAGCTTCTCATATAGATGTCAAATTTATATATTATTTTTCAAAAAATTTATGAAAGCTTGTAGGAACATAACTAAAATTCTCCTCTACATTTCATCCACAAAGTGATGGATAAATAAAAGTTAATAGGACATTAGGAAATTTTCAAAAATATTTAATTGATAAAAAGTTAGGAAATTAGAATTTTACATTACCTACATCTGAATTTACATACAGAAGTTCCATTTCCAGATCAACTCATGAATCACCTTTTGAGATAGTTTATGCATATATAACCCTAAATTCCTATTAACCTAGGTAGTAAACCTACTCATGCATTTTTTTTCAACTTATACATTTGCATGTAATTTTCATAGCCTTCATAAAGACATAAAAAAGAATTAGAAATATAAAATACTAAGTGTGTTGGACAAAAGAATAAAGATAAAATTTTAAGGAATATGCGATAGGTGATTTTGTATTAGTTCATATCTGTCATGAGAGATTTCTTTGCACCAAATATAAAAAGTTACAAGTGAGGATATGTGGGCCATTTGAAATTACTAAGAAACTTGGTACTAATACTTATGTTCTTGAATTGCCCCCTCACATGTCTATTAACCTTGTTTTCACTTTGGAAGATCAAATATCTTTTAAAGGAGTTACCCAACCTCCAAATTTGCAGAATGATACTTTTGTAGGAGGAGATAGAAATTATTTGTAGGTTCACTTTCAATCATCATTCTTTGAAGTGAAAAACATCATCACAGCTAAAAAACTGACCCATGGTATTACTGTTCAGAGATTTTTAACTAGGTGGAAAGACAAAGTGGAAAGACAAGCCACCAATTGACAATACATAGATGACCTTAGAAGAATTACAAAGCTTTGCCCCTAAACTTTTTAAATACTTTCAGAATCTTAGCTCTTTGGAGAAGAGTTCTTCGGGGCTCAATGTAGTTGATGTAGCACATCAAAAGAGGAAAGAACTTATCATAAGATATCGAACCAAAGCTTGAACTTTTATTAGACTTTATGTGTTGTAGTATTTTATATAAATGTCTCATGTGTTATACTATCTATTAGTGGATGTATTTTATTTTGTTTAAGTGTTGTATGTGAGTTTTGATAAAAACCATTTAGTGTTTAAGTTCTAAAAGTACATCAGCAACATAGAGCCTAGTCACTCAATAATAACCCCATTATTCACTAGCCCACGATGGCTCTTGTTCTTGCCAGGTTTCCTCTCTCCCTTTCTAGGATTCTAGTGTTCCATAGCTTATAGAGCTACTATTCCATTATTTCCTTCGATACTATTCCATTGCCACCTAGTTACTATTACATTGCTGTTGTTTTTACTATTCTTTTATTGGTATGGAGGGCCTTTCCTAAGCTGGTGGCCTCTCAAATAATATCCCTTCTAATGATTCATCTGACCCATCCATTAAACTTATTTTTCCATATGGTTATGATGTCAAATTCAATGAGGGTAATGAATTAAGGTTCAATAAGAAAATTATTAGAAAAAATGGAAAACTCATCATTTTCCTTTATGAATTTGAGTGTGCAATCCTTGTTGACCCTCTCCTATTTACTCTAGTTGGTAAGTTCACTTACAAACATCCCAAAATGGACATAATTTGTAAGCATTTTGATGAGCTCAAGCTTTTGGGTGATTGGAGTATGGGACTGCTTGATGGTTGGCACATAACTATCTTGATTAATAGGGAGGAAGATTATGCAAGGCTCTTCTCCAAAAGCTTTATTATATTAATAACATCCCCATGAAGATCCTCAAGTGGACTCTTTCATTTGATTATAGCATTGAACCTCTTATTATTCCTATTTGGCTAAAATTTCATAACTTCAAACTTCATCTATTCAATAAGCAGATATTATACTCCATTGTAGCCACTGATGGTAAGCCACTCAAACTTGACTTGCCTACATTCAACCTCACCAGAACTTAGCTACTAAGGTTCTTGTCAAGATGGATATCACCTCCTCTCATGCTAATGGGATCTATGTTGGTTCTCCCACAAATGGTTATTGGCAACTAGTTGTGACAGAGCAAAAACCTCACTACTGTCCCAAGTGCAGGATGTCTAGGCACCTCTTAGATAACTATTATGTAGCTATTCATGAGTTAAGAATAAAAAAATTACCTCCTATTGGAACCAAAGAGGCTCAGGTTGATCCCCAACTGAGTAATTCTAGACCCTCTATAGAACTTATCATCCTAGCTGAGCTAATAGTGATTCCAAGAAATGAGGAACCAGATACAAGGAGATAGTAACCAAATATAATCAATAAAACTTGTAACATTGAACAACACATAGATGTTTCAGTCCATAGTGTTATTCCTAGTCTCAATCCAATTCTAATTGTTTACCAAGATCATCATCTTGATGCCATCACTCAAGCAACTGAAATATAGAATCTAATGGAAGATGTCCCTACACACCAGCCTAATATTACCACACTGAAGAAGTATTCTCATCAACCATTCAGGATCAGTCCACCATTCAAAATGATTTTGATAGTGCACTCTAGGGCATTGAAGATGAATGGATCATTCAAAAATCTAAGAGAAATAAACACAAGGGCATAGCGGACTTAAAATATGTAAATCCAAATGCAGCTAATGCCTTGGGGAATTTATCTACAACATCTATTTTTGCCAATTGGGATGACAGATTTGATAGAATAGCTATTAAAGCCTCCAAAGGCTCTAAATACTCCAATGTCTAATCTATTGATTTGGAATATTAGAGGTCTAGCTGATAACACTTCCTCTAATAAGCTTTTGAGTATTATCAAGACTCACAAATTACAGATCCTTGCAATTCTAGAACCACTCATCCACCCACAAAACTTTGACAAATTAAGAAGAAAGTTTAGAAGATTCAATATTTTTTATAATCTACAACCACAAAATTATACTTTTCTAGAAGCATCCATTCAAAACTGAGTTGCTTCTGGATGACTCCCAATTCTTACATCTTCAAGTCAATTACTATAAATACTCAATATAAAACACTATTATATATACTACTTGCACAAGGGAATCCAAAAAACTCTATGGTGATTTTAACATGATCACCAATGCTTTGGAGAAAAGAGAGGCAAGGATGCTTAATGATTCAATATGAGAGAGTTTGTAGAATACATTAAGGAAGCACAACTTTTTGATCTTGGTTTTAGTGGGAATCCTTTCACTTGGAATAGGGGTGAAGTCCATGAACGCCTTGATATAATTCTTCTCAACACTAACTAGTTCACTCAATTCCATCATACGCTATACAACACCATCCCCAGACTTTCTCTAACCATGCACTTCTACTTGTTACAATTCAACAAATTCAAAGGCTTGTCAATGATAGTTTTAGATTTTTAAAAATGTGGACTAAACACCTTCAATTTATTGAGTGTCTTCAAGAATCTTGGCAAACTGAAGTTTGTGACCCTTGGAGTAGATTGTGGCTACTTCATAAAAACCTCACTAAACCTATCAAGAAATGGAATTACAGTGTCTTTGGTAACATTCACCAATAGATTGACTTTCAAGAACAAAGGGTAATTAGTCTTAAGAATAGCTGCATTTCCAATTCAACCAAGAATAATGAGGAAGAGCTCCACTAGGCATGACCCACCATAAGCAAATTCATTGATATGGAAGAAGACTTCTTATCATAATGGGCTATGGTTACTAACCTTAAATAAAGAGATAGGAATACTAAATATTATCATGCATGCATAAAAAAAAGAGAAGGGAGTTCAGAACCTTTACAAAGTTTGAAAGTCAACAAGACTGGTTGACAATAGAAGAAGATAACATTAATAATGGCATCATCTTTTTCAAAAATATCTTTCAAGAAGTGGATATCCATCTAAAGCTCATCAATAATGATCTTTTCATCCATAATAAAATTGATAATAAGCACCTAGATCTAGCCTACATCCCTGATGATGAGGAAATTTAGATTTTCCTTAAGTTAATGAATGGAACAAAAGTTACAGGACCTGATGGGTATACAGCACACTTCTACCAACATTGCAAGGGTTGGATTAAACAAGATATTACTAGATCCATACAAGCCTTCTTCCTAGGCAAAGATATCCATAAATTCTTTAGCTCCTCATCCAATATCCTCATACCCAAATCCCATAATAGCTTCAAATGGGAAGATTTTCAGCCAATCATTCTCTCTACCATCATCAGTAAATTAAGTAAAGTTATTACCAATCGACTACTACCACTACTCCCATGCCTCATCTAAACTAACCAAACTACATTCATTAAAGGGAGGAATATAATTAATAATATCTTATTAGCCTAAGAGCTTACCCAAGACGTTGATAGGAATTGTAGAGGCGGCAACCTAATTATTAAGCTTGACATAGAGAAAGCATTTGATACCATATATTGGCAATTTAATATTAGCAACACTAAAATCAAGAGGTTTCCAAGAAAGTTTATGTGAATCAATATCTTGGCTTCTTTCCAACAATCATTATTCCATCCTCATCAATGGTGAATCCCATGGTTTTTTTGGGCTACTAGAGGCATAAAGCAAGGTGATCCCCTCTCCCCAATTCTCTTTGCACTTGCCTTTGATTACATATCTAGACTTTTAGACATTGAGTATGCTAATTCTCTTCATATTTTATATAAATACAACGAAAGTATTCCCATTACTCATTTAACCTTTGTTGATGACCTTCTCCTTTATTGCAATGGATCTAAGAGAACCATCAAAAGAGTTATGCAAACACTATCCACCTTTGAGAATATTTTAAGGTTATCATTTAAGAGATCCAAATGCATGTTTATCATGGGAAAAACATAAAAAATTGATAAAAACTTGATCAAATCATTTACATTGTTCCCATCCTCTCAACATCCTTTCAAATATTTGGGGTTCAACATTTATAATGGGAGGAATATGAGTAGGTATTATAATGGAATCATCAAATCAGTGCAAGATAGGATCAACACTTAGGAAAACACATTTTTATTATCAAGGGGAAGAATCACCATACTACAAAGTATCCTCTACTCTCTTCCACTTTATACACTCCAAACAATGTTATTACCTTCCATTACATAAACATAGATTGAAAGATTGCTTAACAAGTTCCAATGGAATAAGTAGAAGGACACACCACCTTAGGTTAGCTGAAGGAATCTTTATAAGCCAAAGATTACGAGTATTCAGCTCATTTTTTGATACTGGATTGATTAACATGCTGAAATTATGGATTAAATTCAAGAAAAAGAATTATTTTGGGCTCAATTCATCTTCAATAAATATTCTAAAAAGAATCATCCAACCATCGTAACTCCTAAGAAATTTGATTCTAACATTCGGAGGAACATGCTGAAATCCAGTAGCCTTTCTGAAGGCCAAGAAACTAGGGGAAGGTTCCATTAGCTTCTCTGGTCTATCGAATGCAAAACCCAACCTATTCATGTGGAAATCGTAGTTTCTAAATTCTAGTGTAATGGCAATGAGATCCTTCCAATGCTTTCTCTATATCTTCAAGATAATTTGGTGAGGGAAATTTCAATGATTCCTGTTGAAGCACATTCCAAAGATCAACTTATTCTAAAATGCATAATGGGTAACTCCTCTCTGTCTAATTATTTATCCTATTTAGTACACCCTCTTAATAGTCATATAGAATGGCATCATGTTCTTTGGCAAGTTGCTCTTAAGCCATCAATATACTCTTTGTGTTAGATGATTTGGTATAATTTGATATCAAGTGATGTTATCATCAAACTCAAAGTCCTTAAACTAAAAGTCCTCAAACTCACCATTTATGTGGACAAGATTAAGAAAGCACTACATATTTGTTTGTTACATGCTTAATTAGAAATCAAGTGTGGACATAACTTTATACTAAATTCCATATAACAAGATGTGAGGATAGTACAATTCAAATTGTTCTTCAAGATTGGTTCTTATCCAACAAATATATCACAAAAAACTATAAAACCATTATCCACCTCATCACTTTTTTCATTGATGATATTTAGTAAAGATAAGATTATAACCATTATTCAGAAAAACATCTTAAGTTTGGACAATGCAAACAAGCTTGGTAGCCCAATTAAAACCAAGATGAAGGCTAAGAAGTCCCTTATCCTTGTGTACTAGAAATCGCCTCATGTTGAGTGTATTAAAATAATTATTGATGGTAGTTTTAATCTTGATAGTCATACTATTGGAATTGGAGGAGTTTTTAGACTCATGTTGGAGTTTGCATACTCTGATTTTCCATACCTTACTTCACAATTAATGCCCTTCATTCCATGATCTTAGTTTACCTTACATCTCTCAAGCTTTCAGCATCCATGAAAATGTATAATATCTGAAGAATATCATATTCAAAGGACCTTTATAGAATTATTAGGCTAGTTTGGGCTGATTTGGAAAATGGAGTTTTATGGTTGAGTAAAGGGAAAATATTATTAATAAATAGTTAGTATAGGATGTATACTTATGATTTGGAGTAGATAGTAAAAATTAAATTGTCTTATAATAGTGTTAAGGAGTAGAGAACAAGGCTAGGTCTTAATGTTCCCTAGCTTCGCTAAGAGTTTTAAGAAGGTATTTGGAATGGTTATATCAATTTGGTTTCTATTTTATTGAACTTAGAAGATGCGTATAGCATGGAGAAAAGTAGATATGTGTCTAGAGTAGGTGTTATGGAGAGATGGGGAATAACATAAGAAAATAGAAGAGGTGAATACCTAATCTCACATATGAAAATGTACACGCTCTAAGCCACTAAGCATCAAGCAAAAAACAAAATCCACTCAAAAAATTTATTCAACTATTGAAAAAGTCATTACATACTCACCATATTTATAGAGATTGTAATTATTAAAATTTAAAAGCAAGATGGAAACCTTAGAGGGAAAGATAGGTGGCCATTAAATGGAGGAAGGTACCAACCACTTTCATAATTTTAACTTTCATTTTTTTTCTCTATTTTTTAAATTAAATTTCCAGTTTATACATGCTTATAAATTTGAAATGTTAAGGCTTCTACAAACTAAACTTTAAAATTAATTAAAAATAATAAAATTTAATTATTGTTTTTAATTGGGCCTTTATGATGGGCTTGGATGGAGCACTTGATTGGGCATTATTTTGTGCCCTTGCTTGGGCTTCTATAAATGAGTCATTTGCTTCATTTTCTTGATCTATGTGATGTGCTATATCACTCATTGCTCTGTGAGTGGGAGTGAGTGAATTATTATGGACTTGTGTTGAGTTAATGGCTTTTGGAAAGTCATATTATTATGGTCATCCACACTCTTCTTACAAGTAAGTATAATTCTATAAGCGCTAACTACATGAGTAAGTGGAGAGTTGTTTCCCATCAATCATGTGATTAATCATTAGGTTTATATTTTATAGGCAATTATTGTGTTCCACTTTTATAATTGATGAGTTTCTAGGGTCTCTTATGCCTTACTGGAGTTCATGACCTACTTTTGAGAGTTGGTTCCCTTGTATGGCTCTTTGTTCTTCATAAGGTGATTATCTTATGCTCTGGAGTATCTTTTGGGGATAAAATTTATTTTTATGATATCTTTTACAATAACATCAATTCACTTATAAATCACCAAAATAAAACACTTTGGTCTAATGTCTTCTTGCATTCTTTCTCAATTTCCCTAACTCCATCTTTCTATTTTATATCATTGCTTAACCATCCTCATCCAAGCCCTTATATTCTCTTTTGATAGGCTAAATGTTTCTCCAATCTTTTTATTTTTTCGTTTTAATTCTATATTTTAATTTTATGTTGGGTTTTCTTTGTTAAAATGTATATTAAATTTTCTTTTTGTAACCTCTCTTATGTGTCACATATTCTCAATTATGCACAAGTTAAATCTTATATATTGTATCAAACATAAAATTAGATATTTACACATATAGTGTTACTAAACATATTGCCTTACAACCTAAATATATTCCCACTTTAAAATTACATAAAGTAAAACATATCTAAATGCAACTAATGTAAAAGATTATACTAAATATCAAATATCTTCTCAATTATGAATTAGGTAAACTTGAACTCTATCATCATGTTTATAATAATATGTTAAAGTGCGACAAATAAGAGGCTAATATAAGCATCAATAGGGGAACATTATAAGCTTATTTCTATCAAATAAGCATTCATTTAAAATATTTTTTAGAGATAATTTTATAAAATAAAAACTTAAATATCATATACTTAAAAATAATAATTTTTTAAGCTACATATTTTAAACTTAATTGGAGTCAAATAATAAAAAGTTAATGGACTCATTTAATAAATATTTAATATCATTGAATAATTAATAGTAAATATACATTTTATTTTTTTATGGTTATTTATCTTGAAATTCAAAAGTGACTGTCCAGTTTTGAGATGTTTAGAAAGATAATTTCTAGGTGCTTGATACAAACCATAAATACTGCTCATCATGCAGCTCTAAAGAAGGCCAAAGTAAACTGAATTAGCAAAACCAAGGGCTGTAAGCCTTTGTAGATGCATGAGGTGCATGGGATGGGTTCCTACTACATTAAGCTAGTGAAGATTAATAGAAGACTTCCAAAGTTGTTTTTATCAACTACCTTACTTTTAAAGAAAGTTTAAAAATGAAGCATTTTTATGGTTCTATTGATTTTCCCACACACTAGATAACTAGTGAGTTTTATTCTTATGCTTTTATACTATAATATATCTTATCATCATATGATCTTATTAATATTTCTTATTGGCATACACATTATATATGAGAAAAAATTAAATAAGGTTGTTATAACGAAACAATGTTGTTTAAAAGGACTAAAATAAGAAAGAATGATTGAACATACAAATGATCAATCTCATGTACTTACTAGAAATATCTTATATTTAATTAAATTTTTATATTTACTACTTAATATAATTTAAAATTAAAATTTAATTAGCTATTTTTAAATATTAAAAAAATATTAGAGGGCCATGATATGAAAATATGGTATATATGAAAACATGGTAAGAGTTCATTTATAGATAATTTGGTTATAAATAAGGAAAATTTGAGATATAAATACATGGTATTCAAAATCTTTTTATTACCAGATAATTCATAAAATATATTTATTCTTTTAGATAAATTTTCTATTCAAGTCATTGATTGTAGACACCATTTTCTCTAGCATAAGATAAGGATTGAGTGGGGAGACTACTTTAAGTCCTAGAAGTATAAGGATATGCCAAGGGAGATAATGAGAGAAGATATAGAACACATTGATTGATCACGACAACATATTCCCTCAACTTTTGGTTTGCAATAATGTATTCGCCCTTTAGGGTTAAAGCATGAGCATAACAATGAACAAAGAAACACCCACCAAGTTCTTTTTGTCTTTCCATTTTGTAAAAAAAAATTTATCTTGTGAGTGAATAAATAAAGTAATTATATATTTATCTTTATAATGGAATAAAATGTTTTTCATACCCATCACATATATGATATTTGTTTATAAGGGTATTTATAAATCTCTCTTGCTTTTATTTATGCTTGTAGTTTTTGCATAAAAGTACTCACTTAATATGAATGTTTAACTATTTCATATTTTCTTTATTAGTAATTAGTTTTGTGAGTGCATTAGTACTTTGAGGGAAACTAAGTCACCAACTAAACATAGTGTTAGTCTTTGTAGTCTCCAACCACATAGAGATTTGTTCTTTGTAATTGCCAACCACATATATTATTAGTGTTTATAGTTACCAACCACACTAAGAATTGATCTTTATAGTCACCAACCACGCAGAGTGTTGGTCTTTGTAGTTTCCAACCACTCATTTTTGGTTTTATGGTATTAAAGTTGCCAACAACTCATTGTTGGTATTATGACATTGAAATCACCAACCACTTATTACTTTGTCTTATGTTTGTAGTTGTTGAATAAGATCCTTCTACCCTTTAAGGTGCACTAAAGGCCCAACTAAGCTAGTCGCCCAATGCACTTTTATTGGCATTGAAGGCCCTTCCCTTATTTTTAGCTTGTGCACCATTAGGTGATTAGTAGGTGATTTTCAATGAGTTTAATGCACTATAAGTTAGTGCCATTGAGAAAGATGTAAACGTAACTTGGGGCATTGCTAACCTATATGAAGTAGTTTCATCATTTCATACTCGAGCCTAACTTAGATAGTTGGTCAAATAAATGACCATTCACTTGGAACTCAATAGCTTTTAGTTTGTCGATAGCTTATTTTAATTATGTGAGTTTTTATATATATTTTTGTCAATGAGATCCTCGAGTATGTTGTATGATAATTAAAGACATTCATAATGAACTAAGGTAAGCAGGTTTGAATAATTTTGGTTGATGCAAACTTTTCTTTGCTTAGGGGACGTAGCTCTCCCATAAGAAGTACTCTACTCACTTTGTACTCTAGCTAAACTTAATCAGTTCATGAGTTAATAACTTTTCAATTAAAATATAATCCCTACTTTCATTTTTTATGGTTATAATTTCTTAAGCTTATTATTATGTTTGAAGTGCATTCATTTTATGAGAGACTAAGCAAAAGTCTTTTTGGTGAGTGAATTTTAGATATTATTAATATTGACATGGATGTGTTGAGTTCTAGCAGTTCTGCTAATATTTTGGGTTGTTGAAGGATGATAGTGTACTTGAAAGAATCTTCATGTAGGCTATAAGTTAGTGTGGCTTGCACTAACTGGTTTAGGTCTTTGACTTCTAGTACCTCTCTATGAAAATGTGTTATGAATCTTCTTAGTGACTCTCCTAATTCTTGTCTCATTTGAAGGAAAGAATGACTAAACTTCAACAATTTCTAAGCACTAGAAAATTTAGTGATAGATATCATTTTTGAATTCAATAAATGATGTGATGATTTCTAGCAAGATATAAAAGAACTATCTTAGATCTAACTCTTTGAAGGTTGCAAAGAAGAGTCAATATTTCTTGGAATCACTCAAATCCAATAGAGATGTAGTGGACTCAAAGTATGCCACCTTATTGGCAAGATCAGTATGACCCTTATAAAATTCTTATGTATGAACTTTAAACTTAGGTGGGGCACGCTCCTCTTTTATTTTCTTGGAAAAAGCATTTATGGGTGAGGATATTGTCACTCTCTCTCTCTCTCTCTCTCTCTCTCTCTTCATTAGCCTCCTTATCACTCATGTGATGAAACTCATCACAATACTAGACATCCTTGATGATGCTCACTTGTGATGGCCAGTTTGATGAGTCTCCAAGCCTGAGGACCTTTCATTATCCCAAGCCCTCAAAACTTGATTCTTAACTTTCTCCATAGCCACCTAGACATTGCAAATACTCCAATCTTCCATGTCTTTCAAAAATAATATGTGCAAATTATTGTTTATTTCACTCCATAGCATTTTTGTTATCCCATGTTGTTAGGTCTACATCATTGAATGCTTAACTTCTTGTCCTTAGCATCTCCACACTCACTACATAAAAGAAAATGTTGAATCCAAACCTATCTGTAGAGTGATGTAGTACCTTACTTAAGCACATGGAGTGTAGAGTAACCTTAGATAGCACTAAGCAAAAATAATATAACAATTTAGAAATTTTATCATATAATAATAAGAGTATAAGTAAGAGATCAGAATATAAAAATCAGTTCTCTCTGTCTCAAACATCATAAAAAAGTCAGAGAAAGGTCCATATTTCCTTGAGATCCCTCTTTTTATATGGTCTGTGAAAGTGGTAAAAAAGAAATTATATGTCAATTACAATATATAATTATGATAGACATCTACACATAACTACTAAGAGACTCTCTTATGCTCTAGAGGTTTGGTGAGTATCATATATAAAGTGGCGAGTCCTCTAATAAGGACACTTATGTGAGTCCAGAAGTCTAACATTAGCCACCTAGTTGAGGTATGTTCCTCTATCTTATTGCTCACATGAAGATGATTTATTTATGATTTGTTGGTGAGTTCTCCTATGTGATTACCTGCATGAGATGTTAACCCAATGAACCTTCACATGAATTCTATTTTTTAATGATCATAAATAGTTCTGAATGAATAATTATTTTATGAATCATTTATGTTTGTAGGTTGTGATAAGTTTTTAATGTAGATACAACAAATAAGTAGCTCAATGGAGATTGACTAAGTGAGCATGAACAATAACTTTTTAAAATCAAGATCTAGCTAAAGAAAGATCCTATAAAGACTACTTATAAGAAATGGTTGGTGCTATAACACCCAAGTGAAGCCAAAGTTGCATCCTCTTTTATTTATTTATAATTTATTTTGTCTAATGTAATTTACAATTGAATGTTGAAAAATAACCATTCACACACACAACTGAGATAATATAAAATAAATAAAATATTTAAATTTTTTTTTTGGAAATTGCATTGTATGATTTATATCATACTAGGTTATTAACCATTTTTGTTAAATAATTTCAACCACCATAACTAAGTTGGTTAACTCTAAAATTACAAAAATTAACTTAATCATACTATACGATATCAAATTGTATTGTATGAATGCCCATTTTTTGTTGGTGAGGAAGTACTTTATCTTGGTTTTTCATATTCATCCACATTGCCTTTGAGAGTTGAGATTTAACTTGAGAGTTTATTTTTGTCAAGAACTTACGTGAGATTTTTTGTTTAGATAAATTTCTTTGCATTATTGAGAGGGAGTGACATCCCTCTTGTATTGAAAAAAAGGGGAGCAGTGTAAGGTTTCTCCATTACCCATTAAAGAGGGAGGCATCTTAGATTTTTCTTCTTGTGTCAAAGAAGGGATAGTAAAATTTTAAAGGAGATTTGAAGAGTGGACCTTGGTTCATTGGACCAAACCACTGTAAATCATCCCCATATTTCCTTTCTTTTTTCATCTTTTTACTACTCTTTTTTTTGTTATTTCTTTACTTTAATTTTTAAATATTCTCTCTCACTAAATTTTAATGAATTTCGTTGATTTTACTTTCTAATTTTTTTTTAAAAGCACACTAATTTGCCCACCTCTTTGGTGTGTCATTTTTACATGCGGTGTCAAAGCAAGTTGCTTGTTTCATGGCCAAACAACCGTAGATTCATCCATAGCACATCTGTAAAATAGAAACACCATAGAAGAGTATTCGATTACACAACCTCCTATAATTGATATTTTTTTTTTATTTTTGAAAAAATTACATAGGTGCTTTTATTCAATCAATTTATTTTTAGATGTGGAATACAAAAGAGGCAGGATATTATTCACCCACTCATAAAGTTGTAAGTAACAAATGTATTGAAATTCCTTTTCATTAGTGATTAATATAGCATAGAGAATTAGTATAATTAAATTCAAAATATTTAAATTATATTGTTTATGCTATAAAAATTGATGATTATATGTGTTTTTCTACTTACAAAATTAATAATAAAATTTGAGAAAAATTGCATGTTACTTATGAAGGAACTGATGAGGAAAAATCTCATATTAACATGTATTTACATGATTACTAACTTTTTTTATGTTAGCTCATAAGTCTATTTCTGACATTTACATATGCTTTACAAAAATCATCACCTCTGTTCACATAGTTTGAAGAGAATTTACAAATGATATACAAGTTAACAAAATTTTATGTCAATATACAAAATTTTTTACTTATTTTATTGATCATTTTCTTGGTTCTCTTATTACTTATAAACAAAAAAAAATTCTTCAAATAAATATAAATTTATATTATTGGAAAAAGGAGAATACGATCACCCTAAATGCAAATACCTCTTATTGTAGTGAGGAGGAAAGTAGTATTGTTAACGATGTTGTTTAACTCATGAATAAGAAGTTCAATATCATTCTAAAAAAATAAAAAGAAGAGATTTGACCCAATGAAAGACAAAGGTAAAATAAAACAATTCCTCAAAAGTTACTAATCTTATTTGCTATGCATGTAAGAAACTAGGGCACTTCAAATGAGAGTGTCCTTTATTCAAGAATGCCAATTAGAAGCATAAATAAAACGAAAACGATGATGCAAAGATGGACAAAATCAGAACTCAACATGGTTTCTAGATCAAGTTAGATTCAAACTCCCCAAAATAAGAAGCCGTAAAAGAAGCCACAAACCTCTGTATGATGGTAAAATAGATTCTAACAATTCTGATGATAAATAATAAATAATCTCAATTATGATAAACTCTTAAACTTTGATAATTAATTACATATTACATTCAAATCTTTGAAAATAAAATATTCAACTCTAAAAAAAATTTCTCTTCTTTGGAAAAGAGTTATAGCACATTCCTTCATGAACATGAAAATTTAAAAAATGATTTAAAAGAGTTAGAAATTCAAAAGGTAGAAGAGGAATTGGACTTAATTAAAAGAATTAGCTTTCTTGAATGTGCTAATAAAAACATACACAAGAAGTTAAAAAATTGTAAAAAGAATACACCCACTCAGAAAAAAAAATTTTAAGCTAACAAATTCTTGCATTCCATCCTTAAAGTTGAAAGCTTTTCATGTGGTTTGTTTAGACACATTGCTAATATATCCATACATCATTCACATGCAAAGATTCTAAAAACTTCTAACATTTTTTGTAGTTGTCTTATTTTTAAATGCATAGAACCCAAGCAAGTTTGTGTTCTCACAAAAACAAAAAACAAAATATTCAAAACTATTTTATAGATATGCCTTCACTCAGGGGCTAATGGTGGCATGTGGTACATAGATAGTGAGTACTTGATGCATTTGGGTAGAGACAAAAGAAATTAAATTTTTGTAGAACCCACGAGCAGACGAAAGGTCACAACCAGAGACCACATAATTTGTAAAGCACTTGGGTCAGGCAACATTTTTATAAAAAAATTTCTTTTTCTATGGAAATGGTCATTCTTGTAGATGGTCAAAAATACAATTTGTTTAGTCAATTATGTGATAAAGACTTTAATTTCTTAAAGTTATTCTAGAAGGTGCTATTACTATAAATTTTCTTAAAGAAAAAGTTAGCCACATAGCATTCATTTTCATGATTAAACCCACTAATGTAGTGGAAGGGATATCTGACTAATTTTGGATAGAGGTAATGCAATTAAAATTGAATTAATTTCTAGATATGATGTTTAAGAATTACTACCTAAACCATTAACTTAAAGCATGATTAGAGTAAACTGAATGTTTAAAAGAAAATTAAATGACTCAGTAGTTGCTATTAGGAATAAAGCAAGACTTATGGCTAAAGGTTTTAATCAAAAATAAAATATTAATTGTGAAAGAACTTTTGCACCAGCTTCTCATTTGGAGGCCATTTGACTATTACTTGCATTTTCTAATTTTAAAGGTTTTAAACTTTTTTAAATAATTATTAAAAGTTCTTTTCTAAGTGGTGTAATAGAAGAAGATGTGTTTGTTCAATGGCTACCCATTTTTGAGAAGCCCTTATATGGTTTGAAATAAGCACCTCATGCTTGGTATAATAGGCTAGTACTTTTATATTTGAAATTCTCTTAATAAAAGTTTTAATAATACTATATTGCTTATCAAAAAAATATCTTGATATTCTTCTTATGCAAATTTATGATAATTTATTTTTACATTCAGATTTTTTAAGACTAGTGAGCAAAGAATTTATGATGAGAATTATTGGTGGGCTTACTTACTTCTTGGGATTCAATGTAAGTATGAATAAAAAGGTACATTATTACACCAAAGATCTTATCAAAAAATATGAATTAGAAGGAAAAAAATATCAACACCCCCATGAGTCCTAAATCCTACAAATTCATTGATAATTAATTCATTCACATGGAGAATGAACTAGCATATATTTTCATTAAAGACTTTAATTTGGATAAGATTAGATTTTTTTAGATCACGCTTAGAAGTGATAGAATTTAGTCCTTAGAATATTCCCGTTTTATTGCTTCTACATTTTTCTTTATTTTTCATACATATTTATTTTTCTTTTTAGTTTATTTATTACTTTATTTTATTTTAATTATTTATTTTTACCCTAAAGTTGGTCCCTTCAATCTCACCTACTTTTCATTATAAGTTGAAATTAAAATGGTAAAATCATATTATAAGATATACATGTTTATAACATCAAAGATAAGTTGGGATGAATGCTTGGCTGATTTACATTAAAAAAGATCAAATTGTATGATCTACAATTATATTATATGATATATTTGGAACTATATGATTGACCAAAGAAGCTAGCTATTTTAGGAGCATTGGGATGTTTAACTTTACATAATTGTATGGTTTGATCTATAATTGTACTGTATGATTGACTCAGTCAAAGTAACTATTAAGTTGTGGTGTTTATTTTTGATTGTATGGGGGGACACCATGCAGATCGTAGAGGGTACTTATTCAAGTGATTGTATACGATATTGAGGTATGATGTACTATCTTAAAAGATAGAGGCTTAACCCTTCAACAGACTTAATCACCTAATAAACACTCCTAAGGAATGATGGGTCCTTGAATATACCAGAAATTTTTCTCTGCTTTACATGGATGAATGAAGTAGGGTTTATATTAAACTAGGTTCTAAAGTTCCCAAGGCAATCCTCCCTAGTTAATTACATCTTAGGGAATGAAATTTTATAAGAATATTCTCGATTAAAGTAGATAATTATCATCACCAAAGATTTCAAGGTTAGACTATCAAAGGATTGGTTGTATTTGGAAAATCAATCTGAAAAGTTCAAAGAGAAGACTTATTTTTTGGAATCCAAAGGGAGGAAGTAAGGAATGCTCATGATACTAGGAAGCCTAGTAAGCATTCCAATTCATCCTATGATTAGGCTTTATATATTTTGAAAGTGAAGAGATTAATTTTTTAGAGTTGAATATTATTAGATTGCTAGGGCTTATAATCCACCAACACAAGATTGTGAAAATGCTTAAGAAGTGAGGATTTATGCTTGTAGCGAAAAAAAAAAACAACAACAACATTAGATCCTAAACCTAGGGAGCTTTAGCATGAGCTAAAGTACGACCTAAATATAATCGAAGATGGGCATAAGGTTTACCTCCACAAGAGAGGATAAACTACCTGAGTGCTGGGCTTACAACTGTCTAGAATGGCCACCACCTAACTCCTCCTACGATTCAAATCCATGTGATCTGGTCTTATCAAATTGCAAGATTGTTGGACTATTATTTTTTTTTAGAAAAGAGACTAAAGTCCTAAACCCACTCCCTAAGATACTATAGCATGAGTGGTATGAGCATATGACTTAATCTAATGCAAAAACATTTTCAAGTTTTATTTAGTATTTGTTGCTTCATTCGGATAAAGGCTTTAGGATTTTGATGCCTACATGTATGATAAAATAAAGTTAGCTAAATCAGCAAGAAAGGGGTGTTTTCCAACACCCTCATAGGTCAAGCATTCCCCTATTTTCAAGAGTGAAATATTATCCATGCTTGATGTGAGACATACAACATTCAGCTAAGGGGTTGCTAAATCTTTTAATTATCATGATTTACATCCTAGGCTTTATGATGAGGTTATGAGTTGTAGAAAATTTTAATTATGAGTGATTAGTTGGGTAGAAATTTTATTTCATCCTAAGAGCCTAATTGTATCTAAGCCCCACATTAAAGCATCAATCATTTAAGAAACTATGAAAAGTTATGCCATTTCTAAGGCACAAATTATATAAATCATCAAATGATTTTATAAGCTGACACAAAAGAATAAGAGGTTGATACAATCGGGTACCACCGTACAGCCTGAGAAAGAAAATATGGGTAGCTAAGCTCTACCCTTATACAGCCTAGAATATAAAAGAATAATTATAATTTTATCAAATTATATGGGGGTCTTCATTCCTCATATTTCCATTTCCTTGATTTGATTCTTCCTTCTTTGATTTGGATATGCTTGCCTCAAAGGCATCACAGGACACCCCAGCGCAAAGCCTTCTGGCCACTGCTCATCCTATTCACCCATAGAACTAATCCTAATTGCTATTGTAAAATTACATTGAAAGTAGGAAAAGTAAATCTAACTAAACCTGCAAAATAAGTGTTACTTAAAGACACATACAATCACAAGCAGTTATATTTATAATTTGGACTTAGCACCGTATACATGGGTAACCAAGCCCACTTGTCCTAATTTGGATTATGCTTAGTAGTTTAAGCAACCTGCAAGAAGAGCATTTAAATTTATTTTTACCACAGGCCCTTATTCACAATTCCTTGTAGAAAATATGATTAGGCTAAGAGTGGCCCCTTAAGCATAATCCCCTTAAGCATTTATTTTATAATATTTCTTTGATTTGTTATGATTTTAAGAAATTTTAAGCATAAAAATGATTAATTATACATAATTAAAGCCTTAATCCCATCAACACCATGTGGCATGCTGATGCGGCATGATTCGGCGATATTCGCTATTTAAAACTTATCCGACTCAACACATATGTGGCAGCGGTGGATGCACTTTCCCGTCTGCCATCCGACCTAAGATTAGATGGATATTATTAATCTTACAACTTAATAGGATTAAATCAAATCGATCTAGTGGTTCTAATCATGATTGTTCATTTCAATCATATGGAATGGATGGTACATGATCTATCATCATACTAATGATGGGGAATGTACTCCATCTGCCATTGGTCACCTAATCTAAGCTCACTCGAGCTCAGATCAACTCTAAATAGATACCACACCTTCACATGAAGGATCTAAAGGGATCCAATTGGCTAAGATCACACGGCATGCAAATTTTCTTCAAAAAGCTCCAACTCATTTTTGCCTAAGGATCAATTTTAATGGAATACCTCACCCAAGCTCAAGACCAAATGAAAAATCTGATTGAGGAAGCTTCATCTAGTGGATATGATGCCTTACTGATCTGCACGAGGCTTGATTTGGTGTTGTTTGCTCGGAAGAACAACACTTGAAGCTTGGAAGGCCATCATTGATTGAAGTCGCACGTCCAATAGATGGAGGACTTGGGAGGCTATTCATTCTTGCTAGATATAGTGTGGGGATGGTGTGTGCAAAGTTAATTTGATTTCTATTGAGGTTTGAGCAAGTTTGGATCAAAGGAGGGATGCCCTATTTTATCTTGGGTGGAATCGACAATGGGGAGCTTGGGGAACTTGGAAATGGCCCTAGGATGCTCTCCTTAGAGTGCTAGGGTTCTCATTGAAATCTTTTGCCTGATTTGGAATGACTTGGAAGGGGTATACTTCCTCCTTCCCATGATCAAGGGGTCCAATCAGATTTGGCTCCTAGTGGTTGTCCGGCAACCTTAGAGGGTTGTGCAGGGTAGGGAGTGGATAAGGTGGCCCGATTTGAGTGGATGATGGTGTGGAGATGGCTGCCAAGGAGGGATAGTGGGTGTCCTATGGGTTTCAAGTGCACTAATGGGGAGGGTGAGGTGATTTCACCTCCCATGGGTCATGGCTGACCCAACCAACTCTTGGGTCAGGTTGGGCATTATCGTAGGTGTCTAGATGGACCTTTGGGAGAGTGTCTAGTGGCCAAGGAATTAAAATGATCACTTACATGGGTGATTTGTCTCATGTGATGCCTTTAACCAAGGGTATAATGGTCATTTAGTATTGGATTTGATTTGGGCAGATTTGAAATAAGCCAAAAGAAAGTTAGCCTAAATTTTAAGTCAATTAGAGTTGACTTGGTTAGGTTTGGCTTAATTTGACTAAAATGGGTCAATTTAAGTTAGGCTGGGTCAAGTTGACCAATTGGTCAAATTGGGTTGAACCAAGGGTTGGTCAAGTTCATATTATCATCATGTATTGTTATCATTAATTTGGCTTAATTTGGCTTAGATTTTATTTTCACTCAATTGAGTTCAAATGGGTTAAGTTGACCAATTTGATCAAATTGGCCAAATTTGCATGGGTTAGGTGTTGGTTTGGGTTTGGTTGGCCAATTGAAGAAGATTGTAGGCTTTTGTTCTAATTAATTTAGGTTTGGTTTTGATTTAGGCCAATTTGACCCTTTAGGTCAATTTGGGCTAAGTGGGTAAATTAGCTTCAATTGGGTCAATTGAGTCCAATCATGGCTTTGGTCAAGTTCAACAATCAATTTGGAATGAACTTGAGCTATTGGTTGCAATCAATTTGGTTTGAACAATGTTGGCTTATTGATTTTGAGTTGGTATGAATCATTGGTTTCAAGGGATTTGGCTTAGGTTGCTATTTTGTTAGTTTGGGTTCATATGAGTTTAAAAGGTTGACTTGGTTTGACCTAATTTGTGACAATTGATCAACCTAGGGTGATCAACAATCATGATAGGAGGTTTAGGTAGGCTTAGTTCAATCCAATTTGGGTAGGATTGGAACTTGGCTCAAATAGGTTAAATTGGCCACTTTGGGTCAAGTGGACCAATTTCGTTTAGTTGGCTTGATTTTGGGTTGAGTTTGATTTAGTTGAGTTTATATATAGATTTGATATTGCTATATAAATTCAATTGCAATTGAAATGGGTTTGGATGAGTTTTGGTTCATTTGAATATTTCAAGTCAAATGGGTTAGGTTAGGTTAGGTTTGACTTGGACTGATTTAGTTTGGGTTAATGATTATAAATTTTATTTAAATTTGGGATAATAATTGAAGGAATAATTGATTCATGAGAAAATCAATTGAATTTGGGTTTTAGAATGAAGGAATTTGGCTAAGTCCATGGAGTTTGGTCATGTGGCTTAGGTTTAGATTTTGATTTAGTTTGATTTAGTTTTGATAATTTAAATGTATATTTCATTTATATTTTTCAAGATGATTGAATATATGAATTGATTATGAGAAAATCTATTTAGTTTGGATTGATTTGGGTTAAGATTTGGATATGGCCATGGGATTGATTCATATGGCTTAGAAAGGATCTTGATTTAATTTGATTTAGTTTGATTTAGTTTTGATCATTTGAATGTAAATTTGATTTATATTTAGGAAGATGATTGAAGATATAGATTTATTATGAGAAATTCAATTGATTTGGGATTAATTTGGATGGGATTTTTGCTAAGTTCAAGAAATTGATTCAAAGGACTTAGGAAAGATTTCAAGTTTGGATTTGATCATGGGCTTCAATCATTTGGTTTAAGAATTTGGGTTTGGATTTGATTTTTTGAATTGAACTTGAGGTTTCATTTTAGAAGGTGAACATGAATTGGATTTGGGTTGTAGGGTAGGTGGATTATCCTAATTCCTAAGGCATAACCTAATCCTATGGTCAACCTTCTAAATCTTTCTGGTTAAGTGTTTACCTAATTGCTAGAAGTGTATTATGACTAGGGAAGTCATAGTGTCTAGAAGACTCCTAAGTTTAAGATGGGAAGATTGAATCCTCACTCCAAAAGTGAGGTTGACAAAAGTACCATCAATAGGTGAGGTGTAACTAACAAGCCACATTGCATGTATTAGCGTTTATCGAGATGATCAAAATTATCCAAAGGATAGCAAGCGCTAAACGAAATGATCTATACCTAAACCTAAAAGGTAGGTAGAATCACGATCTTAGTGCCATGCAGCTCAACTCATGCCAAAGGCATAAGAGAAGAAAATCCACTATGGATAAGAATCTATAATCTGCTAGGGACCAAGATTGAATTAATTTAAATTTGTTTGGTCTTAATTGATATGGAGACATATCCACTAGGGAAATGGGCTCGAGTCCACTAGGGATTGGGAATATGAACCTTCCACTAGGGAAGCATGTTCGGGCAATCCGTTGGGGATAAAAGTTTTATTTCATAGATTTGTTTGGGGATGTATCCAATAGGGATAGGCGTTTGGTTGGATTTCTTTGATTTTTTGATTAGCTTTACTAGGGAGAGATGGGTTTGGATTAATTTAGACTCCACTAGGAAACTTGGTTGGCTCCACTAGGGAGGTTGGTTTTGAATTTGATTTGTTTGTTTTGTTTATACATGATTTGGGGCTCCACTAGAGAGAAGAGTGTGATCTAACTCCACAAGGGAGAATCATATTAATTAAATTCATGGACCAATGCTATGACCTATCTCAAAATCTAAAGGGATAGTCTATTGACTATGGCGTAGAGCTAGCCAACCTAAGGGGTTGCCTTTCAGTGTCCCACTACTATGCTAGGAAGAAGGCGTACCAGACTTCCATCTTCCAAAGCAAGGAACAACCGCTCGGGTGACCTGTTGGATGCACAATAAATCAAACTTGACATAGGGTGACTACTGAGAGAGTGCTTTTGGAGATCTTACCTCAACTCAAAAGTAGTCATAATTAATTTCATTTTAATTTCATGTGATTTGATATAGTTTGTTTGAATTGATTTGATTTAATTTGATTTGATTTGTTTGATTTAGTTTGATTTCAAATTTAGGGCATATCTCCTGGGGATGTGAACTCCATTAAATTTGATAGATTTAATTTATAGACCCTGTTAGTGTGTGATGGACCCACTGAGAAGGGGCTATATCAGCCTTCTCCTATCTCAGATTTACAAACCTAAAGGGATAGTCTACCGGCCGTGGGGTAGAACTAGCTAACCTAAGGGTTTCCTTTCGGGGTGCAACGGTTGTACTAGGAAGTAGGCGGGTAGATTTACATCCTCCAAATTAAAGAACAACTACTGGGGTGACTTGTTGGTAACACAACAAATCAAACCCGCCTAGAGCGACTACTGAGTGAGTGCCATTGGGGACTTATATCAACTCAAGAATAGTTAGGTGATTCTTATGAGAAGTTTTGTTGACACTACCCTAAAGATAGGATGCCTGCCTGGAAAAAGGTATCACTGAGGGTGTCCTCATAATCCATAAGTGAATATATATTTTGTTTATTTTTATGTTTGCATGGACATTATTGGTGAAAGAAAGGGGTGAGGGCTTAACCTTAACCTATCAAATCGGACCAAGGGAGAATCTGCACATCCGTGGGACAAATTCTCCAATCACAAGGGTGGTTACTGGGAAAAAAAAATTGTCCACTCTGGTAGCAACCTAGGTAGTGTTTAGATGGGGTCGTAAGGGATGTGATCCAAATAGAGTACCCATAGGGGAGGTGCTGCTAGTGGCATTATCCCGATCCCTGAAAAAAAGCTTAAAGGTGTACAGTGGCCAACTTAAGGAGGAAGCATAAACTTACATTTTCCATGAGTGGTGTATCCACCCGGTGGGTCACTGTCAGCATAGCTAGAACCAACCAACCTAAGGTGTCTGTCGGTGTGAAATGATCAATCTGAAAAGAAAGCATGTAGATTTATAACTTTCCAAGTGGAACAGATCGCCAGGACAACATGTTGTGAGCTAGAAAAGGACTATCCGACCTAGGGCGACTACTAGGTGGGGAGTGCCACGGGGAGGACTAGACCTAGAATTGAAGTAGTTAGGAGGAAACGAGTCACTGGGGGACTTACCCTAAACCCCAAAATGTGCTTGACCCAGTGGTGCATGAAGGCTAATCCAAGAAGAAAGCATAGCAAACTTACATCTTCTTAAACAAAGCAATCATGAGGTAGCTTACCGGCTACATAGTAAGGCTTACCATGCTAACAAGGTGCTCATCGATGTACAATGGTCAAGCTAGGAAGAAAGTATAGAAGACTTACATCCTCCAAAGTAGAAAGACCATTGGGGTGACACACTAGCTGAGTAGCACGTCAGCCTGACTTAGAGCAACAACTTAGTGAGGGCCGCAGGGGGGCATTATCTCACCCCAAAGTAACCCGAGATAAAAGCTATGTGTTTGTTTATGTATTTGGGTGTAGTTTGTATTTATGTTGTGTTAATAAAAGATGATGCAGCTCAACTTCCTTACACTTACCCTAAACACATCATGGCAGATTCATAAATAAAGATGTTTTCAATATGGAAGAGATTGAATTTGAAATGGAATTTTTATTGATGATAATTATTTTCAAACATGATTTATGGCTAATATTTATTTAAGTAGATCCCATTGATTGGAAGCACTGGGTGCTCTTTCTTATGATTAATAAGTTGATAAGATCCTCCTTAATAGGTCTTTTCTATTATTAAAGGGCCTTCCCAAGTAGGTTCAAACATGCCTCCCATCTTAGGATGAGCAACAACAGGTCTCCTTCAAATAAAAATAAGTTCTCCTACTTGAAAAGCTCTAGGAATGACCAACTTGTTGGGAGCTTGAATCATTTTATCTTTGTACGACTCAAAGTTTTGGCATGCCCGCAAGAATCTTTCCTCCAAACCATCGAGCTCTTCTAATCGTAATTTGGCATTCTGCTCCATTGTGATCTTGCTACCCACTTTTATCCTTAGTGATGTGAGTTGGACTTCTAATGGTAGAATGGCTTTGGACCCATACACTAAGGAGAAAGGGCAGATTGAGTTGGAGTTCTATACGTGGTATGGTAGGCCCACAAGACTTCAACTAACTGCTCATGCATTTGCCTCTTGTTGTTGTCGAATTTCTTCTTCAGTATTTGGATGAGGGTTTTGATGAAGGCTTAGGCCAAGCCAATTACCGTTGGGTAATAGATGAGCTCCACATAGTTTTGAGTCTACCTCAGTCCAATCTTCCAGGCTTCATGTTTGTTTAAATAATGTAATCACATATGATCAAAGGACCACCGGTACAAGGTGCCATCCACGAGAGCATACGAAAGTTCTCTCTAGTTCATTTAATAGGCTTGGGACTTCTCTTGATGTATTTTTCCTCTATTAAGATAATCCATGAATGATTTCCTCCAATCTAACTCCTCATCCTTCTTGGCAATGGCAACCTCCCCTTCAAGAGAGTATCTTTCAATGACTTCAGTATCGAAAAGGGATAAGACTTGCCTATTTTGGACCCTTTGATATGGACACATCTTCTGGACATGCCAATTCCTTGACAAGTTTGGCTAAAGCATTTACAATGATGTTTTCTTTGTGAGGAATCTTATTAATGGAAACCTCTAGGATTTGGGCCAACAACTCCATGGTGTACTTATGGTAGTGATGGAGTTTAGGCTTTAGAACCTTGTAAGACCCAGGGATTTGATTGATGACTAACTGAGAATCCCCTAAGATGGTGATATTCTAGATGCTTAGAGTAATGACAAACTCCAGACTGGCAATCAAAATTGTATATTAAACTTCATTGTTGGTGCAAGGATTGGACAGGTGATATGAGAATCTCATCACATTACAGTCCAGAGTTAGGAGAACTACTTTTACCCCTGCCTTTCCTGGAAGAGTAGACTGTGGTTCTTTTCTTCTTTGAGAGGTTTCCGCACCATCAAAGTTTATCTTCCAATGGTGAATGATAGTATCCCATAAGTTCTTGATTTGTTCTTTGGGGAGGTCATCACTAAGTGGAGAGCCAGCAGAAAATGTGTGTGCTACTAAGAAATCTGTGAGTACTTATCCTTTCACCACATGGAGGCCCATGAAAGTAATGTCAAACTTTGACAAAATCATGGACCAACGTACCAACAGTTCGGATAGCATCAGTCGTGTCATGAGATACTATAGTGGGTTGATTCTAGAGATCAAGTTCACCTTATGAGAAAGCATGTAGTATTGTAGCTTTTGGGATGTAAATATTAAAGCTAGGCAATACTTCTCAATGGGTGGATAGTTTTCCTTAGTAGGGATTAGACAATGACTAATGTAGTATAGCATGTTTAACTTTCCTTTGTCTTTAGTTTGAGCAAACAAAGCACCAATGGAGTCATCTAATGCAGCTGTGTATAATATCAATGGCCAGCCCGGGATATGGGATACTAGAACTGGCGTCGTCATCATGTAGTGCTTAATGTCTTCGAAGGAATGCTGACACTTGTCATCCCACTTGAACTTGGCATCCTTTTTCATAAGTGCTGAGAATGGCTGACATCTTCCTGATAGGTTGGATATAAAGCATCTTAGATGCACCAACCGCCCTTGAAATGATTTGAATTTAGTTAAACTCTTAGGGGTGGCGGCATTTCTAATATCGCCTTTAATGTTCTCTAGATCAATTTTTATTCCACGATGTCAGACAAAAAGCCCAAGGAATTTTCCTGAAGTTACACCGAATACATAGTTCAAGGGGTTCATTTTGAGGTTAAATTGTCTTAACCATTTGAAATAACTCTCAAGTCAAGGAGATGGTCTTTCTTTTCTTTACTTTTAACTATGAGATCATCGACATAGCACTCAACTTGATGATGAATGAGTTCATCAAAGATTCGAGTCACGACCCAGTGGTATGTAGCACTAGCATTTTTAAGGTTGAAAGGCGTGACCTGATAGTAATTGATTTCCATCGAGGTTTGAAAAGTAGTGTTTCTTTCATCTTCAGGGGCCATCTTTATTTGGCTTATCCAGATAAGCCATCTAAGAAAGAGAAGACTGTATGAGATGAAGCAATGTCCACCATCAGTTCTGGTATCGGTAGTGGAAATTCATCTTTTGAACATGCCTTATTTAGATCCCAAAAATTGACACATATAAAAATTTGGTCATTCTTCTTTTTAACTGAGATGACACTGACCAACCAGGTAGGATATTTTTCTTCTAGGATGAAACTAGCATCGATCAGTTTATAGACTTCAGAAATTACCTATTCTTCAATGTTTAATTGTGTGCGTCTAGGAGCTTGCTTTATAGGGTTAGCACTAAGCTCTATTACTAGTTTGTGGACTACTATGTTAGGAGATAAATTAGGTATCTCATCATAACACCATATGAAACAGTCCTTAAACTCAATCAATAGCCTAACTAAGTCATTGGTTTTAGTTTTTTTCAATAAAGAACAGATGTATGTTAGTTGTGGATTATCTTTAGTTCCTAAATTGATTTCCTTGAGCTTATCGATGGTCGGCTTGATCTCTTCTTTGAACTCTGGTGGTGCATCTTTGACATCAAAATCATTTGGACCATATGAAGTTTCTAAGCACACCTCTTCATATGAGTTAATGTGATTTTAAAAGAACGTATCCGTTTCTAAATGATTGGTGATGACTAGGTAGTAATCATCATCATTGACTCGGCTCACTGTACCAAATCCTAGTCTCGATCCTAATTGAGAGATTTTGCATTTTCTTTTCTATATTTTTCCTAAATAGTCTAACCTATATTTTGACCAAGTATGTGAGATTAAACCTTTCTTTGCTAAATTATGAATACAAGGTGAGTACCAATCAAAAGGTAATTCTATTAAATTTTTATATGAATCATCCTTAAGTTCTACATCTACTTCTTAACTTGAGGTGATGCTCCCAGAAAGAACCTCTAAGTCTTCACATATGTAGATGATTTAGGGGCTTCCTTAACTACCAAACACTCAACTTTTTGTGAGAGAAGTGAGGTTAGAGCTAAGGTTCCCAACTAATGCCTAACTGTTTCACATATAGACTTGGAAACACTCACACTTTGCTTTGAAGCCCAGTCTTCATCGCTATCTATCTCAAGTGTCACCTCCAAAGGAATCTACTATTGAGAAGAGATGGCTAGTGTGCTAACCATATAAGTCACATCCTTTGAACTAGATTCTAAGTTTATATGAATAGTAGGCATACTCCAGGTAGCTGGGACATATCTCTTATTAGGTGGCCAATAAGAAGGTTTTTTGCCCCTAGGACTACCTCTAAACTGTCCTCTTCCTCTACCTAGTGGAGGTCAGGTCAACCTACCCATATGTTCGAATGGAGTAATGAACTGTGGGTGGAATCTAATGTCAGGCTCCACTCCCTCCTCCAAGTCTATTTCTCACTCCCTTTTATTTTCTTTTTTATTTTTTCTTTTCTTTTCTTTTTCTTATTCTTTTATTTTGAACTTTGGCCAAGTTCATGAGAATAGACTTGTTGATTTTGAGGGAGGTAGTAAGCTGCATCCTTGTATATGCCGACCTCATGAAATGAAAATGTCTTGAGATCTCCTTTGACATAGTAGGCAATCCCACCTCTCACAAACTTCATACACTAGTGTAGAGAGGATGAAACTGTGTTGTTTTCATGTATCCATGGCCTCCCAAGCAAAGCATTGAAAGATGTATCCAAGTCTATAATGTGAAACTTGGCTTCAGTCTTCCAATCATCTATCTCCAAGGGCAACACTATGGAGTCTAAGGCCCTCTAGCCCTATTCATTGTATCCTCTCAACATCATCCTTTTTTTGGAGTTTGGAGATGTCGATCCTCAAGTAGGCAAAGGTTCTTAGACTCATAATCTTGACTGATTTAGTTGAGTCAACCAAAACTCTAGATAGCCTATATCTGCCAACATCTATTGTAATGTAAAGAGGATAGTTGTGCTCAGTCATCCATAAAAGTAACTCTTCATTGCTGAATGTAACTCTTAAAATGTCCTTCGAGTGGCATGCCTCCTCTTTAGTAGTAGTCAGCTGAGCTATGCAAATCTCTAGATCAAGTAAAGCCTTGATTAGATATTTCCTTATCACTTTGAATAAGATAAGGGCATCATATATGCTTAACTTAGTTGAAAACTTTCTAAGATGTACGACTTTGTAATCAACTCTAGGCTGGTCCTCCACAAGCATATCTATAGCTCGAGCATTTTTTGGAGGCGTTATCTGCTCACTAGAACCAATGACTTGCTTACCATTATCCTAAGTTGCTACCCTATGAGGTAGAACTTTACCAATGCATAAGTTAACTTCAGTGACTTCTTGGAATGATAAGCTTGTTGAAAGTTCTACCTTCTCATTGGGTATACCTATAACTTCTCCAATGGGATCTTCGGAGTTGGTCGACTCCAAGTCAATCTCAAAAAGTAAACCCGATTGATTCAGAGAAGTAAAGTCTGACTCTGAATTAGAAAGGAAAGAATCAGAACTATTATATCTATAATTATTTAGACTAAGAGAGCTTTCAACATGACTAAAATCAGGAGCATCAAAAGTAGACCAGATATAAGTAGAATTTTATTTCTTCATTAATTTTTATTTAGGTGGAGGTACATGACATAAATCAAGAAAAGTAAGCGGGGTAAGAAATTTGATGCCTTTATTTACTGATACAATGCTCCTACCGATAGAAGAGGAGCTAGTGGAAGAAGAAGTTTCTACAACGGTGGAGGGAGTACTGGACTCGAATGGTGGTTATGTTACTAGCCTATCCAGGGAAAGTATGAAATGTTGTTGCTACTGCTAAGCTCCCACCTTCCTTGAGTTGTCCTTGGTAACTTGCAAACCCTCCTTGTTGTTGGAGATTTGAGATGCCTCAAACACCTGCAAAGAAGGTTTCTTGATCTTAGTAATGATCTTTTTAGAGGTTTAGGATAAAGAAATATCCCAACCATCTTTTTTATTAAGAGGATCACAAGTATCCCCAAGGATTACTCTAACAGAACTAGATGGTTGTTCTAACAAGTATTCATTAAGGATAACTATGGCACCTAACCTATAGCTATGCTCAAGCCAATCCTTAAAAGTGATACAATCCTCTAAGACATGGCCTAACATGTGGTGGTAGAGGCAATAGCTAGGATCATTGCTCTTGCCCACTTTGTCCATCCTCTTAAGCTCTTGTAGCTAGAAATTAAGTTTTTTGGGATATTTTTAAAGATCTTTTTGACTATCTCCCTCTTGAATAAATAGGGCTTATTTAACTTGTGTAAAAGAGTATGTTGATAGTAGCTACTTGGCGGTGGATATGAATACTACTATTGAGTGTACTACTATGGAGGCAGTGGTGGCGACCATTGTGGTTGCGTTGTGGTGGCAGTGATGGCCGAGGAGGTGGCAGAGGAGGTGGCAGTGGAGGCTAGTGATCTCATAGTCTCTCAAATTAAACTCTATCTAGTTGCCTCCCTCTGTCCACTGAAACAACTATCCCCAACCTCTTCTCAATTACTTTATGTGGCTTGGGTTTGGATGATTACTCTTAGAAAGACAACTGTTTGGCTTCCTCCTGTAGATGGGCCACCTTATTGATTAACTTAGCAAATGTTCTGATTGTAAAACCTATGCATGAAGGTGACCAGGCCATGGATATTCTTGAGAAAAATCTCAATGGCATGTTATTTGGACAGATGTGGTTAGCATTTCATACTTAGGTTATGCCACCTGAGAATATAATCAACAAGGGACTCGTTAGGCTTTTACTTCTCTACAATAAGGTCACCTATAGTTACCCTCTACTGAAATCTAGCAAATTCTTTGATGAAGAGTTGCTCCAACTCAGCAAAAATCTTCACTAAACTATTGACCAGTTCGACATACCAATCAAATGAAACACCTAACAAATTGCTAATGAAAAGGCAAAAGAGAAGCCCATCACTGCCACCAGTGTTGCAACAGCCGACTCTAAAATGTGCTATTTGTTATCATGGGTTCCTACTGCCATCAAAACTTTTGAAGGATGGTGGCACAATCCCCTTGGGGTATTTGAATTCTTGTGGGTAAGGTATACCATTTGGAATGGTTGAGCTCCCTTGGGCTTGTGCCAATGCTTCCTTCACTTATTGTTCCACCATCTGCTTGATGTCCTTCTCATGCATGAAGGTACTATCTATGACATTCCTATGTAAACTACCACTGTCCTGATCTATGGGAGAGGTACTCTTGGGATGATCTAAGATATGTATAAGCCTCCATGGGACTATGCTGTGAAATTGGAGCCTGGTTCTGGAGTGCTAGAACTACTACTAATAAATCCTCAACCCTCTTCTCCATCTTATTGATCTACTCATACTTCTGCCTAAGCTGCTGAAGGAGGTGTTGGGCTGAGTGAGAGGTGTCGCCTTCCTTGATCACAATAACTTCTTGACTTTGATGGTCTCTATGAAGGGATCCTCGAGTATCAATCGTATGGACTTCTACTGAGTCCTCTAATAGGTCATCCTCATCAGGGTCAAAATCTACTCTACCCTCTTTGCAATCAGTATGATCACTCCCACCCATCTTCCTGATCTCAAAAAAGTAATTATTTATGATGTCATCTAGTGAACGATCACTTACTCTGCTCGATTGTACAAGAACACAGACCCACTGATGATTGGTTGTAAGACTATGCTCATCTAAAGCTATGTGGCGTACACTGCCTACTGATGGAGTACCCTTCATAAGGGGATCAACTATCATGGGGACTGCACTGACATCCCCTTCTTCCTCTACTACTGGTTGTGGTGGTGGAGCAACTATGACATTTTTGGGTCGCCACTCCCTCTTTACCATAGCAGAGGTAGAAGGTCTAATGGGAGAGCTCGACCTCACCTCAATGGGTGGAATAGGTGGAGTGGGATCCGTAGGTTGTAGATGGATCTCCAATGGAGATTTCCTCTCTCCAGATGTAAACTTATGTACCTTGGTGGGGACTGCAAAAGGAGGGATGGCAGGTGCTAGCGGGCGACGAGTGGAGCAATGTGATGGTGTAGACATCAACTCCCTCTCCATCGAAACTCTCCTCCTGTGGTTGGTAGTTCTTGTAAGGACTATATTGTTGGTATGATCGATTTTGATAGCTCGTTTATCCGAGAAATTTATCAAAGTGAAGGCCACCGACTGTCTGGCGAACCTACTCTCCTTTTTATCCAGTTGGGCTAAAACTTTAACCTATGAGGCTTTCTCTCAACGTATTTGATCTCTAACACTCCTAAGGATCAAAGTCTTTAAATCAAACAATGTACTAGACCCTGAGCATCCATGAGATTTTTCAACTTGGCGAAGAACTAACCGTAAAATAGCATAGGGCTTCCTCCATTCCCTAGCTGGTACCTCAAACCGTGCTAATGGTGGAGGTAATGCAGCAATTCACCTATAGTCCTCCTCTTCATCCAAAGCTGAGATGGGGTCAAATCTACTACCACTCAAGAGTGGAGAGGTCTCAGGAGGGGAACCCTCCTCAGCAATGTGAGAGGCGGCGTCTATCTGCTTAACATCATGCTCATAATGCTGCTTGACCTTCCTATTCTTATTGTGACACTGCATCTTGGTAAGTGGGGTAGAGCGACAGCTAAAACCTACCTCAAAGGTAGGGAAGACTATCTCAGAGGCCAAGATAGTCTTCCCCTTCATAATGGGAGAGACCGATGAGGAGGTGCTAGCCATCACTGGAACTGCAGTGAGGGCGATAATAAAATGAATGATGAGCACTACACAAGTACTGCTACTAAAGCTGAAACTAGCACCAAAATAGATGGAACTAATACTAGAACATTCATGGGAATCTCAATGGCCTTCCTCTTCAGCGAGGGAAACTTTGACTCATACTGAAGGTCAAAATGAAGAAGTGTCTTCTGCCCTGCCACCTCCTCTCTGCTAAGTCGTGAGGGATGGCCCTTCGTAGGTGACTCTAACAGCCTCGAAGCCACACCCAAATTAAATGACATGCATGGTGGTGTTGGTGAGTATGGCCTATTCCAAGGCCAAATCCACATAAGACGGGAAGGAGAAGATCATCTTTTTGAGAGACAAGATGGAAGACTAACTGAAGTAGCGAATGAAGGATTGAACTGCTATCTCTACCTTTGTTGAAAATAGAATAGAATCAGATCCTTGATTTAATAGCTGCCTTCAATCATGGATTCTTGATTTTGAAATTTGAACCCACACTTAACAAATTTAGGAAAGCTAAGTGGGGTTCATTAAATTGGAGAGATTTTGATATTTGAGGAGAGAATTTTTCATAAGATTTGATTTTCATTTGAAACCCACATTCAAAAAATTTAGGTATGTTGAGTGGGATTCATTCATTTGGAGGGACTTTGGAGATAAATTTGTTGTTTATCCTTTGTTTGAATTTTTTTGTTTCGGAATCTTCATTTAGCAAATTTGGGTGTGTTAAGTGAGATTCAAATGTATGTTTGAAAATCTTTGAAGAAATTTTGTTTGTGCGGGTTGTTCTTATATGTTTGATATATTTGATTTGATTTTGATTTGAAAATGGGATTCTCACTTAATAAGTTTAGGTATGCTAAGTAGGTTCCAAATTTGTTTGATATTTTATCTTGATTTGAAAATGAAAGTCTTACTTAACAAATTTGGGTATGTTAAGTAGGGTCCAAGTGTGTTTGATATTTTTGTTTTATTTTGATTTAAAGATGGGAAAATCTTATAAAAAATGTGGGTATGTTAAATAGAGTTCAGTTTATTTTATGTGTTGTTTGATGATGGAATTCTTATTTGACAAATTTGTGTATGTCAAGTGGAATTCAAATGTGTTTTGATTTTCATGATTTTGAAAAAAATGGAAGACCTATTTAACAAATTTAGGTATGTTAAATAGGGTTCAATTTATTTTTTTTTTTTGAAAGATGGAACTCTTATTTGACAAATTTGGGCATGTCAAATGGAGTTCCAATATGTTTTGATTTTTTTCTGTGATGTTGCTTTTGAAAAGAGGGAACTCTCACTTAAAAAATTTGGGTATGTTAAGTGAAGTTCAATAATATGTTGCTTTTTTTATTTTATTTTGGTTTTCAAAATGGAACTCCATTTAAAAAATTTAGGTATGTTAAGTGGAGTTGGGTAATCTTTGAAAAATGTGTTTGAAATATTTTGAAGAACTCTCATTTAACAAATTTATGTATGTTAAATAGAGTTGGTTGTTTGATTGATTTTAAATTTATAAATGTGCTTTTGAAAAATATGAAAAGGGTTTTGATGATGCATATTTGATTTTTATTTTTGAAAGGGATCCTCATTTAACAAATTTAAGTATGTTAAATGAGGTTTGATTTTATAATTTGAAAAAATATTTGAAAGATTTATATTATGTTATGTGAAGTGCACTTCAAAATGATCTTATTTAAAGGAAGTGCTGTTGGAAAATTTTGCAAAAGACTTTGCTTGTTTAGTTTTATTTATTGCAACTTTCTTGAATAAGGGATGAACCTTGCCTCATCAAACTAGTGGTAAAGAGGGTCTAAAATTAGTCATTTCCTTTCATTAGTTAATTTATTTTTTACCCATTGGGGGACCCACTAGGGGTTTCAGACCTACATGGAGTGAGGTCTTAAAACCTAAACAATGTTGGCTAGCTTTGCTTAAGGATGAAAGAAGCTAAGTGCCAACGGAAAAAAATTTAGTCTTGAGATTATATAAAATATAAGTCCACTATCGCTGCTTGGAGACAATAACTTTCTACTAAAGATGGAGAGAGGAACAAGTCCCTAACGGAGTAGCTAGAAAAATCTGTGGTATTTATTTTTGGATGTATGGGGTGACACCACCCATATCATAGGGGGTACTTATTGAAGTGAGTAGACATGACAATGAGGTATGATGTAATATCTCAAGAGATAGAGGCATCAGCCTTCAATGGACCTAATCATCTAATAAGGACTCCTAAGGATTGATGGGTCTTCAAATATTCTAGAGATTTTTCCCTTGCTTAACATGGATGAATAAAGTAAGGTTTATATTAAACTAGGTTCTAAAATTTCTTATGCAGGCAAGCCTCCATAGTTAATTACATCTTAGGGAATGAAATTTTCTAAGAATACTCTCGATTAAATTAGAAAATTATCATTTCCAAAGATTTCAAGGTTAGACTATGAAAGGATTAGTTGTATTTGAAAAATTAATTGGGAAAGTTCAAGGAGAAGACTTATTTTTGGAATCAAAAGGGCGAAAGTAGGGAATGCTCATGATACTAGGAAGCCTAATAAGCATTCCAATTCATCCTATGATTGGGCTTTATATATTTAAAAGTGAAGAGATTTATTTTATAGAGTTAAATTTTATTAGATTGTTAGGGATTATAATCCACAACACAAGATTGTGAGAATGCATAAAGGTGAGAATTTATGCTTATAGCCTGAAGGAAATAGTAATCTTAGATCCTAAATCTAGGGAGCTTTAGCATTAGCTAAAGAAAGACCTAAATCTAAGCGAAGATGGGCATAAGATTTACCACCATAAGAGAGGATAAATTGTCCAACTGTTGGGCTTACAATCGCCTAGAGTGGCCTCCAGTTTACTCCTCCTAAGATTTAAGTCCATGTGGTCTGGTCTTATGAAATTACAAGATTATTAGGTTGTTATTTATTTAGAAAAGAGTCTAAAGTCCTTAAATCCACTCCCTAAGAGACTAGACCATGAGTGGCATGAGCATATGACTTAATCTAATGTAAAAATATTTTCAAGTTTTATTTAATTTTTGATGCTTTATTTGGTCAAAGGCTTTAGAATTTTGATGCCTACATGTATGATGAAATAAAGTTCATGGCTAAATCAGTGAGAAAGGGTTGTTTTCCAACACAAGGGGTGCCCTCATAGGCCAAGCATTCCTCTATCATGCAAGGATAGAAATCCCCCATTTTCAAGAGAAATAATATGCATGCATGATGTCAGACATACAACATTCAGCTAAGGGGTTACTAAATCTCTAATTATCGTGATTTATATCCTAGGATTTATGATGAAGTTATAAGTTATAGAAAATTTTAGTTATGAGTGATTATTTGGGTAGAAAATTTATTTTATCCTAAGAGCCTAATTGTATCTAGGCCACACATTAGCCTAATTGTATCTAGGCCACACATTAAAGCATCAATCATTGAAGAAATTATGAAAATGCATGCCATTTTCAATGCGCAAATTAAACAAATCATTGAATAATTTTATAAGCTAATGCAAAGAATAATAGGTCGGTGTGGTTGGGTTCCATCGTACAACTCGAGAAAGAAAAGATGGAGAATGAAACTCTACCCTTATATAACTATAAATATAAAAGATTAATTATAATTTTATCAAGTGCTATCGGGGTCTTCATTCCTCATTCTTCCATTTCAGTGAGTTGATTCTTCCTTTTTTGATTTGTATATGCTTGCTTCAAAGGCATCACACTAGGACAAAGCCTTCTGGCCATTACTAATCCTAATCTCCCATAACACTAACCCTAATTCCTATTTAAAAATTACATTGAAAATTGGGAAAGTATATATAATTACACTTGCAAAACAAGTGATTGCTAAACACATATACAATCCCACGCAGTTATATTTATAATTTGGACTTTGCACCCTACACATGGGTAACCAAGCTCACCTATCCTAATTTAGATTATACTTATGGGTTTAAGAAACCTACAAGGAAAGCATTTATATTTATTTTAATAGCAGCCTCTTAAGCACAATGCCCTACAAAAAACATAATTAGACAAAGAGCGACCTAACATCCAGTCTATGAAGTATAAACCCTAACATCTAGTCTAAAATAATACATCACAAAATAAAACATACACCATACCTTACACCATCCTAACATAGAGCTAGAAGCAGTGACTTAATTCTAATGTGTGTGTTAAAGCTTATGTGATGTGTCTTACTAAGCATTAGAGTTATGATTTTCTAAGTTTAGAAAGATTCAATTCAATATAAAGGGTTGATTTCACTTGAAGTAATTTAATTGATTTGAGAATTTTACTTTGTATTTTATTTTGTTTCATATGACCTACACTTAGAAACAAAATGTTACAAAGTAAAGAAAGGGGATCATTCCTTTCATCCCTACCTTAAGCCACTTTCTAAAGTACATTAATTTGATTTAGTCCTCTTTAGTGAATGGCATATTATACATTTTAAATTAATCCTAAGTTTAGGTTACTTTAAATAACTTCACTGAATATGAAAGGCATCTTAAGATTAATTGGATTGAATTACTATCACATGACATATATCAAATCATTCCTTTCCAACACATATAACACACATATGATTCAATCCTAAGAATATCTATACATATAATATGTTTTAGCACACTTATATGATGAATGTATATGCATGTTTAGATTTTATACTTTACATTCAATTGAGTTATCTAATCATATTAATTTAAACCTTTATCCAAATTATTATACAAAAATATATAGGGATGAAATTAAATAGATATGTGTCATTATTAACCAGGGAAGTGAGGTAATCAAATGACCTCTTTAGGGCTAACTAAAGCCTTGTATTCCTGGGATGTCTAGACTATGTACCCACTTGCATTCAAACCTATGTAAGCTTGTACACATGAACACAGGAAAGAACAAGTCTAAGTCACAGGATTAATTAATTCAACCACTTAGCCAATTATGGATGCATGTATTCTTTTAGTAGAAAAAGAGGGATTTTCATCCTTTAGCCACACATACATAGACATGTAAAAAGAAATGAGCAAGTACATGCCTTCATTAATAAGGGAAGTGAGGTAATCAAATGACCTCCTTGGGGCTAGTTAAAGCCTTGTATTCGCAGGATATCTAGACTATATACTTTCCTATCTCACTACACAAGAATGTATATGAAAATAAGGGGAAGAAAATCATGAAGAAATCATATTTCTATTCAATTAAAACATTTATATATGTGAAACAAAGTTTCATCCAAAATTCAATGTCAAAATACATATGAATGAAATAAAATAAGTATGTGTCATTATTAACCAAGGAAGTGAGGTAATCAAATGACCTCCTTGGGGCTAGCTAAGGCCTCATATTCCTGGGATGTCTAGACCATATACTTATTAACATTCAAATACATGTAAAACCACATATGATATAAGTAAAATAAATCTTTACTTCACATACCTAATCTATATGCATGTGCAAATCTTATATGCATTAAATAAATTAATTAACCCTTTCCTATGTTACCTTAATATAACTACCCAAATAATTATGAGCCAACATGATATGCACATGAGTTGAAAATTAAATTAGCAAAGATCTTAAGAAATAAATGGGGCCTAATGCAATTGGCTCATGATTAATGATTAATTAAATTAAGAAACTTAATTAGGTACTTTCATGGTTTCCCCACACACGTGGGTTAACTATAATTTCCTTAAATACCTTGAAGTTGTTAAACACCTAAAGATCTATTAAAGATTTAATTAATTAAGTTCTGATGTGATTATTTTTTTAATTTCATTAATCAAGTAATTTAATTGATTAATTTCCTTTTGAAAAATGAAGTCAAATTAGGGAAAGAGGCTAGGAAAGAGGTCTCAACCCCATTCCATTTGTCCATTCACTGTTGGATAGTGACTAATGAACTTAGTTAATCAATTTATTATTTTTCATGAGATTGCTTAACCATTAATTAGATTAAGAGAGTAATTAGGGCTTAAGTAGTCAATTCCCCTAATTAAGTAAAAAAAATCCCAAGAAAATTATGGGACGAAGAGATCATCCCATAGATTAACCCATAAACTTTGGAATTAATTACTCAAGTAATTAAGGAGTAATTAAGCTAATTAAATTGGCAATTAAACCCTAATTAATCTTTAATTACTATTCAAAATTAATTAAAATTATTTTAAATAAATTCACCTCTGAAATACCTTTAATATGAATATTTATTTACATGTTTATAATTTTTTATGATTTGTTATGATTTTTAGAAGTTTCAAAAATTAAAAATTATTAATTAAGTCTAATTAAAGCCTTAATCCCGTCAGCGCCATGTGGCGTGCAGACGCGGCATGCTTTCCATGTGGCGTTGTGAGATTGGCTATTTTAAACTTATCCAACTCAGCACTAACATGGCGGTGGTGGACGTGCTTTCTAGTCTGCCATCCGATCTAAGATCGGATGGTGAGACAGCTACAATTAATCCCATGGCTTAATAGAATTAAATCATATCAATCTAGTAGATCTAATCATGAACAACCATTCTAATTACGCAGAACGGACGGTGCATGATCTATTATCATATGAGCGAGGGGGAACAGAGTCCGTTAACCATTGCTCATGTGGTTTGAGCTCACTTGAGCTTGATTTGACTCCAAATAGTTCCCACACCTTCATGCAAAGGATCCAAAGGGATCCAACGGCTAAGAGCACACAACATACAAATTTTCATCAAAAAGCTCCAACTCATTTTTTCCTAAGGATCAGTTTTAATGGCATACCTCACTAGAGCTCAAGACTAGTGGCAAATCTAATTGGGGAAGCTTCATCTAGTAGAGATGAAGCCCTCCTGATCAACACGAGCCTTGATTTAGCATAGTTTGCTCGAAAGACCAAACTCAAACCTTGGGAGGCTAGCATTGATCGAAGTCACACGTCCGGTGGTTGGAGGGCTTGGGAAGAAATTCATTCTTGCTCGATGGAGTGTGGGGATGGTGTGTCCAAACTTAATTTAATTTCTATGGAGGTTTGAGTTTGTTGGGATCGAAGGAGGGATGCCCTATTCTGGCTTCAATGAAACTAACAATAGGGGATTGGGGAATTTTGAAATGACTATAAGATGCTTTCCTTGGGGTGCTAGGGTTCTCATTAAGGTCTCTTGCTTAGTTTGAATTGAACTAGATGGGGGTATACCCCCTCCTTCTCTTGATCAGACGATCTGATTGGAGTTGGCTCCTAGTGGCCATCTGGCCATCTTAAGAGTTATGGGTGGAAGGGATGGATGAGGTGGCTCAGTTTGAGTGGATGAAGGTGTGGAGGTGGCTGCCAATGAGGGGTAGTGGGTGTCCTATGGGTTAATGGGGAGGGTGAGGTGATTTCACCTCCCATCTGTCATGGCTGGCCTAACCAACTCTTGGGTCATGGGATTTTAAACTTTTTTAGATGGATGTCAAGAGTGCATTTTTGAATGGATTTATTGACCAAGATGTCTTTGTAGAGCAACCACTTGGATTTGAGAGAGCCTTGATTGTCTAGAAAATGTGTATAAATTAAAGAAAGCTTTATATGGTTTAAAACATGCTCCTCATGCTTAGTATGATAGGTTAAGTAACTTTTTGATAGATCATTGATTTAGAAAGGGTAGAGTAGATACCATTTTATTCCTTAAGAGCATAGTAGATGATTTAATTTTGGTATAAGTGTGTGTAGATGATACATTATTTATAAATACAAATGAATCTTTGTGCCATGAGTTCTCATCTTTGATGCCTAAAGAGGTTGAAATGAGTATGATGGGAGAACTTAATTTATTTTGGGTCTTCATGTGAAGCAACAACAAAATGTCACATTCATCTATCAAACTAAATACACAAATAAATTACTTAAAGGTTTGACATGAAAAGATTCAAATATAGTAAAACGCCTATGAGCCTATCTACTAAATTTGATTTATATGAATCAGAAAAATCTGTTGATAAATAACTTTATATGAGTATAATAGGTTCACTTTAATACCTTGTTGCTAGTAGGCCTGATATTATGTTTTTTATTTGTTCGTGTACTCATTTTTAGGCCAACCCGAAGGAATCTCATTTAATAGCAGTCAAGCATATCTTTCGGTATTTGATAGGCACTTCTAGGTTAGGTTTTTGGTATCCTAAAATTCTTTGTCATGTTATTTGGTTGTTTATTCTAATGCTAATTTTGTTAGATGGAAAGTAGATAGAAAAAGCACCTCAAACGCCTGTCAAATTTTAGGATCATCTCTTATATGTTGGTCTTCTAGGAAACAAAATTCTATAGCTTTATCCACTGCTGAGGCTGAGTACATAGCTATATGTAGTTGTGTTGCTCAGGTCCTTTAGTTAAAACAATAATTAGAAAATTTTGGAATTAATTAAGATCACATTCTAGTTTAGTGTGACAATAATAGTGCTACTAGTTTGACCAAAAATCCTATCTAGCATTCACGAACCAAACATATAGAAATTAGACATCATTTTATTTGGAATCATGTTTTGAAAGGTGATGTTAATATTAATTTCATTAGCACGAATTTACAAATTACAGATATGTTTACAAAACTATTACCAGAAGAATGTTTTTGTACTTTAAGACACATGGTTGGAATGTTAGATCCTAATATTTAAAATTATATGTAGTTTGTTCTCTCTTTTTGATGTGGTGAAAAGGGTGAGAAGAGAAAAATGTTGGTTAGTATTAAGTTTATTTCATGCATATATTTTGAGGGAGCATCATTATTCATCTCTTATGCATAAATTTTATTTAATAAAAGAGAAATTTTTTTAAAAGAACTTTGATGAAAGGTCAATTTGCACCTTCATCAAAATCAATACCCAACATTAGTTTGTCATCATAAAAAAGGGGAGATTGTTGGCTTTATGAGCCTCACGTTCAATCCTATTAATTTTGATGATAACAAACATATGCTTGGATGTTCTAATGTATGTTTTATGTATTTCAATTATATTGATTGCTAATTACATATTCAATACATCTCATAATATGTTTGATGAAATCATAAGTATGGAAGAATGAAAGATAGATCAAAATGAATACCTTGAAGCTCAAGATACAATATTTTAGGTTATGTGCATTTAAAACTATCTTACAGGTTCATATGAGTTTATTAGCACAAATTAATTTGCTCATAACTTAACATATTATTTTTATTTATTTTAAATCATAATGATGAGATTAATTTATACAAATAAATAATCTTGATCTAATTAACATTCAATTATATGCATCATACATAGCATTTAAATTGTCAAAATAATAAATGATAATTAATTATGATTATTGAGTGTAACTAGTTTATATACTTAATATAATTAAATATTTTAATTTAATTTAAAGGTTATATGATAACTAACATATGTATGATTGTTTCTAAATTATATCATAATATTTAAATGTCATATTTCAAAATTAACAAAAATATATCAAAATTTGTATTTTAGCCAAAGTCATTTTATAATCAGGGAACTGAGATCTAATTTCATCTCCAATAGATTACTTGGATTTTTTTTCCTTTAATTTGATATGTTACATGACCCACGTTAGATTAAAATTGAATTTATTATGATGTTTTAAGCATTAGGTGATTTTAATAATGAGTGCACGCTACATTCTTTGAATATATTTAGAGCCATATTTGATTATTTTTTATGGGCCCTTGTGACAAGCCTACTTTTGGCTATTTAAAATTAATATTTATTTAATATAAATCATATTTGTATTAAATATTATATTATTATATGATAAAATGATGTTATAATAATATATCTCTTTAAAATAATTCAAAATGACATTCTTGCTTGAGCCCTCATTCTCTTCATGAAAGGGTAGCTCATTCAAATTCAAAATCTCTCCAAAAAATCTTAGAGAAGATTTGTTAGATTTCCCTTCCAATTGTTCTCCAAATATTGCAAGATCAGATCCTTGGTTTGGAAGCTTCAACATCTTCAACTAAGCAAGATTTCTCAAATTATTTGAGTTTCTTTTTCTTAATCTTAATCTCTTTTAGTTATTCATACTATTTTCACCATCTATTTGTTCTTTCAAATTTTTACTTTTTGGTGGATTAGTCTTTGGACATCAAAGTTTATATTTTTCACACCAAATTTTGTGCGAAAAACTCTTATGATAGTTTGTAGGATTTATTTCATCTTACTATAATTTTTATCTACTAATAAATTTTTTTTGGATTCTTTATATATTTCTTCATTAGTCTTATTTGAAAGATTATTTATTCTTAGATCTATTATAGAAGTATATTTTTAGCATTTAAAATTAATTTATTGTGCTAAAAATATTTTCATATTTGCTACATCTCTCTTTTTAATTAAAAGCTTACTAGTTTACTTAGATCTATCATATACTAAATTTATTTAAATATTTTGTGATCATTTGCATTAATTAAAAGCATTATTTTGGTTAAAATAAAATAAATCATTTCTAAAATTTTAGAGTATATGCTAGATCTACTATATATCAAGTTTCTTTATCAAAATAAAATTTATAAAAAGTTAAATTATTTTATTTGTCACTTGTCATTTTATTCTAACTAATATCCTCTTTTTAAATAATTTTATCTTGCTAAAATTTAGTAAAGATTGTTGTTTTATTGTTTAAAAATTAAGAGAAAGAAAGTTTAGTGGAAAGTTAATCAAATTTACACTATTATATACATACTAGTTATAGTTTCTCTTAAACTTAAAATTTTTTTTATTGAAATTTATTTTAATGTGCAATAGACTATTGTGAATTTATTTTGACCTTTTTTTATATTAGTCTACATATTGTAATAAAATAAACATCTTAGTAAGATCACTTTAAAATATTCATTTTATTATTTCTTATCAAAATTAATTGAGCATTCTATCTTGTCAAAATTGTAAGTTGAAAAGTGATCATTTATAAGTTGTGAGATCACTTTTTGAATTTGATAGCTTGATATATTTGTGAATGATATATTTTATCAAAATTTATTATTTTGTATTTTTCTTTTCGTGCTATAAAATTTTTATTGGGGTTGTGCTCACCCTTTTGTTGGAGAGTACATATTATTGTAGGGGTTGTACTCACCCATTATAGGAGGTATGGTTTGAAAGCTATTTTGCATTTAGTGGACTTCTAGTCAAGAGTGGATTGGCGTGGACGTAAGCTAGTTTTGGGGTTTGGCCAAATCACATAAAATTGTGTGCCTATTATCTCTCTTTACTTTCCCGTACTTTATTTTTTGCTGCATTGAGATTTATATCTTATCATGATAAAATTAAAATTTTACGTATTGCTCAACTTTTAGAAAAAACCCAATTCACTTTGCAACACCCCTCCCCCCCCCCCCCCTTCCTCTTGGGTGTTATAGTGACTCACAAGGAGTTTTGAAAATGAAAAGCATTGGGAATCTATGGATTTTTCCTTATTTCGTGTAGTCCCACTTCATAAACCATGAAAACCTAATTTTTGGCTATAGATTAATAAAATTACCTCACTCGAGTTGGTGTCGAGTGGTCAAATCAATTCAAAAATATTCCTCAATGTGAGACAAAGTTCTAAATTGAGTATGCCCCCTTTCCTCCTCTCCAGTCGCCAACAACACCAACCTTTACTACCTCTCATTGGAGCCTACTTTATTTCAGTTAGTTTGGGGTCATAGAAGGTATGAGAAGTTTGATTATTCACCTTGGATAATGATGAGTGTGTAGAGAGTGTTCAAAGTAGAAGAGGAAGACTCCTCTCCCCTTTTTTTATGGTGGGCTAACCCTTCCAGTATTGGTGAAGGTTCATGGTGGCTGGCCATGGGTATTTGGAGCTGGGAAAACTCTTTGGGAGGTGGTTAAGTGATTGTAGATTATGTTTTAGCCCATCAAGTGGCTGAGTGGAGGGGAGATTTAAAGGGATTTGTGGATTTGGCCACTTTTACAAGTTTCCTCCATTCTCTTTCAATCTCTTTAAACCATCAAAGCTAAAATTTACACTTCATAGTTTAAGCCATCAAAGCTAAAATTTACACTTCATAGTTTATAGAAATTAGCTAGATTTTGGATTGCTAAAATCCAATTTGGATTTTATGGCCTTGATTTGAATTTGGATCAACCCATGTTGACCAAAGTGATTTGAGTTTGGTCTAGTGATTTGATATTTATGATTAACTTTGAAATGAGATTTAATTATGGAAAATTTGTTATCCAATCCTTTTAGGTTCATTTACTTTGAATCAATTTGATTTTCGAATGGTTTGAATAATTAGTGCCTAATTACTAAGATTAGAGATAATATTAACCTCAATCAATAATGAGGTCAATAAGAGTATGTGCATGAGTATTTATTATATGAAAAGCTCTAAAATTTAAAATCCAAATGATTTCATAGAATTGGATTATAAATCTTTATTTGCATCTAAGAAAAATTAAATAATGTGGAACATACCAACTTGGGGCACCATGGTGCTACAATCACTACTCCTAGGCATTGTCATCACCATACATAATCTAAAAAGGAAAACCATCGCCACCAGTTGTCTACTTAAGCAACACAACACTCGAGGAATTATAATCCTAGTGCCTAGGCACTATCGTAATGACCTTCAATTTAAAAAATAAATAAGAAAACTAACCCTTCCCACCAACTCGTTCCCCGGCAGTGATAACTACCTAGCAGAAAGTAGGGGATCATGGGGACAAAAAACTACCCAAGAATGAGAGGGAACGACTCCCCAAAGATTTTATAAAAAGGCGGGAACTACCCACTATCTCTTTTGGTCTTCTTCTTCTTCTTATCTCTTACACTGCTCCCATACTTGCTCTAAAGCCCCCAACTCCAAGTATTTTCCAACACTCACTTTTCTCCATAGCGCATTTCTTGCCCGAGTATGAGAGTGTTTTCCTCTCGCATGAGAAAAAAGTGAAGTTTGCTTTCATTAACTCTAGGTAAAGATCCTAAAAATTTTCTTTTACATAATTTTCTCTCCTAAAAGAATATTTTAAAGGTTTCACCATTGATCTTGGATCCGGTGAGAAATAAGGAGGCCTATCTCTATTAATCTTAAATCTCGAGTAAGGAAGAACACCACAAAACCTGAAATTTCAAAAATCTTAGAATCTGAAGATCTCTATCATTGAACTTGATTTTGGCATGAGATGAAAACCTTCCCTGTATCGATCTTGGACCTAGAATAAGGGAGAAGAGTGCTTTGCACTAAAAAGTTAAAGAATCTAGGATTGTTAAGCAATTTTGCTTCTAAAATTTCTATAAATTACTATATTCCTTCAAGAAAACTACTAAAAAATGTAGTTCTTGACTTGTACTGCCTTGGCACTGGGAGATAGCATTGTAGCGCTAATCTTTCAAGTGTTTAAACACATGGCATCCCAAGTCACAACACTTTATACGATGTCAAGATGCTAAACATAGGGTCGTAACGCTACATCCTTAGTGCCTAAGCCTTGCCCTCTTAGGTTTTGTAAAACCAAAACATCCATTTATAGTACTTTAGTGCTATCGTTGAAGCTCCAAGGCATTGCTATAATTTTGTAACCCTATTTTTGGCACTTAAAATACCAAATTTTCCAAATCTAAAGTCTAACACCTCCTTACTTAGTGCCAAGGCACCATAGTACAATCTTCTCGGGTTATAACTCAAAAATTTGTAATTTATAGCATCACATCTCTACCCTTATGGCACCTCAATGCTGACTTCTTGGGTCATATAATTAAAGAATTAATATTTATAGCATCAGGGCACTATCTTTACAGTGTCATCCTGCTAACTCTCAAGCACTGAAGCACTGACTTCATAGTTTTCCAATTTTTTATGTTAGAAACTTTATTCAAATATGATGTTTTAATTGATAATAAAATTCAAATATCTTGGGGATAGCCAAAAATATTCAAAAAATGATAAATAATTAATATGATAGATATAGGTGCAACCCTATAATGGAAATGACTTCATCCATTGTGGGCCCCAACATAGTGATAAATACATAAACTCATTGTTTGAGGATGCTTCATGGTTTAACATAAAATAAATCTGAATTACACGTATGTCCCCGACACATGCATTAAAATCTAAATTTAGTGTCTGAGAGTGATTCATTGGTTGATTTCTTGATTGGGTCTTAAGATTGGGCCTATGTTAACAAAACCTAATGATATTGCTATAACTTTCTCAACTTGATAAAATCTTTAAGATGCTAGGTATTCCCTAGTGACTGTTGTGTTGATTGTAGACTTCAACCATAAGTGTGGTGTTTTAACTTGGAGTCATTGGGACACCACACAAATCTTAGGAGAAACTTATTGAAGTGATCGTATACAACATTAAGGTATGATGTACCATCTTGAAGATGGAAACGTCACCCTACAATGGACCTAATCATCTAAAAATGACTCCTATTAGAGATGGGTCTTTGTATATATCAGAGATCTTTCCCCTACTTTAAATAGAGAAGAAAAGTAGAGTTTATTTTGTGTCGGGTTCTTTAGTTTCTTATGGAAGAAAGCTCCCATAGTTAATTACATCTTAAAAAATAGGAATTTCTAAAGAACACTCTTAATTAAAGTAGTCAATAAACATCTCCAAAGATTTCAAAGCTAGACTATCAAAGGATTTGGTATTTTTGAAAATCAAGTGGGAGATTTCAAATAGAAAGACTTATTAACTAATTCCAAAGGAAGATAAGTAGGGAGCACTCATGATACTAGAAAGCCAAGTGTCCACTCCAGTCTGACCTATAGTGAGGCTTTATGATGGAGGTGGCATTCTTTCTTTTAGTGAGATTGAGAGAACTTAGGTATTGGAGGTGAGGAAAGAAGATATGTTGGATAACTAGCATTCCCACCAAGGATTGCCAAGGTTTGGCCACCAAGCTCTCAAACCACAAAATAACTCAAATAATTTGTAATTGTCAAAACATCTTTTTTCATTGTAGCAAGGGGGGCTATTTATAGCCATTACAAACATCTTCAAAAGAAAAGAATTCAAAACATGGAGGGAAAGGTGTGTGACATAAAATAATAAGGCAACTTAATGCATTATGTTATCCACCCATTTCACATACTATTATTTTATGTGGATTCAACCACCTCACATGTCATACTTTGAATTTTTAAATTCAAATTTTCAAACTTGGAGTTTCTAGGAGAATATTAAAATTTACATAAATAGAAAAATATGAAATCATAAAATGGGCCTTAGCAGGCTAATTGGCTAAGCCTTCTTCTTTCTTCAATTTTCTTAGCTTTAGCTTGAGATATTGTCAATAGACCTTGAGCTTTATTGATCCACATGATGTTCTACATCAACTCTCCTAGGCTCAATTGAACTCTAATACTTAGAGTTAAAATCTAAGAATTCGTCTACTAATTGTGGGGTTAGAGTCTCCAAATCAGTACTGGTCAACCATGTGTCTTCAACTGGTGGCTTATTCTTCCAACAAACTAAAAAATGATGTTCATAAGCTAGATTAATGGGTGCTTCCTCAATGATAATATAGTTAAATTCAAAGAGAGAGGACTTCTGCAAGTACAGTTATACATCTTCTGCTAAAGAGTTAGACTAAATAAGTGGACATTTGCTAATTCCTTCAAATGATATAATATCTTTAATATTAATAATTGGATGAATGAGCATATCAGTAGGCTAATGATAAGAATTAGTTCAAATTTTCTTAAGAATTTTAAACAAACCACAAGCTCATGAATGTAATTTCTTTTATTTAGTGGTTTGATAATGCTCAGATCAAATGCGGATCAATACATAATCACCTTCTTTATATTCTTTCATTGAACGATTATGATTTTTCTTAGAAGCATAATTTTAATTACTTACAGTAATTTACTTTTTTATATCTTCATGGAGCCTATAAAAATCTATAACAAATGCGGATGCTCCGTCAGAAAATACATGAGATTGTAGGTTTTCTACATCTATTGCTTTTCGTGGGTTTTGACCATAGACCATCTCAAATTGTGATTTTCTCTTAGTTCTAGAAGCAATACTAATATAGGAAAATTCTGAGGTTGGTAAATATAAATCCTAATTTCCTAAACTTTTACCTACCAAGCATCTAAGCAAATTTCTTAGGGTACAATTGAATACTTCAGTTTGTCCATCAATTTGTGGGTGAAAGGTAGAAGAAAATTTTAATTTGGTGCCTAATAATTTCCATAATATTTTTAAAAATATTACACAAACATAACAACTCTATCAGAAATAATGATTAAAGGTAGACCATGGTGTCATATTATTTCCTTAAGACATAATTTGGTTATATAAGAAGCATCATGTCTTCAAGCTATCCAAGGTAATCCTAGAATAAAATCCATTCATAGGTCTTCTCAAGGCCTATAAGGAAGAGATAAGGCAGTGTATTATTCAGACCTTTGTTTAATAATTTTAGCCTATTTACAAATTAAGCATTAAGCCACTAATTTTTGAACATCTCATTTTAATGAAGGCTAATAAAATTTATATTCTAATAAGCATATGGTGTTATCCTTTCCAAAATGACCAGCTACACCTCCAGCATGTAGCTCGGTGATAAGGAATTCTCTAAGAGAAGATCGAGGATTGCATAGTTGTTTTCCTTTATATAAATATCCATTTGTTATCAGGAATGCTATTTGTAAATTTATTGGTTTATTTAGGTGTTCAAAATAAATTAGGTGAAAGTTAGGTAACATAATATAATCATCTTTAATTCAATCAAATCCTAGGATTCTCAACTCTAAAGATGAAATCATTAGGTTTACCCGGATAAAGCATCAACAGGTTTATTCTTAATTCTAGGCTTATGCTTTAGAATAAAAGTGTAGTCTTGTAAAAATTCAACCCATTTTGCATGCCTATGACTTAATTTTTATTGAGTATTAATGAATTTTAAGGCATGATGATCATAATTAAGTATAAATTCTCTATGTAAGAGATAGAGTCATCAATTCCTTAAGGATTAAATTACAGCATAAAACTCCTTATCATAAGTGGAATATCATTGTTTGGCTTCATTTAACTTTTCACTAAAGAATGCGATATGATGATTCTCTTAACTTAAAATTCCACCTATCCCAATTCTTAAAGCATTGCATGTCACTTCAAAAGCTTTAAAAAAATCAAAAAACCTAAGGATTGGTGTAGAAATGATAAGAAATTGAATTTTCTCTAAGGCCTTTTGTGCATGAGGAGTCCAACAAAATGTATCAATTTTTAGTATATCAATTATCGGAGCAATAATTGTACTAAAATTTTTGATAAATCTCTGATAAAAAATAGCTAAACCATAGAAGCATCTAACTTCAGTAAAACTTTTAGGTGATGGCCAATTTAAGATTGCTTTTACTTTATAAGGATCAAGTTTAAGTCCAATAGTGGATATAATAAAGCCTAAAAAGATTAGCTCACCTTGTAAAATGAAAAACTTTTTAAATTAATGTAGAATTTATCTTCTCTAAGTATTTCAAATATTTTTATAGGTTTTGTAGATGATCATTTTTACTTGGACTAAAAATTTGATTTTCATCAAAATACACCACCAAACATTTACTTATATATGGCTTAAGAATAGTATTCATTAATCTAATAAATGTTCTAAGAGCATTTGAAAGTCCAAATGGCATGACAAGCCATTCATAAAGTCCATCATGGGTCTTAAAAGCCGTTTTCCACTGATCTCTTGATTTAATCCAAATTTGATGATATCAACTTTTTAGATCAATCTTTAAAAAAAATGCTTCGTTCCTGATATTAAATCTAACATATCATCTATTCGGGAATAGGAAACCTATACTTGATAGTAATTTTATTTATTGCCTGAATATCAACACACATTCTCCATGTTCCATATTTCTTGGACCTAATAAAGCTGGGACTGTACAAGGGCTAAGAATCTCTTGAATAAAACTCTTTTAATAATTTCTCAACTTATCTTTTAATCTCAACATGCTTGGTAGGGTTCATCCTATAATGTTGAAGATTAGGAAGTTGAGAATCGGGTAACAACTCAATAGCATGTTGATTGTCTCTTAAAGGAGGTAGTTCATCAGGAAGCTCATTAAGTCCAATATCTTTAAAATCAGAAAGAAGGGAAGAGACCAAAGCATGTATGTGAGTCTCATTAAAGTCTGGTATGACTTCTTTTACATGTAATAAGTGAAGGAGAGATGGATTACAAAATTCTTTTTGTAGGGCTCCAAAACCTATTGTTTCTATCTTTGGGGTCAAAGAAGGAAGAATATATATTTTAAAGCAAGAATCAAAAATGGTAGTATTAACCCTAAAAGTAGGATTTTCTATGATAATTAATTGAAGTTTGTCATTTTTCTTAAATAAAGGCCTAGGTTGCAAGTCAAAAGTTATTTTGTGTGGTGCTATGGAGGGTGTCTTTTCTACCGGCTTTATTGGAAAGAGTTTAATAGTCTTATTATTATGTTCAAAAATATAAGTATTTTCCCTACCATAGTGAATAACATTCATATCATACAACCAAGGTCATCCTAAGAGAATATGAGCAATGTCCATAGGGAGAACATCATACCAAATTTGATCCTTATAGCTTCCTATTTTAAATAGAACTAAATATTGATTTGTGATGGGAAGTGATGTATGATTTACCCAGCTAACATGAAATTGTTTAGGGCGATGTTTAGGTTTTAGGTTGGTTTGATTTAAGGTGTGCGTTGAAATGACATTCATAGCACTTCCTCCATCTCTAACTAACCTATATCTCCTTTCATGACACAATACATACATACTAAAAATATTTTTTTCTCCTCCAATCTTCTACCTCATTTTTAAATACAATAAGACATCTCATCACATTAACCTAAGAGTCATCAGTTAATTCCAATTCTTCATCAGATAATGGGGTGTCATCATAAACTTCTTCTAGATTATCATCTATTTGATTTTCAACTTCTTCTAAAAATAATATTTGAGCTTTACATTGATTTTGCATATGACCCTTTTTATGACATTTAAACCTATTACTTTCTTAGTGCACTTAGAGCTCCCTTCATTTAAAGTTTTAGGCAAAGGGGCCAGGCCATTTGGATGGGCGGGTCTAACAATAGATCTATGGGATGAAATTGAAGGTACTTGACTTTTAGTTTTAGATATGGAAGCAGATTTCTTTTGTTATTCAACTAATAAGGCATAATGAGATGCTTCCTCTGAAGATTGTGGGTCAAATAATTCAACTTCATTTCTAATGTCAATCCTATGTCCAATAACAAATTTATTGGTTAATTGCCAATCATTATGAGCAAAATCAATTCTAGAAACTATGTCATCAAAAATATTCAAGTATTTAGTTACAAGATGATTACTTGTCTCAAAGTTAATAATTGACTATGTAGCTTCTTATCATGATGCCTAGGATAGTACATTGCTCTTAACATTTCTTTCATTTCTATTTAAGTGAGGTTTATCCTTCCTAATCTTTGTTCTTTAGCTAAAGTATTTACCTAATAAATTTTAACATATCCTATTAATTTCATTTGGTAAAAAGTAACCCCTTGGTAATCATCCATTTTATACTAATCAATGAAGTCATCCATTTGAACTAAGCAAACATAAAATTTATTTGGTCATGTATATCATGATAAGTTAGGGCTTCTACTTTAACTCTTAGAGATGGATCATTAGAGTCTTCTGTAGTCTTAAGAAAATTTTCCCCCCATTCCACCATTTCTAGCAATTGATGGTCTTCTAAGTGGTTGGTTTTCTCTATAGTTTGGATATGAATCTTTTTCATATATCCCTATAGGCATAGTTTGAGCAGGTATTGGAGGACTTGGTACTCTATTATTTTGTAGATGAGCTATAAAAGTTTGCATTTTTTCTTTAAGTTCTTGCACTTGATTCTTACTTTCTTCTAAGATTTCTTGAGTTTTTAGTTCATTTTTATGGATCCTAAGATCTAAGGAATCAACTAATCCAGTCAAATTTCTAACTTTATTTTGAGAGATAGATTTTGGTGCCATGAGATTTTTTTAAACAACAAAAAGATATATGAAAAGGGAACATAGAAAAAATGAAATAAAAAATAAGTATAATATAATTATGCAATCAAAGAGAAATTTTAGGCTAAGACAACTTCTAGGTGAGGAGGGGGGTACAAGACCACTTAAATCCCAAGCTCTACTTAGACAGTTTAGGTCCTTTTGATAAAGTTCTATTTAGCTTCCAAATCAGCAAGTTTAACACACTTATATTATTATGCATGCAATTTTCTTTATTTTATTTTTAATGAAATGAAAATAAAAATGCTTAAAATTATCAAGCATCTTTTTTTATTTAAGAAAGCAAGTTATCATAAGTTAATCAGAGAAACTTCTAAAATTAATCATAAATAATAATAAAGATAATAAAGCAAGAAATTATATTTTGATTTGAGCTAATGGGTAAGTTGTTTTTATGGTGAAGCACTACCTTACTAAACTACTTTCTTAAATTTTTTTTTTGCAGCAAGTTCACACGATCGAAAAATGACTAAAATATATAATGGAGGTTATTACTTGCAATTTTATGCTATCACCATAAACTTGCAAGCAATATATATCTTTCTAAGCTACTAATATGTATTTAAACTATCATATAAAAAAATTAATTAACCTCTGAAGTCCCGAAAAACACAAAATTTTGATGACAAGTCCACCACTTTAGATGCTCCCTTTGTTGAAGAAACTTTTGACCGAATTTGCTCCTTCCATGCTTCGCTCTAATTCCAAATTTTATGGTGGTGGGCATTCTTTCTTTTTGTGAGATTAAGAGAACTTAGGTATTGGAGTTGAGGAAAGAAGATATGTTGGATAACTAGCGTTCCCACCAAGGATTGCTAAGGTTTGGCCACCAAGCCGTCAAACCACAAAAATAACTCAAACAATTTGGAATTACTTAAAGATCTCTTTTCATTATAGCAAGAGGGGCTATTTATAGCCATTTCAAACATCTTTCAAAAGAAAAGAATTCAAAATATGGAGGGAAAGGTGGGTGGCCACATTAATGTGAAGCATTAAGTTGCCTTATTATTTTATATCATCCACCCATTTCACATGCATTTATTTTATGGGGATTCAACCACCTCACATGTTATGCTTTGAATTTTTAATTTCAAAATTTCAAACTTGGAGCTTCTAGAAGAAAATTAAAAATTGCATAAATAGAAAAAGATGAAATGATAAAATGGGCCTTAGCAGGCTAATGGGCTAAGACTTCTTCTTTCTTCAATTTTCTTTGACTTTAGCTTGAGATCTTATAAATGGACCTTGAGCTCTAATTTTTGGATCCACATGATGTTCTACATCACTTTATATATTTGAAGGAAAGAGTTTATTTCTAGGGCACATAGTCCATCAACATAATACTATGAAAATGCCTAAGAGGTGAGGACTTATACTCATAGACCGAAGGAAACAAATAGTCTCGAAACCTAAATCTTGGATACTTTAGCACAAGCCAAAAGCATTAATTAAGTCTAATAAAAAATGGATCTAGTAGTTTACCTCCACAAGATAGGATAAACCTATCCCGACTCTTTTGAAATTACTATCGCCTGGAGTGGTTGCCAGCTAACACCTCTTATGCTTCAGAATCATATAGGCCAATCTTATGTAAATGCAAGATAGATAAATTATTATTTAATTAGGAAGAAAACTATAGGCCTAGACTCACTCCCTGAGAGACTAGATCATGATTGACATGAAGTCATGACTTAGACTAATGCAAAATTTACAATCTGTTACACCATTTTGACACATTCATTTGGACAAAGGCTTGGAAAAATTATGTCTATATGCACGATGAAATAAGAATATGGGCTAGATCAGCGGGAGGAGATGTTCTCCACTACAAGAGAAGCCCTCAAAGGTCAAGCATTCCCCTATCATGCTAGAATGGAGACCCTCCCTATTTAAAAGCCAAATAAGATGTTATGCATGATGTTATAGCATTCAACATTCAACTAAGGGGTTGCTAAATCTTTTAATTATCTTGATTATAACCTAGGCTTTAAGGTGAGGTTGTGATTTCTATTTAAAATTTAGTTATTGGTTGTTTAATGTGGTAGAAAAATAAATTTTTATCCTAAAGAGCCTATTGCATCCAGGCCACACATTCAATCATCAAACTTTAAGAAACCTATGAAAAGCATGTCATTTGTATTGTGAAATTTAAACATAACAATCAAACACATATATTTCATAAAATAATAAAAGGCTAATGCAGCCAGGTTCAACCATACACTTCAAAAAAGAAAAACAAGTTGGGTAGCTAAGCTGTACCCTTATTCAATCTCGATCAAAAAAAAAGAATGTTATAATTACAATGAAATAGATGCTATGTGGGTCTTAATTTTTTTTCTTTTCCTTCACTCTTCTTCCTTTGGCTTGATTTACTCCAAGCTTCACAAGGCCTCCCAGGCTTTGTCTTTTAGCCACTGCTCATCCTAAAACTCAGAGCACTAATCCTAATTCCTATTGCAAAGCTTGACTACTAAATTAGTTTGAAGCATGGAAGGTAAATTAAATTGAATTTCAAGTTTTTGAAATTTGAACTCGGTATGCATAAAAATAAGGAGTTTTAAGAGCATAGGCATAAAAGTTACTTCTGATTTTAGTTTTTTTATATGTAAAACCAATATAGTACATGAAGTTCATAAAATCATGAGTTTAAATGTTACTTTTATTTATAATAATAACATAATAGATTTGTGTCATAAGATTAATCTGATCAAGAATAAAATTTTCACTTTTGTGATATAAAGCCCTTAATATTAAATTTCAAATTTAAAATCTTTTTTAAAGTTATCTTGATTTTAAACAAAATAATGTATTTAAAGGGGATAAAGTCAACAACATTATAATCATCAAAATCCGAGTCTAATGACATGAAAAAGCTAAATTTAAAGTATAATTAAAATTTTTTAAATTTTTTTTTAATGTTAAAAATGAACTTCAAATTATGAACACTTATAGCCTTAGTGAGTGTTTGTCATAAAGATATAAAGAAGTTCAAGTTATGTGTATATGAATATGCTTAGATATCAAAATAGTAAACAAAAATATTTCCAAATTGAAACCCACTTCTCTTCCATAAACCCTCCCAAATGTGCTTCACCTAGGCTTAGATAGTTGCCACTGCCTATCCAATTAGCCGATCCACACTAGCTATGATCATCCAGATACATAAAAAGCTCTCACCTTGAGCAGTCATCTTGGGCTAGCAAATTAGGATCAATTTTCACTCATCTCTTTTGTGAAATTTTGGTGATTAAACTTTGTCACAACCACTACAATCTCAATAAGAGATGAAGAAATCATGAGCTGTTTATGATTGGGGATTATTAAATCCTTAAGCAATAAACCAACAATGCTAATCACATATAAACATATAACACAAAAATAATAAAAAAAGAGATTGTAATTTCTTCAAATAAAATTAGAAATTACTAAAAAAAGGAGAAAAGTACATAATGGGCAAAACTAATAATCATAATCATCACCCTCCTCTTCTTCCTTCTCTGTGTCGGATACTGGTAGAGTAATAACTCAAGGATGATACTGAGGTGCCATAGGGAAGGAGACCTATCTCAGATCTACAAGATGCAATTTTGAAACATGTTGAACTGGGCCATGTAGGAGAATTACATCTGATGTTGACCCATATGATGGTCAAACTTTCTCTCCAAAATCTCTTATCTACAGCTACTTTGGTCCACCCTTTTTCTCAAATCTGTGACCTGATTCCCAATTTCTTGGACTTGCTCAACCAGGGACTTACAAGAGTGGCATGTCAGCCTTTCCCATCTTCAAACCTCAGCCCAAATCCCTCAGTTATCCTCTTCATTAGAAGAGCCTTTTGAATAAGTATTTCTTCATCAGGCCCCCATACCCCTCTTTCCATGACACATTAACAATAAATCAAAGAAGGGTGATAATACCCAACATTAGTACTCCCCTTCAATATATTACAAATAAAATTATAAATAACTTTCCTGATATTGATATTAAATCAACATTGAATAGGAAAATTTAAAGTAGCCCTATCTTTGGCAACCTCACTAATGTTACCAGTGGGCATAAGCTTGGCAAAAATGAAAAATACCAAGCTTTAAATTCAACAGTAACACTAATGATAGGAAAGTTAATAATTCATCCCTCCTATCATTTCCACATGAGCTATTATCATTGGCTAGTTTGGCCTAGCCTCATCTCACAATCACCCCTTTGACATTATCATTGAGTTCCTAGAAGCACCTCTCTTAGATCAGGTGTTTATGGACGAGAGTGTGTTCATATTGCTCCTCAATAATGGCACTAACAAATCTACTGGCATTGCTGGATGCCCTCTACTTGCTCACCACCCTTCTTAGAGGTATGATGAATACCTTAATTGGAGGGAAGAATAGTGTTGAGAGAGAGAGAGAGAAAATGAAAACCTATAAGAGGAGATACCACTGAATGAAAAACCTTAGCATCCTAAGTCCTATTTATAAATTTGGCCCAGCACCAAAGCACCCAAACATGGCACTGAGGTGTTAGCCTCTCGAGTTACAGAACATAGCCTCAGTATTGTGGCACCCACATGTAGCAAGGTGCCCACATGTAGTGCCAAGACGCTAGTCTACCTATCCCGTTAATTATTGTGTGGTAAAAAAAAATTTAATTATAATAAACTTCATAATTAACATGTACTAAAAGAGTTGCAGTGCCTCCTAACCATCATTAAAATAAAGCTATTATTTTCCTTTAATCACTGCATGGCTATCGAGGAATCTTAACCAACTCTATGATGCTATAAGGAGACACTACGATGTGGTTCAAATGGTCAAATGGACCAATAATGACAGCACCACGAAGCTACCCATGCAACATCGAGGCGATGAACCTTACAACTCATAAATACACCTAGGCTATCACCTAAGTAGTGATGCCTAGATGGTAGCCTAGGCATTATATAACAGTGTTGAGGCATTGCCCCTTAAATAAAATGTAATAAACAAAAAGAAGAAGAGAAGGGACTTCAACTACAATTCTAAATCTAAGTTTCCAAAAATAGGTATGTAAGTCCAGTCTTCTATATGTTCATCATGTGAACACCACATAATTCGTTCTCCTTGCAAACAAATTTATATACATTCATGATGTGGACAATCCTAAAATTGGCATTCCAAAGGGATGTAAACCCAGCTTTATATTCATTCACCACATAAACATCTGTCCATTAGCATGTGAAAACCTTATAATCTATTCACAATGTGTACACTATTACAACATTACACCAAAATTCTAAGTCTAGTTGAGATACCTGAAATGAGGGAACCAATGGCTTCTAATCAAAATCTCTAAACATTATGACTATGTCTCTCTAATGTTGGTAAGGTAGAATAATGTAGTTTTGGGATGACAAAAGCATGGGATCTTGATTAAGATTACATCTCTATTTTTTCTAGACTTTCATCTGAACCACACTATGCCTCTAAGAAACCAAATGCATATCAAATAGATATTTTTATTTCTAACCTTAATCGAGAGTGCTCTCTTACTATAGTAAGAGGGGTAATTAACTATGGAGGCTTGTGTTCAAAGGAAGTACCCTAATGTGATGTTAGGGGAAATCTGGTTGATTATATATATATATATATATATATATATATATATATATATATATATATATATATATATATATATATATATATATATATATTAATTTACCTCACAAAAAAAATATACTCCTACCCATCTCAACAAAGATGGTAAAGTGCATCCTCAAAGGTGTTTATCTCAGGTTGTATTCTTTAGATTCCTTGATTCTAGCAGAACGTGACTTTATATTTTCTTCAAATTCAAAATCATCCATGGAAAACTAAACCAATATAATAACTATCTAATTAGGGGAGGGATCCACTATCAAATTTCTCCAAGCTATAATTAACATTAGTTCCATTGGAGACACTATCCAGTTCAAAATTATCTCCAGGTTTTTCAGTTTCTATCAACTAGACTAGTGAATAAATTCATACCTAAGGTACACAGTAAAGGAAATAGGTTAACCCTGAATGAGCCCAGGCCTAACACAACCTCAAAGAGAATATCTATCTTTGATAAGTTATCAAAGACAACCCCGCATGATAAGGATAAAATGACTTCCAAGTCCAAATTGAAATCTTTCATAGTCAACACACTTAGCATTGCATCTGAGGAATAGAGCTGAGCACAAACTACTGTCCTAGCTCTAAGGGGAAAAATGACTATGAAGCATCTTCTTTAAGCACTAAGATGTCTGAAAGAGCTTGAAGGAAATACAATGTCTCTCATAGAGCTACGAAACTACCTATTCATACTGAGCAATAATCTAACCCATAAGTAGAGGCCAACATACCTATTGGTAACAACTTTGACCTATTAAAATTGGTCAAAAGAAATAACTCTAAAGGAGTTATAAGGAAATCTTCCTCGGACAAACCTACAAGTCCCATGTCACAAAATCAATTATGATAAAGGAAAAATATTTCTTCTCAAATTTATAAGGTCTTGAAGATTGTCAAGAATAGAGGTCTAAAAGAAGGAATCAAGAAATTAGTGAGCTAGATCACCAAACTAATAAATTTCTTCTTTAAGAAAAGTAGGAATATCACAAAGTATCATCTTGCCCATCTTGAGTAGAAATCAAGATCAAAAAATTGGATGATCGACGAGCATTGATAACAAGCCATCCAATCCAAAACAAATAAATGGCCAGTTGTTGAAAGGTCCATACAATAATATTAAAGAAAATCACATCACCTAGCCATTCTAACTAAATCGATGAGCACCAGGGTGTGACATCTTGGACTCATTCTTCGAGATCCATCACTATGAGGTCCTAAAAAATATGGAGGGCCAAAAGATTGGAAGATGTTAAAGAGGAAAGAGCTCAACATTAATCAACTCCTCTAGATAATGAAGAAGATGACTCTCCTATCATCTGCTGGAAGTGTAGTTCTAAAAGAACTAGCCAAAGGACAATGACATGGATGATTAACTTTTTTGAGAAGATGAAGATATCCCAACCAATGAAGAATTTTAAAGTTTAGATCTCCAAAATTATGAAGATGCGGATCACATGGAAGTTGAGTTCATTTGTGACACTCACCTACAAAACAAAGGTGTCGTGTATGAATAGCAAAATGAGGAGGACCAATAGGGAAACCCAATTCATTGAGAGCCTGGAGGCAAGCCTCAAGTCAAAGTGGAAGTGACTGAAGAACTCATGGATATTGCAGCATGGCTACAACAACAGATGGGTTCCCAACTCCAAAGGAGAGACCAAGAAATCAGTCAGCTCCACAATCACCTTAATAAAATGAGTGGGCTAATGAAGGACTTATTTGGTTAGCTTAACCTTATAGAAATAGAAACAAAATGGATATCTCGAAGGAATTCACCAAAGATAAGTAATCCAGTAGTGGAGAATGAGGGTCTACAAAATACTCCACCCAATTTACCAGCAATTGAGGCACATAGATAAGAACTTCCATAGGAAGCCATATTGAACTCTCATTATGAAGGTGATGTTATCACCAAATACCAAGTGGAAGATCTCATTAGCAAAAAAATGTTAAAGTAGTGATAGCCTCAAAAACTGTTGAGCAACTAGTAGAAAAATGACAACCATATCCAACCAAGTATGATCAAGTATAGTATCTTAAGGGATACATAGTGTCAAAATTCAATACCTTCTCAGGAAAATAAAATCTATGATAATATTTTTCTGAAATTAAAGCACAATGCAAAAATATCGATAGAAATGAAACTTTGTTGCTATGCCAATTAGTCAGCAGTCTTACTCATACAGCCTTTGAATGGTATACTGAGTTACCTAATGACTCAGTAATAACATTCATTGAGCTAGAGGCACTCTTCGTCAAGAGATATGCAGATGTAGCAAAGAAAGTAACAATTGCATATCTCACCTTAAAAAATGAGAAATGATGAGAGTGTCACTAAATATATCACCAGATGAACAAACCTAAGCATAAGATATGATCAGTAGCTTCCATAAAGCATGCAGTGGAAGTCCTCATGGTAAATGTTGACAATCAAATGGTCCATACCTTCCTATGGTTATAATCAATACATTGCAAAAATTATTAGATTGGGTAGCCAAGTTTGAAATATTGCATAAACAAAAAATGCTTAATTTAGGCCATAATAATTACTCTGCTAGAAGAGAAAAGCAATCCAAGCTGCAAGAGTCTGAAAAGAATGATCTGAACACAACATTCATATTTATAGTGGACAAAAATGGAAATGGAGGAGCATCAACTTTGTGGCCGATTATAAAGCCAATACAGGAAAAGAAAGGAGTACTAACCCTCCAAGAGAAAATTACTAAGTAGTACTCATTTAATAGAAAATGTAATGCTAAGATTTTTAAATATGTCCTAAAGTTGGGATTACAACTGCTAGAGCCACTTTGACTAGATCAAGTAGATAAGGTTGATAATCCCAACTATTATCCCTTCCGTAGGATTATAAATCACCCGATTGAACATTATTTTATTTTAAAAGACTGGGTTGAGAAAATCTATCATAAAAGAGAATTTATCTTATCAGATAGGGTTTTAGTAAATCCTAAAAAGGAAAAGGTAAGTGTTATTATGGCATAGCTGAATACTAAAACATTGTCAAATGAGAAGGCCAAGTCGAGCAAGACTTAAGACATAAATAACGACAAAGAAAAAACTCCACAAATACAAGCAGGAGAAGAAGGTGGATGGGAAACTTTCATCTTAAAGAAGACTAAAATAATGATCAATATTCTTTTAGCTATAGAGAGCATTCGATAGAGGAATGCCTTAAAACTTGAAATTGATCATAGGATACTTTCTCTAAATATGAGGCAATTTTTATACCAAATGAAGGAGCAGATGAAAAAAAACAAGCTTTCTGCATCAAAGCCTCATAAGTTAAGAGAAAATGAGAAAGCTTAAAAATAAAAATTTGAGACACAAAAAGTGATAGATTCTCTAGAGAATGAACAACCTCCTTTAAGACTGGTTAGGTTGGAGGAATACTTGCACCATTTATAGCTTGATAGAGAAGAGCCTGAAGAAGTTGAAAGAGAAATAGTCGAATGATAAATGTGGTTATAACTTCAACTGATTTTGAAGAAGTGCTATGCTTTCCTAAAGAAAAGCCTATCAATTAAAATAATAAGATAGGCTCTAAGAAACTACACCCTAAATGAAATTGTAATTCTGAGAGTCATGAAGACTCTGGGAACTCCAAAGAGTTATAGGACTCAAAAACTTCTTCTGATGAGGAAAGCTAGGTAGAAGAAGTAATACAAGTGCAATTAAGGAGTTGAAAAAAGATTCCTCCACCTCGATAATAGAAAGCCAATGAGAAAGGCAAAAATATTCAAATTAATGAGGATGACTTACCTCCACCACCAGCTAAACCATAAAAGTCTACCAAAATAGGAATAGGCGATAACATTCTATCACACTTATGCAAGATATATGATAATCTCATGCTATCCCAAGATATAAGAGAGACCTTAATATATTCCTTGCAATGTCCAAATAAATATGAGGCATTTATTTTTTGCTAAAGAAAGGATGAAAGAATATCTTACCTTGCAAAATCTAGCAACTATTGCCTTCAATGATAAAGACTTGCTACTCAAAATGACTAAACACAAACAACCTTTCTATGTTGCAGCTGAAGTTAATTATAAGCATGTGAAGAGGGTGTTGATTGACCCAGGTGCTTCAATCAATCTCCTGACATCCATCACTCAGGACACTAGCTCAGATACTCAATACCTCAACAAGAGCAAGACATATTTATAAGGCTTTAATGAATAAGGGCAACAAACCTTACGATCCATTTTCCTACCCATACGCTTTATGGAATTATATATAAAATCTAAATTTCATGTAATTGAGGCCAAAGTTGCATATAAGGCTCTCCTTGGTAGGCCATGGAGTCATGAGTATTGTATAGTACCCTCAATTATTCATCAATGCATGAAATTTATCTAAAATGGTGAAGAGAGTTGAATTGATGGGGACATAAATTCATTCTTGATACATGAAATGAAGATCTACGATGACGTCAAATACTTTATCCTTAAGAAGGCAGAAGAGGTTAACGCCCAAAAGAAAAAAACTTCTCCTATCAAACTAATGTTAAAGAGTGGCAATTCAAAAAGTAAAGTTATTAATGGATCAAAACAACCCATGGTAATTTCCCATCTTGGTAGTCATATGGAAGAGGATGAAGAAGAATTGGTACTTAGGAGGGCCACAACTAGTTAAAAGAAAAGAGGCTTGTATCAGCATCATGACCATATAATTAGAGAAAACACACATTTCTATAATAAGAATATCTAAGTTTCAGGTCTCTAATATGGATATAAAAGTAACGTTAATACCAAAACCACATATAAAAGCCTTATCAACTCCAAGGAGAAAAGAAATAGAATAATTAAAGACATTCTATTTCCCTCCTAGAAGGGGTTATAAGGATCATGGAATCCTCTTCTATAAAGTTTTAGAGCAAATTGCAAATTCCATGTGAGAACTATTTAAAGAAGATGATTTTGAGGAAGAAGATGTTTCAATAATCATTACTCAATACTTCTCATAAGCTCTACAAAAGCTAATCAGAAACATTGTCTAGCTATCACAATCGAATGCACAGGTTCGAATCTTGTAAGGGGATAATGTTAAGAGTTCCATAGGATATGGAACATTCACTACATGGGGATTAAGATATATTCCATCATTAAATTCTTCAACAAGCTCATGCTATACCATATTTGATAAAGAAGCAATTCCATTTGAAGCCACGAATTTACAAAGGGGTACCTCATAAGGGAACAAAAGTGCGCCTAAAAATGAATTAATAATCGACCTTAAAGAAGCCTTGAAAGAATTAAAAGAAGGCAATCAAGCAATGGTTGATGGGCTTCTGGAAATTAATCTAGGTAGCCTAGGCCAACTTTTGTTAATGCCAACATCACATTAGAAAGATTGAAAGAATTAAAAGCACTACTTTATGAATATAAAAATTTCTTCGCATGGAATTATAGTGAAATGATAGGTTTATTGCCAAATATAGGTGTACATAAATTTGCTATTAAATTTGATGTATAGTCAGTAAAGCAAGCATAAAGATGAATGAGATTAGAAATCGAAGAACAAGTAATCATTGAAAATAAAAACAAAAAACTCATCGAGGTGGGGTGGGGTTCATTCAAGAAGAAAAGTATGATGACTGGATTGCTAATATTATCCTACTAAGAAAGAAAAATGGGCATATTATAGTCTATATCAATTTCTGAGACTTAAATTAAGAATGCACAAAAGATGATTTCCTATTACCCATTGCAAAACTCATTGTAGATAATATGTCCAACTATGATATGTTCTCTTTCATGGATGGATAATTAGGCTATAATCAAATTAAAATGGCTCCAGAATAAAAGAAGCATATATCCTTCCACATGCCAATCAACATATATTGTTACAAAGTAATACCATTTGGCTTGAAAAATACAGGTGCCAACATCTTCGATAATCTTATACAAAAGTATGTAGAGTGCTATGTTGATGATTTGGTCGCTAAGAGAAAAACACAATGAGCATATAAGTGATTTAAAGATAGTATTAGGATTCACAGTTTCAACCTAAAAAAGAATCCTCTAAAATGCACTTTTAGTGTGACCTTTGGAAAGTTTCTAAGGTTTATTGTATACCATAGAAAGATTAAAATCAATCCCTCTAGAATAAAAGTGATAATAGGATTACCACAACCTAAAACCTTAAAATAATTGCATTCCCTACAAGGCAAACTAGCTTATTTTAAAAGATTTATTTCAAATCACTTGGGTAAATGTCAGCCTTTTTCTTGACTAATGAAAAAAGATGCACCCTTTATATAGGTTAACACTTGCCAAAAAGTATTTGACAACATAAAGCAAAATTTATTGCATTCTACAATCTTGGCAGCACCAACTATGGGAAAACCATTGATATTATATACACAACACTGGAAGAATTACTAGGAGCTCTGCTAGCAAAAAATAATGAAGAAAAAAAAAGAAAACACTCTAAAATCTATAAGTCAATGTCTAATAGGAGCTGAAATAAAATATTCTCCTGTTGAAAAGTAGTGTTTAGCATTAATATTTTATACTCAGAAACTACGCCATTATATGTTATCTCACAAGATAACATTAATATCCAAAGTCGACATAATCAAATTTTTTATGCTGAGGCCCACCTTAATATGTCACTTGGCTAAATGGATTATTCTATTACTGTAATTTGATACAACATATGTCATGCAGAAGGCCATAGAAAGGAAAGTCTTGGTTAATTTCTTAGTCATTTATCCCTTACTGGCAAACTCTCCACTTAATGATGAATTACTTGATGAACAAATTTTTGAAGTTATAAAAGCTCAAAAACCATCAAGATGGGAACTTTGTTTTGATGGAGCTTCATCCATAAAATCAGCTAAACTGTCCAGCTTACCTATAGTACAAGTCAAATTTGGCTTAATATTCATAACACCGCAAAGGGGTATACTGCGATATTCCTCTAATAGGAAAATTTTAAGATTTTTCAACTTCAGAGGGTTAAGGAATTTTCCTTAGGTCCTTCCTTTCATGTTATTGGAAATATTTTAAGTAAAGTTCATTAAATTATATAATTTCTATAATTGTTTAATTTGTTATTTGATTTAAATTGACCTAGAATTTAAAATTTTAATAACTTTAGATCTAGAAGTCATTTTACTTTGAAATATTTATGATAAGTGGAGTTCATTACCAATTTAATTTTCCTAAAGTTTCATCTAGAACAAACAATATATTTAGGGGCTAATTAAAGTTTTAATGATTTTATTAAAACCTATGTTAAGCCTAACACATTCAAAATTAATTAGGGCTTTTAAATTTCTTTAATTCTTTTTTTAAAGATAAATCCAGAGAAGGTTTATTTATAATGTTTTTAATTTTTTGTTTATTTATTGAAAATTTTTAAAATCAAGCTATTTGAATTAATGAACTTATTTATTTATATCTAATTATATCATTTTGAGGTTAATGGGTTTCTACGAGGTTTAATATTTTTATTAGGTTCCATAATGTTTATTATGATGTTTAAGGTTGACTTCATAATTTTCTTAATTATTTTGAATTATTATTGATTTATTTCAATAAAATAATGTTTAGAGATTAAAAATTTTATATATTTCAATTTAAACACCAATAAATCCTCAATTATTTATCTATGTGTGTTTTTTGCTTCAATTTCAACTACTGAAAGTTTAAATTTAATTGGATTAATAGTATGGCCTAAATTAGGATTTGATTGATTTCAATTAACCTAAAATTACTTGATCAAAATTAGAAATTTTATGTTAATGGATTCCTCTCATTGAGATGAATCCATATAACCCTTTTTAGCACATTTTGGTTGAGTATTTTATTTTATATGAATTTTTTAAGTTTCTAGTAACTTTTTGCATTTTTTTTAAATCCAAAAAAATTGAATTTTTCTACTTATGCTAATTAGTGTCAAGTGATGTTGATGCCTTGATTTATGTGTGTTGACACATTACTTGGCCACACAGGATCCACGTGGATCTCATGTCAAAAGGCAGTAAGTACGTAGTTTGGATTAGGGTCGTCTGATTAAAGATTGAATAGTCCAAGATTGATATGGAGTTTTCTTAAAGGATTAAATCAATTGATCCAGGTAGATCATAGCCATCAGTTCCAAATAGAAGGAGCAGATGGCTAAGATTGTCTTCCATATTTGTGGCAGAGATCAAGCATCGTTTGTGAAAAGGACTTCATTTTCGATAATTTGCCAGAATATTATGCAATGTTTTGATTACAAAATGATAACTAATCAAATTGAAATCAATTCTATATGGCTTGATCTTACTAAAGATGAATTTTTCTTCATAAAGAACTAAGACGAATTGAAAGGGAGGTCATTTTTCACCATACCTCACTAGTGTTGGGTCTCGGTGGTCCTTGGGGTTTCAAAAATTCTTGAGGGGTTTGGACAAAGCTTATGAAGAAGGAAACATGACTTGCCTCCTATGAATTGATGTGGAGGTTAACACTCACCGCCACCCATCGAAACTTGGTGTGGAGGACAATCAAAAAAGTTTGGGAGGAGGGGGATGGTTCATTCTTACTTGATTTCACTAAAGGATAATATATTCAACAACAGCCTTCTAATTAGCTTGTTTCCTCCTTTTATAAATGACCAAATGCCATTTACATTGACTTTTATGGGAGGCCTCTGTCAATGGGAATCAAGGCTCTCATGATGATGCTAGAGGCGGTGAGAAGGACAGAGCACATGTTTGAAATATTTTGGATGACGGAGAGGCATGCAATGGATTTGGCTGGAGTGAGGTTGCTCAATTTGGGCTCCTTATGGTTTCTCCTCATCTATGGCGGTTTCTCCTCATCTATGGCACCTCCAACTCATCCTTTGAGCTATGTGGTAGCTTCTTAGACTCTTAGAATGGGTTGGTAGCTTCTTAGATTTATCTTAAGATAAGACCAAGTGAAATCCAAGTTCAATTTCCTTGAATTTAAGCTTAAGTGCTTTAGGTTTGGGTTTTGTTGAATTAATTTGATTTAGGCAAAATTTATTATGTATTTTCCTTTGAGTTTAATTTGCAATTAAGACATTTTTCCATTGTGGAATTTATTGATCAGTTAGTGTAAGTCATGTTTGGAATTAACTTAGTTTAGATCGACTTGACCTACATAGATCAAGTTGAGTTTTCTAGTTTACTTAACCAATTTAATACTTGGATATTGATTCCATTATACATAAATTATCATCCATGATATTAAGGAGTGATTATCTTTATCCCCTTTTAATTATTTCAAGTTCAATTATGATTAAAATTTACTTTAACATATGTCTTTATTCAAATAGGTTAAAATGACTTGCCTTGAGTTAAACAATCAATTTTACTTGAATTGAAATAGATTTGGACTTTAATAATATCTAATTATGTGTTTCGATTGATTTGGATCAATTAGTTTTTATTGATTCGAAGCTAATTTTGATTTGAACTCATTTTGAACCAAATTGAGCTTAATGGGTTAAATTAAATTTATTTGGGTCAGATGATCAAATTGATCAAATTGAACTCAAATAATTACTGAATTATATTCATTTATGAGTTTTAAATTATTTTGAATGTTTGACTAGAAATATTTTCAATTGAATTTGAATTTAGGTTCAGAAGGGTCTATTTGGGTCAAATGATCTAATTAACTCATTTGAAACCTTATAAGATTTAAGTTTAATTAGATTTATATTTTAACATGTTCATTTGATGATTTTTAAGCCCTTGGATGACTTAAATTTTTTGAATTTAGTGGGTTGACCTTTTAACATGGTTGGACCCACATAGGTCATTTCTTGACTAAATGACCTATTTGACCATTCTAAATTTCACCTAACTTTATTTTTAAGATCATTTATATTTGTGAATTGATTCTATTCTTTTTATTTTATTTTATTTGTATTCCCTTAGACTTAGGTGATTTTAGGCTTAAATGGGTTAGTTGGATCAATCATCCCAACTACTTCAGTCTAAGCTTAATTAAATTTAGATTTTAATTCAAATGTATTTGTTTTAGATTCTTACTAAATTTTGAGGTTTGATTTGGTTCACCTAATCCAACTAAGTTGGGTCAAGTCCTAAAAAAAATTTACAAGGATGGCCTAAACTTAGATCTTATAGCATTGGGTTTGATTTGCTTTTAGTTTTAATTTCAAATTTAATTTTAAAATTTAGATTTGTATTTGATTTAGTTTTTATTTGATTTTGATTTATTTATAAACTTGGTATCTAAGATTATTATCCTAAGTTCCTCATTATGATAATCCTAATCTATGATTAGGTATCTTAATTATTAAAATTAGAGATAATGTCAACCTCATTCAAAAATGAGGAACATCTTTCTATTGAACTCCCCACCCATTTCTACCTTCGGTGAGTGAGGTTAACATATTCATCTTTTGGTCCAAATCACATATTTACCACAGCCAAATGAGTAGGTTCTAGGACCTTTTGCATTGGTATATATATATGGAAAATTTTGAACTTCGCTAAAATTGAGAAAAAATATTCTCTTTGGATTCTCCTTGATTCCAAAAATCTTAAACACATTATTGAACCTATCATCATGTTCAAACCTGATAATTATGGTTTTTTTCTAAATGATTATTGAACCTACTATTTATAAGATGATTTAAATCAAAATTCCTACAATGCTAAATCTCACTCACCATAACTCAAGTTTGGTATGATGAAATTCCATAAAATCTACATTAACCACTTTCAGTGATTGATGTATTTCCCTCTTATAATAGGAGAGAGGTAGGCTTTACAACATAGTACACTCAACCAATTTCTTGGAACCATCACCATATTATATGGAAAGTTGATCTTTTCATTTGCCACTAGGTTTAATCTAGCCATACATCAAACCAACACCTTGATCATCAAGTTTTAGTTGGGTTTTGAGGACTTGAAGGATAATTGCGATGTTTCAGACCATAGTGGATCATCAGAAGGTTTAGGATAAAATGATACTAATTTAATTTGATTTCAAGTTTGAGGCAGAGTTCCCCTCAATGAAGAGGAAAACTATTAAGATTCTCTCCCTACCACTATCATCTATTATTTTCACCACTAATAGGGTTTCCAGAGTTAAGGTACCATTTATGATAGCCCAAGTCTCCAAAAGGAAGGCCAAAATAGAGATGATGGTTGTCTTGTCTATCTTCAAGGTAGATTTTAGCTCCCACTGTGTTCCACTCGCTAAGACTCAAAGGAGGAACAATTGGAAAATTGATGAAAAAATATGAGAGGGTGTTCTGAGAGATAGAAATCTCATCTTAGGCTTCTAAGGATGGGTATCTTTGAGAGATGTCTCCCATCCTTGATGGTAGTAGTTTTTACTCACTCTCTATAATTGAGATAGAGGAAGACATCTGCCATATGCATTACCACCAAACCCAGAGTATGAGACACCAGTAAGGGTAAGAAGAAATCCATATATTAGTCTAAGGTCAGTTCATAGAAGGGCTGGAAAAGTTCATAGATGATTTGAATCCACCATAATCTAAGATTTAATCATCCTTAGAAGTGTGTAGAGCCATATCAGAAAGAAAAGGGCCTCAAAAGAAAATATGGCAGTTCAATCAGATAAAGGAGATAAGAGGAGATTTGCAAGGTAGTTAGTAGACTCAATATTGATGGATAGATACCTTAGTGCTCGATAATCTGACCATATGGGTAGACCTAATTGTATAGTACTCACTGGGTTAGATTAGAGAAGGAAAGTGGCTGTATAGTCACAATCAATTTGATCATGATCATACAACTCGACTCATCGTCCATCATCCCCCTCTAAGTAGCATCATCTGAAGTCTCCCATAAGTACCAAAGGTGGTCTAAAGATAGAAAAACTCCACCTTTAGTGATTATATTATGACTTAAGTGCTGCCCCTCAATTTCTCACACTGATGGTGTAAAGCTGACCTCTCTTAATTATCCGCACTTCATCGATGGAGAAGGAGTGGCAGCCTAAGAGTGTAGTTGTTGCACAACCTCCGATGCCTAATGGTGAGAAAGAAAAGAAAAGAAAGAGGGAGAGGCTTATGCATGCAAAGCACTTGAGCTAGTTAGTGTTCAGGTGGAGTTATATCATCGACGTAGAGGGCCAAGTCATAGATGATAGTCATCTTAGATATGTTATAGTACATCCTCAAAGGATAGGTGATCATTCCCTAGAAGATATCAAAGTTGACTATCAAGCCGCAGTTAAAGAGATAGTCTGGGATGACTATGACAGTGAGATGGTTGACTTTGATGCATATGAGGATGACCTCCTAGATGATATCACAGAGGTTTTCAATGGGAATACTTGGACATATTCATATAGAGAACACCATCATAGTGTTTATGCATAGGGTGTTATCATCGAGAAAGGCAAGGCCTCATACTTGACATAGTGACTATTGTAACAACTAAAGAAGAAAGATGATCAAATCACTCACATGGAGAAAAGGGTAGAAGAGCTTATGTTAGTTGTCATAACCCTTCAAGGTCAAGTAGTAGTACCCCAAGCCAAAACCATAGAGGTTGATAGGCTATAGGTGGCACATACCTATGATAGATAAAATTGTAATACACCAGTAGATGAGGATACCGACAATTTACATAGAAAGGGTACTAAGAGCTTAGTGTTGCATGAATGTGACATTATGTAGATGTTGGAACATCAAGTGAAGTAAGCATTGGTACAAGCCCAAGAGGCATCATCAGTTCCAAAAGGTAGACTATATCTGAAGGAGTATAATATGTGGGATTTATACCATAATCCTTCAAAGCCTTTCATAGTAGCGGGAACACACGACATGCTAGAGCTAATGTTGCTCTACTATTTAGATTATTTATGAGCAGTTTAGCAGGGATTACATTCAACAGGTACACTGAAGTCCCTAACAGTTCAGTGAGAACCATCATAAAATTAGAACAACTTTTTATTAAAAGATTCTTAATGTCATAATAAGATACAACTCGGTAGAAAAGCAAAAACCTAATGAGTCTGTAGTTCATAACATCCTTAGGTAAAGAAATCTTAACAAAAAGTGCAAACCTTAATTACAAGAATAGCATACTATTGAAATTTTTCTCAAGAACATCCATGGTGTTGTAGCATTCATTCTCAATTCTTTCTCCATCAAGACCATCAAGAAGTTGATCAGTAATGTGGCTAACCTCTAAGAAGAAGCCAAATAGTTATCCTTCTCTAACCAGTCGTACATGTCCTAAACCCTAAAAGACATTTGAGAAGAAGCTAGGGGTAGTCTCAGTAGTAGACAAAGAGAAGCAACCTATGAGAGTTCTACTTGAGAGATCTATACCTTAGCAATAGTAGACAAGGGGAAGAAACTTATGAAAATTCTGCCAGAGAGATCTATACCTTAGCAACCTCCATGTCTACCTCCACAACATCAACATCAATAGCATCAGCAATATCATTATTCATACTATCCACTAGGTATCTACATTCCACCTACTCTTAGTAAAAAGTTGAACAAACCTTATTCTTTTAAGAGAAAGGTAATTAGAAAAATTTTCAAGAACTTACTTAAAAAATTCTTTTTTTAGCTTGTCGAACCCATGAAGTCGAAGGAAGTGAGAAAAAGTGATGATCCTAAATTTTTCCCCTGCCATTGCATGTTGGATCATATCTTAGAGGAATGCTTTACTTTGGAAGATTGGCTTGAGAAAAACTATAGATCAAGAGCTATAGTAATACCCAAAGAATATATAGTAGAACACACCACTAGTTCTATCAAAGTAATATTGGGAGAATCATTGGAGTCTCTTAAGACTAAAGAAAGTTTAAACCTCTCCTTATCCCAAACCTCTAAGAAGATCTTTTCTAAAGTCAGAAAACTTTCTTTATAGGTAGAGAAACCAACTCAGACCCCTTTCATACTAGCCGGGGTCTTAGTTGTGAAAGTTAGCCCATGAAGAGTGGATGTCGAGCAGAAGCCACCACTGTGACCATAAGATATAGTAGTGATACCATCACCTACTATTCATCTTTCCATTATTACAACTAAGAGTATTGTATCTATGGAGGGTGGGGGACAAAAAGCTCATGTTGCTTATTCGGTTTCATTTTTTTTTAAACTACATAAGGAGGATAAATCAACAAAGAAATATTTCACTTATATCTTCACTTTATGTGATGATTATAATGATCTCGTGCATAATGAAAACTCCTTAAACCTTAATAATCAAAATGATTTTGGTCATTCTCTTCCTTTGGATGAATTTGATTTTAATAGTGATATCCTTATCTTAAATCTTCATGCTACCCCTATTGAAATAAAGTTAGAGTCATCTGACTTTGAAGATCCATTAGGAGAAGATTCATGTTCTCTCGACAAGTATGTAAATATTACTATACTCCTAATAGAAGAGTTCATCGAGTTCAACCTTTGTAGTGGCAGAGTTTTACCACTTAGGACGACACCTCAAGATAAGGGTAAATGGGTCATAAATACTAGCCCATCTATAAGTTGCTCTAGTAAAGTATATGCTTGTGGAGAACTACGCCAAAGTTGACTACATTATTCTAGCCCATCTAGAAAGTTGTCAGCTAAGTTAAGCATATATGATTGCCTCATCTTATCTAAAGAAATGAAGGAGTCCTTAATCAAGGCTTTGCAAAATCCTAAGATATGTTTAGCTCAATTGGCTGCTACTTCCACAACCATAGAAAAAGCTAGTTACTTCAAGAAGGTCTTAGAAGTTACCTTCTAAGATGAAGACTTGTTCTTAAGAACTATCGATCACAATCACCCATTGTACAATGAATAAGGGCTTGTTGACCTAAGTGCATCTATCAACATCATGAGTCTAAGAACCCTTTGCTACTTAAGGATCGATATTACTTGAATTAGTCTTAATAAGATTATGTTGAAATGATTCAATGAATAAGGAGAGAAAGCCTTAGGTTTTATCATATTATTTCTACAAATTGATGACTTGAATATTAAAGTAAAGTTCCACATCATATGCTTGGATACATTTTTCAATATCATACTTAAAAGACTGCGGTATGAGAATAAGATGGTACCATCTTCCTTTCATCAATATATGAAGTTCGTGGTCTAGAGTATTACATTAAAGGGGATATCAAACCCTTCTCAGTGTAAGAGATCAGGATATGTGAGGATGTAACCTACTACCTCTCTAAGAAAAAAATAGTGTACTCTCGTGATGCCCAAAAAATATAAATTAAAAAGAGAAGAAAAGAGAAGGATAAGAAGACTCGAGGAAGGAGCTAGTGTGTGACATTGCTTATAAGCCACATCTTACCTCTCCTTTTCAATGAGTACATAAGATATCCTAACCACCCATAGTATGAGCAAGAGGTAGGCTTTGAGGAGGCATTAGAGGGAGAGACCATTCTATGCACTACCAACTCATGTTCCCCCATCTATATACATAGACTTCTAATCTAGCTTAGAAGATGGGTCTTATATATGTTGAAACTTTTATTGATTTGGACACCATACAGATTGGAGGTACTTTTCAGGTAATCAAATATGTCATTAAAAAATAAATATATTATCTCAAAAGTCAAATGTATTTCCTTATAATGGATTCAATTACTTAATAATGACTCCTAAGGTTAATGGGTCTTCAAGACTAGAGATTTTTCCCCTAAACTATATGGAGAAGTAGAATAGGATTTATTTTGTTGCAAGGTTTTTAATTTTCTATAAGGGCAAGCCCTTATAGTTAATTACATCTTAAGAACGAAGGATCTCTTCTTAAAAATACTATCAATTAAAAAAAATAAATTTTTATATCTATAAATTTTAAAGCTTGTCTTAAAAGGATGGTAATTTAAATTTCAATAGGGAATGCTCTCATAAGGGAAAGAGTTTTTTGTAGACCAATTGAGATTAAGTAGAAAATGACTATAGATATTGGGATGCCAGTAGGCATTTCAACTAACCTACCATTAGGCTTTATAATTTTGAGATTGAATTTAATAGATTCTAAATTAGTATTTTATTAGAAATCCAGGGCATAGATTCTAGTAGTATAAGATTATAGAGATGCCTAGGGTTCAAAAATTATTCCTAGAAGGATGCTTTAGAACCTAATTTCAACTTTAGGAATTATCAGCTCTTTCTCTTACTTGAAGAAATGAACCTATCCCTGGCTCTTCTGAACTTATTACCCTCCTGAAAGGGTTGTCAACTAACACCACCTATGTGATTTTAAATCCATGAGTTCAGTCTTCATGTTATGTAAGGTAGCTAGGTTGTTGTATTTAGAAAAGAGAGACTAAGAACCTAACTCTCTTTCTAACCCTAAGATCATGTTAGGTATGATATGCACCTAACTAATGGAATAAATTTCATTTTTTATGCTTTGCCTCATAATTCATTTAAGGCCATAGGTATGCAATTTTATGCCTATAATGATATGAGCTTAGAAGTATTCATGGGCCAAATTAGATGAAAGGCATGCTTTTCTAAAAATGGTAATCATCCTCAAATGTCAAATGTCCACATATGTGTAATGGGTGAATTTCCCAATTCAAGGAGTATGAATAATATGGTATCATATTTCATAAAAGTTAATTATTTCTAGTTGTTTTTAAGTTGTGCTTAAGGTTTTAATTAATATGAGATATTGAGTTTATTTATTTTGTGTTTAAGTTGTTTAGATTTCAATTTGGTAGAAAATTTAATTTTCCTAGGAACTTAACATTCTAGGCATTTCATCATAGAAACATAGCATGCAAAGAAACCTAGAAAGCAAGTTATTTCTAATGTGCACCCAAAATAAATCAAATCAATTTAATTAAAATAGAACACACAAATACAATTGGGTACCACTATAAACCCTAAAAGAAAGATGAAAATGGGCAGCTGAGCTTTGCCCTTATACAACCCAGCCTAAAAATAAAAGTTTGATCTGTGGGGGTCTTCTTCCAAGATAATCGCCTTCTTCAAGGACCTCCATGGCTTCACAGGGGACCACTGATACCATGCACTGCTAGGGTTAGCTCTTATTATTCTTATACCTTATAGTTCCTAACCTAATTCCAAGCTTGAATTACATTTAAAAGTCTAAAAATAAATTCCTAAACCCTACAAAATAGATGTTAGAAAATATAAATGGTACTTTAGTAGTTATATTTGCAAGCATACAGGATTAGCATTAGTTGATTGACAAACCCACCTGTCCTATTGGGCTATGCTTAAGGACTTAAGCATACTTACAAATAAATAATATTTCTATATATTTTTTATTTCTATAGTAGTCCCTTTTAGAACAACCCCCTACAAAAAATAGTGTTATGCTAAAAAGAATGTCCTAGCATTCAACTAGTGGGCAAACAATCCTAGACATCCAATTTAAAATAGTATACCATAAAATAAGAAAATATTTCACATCACAAAATATTATAGAACATCAACCTAAACTAAGTTTAGGGTCAGTGACCTAACAATCTACTATGTGAAGAAAAATGGGCTTGTGTGGTACGACTTTACTAGGCATTTTAGGTACACATTTTGATTTAGTTTTCAATATTTGTTTAATTTACAATTGGGTAGTTTCAATTTAAGTGACTTGGTTGTTTTATTATGTTATTTACATTTTAAATTTACTTTTATGTTAAAGTTGAAATTTAGATTTTAAAGAATGAAGAATGAAATAAGTCCCACTTTGGATGAAACCCATTTTATTCAACATTCTAAACCCTAATGTAATGGACTTTCATACATTGTAGAAGGTCAAGCCAATATCCTAAGTATCTTGATTAGCTTCTTTTTAGTTTATTAGGTGATTTCTTTTAGTGTGAGTTTGATTTGATTAATATTTTAAGTTTCTTTTTAAATTTTAGAGTTTATAATCTTTTGGTTTATAACCTTTGGTTAAACTTTAGAGTGTTTCCTTTCATTTAATTAAATGTTCATTTGATTTGATCTTACTTACTCATTTCATTAATATTTGAAGAGTTAACTTGATTAGATGAGCTTGATTATTTTGACTTTTAATTACTTGATTTATTTGAATTTCACTTAATTTCATTTATTTCTTTCATTTGATTATTTAGAATTTTAATGGTTATGTTCATTAGCTGAAGTTAATTCACTTAATACATTTAAGTTCATATTATAATTCAAGCTTAATTTAAAAGGTTTTGATTTCAATTGATTTATTAATTTATTAAGAATTTATCAAATTAATAATATAAGATTTGATTTTTATTTTCTTTCATTTCATTACACCCTAAGTATGTAATCAATTAAATTCCATGAGAGGGTTGAAATTTTTTTTCATGTATTCTAAATTTAATTAAAATATTTTAGGTTGAGTTTATGAATTTTCATAATTTTTATGATTTTAGTTATTTATTATTTCACTTAAATTGACCTAAGGAAAAGTTTAATTGCTTCTAATTCATAGGTCATTTGACCTTGAAAATGTTATGGCAAGTGGGGTTCCTTGCCAATTTAAGCTCTCTAAAGTTTCACCTTAATTAGATGTATAATTTAAGGCTAATTAGGGTTTTAATTATTTTAATAAAATATAAATTAAAAAGAGCTAATTAGGGATTTAATTTTCATGAATTACTCTATGGAAGATTCATCCATAAAGTGTTCATTTAGAGTTTTATGAAATTTAGTTGATTTATTATGACTTTTCAAATTTTAGAGTATTTAATTGAATTAACAAATTCAATTAATTATTTAATTAGGTCATTTTAGGATTTATGATGTTTCAGTGAGTTTTATTAAAATGTTTGAAGTCCTTAAAGTTTATTATGTTGATTTGAGTTAATTTCATATTTTTTTCTATAATTTTATGACATTAATATTAATTAATTTCATTAAATTAAGGTTCATAGCTTGAGAATTTTATATCCATGGATTTACTTTTCAATAAATCCTAGAAAATTTATCTGAGGTATGTTTTAACCTTAATTTCATTTCTCCAAAGTTTGAGATTAATTGGATTAATGGTTTAAGTTTAATTTGAGTTTGATTATTTTCATTTAAACTCAAATTAACCTAGAATTACCTAATAAAAATTGAGAATTTTTGATTTAATGGATTCTCCTCACTGAAATGAATCTATAGAGCTCTTATTTGTATTTTTGGCTCAACATGTTATTTTCTATGATTTTTTTAAAAGTTTGGTAAATTTTTCCATTTTTTAATTAGAAATTTTGATTTTCCTACTTATTCACGATGCCCCATTTACAGGTGGTGTAATGCGACTAGACCATGTGGGATCCATGTGGATCACACGTGAATGGCAGTGTAGATAAAAGATTTATCAAAGCCATCTGATCATGGATTGCATGGCCTAGATTCCATCCCAATTTTATTAAAGGATTAAATCAAGTAGTACATCTAGATCTCAGTCACTCATTCCAAATAGAAAGAATAGATGGAGGAGATTTTATCTTTGAGCTTCCGTAGGAGAACCAAGAGCCGTCCACCTTAGGATGGCAATTTTTGATGATCCAAGCAACCGTTCTTCATGTTTTTATCACAAAATAATCATGGATTGATTTACAATCAATCTAGATAGCTTGATCTCTATCAAACATAATTCACTTAATGAAAGACCAAACCATGCATGGAGGTGGTTAGTTGAACTCATACCTCATCGACATTGATTCTTGAGGGCCGCAACACTTTGAGCATCTTCACCTCATCAAGGTGAAGCTTTGGTGAAGAAATCTTAGCTTGCCTCCTTGCCAATCACTAGAGACCAAGCTCCACCCCTCCCCATTGGTTTTGAAGATTCTCTGGCTCACCTATGGCAATGGACTTGAGGGAAAGGTTGATCGGGTTTATCTCCTCCCCTAGAACGTATATGGAAGTCCAATTGAAGGAAAAAATCACTCCCTCTCAATTCCTATGTTTGGTCATCATCTTTTTCATCATATGTGGTCAAGCTCCAACTTGTTGGTGGCGAGAAATTTGTGGAAGGAGTCGGCTCAACTTCTTTATCTCTCAGAGACATTTGGGTGGTGTTATGATTGATAGATGGATTTCTCTTTTTTCCACTCTCACTTGGATAAGAATATCCTCTATTGGAGGAGTTTACATGTCTCTGAGCTCATCAAAAGCTAGACAACTAGGTAAGTGGTCGTCTCACTTCCTCTTCCCCTCAGAAGTGTGTCAGGATATCTAGAAGTATGTGAGGAGCTCTCCCCTTCTCCCTTAGTGCTTTCCCGTGAGCTTCTTTTATGATGGAGGCTAATTTTTTTTCATCATGGTTACTTCCACCCTTGGAGAGAAGCTCCAAGGGGTAGTCAATTTATTAGAGAGAGTCCAAATCATTTAAGGTGAAGAGGTGGATGAGGTGTGGAGGAAGGAAAATGGAATTTGATCTCCTTGAATATAATTTTTGGTTTCTTTTTTCCCAAGGATATAACTCATCCTCCATGGCATATTTTGACTTTTTTTACTATTACAACACTCATTTGTATTGATGGTTGGTTGGCCAAGTAAAACAAATATGTGTCATGGGTCAGACCTAAGTCCATTTGAGTTGGATTTAGGAATTGAACTTAGTTTGATGAAATTTGGATTTACATTATTTTAAAGTGGTTTAATTGTATTTATTAGATTTAAGTTCCAATTAATGTTGGTTACCTAATGGATAATTTGGAGGTTACTGATTCATGTCATGTGAGGGTTTAATTTGGTTTATTTTAATTTGACCCATTTTAACTTAAATGGGTTAAAATAAGTTTAATTGGGTCAAATAACAAATTTGACTTAATTAAAGTGTGTTTAGACCCCAATCATGTTTAATAACATGTGTGGAATGATTTTGAGCGATTAATTTCATTTGTTTTGAAGTTTATTTTAATTTTGATTTCATTTAACCTAAATTGGGTCTAATGGGTTGAGTTGAACTCATTTGGGAAAAATGACCTAATTGGTCAAATTAAGCACAATTATTGGTTGTTTTGTATTTCAGGATGATTTCCAAATGATTTTGGATAATTAATTTGAATTAATTATAATTTAATTTAAGTTTGAATCCAATAAGGTCCACTTAGGCCTATTTAGATCAGATGAATTAAATAGCCCATTTAAGACCTTATTAGATTTAAATTTACTTAATTCGTGTTTAAACAAGTTTATTTAATTAATTTAAGCCTTTGGAATGATTAAAGTTGGTCAAATTATGGTGGGTTGACCTTTGACTTGGTGGGACCCACATAAGTCAACTTTATGTTCTTTGGTTGAATTTCATTTGACTAACATTTTGATTTAGTTTTAGGTTATTTTTGATTCTTAGATTGACTCTAATGCATTTTATTTAATTTGATTTCAATTTTGATTTCATTTAAATTTCTTTAAGTGTAGGTGACTTTGAACTTAAGTAAGATAATCGAATTAACCACTCCAATTATCTTATTTTAAACTTAAATAGATTTAGATTTCAATTGGAATGTGTTTGGATCAATTCTTTGTTTAGATTTGGGTTGGGTTTGTATCCACCTAAGTCCATTCAAGTAGATCAAATCCTAGGAGAATTCACCAATCCACGTAGCATAGTGTCCTAAGTGCTTAATTTGGAGGCTCCTAATCTAGGATTAGGTGCATTGATTATTTAGTTAGTGATAATGTTAACCTCATCTAAAAATGAGGTCAACAATATTTTTAGTTCATTTGCTACTCCTCGCATTTGAAGGCCAAGCTAAAAGTGACAGTGGAGCCAAAAAATGATGAAAATTAGGTCAACTAGTGAAATATAAGCAAACAAGATAATGATAGACTCTATGATGAAGTATATGAGAAGCTTTACTAGTATGTGAGGATTCTAGCTCTAACCCCACTTTCTCTTAAAAATGCTGAGATTTTGATAGTTAAAGATGAAACACAACTGAAAGAAGATTCTACCCTTTAGAAGTTTTTTTAGGAGCACCATCCTCAAGTTCAATTGTTGTATAACTTGAGGATGAATCTTTCAAAGAAATAATAGAATTGTCTTTTGATTCATACTTGCATTGTGTTTAGAATTTTGCAAAATTGGGATTAATACCACATACATGGTTGAGACATAAATCAAAATACTTTAAAAAAACTTTGAAAAAAAGGTAAAAAATTTTAATCAAGACCAAGGCTAAGATTTGGTACAGTTGAGCCATTAGCTGATGACGAGTATTGTCTGGTCATCTCTAATCAATTGGAATCTAATAAGATCTTTACAAACAAACTCAATTTATTTGAAGAAGTTTGTTTAGAAACTTCAGACAATTTGAATGACCTCCAAGTTACAGATACACCCCGAAACTAGAGGCAAAAATAAAATCAACTATAGATGAGCTGAAAGAAATTAATTTGGGCTCAGAGAATAACTTGCACACATTTATAAGTTCACTATTAATTGAGTCTAAAGCTAATGACCCATGTTGACCTCATTTTGGATGATATTGATATTATCCCTAATCTTATTAAGTAGGACTTCTAATCTTAGATTATGAGCTTCTTAATTAGGCACTTAGGACACTATGCTTAATGACTAGGTAAACAAACCAAAACTAAATAACAAATCAAATTAAATACTAAATTTGAAACCAAAACTAATTTTGAAAATAAAATGAAGCTAAAGTGAAAACCTAGGACCTAGTCAATCCTTCCAAGACTTAACCAAACCTAGTTGGATTAGGTGAACCCATTCAAATCTAAATCTAATAAAAATCAATAAAATTCTATATCAAAGACATTTTAATTAAAATTTAAATTCAATTGTTCCTAAATCGAGGTAGTTATCATGGTTGACCTAATTGCCACATTTAAGCTCTAAATCACCTAATTCTAAGTAAAATTGAATATAAGCATAAAAAATCAAAATTAAATCAAATAAAAAGCACAAAATCAATGCACACATATAAATAAACCCAAAATTAAATCTAGGTGGGGTTCAAAGTGGTCAACCAAGTTATTTGACTTGAGCTGACCATGTGAGCCCCACCAAGTTAAAAGTCAATCAACCAAAATTTAGTAAAATTAAGTCATTCCAAATGCTCAAAAATATCAAATGAACATGTCTATGCAATATATATATATATATATATATATATATATATATATATATTCAAAGAGTACTCAAATTTGTTAAGTGAGTCACTTGACCAAAGTACATTCAAATAGATCCTACTCATAACCCAAATTCAAATTAAATTAAAATTAATTAAAATCAAATTCTTTAGATAAAATTTTCATTTAAACATGATTCAACGTTTCCTTAGTTTTAATGTGCACAATTGGATCACGTAGCTCGAGTGATCCAATTTGACACATTTTGGGTCAACATGGATCGAATTCAAAATTAATTGAATCAAATGATTCCAAACACTTAATTAAATATAAATAAAATTCAAATTCACTTTAATTTGAGTCAAGTTGGTCGTTTGATTCAAATGAGTTCATGTTGACCTCACTTTTGAATGTAAATCCAATATCCAATTGAATCCAATCTCATATCCGAACTCCAAGCCAAAATCAAACCCATCCTAATCCTAAACCTATCCTATGGACTTAATCAAAACCTCCTCAAATCAAACCAAACTCAATTGATTTTCATAAACTCTTCCAAGATCTGCAACCAAGCCAATTGACCAAAATCAATTTAAGTAACCCAAGTTAGCCCATTTGAACCCAAAATTTATAAATGACAAAAACTCAATTAAACCCAAATCAATTGCAACCAAAGCCAACAATCAATCCTAAATCAATTATCGAACACAATTCAACCCAAAATCAAGTCAATTGACCCATTAGGTTCACTTGACCCAAAGTGACCTAAGGGACCCATTTGAGCCAAATTCCAATACAACCCAAATTGGATTGAACCAACACATCCAAAACCTCTTACAATGTTTATTGATCACTCTTGACTAGTTAATTATAATCAATTGGGTCAAGCTAAGCCAATTTGATCATTTGATCAAGTTGACCCAATTAGCCTACATAAGCCAAATTAAACCAAACTCCATGTTGCATCAAATTGATTGCAACCAATGAATCTAATCAACTTCAAATTGATCATTAACATGACTTGATAATCAATTGAGTCGAACCAAGTCCAACTGGCCTCTTGACCCAAGTTGACCAAATTTGACCTAAAAGGTCAAATTGGGTCAAATCAAAATCTAATCCAAATTGATTGAAACTAATGACTTAAATCCATGTCAAATTGATTATTGTATATGATCCAACCATTGGTTGAACCCAATTGACCCATTTAGTCCAAATTGACCTTAATGGTTAAATTGGTCTAAATCATTCTTAAATCCAAATTGATTGAAATCAAAGCTACAGTCATCTTAAAATGATCAATTGAACCTAAACCAATACCTAATCTAAGTCAATTTGGTCAATTTGACCAAATTGGCCAACCTAGCCCATTAGACCCATATGAACCCATATGAGTCAAATTTAAATCTAATGCAAACCAAACCAAACCAATTGAACCAAAACATCCCAAATACTCATTTGAACTTGATCAAGCCTTGGTTTAACCTAATTTGACCAATTGGTCAACCTAACCCAACCTAGCCCAATTTGACCTATATGGGTCAAATTCAGCCAAACCCACTCAAACCAAGCCCAAACCCATTCAAACTTGGCATGACCCATCCTTGGGTCACCATGGGTCAGCTCAAATCCAACCCAACCCAAGTACAACCCAAATTGACCCATTACCTAGTGGGTAAAGCCCTTGAAATGGGATAAAGCCCATTCTTGGATGGTCAAACCCACTCTCCTCCCCTTGGCAGCCACCCTAAGCTCCAAATGGACATGAGGACCACTAGCTCACCTAACCCAAAGCTATTTGGGTCAACCATGAGTCATGTGGAGGTGAGCTAACCTAATTTCTCTCACTATAACACTTGGAAACCAAAGACAAGCCACCTCAGCCTTTGGCAGCCCACTCCCCTCACTTGGCCACTCAAACCGAGCCACCTCAGCACCTCCCTGCCACCCATGGATGCTTATGCTAGCTGGCCACGTGCAAATTGTAGAGAACATCCTAGCCATTGGATTGGAGGAGGGAGGAGGTATACTCCCCTCATTTTGATTTAAACACATAGATTGATCATCCTAAGAGCTAGAGAGAGCCCAGATGAGCTCCCTAAGCATTTTCTCGAGCATCCCGAGCATCCCCATTGCCGAAAATATCAAGCCTGAAATAGGACAGAGCCAATCTCTTTCCATCCTCCTCCAAAATCCACCAACATTATCAAATTAACATTACCCACACCTTCACCAAGCTTTAACAAGGAGAAACGAATCAATTGTCGATCAATTCGAGCACAAGAGACCACTCCAAGCCTAACTCCGATGAGTTTTCTTATGATGTTTGGTCCAAGGAGCCACCGATGAAGAGTCAAGCTGTGCACTTCTCAGTAGGGCTTCATCTCTTCAAGATGATGCTACATCGGTCGATTAATTGCTGATCTTGAGCTCAGGAGGAAAATTCTGGTAAACTTGCATTTTTCCACATATTTATAGGCCTTTGTGAAGGAAAGTTTGATTTCGTATGAATCCCACTATAGGATCCCTTTAGATCCCCTTCGTGAATATTTTGGGATCGATCATGAGCATCCATGAGCTTTGGTGAGCTCGGATCAAGCAGGGGAGGGTGGATGGTGTCCGTCTTCTGTCATTTGAGGGATGATGGATCATCCACCATCCATTCCACATGATTGGAATGGACGGTCATGATCTAATCTTCTAGATAATCTTGATTTAATCACATAGGAATCGCAGGATTAATCCTAACCATCTATTCTTAGATCATATGGCGAGGATGAAAGTGCATCACCTTCTGCCACATCAGCACCATGTTAGATCATTTATGTGGACAATCTCATGGTTCCATGTGGAAAGTGCTGCCACATCAGCCGTCCATGTGTCGCCAACGGGATCAGGGATTAATTAGGCATAAAATTGTGTTTTATTGGCTAAAGTTTCCTCAAATCATAACTAATTGTGAAAAAATCTAAAAAATACAAATAAATTCTCTTTGGAAAGGTAAAATAGAGGAGAATTTAATAAAAATAATTTTGTTTGAATTTGAATAGTGATTAAGGCTTAATTAAAGTTTGAATGTTTTTTAATTAGTTTAATTAAGCCCTAATTACTTGGGTAATTAATCCCAAATTTGGCATGTTAATTTAATGAGATGACCTCTACCTCCCATGATTTTCTTGGGAATTATTGGCTAGGTAACTAGGCAAATTTTAAATTCAAACCTAAATTACTCTCTTAATTAATTTATTGATTAACTAATGTTCTAAATAGTTAAAATTAATTAATTTAAATTCATTAATCATTTATCAATAGTGAGATGATGAGGCAGAGTGATTAGGACTTCTTTCCTAATTACATTTTTAAAATAGTTTCATTAAAGAGAATTAATTAATGTTAGTTTAAATTAAAAATTATTTAATTGATTAATGGTCAATTCAAATCAAATTAAAATGCTAATAACTTCAGATAATTAACAATAAAATTAAGGGTTCCTCTTTATGTGTTAAATAGTATAAAGATCCTTAAGGAAATTATGATTAACCCATAAGTGTGTGAAAATTATGAAAGTACTTAATTAGATTCTTTAACTTAATTAATCTCTAATCATGAGCCAATTGCATTAGGTTCTTTAGAAGCATTGTAATTTTTCCCTCATGTTCATGTCATTTGTGCCTCATGATTGAATGATTAATTAAACTAAAGAAGTATAGGAAAAGGTAATTAAAATGATTACTTAATGATTTAACTTAATAAAATCATAAAAGTAAATTAATTATCTTTCTTTAAATAAATTAATATTACCAACATGGGAATGAGGTTAAAATAACAAATGATTTATCCTCTTTAACTTCAATTAAAAATCCAAAAATAAAATTAATAAGTAGCTTTGGTTCTCTTTAAATGATTTCATTTGATGTGATTGTCCTTAAGAATTATTGTAGTTTAATGAATCATATGGTTATGTTTGGCTAGTCCTTTTCAGTCATTTTAAATTATTGCATCTCATGTGATTTCATGTATTCATGTTTTTCAAATTCAAATGAATCAAAAGGAATTTACTTATGTAAGCTTGCATGTGTTGGCTTACTTTTATCATATGTGTGGCTATTATCATTAATAAATCCAAATTTATTTTTCAAAAGCTATAAGTTGATAACAATATTTGGAGTGATAGTAGTTATGAATACATATAGGATTTGCATGTGTTTATAGCTTAAGCATTTGAATGTGAAGCCTTCTTTCCCATGTTCATATATAGATTTACATAGGTTTGAATGATAGTAAGTATATAGTGTGGACATCCTGGGAATACGATACTTTACGTAGTCCCAAAAAGGTCATTCGATTATCTTACTTCCTTGGTTAATAAAGGCACATGCTTATTTAATTTAATTCTTATGTATATTTGTATTAGAATTTGGATAGAGCTTTAATTCATATACATAAGTAATTCAATCAAATAAAATATAATCTTTTGCATGATTTTCATTCTTCTAATCATGCATACATTCATATGCATTTAGGATAACAAGTATATAGTCTAGACATCCAGGGAATACGAGACTTTAAGTAGCCCAAAGGAGATCATTTGATTATCTCACTTCCCTAGTTTAAACAACGACACGTACTTGCTTACAACTTTTATACATGTGTATGTGTATTTAATAAAAGAATGAGGATCTTTTTTTCTACTAAAAAATACATGCATCCATAATCACTTAAGCATATAGAATTCAATATATGTAAAAGTAATAATTTATTTCCTAAGTTCTTATATGAATTTACATGTATTTGAATGATAATAAGTATATAGTCTAGACATCCCAAGAATATGTGACTTTAAGTAGCCCCAAGGAGGTCATTTAATTATCTCACTTCCCTGATTAAGCAAAAACACATATTTATTTAATTTCATTTTTATGTATATTTGCATTAGAATTTTGATGGAGATTTAATTTACATATATAAGTAGTTCAATCAAGTAAAATACAATCTCCAAATGTATGCATCCATAATCCTTTAAATGTGCCAAAATATGTCGTATATATAGGTATACTAAGTGTTAAATCATATGCATGCTATGGGTGATGGAAAGGAATAGTTCAACATATGCCATGTGATAGTAATTCAACCACATTAATCTTAAGATGACTTCCATGTTGAATGGGATTCTTTAAGGTTAACCTAAACTTAGGAGTAATAAAACATTTGATAAATCATTCACTAAAATAAACTAAATCATGAAAATGTGCTTTTAGAAACAACTTAAGGTAGGGAAGAAAAAGGTTAAGTCTCTTTCTTCTCTTTACATCACTTAGATGCTAAGTATAAATCAAATGAAACAAAACAAGATATAAACTAAAATGTGTAAGTCATCTAAACAACCTAAAGTGAAATCACCTATCATGTTAAAATTGAATAATTCCAAATTTAGGAAATCATAACTATAATGCATAGCTATGACATACCACATAAAGCCTAAGCACACACATTAAGATGATATGTCACAACTTTTAGCTTTAGGTTAGGACAATGATGTAATGATGATGTGTTTTATTTTATGATGTAAATTTTTAGATTGGATGTTAGGGTGTATGACTTATAGACTGAATGTTAGGCTATTGTTGACCTAACATTATTTTCTTTAGGGGATTCTGCTAAAGGAGCCACCTAAAATAAATATAAATGTTCTCTTTACAAGTTTCTTATGCCCCTTAGCATAATCCATGTTAGGACAAGTGGCTTTGGTTACCCATGAGTAGGGTACTAAGTCCAAATTATGAAATATAATACTTGGGATTATATTTATGTTTAGCCAATATATTTTATAAGTGTAGCTATCACTTTTCCCATTAAAAAATATAATTTTGTAATAGGAATTAGGATTAGTTCTATGGGGATTAGGATGAGCAGTGGCTAGAAGGCATAATCCTGAGGTGCCTTGTGATGCCTTGGGGCAAATTAATAGAAAGAATAAGGAAGAAATGAAGAAATGAACACCCCCCATAGCATGTATTCAATTTCAATTGTAATATTATTTTATGATTCTGGGTTGTGTAAGGGTAGAGCTCGGTTGCCCATCTTTTCTCTCTTTCTTAGGATGAATGATGGTACCTGGCCGCATTGGCCTTTTATTCCTTCATGGTAGTTTATAAAAAAATGATTTTTGTTGTGTTTAGCTTATGCATCAAGATTGCATTTTATTTAATAGTTTCTTATAATTGATGTTTGAATGTGTGGCCTGGATGCAGTAAGCTCATAGGATAAAATTAATTTTTTTACCCAACTAACAACTCATAACTAAAATTTAAAATAACTCATATCCTTATTTTAAAGCCTAGGTTTTAATCAAGATAATTAAAAGATTTAGCAACCCCTTTGTTTTTTGTTGTATGCCTAACATCATGCATAACATATTGCTTCACTCTTGAATAGGGAGGGTCCCCATTCTTGCACGGTAAGGGGGCATCCCTTATAGTGGAGAACACCTTCTCCCTCTAATTTAAATAATAATCTAATTTCATTATGCATTTAGGCATAAAATATCCCAAGCCTTTATCCAAATAAATGCAACAAAATAATATAAAATTTGAAAAGATTTTGCATTTTTAGACTAAGTCATATGCTCATACCAAACATGATCTAGTCTCTTAGGGACTAAGTTTAGAACTCTAGTCTCTTTAAAAATTAAATAACATCTTAAATCATCTTGCAATTTCATAAGACCGAACTACATGGTTTTGAATTGTAGAGGGTGTTAGTTGGCAGCCACTACAGGTGGTTGTAAGTCTAGAAGAGATGGACAATTTATTCTCTCTTATGGAAGTAAACTATTATGTCCCCGTTCTGCTTAGATTTAGGACTGTGGTGTTTATTTTCAATTCATGTGTATGTGTGCATATATGGGAGGGTTGAACACTATGTGCGACATCATGAAATAGTGCACTATCTCATAGAAATCCCCAAAATCATAAATAAGGCATGATGGGTCTTCAAATATATGAGAGATTTTTCCCAACTTTACATGGATGAACAAAGTAGGGTTTTTTTAAACTGGGTTCTAAAGTTCTTTATGGGGGCAAGCCCTCATAGTTAATTACATCCTAAGAAAGGTGAGTTCCTTAGGAATACTCTCGATGAAAGTAGAAAATTATTGTCTCCAAAGAATTCAAAGATAGAACTATCAATAAATTTGTTGTATTTGGAAGATCAAATAGGATAGATAGAAAGGAAAGAGATATTATTGAAGCCAAAAGGAAATGAGTAGGGGATGCTCATGATACTAAGTTCACTAGTGATTGGGCTTTATATGTTTGAAATTGAGGAGAATTACATATTTGAGTTAACATTTTATAGAAATATAGGCCTTACAATTCCACAATATAAGAATGTGGAAATACCTAAGAGGTGAGGATTTATGTTCGTAGCTCTAAAGGGAAATATTAGCCTCTGATCTTCAATCTAGGGAGCTTTAGCAAGGGCCAAACCACGACCTATATCTAAGGTAAAAGATGGGTATATTATTTTCCTCCATAAGAGAAAGTAAACCAGCCGACTACTGGACTTATTATCGCCTGGAGTGGCAGCCAACTAACTCCTCCTATGCTTTAAATCCATGTAGGCAAGTCATATGCTTTTGCAAGATGGCTAGACTATGTATCACTCAAATGCAAATTTTATCAAATTATTATTTAAGGACAAACCTGAGAAGGATTATAAAATCAAAGAAGGGAGTTCTTCATAGAAAGGTTAAGCCTTACTATCTAGAAATGATGGAAACCCTCTCTTAACAAGAGTGAAATAAGATGATTATGCATGATATTAAACATACAAAATCAACTAAAATATTTTATCATTTATGAGAATGAGTTGTTTTAAAAGTTTAATTATGAGTTATTAATGGGATAGAAAATTTATTTTTATCCTAAGAGCCTATTCGCATCTAGGCCATACAATAATGACTAATCATAAACAAACTATGAAGAGGCATGTCATTTTTAATGCACAAGCTAAACAAAACATCAAACAATTTTATAAAGCTATTGCAAAATAATAAAAGGCTAGTACGGTTGGGTGCCACCATACAATCCAAAAAGATATCTGGGTAGCCGAGCTCTACCCTTATACAACCCAGATTATAAGAGAATAATTATAATTACAAATGATGAATGTTATGGGGGTCTTCATTCTTCATTTCTTCATTTGATTTGCTCCACTTCTTTCTTCCTTTTGGCTTGATTTAGATGTGCTTGCTCCAAAGGCATCACATGGTATATAAGACTTGGTTTTATAATTAATGCTCATCCTAATCTCCCATAACAATCTTCCTAATCCTAATGAAAAATTATATTAAAAGTAAGAAAGTAAATTTTGCTACACCTGCAAACTAAATGTTAGCTAAACACATCATACAACCCAAGCAATCATATAAAAAATTTGGGCTTAGCACCCTGCACATGGGTAACTAAGCCCACTTGTCCTAACTTGGGTTTTGCATAGGAGCTAAGCAACCTGCACAGGAAAAAGCATTTATATTTTTATTAAATTGGCCCCTTAAGCACAACCCCCTTATAGATAGCAATAATTAGGCTAATATCAGTATAACATCCTGACTACACACATACACCCTAATATCTAGTTTACAACAATACATCACAAAATAAGCATACATCAAACCATACACTGCCCTAACATAAAGCTAAAAATGGTGAATTAGTCTAATGTGTGTGAACTAAAGCTTGTGTGGCATGTTCTAACTAGGCTTTAGAGTTGTAATTTGCTAAGTGTGGGGGATTTAATTTATATAGGGTTGATTTCTCTTTAAGTGATTTTAATTAGTTTAAAGATTTTACTTAGTGTTTTCTTTTATTTCATATGGCCTACACTTAATAATTAATTGTTATAAAGAGAAGAAAGAGAGGGAGTCTCTCTTTCATCCCTATCTTAAGTCACCTCTGAAGCAAGTTAATTAATCAATTTTTTTAGTGAATGGCTTGTTATATGTTCTAATTAGTCTTAAATTTAGGTTTATTTTAAGCAAACTCATTCAATAAGAAAGGTGATTTAAGCTTAATTAGAATGAATTACTATCACATAACATATATTTATTCATTTCTTTCCATCATTTGTGTCATGCATATGAGAGAATTATAAGCATACCTATACATGCAATTTATATTTTTAGCATACTTGAATGATGAATGTAAGCAAATGAATTTGGAATTAATGTTTCATTTGATTGAATGATTTCATCATATTACTTTAAAGCTCTATCTAGATTCTTATTCAAAAGAATAAAGAAAGAACCTTAAGTCACATGACTAATCAAATCAACCAAATAAATAAAGTATGAATGCATGTCTTTTTAATAGAAAAAGAGGGTTTTCATTCATTAGTTAAGTACACATTCACATATATAAAAGTTCTAAGTGAGTACATCATCATTGTTTTGCATCAAGGTCATAAGGTACAAGACCTACTTAGGACTACTTAAAGCCTCACAGCTTTGGGGTGTCTAGACTAACATACCACATTTCTTAGATACATATAGATGCATAAGAAACTATAAGAATTGGAAAAACCCATGCAAAAGTTGTATTTGATTTATGATTCTTATTCATTGGCCACCTCATACATACACATGTATAAGAGTTTTAAGGGAGTACGTTGCCATTATTCTGCACCAGGGGCTTAAGGTACAAGACCTATTCATGGCTACTAAAGCCTCAAAGCCACAAGGTGTCCAGACTAATATACCACTTTTCTTAGATACAAGTGAATGCACAAAAGGAACCACAAGAACGAGAAGTCATGCAAGAAGTCATATTTGATTTGATTATATGATTTACATATGTGATATGAAATTCTTCCTACGTCTTAGCATGGAGATGTATAGAAGTATATTTAGACAAATGTTGTGTTCTTTTCAAATGAACTATACATTTGTAAATCCTATGTGATTCCATGTGAGATAAGGAAAGAGAGCTTCATATTGCATATCTTATATTATCAACACATGCAAACTTATAACTATTTTTAATTAACATCACTCCATTTATTATGATTGGTTTATGAGCTTTTAAAAATAATTTTTGATTTAATAGTACTAATAGCCACACCTATTTTTAATTTAAATCAGCACATGCAATTTGACATAAAAGAAACCCTTTCATTTGGTTAATTTTCAAAGAAATGAATGCATCATTACACATGGCAAGCAACATTTAACATGAGTTGATAAAAATAAAGGAACAAAAGCACATTATCTCATTCATTCCAAATAATTTCTAAAGATAATCATACTAAATAAGGCTATTAAAAATGAGCCAAAGTTCTTTAATGTCATTTCATTTTGAGTTTGACTTAATTTAGGAAATGTAAAATAGGTTTGCTAATCCTAATCCCATTCCCCATGTGTGAGTTAATTTGGTTTAATAAATAAGTAATTAAGTTAATTTTATGATTTAATTGGGTAAGGATATGAATTAAGTGGATTATCTAACCCTTACCTACATCACCTTAAGTTAATTAACTAATTAATAATGTGCCACTATGATATGCAACCATATGAAAAGTAAATTTGTAATGTTCCTAAGAAATGAAAGGGGCTAATGCAATTGGCTCATAATTAATAGTTAATTATGCTTAAGGAATCTCCCTTACTACTTTTATTATTTTCACACACATGTAAGCTAACCATAATTTCATCATCTCTCACTTGGGTCATTGGACAATCAAACAGCTACCCAAGGTTAAATTAGAGAAATAGATTCAATTGAATTAATTAAATTCATTAATTAACTAATTAAGTCTTAATTAACCTTAACCAATCAAGGTGAGATGGGCTTAGAGAAAGAAACAAAGAAGGGAGCCTAAGTCTCAATCTCTAAATCCTCTCAATTAGTTAATTAAGGTTCATGTATGATTTGGATTTTGATTAATCTTATTAATTAATAATTAAGGGGTGTCAATTAATTATTTAAGAAGGATTGGAGAAGACTTAAATAAAAGATTGGAAGGGTCCATTTCCATAGACTTCATCACCATTAATAGAGGTTAATAAGCTTAATTGATTGATTAATTTACTATTCATTTGCTTAATTATCACTAATTACATTAAAAAGTGATTAAGACTTAATCAATTAGTTTTCCTAATTAAGCAACCAATAAAATCTCAAAAACATAGGGGAGGTAGAAGTCATCCCCTAAATATCCACAAAAAGCTTGAGATTAATTGGATGGTTAATTAGGAAGTAATTAGGCTAATTATATTTCTAATTAAAATATAATTAAGCTAAAACCACTATTCAAAATGAATTAATAATAATTTTACTAGATTCTACTCTGACATATCTTTAAAATGAGCCTAAGTTTGTATTTTTTTTTATTTTTTAAAATTAGTTATGAATTTAGGAAGTTTCACGATTAAAAATAAATTATTTAGCCCTAACTAAAGCCTTAATCCCGTTGTGCCATGTGGTAGCTGACATGGCATGCTTTCCATATAGCGTAATGGGATTCACTATTTAAATTGTCACATCCAAGTACTGACTCAGATAGTGGTGCACACGGTAACTCCGTGGATCGTCTCATCTAAGATCAGATGATCATGATTAAACCTATAATTTCAAGGGATTAAATAGAGGCTCTAAGCATGATCTGAACAGGACCGTCCATTCTAATTAAGCGGGATGGATGATCGGTGATATATCCCTACCAGAGCATCAAACGATAGCTACCGACCATCGATCATCACTTGATCTAAGCGCACCCAAGATCGGATGGAGATAAAAATGATCCCACACCTTCGGGGAACCACAACAAGCAAATCTAACGGTGAACATCACACCATTGAAATTTCTTTCAGGAAAGACCAAGCCATTTTCATTCAAGGATCAGTTACAATTGAATACCTCACCAGACCTTATGATCGATGGTTCCAACGATTGAGGAAGCTTTGTTTGATAGAAATGAAGCTCTATTGAGCTGCACAAGCTTTGATTTGGTGTAGTTTGCTCAGAAGACCAAGGCACTAGGCATAGGTGATCAATCGTGATCAAACTCTACCCTGGCCATCAATAAGCTTGGAAAACAATCCGTTATCACTCATTTAGCTCCAAGGAATTTGTGTGCAAAGTTAATTGCACTTTGGTGGAGGTTTGAGTAAATGGGAATTTAAGGTGGCATCTCCTATTTCAATTTTGCGTAAAACCGAGAATGGGGATTTTTGGGAGCTCGGGAAACCTTAGAAATGGCTTAGGGATCCCTCTCCTTGGCTACTAGGGTAGAATTGACTGTGATTGTTTGAGTTTTAGTGAGAATGAGGGGGGTATACCCCCTCATTCCTTGGATCAGGCGGCCATGGCTGATTTGGATTTTTCTTGATCAATTGGCCACTTTAGAGGGTGGTGGAGATCCTTGGGTGCATGATGTGGCTCGGTTTAGTTGGGTGAGGGTGTAGAGGTGGCTTCCAAGGGAGGTAGTGCTTGTCCTCGGTGGTTTGAAAAGCTCTAATGGGAATGGGGAGGTGATTTCACCTCCCCATGAGTCATGGCTAACCCAACCACCTTTAGGTCAGGTCAGCCAGGGTCATAGGTGCCTAAGTGGACCTATGATTATGTGCAAAGTAACTAAGGAGAGAGAATGACCCGATGTGCATGTGTCTTATCTCATGGGATTCCCTAAACCCAAGGGAGAAATGGTCATTTATCTATGGGCTTGATTTGGACAGATTTGGGATGGGTTAAAAGTGGGCTAGCCCAAATTTCAAGTGGTCTGGAGTTTGTTTGGTTTGATTTGGCTTGATTTGACCTATTTAGGTCAAATTGGGCTATGTTGGAAAGTTGACCAATTGGTCAAATTGGGTCAAACCAAGGGTTGGGTCAAGTTCACATGACCAATTGGAATGTGTTGGTGTCAATGGTTTGATTTAATTTGCTTTGGATTTGATTATGGCTCATTTGGGTTCATATAGGTCAAATGGGCAAGTTGACCAATTTGATAAATTTGACCAAATTGGGCTAGGTTAGGTGTTGAGTCAAGTTTAATTGGCTAATTATAAATGATTATAGGCTTTTTTTTGGTTTAATTTAGAATTAATTTGGATTTTGGCTAATTTGACCCTTTATGTCAATTTGGGCTAAGTTAGGTCAAGTTGACCAATTGGTCAAATTATGCTCAATCATGGCTTTGGTCAAGTTCAATAAGTGATTTGGAATGAACTTGAGCCATTAGTTATAATCAATTGGGGTTGGGTTTTGATTTGACCTATTTTGGCTTCTTAGGCCAATTGGGATCAACTTGGGTCAAATGGCCAATTAAGCTTAGTTTGGCTTGAGTGAGGGTTTGGTCATGTTCCATTGTTGATTATGAGTTGGTTTGAATCAATGGTTCTAATCAATTTGGTATATGGTGCATTTTTTCTAGTTTGGGTTACATTTGGACTAAATGTTGACTTGGTCAAAGGGCTAGGTTGACTTGGTTTGACCCAATTCAAGAAAATTGATTAACCTAGGATGATTGTTGATCATGTCATAGGGTTTGGATGGGCTTAGTTCAATCCAATTTGGGTTAAATTAAAACTTGGCTAAAAAAAGTCCTTTTATGTCACTTTGGGTCAAGTGGACCTAAATGGGCTAATTGGCTTGATCATGGCTTCATTCAAGTTTAGTTAAACTCACATATGGACTTAGGATAGAGATATAAATTCATTTGCAAGTGATTTGGATTCATATGGATTTGGTTCGTATGACAATTTCAAGTCAAAAAGGGCTAACTTCAGTTTGGTGGGGTTAGCATGGATTTGGTTTGATAATTGTAGTTCATGTTTATATTTGGGAAAATGATTGAAGGAGTGATTGAATCATAAAGAAATCCATTGATTTTGATTTGATCTGGATGGGATTTGACCAAGTTCAAGGAATTGACTTAAAAAAGCACAAAATGAGATTTTGGTTTGAATTTGGATCTAGTTTTGGCTATTTGAATTTATATTCCATTTATATATGGAAATATAAATGAAGATATAAATGATTAGTGAGAAAATCACTTAGGTTTGGAGTGATTTGGATTTTTTTTGTTAACGCTAAGTCCATATGATAAAATCATAAAGCTTAGGAAAGATTTTGGGATTTGAATTTAATCACGAGTTTCTATCATTTGATTTGAAATTGATTTGGATTTGAAATTTGAATTTGAGGTTTGGATTGAAAGAAGGAAGCAAGGATCAAGTTCAATGCTATAGGGTTGGCAAGTCTTCTTAAATCCTTAAGGCACACCCTATTCCTATGGCTAAATCTTCTAAGTCTTTAGGCTTAGGTTAAGTGTTCACCTAATCACTACAAGTGCCTTAAGACTAAGGAGCTCTTAGTGTCTATAACAGTCTTAGGTCTATGATGATGAAGTTAAAAACTCACTCCAAAAGTGAGTTCAACAAGGTCATGCCATTGGCTTGTGTTAAATCTCCCTAGATTTAAGATCCAAGGTTTCTAATTTCTTTCAGACTACAAGCATAAATCCTTACCTCTTAGGCATTTTCACAATCTTATATTGATGGATTATAAGCCCTAGCCATCTAATAAAATTTCAACTCAAACAAAATAAATCTCATCACTTTCAAATATATAAAGCATCACCATACCATAGATTGGAGTACTCACTAGGCTTCCTAATATCATGAGCATTTCCTAATTATTTTTCTTTGGATTCCAAAATAAGGCTTTCTAATTGAATAATCCCACTAGATTTTTCAAAATAACCAATCCTTTGATAGTCATAACCATGAAATCTTTGGAGCCAATAATTTACTACTTTAATAGAGAGTTTCCTTAGGACATTTCATTTCCTTGGATGTAATTAACTATAGAGGCTTGCCTCCATAGGGAACTAAAGAACCCAACATAAAATAAGCTGTATGTTACTTTTCATGTAAAGTAGGGGATGAATCTCTAGTATATACGAAGAGCCATCATACCTTAAGAGTCCTTTTTAGGTGATTAGGTACATTATAGGGTGATGTTCCTACCTCTCAAGATAGTACATCATTCCTCAATGTCGTATTCGATCACCTCAATAAATACCCCATATGATCTGAGTAGTGTCTTCCCAGCACATCCGAAAATAAACACCATAGATTTTTCTACTGACTCCACTAGGGATGATTCCTCTCTCCATATTTAGTAGACAATTATTGACTCCAAGCATTGATAGTGGACTTATATTTCATATAAGCCTAAGACTATCTTTATTTCCATTGGCAAAGGTGACCAATATCTTTTAGGTTTTAAGACCTCACTCCTAGTACCCAATGGGTTAAAAATAAATTAATCAATTAAAGAAAAATGACCAAATATAGACCAAACAAAATTAAGAATCTCTTATCACTAGCTTGGTGAAGTAAGGTTCATCAAAAACTCAACAAATTTAAATAAAATTCATACAAACAATAAGAAAAATCTTTTCCAAGATTTCAAACCCCTTTTTAAACAAAATTAATAAACCCCCCATAATCAAAGTTGCTAAATGAGGGTTTGCATTTAGAACCAAAATCAATCAAAATAATAACAACAATAATAACAAAAGCAAAAATCCTTTCCTCCAAAATATTAAAATATTTTCAACACAAAATTAACCAACCCCATTTAACAAAATCAAATTTGTTAAATGTGGGTTTCCAAATCAAATCAAAGTCAAACATCAACAACAAATCCAAAACAAAATTCCTTCTTCAAAAAAATTACAAGAACCCACCCTTTTGCAAACAAAATTAACCAACTCCATTTAGCATAACCAAATATGTTAAATAAAAATTCCCTTTTCAAAACTAAATCAAAACCATCAATCAAATCAACAATATGCTAAAACAAAAATCTTTTCTTTAAAAATTTCAAAATATTTTCAAACAAAATTAACCACTTCCATTTAACATAACCAAATTTGTTAAATGAGAGTACCACTTTTAAAATCAAATCAAAATCAAACATCAATAAACAACATCTAACATCAAACAAAATAAGAGCCTCTTCCCCAAAAATTTTCAAAAATCTCCCCAAAATAATTCAACCCCATTCAACATAATCAAATTTGTTGAAATGAGGGTTCCAACACAAAACCAAAAAAAAAAAGAAACAAATCCAACAACAATACAATCCAAAGCAAAAAAGATCTCTCCTCTAAATCTACAAATCTCTCCTATAAACAATTGAACCCCATTTAACATAATAAAATTTGTTAAATGAGGGTTTTAATTCAAAATTCAAATCAAAATCAATAATGTAAGTCAACATCAAAATAAGGGCTAATTCAGTTCTCTTTTCCAACAATGTAGAATCCTTCTTTTCTTCTCACTTCTGTTAGCTTCCTGTCTATGTCTTCTACAAGGTTGATATTTTCTTTTGCTTTCGGTGTGGATCTGGCCTTGGATCAGGCCATACTCACCACCGCCCATGTCAGCCAGTTCAGCCTTGGCTTCGAGCAATTCAAGGTCACTTGCGAGGGACCAGCCCTCACTACCATCAGCATAGAGGAGGTGGCAGGTAAGAAGCCACTTATACAGTTCAACCTGTAGTTTGACTCTAAGTTCCCCTCTTTGAAGAGGAAGGCTATTGAGGTTCCCCTACCAGTTCAGTTAGTTGCCCCTGTTGCAGCCCCAGTGCATGCTAGTATTGCCTTTGTTGTTGCCCCTGTTCTAAATGGGAAGGCTATCTTGCCTTATGAGATAGTCTCCCCCACCTTTGAGGTTGGTTCTAGTTCTTGTCCATCCGCACTCACCAAGACCCAATGTTGTAACAAGAACGGTAAGATCAAGAGGCAATATGAGTGTGCGGCAAAGGAGGTAGATGAAGCCTCCCATGTTGACCTCACCACTCTTGGGTGGTAGTAGGTTTCACCCCCTTTCATCTTTGGAGGAAGAGGATGACTACCAGAGGATTGTTGCATTACCCCACTTCCTGCAGTATCACCAGCTAGGGAAAGGAGGAAGCCCTATGCTCCGAGTTGGGAGAGCCCATCAATGCTCGGAGTCTGGTACATTCCATAACATGAGGAACTTGATCCCTAGTTTTTGAGCGGTTAAGATAATATAACCTCAAAATGAACCCTCTAAAGTGTGCATTTGGAGTAGCTTCAGGAAAATTTCTTGGGTTCATTGTATAACACTGTGGAATCAAAATTGACCAAGAGAAGATTAAAGCGATAATAGAAATGCCATCCCCTAAAAGTTTAACTCAACTCAGATCATTCCAAGGGCGATTGGCATATCTAGGATGCTTTATATCTAATCTATCAGATAGATGCCAACCATTTTTATAACTGGTTAAAAAGGATTCCAAGTTCAAGTGGGATGACTAGTGCCAGCATGTCTTTGAGAGCATCAAGCAGTACCTGATGATGCCACTAGTCTTAACTATTGCTATCTTGGGGAAGCCGCTTATACTCTACACTACTGAATTAGATGACTCACTTGGCACTTTGTTGGGCCAAGCCAATGATGAAGGGAAAGAGAACAAACACTCTACTATCTTAGTCATTATCTAATCCCTGCTGAAGCAAACTATCCACCCATCGAGAAGCATTACCTAGCTTTAATCTTTGCATCCCAAAAGCTACGACACTATATGCTTTGTCAAAAAATAAACTTGATTTCTAGAATTAAACCACTGCAATATCTCATGACACAGCTAACACTATACATATGGTTGCCATGATGGTCCATAATTTTATCACAATTTGATATCACTTTCGTTCCCCTCTGTGCAATGAAAAGATATGCACTCACGAATTTCTTAGTAGCACTCCCACTTCCTGCTGACTCTCCACTTAGTGATGATCTCCTCGATGAACAAATCATGAATTTAGGAGATACTAGCATTCACTGCTAGGAGTTGTGCTTTGATGGTATGGCTTCCTCTCAAAGAGGAGAAGAACCACAATCTACTCTTTCATGAATGGCAAGGGTAGAAATAATTTTCCTAATGCTAGACCATGATATGATGAGATTCTCATATCATCTATCTAATCCTTTCCAACAATGAATCCAAAAAAGAGGCAATGATTGCCAGTCTAGAGTTAGCCATCTTACTAGGCATCCAGAACATCAATATCTTTGGGGATTTCCAACTAGTGGTCAATCAAATTGCTGGGTCCTACAAGGTCCCAAAGCCCATATTCCAACTCTACCATAAGTATACTATGGAGTTGTTGGCCTAAATTCTAGAAGTGACAATCTACAAGATCCCTCGAGGAGAAAATGTTATAACGGATGCCTTAGCTAAACTTGCTAAGGAGTTGGCATGTCCAGAAGATGAGTCCATATCAATAGAAGTCCAAAATAGGCAAGTCCTGGCTTTATTGATACTGACCTCATTGAAAAATACTCTCTTGAAGGGAGGTTACCATTGCCAAACAGGATGAAGAACTAGATTGGAGGTAACCCTTCATTGATTACCTAAACAAAGGAAAACTACCTCAAGAGAAATCTTAAGCACATCAGCTGAAGAAAAGGGAACTTTCCTACACCCTCATGGATGGTGTCTTATATGAGTAGTCCTTCAATCATATTTGGTTACGATGTTTAGACAAGCACGATGCCTGTAAGATTGTGACGAGGTACATTTCGAATTATGTAGAGCTCACCAATCTGATCCCAAGATGAAAGCCACAATCTAAAGACTTGGATACTATTAGTCATCGATGATCACTAATTGTATGGACATAGCTATGTAATGCCACCAATGCCAAGTACATGGTGTGGTCCTACACCAACCACCCAACATTTTGCATCTAATTTTGGCCTCTTGGCCATTTGAGTGTTGGGGTACTAACATTGTGGGTCAAATTGATCCTCCTCCTTCCAAGGGTCACTGGTTTATCCTTGCTACTAGGACTACTTTTATAAGTAAGCGAAGGCGATTCTGCTCAGGCAGGTCAAAGCTCAGCATGTGCTCTAGTTTTTTAGCAACCATATCGTGTATAGATTTAGGGTACCCTGACAAATTATATCTGATAATGGTACAACATTCAATAGCTTATGCATCATGATTTTATCTTTTTCATAATTTCTTACGATTGAAGTTTGAATGTGTGGCCTGGATGTGGTAAGCTCTTACAATTTGTAATCAAGATAATTAAAAGATCTGGAAACCCCTTAGTTGTAAGTTGTATGTCTAACATCATGCATAACATATTGCTTCACTCTTGAATAGGGAGGGTCTCTATTCTTACCTGATAAGGAAATGCTTGACCTATGAGGGCATCCCTTATAGTGGAGAACACCTCCTCCCTTAAATTTAACCAAAAATCTAATTTTATTATGCATTTAGACATAAAATATCCCAAGCCTTTGTCCAAATGAATGTGTCAAAATAATATAAAATTTGAAAAGATTTTGCATTTTTAGACTAAGAAATATGCCCATACCAAACATGATCTAGTCTCTTAGGGAGTGAGTTTAGGGCTCAATTCTCTTTCAAAATTAAATAACATCTTAAACCAATTTATAATTTAATAAGACTGGACTACATGGCTTTGAATCATAGGAGGTGTTAGTTGGGGGCCACTCTAGGTGGTTATAACTCTAGAAGAGTCAGACAGTTTATTCTCTCTTGTGAAAGTAAACCATTTTGTCCCCCTTCCGCTTAGATTTAGGTCATGCTTTTAGCTTATGTTAAAGTTCCCTAAGTTTAGGATTCGAGGTTGCTAATTTTCTTTGAGCTATAAGCATAAATCCTCACCTCTTAGGCATTTCCATAATCTTGTGTTGATGAATTATAAGCTCTAGCAATCTAATAAAATTTCAACTCAAACAAATTAAATCCCCTCACTTTTAAATATATAAAGCCTCACCATAGGGTAGATTGGAGATCTCACTAGGCTTCCTAGTATCATGTGCATTTCTGACTTATATTCTTTTGGATTCCAAAGTTAGTCTTTCTAATTAAATAATCCCACTTGATTTTCCAAAATAACTAATCCTTTGATAGTATTAACCTTAAAATCTTTGGAGATAATAATTGACTACTTTAATCAAGGGTTTTCTTAGTAAATTTCATTTCTTAGGATATAATTAACTATGGAGGCTTGCCTTCATATGGAACTAAAGAATCTGGCATAAAATAAACCATACTTTACTTTTCATGTAATATAGGGGAAGAATTTCTACTACATACGAAGACCCATCATGTTTTACGAGTCCTTATTAAGTGATTAGGTCCATTGTAGGGTGATGTTTCTGCCTCTTGAGATAGTACATTATTCCTCAATGTCATACCCAATCACTTCAATAAGTATCCTTTACTATCTGAGTGCTGTCCACCCAGCGCATCCGAAAATAAACGCCACAGTTCACCTTAACCTATTTGAATTAAAAATGTGTTAAAGTGAGTCTCAATCAAAATTGAACTTGAAATAATTGAGAATGACTGAAATTAATCACTCTTTAACATCATGGATGATCAATTACACATAATTGAATCAAAATCCAACCCTTAAAATGTCCATTGAAGCTAGATGATCTACTTTGACTCGAATGAGTCAAATTAACCTTAACCATGGCCAATTCATATAAAACATGAATCAAGTGATCCATATATCATTAAATGGAAAATTAATATTAATTAAAACTCAAATCTAAAAAAAATCAATTAAATGATATAATCAATCCAACTCAAATCAATTAAGACCTAAATGAATCAGAAAAAGCACAAATACAATCTTAACTTAAAATAGCTTGTGCTTAACCTATGGCTCACTTTAGGCTAGACTTGGATAGTAGGCAATGACCTAAAACCATAGGATGTTGAAGTGGCAAGGAAGGATGAGGTGAAGCTCATGGCGAGAAAGCATGACCACCCACTTCCATCCCCTTAAGCTTTACCCGTACCTGATTTCTCACCTTTTCAACCATTTAAACCTCATCTCTGACCTTCCCAGCTTCTTTGTTATCATGGTTGACTACCTCCACATAACACCAAAAAGGACTCTCAACCAAGTATAAAAAGAAGACTTGAACCTTCAATTCGACCCTTTTAAGCATTCCTACACCTTCTCAAGCTAAAGTGAACTCAGACGAGCATTCCCTCTCCTCCCTAACCTCTTAGATCATTACCCACACTAAACTTCAGCGAGCAGCATTTGTGCACAGTCTCCATATCAAACTAGAGGGAGGCATAGTACCAATTTATTCTCAAAGCTTCGTTTCGACTCCTTAAACTTTTTTGAAATGAGAAAACTATCAAAGATCAATGGCAGTGATGTATTCTATCTCACTAACCTCCTCTTTAATTTTAGTTAATCCTTTGTGAAGTCAACTTGATCTTTGGTGAGATTAAGATATTTAGATCCCTCCCAAATTGTCCTTTGATCATTTTGTAATTAAAAACACAAAGAATCGTGACTAAGATCATCGAAAATCATCACCCAAAGGTGGACTGCTCTCGATTCTCTGATGGGAGATTAGGGATGAAATAACTACCATTCATTCCTTTTAATTAGAACAAATGGTTGTGATTTAGAAACATGAATCTAATACAATCCCTTAAAAAAATCATTGGTTAATGTTAAACTGTCTGATCGTTGATTAGAAGTTCCTTAATACTACATCCTTATTGCCATTCTATGTGAAATCCACATGGATCCGCTTGGCCTCATAACACGGTGTCATGCATAAAGCAATGTCCAATCACTGCCACATCAGCACTGACTACAATAACTAGGAGATTTAATTTTCTGATTTTAAAACTAATAAAATAATGTTTAGAATTTCAAAATTTTATAGAAATTAAATTATTCAACTAAAAAAAATACAAATATCCATCCTTGAGAGAATAATCCAATAAGCCAAAAATCCTCAATTATTTTTTGGTACTTTTAGATTAATTTGAGTTTAATTAAAAATAATCAAACCTAAATTAATCCTAAAATAATAATTCAATTAACTTCAAACTTTGTGGATATGAAATTAAGGTTAAAACACACATAATAAAAAAATGAAGAATTATTGGTGATTAAATTAAAATATATGAATTTCTTAGTCTCCAAATCAAAATTTAATAAAATAAATTAATATTAACTCAAGAAAATTAAGAGAAATTATAGAAATAACTTGAAATTCTTTAAGAAACATTTGCAAACTAAATAAAAATATTAAGGTTTACTGAAACTCAGCAAAACTTAAAATGACCTATTTAATAGATTAATTAAATTAAATAATTCAATTAATTAGGGTGATATTTGAAAATTCATTATAAATAAAATCTCTAGATTTATCTCTAATTTGACCTTTTAATGACCTTTTTAAAATACATCTCTAATTAAAGTAAAATTTTTGAAAAAAATGAAATTGGCAAGGAACCCCGCTTGCATTAAAAATTTCAATACAAAATGACTTGTGGATCAAAAGTTATTAATTTTTTAAGTTATAGGTCAATTTAAACTAAATAATAAATAAATAGTTATAGAAATTAACAAAATCAACTGAAAAACATTTCTAATAACATCAGAGGACTTAAGAAAATTTTCTGAGCACTCTAAAGTTAAGAAATTATAAAAATCATATATTTTGGGTTTAAAGAAATGAAATTAATTAAATTATAAGCCTTAAATTGAAAAATCTATAATAAATTAATTGATTAATAAAGAATTCTAGTGAATTAATTTTTGAATTCAACATTCAAATAAGAATGTATCAAAATTTAAATCATTCTAAACTTACTTAATATTAAATGAATAATTGAAGTATAAATAAAGATGAATAATTTGATTAGGTTATTCATAATCACCAAAAATATATTTAAATGCCTTAAGAATTTATAATGTCATAGGTTAGGTATTGGCTCTCTAGGAGTTTAATCTATATAAATCTCTTAGACTAGGATTAGTGTTCAAATTAAAATGTAAACAAAATCTTAACCAAACGAAACTTAATTAAATTACAAAAATTCCCCTTTAAATTAACTTAAGCAATATTAATTGAACTTAATAAAAAATAAAGTTATGATACTCAGAAAATATTAACACGCATTATTTGATTTTATGAATGTACCAAATCTGAAATCAAACTTAATATGAAATTTATGTTGAATAGAAATTAATTAATCAAATTAAATTGGCTATGCAACAATTAGAAATTAAATCAATTGAATTCTAAATAGAAATAATTTAAATTAAAATTTAAATATAATTAAATCAAATAAATTAACTAAATTAAATCAAGAGACTAATTAAAGTGAATTAAATAATCATATAAACTCAAATAACCAAATTTAATAAATCTAATAAATCATCAAACCTATAATTAAAATTTAAATAAAAAGATCATATTAAAAATCATTCAAATCATAAGCTAATCAAAATTCATTAATCAACATAAAAATAATAAGGATGTAAAACCACTAAATGCAAATATTAATAAAACTAGCTTAATGAACGTAAATCATATAAATTATTAAAATTAAAAAATAACATAAAAATAAAATTTAAAGAAGAAAATTAAATCTTAATTGGATAAATAAATAAATAAATATAATGATAAATATAATCAAACTAAAACCAAATAATTAATCTAAGATCAATATTAAGTATCAAAATATATAAAATCAAATAACTCCAATAAACTTAATCTTTAATTAAAACAAATAATAACCAATTTAAATTCAACTAAATCATTTAAACAAATCAAATTAGTTAATTAAGATATGTAGGTTCTTAGTTTGACCCCTATAGTGGATTTTCATCTAATGGTGGAAATTTTATTCTATTAGGATCAAGATATTAAATAGAATGGATTCTAGTGTAAGCTGAATTTATTTTATTCTTCTTTCTTTAAAGCCAAAATTTAACTTTGACACCAAAATATACTTAAAATTGAAACAAAATTCAAAATTAATTAAATCACATAAATTGTAACCATCTAATGATAAAATTGAACAAACTATGAATTCAAATTAAAACTTCAACCTGAAATGGCCAAGTGTAGTCATACCACATAAACACCCCTTTTCACTCACTAGATTGCTTGATTATTGACCCTAGACTTAAGTTAGGAGGATGATCTGTGAAATTTTTCTTATTTTATGGTGTAATATTTTATACTATATGGCTAAGAATTACTTAGTCACTAGTTTGGAGGTTATGGTGTTCTTTAAGACTAACATTATTTTCTACAGGGGGGTTGTGCTTAAAGGGACTGATATAATAAAATATAATAAATATGATTTGCTTGTGGGTGCTACTTAAGCCACTAAACATAGCCTAATATGATAGGTGGGCTTAGCAGCCAGTAGTTCTAAGCACATATGTTTTGCATTATAAATGCTGGTTGCAATGTGTTTTTCTTATGCTTGTTTTGTAGAGTTTAGGATTTATTTTAAAATTTTTAAATGTAATTTTAGCTTAGAATTAGGTTAAGATCTATGGGTTTAAGAATAGCAAGAGCTGAATGTACCTATTGGTAGTCCCCTATAAAGCCTGAGGAGGTCATAAAAGAAGGTGACAATCTTGAATGAAGACCCTATTGACCTTACTTTTGAAGTAAGGACTCAATCTCCTCTTCTTAGATTTAGGAGTCTTCAAGACACTAAGACTTTCTTAGTCATAAGACACTTCTACAAATTAGGTGAACACTAAACCTATGCCTAGAGATGTAGAAGGGTTAATCATAGGATTAGGCTCTGCCTTAGGACTTAGGGAGATTTACCTACCCTATAGCCTAAACCCAATCTATGTCTAGCTCTTTGGCCTAAACCAAACCTCAAATTCAGTTCATCCAAATTGTCATATAAAATCCAAATTGAAATTCCAAACCAAATGATTGAAACATATAACCAAATATCAAATCAAATTCAAACCTATCTTAAGCCCATAATTCTATCCTATGGAGTTAGCCAAAACAAATTCAAGCCAAACCAAACTCAATTGATTTTCTCAAAAGCTAATTCCAATCAATCCATGCCAAAATTAAAATCATATTCAAATCAACCAAACCAAATACCAACTCAAATCAACCCTTCTTAAACCCTTTAATTCAATCCTATGGACTTAGACTAAATTTCACTCAAACCAAATCCAAGATCAATTGATTTTCTCATGAATCAATTATTTCTTCAATCCTCTTCCCAAAAATAAATGAAACATGCATTCACATGTCAAAAATCCAAAACCAAATCCAAATCCAAACCTAAGCCCTTTAACTCAATCTTATGGACATAGCCAAAATTTCACTCAAACCAAATCAAGATAAATTGATTTTCTCATGAATCAATTACTTCTTCAATCATCATCCCAACTATAAATGAAATCTATAATCATCAAGCCAAAATCAATTCAATCAAATCTAACCTAGCCCATTTGATTTGAAATATTCAAGTGCTCCAAAACACATTTGAACCCAAATCAATTGTAATCAAAGCTATATACCATTCCCAAATCCATATATAAATCTAACTAAACCCAATTCAACCCAAAATTGATTCAACTAAACCCAATTAGTCCACTTGACCCAAAGTGGCCAATTTGACCTATTTGAACCAAATACTAATCCTACCTAAATTGGATTGAACCAAGCCTACCAAAACCTTCTATGATGATCATCAATCACCCTTGATTGATCAATTATCATCAATTAGGTCAAACTAAGTCAACTTGGTCATTTGACCAAGTCAACCTAGTTAACCAACATAAACCAAACTTGCCAAATCTGAACCCAAGCTAAATTGATTGAAACCACTAATTCACACCAACCTATGATCAATGATTGAACATGACTTGACCATCAATTGAGCTAAACCTAACCCAATTGGCTCTTTAACCCAAGTTGACTCAATTTGATCAAAAAGACCAAATTAGGTCAAATCAAGATCTAACCCAAATTGATTGCAACTAATTGCTCAACTTCATTCCAAATTGATTATTGAACTTGACCAAAGCAATAATTCAACCAATTTTGGCTAATTGAACCTAATTTACCAATTTAGCCCAAATTTACCTAAAGGGTCAAATTGGCCTAAATACAAATCAAATCCAAATTAATTCAAATGAAAGCCTACAATCATCTTCAATTAATTAATTGAACATGAATCAACCCATAACCCTAGCTAATTTGGCCAATTTGGTCAAATTGGTCAACTTGACTCATTTTACCTACATGACTTCAAATGAGCCAAAATGAAGCCTAAGCCAAATTGACTCAAACCAATTAAACCGAAATATCCCAAATACTCATTTGAACATTACTCAAGTCTTGGTTTGATCCAATTTGACCAATTGATGAACCTAACCCCACCTAGCCCAATTTGACCTATAAGGGTCAAATTGAGCCAAACCCACTTAAATTAAGCCAATACCCAATGAGACATGATACAACCCATCATAAACTCACCTTGGGGCAGCCCCAAACTAGCCCAACCCAAATTGGGTCCAATCCAAAGCATTACCCACTAGATTTTCCACCCCACATGTGATCAAACCCAAAATTTGCATGTCAACTCCCCTCCTCCCCATGTGGCAGCCATCCAAGACTTAAATGAACACCTAACCTAACCACCTAGTCTGACCCAAGTGGGCTAGGTCGACTATGGAATAAGGGGAGGTGAGTTAATTCACCTCCCCACACCTAGCCGAAACCATTGGATCCAAGAATGGAGCTGCCTTAAGCCACCCACCAAGCCCTCTGGCCAACCAAACTAAGCCACGTGGAGTTAACATCGAGGTCTCTGATGCCCTAATGACAGCTTACCAGCAAAAAATAGGGAGACAATCCTATCCATCCAATCCAATTGAGGGGGGATATACCCCCCACATTTCAATCCAAAACATCACCATTAGCACTCAGAGAGCTTCTAGAGATCATTGAAAAATCCCTAGAGCTCTCCTTAAGCCCCCCGAGCCATCCCAACATCAGACTTCAATGTTCTGAAATAGGGTAACCCCATTTCTGATCCAACTCCCTCAAATCTCTGCCAAACTCAAATTAATTTCATTCACACCTTCCTCTGCCTCAATGAGCATGAACGAATCATCTCTCGAGCTCCCCGACCACCAGAGGTATGAATTCGATCAATGTCAACTTGCATAGTGATGGTTCATGGTCTACCAAAAAAAAGATAAGAAATTAACACAAGTGCTGCTCAATAGGGCTTTGCTTCATCTAGGAAAAGCTACCTCAAGCACTGCACCACCAGTCTTGAGCTCCGATGAGGTAATTCCATTAAATTAAGCTTTTGGTGAAAAATATTTGGTCATTTTTGAAGGAAATTCCTATATTGCGCAAATTTGATTGGTAGATCCCTTCGAATATACCTCATGATGGGGTGGGTTGAATCCTGAATCGATCTAAGCTCGGGTGAACTCGAATCGAGCAACGAAAGGTGGATGGTGCCCATCTCTCATCACTCGGGAGATGATGGATCATGCACCATCTAACCTGCATGATCAGAATGGATGATCATGATTATTTGCTAGATAAAATCCAGCCTAATCTTATTGAAACTGTGGATTTAATCTCGACCGTTTGATCTTAAATCGGATGATGAAAAATAAAGCGCGTCCACCGCCATCCACATAGGCGCTGAGTATGATGGGTTTAAGTAGCCAATCACACAGCGCTATGCAAAAAATGTGCCATATCAGCTGCCCAAGTAGTGCCCACGAGATTAGACTTAAATTTGGCTTAATTAATGGATATAATTTTTAAAACTTCAAAAAATTATAAGATATTGTAAAAAAATCTAAAAAATACAAATAAATACTTATTTTGATGATACTTCAGAGGAAAATTATTCAACATTTATTTCAATTTATCTTGAGAAGTAATTAAAGCTTAATTAATATTTAATTACAAACTTAATTAGCTTAATTACCACTTAAGCACTTAAACCCAAACATTTTGTGTTAATTTAATGGAATGACCTCTACCTCCCATACTTTTCTTGGGATTTATTGCTTGGATAATTAGGAGAATTGACTATTCAACCCCTAATCACTCCCTTAATTAATTTAATTGATTAATTTACCTCCTAAATAATACAATCATTTAATTAAGTGCACTAATCACTATTAAACAGTGAATGAGTAAGGGGAATCGAGTTAGGACCTCCTTCTTAACCACTTTTCCCAAGTCCATTTCTCTTTAAGAAAAATTATTAAAAGTGATATTAACTAAGAGTCTGATTAATTAATTAAGTGGCTTAATTAATCAAATTGAAATCATGATCATATCAGATAATCAACAATGGAATTAAAGGTTCCTCTTTATGTGTTTAGTAACATAAAGACCCTTAAGGAAATTATGATTAGCCCATGAGTGTGGAAAAATCATAAAAGTACTTAATTAGGTAATTTTTATTAACACTTAATTATGAGCCATTTGCATTAGGTTCTTATAGGAGCATTGCATTTATTTTCTCAAATGTTCATGTCATTTATGGCTCATATTTAAGTGGTTAATCAAATCGAAGAAGCATAGGCAAGGGTAATTAATTAATTTAATTAAGGATCCAACTTAATTAACTCATAAAATTTACTTAATTACCCTTTCTTAATCCAATTTAGTGTACCAACATGAGAATGGGACTGAAAAAATAAGTAACTCTTCTCCTCTTTAAAATTAACCAAAATCTTAAATCATAAATCAATAATGAACTTTGGTTTTCCTTAAAGAATTTTATTTATTGTGATTGTCCTTAGGGCTTAATGTCATTGAATGAAATCATGTGGTTATGTTTAGTCATTTCTTTTGAAGTACATTAAATGTTGATGCCATTGATTTCATCTATTCATATTTTCAAATATAAATGAATCAAATGAATTTCTCTTATGTAAGATTGCATGTGTTGGCTTAACTTAAATACATGTGTGGCTATTATCACTAATAAATTCAAAACTATTTTCCAGAGTTTATAAATCAATTATAATACTTAGAGTGTTGATAATTATGAATATATGTAGGACTCGCATGTGTTTATAGCTTAAGCATACTAAATAAAGCTCTCTTTCTTATGATTCATATATAGACTTACATAAGTTGGAATAATAATGGGTATATAATTTGGACATCTAGGGAATACGAGGCTTTAACTAGCTTCAAGGAGGTCATTTGATTACCTCACTTCCCTGGTTTAACAATGGCACGTAATAATTTGGTTTTATTCTTATGTATTTTGATATTAGAATTTGGATAGAGCTTTAATTCATACACCTAAATGATTTAATCAAAGTAAATACATTCTTTGCATGATTTTCATCTTTATAGTTGTGCATACATTCATATGTATTTAAGATAGCAAGTGTTTAGTCTGGACATCTCAAGAATGCAAGACTTTAACTAGCCCCAAGAAGGTCATTTGATTACCTCACTTTCTAATTAATAATTGCACGTACTTGGTTACATATTTTATACATGTGTATGTGTGTTTAATTAAAAGATAAAGATCCCCCTTTGTTACTAAAAATGCATGCATTCATAATCACCTAAGTTATTAGCTTGTGCAATATATAAGTTAGTGCTCTCTTTTCCTTATTCATGTATAGATTTACATATATTTGGAATGTTAATAAGTAAATAGTCTGGACATTCCAAAAATATGAGGCTTTAACTAGCCCCAAGGAGGTTATTTGATTACCTCTCTTCCCTGGTTAACAATGACACGTACTTATGTGATTCCATCCTTATGTATTTTGGTATTAGAATTTGGATAGAGCTTTAATTTATATGTTCACATAATTCAATCAAAATGAAAACATAAATTCTAAACATACACTTTCATCATCATTTAAGTGTGCCAAAACATATTACATGTATAAATATGCTAAGTATTAAATCATATGCATCTTATATGTGATGGAAAGGAATGACTCAATATAAGTCATGTGATGCAATTCAATTATATTAACCTTAATAAGCCTTTCATATTGAATATGTTCATTTAAATTTGACCTAAACTTATGATTAATTAAAAAATGATTTAATAAGCCATTAATTAAAAATAACTAAATCAAATAAATATGCTTTAGAAAATGGCTTAAGGTAAGGATGGAAGAGGATAATCCTCTTCCTTCTCTATATAACACTTAGTTTCTAAATGTAGATCACTTGAAACAAAATAAAATACTAATTAAAATTTAAAAATCAGTTAAACAACTTTAAATGAAACCCACATCATGTTGACTTGAACATTTTCCAAACTTAGAAAGGTGCAACTCTAATATTTAGTTAAGACATACCGCACAAGATGTTAACACATACATTAGAATTAAGTCATCACTTCTAGCTTTATGTTAGGATGGTGTATGATGTGTTGTGTGTTTTGTTTTATGATGCATTATTTTAGACTGGATGTTAGAGTGTATGCTTCGTAGACTAGATGTTAGGCTATTTTTAGCCTAATCATATTTTCTACAGCGGATTGTGCTTAAGAGGATGCTTAAAAATAAATATGAATACTCTCTTTCCAGGTTGCTTAAACCCTTAAGTATAATCCAAGTTAAGATAGGTGGGCTTGGTTACCCATGTGAAGGGTGCTAAGTCCAAAGTATACATATAATTTCTTAGGATTGTATGTATGTTTAGCTAACCTCTATTTTGCAGGTGTAGTTAGATTTACTTTTCCCTCTATAAATGTAATTTTGTAATAAGAATTAGGATTAGTGATATAAGGGATTAAATTTAGTAGTGGCTAGAAGGCTTACTCTTAAGAGGCCCTATGATGCTTTTGAAGCATAAACCAAATCAAAGGAGGAAGACAAGGTGGATAAGAAGATATGAAGAATTACAACCCAAATAGCATGTATTCATTCTAATTATAATTATTCTTTCATATACTGGGTTGTGTAATGGTAGAGCTCGGCTACCCATCTTTTTCTTTTGGGTTGTACGTCGGCACCCGGCCGCACCGGCATGTTACTCTTTTATGATAGCTTATAAAATTGGTCAATGATTTGTTTAAATTGTGCATTAAGATGGCATGCTCTTTTTTGTTTCTTAATGATTGATGCTTTAATGTGTGGCCTAGATGCAATAGGCTCTTAAGATAAAAAATAAATTTTCTACCCAACTAATCACTCATTATCAAAATTTTAAACAACACATTGGTGTTTTATTTTTCTTAATGTGTGTATTAGGGGGATACCACATAGATCTAAGGGGGAGTACTTATTGAGGTGATCAGGTATGACATTGAGGAATGATGTACAATCTCTTGGACAAAAGTAACCTTCTTACAATGGACCTAATCACCTAATAAGGACTCCTTAGGCCAATGGGTCTTTGAAAGTACTAGAAATCTTTCCCCTACTTTACATGGAAAAGTACAGTAGGGTTTATTTTAAGCCAGTTCGTTAAATTCCCTATGGAGGTAACCTCCCATAGTTAATTACAATCTAAAGAATGAGATTCCTTAAGAATACTCTCGATTAAGGTAAATGATCATTATCTCCAAAGATTTTCAAAGATAGGACTATCAATCAATTGATTATTTTTTAGAACATCAAGTTGGATTGATCAAAAGGAGAGAGTTATCATTGAAGCCAAAGGGCGATGAGTAGAGGATGCTCATGATACTAAGAAATCTAGTGAGCATCCCAAACTATCCTATGGTTGGGCTTTATATTTTTGAAATTGAGGAGAGTTATATGTTTGAGTTGAATTTTTATTAGAAATCTAGGGCTTACAATTTCACAATACAAGATTGTAGAAATGCCTTAGAGGTGAGGATTTATGCTTATAGTTTGCAAAGGGAAATAACAACCTCAGATCCTAAATCTAGGGAGTTTCGGCGAGGGCCAAAGCATGACCTAAATCTAAGATAAAAATGGGTATATGATTTACCTCGATAAGAGAGGTTAAACTCCCTCCTGTTGGACTTATAACCACATGGGGTGGCTGCCAACTAATCCTCCTATGATTTTAAATAAATGTAGGTAAGTATTATGCTTTACAAGATGGTTAGGCTATTTTTTATTTAGAAAAGAAACTTAGTCCATAAACTCACTCCCTAAGAGACTAGATCATAAAGGGTATGAATTCATGACCTAAATCTAATGCAAATTTTATCAAATTTTATTTTGATTTTTGGACATGTTTTTTATTTGACATAGGCTATGGGATTATATATGCCTAATGCAAGAGAAAAATAGTTATGGGCTAAAATCAGAAAGAAGGAGGTGTGTTTCCACCATGGCTCTCAAAGGTCAAGCCATTTTCTCTAGCATAGGTGGAAGCCCTCCATTGGCAAGAGTGAGATAATATGATTTATGCATGATATAAGACATGCAATATCTAGTTAAGGGGTTGCTAAATATTTTATTATCTTGATTTATATCTTAATCTTTAGGTGATATTATGAATTGCTTAGTCTAATTTTAAATAAATTAATTTGATAGAAAATTTATTTTTTCTTAGGATCCTAATCACATCTAGGCCATTCAATAATTATCAAAAAAATTAAAAAATAAGATAATCATACCATCCTAATCACACAATCATAAACATAACATCAATCAATTTATAAAATTAGCGCAAAATAATAAGAAGATGAAGTGGTCGAGTTCCACCGCACAACCCGAAAAAAAGAAAAATGGGTAGTCGAGCTTTACGCTTATACATCCTAGTATAATGAAAGAATAAATTAAAATTATGAAGTGTTAAGTGTTATGGGGGTCGTCATTCTTCATCATCCATTCTTCACTCCTTATCCTTCATTCCTTCACCTTGGTTTGCTCCATTTCTTTCTTTCTTTGGGTTTGACTTGGGATGTAGTTTGGTCCAATGCCTCACACGGTATATAAGGCATGGTCTTATAACCAATGTTCACCTTACTCCTCATAACACTTATCCTAATCCTAATGCAAAAATTTCATTAAAAGGAAGGAAAGTAAATTTAGCTACACCTATAAAATAAATGTTAGCTAAACACACCATACAACCCAAACAGTTATAGGAATAATTTGGACATAGTACCCCACACATGGGCAACCAAGCCCATTAATCCTAATTTGGGTTATGCTTAGTGGTATAAGCAACCTGCATAGTAAAAAATATTTATATTCTTATTACAACACCCCTTAAGCAGAACCCCCTGTAGAAAATATGATTAGGCTAACATCATCCTATCATCCAGTCTATGCATATACACCCTAACATCCAGTCTAAAATATTATGCTTCAAAACAAAATCATGCATCAAACCATGCATCGCTCTAACATAGAGCTAGAAGTGGTGACTTAGCCAAATGTGTATGTCATTTAAAGCTTGTATGGCATGTTTTAGCCAGGATTTAAGGTTAAAATTTTCTAAGTGTGAAAGATTCAATTTAGATGGTGGTTTCATTTTAAGTGATTTAGTTAACTTGTCAATTTTAGTTGGTGATTTGATTTGGTTTGAATGAAACTACACTTAGTCACTAAATGTTGTGAAGGGAATAAAAGAGAAAAGAGCTCTCTTTCATCCCTACATGAAGTGATTTCTAAGGTAAATTTGATTAATGAATTTCCTTTAGTGAATGGTTCATTATGTGTTTTAATTAACAATAAGTTTAGATTCGCTCTAAATAGCCCTATTCAATAAGAAAGGCATCTTAGGATTAGTTAGGGTGGATTACTATCACATAAGACACACCCATTTATTTCTTTCTACCATATATACCATGCATATGAATAATCCTAAGCATATTTATACTTGCAATGCAAATTTTAGTACACTTTGATGATGAATGCAAAGAGACGTGATTTGAAAATTTGGATATTCCATTTGTTAATTGCTTCATTAATGCATGTCTTTGTTATGTAGAAAAGAGGAATTTTTTTATCCATTAGCTAAATGCACATTCACATGTATAAAAGTTATGAGTGAGTATGGCACCATTAATTTTTTCAACTAGGGGCATAAAGTACAAGACCTGCTTAGGGCTACTTAATGCCTCGTAGCCCCGAGATGTCTAGACTAATATACCACTTTTCTTAGATACATGTAGATGTACAAAAAGAACCAAATGGATAAAAAATCATGCAAGATATTGTGTTCGATTTGGTTGTATGATTTACATGTGTAATATGGAGGTCCTTCATAAGTCTTAATATATAGATGCATAGGAATAGATTTAGGCAAGTGTTGTGTTCTTTTCAAATGAACTATACACTTGCAAATCCTATGTGAATCCATGTTAAGAGAAGGAAATAGAACTTCATAATACACATCTTATGTTATTATCACATGCTAGCTTATAAATATTTACAACTAGCGTCACTTCATTTATAATCTTTGATTTACAAGTTTTGAAAAATAATTTTTGGTTTAATAGTGATAATAGCCACTCATATTCTTAATTTTAGCCAACACATGCAATTTAACATAAAAGGAAACATTTTATTTAATTTATTTTTAAAAGAAAATGATTTCATATGGCAAACAATATTTAGCATGATTGGAAAAAAATAAAAATATATAAGCACATGACTTCATACATCCTAATTAATTCCTAAGGACAATCATATAAATTAAGATCATTTAAAATGAATCAAATTTCTTTAAGGAACTTTTATCTTTGAATTTGATTTCACTTAAGAAATATGGAAAGGGTTTGCTAGTCCTAACCCATTCTCCCCATATGTTAATTAGTTTTATTTAATTTAAAACAATTAGGTTAATTTTATATTTTTATTAGATTAATGTATGAATTAAATCCATTAATTACCCCTTACCTATACCACTTTAACATAATTATTCAAGTAATTATGAGCTAACATATGATGTGCAACCACATGCAAATTAAATCATCAATGTACCTAAGAAATGAAGGGGCCTAATGTAATTGGCTCACAAATATTGGTTAATTAGGCTAAAGGGTATGATTAAGTACTTTTATAACCCTCCTACACATGAATTTTCATCATAATTTATTTTAGAATTCTCTTTGGTTATTGAAAACCTAAGAATCTACCCAAGAACTGAATGGTTGAGTTCTTCAATGATTTGGTTTTGAGTTTGATTAATTAAGCTATTAAAGAAGTGATTAAGCCATTAATTAGTTGCAAATTTATTAAGTGTTATCTAAATGAAATAAACTTTGGGGAAAAGATTGGAACAGAGGTCCTAATCTCATCCCCTATATCCATTCACTATTTCATAATGATTGGCCAACTTAATTAATCGATTCATTACTGTTTAACATGCTAATTAATTATTTAATTAATTAAGAGAGAGATTAAGAATGAAACAACAAATTCTCCTAATTAATCAAATAATAAATTCCAAGAATATCATGGGAGGCAGAGGTCATCCCACTAATCAATCTTAAAAAGTTTGAAATTAATTGCTAGAGTAATTAAAGAGTAATTAATTAATTATATTTCTAATAAAACCTTAATTAAGCCAAAATTACTATTCAAACTTAATTAATTTTAATTTTCTATTATTCTCCTCTGAATTACCTTTAAAATGACTATTTATTTATATTTTTTGGATTTTTCTATAATTAGTTATGAATTTTGGAAGTTTCATCATTAAAATTGGATTAATTAAGTCAAATTAAACTCTTAATCCCTTCGGGCCATGTGGGGCTAACGTGGCACGCTGACATGGTGCACTTTCCATATGGCATGATGAGATTGGTTATTTAAGTTGACACATTCATCAGTAGAATCAGCTGGCAATAGATGCATTTGTTCTGCGGGCCATCCGATCTAAGATCAGACGGTCGAGATTAATCCTATAGTTTAGGAGAAAGTTAGAGTGATCTAAAGTGTAATTTGATCAAGACCATCTGATCTGATCACACAAAATGGATGGTCCATGATCTATCTCCTCCAATAGGAGATGGATGCTGTCCATCGATCATCACTCGATCTGAGCTCACCCGAGCTTGAATGGAGCTCAAATTCATCCCATACCTTCAGGGAAGCACAAGCAACACATCTGACGATGGAGATCACGTGACATGATGATTTCCTTCATAAAGTACCAAATAATTTTTACTCCAAGGTCAGTTTCAATGGTATACCTCACTGGAGCTTATAACCGATGGTTCCAACGATTGAGAAAGCATCGTTTGGATGAAGAAAGCCCTGTTGAGCCACACGAGCTTTGATTTGATGTTGTTATCTCAGAAGACCAATCCATGACATGTAGGTGATTAGCTCCGATCAAACTCCTAGCTCCGGTCGTGGGGAAGCTCGAGATTTGATTCATTTCAACTCACCTTGGTCCAAGGATGATGTGTGCAAGATTAATTTCACTTTGGTTAAGGATTGAATGAGTTGAGCTCGGGATTGATCTCCCTTATTCTGGTTTTGAGTGAAACTAAGAAATGGGAAGTAAGGAAGCTTGGGAATGGCTAAGGAAAGCTCGGATGCGACTCCACCTCGAGGAATGAATCTCTCTATTTGAGTGAGAATGAAAGAGGTATATCTCCCCCACATTGGATCGGACGGTGGATGGTTGATTTGCCATTTTTGGCTAAATGGCTTGGATTGGCTGATCAATTTGAGTTGGAAAACATCCCGCATGGATCATTTTGGGTGGAGGAGTGAGGAAGAGTGGATGCCCATGTGATTGGTGAGTGGATTTGGTGAGCCAAGTGTCCAAGGGTGATTAGGGAGGTCAGTTTGGCCTCCCCTTGGGTCATGGCCGACCCAAGCTCATTGGGTCATATTCACTACCCTCCTTGTGCCCATGTGGACCAATAGATGGGTGCCAAGTGGCCTTGAAAAAAAATGGCCAAATTCTAAGTGAATTTTTTCATGGAATACCTTTGACCTAAGAATAAAGTGGTCATTTGGCTATGAGTCTGATTTGGATAGATTTGAAATGATTTAAAAATGGGTTGGGCCAAATTTCAAGTGAAATGGAGTTCATTTGATTTGATTTGGCTCAATTTGACCCATTTGGGTCAAGTTAGGTCAAATTGGGTTAGGTTCACCAATTGATCAAATTGGGTCAAACCATGGGTTTGGTCATGTTCAAATGATCATTCAGCACCTATGGGTGTCATTGGTTTGGTTTAATTTGGTTTAGATTTGGTTTTGGTTTATTTAGGTTCATTTGGGTCAAATGGGCCAAGTTGACCATTTTGACCCATTTGACCCAATTGGGTTAAGTCATGGGTTGGTTTAGGCTTGGTTGACCATTTGAAAAGTATTGTAATCTTTGATTTCAATCAATTCTAATTTGGTTTGATTGCAAGTTGATTTTAACTTTTGGGTCAAGTTGGGTTCATGCTCAATTGGGATAGCTTTTTTCTAATTGGTCAATTAAAGTTTTGGTCAAGTTCAACAAGTGGTTTGGAATGAACTTGAACCATTGGTTTCAATCAATTTAGGTTAAATCATGATTTGACCTATTTTGACTTTTTAGGCCAATTTCGGTCAACTTAGGTTAAGTGGCCAATTAAGCTTGGTTTGGCTCAATTGATGGCTTGGTCATGTTCAATCATTGATTATGAATGAGTTTTGGTCAATGGTTTCAATTAATTTGGCATATGATGGATTTTGGCTAGTTTGGGTTTCATTTGGGCTCAATGTTGACTTGGAAAAAGCTAAGTTTGACTTGGTTTGACCCAATTCAAGGTGATTAATCACCGCAAGATGATTGGTAATCATGATTGAGGTTTAGATATGCTTAGTTCAATCCAATTTGGGTTGGATTAGAACTTGGCTCAAAAAGGTCCTTTAGGTCACTTTAGGTCAAGTAAGCCTAAATAGGTCAATTGGCTTGATCTTGGCTTGATCATGGCTTGATTTGAGTTTGGTTGAACTCACATATGGACTTATGATGGAAATATAAATCTAATTACAAGTGTTTTGGAGTCAAATGAGTTTTGGTTCATTTGACAATTTCAAGTCAAAAGGATGAACATGGGTTGACCTGGGTTACTTTCATTTTGGCTTGGTGATTGTAGTTTATGTTTATATTCAGGCATGTGATTGAAAGAGTGATTGTTTGAAGAGAAAATCCAAGGGTTTGGATTGATTTGAGAATGATTTGGCTAAATCTAAGAAATTGGCTTAAAGGATATAAATTGGGTTTGAATTTGAGTTTTGAATTTATATTTCATTTATATTTATGAAGATAAATGAGAATATAAATGATCCATGAGAGAATCATGTGAATTAGGAGTGATTTGAATGTGAATTTGGGTAAGGTAGGTCAAAAGTTTGAAAAATGGGCTTTGATTTGGTTTTGATTTATGTTCATTTGATTTGGATGCCAATTTCATTCATAGTTGTGAATACAAATGATGGAATAAGTGATTTATAAGGAAATCACATGTCTTTTGGTTGATATGAAGGGTTTGTCTAAGCTTATGGATGTGATTCATAAGGCTTAGGAAGGTCTTGGAATTGATCATGGATTTCAATCATCTGGAATTGGAGTTGGATTTAGAATTAATTTTGGATTTGAATCATTTGGGATTGGAATTGAATTTGGAGTTGATTTTGGATTTAAGAAAACTAGTGAGTTGATTGATTTGAGATTTGAAAATCAATTGAGTTGGAATTGATTTGAGATTTGATTTGGATTGGTTTGAAGGAGTGTACATGGGCTGGATTTGAGCAATAGGGTAAGTGGTTTCCTTAAATCCCTAATTCATAGCCTATTCCTACGATAAATCCCCTTTTAAGTCTCTAAGGTTAGGTTAAGTGTTCACCTAATCACCAGAAGTGTCTTAAGACTAAGAAACTCTTAGTGTCTAGAGGTGTCCTATGTCTAAGATGGAGAAGTTGAGAACTCACTCCAGAAGTGAGGTCAATAATAACCTCACCATAAAGCTTATGCTATAATCAAAATTACTAAAATATTTAGCAACCCCTACCTGTATGTTGTATGTCTCACATCATTGATGCATCTGCCATCACTTGTAAAAATGAGGGCCTCCATCCTTACACGTATAGGGACCGCATGACCCATGAGAGCCACCCCTATCGATGGAGCTTCACCCTCTTTCTCTTTTGATTAGGCCAATAATTCCATTTCATCATGCATCTAGGTATATAAAAATTGCAAAGCCTTTGTCTAAATGAAGTGTCAAAAATGAAATAAAATTTGAAAATATTTTGCATTTGTAGATTAAGCCATATGCTCATACCACTCATACTCTAGTCTCTTAGGTAGTGGGTTTAGGACTTTAGTCTTTTTTAAATTAAATAACTACCCTAGCTATCTTGCAATTCATAAGACCAGACTACATGGTTTTAAAATCATAAGAGGTGTTAGCTGGTAGCCACTCTAGGTAGTTATAAGTCCAGAAGTTGGATAGGTTCACTCTCTCTTATGGAGATAAACCTTTATGTCCACCTATTGCTTAAATTTAGATCATCCTTTAGCTTGTACTAAAGCTCCCTAGATTTAGGATCCGAGGTAACTATTTCCTTCAGGCTACAAGCATAAATCCTCGCCTCTTAGGAATTTTCATAACCTTGTGTTGGTGGATTATAAGCCTTAGCAATCTAATAAAAATTCAACTCAAATAAATAGATGTCCTCACTTTCAAATATATAAAGCCCAATCATATGATATATTGGAATGCTCACTAGGTATCCTAGTATCATTATCATTCACTACTTATTCCCTTTGGATTCCAAAAATAAGTTTTCTCCTTGAACTTTCCCAAGTCTAACCTTGAAATCTTTGGAGATGATAATTGTCTACTTTAATCGAGAGTATTCTTAAAGAATTTTAATCTCTATGATGTAATTAACTATGGAGGCTTGCCTCCACAAGGAACTTAATAACCCAATTTAATATAAAACTCAATTTTATTCATCCATGTAAATTAGGAGAAAAATATCTGGAATATTTGATGACCCATCAATCCTTAGGAATCCTAATTAGGTGATTAGGTCCATTGAAGGGTGATGCCTCTATCTTTTAAGATAGTACATCATACCTCAATGTCATACTCTATCGCTTTAATATGTAGGCCCTATGATCTACGTGGTGTGTCCTCCCCATATCCAAAAATAAACACCACAGACCCTCATAGATCTAAACTTTAATTCTAGGCTGGGTGGTATAAGATCAGAGCTTAGCTGCCCATTTTTCCTTTTTTGCTAGGGTGTAAAGCTATACTTAGTCACACTGGCCTATTTGATTTAATTAATTTGGCATAAATTATTTTGGGGTTCATAATAGAACTACATGCTTTCATAGGTTTCTTATTGTGATTGTTATATGTTATGATTAAGCCTTTATGTATTAGACTCTTAAAATAACTAAATTTTCTACCCCATTAAATTATTTCAATTTAAATATAAATAATTAACTCATAACCTTATTTAATTAAATCTTAGGCATAAACAACTAAAAGCAACTATAAATAGTTAGAGTTTGTGAACCATATGAGTATATTCCTCTTTTTTGAATTCAGTGCTTTACCTATTGCATATAAGGGGACATCTAACCTGTAAGGATGACCACCCTTTTTTGGGAAAGTGTGTCTTCTTTTATTGATTTAGCCCATGAATTATTTCTAACTACATCTCATTTTAGGCATGACTTACATACCTAAAGCCATGAATGAAATTATGTGTCAAAATACATAAAAATTAAAAATTATTACATTAGTTAGATGCATAACATACTAATCCTTATCTAAGGATTATGGAGTGAGTTTAGGCACTTAGTTTCCTTCCTTCAATACAATAGCTCAGCCAACTTGCATAGAATAAGATTGGAATCATAATTTTGAAATTTCTTAAGTGGTGTTAGCTAGCAACCCTTCCAAATGAAAAGTAAGTCGAGAAGAGTGAGGGATAGGTTCATTTTTTTAAGTGAAAAAAATAATTGATAATTACCAAATTCATAGAATTAAACTAAGTCGATGATTAATACTTTTTACCCTATATGCAAGTGCACAAGTCGAATCAAATAATATAGAATAAGTAAAGTATCATTCCCACAAGAATTGAAATAAAAGTATATATCAATTTATATTAAGTTAAGTGTTAGTCTTTTAAAATTAATTTTTATCCAACAAAATATAAAATTCTTAATTAAAATTACTATCTACTATTTTGCAAGATATGAAAAAGGCTAGTTTTTATATTATTATAATTTTATAGAAAATATAATTATAATTTTATAGAAAATATATGAATTTTTCATAATTTTAAATGTGGTACTCTGAATTTATGAAATTTTTGGTTTATGTATAATATATTAAACTAAGTAGTGAATTAATATTTACCTCGTAGTGTCAACTAGAACCAAAAATATTATACCCTCCATGTCTAGACAAGTATAACCAAACCAATCCATTTACCTAATTTTATCCCTAGTGATAAGTAAATTTTGATTGGTCGTATTATGCATATTTCTCTTTAAATGATTGTGAATCTTAAAAGTAATCATATGTTTAATGGCTATTTATCACTTATGGACTACCTAGCATGTTAATGAATATTTAGTACATTCATTTGCTTTTTTATAATTATTCTTCTAGGACTCTATCAATATCTCTAAGTCACACTTTATTTTAACTTTGTAATTATATAGATCACAAGTAAATGAAGAATGGAGATGTCAAAACATCATATTATCATTTTCTTTAAAAGCATCAGGTATACCTACAACTTCTTCTAAACGATCATTAGAGTCAGATGACTCCAAATCAATCTCAAGTGGTGAACCTTGATGATTCAGAAATGGGTAATATATCTCTGAATCGGAGTGGAGTTGATTCAAATTATTTGAATTATTATTATTTTGGCTTTGAGAGCTTTTTATTGGAATGAAATTGCTGAAATAATCAAAAGTAGATATGATGTACATTGGATTATTTTTCTTCATGGATTTCATTAATTTTGGAGGTAGTACATAGTAGAAATCAAGTAAAGTAAGAAATGTGAGGGGTTTGGTGCCCTTATCCACAGATACAATGCTCCTACTAGTGGTGGTGGAGGTGGTGGATGTGATAGTTGCAACTATGGAAGGAGAAATGCTAGACTCGGATGGTGGTTGCACTATGAAATAAGTGATGGTTGCTATTGTTGTTGGGCTTCCACCCTCCTTGAGTTGCCCTTCACAACTGGTAGACCTTCCTTGATGTTGGAGGTCCAAGCTAAGTCAAGCATCTACAGAGAAATTTTCTTGATTTTAGAAATAATTATCTTTATGGTACGGATAGAGAGATATCCCAACCTTGTTTTCTCTTGAGAGAATCAGATGTATCCCCAAAGATTACCTTAACAACACCAAAAGGTTATTCTGTTAAGCATTTAGATAACTATGGCTCCTAACTTGTAGCTATGCTCAATCCAATCATTGAAGGTATAGCAATCCTCTAAGATATGGCCTAGCATGTGGTGGTAGGGGAAGTAGTTCGGATAATCACCCCTACCCACTTCCTCCAGCTTTTTAAGCTAAGGTAGCTAAAAATCAGGCTTCTTAAGAAGGTTCCTAAAGATCTTCCTAACTGTTTCTCTCTTGAATTAGTATGGCTTGTTGAGTTTGTCAGCAAGAGTAGGTGGAAAATAGCTACCTGGTGGTAGATACTGGTAGCGCTACTGTGTAGGCTATGGTGGTGGCCTTTGTGGTGGCTGAGGTGTGGAAGAGGAGGTGAGAGTGGAGGCTATTGAACTCCAGGCCTTTGAAACTATGCTCTCATGGGCTACTTCCCCTTATCTACTGCTACTATAATCCTTAGCTTCTTCTCAAATACCTTTTGAGGCTTGAGCTTAGATGGCTGGTCTGAGAAGGGTAACTATTTGGCTTCCTCTTATAGGTGAGCCACCTTGCTGATTAATTTTTCTAATTTCTTTATGGTAAAACCTTTAAGCATGAAGGTGACTAGGCCATTGATATTCTTGATAAAATCTCAATGGCATACTGCTCTTGTATATGTGGTTCACATTTCATGCTTAGGTGGCACCATCTAAGAATATAATTAAAAAGGGACTCGTTAGATTATTCTTTTCTACAATGAGGTCCCCAATAGTTACCCTTTTCTAAGCTCTTACAAATTTCTTGATGAAGAGCTACTCTAACTCTTTAAAGGACTTCACTGAACCATTGGGTAGTTTGGCGTACTAATCAAATGTGACTCTAGAAAGGCTACTGATAAATTATCAAAAAAGCAAGGCCTTTCTACCACTGGCATTCCAATAACTAGCTCGAAAGTGTTCTCTGTGTTTCCTACAGCTCCCACTGCCATCCAATACCTTGAAGGATAGTAGCACAAAACCTATGGGTTATTGAACTACATCAAATTCCTCCGGGTAGGATTTATCCTTTAGAACTAATGTGCTCCCTTGGGCTTGTGCCAATGCTTCCCTTACCTATTGCTCTACCATCTACTTAATGTATTTTTCATGCTTGGAGGTGCTATTGACCACTTTTCTATACAAACTGCCAGCATCCTCATCCATGGGAGTGGTACTCTTGGGACGATCTAAGACATGCACTAGTTCATGCTTGTCGGGTTCCATAAGAATGGGCTGAGAGACAAGTACTTGGTTTTGTAATGATAGTTCCACTACCATCGACTCCTCTACCATTCTCTCCATCTTATCAGTCAGATTATCTTTTAATGGAGGCATTATGTTGAGTCTGATGCCTCACCATCCTCAACCACAGTGCCTTGGGCTTCTTGACTAGGCTGCTCCATATATAAGGATCCTTGGGTATCAACCATATGAATTTTAGCAATATTATCCAAAAGGTCATCTTCATCAGCATTAAAATCTACCATACCCTCCTCTTGGTTAGACTGATCATCCACTACTATCTGCCTCACCATGACATGATAGTCTTCCAAATATCCTCCAAAGATCGATCATCCACCAACCTAGTGCTACTTGAACATAGGCTGAATGGTGACTTACCACTAGACTAGGCTTTGCAGAGGTGATGTACTAAATGCTCTAGATGGGTGGAGTGCTCTCCCTAATTGACTCAACAACCATGGGGGTCACCTCAGTATCCCCTCCTTCCTTCTCCTCCAACTGCGGTGATGGAGTGACCATGACACTCTTGAGCCTCCACTCCTTCTTCACCACCATTGGGATGGAAGGTCGAGTGGGGGAGCTCAGCCTCTCCTCAACAGGTGGAGTAGATGGAGTGTGATCCTTGGGGTGTAACTGTATCACCAAGGGAGATGTTCTATCTCTGGATGCCGGCTTCTTACATGGTGGGCACCTCATATGAGGGAACATGGTCAAGTGGCAGTGGTCAGTGAGTGGAGCAGTGTGGTCAGTGTGACACCGGTTACCTCTACACTAAAGATCTCCTCTTGTGGCTAGAATCGATAAGTACTATCCTGTTAGTATGATCTATCAACCCCGCTAATCAATGGTCTATTAAAGTAGGTCCTTGTGCCTAGAAACCATTTTTTTACATACTTGAGCAACAACTTTGGCCTCTGTGGCCCTTTCCCTATGGATCTGATCCTTAACACTATTAGGGACCACACATCTCAAGTCATGTAAGGTAATAGACTCGAAGCATCCATGGGCTCTCCTAACTCTCTTAAGCATGGACCTCAGACAAGTATAGGGCTTCCTCCTCTCCCTATATGGTGTCTCATACTCTGCAGATTGTGAGGGTGATGCAAGAATCTTTTTGATGTGCTCCTCTCCCTCTTAAGCTGAGAGGGGGTAAAACCTAATTCCACCAAGAAGGGGAGAGGTCTCACGAAGGGGATCCCTCCTCAGTCACATGGGAGGCTTCCTCGGCCTCCTTATCTATGCTCTTGTAATGTCTCTTGATCTTCTTATTTTTATTATGATGATAGATTTTAGATAATAGAGAAGGGGGGGGGGGGGGGGTGGGGAGCTAGAACCAACCTCAAACATGGGAGAGACTATATTAGAGGCTAGAATTGATTTTCCTTTAAAGACTGGGGAACTGCAAAGGCGGTAGTGGTCCTAAATGAAATTTTGGCAGGTGTAGATGGTACTCATGGTAGGGGAACATCTAGGGCCTTCCTCTTAAAAGAGGGAAACTTAGAATTAGACTACAGGTAAAACTATATAAGTGACATCTTATTAGACACCTACTCCTTACTATCGGTGGTGAGGACAAGTTCCTCACAAGTGACTTTGAAGTGCCCAAAGCCAAGGCCAAACTTGATGACGGGTGTGGTGGTGAGTATGGCATGATTGAGGGCCAAATCCACACCAGAAGAAAAAGAGAAAATCAGCTTTTCTACTCTTAAATCATTGGGACACCACAAGAGAGGATAAACTCATTGACTCTTTTGGACTTACAACCATGTGGAGTGCCATCCAGCTAACACCTCCTATGCTTTAAATTCATATAGACCAATCTTATGAAATTATAAGATAGCTAGGCTGTTATTTAATTAGAAAGGGAAACTAAAGTCTAAACTCACTCCCTAAGAGACTAGATCATGGCTAGCATGAAGACATGACTTAGACTAAATGCAAAATTTTACATTTTTATATCATTTTTGACACTGATTTGGATAAAGGCTTAGCATAATTATGCCTAAATTCATGATGAAATTAGATTGTTGCCTAAATCAGTGGGAGGAGGTGTTCTCACTACAAGGGATGCTCTCATAGGTCAAGCATTCTCCTATCATACAAGAGTGGAGACCCTCCCTATTCAGGAAAGAAATAATATGATATGCATGAATGTTGAAACATACATCATTTAGCTAAAGGGCTGCTAAAGCTTTTAATTATTTGATTATAACCTAAGCTTTAAAGTGAGATTATGAATTATTTTAAGATTTAATTATGAGTTAGTAGTGGGAGTAAAAAATTATTTTTTGCCCTAAAGAGCCTACCGCATCAGGCCACACATTGAATCATCAAACTTAAGAAACCTATGAAATTCATACCATTTCTATTACACAAGATAAACACAACAATCAAACATTCATAGATTTTATAAGATAATAAAAGCCGGTGTGACCGGGTTTCATCGTACACCTCAAAAAATAAAAGAAGTTGGGTAGCCGATCTCTACCCTCATGCTACCCGAATTACAAAAGAATATTACAATTGCAATTGAATGAATGCTATAGGGTCTTTATTCTTCTTCTTCTTCTTCTTCTTCTTTTTGATTTGGTTTTATTCCACGGCTTCACAGGGCCTCCCGGGACTTTGCCTTCTGGCCACTACTTTTCCTAATCCCCATAGCAGTAATCCTAATTCCTATTGCAAATATTATATTTTTTATAGAAAATGAAATCTAACTACACCTGTAAAGTAGATGTTAGCTAAATCAACCATACAAACCCAAGCAGTTATATTCCATAATTTAGACTTAGCACCTTACACATGGATAACTAAGCTCACCTATCCTAATGTGGATTATACAAAATGGTATAAGCAATCCTGCAAGAAATAAGCATTTATATTTATTATATGTCAACAACCCCTTTAACATAATCCCATATAGAAAATATCATTAGGCTAATAGCGGCCTAACATCCAGTATATGTGTAAATAATCATAACATGCAGTCTAAAATATTACATCATAAAATAAAAATACATCATCACAATATATATACCATCACAACATACACCATCCTAACTTAGAGCTAGAAGTTGTGACTTAGTATTCTAATGTGTATGCTTAAGCTTAGTGTTGTATGTCTGAGCTAAACTTTCATATCATGATTGTCTAATGTTTGGAATGTTCTAGTTACATATGAGGGTGGTTTCATTTCAAGTCATTAAGAGGATTTGCAAATCTAAATTTGTATTTTGTTTTATTTCATTTGATATTTTTTAGCATCTATGTGAAAATCTAAGTGCCCAACATCGATTGTTAGTTTTAGATTTTAAGATGAAAGGTTGTAAGAGAAAAAATAAACTAAATTATTATCCTGGAATTAGATGGGGACACTTAAAGAATGCAAATAAAATTATTTTTAAGAGCAAGCTACAAGAGATTGAATTTGGGATGTTCATGAGGAAGCTAACATTATTTGGGAAAAAATAACCAGTGAAATTAAGCAAGTTGTTAAAGATGTGCTTGGAGAATCAAAAGGAAAAGCTTCTTTTAATAAGAATAGTTGGTGGTGGAGTCTGAGTGTGCAAGAAAAGATAAAAAAATAAGAAGCATTATTATAAAACTTGGTTTAGATGTAATAACTTGAAGAATTGGGAAAGATATAAAGTGGCATGTAGAGATTATAAGAAAGCAGTATATGATGCAAAAAATTTAGCTTTTAGTGATTTATATAATAGATTAGATACCAAAGAAGGTGAAAGATGTATGTATAAGTTAGCCAACCAATGAGATAGGAGAAGTAAAGACATAGTTCAAGTGAGGAGTATTAAGGATGAAAATAATAAAATACTTTTTTCAGAAAAGGATATTGAAAATAGGTGGATGAGGTATTTTGATAAACTTTTCAATAAAAGATCTGAAAGTATGATTGATTTTAGCAAACTTAATACCCTAAAAAAATAGAGAATTTCATTTTTATCATCGTATTAGTAAATCTGATGTTAGTGAAGCTTTAATGAAAATGAAATATGGAAAAGCAGTAGGACCAGATAATATTCCATCAGAAGTGTGGAAATGTTTAGGAGATCAAGGAATTTCTTGGCTTACAAATCTTTTTAATGTCATTTTAAAGACTAAAAAGATGCCAGATAAGTGGAGAAAGATTTTGTTGGTTCTTATATTTAAGAATAAAGGTGATGCACAAGAGTGTGCAAATAATAGAGGAATTAAGTTATTGTGTCATACATTAAAATTATGGGAGAGAGTAATTGAGCATAGGTTACGATGTGATATAGAAGTTTCTCACAATCAATTTGGTTTCATGCCAGGTAGATCTATTATGGATGCTATACATTTGTTAAGGGGTTTGATGGAGAAGCATAGAGAAAGTAAGGAGGATCTACATATGATATTTATTGAGAGAAAGCTTATAAAAAAGTTTCAAGAGATGTTCTTTGGAGAGTTCTAGAACATAAAGGAGTTAATATTGGTTATATTCAAGTCATTAAGGATATGTATAATAGAGCTGTTACTTGTGTCCAAACACAAGGAGGATTGATAAAATATTTTCCTATTTCAGTTGGATTACACCAAGGATCATCTTTAAGCCCTTATCTTTTTTACTTTAGTTATGGATGTTCTTACTAGGCATTTACAAGAAGCTGTACCTTGGTGTATGCTATTTGCTGATGACATTCTTCTTGTTGATAAGACTAGAGAGGGAGTCCAATAGAAACTTTAATTATGGAGGTCAACTCTAGAGTCTAAAGGTTTTCATTTAAGTAGATCTAAAACTGAATATATGGAGTGTAATTTTAGTTGTAGAAGTTCTAGTGGTAGTGTTGTGACATTAGGTGAACAAGTCATTAATAAGAGTGAGCGTTTCAGATATTTAGGCTCTATTGTTCAAAATGATGGTGAAATAGATGGGGATGTTATTAGTAGAATTCAAGTTGGATGGTTGAAGTGAAGGAATGCATCTGGTCTATTATGTGATAGAAAAGTTCCACTTAAACTTAAGGAAAATTTTATAAGATGGTGGTAAGATGCAATGACTTATTATGGTGTAGAATGTTAGCCAATAAAAGAGAAGCATAAGACTAAGTTAAGTGTTACAGAGATGAGGATGCTTAGGTGGATGAGTGGCTTTACTCTTAAAGATAAAATGCAAAATGAGTATATTCGAGAAAAATTTGGAGTAGTTTCAGTGGGAGATAAGATTAGGTAGAGTCACCTTAGATGGTTTGGCCACATAAAGCATCGGCCATCCGATGCCCTGATTAGAGAGTAGATGCATTAGATTTGCCTTATGTTAAGAAAGGTAGAGGTAGACCTAAAAAGACTTGGTTAAGATGTATAAAAAATGATCTTAGTATACTTGATTTAAATGAAAATTTGACACATAATAGGACACAATGAAGACAAAGGATTCATGTAGCCGACCCCACCTAGTGGGATTAAGGCTTGTTGTTGTTGTTGTTGTTGTTGTTGTTCTTGTTATAAAGAGAGGAAGGAGGTTTAACCTCCTTCATCCCTACACTAAGTTATTTTTTAAAGCATGTTGTTGTAACTTGGTTTATTTTAGTGAATAATTTATTAAATATTCCTATTAATCCTAGGTTTAGGTTGATCTTAAATAATCCTATTCAAACATGAGAGGCATCATAAAATTAATGAAATTGAATTACTATCACATGGATAATGTTATATGATTCATTTTTATCATCAATAACATGCTTATGATTTTGAAATTAACATACATATACATGCAATGTATTTTTGGCACACTTAAATGATTGTGAATAGATATATCTTTAGTAGAATAGAAGAATTTCATTCCTTAGCTAAGTACAAATACACATGTATTAAAGATTTAAGCAAGTATATGTCATTATTTAAACCAAGGAAGTGAGGAAATCTAAGACCTCTTTGGGGCTACTTAAAGCCTCATATTCATAGTATGTCAAGATTATATACTTACTATCTTAAATAGATCTGAATGTATACATAACCATAAGAATGAAAATCATGCAAAAGATTATATGTTAACAAATTTATTTATTCATGCAAAGTAAAGGTTTACCAAAATTCTAATGTATGTATACATATGAATAAAATTGAGTAAGTATATGTCATTGTTAACCAGGGAAGTGAGGTAATCTAACTCTTCCATGGGGCTACTTAAAGCCTCTTATTCCTGGGATGTCCAAACTATATACTTACTAACACTCAAATAGATGGAAACATACACATGAATCATGAAAATAAAATAATACTTTAACTTGTTTAGGCTATAAGAAAATGTAAATCACATGTAATATTTATAAGCAACATCAATTTAAATCCTCATCATTAATTTATAATTTTAAAATTAATTTTAAAATAGATTAATGATAATAGCCATACATATAATAGGATTAATTCAATACATGCAACTTAAACATATATAATTTTATTCATTTGATTCTTTTTATTTCAAATCATGGATGGATGATATCAAATGGCATACAAAATTTATAATTATTGAAAAGAAATAATTAAATATTTCCACATAATTCAATCAACTACATTAATTCCTAAGGACAATCACATTAAATAAAACTATTTAAGATAAACCAAAATTATTATTAAGTTTCATTTTAGATTTGAGTAATCAAAACTTAAAGAGGAGAAATAGCATTTGTTATTTTGCCCCATCCCATGTAATTAATTTAATGTTTTTAAGGAAAAGACAATTAATTGAATTTTTTGGTGAATCATTAAGTAATACATTTAATTTCCCTTTCCTAAGTCTCTTTAATTCAATTAATCTTTTAATCATGAGCCTCCAATGATATGCAAAAGGCAAATTAAAATATTTAGTGCTTCTAATATGACCTAATGCAATTAAGCTCATGATTAAGTTTTAATTATATTAAAGATGAATCTAATTAAGTACCCATATGGTTTTCCTACACCCATGAGTTAACCATAATTTCCTTAAGGGTCTTTATGTTATTAAATACATAAAGAGGAACCCATAAATTTAATTTAGATTATTTGAAACAATTATCATTTCAATTTGATTTAATTTCATCATTACTTCATTTAATTAATCCTTAATTACATCATAAGTTAATTAACCCTCCTATGGAAAGAGACTTAGGCAAATGACCAAGGAAGAGGCCTTAATCATTTACCCTCATCATTTCCACTATTAATACTGATTAATTATCATTAATAACTAAATTTTACTATTTAGTAATTTTAATAATTATTAAATTAATTAAGGAGGGTGATTAAGTTTAAAATTCTAAATTCTCGAAATTACATGACCAATAAATCATAAGAAAATTATGGGAGGTAGAGGACATCCCAAGGAATCAACTAAGTCTTAATTAAAGTAATTAGAAAATCATTCAAATCCTAATACAACATTGTTCATTAATCAATCCTTATGGATTTTATTTTTATTAAATTCTTCCTTATTTACCCTTTCCAAAATGGGTTTACTCATATTTTTAGGATTTTTCTGCAAATAGTTATGAATTTTTTAAAATTATGGATAATTAATGGAATTTTAATTCTCTAATTAACCCTTAACCCATCGAAAACACATGGGATCTGACATGGCGACGCTTTCCACGTGGTGCCATGGGATAGGCTATTTAAAATGACCCCCATGGCCGTTGAGTCAGCGACTGTGGATGCCATTTTGTTCCTGCCATCTGATCTTTGATTAGATGGTGGAGATTAATCTCGTGATCTCTAATGGATTAAATCATGGTCATCCATTCTAATCACGTAGAATGGATAGCGGATGATCCTTCATCCCTCGAGCACTGAAAGACAGACACCATCTACCTTCCGCCGCTTGATCAGAGCTTGTCGGAGCTCATAAGACATCAAAATCGACTCCAAAATGTGTGGGGAGAAGATCTTATGGTGGAAATAATGTGCAATCATAAAACTCTTCACAAAACACCAACACCTAATAGATTTTCTATGGTTTGTCAAAAATTTACCTTACTGGAGCCAAGACCAATAGCCTAATGACTAAGGTAGCTTCATCTTGGGGAGATGAAGGCCTATTGAGAAGCTCATGAGTTGCCTCCCTACTGATAGCTCTATGGACCAAACCCCACTGTGAAGCTCCCTAGAGTTGGTCTAGGAGTGGCTTTTGATGATCAAATTGATTGAGAATCAATTGGTTTTGACTCGCCAAAGCTTGGGAGAGGTGTGGGAGAAGTTAATTAAATTTTGGTGGAGTTTAGGTGATGTTGGATGGACAGGGCTCTCAATTTCGAATAGAGCTTGGTCTCACTAGCAATGGGGTGCACTAGGAGACCGAGGAAGGCTCTAGGACTGTGCGGAATCACCTAGGGATGCTCTCTGTCAAGTTTGAATTGATGGGGAGGAGTATACTTTCCTCCCGAAGTGAACCAAGTGCTAAGATTGGCTCAACCTTTACTTGTCGTCTGGCTTGGGTAGGTGGCTGAGATGGCAGGGGACTACTAAAGTAGAGGGTCATGAGAGGTTGAGGCTATTATAAGGGCTAGCATGGCATGTACCTCCTCTCCTAAGTGAACTAATGGTGGGTTAAAGGTAAGCTCACCCTCTCATGACCCAAGGCTGAACCCAACAGCCTTGGGACAAGTTGGGTAAGTGGTCCTAGTGTCTAAAATGAGCTAGGGGTGGCTGCCATGTCTTGGGGAGTAGGTGAGGTCATCTAAATATGGATTTTTTTCCATTTGGGTGGGTTGGTTCATGGGTTTTGACCTAATACAGGTTCACCATTATTTGGATCCATTTGGACTGACCCATGGTGACCCAAGGATGAATTATGCAAGTTTGGTTGGGTTTGGGCTTAATTTGAATGGGTTTGGAAAAATTTGACCCATATGGGTCAAATGGGTTCAATTGGGACCAATTGGTCAAATTGGGTCAAACCAAATATTTGGGTGTGTTCAAATGATAATTTAGAATGTATTGGTGCCATTGGTTTAATTTGATTTGAAGTGGATTTGGATTTGGTTTACTTAGGCTCTTTTGGATCAAATGGACTAAGTTGACTAATTTGATCAAATTGGACAAATTAGTTTGGGTGAAGGGTTGGTTTAGGTTCAATTGATTATTTGAGAATGATTGTAGAAGTTGGCTTGAATTAATTTGGATTTGGGAATGATTTAACTCAATTGGACCCTATAGGTCAATTTAGGCTAAATGGGTAAATTGGGTTTCTTTGATCAAATTGGGTTCAATTGGGTGTTGGATCATGTTCAATAATCAATATATGATCGATTAAATATATTCATGTTAATCAATTTGGTTTAGAATGAGATTTGGCCCAATTTGGCCCCTTTAGACCAAATTGGGTCAACTTGGGTCAAGAGGCCAAATTGGTTTGGTTTGGATCAATTGATGGGTGAGCCATGTTAAATATTAAATTTATGATTTGATGGGAGTCATTGATTGCAATTGACTGAAGTTGGAAAGAGATTAGGTTCATTTTGGTCTATGGGTTAATTGGGTCAATTTGGATCAATGATTAAATTGGTTTGGTTTGACCTAGTTGATTATAATTGGACAATCAAGAAAGATAACAATCATTGTAAAGGGGATTGAATGGGTTAATTCAATCCAATTTGGGTTGGATTGGAGTTTGAGTTAATTTGGTCATTTAGGCCACTTTGGGTCAAGTGGACCAAATGGGTTGATTGGGTTGAATTAGACTGAATTGGATGCTGAGAAGGGTTCAATGATTAATTTAAGGTTGATTGATGGCTTCGATTGCAATTGCTTTGGGTTTGATTGGATTTTAGCTCATTTGGACCTTTTAGGTCAAATGGGCCAACTTGGGTTGATTGGACTCATTTTTTTAAATTTGTTTAATTCTAAGTCTTGGAAGGGTCTGAAATAGAGTATTGAATGGTTGGAGTGCTTTTGTGAAAATCAATTGGATTGGATTCAATTGAATAGGCTTGGGTTGGATCCATAGGGTGATGGTAGAATTGGTTTAGGTTAAGGGTCAAGTTAGTTTGGCTTGGAGCTTAAATAGGAAACAAGATTCAATTTGAGGTTGGTTGTGTGGGATTGAGGTTAGTTTTGGATGATTGGACAAGCATGGGTTTTGGTTTAGGTCATAGTATAGGAAGAACCTATTTACCCTAAGGCTTAACCTAAGTTTAAGGTATACCTCCTTATGTCCTTAGACTTGGACTTAGTGTTCCCTTAATCATTAGAAGTGTCTTATGACTAAGGGAATCTAAGTGTCTAGAAGATTCCTAAGTCTAAGATAGTAAGGAAAAATCCACACTCCAAAAGTGATCAACAGTCCTATGTGTTGTATTATATAGTAGTGGATGCGCTTGATTATATTTAAGTGTTCTATGAGAGTTGTGATTGAAATCATATAATTTTAGGTGTTAATTTGTATGGGTGTCTGTCTAGCGCTTATGCATTAGTTTTTTGGCACTTTGGTCTTACACTCCATTGTATTTACTATATGTGGACAGAGATGCTAGTGCCTTGGTGCTAGCCTGTGGCACTTTAACACTAGTTTATAGGACTTTGGCGCTAGACTGTAGTACCTCGACACTCATCTGTCACATCTCAGCCCTTCAAAATAATAGATTCTAACTTTTTTTTCAATTTTTAGTAGTTTTTACTTGAGTGAGTAGGACTTTCTCACATCTCCTCCATTTTGGAGAGTAGAAGGCCATGATGCACTTCTTCTTTCTCCATCTAATATGACATTCTATTTGTGACATCTCCATCAATTTTTTTGGTATCATAGCCCAAGGTTTGGAGTCTTGTAGAAAGTGCTCCTAAATAATCCATATCAAATTCAAGGAAGGTTAATGCTATATTTTAGATTTTGTGTAATTTTGTCTATTAATTTAATGACTTTTCTTGGAAACTCGTGTTAAATTCATGTGCTAGGAAATACTATGAATATTTTTTCTCTACTAAGTAGTTTCTCCACTCTTAAAGCCTAGCCTTTCCCTAATTAACCTAACTACTAGCCATAATATTTGAGTGACAACTTGAGTAAGGGATAGTTCACTAAATAGCCAAACCTACTATACAAACCTTGTATAAAACTCAAACTCATATCCAAAAGATCTTATGTTTGTTTATTTATATGCTTACTTAATATTTTTTAGTATCCATAAGTTACTTTATATTTATTGAAGGCTAGTCATTTTTTTTAAATTGTGCATCTCATTGTGTCAAATCCAATTCACTTGACGCATATTAAAAATATCATTTGGAGTGACATATTTGCATTCTTTATTTACATCATGCCACCCAAATTAGTTAGCTTAGACCAACTAGAAGACTTAACTAAGAGGGTAGATGAGATCACCATAAAAATAAATAGAAATTTACTATGGTAGAAGACCTTATCATGAACCTTACTACACAAGTTCAAACCTTGAGTACTAGTCTTTAATCCCCACTGACTAACTCATGTCCGGCTGATGAAGAAGATGTAGGAGGGGAAATTTTTGAATTTCTTAAAGACGACTATCTTATAAAAAGGCCAAACCTAAGGACCACTCTTAGACAAGGCCATCATAGGGTCTATGAAATATTACATGAACCTAAAAATTAAGTTACGATAGAAGCCTCAACATATGATGGCGTTCATAACCCTAATAAATTTTTTGATTGGTTAACCCAAATAGATGATTTCTTTGATTGGTATCATATGGATGATTATTAATGGACTATATATGCTAAAATAAAATTAGTAGGTCATGCAAAAAATCTATTAGAAAAATATTTTATCTAAATAAGAGAGATTCCATAGAAATCTCATGATATGGATAAAATAGAAAAAAATTAAAGGCTAAATATTATTCTAGAAATCATGATAAAAGACTCCATGAACAATTTCCTACTCTTAAATAAAATATATGTTAGTATTGTAATATATGAATATATTTGAGGATTTAATAGCTAGAACATAATGCAGGAATCAAGAGTAGTAAGTAGGTAATAAATTTGTCATTAGTTTAAGAGGAGATATTATGAATGAGGTGGGGCTTCCTGATCCCCAAACCATAGAAGTTACCTTTCATACTACTTTACTCCAAGAAAAGCATGAGAAAGTTATATCTACATCTAATATGAAATCTCAAATATCCTCTAAATATCCAACCACACCTCAATCTTAAAAGACTATTATGAGATCTAATCTTTATACATTGAACAAACCTCCCACACACTAAAACTACTTCCAAAAATGTAAGAGAAATAATTTGCTACAATTATTATAAGAAGGGTTTGTGAGGAAAATTTGTAACACATAGAATTTAAGAATTTTTTATTTAGGTAATCAAATTCATCATTAGGAAATAAACATATTATCTCAAAAAATAAACATGTTATCCTATAAGGGATTCAATCACTTAAATAAGGACTCCTAAGGCTAATGGGTCTTATTAATATTCAAGAGATTTTTTCCCTTGAACTATATCGAAAAGTATAATAAGGTTTCTTTTATATTGGGATCATGGTTCTCTATAAGGGTAAGCCCTTATAGTAATTTCATCTTAGGAATAAAGATCTCTTCCTAAGAATATTCTCGATTGAAGAAATAGGCATTTATTTCTATAGATTTCTAAGCTGGTTCCAAAGGAAAATCATAATATATAGTTTCAAATGGGAACACTGCAAAGTGGAAAGAGCTCTTTTTGGAAGACAAAAGGGATAGAGTGGGAAAGCCCATAAATACTAGGATACCCAATGGACATTTCAACTATCATTCTATTGGGCTTTAAATTTTGAGTTAAAATTTTATTAGAAATCTAGGGCTTATATTCTAGCTGCACAAGACTATAGAAATGCGTAGCATTGAACACTTACTCTAGTAGGATGCTTTAGATCCTAAGTCTATAATTACTACTGAATGAAGTCAGATGCTCGACCTAGTTTTACTTTTTTTGAACTATTATTTCATTCTCTCTCATGAGAAAAGAAAACTATCCTTGATTCTTCTCAACTTATAACCCCTATGGAAGAGCTACCAACTGACACCTAAGCAAATTTTAAATCCATGATGTCAAGTCTCATGAATGCAAGATGGCTAAGATGTTGTATTTTTAAAAAGAAAACTAAGAACCAAAATTCACTCCCTAATCCCTAAAATCATGTTGGGTATGATACATACTTACTAATGAAAAACATTTCAACTTTTATATATTTACTCATAATTCATTGAAGGATTTTAGGGTATGCAGTTTATGCCTATAATCAAAAGGAAGTAGAAGTGGTCATAGGTGAAATTAAGAAGAGAAGGTAGACTTCCCCAAGAACATGGCCATCCTAAAAGTTCATATGCCGCTTATGTGCAATTGGTGAAGTGCCAAATTTAAAAAATTAAAATAATATGCTATCATGATTCACAATAGCTAATTGTTTCTAGTTGATTTTAAGTTATTCCTATGACTTTCATTTATATGAGGAGTTTTAAATTTCTATATTTTTGTTTAAGTGGTTTAGATTTAGGTTGGTAGAAATTATAGGTTTTTTAAGGGTCTAATGTTCAGGCATTCATCATAGAAAACACAATAAAAAAATCCTAGAAAAGGAGGTTAATTCTATTATGCACTCAAAATTAACCGAGCAAAATTTAGATTAAAGAAGATGCCAATGCGGCCGGGTATCTCTTTACACCAGAATTAAAGAAAAAAATAGGCAGTTGAGCTCTGCCTTTATATAGCCCAACCTAGAACTACAAGTCTAGATCTATGGGTCTTCTTCTAGGATCATCTCCTTCTTCAGTGACCTCCTTCAAACTTCACAGGAGACCACCAACTAGTATGGTCAACTCTTGCTATTTTAAGACCCCATAGATCCTCACCTAATTTTAGGTTCAAATTATATTTAAAATTCAAAAAGAAATTCCTAAGCCTTGTAAAATAAATGTTAAGAAATGCAAATAGCACACCCGCAGTTATATTTACAATCATACGAGCTTAGCATTAGTTGCTTGCCAAGCCCACCAATCCTATTAGGCTACGCTTAGGGACTTAAGTATACCTAGAAGAAAACAACATTTATATATAATTTATTATGACAATCCTTTTCAACATAACCCCTTATAGAAGATAACATTAGTTGTAGAAAGAACATCCTACCATCGAGTCTAACGAGCAAATAATCTTAGCCATTCAGTCTAAAATATTACACCATAAATAAATAAAAATTACATCATAACACAGAAATATCATAGATTAGCCTAACCTAAATCTAGGGTCAGTGACCAAATATTCTAGTATGTGAAGAAAATGTGCTTGTGTGGTAAGATTGTACTAGGTCTTTTTTTAAGTACAAGTTTTAGTTTAGGTTTCCAACATTTAAGTTAATTCAATTTTTAGATTTTTAAATTTTCATAATTTCACTTCATAGGTATGTGTCTTTATTATACCAGGGAATCAATGTATCAAGACCTCCTTTAGACTAGTAGTCCTTTGACCTCGGGTGTCTAGATTGTACATCATATGTTGCTAATTATGAAAAATTTTAATTTTGTACTTTTATTTTCTGAAATTTAGTTTAATTTACCATGAATGATTTTAATTTGAATGTTTTAATAATTTCTAATTTTATTTTTATTTTTAGATTCATTTTATCTTAAAATGAAATTCAAAGTTATCAAGAATGAGTAATATAATAAGTTTTACTTTGGGTGGAACCCATTCTTTTCAACACCCTAATTCCTAGTACCCTAAACTAAAGATTCATTCTAAGGGTCAAACTAAGATCCTAAATATCTTGATTAACTTCTTCTTAAGTTTTATTAAGTTGGATTTAGTTTTATTAAAATTTTGATTTTAATTTTGATTTGTATTAAGATTTATTCTTCTTAATGTTTAGTTTTAGTTTAAATGATTTAATTTATTCATTGTTTTAGTTTTTTATTTTTTTTGATTAAATGGTTATTTATTTTCAAATGTTTTACTATTACTTTACTTGATTTAAATTGATTTCATTCTTTTATTTCATTAATATTTTGTTAATATTTATGTTCAATCCTTTTGATTTGGTTCATTATTCATTTTATTGAGTTTATTTTGTTTTATTTGTTTAATTTTAATTAAATTATTTTCATTCATTGTTTCCTTCAAATGACTTGATTCAATTGATTAGGTTTATTTAATTTAATTATTTCATTAAAGTTTATGTCTATTAATGTTTATGTTCATTTAATTTATATGAATATAACTTAATTCATTTAAATTGGTATTATGATTCATTCTTGATTTAATCCAGGTTTTGGTTCACCATGTGTTAAAATTAGCTCAAGACCTTCAAATTAAATATTGCTTATTATAACCTAAGGGACTTAGGCTATTTTTGGCACCAATCCAAATTTAGGCCATTTCAAGTTCCTAAATTATTTTACATTTAATTAATTTGGTTAATCACTTTCATTTGCATTTAAAATTATATTATTCATTAACTTAAATATACTTAAGAAGTTTTCCCATGTGTATTAAATTCATATCTTAATTCAAATTTTAGTTTGATTTCATTTAAATTCATGAATGTTATTAGTATTATGTTAATGAACTTACATAAACTTTCTTGAATTCAACTCACATTTTATTCTCGGTTCCAAAAATTTAATTTCTTAAAATGAGATTGTGCCCATTTTAACCTAATTCATTTCAATTGTTAAAGTTATTTAAGTGTGATTAAATTTATTTATGATTTATAATTATATGACTTATTCACTAAATCAAATTTAGGGAATTTTCATAGCCATGAGTTTCACATTTAAATATGAATTTTTGAGGTTAATTAGTTCTGATTTTAATTGATTAATTAGTTTATTATAGATTTATTAAATTAATTATTTAGGATTTGATTAAATTTCAGGTTCTTAATTAATTCATTAAGCTCAAATGCACAATTAATTGAATTTCTTAACTTTCAAGGGTTATAAAATATTCTTTTGAGTGTTCTAATGTTAATCGAAATATTTCAAGTTGATTTCTTGAATTTTTTATAATTTTTGTAATTTTCTGATTTAATATTTCATGGAAATTTACCTAGAGATGTGGAAATTCAATAACTTGCAATCGTGATATCAACTTGCCTTGAAATATTTATGGCAATAGGAGTTTCTTGCCAATTTAATTTTCCTAAAGTTTCACTTTAATCAAGTGTGTATTTTAAGACTAATTAAGGTTTTAATTATTTCATTAAAACCTTAATCAAGCTTAATTTATATAAAATTACTTAAGGCTTTTATTTTTCATAGATTCCTCTATGGAAGATGCATCCAAAGAGGGTTCATTCAATTTTTTTTTAATTTTTGGTTGATTTACACTGATTTTCATAAGTTCAAGTTGATCAAGTGAATTTATTACCTTAATTAATTACCAAATTAGGTGATTTTATGGATTATTAAATTTCAGAGGCTTTTAGTAGGTTATTTATATTCATTATAGTTTATTATGTTAATTTAAGGTAATCTTATAATTTTTTTAATTTTATACTAATTTATTTCATTAAAATTAAGGTTTGAGGTTTGAAATTTAATATCTTTGGATTTACTTTGAAATAAATCATGGAATTTTTTCCTAAAGTGTATATTAATCCTAATTTACTTTTCATAAAGTTTCAAATTAATTGGAATAATGATTTTGGATTAATTTAAGTTTAATTACTTTCATTTAAACTCTAATTAATCCAAAATTGCCCAATGAAAACTGGGTATTTTGGGTTTACTTGATTCCTTTCATTGAGAGGAATCCATAGTGTCCTTAATTGCATTTTTTATGTATATTTTATTTTTTTTTAAATTTTTGAAGTTTCTGTTAAATTTTGATAACTTTTAATTCAAAAAACTCAAATTTCTGTCTTAACCAAGTTGGAGTCACTTAGAGCCACTTTAAGTGGGACGACACGTGATTCGTCTACATAGGATCCACATGGATCACATGTTAAAATGGAGGCAGGATGCAGTTTGATCTAGACCATCCGATCGATGATCGAATGGCTCAGATCAAACCCGTGATTTCTTATATAGGCTTAATCAATTGGTTCTACTAAATCCCAACCATCCATTCCAAATAGAAGAAATGAATGACAAAGATTGCATCTTCTTCAACGACAATGAAAGTCAAGAGCCATCCATTGATTTTGGATGATTTTAGGCAATCCAACTATTTAAAATAGCTTAATTTCAATTCCAAATCCATTAGGGATTTACATAGATCACATCTATATGACTCAATCTCACTAGAAATTAAGTTTCTTTCACAAAAGACCAAAACTAGAAGTAAAGGAGGTCAAGTTTGGAACATACCTCATTGGTGGCGATCTCAAGTGGTGGGGATGACTCGATTAGCTTTGTGGAGGTACAAAGAGCCTCTGGAAAAGAGGAATTGGTTTTACTCCCTGTAAATCAGCATGGAGACCAAGCTTCACACATTTTTGATGGGTTTTGTCATTTTTTGGATTACCGATGGCATAGGGGTTGGGGATAGGTTGCACTCAACTTTATTTTTTTGGGGGAAGGTGATAGGATGCTCAAATGGGAGTAAGAATGACTCTCTCCTTCATTTCCATGTATGGTCGAAAGTTTAATACAACTTTCCCTTTTACCTTGGTCGACTAAGGTAATTGGTTGGCTGCCTAGCACATGTCCAAGGGCGCTGAGGTGGAAGAGCAAAGAGAGGGAAGATAATTTGTCTTCATGTACTCTTCTCTTTCCATGTCATATTCTTTCCTTTCGATTGACTTGGACTTCATTAATTTGCTTAATTTTGTATGCCAATTATCTTAAGCTCATATTAGGATAGGTTTGGATGTATTCCAAGGTGTTTGGTTTAAACTTGGGTTCAAATATTTTTTGCAATTATGCCACTTAGGAACTTTTTATATGGCTTGATCTAGCTTGCTCTATTTAGTGGATTAACACTAAATTGATACTTCAATTTTATCAATTTTATCATATGATGTTTTAATCAATGGGTTTTATGGAATTTGAAATTGATCATTTGCATTTTCCATATTTAACCAATTATGGCTTAAGTGAATTTAGTTGAATTGAATTGAGTGAAATTGAATTTCTTGGCTCAATTATAATGTATTTATCTTTCAATTATGTTAATCCATGCATTAGGAATGGATTGGATTAATTAATTTCACTTAGTTAGAGTTTAAAACCCATTTTGATCTAACTTGGTGTTAATGGGTTAAGATTAAGTTGATTAAGTTAAATGGTAATATTAACCAATTTAAGTCTCATAATTGGTTGATTTTATTTTTAATAATCATTTTCAAATTATTTTAAATAATCAATTTGAGTTGATTTCAAATTATTTTGATAATCAATCATTTAGATTAAATAATTTAAATAATCAATTTATATATATATATATATATATATATTTTTGATATATATATATATATATATATATATATATATTTAGATATATATATATATATATATATATATAATATATATATATATATATATATATATATATATATATATATATATATATATATATATATTTAAATTCATGTTTAAACATACTTATTTTATCATTTGGACCATTTAAAATACTTTTATCTAGTCAAATTTCCGTGGGTTAACCACTAACTTGGTGGGGCCCCCAAAGTCAAACCTATGTAAAAAAGGAATGACTAGATTTAACTTTGATTTAGATTTAATTTTATGCTTATCATTTGATTTCATTGTTTCATTTAATTTTTATTTAGGTTTATTTTGATTTAGTTTGAATTTCTCTTAAGTTTAAGTCACTTTAGGGTTAAATTGGATAATTAGGGTAATTATCCTATTTACCATGATTTAAGTTTGCTTAAATTTCAATTTTTTGTATTTAGATTTGAATTTAGTTTAGGTCTATCTAATTCTATTGAGTTTGGTTAAACCTTAAAAAGGTACACTAGGTCACTAAGTGAAGCATCCTAAGTGTTTAATTAGGAGATTCCTTATCTAGGATTACTTGTCTCAATTATTAACTTTAGAAATAATGCTAATCTCATTCAAAAATGAAGTCAACAAATGGACCCCCAATTTGTGAGGTAGATTGACTAGAGTACACCATACATATTGGTGTTGACAAAATTAGTCAAGCATAAGCTTGAAGGAATTTATAATTTAAATTTTTATTTTGATTTTAGATTTTATTTTGTTTTGATTGTGAAAGATAGACATAAACATGAATAAATCTATTTTAATTTAGAATGATTTATTCCTAGAAACTAAGTTCTAAAAATAATAATGTCATTAGGAGTAAACTCAATGAAAGGCTTAATCTTAACATAGTCATTACAGAAAATTGCCTTTAAAGGGCTTGTCCTCATTTCGACTATTTTTTATGGCTATTTTTTATAAATAAAGCACTAAGACTCATATCTTTCTAAGTGATATTAGCTAGAAGATAATCTAAATGACTATGTAATTCTAAATAATGGATCTATTAGAAGACCTTATTTCTAAAAAAGATGTCATTAGGGATAATAGTTGGAGAGGATGCCAACATGGATACTTACTCCTTTCCAAACTATATGAATTTTAACCAAGGAAAGATACCATTAGGAGATTTACTCTTATCTGGTTAACTATTAGGTAGGTGTCTTTAAAGAATTTATTTCAACCAAAATAGTTAAGTTTAAGGAAAGGCGCTTTCAATAGCTTAATTCTTAATCCTCAAAATTTTGACTATTAGATAGGGGTCACATGGATTTAATTCCTAATCTAAATATTCCACAAGAATGGGGCCTTAATGGCTTATTTTCAACCCAAAAATTTTTTTATTCTGGATTCAGAGAGGGGTCACAATGACTTAAATTCAGCAAATTGGAAGGGGCCTTTATGGCTTAATGCAACCTAGATAGTTATAAAATGAAAGGGGTCATAATTACTTTATCATAACCTTGTAATGATTCCTACTAAGGGAGTTACTCCTTTATGATTGGCTATTAAGAAGGGGCCTTCAATGACTTAATTATTTCTTGTATAACTATCATGAGGAAGAGGGGTCTTAATGACTTATTCTTAAACCTGAAATTCTTGATTGATAAGGTAAGGGTCTTGATGAATTAATCCTAATTTTTTAATTTATTTAACAAGTATGGCTCTTAGTGACTTAATCATATTCTTGTCTTTCAGAAAGAATGCCTATTGCAGGACTTATTTCTTTCCATTTAGATATTAGAGAGGGTCCTTTAATGGCTTAATCCAACCTAAATAGCTTAGGATAAGGTAAGGGGTATTTAACGACTTGGTCCTAAACCATTTTTTCTCTAGCAGGAAAGGTGTTTTCATGACTTAATCCTATCCCTGTCATTTGGAAGGATGCCTAATATGGGTCTTACTATTATTTGATTAACTATTAAGATGGGACTTTTAATGGCTTAATCAAATTTTAAATATCCAAAAAAGTGGAAAGGGATCTTGATGACTTAATCCAATCCTCATGTTATGACTAATAGGAAAGGGTTCTTAGTGACTTAATCCTAACATATATAGTCTATTTTGATATGAAGATTAGGAATGGTGCCATTTAAATGCTTGTTCCAAAACTATGAACAATAAGAAGGTGCCATAAAAAGCTTGCTCCAAACTTTAGATGATTTATAGGAAGGGTGCCCAAAAGTGCTTTTCCCAATCTTATGGAAACTGTATTTTAAAACAATGTGTACAAATTTGTAAAACTTTAAATGTCATTGTACAAAAATTTATCACTAATAACAATTTGAATCAAAACAAATAAAGATAAACATGACTTTATTGATCATTATTTTGAAACTGATTACAAGTTACAAATAGTATTTCCTTAAGTAACGTCCATTTATAGGTGGCATTGGACAATCACCATTACAAGTAATTAATTAGTAAGAACCTCCTCCATAAACTTTTTTCACTATGAATGGTCCTTCCAAAGTTGGTTTAAATTCATTACCTATCCTGAGATGAGCCAAAATTGGTTGTTTAAGAACCAAGACCAAGTCTCCTACCTGGAAAGTTCTAGGATGGACCAACTTATCATGTTCTTGAACTATACGTGACTAGTACAGTTTAAGTTCTTGTTGAGTTTTTAAATGTCTCCCTTTGAGACTATCAAGCTCCTCTAACTAGAGTTTTTGATTCTAATTAGTTGTAATGCTATTGTTAATTGTTACCCTTAATGAAGGCAAATATACCTCTAAAGGATGAATAACTTTAGTTACATAAATTAAAGCAAATGGCATAGATTGAGTTTGTGTTTGATATGTGGTTTGATAGGCCCATAAAGCTTCAACCAACTTTCCAAGTTATTCACACTTATTTTCATCCACAATGCCCTTTTCAATATCCTCATAAGGGTTTTAATAAATGCTTTGTCCAATCCATTTGCCCTAGGGTAGTAGATGGTCGAATATCTCCAATAAATTTTATGTCTAGCCACAAAGTGATTTAATTTAGTGGACTTGAATGACAAACCGCTATCAGATATGATTACTTCTTTTAGTGGTACCGCTCCAGCCCATTTAGAAAAAAAATCTGTTGCAGCTAATATGAAATGATGCCCTTTTGAAGAAAGAGGATCAATGAGCCCTACGATGTCAGTACCCCAACTCTTAAAGGGCCAAGAGGAAATCATCGAGTGTAGTATATTAAGAGGTTGATGTAAGACTAGACCATGTATTTGGCATTGATGATAAAAATATGCAGTTTCCATGCAATTATTTAACATTTAGTCTAGTAGTATTTGAGCCTTTTAATTTTTAATTTCATTTTTGGTCCAAATTGGTAGGAACCACACAATCTAGAATGTACCTCAATCATGATCTTATGGGTTTCTTATTTATTTAAAGAGTGTGTCCACATTTAATCAAATGTCCTATGATACAGCATGTTATAAATTAGTGCATAAGGTAATGCATACTTCTTAATTTGAATTGCTAATGGCTTGTCTTCAAGGAGCCCCCTCACTTAAAAAGCTGATGAATGACCGCCTCTAATCACACTCTTCTTGACCTTCGATAAGGGTGGCTATCCTTTGCATTTCTATTTTTTGTTCATATAATCTAAATTTATAGGAGACCAGACTTGTTGATTTTGGACTTTTATAAAAATAGATTCCTTTCTAGACATATAATTTTTTTGGCAAGCTTAGCCAAAGAATTTGCTATAAAATTATCTCTACAATATATTCTATCTAAAGATACAAATGGAATCTTTTCAAGTAATATTATTATGTACTGATAATAATTGAAAAGCTTAGGGTGCAAAACCTTATAGATACTACTCACTTGGTTAATAATTAATTGGGAATCCCAAAAGATCTTAATATTTTTAATATCCATAAGAATTCTAGCCCAGTTATAAGAGCCTCATATTTAACTTAATTATTTGTACAGGGCTTAGATAAATTATCAGAATATTGCATCATTCCTTTATTTAGGGTTATGAAATCAATCCAATCCTTGCCTTCCTTGGGATACAATAATTTGATTCTTTATTTTTTTTATGATGTGGCACCATCAAAGTAAAACTCCCTAGTGGCATTTGGTTCACCTTCTAAAGTGATGATCTATTCATCTGAAAGATCATCATTTAAAACAGAACCCTCAAGTAAAAGTTTTGTTGCCAAGAAGTCAGCTATAACTTACCCCTTTACAACACATAGAAGAATAAATGTGAGCTTAAATTGTAATAAAATCATTGACCAATGTGCTAGATGTCCAGACAATGTCGAATGGGTCATAAGTTATTGTAATGGATTCACCCTTAAAATTAGATTCACTTTGTGTGAAAGCATTTAATGCATTAATTTCTAAGAGGAAAAAATAAGGCTAAATAATGTTTTTCAATAGGTGGATAATTCATTTCCGTCAAGATGAATATGTGGCTTAGATAATAAAGGGTATTTTCTTTCCCTTCTTCGTTGACATGGGCTAGTAAAACCTAAAGTGACTAATCTAAGGTAGTAGTATACAAAAGTAATGTCATTCCTCGAATTAGAGCAACCAAAATAGAAGAATTCATCAAATATTATTTTATGCTTTCAAACACATTTTGACACTTTTCATCCTAAATAAATTTGGAATCTTTCTTTGTTAATGTCATGAATGGTTGGCATCTTATTGATAAATTTTAAATAAACCTCTATAAGTATGACAAAATTCCCTGGAATGATCTTAACTGTGTAAGATTTATAGGTGGCAGCATTTTTATAATAGCTTTTATTTTTTAAGATCAAATTCTATCCCACAATGCCTCACTAAAAACCCTAAGAACTTGTCTGAAGCTACTCCGAAAGAACATTTCAAGGGATTCATTTTTAGGTTGTAAGAATGCAATTGTTCAAACATGATTTATAAATCTTACAAATGATTTTCATTTTACTTTCTTTTGAATGAATAAATCATCGATGTAGCATTCGACTTGATCATGATTTAAGTCATCAAAGATTCTAGTCATGACCCTTTGATAGGCTGCCCCGACATTTTTAAGACCAAATGACATGACCGTGTAATAGAATACCCCAATAGGAGTTATGAACACTGTATACTTTTCATCTTCTAGAGCCATATTTATTTGTTTATACCCATATGACCCATCCATGAATAAAAAGATCTCATGCAATGAGGCTATGTCCACCATAAGTTTAGGTATTGGCAATAAGAACACATCATTGCGACAAGCCTTATTCAAGTCTCAAAATTTAACACAAATGCATATTTGGCCATTCTTTTTCTTGACAAGGGTAATGCTTGCTAGCCAAGAAGGATACTATTCTTCTTATATAAAGCAAGCTTCAATTAATTATCTAACCTCAGTGATGACATATTGTTTCTAGATGCATGCGCCTAAGAGCTTGCTTCACTAGAATTGCATCTAGACGCATGCATCTCGGAGCTTGCTTCACTAGAATTACGGATTTAAGTTCTAGTTTATGAACTATAATATTCAGAGATAAACCTAACATCTCTGCTTCATTCCATGCAAAGTAATCTTTATATTCTAGTAAGTTGATCAACTCTTTGGAATCGTCTATACCCAATAATGAGCTAATGAAAGTTGGTCTTGGGTCTACCTCAGTTCCTTAGTTGATTTCCCTTAATTCGTCAATAGTGTATTTTATTTCTTCCTCAAATTTTGGAGTTGCATTTTGAACTAATCAATCATCTAGATCATTTGATGTTTCAAGACATGATCCTTCTTAAGGATTAGAAAGGATCCCAAAAAGCTAATCAGATTCCATATGATTGCTTATCTCTAAGCAGTGTTTATTATAATGAGAAGGTATAATGGTACCAAACCCAACACAAACTTTAGATTTTAATTTTTTATTCTTTATATTCCATAAGTTTTCATAGTGTTGAGCTGCACCGTTGGGCCAAACATTAGGAATTAAACCTTGCTTTATATTATTTTTTACACACTTAAGAAACCAATCAACTGGGAGTTCTATTATTTCATTTGAAGATGGGTCTCCAAGCTTTACGTCAACTTCTGAGACAGAAAACCTAGGTATAGAATAAAATTTTGACATTCTTCCACCTTCTCCTGTAAGATCAACAACTACTTTAACTTTTAATTATGAAATTTTATTTTTAGATACAAACTTAGAGTTAAGGCATCCATATATTTCTTTAATCTTTCAAAAGTTGATAAATCATGATCATCCTTTAATGCTTGCATTTATTCATCATCACTGTTTGATTCTAATGAAATTTTAAATTTATATTGAGGCATCCTTTTGATTTGAACCTTCATCAGAACTAGATGAAATTAATTTAGATTATCGGAGGTTTATTTTTTTTTTTTTTTTTTGCTCCTTTTCTTTCTTTTCTTTTTTTTCATTTGATATGATATTTTCTCTTCTTTTCTTTAATGCCTCAATAATATTAAATTTTATCAAATCAAATACTTACCTTTTTGGCATATAATAGGACAACATCTTCATAAATTTTAGTCTCATGAATTGAGAACGATTGTATGTCACATTTTATAGTATACTTTACTCCATTCCTAGTGTATTTAACATATTGATGGAGTGAGGAAGGAACCATCCTATACTCATGTATCCAAATTCTGTCTAGAAGGGCATTAAAGGATGTTTCTTAGTCAAAAATGTGAAATTTTGCTTTAATTTTTAATCCTTCTATTTCTAACAATAGAGTGATTGAGCCTAAAGCTTTCTATCCCATTTCAATAAACACTCTCAGTAACATCTTATCAAATCTATGTCTCTTTGTATTAATCCTTAGGAATGATAGTATTTTGAAGTTCATAATATTCACTGAAGCACCATGATCAACAAGAACTATTGACAATCTGATATTCTCCACCTTAACATAAATGTACAGTGGTCGGTTGTGATCAGTAGTCCCCAAAGTAGATTCTCATTAGAGAAGGTAACTTAAGGGATCTCTTTGAAGTACCAAGCCTCATCTGAGGAAGTTGTTGCTAGCTGAGTGAAGCATATTTTTGGGCTAAGTAATGTATGGACTAATGATTCTCTTATTTCTTCAGATAGAATAAGGGCATCATAAATACTTAGCCTAGCATGAAGTTTTCTAAGATGGGCTAAGATGTTGTAGTCGACTTTAGGAATGGTTGGCTCGACTACTGGATCTTGTTGCAAAGGTTCTAAATTTTGATCAATATTTTTCTTTCTTTTTTCTTTTAGAATAGGAAGATGAGGTTGTAATACCTTCCTACTATGGAGATTATCCTCAATAATATCTCTAAGGGTGGTAACAACCTAACCCACATCAATGATATTCTTTTCCAAGGATTGGTCAGACTCTGATAGTTCCATTTTTATACTAATTGGGTTGCCCTATAAGTCATCAATAGGATTTTCTAAATCTAACCATGATTCACTAAATACATCATCATGAGAAATTTCTTTTTTTTTAATTTTTATTAGCACATTTAGCAAAAATGGAAAAAATATTAGAAACTCCTTTAGAGGTAGACTTTTCATTCATATCTTTAAAATATGTACATAAAGATAAAAGAGTGTAAGGACTAGCCTTTCCATCCTTATCATACAAAACTCTATTAGATACAAAAAATTTCTCTCCCTCACTATTAACTCCAGTCATTTGAACACCTGAAGTTGTTGAATGAGGTTGAGGTGGAACTGAATCTTCTAACTCCAGCAGATCAATCTGGATGATCTTCTTCTGAGACTTTATTTGATCTTGCTTTGAATTTTTAAATTTTTTTCATCAAATATTTTTTAAAGGAATGAGTTATGGCTATATCCAATTCATTTGAAAGAGAAGAAGTAAAGGAAGTAGAAGAGTCACCTATAATTACCTTAATGGGCCCTTGTCTAAGGTCAACAAGTTACTCTTTAGGGATTATCACCTACCCCTTATTGTAGTTTCTTTCAAGCCAGTCTTTGAAGGTAAAACAATATTCAATAGTGTGGCCCAATATCTATTAATATGGATAGTAGTTTGGGTCATTCACCTTGTTGACATAATTTTGGCCTCTTTAGAGCAAGTAATTTAAAATCGAGCTTTTTCTTAAATTTTTGAAGACTTTCCTCACTCCCTCTCCCTTGAAAGAATAAGTCTGTTTATTTTTAAACTGAAAGGTCTATGGGAATTTTCTTAGGAGGTGGTCATAATTGTTGCTATGATCGCCTAAAAGATGAAGGCTGCTCTACCTGCACCTATATGGGGGGATTTCTCTTATCTACTATAGAGACATTGCCTACCTCCTTTTCTAATATCTTCCTAGGATTTGATGGTTCTATAAAAAATTGTTATTTTAAGAATGGCATCCTAGAGCTTCTTCCTGTAGGCTAGAGGCTTTGTTTAAGAATTTTTCAAATATTTTAATAGTAAACCCTTTAATAGGAAGACCATTGGACCATGAATATTTCTAAGAAGTATTTAAATAGTGTGCTGCTCTTACAATTGTAGCTCGCACAAGCTGACAAACCTCCATCTCAGAATGTAATCAATAAGGGATTCACTTAACTTTTATTTTTCAACCACTAAGCCACCTATGGTAATGTGGTTTGTGTGCCACTAACTTCTTTACAAACATATTTCCTTGTTCAATGATAGTGTGCACTGAACAGTTTGGTAACTCAATGTATCATTCAAAAATAACCCTGGTCAAGCTAATAACAAATTATCTGAATAATAAGGCATCACTCCCACCGACATTGCAGTGACTCATGCAAAAATGTGATAAATGCTTCTTAGGATTTCCTATCCCATCAAAAATCTTAGAATAAGGGGGAACGAATCCTTTAGGATTTGACAATGAATCATATTCTTTAGGGTAAAGTCTACCCTTTTGAATCAGAGTTGTGTCATGGGATTGTGTTAATGCTTCTTTTACTTATTGTTCTACTAAAGTATTCAAGTCAATTTTGGGAGGTATATCATTTACAAATTTATGTTCTTGATGATGATACTCTTGTAAATCAAGCTTCACTTCATCAGTAGGATGGGATTCTTCAAGTTTCTCAATAGATTGATGCTAGAAAGAAGAAGGAATCAAGCTCTTGAGTGACTGCATGGTAGCAATCATTTTCTCCAATCTCTTTTGCATCCTTGCAATCAAATCATCCTTCTTCTATTGCTGAAGGATTAATTATTATGTAGGATTAGATACACAATTTTCTTATACTTCTTCCTATTCTTTCTTTGATGACCTAATGTCTACCATAAAAATATGTGCTACAATAATATTTGGGTCATCATCTAATAGATCATCCTAATATGGATCTTAAGTGTTTTTGTATTATTTTTATTTATTTTAGTTTATTCATCCTATTTTATAATTGTTTACATTTCTTCTTCCATTAAACGAAGTAGAATACCACAACCATCAAGGGTGGCATTAGACTCATCTCCAACATCCATGTGTTTTATCCTAGATGTTTCACCCTGGGTAACATCTCGAATAACATGAGATTCCTATGTAACAAGAGTGGCTCCCAAGCCAAAGGGTCACTCATTTGTAACTTCTTCATCATAAGGGGTATAAATGAAAAGACTCTATTCCATTATTGGAAACATGAGATGAGGATGGTCATTTAGCTTGGGGCCTAAATGAATGTGATGAAGGCCTTTCAGTGATAAGACTAGTACCAGTTGCTTTCTCTGATGTTGGTGGTGATGAAGAAATATTTGGCTTATGAGTCAATGGAAATTTCCATACATTGACTTTTTTATTTTTAATTTCTTGGGAAAGTCCTCTTATCCCTCCCTGAACTAGCAGGTTTCTCCCTATGACAGGTCAAAGACCTTCCAATATGGTAAGATTTTCTTCTAGGAGGGAAGACCACCTTTCCCTTATTTTTATTCTAGAAAGTGGTAGGTCTCCCTAGAACTTCACTCTCAAGACTTATAGATGCTTGATCTTTCATGACCTTGAGGAACTCCTCTTTAGTGTAAGAGGAGGACCTAAGAGTCCTATAAAGAATCTGGCACAATCTATCATGTGTTTCTCTATTCATCATTTTAAAGTTTTTCTTAATTTTATAAATGAATGGACAAGGTGGAGAACTCACAATCCTAGTACATCCTCCTCTCATTGGGCTGTAGAAATAGGATGGAATCTACTACCTCCCAAAAGTGGGGAAGTATTATGAAGGGTATATCCATCCCTTGTCCTAGCCAACTCTATCTCAACCATTTCCTTTTATTTTCTTTCTTTCAAGGCTATCCTTCCAACCCTCCTCCCACTATTCTTTTTCTGACTTTTAGTCATGAGGGGAGGATGAGTAGTAGACCCTACCTCAAAGGTGCTAGGGAAGAAAAAAGTAGGCAATATCTCTATATATGCATTTTAAGCTTTTTTTGGGATAGGACCTTCTCAGTGACCTTAGTAGTGCCTACCATACAGATGGCAAGGGTAGAACAGAGCACACTAGAGAACTCTAAATTGGGCTATTTATCCTTAATATCCATTTATGTAATAAGAATAAGAGTTACTCCATTAGCCGCAATGTTGAGATTTTTAAATCCAGCTCCAAATTTAATGACAGAGCAATCAGTCAGTCTACTACTATTAATAGGGAAGCTGGTGTCATATGTAGCAGCAATGATAAGTTTCCCAACCATTTTCTATTTTCAAATTAGGAATCACATAAGTTTTAAATGATATTAATTAATGTAGTCAAAAGAAAAGTTTTTGGCCCATTAGAAAGACTTAGCCATTTTTATTATGGCCAGAATTTTAAAAAGATATTTTATTCTTTTGAAAATGTAGTTGTAGAAGCATCCCATTTGATTTCAACAAATGGGAAAGTTTTATACCCTAATTAATGAATGTTAGTATGTTCTTCAAAAAGATGAAATGGAGAGATAGCCAACAAATAGAAAGGCAATATTGACCTGTGAAAACACAAGTACAATGCCAATTGATAGAAATAAAAGGCTATTTTTAAAGATAGAGAGAAGAACCCATCCCCTGCGAAGTAGCCAAAAATTATCTTTTTAAGGAAAATTTGTGACACCACATAGAATTTAAGAATTCTTATTTAGGTAATCAAATTTCTGATTAAGAAATAAATATATTATCTCAAAAGATAAACATGTAATCTTATAATGAAATTAATCACTTAAATAAGGACTCCTAAGGCTAATGGGTCTTATTAATATTTTAGAGTTTCTTCCCGTGAACTACATGGGAAAGTAGAAAAAGGTTTATTTTATGCTAAGATCATGTTTCCTTATAAGGGAAATTCCTTATAGTTATTTACAATTTAAGAATAAGGATCTCTTCCTAAGAATACTCTCGATTGAAGAGATAGGCAATTATTTCCATATATTCCAAAGTTGGTTCTAAAGGAAAATCATAATTTGGAGTTTCAAAAGGGAACATTGCAAAGTGGAAGGAGATCTTTCTAAAAGCCCAAAGGGATAGAGTGGGAAATGCCTACAGATACTAGGATACCTAGTGGACATTTCAACTATCCTACTATTGGGCTTTAAATTTTAGAATTTAAATTAAATTTTGAGTTAAAATTTTATTAGAGATTTAGGGCTTATATTCTAGCAACATAAGACTATAGAAATGCTTAAGGTTGAAGTCTTTCTCCAATAAGATGCTTTAGAACTTAAGTCTATAATTACTTCTGACACAAGTTAAATACTCAACCTAATTTCACTTTTGGGAATTATTGGTTCTTTCTCTCACCTGAGAAAGGAAACCTTTGGACCAGTAGCCATGCGACCTCAAGTGTCCATACTACATACCATATGTTGCTAATTATGAAAAAAATTTTATTTTTGTGCTTTTAATATCGTAAAATTGGTTTAATTTACCATGGTGGTTTTAATTTAAATGATTTAATAATTTGTAATTTTTTTATTTTAAGATTCATTTTATTTTAAAATGATATTCAAAGTTATCATCAATGAAGAATATAATAAGTTTCACTTTGGGTGGAACCCATTCTATTCAACACCCTAATTCCTAGTAGAATAAAGTCTACCCTAAAGTAAAGATTCATTCTAAGGGCCAAACTAAGATCCTAATTATCTTCATTAACTTCTTCTTAAGTTTTATTAAGTTGGATTTAGTTTGATTAAAATTTTGATTTTAATTTGGATTTGAATTAAGATTTATTCTTCTTAATGTTGATTAATGTTTAAATGATTTAATTTATTCATTATTTTGGTTTTTTTTATTAAATGCTTTTTTATTTTCAAATGTTTTAATTATTAGCTTACTTGATTTAAATTGATTTCAATCATTCATTTCATTAATATTTTGTTAATATTTGCATTCATTTAATTTTTATGTTCAGTCCTTCTAATTTGGTTCATTATTCATTTGACTATGTTTATTTTATTTTATTTGTTTGAATATAATTAATTTAATTTCATTCATATTTTCCTTCAAATTATTTGATTCAAGTGATTAGGTTTATTTAATTTAATTATTTCATTAAAGTTTATATCTATTAATGTTTATATTCATTTAATTTATTTTAATATAATTTGATTCATTTAAATTGGTATTATGATTCATTCTTGATTTAGTTTAGGTTTTGGTCCACCATATGTTAAGATTAACTCAACCTTTTTAGATTAAATTTTGTTTATTATAACCTAATGGACTTAGGCTATTTTGGACACCAATCCTAATTTAGGCCATTTAAAGTTCCTAAATTATTTTAAATTTAATTTATTTGGTTAATCACTTTTATTTACATTTAGAATTTTATTATTCATTAACTTAAATAAGCTTAAGAAGTTTTTCCAAGTGCATTGGTTTCATATCTTAATTCAAATTTTAGTTTGATTTCACTAATTACTTATATTTCATTTCATAATTTATTGATTAATTTATCATTTAAATTAACTTGTATCTAATTATATTCACATTTCATGAATGTTATTAGTATTATGTTAATGAACTAACATTAACATACTTGAATTCAACACTCATTTTATTCTTGGTTCCTAAAATTTAATTTCTTAAAATGAGATTTTATCCACTTTAACATAAGTCATTTCAAATGTTTAAGGTATTTAAGTGTGATTAAAATTATTTTTGCTTTAGGATTTTATGACTTATTCACTTAAATAAATTTAGGGAATTTTTATACTAATGAGTTTCAAATTAAAATATAAATTTTAGAGGTTAATTAGTTAAGATTTTAATTAATTAAATAGTTTATTATGGATTTGTTAAATTCATTATTTAGGATTTGATTTACTTTCATGTTCTTAATTATTTTATTAAGCTCTAATACATAATTAATTGAATTTCTTAACTTCAGAGGATTATAAATTTTTTTAAAGTGTTATGATGTTCATTAAAATATTTCAAGCTGATTTTATAACCTTTATATTTTTTATGATTTAATATTTCATGTAAATTGACCTTGAGACTTGGAAATTCAATAATTTCAAATCCATATATCAATTGGCTTGAAAAATTTAGGGAAAGAGGGGTTTCTTACCAATTTGATATTCCTAAAGGAACTTTAATCAAGAGTGTATTTTAGACTAATTAAGATTTTAATTATTTCACTAAAACCTAAAGCAAGCTTAATTTAGGTAAAATTACTTAGGGATTTTATTTTTCCTAGATTCCTCTATGAAAGATGCATCTAAAGTGGGTTCATTTAAAAATTCTTTGATTTTTGGTTGATTTACGATAATTTTCCTAAGTTCAGGTTGATCAATTGAATTAATTACTTTATTAATTACAAAATTAGGTGATTTTATGGATTATTGAGTTTCATAGGGTTATTTATATTCATTATAGTTTATTATGATAATTTAAGGTAATCTTATAATTTTTTTAAATTTTATATTAATTTATTTCATTAATATTAGGGTTTGAAGTTTGAAATTTAATATGTTTGGATTTACTTTGAAATAAACCATGAATTTTTTTTCTAAAGTGTATATTGACATTAATTTCATTTCTCCAAAGCTCCAAATTAATTAGAACAATGGTTGGGGGTTAATTTGAGTTTGATTATTTTCATTCAAACTCAATTTGGAGATTTTGGGTTTAATGAATTCCTCTCATTGAGAGAAATCCATAAAGTCCTTAATTGCATTATATATATATATATCTATATATATATATATATATATATATATATATATTATCTTTTATGATTTTCTAAAGTTATTATTATTTTTTATAACTTTTAAATTCAGAAAACCTGAATTTCTTTCTTAACCACATCGGAGCCACTTGGAACCACTTTACCTGTGTAGGCATCCTATATTTAGGGTAGTGTTAGCAAAACTCCCTATAGGAATCACATGACTACTCTTGAGTTAATGTAATCCCCTCGTGACGTTCACTCAGTAGTCACCCTAGGTCGTGTTCAACTTCTTGTGCATCCAACAGGCCACCCCAACATCTGTTCTTTACTTTGGAAGATGTAAGTCTGCTATGCCTTCTTCATAGCATAGCCGTTGCACACCAAAAGACAACCCTTAGGATGGTTAGCTCTACCCAGTGACCGGTAGGCTATTCCTTTGGATTTGTAATTTTGAAATAGGTCAAGGCTAAGATAGCCCCAACTTAGTGGATCCATCATACATTGATAGGGTCCATCAAATTAAAATGAAATGAATCCTGACTACTCTTGAGCTGACGTAAGTCCTTAGTGGCATTCACTCAGTAGTTTCCTTAGGTCGGGTTTAATTTGTTGCACCATCAACATGTCACCCCAGTGGTTGTTCCTCACTTTGGAAGATGTAGGTCTGCTACGCCTTCTTTCTAGTATAATCGTTCCACATCGAAAGGCAACCCTTAGTTTCAATAGTCTCTCCCTTTAGGTGGTAGACTATCCCTTTGGATTTATAAATCTGAGATAGGCCAAGGTGGACATAGCCCCTTCTCAGTGGGTCCATCGCACATTGACAGGGTCCATGAATTAAATCTATGAAACTTGACAGGGTTCACATCCTCAGCAGATATGCCCTCAGTTCAAAACCATCCTCCCTAATGGATCCATAACAAATCAAACAAATAAATTAAAACCAACTTCCCTAGTGGAGTCAAATTAAACCAACTCCCTCAGTGGAGTCCAAATTGAAACAATCCAAACCCATCTCTCCCTAGAGCCAATCAAAAAAATCAAAGAAATCTAACCAAACTCTTATCCCGAGTGGATAACCCGGTCCTGCTTCCCTAGTGGAAGGTTCATATACTCAATCCTTAGCAGATTTGAGCCCATATCCCTAGCGATATGCCTCCACAACAATTAAGATAAACGAAATTAAAATTAATTCAATCTTAATCCTTAGTGGATTATAGATTCTTATCCCTAGTGGATCTTCTTCTTACGAATCATATTCAAAATCAAACTCAAATCCATATCCCTAATGGATAGTTTGAATTTTCTTCCCTAATGGAAGGTTCACATACTCAATCCCGAGTGGATTTCCTCCTCCTATGCCCTTGGCATAAACCTCTCACATGTCATCTCTGATGCATGTGTGATCCCCTAGCGGATCTCCCTCCACATCCTTGACATGGAATTCTCATCAAATCCTTCTAGCTCTCTTATGCTCTTGGCATGAGTTGAGTTTCATTGCACTAAGATTGTGATTCTATCTACCACTCGGGTTTAGGTATAGATCATTTCTGTTAGAGCTTTCATGCTTTTTGGCATTGTTCATTATTTCGGTCAACGCCAATATGTGTGGTGTGCCTTATCAATTACATCACTTATATTGGTTGTCCTTTTGTTGACCTTACTTTGGAGTGAGGTCTCAATCTCCACATCTTAGATTTAGGAGTCTTGTAGACACTAAGACTTTCTTAGTCATAAGACATTTCTAGCAATAAAGTGAATACTTAGCCTAAGCCTAGAGACTTAGAAGGGTTAATCATAGGATTAGGCTATGCCTTAAGACTTAGGGAGATCCACCTACCCTATAGCCTAAACCCAATCAATGTTCACCTTCTTAAGCCATAACCAAACCTCAAACTCAATCCAAATACCAAGTCCAAATATATAACCAATTTCAATACAAATGAGTGAAGCCCATGATCAAATCCAAATTCAATGTCAACCTAAGCCCTATGATTTTATCTTATGTACTTAGCCTTAACCAAATTCAAATCAATCCAAACTCAATTGATTTTCTCAAATATCAATTCAACCCTTTAATCAATCTATCAAACTTACAATCAAACTCAATTTCAATTTCAAATCCAAATCTAAACCCAAATTCCAAAACCAAATGATTGTAGCTAATGATCAAATCCGAACTTGAAATCCCACCTAAGTCCTTTGAATCACTTTCAAGAACTTAGCCAAAATCCCATCCAAATCAATCTAAACTCAATTGATTTTCTCATAATAAATTTATATCTTCAATCATCTTCCTAAAAATAAATCAATTCTACAATCAAATGATCAGAACTAAATCAAACTAAATCAAATTAAATCAAACCCTTCCTAAGCCATATGAATCAATCCCATGGGCTTACCCAAATCTTAACCCAACTCACTTCAAATTCAATTCATTTTCTCATGAATCAATCATATGTTCAATCATCTCCATAAATATGAATGAAATATACATTTAAATCATCAAAACTAAATCAAATTATAATAAAATCCAAACCTAAGCCGCATGATCCAACTCCATGGACTTAGCCAAATTCTTACATTCCAAAACCCAAAATTCAATTACTTTTCTCATGAATCAATTATTCCTTCAATTATCATCCCAAATATAAATGAAATCTACAATCATCCAGCCAAACCAAGATCAACCCAAGTCAAACCCAAATTTAGCCCTTTTGATTTGAAATATCCAAATGAACCCAAACACATCCAAACCCAAATCAATTGTAACTGAATTTATATATCAGTCCCAAATCCTTATATAAACTCAACTAAATCAAACTCAACCCAAGCCAACTAAACCCAATTGGCCCACTTGACCCAAAGTGGCCAATATAACCTATTTGAGCCAAGTTCCAATCCTACCCAAATTGGATTGAACCAAGCCCATCAAAACCTCACATCATGAGTGTTGATCACCCTAGGTTGATCAATTATCACAAATTGGATCAAACCAAGTCAACTTGGTCCTTTGACCAAGTCAACCTTCTTAACCCATATGAACATAAATTAGCTTATTGCAACCAACCCAATTAACCAGCCCAACCTTCTTAACCAAGTCAACCTAAGCGAAATCCCTTGAATCCAATGATTCATACCACCCCAAAATCAATACTTGAACATGAATTGACCTTTAATTGAGCTAAACCAAACCCAATTGGCCCTCTTGACCCAACTTTACCCAAATTGACTTAAAAGACTAAATTGGGTCAAATCAAAATATAAACTAAATTGATTGCAACCAATGACTCAAGTTCATTCCAAATTGATTGTTGAACTTGACCAAAGTCATGATTAGACCCAATTAACCCACTTAGCCCAAATTGACCTAAATGATCAAATTGGCCTTAATCAAAATCAAACCCAAATTGGTTGAAACTAAAGCCTACAATCATCTTCAATTGGTCAACCAAACCCAAACCAGCACCTAACCCAACCAATTTGGCCAATTTAGTCAAATTGGTCAACTTAACCCATTTGACCTATTTGAACTCAAATGAGTAAAACTCAAATCTAAGCCAAATCAAATCAAACCAATGACACCAATGCATCCCAAATGATCATATGAACTTGACCCAACCCTTGGTTTGACCCAATTTGACCAATTGATCAACTTGACCCAACCTTTCCCAATTTGACCTATTTGAGCCAAATTGAGCCAAACCTAACCAAATGAACTCCAAATCACTTGAAATTTGGGCTAACCCACTTATGACTCATTTCAAATCTTCCCAAATCAAATCTCATGCTAAATGAGTAAGATACCCTTGGGCTAAGGGTATCACATGAGACAAATCACCCATGTAAGTGATCATTTCCATTCCTTGGCCACTTGACACTCTCCTAATGATCCCCCATAGGCACCTAGGACACTACCAACCTGTCTCAAGGGGTGGTTTGGTCGGGCATGACCCATGGGAGGTAAAATCACCTCACCCTCCCCATTGGTGCATTTGAAAAGCTAAAGGATACCCATTTTCTCCCTTGGCAGCCACTCCCACACCATCACCCAACTAAATCGAGCCACCTAATCCACTCCCTGCCACCCATGACTCCCTGAAGTGGCCAAATGATCATAAAAATCCAAACCTGATCAAGTCATCCAATCAAGAGTAGGGGGATACACCCCCTCATTTTCACTCAAACACACACGAAATCATTCCTCAGATCCTTAGCTACCAAAGATGAGCTATCAGAGCCATTTCCCAAGCTCCCAAGCTTGTTCCTCAATTGGGAAACATCATTCCCATATGTCCTAAATTAGGTCACCCTTCCTTCGATTCTCATTAGCTCAAATTGCAACCAAAGTGCAATTAACCTTACAGACACCATCTCTATAGCCAATCAAGAAAGAACGAATAATCTCCCAAACTTTTGGTGTTGGTCTTCTAAGCAAGCCACCTCAAATTGAGCTTCTGTTGATCAGTAGAGCTTCATCTCCACTTGATGAAGCTTCTTCAATCGGATTTTCCATTGATCTTGAGCTCCGATGAGGTATGCCATTGAAACTGACCTTGGATGAAAAATGAGTTAGAGCATTTTGAAAAAAACTTTTATCCCAAGTGATCTTAGAAGTTGGATCCCTTTGTATCTTTCGTATGAAGGTGTGGGATTCATTTGGAGTTGATTCGAGCTCAGATCATCCAAGCAATGGCAAACAGACTCAGTTCACTCTTGCTCGCATGATAATAGATCATGCACCATCCATTCCGCATGATCATAATGGACTATCATGATTATATCTGATAGATCGATCCAATTTAATCTTATTAAGCAGTTAGATTAATCATGGTCGTCAAATCTTTGCTCAGATGGCACACAAGAAAGCGTGTTCTGCTGCGACCACACAAGCACTGATTATGGTTGTTTAGTAACAAATCCTACGACATCACATGGAAAGCGTGATGTGTCAGCATGCCATGTGGCACCGATGGGATTAATGGTTAATTATGCTTAATTAATGTGTTTTAATGGCTAAAATTTGTAAAAATTATAACTAATTGTACAAAATTTGAAAAATATAAAGAAATTCTCATTTTAAAGGTATTTTAGGGGGAATTTACTTAGAATGTTCTTAATTAATTCTAAATAATAATTAAAGTTTAATTATGGTTTAATTACAAAATTAATTTGCTTAATAATTCCTTAATTACTTAAGTAATTAACCCCCAAACTTTTGTGGGTTAATTTAATGGGATGACCTGTGCCCCCATGATTTTCTTGGGATTTATTGCTTAGTTAATTAGGGAAATTGACTAATCAAGCTTTAATTACTCTCTTAAGTTAATTAATCATCAATTAATCTCATTAATAATAATAAATTAATTAATTTAGTTGTTAATCATCATTCAACAGCGAATGAACCCATGGGATAATGTTAGGGCCTCCTTCCTTATCCATTTTCCTAAGTTTATTTCATTAATTAAATTAATCAAGGCTTAATTAATTAATTAAACTACTTAATTAATTAAATTAAAATCCTAATCATATCATAATTTAATTAATTAATTCTTGGGAAGATCTTTAGGTGTCTAATAACCTAAAGGAGTTTAATGAAGTTATGGTTATTCCACATGTAGGGAAAAACTATAAAAGTAATTAATTAAGTCCCTTAATTTAATTAACCATTAATTATGAGCCAATTCCATTAGGCCCTTTTATTTCTTAAGATCATTACAAATTTATTTTCAATGCATATCAAGTTGGCTTATAATTATTTAGATAATGGTAACATAAGAAAGGTTAATTAATGTATTTAATGCATACCATAACTTAATTAACTCATAAAATCAACTTAATTACATTTCATTAAACCAAATTAACTAACAAACTTGGGAATAGGTTAAGACTAGCAAAATTTTTCCTACATCCTTAAATTAAATCAAAATATAAATTAAAATGGTGTTAAGAAAGCTTTAGTTTACTTTAAATAGTTTTATTTAATATGATTGTCCTTAGGAATTAATTTGATTGGATGAAATCATGTGTTTGTGTTCATTTATTCGTTCCCAATCATGTTAAATGTTGTATGTCATTTGAAATCATACGTTCATCTTTTCTAAATTAGTTAAATCAAAAAGTTTTTTATGTGAGCTTGCATGTGTTGAATTAATTTATAATATGTGTGGCTATTATCACTAATAAACTCAAATTACTTTCTAAAGTTTATAAATCAATTACATTTATTAGAGTGATAGTAGTTATGGATACAAATAGGTTTGCATGTACATATAGCTTAGATATGTGGAGTACAACTTTCTTTTCCTTAATTCATATGTGGTTTTACATGTATTTGAATTTTGATAAGTATATAATACAAACATCCTAGAAATACAAGACTTTAGGTAGCCCCAAGGAGGTCATTTGATTACCTCACTTCCCTGGTTAATAGCAACACATACTTATTTGATTTCATTTACATGTGTTTCTATATTAGAACTTGGATAGAACTTTAATCCACATGCATAAGTGTTTCAATCAAATAAAAGTACAATCTTTGCATGGTTTTCCTTCTTTTATTTATTTATACATCCATATATATTTGAGAAAATAAAGTATTTAGTATGGACATCCTTGGAATACGAGGCTTTAGCATTCCCCAAGGAGGTAATTTGATTCTCTAGTTAATAATGGCTCGTACTAGCTTATGTATCTGATATATGTGTGTGTGTGTGTATTTAATTATGGAATTAGGACCCCTTTTCTTTTATCAAGGATACATGCATTCATAATTGACTAGGTGATTGAATCAATTAACCATATGATTTAGAGATTCCTTTCTTATGTTCATGTATATAAATCTACATATGTATGAATGAAAATGGCACATAATTTGGACATCCCGGGAACACGAGGCTTTAGCTAGCCCCAAGGAGGTCATTTGATTACCTCACTTCTATAGTTAACAATGACATGTTCATATTTAATTTTTATTCTTATGTATTCTTATATAAGAATTTGGATAGAACTTTAAATTAATATGATTAAATAATTCAATCAGAAATATAAATATAAATTTAAACAATATATCCTCATTCATCATATAAGTGTGCTAAAATGTGTTGTATGTATAAACACACTTAGGATAAGTTCATGTGCATGCCACATGCGATGGAAAGGAATGATTGAATATAAGTCATGTGAAAGTAATTCAATTAGTTTAATCTTAAGAAGCCTTTCGTATTGAATATAATTAATTAGAGTGAACCTAAACTTAGGATAAATTTAAAAATCATTTAATAAGCCATTCACTAAAGAGACCTAAATCAAATTAATGTGCTTTAGAAAGTAGCTTAAGGCAGGGATGAAAGAGGACAATCCTCTTTCTTCTCTTTATAATACTTAGATGCTAAGTGTATGTCATATGAAACAAAAGAAAATGCAAATTAAAATTCTCAGATCAATTAAGCAACTTAAAGGGAAACCAACCATTTATGTTAAATTAAAACCTTCCAAACTTAGAAAATCATAACTCTAATGCCTAGCAAGACATACTACACAAGACTTTTTTTTAAAACCCCGTATAGGGGAATTTTATTGCCACAAAAGAAGGTTACAAGATCCTTAAAAGGGGATAAACTCTAAAACTATCGCTCCAATAGCTACAATCAGACTAGAGAGTAAATCCCCTATCTAATTACATCCAAAAATTAAGTAAAAGCAAAAGAAAAGTAAAAGATACATAGCGATCAGCAATGGAAACTCTGGAACAAAGCACCACCATCTGCAGAATCAACAGGAAATGAACAAGCAATGCACCTGCAAAAGTAAAGGAAAGCTACATCTGCAAATATGTGAAGGGAAGAATTTAGTACAGATGCAATAAAGGGGTAGCAAAGTAAGGACTGAAGTGAAAGTGAGAGGGAGAGGGCTCAAGATATTCACACCAAATTGGGGCAGAAGCAAATGTGTGCATCCAAGCAACCATTGCATGGATGCAACACAAGAGTTACTACCAAACCAATAAGGGGTGAAGCCATCATCGCCCACAAACCTATGCCAAAGCAGCTAGAGGATGAAGAATTTGTGGTCCAAAGTACCTGCAAACCTAATTAGAGCCAAATATAATGTATATGTAAAATGCAAGTCATTATCCCAAATAGGTAACCATCATCCATTATAAGCATTATAGCATAGAATTCCTACATAGATCCTCCATAATAATGTCAGAGTCATAAAAATGGTAAGCCCAGCAGATTATAAGCAGCAGGAATAGAAAATCAGTGGAGGAAGAAAAAAGTGCCCAGAATTGAGAGAATCCACAAACAGGACCTTCCCAGAAGAGGACACCATCTTTTTTTTCTATATAGGCAAGCAGAACAATCTCTAGATGTTCGAAAAAACATGTTAGAAAAACCAACAGCAGCAGGCCCAAAGGACATGTCGTAATCTAACCAGAATCAACAGAAACATAAGCATTTGATCTAGCCATGATCATAACCAAAATTAGACTAGTAAAGCCAATTGCAAGACTAATCCATCTACTGAATAAAAACCACCACATAGATCACGTCAACAGGCCAAAAGAAAGAAGACCTGATAGCCAATTCTTGATGGGAGAAAAAATGATTCCAGCAATTCCAAACATCACAATCCAGTAGGCTGGAGGAAATGAGAGAACTTTCCTAGCCTATTGAAGAAAGCCAGTAAAACCAAATGCCATAGGTATCCAACTGATGGAAAGAAAATTGCAAATAAATCAGCTCAAAGCTACACACCAGGTCAAATAGGATACTCAATAGTAGACCAAAAAGAGGGCCCGTGATAGCAAATAATGCTGGGGACAAAACAAAAGGAAACTAGAAAATCCACAAACACATCTTCCAGAAGTTTGGAGAGATCAAAATCACCACTTGCTCCAACAGAACAGTAAATGAATCAGCCCATGTCAGCCAAATTGAGAAACAAAAAACCATTCCCAGAAACTAAATAAACCAAACAGCAAACTAAATATACCAATAAAACCTTTAACCTCAATGAACACATATGTATTCTTGCAATGCAAAGCCATAAGGCAACACATTCCATGAAGCAACACTTCCCTGCAGTTCAAAATATACTCCTTCCTTCTTGCAGCCAGAGGTAAATAGCAAAAAATAAACCCACACCAACTGAAAGGCCAACATCAATAGGCCCAGGCAAATAAAAAGACATAAGTAGAAATTTTTCAATATAGATATAGAGATAGACATTACCATCTAGTAGCTTAATGAAACAGGGAACATCATACCCTTCAAAATGAGACACAACATTATCAACAAACCCCATATGCAATGAGCAAGGATCAGGTCAGAAGCACAGGAGAAGTAGAAATTAAAATTATAGGAATGCATCTTGGAATAAGAAATAGAAAGAAGTAAGAAAGGATAGAGGGGCTAGTTTCTAAGGTAGGGTAGGCCCATATTATCCAAATAAACTAGACGACGTAGGTGTCTAGGGAGATCAGAGTGATCAAATAAAATTTGATCATCTAATTTAGCACCCAAATTAGCAAGATATTCAGCACACACATTTCTTTCTCGCCAAACATGAGTTATTCTATTACAAACTTGTGATAGGAGCATTCTAGTTTGCTTGAGAAGATAATACAATTCAGTGTACCCATTTTATTAGAGGTTAATAGATCAATCAGTAAAAGAGCATCTACTTCAAGCCAAATGTTAAGCCTTTTTAAACCGATCTCAAATTTTATTAACAACCATTAATTCAGCAAAAATAATAGAGCATGCAGGTAAAGGATAGGCAAAAGCACAAGTTACCATGCCTTTAAAGTTTTTGAAAATGCCACCACATCCAAAATTTTTTTGAGAAACAAAACCATCAGTGTTAATCTTGATAATATTATCATAGGGCTTAATCCAATAGACAATCTTATCTTCTTTACAATTCAAGTGCTCATGCAAGGTAAGACCCAATTTATTAGTGATAAATTTGCAACCTTTAAATTGATTGTTAGTAATTAAATTGGCATTGAATAAGGCACAAATTTTATCTTTAATTCTCAGAATAATTCTATTATGATTCATAGGAATCCCACTATGTTTAGCATCATTTCTGTCCATCCAAATAAACCATATTAGAGTGATGGTCATTATAACATTAGTATGACCTTTAACAGCTCTTTGAAAATAAGCCTAGAAGTTGGTATAAAGAAAGAGTTCCATTAAAGAGATTAATATTGAATAGATCATCATACCAAAACCATAGTTTAGAGGGAATAGCTCCATTGACAAAGACATGATTCACCTCCTCAATGTAATAACAGCAATAGCATTTAGAAGGCAAGTAAAATCCTTTTCTCCACATAACAACATCCATAGGGATGAAATTTTTTAGAACTCTCCAAGTAAGGATAGAATAAGATATAGGTATAGTGTTATTCCAAAGTTAAAAAATACATTAGTGAAGTCATGAGTTTTTTAATATGAAGCCAAACATCTTTAAGATTAAAATCTCCATTGTGAGAGAGCTTAAAGAGAATTTGATCAGGCTTGTTAGAATTGATATATATGTTGGTGAGACTATGTATAAAAGGAATAGGAATGTAGTCAATAAGCATGATATCATTCCAATTATTATTCAGCCAGAAAGAGCTGACTTTAATATCAGCAGTGGAATGAGTGGTTAATAAATTATCAATGGAACTATTGCCAGTCTAGTTGTCTTGCCAAAAGAAAGAAGTTCCAGAGTTATCACCCCAAGAAATAAGGGATTCAGCTTCCCATTTGATGTTACAAAGTCTTTTCCATATTTGTGAGTTGCCCACTTTGTAAAGACAGATGAGAGGATGCTTATCCTGGCAGTATTTGGCAGTCATAAATTTAGCCCAAAGACTATTCTTACTTCTAAAGTTCCATCAAAGTTTATGAGAGAATGCAGTGATAGTTTCACGGATCGTCTTACAACCCAGGCCACCTTCAACAAGGGTACCACATCTTTTATACCAAGAAGTCCAATGCATCCTTTTAGAAGAGTTTTTAGATCCCCAAAAAAATTTATTAAGGAGGCGCTCAATTCTATTAATGGTTGAATTAGTAGGGACAATGGTTTGAGTAAGATATAAAGTCATGGAGTTTAGGATACTCTTGAGCAAAGTAAGTCTACCACCAAAAGATAGTAAATGAAATTCCCAAACATAAATTTTATTAGAGATTTTTTGGATAAGTTCATCAAATAGATGGTGTATGATGTGATGTATATTTTATTGATTGGATTTATTTACTTATAGTCCAAAGTTAGGATGGTGTATGATGTGATGTATATTTTATTTTTTTGATGTCTTATTTTAGATTGGATTTTAGGGTGTATTGTTTGTAGACTAGATGGTAGGCCAATGTTAGCTTATTGATACTTTATGTAGGGTATTTTGCTAAAGGGGTTGCTTAAAAATAAATATCAATGCTCTCTTTACTAGTTTCTTAAGCCCCTAAGCATAATCCAAGTTAGGACACGTGGGCTTGGTTACCAATGTGTAGGGTGCTAAGTCCAAATCATAAATATAACTGCTTGGGAATGTATGTATGTTTAGCTAGCCTCTATTTTGCAGGTGTAGTTAGATTTACCTTTCCTATTTTCATTGTAATTTTCCATTAAGAATTAGGATTGGTGTTATGGGGTATTAGGATGAGCATCGGCTAGAAGGCTTATTACTGGGGTGCCATGTTTCATGACCCGTGGGCCTTCTACCTCCACGCTGACATTGCTCACCGCCCATTGCAAAAAATTCCCCACGCCGCCTCCGTAGAGTCTTGTGTCTCGGCCCCAGGTTGTGTGATCATCTTCTCGACTAGCTCGATCATCATCGCCTTGGTAAGCTATTACCTCACCAACTAGCCGACGTGAGCCCCTCCTCGCGGATTCCTCCTTTTGCTCCTCAACCTATGTGGTATTAGCAACCATTTCCGCTTGTCGTTCCCATCCCAAGTTCTTCTGCTACTCTCACCCGTCACTGGAAACACCACTTCCCGTCCAACTTGCATGAGTTAAGCATGCCGCCAGCATTCATCCTGAGCCAGGATCGATGCCTTGAAGTCCATAAAATCAAAGGGGAAGGAAGATACATGAAGACATGAAGAATAAAAAATGAATCCCCCTCCCCCACAACATTTATTCATTATAAATTATAATTATTATTTTGTAATTCTAGGTTGTATAAAGGTAGAGCTCAGCTACCCATCTTTTTTTTCGGGTTGTACGACGGTACCCGACCGCACCAGCCTCTTATTTTTTGCACTAGTTTTATAAAAATGGTTTGATGTTATGTTTATTTTGTGCATTAGAAATGGCATGCTCTTCATATTTTCTTCTGATAGATGCTTTAATGTGTGGTCTGGATGTGATTAGACTCTTAGGAAAAAATTAATTTCTCTATCCCAATTAATCACTCATAACTAAATTTTTAACAATTCATAACTTTACTATAAAACCTATGCATTAAATATGATATTTAAAATATTTAGCAACCCCTTAACTAAATGTTGAATGTCTCACATCATGCATGCATCTTGAGCCACTCTTGCAAAATGAGGGCCCTCGTCCTTACACGCATAAGAGCAGCTTGACCTATGAGAACAACCCCTATTAACAGAGCTTCACCCTCTTTCTCTTTTGATTTGGCCAATAATCTGCTTCATCATGCATTTAGGCATATAAAATCCCAAAGCCTTTGTCAAAATGATATGTCAAAAATAAAATAAAATTTGAAAAGATTTTGCATTTGTAGAATAAGTCATTTTTCATACCACTCATGCTCTAGTCTCTTAGAGAGTGGGTTTAAGGATTTTAATTTCTTTTGATTAAATAACAACCGAACTATCTTGCAATTTCATATGACTGGACCACATGGATTTGATTTGTTGGAATTAACTGGCAGCCACTCCAGGCGGTAGTAAGCTCAGTAGTTAGGTAGTTTATCCTCTCTTGTGGATGTAAATCTGATGCCATCTTTGCTTAGATTTAGGTCATGACATTGTGCTAAAGCTCCCTAGATTTTGGATCTGAGGTAATTATTTTCTTTAGGCTACAAGAATAAATCCTTTCCTCTTAGGCATTTCCACAACCTTATGTTGGTGGATTATAAGCTCTAGTAATCTAATAAAATTCAACTCTAATAAATAAATCTCTTCACTTTCAAATATATAATGCTTAATTATATGATAGATTGGACTGCTCACTAGGCTTCCTTGTAAAATAAGCATTTCCTAATTCCTCCCTTTAGATTCGAAAGATAAGTCATCTCCTTAAACTTTCCCATTTGATTTCCTACACATAACCAATCCTTTGATAGTCTAACCTTGAAATCTTTGAAGATGATAATTGGCTACTTTAATCGAGAGTATTCCTAGGGAATTTCATTTCCTATGATATAATTAACTATGGAGGCTTGCCTCCATAGGTAACTTAAGTACCTAATTTAATATAAATCCTACTTGATTCATCCATGTAAAGCTAGGAAAAAATCTCTGGTACATTCGAAGACTCATCATATCTTAGGAGTCCTTATTAAGTGATTAGGTCCATTGTAGGTTGATGTCTCTATCTTTCAGGATAGTATATCATACCTCAATGTCATAGCTGATTACTTTAATAAGTACCCCCTAAGATCTACATGGTGTTCCACATCCAAAAATAAACACCATAGAGACCAAGTTTCACATGTTTTCCAATGGGTTTGATCATTTTTTGCTTGCCAACGACGTGAGGGTTGGGAAAAAGTTGCGCTCAACTTCTTGTTGCTTGGGGAAGGTTATAGGATTCTTAGATGGGGCTAAGAATGACTCTCTTTTTCATTCCATGTATGACTAATAACTTTATCAACTTTCCCTTTTACCTTGGTCGGCCAAGGTGATTGCCACCCTTGGAGGCTAGCCCCAAAGGTGGTTGGCTGCCTAACACATGCCCAAAGGTGCTAAGGTAGACGACCAGATTGAAGGAGTGGATTAGGGAAGAGAATTTGTCTTCATGTACTCTTCTCTTGCCATCGAATATTCCTTCCCTTAGATTGACTTGGATTTTATTAATTTGCTTAATCTTGGCTACCAATTATCCCATCTTAGGATAGGTTTGGATATATTCCAAGTTGTTTGGTTTAAACTTAGGATAAAATCTTTTTAAAATTATGTAGTTAGGAACTTTTTATATGGATTGATCTAGCTTGCTCTATTTTGGTAGATTAACAATATATTTCAATTATATCAATTTAATCATTTATGATGTTTCAAATCAATCAATTTTATGGAATTGAAATTGATCATTTGCTTATTCAATATTTAATCCATTATGGCTTAAGTGAATTTGGTTGAATTTAATTGATTAAAATTGATTTTATTAAATCAATTATAATGTGTTTAGCTATCAATTATGTTAATTAATGCATTTAGAATGGATTGGAATAATTAATTTCACTTTTTAGTGTTTAAAACCCACTTTAACCCAACTTGGTCATAATGGGTTAAGATTGGGTTAATTAGGTTAAATGGTCACATTAACCAATTTAACTCTAATATTTGGTTGATCTATGTTTAATAATCATTTTTAAATGATTTTAAACAATCAATTTGGGTTGATTTCAATTTGATTTTAATTTTAATTTCAAAATGCTCATTTAAGCCTATTTAGATCAAATGATCTAATTAGCCTAATTAAGTTCTTAATGGATTTATATTATTTTAACTTCATGTTTAAACATGTTTATTTTATCATTTGAACTATTTAAAATAATTTTATTTGAAAAATTTTTGGTGGGTTGACCTTTGGTTTGGTGGGGATCACATAAGTCAAGCTTACGTCAAAAGGGTTGACCATATTTGACTTTAATTTAGATCTAATTTTATGCTTGTCATTTAATTTAATGATTTCATTTAATTTTGATTTAGGTTTTTATATTTAGTTTGAATTTCTTTTAAGTTTAAGTGACTTTATGTTTAAATAAGATAATTAGGTTAATTCTCCTATTCACCTTGATTTAAGTTTTCTTAGATTTCAATTATTTTGCATTTAGATTTGATTTTAGTTTAGGTCTATCCAATTCTATTGAGTTAGGTTAGACCTTAGAATGGTATACTAGCTCACCAAGTGAAGTGTCCTAAGTATCTAATTAGGAGATTCCTAATCTAGGATTAGGTGTCCTAATTATTAACTTTAGAAATGATGCTAACCTCATTCAAAAATTAGGTTAATAGGGTCATATTCAAAATCAATGTAGGGCTAAAATCATGTTCCTAAATGAATATAAAGAGTTAGGAGAAGAAGAGGATATTAAGGAGATACATGATGATATACCATTATCAAATGCAAAAATGGAGCCAAATATAAATAATGCAATGTCAGTTATGAGGTGTATGGCTACTTCTAGGGAAGAAGACAACTAGAGAAGTAGAAATTTTTTCTAAATGTATACCTTATGTAAGAAAAAGAGGTGTAAACTAGTAATAAATAGAGGTATTACTATGAAGATTGTATCAACCCTTGCTATCACTAAAGCCAATCTTACAATTGAACCTCACCAAAACCATTCCAAGTTAGTGGAATTAATCACACAACCCTACCTATTACTAATAGATATCTTATTTTAATTAAGAGATATAGCTATGTTGATCATATTTAATTTGATGTTCTTCCAATGGAAATAATTCATATCTTATTAGGAAGGCCATGGCTTTTTTATTTGAATGTAATCTATTATGGGCATGAAAACACTTATGTATTTAAACATAATGAGAAAATAATTAAATTATTCCATGTAAAGCCAAACAAAAAGAGGTAAATAACACCCCCCCTCATAGTTTTCTTCCTACACCTCCTCACAAACCCAATTCTGAACAATTCAAACTCAATCAAGAGAAAAATTTGAAACTCTAGTTGATAGTGATATCAACATCCAATGATAGAGAGCATACTTTATATATACATGGTAAAATGTGTGAATCATCTAGTATTCAAATCACAATCTTAGGATTTAAATGCTTAGTTAGAGAGTTCAAAGGCCATACTTCTCTGTTTATCTTGCACCTTCAAAAAATATTCATTGATGTTTAGGATTACTGCATACCTACTGGTCTTACATCTATTATTTAAATTTACTAATTTGATCATCAATGACTTATCTAATAAACTACCATCATTAAGAGATATACAACATACTATAGACCTTATTCCTAGTTCACAAATACCTAACTTATCCATTACATGATGAATCTAATCGAGCATGAAGAAGGGTTTTATCCAAGAAAGTCTTAGTCCTTGTGCTATAATAGCTCTTTTAACTCATAAGAAAGATAGAACTCGCTGGATGTGTATAAATAGAATAATAGTAAATATAATCATAATAAAATATAAGTTTTATATACCTAGGTTAAATGACATGTTAGATCTTATTTACGGTTCATATTTATTTTTAAAAATTGATTTGAGAAGTGGATGCCATAATATATGGATTAGACAAGGTGAACAATGGAAGATAGTGTTCAAAATTCATGATGGTATTTATGAATGGTTAGTTATGCCATTTGGTCTTTCAAATGCACATAGTATATTTATGAGAATACTATACTAAAAAGTTATATTGGTCAATTCCTAATAGTCTATTTTAACAATATTCTTATTTATAGCTTAGATAAGAACTCATATCTATATCACATAAGAATAGTCTTAAAAAATTAATATCAACAAAATTATCTATAAATCTTAAGAAATATTTTTTTTTTTGTTAAAGTAAAGTCATCTTCTTAGGATATATTGTATATGTTGATGGACTAAAAGCTAACCCATCAAAAATTAAGGCCGAAAGGCATGACCTTATAGCAATAGATTCTAATCAGGGTTCTAAAGTAGTGCTTTTGTCATCCTCAGGGGCCATCTTTATTTGGTTATATCCAAATGAGCCATCTATGAGAGAGAAGACTACATGAGATGAGGCAATGTCCACCATCAGCTCTGAGATTGGTAGTGGAAATTCATCTTTTAGACATGCCTTATTTAAATCCCTAAAATTGACATATATATGAATTTGGCCATTCTTTTTTAACTAGGATGATGCTGGCTAACCAGGTAGGATATTTTTCTTCCCAAATGAAACTAACATCGATCAATTCTTGACTTTATAAATGACCTATTGTTCAAAATCTAATCGCATGCATCTATGAGCTTGCTTGATAGGGTTAGCATTATGCTTTATTGCTAGTTTATGGAGAGTTTTAAATCCAAGCATCTCAGTAACTCAAACTCAATGCAAAGTAATCCTAACTTAAGTCAATTTCATTCAAAGGAATATATGCCGGATGTGGATTATCTTCAATCGAGCTTGATTTTGTCAGATTCGATATCCTCTTTGAACTCGGATGCATCTTTGACTTCAAAAATCGGATCACCTGATATTTCTAAGCACACCCCTCACACATGAGAACCTATTCCATTTAATGATTGGTGATGACTAGAATCGCCATCATCATCGGACCCACTATATCGAAACCAAGTCCTGGTCTTGATTAAGAGTTCTTGCATTTGTTTTTCCATATTCTTTTGAAATAGTGTGACCTATGTTTGGACCAAGTAAGTGGAATTAACCCTTTCTTTGCTAAATTATGAACACAAGGTGAGTACCAATCAAAAGATAATTCTATTAAATCTTTATATGAATCATCCTCATGTTCTACATTAACTTCTTGACATAAGGATGATGCTCATAAAAAGAATCTCTAAGTCTACACATCTGTGGATCACTTAGGGGCTTCCTTAACTACCAAACCCTCAACTTTTTGTGAGGAAGGTGGGGTTAGAGCTAAGGTTCCCAACTGATGCCTAACTATTTCACATATAGACTTGGATACACTTATGCTTTGCTTTGGATCCGAGTCTTCATTATTGTCTGGCTCAAATGTCACCTCTAAAGGAGCTTACTATTGATAAGAGATGGCTGGTGTGCTAATCATATAAGACTCATCTTATGAACTAGATTCTAAGTCTATATGGATAATAGGTGTACACCTAGTAGTTGGGACATACCTCTTATTGGGTGGCCAATATGGAAGTCATCCACCCTTGGGATTGCCTCTGGACTGGCCTCTTCCTCTGCCTGGTGGAGGTTAGGTCATCCTACCCACTTGTTTGAATAAGAATCGTGCTCCACATCCTCGTGCTTTCTTGCTCCATTTTATTTTCTCTTTATTTTACTTTTCCTTTCTCTTTTTCTATTTCTTTTTCTTTTTCTTGTTCTTTTCCTTTTCTTTTTTTTTCCACATGGGGATTTTGACTAAGTTTGTGAGAATAGACTTTTTAATTTTGGGGGAGGTAGCAGACTGCATCCTCATATATCCCGACCTCATGAACTATAAATAGTTTGAGATCTCCTTTGACACAGTAAGAGATCCCACCTATTATGAACTTCATGCACTAATGTATAGAGGATGGAACCGTGTTGTTCTTCTATATCCATGATCTCCAAAGAAAAGCATTGAAAGATGTATCTAAGTCTATAATATAAAACTTGCCTTCAATCTTTCAATCATCAATCTCCAATGGAAACACTATAGAGCCTAAGGCCCTTTTGCCTTGTTCATTGAATCCACTCAACATTATCCATTCCTTTTGGAGCTTAGAAATGTCGATCCTGAAGTCGGCAAGGGTTCTTAGACTCATAATGTTGAATGATGCACCTGAGTTAACCAGAACTCTAGATAGCCTATATCTACCAACATCTACTATAATGTAAAGAGGATGATTGTGCTTGATCTTCCTTAGAAGTAAGCCTTCATCACTACATGTAAACCCTAAGATGTCCTTCAAGTGGTGTGCCTCCTCTTTATAGCGTTCAACTGAGCTAAGCATATTTTTAGATCATGTAAGGCCTTGATTAGAGATTCCCTCATCTCTTTGGATAAGACAAGGGCGTCATATATGCTTAACTTAGCTGGAAAATTTCTAAGATGAGCTAGGACATTGTAATCAACTCTGGATTGGTCCTCCACAAGCATATCCATAGGTGGAGCATCCATGGAAATTTCTTTCAAACCAAATCTATTGGTGATAAATGAAGGAGGAAAGCATATAGAAATTCATCTTTTTAGGATGCCACATAGATCCACAGATGTATTTATTCAAGTGATCGAGTACATCATCAAAAAATAGTATACTATCTCAAAAGATAGAAGTCACTACCCTCTAATGAACTTAATCAACTTAATAAGGACTCCTAAGGATGATGGGTCTGTATATATACAAGAGATTTTTCCCCTACTTTATATGGAAAAGTAAAGTATGGTTTATTTTAAATTAGGTTCATTAAGTTCCCTACAAGGGCAAGCCCCCATAGTTAATTACATTCTAAGAAATGAGGATTCCTTAGGAAAACTATCGATTAAGGTAAATGATCGCTATCTTCAAAAATTTCAGTAGGAAAGGCCTATCAATCGATTAGTTCATTTTTGAAGATCAAATGGGATTGATCAAAGAGAGGGAGTTATTATCAAAGCCAAAATGGAAGGTAAATAGGAGATTCCCATGATGCAAGGAAACCTAGCGAGCATCTCAAACTATCCTATAGTTGGGCTATATTTTTTGAAATTGATTTAATTTGTTTGAGTTGTATTTTTCATTAAAAATCTAGGACTTATGATTCCTTAACTCAAGGTTAAATGAATGCCTAAGAGGTAAAGATTTATGTTTATGGCCCACGAAGGAGACAAGCAACCTCATAACCTAAATCTAGGGAGCTTTGGTGAGGGATAAAAGCATAACCTAAATTTAAGGAGAAAAATGAGTAATTGGTTTTCCTCCACAAGAGACAAACCACCCGAAGGACTAACTCCTCACTAACTCCACTGTATAGGCTATTTATGCTTAGAAAATTATTATTGAGACTAAATCAATTCCTCCCAAAGAGACTAGATCATCTAAAAGACCTAAAATGCAATGCACAAATTTTTTTATAATTTCATTTTGGATAATTTTTCTAATGTAATAGAAATAAACCTATTGGACAAAATCAACGAGAAAGGAGGAGGTGAGTTTCCACCATGGCTCTCAAAGGTCAAGCCTAGTTTCTCTGAAAAAGGTTGAAGCCCTCCAATCAAGAGTGAAATAAGATGCTGTTGTGTATGATATTACAAAAGAAATACTCATCCAGCTAAGGGGTTTCTAATTCTTTTATCTTGATTTTAAACCTAAGCATTAGGTGAGGTTATGATTTATTTAATTTTTATTTTGAGTTGTTAAGTTAGGTAAAAGATTTATTTTTCCCTAAAGAACGTAATCCACATCCAGACCATACATAAAGCATGGAAGAAACTAAAAAAAGATGCGACTTCATACAAAAACTAAATAAATCATCAATCAATTTATAAAGCTAATCACAAAAAGAATAAAAGGCTGTTGTGGTCGGGCACCACCGCACAAACCGAAATTATCAAATTGGGTTGCTGAGCTCTACCCTTACACAACTTGGATTATAAATGAATTAAATTACAATTAAGCATGGAATTCATTATTATGGGGGGTCTTCAAGCTTCATTCTTCTTTCTTATTTTCTTCTTTCTTCTTATTTTCTTCTTTCTTCTTTGGTTCCTTCTTTTGGATGGTTGGAAGGTAGATGCTCCAAGTCTTTACATGGTGCATAAGATAGGATCTTATGACCAATGTTCATCCTAATCCCCCATAATAATCATTCTAAAATCCTAATTGAACAAATTTACATGAAAAGAAAAAGAATGGAAATCTAACTAACACCTGCAAAACAGAGGTTAGTTAAAACCAATCACATAAATCCCAAGCATCTATATTAGACTTATCACCCTACACATAGGTGACTAAGTCCACCTGGACTATTGGATTATTTTTTTTATTTTATTTATGAAGCCTCTATAATATAAAAAAGAATAGTTAGACTAAGAGCATTCTACCATTCATTCTATGAGCATACACCCTAACATCTAGTCTAAAATATATATCACAAAATAAAATAAAACATCAAACCATGCACTGACCTAATCTAAAGCTATAAGTGGTGACTTAGGCTAATGTGTGTTCTTTGAAGGTTTGTGTGGTATGCTTAGCTATGGCTTTAGGTACAAATTTTCTAAGTGTGAAAATATGTTCAACTTAGAGGAGGGTTTTATTTAGGTTGTTTAATTATTTTAGGTTGATTTTATTTCATGTTTTGATTAAGTTCAAGTGAATCCTACAATTAATCACTAAGTTGTGAAGAGAGGGAAAGAGAAGGAGAATTCTCTTTCCTTCTTTAACATTAGTAATTTCTAAAGTAGATTCACATTTTAGTTTTATTTAGGTGAATTTTTTCATTAAATATTTTAATTAATCTTAAGTTTAGATGAACTCTAAACAAACCTATTCAAAAATAAAGACATTTTAAGATTAAATAAAATTAATCAAAATTTACATAATACACATTACTTCATTTCCTTCCCAACTTATATAACATGCATATGGATGGACCCTAAGCATATATATACATACAAATGAGAATATTTAACATAATTTATGATGCATGCTAAGTAATCTATTTATGAAAATGTAAAAGTTTATTATGCATGATTTTTTTTCTTAAGTAGAAAAGGGTTTCTTTATCCAATTTTTTACATACACGCATGAAAGTAAGAAAGGCATAAGTGAGTGCAGCATATTGTTAACGAAGATGAAGACTTAGGCTACTAAAGCCTCACAACAAGGTTGTCCCACACCTTAAATACAAAGGATATAATAATAAAAATAAAATAGAAAAGAAGAATGCAAAAGTTGTATTAATGAATTCATTTTTTTATGCAATTTATATGTGCAAGTATTGGTAATCCTTCTTAGGTGATAGCATAGGGATGAATAGGTAAGTGTTAGGTTCTTTTCAAATGAACCTTACATCTTACCAACTCCTATTCAAAACTATGCTAACATGAAAGAGAGGAGAAACCTATGCTAAGCACACCTTTATATTCTCTCACATGCAAGCTTATAATTAAAATTAGGTAACACATTTTCAAATTTTATAATTGATTTGTATGTTTTGAAAATAATTTGAATTTAGTAGTGATAATAGCCACTCATATTTCTACTTTAGCCAACACATGCAAATTTGACAAAAAGTAAACAATTTCATTTTAAACTGGAAATTGAAAAATATGAATACATGAAACCACATGACATACAAATTTAACATGTTGGAGAAGACTCAAAGTAATGAAAGTATGTAAAAAAATTCACTTTAATTAAATCCTAAAGACACTATGGAATAAGAAAGTTTAAAATAAATTAAAGTGTATTCAATATGATTTTTGTTCAGTTTGGAGTTTGATTTAATTTTGAAAAAGGTGAGTTGAGTTTGCTATTCGTAACCCATTCCCACATATGTTTGATTTTTTTTTTAAATTTTTAGATGATTAGATTTATTGATATGTATTAATTAGATTAAGGTATGAATTAAGCAAGTTAATTAACCCTTACCTACACCACCTTAACATAGTTAACCATGTAATTATGAGCTAATGATATGACATAAAAACTCACAAGGAATTTAAACTTGCAATGTACCTGGTTTGCTCAATGCAATTAATAGTTAATTTAGCTTAAGTAATTTCAAAACACCCTTTCATACATACATGAAACTTAGGCTATTAAACACCTAGGCATCTACCAAAGTAGATTAATTAAGTTCTCGAAGTTGTTAGAATTTTTAGAAATTAATTAAGGGGATAATTAATGAATTTATCCTTAATTAAGAGAACATTAAGGAAAGAAAAGGGGATTTAGGAAATAGCTTAGGGGAAACGCCCCAAAATTATTCCTTAAACCTCTTATATATTGGATCTAACCTTAATCAACCCTAATAATGGATTAAAACCACTAATCATACCATAATTATCCTAAATTAAATAAGGAGCATAATTTGGAAACCCATATGCAATTCTCTTAATTAAGCCTTCAATAAATCCCAAGAAAATTAGGGAAGGTAGAATTCATCCCCTAAAACATACCCAAGAAGTTTGGGATTAATCAAAGGATTAATTAAAAGGTAATTAGCAAAATAAAATTTCTAATAAAACTCAAAATTAGATAAAATCATAACTCAAAATACATTGAAATTTATTTTAAATTATTCTTGGTTGAATTATCTTTCTATAGAAATTTATTTCATATTTTTTTGAATTGTTTTGAGAGATATATGATTTTTAGAAGATCCATAGATTAATTAGATTTAATTAACCATCCCTATCTAATCCTCCGCCACAGTACACATGGCCAGTGTCACTTTACACGAGATCATGTCGTGAGCTACCACTTAAACATCACATCAAATGGTGACGCAGACGCACTTTGATCTGCCCGTCCGATCAATCAAAAGGGATAAATCATTATAAATCATTTTCTAAATGCCATGTGTCCATCTAAAATGTGTGGATGGACCAAGATCTCCCAAGTTCTTCCCTAAAGACCATCCATGAAAGAAGATCCGAAGCTCGTTATCGGATCAAATAAAACTTAACCCACCCATCAAATGCCAATAAGCGCACATCCAATTTGCATGAATTATAAATTTTAACAAAATACCAACACCTCCTATGCTGGTGGTTGGAAAATTCCATCATACACCCGCCTCAAGATCGATAAGGGCCGTGGAGATGCAAGTGAAATTCTTAGGCCTTGGGTTGGTGCTCGCTCAACCAAGTCTCTTGCAGCTTTGATCCAATTGCTCCTCTCCTTGCTATTGGAACTCAAATGAAAGATTGAGTGTGCTCATATTGGTCCTTAGAGGAAGTGTGCAAGAGGAATTGGAGTGGTTTTTAATGTGGAGAAAGTTGGAAGTTCAAATGAGCTCCTCTATTTTCCAATGGAGAAAATTGAGAATTTTCAAATTCAATTCCCTCTTAAAATGCTTAGGAAGACTCTCTAATATCTCCTAACACTCTCTAGGCTTAGTCGGATTGAGGAATGATAGATTTGAATTGAATTAGGGGGAGTATATCTCCCCCTTGAAAGATTAGATGACCGCAAGCTATCTTTCCATTTTGATCTAATCGATCACATTGGAGAGTTCATTTAGGCTATTAGATGTTTGTACATGGTTAGTTTGAGGCCTTGAGTGGATTACCAACCTCCCATGTGCTTCAATTTGAGTGGAAGAGGGATTTGAAATGAGCCAATTTGACCCATGGGGTGGCCTGCCTTTGATCCATTTAATAACCTAAACCCATTGTGCACCATTCGTCCCCTGAGCCAAGCAGCATCAAGTTGATATGAAGAGGATATGACCAAATTATATATGGATTAGGTCAAAATTTGTTCTATGGATTTGATGATCATTGATTTGATTTTTGGCCAAGTTTCATGAGATTTGGAATTCCTTTGGTTTTAAATTCACCCATTTAAAACAAAATGGTCAACTTGGGTCAAGTTGACCAATCGATCAAATCAAACCAAATAAAGTTCATATGACCATTTGAAATGTTTTGGTGGCTTTTAGTTTGATTCAATTTGGTATAGTTTTGAATTTGGCTCATATGATTTTAGTTAGGTCAAATGGGCCAAGTTGACTATTTGACCCATTTGACCTATTTTAAGTCAGGTCAGGTTAGGTTATATGGAGTGCATTGGTATCTTTATTTCCAATCAATTTTGGTAAATTTTGGCTCAACATGACCCTTTAGTCAAGTTGGTCTAGCGTAAATGGGCTAGTTTGGTCTAGTTGGTAAATTAAGGCTTTGGTCAACAAGTTATTTGGAATGAACACATTTTTCAATCAGCTTAGATCAAGTTTCACATTTTGACTTTTAAGTCAAGTTGGTTCAACTTGGGTCAAGTGGCCAATTGAACTAAGTTAGGCTCAAATGTTGGCTTGGTCAAATTCAAACATAGGTCGTGAGTGAAATTAGATCAATGGTTTCAATCAATTTGGCCTTTGGTGGAATTTGGCTATGTTAGGTTTCATTTTGGGCTAAGTGTTGACTTGGTCAACCCTTAGGTTTGACTTGGTTTGACCCAATATGATTGATTGATCATCCCATGATGATTGTTGATCATGATAAGAGATATATATGAGTTTGGTTCAATCCAATTTGGTTAGTATTAGAATTTGGCTCATAAGAGGACTTTAGGTCACTTTGGGTCAAGTGAGCCTAAGTGGGTCAAATAGTTTGGTCAAAGCTTGATTTGAGTTTGATTGAACTTGTATATGGACTTACGATTGGAATATAAATCCATTTACATGTGGTTTGAAGTCAAATGGGTTTCGATTCATTAGAAAATTTCATATTCAAAGGAAGAATATGAAAGGATTTATGGTTTGATTTTTGAATTGATTTTTGATTAGGTGATTGAAGTTTGTATTTATATATGGGTTCATGATTATAGGAGGGTTGATTGAATCATGAAGAGAAATAAAGAGTTTGGCCTGATTTGAAAATGAATTGGCTAAGTTCAAGATTTTGACTTGAAAGGCTTAGATTGGATTTTGAGTTGATTTGAGTTTGATTTTTGGAATAGGTTTTGATTGTTTATTTATATTTCATTTATATATGAAATGAGAATATAAATGGATCATGAGAAAATTTCAAGGATTTGAAGTGGGTTAATCATGATTTAGGCTAAGTCCATCAAAAGGGAATTTTAAAGGACTTAAGAAATTTTAGAGTAGGGATTTCAATTTTTGAATTTAGTTTGATTGATTTATATCTATATTTCATTTATATATGTGAATATAAATGATCATATAAATGAATTATTAGAAAATCCCATGAGTTTGATTTGGATTGATCTTGATTTAGGCTAAGTCAATTAATGGAAAATTAAGGACTTAAGAAATTTTAGATTTGAAATTTGGTTAGAGGGTTTGATTTGATTAATTTGTATTTATATTTAATTTATATATGCAAATATAAATGAGAATATAAATGAGTTTTGAGAAAATCCCATGAGTTTGAATTGGTTTGATCATGATTTAGGCTAAGTCCATTAATGGGAAATTAAGGACTTAAGAAAATTTCATGAATTGAGTTTAAATTTTGAGTTTTGTTTGATTGGTTTGAATTTATATTTAATTTATACATGTGAATAAAAATGAGAATATAAATGAATTATAAAAAAATCTCAAAGATTTAAATTGGTTTTGATCATGATTTTGGTTAAGTCCTTAAGGGAAGATTAAGGACCTAGGGAAATTTGAGCTTAGGAATTTTGATGGATTTTGATCATGGGTTTCAATCATAGATTTCAATCATGGATTTCAATCATGGATTTCATTCATGGATTTTAATCATGGATTTTAATCATATAGAGTTGATTTGAGTTTGAAGAAAATCAATAAGATTGATTTGGAGTTTGACTTGAAGGAAGGAAAGTGAGGAATGGTTCAAGCGAAGGGTAGAAAAATTTTCCTAACCCCCATAAGGCATGACCTATTCCTATGGCTAACTCTTCTAAGTCTCTAAGGCTAGGTTGAGTGTCCACCAAATCACTAGATGTATCTTAAGACTAAGGAACTCTTAAAGTCTAAAAGAAGTCCTATGTCTAAGATGGAGGGGTTGAGAGCTCATTCTAAAAATGAGGTCAACAAGGGGCTATCTGCTCAATGGAACGAATGACTTGCTTACCTTTATCCTGAGGTGCTACCCTAGGAGGACTACATAGATTGACTTCAGGACTTCTTGGAATGATGAGCTTGTGGGAAGTTTTACCTTTTCATCAGGCATACCTACAGCTTCTTCTATAGGATCCTCGGAGTCAGATACTCCAAGTCAATCTCAAGAGGTGAACCCTATTGATTCAGAAGGAAAGGCTGACTCTGAATCAGAAAAGAAAGGATCAAAATTACTATAACTATTATTATTTAGACTCAGAGAGCTTTCTATATGAATAAAATCAAGAGCATCAGAAGTAGACAAGATATAAATAGTATAAACTTTCTTCATTGTTTTCTTTTTGGGTGGAGGTACATGATAAAAATCAAGTAGAGTAAGTGGAGTAAGGGGTTTTGTGCCCTTATCCACAAATACAACACTCTTGTTAGTAGAAGAGGAACTAGCATAAGAGGTGGTAGCCACAACTTGGAGGTGTTGGACTCTGGATGGTGGGTATGCCAAGTGTGCTAAGCTGTCACTCTCACTTGTTCAGAAAACCTTTGCAACTAGAAAACCTTCCTTGGTATTGGAGGTTTGAGCTACTTTAGGCACCTGTAAGGAAATTTTCTTAATCTTAATAATGATCTTTTTAGAGGTACCAGATAAGGAGATATTCCAACCTTCTTTGGTCTTAAGAGGATCGCATGTATCCCCAAGGATTACTCTAACAGAACTAGATGGTTGTTCTAATAAGTATTCCTTAGGGATTTCTATGGCTCCCGACTTGTAGATACACTCAAGCTAGTCCTTAAAAGTGATACAATCCTCTAAGACGGCCCAACATGCGCGGGGAAATCATCATCTTGCCCACTCCTCCCACCCTCTTAGGCTCTTGTAATTGATAGTGAAGTTTCTTTAAGAGATTCTTAAAGATTTTTTGAATTACCTCCCTCTTGAATGAATATGGCTTATTTAATATGTAGATAAGAGTAGGTTGAAAGTAATTACCTAGCGGTGGATATGAATATTATTGTTGGGTAGGCTATTGTGGTGGCGGCATTGGCTGTTGTGGTGGTTGTGGTGGATGATATGATGACCGTGGTGATGAAAGAGGAGGTGGAAAAGGGGCTACTAAGCTCATGGTCTCTCATACTGAACTCTGGCTGGCTACTTCCCTCTGTCCACTGACACAACTATCCTTAGCTTCTTCTCAAACACCTTATGCAGCTTAGGCCTAGATGATTGGTCAGGAAAAGGTAACTATTTGGCTTCCTCCTATAGGTTAACCACCTTATTGATTAATTTCTATAATATTTTATGATAAAGACCTTAAGCATGAAGGAGACTAGGTCATGGATATTAATGAGAATAATCTCAATGGCATGTTGTTAAGACAGTTGTGATTCACATTGCATGCTCAGGTTGCACCACCTGAGATGTAATCAACAAGGGACTCATTGGGTTTCTATTTCTCTATCATAAGGTCACCCAAAGTTACCCTCTGTCGAGAAATCATAAATCTCTTGATGAAGAGATGCTCCAACTCAACAAAAGTTTTCACCAAACTGTTGGATAGTTCGACGTACCATTCAAATACAATCCTTGCTAAGCTACTGACCAAAAGTCTGAACAAGAGTGCATTAGTTCCAAGCTAAAAGATCCAAATTCTAAAGTATGCAATGTGGTATCATTCCCACCGCCATCAAAAAATCTTGAAGGATGAACTACATCGAATTCCTCAAGGAATGGTATAACTTTTGGGATGGATGAGCTCCCCCTGGCTTACGCCAACGCCTCCTTCACCAGTTATTTAACCATATGCTTGATGTCCTTCTCATACATAGAGGTGCTATTTATGAGCATCCTATGCAAACTACCAACATCATCATCTGTGATAGTGCACCTAGGACAATCTAAAGTATGTACCAACTATGGCCAACCAACTACCATTGGAGAAGGCTGCAAGACTGGAGCTGGGTTCTGAAATGCTAACAATCATCAACTCCTCTACCCTCTTCTCCATCTTATTTATTTGATCATCCTTCTACTTGAGTTGGTGGAGGAGGTGCGGGTTGTGTGAGAGGTGTTGCTTTCCTCGATCATAGTACCTTTTTTAACTATGTTAATCCCACTGTAAGGATCCTCAGGTGTCGACCATGTGGACCCTGGTTGTGTTATACAACATGTCATCTTCATCAGGATAAAAATTAACTCTACCCTCCTCCTAATTGAGTGATCACTACCAACAATCTGCTTGATTGCAGCGCGGTAGTCATCTATGATGTCATCTAAAGATCAGTCATCTATCCATCTCTACTTAACATAGAACATACCGACCATATATGGTCTGTCTATATGCATGGTAACTATGCTATGGTGCACTCTCTTAACAACTACCATTATTATGTCCCCTCCCTCACCCTCTGACTACTATGGAGGTGGCGTGACCAAGGCACTTTTGGGTCACCACTCCTTCTTTACCACAGTTAAAGTGGAATGTCAATTGGGAGAGCTCAACATCACCTCAACATGCAGAATAGATGGAGTGGGAAGCTTAAGCCATTACCAGATCACCAAAAGTTATGGTCTTTCTTTAGATGGGGGCTTCTGAAGCTTGGCGAGAATAGTAGATGCTGAAAGCTGGATGGGTGATGGTGGACGGCGAGTGTAGCAGTGTGATGGTAAATACACCGACTACCCCTTGATCGGAGATCTCCTCCTGCATTGAACGGTGCCCATGAGAACGATGTTATCTGAATGATCCCTGATACAACATCGATTATGAAAGTCTATCAAAGTGGAGGCCACTGACTATCTGGCATACCTCCTCCTCTCTCGCTTTCCTGCTTGGGTAATGACTTTAGCCTCCATGGTTCTCTCTCTATGAGTTTGACCTCTAATAATCCTAGGGATCAAACTCCTCAAATCATGTAAAAATTCAGACTTCAAGCATTTATGGGGTCTACCAAATCTACGTAGAATGGACCGTAGACTGGCATAGGGCTTCCTCTTATCCCTAGCTGGTGTCTCAAACTGTGCTGATGGTGGAGGCAATACAACAATCCTCCTATAATCCTCCTCTCCATCCAAAGCTGAGAGAGGGTGAAACCTACTTCCACTCAATAGTGGAGAGGTCTAACGAGGGGAACCCTCCTCAGCATGAGAAAGGTTCCACCTCCCTGCCTTGTGCCCATAGTGTCGCTAACCCTGCCGCCTATTATGACATTACATCCGGGGGGTAAGTGAGAGCTACAACCTTGTAGGGGAGACACCTCCCAGGCTCCCTTCCCAGACACTTCTTACAATGGGGAAAATGGGGAGTAAACCTCATTGTGACCATGTAGGGTAGTCAAAGTGTGCATTAACCGACACTGCAAGATTGATGCTGATCGGGGTGTGGGAACCACAACAACCTTCCTTTTTAGTGAGAGAAACTCAAAATATGATGGGATGTCAAAGTAGAGGAGTGGCTTCTGTACTGCCACCTTATCCCTGCTAACAATCATGAGGGCTGGCCCCACGCATGTGACTTTAACAACCTCAAAGCCATTCCCAAACTGAATCAGATGCATGGTGGTGTTGGTGAGTATGGCCTAATCCATGGACAAATCCACACCAAATAAGAAAGAGAAGATCATCTTCTAGAAGATATGATGGAAGATTGACTGAAGAAGCAAACGAACGACTGAACTGCTATCTCTGCATATGTTAAAAATAGAACTGAATCAGACCCTTGCTTTAATTGCTACCTTAAATCATTGATTCTTGATTTTGGAATTTGAACCCACAATTATCAAATTTAGGAATGCTAAGTGAGGTTCATTGAATTGGAGAGATTTTTTTCTTAATTTGAGGAGAGGCTTTGCTATAGGATTTGATTTTGATTTGGAACCCATATTCAACAAATTTGGGTATGTTGAGAGGGGTTCATTTATTAGGAGAGGCTTTGGAGATACATTTATTTTTTATCCTTTGTTCTTGTTTGAAGTCAACTTTTACATACCAGTAAATTTAGTAAAATGTGGTTCAATTATATGTTTGAAAATTTTTGAAAGCATTTATTTATGATGATTTGTTTCACATGTTTGATGTGTTTGATTTGATTTTGGAAAACGGAACCCCTACCTCAACCAGTCCAAAGGCAGATTTTGAAGTAAGTTCCAACGTATAATATTATTTGAAACACTTCAATTTTAACCAAATTTAACTGTTAGGTAAGGCACAAATGACGATTTTGGCTTAATTTTTTTAGAAGAGGAACTTAATTTAACAAATATAAATCTGAGGTTGATTTTGTGGTATAACCCACAAAGTATGCATGTAAAATGAGGTTCCAAATGTTTTAATCTTCTGCGGTGAGAATGAGAAGGCCAAATTTGGGACATAGCAGCTGAGTTCAATTACGGCATGTTGAAAATGATTTGATAGTTAAAAAATTTAGGTATATTAAATGGTGAAGTGAATTTGAAGAAAATGTCTCAAAGATTTTAAACAAAACTCTCATTTACCAAATTTGGGTTTAGTTGATTGATTCCTGAAAGCAGCTTTTTAAAAAATGAAAAGGGTTTGATGATGCATATTTGCTTTTGGTTTTAAAAGGATCCCGCAAATTTAAGTTTATTAAATGAGAATTGGTTGTCTTATTTTCAAAGAGATTTTGAAAATTTTAGTGGATGTATGTGGGGAGGGTCTGCAGCTAAATTTCAAATGAAAAAATTTCAAAAGACTTTACTTGTTTAGTTTGAATTCTTATTGAAACTTTTTGAATATGGATGAACCACCACCAAAAGTGTAAAGAGGTCAAATTTAATCATCTCTTTTCATTATTTAATTTATTTTACCCATTGGGGACTCCAATAGGTTTCAAGACCTACATGAACTGTAGATCCAAAAGTCCTAAAAGATGTTGGCTAGGCTGGCCAAGGAGCCTATGGAAAGAAAGATAGTCTTCAGCTCATATAAAATATAAGTCCACTATCGAAGTTTGGAGATAATGATTATCTACTAAAGATGGAGAGAGGAACATAATCCATAGTAGAGTCATGAGAAATTCATGCGTATTTATTTTGATGTGGGGACCCAGCATGAATCTGACCATTTATTGCATGATCCTATCTCAAAGGCAACCTGTTCACGGTAATGTGGGAACCCTAATGCAATTTGAATTCTTAAATATACGGCGATTTTTTCCCTGTTTACATGAATGAATAAAGCAGGATTAAACTGTTGGGTTCCTAGGTTCTGAGTCAGTAAGCCTCCAAGTAGCAATTCTGGAAATAAAAGTATACTTTATTTCGACCATCATCTCCAAAGATTTCAAAGTTAGACTATCAAAGGATCGATAATGTTTGGAAAATCATTTAGAAAAGTTCAAGGAGAAGACTTATTTTCAGAATCCAAAAGGAGGAAGTAAGGAATGCTCATGATACTAGGAAGCCTAGTGAGCATTCCAACATATTTTATTATTGAGTTCTATATATTTGAAAGTGAAGATTTTTTTTATTTGAGTTTAATTTTATTAGATTGCTAGGGCTTATAATCCATCAACACAAGGTTATGAAAATGCTTAAGAGGTGAGGATTTATGCATGTAACTGAAAAAATGGTCCCTTTAAATCTGGGGAGTTTGATGCCAAATGTCAAAATCCACTGAACCTAAGTGACGATGGACATAAAGGTTTATTCCCAAGAGAGGATGATCCACTTATAACCGCAATCACTGGAGCCACAACTAACCTCCTTATATTTTTAAAATCATGCCTTGGTAAATTGTGATAGCTAGGGTAGTTATTTAATTATAAGATACTAAATCCTAAACCCACCCTAAGAGACTAGGATATGAGTATGGAGCTGGTATATGACTTAATCTACAAATGTGTCTTTAAATTTTATTTCATTTTTGCACATCATTTTGACAAAGGCTTTCAAATTTTTTGTATGTTCAAATGCGGATGAAGTAAAGTTATCAAGTGAAAAGAGAGAGAGAGGCGAAGCTTCCATCAAGAAGTGGTTGCTCATGGACCGTTATTCCTATGCGTAAGGGATGACACATGTATGATGTGAGACATAACCATACGCGAGGTCAGTGCTGTAAATATTTTAATTATTTTATTATGTCTAAACTGAGGTTATGAGTTCTTTAGAATTTATCATGAGGATTAGTTGATAGAAAATTTATTTTATCCTAAGAGAATAATGAACCAGCGATTAAAGACATCAATCGTGAAACATGAAACTATGAATCCCACATGCATAATTTAAATATAACATCAATTAATTTTATAAACAACCATAAAGAATAACAGTTCAGGTGTATTGGGATGGTCAGACAACCCAAAAGAGAAAAGATTGCTAGCCAAACTTTACTCTTATACAACTTGGAATATGAAATAATAATTATAATTAGAATGAATACATGCTATGGGGTTTTTCTTCCTCTTCCACCTTCCTCTTTTCTTCCTTAGGATGAAGCACTTCAGCATCCATGGCACGGTGATAAAGCCTTCGACCACCGCCTCTAACCCTATACCACTAATCCTAATTCCTATTACAAACATCATAGGTAAATCTTACTACACCTGCTTTAAGGTTAGCTACACACACATAACCTGCCGTTATATATATATTTGCACATGCATTATCAAGCTCGTTCACTGTCTCTAATTTATGGGATCATGCTTAGGGGTTTAAGAAACATGCAAAGAAAGCATTTATATTTATTTTTAAGCATCCCCTTAAGCATAATCCATCACAAAAAATATGATTAGGCTAATATCGGCCTACCATTTAGTCTAACTTAAGCATATCACTCCCTAACATCCACCTCTAAAAAATAATACATCATAAAACACCATTCCAAACCGCCCTAACTTGTAGCCAAAATTCCTAACTTAATGTGTGTAAGGCTTGTGGTGTGTCTCAACCAAGCATTGGTATCATATTTTCTAAGTGTAAGAAGATTTAATTCTAACATGAGAGGTTGGTCAATTTCAAGTTGTTAATTGATTTGAGAATTTTAACTGGTACTTTCCCCTATGGACCTACACTTAGCAACTAAGTATTATAAAGAGAAGGGCGGGATCATTCCCTTTCATCCCTACCTAAGCCACTTTGAAAAGTACATTAATTTGAGTGTCCCTTTAGTGAATGGCTTGCAATTAACATTTTAAATTAAAAGGTTCACTTTTAAATAACTACTCAAATATGGCATCTAAGATTAATTTGATTGAATGACATTACGACATATATTAAATCATTTATTTATCACATATAACACACATGTAATTCAATCCAAGTGTATCTATACACATATGTTTTAGTACACTTAAAATGATGAATGGAAGATGTATTTAAAGTTTATATTCATTCATTTGCTTGAATTATTTAATCATTTTAATTTAAAGCTCTATCTGAATTCTTATACAAAGAGATATAGGGATGAAGTAAAATAAAATATGTGTTATTGTTAAACTAGGAAAGTGAGTTAATCAAATGTCCTCCTTGTGGCCAGCTAAAGCCTCATATTCCTAGGATGTCTATACAATATACCCATTTGCATTCAAACATATGTAAATTGATATGCATGAATATAAGAAAGAAAGCTTCAAACCATATATTGAATCCCAGCCTTGATACATTTGGAGGGCTGCTTTTAGGGAAAAGAGGGATTAAGTCTTGTCATCCTTTAAGCATACACAAAGCATGTAAAGAAAAAGGCCACATGCCTTATTAACCAAGTAGTGAAGTGAATCAAATGACCTTGGGCCTAAAGAAAGCCTCTATATTTCTGGATGTCCATAGATTTATACTATATCTCACAACACATGTATGTATGTGTAAATGAGGGGAAGAAAATCGAAAAATTATACATTTGATTAAAACATTTGGAACAGCCCATCCAAATTAAATGTAGAAACACATAAATGAAATCAAATATGGCCGTTGTTAATCTGCATGATGATCAAATGACCTCCTTGGCTCCAAAATGCCTGGATCCAAACTATATATTTAGTAACATTCAAACACATGTAAAACCACATATGAATTAAGGAAACAAAGTTTACTCACATACCTAAGCTATAAGCACAAAGCATGTATTCATAACTATTATCTCTCTAACTGTGATTGATTCTAAACTTTGCAGCACCACCGAACACATATAGGATACCAAACCACAATCATTTTAAATAATTATTTGAGAAGATGAATGTATGATTTCAAATGACATACAATATTTAAAATGATTGGAAAGGAATAAATAAACATAAACACATGATTTTATTCAATCAAATTAATTACTAATGAATATCATATTAAATAAAGCCATTTAAAGTAAACCAAAGCTTTCTTAATATCATTTTTAATTTTGTGTTTTGATTTGATTTAAGGATGTGAGAAAATGTATGATCCCTGAATTCTGGTGAATTACTTGTTTAAGTGAATAATTTAGGATTTATGAAGATAATTTAATAAGGATAAATACATTGATTTTCTTTCATGTTACATATTAATTATCCAAATAATTATGAGGCATTAGGAATTTCACGTAAATGAGTGACATAATTAAATAAATGATCCCAAGAAATGAAAAAGGCTTAATGTACTGCCATCTACAATTAATGCTTCAATTAGGTTAAGAATTTAATTATCTCTTCTTCTCAGCTTGCCTTCACACATGTGGGTAAACCATACTTCATTGACTTCTGGTTATTAAACACTTAAAGATCTAAAGGATTTAATTATTAGTTTTAGTTTAATACGATTATGATTAATCTAATTAATAGGTGATTTGATTAATTAGTTAAATCTTAATTAATTTCATTTTAAAAGAGTGAAATGAACTTAGGGGAATAGGTTAAGAAAGAGGACCCAACTCTATTCCTTAGTGCATTTACTATTATAACATTTAATTAACAATATTACTATTCATGGGACCATTAAAAATCCGCTTTAAATTGAAAGAGTAAATTCGTTCAATTAAATTTAATAAAGTGTTCCAAGAAAAATCATGGTAGGTAGAGGTCCCCATTAAATTAACTTGCAAAATTTAGGATTAATTACCACTCACAATTAAGGATTAAAGACCACTTTGTAATTAAACCAATAAGCTTTTAATTACTATTTAAAATTAGTTAAGATCAGTTTTAATTAATTCTCCTATAAAATGCCTTTAAAATGAGTATTTATTTATATTTTTTGATTTTTCTATGATTTGTATTTTTAGATATTTCAGCCATTAAAAATGATTAATTAAGCCTAGTTAAAGCCTAATCTCGTCAGCACCAAGTGACGCGCTATTGCGGCGCACTTTCCAAGTGGTGCAGCGGGATTGACTACTAAAAATTTATCTAACTCAACACTTACGTTGTGGTGGTGGGATGCATTTTCTTGTCTATTATTTGATCTAAGATAGGATGGCTATGATTAATCCACAACGCATTAGGATAAAATCAGATTAAACTAACATATCTAATCATGACCATCCATTTTGGACACATGGAACAGACAGTGCGTGATCTACCATCTCACGAGCGATGAGACACGGAGTCTGTCCGATATTGCTTGCCTGATCCCAGCTTACCCGAGCTCTGATGAACTCCAAAAGGATCCCACACCTTCATGACGTCGATCGGAGGGGATCCAACAGACAATATCACATGGGATGCACATTTCCTTCAAAAAGCTCCAACCCATTTTCACCAAAAGCCCGATATGGTAAAATTTTATATATTATTTCTCAATTTTTAAAGCAAGTATACCTTCATCTTCAATTTAGGGGAAGAATCTCTAGTACATATGCAGACTCATTATCCTTAGGAGTCCTTGTTGAGGTGATTAGGTCCATTGTATGGTGGTGACTTCTATCTTTTGAGATAGTATACATGTCCTCAATGTCATACCCGATCACCCTCAATAAGCATATCTACAGATCTACGTGGGGTCTGCATAAAAATAATTATATTTCTATCTTCATTTTATTCCATATAGATTGAAGATGGAAGTATACTTTCCTTAGAAATTGAGAAACATTATATAAAATTTCACCACATATTTTTTGGCGACTCCGCTAGGGAGCTAAAAAAATTTGCATCTCTCTAAGGAGAAGCAAAAGATTTGATTATGATTGATTTATTGTTTTGTTGTTTGTTTGAGATTTTTTATTTTGGATTTTGAAATGGACATTGTTGGTTTGCGATGGATCATACTGAGTAGGAGCCATGGAGGCCTAGGCTTAAATCAGATTTCCAAAGGGAGTAATCTATCAACCACAAGGTAGGAATTATCCCCGAACATGCAAGAAAGAAGAAAGCATAGTAGACTTACATCCTCTAAAGTGGGGATCAGTTGCTGGGGTAACCCATTGGCAAGGAAACGGATCAAAACCAACATATGGCTGACTATTGAGTGAATGTCACTGGGGGACTTAGATCAACTCAAACATAGTCAAGATAAATTTTATTTTTAGATTTATTTTGATGGGTCCCATCAGTTTGAGATGGACTGCACTGAGTAGGGGCCATGGAGGCCTAGATCTAACTCAGACTTACAAATCCAAAGGGAATAGTGTACCAACCATAAGGTTGGACTATCCAATCAAAGGGATGCTTTTCGATGTGTAATGGTCAATTTTTAAGAAGAAAGCATGATGACTCACATCTTCTAAAAATAAGAAACCATTGGGGTGATCGATTGCTTTGGGAAACAAATCGTACTGCACTCTGGGTCAATTTAGTCAATGCCTCTGGGACTTAATCACCAAAGAAAGATTACTTTATTTTAGTTTGTTTTGATGAATTCGCTTTGATCATGAAGGAGCTTATCCTAGCCTAAAAAATCGGCCAACTATCACCAAAGGAGTAGTTTGCAGGTGGGAAGAATGCTCAAAGACTCATCTTCCACTACAAAAGACCACTGACTGTTGGGCAACAAATCAAACGACTGCTTCCACCCTGCCACAATAGTCATCATAGCCTTATATCTTTCAAAGTGATGTCACATCTGCCAGGGGAAAAGATTAAACCTAACCTAAGAGAGACTACGGAGTAAGCACCAACCTGGGAATTTATCTTAACTCAGGTAGTCAGGCAATTCCTATAGGGAGTTCTGCTGACACTGCCAAAGATAAGATGTCTGCTTGGGAAAAAGAGCCCTTTGGGGGCTTGAATTCTTAAGCCATAAGAGAATTAAATTGTTTATTTATTTTGTTGGTTTCTGTTAGTTTGTAAGGGATCAAACTGAGGAAGAACTTATATCAGCCTAGTCCTATCTCAGATTTATTAAACCAAGGGAGAATCTGCACATCCAATGAACAAATTCTCCAACCAGTGGCTACTATCCAATCAAAAAAGTAACTGGGTTAGAAAGGATGTGATACAAATATAATTTCCACTGTGGGGTGCTAAAGGTTTAATCTAAAACTCAAGATGACATTCATATATATCAAATAGGTATTTCATGGCAAACTCAAGGAGAAAGAGTGGGGACTCACATCTATCAAGAGTGGTGTATCCACCGGGTAACTTGCTGTCAGCATAGCGAACATCAACCAACCTAAGGTACTCATCAGTTTGCAACAATCAGCTTAGGAAGAAAGCTCGAGGACTCAAATCCTCCTACAAATTATGATACCATAGTCTATCTTCTGCTTGATAAAGCCATCCGGACCTAGGGTGACCACGAAAGTGAATGCCACTCACTACGTACATCAACGGGAGCTAAGAGGAAAGGGGCCTTTGGGAGACTTATCCTAACCCTCAAATATACTTTACCTAATTAGATCATGATGATTAATTCAAGAAGAAAGCTCGGGGACTCACATCTTCTTAGATAAAATCAACATGATGTAGCTCACTGGCTGAAAAGTGAAGTCTACCATACTAACAAGATTCTCATTGATTTGTAATGGTCAAGTTAGGAAGAAAGCCCAGGGACTCATATCTTCCAAATTAGTGACCACTGGTGGTAGCATGTAAACCCATCCTACAATAATGAGTGAGTACCACCTATGTTTGTTTTGTGATTATGTTAAGAAATATGTTTTGTGATTGGGTCGCTGCGCTCTCTTACACTTACCTTAAACATGCTCGGGGGTTTTAATGAAGTGGTGCCATGGATGAAAAATGGAAATTCCCACTAAGAAAGGATGTCGCTTGAGTTCTCTCCACACCATTCTAATAGCTGCTCTCAGATTGTGTTTGATTGTGTTATGATTGAGGGATAGGATGGAACAATGGGACTCTTACACCTACCCTAAACATGTCATGGAAGATTCGCAAGATAAGCAAATAATGCCTCAAAAGAAGAGAAGATTTTGATGAAATGGAATCAGATTTTATTCTTTTATTGATAATTTTTTTAAAACATGATTTTTATGGGTAATATTTCTTCAAATAGAGCCCATTAATTAGAAGCATCGGGTGTTCCCCTTTACAATCAATAAGTTGATAAGATCCTCTTTGGTAGGCCTTCTTTATGACATAGGGGCCTTCCTAAGTGAGTTCAAACTTGCCTCCCATCTTTCAACGAGCAACAATTGGTCTCCTCAGGACTAAGACAAGTTCTTCTACTTGAAAAGACCTAGGGCAGTCCAGCTTGTTGTGAGCTTAAATGATTTTGGCCTTGTACAACTCGAGGTTTTAGGACGCCTGTAGGTAACACTCCTCCAAACCTTCGAGCTCTTCTAACTGTAACTTTGCATTCTACTCTGTAGTGATTTTGTTACCCAATGATATCCTTAGATACGAGAGTTGAACTTCTATAGGTAGAATGGCTTTGGACCTGTACACTAAGGAAAAGGGGGTAGATTGAGTTGGAGTTCGGTACATGGTGTGATAGGCCCAAGAAGCTTCAACCAACTACTCATACCACTATTGCTTGGTTTTTTCAAGAGTCTTCTCTAGTATCTGGATGAGAGTTTTGTTGAATGCTTCTGCTATGCCATTTTCTCTAAGGTAGTATATGGTGGAGTATCTCCAATATAACTGTATCTTCTGGCAATGCTATTGATCTTGGTGCTTTTGAATGCAGTACCATTATTAGATATAATTCATCGAGGCCCCTCAACCTATATACCATATGGTTCCTAAAAAATCAAGTACACGCAGAATGTGGACCTCTAAGTGGGATTTCCTCTGCCCACATGGAAAAGTAGTCGGTGGCAGCTAAGATGAATCAATGACCCTTGGAAGAAGGAGGATCAACTGGACCCATAATGTTGGTACCCCAACACTGAAATGGCCGCAGAATGGAGCACCACACCAGTTGATGACATCTTTAAATACATCCATACATTGATCGTTGGTCAAAAGAATCTTAGTCTTTTGATCTACATCTTCTAATCATCTTCGATTTGATGCACTCCACATAGAGATGAATGAGTCATGAAGCTTCATGTTTATCTAAACAATGTAACATCCGCCAAAGGACCGGTATAAGGTGTCATCAACAAGAGCATAAGAGAGAGCTCTGCTCATAAGCCGAGGTTTTTTTTGAGGTAGTTTGTCGGTCAAATAGCATGAACGCCTACAATCCAAACCTTGTTCTTATAGGCAACACAACCTCCCTTTAAGAAAAGTCTCTCGATGAGTTCAACATCAATCAGGGATAGGACCTATCTATTTTGGACCCTTATTGGAATTAACTCATCTTTCAGACATGCCAATTCTCTAGAAAGTTTGGCCAAAGCATCTGCTACTGCATTCTCTACTTGGGGAACCTTATAGATGGTGACTTCAAGAATTTAGGCCAACAACTTCATGGTATACTCATGATAATGATGAATCTTGGATTTGAGAACCATATATGACCCGGCAATCTGGTTGATGACAAACTGTGAATCCCCAAAGATGTTGATGGTCTTGACACCGATTTTGATGGCTAACTCCAGATCGGCAATCAAAGCCTCTTACTCAGCTTCATTATTGGTGTAGGGGTTGGAAAGAAAGTATGAGAATCTCATCATAATCATAATCTAGAGTTAAGGAAACTATTCCTCCCCCTACCTTTTCTGAAAGATTAGATCATGGTGCTTCCCCTTTATGAAAAGAAATTGTGCCATCAAAATACATCTCCCATTGATGATTGTCAATATCCCCAAAAACCATCAATCATGGAGATCGACCGAATGAAGTGGAGAATAAGAAGAAATCTGAAGCATTTTTTTCATGAGGGGGACAAATGTGAAATCAGAGAGAATCATGGACCATCAAAATGCTAAATGTCATAGTATTAATGAGTGGATTCTAGAAATCAAGTTAACCTTATGTGAAAACATATAGTGCCATAGCTTTTGGGATAAGAGATCAAAGTTATGGAATTTTTCTCAGGATGGAACAGAATTAGATGATGGCTGAGGTAGTAGAGAGCGCTCTCCTTCCCTTCGTTGCTTTGGGCCAATAAAGCACCGAGAGAGTCTTCTAATGCAACATTGTAGAGGATGAGTGGCCTGCCCAAGATAGGTGCTACTAGAATAGACAGCTTCACCAAATACTACTTGATGTCTTCAAAGGCATGCTGGCACTTCTCATCCCACTTAAACTTGACATCCTTTTTAACAAGTGCTGAGAAAGGTTTGCATCTCCCTGATAGGCTTGAAATAAAGCATCTTAGATACACCAACCATCCTCAAAAAGATTTGAGTTGAGTTAAACATTTAGAAGGTGGCATTTGTAAGATTTCTTTAAACTTTTCAGAATCTATTTCTATTCCCCAATTTCAGACAATAAACCCAAGGAATTTTCCTGAAGCTACTCCGAATGCACACTTCAAGGGATTCATTTTGAGGTTATATTATCTTAACCATTTGAAAACTATTTTCAAGTTGAAGAGATGGTCTTCCTTTTTGCTACTCTTGACTACTAGATCATCAACGTAGAACTCAAACTGATGATGGATGAGTTCATTGAAGATCTGAGTCATGGCCCATTAGTATGTGACACAAGCATTTTTAAGGTTGAAAGGCATGACCCTATAACAAAATTATCAATATCGTGGTTTCTTTTCATCTTCGTGAGATAGCTTTGATTTGGAATCTAGACCCATTCATGAAAGAGAAAAATGCATGAGATGAGGCGATGTCCACCAATAATTCTGGTATAAGAAGAGGAAACTCATCCTTAGGACATGCTTTATTTAAGTCCCTGAAATTGATGCATATGCAAATTAAGCCATTCTTTCTTCTTAACTGGGATGACACTAGCTAACTAGGTATTTTTCTTCTCTGATGAAACCAAAGATCAATCCATTTGACTTTAAATGACCTATTGTTCGATTTAATCATGTGTCTATTGCTTGATGGGGTTGGGATCTATTGCTAGCTAGTTGCTAGGAGATAATTTGAGCATCTCTTCATAACTCCATGCAAAGCAAACTCTTAAATAATAGTCTAAGTCATTGGTTTCTTCTTCATTCAAGAATGAATTGATGCTGGGTGGATTTTCTCTATCCCTTTTTTTTTAAGCTTGTCAATTATTGAATGGATCTCTTCAAATTTTGGTGGTGAATCTTTGAGATCATCTGGATCATTTAAGGTTTCTAAGCACACATAAGAAGAGTTGGTGTGTGGAAAGAACCTATCAAACTCCAAATGATTGGTAACAAGGCAAGAATCATCATCCAAATCCCAATCATCCTCCGCCTTGATTATGGTTCCCTACTTATTATTACGCCTCAAAATACTTTGACCTTTGCCTGGACCATGTATGAGGAACCAAACCTTTCTGTATAATATTATGAACAGAAGGAGAGTAAAAGTCAAATGATTATTCCATTAATTCTTTATTTGAATTCTCCTCAAGTTCTACATCAACTTTAAGACTTAAGGAGGATGATCCAAAAAAGAATCTCTTCGGCTTCATGTCACTGGAAGACTTAGGCACTTTCTTAACTACTAAACCTTCAACTTTTTGGGGTGAAAGTGAGGTTAGAGCTAAGGTTCCCAACTACTGCCTAATTATTTTACATGCATCTGATTCAAATACTTTGCTTTGCCTAGAGGCCCGATCTTCATCACTGTCTGGCTCTAGTGTCACCTCCAATGAAACCCACTAAAAGGGGTTGGCTGGTATGTTAATCTCATTAGACTCATCATCATAACTATATTCCAAGTCTATATGAATAGTAGGGGTACTCCTATGAACTAGAACATAGCCCCTATTAGCTGATGACCAACCAAGAGGTCTTCCACCTTTGGAATTGCCTCTATTTTTGCCTCTGCCTCTACCTAATGGAGGCTGAATCATCCTACCCACATGTTCATATGAAGGAATGAACTGTGGGTGGAATGTGATATTTGGCTCTATTTCTTCTTCAATTTTCCCTTTCTTGTTCACTTGAATTTTCATTTTTCTTATCTTTTTCTTTTCATTTTCTTTTTCTTTTGAATTTGAGTTTTGTCCAAATTCATGAGAAAGGGTGTTTGGAGGAAGATAGTGGGTCGCAACCTCATATATCTCAACGTCTCTAATTGAAAATGGTTTTTCTTCTCCTTCGACATAGTACTCAATCCTATCCTTCCTGAACTTGATGCACTGATAGAGGAAGGATGAAATTATCTTATTCTGATGTATCTAGGGCCTACTGAGCAAAGTGATGAATGAAGTATTCAAATCTATGATGTAAAAACTTTCCAAATTTCGGCCTATTCCAAGGTTGATATCCCAAAGCTGCCTTTATTCATTGAATACTCACAACATCATTCTCCCGAGTGTCGACCTCTAGGCAAGTGTCTTTAGACTCATAATGTTCCTGCACTGGACCGGATCAATGAGAACTTAGCAAGTCTTACCGCCATGTCAACCGTGTGAGGGGAGGTCAGGTTATATCCCCAAGAAGGTCTTCATTTATGAAAGTGATCCCCTAATGTGCCTCACCAAGAGCCACATCCCCAAGAGAACCTCAGACCGATTAATTAATGATTTTCTCATCTCTTTGATAAGACAAGGGCATCAGATATACTTAGCTTAAATGAAAACTTTCTGTGAGAGAGACATTGTAGCCTGGGCTGATCCTCTACAAGCATATCCAAGGGTGGAGCATCTTATGGAGGGGCTTCTGATCCTTAAACCAATGACTTCCCACTATCTTGAGGTGTTTAGAGGTAGAACCTTAATGGAGGAGACTTTGAGATCTCTATGTCAATGGAAGGTTCTACCCACTCCATACGCTTTGCCTTCTTCTATGGGACTCAAAATTCCAAGTCTATCTTAAGAGGCAAACCCAAAAAGTAGAAAATTAAGCTCTTAGAAAAGAGGAAGATCGTAATTATAGTTGTTGTTTAGACTTAGAGTTATGAAATAGATTCGTAAACCCATCAAGAGGACATAGATGTAATTCAAGCTAGCTTTATTCTTAAATTTCTTGAATTTGATAGAGGTACAAAGTAGAAATCATGTAAAGTAAGAGGGTGAGGATTTTATGCCCTCATCTCACTACAAGATGTCTAAGAAGAAGAACTAAATGGTGATGTGGTAGGTGAAATAAGGGACTAGAGGTCAACTGTTGGTTGTGTTATTGGGAAATGGCACATGCCGCTTCATGCCACAGCTCCCTTTCCTTGAGTTTTCTATGGCAACTTGCAAAGCTTACTTGATGTTGGAGGTTTGAGGTGACTTAGGCACCTCCAATGAAAGTTTCTTGATCTTCTTAGAGATTTTGGATAAGGAGATATCCTAACCTTCTTTAGTTTTGGAAGGATCGCAAGTATCCCCAAGGATTACCCTAATGGAACTATATGCTATTCCAGAAGGTATTCCTTCGGGATAACTATAGTAATTATCTTGAAGCTATGTCCAAGCCAGTCCTTAAATGTGAATCAATCTTCCAAACAAAGCATGGTCGGGCTTAAGTATCATCCCAGCCCACTTCTCTAGTCTCCTGTATCTTAATAATATTAGGCTTTCTAAAGATCTTCCTGATCTTCCCTCTCTTAAATGAATAATGCTTGCTCAAGTTTATCTGGGAGTAGGTGATGTGCAACCAATGTCTATTATTGTTTGATGATGGTCGAGAGGAGACAAGTAGGCCATGGAGGTCACAGGCCTGTGGCCCTGTGGTGGTAGAAGAGGCGGGCTACTAAGCACAAGGTCTCAAACCGCCATGGTTTCCTTTTTCCACTACTATCACTTCCTGCTTCTTCTGTGGGTTGGTACATTGGGAGAAGGTAATTATTTGGCTTCTCCTTGCAAGCTAGCTGCTTTGTTGATTAATTTCTCATAGGTTTTGATGGTGAAGCTCTTAAGCATGAAGGTGACCAGGCCATGGATATTCTTTAGAAAAATCTCAATGGCATGATGTTCAGACAGCTACGGTTTGCATTTCATACCCAAGTTATGCCATCTGAGAATATAGTCAACAAGAGACTCACCTGGGTATTATTGTGCTATAATGAGATTGTCAATAGTGACCCTTTATTGAGTTCTAGCAAACTCCTTGATAAAGAGTTGCTCCAATTCAACAAAAGTCTTTACTGAACTATTGGGAAGTTCAACATAACAATCAAAAGTTATCCCTATTAGGCTACTGATGACGAGATGAAAGAGTAAAGCATCACTGCCACCAGCTTTGCAACAACTAGCTCTAAAATACATGATATGCTACCTCAAGTTTCTACTACCATCAAAACTCTTGAAGGAATGTGGCATGAAACCCTTTGATAGATTGCATCACCTCAGTAGGTCTACCCTTTGGAACCGATGATCCTTCTTCGTGCCAACGCCAACGCTTCCTTCACACGCCAGTCTTTCATTTGGGAGGTACTATCCATCACCACCTATACATGTCGGTGCCGCCTTGCTATAATCGGAGGTAAAGTCTTTGGTCAAGAAATGCACCAACTATGGTTTTCCATTAGCTTGGTTCCCAATGCCGGCCAAATTAGTTATATCCCTCGAGCCTCCTCCTCCTCCCATCTATCTTTTCATCCTTCTATTTTATTTCTATGAGGTGTGACAATCAGTGGGCTATGTCTTCCCCTCCATAGTCCCAACACCTTCCAAGAGGGATCCCCTAGTATCCCATGCAAACCATCTTCCCAATATCTGATCTCTTCTTCCTCATCGTGCCATATCGGGATTCTCCTACATGAAATAATGAGCTATTATGTCATCAAGAGAATGATCTATTAGAACTGGCATAATTGATTTTGCTTCCGCGGGTGATCAACATCGGCAGTCCAAAATCAACCTAACCTCCCTATTGTTGGAGAATCAACCCAGTGAGGGTTGTACTCACTGGATGATATACACTTCTGATTATCACTGACTCTATATGGGGTGACACTCCTAAGAGGTTCTATCATCATAAGTGAAACTTGGTTGCCTCCTTCTCTCTCTATATTTATTATAATCATCTCTAGATTCTACTACGATGGTGATGGTGATGGGACAACCACTATGCTTCAGGGTCGCCATTGCTTCTAAACCATAATTAGGGTAGAAGGTCAAGCAAGAGAGCTCAACCTCGCCATAGTAGGTAGTGTAATGGAATGGGATCCCTTGGCCATAGCCCGATCACTAATAGGGTCCTCTTCTTCCCAAATGTGGCCTTCATGGCCGAACCGAGATGCGAAATATGAACAGTGATGATCGACGGTGGTGGAGACACCATCGACTCTCTCAAAACAAGAGCTCTCCTCCTATGATGGGTAGTCCCCGTAAGTAGAATACTGAATGTATGATCGATGCAGGTAATGAATTGATTAGGAAAATCAATGAGAGGGCCGGACACACCAAACCTCCTCTCTACCGGGTGATATGAATCCATCGATGGGCCTCCTCGCCCTCTCCTACCATAGATGCTTCCCCACACTGCAGGGGATAATAGATCTTAAATCAAATTGAGCCTCAAACTTAGATCATCGCCAGCTCAACCAACCCGGGTGTAACCAGTAAGCATATGTCCTTCTAGTCCAACTAGGGATGAAATCAAACCGTGGAGGTGAAGTAGGGATCTTCGCATCCTCTCACTGCAATCTTAGAGAGGATGAAATTAGTTTGTTGTAACCAAAGGAAATCAAAGTGGTAACTCTCAATAACTAACCATAAATGCTCATCTCCTGGGCGTGTTTATATGGTTCACTTATCATGCAATTTTTAATTCCACCTTTGAGTCTTAGTGGGGCAGGCAGAGTAAGAGCTAAACACAACCTCAAAAGTAGGGGAGACTATCCCAGATCTCGTGGAGCCCAAGATGCTTAAAGTGGGGACAACTATCAAGAATATGGACAAAATGTAAATTACTATATGAACCACCTCTTTGGAGGGAATATCAAATGGCATATCAATCATCGCCTCGGTCACTATGTTCGCTAATGGTGAGGAGAGTGCCCTCAATCCTCGCTCAAAACCCTCATCCAAAATGCACGAATCCAAATGGGGAAGGCTGTCCATTCCATGTATTTCGCAGTACCATTTTGGCCAACTGAAAATTGAACTGAGATTGAAACTGCCACTGAACGGAAGTCTATATGTTGAAAATAAACTTGAATCAGATTCCTATTGACTTTGAATTTTGAATTTAGAATTTGAACCCATACTCAACATTTTGAAAAATGTAAAGTCAATTTCAAATGATTTAGAATAGATTTTGAGATTTGATTTGAAAGAGGAATTTTTTGGATATAGAATCCACTTTCAACAAATTTGGATATGTTGAAAATGGGTTCAAATACTTTATTTAAAGAGATGCTTTCAAAGGTTCATATTTTAGTTTTGATTTTGAATTTTAGGACCCTTTATCTAACAAATTTAGTTATGCCAAAGTAAAAGGTCAATTTGCTTTTGTTTTGGATTTGAAATTTTTGGAATTTTCTCACTTAGCAAATTTGGGTATGCTAAGTGAGATGTTTGAAAACAATTTCTTCTTTTTATATCTTTGTTTGCTTTGCTTTATGAATCATTTTGTAGAAATGGAATTTCTCATTTAGCAAATTTGAGTATGCTAAGTGAGGAAATCCAAGTGTGTTTTATTTTTGTAAATTTTTGAAAATAGGATTCTTAGCAAATTTAAGTATGCTAAGAAAATCCTAATGTGTTTCTTTTGATTTTGAAAAGTAGGATCCTTAACAAATTGAAGTATGCTAAAAGAAGCCTAATTTGTTTCTTTTGATTTTAATTTTGTAGAAGTGATTAAGCAAATGCTAAATCCTAATGTGTTTCACTTTTGATTTTGATTTGATTTTGATTGAAAACAGAGACTTTACTTTAGCAAATATGGTATTCTAAAGTGATGTTCCAAAAGTGTTTTTGAAAATTTTGTGAATTGAAATTAATTATATGTTAAAGGATGAAGTTCCAAAATTGTTTTTGAAAGTCTTGTGGAATGGACATTTCACTTAGCAAATTTGAGTATGTTAGATGAAATTCAAAAAAAAAATGTGTTTCAAATTTTTTATTTTTGGAAAAGGGGGAGTTCATTTTAGCAAATGGCATATGCTAGAATGAAGTTTCAAATGTGTTTTGAAAATTTTTGTAGAATGGATATTTCACTTAGCAAATTTGAGTATGCTAAATGAAATTCCACAAATGTGTTTCAAATTTTTATTTTGGATTTTGAAAAGGGAAGAGTTCACTTTAGAAAATGGGGTATGCTAAATTGAAGTTACAAATATGTTTTGAAAATTTTTTTGGAATGGAGATTTCACTTAGCAAATTGAAGTTCCAAATATGTTTTGAGTGTGTTAAATGAATTTCCAAAAATTTGTTTAAAGTTTTTTGTTTTTGGAAAAGGGAGACTTCATTCTAGCAAATGGGGTATGCTAAATTGAAGTTCGAAATGTGTTTTGAAAAATTTTGTTTTTGTTAATTTTGAAAAGGAGATTTCCATTTACCAAATTTGGGTATGTAAGATGGAAATCAATTATGTTTCATTTTCCAAAGGTGTATATTTTGTGTGTGATTATTGCTTTTTGAAAGAGAAAATCCCAACCTAATCATATATGGAATATGTTAAGTGGCATTTCAAAATGAAGTTATTTTATTTGGAAATGAAATTTTCATTCAATAAATTTAGGCATGTTCAATGGAGATATTCATATGTGCTTTTTGAAAGTTAATTTTTGATTTTGTTTAAAAATGAAACTTCCATTCAATAAATGTGGGTATACTAAATGGAGAGGTTTCATATGTGCTTTTATTATTATTATTTTTTTTCAAAATGTGAAAATTCCAACCTAACACATATTGAATGTGTTGAGTGGAATTTCAAAGTTGTGATTTTGCTTGAAGATGTAATATCCATTCTACACATTTGGATGTATTGAATGGAAAGACCCATCTTCAAATTTTATGCTTTCGAAAATATGATTGTTGGAATTTTTATTTTTTAAAATGAGTTATTCACCAAAATGAATTGAGTTAAGAAGCTCATTTGTGCTTTTAGAAAATGTAATTGTTGGAATTTTATTTTTGTAAAGATGATCCTACATATAACAATCATGAAGATGATTTAGGAAAATTTTTGTCCAAAATATTTTATTATGTGCATTTTTGAAAGATTGCTTTTTGAAAAGCAAGATTTGTATGGAGGATTTATTTTATCTTTATTATTTTAGAATGAGCCTTTCCTTAACATAAAAATGGTAATGAGGAAGTCTTTAATTAATTCTTTTATTCAATTTTTATTTTTACCCAATGGGGATTTTAAGACCAACATGGGGTGAGGTCCTAAAACCTAAAGATGTTGGTTAGCCTAACTTAAGGATGAAATAAGATAAGTGCCATAAAAAAGAAAGATAGTCTTAGATTCACACAAAAGTACAAACCCACAATCAATACTTGGAGACAACAATCATTTACCAAAGATGGAGAGAGGAACCACCCCCAGTGGAGTCCCCAGAAAAATCTGTAATAAAATATTCTATATTGTTTCTCAATTTCTAAAGAAAGTATACTTCCATATTCAATCTATGTAGAATAAAATGAAAGTAGAAATATACTTCTTTTTATGCATTTTTGACACCATGTAGATCCGTAAATATTCTTATTGAGGGTGATCAGGTATGACATTGCGGAGAGGTATACTATCTCAAAAGATAGAAGTCACCACCCTACAATGGACCTAATTACCTCAATAAGGACTCTTAAGATAATGGGTATGCATATGTACTAGATATTCTTCCCCTACTTTACATGCAAAAGTAAAGTAGGGCTTATTTTAAATCGGGTTCATTAAATTCCATACAGGGGAAAGTCCCCATAGTTATTTACACCCTAAGGAAGGGGATTCCTTAGAAATACTCTCAATTAAGGTAAAAGATCATTGTCTCCAAAGATTTCAATAGTTAAGACTATCAATCGATTAGTTTATTTTTAGCAAATCAAATGTGATCAATCAAAAGGAGGGGGTTCTTATCGAAGCTAAATGAAGATGAGTAGGGGATGTTTTAGGAAACTAGGAAGCCTAGTAAACATCCCAAACTATCTTATGGTTGGGCTTTACATTTTTTAAATTGAGTTATTTATTTGAGTTGAATTTTTATTAGAAGTTTAGGGCTTACAATTCCACAATATAAGATTATGGAAGTACCTAAGAGGTGAGGATTTATGCATATGACCCATAGAAGGGAGAAGCAACCTCATAACCTAAATCTAGGGAGCTTTGGTGAAAAAGTATGACCTAAATCTAAAGAGAAAATGGGTATTTAGTTTACCTCCACAAGAGAGGACAAACCACCTGACTGCTTGAACTTACAACTGCCTGGGAGTGGCCACAATCTAACTCCTCCTATGATTTTAAATTCATGTTGAAAAGTCATATGCTTTATGCAAGATAGTTAGACTATTATTTATTTTAGAAAGAGACTAAGTCCTTAAACTCACTCCCTAAGAGAATTGATCATGTAAAGGCATGAGAAAGGACCTAGATCTAATGCAAAATAAATTACATTTTACTTTCATTTTTGTACAATCATTTGACTCAGGCTTATAGGATTTATATGCCTAATGCATGAGAAATAAGATTTTGGGCCAAAATCAGTGAGAAGGGGAGGTGTGTTTCCACCATGGCTCTCAAAGGTCAAGCCAAGTTCTCTTGCAAAGTGGAAGCCCTTCAATCAAGAGTGAAATAATATGCTTTTATGCATGATGTTAGAAAAGAAATACTCACCCAGCAAAGGGGTTGTTAATTCTTTTATCTTGATTTTAACTTAGGATTTAAATGAGGTTATGAGTTATTTATTTTTAATTTTGAGTTGTTTAATTTGGTAGAAGATTTATTTTTCCCTAAGAGCCTAATCATCATCCAGGTCATACATCAAGCAAGGAAGAAACTAAGAAACATGCCATCTTAATGCACAAACTAAATAAAACATCAAACATTTTATAAAGCTTACACAAAAGAATAAAATGTCATTTGTGGCCAGGCACCATCGTACAAACACGAAAATAAATTGGGTATCCGAGGTCTACCCTTATACAACCTGGATTACAAATGAATTAGTTTACAATCAAGTAAGGAAATTCATGTTATGGGGGTCTTCATTTCTTCCTTTCTTCTTTCTGCTCTCTTCTTTTCTTCTTTCTTCTTTTGGTTCCTTCTTTTGGTTCCTTCTCTTGGTTTCTTCTTTTGGGTGGTTTGAAGGTGGTTGCTCCAAAGGCTTCACATGGTATATAAGATATAATCTTATGACCAATGCTCAACCTAATCCCCCATTACATTCATTCCAAAATCCTAATTACAAAAGATACATGAAAAGGAAAAGTAAATCTAACTAACACCTGTAAAATAGAGATTATCTAAACAAACCATACAAATCTCAAGCATGTATATTGGACTTAGCACCCCACACATGGGTGATCAAGTCTACCTGGCCTATTGAATTATGCTTAGGGGGTATAAGCACCTACACAGTAAAAGTATTTATATTCTTATTATAGTACCCTTTAAGCACAATCCCCTATAGAAAATAATGATTAGACTAAATCATCCTACCATTCATTCTACATACATTCATCATAACATGCAGAATAGAAACAATACATCACAAAATAAAAATAAACATCAAGCCATGCACCACTCTAACCTAAAGTTAGAAGTGGTGACTCAACCTAATGTGTGTGCTTTGAAAGGTTTGTGTGGTATGCTTAGCTATGGATTTAAGGTTTAGATTTTCTAAGTGTGAAGATGTTCAACTTAGAGGGTGGTTTCATTTACGTTGTTTAGTTGATTTGAGTTGATTTAATTTTGTATTTTGGTTTAGTTTAAGTGAATCCTATAATTAATTATTAAGTTTTAAGGAAGGGAAAAGAGAAGAGAACTTCTCTTTCCTTCCCTACCTTGAATAATTTCTAAAGTGGATTCATATTTTATTTTATTTAGTGAATATTTTAGTATTTATTTCAATTAATCCTAAGTTTAGATTTTTTCTAAACCAACCTATTCAAAAGAAAGGTATTTTAAGATTAAGTAAAGTGAATTAATATCACAAAACACGCATCACTTCATTTCTTTCCCAACATGTACAACATGCATATGAATGAATCTTAAGAATATCTATACATACAAATAAAAAATTTTAGCACACTTTATGATGAATGCTAAGAAATGTTACTTAAGAAAATTGGAATGCTTTATGATGCATGATTTTCATTAAGTAGAAAAGAGGGGTTTCTTTTATCCATTATTCACATGCACATGTATATGTATAAAAGAATAAAGTACATTACATCGGATAAAATACAAGACCTACTTAGGGCTGCTTAAGGCCTCACAACCTTAGGGTTATCCAGACTAATATACCACTTTCCTTAAATACAAATACATGTGCAAAAGAAATGAATGAAAAAAGAAAGATGCAAAAAGTTTGTATTTGTTTATTTATTTTATGCAATTTATATCTACAAGTGTGGATGTTCTTCTTATTTATATCCACATGCAAGCTTATAAATAATTATAAAAACCACACTTTCAATTTTAGGTGTTTGATTTATAGATTTTGAAAATAGTTTTGGATTTAGTAGTGATGACTATTCATAATATTACTTAAGCCAAAACATACAATTTGACATAAAGAAAATATTTCATTTTGATTTTGATTTTTAAAAAAGCATGAATGCATGAAATTCATATGGCATGCACATTTAGTATGTTAAGAAAGAGCTAAAGTGATAAAAGCATGTAAACACATTCACCCTAATTAATTCTTAAAGATAATCTTATGAAATAAGAAAACTTAAAGCAAATCAAGTTATTTTTAAGGAAAGTTTGATTTTGATTTAAGTTTAATTTAATTTGAGAAATATGGGGTGAGTTTGCTACTCCTAACTCATTCCCACATATGTTTGTTCATTTAGTTTGTTCTTTGGATTATTAGATGATTTTTATATATTGCTTAGGTTAATGTATGAATTAAGTGTGTTAATTATCCCTTACCTACACCACCTTAGCATAGTTAATCAAATAATTATGAGCCAATTATATGACATGAAACCACACAAGGAATTTAAATCAGTAATTCACTTAGGAAAGAAAGGTACCCAAGGCAATTGGCTCATGATTAAGGATTAATTAAGCTAAGGGATTTATTTTAAGTAATTTCATAACACCTCTCACACATGTGAGTTGAATTTTGATTTCCTTAATTATACTTAGACTCTTGAACACCTAAGTATCTACCCTATATAGATTAATGGAATGTTTTAGAATGTTATGAAATTAATTAAGGGGGTAATTAATGAATTAACCCTTAATTAAAGTTAGATTAAGGAAGAAAGGGGTTTAAGGAATATCTTAAGAAAAGTATCACAAAATTATTCCCTAAACCACATATTTACTTAAGAAAAACTTAATTGACTCAATCAAAGGGTTAGACCACTAATTATACCTTTAATTAAGCTTAATTATATTAAGAGACTGATTAAACAATGAACTAGAAATTCCTCTAATTAAACCACCAATATCCCAAGAAAATTAAGGGAGGCAAATTCATCCCACTAATTATGCACAAGAAGTTTGGGATTAATCAGTGGAGTAATTAGAGGATAATTAGCAAAATAATATTCCTAATAAAACCCAAACTAGAGAAAAGCACTGTTCAAAATACATTGAAATCATTTTTTAGAATATTCTATGTTCAATTATCTATGCAATGCAATTTATTTCATATTTTTTTGATTTTTCTAGGCTTCGATATGAATTTAGAAAGTTTCCATGATTAATTAGGTGATTTAATAGCCTAATTAAATGTTTAATCCTGTCGGCACCATGTGGACCACTAGCGTGGCATGAGCTTTCCACATAGCGTGACGAGATTTGATATTTAAGTTATCACATCGTAGTACCGCATTTGTGATGACATTGTGCACTTTCTCCTCACCCATCCGATAAAAGATCGAGCAGCCAAGGTTAGATCCGCAGTTCTAAAGGGATAATCCGTGGGATCTACGTGTCTTTGGTCATGGTCGTCCATCCAAAATGCGGGAATGGAAGGCCCATGATCTGTCTCTGTATTTCTCTGCGAGAGAAGACATCCATCCATCTTCTAGGGCATGATCTGAGCTCGATTGAGCTCGGATTGATCCCAAATTCAGCCCACACCATCAACATACAAAGGAGATCACATCTAACAGCTAGAATCTCATGGGATAAAAATCCACATCACAAAGCTCCGAACAAAATTGAAATTCTGCTCGATTTAATGGCTTACCTTACCGGAGGTGATCACCGATGCTCGATTCCTTTGGAGAAGCTTCGTCTAGTGGAGATGAAGCTTTGTTGAGATTTTGAAGTCTTAAGATTGGATGGATCCTTCTACAGGCCAAGCTCCCCTTCAAGTAGGCTCAGTCTTGATCAAGAGTAGCATTCCCTTGCCTTCGAAGCTTGTGTGAAAGCTTGTGTGAAAGCTTGGGTGAGTTTGATCGAGCTCCCTGATGAAGCTTGCAAAGTGAATTGGCTTGGTATTGAGTATGAAGTAGGTTTGAATTTCAATGAAGCTCCCCTATTTTTAGTTTGAGAAAATCCTAAAATGGGGAAGTTGAAATCACTCTAGGAAGCTTGGGATCCCTTAGCAATGGCTCTTCTGGCTTCCCTTAGCTCAATTGAGTATGAGGCCATAAAGATTGAATGGAATTAGGGCGAGTATATCTCCTGCTTAAAGGATGGGATGGCCATGAAGGAGCTTGCCATTTTGCCTATTCAATGGGTTTTTTGAGCTATTTAGAGTCGCATGGCATTCAGTTTTGGCTAGAGGAGGAGTGGGTGAGATGGACATGTGCTCAAACAAGGTGGAGGGAGGATTCCATGTGCTTAATTTCAAGTGAGGTGGTTGGTTTTGACCTTAATTTAGGTTGGGCTGACCCAAACCCATTGGGCTAGGTGCACCACAATCCCTAGTGTCCACTTGGTCCACTAAGAGAGTGTCAAGTGGTCATCAAGAGGATTTGACCAAATTCTAAGTGGATTTGGCCAAAATTTATCCTATGGCCTAAGGGTAAAATGGTCATTTGGCTTGTATTTCAATTTGAAAAATAGGTTAGACCAAGTTTCATTGAATTTGGAGTTAGTTTGATATGATTTGGCTCATGTTGACCCATTTAGGTCAAAATGGGTCAACTTAGGGTCACATTAACCAATTGGTCAAATTGTGTCAAACCAAGGGTTGTGTCAAGTTCGTATGACCATTTGAAATATTTTGGTTGCTTTGGTTTGATTCAATTTGGTTTATATTTGATTTTGGTTCAATTGAGTTCATTTAGGTCAAATGGGTCAAGTTGATTAATTTTGACCTATTTGGGTTAGGTCATGGGTTGGTTCATGTCATATAAATTGGATTGGTATCTTTATTTCTAATCAATTTGGTTTGTATTAGAGTTTGGCTCAATTTGACCTTTTTGGTCAAGTTAGGTTCATGGTCAATTGGGATAGGTTAGGTCTAGTTGGCCAATTGAGGCTTTGGTCAAGTTCAACATTCATTTTGGAATGAACTTGGCCCATTGGTTTCAATCAATTTGGCTTAGATCAAGTTTTGACACATTTTGACTTTTTAGGTCAAGTTGGTTCAACTTGGGTCAAGTGGTCAATTGGGCTAGGTTAGGCTCAAATGTTTACTTGGTCAAGTTCAAATATTGATCATGAATGAGTTTGGATCAATGGTTTCAATCAATTTGGCCTATAGTGTATTTTGGCTAGTTTAAGTTTCATTTTGGCTAAGTGTTGACTTGGTCAACCCTTAGGTTTGACTTGGTTTGACCCAATTTGAGTGATTGATCATCTTATGATGATTGTTGATCATGATGAGAGGCTTAGATGGGATTAGTTCGATCCAATTTGGTTAGGATTAGAATTTGGCTCATAAGGATACTTTAGGTCACTTTATTTCAAGTGAGCCTAAGTGGGTCAAATGGTTAGGTCAAAGCTTGATTTGAGTATGATAGAACTCACATATGGACTCATGATTGAAATATAAATCCATTTGTAAGTGGTTTGAAGTCAAATAGGTTTTGATTCATTTGACAATTTCAAGTTCAAAGGGTGAACATGAGTTTGACTTGGGTTTAATTTTTGAATTGAGTTTAGGTTTGGTGATTGAATTTTGTGTTTATATTTGGATTCATGATTGAAGAATTGATTGAATCTTGAAAAAAAAAAATCAAGGGTTCGGCTTGATTTGAAATTGATTTGGCTAAGTTTAAGGTTTTGACTTGAAAGGCTTAGGTTGAATTTTGATTGAATTTGAGTTCAATTTTTGGATTGAGCTTTGGTTTTTTTTGAATTTATATATCACTTATATATGTGAATATAAATGAAAATACAAATGGATTATGAGAAAATCTCAAGGATTTGAAGTGGTATGAACTTGATTTAGGCTAAGTCCTTAAGAGGGAAATAAAGGACTTAGAAAATATTTTTGATTTGGATTTGAATTGTGGTTTTAGTTTGATTAATTTTAACTTATATTTCATTTATATATGTGAGTATAAATGAGAATATAAATGGGTTGTGAGAAAATTTCATGAATTTGAATTGATTTAGATTTGATTTAGGCTAAGTCCATGAAGGGAAATCAAAGTGACTTACAAAAGATTTTGAACATAGAATTTCAATCATGGGCTTCAATCATAAGTTTCAATCATTTGTTTCAATCATTTGGAATTGATTTGAGTTTAGAAAAAATCAATTAAAATGAAATTGATTTAGGTTTGAAGTTGATTTGATTTGGAGTTTGCCTTGAAGGAAGGAAGTGAGGAATGTAGTTCAAGTTATAGGGTAGGCAAATTTTCCAAACATCCCTAAGGCATGACCTATTCCTATGGCTAACTCTTCTAAGTCTCTCCACCTAATCACTAGATGTGTCTTAAGACTAAGGAACCCTTAAAGTCTAAGAGAAGTCCTATGTCTAAATGGAGGGGTTGAGAGCTCATCCTAAAAATGAGGTCAACACTCAATTTTGAGAAATTACATCGTCGAAGATCAAGATCGAAGGTGCAATCGATTGAGGAAGATTCATCTAGTGGAGACAAAGCCATACTGATCAGCATGATCCTTGGTTCCTCGTCGTTCGCTCAAAAGACCAAGGTCCATTGATTTGGAGCTCGGCCTTGATCGAAGTCCCACCTCCGGTGCTAGATAAGCTTGAGAGATGATTCATTCTTGCTCAATGAAGCTTAGAGAAGGTGTATACAAAGTTAATTTGAGTTTGGTAGAGAAATGAGTGATTTAAGGTGGAGAGGTGGATGCTTTATTCGGGACAAATGAGAATGCAAATTTTTGATGAGGGAAGGAGCTTGGGATAAATGGCTCTAGCGGCCCATCTTGGTTAGTTAGGGCTCTAACGAATGAATTTGTCTCTGTTTGAGTGGAAATGAGGGGGTCTATAACTCCCTCTTGATCGAAAGGTGGGATGTGTTTTTCCTATTTGTGGCTATCCAGTCGCTGGAGGTGGCCATAGTGGCTGCGAATCTTCTTAGGTGGCTCATGTTGGTTGGCTGAGGCCAAATGAGTGGCTGCCAATGGGAGGAACTAGGTGTCCTTGGTGGCCAAGTGTGCCAATGGGGGAGGTGAGGTGAATTCATCTCCCATGGATCATGGCCGACCTAACCACCCCTTGGGTCAGGTTGGACAGTTTCTAAGTGCCTAGGTTGACCAATGGAAGAGTGCTAATGGCCAAGAAATGAAAATGACCACTTATATGAGTGATTTATCTGATGTGATTCCCTTGACCCAAAGGTATAATGGTCATTTGTTATAGGATTTGATTTTGGCATATTTGAAATGAGTCAAAAGTGAGTTAGCCTAAATTTTAAGTGATTTGGAGTTGATTTGATTATGTTCGACTCAATTTGACTCAAATGGATTAAATTGGGTTAGGTTGGGTCAAGTTGATCAATTGGTCAAATTGGGTCAAACCAAGGGTTGGGTCAAGTTCATATGATCATTTGGGATGTGTTGGAGTCATTGGTTTGGTTCAGTTTGATTTAGTTTTGATGATTTAAATGTATATTTTATTTATATTTATGAAGATGATTAAAGATATGATTGATTTATGAGAAAATCAATTGACTTGGTTTTTATTTGAAGGTAAATTTGGCTAAGCTTATGAAGGCATGTCACATGTCTTAGATTTAGATTGGGTTTGATTTGGCTTTGATCAAGGTTATTTAAATGTGAATTTGATTTATATTTGGGAAGATAATTGATGGAATAATTGATCCCTTAGAGAATCAATTTAGTTTGAATTGATTTAAAGGGGTTTTGACTAAGTCCATGGAATAAAATCATAGGGCTTAAGAAGGGTTGATTTGATTTGATTTGGTTTGGAATTGGTTATAGATTTCAATCATTTGATTTGGATTTGAATTTGGATTCATATTTGGTATTTGAATTGAATTTGAGGTTTGGTTATGGCTTAAGAAGGTGAACATGGGTTGGGTTTAGGCTATAGGGTAGATGGACCTTCTTAAGTCCTAGGGCATGGCCTAATCCTGTGGCTAACCCTTATAAGTCTTTGGGCTTTATATTAAGTATTCAACTAATTGCTAGAAGTATCTTGTGACTAAATGAATCTTACTATCTAGAAGACTCCTAAATCTAAGATGGAAAGATTGAGAACTCACTCCAAAAGTTAGATCAACAGCGTGATTTTTCCACCAAATGGAATCACATGAACTGTGGTTATGACCAGAGCCCGCTGATCAATTGGCTTGGCCCCTAAATGACTTAACTATATTATGATCACGGTAATAACTCATATGTTCTCCAATGGCTCAGCCCTTTGAGTTATAAATCATAGGGTATATTTAATAGGCATAATGCCTTATATTAGCTAATATTGACTTAGATTTGTCTCCTTAGATAAACATCACTCTAGATCTACAAGAACACATTAGATGATATAATCTATGGCTGCTGATAAGGATTCTTCAGTCAGGTTGGGTCAATTATCTCCTCTAAGTAAATAGACTAGAGACCATGATAGCCTGAGATGACGAAATCATGGGACCTTGATTAGGCATTTCATCATTCCCACTAATATATGCTTTAAGTTAAATGATAACTTTACTCACTACTACGATATGCTACACATAGCGATCTATATCATTCATCACATGAACATCTAAACTCTATATGATATTCCAAAGGGATGTAAATCAAATCCATATATCTATAAGGCAAATCTAAATCATATTGGCATTCTAAAAGGATGTAAGTCAAATCTAATGGATTCCTAATTGATGTAAATCGGACTCATGCTTCTAATGCAGGTACAATTCACATTTGCTAGCATTCCAAAGAGATGTAAGTCCAATCCATATGTTCATCATGCAAACACCCCTACACTAAACCTCTGGTCTACTCGAGATATCTGAGACGAGGCAACCCATGACTACTAATTAGACTCCCAAGACATTACTGCTAGTCCTCTAACATTGGTAGACTAGAATAATATAGTCCCGGGATGACGAAACCATGGTATCTTAGTCGAGACTATTCTTCTATTCCCCTTAGATAGTCATCTATATTATGTCTCACACACCTTTCAACAATGATTCATATCAAATAGATATGCTTGTTTTCCTACCTTAATCGAGAGTGCTCTCTTACTACGATAAGAGAAGTAATTAACTATGAAGGCTTACGATTCATAGGAAGTAGAACCCATATCTAAATAAATCATAGTGTAATGTTAAGGGAAATCTAGTTGAATGTATATCAATCTGCATCATGAGAAAATATACTCCTATCTATCTCATAAAGATGGTGAAGAACATCCTTAAAGGTGTTTTTTTCTAAGTGATCACATTGTAAGTTGAATGTCAATCAGCACATGCACCCAATAAATTAGACAAAAATTAAAATAAAAAAGATTGTACAAATCTGAAAAAAATATTCAAAAAATTTATGTAAAAACCAACCAAGCTAAGGCACCAATATTGCTACCAAAATAACCAATTAAAGAAAATATTAAAATTGATCAAACTCAAAACTAATCTTAAAAAATGTGTGTCAAACCTAAATCAAATGAGAAATTATTAAAGTAGAAAATCTATAAAAAAAAAAAAAAAGCTAAAAACATATCTGATTAAGCCTCGCTGGCGGAAACGAAGTAAGAGGCGGCGACAAGGAGAGAGATTCGACACTTAGAGCTTTAGAGTGCAAATGAAAATATATACAATAATGTGCAAGCTCAATAAAAATATACAATAAAAATTCACAAACTTTGAATGAAAATTCATTAAATCTCTTTTTCGATCCTTTTCTTAAATGCCATATCATAGTTTGTTTTCTTATTAAATAGAGCTTGAGGTCGATATTACATCCAAAATAAAATATAATACTTAATTTTATATCTTGAGCGGGGCAACATTCATCGCATAAATCAGTTGTGAGAGAAAGTATTTATTTTTCAATAAGAAATAACCTAAATTTATGATTCATATTTTTTTCAAGCAAGTTAATTATACCCAACTATAGTTATATAAGTAAATAGCTAAACAGAACTCATGGCTGAGGTCCAACTTGTTGATTAAAACATTAAATTCTCTTTAGACCAAAGGTTCTTAAACGGCTGTAATGACCTGAACCAACCAATAGGCAATAAAATTTGTTTATAGATTTTTATTATAGTGATCAACGATTAAAAAAAACAGTGGTTAATGAATTTGAATAATACAAAATTAATACTTATCATGAATGATACATATTGGCTAGAGTGCCATCTACAGTACTTAATTGATATTATTATAAGCACTTCTCAATCATAATATAGATAGTATTATTTATAATGATATATTTATTGGCTAGTAGTAAAATTATATGGCTAAGGCGAAGAGAGAGAGAAGGATAGAGAGAGAGCATTTTTTTCCTCAGAGGAGAGCTTGATGTTCAAAATAACATTGAAGCTCACGCCATTCTATTGAACCACACCCTCAGCTATATCAAATCCATGTGCCTAAAGTGCATCGTTGAACTCTGTATCCCCGATGCAATCCGCTGCCACGGCATGCCGACAACCATCTCCGATCTCCTTTCCTCCCTCTCCATCCCCGAAGCCAAATCCCGCGGCCTCCGCATCATGATGCGCCTCCTCTCCCGGGAAGGCATCTTCAAATCCCACATCACTCTCTCCGGAGAGGAGGCCTTCGACCTCACTCCAGTCTCCCGTCTACTAAACTCCTCAGTCTCCTACCCCCTCAGCTCATCCCCCATCGTCCTCATGTTACTGGACAATCACATTGTAGACCCGTGCCACCAACTCTCACGCTGGTTCCATAGACCAGACGTGGCCACAACCCCCTTCGAGATGGCACATGGGAAGCCGTCATGGGACTTCGCCAAAGCGATGCCGGAGTTTAATGATTTGTTTAATAAGGGGATGGCAAGTGACCCCATGTTTGTTACGGATGTTTTAATGCATGTCGGACGAGAGACGTTCAGGGGGATTGGGACATTGGTGGATGTCGGCGGCGGGTCCGGCTCGACAGCAGCTGCGTTGTTGGTAGCATTTCCAGGGTTGAAGTGCACGGTTTTTGATCTACCTCATGTCGTCAACACGGCAGAGAAGACAGACGGTATACAGTTTGTTGGTGGTGACATGTTCACTAAGATCCCGCCTGGTGATGCCATTCTGCTTAAGGTCTGTAGGATCATAAATGGACAACGGAGTGCAACTCATCAATTGTTTTATAATAGATTAATTTGGCAAGGAGCCAAATACTTGAATCATAGTTCAATATAAACAAAAGTAGAAAAATAAATATTAATTGATTTATGATAACATCATGATCATTAACTTGATCCCATACATTTGGGATGATGAACATTTTTATGAAATTGTTTTGATTCTTTCTAGCATGGTGAAATATGATTATATAAATAATTTGATTAAGTTGTATACTATTTTGATATTATGCAGTGGATATTGCATGATTGGAGCGAAGAAGAATGCGTTAAAATACTGCAACGTTGTAAGGAAGCGATTCCTACAAAAGTGAATGGTGGAAAAGTAATTATAATTGACATGATGGTTGGTGTGGGCATCAACACTGCCACTTCTTTAGAAACACAGCTTCTATTTGATCTAGAAATGATGATTCTTACTACAGGAAAGGAAAGAGATGAGGGTGAATGGCGTGAGTTATTTATAGCTGCTGGTTTTAGTGGCTATAAGATAATAACGTCCATTGGATTAAGATGTATTATCGAAGTTTATCCTTAATTGCCAATTCATCTGATTCTATTGCTTAATATGATCGCTTGGATATTTTTTATTTTATTTCCTAATTTGAATCGAAGTAAACTTTTTTGTGTGATTGCAATCAAAAATTATATATGTACTGTTGGTTATGATACAGTATTATGATGGTTGTTGTAACTTTCTAAATTATTTTATAATAATCATTATCCCTCAAACTATTATGAATATTGTTTTAATTATATTCAGTACATCAACATAGTGCCAATATATTTAATTCTTACGAAAAAATGACTTTAGAAAATGTATGTTAACCCATGACTTCTGCCAAAAACTTTTGAAATATAAAAAAAATTATGCTAAAAATAAATTAATAGTGTGATAAGCATAAAAATTTATAACTAAGATGAAACTCATTGATCATCATGGCCTCACTTATCTTACAATCTCATATGGCCAAAAAAAAATTTTAGTTAAGAAAGATATTAGAAAAAATATTTTTATTAGTATGGCTTCTAGAAGTTTACAAAGAAAGGCGATATTGACCTACTTTTTGGACTTGAACTCTTATCATCTTGGCTGCCTATTTCTTTGTTAACCTCACTTCTATGGAGATTAACACACACTCCTCTCCTTAGTTCTTAGGATCATACCCTATATTTGATTTCCTCATATAGAATCTTAGGACACTCTTAGTGATTAAGAGAACACCGAAGCCAAAGCAAACCAAGTAGTTTCATTAGGCTAATGGGTCCCTTATGGCCCAAAAAAATATAGGCACTCAAAAACCAAAACTAAATTGAACCAAACGAACCCTAACACTTAGTTTAATCCAATTGAGCCAATACTTAACTCAACTAATTTTCAATTGGGCTAATTGTGGCAAATTAGTCTAACTTAGGTCATTTGGCCCATTTGGGTCATCATGAGCCCAAACTCATATCAAATTAAAATTAGTTCAAACCAATCAATTTTATACTCCCAAATCAGAAATCACACCCAATTGAAGCATAATTAAAGTACAATTTCACTAGTTAACTCAAATAGTATAACTTAACCTAATTGGGCTTTAATGGGCTAATTCAAAATTAACCCCAAAACAATTGAAATTGGCCATCCCTAAAGCCTTAGAAACTTTAATCAAACACATGAGAAGCCCAATTGGGGCTCATTTTGATCAATGGGTCCACTTAACTCGAGTTGACCTAATTGAGTATTATAAACTCAAAATAAAATTTAACATAAACTAAATTAAATTGTGCAAACTTAAGTGAAGACAACATGTGCTCAATTGAGGCTTAATTTGGCAATTAGTTTACATGATTCATATTGACCTAACTAAAGCATATTGAGCCACATCCAAATTAAATTCAAATTGAATCAAACATATTATTTCTATGTACTTTAAATTGATATTTAAACATAATCCAATAGCTCCCTCGCCCAAATTTGGCCAATTGGACCAATGGGCTCAAGTTGACCTAATTGACCTAAAAAAATTATTTTGAGTCAACCCTAACCTAGCCTTACCCTTTGGTCACCAAGGACGAGCCCATGTGAGCTTAACCCAAGTTAGAGCAAGTTCAACTCAGCCAAAGGTGAACTAAAGATCTAAATAAGAATAAAAATCCAAAATTAGTTGGTCCACCTCGCACTTTTAGCTTAAGCGTCCACCGTAACATGGCTTGGACTTAGTCAAGCTGACCCAACCTCCCCAAAGTTGGTTTGCCTAATTATTGATCCAAAAAAATATAAACCATAAACACACAAATCTTAGTTCATCCCCATGTAATATCCCTTTCATAGCTTGACCCCACACTTAGCCAGCCTATAGGGGAACTCTGAATGGCTAGTTAGAGCAATTTTTAGCTCAGTTCACTAAGCCATCACTTCCCTATGGTTGAACCAAGCCCAAACCTAAGTTTTCATGGGGAGCATTACACATATTGAATGGAGAGGACTTCAACCACTCAAAAAAGTCACCACACTCCCAGAGCCCCAACTCTCTTATAGCCTCAACATCACTAAACTTCATTGAAACTAACCACCCCATTATTGGGCTCAATCATCTAGAGTCTCTCTCTCTCAAAATAAACTCACCAAAAACATTATTTGGACCTCAAAGAACAAAAAAAATATTGAGTCCCTTCCATTTTGAGCTCAAGAAGACTAAGAATGATCAAACTTTGGTGATCCATTGTGGCATAGTGGTCTCCAGAGCACCCGATGCAGAGGCAAGCTGAGATCTTCACAACAATGCATTGCCTCTTCAAGGTAAAGCTACATCTAGTGAGAAACCACTAAACATGAGCTTTACTGTGGTAAATCATTGAAACCATTGAAAACATCAAGGTCTCCCATGATTTGTGAAGTAATCATGCACAAAGCTAGAATCCAACCTTTAGATCCCACACATTTCTTCACATGATCCTCCCTAGTGCTTGATTTTACATTTTATGGCTAGAGTTGTTCGAATCACCATCATTCGTGTAAACGGCACTTGACCAATGTGAGTTCAGGAAGCTAAATCTTTAACCTTCCATTTTATTTGCTTAGAGTGGATGACCATGATTTTATCACATGATAGAATTTGGTTTAATCCCTATAGAACCACAAATTAAGTATGAGTTGACTGATCTTTGATTGAATTAACTGAATCAAAAGTACAAGCGTTGCCATCAACACATGTTCCATGTAAGCCATAAATCCAACAAATTGATGTGTCTCGTGTGTAGCGCATGTCGAGTCAACACCATGTGGATAAATAAAAAAAATTAAGATTTAAAATGAATTAAAATAACCTAAAATTTTAAAACCTTATAACTAATCATATAAAATAAAAATGCAAATAAATGCTCTATGAACTCATAAAATTGAATATATTCTAGGAAAAATAAAAAATCAAAATTTTTGGTGGATAATTTGAGTTTAATTAGTGTTTGCCTGAAAATTTTATTTTTAAAATTAATTAAAAAATACTTATCCAAATAATTTGAAATTTTTTTGGGATTTTTAAAAAAATATTCTTCGATTTCCATAAAAATTTTATAGGACCTGGATGTGCATATGTTTAGTAATCAACATTTAATCCTATGATGATCAAATTATCCTAATAATTAATTATAAAATTACTAAAAATTTATATTAATCTCTAACCATGCTACTTTAACATATAGGATTTAGGAACTGAAGAGAAATATTTAAGAACTCTGGTTTTAACTCAACCATAAAAATCACCAAAATTAGGGTTAAATAATCATTAATTAATTCATTTAATCATTTAAAACTTCATAAATTCGTAATATATCCCACACAACACAAAAATCACAAAGTACCCCTCACTATGCTCAATTAATAAAGCATGATTCAATGAAATTGAATGCCATAATTGATGTTCGGTATTTTAAGAGTAATTAATATATCCTCGAATTTTTAATTAGAAATTTAATCAGAAAATACGAGCAAACAAAATTTTGAAACACTTAGGATATGTTTTACATGTTATCATTTAGATATATGATTTTTCTCATATATATTTTTTCCTTTGCTTTAAATGCATGGAAACACTCCCTTCTCTCTCATTAGTGCCCTCTTGCCATTGTACAAGTGCGTGTTCATCTCACACAAGACAAAAGCAAAGTGCTACCATTACAGACTGCAGGTAAAAAGTCTTTTATGCAATTTCTTCCTCCCTAAAGAAGAATTCTGCATGTTTTCCACCATTGATCTTGAATCCAACAAGAAATGAAAAGTCTCCCTCTGTTGCTCTTGGATTCGAAGTAAAATAGAAAAATCAATTTATTAAAATGCATTTTAAGTGTAAGAATTCCAAAAATTTTGAAGGCTTCCGCCATTGAACTTGGTTCTGATGTGAGATGAAAACCCTCTCTTCATTGATCTTGGATCTAGAATAAGAGAGAAGAGTTCTTCTCATACTAAAGTACTGTAAAATCTAGCACTCTTAAAGTGTTATGTCATCAACTTTTAATTAAAAATAGAGTTACCACTCGTGGCACTATGGCATTAAGTAGCAATGTCAAGGCACTGAGATCTCGAGAATGAAGTTTTGATGCTCCGCCTTGTAGCATAGAAGCTCCCAATATCTAGCACTGTAGTGCTAAGCTCTCAAGTTAATGTCTTATTTGCAGCACGACAACACTGTATTTCAATGCTATAGCACTAAGCTCTCAGGTTACACCTCTTAAGAGCAGTGCTATAGCACTATTTTTGAAGCATCGAGACACTAAATCTTGAAATCTATTACACCATTGAACTTGATTTTGATGTCAAGCAAAACCCTCATTTCGTTGATCTTGGATCCAGGGCAAGAGAGAAGTGTGCTAGAAAATAAAATTCATGAAACCTAACAATGTTAAGGCATTATGGTGCTAAAATTTTAAACTTCTTCAAAATAATTAAATCTTAGGCACTAATGAAACAGCACCATGACATTGTGGGTCCAGTGTCTAAGCAACTCTTAGGAAAATTAAACTCAAGATGTACAACTCATAGTGCCATGGTATTGATATGTTAGTGCCGAGGCATTCTAAATTAAGCCTAAACCAAGGATATTGATATTATTATTGAGGCATGAATTTTGCTAACATTAATCCCAAGTCATATATATTACATTGTTTTCTTGGGTTTTGTACTTATATCTTTCAACTCAACGGTGTCGAGGTAGTGGTTTAGTAGCGTCGAGGTGTTGAACCCCTAATATCATTCATTTTGAATGGAAAATTTTATTATTAAGTCTTAAAATTTTTGTGCAATCCATATCATAGAGATAAACAGAAAGCATTCAAAGAAAAAAATTATCTTTATTAATAATAAAATGTATTACAAAAATGTTATAATAAAAAGAGAATAAAAGATGAAAATTCAAAAAAAAGAAAAGAAACTAGGAAAATACCAAAAAAAGAGAAAGAGGAAAACAAATAATCGTAGTCATCGTCATCCTCATCCTCTTCATCTTCTGGCTCCGGTGGGGTGCTCACATAAGGCTGGAAATGAGACACTGTAAGAAAATAAGCTTATCATGGACTCGCATGAAAGCCACAGTTTTTAAACATGTGAACAAGTGAGTTGTTAAACTTTGCCATGTATAAAATTGCTTTCAATATGGTGACCCATATGGTGATCTCTTTAGTTCTCTGTAACTAATTACACCAACCCGTTTCTTTAAATCCAAGACTTGTCCTCCAATATCATGGAGTTACTTGAACTTGGAGGATTTAGGTCTTAACTGAGGGGCACATGAACTTTCTCCCACCTCAGTCTTTGAGCCAAATCCTTCAACTACTCTCTTAGTCATGAAAGCCTTTTCAATTAAGACTTTTTCATCTGACTTCCCTTACTCACTAGCCACAACACACAAAGAATAAACTAAAAAAGAATGACCATAACTGATAGTAGTACTACCTCTAAGTATATTATAAATAATCCTCACTACATCCATAAGTAAAGCTCTTTTGAATTGTGAAATTTAAAATGGCTCTATCCTTAGTCACCTCGCTAATATTGCCAGTGGGCATTAACTTGGCAAAATAAAATAATGGAAAACTTTGGCCTTAGTAGTAATGTCTGTGGTAGGAAAATTAATAATCTTATCCTCTGAACATTAGAATTTTTGACAGTGAGAAAATTAAAGATTTTATCAAAATCAAGATGATCATTATAATAAAAAAGTTGATGATCGTATGCTACATCTTGTAAATTTTAATATGTGTTGATAGTACTACTATCAAAACTTACTAGTTTTCTTCGGATGAAAACTATATTATTCTGATACTCATTTGCATTGGCAAAAAATTCTCGTACCATGGGAACAACACCGAGGTTGTTATTGTAGGTAGCTTCTCCAAACCTCATTCGTCGATAATCCTCTCCACGCTCCTACTTGGGTTAATGAAACTCTTCTCTAGGATGAGATGTTTGTGTAGGAGAGCCGGTGGTATCATTCCTCTGCTTCTACACTGACAAACTTGTTTAGTGTAGCTGATAGTTGCCCTCTTTTGGCCTCGACTAACATAATTTATTGACATATTGGCTATTCTAGAATGGAATAAAAGCTAAGAGAAGAAAGGGCAAGAGAACTCTAGAAAGAAACTAAAGCTTTAGAATAAAAAATTCTTAGCTTATGAGTCTTATTTATAAACTAGACCCAACAGTGGTGCTTCTTTGATAGCACCGAGGCACTAGCCTCTCAATTTCTAAAACACAAGACCAGACCGTGGTCTGACGCGATATGAATGGTCAATGGGAAAGGTCATTGTACTAATCATAAAAATATATTTATGACATTTATGGTAATTAATTTCATAATTGATGCCATATAGAAAGTGAGGCTGGACATTGATGTAGTGCCATGGTGCTCTGACACAATGCCATAGAGTTGGTCAAAAAGTTTATTCTTTTCAATTAAAAATGTATGCCCATCTATCAAGTTTTGTCAAAAAACTTTTGACTGGCATTTCAGTGCCATATAATTAGTGTCGAGGCACCGGTCAACTAGTGTACCTGACCAAATTATTCCAATCTCATGCTATCTTAAGAGCTACAGTGTTGTCCTTATGGTACCGTGGTGCAAAACCCTCGAGTTTCAAGACATAGATTCTTACCTTATAATGCTATAGTGTTAATTATAGGACACCAAATTGCTACTTATTAGCGTAGAGGTACTATCATGATAGTGCCTAAGCATCATGTTTCCTAGTGCCAAAGCACTATCCCTAAGAGCCATAAATTAATATTTTCCATGTGAATAGCTAAATAAATCCAATATTTCTATGGGATGTAAATCCAATCTATATGTTTTCCATGCAAACAATCTATATAAATATGGAATTTCCAAAAGAATGTAAGCCCAATCTATTTGCTCGTCATTCAGACACTTTTATATTCTGGCATTTCCTAAGGAATTTAAGCCCAATCCATTTGTTCACCACTTGAACACTCCTATATTCTAGTATTTTCTAAGAAATGTAAACTCAATCCATTTATTTGTTTGCCATACAAACACTCTTATATTCTATCATTTCTCAAGGAATGTAAGTCCAATCCATTTTTTTTCCATGCAAACACTCTTATATTCTGGCATTTTCCAAGGAATGAAATCCCAATCCATTTGTTCACCATGTGAACACTCATATATTATATCATTTCCAAAGGAATGTTATCTTAATCCATTTGTTTGGCATGCAAACATTCCTATATTATGGCATTTCTCATGGAATGTAAGCCTAATCTACTTGTTTGTCATGCGAACACCCCTATAATATGACATTCTTAAGGAACATAAGTCCAATCTATTTATTTTCCATGCAAAAAATTTATATAGGTATGATATTTCAATGGGATGTAGTCCAATCCATGTGTTCATGAACACCCTGATAATATTCCAAAGGGATGTAAGTCCAATCTATATGTTTGTCATGCGAACAACCTATATCTTATTATCATTCCAAAGGGATGTAAGTCCAATCTATATGTTCATCATGCAAACATCTTGATAGCATTCCATTGGATGTAAGCCCTACATATGTTCGTAAAGTTGACTTCATTGAATTATTATATAAACTTATAAATTTAGTTTAGCTTTCATTCACTAAACACCTATATAACACCTCTAGTCTATATAAGATAATTGAGATGAGGTAATCCATGGCTGATAATCAGACTCCCTAGACATTATAGCTCATAGCCCTCTAATGTTGGTAGATTGAAATAACGACATTCCTGGAATGATGCGACCATGGGATCTTGATTGAGACTACTCTTCTATTTTTCTTAGACAATCATCTATGCCATGCCACACACACCACTAGACACTGATTCATATCTAAGAGATATACTTATTTCCAACATTAATCTAGAGTGACATCTTACAGTGATAATAGGGGTAATTAACTATTATGAAGGAAAGCATTCATAGGCAGTAGAATCCATATCTAAATAAACCCTAACATTATGTTAGGAAATCTTGTTAAATATATATCAATCTGCTCTTGAAAAAGATACTCTTATCCATCTCAATAAAGATGGTAGAGAGCATCCAAACAAATATTTTTTTGAGTGATCATATGCATATAAGAAAAATTAAGGCAATTATATTTTGATCCTTTTTAAGAAAGCAAATATTTGTTGAATGAAGGTTTTTAGTATTAATATAAACAAAATATTTATAAGGGATAGAAACCATCATTCTAAGTAGAGAGATATGCACTCCATAGTGAAAAAACCATATCTTCTTTAGAATATCTATTATGTTCTAAGAAAGGCTGTGTGTAAATAAAATATCTATGTGTGCATTTGAATTGGTAACACTAAGTCCTTTAGATATCTTCCCCATGCCTATAAATAATGAATGCAATAACATTATTGATCTATTTTGAGATTGCAAATATTTTCTAAATGAAGTTTTTCATTACAAGTAATAACAAAATATTTATAAGAGATAGAAACCATCATTCTAAGTAGAGAGATATGCACCATATAGTGATAATGCCATATATTCTTTAGGATATCTACTATGTTATATGAAAGGTTGCTTGTAAATAAAATATCTCACCAAGATGTTACCATAAAGAGACACTTTCAATGTGATCAACATTCGGAATATAACTATCTTCATTAGCATTCTAACAAAGTGGAGCTTATAATTGAGCATACCATAACTAAGAAGTGTGGATCAAATTGAAGATTACATAAAATAATGGGCTAAAAGAAACTATGAAGCGCTGGCATAAAACAAGAAATAATAGGGGAGTTATGCAAATATAAGCATAATTTGTTGAGGTGAAAGAACAAATATTTAGAGTGCAAATAAGAAAACTAATGAGAAAAAAAAGAGGTGAGACAAAAATAAACCAAGGCCTTTATGTATTCATTATCATTTTTATGTAGCATTTTACCATATATGCATTTATTCAGTGGCTACAACATGTAACTATTAGCTACTTGAAATGGAATCTTCTATTGGTAGAATGATTTACAAAAAAATAATAATAAAATAAAATAAAAATTGAATGCTACATTTAATGAGGCAATGCACGGTTAGGTGTTTTTTTACTTCTTCAATATCTTTCATTAGAATTCATTTCATCTTGTCTAATCCAGTGAACCTCCATAATTATATAAACTTTTGACTAAAAAATTCTAATGTATGTATGCAAATTAAATATGTTCATTTAAACATTTTAGGTTGACTCTTGTTATGGACAAATGATTGAAAGTGCTCTATTTGGACATGTTGTCTTAGACAATTTCATGTACTTAGAATTCTATACATTAAAAGCTTTCTTAATCTTAAATCATGCAAAAAATCTATCAGTTATTTGTCTAATCTTTGCCAAAATTTATTCATACACGATGATCAAATTTGTCAAGCCTTATATGCTTCTAAAGAGGCATGCTATAAATGATTGGATATTCCAACTTTTAAGAGGATAAGAGGAAGCAGTTAGGGATAGATAGTGAACATGGATCTTTATTCTAGCTTGGACTTGGGGACAAAAGGAATTCAAAGAGAACTTTTACTTTTGATTTTTTTCTAGTCGTTGAAGGGAGATCTTACAGGAAAAGTCATGCTCATCTTGAGGTGAAGAAAAATTTTACATGACACATTTATAAAATACACCAATGAGAATGATAATGTGATCTAAAGAATATAATTTATGTATAAGAGTGTTAGTGACATTATTGACTTATTTTGCAGTACTTTATTTGGGATAATCTATTATTACATGCTAGGATTGATGTATTCTCATAAATGAATTTTTAGTATATCAAGGGGAGATGTTGTAAAAGATCTCAAATAGTCTAAGGAGGTCTCATCAAGGCTTCCACAAAAGAGGTGGCATGCCATCCATTTTGGATAAGAGGGCTAAGTAAGTGGTACTTCTAGTTGAGTAGAAATAAGAAGAGTTTTAGAGAGATGGGGGAGATGAAACAAGTTGTGGTGTATATTGAGTTTGAAGGTTGTGAAAATCTCAAGTAGGAGATAACCCAATGAACAAGCCACTAATGGAGTTCAAAGAAGGTGCATAGTTTAACACTTAGATCAACCTCTTAGCATGATTTCTAGGTATCAAAAGAAGGAACTCAAGAATCCATCTTCAAATACTAAAGTAATTCCATCAGAACCTCTTACAACCATGCAGAGGAGAGAGGAAGTTTGCATGTTAGTGCATTTATTTAATTTGTTCAATTTCCATGCAATAGAGAATCATGATGAGAATAAGGGAATTAGTGATTTCCTAAGGTATGAGTGATGGCAATAAATGTAGAGAAAGTGTTGCTCTAGTAGATACTCTATATCAAGAAGACATTCAAGGCACAAGAGATGAAGAGAGAGCATATTCAGATAGGAAGAGAAATGTTGTGTGTACATAAGACTCACTCATACTTTGAATAAAAGTTATCTCTCCCTCTCTCCCTCCCTTTAAGAATAATTACGTAGAGGAAGCAATGTCGGGCCTCACAAAATATGTTAGATACACATTATTATTTTTAAAAATAATTATTTCTAAATATTTATTAAGAAGTTCAAAATATAGCAATTTAATAAGAATTAGAATTAGAGCTGAAGAATTGTATTATAAATATTTTTTGACCTCATTTTTGGATGAGGTTAACATCATTTTTGAAATTAATAATTAGGACACTTAATCCTAGATTAAGAGCCTCCTAATTAAGAACTCAAAAGACTACACCTAATGATCTAATGCATCTTCCTTGAGTTTGATCTACCTAATGGGTTTACATAGACTCAACACAAAACCAAAAAATTTAAATAAAATGAGATCAAATCTAATCTAAATAAAGGTCAAATAGTGGCCAACCTTTTTGACATGGGTTTAATGTATGTGGGTCCCACTAAGTCAAAGGTCAACCCACCAAAAATTTGACCAAATAAAATAATTCTAAATGAACTAGATGATAGAATATACATGTATAAACATGAATCTAAATAAATTTAAATTTATTTAGGCTTCAAATGGGTTAATTAGACCACTTGGTCTAAATAGGTTCAAAGACAAATCAAATTAAAATCAACTCAATTTAATTTTAAAAATGATTTGGAAAAGATAATCAATTATAATCCAACTAATCATTAGGTTTAATTTGATCAAATTGGTCATTTGATCCGAATGAACCCAAATGTAACCCACTAAGCCCAATTTTGGGTGAAAAATTAAAATTAACTTCAAACCAATTGAAATTAATCATTCAAACTCAATATATATAATCAAGCATGATTAGAGTCTAAATAAAATTCAATTAAGCCAAATGGGTTATTGGAAATAAGCTTAACCCATTTAAGCCTAAATGAGTTAATTTGAAATGAAATGCAAAATCAAATCAAAACCTAAATAAATTAATCAAATTAAAACTTAATAAAGCATCTATTAAAGATAATTGAATCAATTGATCAAATAAAATACAATTAATGCACTTTGAATTTAATTCAATTCCAAATGGCATGAGTTAGGTTCAAACCTCCAATCCAACTCAAATGGACTTAGGTTCAACTTAAAATTCACATTAGGATTGATTTGGATAGCCAAACACCAGCCTATGGGTTATGGTGGTGAGGCCAAAAGCCATAAAATAAAAATTCAAAGGGATGTGATGGAACCATGTGAAGGGAGAAGGAATCACAAAGCAAGGAAGGAAAATCCTACTTCCCCTCCTCCATACCTCATCGACCTCTTAGGCTCAACTAGTTTGCTTTTGCCCAATTAGTTGATAGCCTCTAAAAAAAGGAAATCAATGTGATAAAGTGGATTCCTCCATTGGATATAAAGAGAGAGAGAGTGAGAGTGAGAGTGAGAGAGAGAGAGAGAGAGCAAGAGAGAATCCATGAAGGAGGCTCTTGACCAAGGAGGGAAAGGGAAGGAAAATGCTTCCTCTTCTCAAACTTTTCATCCAAACATCCTCACAAGTCCAAGAGTGTCCAAACCCATCCTCTGACTAAGCCTCTCGTTGCTGGTGGCCTGATTCCAGCCACCTAAAGGCTTGCATACCAAGCTCTCAGCCATGTATGGAAAGAGAGGAGAGACGCCATCTCCTCTCTCTATTTTTATTTCATTACATCCCCGAGATGAAGAGAAGCCAGTTTGAAGCCTCCCCCGGGGCTTTTGTCACTAGCAACATAAAATCCTCCAAGGCTGGTGGCAAAGCTCTCGGCCTCTAATGGTAAAAGGAAAGGGATATCATCTCATTCCAAATTGACTATCCCTACACATTCTAGGGGTCAATGCAAGTTCAATCGAATCTACCTTCGATCCCTATGCCACCGAAGAGACGGAGAATGACCAAAACTGATGGCATATGGCTAAGAGATGGTCTCCAAGGTGTTTGGTGGGGAAGCAAGCCAAGAAACTTATCCAATAGCTTTGTCCCATCGAAGCGAATGTGCTCAAAGTATGGCAACCATCGGGGATCACCATTGATGAGGTATACTTCAAAATGCCCTGAGCAAATTTATTTGATCCTTTATGAAGAGAATTTGATCTCTAGGGGGTTCAAACCATATTGATTGATCAATTTACAATCAAAATCATGCGATCTCATCACTTTGATCATTGGAGATCGATCCCGAATGACGGACGATCCTTGCTTCTTCTACAAAATGAGGGACAGATAAACCCCATCATCCATTCCTTTTATTTGGAACTAATGGACACAATCTAGCTAAATGATATGGTTTAATCCCTCCAAGAATTGCGAACAAGAGCGTGACCATCCGATCTTCGATTGAAAGGCCTTAAATCATTCCGAGTGTCCACCACTTTCGATGTGGGATCCATGTGGCCCAATAGCGCAAAACCACGTATCAATAATGCCACATCAGTGCCGCCATTTAAAATGAGATTTTCTCATTTTCTACATTAAAAAAATATTAAAAAATGCCAAAAACTTTTAAAATCCATATAAAGTGAAGTATAAATCTAAACAATATAAATGAGGGCTCTATGGATTCATCTCAGTGAGTATAATTTATTAAATCCACTCCTATCAATTAATTTTGGATAATTTTGGATTGACTTGACTATAAATAAAAATAAACGAGCTCAAATTAATCATAAACCATTTATCCAAGCAATGTGAAACTTTGGGAATTTAAATTAAGGTTAAAATGTACCTTTGGAAAAACTTTCATGAATTAATTCAAAATAAATCAATTGATATTAAATTTCAAACTCCAAACCTTAATTTTAATGAAATAAATTAATATTAAATGAAATAAATCATGAAAAATGATCAAATCACTTTAAATTTTACAATAAATCCTAATGAACTTAAACACACCAATGAAATACACTGAAACTTAATAAATCATAAAATTGCTTAATTTGGTAATTAATTGAATGATTTATTTCAAAGGTTGACCTACCAAAATTTGACCAAATGAAACCATTCCAAATGATTTAAATGATAGAATAAATATGTATAAACATGAATCTAGGGAAATTTAAAATTGATAAGGCCTTAAATGGGTTAATTAGAGCACTTGGTCTAAGTGGGACTAAATGAGTCATATTGGGTTCAAACCCAAATAAAATTGAAATCAGTTCAATTTGATTGTTCAAAATTATATGGAAATGATAATCAAACATAATCTAACCAATCATTGGGTATAATTTTATCAAAATGGAATATTGACTCAAATGAAGCCAAGCTTAACTAATTAAGCCCAATTTGGGTAAAATCGGTCAAAATTGAAACTAACTTCAAACCAATTAAAATAAATCATTCTAAATCACTCCATATAGGTAATCAAGCATGATTAGAGTCCAAAAAAATTTAATTAAGCTGAATGGGCTATTTAAACCCAATTGGAAAAAAGCTTAAACCATTTAAACTTAAATGGTTAAATTGAAATGAAATACAAAATCATTTCAATATTTAAAGAAATTAACCAAATTAAAACTTAATAAATCATCAATTAAAGAAAATTGAATAAATTGATCAAAATAAACATAATTAAATACTTTGAATTTAAGTCAAATCTAAATAGCATGAATTGGGTTTAAACCTCCAATCCAACTCAAATGGACTTAGGGTTCAACCAAAAATTCACATTGGATTATATTTAGGCAGCCAAACACTATCCTAAGGGATGTGGTGGTGTGGCCAGAAGCCATAAAATGAAAAGTAAAATGGTTGAGGTAGAAACCATGTGAAGCTAGAATGAATCAAAAAGAAAGGAGGTAAATCCTACTTCCCCTCCTCCATACCTTATCCACCTCTCCTCTTGGCCTTAACTAGTTTGGCTTCTTTCCAATTAGTTGACAACCTCCAAATGAGGAAATCAATGTGATAAGGTTGCTTCCTCCATGGGATAGCAAGAGAGAATCAATGAAGGAGGCTCTCGGCCAAAGAGGGAAAGGGGAGGAAAAGGCTTCCTCCCCTTAAAACATTTCAGTCGAACATCCTCATAAGTCCAAGAAAGATTAAACCCACCCCCTCGTGAAGCCTCTGGCCACTGATGGTCAGATTCCAACCACCTAAAGGATTGCATACTGAGCTCTCGGCCATGTATGGAAGAGAGGAGAGAGGCCCTCTCCTCTCCCTATTTTCATTCCATTACATCCACAAGATGAATAGAAGCCAATTTGAAGCCTCAGGAGGGGCTTTTGCCACCAACAAGCCAGAAATCCACCATGATCAATGATAAAGCTCTTGACCTCTAATGGAAAAAGGAGATGAAAATCATCTCATGTCAAATTGACTCTCCTACATGTTCTACAGGTCAAGACAAGTTCAATCAAGTCTTCCCTTGATCCTTACGCCATCGGTGAGTGGGAGAATGGCCAAAACTGATGGCAAATGGCCAAGAGATGATCTCAAAGGCATTTGGGGAGGTGGGGAAGTAAGCCAAGAAACTTCTCCCATAGCTTCATCCAATCAAGGCAATGGTGCTTAGAGCACGGCGACCATCGGAGAGCACCACTGATGAGGTATGCTTCAAAATAGACCCTTGAGCAAATTATTTGGTTCTTTATGAAGAGAATTTTATCTCTAAGGGGATCAAACCATATTGATTGATTATAAATCGATTCTTGATCGATTTGTATTCGAAATCACATGATTTTGTCACTCTGATCGTTGAAGATCAATCCCGAATGATGGACAACCCTCAGTTCTCTAATAGAAGGAGGGGAAGATAATCCCTACCATCCTTTCCTTTTATTTGGAATATATGTCCATGATCTAGCCAAAAAAACCAATTTAATCCCTATAGAAACTACGAGCAAGATCGTGACTGTTCGATCTTCGATTAGATGATCGTAGATCGACCCGTGTGGCCATCGCTTTTGATGTGGGATCCACGTGGATCCCACATGGCCTAATAGTGCCATGCCATGTGGCAATTATGCAACGTCAACACCACCATTTAAAATGAGATTTTTGTTTTGTTTTCTCAATTAAAAAGTATTAAAAATGCTATAAACTTCAAAAATCATATAAAATAAAATAAAAATAAAAAATTCAAATGAGAGCACTAATGGATTCATCTTAGTGAGAAGAATCTATTAAATCCAAAATCTCCAATTAATTTTTGGTAATTTTAGATTAATTTGACTTTCAATAAAAATAAACAAACTCAAATTAATTATAAACTATTAATCCAATCAATGCAAAACTTAAGGGAACTGAAATTAAAGTTAAAATGCACCTTAAGAAAAAGTTTCATGAATTAATTCAAAATAAATTAAGAGATATTAAATTCAAACTCTGAACCTTAAATATACTAAAATAAATTAATATTACATAAAATAAATCATGAAAATTGATCGATCACTTTAAATTATCATAATAAACCCTAATGAACTTAAACACACCAATGAAATCCACTAAAACTTAATAAATCATAAAATAGCTTAATTTAGTAATTAATTAAATTAAATAATCTAATTAATTACCTACATTTAAGAAAATCATAATAAATCAACATAAACTCTAAAAATTCCTAATGAACTCTCTATGGATGCATCTTTTAGAGAGGAATCTAGGAAAAGTAAAACACCTTAAGTAATTTCTTTTAAATCAAGCTTAATTTAAGTTTTAATAAAATAATTAAAATTTTAATTACACCCTAAGCATGCATCTTATTCAGATGGAACTTTAGAAAAATTAAATTGGCATGGAACTCCACTTGCAATAAAAATTTCAAGGCTAATTGACCTCTAGACTAGAAGTTATTAAATTTTCAATCTCTAGGTTGATTTACATTAAAATTAAATTAAAATTCTAGAAACTATAAAATTTTCATAAATTGATTTGAAACATCTTCATCAACACCAAAACACTTAAGGATAATTTTCCAACATTATAAAATCAAAGAATTTGATCACTTACATACTTAGGGTTTAATGGAAATCAATAAAAAGGCAAAACCTAATTAAACCTTAAAGTAAATAATCCATTAAATTCATGATGAACAAATTATGAAAATCTTAATCAATAATCAATGCAAATTGAGATTGGATTAAAACATTAACCTAAATATGTTAGGTTAACATAATTTAAAATAAATGAATACAAATTAAATGGACATGAACATGAATGAAACAAATATTAAACCAATTCAAATCAAATTGAAAATAACCCAAACTCATAGAACACATAATCAAATCAAAAGAAAAGAATTGAAGAATTAAAATTCGAAAAACAAAACTAAAATTTCAATTCAAATTAAACTCAAGCCCAAATCATTTAAATGAATCAAAAAGAAGTTAATGAAGATACTTGGGATCTTAGTTAGATCTTTAGAATGAACCTTCATCTTATTGTGAAGGCTTCATTCTATTAGAATTTACGATGTTGAATAGAATGGGTTCCACCCGAAGTGAAATCTATTCTACTCTTTATTCTTGAAAATCTAAACTCACTTTAACATAAAAATGAAAAAAATTCAAAATAAGAATCCTAAATCATTAAATCACTTGAATAAAAACCATCCAAAGATAAATCAAATAAACTTCAAAAGATTAGTGAGTATGTGCATTCAACATATACATCATTTTGAAGAGTATATTATAGCACATTTATGATTTCTTAGCGAGTGTGTTCTGATCAATATAAATATTCCACAAGTATACTCATTCAACACAAATATCTAAATTGAGTGAATTCATTTATGAATAAAATAATATTATGATGGAATTTTTCCTTTCAATATTAAAAAATTTTAATTACAAAAGTGGGTAGTGAGTGTATAAAATTCTAATCACTTTTCCAACTCACAAGTACAAAAGAAGAAAAATTTACTAGTAAAAAAAGAAGAAAAACTAGATAGCACTCCCTTCTGAAATCAGAACAATAAGGTGAGCACGCTATTAAAGTCTGAGAATCTGGTGTCCACTAGTTTGATGATAGAGAACTCGGTACCTTCCCTGAACATCTATTGAAACAAGTTCTTTTACTCATCAAAATCAAAAAATCTAGAAAGTTGACCTCTTTCTTTTGGAACTCCTCGCTATAACAAGAAAGTTCCATCTCCAACTCTTTATTCATTTTGAAAAAGTTGAGTAATTTCTAGAAATACTTACTCTTGTCTTTTTCATATCGCTTTATTTCTTTTTGCAACATAATCAACTTAGACTAAACATTCTGCCAACAAACAAACTTTGAGTTTCATGTTAGTTTGATAGCTAAAATATCCTTCATATTGAACATATACTTCGTTCCAAGTTCTTAAGTTGATTGCTACACCGTCACATGAGCAATCATTATGGCATAAGGCATTCACTGCTTTGGAATATTTTCAAGAGTTGTTTCCAACTCGGTGGAAAGATCTTTTTACTCATTAGATTAGCCAGGTTAGGAGTATAATTTTTGTCAACATTAAGAAATCCAGGATCATCGATTAGCTCTTTTCCCTATGCACTCTTCTTTGTTGAGGAAGGGTGAAGAGTGGAACTCATTAATCTTTTTTAAACTTTCTAGGAGTTGAATTTGGACCCCACTTCATTGGCTGACTTCTCATTGGTAGCCTTAGCAGCAAACTTGCCATCACCTTCCTTATTATCAATATCATCAGGAAATTTGATTACCTTGGGATCAAATGGAAAAGGTGCAAAGATATCTTCCCTTACAAAGAAGCAAGCACCAATGATTAGAATACATGTTCAGGCTCTCATCATAGCCATTTATTAAAATATTATGGTACTCTTTCTAAAGAGAGTTATCATTGTGACTCTTTAGGAAGAAACAAATGAGTCCATATTTGCACAACATACTCAATGTTTATTGAACATATATGAATAAGAAGCTAAGTACTTTTCTGAGCCAATCCTAATAAATGTTATGAAAGGTATAGGTGTTTATCATATTTTATAGGTCAATTAGAGTCAATCTCATTGATGAAGGAGTTTGTAAGTGCAACTGTAGGCAATATAAGATATATTATATGTCATGTGCACATGAAATTGCTATATATTGATAAAAATAATTGAATTACGCATCATATATTTCAAAGTATTACTCATTGTAGTATTATAAGCTAACATATATTGTTGAGTTTTATGTTATACTAGATCATAGTGAATGACCAAATTATGATGATCGATATAAAATATTTGAGTTATTACCACCAAAAACTATAGAATATGATTAGAGAGGCCATGCACAAGCAAATACATAAACATAATTGATGAAATTATAAGTTGTATTAATCGTTTATGTTACCTTTGTAAAATAATCAAGTAAATTAGATCATCTTGATCAATTAATCCTAATAGTAGAAGGTACATTGAACACACATATGCATCATTTCTCCTTTAATGTTAAATTAATTATTTGAATATTGAAAGTTTTTTTAACACCTTCAAATATTTATAATGGCTGAGAAAGTGAGTAGGTTGGCTAGATGTTAGTGTAAGGTTCCACACCATAAGAGCTCCAACTTAGCATTGTCTTTGTGTACTCAGTCGATATAGGGTCATATACTTAGAGGTAGTATGATTTATACTATTATTTTGTTCAATATTTGATATATAGTGAGATAATTTAAATAATAATATGTCTCATTTATTCATATGACGGGGCTTCATGAGATTGTTTACTCTATGAGCCCCATTGCTTATGCAATTGATTTTGATGTTAACAAACATATAATTGGATAGAACTAATATTTTATTTTGAGTGTTCAGGAAGCTAACCAGACTCGGTATGATTAATTATATTTGGAAAGTCAAGATCATCTCGACTAGGATAGTTTGAGAATCTTCCTAGGTTTTGTAATTATAAGATAAATAAGAGGACAATAATAGAAAATAGTGTCTAAAATATCTCCATATCATTTATTTGAATTTTTGCATTTTTTTAATATTTTAATTGCATCATGTTTTGAATTATTATTGGAATTAGCTCTTTGTATAATTTAAGTATTGTAGAAGATTAAGCCTTATCCATTGTGTTTTAAAGTGTGTTGGATTTATTTCACACTTCATTAAGTTATTTCCATGCTTGGTATTACAAATTATCTATTTATTTTGGCATGAGAATTAAATTAATTTTGTATTATTCAAATTATTCTTTTTCTCTCTTCTATTCTCTATTTTCTCTCTCCTATAAAATTCTTTCAAATTTTATTTTGGTCGAATTTTCTTTGGAATTTGGCATGAGAAAAATTATGGGATTTATTAAAACTATTTTCATATTTGTTTCCCTTATTTATTGAATTTTAAAATTTATATTTATTTAAAAATTGAATTTAAATATTTTTGAATTTTAAATTGCATTTTGCCATAATTTGTTTCCAAATGAGTTTTATTTATTTATGGTATGATGTGGCCGATCCATAATGTATTTTTATTGATCTTATTTGAGTTTAATTAACTTAATCTTAGTTAATTTAAATTTAAATACAATTATATCTGAAGTTAAATATATTTTCCCAAATTGATTTTCCATTTTAAGAAATATTGTGGGTGGCCCCTATTTATTTAATTATGATTGAATTAATTAATGTAATTATTTAAAAAAAGCTTCTTAAATTGATTTTTAAATGTTAGTTGCATTAATTGGAGTTTGATTTATATTTGGAATTAGTTTGTCTGAAATCTCCTTGATATTTTTTTGGGTTTTAATTTTAAATCTCGCCATTCTCATTCAATGAAATTTACTTAATTTAATATCTTATATTATATGCATTAATCTTGATTGAATCACTCCTTGTAAAGTGCTTTGTCAGCTCTTCTAGTTAGCCAAATCAAATCAATTTTTTTTTTTGAATTCATTCAAGTTCTCTTCATGATTAATTATTTCCTTAATCAAAGTTAATTTATTTATGCTAAATGTATTAATCTCCTTCCCCCTTCTATGCTTTGACCAACCACTCTTATGCATTAATTCAATTTTAATTTAAGTTTTTATAATGTTATTTATTATTTGAATTCATATAGTTTACCTTAATTAATTTCTCTCAATTGATCTGGCCTTGGACAAAATCTACAAGATGATTAAATATCTTGAGATTGCTTAATTAACCTAAGTGATCTCTCCCTCTCTTGATTGGTTGATCTTATGCAATTCAAATTTGAATTTATTTTAGATTAGTTGCATGTGCAAAATTGTCCAAAATCAAATTACTTCTCTATGTGAATTTCCCTTCTATTTATTTCCCTCCTATTTTCTTCATGCTTTGGCCGAACCTCCCATCGATCTAGGTCTATATAATGAGGTTAAGCCTTAGCTATTTCACTTCTTTCTTATTTCTAGCCAAGTTGAACCCTTGCTAATCAATTTTTGGAATACTTCTTGAGCTTAAGTGCTAAAGCCTCTTTTTTCTTAATTTCCTTCTTCTTAGCCAAGATTTTAGAGATTTTGCAAAAGTCTTGGTTGATTCAAGGTGGAAAAGCTCACCTCCTTCCGTTGAATTCATCTTGGCAAAGACCTTCTTAAGGTATTTGTTGAAGCAAAGAACAAAATGTATTTCTCCATCATTGCTTCAACCCTTTACTGAGACATACCTTGAAGTTTGGTTGAAGAGATCATGCTTGAAATCATCTAATTCCAGTACATCTTCAAGATTATTCAAGTGGAGATTTGCTACAAGTCTTTCAAGCTTCTTTTAAGCCTTAGAAAGATAACAATCAAGTCATTGATTTCATTGATCATACATTAAGGACTTGAGTAATAATTTATATTTCTTTTCAATCTCTTAAATTATTAACTTCATTGTCTTATTTTGGATGAAATAGATTCATGTGCTTTAAAGTTTAAGATCTTTTGAAATATTTTTCATTTATGCAAGCTTTGATTTGATTGTTCTTTTATACAAGTAATTTAAAAAGATTTTTTCTTTGATTTGATTATTTCTTTTAAGGTTTTTATTTTGATTATTCTTTATTCTCTACTTTGTGTAAGTGTTTTAAAAGGTTTGTTTAACATCTTTGCTCTTCATTTTATGCAAGCTTTCATTAAATCAATTTAAAGCACTTAATTGAAGTCAATGTTTAGTTGTTATTTGCATATTTTCAAAACCATTGTACATATAACATAAATATTGGGTTCTCTTATTTTTATTTATCGTATCATTGTGTAGTATTGGATTGAGTGCAAAATCATTTTAAAATTGAGAGTTAGAAAAACAAATTGTTTTTTTGTTCTTGTTGTAAAGTGTTAAGGTTGTTCTTGCCATTGTAGTAAAGTACAAAGTTAAGGTTGTACTTTTTTGGTGTAGAAAAGTACTAAAGATTGTATTTAATCTCATTTTATTTGGTGAATTCCTAATTAGGGTGACTAGACATGGAGGTAGGAAAATTTTGGGCTTGGCTGATTCACATAAAAATCTTTGTGCCTCCTAACATTCTTTTTTTTTGCACTTGTTAGGTTTATTGCTATCTCTTTGTAATATATTTTATTTATCTTCAAAATTAAGTTTTCTACAAAGTTCAAAATTAAATTTTAATTTGAAAAATATTTTATTTACTTAAATCTCCCCCACCCTCCTAAGGTTCCATAGCTTCTTATTAGAGGTTGCTTCTCATCTACTTAGCTTAAAGATTGTCTTATAAATTGTCCTCAATTCATGGCTAGCTTATGTGCTATGGGATTAGATTGTGTGAGCCAATTACATTATATTTGCTTAGACCATCATTTGTTGGATGCATTAGTAAAGAGGTAGTCCCCACAAACCAACACATTTCATTTGGATGTTAGCGAGATGTCAGTGACTTTACAAGATGTTGTGATGATATAGATGTTCAAGTGGATGGGCCTCTCTTAATTGGACATGTGGTTGAAGAAAAGTAGTGGTAAACTTAATCTAATTGTAGTGATGAGCTATTGGACCCACACCCTAATGCGAATGTGTTGTATCAGGACTCAAATATCCCTAACATTACCTCCACTTTCCAAATGGGGAAGCCCATGCACAGACTTATTGGCCTTTAAGGTGGTTGAGGTGGGAATTTATGAGGGGCTCGTATATTGAACTGAGTATGATTAAGTTTAGCAGACATATACAAGCATATATTATATTCATCAAAAGATGCTTCTAATTTCTATATATCTTGGAGTATGAGGTTCACTTAGAGTAACTATCTCTACTGAGGATTTGGAGCTATTTAGTATCTATACAAGGAGCTGTTAGAATTTACAAGACTAAATCTGGCTACTATGGCTAGTTTCTTGCATTTATTACTAGATATATGTTCTTAAGAGCATATCCATATTGGAAGACCCACATTGCATGTATCCACAAGAGCTCGATGGATTGAGCTTTTGCTACAGGTAAACTATGCCATCGTCTAAACAAAATTATGAATCAATGTTGTATATTAAGCTATTTAATTATATTTGTATTGACTAGATGGAACAATAGGTATGTATGCCAAATGCTAGTGAGAAACATTAAGAATTATAGAAATGAGCTTAAGGACTTGAGATAGATCCATATGCATATCTAAGTAGTAAATATTTTTACTTATTTTAACAATAAATTAAAATATCTTTTCACTTATCTAATATATAGGTCATTCGTGAATCCTACAACAACCATATTAGATTACATGTGGCATATATTTGTTTAGTGGGTGAGGACATATGGTTAGCACATGTTTCACATATCAGTTGGAAGAGGGTAAAGTGGCACCTCCTCCCTAATAAAGTTCTGCAACAGTCTAGGCATGTACCACTGATAGATGTAGCTCCAATAGATCTAGGTTTAAGAGTGTTGGTGGGCGTGAAAAAATATATGTCAATTGGGTCGATAATCATCTAGTGCACATTACAGTGTGGGAGAATATGAGATTCAATCATCATTGTTGATGATGTTAAGGATAAAAAGCATTCATAAATCTATACATGTGTTGGCGAAGATCATGGGCATCACTTGTTGAAAGCCTCAACTGACTCTCCAAACACATATTAGCCCAAAACACCAAAAGAATGAGCACTAGTAAGTTTATCACACCTAGTTGGTTTCTTTATTTTAAACTATTAATATTAACATTAAGTTTTTAATTTATATAGATTAATATTTTTTATGGTCTAAAGAGATCTTCCAACCTTATTTGGACATACTATCAACTCTAAACTACATGGAACAATAACTATGTTTGAGAAGCCAACCAGGGATTTGAGGTTGTGCAAGCACATTAGTGACACCCATCATCAATCTATTTCTGGATAGGGTAAATCCCATTAGTTAGCTTAGTCTTGGTTACTCAGGCATTAGATATGAGTATAGTGTTATCTATTTATGTTGATCCTAAACCTTTCAATATCATTGCTCCATTTTAGTCTCAATCATGATCTATATATAAGAGTGCCTACCACTGATAGTCTTATGCACCAGTCACCCCCTTTGTAGTATGTTATCCTTCAACATTTGGGATGCCATTAAGAAAATTGTAGTATTATCCTAATTAGAATTGGGGAGCAACACCATATCTACAACAGGATGCACCATATCTATCATATTTACAGTTAGGGAAAAACACAAGTCATGAAGAAGAGGCTAGAGAGGAAGTTAGAATAAAAGGTCAACATCTCCTGCATGATCGCCCACTACGTGCACTTAATCACTATACTCTTGGAAATAATGCTTGGCACCTTCTCCATCAGTAGTTCTTATTTTATTGTATGATGGAATTTTTATGTTTTGAACATTCCTCTATTTCTTTGCTAGGTTATAAGCATTGTAAATTCAATCAATCCTCTTTATTTGCCTCATTAGATATTTCATGTGAATTGTAGCTTCAACATTGCAAATTTGGGTTTCTTTCTACTATTTTATTCCATTATTTTATGTATGTATGTTTCATTAATATGGAAGAATGAACTCTGCAACACATGGTGCATTTTGTTATCAAATTAATTAGCCAGTTTAATGACTGCTTAATTTGTTGAATATTTATGATTTTTAGCTCTCTTCTTTATCTTATTGAGCAATTTGATCAGCAAAGTTGCCGCGGATCCTAGCCATAAGTGGGTTTATAAGAATCCTCAAGAGCAGGAGATTAGTTCCCTAACATCATGGATCATCCCAACTGCTTTTGTATTTGGATTATTTTATATTTCTGTCTTATTTTTTACTAATTATTAATATTATTCTTCATTTTTATTTACTATTTCCAAGCATCCATGGACATGGGAAGCACAATTCCATTATGGTATTAAGGTTATTAATACCACATTTTTGTCCAATCCATCTTATTTATCTAAATACTTAAGTATGTTATTTATTATTTTATGCTTGTTTACCATGTCTGCAGACAAGTATCTATGTTTATAATACTTAATGTTTGCTTTGGTTCATCACACTCTCAAGATAACTTAAAGGCCAAATATGTTAATGTCACCATTGATCTTCATCATTATTCTTCCAATCAACTCCAGGCCTATGTCAGTGGTAAGGACTGATCAATCCTTTTGTTCATAAAAATGCACTTTCATTATGAGAAATCTAGATTTATGTTATTTTGTAATTATAGAAATTGATATGAGGATAATAGGGCTGATAGGACCAATTTCAGCTGTGAGGCAAATTTTATCGGAGTACAATGCATGCTCTAAGAAGGAAGATGAGAAAGGACAAGATTTCCTTGTTGGATATTAGAATAACATGTAATAAAGCCCCAATTACTTTAAAGATTTATGATGGCCTATGTTGAGATTAGATTTAATCATTCATGTGCTATATAGTTTTATATGTATTTTGGCTAGCACTCCTAATTAGATTGGTGCCATTTTGTTGAAACAACTGTAGGTTGTTATTTTTCCACTTTATTTAACAATGGGTGCAATTGTCATGCTATATGTTCTCATCATTGTCAATTAGATAATTTAAATGGAATTCACAATTTGTAGAGGTTATATTTACTTGATTTATTTTTGCTTACCATGTAATACGACTCATTTAATTCAAAGGATGATTTAATCATATGAACAAATATGCATTCACTTGCAGGGGAACACCTTTCACTTTTGATGTAAGAATATCTTTTTAGATACCAAACATGTTTTCAAATAACTTACCTGAAGCATTTTTTGGGAAATCTAGAGAAAAACACTTTTAAAACTTTGATCACATCTACAATTCTCATTTATAAGTTGCATTATTATATTTATTGTTTTATCATGTTAAATCATGTATGTGATGAAATATTTGTTACATAAATTTGCAATTTAATAATTGTAATAAAATGGGCTAAATAATGTTGTTGATATGAGATGCATAAAGTGCTTTGCCCCCATTACACTCATAGGAACATAGCTCATGAAATGTTGACTTCGTAACCTTCAAAATATCTTAATATTGCTTTGTTGGTGCTGTAACATAACTAGTCTTCATTATGTATTCTCTTTGATGGTTGAGCTACTGAGATGGTGCAATGCAAGTTGCATAGAATTATGTTACCCACACAAATGAAAACTATTTACTTGGATATGGTATTGCTAAGAGAAATCATAATCTTGATTTATTCCAAACATTTGAGTCCTTACCCTCATCCCACAGCCAAACAATAGAATTATGTAAGAAGAAAGGTTTAGAAAGACACTTATTAATAGCTGAGTGTTGAGAAAATGTTAAACAAGCTTTATCTTTCAAGCTTTCTTCAATAAATATAGACTCAATGAGATGGTAATGCTAAATTATTTATTATAATCTTATTATGTCCTCTAGTTAATAGATCTCCTATAATCAATTCCTTTAGGTGATACCCACCCATTATTTATATATATGGATAAAGAATCATCCATTTTATCTATTGAATTTATTTTTAAAATTATCAGTCATATCATTCCTAATAAGATCAATTATATTCTCATAAAATATGACATTAGCCGATTCTTTCATGACTAACTTTCTTTTATTAAAAACATGATAGGCTCGACCTAAAGTATAATATTCTAAGAAGATTCTATCATGAGAGTTACAATCAAATTCAGATAAATTTTTTTCATTATTTTTTATTATATTTATAAATAAAAATATGAGAATAACTAATGTTAGGTTTCTTCCCAAATAATAATATATAAGAGATGGTCTTATGATATTAATATCAAATAGATAATATTCAATACATAACATGTATTGGTAGCAGCTTTTACATAAAAAATTAGTAATTTATATTCAACAAGCATTGATATACTTAATTCAATTAAATATGATTCTTTCTTTCTACAATGTCATTAATTTGAGGACCTATAAGTAGAAAAATTATGTTTAATTTAATTTTCAATGCAATAATCTTCAAATTATTTACTTTCTAATTCTTCATTATGATTTATTTGGATACTATTAATCAAATATCTTATTCTCTTTGAATAAATTTTATAAATTTTCTAAATTCCTCAGAAGCATGATCATTATTTGCTAGAAATAAAATCTTAGTATATCTATTAAAATATTCTACAATCAAAGATCTATAATTCTTTCCAACTAAGCTATTTGTATTAATTGAATCAAATAAATTCATGTGTAATAATTCCAAAGGTATAGAAGCAGAAATAATATTCTCACTTTTAAAATAATGATTAGAATGCTTATCATTAATAAATGCATCATAAATTTTATCAGAATTTAAATGAAGTTTAGATAAGCTAACAATTAAGCCAAGTTCTATAATTTATTAAGTATGTGCATGTTGATATGACAAAGTCTAATGTGCCATAACCAAACATCATAACTTACACTTTTAAAATAAATTAGATTTAAATTTATATCACAAGAGCTTTTTAAGTCAACTTAATAAATATTATTATATATATGTCCAACAAATAAAATAGATTCATTATATCTAATAACACAATATAGTGTATGAAATATGTGATAAATATATGAAGTTATGCTCTAAACAATCTATTAAATTTTTATTTATTTATTTAAAGTGATAAAGTTCTTATAGGTGGATCTAGTTTATATTCTATTCTTTGGCATTATCTCCAAATACCATGTAACCTCCTTCATTTGGTTATAACATAGTGAACTTTTCTTCACATCCCATTATGTTTCTTGAACAACATTTATTCAAGTGCCATATGCTATTACTGATTTTGCTTTAAAGGCATTTCTATTGAAGAAAAAATTCATTAATTAACCTTTATAACCTAAACATATTTGAATTCAAATTCTAAATATGTGATAAAAAGATCTATCTTGTGTAGCATATATGATGTTCGCATCTTTTGGTACCTATGTAATGTAGAATGCGTATAAAATTGGGATTTACTTCATGACAATTCAAATGAAATGTGACAACTCTTTCACAAAACTTCTACCATATTTGTACTTGCATATAGTTTACATTTATTTATTTGAAGTGTATGAGAATGAGATGAATGTTCAAAAGAATCATTTCTTGTCTTTATATTCTATTTAATGAAGTGTGAGCTTCATATTTCAAAAATAGATCCAATTATCTTTTAATAAAGTATTTTCTCTTTCATATTTTTCAACAAGCAATGATTGATATACTAAATACTTAATTTTCTTTTTTTAAACTCATAACATTCATATTTAAATAAAAATATATATTATCAAGATATTTATATTATTTATTTAAAACATGATATATTTTATTAACTTATAAATTCAATAACTAATTTATTAATAGTTTCATCTAATTCATTATAAGAAACCTCACCACATACTTTAGAAGAGTTAGAAATGACTTCTCTAATAGCTATTAAGCACAAGTTCACTTCTACTTGATGTTGACTAGTGATGGATCACTTGTAGTAACCCAATTAGTAGATTAGGAATCTTCTATGATTCATAGGAGAGGAAGGATGGTTCTTGTAGTGTTTGATCTTGTGGTAGTATAAATACACAAGTGATTAGAGTCGGCCAACACAATTTAGGCTCAAATCTATACACAAAATTCCAACAAGTTGGAACACTTTCTACAGAATTTCATATCAAATGAAATTAAAAGCAATTTTTAGAATGGATTATCTACTTATGATATGAAAATTCTTATAATTTTTCATTGGGTATAGATTTTTTTTTGTGAATTTCTCTCATGACTGGTCACTAAGTAAACTGTCTTGTCAATTGACTAGATTCACATTTATTGTTGATTAAAATTTGCAAAACACTGAATTAAACCAAATCATTACATAAAAATGAAAAAAAAACCAGATTGTTAACAATTTTAGATTTTTTGTTTTACATAATTTCAATGAGTTTTAGTACACCAAACAGACACAAAAACCAAGCTAGGTCAGTTTAGCCCTAAGGCTTGGTCGACCTATTTAAGGATTTAGAAAAATGCTTTTTTGTGGAGGGAAATTAGGAGAGAAAATTTTATTACATATGGGAGAACATCAAAAGTGTTGACTTCATGAGCCCCATTTTATTTGAGACTAATTTTGATGACAACAAACATATGTTCAAAATTCTACTAATGGGTTTAAATTCAAGTGATGTAGGAAAAATTTTCAAATCTACTTTCTTCAGTTAATTCAGAAAGCTAAAATTGTTGAATTGAATTGGTTGAAAATTTTTTAGGAATTGAAATTTTAAGGCAAACAAAGAGCTCAATACAATAAAATAAATGATATATTTATTTCAAGATAATTTATTTAAAATTTATCTATATTATATATATATATATATATATATATTAAAATTGCATTATTTCTTAATTATCTGTTTAAGATAACATGAACTAAGTGCATGAGTTAAGTTTCATTTAATGTGCTTTTAAGCAAGATAAATTAATTTCATACTTCATTAAATAATTTTCATGCTTAATCATATTTATTATTCAGGAATTTTTCTTAAATAGTTTACTAATAAATCATGTAAGTTTTACTCAAATCATTTCCATAATAATTCTCTCATGTTTCTAAATTTTAAAAATTCATTCATTAGTATTTTTTTAAAGTTAATTATTATGAATTCTAATTGAATAATTCTTTTTATGTCAATGCAAATTTGATTTTAATCATTCATGGAATGATTTAGCCATCCCTAGAATGATTTATTTCAACTAATTAGAGTTTAATTAAATTATTTTAAGTTAATTTAAATTGAATTCAAATCAACTTCAATTTAATATCCTTACATTTTTTAAAAATCTTTTTTGGGAAAGTTCTTGGCCTGCTAATATTAATTAAGTTTAAATTATTTTAAATTTTATTTATTACTTAAAATTAATCTTAATTAATCATCTTATATTTAAATTAATTAATTACATTAATTTGAAACCATTCTATTCATGGAATTGAATGCTAGCCAAAGATTACATTCATTTTTTTTGCATTAATTTTATTTGGATTAATTAATGTTATTATGTCTTAAATTTTGCTCAAATTGATTCATCATACATTTATTATATCATGCATTAAATTGAAATTGAATCTTTACTTGGAATGTAGCTTGGCCAACCACCTTGTTTTGAAACACTTTTTTTCTAAGCAAATTAAATTATTTGCTCTTGGTTGATTAAAATCCTTAAATTAAATTTTATTTATTAATCCCATTAAATCCACTTATTCTTTGGCCGACCATAAATGTTTAATTTCAGTTTGAAATTAAATTTTTAATCATGTTCTAAATTCTCCAAAGTTCAAATTCTTTCCAAAAGTATCTTTCCTTCTCATTATTATTCTTGGCCGAAATCTTCATTGCTTAAATTAGATTTTAGTTTATTAGTATTATTAATTGCATTCTATCATATATCACTCTCTATCTCTCTAATGTTTTACTTAGGTCGAAATCCTTTCATAGGATTCATCATTATTTGATTGAAAATCTCTCATTCAAAATTTGAATATTTTTCATGATTGAAATATTCCGCTCTTGCCTTAGCTAATCCAATCTTTTCTACTTATTGCATTGGATTCAAAATTTAAATTAGTACTTGATGCATCTTCCCTCCTCTTTCTCTCATGGCCTAAAATCCTAAGAATAAATCTTGCTTACTTGAGTTGATTGTGTAATCCAAATCAAATTATTTCCTAAACAATTTTCCCCCAACTCCATCATGCTTGGTTGAACCTTTTAGCCTCTCTTCTCTATTTAAAGTGTCTTTGACTTTAGTAGGATAGAGTTTCTTAGCTATTTCTCCACTCTTGGCCAACCCCTTGCTACATCATTCCCTTAGATATTCTAGAGATTCAAGTGCTACAATTATTTCTACATTTCTCCTCCTCCCTTGGACAAAAGTGTGTTGAATTTTTCTTGGGAAATTTGAAAGTTTAGAGGAAATACATCCTTGGCCTAAAGTTTGATTATTGTTCTCAAGCATCTAAGGTGCTTAACTCTTTATCTTATACTATTTTTCTTCTTGGCTGATTCATGTGATCATGATATGCATGAAGAAGTTAAGTATTGATTGAAGTTCTTCTCTTGGCCTAGCTACTTGTTTTATTTGAATAAGGATTTGTGTCTAAAATTCTCTTTTTATCTTCTCACTTTAATAAATCTTTAAACACATCTTTTATTTTATTTCAAATAGCATTCAACTGATTAGCAAGGTTATATTTATAAATTAATTTATCACTTACATACAATATAATTATTGTGAAGGAGATCTTAAGTTAACTTCTTTGATTTTGTTTTTCATATCAACTTGCTTATTATTTAACACAAGATTCTATAGATCTTTTATTTTTAGTTTATCATTCAAAATTCAAATCATTGTTGTGTGGTGCTTTATATTTTTAATTCAAGTCACGTTGATTTTAAGATTCATATATTTTAATATAAATTAAACTACTTTAAGGACTTATTTCAATTTAACATTCCATTCACGCTCTTGAATTAATTTTAATCTTGAATAATTAAAAAGTGAGCTCTCTAATTTATTATTTATCTTAATATTAATTTAGTTGGGTCATGAGTGAAATCTATTTTTAAATTGAGAGTTAGATCTTTTGTATTTGTTCTCTTCTTCTATTTTGATCTTTGTTGGGTTGTAATTTCCTGTGTAAGAAAGTACAGTGTTGGGTTATACTTTCTAGTGTAGAAAAATATAGTGATGGGCTGTACTTGCCCATGTAAGAAAGTATGGTGTTGGATTGTACTCCTGTGAAGGAGTATGAGAGATTTTCTATAATCAGAAGTTTGATTTACTGATTTCTTAGCTTGGTTTGCTAGGTGTGAACATAAGCTGCTTTTTGGTGTTTGATCGAACGATGTAAAAATCTTTGTGTTCTATATTTACTTTTTATTATGGTTGCTCAATATTATTGTGATTCATTAAAGTATAATCATTTAAGATTAATTGTTCTACAAATCTTTAAAATTAATTTTTTATTTTAAAGAACCAAATTCACCCACCCCCCCCCCTCCTTGGGTGCCATAGCTTCATAAAAAAATCACACTAAAATAAGAATATAAAATTAGGTCAACTCCTTAAAATGGCCTTGCAAGAAATATTTTAAAACTTGTCTACCTTATTTGTAGACACCAAGCCCTAACCATAAAGATTTCTATTCAAATTTTTAGTTTAAATAACACTAAAACCTTTGTTCCCAAGGAAAAAAATTATTGTAAGTTAAAATATTTCACACTTGAAAATGGGGGTAATATAGAAGTTGGGGATTGAAGTGAGTAACTACTCCCACACATGGAGCTATCGACTCCACTTATAATTTAAATATTTAAAATTAAATAACTATTAATTAATTAATTTTAATTATATTTAGTACTTCAGTCTTTCCCTTTCTTAATACTATACCCACTAGAAACACTGTACATGATAATTATACATAAGCATTATACAAATGCTACAACAAAATAAATAGTATTCAAACATGACATCAAATAAACCAAAGATAAATATTCCATAATCTTCAATGATTCAAGTTCTCATTTTTTCCCATGGCAGTCTTGCTACTTGTTTTGGGATCCTCAAAATTTTCTTTTAATTTCTTTGATATATCCCTTATGATTGCACCCCATTGTGCCTATACACATTGTGGAAAACCACTATATTTAATGAGCTAGCACTTGTTTTATCATATTCTAGATTAGTCCACAAAGCCTTCTTCTTTTTGTGTTGCACCTTTTCTTTCTTATCATTCTTTTTATATTCTCCACTCTTTATTTATTTTCATTTTTTAAGTTTTTGACATCCTCCTCTTATGAGTATAAGCTTTTTGTAATGATAAAATACAATTCTTTTACTAGCAAAAGTTTTTTTAGTATTTAATTTATCAATTTTTTAATATACCATGCTTTAGTTTTTTTTCTTAGTAAGGCTTCATGCCTTCTTTAAAGCATAGCCACATCATCACTATCAACCTCTAAACTTATGGTGGTGTCATCACATACTTCATCTTCCAACAAGGCAATGATTTCCATTTTTCATTCTTTAATAAGCCCTTATTTAAGTCTCTTTAATCTAGCACCTATTCATGAGCTATTAAAGAACTCAAAAGTTGATCAAGTTGATATATAGATAAATATTGAGTCTCATTAATAACATGTATTTTTTCATCACAATCTTTTGATAAACATCTTAAAATTTTGTAAATTAAGTGTTGATTTTTGTTTTTTGTTCCAAGAATGCAATGTATTGATAATATTTATAAACATTATATAGAAGTTCGAAATATATTCATTAGGAAACATACAAAATAAATTTATTCTATATGAGCATCCTTTATCATACATTTACCTTTATATGTGGTGATCGTTATCTCATATTTATTTAGCTATAATTAATAATGAAATTCTCATTTAATCATAAGGTATTAAAGTGTAATGTAAAACATTGCATACTCTAGAGTTTAGTTCTTAACCTTTTTGGATGTAGTCCATTCATCAAATGGTTTTTCAATTTTCTTTTCATTTAATCCTTTTGTGGGTGAATGATATTGATGGGTAGGCATGGGCTGCATGCTTGAATCACGACCTCATAAAATATGTTAATATTATATTTATAATAATCAAATAAAACATTTTTAAGCAAAGAAGATATATGTGTGGATTGTCCCTTATGTAGTGAATGTTCAGAAAAATATTTTGTTATAGTGTAAATTAATCTACTTTTAGATACTAAGCCAAATAAAAAGTTGACACTCTAATCCCAATTATGCAATGACTATGATACCCAAAAAGGCAAATGATTTATATGATTTTAAAATTTTTTGAAAATTAAAATTAGAGATTTTAAAATAGTAAAAAATAAATTTTAATGCTTAAATATTAATTAATAGATACATCACAAAAAGCAAAAGTATGTGCAAGAAAATAAAAATGTAGTTGACACAAATTTTGATGTGATTTAGCCAAACTTATAAACCGTCCATATCCATATCTAGCCACCCCAACTAGGATTCCATTAACCTAAAAACTCTAGGTTACAACATTATACTATTTTACAATGGGGCAAGTATAGTCCCAACAACAAACATGTATTTTCTTTTAATGAGGAGACTATATCCCCAACCAAAAAAACAATACAAAAAGAAAAACAACTTTTAATTTTGAATTATAACTAATCTACAACTTTTGCTACTCTCACACATGATATGGTGATATTATAATTTTTCTAATAATAATCTTACAAGATTTTAAACTTGCAATAAAATGACTAATATAAAGGGCATAATTCATTATATAAAATGTAAATTAATTTTCTAAAGTAACTCTTGCAGTGAAAGTTTTATAAACTTTATGTAAAAAGGTAATCAAGATATTAATGAACTTATAATGCCAACTTTTATTTTTTCAATACCAAAAATTTAATTTCAAAAAATAATAAATTAATTTAAAATTATTACAATATATGATTTTGACACAAAATATTTAATATAATTCATGCACACAATAATATATGATAACACTTATGAACAAGTATTAAAGCATATCCCAACAAAAACTTAACACAAAATAATTTTATGATTTTCATAAAATACAAAAAATTCATTGATAAATGGATAAGATTATAAAAAGTTGTCTCTAACAAAAGGCAGACATAGATTATCCCCAAAGCAAGATGTTTTATAATGGAATTAGCAAAAAAAAAAAAGAAATGTAAGTAGTTTGAATGATCACTCCATGCTTGATTATGTAGTTAGCTGCTCTATTGTCTTCTCTAAATATGTAAGTAAGGTTTAAGTTCATTTATGAGCTGATATTCCAAAAATACTTCTAAAAATGTAAGTTAGATTCCATGAGGGTGCCTTCTTCATGAGGAAATTTTATTTCAAGCTGTGAGAATCAGTCATTATCTAAATAGGGTTGTCATGAAAAGATTTTGAGATTTTGATTGCAAATAACATGCCATCTACCTTAGCTTTTATTGAATTCACTATTTCACATGATTTATAGAAAACACAAACAATCCTTTTTTTTAGTTCCTTTTTATTCCTCCAGAGCTAGTTGTCTTCTTGTTATTGTTGATTGATCCATCAATGTTAAACTTCAACCACAGATCTTGTGTTTTAATCTTATAAACTAATGTACATTTGATTTTCTCCTTTCAACTAACACATCCCAAGAACAACAGACCATTTTCTTTTTTTAGGTAGAAGTTGTTAAAGATTCCATTGCTCTATTCTTTATGGAGGTAAGTACAAACTTATTGTACAATTTATTGTGGATGTCTCTTGATGTTATTGTACTTTGAGTCTTAGCCCAAATGTTCCACAAGGCCAAGATTAGTATTAAGACTCTTATATGTTTAGTTGAATTATGAGTTGTTGAGCTCTTCCACATAAGTAAAAGCTAAGAGGAGTCTAATAAATGCTTGCTTTTGCAAATGGATGTCAAATAGTCCATCAAGAATTTTCCAAACTGATTAAAATTTTGGGTAGTGCAAGAATAGGTAATTTATAGTTTTCAAATTCAGGAAGTGTTGACATATTGAGGCAAGTGCAATGCCTTTCTCCATTAGTTTGTCATTGATTGGAAGACCAAATTAAATAGCCTCTAGCAGAAGAAGGAAATAGATGGTCTAAAGCTTTGGTACCACAAAAGATTTCCTTAAATACTATGTGTGTGTGTGTGTAAAAAATGCTTTATATGAATCCTTAGAGAGGGATTACTGATTGTTTTCCATGATAATAAAGGTATGAGCTTTGTTGTTGTGTGCTATATGGATATGATTTATGTCAGTAATAATTTCAAGTGGTAGAACATTTAGGTGCTCATTCTCATTCCAAACTAAATTTTTTCCTTACTGTTGGAAAAAGACACCTACCATCTAGTTGTTGGAGTGCTCAAATTCGGAATTGGAGAGGGGCTTATCGTGCAGCCATGTGCCATACCAAAAAATACTTTTTTTCACCAACTTTCCACCTAATAAATAGTTCTACTTTACTTCTATTTTTCATCATGCTCCTCCAACAGGATGAGTCATTATTATTTTGTTGGGCTAGCATAGATGTGTTTAAAGCAATACTTTTCTATCACAATTTTGGCTCATAGAGTATTTTTTGTTGAAATTTGATCCAGAGCTTCATTGCATTACACAATGTGCTATCTTCAAAGACTTAAATTTGAGTCCACCATTTTCTTTAGGTTTATAAATCCTCCTCCAACAAGTCTAATGGTACCCTCTCTTATTTCCATTCCATAGGAAAGTGTTGAATTAGGTTTCATTCTTACTTTATGTGCCAATAAGCATATTGATAACCTACAAAAGATATAAAATAATTGAGTTTAGGATGCATTTGATTAATCTAAGTCTTCCTCCAAAGGAAATAAGTCAATTTTTCCATGATAAAATTCTATTTTAAATTTTGGAAATGATATCATCTAAGATTATCTTCTTGTTCCTCCAATGAATAAGGAGTTTCCCAAATAATATATAGGGAGATTTTTAACCATGAAACCATTCTAGTCTTGAATCCATGTTGAGTTTGTATTAGAGACTTTATTGTTGAAATAAATATTTGATTTATCTTTATTGAAGTACATCCTAGCAGTGTCCTCAAATGTTTTTATTACTCCGTAACCTTTTTGATAGACTTTCATTTTCCATTGCCAAAAACTAATATATTATCAACAAACATAAGGTGAGATACAACTATGCCTCCTTTTTCATGGAATTGTGTGGAAGGGTTTGTCATGATTAGTTGGTTTACTAAAGTTGATAAATTGTCCATTACAATAATGAAGATGGTTGGTGAGAGGAGATCTCCTTTCTTAAGTCTTCTTTTGGATTTCAAAAAGCTAGCATTAGCCTCATTTACTAGTACTGAGTACTGATTGTTAGAAATAATCCTTATAATATGAACTGATGACTCAGTGCTAAAACCATTATCAATTAATATCCGATTGATAAATTTCCAATTGATGATGCCAAAAGCTTTATGCAAGTTCAATTTAATTGAAGTATTATGGCCTCTACATTTGGTGGTTAGGCCTCTCAAAACTTCCTAAGCTAGCAAAACATTTTCACTAATATCTCATCTTTTAATGAAAGTACTTTGATTAAGAGAAATGATATCAAGTAGTAGCACCTATAACATGTTATTAATAATTTTACTAATAATCTTACTGATTATAGCGGAGAGGGTAATTGATCTAAACATGTTTTATTTGAAACTAGAAGTTTGTTTTGGGATATGGATTATAGTTGAGGAGCAAATATAGTTTGTCATATTATCATATCTATAGAAATATTGGATGGTCAAAGACACATCTTTATCAATAATGTCTTAAGTAGCTTGATAAAAACTTACTATAAAATAATCTGGACTCATAGACTTTTTATGCAAATAAAGATAGCATTCTTGATCTCATCTTCATCTGGGATGCTATATAGGTCAATAGGCAAAAAAATTTTGTTGATAAAAACATTCTAATTTACTTGGAGATGGGTGGAGACATTATTAGGTGCGAGAAGATTGCTGAAAAAGGTCAATAAAGAGTCCCATATTTCCTTGTAGCTTGAAATCTATTGGTCCATATGGTTATTCATCATAACTATGGTAATTTGTCCTTTTCTCTTATTAACCAATGCATAAAAGAATTTGGTGATTTTGTCTCCCTCCACCAAGCACGTTCTAGTAGTTTTTTGAGCATTGTAAAGATCCTCCATTCTCAGTTTCTCCTCTAGGCCAACAGTGGATTCCTTTTGTTTGAGGTTAGTTGGATCATCATGTGTACTGACAATTTATTCTTCTAAACTAACAACTTCATTCTAAGACTTTGATATTTAAGTTTAGTTGCCTAAAAAACATTTAGGTTTTGAGTTCTTCTACAACTAATTTGTGTAGCTTCAAGAGTCTAATCCCATTATTGTCCATAGTATCCACACTCCATATTCTCCATATGAATGATAAAAAGTCATTGTGTTGAGACAGCGTATTATAGAATCTAAAAAAAAGTTTATTTGGGTCTTTGTGCATTTTCAATGTTGATTAGCAATGGTGCATGGTTAGAAGTAAGCCTCGACAAATGGTGGAATATGGTTTTATCCATCTGAGTTCTCCAAGCTATATTGAGAAAAACTCTATCAAGCCTCTCATGTATTTCTCCTCCTCCAAGTTGAAATTGCACCCTATGCAACCTGCATTAAAAAGTCCTACCTTAAGTATAGATTCCACTAACTCAGCCAGTAGTTTAAGATTGGGAGTGGCTCCTCCTCTTTTTTTGTTTGAATTAGCTATCATGTTAAAGTCTCTTCCTACTATCCATGTTGGATAATTGTAGAACCAATCTATATGATGTTATCCCATAGCTCTTTTCAACATTGGTGTGTACATGTTGCATATACTATAATGGCAAGAGCTAATATGCCCCTTGTGAGATCTTTATATGAAGGAACTAAGGATGATCAACGAGTATATCATTGAAGCATGTTTCATTCCATAGCAACTAAACTTTATTGCTATAGTTTCCATGAAAGTTCTACATGTTTAGGTGTCTAAGAAGTCTTTGATAATGATTGCTTGATGTGATATGCCCAAGAATTCCTACAACACCCAATTTATGGGTTTTTATTAAGTGCTTTAACCTTACCTTAGATTTGGCATCACAATGCACCTAACATTCCATATGAAGAAATTAATCATTTGGTGGAGTGGTTTGCATGTTGTCATTAAAATATGATAGATTCTCTGTGCATTACATCTTCACATTGTTGTAGATTCATCTTAAGAAGCCATTTCAGTTCTCTTAATCCATTCAATTTCCTTACATGGATCTATCCTTCATTACATTTTGATTCTAGATTCTATAGTAAATTTCTATTAAAATTGATAGTAGATGGTGGTAATCCTTCCAAATGGTGCAATGAATGTGTATTTCCCTCTTCCATGATTTGCTTTCCATTTTAATATTTCCTAGTGTTTCTAAGTGAAGCCATTGTGTCTTCTAATGTCATAACATTAGCATTTGCTACTACATTCCAATTTGTGTTGGCCTCTTACTATATCAGGTGTTAAGTTAATTGGTAAATCTCATTTAGTGTTGATTCTCCAATAGAGGTATCATTTATTTTGGTTTGATGAGTGGCACATAGATCTGCATTGTTAGGTTGTTCAATTTCTAAACTAGCTTTGTTTTTATCCCTGGTATTAGTTTGCTACAATTGCGAGACTTCATTGTGATGCAATATAGCAGCAATTAATGGTTGTTGCATTGGTGCATTTTTAGGTTGTTGCACTATAATAATGTTTCTTGTTTCATTATGTGGCTACTAGGATAAACATTCATATATGGTATGATTAAATCTTCTGTAATGGAGGAAATACTTTAACAAATTTTCTAGAACCATTTCTTATTAATAGCCATTTCTTTCAAACCCAATCGTACTACATTGAATTGAGATGTGACTTCAAATTCATCGAGGGCACGAGCTATGGAAGGTCTTGAGAGAGTGCAAGTGGGTAGTTCAATTCTCAAAGCCCTCCCATTAACAACTATACTAAATACTAATTGCTTATTGAAGAAGTGGATTTTGAGGCCAGGGAATTGAATCCAAAAAGAGATGATTGATGATTAGCTTCAAGTGAGAAATCTATAGTCTATTTTAGAATTCTTAAGGTAGGTATTTACTGTAGTAAACTCTCTTGAAAAATATTTAAGAATAGTCATCCTCATTGCCAAGCCTTATAAAGAAATGCCTATGATCAATAAATCTCACTAACCATTTGCCACTCAGTTTTAGTTCATTGAAGAAAGCACAAGCACCAGCTAATGAAATTCTTTTAGCAACATTCACCGGTAAGGGAGAATTTAAATGGGTTATCAAGCTTAGCAATTGCATCCTCATTTAAGAAAAATATAAGATTACCAAGTTTTCTTGCATGCTTTTTAATGAAGGATAGCTTGTGATCCTCACATGAAACCTTGAAACCTTCATTAAAGAAAGGCAGGAAAACCGTAAAAGAGTCATCATTGGTCTCCAAATGGGAAGGGCCCTCTCCATTCAAAGGTGCTACATAAGAATGCTTCTCCATCTCCAAGCTCAGTACGCTAAGGCAGACTACATGGAGAAATCCAATGGAATCCTAACCTTAGGACGGGACAGGGGGGGCATGCCATCTTTTTTATGAAAAGCTAATGAATCCCATTATATATATATATATATATATATATATATATATATATATATATATATATATATATATATATATATACATTAGCTAATAATCAAGTCAAATATTAAATGACAAATAGATCTAAACTAAACAAGCATTGGTATAAAGAAAAATATATTAACAAGATGATATAAGTTTCATATAATATATTTCGCAAGAATAGATGAGAAGAAAACAAATCATAATAAGGGCAACATTTCTCTTATGAACTTATAGAAAAATTTAGTTGAAGACATATCATCAAGTTAGAAAAATAGAATTGGCATAATGTGGGTTGGATATTCTTCTAAATGGACTAAGCTCTCATTATTTAACTATATTATAGGATACCTCCAACAGACACTCTCGACAAGTTGAAACATGCCTTTATTATTTATTTTATTTTTTTGTATTTTTAAATGATGACCCATGATTCAATAGTTATTAACTAAATAGAATAATTTATATGTTGAATATCAATTTACAAGATGGAGGGTGAATCATTATAATCAAGAGAGATGATAGTCTAATATTTTCATAAAGCAAAGGGAATTTCATTGATATATGGATGTTGTACAAAAGGTGTTAATGAGGTGAATGAGAAAAAAAATTACAAAAATTCACTTCGTATGTAAGGTAAATCCAAAATATCTGCATGTATAAGAGTAGAAAGTTTGCTATCTAGCTTCATGGATCTGAATCTAGTTCAACACCCTTTTAGATAATTTGATGGGTTGTTGCCTTCTTTGCCAATATGGCATAATCTAATAATGAAGTTATTTTTCTTTGAATGGAGTTAGCTAAAGATTTCAAATCGAGTCCCCACCGCTCTCCCCCCCTCCCTCCTCCTTAGTCTTGTATAGTTTCTTCCTGTTACTCCAATGTATTGTCTTATCAATTTTGCTCTAGAAAAACTTGTTGAAAATTTTTTCTAGTTTGATTTGAACATTAAAATGCATGTTTAGAACTTCAATAGTGTAAAGAGGTAGGGACTTTAATGTACTTTTTATCAGGGTGATTGTACCTCTAAAAAAGAGAAGGCATTTTTCCATGAGTTGATTTGTTATTGAACTTTGTTTAAAATGCCATCAAAGGAATTAAATTTTAGTCTACCTTTATTAAGAGTAACTCTGAAATATTTTAAAGGAAGTTGATCCATAGTGAAACCAGTGTACTCTTTAATCCATCTGATTTGGTCAGCCTCAAATCCTTTGCCCACAATGAATTTACATTTTTATCTATTGAATTTCATACCATACACCACTTCAAATGATTGAATTCCTCCATTATCCTTTTATAAGAGTTTTACTTCCATTATAGAATAGCAGCACATAATCAGCAAAGGAAAGGTGATTGATTAAAAGTTTTCCCTTTTTAGGTGTATCTATTATAGTTATAACTCTCTTGGATGTTGTTTAACATTCTAGAAAAAATGTGAAATGCAATATTCAAAATTGATGGGGATAGAGGATCACCATGCTTGATTCTTCTAAATGATTTGAAAAATCCATGGAAGTTTCCATTGATGAGGATAGAGTAGAGGTTGTTTGAAAGAAGTCTCATGATAATGTCACAAAAAGGCATGTTGAAACCTCTAGCCTCCATAACAACCAATATGAAGTCCCAATTAATTATGTCAAAAGCCTTCTTAATGTTAAATTTAATAATTAGGTTACCTCCTCTAAATTTCTTGTCAATTTATGAATAAACTTTTTTCATGAGATTTTGACTTTAACAAATGTAGATTGTCTATAATTATTTTTGGAAGGTAAGCTTGGGTTCTATTATAAATGATCATACAAATAATCTAGCTAAACACTTTTGTAAGGTTGACTAGTCTAAAATTATCCCAACTAAATTTGTCCTTACTTTTGGAATGAGTGAGATAGAGGAGGTAGAGAAGTACTTGTGCATATTCCTCCCAAGAAAAAAAATTATGAATGGCATTGACAATGTCCAATTTGATAATGTCTCAAGAGTGCTTCTAGAAGGCTGTTGTATAGCCATAAGGTCTGGCTATTTTGTTACCAACAATAGAGTCTAGTGCTTCTTTAATTCTAATCTCATTGGAGGTGAAGGTCAAATCAATAGAGTTTAGCAAATTTATATTATATACTAAGTTGGCTTGTCTGAATTCTGCGTGGAAATAGCCTAAATAGTTGTCCACAATCTCCTTAGGATTTGTCAGCTAGATGTAGTTATCTTTAATCTTAATGATATCCTTTTGTTCGCTTCTTTACTTATTGCATGCATGAAAGTAACGTGTATTTTGACCTCCTACTAAGATGTCATAGTCACTTTTTGTCTCAGTATATACTCTTCAATGCTCGTTTATTTTTGTAAGTCCAATTATGCTAGTTGTAGTTTGATTGTTGTGTCATTGGAGTTATCCAAGATTAGTGCATTTTCTAAATTTCAAACATTCTCTTTAGCTTGTGCCATCGAGTTTGCGATGTTTCCAAATGTCTTCTATCTCTATCTTTTAAAAAGTCTGCAATATTTTTATGTAAGTTCCATACCTTGATCCATGGATTTTGTTGGCAATTCATTACCCAAGCTTTCTTAACATAATTCATAAATTGTGCAATTTAGTTGGGGAATAACATTAATAGAGAGAAGAAATGGTATGTGGTCTAAGAAAGTCCTACTTAGGTGTTTAACAATCATGTGGTGAAAATTAATGAATGAGTTCATGTTAACCAATATTTTTATCAAGCCTTTAATAAATCTTTTCCCTACACTAAGTGAAGGGGTAGCCAGGGTAACCCACATCTAGTAAATTCTAGAATCCAATATTGCATCTATAAATTCATTTATAACAGAGTTGCAAGGCTTTTTGTCCCCTTCTTCTCATTAGAGTTTGCAACCATATTAAAATCCTCTAACAAGCCAACAACCTTCTAAGTTCTGATTGCATGAATTTTGTTCCAAAGTTCTTTTCTAGGTTCTCTAGAAGAGGCATAGACTATATTAGCAGGAATACTGAAATTTTGGCAAGTAATCATATTATGCAAAAATTGAGAATCGTCCACCAATATATCTACCTAAATATTTCCATGTTATAATAACCAAAATTTATTGCTATAATTTTGCAACCAGATAATGTTACAGTCCTTTTAATATTCCTGATGATTTTGTTGTAAAAATAATTGGTTCAAAAATGACAAATATGTCTAGTTTGTGTAGTCTAATCAATTTTTTTAGACTATTTGAGGCATTGCACTTGGCGATTCCTATACTATTCCATATCAATAAGCTAGTCATTAAGATGAGGATAGTTACATCTAGTAACTCTTGGGAACCTATCATCCAATGTTGTTAGGATTTCAGCTGAACTAGATGCTCCTATTTTGGTTGTTGTTGTTGGGTTAATGTGCTTAGGTTTTGATTTCTTTTATTTTGCCTCTTAGATTTTTGTAATAACTACTCTTCCATCATCTCATTAATGGTGTTATTCAGTAATTCAATATTGGTAATTATGTTCGCTTCTGCACTAGTTTTCAAGGGCTGAGTTTGTGTTTAAATATTAAAATCTGTTGGTTGATCATTGCTTTTCACCCTTTCAACAACTTTCCTCTGGTTATCATCAACATCAATGGTTTCAATGTAGACTATTGGGTCTCTCCAAGATTTGATTTGTAGCTTAAGTGGTGAATTGAACTTGTATCCAAATTACAAAGACAGTTTGAAATTCAGTGTTTTGTATCCTTCTAAGTGTGCTGAACTATCACCTTATGGCTTTACGATGATAAATCATTCTTATTAGAGTGATCCTGGAAGTCTTTTTGCCAATTAGTTTTTTTTTTCTTTATTAAATAGAGTTTTAATCTCTCTTGATTAAGACCTTAGATTTTGTTCAATGTTAGGGTGAGCAATGAAAGAATTTTCCAATATATGTACGAACATACAAAGTTTGCTACAATAGTAAGATTTTTTTCAATTTCAATCATTTGCCAATATCCAGTCATGGGTGATCCAATCCAAACTTCCTTTGCATATTGTGTTATGAAATCTATTTCCACTAATCCACTTGAAACTCTTAAGAAGTTAAAAGTGGGCAAATTTAATTTCAATGGTTAGGAAATTTGATCTAAATTGGAACTATTAGTGGTTTAGAACTATAATCAAAGACAAAAATCTACTTAAGCACCATAATTATGACATTTTCTATATAGTACATCCTTTTAAAATGATCCTTACATAATCTTCTTGTTTGTCCAATTTGATAGCAACATGTCTACCATCCAATAGCTCAACTCTCCATTCCTTAATCAATTTTAGATTATCAAAATATTTTCTAATAATGTCCATTTTTGTGTTGGTGAACTTCCATATCAATGTAAATTTTAGTGGCACTGAAAGAATGTAGGTTTCAGAATCTATAAGCAAGATGGTAGGCTTGCCATTCTTCTTACATCCCCTTTTAAGAATGTTGTTTTTTGATCCTTTCTTAAATTTATCATGATAAATTTATAGGAAGATGAGCTTTTTTATAATATATAGTGTGGATTCACTAAATGACCCATTCCTAACCAAGGCTACTCCTAGATAAGAGTTCAATTCCATAAGGTAGCTCAAAAGAAAAGTAGCCAAAGACAAAAGGCTGAAGAGCATTCGATGGAATAGTAAATAATGAGTAGTTAATGAGGCATGGTGAAACTTTCCAATGGAATAGTAACCATAAGAATTGGAAGCATACATGTGTAGGATTATCCATCAAGGTATTTTAGCTTAATGACAACTTAATATGTAGAAAGCTTTTGTAATAACAATCATTGAACAATCAAGGACTTAAAAAGGAATATAGTAGGCTTATGATGATATTGATTTCAAGGTCATTTAGATTAGGAAAGTACTCAACCCAACCCAACCATGAGATTGATTCAAGTTCAAGGTCATACACATCCTCTAAGATATATATAAAAGCAAAAGTAAATTAAAATATTTGGTTAGAGAGAGTATTAATTTATAATTAAAAGATTTTTTAGTAAAATTTAAGGTTCTTTATTATTTTAATAGCTATTAAAAATATTTTAAACTATGAGCCTAATGTAAAATCATTTATAGTATAAATAATCACAATATAATAAGAAAGCAAAATTATTAAGCAAGTAAAAAATAAATAAATAGTTACAATTCTATGATGGAAATAAAATGATATATAATATGATAGTGAAGCTAGGAAATTTGCTTATTTACACTCTTGGTCTTTTCTTTGAGTTCAAATTATGCACATGTTCATCAAGTACTGAATTGGATTTTAAGTCATAAACTTAGATTTTAGTTTATTATACATATAAAAATTTTAAAAATAATGTAAAGAAAATCTTTTAAAATTAAATGGAGCCATCTTAATAAAGCAAAAATATAACATTAGTGAAAAATAAAATATGGCATGACAACATTTATATATTGATGCATGACCCTAGTGAAATAAAAGAAAAATCAATGTTTGTACATCAGTTGCTTGTAGAAAATATATTTATCCTAATAAAACAAAATTTTAAATCAAAGCAACACGTCACAAAGCAAACATAATAATCAAACTCTAATCCTAATTGCAATCAAAGTAGCCTCACCTCGATCATCAAAGCATTTGTGCATCAAAATGACTTAACTAGCTCATTTGATACTATGATGCAAAGGGTTGTAAACTATCATGACATCTAAGTCTATGCGCAAGAGTTACTATACCCTAGGGCTTACTCATATGATCTTGATGACTCACAACCCTTTCTTGTTTATAGGAATTTCCTTATCTTAATGCTTCTCACTTGGTAGTAAATTAAAGTGATGTATGGTTAAGGTTAATTAACTTCATAAAAATGATCATTATAGGTATGATTATGATTAAAAAATTTTCATTATCAAGTGAACTATCACTTAATAAAATCATAAAATAATTATAATCATAGTTAAGTCTTGACTCTAATAGGATGTATTATAACTTAAAGTACCAACGTCACTTTGTTTGCCTACAAATGCATCAATATGATAAAAATAGTTGAAATCATAAACTATATGGTATGAGATTCAAGTGTTTAAGTGGGATATAAAAAATTGAGGATATTTATGCTCTAGGCAAGTGACACAATATTCAATATGTCCATAGTGTAGAGTAGTACTAATTAAAAAACATCTCATTTGATATCAAAAGAACAAGACCAAGTATAGGGTTGGTGTGGGGAAAACTATATTAACATGATGATATAGTTTTCATATAATTTATGTCACAAGATGTGTTGAAAGAGGATCATAGTAAGTTTTTTTATTTGAAATCATGGTAAATATTTATTTGTAGACATGTAACCAAGTTAACAAAAAGAATCAAGAAAATATTGGTTACATAATCTCCCAAAGGGATTAGGCTCCTTTAGTTAATTACACTTAAAGACACTTCTAAGAAAAACTCTCGATAACTGAGAACATAATCTTCTTTTGATTTTATTTTACTAGGTATTTAAAGGAGAACATGTGATTCAATAATTACTGCCCTAGTATAATGACCTTCGTATTGGATATCGATTAACAAAATAGTGAGTAAATCACCTTAATAAAGTATGATAATAGCCCAACATGTAGAAAACTTATAGGATAATAAGTACTGAACTTCCAAAAACATAATAAGGAGTGTTATGAGCTATAAGATGGTAAAGGCATAAGGGAAAGAGATCAAGGAAGAAGTAAAAATAGTCTTAGTTTATATTTCAATGATACATCATCCTAGGCTATCATACTCAAGTCATTTAACCTAGAAATGTAGTCAAGCTAACCATGAGATGCTTTATGTACAATAATGAATTAAGTCTTATAGAATTGGTCTAATGATCTAAAACTAGAAAATGAAATTGAAGATTTTGTAAGTAGATAATTTCTTAGAAAAGTTAGAAAGATTTAAGACTTGAAATCTTTACATAAGTAGAGAAATGCCTATAGAAAGAAATGGAATGAAATATCCCAATTCAATGCAACTAGGGCTACTTGACTTTGGACTTACAATTCTAACAAAGTCAAGCTGCCATCACATAGCAATTTGGGATTCCTTAAGCATAATTATCTTAAGGGATATGACTTGCAATAGAAGTTATTATCTTTAAGCAAGGACTTATAGTGCTTGATGGACTTGGGCATGTTATGAATTCAAGTTATTATCTTTAGCATAGGAGAGTTTTGATCAATAGTTGGCTCTATCTTACACTTCCTCTAAGAAATATGTGAAAAAAAAAGCAACTTAAAATGTTTTATCAAAGAAAGATTTAGATTTAAGTTTAAAATATTTTTAATCAATTTTAAGGTTATTTATCATTTTATTAATGTTGATATAAAAGCCTTTTATCATATGATCCTTGTATGAAATCATCTATAATTTTGATAATCAAAGTGTAATAAGCAAGACAAAATAATTAACAAATAAAATTAACATAAATAATTATTATTCAATTATTGTTGTGAAGATTAGGTTATAAATTAGTGTAGTTGGTAGTATACTTATACATACACAAAATAAAAATAGTTGAGTTTTATTCAATGAGCTCAAATAATTTACAAAATAATGTATATAAGTCTAGATTCCCTCTACTCATGGTCCTTGTTCTAGTTTAAATTGAAATCTATATGTTGGGATTTGATCAACGCGTGTTCGATAAAAAATATCTTATATTTTATTTTAAGTATGAAATGCTAAAAATGAATGTAGTAAGTAAAATATATGAGGCTTAATAGAGCCATCACAAAACATAAAATATAACATCAGAGAACAAAAATATAATATTATAGATAAAATGGTAGTATTTATACATTGACACACAACTCCTATATAAATTAAAGAGAAAGTAATAGTTGTATGCTAAGGGCATATAGGAAAACTATTTTTATCCTATCACAACAAAATAATTAAAGCAACACAAAACATCATAATGAAATATAACAATCAATCTCAAATTCTGTTGTGATCAAAGTAACCTCCTCCGAACCATCAAAGGATTTATGTATCAAAATGACCTAATTACATCCTCCCTAAGCTTAATAGCTAAAAGTGATGTGAAGTATCATAGCTTCTAAGCGTTTGTTAAAGTCAATATATCTCTGATCTTAATGACTTAGCATGTCAAATCATAAATAAGAGTATGATTATCTTAAGGTGTATCGCTTTATTATCATTAGAAGTGATAGGCTTTAGACTAATTAAACTTATTGAATGATCATATGACATTTGATTATGATTAAAATCTTTTCATTTAAAATCAATATTTTTATCTAATTAGTCATGATTATGGTAATTTCTTGGCTATAATGGGATGTATTCTAGCATAAAGTGCTTACATTAGTTTGTATTCTTATACATGCACTAGTATGGTAGCGATAATTGAATCTATCAACCATTAAGTGTTCAAGTAGGGTATGAACACTTGAAGGTAAATAAGATGTAGACAAGTAGAAAAATAATTTTGATATATGGAGTGCAGGATAGTACTGCATACAAACTATTCTTTTAGAAAGAAAAGAAATTGAACCATGTACATGTGTATACTTGGAACAAAAAAGGTGTTCCATCATAAGGTGTGGTTGAACTACAAAAGAACTTCATCGTTCTAATATGACAAGTCTAGTAGAAGTTTGACCAAAGTTTGTATTGGCCAAACTCAATTGAACTTGATTCAAAAAAGGAATCAAGTTCTTAGAAAAAGGAATTAGCATAATCATAAGAGTGTGTCTATATTATGAAAGAAGAAAAATATTAAATTTATGATTAGCCCATTAGATTTCCTTTATCAAGTAAGATTGACAAAGAGTATTGGCCAAGAGAAATAAACTAATGTAAGCAAGGATACTTAGCCAAAATGATTGACTAAGTATTGAAAATTTAGTAAAAAGAGCAATACTATGCTACAAAATTAACTCAATGAATAGAGTCAATATCCATGATGTTTATAATATAAACTATAAAAAATGGTTTAGATACTAATTAAAATCATAGCAAGTTGTGTTGGGTGATCTTAAATTTGTGTTAGTCACCAGGTTGATTCACCTACTAAGGCAATCAACTTATGTGAATAAATATTAATGTGGATGGGATCAATTCATATAGTTGACTCCATGAGAGAAAATAAAAATCAAATCAAATTGGGAACAACTGTGGTATTGGAATCAATTGTAAGATTCTAGTTTAATGCTCATATACATTTTTAAAAAAGCAAGTATAATACTATTGTATAATGTTTTAATTGGAAATTTGCTCTTGATAAATTTTATCCCAACTAAATGGCATAATAGTTGGAGAGTTAAAGGGGTGAAATTTTTAATACTATTTATATATATCTTCTTTTTCAAAAAAAGAAAATTATTATTATTAAGGTTATAAAATTTAAAATAATTTAGAATTATTCAACTATTTATTTTTATAAAGTACTTATTTTATTCACCAACATGATTAAATAATATTTAAGATTTTGAAGGTATTTAACATTTTTTAATTAATAAATAATTAAAGGTGGGTATTTCTTTGTTAAATATAACTAAGCATATCAAAAAATTATGGAAAATGAGGTTATATTGCAAACTCCGTATTAGACCTCTATGATCACCATATGTCTATAGGGGCCACCAGAGAAAAATAATAATTTTATAAATAGTATTTTCCTCATAAAAATGTAAATAATATCTTAGATTTTAAAATTTTCTAAACAAATTTTAAAGGATGACTTGGTTCACAAAGAACTCAATGTAATTTATCTAAACTATTTAGATATTATTAAGTAATTTTAGAAAATTTAATGATTGTACCACCAAATATATACAAGTTGATCTAGAGAATGAACAAGCATGAAAATTCTTAATGGATAGCATCAAATCATAGACAAAGATTTAGTTGCTAGTTGTCTAAAAGAAATTGCTTCATGGTGGCTATTAGCTTAGTCACTAGTATGTAAGAGGACTCACCTTTACTTGAATAAGTGCTTGAAGATGACATCTACAACTAAGTGACTAGTGTTATGCCTTTATAATCAAACAAACACCCACACTAGAAGTCTCATTACTCGACATATGGCACTTGCCCAGCTTTAGGTGCATGGGCAAGTCTTTTTATATAGAAAGAAATATTTCCTTTTATGATTTCCTTTGAATCCTATAAAAAGTGAGAATTTTATGCAATGAGGGACTTTTCTAAGCTTTCTTTGATGTTCAATATGAGAATGAGCCAATTATTATTGTTGAATATAAATTTATTAGTGAAGAGATGAAAGGCCTTACTTTAGGCACTTGGGAAGCAGGGATAGATCAAGTGAGACAAAGCCAAGTAAAATAAATAAATAAATAATAAGTATAGGAAAAGTATTAGAAATTTTATTATCTTAGAAAAATTCAAGTATAAGAATTCTTTCCCACTCCATTAGACCCCCTCCCCCGCCCCTCCCAGCCCTCCTAAGAAAATCCCCCTCTCTACAGGATTGAGGGGTGATTACATATGAAAACTACACATTAGCTAAGTTAGTTACATAAAAGAGGTTTTGCTCATAAAGGTGAGTGGTACATGTTGAGTTGATGAGTTTCCAGTTGTGGTCTCTAACATTAGTAGGATGAGTTGTTTGGCATGTATCTAGTTGCACAATCGCCTGCATATCGGTGAGTCTTGATGTGTGATTCAGGTTGCTAGAACTAACTGCATACTAGGGTGGTCTCTTCTCATGTTTGCCCTATATGAAGGGAGTCTTCATGGGAAAGTGATTTACTTGCACAAATTTTGCCTATATTGGTCCTTTGCTACCTTATGAGAACTCATTGAGTCCACTCATATTTCATGGGTATACACTTGTACTATATCCCTTTTTCACTACTTATTCTTAGATATAGTAAAAATTCATATATTTTATTAGATTGTTTATGCCTTTTCTTAGTCTATTTATCTTACTTCTCACATAGCTATGTTTTGCATTACTCCAGAAAAAAATTTGGAATCAACATTTTCTTTGGTGTAGTAAGCGTGGAACAATGCTAAAGATTAGAAATCATCCACTCAATGAAGTAGACCAATTAGCATGGTGGGGACTATGATACAACCATTCATTGTACAACATGACTTAACAAACTTGGAGGATAGAATCACTTGCATAATAAAGAACTAATCATGATATTGTATATATCATTATGATCATGGATATTACTTTCAGGAATGTCACCATTTGAGGAGTCTAGTAGAAGAGCTAATCAATGCAAAGAATTTGAACAAGTTTGTGAGAAGACTAAAGAAAGATGCTACAAAGCCAAATAATGAGCTTGCTTCTACCCACTCAATCCAAATTATTGAAGTTATACTCAACATCTTAGGGTAAGATGATGAATAATTACAAAGAGCAAGCCTCAAGTAACACCAAAGGGGTGAAGTGTACTTGGTGGCAATGGCGAGGGTGCCAAGCATAGAAGTTGTTCTAATAAGCTTGTAAAGTGGGATTGATCGATAGTTAACAACCCTTATAATTTGTGGTTGTCATCATAATGTTAATCATCAACTATTAGATAAGAAGTATTATGATCAACACAAAGAGCTCAATTAATATTATATTTAAATTATATTTGATAAAATGATCCTAGTGAGCTTAAGATTTATGTCTATATATAGTACCCTGTAAAGATTCTCAAAAGAAAGGAGGGAGATAAAATGAATAATCATTCTCTGAATAACATGGAGAGATGAAGAAAAATAGTTTATAGTAATGGTTTACTTCATCATAGAAGAATCACCCATGACATATAATGTGATCTTCGACTAGCCATTTCTAAATACATTTAAGATAGTGGTGTCAATTTATCATCAAGTTCTCGATGGTGGTGAAGGAATAATGAGAGAGAACTTGAACTTAACCAGGGCATGATAGTTGTGAGAAATTAGTGATTCACACAAGGAAGAAGAAGTATTACAATTATAAGTCATGAGCATTAGATCATAAAGAATTGAAGAAGTGCTAACAACAAAAGCAATTATTACGAAGAAGCCTTTATGGAATCACTTAAGGAAGACATAGATGTATTCACCTAGTGTGCAATTGAGATGCTAGTGACATATATCAATATTTCTTATCACAAACCCAACATTAAGAAGTATACTTAGCTGATTAATTAGAGGATGAGGAAAATGACAACATTACTTGCTGAGCTAATTAGAGGAGAAGTCATTAAGCTATTGGAAGCCTATTTTATCAAAGATGTTTAGTACCATGATTGGATCTTTGATGTGGCTATGGCACAACAGTCTAACGATAAGTGTAGGATGTGAGAAGACTTCACAAATAATAACACAGCCTATTCTAAAGATGAGTACCCTCTCGTGTGGTTAGACACACTCACCGACTCAGTTGTAGGATACTCGTCGTTGAGCTTGTTGGATGCTTCCTCTGGCTACCATCAAACCAAAATGCGCATATCAAATTTTTTGAAGATGTCCTTTTATTATAGGAGAAATTCTTTATTATTACAAAGTAATGCCTTTTCGTCTAAAAAATGTGGGTGCTACTTAACAAAAAATGATGGACCAAGTATTCAAATAATAGAAGGAAGAAATGTGAAAGTTTATATAGATGACTTGTTGGTCAAAAGAAAGTCACCCGAATAACATATCATTAACCTAAAAGAGACTTTCAACACATTAAAGAATGTAATATGCTCTTAAACCCTTTGAAGTGCACATTTGTTGTCTGGGCAAACAAATTCTTAGGGTTACTTTGGACCAGCGATATGCTTGACATGCTATTATTGAAAGATGATTAAAAAGGTGTAGTGACTCAGTGGGCTAGTGTTTGGATTAAACTGGTTCATCTAAATAGCATGTGAGAACTATTCATCATTCATTAAGATACTAAGGAGTGCCAAAAAGTTTAATTGAGCAAAAGAACACAAAAAGACATTTAACAAGTTAAAAGCTTTGCTCCTCATCACCTTTGCTATAAAATCCCAAGGATGGAAAAATATTATTATTATATTAAGAGTAGGAGAAGATGCATGAAGTTTTCTGATGATCAAAGGAGAAGGAGCTAAGTAACGAAGAATTTATTATGTCAACATTTCACTGAGTGGTGCTGAGTTACATCACTTGATTATGGTGAAACATACACTTACATTTTTTATATCAGCTCAACAATTTCAGCCATAACTCTAGACCCACTCAATTCAAGTGGTAACTTACTATCCACTCAAATAGTACTCACAAAACAAGATCATTCATAAAGGTTACTTAAATGGTTGGTGGAATTGTGTGAGTTTGATATTTCAGATTCACCAAGGACAATGATCAAGGCATAAGCACTCACCCACTTCCTTAACTAATTTTCCATCATCACAGGATGTCTCAACCACCTTAAAATAATCCAGGCATTTGTACATGGATAGATCTTCTAGAAAGCATAAAATGGGGGTTGGAACTTTGTTAAAATGCTCAATAGAGATCACAGTGACCTAATTGGTGAAATTCAAATTCCAAGTAATTAATAATCAAGCCAAGTATGAAGCACTACTCTAAGAGAGTATGAAGTAAAGGACTAGTTTTTTCTAAGATTCTTACATAAAGTGAAGGCATAAATTGGGAAATAGAGTATTTCAAAATAGAACAAATTTCTAGATATGAAAAATAACTTGTTCATTTACTTTTTAGGATAAGTGGGCTAAGGGAGCAACCCATCCTTTGACATGCCCTACCCAATAAAGAAGAAGGATAGTTGATGTAGATTGAAAGCTAAAACTTGCTTAGCTGGGTCAATTCCATAAATGTAAAAAAACTTAATGACTAGGGAGCTAGAGGAAGGCATCAAAGACTAGAGAAGATGCAAAATCAAGGCCACTTAGAAAATTTTGGTGAATGGTGAGTTATTTTGAAGATCAATTACCTTATTGTAGTTATGGTACATTCATGAAAGTGACCAAAAGAAAGTAGGTATTGAGGCACATTTAAAGAATGTGAAAGCCACTCAGGTGGAAGGACACTTGGTGGAAGGGCACTCGATATATATTTGATAATAATGATATATTTGGAAAATTCTAAGGAAATATGTTGAAGACATCACCAAAAGGTGTAAACAATGAAAGTTTTTTTTTCTTCTATGTAGCTACGTCTACCATAGCCTCTGCAACCCATCATAATCACTTAACCTTTTATAATATAGGGGTTTGAGGGATTGACTTGATAAGCCCCTTACTAGTCACCGGTGATTAGAGAAGAATCCTACTCATTATGTTTAACTACTTCAACAAGTGGATAAAAGCAAAATCACCTGATAAAATAACCACCTAAGTAGTTTAAAAAATTTATTTAGACTGACATAATTTAGAGGTATGAGTTGTTTATGTTGATCATTATAAAGAAAGGCTTATAATTCACTGATAAGAAATTGAGTGAATTTTATGACTCTTAGGGAAGTCTCCTCAAGTTCACCTTAGTACATCATTCATAGACTAATGGCAAAGTAAAACTAGTAAATAAAAAGATACTCAACCTACTAAAGAAAAAGATTGAAGGCTCTAAGGCTAAGTGGGATGATGTCTAACCCACCATTCTCTGGACCCTAAGGATGACTCCATCATCAACAAATGAAATGACCTTGCTCACCCTCTCACATGGCACAAGGTAGTTCTACTGGTTGATTATCAACTACACAACCAAAGAACCATTGCAACTATTGAGCTTGATCAAGATATTGCTAAATGGAAAAAAGTGAATTTAGAAAATATGGAAACCATTCTTAGCATTTTACAATAATTAGGAATCAGAGTATCACATTAATAAGAGGAAACAAAAAGACAAATGTTGAAGTACTACAACAACAACATCAAAGAGAAGTATTTTAGGCTTGGAGACCTAGTATAAAAAAAATGGATGTGGCCACTAGATAAAATATACTTGCCAAACTCATCCACACTTTAGATGGTCCCTACATTATCAATAGTCATGTTGGGAAAATAGTCTATGAATTATAAATGCACCTAGAGCAAGATGTATCTATTGACCTCTCTTTTGGAGTGAGGTTGACAATCATCTCCATAGACCTAGAATCGATCTATGCACTAAAGCTTTCCTAGAGCTAGGACACTTATATAGGCTAGGTGAACACCAATCTTAAGTCTAGAAGACTTATAAGGCTCAACCCTATGGTTAAACTCAACTTTACCCATTTAAGTCAAAATGGGAGTTGAGACAAAAATAAATCAATCCAAAATCTAATAAAATTAATCAATTAGAAACATCATAAATGGCTAACAAAATACAATTGAACCTAAATTAAATATATTAATAAAATGAATTGATCAAAGTCCATTCAAAAATAAATGATAGCCAAATGGATCAAATTTAAACACTTAAACCTAAGCCTAACACAAATAAGTTTGAGTTTGACTTGTGGTTCATCTTGGTTTGATTTGGGAAATCATTCATCAATCCAAAATGGTTAATAATGAACATCCATTTGTAATTGATCAAACATAATACAATATAAATCAAGCTAAGTTCAAATGGATTGAACCTAGACATTTAAGCCTACACTCAAACTAATTACACTTGGATTCATTTTGACCCATCCTAATATGAACCCAAGGTAGTTGCCAACCAAAGTTAGAGGTCTAAGGAGGTCCCAATAAGTCTAAGGAGAGAGAAGAATATTCCATGGAAAAAAGAAATCCAAATTGAGCTAACCTCCTCCCAATCCCTCCAAATTTTACGCATGTGTGTTGTCTTAGCCTCTCTAAGAGATTTGAATGCCAATTTGGACCTTCTCACCACCTTCATCACCATTATTGGATTGTAAATTCCCATGGCTAGTGTCCTCCCCCTCAAGCCAATGGGGAAGCTCTAGGCCAACCTTAAAAACTTAAGAGAGATCAAATTCAATGCTTTGGTAGATTCCAACACATTCCTTGAGTGAAATGGAGAATGAGCATACCTTCTCCTCCTCCCAAACTCCTCCAATCGTTCCCACCACCAAACTCCAATGAGCAATGGTGGACGTTCATCTCCACACTGATCCAAAGGAAGGCAAAGTATGCTTGTTTCCCCAAAAGCTTTGTCCAACATCCTTGAGCATTTTTGAATTCCAAATGATCACTAAGACCCAATGCCTGTGAGGTATGGCTAAAATTGACCATCCTTTAATTTGTGCTGGTCGTTTATGAAATGAATTTAGTTTTAGGATTGATCAAACCATATAGATTCCTTTAAAACCTCACCTTGATCATTTTTCAATAAAAAATCCATGATTTCACCATGTGGATCACCAACGATTAGCTACAAAAATCCAATGATGCTCAATCATCGCCATGGATGAAAGAGAAAAAATCATAGTCATCTATTTCTTCTATTTGGAATGAATGGCTAAGAATTAGTTAGATCAATTGATTGAACCCCTTAAGGAAATCATGGGTTGATTCTATGTTGTCTGATCTTTGATCAAATGGTCCAAATAAATTGCGTCCCAGCTACCAAATTAATGTGGGATCCACATGGATTCCTCATGGCCCAACCATGTGACGCCACATGTAATTGCATCAAATTGAGTAGTTTAAAGAGAAAAATCTGATTTTTTGGATTTAAAAAATGCAAAAAAAGTGCTAAAAACTTTAAAAAATTAATAGAACATAAAATACACATAAAACAAATGAAAATAAATGATTTATGGATTCATCTTAGTGAGAGGATCCATTAAACCTAAAAGTTTTAATATTATTAGATTATTTTAGGTTATTCTTGGTTTAACTAAAATAAATCAAATTTTAATTAAGGAAAAATTATTAACCCAATCAACTTAAGTCATTAGGGAAGTGCAATTGAGGTTAAAATACACTTTCGATAAAAATTTTAGGATTTATTTGTGATTAAAACAAAATATGCAAAAATTTTAATCTTCAACCCTTAATTTAATGAAATAAATTTATAAAATATTAAAAAACTGAGGAAAATCATGAATTTACTTTAAAACATCATAATACACACTAATGGACCCAAGTAAACTATTAAACCTCACTAGAACTTATTAATCCTTAAAAGACCTAATTAGGTAATTAAGTGAATTAATTAATTCTTTTAATTGATATGATCTTTAAAAATTCCTAATATATCAATGAAGAATCCAACATTTTTAAATAAACCCTTTATGGATTCATCATCCAGCAAGGAAATAAAGAAAATTAAAATCCCTTATTTGTTTAAGTCAAGATTGCCTTTCATTCCATTGAATTTCTCTCCATTTCATCCTTGTCAAAGTATATTCAACATCTACAAAATGATTTATATAAATTCTTATTTGCTAAAGTCAAATAGGTATGTCTTATAATTTGTGTGTTTCCAAGTCTCAAAATATTTTCTTTTAAAAAATATTGCCATAATTAAGATGGTTGAATTCTCCTAATGAGTCTAAAAGATCTTTGACATCATTTTATTATTTAAAGTTTGTTATAACTTATGTAACTTTCTTATTTGAAAATAGAAAATGGTTAACAACTCATTTTCACTGCTACATCTAGAATCAACTTTATTGTTCATAGTAGTAGGTTGCCTGATGGCTTTGTCATAAAATTTGATGCTAGTTTTGAGAATTTAAGCATCACTATTAATGGAGTTACCCTTGCTCTTGTTAGTGATGCTTCTATGAAAAATAACAAACCTATCTTGGATTATTCTAGAGGGCCTCATACTACCCCTGCCATTGACAAATAGGTAGCTATAGAGGCCACCGAGAGGGTCCAGGCAGGTCATGTTTTGAAAAAGATAAAGCTACATGCTGAAAAGACACCTACTCTTTTCTTTCCTAGCACTTTTGAGGTAGGTTCCACTTCTAAGCTTCCACTAATGACCAAGAGTCAGAAGAAAAATAGAGGTATGAGGTTTAGAAGGTAGATCCTTAATAAAACAAAACAAAATGAGATGTTAGAAATTGAGCAAGCTAGACCAAGGGAGGGGTCTACCATTCAAGATATTTCTCCTCTTTAATGAGGTAGTAGATTCTATCCTCTTTATATAGCCTTGGGAGAGAAAGATATATTTTGAATTATTATTTCTCTACCTCCCCTTTGCTTATGAAAATAAGAAGAGTTTACAACTAGCAAATAGAGAGACACATAGTAGACTGCAAAAATCCTTCGTAGATCCTCTATGTCCTTTTTTTGTACTAAGGATGAGTTAGTTAAAGTTATGAAGGGATAGGTCTTAGGGAAATCAATGAATATCCAAAATACAAAAAGGGAAGGTATTCTTTCAATATAATAGAAAACCTTATCAACCCATTCTTGTTATACTAGATTGGTATTACCATCTAGGGTGGTCACTAAGATGGTATAAGGGTGAGTCTTCTAGTGCAGGGAGGGATATGATTATCTCTAAAAAAAAAAATAAGAGAGTTTATGTAAGAAAAACTTCATTGGCCACTGATCCAAAGATACATTCATTTTTACTAGAGATCGTCTGCTATTCGACCTCTTAAAGAGAGGCCTTCATCACCTTTATCTAGGCCTCAAACTGAGGGGCTATCCTCATCTTATACCTCCAATAGGGAGATATGAACTCCTTCTCTATCTCTTTATAATAGAGAAATATCACATGAGAGACACCTTAGTTTGAGAGACACTCTTATTATAGAGGAAGTCCGTACCATTCAAGAAATGATGAAGGAGAAATATCTGAGTTAAAACTAATGGACATAGAAAAATCCAAAGAAATCCTTGAAAGTAATGGTATTACACTTCATTTAATAGAAGAAGAAATGGAAACCATTGTAAAGGAGGATAAAGAAAAATAAAAACCAAATAGGATTCAATAGGATTTTTACTTAGATCAGAATATCTATTAGATGATGACTCAAAGCTACCTGTTGGCCATGTCTTTATGTTAGATACTAGAGTGTATAAGAAGAAATAAGAAGAATATCAAGATATTGTAAAAGAAGGTCCTATGCATGATCCAACTCATCATTTAATCCCTTAATTGCAAAAGAAGAATGACCAAATTTTAATGGTGGAGATGATTATCATGATGCAACCACTCCAAAGTCTAATTCCCACCTCTTCTCAGCCTTATTACTTAGAACAACTAGAAGATTTCCATCCATAGATGAGAAGAAGTTTGTTCATGAAAACATCACCAAGTAAACAAGGCATGATGTATCTCCCAAAAATAACTTAAAGTTTTTAATGGAATAACAAGTAAAAAAAGCATTAGCATAGTCTCGGGATATGACTCTAACTCCAATTGGTAGACCCTACCTTGAGAAATATGACTTTATACCTTACCCAAAGGGATTTGTGCCCCTTCTTTCAAAGATTTTGATGGGACAGACAGTCCTAAACAACATTTAGCTCACTTCTAGGCAAGATGTTGTAATGTTGGAGGAAGTGATGCCTTGTTGTTTAGGTAGTTTGTTAGTAGTTTGATGGGAGTTACCTTTGATTAGTATGCAGAAATACCAAACAGGTTAATGTGCACATTAGCAGAACTTAAAAACTTATTTGTGAAATGACACACTGGTACACAACATCATGTTACTATAGATGACTTGGTCATCGAGAAATAAAAACTAGGCAAATCTCTTATGGAATATATTTTGAGAAGAAGGATTCTAACTTTAAGTGCAAGCCTCAGCTACAAGAGTAGCACACTATAGAAAATTCTCCTAAAAAATGTTCATGACCCTATTGCCTTCTTATTAAAAGGCTTTACTATTAAAGCATTTAAAAAATTATTGAGTAAAGCTTCTAGTCATTAAGAAGAAGCCCCTAAGATGTCATTCCTAAGAGACTAGTCCAACACATAACCATCAAAACCTAAGAAAGTGCTGAAAAAGAAGGTAGACAATGTCTTTACTGTGGTCAAGAAAAGCTCTAATTCAGGTTCAGATGGAGCAGCCTCCACCTTATAGGCCATCATAATAACAGTTGTCACCACCATCCAAGAAAACTCCCACTATCCCTTTTAATGAAAGAATGACTTAACTTATTCTTTCAAGACAGAGACAATGAGGAAAATATTCAAAAATTTAAAGAAAAACCTAGATTTCAAGCTGCATGATCCAAAATGATTAGATGAAGTCAACAAGGTCAATGATCAAATTACTATCCATATCATTAGCTGCTAGGTCATACCATTGAGAATTATTTCACTTTCAAAGATTGGCTTAAACAAAACTTCAAGAAAAGGTTGGTGATTATCCCTAAAGAATATCTTGTGGACTCTAAACAAAGATCCATTAAAGTGATTATATGTGATTCTTCCACCCCTTATACATTTCATTCAAATGATTGGGATATTATTTTATTCCATTATTCTAAGGAATATTTGATGAAGAAGTTAAAAAATTCCATGTAGGATCATATGAAGAACCGAAAGAAGCTCATCTAGATTGATCCACGGGCTTAAAAAATAAGTCCGTCTCAACCCCATTCAACACTATTAGATGCTCAAATGTCTAAAGAGAGTGGTGAGAGATGAATGTCTGTGTATCAAAGAGAGTTTTCTATGATAATGATGGAGAGGCTAGGCCATATGTCCCTTTATCTCTATGTACTCATTTTAAAAATATGTATAAAAAATTTACCACAAAAGGAATTTCTTATATTTCTGATGTTTGTGTTATGAATGAAGAAAAGCAAGAAATATAAAAGATCCTTCTTGTATTGATTGTGATATACTTTATAAATTAAAGTTATAGAATGGCAGTTCTATGTTTGATTTGTAGGGAAATCCTATTAGCATAAAAGTAGAATTCTCATATTCTAATTAATCTTTGGAATAGAACATCAATGATGAGGGACAGGTCGATATGACCAGTGTTTTTAATTTATGAGATATTACTGAAGTCAGTCTTCCCAGTGGGAAGGTCCTATCACCTCATGTACCTTCTTCTAAAGAAAATTTTAATCAAATCATTGACCAATGTCTTGAACCCTCATGGAAAAGACTCGGTAGTCAAGCCAGCTATTTTGAAGGTCGACTATAATGTCTTAGCCCATCTTAAGAAGCTACCAACTAGACTAAGCATTTATGATGGCTTTATTTTGTCCAAGAAAATGAGGAAATCTTTAGTTCAAGTATTACTTAATCCAGAAATATGCTTGATATAGCTAGCAGCAACTTCCATAGATGAGGCTTGCTACTTTAAAGAAATCCCTTGAGTAACTTTCTCTAATGAAGATTTACTTTTGGGGACTACTGACCATAATTGGCCCCTTTACATTTTTGTCAAAATGAAAATATCAGACTATCTAGAGTTCTTGTCGATCATAGTGCTTTAGTCAACATCTTGAACTCTAAAATTATCATTTTTAGGAATTGACACATGAATACTTAGTTATGATAAGATGTTATTAAGTGGTTCAATGAAATGGGAGAAAATGTTTTGGATTCAATCACTCTATTATTAGAAATAGATGGGTTAAAAAATGAAGCAAAATTTCATATTATTAATTTAGAGACATCTTTTAATGCTCCCATGGATACATGAATACAGAATGGTTTCTTCATCACCCCACTAATGGATTAAACACATAAGGGATGAAGTGGAATATACTATAAAAGGTGATATACAATAATTCTCTATTCCTAAAATTAAGCTTTATATCATAAATTACCTACTTAAAAAATAAAGCCTGATTTTATGAAATCCATCATTATTGAAGCATCAAATAAAATAAAAGAAGATATCAAAATAAATGAAAAAAAAAGAAAAGAAAGAAAATGATGGAAAATAAAAAGAACCTTCAATAATTCAGATTGATTTAGAATCTAGCTCTCAGAAATATTTCAATCAAAATGATGTCTTGATAAAGTTTGAGATCTCATTAGAATTAGATAGAAGAAGAGTAGATTTGAGCATTAAAATACAAACCTTAGTCATCCACTTATGAAAAATTAAAAAGGTATGTGTATACTTTGACTTTGACTCCTTTATCTCAAAAATAAAATTGCATAGTTATAAGTCAAGTAGCCCCTAACCTTTTAGGAGTGGTTGGGAAGTTATCAAAGTTTTATTTTGTACCTAGATCTTTAAGCTTAGAAGAAGATATAAAGCTTGAGGATTCATCTTCTAATGAAATAATAGGACTTTCATTTGGCGAGTATCATGATGGTCTTAAGAATGCTATGAAAAATGGTTTAATTCCTAATATTTGAGCCAAAGATACAGCCCAATGCATGGAGATCTTATGGAATACCAAAAATAAAAACTTAAAATCTAAAGCTAGTGTTAAGATTGGTATCATTAAACCTTTCAATGATAGTGAACATTATTTAATGATAAGCAATCATATGGATGTAGGGAAAAATTTATGACACCACATAGACTTAAGAAATTTCTTATTTTGGTAATTAAATTTATCATTAAAAAATAAACATAATATCTCTGAAGAAAAATATGTTATCTTATAATAAATTTGATTACTTAAACAAGAACTCCTAAGGTTAATGGGTTTTTTTAATATTCCAGAGATTATTCTCTTGAATGACATGGAAAAGTAGGACAAGGTTTATTTTATTTTGGGATTGTAGTTTACTATAAGGGTAAGCCCATATAGTTAATTATATCTTGGGAATGATGATCTCTTTCTAAGAATACTCTCAATTTAAAGAATAATCTATTATTATTATAAATTTTAAAGTTGGTTTTCGAGGATGGTTAAATTGGAATTTCAAAAAGGAATACTTCAATGGGGGAGAGTTTTTTTAAAAGCCAATTGGGATAAAGATAGAAATTCCTAGAAATATTGGAATGCACAAGAGGAATTTCAACTATCCTACCATTGGGCTTTATATTTTAGAGATAAAATTTATTAAGATTTGAATTAATATTTTATTAGAAATCTAGGCCTTAGATTCTAATAGTACAAGACTATAGAAATGCTTAGGATTGAAACTTTATTCCTAGAAGTTTGCTTCAACTTTAGTCTATAAGTGCTTCTAACACAAGTTAGTGGATAGACCAAATTCAACTTTTAGAAATTATTAGTTCTTTCTCTTAATTGAGGAAATGAACTTATCACAAATTCTTCTGGACTTATCACTCACATGGAAGGGCTACAGCTAACTCTAATTAAGCAAATTTTTAAATCCATGATGCTAGTCATATATATGCAAGATGACTAGCCTATTACATTTCAGGAAAAAAAATCTAGGAACCTAAACTCACTCTCTAATCCCTAGAATCATGTTAAGTATGATATGCACTTAAATAATGCAACAAGTTTAAGCTTTTAAATGTTTTGACTCATAATTTATTTAAGTCCTTTGGGGTATGCAATTTATGCTTATAATGAGATGTAGTTAAAAGCAGCTATAGGCTAAATCAAAAGAGAAGGCACACTTCTCCAAGAAGGTGGTCATCTTCAAAGGTTAGATGCCCCTTATATGCAATAGGTGAAGCACTCAATTTACCAATTTCAAACAATATGCTAGCATGGTTTAAAAAAAGTAATTATTTTTAGTTGCTTTTAATTTGCACCTAAAGCTTTAATTTATGTATGAAGTTTCAAATTTTTTATATTTGTTTGTTATTTAGATTTAAGTTAGGTAAAAAATTAGTTTTCCAAAGAGCTTAACATCCTAACATTCATCACAAAGACACAACATAGAAATAAACTTAGAAAAGTAAGCAATTCTTCACCCAAAATAAATCACACAAATTTAATTTAATGAACAGGCCAGTGCAGCCAGGTACTGTTGAACACCCCAAAATAGAGAGAAAAATGAGATGTCAAGTTCTGCCATTTTACAGCCTGTCCTAGATCTAAAAGTCTAGATCTATGGGTCTTACTTCATGATCATCTCATTCTTTAGAGACCTTTATAGGCTTCATAGGGGACTAACAACTAATAGGGTTAGCTTTTTTTGGTTTTAATTGGTGAATTGATTTATCATGGATTTAATAAGTTATTAACTTCATATTTAATTTTTATTTTCTTTCATTTTATTAAACCTTAAACATATGATTAATCAAATCTTTTAACTTCAAAGGGTTGGAAATTTTTTTTCAAGTGTTTTAAAGTTAATGAATTTAGTTTTAAGTTGATTTTACTAATTTTTATAATTTTTATGATTTTTTGATTTATTATTTCATTTAAATTGATCTAAGGATTGGAAATTCAATAACTTCAAATCCAAAGGTCATTTGACCTTGAATTTTTATTGTACATGGGATTCCTTGCCAATTTAAGTTTATTAAAGTTTCATTTTAATCAGATGCATAATTTAGGGCTATTTAAGGTTATAATTATTTTAATAAAACCTAAATAAACCCCAAATTAGGAGGAATCAATTAGGGGTTTTAATTTTCTTAAATATCTCTCTAGAAGATGCATCCATCGAAGTTTCATTTATAATTTTGAGATATTTGTTGATTTGTTATAATTTTTCTAAGTTCATGCCATTTAACTAATTAATTAATCTATTTAATCACTTAATTTAGTCATTTTGGGGATGATAAGTTTTTAGTGAGTTCTAATGATGTGTTTAGACTCATTAGGGTTCATTATGTTGATTTAAGTTGATTTCGTGATTTTTCATGACTTTTCTAATTTAATATTAATTTATTTCATTAAATCATAGCTTATGGCTTGAAAATTTTGAATTTTAAAATTCACTGGTCAATAAATCATGAAGAATTTATCTAAGGTAAGTTTTAACCTTAATTTCAATTCTCCAAAGTTGAAGTCAATTAGATTAATGGTTTGAGTTTAATTTGAGTTTGATTATTTTCATTTAAACCCAAATTAACCTAAATATTTCCAATAAATATTAGGGATTTTATGTTTAATGGATTTTACTCACTTAGATGAATCAATAGTGCCTTTTTTGTGTTTTTTGGTTGAGTATTTTATTTTTTATGATTTTTTTAATTTACAATGATTTTTATCATTTTTAAAATTGATTTCTCTATTTATCCATGTTGGCACTACGTTGCATTGATGCGTCGCTACTTTACACATGGCATTCCACATGGATCCCGTATCAAAAGGAAGTGTAGATGCAGGATTAATTGAAGATGTCCGATCTACGTGACTAGGATGCATGATCGATTGGAGCTTTTCAAATGCAAATTAGATGGCCAGGATTCGAATAATTGAGCAGTTTAGCTAAATTAGAGCTATCCATTCCAAATAATAGATACAGACGTCTATGATTATCTTCCTGTTCTTCGCTGGAGAACCATGAGCCATTGGCTCTTGGGGCTTGATTGTTGATGATCTAATGAGGGAAAAAGGTTTTTATAGCAAATTGATCAAGGGATGATTTGCAATCAATCCGATTGACATGATCTCCCTTGACATCAATTTTCCTTTACAGAAGACCAAACAACAAAGAAAAGGGGTTGCATTGGAGGCATACCTCACCAGCATCAGTCCTCACGGTGGGGATGATTTGAAAAGATTCATGGAGATGTTTCGAGCCTCTGAGTGAAGTTTCATGCTTTTCCACCCCTTTGATCACCATGGAAACAAAAGCTTCCCACCTTGCCATCGGCCTTGGTCGAACTCCGGCTTGCTAGAAGCAAGAGACTTGAGGAAGAGATTTTTTGAGTTCTCATCTACCCATAGAACATGTAGGGACATCCAATTTGTAGGAAGGAATAGTCTTCCTCCATTTTGATCTTTGGAAAATAGCTTAGCAACTGACTTTAGCTAATTTCAAGCCTGCAAGCGGTGAGAGGCTTAGGGAACATCTCAATTCTCTCTTCACTATAAGAGTGTGGGAGGATGCTAAGATTGCATAGATGAATCTCCCTTCCTCTCTTTCCATTTATGGAAAAAAGCCAGTGAAGAGAATTTGTGGTGGCCAGAATCCGCCAGTGGTGAGAGGGGTCAGCCAAGGGGTCGGTTAGGTCTCTCCTCCCATTGTGAATGTATTGGGATGAATAATCTCTAGGGAAGAAGTCCCTTTCCCCCTTTTTCTACCTTGGTCGTGAGCTTCCTCCATGGAGGAAACTAATTTTTTATTTTTCTATGGTGATGGCCACCCTTGGAGGCTAGTTCCATGGGGTGGTCAATAGATTGGGATTAGCCCAAATCAGTTGAGATAAGGAGGTGGAAGAGGTATGGGGGAGAGAAAATGGAATTTGACTTCTTAACATGTTTTCTCTCTCTCTCTCATGCCATGGCTACACCTCATCCCTTGTGATGTCATCTCACATGTCATTCCTTGGCTTTTGGCATCACCATAACATTCATTTGCATTGGTGGTTGGTTGGCCAAGTCAAACCAATATGAGTCATGGGTCAAACCCAAGTCCATTTGAGTTAGATTTGGGAATTGAACTCAGTTTGATGCCATTTGGACTTAAATGATTTTAAGTAGTTAATTGTATTTATTTTGATTAATTGGTTTTAAATTTAAGTTCCAATTAATGTTGATTATCCAATGGATAATTTAGAAGTTAATTGATTCATGCCACGTGAGGGTTTAATTTGGTTTCATTTTAATTTGACCCATCTCAACTTAAATGGGTTGGATTAAGTTCAATTGGGTTAAATGACCAATTTGACTCAATTAAAGTGTGTTTAGACTACAATCATATTTGATCACATGTGTGGAATGATTTGGAGTGATTAATTTCATTTTGTTTGGAATTGATTTTATTTTTGACCCAAATTAGGTTTAATGAGTTAAGTTTTCACTTGGACGAAATGACCAAATTGGTCAAATTAGACCCAATGATTGGTTGAATTATATTTAATGATGATTTCCAAATGATTTTGGACATTTAATTTAGATTTCAATTTTAATAAGATTCATTTGGGTTTATTTGAATCAAATGATCTAATTAACCAAAATAAGACCTTATTTGATTTATATTCATTTGATTCATATTTAAACATGCTTATTTTATGATTTGAATCTTTGGAATGACTTCATTTGGTCAAATTTTAGTGTGTTGCCCTTTGACTTGATGAGACTCACAAAAGTCAACATCATGTCAAAGGGTTGACCATCTTTGACTTTGATTTAGATTTAGTTTAAGATTCATTTTGATTCTTGTATTGACTATAATGCATTTTATTTGATTTAATTTCAATTTTGATTTCATTTAAATTTATTTAAGCTCAGGTGACTTTGAGCTTAAGTAAGATAATTGGTTAACCACTCCAATCATCTTATCTTACTTTAAACCTAAATGGATTCATATTTCAAATACAATGTTCTAAATGGAATATGTTTGACTTAATTTTTTTGTTTAGATTTAAGTTTGGGTTGAGTCTACCTAATCCTGTTAGATTAGGTTAAATCCTAGAAGGATGCATTAGGTGACTAGGTGTAATGTCCTATCCTAATCTAAGATTAGGTGTCCTAATTACTAGTTTTAGAAATGATATTAACGTCATCCAAAAATGAGGTCAACATTGGAGTCTGATCAACTTTTTGAGACTTAATCTATTCTTTTGGAGGAATTCTATTTTGAAACATTAGATAATTCAAATGATTGCTTAATTCAGAGTGCATCCCCATAGTTCAAAGTGGAAATAAAATCCACCATTGATAAACTAAGAGATCAATTTAGGACTGAGGAAGACCCACAACCAACTTTTATTAGTTTTCTATTGGGACTAAAAGATTCTTATGAGTTCATTAATTTACTTTTTGAATATATAGATTATTTTAAATAAAATTATGATGAAATGTCAGGATTATCTCCAAAGGTTGTGATTCTAGTAAAACAAGCACCTAGACGCATGCGTCTAGAATTTGAACAACATAGATGAAGTATTAAACTAATTGAAGCCAATTTCATATGAGAAGAGAAGTACCCTTCTTGGTTAGCAAGTATTATCTCGATAAAGAAAAAGAATGGCTAAATATGTATATCTGTAGATTTTAGAGATTTAAATAAGGTTTATCCCAAAGATGAGTTCTCATTGCTGATACCTGAACTTATGGTGGATATAACCTCATTGCATGTGATTTTTTAAATTATGGATGGGTCATCTAGGTATAACCAAATAAAAATTACCCTCAATATGAGAAACAAACACCATTCAAAACCTGGACTGGGATAATCTGTTGCATAGTTAAGCCATTTGGTCTCAAAAATGCTAGGGCTACTTATCAAAGGGCAATGACTAGAATAATCAATAATCTGATTCATAACCAATTTGAATGTTACATCAATTATCTAGTCATTAAAAGTAAAGAAAATGAAAATCATCTACATGATTTATAGATTATTTTTGAATGGTTGCACCATAATAACTTAAAAATGAATCCTTTGAAGTAAATTTAGAAAAAATTTTAGAATTGATGGTGAGGAATGTGGAATAGAAATTGATTCTAAGGAATTTGAAGCTATCATAGAAATGTTGAAACTTATTTGCACTTAAAAAGAATGAAGAAATGAATAAAAATGATGAAAATTACACATCCTAGCGTAGGGCGTCGCAACACTAGAATCATAGTGCTTTAGCATTGTTGGCACCTTAAAATAATCCAGAAGCTTGAACATCCTCAATAGTTGCCCGATTAAATGGTAGAATACCACAACGTTGTGATAGTAATGTTGAGGTGCTATCAAAAATCCTTAGTTTTAAAAAAAAAATTTAAGAAAGCCAATGTCTCAGCCCCTAATAGTAATAACAATCTAGGTGAGTACGGGGAATGGTTACCGCAGCAAAAATTGCCCCATTAGAGGGAAATTCACAATAAAAAGGGGAGAGCAGTCTCCCTTCACAATATAAAAGGGAGAGCAGTCTCCCTAAGGGCTCTCTTCTTCTTCTTCATTTTCTTCCACTCACTCTAATTTATTTTCTGCATTCTTGCTCCTAGTGATTTGTGCTATCTACAGGCACGCTTTTCACTGCTATAAGAATAATCTCTCATCTAGTCTAAGTAAAACATTTGTAGAATAATATTTATTTTACTAATCTCCATTCTAAAAATTAATTTTAATTAAATTTTTATCATTGATCTTCGATCCAGTGAGATATAGAAGAGCGCATCTCTGTCGATCTTGGATTTGAAGTTAAAAGAATGTTCTTTAAGACTTACAAATTCTAGAATCTTGAATGTTGAAGACCTCTACCATTGAACTTGATTCTAGCCTAAGAAGAAACCATCCCTACATTAATCTTGGATATGAAATAAGGGAGAAGAGGGCATATGCACTAAAATATAACTAGAACTATTAAGGCATTATCCCACCTAATTTTTATAAAAAACCCATTAAAATATTCAAGAATTCAGTTCAACACAGATTCTATCCTACAACATTGCGACATCAAATCCTAGTGCTGAGGTGCCAAATTCTTGGGAATGGAAATCTTAAATGCTTTGTATATAGTGCCAAGGCACTAGAATTTGGATGATGTGGCGCTGAGCTCTCAATTTTAGTGCAATTCTATTAGCACCGAGACATTGTCATCCAACAACTGCTATGTTTTTTTGAGTCCCTCATCTCTAATACAGTGTTGTAGCACCATCCTTTCAGCATCAAGGTACTATATTCTCCATCATTGAACTTCATTTTGGTGTGAAATGAAACCCTCCCTTCATTGACCTTAGGTTCAAAATAAGAGAAAGATTGTTAATGCATTAGGAAAATCATAAAAACTAGCAGTGCTAAGGAATTATGTTGTCAAAGTTTTCATCCTTAGACATTAGCAAAATAGCACTACGCTATTGTAGGTCTAGCACCAAGGTGTTCCATCCTCACAAAAAAGTAAGCATAGGCAGGCATCTCACACAGCCATGGTATTGGTATCCTAGTGTTGAGGTGTTGTGTTCTTAGAATTAAAACCCAAGTGATAGTTTTAAGAAATTTATATCATATTTCAAATTATACCCATAGCATCATGGCACTATAAGTATAGCATTGATGTGATAAGTTCTTGAAATAAATATGCATTGCTAGGCATCTCATTGCACCATGGCACCAGTAACCCAGTACCGAGGAATTGTGTTTCAATACATAAGCAATAGCATTAAGACATTCATAGCATAATCCAAATTATACTTTGTAGCACCATGGCACTATGAATATTTCTCTGAAGCACTGAGCTCTTAGGTTATGAATCAATCATTTTAGCTTAATAGTGTTGAGGTGTTAGTTTATCAGCACTTTGGTGTTGAGCCCTGATGTTGACCAAAAAAAGTTTATTCTAGAAAATTTTAAATCCTGGAGCATTACATAGTGACAAACATAAGGGAATAGAAATAAAGAAAATACATCTTTATTAAATGAGAAATTTATTACAAAAATTATTGCAATAAAAAATACAAAATAAAAGAAAAAAAAAGCAACGAAAACTAGTAGTCGTAATCATCCTCCTCGTCTGTGTCTTGCTTCAGTGAGGTAGCTACATAAAGGGTATATTAAGGTACTATAGAAAAGAAGCCTAACATGGATACCCAAGAAACATAATTTTAAACATATGGACCAGCTTTGTATTGAACTAGCCATATAAGAAAACTACTTTTGTTGATGATCCATGTGATAATCAAACTTTTTTCTAAAGCCCGCTACCTGCAGCTACTCTCACCCATGTCTCTCCTTAAATTCAAGATTTCCTCATTTAAGAGTTTAAAGGTTGGGGTCGAGGTCAGAGGGCATGTGAACTCTCTCCTACTTTATATCTCAAACCAAACCACTCAATAAGCCTTTTTGTTATAAGAGCATTTTGAATAAAAACTTCTTAACCGAGCTCCCCTAATGCACTCGCCGAAGTTCATAAACCATAGATAAGAGAGTGATGACCATACTCTATAGTAGTACTACCCCTAAACATATCACAAATAGAATTATCAACAACCTTCCCTATATCAATTGTAAATCCCTTTTAAATTGCAAAATTTAAAAGGACCCATCTTTGGTTACCTCACTGATGTGCAGTGGGCATCAGCTTGATAGAAATGAAATAGTGTTAAGCCTTAGATTTTGCCATTTGGTTGGTGGGAAAAAAAAGTTAATAATCCTTTCCTCCCATAGTTTTCCCTGGATGTTTGCCATTTCTATCACTGAGAAAACCAAGAATTTCATCAAAATATTGGTGCTCAGTATAATATGAAAGATATTGATCATAATCCACATTTGGAAATTCATAATATGCATTATGACAGTGCTATGGAAACTTCCCAATTTCCCCTGAACAAAAACTTTATTGTTCTGGTGTTCCTTCACATTGGTGAAGAACTCTCACACCATTGGGATGATGTAGGACTATTCTCATAGACCAGCTTCACATAGCCACGTTCATTGTTCACCCCTTATACTATCCCATTTAGGTTGTAGAAGATCCTTTATGGAATGAGATGCTTGTGGGTGAGAGCATGCTGATACCTCTCTTCAGCTTCTACGCTAATAAATATGTTAGCCTAACTTGAAGTAGCCCTCTTCTTACTAACAAGCCTTTTGAATGGCATGATTACTTTCTAAGTATGGGAGACAATTGAAGAAAATGAGATAGAGAGCACTAAGGAATAGAGAATATAGAATGAAGATCCTTCTGCCCAAGGATCTATTTATAAACTAGCCATAACATCGTGATGTAGCAATAGCAGCATCGAGGCATTAAGCTACCGAGTTTTTGAGCAAGAACTAGTTCTACGACACTAACATGTAGCATCTTGGTCGATTAGCTACTCAAGTCAGTTACTGTGGCAATAAAAAAGAGTATTCATTATCATTAATTTTATAATCAATCATACCATACAACATGCTAGGCAATGATGTAGTGCCTCAATGCTCTGACATAATGCCAATTAAAAAGTTTATATTTTCTCATTTAAAGCGTATGTATATTTGTTAGCATTTTTGAATTGACCTTTGACCAGCACTTTGACACCATATGCTTAGTATCGAGGCATTGGTCAACTAGTCAACCTGAATAAACTAAGCTAAATAAATCCAACATTAAGCATTATAATGTTGTATATATAACTCTAAGGCACTGATTCTTTACTTTTTTTAAGAGACATGCATACTTACTCTAGAATGTTATAGTACTAAGCACTCGACCCAAAGCACCAATTTGACAGTGACATGATGTTATCAAGCACTGAGGTGCTATGTTCCAAGTGCCAAGGTGTTACCCTAATAAACATATTTTTAGTGTCATAGCGCTTAAAAATAATAGTATTAAATTACCACATGTTCCCCAACACATGTAATAAAAATCTAAATTAAATGTTTGAGGATGTTGCACAGGTTAACATAAATTAAATTTAAATTACTTGGAAAATCAATCTTTCAATTTCAATATAAACCTATAAAAACACCACGCATGTGCCCCCACATATGTATAGAAAGTCTAAATTAAATGTATAAGGATGTTGTGTAGGTTAATTTCTTAGTTAGAACTCGCGATTAGATTTGAGTCAATAAAACCTAATCATTCTCAATGATGGTTGTATTGAATGTAAAATTCATCTAGAGGGGATATATTCAAAGTAAATGAAATTCATCATTCAAAATAACTTAAAGTAAACGATCATCCACCCATCAATCATTATTTATCAAGGATGATAAGCTAAGAAAATCTTTTCTTATAAGTAGCTAATGTCAAATAAAATATATCAATGTGCATATAATCTCATGCCAGTAAGGACATGCCCTATGTCCTCTATTTCTTGGTTTTGTCACTAGATGACACCATTTGAAATGCAGAAAAAACTAGAACCCTTTGACCAGGTGGCTTGTCTTATATATTGCTCCACTATATTTCGGCCATTTTAATAGCTTGTATACTCTCTAATGGCTTTGCTCCTTAAGCCTTGAATCATGAAATATACTTAATAAGCAAAAAACTTTCTATTAGCTAAGGTTGACTTAAAATTTATCACCTTAGATAATTACCACTCCAAGTTTACAAGAACACTTTGGACAATGCAATCCATGACTACTAACAAGCATTTTTTTTTTTTTTGTCAGGGACTATTTTCTTTGGCTTAGTAGGCTAGAGACTATGGCAGCTTGGGATGACTGAACCATGGGATGTTGATCAAGCATGTCATCATCCCCCCCATATACACTTTAAGATAAATGACAATCGTTTATGCCATATTACACATATTACTAGATGTTGACTCATATTAGGAAGATATGGTTATTTCCAACCTTAATCAAAGTGCTCTCATATTGTGGTTAGAAGGGTAATAATTAAATATTTAGTTGAAATATATATATTAATCTGCCTCATGAAAAAAACATACTCCTACCCATCTCAATAAAGATGGTAGAAAGCATTCTTAAAAGTATTTTTTCTGACCGATCACCACATGAAAGTCTTACGCAATTATGATCATTCTAAGGTAGGCTTGCATACTTAAGAAGATTTATATCAAATTAATCTAAAAGATGCCAACCATTTGTGGCACTAATAAAGAAGGATTATAAATTTATTTGGAATGAAAAATGATAGATTGTATTTGAGGGTTTAAAATAATATTTAATGAATTCTCTTATTTTGGCTACCTCAATCTTAAGGAATCCATTAATCATGTATATGCAACTTTAGATGAATCCCTTAGAGCTTTATTAGCTCAAGTTAATAAAGAGGGCAAAGAAAATGTCATTTATTATTTAATTTATAGACTCATCCCAATGAAGATAAATTATCAATCAATTGTAAAGCACAGTTTAGCTTTGATTTTCATCACTCAAAACCTAAGACATTACATGCTTTCACATAAAATTTGATTTTGAAAGTAAATTCTTTGCAATATCTTATCACCTACCCATTATTGTCTTAACATCTAGCATGTTGGTCATTGATTATATTACAATTTGATATTACATTTTTTCCTCATCATGATGTAAAGGATCAAGTTGTAGCATATCCTCTCCATAAAGGTTCCCCTTAAGTTATGATTTCTTAGATAAATTGATCATGAATTTAAAGGCTAAAACTAATGCCACCTAAGAGCTATAATTCGATGGTGCAACCACTTCAAAGAAGGATAAAGAGTTGAATTCCTTTATCCAAAGGAAGATGGTATTGGTTTGACTTTTATAATTCCAGACAAAGAAATGATGCAATATTCCTATGATTTGTCTAAACCCTATACAAATAATGAAGTTGAATATGAAGCTCTTATAACTAGCTTGGAGTTGAAAATCCTTGGGAATATTAAAAATATTAAAGTTTTTAGGGAGTTATTAATCTAATGAAAGAATCTATAAGGTTTTGCACCCAAAACTTTTCAATTATTATCAATATATAATGAAATTACTTGAACATATATATTTTTTATTGTGTATATGATATAACGCAAAGACCATGCCATAACCAACACTCTAGCTAAACTTGCAAAGAAAAAAAACCATATGTCCAAAAAAGAATCTATATCTATAGAAGTTTAGAATCAACAAATTCTATCTATTATAGACTTAGATTATATGAACAAAAAAATTAAATGCAAAAAGTAGCCACCCTTACTGAAGGTTAAGAAGAATGTGATTGTAGACAACCATTTATTAACTATTTAAGTGAGGGGAGGCTCTCAGAAGAGAAGTCATTAGCAAATCAAATTAAGAAATGTGGCTTGTCTTATTCACTAATTTATAATGTATTATATCGTCAGTCATTCGATCAAATGTCTACATTCTTTAGATAAATAAGAAGCCCATAAGATTGTGATTGAAGCACATTATAAATTGTGTGGTGATCACCAATCTAGACCCAAAATAAAATTTTAGATTAAAAGACTTGGGTGTTATTAGCCTTGAATGTTAGATGATTGTATGGAAGTTGCATGTTGTTTCTATCAATGCAAAGTATATGGTGTGGTCTTATATCAATCATCTAATGTATTGCATCCAATGATTGCCTCTTAGACTTTTGAAAGTTAGGGAACTAGCATCATAGGGTCTATTGATCCTTCTTCATCAAAGGGGCATCATTTTATACTGGCTACAACTGATTACTTTTCTAAATGGGCTGAGGCCATCCCATTAAAAGAAGTTAAAGCATACTATATACTTAAGTTCTTTTAGGAAAATGTCATATATCTAATTGGTGCCCCTTTCCAAATCATATTTAATAATGGCCTATCATTTAAATCCACTAAAATATATCACTTTGTTGCAAAATATAACATCAATCGGAGGTACTCAACCATATACTATCTTAGGGAAAACAGATTGGTTGAGGATTTTAATAAAACACATATTCAAATTTTGAAGAAAATTCTTGAAGAAAATAAATGTCAATGGCATGAAAAGTTGGTTGAAGCCTTATGGGTCTATGGAACTACATATAGGACACCATCTTAACCTACACCATATGCTTTGGACCTGTCACTAAGTCTATAGTCAAGGACACTAGAATGCTAAAGGAATTTAGCAAAGGAAAGAGGTCGAACATGATCATTCTGAATGAGCCCTACCCTTAAACCCAAAACTAAAAGAGGGGTTCCATATTTGATGGACTTACAAAGGCAATGCTAACTTCCCTTACTGAGGATAAAATGACTGTCAAACCCAAGTTGAAGTGCATTATTGTCAATCTACTTAACAGTGCATCAGGGGAGCGTACTACCCCACAAGAAGCTATCTTTACTCTAGCTAAGCATGACCATGAAGCTTTTTTTACTTTAGCACTAAAATGTCAAGGAGGACTCACAAAAATTATAAAGTTGGTCCCAAAGTTGTTGGACTACCTGTGTATATCAAACAACAATATGCCCCACTGGAAGAAGCAAACATACCCACCAACAATAACTTTGATTTGCTCTGATGGGTCAAAAGAAATAGCTCACAAAGAGCAATAAAGAAATTATTCTGGGATAGACATACACATCCTAATCCATAGAATCAACCATAAAGGAGGAGACCATCTCCTCCAAAATCTACAAAGTTTTGAAAGCTATTAAAAACCTTTAGAGAAGAATCAAGAAATTGGTGGGCCAGATCGCCAAACCAATAAATGCCTACCTTAAAAGAGGTGGGAATATTCAAAAATACCTTGCCTGTTTATAATAATACTTAAAGTCTATGAGCACTATAGTCGGTGAACACTGCTAACAAGCCTTTAAATATAAAGACACTAAGTGGCCAATTATTGGAAGGTCCCAACAACCCCCACAAAAAAAGTCAATATCATTCATTTGGTGAAAATTAGGGTGTGACATCAAAGATGCATTCCCAGAGATCCACTATTGGAAGGTCTTGATCAATTTAGGTACCAAAAAAATCCCAAATCATTGATAATGAAGTAGCTCAGCATAAGCTTTCCCCACTAGAAGATGAACAAACAAAATCTCTTATTAACAACTGAAAACACTAATATGAAAAAAATTCAGCCAGTAGATGATGAGGAAGATAATTGACTCTTTTGGGAAGATGAAGATTTTCTGACCAATGAAGAGCAATCAATGCCGAATCTCCAAAGTAATGATTATATTGATCACATAAAAGTTGAAGTAGTTTGTATGATTGACAAACATTTATAAAATAAAAATATGGTGTTGACCTCATTTTTGGATGAGGTTAACATCATTTCCAAGACTAGTAATTAGGATACTTAATCCTAGTAGGAATCTCCTAATTAGGGACTTAAGACACTTCACTAAATGACCTAGTGCATATTTCTAGGGTTTAACCTAACCTAATAGGATTGGATGAACCTAGACCAAATTCAAATTCAAATCTAAAATAATTGAAATATGAATTTAGTTGAACTTAAATGGGTTAATTAACCTAATTATCTTTTTTAACCCTAAAATCAAGTAAACCTAAAGAAATCCAAATTAAATCAAAATAAATCCAAATTAAAGTCAAATGAAACCATAAAATCATAACATAAACATAAATGAAATCAAATCCAAATCAAGGTCAAATATGGTTAGCCCTTTTGACAAAGGTTCGAATTATGTGAGTCCCACCAAGTCAAAGGTCAATCCACCAAATTTGATCAAATAAAATCATTCTAAATGAGTTAAATAATAAAATAAACATATTTAACCATAAATTAAATAAATATAAAAGCTTTAATTATACTAATTAGATCATTTAATTTAAATGGGCTCAAATGATCTTTATTGAGTTTAAATCTAAATCAAATTAAAATCAACTCAAATTAAGTATTAAAAATCATGTGGAAATGATTATTAAACATAGTCAAACCAATCATTAGGCCTAATTTTACCAATTTGGTCATTTGACCCAAATGAATCCAACATAACCCATTAAGCCCAATTTAGGTTAAATGAGTCAAAATTGAAATCAATTCCAAATCAAATGAAATTAATCACTCCACATCATCTCACACTTGTGAGAGTCCAAATATCACTTAAATGAGTCAAATTGGTCATTTGACTTAAGTGAACTCAACTTAATCCATTTAAGACTAAATGGGTCAAGTTGAAATAAAATCAAAATCAATTTAATCAAAGGAATCAATAATCTAAAACATCATAAATGACCAATTGAACATAATTAAGTTTAAACCAAAATCCTAAAAAGTCCTAAGAGGTTAGGAAATCCAATTTGACCCATTCAAGTCAAATGGGTCAAACTAGCCTAAATAACATCAAATTTTCATGTGGTATGGATTAATTGATTCATATATCATTCATTAGATAATCAACAATGATTGGTACTTACATCTAAAATCAATTAATCAAAAGAAGTGCATTATGTTCACTTTGAATTTATTCAAACCCAAATACATTAAAGGTGAGAATGTAAACTTAAAGCTTTCATTAATCACATTTAAAATCATCTAAACTCATCCTATGGTGAGCAAGGATGATTACCAGCCAAGGTTAGGTGTAATAAGGAGGCTAGAATCGATACAAAAAAAGGGAAAATATCACATGGAGAAATGAAGTGGAAAATGTAAACAAAAATCTTTCCCAATCCAAGATGATTCCTCCTCCCCACTTCATCTTCACTGTCTTGGAGTGATCTCACTTAGTTGACCCTACCTTGGAGCTAACCTTTAAGGGTGGCAATCACTTTGGCTAACCAAGGTAAACTCCTAATGGCATAAAGCTCTCAGCCTCTTATGTCAAAAGAGAGGAGAGCTATTCTCAGAGCCAATTGATCATCCCATCACCTTCCCTAAGCTAAATGAAGGAGAGCACATGTTTTCCCTGATCCCTACATTGTGGGCAAGCCAAAAAATAACTGAAGCTACCAGAAAATGCATGGATCTTGGTTCATAAAGTGATTAGAGAGAAGGTAGTCTAATTCATCCTCCTAAAATCTTGATGCATCATTCTAGAGCTTTTTGAATCATCCTCACTGCCAGCGACCGCCACCTGTGAGGTATGCCCTCAAACAGACCTCTTTAAATCTCAATCTTGGTACTTTTTGAAATGAACTTGATCTCAAGGATGATAAAACCATATAGATTCATTCCAATTGATTCACTGATGGTTTTTCAATTAAAATCTAGAGAACTCATTGATTAGATTACCAGAAATCTTCTCGAATCAAAAATTGGCTTGTAGCTTTTGTGGCCATTAAAGGAGATATATTCTCTATCGTTCATTCCTTTTGTTAGGAACAAATGGTTCTGATCTAGCTGCATGCATCAATTTTAATCCCTTAAGGAAATACACAAAAAAATTCATTGATCAAAGATCAAAGGTCGAGGATTCAGATCCGCCTTTTGAGCTAGATGCATGAGTCAAGCGGTCAAATTGTGTAACATGAAAGACCATAACTCATTAAAATAGGAAATTCTTGATTATTTCGAATTAAAAAATGTTAAAAAATTTAAAAATTAAAATGTTAAACCAAAAAAATGCAAATAAGGGCTCTATGGATTTATCTAAGTGAGAGGAATCCATTAAAACTAAAATTTCCAATTAATTTTTGTATAATTTTAGGGTAATTTAAGTTTAAATGAAAATAATCAGACTTAAATTAATCTCAACCCACTCATCCAATTGATTTTAAACATTGGGGAAATGAAATTATGGTTAAACAAACCTTAGGAAAATTGTTCATACTTTATTACAAAGCAAATAAGAAAGATATAGAATTTCTAATCTTAAACCCTAATTTTAAAGAAAGAAATTAATTTTAAATTAGAAAAATAATGAAAATTTATGAAAACAATTCAAATCATCATCATAAACCATAATGAACCTAAACACTGCACTAAAACCCTTTGGAATCCAATAAACCTTAAAATAACCTAATTAATTAATTAATTGAATTAATTAATCTTAACTTAGAAAAATCATAATAAATCAACCAAATTCACTGAAATTTTAAATAAATCCTCTATGGGTGCATCATTCAAAGAGGAATAGAGGAAAATTTAAACCCTCAATTAATTTTTCCTAATTTAAGTTTTAGTGAAATAATTAAAATCTCAATTAATCTTAAAATACACAACTAGTCAAAATGAAACATTAGGAAAATCAAATTGGCAAAGAAGCCCTCTTTCCATAAATATTTCAAGGAAAATTGATATCTAGATTGGAAGTTATTAATTTTCCTATCTCTAGGTCAAATTATATGAAATATTAAATTATAAAATTATAAAAATTATAAAAAATCATAAGATTAACTTGAAACATTTCAATTAACACCAAAATACTTAAAGAAATATTTCTCACCCTCTAAAGTTAAGAAATTCAGTTAACTATGTACTTACAAGCTTAATGTAATAATAGAGAACATAAAATTTAATCAAACCTAAAATAATCAATTTAGGAAAGTCATAATAAACTAATTAATCAATAAAAATAAAAACTAATTAACCTCTAAAATCCATACTTAAATGTGAAATTCATTTGTATGAAAATTCTCTAAATTTGTTTTAAGGTAGTAAGTAACATAATCCTAAAGCATAAATAAAGGTGACTAAATAAATTAATTACACTTAAATAACCTAAACAATTGAAATGGTCTAGGATATTGGTAAAATTTCACTTTAAAAGATTAAACTTTAACATGTAATAAACCAACCTAAAACAAGAATGAAATAATAAGTTGAATTCAACTAAGTCAATTTAAATCTATTAACATAAAATTAATAACATGAATGTGTGAATATAATTAAAATCAAGTAAACTTAAATGATAGATTGAAAATATACAAATTAATACATTATGAAATTATAATGCTATAAATTAATTAAACAATGAAATCAAACTAAAACTTGAATTAAACATTAATCTAATAAACATAAGATAAACATAAATTGAACATTAATCAATAAATAAGATCAATAAGAAAATATAAATTTAATGGAAAAGGAATTGAATTAAAATAAATATAGAATAAAAATATAAAGCAACATTCATAATAAATAAAGATTATAATAATAATACATTAAATCTTAGTAAAATAAACTAAATAAACAAATCTTATAAATGAATCAAAATGAAAAAAAAAACTAAATCAAGACAAACTAAATAAACATATCATATAAATTAATCAAAATGAATATTAAATCAAGCAAACCAAAATAACATAAATATTAATGTAAGAAATAAACATAATCAGTCTAAGTCAAATAAATAAACAAAGCAAATTAAATGAATAAAATGGACCTAATCAAATGAATTAAATATGAACTCAAATTATAAAACATAAACTAAAATAACAAATGAATTAAACTTATGATGAAAACTGATCAAATTAAACCATAATAAGGTGAACATTAACTCCCTAATTAAGATTTAAAAAACATATTAAATTTTAATTAAAGACTATCAATTTAAAACTTATAAACCAAATTAAAAGAAATGAAAAGAAGAACAAATCTTAATTCCAAAATAAAATTAACACATTAATCAAATCAAATCAAATTCAAATGAATCCAAAAGAGATTAATTAAGTTACCCAAAATCTTAGTTTAACCCTTTAGAATGAATCCTCATGTTAGGGTGAAAATTTCATTATATTAGGATTTAGGATGTTGAATAAAATGGTTTCCACCCAAAGTTAAACATATTATATTCTTCATTCTTGAAAACTTAAATTTCATTTAATATGAAATGAATCTAAAAATGGAAATAAAATTGTAAATTATTAAACCATTTAAATTGAAACCATCCAATGGTAATATAAATAAACTTAAAAAATTAAACCAAAACATGAACATAAAATCTTAGTACAGTCTTACCACATAAGCCCATTTTCTTTACACACTAGATTCTTAAGTCACTGCCCTTAATTTAAGTTAGGTTGATCTGTGATATTTTGTGATGTGATGTGCTATGATGTATTATTTTAGACTAGATGTCTAAGACTGTTTGTTGTTAGAATAGATGATAAAATGTTCTTTTTAGAACTAATGTAGTCTTCTGTATGTGACTATGTGAAAGTGACTACCGTAATAAATTATAAAATTGCCATTTTCTTGCAAGTGCTAAAAAAATCCCTAAGCATAGCCCAATAAGATAGGTGGGCTTGACCGCAACTAATTGCTAGTATGATATTTACATTTCCTAATATTTTTTCTTAGAAATTTATTTTTAGAATTTTAAATATAAATTATGCTTAAATTTGGTTAGGATCTATGGGATCTAGGAATAATAAGAGCTGACGTTACCAACAAATGGGTGCAAAGTCTCCTGTAAAGCTTAAAAGAGGTCCCTAAAGAAGGAGATTATCTTGGAGAAAGCTATCATTGATCTAGACTTGTAGTTCTAGGCCATGATGTATAAGGTCAGAGCTTGGTTTCCTATTTTTCTCTTTCTTTTGGGGCGTACAATGGTACCTGATTGCATTGGCCTATTCTTTTAAATTATATTTGGCTTGATTTATTTTGGATGTGCAATAGAATCAACCTACTTATCTAGGTTTTATTTTGTGCCATGTTTTCCATGGAATTTCCTTGATGTTAGGCTCTTAGGGAGATATTAAATTTTTTACCATGCTTAAATTTAAATAACTTAAATAAAAATAAAGTAATTCATAACTTCACACATAAATTAAAGCCTTAAGAATATCTTAAATCAACTAGAAATAATTAACTTTTGCAAACCATGCTAGCATATAATTCTAACTCCTTGAATTTGACGCTTCACCCATTGCACATTAGGGGCACCTGACCTTTGAGGATGACCACCTTCTTGGAGAAGTTCACCTTTTATTCTTAATTTTTTTCATTGATTGCTTCTAACATCACATTGTAATCATAAATTGCATACCCCAAAAGCCTTAAATGAATTATGAGTCAAAAATATTAAAAAAATGAAATATGTTGCATTAGTTAGGTACATACCATTCCCAAAATAATCTTAGGGGTTAGGAAGTAAATCTAGATTCTAGATTTTTTTCATAAATGCAAAAGCCCAAACATCTTGTATACAAAAGACTGACATTATATATTTAAAAATTCATAGGTGGTGTTAGTTGACAGCCCTTCTAGGTAGGCTATAAGTCCAAAAGAGTCAGGGATAGGGTCCTTCTCTCAAGTGAGTGAAAAGATAATAATTCTCAAAAGTCAAAGTAGGTTGAGCCTCTGACTTGTGTTAGAATCAATCATATAATTAGGTTATGAAGCATCCTTCTATGAATAAGTCTTCAACCCTAGGAATTTCTATAGTCTTGTGCTATTATAATTTAAGCCCTAAATTTATAATAAAATTTCAATTCAAATCTCATCAAATTTTATCTCAAAAACATAAGTCCAATGGTAGGAAAGTTGAAATGCCTACTATGTATCCCAGTATCTATAAGTTTTTTCTACTTTATTCCAATTGGCCTTGAAAAGAACTCTTTCCCATTTGAAGTGTTCCCTTTTGAAATTCCAATTTAACAATCCTTTGGAACTAGCTTTAAAATCCATAGAAATAAGAGCCTATTCCTTTAATTGTAAGAATTCTTAGGAAGAGAACCTCATTCCCAAGATGTAATTAACTATAAGGGCTTGCCTTTATAGGGAACTATGATCCCAATATAAAATAAAACTTATTTTTCTTTTCCATGTAGCTCAAGGGTAGAATCTCTGGAATAATAATTAGACCCATTAGCCTTAGGATTCCTTGTTTAAGTGATCAAATCTATTATAAGATAACATATTTTTCTTCTAAAATAAAATGTTCATTTCTTAATGATGAATTTGATTACCTAAATAAAAAATTTCTAAAATCTTTGTATGTCTTAAATTTTTCCCACACATGGCACCCAAATAATAAAATGAGGAAGGACACCAAGAGAACCCAAATTATCAACAACCTGAAATGGAAACTTAAGTGGAGGTCAAGGCAACTAAAGCTAACTAACATTATAACAAGATTACGACAACAAATGGGTTCTCAGCTCCAACAAAGAGACCACAAAATCAGCCAGTTCAACAACCACCTTAATGAAATGAGCAGGCTAATGAAAGAAGAGTTTGGTCAACTTAATTTGATAGTAACTACAACACAATAAATATCTTTGAGAAATCCTTCAGAGATAGTCAATTCAATAGCTAAAATTGGGGGTATGCAAAATGCTATGTACAACTTGCCAATAAAGTAGAAAATACTTATAGAAGCTAATGTTTTTACCAAGTGCTAGGTAGAAGATCTCATCAACAAAAAGGTCAAAGTAGTTATCACCTCAGAAGTTGCTTATTAGCTATGGGAAAGGTCAACCATATCCATTTGAACATAACCAAATACAATATCATAAAGAGTATGTTGTGTTGAAATTCAACACATTTTTAGGCATAATTAATCCATGGTACCATTTAGCCCAATTTAAAGTCACGTATTAAAATATTGAAGGAAATGACACCTTGCTATCATGATAATTCATTAGTAGTCTTAGCAACATGGCTTTTGAATTGTATGCTGAGTTGCCCAATGACTCAGTAAAAACTTTTGCTAAGTTGGAAACATTCTTCATTAAGAGATTTACAAGAGAAACTAAAAATGTAATGATAGTAAATCTCGCCTGAGATAAGAAAAGGAAAGATGAGAGTGCCAAAAAAATATGTCACTAGATTTAGAAATATAAGCATGAAATGTGACCAGTAGCTCACAAAAATCATGTAGTAGAACTCCTCATGGGGAATATCAATGTTCAAATGGCTCCATATCTAGCCATGGCTATAATTAACATAATATAAGAATTACTGGATAGTGTAGCTAAGTTTGAAAGGCTACCCAAGCAAAAAGCCTTAGTGACAACTATAATAATAGTCTCTTTGGAAAAGGAAAATAACCAAAATTGCATGGTGCCAAGAAGAATAATGTGAATACAATATTCACATTCATGGTTGACAAAAAGGGAAATAGAGGTATGGCAACCTCGTGACTAGAAACAACCTCACGACTAGCGATAACCTTGTGATTGATAATAAAGTTGATAGAAGAAAAGAAAAATTAGTCAACCCTCTAAGAGAAGATGTCTAAATAGTAATCATTCAAAAGACAATGTGCTACTAAGATCTTTATAAATGCCTTGAAATTGGGATTACAATTATCAAAGCCACATCGGCTAGACAAAGATTTGGATTCATCAAACATCTCTTTATAACTCCTTGTGAACTAGTCCCTAAAATCTAAAAGAAACCTAATTAGGTTAATAAATTTGCATTCATTCAATAGGGAACTGATAAATATTGGATGAGAATTTTTTTCAATTCCCGTTCAATTTTTTCTCAGCTCATATATCATTGACTTTTTCTCTTCCTCTAGCTCTAAGGGTGCATCCCTGACTTTGAGGCCATCTAAATTATTTAGATTCTATAAATAAACCTCTTCATATGAATTGGTGTTTATTGAAAGAAACCTATCAGGCCCAGGTGGTTGGTAATGACCAAACCATACTTGTTGTCATCTACATAACCAAATCCTATCCTTGGCCTTGACTGTTCTTTCTTGTATTTGCTTTTCCATATTTTCTTGAAGTATTCTAACCTGTGTTTAGATCATGTATGTGTTATTGATCCCTGCTTGCTAAAATTTTAGCACAAGGTGAATACCAATCAAAAGCCAATTCTATTATTTGTTTAAATGATTTACCCTCAAGTTCTACATCACCTTTTGAGTTTAAGGATGAGGCTCCTAGATAGAACTTTGAAGGCTTAGAGTCTTCATCAAGTTTTGGAGAATCTTTAATTACTAAACTTTCAATAACCTCTAATGAGAGTGGGGTTAGAGTTAAAGTGCTCACATACTAATTGATCCTCTCATACAATGATAATTCATATACATCAATGCTATGTTTAGGGATCTTAGCTTCACTATTGTCAGGCTTTGGGGTCACTTCTAGCTAAGTCTATGAATGTGAGAAGGTAGTCTATGTTCTCACTACATGAAATTCTTCTTCTAAACTAGATTCTAAATCTATGTAGATAGCTAGAGGGGCTTGGGTTGGTGATTTGTAGTCTCAGATAGCTGGAAAATACACTAGCATGCCTCCTCTCATGCTTCCTTAAAGCCTATCTCATCCTCGCCCTAGGTTGGGCATCTCACCTACTCATTGAAAGAGAGAGGTGAGATGTGGATGAAAGGTGATGTTGAACTCTACTTCCTCTCTCAAGTTTTCTTCTCTCTCTCTCATTTCTTTTCATTCTCTTTTTATTTCTCTTTTTCTTTTTTGTTTCTTTTTCTTTCTCATTTTCTCTATATTTTTCTTTTTTCTTTCTGATTGATGTCATGAGAGTATACTTTTTATTTTTTAGAGAGTTAGTAGGTTATATCTTCATATATCCTAACCTCATGTATAGAATAACTTATGATCACCTTTGATGAAATACTTTAAGCCACCTTTTATAAATTTAATGGAATGAGGATGGTATCATAATGTTCTCATGTTTCCAAAGTCTTTGTAACAAAGTGTTCACATGAAAAGAAATAAAATATAATAAAAATAAAATTTTTATTTTTTTAGCTATACGCTAAGGCATTGCCCTAGCCTTCTGGAAGAAACAACTACATAGTCTAGCTTTCAAATTATAGTATAGCACCGTAGTGCCACGATCTTGGCACTGCCCTAGCATTCTAGAAGAAATAACCATCTGGTCCAACTATTGAATCACGGTATAGTGCCACGGTGCCACGATCTTGGCATCGAGGTGCTGCACTGACTATTGAGAGAGAATAATTATCAACCCACTACTATAAATAAGAGTGAGAAATTCACTCCATAGATCTTTTTTTTTCAGTTGGCTCTCTCTGAACTGATGATCTCTCTCCATGATCTATAACTTCAAGTAAAAAATTTATGGTCTTTTATTTTTGAAAACCATGTTTAATAAAATCCCCGTTGATCTTTAATTTGGTGTGGAAAACTTGGAGATTTGAAGACCTCTGTCATAAAATTTCATTCCTACATGAGACGAAATCCCTCTTTCCCTCCATTGATCTTAGGTCTATAATAAGGGAGAAGAGTTCTTTGCACTATGTAATTTTCAAATCTAGCAGTGCTAAGCCAAAATGTGTCAAAATTTCTAAGAAAATTTGAAATATTCATGCTTTAAATTCAAATCTTGGCTTACAATGCTGCGGTATTGAATATTGTCACCATGATGCTCTACTCTCGAGTATTTATATTACAAGGCCAATGGTGCAGTGCCCTAGAATTAGCATTGCAGTGATGCCATAACATCAGTGCTGTGACACCATGTCACCCTAATATAAGTAAAATGACATCATAGCCATGGCACCATAACATTATCACCATGGTGCCATGCCACTCTAATACAAGTAAAATGACATCATAGCTCCATGGCACCATAGCATTAGTGTTGTAGTGTCATACCTATGTTTCACCTAGAATATGACTTAGAATATTTAAAAAAATATCTGACATCACTGTGGAGCTATAAGGACAACGCCTCAGCACTATGCCACCTTTATATATGTGAAAAGGACTTTAAAAAAAATGTTGGGGTGGGGAATGATATCTCATAGCACCATGACACCGTAAGCACATCATGGTGCCTTCCTCTTGGGTTCTTCATTCTATCTCTAGGACCGAAGCGATGGCATATCAGTGTTGCAATGTTGTACCCTGATATGACTTTTTTATAAGTGTTGCCATCATGGACCATTAATAGTAATAATAATACACAAGAATAATACACAAGAAAAACACAAAATTATAAAAAAAGTGGAAAATTTTATTGCTAAACTTGAATAATACAAAAAACAAAAAAAGAATGGGAAAATACAAATGAGGAGAAACTAGTAGTCATATTCATCACCACCCTCCTCTTTCCCTTTTTCCTCCTTCTATGTTTGATACTAGTGAGGTAATCACACAGGGCGATACTGAGGCATCATAGTGAAGGATACCTGGCTAGGATCTGCAAGATTGTAATTTTGAAATATGTTGACTAGTGTATTATTAAACTGAGCCATGTAAGAGAACTGCATCTGCTATTTACCCATATGGTGCTGAAATTTGCATTCCAACATCTAATGCTTACGACTATTCATGTTCACCCTCTTTTGGAAGTCTGTGATTCAGCTTCTAATCTCTTGAACTTTCTTGGCCAAGGACTTGGGAGTTTAGAGCCTAGATCACGGAGGACGTGAACTCTCTCCCACTCCAAATCTACTTCTGAATCGCCCAATCACCCTCTTCGTTAGATGGGTCATCTAAAGGAGTACCTCCACATTAGGCCCCCCTACAACACAGTCATGACACACAACCATAAATAATAGAAGGGTGGTCGTATTCAACATTAGTGCTTCTCTTTAGCATATTATAAATAAAATTAAAAATGACCTTCATGATGTTGATTGAAAACCCCTACTAAATAGCAAAATTTAAAATGACCCTATCCTTGGTAACCTCATTGATGTTACCAGAGGGCATAAACTTGGCAAAAATAAAGTAGTGTCAAGCCATATAATTGACTCTCATACCGGCAATAAGAAAGTTGATAATCCTTTCTTCCCATCATTTCTATTGCACGGTTTTATTCTCGCTAGAAAGAAAATGAATGATCTCATTGAAATAAAGATGGTCATTGTAGTATAAGTGATATTGATCATACTTAATATTAGGAAGATCAAATTATGTGTTTATAGAACTTATGTTATAACTTACTAGCTTCCCCCAGACGTATGCTTTGTTGTCTTGGCTATCCCATGCATTTGCAAAGAATTCATGCACCACTAAGACTATGCATGAGTTATTGTAAAAAGCTTGCTTGAACTCCCTTCCCTTTATGATTATCCCCTCCAAGCTATAGCTAGGATTATGGAAACTTCTTTTCAAAATTAAGTGCTTCTGAAGGAGAGCATGCTAATACTGCTCCTCTGCATCGACACAGACAAAGCAGTTGGCATCACTAGATGCCCTCTTCTTGCCCACCAACCTTCTAAGAGGCATGATTAAAAATTTAAACATAGGAATCAAAGAGAGTTGGGAGAGAATGAAAGTTCTTAAAGAGAAAGAATTGTTCAATGAAAAATCCTTAATAGCCTAGGCCTATTTATAAATCAGACCCAACGCCATGACGCCAAGGTGCTAGCCTCTCAGGTTACAGAACACAGCCTCATCGTTGTGTGCCCACATGCAGCACCAAGGTGTTGGCCAGCTCATCCCATCAGTTACTATATGGTCAAAATGAAAGGTTTAATTATAATAAATTTTGCAAGTAATGCTCATGAAAAGAGTACAACATCAATGCTCTGACATAGTGTCACGACACTAATTACAATGAGGCTATTGTTTCCCCTTAAAACCTGTTGCATGCATGTCAACAATTTTGACTAGTGTCACGACACTACGAAGCGATTCCACAACACTGTTGAAATGGTCAAAGGACCAATAATGTTGGTGTCATGGTGCTCAATATGCAGCATCATGGCACTGAGCCACCAACTCATTTGCCCCAATGTCATGCCACATAGGCAATGGGGTCTATTATCATAGTGTTGTGTCCCTGGATCATAGCGCCAAGACACTGAGTCCCTAAAATGAGAATTTACTATACTTTAATTAAAATTAAAATTTTCATTTGTTTGCTATGCAAACACCACTATATTTAGCCAATATGTGGATAACCCATCTATATGGCAATCCAAAAGGATGTAAGTTTAGTTTTCCTATCCATTCCGTGATGCATACACCACTTAATTTGTTCGACATGCAAACAAATCCATATCCATCCACCATGTGGACAACCTTATTTTTGGCATGTAAGCTTAACCTCCTATTTGTTCACCATGTGAACATCTGTCTGTTCGCCAAGCAGACACTGTATAATTTGATTTGACATGTAGATAAATTCATATCTAGCCACCATGTGGACAACCCTAATTTTGGCATTCAAAAGGGATGTAAGCCCATATCACCTATTAATTCATCATGTAAACATCTATGCATTCACCATGCAAACACCTTACAATTTATTCATCACATGACACTCTTATACCACTTACACTAAAAAATCTAAGTCTACTTAAGATATCTAAAATGAGGCAACCCATGGCTCCTAAAGTAGGCTGGAATAGCATAATTTTGAAATGATGAAACCTTGGGATCTTTATCAAGATTATAGTCCTATTTCCTTTTAGATGGTTATCTGAACCACACTATACCTCTGAAACACCAATATATATCATATAGATGTCTATTTTAAACCTTAATCAAGAGTGCTCTCTTATTGCAGTAAGAGGGGTAATTAATTATAGAGGCTTGCATCCATAAGAATTAGAACCTAGATCAAATAAAACTAAACATAAATATTATGGGAAATATGGTTGATAATTTATACTTATCTGCCCCACAAAAAGCATACTCCTACCAGCCCCATATAGATGGTGGACCGCATCCTTTAAAGGTGTTTTTTTGTGTGATCAAACTTTTGTCAACTTCTCTAGGGATTGCTTCTCTCTCCATCTCTAATTAAAAAATTATACAAATAAATGGTGTCTTAAGAGTATCTCAAATAGTATTCCTTAGATTCCTCGATTCTATGTCATTAGATTTACTTCAAAATTATCCGTGGCAAACTCAACCAATATGATGACTATCCGATTAGGTGAGGGATCCATTGGCATATTTCCCCATGCTATAATTAACATCAATTTCGTTGGAACTACTATCCAGTTTGGAACAATCTCTGAGGTTGTCCAATTTCTATCAGTTGGACTAGTGAATGAATTCTTACCTAAGGTGTACAATAGAAGAAACAGGTCAAACCTGAATAAACATAGGCCTGACACAACCTTAAAATAATATATTTCTATGATAGGTTATCAAAAATGGTTGAATGCTAACGGTAAAATGACTGCCAAGCCCAAATTGAAATATATTATAGTCAACCCACTTAGCATCATGTTTGAGAAACATAGCCCAGCACAAACTACTATCCTAGCTCTAAGTGGTAAAAGCAACTACGAAGCATCTTCATTGATCACTAAGATGTTCAGAAGAGCTCAAAGAAAATGCAATGCTTCCCGTAGAGTTGTCAGACTACTTATTCTTACGAGGAGCAATCTGACCCACGGGTAGAGGCCAATATCCCTATAAATAATAGCTTCGACCAATTGAAATGGGCCAAAAGAAATACCTCCGAGGGAGTTATAAAGAAATCTTTCTGGGACAAACCTATGAGTCCCATATCTCAAAACCAGTTATAATAAAGGGAAACTATTTCTTCCTAAACTTATAAGGTCATGAACACTTTCAAGAATAAAGGTCTTCAAAGAAGAATCAAGAAGTTGGTTAGTTAGGTCACCAAACCAACAAATTTCTACCTTAAAAAAATTGGAATATTAAGAAATATCATCTTGCTCATCTTGAGTAGAAATCAAGACCAAATAATTTGCTGATCAGTGAGCACTGACAACAAGCCATCCAATCAAAAACAAAGAAATGGCCAATTGTTAGAAGGTCTCTACAATAATATAAAATAAAATCACATCACACAAGCATTTCTAACCCAATCAGTGAGCACTAGGGTGTGACATATGGGACTTATTCTTAGAGATCCATCACTAGGAGGTCTTGACTAATATGGAGAGCCAAAGGATCAAAAAAAATGTCAAAGAGGAAGGAGCATAGTATGAATCAATTCCCTCAGATAATGATGAAGCTAAATATCCTATCACCAGCCAGTCTAAAAAAGAACTAACCAATGGATGATGACATCAATGATAAACTTTTTTGGGAAGTTAAAGATATACCAACCAATAAAGAACTTTAAAGTTTAGATCTCTAAAATAAAGAAGATGCTAATCACATGGAGGTCAAAATCATTTGCATGGTTGACACTCATCTACGAAACAAAGGTGTAGTGTCTTAACAGTAAAGTGAGGAGGATCAATAATGAAACCTAAGTCATTAAGAGCCTAGAGGTGAAGCTCAAGTAAAAGTGGTCAACAATAAATGGGTTCCAAATTCCAAAGGAGAGACCAATAAATCAATCAGTTCAATAACCACTTTAATGAAATGAGTGAGCTGATGAAGGACTTACTTGGTTAGCTTAATCTTATAGCAACATCAACATAGTGGATACATCCAGGGAATCCACCAGAGATAAATAATCTAGTTGTGGAGGATGAGGGTGTACAAAATGCTCAACTCAATTTATCAGTAGCTATGACATAGAGGTAAGAACTTCCTAGGGAAGCCATACTGAACCCTCATCAGGAAGGTAATGTTATCACTAAATCCCAACTGGAAGATCTCATTAGCCAAAATGTTAAAGCAGTCATAGCCTCAAAAACTACTGAGCAACTGGTATGAAAATGATGACCATATCCAACTTAGTATGATCAAATACAATATCTTAATGGATACATAGTACCTAAGTTCAATAACTTTTGAGATACAATAAATTCATAAAACATTTGGCTCAATATACAACATCATGCAAAAATACCAATGAAAATAATGCTTTGTTGCTACTCCAATTCATCAACAATCTTACCCATTGGCCTTCGAATGGTATGCTGAGTTACCTAATGACTCAATAAAAACATTTGTTGTTAGAGGCACTCTTCATCAAGATATTTGTAGGTGAAATCAATTGAAGATCTTGCCTTAGTAAAAAAGAGAAAGGATGAGAATGTCACTAAATATATCACTAGATGGTAGAACCTAAGCATGAAGTGTGATTAGCAACTTACAAAAAAGTATGTAGTAGAACTCCTCATGAGAAATATTAATGATCAAATAGCCTCATATCTTTCCATGGCTACAATCAATACATTTGAAGAATTATTCGTGTAGCAAAGTTTGACAGGTTTCCAAAATAAAAAGGGCTTTATTTGGGATATAATAAAAACTCTGTTGGAAAAGGAAAGCAATCGAAGCTACAAGAGTAAAAAAAGAATGTTGTGAATACAATGTTCACATAGTAGAGGAAAATGGAGGAACATTAACTTCACGACTGGCCACAAAGTCGATACAGGAAAAGAAAAGAGTATCAACCCTCAATGAGAAGATGGTTATGCAGTACTCATTTAAGAGAGAATGTACTACCAAGATTTTAAAACATACCCTAAAGTTGGGGTTACAACTGCCAGAGCCACATTGACCACATCAAGTATACAAGGTTGATGACCCTAACTATTGTCCCTTCCATAGGCTTATAAGTCACCCGATTGAAGAATATTTTATCTTTAAAGATTGAGTTGAGAAATCTATTATAATAGAGAACTTACTTTACTTTATCAAACATCATTTTAGTAAATCTTCAAAAGTAAAAAAGGTAAGTGTTGTTATGACACAGTTGAATGAGAAACCCTAGTCAAGCAAAACTTAGGAGGACATAAATAAAGACCAAGAAAAAACTCCACAAATACAAGCAAAAGAGGAAGGTGGCTGAGAGACTTTCTTCTCAAAGAAAAGTGAACGAATGATCAATATTCTTTTAGCTATGGAGGACATTCGATGGAGAAATGTCCTAGAACCTAAAATTGATTCCATAATACTTCCCTTAATCAGGGGGATATGTTATAAAATATGAAGGAGTAGATGAAAAATGATAAGCCCTCTACATTAAAGCTTTGTAAGTCAAGAAAAATTAAGAAAGCTCAAAACAAAAATCTGAGAGACAAAAAATAATAGATTCTCTAGAGGAGTATGAACAACCTTATTGAAGACTAGTTAGGTTATGAGGATATATGCACCATTTATAGCTCAACACAAATGAGCCTAAAAAGAAGTTGTGAGAGAATCACATAGAATGATAAGTATGGTAACAACTTCCACTGATTCTAAAGAACAGCTATGATTTCCCAAAGAAAAGCCTATCAAATAGAAAAATAAGCTAGGCTCTAAGAAACTACGCCCTGAATCAAACAGTAGCTCTGAAAGTCATGAAGACTCTAGGAACTCTAAAGAGTTATAGAGCTCATAAACTTCTTATGATGAGGAAAGCCAGAAAGAAGAAGAAATACAACTACAATTAAGAAGTGAAAAAAAGATTCCTCCATCTCGATAATAAAAAGCCAATGAAAAAGGCAAAGAAATTCAAATTAATGATAATGTCTTACCTCTACCACTAGCTAAATCCCAAAAGTCTACCAAAATATGAGTATATTATAATGTTCTAGCCCACTTATGCAAGCTTCCTGCTCTACTAAGTATATATGATACTCTCATGCTATCATGGGATATAAAAGAGACCCTAATAAAAGTCTTGCAATGTCCAGATCAATATGAAGCATTCCTCACTAAAGAGAGGATGAAAGAATATCTTATGCTACAAAAGCCAACAACTATGACTTTCAATGATAAAGACTTCTCAGAATGACTAAAGACAATTGTCCTCTCTAAGCTACACCAAAAATTAATTCTACATGTAAAGAGAGTGTTGTTTGACCAAGGTGCTTCAATCAATCTTCTAACAGTCAAAACACTTAGGGCATTAGCTATGGATGCTCGATACCTCCACAAGAGCACAATATTGTTACAAGGTTTTAATGAACAAGGATAGCAAACGTAAGGTTTATTACCTTTCTCATACACTTCAGGGAATTATATACATAAGCTAAATTTCATGTCATAGAGGCCAAAGTTGCACATTTAGTGCCAAAGTTTAATATCTTCTTAGGCACAGAAAATCCATGACAACACTTAACCCAATTTAAGGTATCATGAGAAAATACTGGCAAAAATGATGCTTTACTAATACATCAATTCATCAATAGTCTTACCCATACAATGTTTGAATGGTATTCTGAGTTACCTAACAACTTAGTAAAAACATTCGCTGAGCTATAAGCAATCTTTTTCAAGATATTTGTAGGCAACAAAGAATGTAATAATTGCAGATCTCACTTTGAAAAAAAGGAGAAAAGATAAGAGTGTTACTAAATATATTAACAGATGGAGAAACCTAAGCATGAGGTGTGATTAGTAGCTTAAAGAAGATCATGTAGTGGAACTCCTCCTAGAAAATATTGATGATCAAATGGCCACATACCTTACCATGGCTACAATTAATACCTTTCAAGAATTATCAGATCAACAATAACAACAACAACAACAAGCCTTAATCCCACTAGGTGGGGTGATGAATCCTCGCTCCATTGTGTCCTATTATGTCAAATTCTCATCAATTCAAGTATACTATGATCATTTTTATACATCTTAACCAAGTCTTTTTAGGTCTACCTCACCTTTCTTAACATAAGGCAAATCTAATGCATCTACTCTCTAATGGTCTGACACGCTTTATGTGGCCAAACCATCTGGAACTCTCCCTAATCTTATCTACCAAGAGCTACTCAACTTTTTCCCAACATACTCATTTTGCGTCTATCTCTAGTAAAGCCACTCATCCACCTAAGCATCCTCATCTAGAACACTTAACTTAGTCTTATGCTTCTCTTATTGGCCAACATTCTCGCACATAAGTCATTGCGGGTCTTACCACCATCTTATAAAATTTTCCCTTAAGTTTAAGTGGAACTTTTCTATCACATAATAGGCATGCATTCCTCCACTTCAACCATCCAACTTGAATTCTACTAATAACATCTCCATCTATTTCACCATCATTTTGAACAATAGAGCCTAAATATCTCAATCACTCTTATTAATGACTTGATTACCTAAAGTCACAACACTATCACTAAAACTTCTACAACTAAAATTACACTCCATATATTCAGTTTTAGATCTACTTAAGCGAAAACCTTGACTCTAAAGTTGACCTCCATAATTCAAGTTTATTGGACTTCTCTAATCTTATCAACAAGAAGAATGTCATCAAAAAAGCATACACCAAGGTACATCTTCTTGTAAATGCCTCTAAGACCATCCATAACTAAAGTAAAAGATAAGGGCTTAATGTTGATCCTTGATGTAATCCAACTGAAATAGGAAAATATTTTGTCAATCCTCCTTGTGTTTGGACACAAGTAAGCCTCTAGTATACATATCCTTAATGACTTGAATATAACCATATTAACTCCTTTACGTTCTAGAACTCTCCAAAGAACATCTCTTGAGACTTTATCATTTTTCTCTAAATCAATAAATATCATATGTAGATCCTTCTTACTTACTTATGCTTCTCATTAAACCTCTTAACAAATGTATAGCATCCATAGTAGATCTACGGCATGAAACCAAATGACAGTGAGAAACTGATCACATCGTAACATGCTCAATTACTCTCTCCCATAATTTTAATGTATGGCACATTAACTTAATTCCTCTATAATTTGCACACTCTTGCATCACCTTTATTCTTAAATATAGGAACCAATAGACTCTTTCTCCACTCATCTCATCTTTAGTCCTTAAAATAACATTAAAAAGATTTGTAAGCCAAGAAATTCCTTGATCTCCTAAACATTTCCACACATCTATTGGAATATTATCGGAAGCTTTTCCACATTTCATTTTCTTTAAAGCTTCACTAACTCAGATTTAATCGAGAAAAATGAAATTCTCTATTTTTGTTTAGGTATTAAGGTTGCTAAAATCAATCGTACTTTCAGATCCTTCAAGAATTATCAGATCGTGTAGCCAAAATTTGAAAGGTTGCCCAAATAAAATAAGGGCTTAATTGAGGCTATAATAATAACTCTACAAGAAAAGGAAAGCAGTTGCCAAAACAAAATTGGCTTAATTTGGGCTATAATAATAACTCTACAGAAAGAAAAGTAGCCCAAGCGGCAAAAGTCAAAAAGAATGATGTGAATAAAATATTCATATTTATAGTGGACAAAAAGGGAAATGGAGGAGCATCAACTTTGCGATCTATCATAAGGCCAACAGAGGAAAAGAAAAGAGTACCAACCCTTCAGGAGATGATGGCTAAGCAGTACTCATTTAAGAGAGAATGTACTATTAAAATTTTTAAACTTGGCCTAAAGTTAGGATTACAGCTGCCAGAGCCACATCAACCAGATCAAGTAAACAAGGTCGATGATCGTAACTATTGTCCCTTCCATAGGCTTATATGTTACCTAACTGAAGATTATTTTTTTTTAAAGTCTGGGTTAAGAAGAGCTACCCCAATGGAGAACTTACCTTGTTAGACAGTGTTTTAGTAAATTCTCAAATGAAAAGGTAAGCATTATTACTATACAACCGAATATTAAAGCACAAAATGAGAGTCGAGAGCAAGACTCAAAATAAAAATAAAGATAAAGAAAAAACTCCATAAGTACAAACAAAAGAAAAAGATGGCTAAGAAACTTTCATCTCAAAAAATACTAAAACAATAATCAATATTCTTTTAGCCATATAAGGAATTCGCTAGAGGAATGCCCTAGAAACTAAAATTGATCCCATGATACTTCCTCTAATAAGGGGACAAATTTTATACAAAATGAAGGAATAGATGAAAAATAAGAAGCCCTCTGCATCATAGCCTCGTAAGCCAAGAAAAAATAAGAAAACTCAAAAATAAAAATCTTAGATGTAAAAGTGATAGATTCTATAGAGGAGTATGAAGAACCTCTTCAAAGACCCATTAGGTTGGAGGAATATATGCATCATTTACAGCTTGAAACAAAAGAGACTAAAGAAGAAGTTGTAAGAGAAATATGTCGAATGATAAATATGGTTAAAACTTCAACTAATTTTGAAGAAAAGCTATGTTTTCTCAATGAATAGTCTATCAAACGAAAAAAAACAAGCCAAACTCTAGAAAAGTTATGACCTAAATCAAGCAGTAGTTCTGAAAGTCATGAAGACTCTAAGAACCCCAAAGAGTTATAAAGCTAAAAAAATTCTCTTAATTATAAAAGCTAGGCATATAAAATAATATAGGTGCAATTAAGCAGTGGAAAAATGATTCCCCAACCTCGACAACAAAAAGCTAGTGAAAGAGGCAAAAAAAATTCAAATTAATGAAGATGTCTTACCTCCACCATCAGTTAAACCCCAAAAGTCTACCAACATAAAAGTACATTATAATGTTCTAACACACTTATGCAAGCTTCCTACCCTATTAAGTATATATGATGCTCTCATACTATCCAGGATATATGAGAGACCTTAATAAAAGCCTTGCAATGTTCAAAGCAATATGAAGCATTCTTTATTAAGGAATGGTTGAAAGACGATCCTACCTTTGTGAAAACCAGCAACTATCACCTTTAATGATAAAGGCTTACTACTCATGATGACTAAACATAATCGACCTTTCTCTGTTATGGCTAAAATTAATTCTACATGCATAAATAGAGAGTTGATTAACCTAGGTGCTTCAGTTAATCTTCTAACAGTCAAGACACTTAGGGAATTAGCTTTGGATACTCGATACCTCGACAAGAGCATAATATTTTCACAAGGTTTTAATGAATAATGACAACAAACCTTATGGTCTATTGTCCTGCGCATACACTTCAGGGAGTTATATATAGAAGCTAAATTTCCTATCATAGAAGCCAAAGTTGCATATAAGGCACTCCTAAGTAGGCCATGGATTCATGAGTATGGTATAGTACCCTCGATGCTTCATCAATGTATAAAATATATCCAAAATGGTGAAGAGCATCAAATTGATGGAGGTATAAATCCATTCTTGATATACAAAATCAAGATCTATGATGATGCCAAATACTTTATTCCTAGGAAGGTTGAAAAGGTTAACACCCAAAAGAAAGAAACTCCATCTATCAAATTAATGTTAAAAGGTGGAAATTCAAAAAATAAAATCACTAATGAATAAAAATAATCCAAGGTAATTCCCAACCATGGTAGTGTCACCCAAGAGGATGAAAAAGAATTAATACTCAAGAGGGCCTCAACTAGTCAAAAGAAAGAAGTGGCTAGTAACAATTAGAGAAAACATGCATTTCTCTAATAAGAATGTCTAAATCTCAGTTCTCTAATAAGGCTATGAAAATAATGTTAATAATAAAAGTGCATATACAAGGCAAAGAGAGAAGAAATAGAATAATTAAAACATTCTATGTTCTTTTATAAAAGGTTACAAAGATCGTGGAATCCTCTTCTATAAAGTTGAAGAGCGAACCATAAATTTCATGCAAGAATCATTTGAACAAGCTGATTTTAAAGAAGAAGATGTGTCAATAATCATTCTTTAATACTTTTCATCAGCTGTAAAGAGGCTAATCAGAATAATGTCTAGTTATCATAATCGAATGCACAAGCTTGATTGTTAAAAAGGCTCTGGCAAAGATATAATGTTCAAAGTTCCACAAAATATGGAAAATTCACTCTATGGGGATTAGGATATATTCCTTCATTAAATTCCTCAATAAGCTCATGCTACACAATATTCAATAAAGAAGCAATGCCTTTCAAAAGCCTAAATATATAAAGGGGTGTGTTGACCTCACTTTTGGAGTGAGGATTCTTCCTCCCTATCCTCGACGTAAGAATCTTCTAGACACTAGAACTTCCTTAGTCATAGGACACTTCTAGTGATTAAGTGAACACTAAACCCAAGCCTAGAGACTTAGCAAAGTGTACCATAGGTTTAGGCTATACCTTAGGACCAAGGGAACCTACCTATCCTATGAGCCAACCCATGACCTATGCCTATCCAATCAATGTGAAACCTAACCTCAAATTAATAAAACCAAACCTAATTGAATTTGTTTCATATCCAAGCTCCAAGCCAAAATAATTTGAACCCATACCCATCTTCACCCCATAATCCAATCTATGGATCAAACTAAACCCCATTCAATTGAACCAAACTTAATTGACTTTCACAAAAGCACTCCAACCATTCAAACCTCTACTTCAAACCCTTACAAAGCCTACAATCAAATCAAACCAACCAAATCAAATTAATCAAACAAACCTAGCCCATTTGATCTAAAATTTCTAAATTAGCCAAAATCCAATTAAACCTAAATCAATTATAATCAAAGCTATCAATCAATCCTAAATCAATCATCAAACTCAACTCAACTCAATTCTACCTAATCCAACTCAAATTGACTTATTTGGTTCACTAGACCCAAAGTTACCTAAATGACCCATTTGATCCAAACTTTAACCCAATCCAAATTAGATTGAACCAACTCATCCAAAACCTTCTACAATGCTTGTTGATCACCATTGATGGTCCAATTACAATCAATTGGGTCAAACCAAAGCTAATTTGATCACATGACCCAAGTTGATCCAATTAGCCTACATGAACCAAATTGAACCAAACTTCATTCTAAACTCAATTGAGTGAAACCATTCCTTCTAATCAATCATAAATTGAGTATTGAATATGATTTGACCATCAATCAGATGTAGCCAAGCCTATTTGGCCCCTTTGACCCAATTTGACCTAAAATTCCAAATTGGGCCAAATCTCAATCCAATACAAATTGATTCAAACCAATGCTTCAAATCCATCAAAAATTGATTGTTGAACATGATCAGACCCTTGATTGAATCTAATTTGATCAATTGAGGCCAATTGGCCCATTTATTGGACTAAATAATTTCAAATTCACATTAATTCAAATAGACACCTACAATCACCTTAAATCATCAATTGAATCTAAACCAACCTCTAACCCAAGTCAATTAGGTCAATTTGTTAAAATTGGTCAACTTACCCCAATTTGACCCATATGAACCCATATGAGTCAAATCCAAATCCACTTCAAATCAAATCAAACTAATTGAACATAAACATCCCAAATCATCATTTTAACTTGACCTAATCCTTAGTGTTTCTCAATTTAACCAATTGGTCAACCTAACTCAAGTTGACCCAATTTGACCTACATGGGTCAAATTGAGCCAAACATAATGAAACCAACACAAACCCAACCAAACTTGGCATGACCCATCCTTAGATCACCATAGATTATCCCAAATTAAACCCAACCCATTTCAAACCCAAATTATCCCAAACCCATTGGGTTAACCCCTCCAAATGTGATAACTATTTGGATGGTCAAACTCACTCTCCTCCCCTTGGCAGTGACCCTAAGCTCAAATAGGACATGAGGACCACTAGCTCACCTCACCCAAAGCTGATTTGGGTCAGCCATGAGCTAAGTGGAGGTGAGCTAACCCAAGCCGCCTATTTGGCACACTTGGAAGATGTGTTAAACTCCACCTCAACCCTTGCCAACCCACTTCCCTCACTTAAGAACTCAAGGCACCTCAATAGCTCCATAACATCCCAACCACTTGCCTCGAGCAAATGTCTACCAAAGAGCTAATTTGTGCTATTGGATTAATTGGGGAAGAGATTATACTCTTCCCCATCTCATTTCAAATACATAGAAGCTTTAGTGAGTCAAAACGAGCATCCCTAGAGCATTCCCGACCACCCTTGAGCTTCCCATTGCCTCCACTCCATCCAACCTCTCCTAAACTCCACCAAATCCAAATTAACTTTACCCACACCTTCACTAAGCTCCACCGAGGTGAAAGGAATCAATTCTCGATCAACTCAAGCACCAGAGACCATCCTTAGACTAACTCTAGTGACATTTTCAGCATTTGGACCATAGAGCCACCAGTGGGGAGGAAACTCATGAGCTTCACAATAGGGTATCATCTCTTCAAGATGAAGCAACATCAGTCGTTGGACCACCGATCTTGAGCTCCGGTGGGGTAAATTCTAGAAAACTATAGAAAAGTCCCTAGGTGTTGGTCTTTTGTGAAAGAAATTTTGATTTTGTGTGATTTCCACCATAGGATCTCCTTACATCTATCACTTTAATTATTTGGATTCAATCCTGATGCCTCATGAGCTCCAGTGAGCTCAAATCAAGCAGAGGAGGGCGGACGGTGTTGTCCATCACTTAGGGGATCAAAGATCATTCATTATCTATTCTGTGTGATTTGAATGGACGGTCCTGATTAATTCAATTTTATTCCATAAGACCCAGGATTAATTCCCATCATTCAATCGAGATGGGGACAAAAAAGTGTATCCATGGTCACGACTCGATGTCGCCGATGGATTAAGTGGCCAATCTTGCAGTGCCATGTGGAAAGCATCGCCATGTCAGCTCTTGCATGGTGTCGCAAAAATTTGGTATTAATTAAGGTTAAAAATTCATTTAATCATTAAAAACTTCAAAAATTCATAACTAATTGTAAAAATATCTTAAATTTATGAGTAAACCCATTTTGAAAATGGTAAATAGAGGAGATTTTAATAAAAATAATTTCCTTATGATTTAAACAGTAAATAGACCTTAATGAGGGTTTAGAGTTTTCCTTAATTAGGTTAATTAGACCCTAATTAGTTCGCTAATAGTCTCAAATTAAATATGTTGGTTCTATGAGATGTCCTCTGCCTCCAATAATTTTCTTGAGATTCATAGGCTAAGTAATTAGGAGAATTTGAAATTTTAATCTTAATTACCCTTCTTAATTATATTAATGATTATTAAAATTATTAAATAATAAAGATTAATTAATAAAACTTGATTAAGAATTGTTAACAGTGGAATGATGAAGGGGAATGTATTTAGGACATATTTCTTAATTATTTCCTAAATTCATTTTATTTGAGAGGGTTAATTAATTCATAATTTAATTAAGGAGGGATTAAGCAATTAATAAGAAAGTTAAATTAAATTAAAATGGTAATTAGATCAAATAACTTAAATTAAATTTTTGGGTTCCTCTTTATGTGTTTAAAAACATAATGACCTTTAAGGAAATTATGATTAACCCATGGGTGTGGGAAAATCATAAAAGTACTTAATTAGATTCTTTAATTTAATTAATATTCAATTATAAGGCACATTACATTAGGTCCCTAAGTGCATTGCAAATTTAATTTCTCATTTGCATATCATTGGAGGCTTATGGTTAAATGATTAATTAAATTAAAGAAGCATAGGAAAATAAAAAAAATAAATCATTTGCTTAATGATTTAAACTTAATTAATCCATAAAAATCACTTAATCATAATCCCTTTAAACACATTAAACCACTCACATGGGATGGGTTAAAAAGAACAAATGTTTCTTTAAGTTTAGTAACTTCAATATAAAATCAAATTCCATAAGAAGCTAAGGTTTTTCTTAAATAATTTTATTTAATGTGATTATCCTTAGGAATTAGTGTAGTTAAATAAATTATGTAGAGGAGTTTAATCATTTATTTTCAATCATCATAAATGATATATGTCATTTTATATCATACATTCATGTTTTCAAATAAAAATAATTAATTGAATTTACTTATGTGAAAGTTGCAAGTGTTGGATTAATCTTATTGTATGTGTGTCTATTATCACTAATAAATTTCAAATTTATTTTTAAAGTTATAAATTGATAATGAAAATTTAGATTAGCATTAGCTATGAATATTATGTAGGATTTTCATGCACTTATAGCCTAAACATGTCAAAGTTTTATTCTATCTTCATGATTCATGTATGGGCATACATAGGTTTGAATGATAATAAGTATATGGTCTGGACATCTCAGGAAAACGAGGCTTTAAGTAGCCCCAATGAGGTCTTAAATTACCTCACTTCCCTGGTTAAAAAAGGCACATACATAATTAATTTCATTCCTATGTGTACTTTTATTAGAATTTGGATAGAACTTTACTTTACATGTGTAAATAATTCAACCAAAATATAATTTTTTCATGATTTTCATTCCCATAGTTGTGTGTAAACTCATATGTATTTATGATAGCAAGTATATAGTCTAGACATCCTGGGATTACAAGGCTTTAAGTAGCTCTTAGGAGGTCATAGATCATATCACTTCTTTGGTTTAAACAATGACACGTACTTGCTTACATCTTTAAAACATGTGTGTGTATATTTAACTAAAGAATGAGGATTCCTCTTTTCTACCAAAACATATGCATTCATAATCATTTAAGTGTGCCATAAATACATTGCATATGAAGGTATACTAAGCTTAAAGTTATATGCATGATTATTGATGAAGAAAGGAATGGTGTGACTTTATATGTAATTGTAATTCAACTTCATTAATCTTAAGATGCCTTTCATTTTGAATAGGATTCTTTAAGATTAACCTAAATTTAGATATAATAAAAATTTAATAAAACATTCACTAAAATAAATCAAATCATAATAATGTGCTTTAGAAAACAAGGTAGGGATGAAAGAGGTTAAGCCTCTTTCTTCTCTTTACATTATTTAGATCCTAAGTAAATATCAAATGAAACAAAAGAAAATACAAATTAAAATTTACAAATTGTCTAAATAACATGAAATGAAACCACCCTAAATGTTTAACTTAAACAATTTCTAAATTTTAGATAATTATAATTAAAAAAAATCTAACTAAGACATACCACACTAAGCCTAAATGCACACATTAGAATGCTAAGTCACCACTTCTAGCTCTAGGTTAGGACGGCGTACGTAATAATATTGTGTTTTATTTTGCTATGTAATATTTTATACTGGATGTTAGGATTATGGTTCGTACAATAAATGTTAGGTCGTTCTTAGCCTAATATTATTTTCTGCACTGGATTATGTTAATGGGGTTGCTGAAATAAATATAAATGCTTCTACTTGTAGGTTGCTTAACTCCTTAGCATAATTCCATAATTAAGATAGGTGAGATTAGTTACTCATGTGTGATAAGTCTAAATTATGAAATATAACTGCTTAGAAATGTATATATGTTTAGCTAATGTATGTTTTGCAGGTGTAGTTAGATTTTACTTTTCCATAAAAATATAATTTTATAATAGGAATTAGGATTAGTTCTATGGGCTTTAGGATGAGTAGTGACTAGAAGGCATAGTCTTGGGAGGACTTGTGAAGCCTTGGAGCACAATCAAATCAAGAGAAAAGAAAGAAGAAAGAAAGAAGAAGAAAGAAAGAAGCAAAGAATGAAGACCCCCATAGCATCTAATTTAATCTCAAATTGTAATATTCTTTTGTAATCCCGGCTATATATGGGTAGAGTTCGGCTACCCAATTTTCTCTTTCTAGGAGTGTACGATGGTATTCGGGCCTACCGGACTTTTATTCTTTACGATTATCTAAATGTTTGAATGTTATGTTTAGATTATGTAATAGAAAGTGCATCCTTTTCCTAGTTTCTTAAATTTAATGTTTGAATGTGTGACATTATCAGCTCTTAGGATAAAATTAATTTTTCTACCTAGTTAACAACTCATAATTAAAAGTTTAAAATAACTTGCAATTTCAACTAAAGATTAGGATATAATCAAGATAATTATAATATTTAGCAACCCCTTAGCTAAATAATTGAATTTTAACATCATGCATATCATCTTATGCCACTCTTGAATTAGGAGGGCCTCCATTCTTGCACTTTAGTGAATGCTTGACCTATGAGAACACCCCCCTCATGATGGAGATCTCCCTCTCATTTTTTGATTTGGGCAATAACTCTAGTTCATCATGCATTTAGGCATAATTATCCTAAATCCTTTGTCCAAAATATTATGTCAAAATAATATAAACTTTGAAAAGATTTTACATTTAATCTAAGTCATGAATCCTTACTAGTCATTTTCTAATCTCTTAGAGAGTGAGTTTAGGACTCTAGCTTCTCTTCTTAATTAAATAACAGCTTAGCTATCTTGCAAGACCAGCCTACATGGTTTAAAATTATAGGAGCTGCTAGCTAGCAGCCACTCCAGGAGGTTATAAGTCTAGAAGAGTTGGATGGGTTTATTCTCTTATGGGGGTAAACCATAATGTCCCCTTTCCATTTGATTTAAGTTGTGCTCTTAGCTTATTTTAAAGTATCCTAGATTTAGGATCCAAGGTTATTTGTTTCCTTTGAGTATAAATCCTCACATCTTAGAAATTTTATAATCTTGTATTGATGGATTATAAGCTTTAGTATTCTAATAAAATTTTAACTCAAATGGAAATAAATATCTCTGTCAAATATATATAGCCTCACCATATGATAAATTGGAGTGATTACTAAGCTTCCTAGTATCATGGGTACTCCCTACTCATCTTCCTTTGGAATATGAAAAAAAGTACTTCCAAATTGAACATTCCCACTTGATTTTCCAAAAATACCTAATCCTTTGATAACTTAACCTAAAATCTTAAGAGATATGCTTGACTACTTTAATTGAGAGTATTCTTAAGAAATTCTCTTCCTAGGATGTAATTCGCTATGGAAGCTTGCTTCCATAAGGAACTAAAGAACCAGACATAAAATAAACCTTGCTTTGCATTTTCATATAAAGTAGGGGAAAGATTTCTGGTATAAACAAAGACACGTCTGCTTTAAGAGTCCTTGTAGGTGATTAGGCCCATTGCTGAGTGATGTTTCTATCTTTTGAGATAATATATCATACTTTAATGTCGCAATCACTTCATTAAGTACCCCATAAGATTTGCATGGTGTCCACCTAGCATTCAAAATAAAACACCACAAGGTACTTTAAAGAAAAATAAAAATGAGCCCAAAGATGAATTAATAATCGATCTCAAAAAAGCCCTAAAAGAATTTGAAGAAGGTAATCAAGCTACAGTAGATGAACTGTAGGAAATTAATCTTGTTATCGAAGAAAATCCTAGGCCAACTTTTGTTAGTTATAACCTCACATTAGAATGATTGGAAGAATTAAAAACACTACTTTATGAATATAAAGATTGCTTCATATGAAATTATAGTGAAATGCTTGGTTTATCACTAGATGTAGCTGTACACAAACTGGCTATTAAATCTGATGTATAACTAGTAAAGTAAGCATCAAGGAGAATACGATAAAAAATTGAATAACAAGCAATCATAGAAACCAAAAAGCTCATTGAAGTTGGATTCTTCTGAGAAGAACAATATGCTGACTGGATTGCTAATATTATCCTATTAAAAAAGAAAAATAGGCAAATCTGAGTTACATCAATTTCTGAGACTTAAATAAAGCATGCCTAAAGATGATTTCTCATTACCTAAAGAAGAACTCATGGTGGATAATACATCCAAATATGATATGCTCACCTTCATGGATGGATCATTAGGCTATAATCAAATTAAAATAGTTTCAGAAGAGGAGAAGCATACATCCTTCCTCATGCTAATCAACATATACTGTTATAAGGTAATGCCATTTGGCAAGAAAATTGCTGATGCCACTTACCAGAGGACGATGACCCGCATCTTCGATGATCTCATACATAAGTATGTAGAATATTATGTCGATGATTTGGTGGTTAATAATAAAACACAAAGTGAGGATATATCTAATTTAAAGATCATATTCGATAATATTTAGAGTTTCAATCTAAAATGAATCCTTTAAAGTGCACTTTTAGTGTGACCTCTAAAAAATTTCTAGGCTTTATTGTACGCCATAGAGGGATTGAAAATGATCCCACTAAAATAAATGTAATATTGGAAATTCCACCACCTAAGACTTTGAAACAATTATTCTCCCTACAAGTTAGACTAGCTTATATTAGAAGATTATTTCTAATCTCTTAGGTAGATCCTAACCTTTTGCTCGATTAATGAAAAAAGATGTACCTTTTATATGGGATGATGCTTGACAAGAAATATTTGATAACATAAAGTAATATTTATTGCATCCCCTAATATTGGTAGCACCAATTATAGGGAAGCAGCCCTAGAAGAATCACTAAGAGCTTTACTAGCATAAAATAATGAAGAAGGAAAAGAAAATGCCCTATATTATATAAGTCGGCATCTAATAGGAGCTGAAATAATATATTCCCTTATTGAAAAGTAGTGTTTAGCATTAATATTTGCTACATAAAAACTACACCACTATATGTTATCCCATAAGATAACATTAATATCCAAAGTTGACCCAATCAAATTTTTGATGATGAGGCCCACCTTAACAGATCACTTGGCTAAATGGACTATCCTATTGTTGAAATTTGATATAACCTATGTCTTGCAAAAGGCTATAAAAAGGCAAGCCTTGGCTGATTTCTTAGCCATTTATCCCTTACCAGAAGACTCCCACTTAATGATGAGTTAACTAGTGAACATATTTTTGAAGTTGAAAAAGCTCAACAACCATCAGGATGGGAGATTTAATTTTATGGAGCTTCATCTTTAAAATCAGTTAAATCACCTAGCTTACCTACAAAACAAGTTGGAATAGACCTAATATTCATATCACTGTAAAGGGGCATACTGCAATATTCTTATGGTCTTAGTGAGACTCAAAAAAATAATGAGGCTGAATGTGAAGCATTAATTGTGTTCCTAAAGCTAGAAATTAGTATGAAAATTAAGAAGCTTCATATTTATGGAGATTCTCAACTTATAATCTAACAAATAATTGAGCTTTTAAGATAGATAAGTAAGAATTAGTTCTTTACCATATACATGTCTTGGAGCTTTTAAAATAAATCTCTGAAGTAAACATCACAAGGGTGTCGCTTCGAGACAATGGAAAGGCCGGTGCGTTAGCTAAATTAGCCAAAGAAATGATAGACCCTAAGGGAAATCCCATTACTATAATAGTAAAATATAGGCTAGCATTAGTGCTAACTCTCCTACAAACCTTTAAAGCATAAGAAAGTCAAGAAGTTGTGATCTTGATAGAAGAAGACAATTGGTGAGAACCATTCATCACCTATCTCAAAGTTGGTGGGCTACCAAAAGATAAATCAAAGGGTCATTAGATTTTACAAAGAGAGTTATGATACACTCTTATAAATGACACATTATATCTATGCACGTTTCATCAAATGTGGCTATCATGCTTGGGACCAGATGAAGCCAAGATTATAATGGCTAAAGTTCATGAAGGATTGTGTGGAGCACACTAATCTAGCCCTAAATTGAAAATCAAAGTTAAACAAATGGGATATTACTAGCCTAGCATGGTTCAAGATTGCATCGAATAAGCTAAAAGATGTCACCAATGTTAAATACATGTAGACACACTACATCATCTACCTAATATCCTACACCCAATAATAACGTCTTGGCCATTTGAAAGTTGAGGAACTAATATAATAGATAAAATATATCATCCATCATATAGAGGACTTCGCCTCATTCTAACTGCTACTTGTTATTTCTCAAAATTGGTAGAACTAATCCAATTAAAAGAAGTTTAAGTAAACAATGTAATAAAGCTCTTCGAGACCGTATTATCCATATATTTGGAGTATCTCGATGAATTATATTAGAAATTGAAACTGCCTTCAAGAATATCAAAGTTTATCATTTTATTCGAAAAGTATAAGATAGATCAGAGATATTCCTCAATATATAATCCAAAATCCAATGGTTTGGCAGAGGCATTTAATAAAATGCTAATTAAGCTACTTGAGAAAATTCTTTCTAAAAATAAAAGAAAATGTCATGATAATATAATAAAGGCATTATGGACATATCATACCACTTATAAAACTTCTACACAAGCAACACCATACTCTTTAATCTTCAGAGCATAAGTAATACTTCCCCTCAAAGTAGAATTACCTTCACTCTACATAGCAGTTTAAAGTGAACTTTCAAAAGAACAAAATATTCAAATACTAAATGAAGAGCTTGAAGCCTTAGATGAAACAAGACTATACGCCCAACAAAGTCTAGAAACATATAGACCAAGAATGACCCAAGCATATGACCATATGATTTACCCAAGAAGCTTCAAAGCAGGCGAACTAGTATTGGTACGAAGAAGGACCATTGTTTCACATCAATGAGTTGATGAAAAATTTGATCCAAATTAGGAGGGATCATATATCATCAAAAAAGTATACGAAGGTAAAGCTTATCGGCTTATTGACACAAAAGGCATTAGGTACATGATCCCTACAAATGGACAAAATATCAGAAGATATTATGTGTAACTATGAATGATAAATATTCTCATTTCAAGGAGAAATTATCATGTCAGCAATAAGTAATTTTATATATCTTGCAAAGAAAAATTCCCCATCAAAAGAAAATGTTGTCCAATCAGGAAAATTAAACTAAGATCCACCATGCCCAAAGGACCTAGATCCAAAAAAAGAGATTCCATCATACCCAAAGGGGTCAAATCTAAGTTAAACTAATATCCATCATGAGCAAAAGGGCTGGATCAGATCCAATATAATCAAAAGGAGCAAGTTCAAATATAAACTTGCATAAATGACTAAATTAGAAAGCTCACATGAATAGCTCATGTATAAATTCATATATTACTAATGATTTATAAAACTCTCAAAGAAGCTATGTGCTACTTTCTTTTGGATATATTAAAAGTTGGCTAGAATATTTATCTAGAAAAGACTAGATGATATGCCTTCCTTTGAGCTTACTAAAAAGAGGATATGGACTATCATTGAAGCCCATGATCCATGTGGTACAATACAGATATAAGATAGGATATCTTGTCAGCAAGATATGCTAAGAGATAGAGATATTTTTGAAGACTCATTTATTCGATCATCACATCTCTGACTATACAACTCACAGCCTCCAGTTGGCTATGACCTAATTGATTGGATAACTAGTTTAAAATTGTGACATAATCATGATTTTCCTTTAGAAAAAGTCACAGATCATCTTAACTTTGGCGATCAGAATGTGCTCCAACTAGTCAAAGATACCTCTCCGCCTACAGGCATAGCCAGGTTATTAGGTTAGTATATTACATCATGAAGCAGAAGATTGGGACCCAATGTCAATTTTTGGCACTCTATTATTATATATCATTGCATACATATATTGTGATTGACATCACTTAAAAATTCATGGTGATATTCTTAGAAAAGATGGTATATATCAGGAAATATATGCATCACTCTTTGATTATAATCTCCATCCTTTCACATGAATCAGAAGTATAGTGAAACATTGGGATAGATCTACTAATACTTATTAAGTTGGTCCACATGAGTTGACAATCACCATGATAGAAATGTAAAAGAAAACATGACTACTAATTATAGGAACTTCTTTTGAAGAATTCATTACACCATATCATAAACTTTTTCAGTGTCAATATGATGGCCGACGTAGGAGAGATAGTTACATATATTCTTCAAGACAACATCACACCTTGGCTCATTATCAAAGGCTATCAAAGAATGAAGGATAGGTCATAGACATCAAAATATGATCACTCTCGATACATGGTCAGAAAGCTTGCTCCATTCAGGGATGCACCTACCACAGTTTGGATGGCTTGAAGATCTATTCATTAATAGAGCCTATACATATGTTTAGGAAAAATTTGAGCCAACAAGAAAAGTCAACTCTTACTGGATACTAGAATAGAAAATCAATGAGGAGCTATCTTTAGTAGGTTTCATTTCCACTTGGCTATGTTACTTTGTATTCCATGGACACAATAAACTATTTCATTCTTCTACTTTACTAATGACTAGCTTACTCTCTCATGGTGAAAGGATATCATTGGCCCCTGCAACACTAGCCTACTTATATCATAGATTACATAGAGTAAACATCATGGCAGATTCATAATGCTATGATGTGGATGCCCCTTGGCTCTATCTACATGAATGAATTCATGCTCATATTTTAAGAGCCTTCAGTTATCCTGAGACACTATCCTATTTTAGAGAGCAAAATTTTCCCATGATTATTCAACTGAACAAAGCTACAGTCTCTATAGATATAAATTAGATATGAACCTTCATGTTGGCCCAAATATGCATGACAAGATCATTTTTAGATCATCCACAAATCATCCTTTTATAGTCTATCTATTCAAAGTATGGAGCACAAATTCATAGACTCTATTGCTGATAGGAACTCCCCTCCTATGATCAAAGTTGGGACACAAACACATCACAAAATATTTCATTGGATTGAGACCCACTTGGTTATGCTATCATTGCCATGAATCTGTAATCTGGAAGGTTACAACCGCAATAAGGTGGCTAGGCAATTCAGATTTACTCAAGCTACACCTTTATATAGGTTACCACCGATAATGGATATAATAGATACTCATTCCATGGGAGCACCTCCACTAGCATTCTGTTAATCAGCAACATCTATAGCATGGGTCTTCACACTCCTAGGGACTCATTCTAGTTTATATATAGCTCTAAAAGGGCTTATACAGGAGTCAATCATTTTTGGTTAATCTGGATGCCATACCTTCTCTTCCTTCTTGGAGCTAAGCGTTGGCATATACAACCATAAAATGCAAAGACTAGACTAGTTTAACCTTTTAACCTATACTAGATATAACTAATGCTTCTAAAAGAGCATTACACAACCAGAAAGGTAGTCAAAAATGAAAGTGTCAAAATTTAGATACCCAAGGTAAAGATAATAAGAGTCTCTATAGGCCTCCACCAGTTGATTCTAACATTAGGGTTGTAGAAATAGAAAACTCTATTCATATTCCTGCCTCTCCAATAAAAGTTGAACCATCAACAAAGCAAAAGGAGAGTGACATCATGCGAGTTTATCCATAGATACTATTATAGTTTCTTCAGTGTGCATCCAACCTACTAGTACTAATTATATATATACTAGAGAAAATACACATATAGAGGAGTCTAACACTATGGATACTAGTTTGAACCACTTTTATCAAATTCAACTTAAGTGATGGAGAGTGCGACCCAAGACAACTCCTTAGATCAAGATTCTTGTGCAGAAAATCACCTTATCTCTAGTCTGAAATATATAGTTCAAAGATAGTTATCAGCTTGGAAATTTCATGTTTTATTTCTATAATATGACCCATGACTTCAACTCCCTTATGTGGTAGTCCTTCAAAAAGATTATATCATATAATAGCAGTCCTACATGAATTACTTTTAAGTGTTGACTAAAATGTTTTGCTAGATTTGTCCAGTGTTTGTGTAAAAGAAAATTCTTTACTAGATTGCATAGCTCTTATAGGTATTGAAGTTAGAGAATTATCATTATAGGAATCTATGGTATTTATTTTTGGATGTGGAGGGGGACACCACACAGATCATAGGGGGTACTTATTGAAGTGATTGGGTACGTCATCAAGGTATGATGTGTTATCTCAAAAGATAAAGACATCACCCTACAATGGACCTAATCACCTAATAAGGACTTCAAGGCATGATGGGTCTTCGAATATATCAAAGATTTTTCCCCCATTTTACATCGATGAATAAAGCAGGGTTTATATTAAGCTGGCTCTTAAGTTCCTTATGGAGGCAAGCCTCCATAGTTAATTACATCTTAGGGAATCAAATTCCCTAGGAATACTCTCAATTAAAGTAGAAAATTATTATCTCTAAAGATTTCAAAGTTTAGATTATCAAAGGATTGACTATATTTGGAAAGTCAATTGGGAAGTTCAAGGAGAAGACTTATTTTTGGAATTCAAATAAGATAAGTAGGGAATTCTCATGATACTAGAAAGCCTAATCAACATTCTAATCTATCCTATGGTGAGGCTTTATTATTTGAAAGATAGAGATTCTATTAATTTAAGTTGAATTTTTATTAGATTACAAGGGCTTATAATCCATCAACACAAGGTTGTTAAAAATGCCTAAGAGGCAAGGATTTATGCTTGTAGCCTAAAGGAAAGAACCACCTAAAATCTTAAATCTTGGGAGCTTTAGTATGAGCTAAAGCATGACCTAAATCTAAGCAACGGGTGTACATAAAGGTTCATCTCCACAAGAAATGATAAATTGTCTGACTTCTGTATTTACAGCCACCTTGAGTGGTTGCTAGCTAACACCTCCTACAATTTAAAACCATATAGTCCAGTCTTATGAATTGCAAGATAGATAGGGTTGTTATTTAATTTAAAAGAGACTAAAGACCTAAACCTACTCTATAAGAGACTAGAGCATGAGTAGTATGAGCATATAACTTAATCTATAAGTGCAAAATCTTTTCAAATTTTATTTCATTTTGATACAATTTTTAGACAAAGGCTTTAGGATTTCCTTTTACCTAAATGCATAATGAAATAAATTATTAACTTAATTAAAAGATAGAGGGTGAAGCTCCATCGTCTGGAGTTACTCTTATAGGTCAAGCAATCCCAATTGTCTAAGGACGGAGACCCTCATTTTTAGCACAAGTGGTAGAAGATGCATGCATGATGTGAGACATACAACATATAGCTAATTGATTGCTAAATCTTTTAGTTGTCTTGGTTATAGCCTAGGCTTTATGGTGAAGTTATGAGTTATTTAAAACTTTAATTATGAGTGATTAGTTTGATAGAAAATCTATTTTATCCTAAGAGCCTACCATATATAGGCCACACATTAAAGCATAAAACATAGAAAAACTATGAAAAGATGCAATCCTGATGCACAATCTAAACAAATTATCAATCAATTTTATAAACTATTATAAGAGACTAACAAGTCGGTGTGATCGGGTGCTGCCATACAACTAGAAAAAGAAAAGATGGGCAGCCGAGCTCTACCCTTATACAACCAGTGCGATCGGCTTCATTCTTCATTTCTTCATTTCTTCATTTCTTCATGTCCTCTATCTTCTTCATTTCTTCATTTCTTTATGTCCTCTATCTTCTTCATTTCTTCATTTGATTGGGCTTCAAAGGCATCACAGGGCCTCTTAGGACTAAGCCTTCTAACCACTGCTCATCCTAATTCTCCATAGCCCTAATCCTAATTTTTATTATAAAATTACATTTAAATAGGGAAAAGTAAATCTAACTATACCTGTGAAATAGAGGTTAGCAAAACATACATATAATCATAAGCAATTATCTTTATAATTTTGACTTAGTACCCTGCACATGGGTAACCAAGCCCACCTGTCATAACTTGGATTATGCTTAGGGGTTTAAGAAACTTGCAAAGAGAGCATTTGTATTTATTTTAAGCATCCCCTTAAGCACAATCTCTTATAGAAAATATAATTAGGCTAAGATTTGCCTAACATCCAATCTACGAAGCATATACCCTAACATCAGTCTAAAATATTACATCACAAAAACAAACATACATCACATCATACACCATGCTAACTTAGATCTAGAACTGGTGACTTAGTTCTAATATTTGTATTAAGGCTTTATGTGGTATGTCTTAACTGATCATTAGAGTTGTATTATTGTAAGTTTGGAAATTATTCAAGTTAACATGATGGTGGGTTTCATTTGAAGTTGTTTAATTGATTTGTGAATTTTAATTTGTATTTTATTTTGTTTCATGTGATTATATTTAGCAACTAAGTGTTATAAAGAGAAGGAAGAGGAATACCCTCTTTCATCCCTACCTTAAGCCACTTTCTAAAGCATATAAATTTGATTTAGTTCTCTTTAATGAATGGATTATTAAATATTTTTTAATTAATCCTAAGTTTAGGTTAACTTTAAATGACCTTATCAAATATAGAAGACTTCTTAAGATTAATCTAATTGAATTTCTATCACATGAAGTATACTAAGTCATTCCTTTCAATCACATGTAACATGCATATGATTTAATACTTAGCATATCTATACGTGCAATATGTTTAAGCACATAAATGATAATGAATGTGTATGTTTAGAATTTATATTTTTATTGTAGTTGAATTATATAAACATATAAATTAGAGCTCTATCCAAATTCTAATACCAAAATACATAATGATGGAATCACATAAGTATGTGTCATTGTTAACCAGGGAAGTGAGATAATTGAATGACCTCCTTGGGGCTAACTAAAGCCTCGTATTCCTGAGATGTCCAGACTATGTACATATTAACATTCCAAACTTATGTACAATCAATACATGAATAAGAAAAAGAGAGCAATTAATATATATATATATATATATATATATATATATATATATATATATATATATATATATATATATATATATATATATATATATATATATATATATATATATATATATATATATATATATATATAACTTGTGCTAATAACTTAGGTGAATATGATGCATGCATTTTTAGTAGAAAAGGAGGATCCTAATTCCTTAACTAAATATACACATGTATGTATAAAAGATATAAGTGAGTATGTTCCATTGTTAACCTGGAAGTGAGATAATCAAATGACCTCCTTAGGGCTAGTTAAAGCCCTGTATTCCCGAGATGTCCACACTATATACTTTCTTTCTTAGATACATATAGTTGTATGAATAACTAAAGGAAGGAGAACCATGCAAAGTTGTATTTTTATTTGATAGAATTATTTATGCATGTGAATTAAAGTTCTATCTAAATTTTAATGTAGAAATATATGGGAATGAAATCAAATAAGTATGTGTCATTATTAACAAGGAAAATGAGGTAATAAAATGACATCCTTGGGGCTAACTAAAGTCTCATATTTCTAAGATGTCCAAACTATATACTTATTAAGATTCAAACACATGTAAATCTACACATGAATTAAAGAAAAGAGAGTTTTACTTCACATATCTAAGCTTTAAACACATGTGAAACCTATATGTATTCATAACCACTATGACTTCACATGTTGAAAGATAAACATGTTTTCCTATAATGGATTTGATCATTTAATAAAAGACTCTTAAGGCTAATGGGTCTTTCATGTACTAAAGATTTTTCCCTTAAACTACATGGAAGGCAGAATAGGGTATAATTTTAAACTGGGTTTATGGTTCTTTATAGTTAATTACATCCTAAGAAGGGTCTCTTCCTATCAATTAAAGAAATAAGTTATTATCTCTATGAATTTCTAAGATGGTTTTCAAAGGATTAATTATTTTTGAAATTTCAATTAGGAATGGTCCAAATTGGAGAGAGTTCTTTTCAAGAGTCAATTGGGATGAAGTAAGAAATTCTTATTAATACTGGGATGCCTAGTATACATTTCAACTATCCTATGATTGAGCTTCAAATTTAGGATTTAATTTTAGATTTTGAGTTATCATTTTCTTAGAAGTCTAGGACTTAGATTCTAACAGCACAAGAATGCAAAATGCCTAGGGTTGAAGACTTATTTTTCAAAAGGATGCTTCAGAACCTATTCTCCAGGTGCTTCTAACACATGTCAGATGCTCAACATAGTTTTAGCTTTCAAAATTATCAGTTATTCCTCTCACTTGAGGGAACTAACATATCTCTAACTCTTCTGGACTTATAACACACTTGGAGAGGGTTGTCAGCTAACACCACCAAAGAATATTTTATATTCATGGAACCAAGTTTTATGAATGTAAGATGGTGGGGCTATTGTATTTTAAGGAAATGAATATATGAACCTAGACTCACTCCTTAATCCCTAAGATAATGTAGGGTATGAAATGCATCTAATTAATGCATTTTTTTTTAGATTTTTATAAATTTTTACTCAAGATTTATTTTAGATCATGGGTATGCATTTATTCCTAATACCATGTAATTATAAATGGTTATAGGCCAAATCAATAAATGAAGGTAGGCTTCCCCAAGAAGGTGGTCATCCTCATAGGATAGATGCCTCTTATGTGCAATGGGTGAAGTTGCCTAATTCAAGGAATGGAAATAATATGTTTTTATGATTTTAAACATAACTGTTTCTAATTTATTTTTTGTTATTCCTAAGGCTTTAGTTTATAAAGTTTTTAGTTGTATTTATTTTATGTTTTAATTGGTTAAGTTTGATTAGGTAAAAAATTTAGTTTTCTCTTATGAGCCTAATCATCCAGGCATTCATTCACAAGAAAGCATAACACAGAAAGAAACCAAGAAAAGTAGGTTGATTTTATTAGGTACCCAAAATAAATCAAGCTAATTTAATTTAAGAAAAGGCCAATGCGGCTAGGTACCTTTGTACATCTTGAAAGAAAGAAAAATGGGCAGTCGAGCTCTGCCCTTATACAGCCCGGCCTAGAACTATAAGTCTAGATCTATAATTCTTCTTTCCAGGACATTCTCCTTATTTTAGGGACATCCATCGGGCTCCATAGGGGACCACTACACCATCTCTTGGTAGGGTCAGCTTCTGCTAATCCTAGACTTTATAGATCCTAACATAATTCTAAGCTTAAATTTATATTTTAAAATTCAAAAAGAAATCCTATGTCCTATAAAACAAATGTGGAAATACAAATAGTACAGAACAATTATATTTTAAAAATACACGGGCTTAGCATTAATTGCTAGCTAAGCCCACCTATCCTATGGACTATGTTAAGGGATATTTCAGCACCTACAAGAAAACAATAATTTATAATTTTTTTTATGATCCCTTTTAACATAGTTTCCTATAGAAAATAATGTTAAATTTAAAAAGAACATCCTACCATCTAGTCTAATGAGCAAACAAGCCTAGACATCCAGTCTAAAATAATACACCACACAGACATGTGAAGCACAACATATCACAATATATTACAGAGAATTAAAAAAAATCACAGAATGATCTAACCTAAATCTAGAGTCTATGACCTAAATAATCTAGTATTTGTAGAAGATGGGTTTGTGACAATCTTTACTAAGCCTCTTTTAGTTCATGTTTCAATTTAGATTTTGAATTTGCTTAAATTTTACCTTTAGGGGGTTTCAATTCAAAAGCTTTAGTAATTTATTTTCCATTTTTATTTCACTTTATTTAGTTAAAATAATATTTAGGTTTTCAAGAATGAAGAATAGAATAGATCTCATTTTCGTATTGAATTCATTCTATTTTACATCCTAATTCCTAATGAAATCTTCATCTTAAGATGAAGATTTATCCTAAAGGTCTAACTAAGATCCTTAAGTATCTTAATTAATCCTTTTTAGTTTTATTTAGTTTATATTTGAATTGGTTTTGATATTTATTTATTTCTTTTAATTTAGTTTGATTTAATTCATTTGATTTATTTTATTTTAGATTTATGTTGACTTCATTTGATTTAAATTGAATTGATTCAAGTTGTTTAATGAGTTTATAAAGTTATGGTTGAATTACTCTTAATATATTTTATTAATTTCATTAATCTTTAAGTTCTTTAACTTAAGATATTTAATGTTTTTTTCTTTAACATTATTTTATTTCAATTGCTTACTCATGATTTTATCAGCTTAAAGTTTAGTTTAAATTATTTCATTTGATTTATTTGAGTTGGCTCATTTCTTTTAATTGGTTTAATTTGATTTATATGTTGATTTATTTTGTTTATTTCATTTATTTGTATTAAGGTTTTGGTTTAATTATGTTAGTTTCAATTAATTTAATTCATGTTAACTTAGATATTTAGGTTAGGGTTTCATTTTATTTGCTTTGATTCATTGGAGATGTAAGGATTCATTAAGAATTGGTGATTTAAGTTTTAATATTTTATTTCATTAATTATTTCATTACTTTAAAGTTTAATTTCATTAGTCCTTAAATTTAAAATTGATTAATCCTTTGACTTAGGCTGTTTGGAGAACTACCTTAAGTATTTCTAATGATTGATTAAGATTAAATTAATTTATTTCATGATTTAATGTATTAATGGATTTTCTTATTTATTTTTGATTAAATATTGATCTAGGAATTTGGAAATTCAACAACAACCAATCCAAATATCATTTGGGTTTCAAATTTTTTTTGGCAAGTAGGGTTACACGCCAATTTCATGTTTTTGAAATTTCATCTTGATTAGATTCATAATTAGGGTGTAATTAAGATTTTAATTTTTTCATTAAAACCTAATATATGCCTAATTTAATGAAATTCATTTAGGGGCTTCATCTTTCATTGATTCCTCATAGAAATATGTTTTCAATGAGTTCACTCATAATTTTTGGACATTTGGTCAATTTATTATGATTTAATTAAGTTAGTTAATTATTTAAATTAATTAATTTAATCTATTGCTTAATTAAGTCAAATTGTGATTTATTAAGTTTAATTGAGTTCCCTTAATGTTTTAAGGTTCATTAGGGTTCATTAGGTTAATTTAACATTTTCTTATTCATTTTTATTAATTATTTCATTTTAAATTAATTTATTTACTTAATGAGGTGTGTGGTTTAAATTTTCATTTCACATAAAATACAAGGTATGTTTAACATCAATTTCATTTCCCCAAAATTTCAAATCAATTGGATTTATGGTTTAGGAGTAAATAGGGTTTAAAGATTTTCAATTATACCCAAATTAAGGCTAAACTACCCAGAAAAAAGGGGGTTTTAATTTTTATGGATTCCACTCATCAAGATGAATCAATAGAGCCTCATTTGTAATTTTTTTATTTATATTTATTTTTCACAATTTTTAGAAGTTCTAAATAATTTTAGCAATTTTTTAAATTTAGAAATCCTGAATTTCCTCTTTAAACCAGTCAGTGCTGATGTGGCAAGCCATTCCGTGTTTCACACGTGGATTGGTCCATGAGGGATCCATGTGGATCTCTCGTTAAGAGGGCAGCAGGATGTAATTTCAAGTAGGATCGTCCGATCAAAGATCGGACGGTCCACAATTGATTCATGGGTCCTAAGAGGTTTAAATCGAGCGGTACACCTAGATCATGACTATTCGTTCCTTTGGTCTGGATTGTGTCTCCCTCTCCGGATGGCATAACCCAAGAAAAGAGGCCTTTTGTGGTCAGGCTCTACCGCACAAACTTGAAAAGACAAATGTGGGCAGTCGAGCTCTACCCTTATACAACCCAGATTACAAATGAATTAATCATAATCAAAAAAGAATTCATCTTATGGGGTCTTCATACTTCATTCCTTCTTTCTTCTTTCTTTTTTTCTTTCTTCTTTCTTTTTTCTTCTTTCTTCTTTTCTTTCTTCTTTCTTCTTTCTTCTTTCTTCTTTCTTCTTTCTTCTTTCTTCTTTCAATTGGTTGGAATGTGGTTGCTCCAAAGGCTTCACATTGTACATAAGACATACTCTTATGAACAATGTTCCTCCTAATGCCATAACATTCATCGTACTTCCCCTTCTCCATACATCATCCACCTCTTGGCCTCAACTTGTTTGGCTTCTTTCCAATTAGTTGACAGCCTCCAAAGAGAAAATCAAAGGGATAAGTTTTTTCCTTAATGGGATAGCAAGGGAGAAAGAAAGAGGCATTCCATGGAAGATGTCTCTTATTCAAAGAGACAAAGGGGGAGGAAAAGGCCTCCTCCCCTAATGAACCTCATCTCAACACACACTCACAAGGTCAAGAGGGACAAAACCAACCCTTTGGCCAAGCCTCTTGTCACCAGTGACTAGATTGAGGCCACCAAAGATCATGCACACATGGCTTGGGTGGAGGGTTGTTTTAGGTTCAATTTATCATTTAAGAATGATTGTAGGTGTTGGTTTGAATCAATTTAGATTTGGGAAGAATTTGGTTTAATTGGACCCTTTAGATCAATTTGGGCTAAAGGGGTCAAAGGTAATCAATTGGGTTCAATTGAAGGTTGGATCATATTCAATAATCAATTTATGATTGATTAGAGGCATTAGTTTCAGTCACTTGGAGTTGGAATAAGATTTGGCCTAATTTTCTCCTTTAGGTCAAATTGGGTCAACTTGGGTTAATTGGCAAAATTTGTTTTGTTTGATTCAATTGATTGCAATTGGGCTATCCAAGATGATCAACAATCATTATGGAAGGGATTGGATGTGTTGATTAGATCCAATTTGGGTTGGATTGAAGTTTGAGTCAATTTGGTCATTTAGGCCACTTTGGATCAAGTGGACCAATTAGGTTGAATTATATTGAATTGGGTGTTGAGAAGGGCTCAATGATCGATTTAGAGTTTACTAGTCGTTATTGATTGCAATTAATCTGGGTTTGATTGAATTCTGGCTCATTTGGACCTTCGGATCAAATAGGCTAACTTGGGTTGACTAGATTCATTTGATTTTTTTTAGTTTGATTGTAAGTATTGGAAGAGTTTGAAATGATCTATTAAATGGTTGGAGTGCTTTTGCAAAATCAAATTGGGTTTGGCTTGCTTGGACTAGCTTTGAGTTGGATCTAAGGACCATGGTGAAATGGACTTAGCTTGGGGCCTAAGTCAATTTATCTTGGAGCTTGGATAGAAAACAAAATCCAATTGACGTTGGTTGGCTTGAGGGTAGTTTTGGATGAGTGCACAAGCATGAGTTGGTTTAGGCCATATGATAGATAAGACTTATTTTTCATAAGGCATATCCTAAGCTTAGCGTAAGCTTTACTAAATCTCTAGGCTTGGGTTTAGTGTTCCTTTAGTCACTAGAAGTGCCCTATGACTAGAGAAATCCTAGTGCCTAGAGGGTTCCTAAGTCTAATATGGGGAAGGATGAGTCCTCATTCTAAAAGTGAGGCCAACAATCATTAAGGAATAAATATATTATCTCAAAAGATAAACATATTATCTTATATTGGATTTAATTACGTAATAAGGACTCTTAAGACTGATGAGTCTTTAACATATTAGAGATTTTTTTCTGAACTATATGGAGAAGTAGGATAGGGTTTATTTTATTGCAAGGTTTGTAGTTCCCTATAATGTCAAACCCCTATAGTTAATTACATCTTAGAAGAAAAGAATTTCTCTTAATAATACTTTCAATTAAAGAAATTGACTTTCATCTCCATGGATGTTAAAGTTTGTATTAAAAGGATGGTTAATTTGGAAATTCAAAAGGGAATGGTCCAAGAAAAAAGAGTTCTTTTCGGAAGCCAAAAAAGATTAGATAGGAAATACTTTAGATACTGAGATGCTCAGTAAGCAATTCAATTATCCTATTATTGGACATTATATTTTTGAGATTGAACTTATTAGAGTTGTGAGTTGACATTTTAATAGAAATCTAGGACTAAGATTCCAGCAGTACAAGATTATAGAAATGTGTAGTGGTAGAAGACTTATTCCAACAGGATACTTCAGAACCTAAGTCTAAAAATGCTTTTGATATAAGTCAGAAACTCGAACGAGACTACTTTTATGAATTTGGGAGTTATTAGGTTTTTTTTCTCATTTGAGAAAATAAACCTATCTCGACTCTTCTGTACTTACTTCCACATGGAAAGGGTTATAGTTAACACCATCTAAATGATTTAAAATTATGTTGACCAATCAACTGGAATTATTAATGGAGATAAGAGTTTAGAAGCGATAAGGAACTCGGCCAAATTGATCTAAAAAATTATTTATTGTCGTCATGGATGCCAACCAAGTTTAGAAGAAGTCAAAATGTTGAAGGGGGAGTAGTTCCCTTTTGTTTTATATCATTGTATAATGAGATTCTTGGGGTTGAGGGATAATACAAATAGATTATCACGTTGACTGGTGAAAGTTTAAATTAATGAAGCACCACCACTAGCATACAGGATAGCGCGGCATTAAAATTTTAATCGGATATTACTTGAATGTATAGTTGAACATACTTTTGAGTTACATGTATTTGAATTGAAAGAAGATTTAGCTACGTATTTTATTATGTGATCATTTTTTTAGTAAATAAATAGTTATTGATTACCTTATTAGAAAATTTTGCTATATTTTTTAGTATAAATATAATCAAAAGCATATCTTCTTTATAAAAATTATCCAGCATAATTAGCTACATAATTAGTTATCATCTATCATATATATGTGTGTGTGTGTGTGTATACACACACACACATGCATACAAACATACAGTTAAAATAGATCTAATTCAATCTATTTAAATAAAATGAACTAATTAATCAATAAATATATAAGTTTAAATAATCAAATTCAACATGAACTATTAGTTTGGGACATTTAACTAATAGATGAATCAAATGGAATGAAACTCTAATTGCAAATAATCAAACTTAATTGAAATCAAAGAAAATTTTCAATTCACTTAATCCAATTAAACAAATAAATAAATAAACTAAACCAATTAAGTTTTGGTGTTTAAATTTAATAAAAGCTCAAATTAGATTGAATAAAAAGAATAAATAAAATAATTAATCTACACTGCACGAAATCAAATAATCATAATAAATTTATTATAAGCATTAATCAAATCAAATAAATATAAAGTTAAATATAAAAATCATTACATCATATCAATTCCAAATAACATTAGAATAAATCAAATAAGATAAAACATAAGTAGAACGAATTAATTAAATTAAATCAAAAAGATCAAATTAAACCTAATAATCATCTAATTGAAATCAACATACAAATCAAATAATTAAATTCAATAAGCTAAATGATTAAATTCTTAATTAAAATTTAAATAAAAATTTTATATTAAATTTCAATCAAGTCACCAATCCAAACTAAGTTTAAATGAAGTGATAAAATTAATAATCCAAACAACACTGAAATAATCTAATCAATAGTATTCATATAAAATTAAAATTTTTAAAATTGAAACAAAAAATGAATTAGATATTAACTTAAAGAATATTGAATTATCAAAATTTAATTAATTAAAACAAAATCTAATAAATCCAAAATTAATTAATCAAAATATATGAAATTAAACAAACTCAAACTTTGAAATCCAAATCAAATAAAAAAAACATTAATCAAATCAAATCAATTTAGTTAAATCATTCAAATAAATTCAAATGAACTAATTAAGAAACTTAGATCCTTAGTTTGACCCTTAGAATAAATTTTCACCTCAGGATGAAAATTTCATTATACTTGGATCACGATGTTGAATAAAATTGGTTTTATTCACAATAGAATTTATTCTATTTAGTTCTTTAAAATCTAAATTCAACTTCTACACAAAAATAAACTTAAAATTGAAATAAAATCTAAAATATTAAATTATTTAAATTGAAACCATCCATTAGTAAAATTAAACAAACTCTGAATTCAAATTAAAATTTGAACTTAAAGAAAAGCCTAATACAGTCATACTACACAAGCCCTCTTTTCACACACTAGAATATTAAGTCAGTTAGGTCGATGTGTTGATTGTGATGTGATGTTTTTTCTTGTTTTGTGGTGTACTATTTTAAATTGGATAGCTAGGATTATTTTCTCGCTAGTGTGGATCTTTGGACATTCCTTTTAGGCTAATAATAATTTGTATAGGAAGATGTGTTTAAAATAACCACTATAATAAATATAAAATAAATACTCTTTACTTGTAGTGCTACTTATCTCCTTACGTATGGCCCAATGAGATAAGTGGGCTTGGCAATCATTGATGCTAAGCCCATATGTTTGAAATATAAATTGTTCGTGAGTTATACGTTTTTTCCTAATGTTTATTTTGCAGGGTGGGTTTAGAATTCTATTTTGGAATTTTAAAATATAATTCAAGTCTAGAATTAGGTTAAGAACTATGGGGTGAGATTAACAAGAGCAAATTTTACCTATTTGGTTTTCTCCGGTGGAGCCTAAGGAGGTCCCTAAAGAAGGCAACGATCCTGAAGTTAGTAAAGATCATATAGATCAAACTTTTAGTTTTAGGCCAAGCTGTATAAGGCAAGAGCTTGGCTGCCCACTTTTTTTTTTTGTCTAGCAGTACCTGACCGCAGCTTATTTTATTTATTTAAACTTGGCTTTATTTATTTGGGGTGCGCAATAGAATTTCATGCTTTTCATAAGTTTATTTATGTGATTGTTGTATTTTGCAATAAAACCTGGATACATTAAGCTCTTAGGAAAACTAAATTTTTTACTCTAATTAATACTTGTAATTAAATTTTGACCAACTCATAACCTCACTTTAAAGCCTATGATCTTAATCAAGAAATAAAAGATTTTATAACCTTCTAACTGAATGGTTGTATTTTTCAACAGTATGCATACATTTTATTTCACTCTTGTAAATAGGGAGTCTCCATTCTTGCACGATAAGGGACATGCTTGACCTGTGAGAGTAGTCCTTTGTAATGAAGAACACCTCTTCTCTCTGATTGGCCATAACTAAATTTCATCATGCATTTAGGCATAAATCCTCCCAAGCTTGAGTTCAAAATAGATGAGTCAAAATGAATAAAAAGTTGTAAATTTTATTACATTATTATAGGTCATGGATTGCATACAACATATGATCTAATCTCTTAGGGAGTGAGTTTAAGATTAAAGAATCTTTCTTAACTAACAACAGCCTAGCAATCTTGCACATATAGAAGACTGGCCAACAAGGATAATTTAAATTGAGTAGTTGCATTTTTATAAGTTTGATAGTTACTTTTTTATTCTATTAAATGGCACATTATCTTCCTAATTAATTAATAACAAATTAGCCTAATTCATCTTAATTCAATCAATAAAAAAGATAATTTAATATGTTTTTAATTGAACCTCTTTTAAGGAGGCAATTGAATTTTTTTGTCCTAGAAGTAAAGAAATTGAAATCTAGATATGGCATTTTTTTCTCAAAGTTAATCTAATCATCATTCAAAGGAAGCTTTTTATTTTTTTTTATTTTTTTATTTTTTTATTTTATTTTATTATTATTATTATTTTTTTTGCTTTTAATGAAGTTACCATTTTTCTCATGAAGTTGTTTCTCCAATTATCAAACATTGAAGCACCCAAAACCCATTTATACTATCTAAAGAATTATGAGCAAGAAGAAAAGCATGGGCATGAAACAAAACTAAAGAGTTGGGGCTTTAAGTATGTGCCACTCCTATAATCTTGCTAAAATCATTTTGGTCTCTATTCTTCTAAGTTTCATCACACATTTATCCAAAATACACAATTTATTAACAATTAAATTAAGCTAGTTATATATTTGTTATATGTCTTTACTTTCTCCATGACATTATTTTACCATACAGTACTATTATGACACGCATTTGTCTTATGATGTAGGCAAGTTTAGTCAAACTTTAGCCACTGTATATTACACTTGAATTGACTTAATTAATTTAGTTTGAGCTTGAGCTAATTTTAATTAAGTTCAAGTTACCTCACGGATAAGCTTGTCATTTTAGAAAAGAAAGAAGATGAAGGAGAATTTGATGACTTCTAGTGATATACTATAGAAATGATAAAAAAATGGGGAATAAGAGGCTAATTAAGTTTCTTAAGTTTTAATTTTAATAACTTAACTATTCTTTGATAGCATCTATTGAATGGTGGATCCTCCAGTTTTTTTTTTCATTCAATTAATGAAAAGTGATAGCACGTGATGTTGGTAGAAAAAGAAGCGGGTTACGATAGTTTTTGCTCAATTTTGGTGCTTAGCTTTAAGCAAGCATGATTATGTAGTTGTTATAGACTATTCTCTTACTATTCTAGTGTGCCTTTAGCTTATTAGAAGATTGCATTAGTCTCAAACCTGCTCTTGTGAATCCATCTAAATAAATCCAAAATGATAGTCTGACCCTTTAAATTTTAGGATATATTACCTGTTAGTTTACTAATTGAGTTGGATCACTAGCTACCAAGTCAAGTTGAGGTTGACACAAGTTTGGTTTATCAAGCTCAACTCATGAGTCAGTTTTCAGTTTTAGTTTGAGCTAATTTATGAGTTATTTGATTCAATTGCATCACCAATTCATATTAGCCACTCAAGTTCAATGGAAATTTATATATTTGATCATTTTAAAAAATTTTGGAGTTTATCTAAGATATCTAACATACCAGTTTTTTATATAATTCAACATTTATTAACTCAACAATTTTGATAGATTGAAATTATTTCATGTATTCAGTCATCATTCAATTAAAATTAAAGCACTTATCCTTTGAAAATTTTATTGTTGTTAGAAGTTTTAATTTACCTCAAGTAAAATAACATACAACAGGTTACATGTTTTGTATATGTGGTGTAAGTTGTTTGATGGTTATGTTGGATATGGCCTTGAAATTATTTGGACACTTTAAAATTCTCTTTAAAGTTATTATCCTATCATATATCACTTGTGGTAACTTTAGTATATCTTTTTACTGATAATTTACATGTCATAGAACTTAATTTTATGTCTTTTTAAGGTAAGTGAAAACTATATGAAGATCTTTGTGTTGCTCTATACTATATCATTGATTTTCTTAGCAAAAAATTGTTTCCACAATCAATGTTTTTGTTCCAACCATTTGTTTCATCACTATTTCCCATCTGATCTTCCATTCATAAAACCAATCTACTTTTACACCATCAATATTTTATTTTTAGCATTTATTCAATTTCCAATCTAGATGACTTCATGATATAACTTTTAAATTTGATTTTTTTTTTTTTATTGTAATCAAAATTTTGAGCCACTTCATTCATATCTATTAGTACTAAGTTTTAACTAGCTTTTAGTTCTGAAGATGTTGTTGGAATGATTTGCTAACCATGCTACTTCAATATATCCCATAACTCACCAACTTTCTAATCTGAATTTAAAGATTTATCTTGACTTTGGGTTTCTTCAAGGATTTAATTTTACCTCTTTGGATTATATTATATGATACCTATATTCCTCTTCATTTTTCTCATTTCAGGAGATATCTTTTGACGTTTTCTTAGTAAGTGTTTAAAAAAAAAAATCATTTCCTTGATCTTTCATTTCGGAGTAAGGTTCCTTTATTTTCTTTTAATACACCTGATCAGTGTAATGCCACTCAATAACATTGTAATTAATTTTTACTTGGATGATGGTCTAGTGAACATCGCACAAAAACATGAGCAAAAATATATGCATAAATGATTATGGTCAGAACTTGGTTGGATATTTGGGAATGAGATAGAGGCCTATAGTTCGTTAAACCAAGGGAAAAAAGGGTCAGGGATGGAAGTTGAAGGTCAATTTTGATACGGTTCTGTTTTTTCTATGCCATCTTAGAATGGAGCTATTTTTTTTAGGGTACTAGAGTAGCAGAAACTATATGTGCATGGCGATGAACTCTTGAATCAACACTGAGGCCAACCATACTTCATTGATTTCATTTTCATACTGGGGATGAATTTAAAGAAACAATGTGCTTGTTTGTTATGCAGTGGAAGTATGGAAGTGCAAGGATGCCATGGCAATTATAATTAAACTGCAGAATTGATCGGCCATATCTTTACTATTTAAGACAAGTGAAATGCTTTGAATTTCACATTCTTTTTCTTCAGGCTTCCAAACGAAATGCTTGAAGTTGGTTATCTAATTCAATTTTGCTGCAACAAACTCCCTTGTAACTTGGTCATTGAATTCAATTTGCTTTTTTACGGCCAGATAGCTAGCTTTTAGTTTCGTGGTGCTGGTCTTGCCACCAAAGTTTGGTAAAACTAGTCGTGTGAGTGGACTGTAAGATATTTAGGACATTTTAGCATCCAATATTTTTAATGTAGATCTAATATTCGATGCAAAAAACATACAACAGCACAAAATTCGTAGAACAGACTGCTAAACGATTACTCACTAGCTTCAATGAATTTTGAAAACACAATGAAATTCAATTCAAATGAAAGTTTAATGACCTTATACTCTAAAGTCTCTAAATATTTAGTGTAAAGAAAACCATGCAAATGATATGAAATCTCACACATTTCAAACTCAGTTTTAAAATGACAATCCATGAACGATTCATTTAATTAGTCTTAGAAATCATAGAAGAAGAGTCGCACTTGATAATGGAAAAATCATTAGAGTAGAGGTTGATCGAGCAGATCGCATGTGAAATAGAAAAGCCACAGAATAGAGGAGCCATAGAATTTGGGAAGAAATAGTGAAAATAATAAAAAAGCATAGGACATAGTTAAAGTAAGGAAAATTATATATATGGATGTTGCATAATCTGGTGAATAGAAAAGCCAGCGAAGGAAGCTGTAGGAATAATTCTGTCGATAACTTGATGGCATTAGAATCAATATAAACAACGTATTTGTTGCTAGAAAAGAAAGACTTAGTCACATATGGATGCAAAATCAGGTGAAGGATTGTTTGAGAGCTCAACTCCATATTGATATCATATGGCTTAAGAAAACTCAATTCAAATGAATTGTTTAGTTGATATTCTTCTAAGAGATTTAGATGTTGCTCTGATTTCTTATATAAATATGTATGAATCATTATGTGATTCATGTCTTGGTGTCTTTTCATGTACATTTGGTTCTCATCATCACTAGTACACATGATTTTTTTACCAATGATAACTTTATGAACAAAATTAGTATGGCATATGAAAATTGTGCAATTGTATTATGTGTGTATCTTGTTGGTGGCAAAAGAGAAAACTCCAATCAAGTGAAATTAGTGGTGTGACAAGCCTATAAGTTATATAGCATATTGATGTATGATGCCTTATGGTCGATGGTTTTTGTAGATCACTATGAGCATAGAAAAATTTGCAAAAGCACACAACTTTCACGGCATAAACTTTTAGCTATCAACAATTGATTGTTACCTTCGACGAAAATAATAAACACGAGCAAAATTATTTTAGGCAAAAAATTCAATGGCATTAAACTAGAAATAACGATTAGAAATTTGACATAAAAATGCCACACAAATGTTTTGAAATTCACGTATTTGATTGAACTTAGATGTATCAAATTTGGATAAATGTAACCTTTTTTTCAAACCAAGATTAAAGTATAAGTGGAAAATAGAAGGCAAAGAATTCACTATAAAAAAAGTCTCATGCTTCTACTAGGAGATAACATCTTACAACTTCATGTCTCTCACTTGATCATTGGATCTTGAAAGTATAAGAAATTGCCTACCTAAATAAAAATTTTATTTAATCATTAATTTAAGCTTTGTGCATTCCTTAATCGACTATTTATAATCACAAAATGAATTAGGAGCTCCCTTAATTAGTCATAGATAACATAATAGAAAAATCATAAAAGAGCCTAAGAACTTATCAAATTAAGGAAAATCAAAGAAAGGGTAATTGTAGGATATACTAAATAGAAAAGTTTGAGGAAGATGAAGCGATAGGAATAGCCTCATGATGGACTTGGTGGATTTGTGACAAAATTAGAGAAATTTGCCGCATATAGCTGTAAAACTAGTGGAAAGTCACATGTAAATGGCTCAGCGCAATGTTAAGTTTTCTCAATATAGAAAAACTCATCTATAACAAATTTTTAGTTAATATTTTTTTTCTAATAGATTTGGATGTAGCTATAGGATTTCTTGTAAAAATATTCACATTAAAATATATTGATTTTTTTTTTCTTTCCATTTTAGAAGGCACCATTGGTTTCTACCAACAACATTAGACATGATTTCATCACTATCAGAAGCTTAATGTACAAGATTAGTATGATTAATTGAAAATTATGCATATGATGTGATGGTATGAATCTTATAGGTGGTGTAAAGTGAAAAAATTAATGGTTCATGATATTAAACCATATCATATGCTTTAAAAAGTTGGACTATAACTAAAGTTATTAAGGATTTTCAACCTGTAAGCATTCATTTCAATTCATAGTCTCATTTTTCTTAAAGTTAGTTTATGGTTTGATGAAAAAAACTTTTATGCATTTAGAAGGATCATTATCTTTTTGCTTTATTTTAATCCCAGTTATCTCCAATTCATCTATACAATGAGTTTATAATTGCCATAGCTAACAATAAATTTATTGAGATTACTTTCATATAAAACATGCATGGCTAATAAGTAATACAGTAGAATATGATGCATGTAAGGGTAATATTAAAGCAATTCATATGATTAAAGATCAATCATGATGAACTATGCACTTTTAGATTCAATCATATAGATTGAGTTTTAATTTCAAGTTTTCTTTAAGGTAGATATCAAAAAATAAATCATTTAGAATGTTGATGCTATTTAAATTTCTTCTTAAGATTCTTGTGTAAATTTGTAAATCTATTATATGGATAATATTGGTCAATTATGTCCCATAAATTATATTATTAGTTTGCTTGATTGAGTCAACAACTTCAATACCCATGAGTTGTTTTCATAATCAAGGTTAAATTCAAATCTTATTTGAGATTTTGGTTTAAATTTGACATTTGATTTAATTATAGATTTAGGTTTTAACCTTTTAATCAATTTTAATGCTAGAGTCATGAACATGTTTTAATGTACGGTCTGGTGCAAATTAAGATTTAATAAAATATGATTTTGAATTATATTATAGTTATCATTTTTTCACAATTATTCTTTTAATTTTTTTTTATAAATTATAGTTTCTTCAATATCATCAAATTTTATTATACATGATCTGTGTGTTGGAGAAGGTTTGACAAATTTTAGGTGATATATAAAATATTTTTTTAGGAATAGTAATCATAGGTGTAACAATCTTACCAGTAGACTAATTGTAATATTCTCAAATACAAAAGATTTGTGGAAAGCATCATCTATTATCTTTAAGAAATTGTAGCTTACCTTTGTTGGGACATAATTCACTTAAAACTACACAAATAGATTTGAGAGATTAAAAAAATATTAAACAAAAGTAACCAAAGCACAAGATTTAACATGGAAAAACCGAAAAACGAGAAAAACTATAGAGCCACACGTCACCAAAAAATCCATTATGAAGAAAATAAGAAGAATAGTGTAAATTATATATATTTCAAGTCTCTTTGCCCTTATCATGCTTTGAGGCACACACTCTTCACTTACACTCTCTCAAGAGAATGGAGAAAAATATCAAGAAGTTATGAAAAAATTGTAGAAAATTGTCAAATATGAACTCTCCCATTTTATAGCGTCGCGGTGGCGCAACTTTGGTGCCAAGAAGCTTGTGCCACTGTTCTTCACGCTTTTTTGCACTGATTTCAGCATCATGGCACTATTCTTGTAGCACATAGGCATTGATATCTCTATCTTGAGTTCTTGGTGTTTCGATCCTAGTGTTGTGATGATGCCTTAAGCGACGCTGAGATGATGTCTTTTCTATTTTCTAGTGCAAATCCCATAGATTATGGCATCATGGTGTTGTCCTCTTAGCATTGAGACGTTGTCTTCTCTACCTCGAACCAAGTCCTCCAAATCATAATGTTGATGTGCTATAAATCAAAAAAAAAAATTTCTCGGGGGTGCTACCTCGAATCCCCAACAAAGTGCATGCTACCCCACTATAACTCCCCAGTAAACTCAGCCATCCTCGATCGGTGAAAGTGAGGGCTAAGTTGACAGTACACCTCCGATCGATCTATAAAATAAGGATCCACAAAATAACAACCTTAAACTTTATTTCTTATGTAAAACATTTAATAAAATATATGTTTATAATATAAACTCTTTTGGTAAATATTGTTTGGATAAAATGCATTCAAACCTAAGAAAATATTCAAACACTCTGTAATTGCCTTGTTTTGAGTATTATATTAGTCATCCAATTGGTATCTATAACACAATGAATGTTAAATATTGCTATTAAGTTGATTTATAATACTAGCCAAGTAAGATTATTATTTTAATGATAAAAAATACCCATAAATATTGAGCATGTCATTATAATTTTTTTTAGCAAACATAACCTTGCAAAATCTTACATAGTGTCATTTGAAGTATTCATCTAAGTTATTTATCCAATATTACAATACCCCAAATTATATATCCCATCAAATGCAGGAGTACAACTATCAACTCTATAATAATTATGTTGAGCTTTCTTGGATAACTAAATCAATTTTATTAATGTTTTTTTTGTTGTTATGTTAATAGACTCAAATAGATTTTTTATCTTAAATTTATTTTGGGTAATTTTAATCTCTAATATCAAATATAATATTAGACATCTTAGGTTCTAGGGTTTTTAATATAGATCTAATATTAGATGCTAGAAAAGATATGCTTAAAGAATTAAGAAAAAAGGCTCATATTAGTAAAAACAGTTAATAGTTTAGTTAAAATTTGCACAAAAAATAAAGATTTTAAATAAGAAATTTTGTTGTAAAAATTGGTTTAAATGAAAAACCTTGAAGAATTGAAAAATATATAGAGTGGTATTCAGAAATTCTAAGAAAGCAATATATGAAGAAAATATTTCAATATTTAGTGATTTATATAATAGATTGATTACTAAGAGGGTGAAAGATGCATATATATGTTAGCCAATAAAATAGATAAGAGAAGTAAAAAATTTATTTCAGGTGTATTGAAAAGGAAGATAAAAAAATAGCCTTTTTAGAGCAGTAAAGTTTTCAATGAAGATTATGAGAATACAATTGACTTTAATGACCTTAATATCCTAAATGAAAATATATATTTTTGTTGTTATTGTCGTATTAGTAAATCTAAAGTTGGAGAGGCTATAACAAAATTGAAGTGTGGTAAAACAACATAACCTAATAATATTCTAATAGAAGTGTGGAAACGCTTAGGAGATCGTGAAATTTTTTAACTTGTTAGACTTTTTAATATTATTTTAAAGACCAAAAATTTGTTAGATGAGTGGAGAAAGAGTTTCTTGATTTTTTTTTTAAGAATAAAGATGATGCACAAATTAGAGGAATACATTAAAATTATGGGAGATAGTAATTAAGCATAGGTTATGATGTGATATAAAAGTTTCTCAAAATCAATTTGGATTTATGCTAGGTAGGTCAACTATAGATGATATACATTTGTTGGGAGATTGATTGAGAATTATAGATAATGTAAGGATGATCTATATATGATATTTGTTTATTTAGAGAAAGCATATGATAAAGTATTAAAAGAAGTGCTTTGGAGAATTTTAGTAAAAAAAAGGAGTTATTGCTTATTTTCAAGTAATTATATATATATTGGAATTGTTACTTGTGTTCTAATACAAGGAGAATTGACCAAGGATTTTTATATTTGTGTTGGATTATATCAAGGATTGAATTTAAGCCCACAATTTTTTGCTTTAGTTATCGATGTTTTTACTAGACATTTTAGGAGGATGTAACTTAATGTATGCTTTTTGTTGATGATATCTTCTTGTTGATAAAACTAGAGAATAAGTTCAATATAAACTTGAATTATGGAGAACAATCGTAAAGTTTAAGGGCTTTCTTTGGAGTAGATCAAAACTTGAGTACATGAAGTTTAATTTTAGTAGTAATAGATCTAGTGCAGGGTTGTGATAATGGGTGATCAAGTCAATACAAAAAGTTAACATTTTACGCATCTCGAGTGTATTGTTCAAAGTGATGATGAAATAGATTGGGATGTGATTAGTAGAGTTCAAGTTGGATGGTTGAAGTGGAGGAATGTATCAAGTCTATTGTAAGGTAGAAAGTGTCGCCTAGACCAGGGAAAATTTACCTGTAATGCTTTATGGTATAGAATGTTGGCCAGTAAAATAGATATAGTTCATCATCATCGTATGTTGATACCATATAAGTGTCACAACCATGTTGCAGTGCATCCAAATTGTAGTTAACTCTATTGGGAAGTAGGTTAAACTTATACAAACACGAAGATTGAAAAAAGCAAAAAAACAAGAAAGACGATCATCACACAAAAATATAAGAATTGTATACATGTTCACTCAATTGATGGCTGTCTTATTATTTCTACTATAAATTTTACTATTCATTTTAGAGAATTACAATCTTAATTATTGAAATATATAAGGTACCCTCGCCCCTCTCTCTTATAAAAATATAACCTAGGTGATATTGAGATACTTTCTATACTTTCGTGCTACCTGTTGATGACTCCTTGTGATTCAGTAGAGAGCATCTTTTTAGCTGCCGCTTCAGATCCAAATCCTTACTTTGAGAAAAGAAGCTCTTCCTAACTATAAATCACTTAAAATAATAATTCGCATTCTTTTGGTTCTGTAACATCATTTATCAAAAAATAAATAATTAAAAGAAGCCTTCTCTGTTTCACACATTTAACTGTTAATAACTTTCTGTACCTGTTTACAGTTTTGTACATTGATATGAAAAATGTTCTTCATATATTGTGTTTTTGGATTAAACTGCATTCCTGCAAACAACGAACATTGAAATCAGATAATGATTAAATATAAATGTGTTTGGCACTCTTTCACTATTTGTTTGCTGAGACTTTCTTTATTCTTAACACAGTTATAGCATTTGCTGTTCATTGATAATTTATGGAGGTTGAACATACTTTGCTACTGGGTTATGGGGTTACTGGTTCATGTTGCAATCAGGTCAGTCATTCAAATCATCGCCCAACTTTTGTCCTAATGATGTGAATTTTATTACATATAATTTGTTAAATCAAAATAAAAAATGTGAGCTCTCCCGTCAACAAGCTCGGTAATGCTAAATGCTTCATGAATTTGAACATATTTCTCATTTGCGTTAATAATTTCATGGCTCAATAAGTCAGTTATTTCAAACAATCTACTGATTTTAATTCTTCATTTCTTCAACATGTGAACTGTCAATAAAGGGTAAAGTATGTGGTATTTAGTTAATTTAAATTTGAATGTGGACAACATCTGAATATTATTGATATTAATGACTAAAAATGAGAGATAGAGAAATGAGACAACTTTTGTAAAGTTTTCTTTTTTTTTTTTTTTTGTTTTTTTTTTTGTTTTGAGACAATAGGCTTTCAGGCAGTCAAGTTTGTGTTAGGCTTTTCCCCTCATCAAAGCTTTATATTAAAGTTATATTTAAGAAAAATATGACTTATAAAATATAGTCTATGAAGGCTTTCTATAAATAATATTCAAAAGATGTATTATTTGTTAAATGTGGAGTTAAATTAAATATGAAGTCAATTTTATATATTTTATCTTTTTTATCAAAGCTAGTTAATCACCAAATTGAATTGTTTCATACTTGAAATTTAAAATTAATGAGTAGATGATTATTTAAAATTATTTCTCCTCCAAACCTACTCTTTCACTTTAGCCTATAAAAGAGGAAGAAATTTAGAGGAGTAGACATCACTAAAATTTGTATCTCCTCCTAAGCTTCTTATAAGTGACAAATATAGTGAGATCCTAATGTGGTCATAGCCATAGATAATATATCAAATCACATAAATCTTTTTGTGTTATGTTTCTATATGTGTAAGATTGTATTCTTTTCTTTTCTCCCTCTCTTTCTCCTCTTTTAAACTCTTAATAACTGGTATCAGAACGAGGATTTGCTTAAAAAGGAAAAAGATGATTGACAAAGGGAAGGTCCGAACTACGTAAATTTTGTGTGTTATTTTTCTTTATGTATGGGATTGTGCTCTCTCTTTCTCTCCCTCTCTTGCTCCTCTCTTAAACTCTCAATAACTAGTATCATAGCAAGGTTTTGTTAAAAAGAAAAAGAGATAGCTAATGAAGGGAAAGTCTGAATTGGTAAGTTCGATGGCAAGAACTTTGGTTTTTGGAACATGTAGATAGATGACTATCTACACTAAAAGAAGTTGCATGAATCTCTTCTAAGTCAGAAGTCAAAGAAGATGAGCCAAGAAGAGTGGGAGTTGTTAGATTACCAAACACTAGTGTGAGATTCTCCTGACACTAGCGAGAAATGTTGCTTTCAACATTATCAAGGAGAAGATGATGGTTGATCAGATGAAAGCTCTATCTAACATGTCTGAGAAGTCATCAATTTTATATAATATTTTTTAATGTATTGTTTATATAATTTAAAATTGAGAGAATGTGCATCTATTATTGATCACATCAACTAGTTCAATATGATTATGACTTTTGTAACCGAAAAAATTATAACAAATAATGAAAAAATCCCAACTCCAGTGCCACAGTGCTGGCTCTTATAATGAAAAAAAATGAATATCCCGACTCTAATGCTGCGACACTGCAAACTCGATGCTTAAGCGTTTGTTCCACTGCTCCTATGTTTAATGAGCTCGAAAAACACTAACCACTCTCACCAACAACCATTCCCCTAAGTGATAACCATTTGAGGGGAGAGTGGGGCGATTTTGGAAGAGTGGGAGCAATTATTTGGAGAAGTGGGAACAATTGAGATCCAATCCCTTTAAAAGAGGAGGGCTAATCTTCTTCATCTCCTTCTTCTTTCCATTGCTTGGACTGCCCTCCCCTTTCTCTATGCTACGGACTCTACTGCAAGTTCTCCTCCGCTGCACATTTTTTTTCTTGCACAAGAAAAGATTTTAAGTAAAGCTCAAAACGAAATACTTCATTTATACAATTTCTTGCTTTATAGGAAGAATCTTGGAGAATTTCATTATTGATCTTGGATCTAGTGCAAAATGAATATCCTCTCTTTGTCAATCTTGGACCCCAAGCAAGGGAGAAGAATGTGATTGTGTTAAATGTAAAATTTTAAGGCATTGCTAAAATGAAATGTTGTTAAAATTAAGATTAAATCGACGTCAACTCACTAAAGTACAATTTTAAAAGTCCAAGACTTCTGCCGTTGAACTTAGTTTTGATGTGAGATGAATAATCCTCTCTCTACAGATCTTGGATCTGGAACAAAAGAGAAGAGTGCATTTTCCACTAAAGTATTTTGAAAACTAGCATTATTAAGCCGTTATGTTTCTAAAATTTCTATAAAAAAATCAAATCATATAAGAAAATCACCCTAGAATGGAGTTTTTTACTCACGGCACCACAACGCTGATATCCAGCGCCACGATGCTAAGCTCTAGGGATTTTGAATCTTGACACTCCACTTCACAATGCCGCCACATTGCTTAATGGCACTAAAGCACCGTGACAAGCACCTTTGCGTTAAATCTTGATGTCGTAGTATTGCCCTCTTGGGTTACAAAGGCAAAATGTCCATGATACAGCGCTGAAATGCTGAAGCTTAGCACCACAATGCCGCCCTCTTGGGTTATAGATGCAAGATGTCCCTTACATAGTGCTGCAATGCTGCCTATTGGCACCACAATGCCTCCCTTTTAGATTTTAGAGTTAAAATGTCAAGTTTATAGCACCGCAACACTCTCCTTAAAGCGCTAATGCACTGTGTCGACTTTGCATCATTTAAGCATTGCCTTATACAATTTTTTAAGCCTAAGTCCCGATACTTAGTGCCAAGAAACTGATCATTTTGCACCATGACACTATAATATGGGCATCGTAGCTTTATCAATGCAACGCCTCGAGGCATTGATCTCTCTGATTTTAAGGGTGAGTACCATTTACAGCACCACGGTGCTAGCAAGATAGCTCCTCGATGTTGACTCTTAAAGTCATTAATTTTGGGTTAAATCTTATTATTTGATTAGATTTTAACTTTAAATCTAGAAAGCGTTAAACAATGATTATAATGGAAAACATATAAAATATGAAATTCAAGTATATTTTATTATAAAATTCACAAGTAAAAATATAAAATAAAGGATGAAAGGATAAAAAGAAGGTGGGGATAGACTATCTTTCATTCTTCCTTACTTGCAATTTCATCAAACATATTGTGAGATGTATTGGATATATAATTAGTAATTAATATATCTGAAATAAATAAAATATACATTAGAACATCCAAGTATATGTTTGTTATCATCAAAATTAATAGGACTGAACATGAGGCTCATAAAGCCAACATAACCTAATGTTGGCGACGGGCTGGGTGGTTGGACTGTGGGAGAGGGCGGCATTACGCAGAGAATGAGCGGCAATTGGGGATGTGCTGAGATTGAAAACAAGGGAAAGGGTTGGGGTTCAAGTTGAGAAATTGAAAAAGAAAATAGGATTTTGGGATAGGGCTAGTGGCCAAATCAATGAAAGACATATGTCTATTTTTAAAATTTGTTTAAATATACTGTTGAGGTTGAAATAATGAAGCAATAGTGCCAAAAGTTTGAAGCTTGCGAATTTGATGAAATAGGATGGGTTCAATTGGTGGTTTGTGCATAACTTGTAACCGGACCAACTTGTTTTACCACATAAATTTCATGGATAAGGAATTATAATTAGTAGTAACATCTCCGAGAAGTTGCAACCATTGAACACCTAAAGCGACATCAGTCCCTTGTATACATAAGACATGTAAGTCAACTGTCATGAATAGGTTCTACAGTTGAAGGGGCGTATTGGTGCATTTATATTGACAAAATATTGTTGCGTCATTATCGACCAAAACTTGGAATGGCGAGGTTGCTGAGATTGGTAATTGGAGATGTTCCACTAGTCTTTGTTGGATGAAATTATGGGTAGAGCCTCCATCGATTAAAACTTGTATAATTGAACTGTGTTGCTGCCCTTCAATTCTTAATGTGTTAGGAAGTGGGTTGCCATCTAGTGAATGGAAGAGTAATGACTGGGCACTATTCTATTGGTAAGTTGCTGCAGTTTGAAAATTTTGCTATTGCAATTATGGCCCCGTGTAAATTTCTCATTGCCATTGTAGCAAAGCCCCATTTCACGTCAGGCAAACATTTATGAAATAGTGACCTGGTGAATAAGAATAGGTGGTTTGGGAGAAGTTGATAGTGGAGGGAGCAATGGGGGTAATAGATTGGGATGAAATTTTTTTAGGAGTGATAGGTGTCGGGCATAATATAGGAGTATCATTCAACTTGTCTTCAATTAGTTTGGCCAGTTCGATAGCTTGATCCAATGATGTTGGTCGATGGATACGGACCTCTTTACGCATATGAGAAGAGAGGCCAGATTTGAAACAACTCTAAAGAAATAGTTCATCCACGCTTGTGATTTGATTTGAGAGTTGCTAGAATTGAAGTTGGTGGTTCACGAATGTTGTAGTTTGTGATAGCTTTGCCAGTTCACCTCGCTGATCACGATGCTTAGAAGGCCCAAAGCGATATCGTAAGGCTTGAAGAAATTCATTCCAAGAGTGGAGGCAGTTTGTTTTGGTTAACCAAAGGAAACATTCCTCTGCAGCTCCATCTAGATGGAAGGATGTAAGTGTAAGCTTATTTGTGTCAGACACTTTATGGAATACATAGTATTGCTCAATTTTCTAAATCCAGTGTTCTGGATTTCTGCCTGAAAATCATGGGATAACAATACGCTTTGTTTTGAAAGGGTTAACGGTAGCAAGTTCAGGAAGGGGTGTAACTGAAGTGGGAGGTTGATCGACTGCCATGCGTGTTGAATGGTTAATCTGTTCAGGCTTCATTTCAAGCATTATTAATCAAAATTGGACATCACACATCACGTCGAGGAGTTAGTGTAATTGCTCTTCGAGGGATGGTTGTGGTTCAAAGCTTTGCTTTGAAATGTGTGTGGTCCGACATCTCAATAAGAGCACAAAATGTCGCAACCAACAAGAGAAGAAATAAAAAAAACACCAAGAGACGGGGGAAGAAGGAAGATATCAAGATTAGTTGAATGTGTTTTTCTCCCCTTTTCATCTATGATTCTATGTATTTCTATTACAGTTGGTTATGATCTGCTCTTAATAATTCAATAATTTGGTGACATATGTACCACTACCCAATAATCCAAACAACCTAATTGTAGTATTCTGCTATCTATGAGTAATTAGTGAAATGAGCGTTTAAAAAAATTTAACACTAGGCACAGTCATCCATTCAATGGGCGACTGGCACCTACGTTGATTTCACGTCAGCGTCAGTCGTCCGTTGAACGAGCCACTGGCTTCAGATTAAATTTTTTTTAAAAAAACTATGGATCAGCCGCAGTATTTTGGCCGTATCGGAGTCACCGTCGTCGGAATAAAGCGAGCTTGACATTGTTGGAATCAGAAAAAAATTTCCCCACGACTTTCATGTTGACCAAAAAATATGATTGTGACACGAGCGTTTTTTGTGAATGCTCAAAAGCTGGCAAAAGTGTGAGCAACGTGTATTTTGGTCGAGTCATCCATCATCGGAATCGAGCAACCTTGGTGTCGTTGGAATCAAAATGAAATTCCTCGTGACTTTCATGTTGACCTAAAAATGCGATAGTGACCCGATAAGCAGCAGTTTTTGCGAATGCTCGCAAAAGTAACGGCGATGACTTGAAAAGTGTGACCAGCCACAGTATTTTGGCCATATCGAAGTCATCCGTTGTCAGAATCAAACGAGCTTAGTATCTTTGGAATTGGAACAAAATTCCTCATGAATTTTATGTTGACCAAAAATACGATTATTGCCTGTTATGTAGCAGTTTTTGCGAATGCTAGCAAAAACTGCGACACCGGCTTGAAAAGTGTGACCAGCCGCAGTATTTTGGCTGCATCAGAGTCATCCGTTGTTGTAATTGAGAGAGCTTAGCATCGTTGGAATTGGAACAAAATTCCTCATGACTTTGATGTTGACCAAAAAATGTGATTGTGGCCCGTTACACAGCAGTTTTTGTGAATGCTCGCAAAAATTGCGGCGCCGGCTTGAAAAGTGTGACCAGCCGTAGTATTTTGGCTTCATCGAAGTCGTCCATTGTCAGACTTGAGCGAGCTTGGTATCGTTAGAATCAGAACAAAATTTCTCATGACTTTCATGTTGACCAAAAAATGGGATTGTGGCCCAATACGCAGCAGTTTTTGCGAATGCTCGCAAAAATTGTGGCCGACTTCAAAAGTGTGACCAGACGTAGTATTTTGGCCACATCAGAGTCATCCATTGTCAAAATCTAGCGAGCTTGCTATCGTTCAAATTGAAACAAAATTTCCCATGACTTTCATGTTGACCAAAAAATATAATTATGGATGGATACAAAAATAGTAACACTAGATGAATTTTCTATAATATTTTACCAAAAAATATTGGATATCATCATATCCAATGTTGTTAACGCAATTCACATCTATTTTTTTACATCATCAATTTTGTGTATCCAACTAGAAAAAGATACATAAACTTGAGGCATATTCCTTTCCATCAGCCTTACTTCAATAATTAGCAATCTGATCAGCAAAATTATTACGAACAGGATTCAAAGCTTATTCTCATCAAATATTTTGATAAACCAAGTAGAATTTGTGAAAAGGTAAAACATCAATGATAATATCCTCTTAGCCCAAGCACTAGTTAAAGATATTGATAAAAACAATAGATGTGTCAACCTCATTACAAAGCTTGCTAATTAAAACATCAATGTTAAGGGGCTGTTTGGTTGCCTGCATTTGAAATGTAGTGTAAAAGAAATAGAGTGTAAAAGGAATGTAGTGTAAAAGGATTACTTTATAGTTATTTGGTTGAGAGCTTTACAAATTCATGACTTTGCTTTTTTTGTTTGTTTGGTTGACAAAATATAATGTAAAATAAACTGAAGGTTTTGACATCGCCGTGGCGGACCCATGACCGATGGCCGGTGGTGGAACGGCGATGGCAAGCCAGTAACGGTCGAAGGTGGGCTGTCGGCCGAAGCGATTGTGCGGCCAGTGACGGCGGCCGGAGGTGGTCAGCCGTACCAGCGGTGGTAGATTTGTAGCGGCGGCGGGAGGCAATGAGCGGCGGTTGCATCACTTTACATTGGCCCGTGTATTTGAATTCCTTCATCGCGAATTCAAATACCTAAAATCTTTCCGGTGTATTTGAAATCGCTAGAATTTTACTTTACTTCAACCAAAGAAATGTTCAGCGACATTTGGAATGCGCATTCCAAATCTGGCAACCAACGACCCTAAAACATCAATGATAATATTCTTTCCATCATCCTTAAGGCTAATAGTAATATATACATAGAGTTATCATCTAATCTACAAATAAAGAAGACAAGTGATGATATCTAATGACGACGGTGTCTGCGTAGTGAAGTGTGTCACTCCTTGGAGTATATTGAGCATGTGGTCGGCGATGACGGTCTCACAAATGGTATTCCACTGTTGCGCTTCATCTTCAGCCTGGTTAGTGGTGTGCTCTGGATCACCAAGGGGTGTAACCTCGGGTATCTCTGGTGATTCTCCTGGCTGGAAGGGGCAGTGGGGTATAGTCCGTGCACAAGCATGTAGACGCCACACGCACGGCCCACTGGGATGACTGTTATGTATGCAAAGTACAGTAAACCTCACCTTGTTGAAGTCACATGTCACATACTCAACGTGATTTGTGATGGATCAACCCTGGATTGTAAATATAAGCTGTCTTTTATCATGGAAACACATCCTCTCAATTAAGTTAGTTGGAATAAAATTCTCTTCCAAAAAGATAGAATCTTCTGAGAGGCCATCAATCTTGTGCTCTCTGGCAGGCCTGAATATAATCATTGCTACTAAACATGTGTTCCTCAGCTATGTTTGTTTTGTTAGAATAATCTATTAACAAATGACTACTCTCAGAGTCTACACATTGATCTGCTCCAATGTCACATTCAATATCTGCTACGTCAGAACTCGTTGCACAAGGCATTATTTTATAGCCCTCATCTTTAGTCGGTAATGGTGCTACATGATCACCATGGTATTCACCCCTACTAGCAGAAGTTGAGGCAATATGATGAACACAAGTAGGAGATGCAGTAACATCTCTCTCAATAGTATTGTAAATTATGATATAATGTATTAGATTAAAATGAAAAAGATTAATTGAATTATGACTTTGATGTACGTACCTATGAAAACCTTCATTGAAGTTGGTCTCATATGGTTCTTATAAAAGTATAGTTGTGTGTATAATTTCAGTTGGATGAACTTCAACTCTAATGAAATTATGAACTTCTCTATTCTCTGTTCGTATAAACTTAACTTCAATATATACAAGTAGAGGCTGTATACTTACAACATTAATAACAGACTCACATACGTCATCGTCATTTATTGGAGAAGCAATGAAACTAGCACCAATAAGAAATCTATATATGAGATTAACTCTAGAACGTGTCGGATCAATTTTCAGTGATCTCATAATTCGATTCTATAAGCTTGCAAAATCAGTCTGACGTAAAACTTGTATAGGATGGTTTTTTCCATCAGTGTACGTAGGGAAGAAGTCCTCACAAACACTGAGTTCGCCGCCATAATATAACACTAAACAAACGTATCTAAACTCATTTTGAATCTAAAAAAGTGTATTGGAGACACAAAGTGAATATCACATTTAAATCAATCAAATTCAAAAGAAATGTATGGATCGCGTTGCCTATATGTATAATATCACCTAACCATAACAAAAATGAAATAAACAATCTAACAAAATTGACTAACATAAAATTTTTCTCCCACTACATGTTCATCTAAAAGATTTTAATTATGAGTAGTAATTTACATGGATGTATATAACATACCTAACATGGGCTTAGAACTACATAAACAATCTACATTAGGTGGTTTTATCAAAATATCAATAATTTGTAATTCAACACTACCAAGATCAATATCAACAACTCTTTTACTGACATGATTCATAATGAAATGTTGAATAAGAATTTATTCCAAAAATATGCATATAACAATCCAGTTACAGGAGGAGGACCAACCCATAGCCAGAAGATATAACAATCCAATTACATCCATCCTCAAACTCATCCAGAACATAAACAAACTATGGGTAAAGAGCCATAGAGAAATAGTTCTCTAAGCAACAACAAAGCATGCCCTCAAGGTCACCTAGCCCATCATAGCAGCAGGAGCAATAACCACAAAAACATGATTGCCAAAAACCATAATCCGATGAATAATCCCCAACCAAGAATGTCACACCCCAAACAACAAAGCTAAAACCCAAAAGAAACGGATGTGAGAAGGGTGAAACTCATTAGAGAATGGATAGCCAAAAGCACTGGAATAATCATCAAACAACTAGGTGAAAAGTAATCCAAACATAGAACAAACATTCTAGAAAACAAAATAACACTGTCCATCATAAAAAAAATCTAAAACAACCAAAAAAAGGGGAAGAGAGAACCACATTAACTAGAAGACAAGCAAAATAAAATAGCCTCCACCTACTGCAAACACATATACCAGTGTGGGAGAGAAAACAAACCAGACACAATCTAGAAAAGGCTATCGAATAATGAAATATACACATTACTGTAATTAGATGAGAATCATTTCAAATAGCTTTAAATTGTGCACATAAATATATACAAATATAATATTTAAAATACACATAAATACTCATAATTTATTTAAAACATACACGTGAATTTAAATGAATATAATCAACATTTATTTGCAATATTAACTTTTCTCCTAAAATATCAAATCCAACAATATAGATCTACCATATAAACTAACTAATCACATATTAAAACACGATAATCAACACGTGAATGATTTTTCTTAAAAA